>JAUIMM010000126.1:1140000-5940000 GCA_031769625.1 Taudactylus pleione | reverse complement strand
GGTCGGCCAGCTAACGATCCGATCTTAAGGACGCAACTTGCGAGTGCATCATTTGCATATCCGGCCCCTTTTCCCTTACAACCGTGCGGCCGCAATGACCAACTCTGAATGAGGTCCTCAGTGCCTGAACAATTAGTTACTACCTGCGGTGTAACAGGTTATGCTGTTGCATTCTCCCAGTTGCTATTCTAGCCGGTCCCAGTCTGGCTCTGCCAGTATTCCTGCCAGTCTCAGTCCGGCTCTGCAAGTTCTCCCTTGTTCCAGTTCGGCCCTGCAAGTTTACCTGCTGGGCCCAGTCCGGCTCTGCAATTTTTCCTGCCAGTTCCAGTCCGGCTCTGGAAGTTCTCCTGGGCCGGTCCCAGTCCGGCTCTGCACATTCTCCTACTGGTCCAGTTCAGTCTGATCACTGATGCTACCATCTCTTACAGAAGTTACATTACCCAGCTGCTCCTACCGGTTCCAGTCCAGTTCTGCAAATTACTACAGTCGGATCAGCTGGGTTTTTCCTGGCTGTATCACAGCTATCCATTGCTGTCATTTTTCACCAAAGGTAGTTCTCACTGCTACCCAAATCTCTATGAGAGAGAGCTATATATTACCTCCACGGTTCCTGCTGCAATCATCTGCTGCTGATCCTGCTTTGACGCCTGAAAGAGGTAACTCTGTGACACCAGCCGTGACAATTGGTAAGGACCAATGGTGATACTTTAATGTAGTTGATCAGTAAGGATGGATTGTGATACTTTAATGTAGTTGATCAGTAAGAACCGATGGTGATATGAGGGATAATTCTCAATGGCAATTCCAGACTGCAGCAGATGGTATCAGAGTCTGGTTCCAGATGAAGGAAATAGAATAGGACATTCAGATAAGGCTTATGCGGGAGCTCAGTACTTGAGCTGTAACTTCAGCAATAAGCAACGTTGTACTGGCAACAGAAGCCAGTCAGGAAATGGAATTTATAGGGCAGGATCCCTGGTGATTGGATACTGCAGTCAGCAGGTCATTAGGTAGTGTTCGGAATGGAGGCAAGGTGTCAGGTGACAGAGTCCAAGATGGCAGCGCCTATATCCCCTTTCAGAAAGGAACTCCAGCATGCGGCCTGTGTGTCATCATGCTGAGGAAGCCTGTTAGGAGTAGGAAGCCACAGAGAACCATGGGCATGCCCAAACATCAGCCGGGCGCGGCATGCAGCCCGGACAGAACTCTGTGCCATTCTGGATAGGCACTGGAAAGTTAAGAAGGCAGTTTTAGTAGTGTGAATCATGACAGTGTCACTGGCGTTCGAACTTGAGGTGTTCAAGCGCAAGTGGAAATAGAGCATTAGCATTCGCAAAGTTTGACAACTGGTAATCATTTTCATTACCAAGAGATACCAAGAACAATCAGGTGATTGTCATCCAGATATCTAAATAAAATGCATTGGAGGCCCATTTAATAAGCCAATTTTTCATAAAATTATGTAGAACAGCAGTTTCTGCATAACGTTATGTATTTTCACTATATACAGTACTAATAGCAGGAGATTTCACAGTATAATGGGGACAACGGTCCAAACCCAATGTACTAAAAGCTTTGCTTTTCTGAGTTTGGTCCCATTGGTTTATGCCATCCAGATATAGCGTAAATGGCTTCATGCTCATAGAGGCATTCATGCAGGCTCTTGTTCTTCAAATATTAGTAACAGTTGTTTATTAAAAAAAGTATTTATTGTTTTTTTTTTACTTATATTATATGGAAACATTTCAGATTTTTAATTTCCATAAAATAAAAAAAATGGTTGCTTTCAATTATTTATATACTTTTATGAATGTAGAATTTATTGTACAAGTTAATCTATCTGGAATAAACTCCTGGCTTTCAGTCCAGGGATTACAACATCACAAATTTATTTTAACCATACAGTACAACATTTGCTTTTCTGCTCTGTTGAATTGGATACATACAATATTATATTTTAAAACTGCTTGTAGTGTTCAGAAACAGCGTCATAACGCACAACAATATTGAAAGGTACATTAGTGACATGCTGCAACAGATGTGTATTATGGGTAAATAGCTAATGGTTGAGTGCACAATGTATTGTGTGTTTTTCAGGTGTTGATCTTTATAACTCTTCAGTTAGAAAATGTAGTTAAACGAAAGTTTTACATAGTACCTTCCCGAGAGGAGAATTTTGAAACCTGACTACACTGATACACAACCAGCAGTCAACATTATCATACATACACCAGCACCCCCCATAACCCTAGTTAGGGGGAGATGTATAAAAAATTGGAGAGATAAAGAGGAGAGAAAAATTACCAACTAATCAGGTCCTAATTGTTATTTTTCATACACAGCATGTAAAGTGACAGGAGTGAATTGATTGGTTCTTTATTTCTCTCCACTTCAACTCTCTACAAGTTTTGATACATCTCCCCCTGATAGCAATTGTAGATTCCACTTACTACAGAACATACCTAGCCCTTTACAAGCACTACAACCACCTCCATATCAGATCCGTGTTTTAGACAATTCTGCACATTTGCAGATCTAAAAACATTGGGGATGTGGTAAAGATGGGGTTTAACGAACATCTCTGAATTAGGCTCTGTATCAGCTTGATATGGTGTGATAGCCCACCCTCAACCGCTGCCCTTCCCTTCATTGCATGAAGCAGAACAGCTGGGACAAAGTCCAGACACCCAGGGCCAGTGCAAGGTTTTCCAGCGCCCTAGGCAGAACTTCAGCCTATTGCTCCCAAAATGTGTGTTGTATGTCAGCAAGTGTAATGACGCTGTAGACAGTAGAACATATACTGTCTACAGTGCCATTACACTTACTGACACACATACACACAATATACAGTTCTTGTTTTTATATATATATATATATATTTAGACTTTTGGGTATGCCGGCACTCCCCTGCTGAAACTCCACAACAACCGCATCAGGTGCCTTCCTGTCTGCAACACACTGCAGCAATGTATAAGTTTTTGGAGAAGGTGGCATTCAGATGACTTTATAAATAAAACAATCACACAGCCCAGTGATCCACTGGGCTGTGTGATTGTTTTATTTCTAAAGTCATCTGAGTGCCACCTTCTCCAAAGACATATATATATATATATATATATATATATATATATATAAATATATATATATATTTAAAACAAGAAAGGTGCCGGCGCCAGCTTCTATGCTCGACAGAGGAATCCAATGACTACAGTTAATAATACGTTTCTCCCAAATGCAACAGGGTGTCAGCTAAACCTAGTGTGTACAGACCTTTGGATGAGGCCTTTAAGTGAAAATGGTGTAAATTTACTAGGTTTTGAGCGACTGACATATATTCTGTGACAAAAGTGCGATAGTGTAATACAGATCTAGTGCATAAATTAATAAATAAAGATATATCAATGTGATCAAATATTAAAATATTATCAATTTAATAAAACATATATCAGGACAAGCAAACACACACAATTAGATACTTATGCATGCCTTAATCATAGGATTTGGCAAAATATTTCATATATAGGCACGTTTGTGCAAATGTTGTATATAAAGTGCAATCGTAGTGCTAATAAATAATCAATAAAACAGTTGAAATTAAGAAATAAATATAGCAGCACAGGAGAGTATATAAAAAAGATCAGCAAAAAACTTTAAGGCTAGATTCAAATATTTTTTTTAAAATGCTTTAAAATATATATATATATATATATATATATATATATTTGAATAGCTTGAAAGAGTTCATGTAATGCTTACCTGTGCTAAGTTCATTTCAGGTAAGAATCAGCTCACCCAACGCGTTTCATCCATACATGGACTTCATCAAGGGGTCCATGTATGGATGAAACGCGTTGGAACAGCTGATTCTTACCTGAAATTAACTTAACACAGATAAGCATTACATGAACTCTTTCAAGCTATTCAAATATATATATATATATATATATATATATATATATATTGAAGCATTTTAAAAAATTATTTGAATCTAGCCTTAAAGTTTTTTGCTGATCTTATTTATATACTCTCCTGTGCTGCTATATTTATTTCTTAATTTGAACTGTTTTATAGATTATTTATTAGCACTACGATTGCACTTTATATACAACATTTGCACAAAAGTGCTTATATATGAATTATTTTGCCAAATCCTATGATTAGGATTAAGGCATGTATAAGTATCTAATTGTGTGTGTTTGTTTGTCCTGATATATGTTTTATTAAATTGATAATATTTTAATATTTGATCACATCGATATATCTTTATTTATTAATTTATGCACTAGATCTGTATTACACTATCGCACTTTTGTCACAGAATATTCGTCAGTCGCTCAAAACCTAGTAAATTGACACCATATATATATATATATATATATATATAAATATATATATATATATATATTAATACATACTTACTTACTATATTCCACTGCAGGCAGCTCTCATTCCTACCCTGGGCTGCATCCATTCTCTTCTCCTCGAGCAAAGGGGGAAGTACAGAGGCAGCCTAGGGGGTGGGCGATTGACTCATTGACTTAGTAAAACACTGCCTCTGTCTGTCATTATTGGCAGCGAGCGGCGCCTTCCAGTGGCTGGCGCACCTAGGCAGCTGCCTAATGGTGGTGTATGCCCTGCAGACACCGCAGTACAGTCTAGAACAATTGGAACTTTTCTACCAGAATTGGAACAGGGTATGCTATTTCTCCTACCTGCTCTAACAGCCTTGACTAACTGGTGCTGTTGCTGTTGTCTTCAGTCAGTTTGGAATACTGGGTCCCTGTTTGGAAAATGAATAGGTACTGTTCAACCCTTGGAAAGCCAAGCACCCTATCTAAGCTATTGTTATCTATACTAGGCTACTAATAGAGATGCACTGACAGCATAGAAGTAAGAATGCTATTGGTGTGAAGCTTTCAATTCACCAGAAAATAGTGCTCCTTTACTCTTATGCTGTTAGAACTGTTTGAAAGCAGATGAGATGAGAGATGTGACGTGCAATTTTATAAAACACATGGACATCAACGATACTGTATTCATACTCCTATTTCCATGCAGTTATTTGTGTACAATTAAATTGTGACACAATTATACTTGTACACATCAGGTGCATCTGTTGTCAGTACTGGAGGTTAGTGCAATGAATCACATTGACCTCTACAGGTGATAGTACTTAAAATATTAGTGACACAACTATATTATATTACATAACTTGAATGACGTTTCCATTTGGGATACTGTAGAAAATAAATTTCCTATGTATTTGTTATAGGGACAAATAGCAGATGTTTGTATTTTATTTATTTTGTATTAAGTAGTTTTGCTTGTATTTAATTATATTTCATATGGAAAATGCTACTTTATTTTTTTATAATGCTACTTTATTTTTTTTTAATAACTGCCCAGACAGGGTAAAAAAAAAAATATATGAAGTAAAGGAATGTATAATGACTCAGAGTCAGGCAAGGTTGATATTTTGATTAACAAAAGATGATACTTTTTTCCACATACACACCACACTAAAAACGGAGCATCAGGAGTGGCATTTCCGAGCAAATTTTCTAAACTTTGACCCCCCCCCTATATCTCAAAAACTATGAGGCCTAGAGAAGAACAATGTTACATGGGCTTGTTGTTATGTGGCAGTATCAAGTATACAAAATTTCATGAAAATCTGAGTAGGTGGGTGCCATAAACAATATTGTCTGGGTGATTAGACATGGAATAACCCAATGTGTCACCTCCAAATGAGGCTCAGAATGAATAAACAGTTAAGGTATGATTCAGAGCTTGCACATAATTCCATCTGTGTATGGAAGTCACTAATTTAGCGAATTGCTCATGCAACAGGGTCTAAATCTACACTTCAGAGCAGTTACGGGCATTTCAGAGTAGTATGCACAACAAACATATATGAGTTGCATGTGGAAAGAAGGTCCGGAGCTTTAGTTGCATGCAGCCAGTTTACCTACCCATAACCATTATATTTTGCATTATCAAAACCCCTTTCTGTCACATTAATATATATGATGTACAACAATCAAGTCAACTTGGTGACATCATTTTTGACAGCAATTGATTTTATTATATATATTAATCTGTCACATACACTGAGTGGCCAAATTAATATGAAAACCAAGCCAATTTATGCAAATTAGCTATTCTGTAGATAATGCTGAAAGAGGATCTCTGAGTCTGTATAAGAACAGAAAGGCAAAGGTCTGCAGAGACTAATGAAGTCTATTACTCATGAAATAATAGGTAAACAATAAGATCTGATGAACTTTGAATGTGGAAAAATTGTTGGCGCTGCACCAGCGGTGCGAGCATTAACAATATGGTTGAACTGGTGAAATTGTTAGAGGGCAGCAGTTAAAGTGTACACAGAGTGGACCAGCAAACAAAAACTTGGTCTGAGCACAAAGCCTGTTGTCATAAACAGCTACTGGATGTTTCAGTGGAACTGAGAGTGGGCAGACTTGTTCAGTCCCACAGATGGGCCACAGTTCATTAAATTATAGATAATCTAAATCAGTGACACCATTTCAGAGGGCCTCTCAATGAACAGTACACTGCACATTACATTGTATGAGCTATAGAAGCAGAAGGCCTGTCTGTAAGCCATTACTATCTTCTACAGACAGGGTAAGATGTCTCCAGTTTGCTCAGCAACACAGAAGTTGGACATTAAATGATTGAAAATGGGCATGTGGTCTGACAAATAATGTTTCCAGTTACACCATGCAGCTGGTAAGGTGAGGATATGGAGACAACAGCACAAAAGCATGCATCCTTCTTGCATCTTCATGACTCTTTAGGCTGGTGGAGGTAACGTTATGGAGATGCAGTTCATCGCACTTGGGCTAATAATCCCCACAAAACAGTTAGTAGAATCTATGCCTAGAAGAATTCAAGTGGTATTAAGGTCAAAAGATAGCTCAACAAATTACTAACACAATTGTTATAATAATTTGCCCACTCAGTGTACAGTAAATGTGACTAGATTGCTATTTATTTCCCTGTGCATATTTGTTAAAAATGAGGTGTAACATAAATAAGTGTAGAATGTTTTCTTGCATTCATTTTGCACACTTTGGGACTATTTTTAAGATTAAATTTTTTTCAAATAATTTTTATTGGTTTTCAATAAATGGTCTACAAACAAGTTATATACGTTTTGGGCGCACAGTTTGTGATACAGAGCCCTGTCTCTCATTCTAGTCAGTGGATTCACTAGCAGTTTCTGCAGTTATAAAATCACTATTCTGTGGTGCTAAATTCAACGGCACCGTCAGTTTTTAATATTCAGTACAGGCACATTCATAGCGGCACACTAGTTGTCCTAGCAGACGGGGGATGGTGTCCTTAGCAATGGTCACAATTCGTAGAATTTTTCAGGACACTAGGGCAGAGCTGACTGCTTACAGTAAATGGATTAATCATACAAAGAGAAAAAAAGGGGGAGATATGTCTGCACTCTGTGTAGATTAATGATGTTATATGAATGGCCCCACAATTATGTATATTAATGAATTCTTAGATATGGGGGTGCTGCCCTATTCCAACCATAATATATTAGAATGAAGAAAAACAGAGAAAACCAAGGGTTGTTGTCTCATGGGCGCACAAAAGTAAATATATTAAAATATAACATTTATTGTATTCAATTTAAAAATATCCCATATTCGGGACTAAGGCAGTGAAATATAAAGTTTTAGTGAAAAGAAAACAACACCAATAAGTGAAAAAAATTAACTAAATAGATAATGAAAAATTAATAAAAAGCGAAGTCCACTATTAGATCTATGCTTAAATGCTAAATACTGCTCTATAATTTAAGCTTTTACTACCAAATATAAAGATCCAATGGATATCTTATCATATAATCAAGCCTGATATTGGCCGAAATTCTCCATTCTGATCTTGACCTTAATTGGTCAGATAAAATTCCTAGCACCAGTTATCTCTTGATCGATATGAAGTTAAATCTTCTGTTAATGATTTGTTTCCGCACAGACAACAATCATAAAGGCGATCTATGATGGAAATAATCTAACTGGTTGGATTGGTTAAAGATATATATTTTTTTATAAATGTAATTATGGGATGAAAATTGTATTAGTTATTTAGTTAAATACCAACAGTTGCTTGCCTCATTCATTTATAGGATACAATATTTTCATCAGCTATAGTTGTATTCATTAGATAGCACATCCGATTTATGCAAAAATATTTTTGCTTATTTGCAGTATGTGATAGTTAGTTTGGAGTTACTAGTCATAAATCGTATGGCATTAGTAAATAACTATTTGTTCCTCATCTCACTTTAGATCAGGATGATCAGCAGAATTGAATAATTTTAGTTCAGTTTATCCAATAATGGATATTATTTATGGTGGTAAGTACAGCCTGATATATAGTAGTTTGTTTCCAAGTTATAAATATCAGATCGCAACACTGTAGCTTTTAATGAATAACTGTTACTAAATATTGCTGTTACATAATGTCAGCATTCCACTTATAATTATCTAAATGATTCATACAGCTAACAATAAAGCGAGTTATAATAGAGAGGCATGTCTGATATCGTTGTTTCCTCCGTATAAGTGTAAAGTAATATAAGTTGTCCCCCTAAATTATGGAGACACAAACTTTATACAAGAGTTGAATCAGGTTGGTAAATATCCCATATATAATCAGAAAATGATGATTTATTTTTCAGCAATTAAAATAGCGTTTGCAGATTTTCCATAATGAACAACTTCTGTGATATACATTAATTACATTTGATTATACCATTCACCATTCTAGCCATCTGTTAACCTAACTGGTGCACGGAGCATATAGTGTAATATTAGGCAGTATTTTATATCAATCTCAATTGAGAATATATTATAGTGGACACGCTGAAACGCCGACACGCGCGTTTCACTGCATGAACAGCTTTGTCAAGGCATAACCCGATTGTCTTACCCGGCAAAATATTTAACAGGATGGAGACTTCCAATCACATTCCAGATTAATATCACATGGTATAACCAGCCAATAGGGGCTTCTGTTTACTTCTCATACGTCATAGATCACGTGGTAAAGCCCTCAGCATAGTTCGGCAATACTCATACTCCCGTCGCACTGTTGTTTACATCATGTGATGGTATCACATGGTATAATTAACCAATGAGGACTTTTGTTTATGTTTCAGAGGTCTCGTCCATCGGCACAATTCTATAGTGTATTTAATAATATACAAGTCTCCCGTCATATTGTTATTTACATCGTATGACGGAGTCAAATAAATTTGATTGATCTCAATTTTAAACCTTATGGATCATCCTTCTGTGTATTCGGTGTACCTAATTAGGCACATCTCGATCATACATCTTGCAAAAAAATTTTTCTCATTAAGTAGATGTAGAAAAAGGTAAGTACTTATTAGTCCATATAGGAAATAATATATATATATATATATATATATATATATGGATTATCTTCCAATATATCATATTGACACATGATTTTTCATATATCACAATCATATATCCATATGAACCATCCAGCAAATGTTCCATCAAATAAAAAGAGAAGGGATAAATATTTATAAGAAAATATTTAGATTCCATCACAATATTTTATAATCAAAACCCATGGATCTCTTGTAAATAAAAATAGGGGGGGGGGAAGCAAGTATCTAATAATATACAGAAAGACATACAAATATGCCACCATTATTCAATATCATATATAATTATATGATCATAAATCAATTGTGAGAAGTGAATAACCACAAAACTACAAAACAATCAAAAGGTGAATAAATATATAATGTAAGAACACAGTAAAACCTGTGTAAATAAGTGAAACAAAAAATATTAATTCATTAATTCATTAATAAATCCC
The DNA here is from genome assembly GCA_031769625.1 of Taudactylus pleione. Lineage (NCBI taxonomy): Eukaryota > Metazoa > Chordata > Amphibia > Anura > Myobatrachidae > Taudactylus > Taudactylus pleione. Next base: position 5,930,103 of record JAUIMM010000126.1, on the reverse strand, counting down.
ACAAGATAGGATAAGTACTCTGTGAGCCAAGGGGAAGGAGACTCAGGAAACATTATTAGTGGAGCCCCTTGTGGAAGAAACTACTGGGGACTCTTTAAGGATCATAAATCTAACAAATAGGAGTTTAACAGATAATCAACAACTAATCCTTAGTAAAGGTCTCTCATTTTCCCCTATTCAAGACTTTGACAGATTCGAAGTGGAGAAAGATTTACATCTCTTCACAAGAAAGATACTCCTAAAGAAATTCTTTATGAATCAAACCTTGATAAAGGATAATCAAGGCCTTCCTAATTCTCAAGCAGTAACTTTAGATTCAGAAGACCGTAGGGCCCTTCAGATATTAGAAGATTTAGAATTGGAGGAGGATAGTCAAACCCATGTACCACAACCATACGATAGGAACAAAATAAAAAAGAAATCTACATTTTTTCCAGATATTAAAATATGTCCATCAGTTCAAGTTTATCAAGACTTAGTATCTAAAGATCTGGACCAGCTTTTACTACACAAAAAAATATATCCTGATAATATCAGTAAAGGAGAAAGAAAAGCTTTATGGGATATTTCTAAATGGCAGGATGTCATTGTGAAACCCTCGGATAAAGGGGGGGATGTGGTATTATGGGCAAGGGAGATGTATCTTGAGGAAATTGAAAAACAACTTAATGACATCAGTTGCTATAAAAAAATTGATATTTAACCCTACACAGAAATATCTTAAAGAATATAATGGGTTAATTCAGATGGCATTTAATAATGGCATAATAAATAAACAAGATCTAGAATTCCTAAGAAATGAGTAACCAAAAACCCCTACACTATATCTTCTGCCCAAAATCCACAAAAATGAAACTAAACCCCCTGGGAGACCCATAGTATCGGGAGTGGGTAGCTTGACAGAAAGAGCAAGTGTTTATATAGATCAACATCTACGACAACATGTTATTGCACTTCCCTCCTACACTCGAGATACTATGGATATACTAACCAAATTACAAAATTTGAGTGTTAATCCAGGCGTATGGCTTGTATCATGTGATGTGGAAAATCTCTACACAAGTATCAGTCATGATAAAGGTATAGAAGCAATAAGATATTTCCTTGAAATGGGAACACGAAGCGATCACAATGATTTTTTAATTCAACTCTTGGAATTTGTTCTAACTCGAAATTACTTTACATGCAATGAATCCCACTATCTCCAGGTCAGAGGGACAGCAATGGGGACTGCTTGTGCCCCTACTTATGCTAACCTCTACCTGGGGTGGTGGGAAAAAGAAATAGTATTCCAAGAATCATTGGAGATGTATACAGATAACATCTTACTATACTTTCGATATATTGATGATATCTTGTTTCTTTGGGAAGGTCAATTGGAGGAAATTAACACATTTATTACGATACTTAATAAGAATGATCTCAATCTCAAATTAACATATGAGACAAGCCAGAGCTCAATTAATTTTCTTGATTTGACAATTCATATTGACGAAGAGGGTTGTATCTCCACTGATATTTTTAGGAAGCTGACAGCTACCAACAGTATTCTTCACTTGACTAGTTCACATTTTCCAGCTACGATTAAGGCAATACCAAAGGGTGAACTCTTGCGGACAAAGAGAAACTGTTCGGACATTGATACTTTTGATATTAGACAGGAAGAATTAAAAAAGAGATTTATTAATCGTGGATATAGTAAAAAGTCGATTAGGAAAACAATACAAGAAGTAAAGACCTATTCTAGAGATTCCCTCCTTGTACCTAAATTCAAATGTAAAAGGGAGGAACCCATAAGATTTGTGGGAACTTTCAATGCTCAGTGGAAGAATATTAATAACATCCTCCAGAAGCACTGGCCGATTTTACAAATGGATTATGATCTTAAGACAATTCTACCTGCTAAAGTCCAGACAAGCTGGAGGAGATCCCGCAATATTCGGGACCTGATAGTAAACAGTCATCTATCCAGCACACAGAAGCCTAGATATAACAAACGAAGCTTCTCATGTTGTGGACACTGTAAAGCATGTAAATTTATGGTTCCCAAACAATACTTCTTTGATAAATACAATAAAAAATGGTTCATATCTTCCTATATCACATGTACTACGGTTGGCACAATCTATCTTCTAGAGTGCCCATGCCACAAAATATACATTGGCAAGACATCAAGACCTCTGAAAGTCCGAATTCTTGAACATGTAGGTAGTATTTGGAATGCCAATAAAGATCAGGCTAGATTCAAAACTTTAACCTCTGTGGCAAAACATTTTCAAAGATTCCATAATAGCGATCCCACAGGCCTTCAGGCCTATGGTATAAGACACGTCAATTTGGGAATTCGAGGTGGAGACCTAGATCGGGATCTTTTAAAATGGGAGACGAAGATGATCTTTCTGATGAACAGCCAATATCCAGGAGGTTTGAATGAGGCTAATAGTTTCAGTCCATATCTCTAATATTTGTTTATATACCAAAATATATTTTAAATTATCAGAAACTTTTTGGTTCATTCATATGACTCTTTAAATTAAATCAATATATTCAGTCCATGTCTCTAATACATTTTTTAGTTTAATTTTCTAAATAATTTCCTTCTTATTTACTAAAGTATTTATTTGGTCCATGTCTCTAATATTTTTTAGTTTATTTTTCTAAATAATTTCTTACCTATTAAAGTATTTATTTATACTATTGGGAATTGTTTGATTAATATTTGTTTTTCTTATATTTATATTAACTCGTGTTTATAAATTATTATATTTAAATGGGATTAATTAGTGATATATTAAATATGTTTGGATGATAATATTATATCCTAATTTATTTATGATCTATAGAATCCTCTTATTTGAGCACAAGGTGTCTGTTTGTTTGCATACTCACAATATATTTTTCTCACCTTTCATCAATTCTTATTTTATTTTATTTTATTTATTTTTTATAAATTGATGTTAATATGTAAATATTATCACAGAGTACTTATCCTATCTTGTGGGATTTATTAATGAATTAATTAATTAATATTTTTTGTTTCACTTATTTACACAGGTTTTACTGTGTTCTTACATTATATATTTATTCACCTTTTGATTGTTTTGTAGTTTTGTGGTTATTCACTTCTCACAATTGATTTATGATCATATAATTATATATGATATTGAATAATGGTGGCATATTTGTATGTCTTTCTGTATATTATTAGATACTTGCTTCCCCCCCCTATTTTTATTTACAAGAGATCCATGGGTTTTGATTATAAAATATTGTGATGGAATCTAAATATTTTCTTATAAATATTTATCCCTTCTCTTTTTATTTGATGGAACATTTGCTGGATGGTTCATATGGATATATGATTGTGATATATGAAAAATCATGTGTCAATATGATATATTGGAAGATAATCCATATATATATATATATATATATATTATTTCCTATATGGACTAATAAGTACTTACCTTTTTCTACATCTACTTAATGAGAAAAATTTTTTTTGCAAGATAACTGGCAGAGATGTATGATCGAGATGTGCCTAATTAGGTACACCGAATACACCGAAGGATGATCCATAAGGTTTAAAATCGAGATCAATCAAATTTATTTGACTCCGTCATACGATGTAAATAACAATATGACGGGAGACATGTATATTATTAAATACACTATAGAATTGTGCCGATGGACGAGACCTCTGAAACGTAAACAAAAGTCCTCATTGGTTAATTATACCATGTGATACCGTCACATGATGTAAACAACAGTGCGACGGGAGGTTAGAGTATTGCCGAACTACGCTGAGGGCTTTACCACGTGATCTATGATGTATGAGAAGTAAACAGAAGCCCCTATTGGCTGGTTATACCATGTGATATTAATCTGGAATGTGATTGGAAGTCTCCATCCTGTTAAATATTTTGCCGGGTAAGACAATCGGGTTATGCCTTGACAAAGCTGTTCATGCAGTGAAACGCGCGCGTCGGCGTTTCAGAGTGTCCACTATAATATATTCTCAATTGAGATTGATATAAAATACTGCCTAATATTACACTATATGCTCCGTGCACCAGTTAGGTTAACAGATGGCTAGAATGGTGAATGGTATAATCAAATGTAATTAATGTATATCACAGAAGTTGTTCATTATGGAAAATCAGCAAACGCTATTTTAATTGCTGAAAAATAAATCATCATTTTCTGATTATATATGGGATATTTACCAACCTGATTCAACTCTTGTATGAAGTTTGTGTCTCCATAATTTAGGGGGACAACTTATATTATTTACACTTATACGGAGGATACAACGATATCAGACATGCCTCTCTATTATAACTCGCTTTATTGTTAGCTGTATGAATCATTTAGATAATTATAAGTGGAATGCTGACATTATGTAACAGCGATATTTAGTGACAGTTATTCATTAAAAGCTACAGTGTTGCGATCTGATATTTATAACTTGGAAACAAACTACTACATATCAGGCTGTACTTACCACCATAAATAATATCCATTATTGGATAAACTGAACTAAAATTATTCAATTCTGCTGATCATCCTGATCTAAAGTGAGATGAGGAACAAATAGTGATTTACTAATGCCATACGATTTATGACTAGTAACTCCAAACTAACTATCACATACTGCAAATAAGCAAAAATATTTTTGCATAAATCGGATGTGCTATCTAATGAATACTACTATAGCTGATGAAAATATTGTATCCTATAAATGAATGAGGCAAGCAACTGTTGGTATTTAACTAAATAACTAATACAATTTTCATCCCATAATTACATTTATAAAAAAATATATATCTTTAACCAATCCAACCAGTTAGATTATTTCCATCATAGATCGCCTTTATGATTGTTGTCTGTGCGGAAACAAATCATTAACAGAAGATTTAACTTCATATCGATCAAGAGATAACTGGTGCTAGGAATTTTATCTGATCAATTAAGGTCAAGATCAGAATGGAGAATTTCGGCCAATATCAGGCTTGATTATATGATAAGATATCCATTGGATCTTTATATTTGGTAGTAAAGGCTTAAATTATAGAGCAGTATTTAGCATTTAAGCATAGATCTAATAGTGGACTTCGCTTTTTATTAATTTTTCATTATCTATTTAATTAATTTTTTTCACTTATTGGTGTTGTTTTCTTTTCACTAAAACTTTATATTTCACTGCCTTAGTCCCGAATATGGGATATTTTTAAATTGAATACAATAAATGTTATATTTTAATATATTTACTTTTGTGCGCCCATGAGACAACAACCCTTGGTTTTCTCTGTTTTTCTTCAGTAAATGGATTAACAAAGCTTCCTTTATTATGGTAAGGTGAGGCTCTTGCTTTGCTTTGGGGGAAGGGACCTGATGCGCACTGTGTATGACTCTCGGTCCCACTGGGCTTGCGCCAGAAATCCCATCGCAACCCTCCTACTGGGCATGCGCCCGCCAGAGATGGAAATTCAACAGCATACAGTACTGTACCGACTGCAGTAATACAGCCAACTGCGCATGCTCAGTGATAGCATAGCGCTACATGGCGTATGGCTTGGCGCCACAGATCCCATTGTACCCCCCTCCAATTCTAATCCATCGCAGATGGCTGACAGCCACCATAGCGCCAAACGTGTAATACAGAGAGCTCTCTCTCATACAGATCCCATTACTACCGTACTTAGTGTGCATGGTCGGAGCAGCATCACCAATGTCATAAGTTTGCGATGCAACGCTATTTTGCGCTTCTAAAGCACAGTCAGCTTTGAACACAGAGCGCTCTCTCACAGTCGGAAACCACTCTCAGACACAGTCCAAGGGACATAGCCATGGTGCGTAAGGCTTTGACCGCATCTACGTTGTCGCATGTTTGCGTTTTGCGTTTTGGGCGCACAGTTTGTGATACAGAGCCCTCTCTTGGCACTACAGATCCCATTGTAAACCCTCCACTGGGCATGCGCATGAAATCCCAATGCAACCCCTCGAAGCAGACAGCCACCACAGCGCAGACATTGACGAAAGTTTTGCACTATTTAAAAACACAATCAGTTTGTAATGTCTTTCTTTTAAGCAGCCTTTTAAACAACAACACGTACATTACAACACTACTAAAATAGTTTCACTATAGTGTCCAGAGCAGACAGTGACAATAAAAAAAAATATACGGTACGGTAAATTCTTTTCCAGGGATCGAACCTGGGACCATAATTCTACCAAAGTGATCACCTAACCACTAGCCCACACGACAGCTACAGTGAACCGCACAGAGCGGCCTCATCCTTGTGCACTCCTCCCGCTGCTGTTTTTAATTTAAAAAAAAAATTGTCATACTGTAATTCATCCCATCTCAGTGAAAGCTGTGCATGCATCTCATTAATCTACAGTATCAGTTATACCGTGAGAACAACTCGGGCAACTTCTCTACATTTCAGTTACTGCACCGTACCGTATGTACAATACAGTATGTGCAGTGATTTGCATCCTGTTATAAGATCTCACTGTACGGTACAGTACTATATACTGTATACAGTATGTATATTATGTGACATTAAAAATACAGTATGGGTTGTGCGTACATGCAAATGCTGTGAATGTGATATCCATCCAATTTACTGTAAGTTTAACAGTATGGCATTCAGTACAAGGCATTCAGTACAAATTACAACAGTGGAGCACTCGCCACCCAGCGGTTAAGCACTGTATTACATGCAATTACAAAAGTGGAGCACTCGCCACCCAGCGGTTAAGCACTGAATTACATGCCGTAGCATATCCTTCGTTGAAGAATACCACAGTATTCCACAAGTCCATGGCTCGACTCAGAGGCCTGCACGCCATGCCATAAGTCCATGGCGCGACTCACGCCACGCCATGAGCAACAAAATAGCTGGGCAGATCTGTATTAAAGATCTTAACTAGTACAGACAATTCGTAAAGATGGTATGAAGGAAAATTGTCATTGTCGTGTGTTTTTTAACATTGATAAACAATTAGATATAAATATAAGTTGTAATTATGTGATAACAATAGCAGACATCGGTGAGGCATTTAAGAGATAAACAATAGAACATAGACAAGACTCCATAGACCATCTCAATAATAAAGCATAAGGTAAGGTTTGGGGAATGACTAAGTGAAACACACTAGGGAGGAGGGAGAGAATATAACCAAAGAAGGCAGTATTCATTCAGCGCTATCCAATAGACCAAATAGACCAAATAGAAGGTCAGCGAAAACTCTTATAGAATACATCTCCTGTATCTTGAATTAGCGGTATAAAAAAAAGTAAGAATTGAGGTGGAATATCTTTAAGAAGGGAATGGTAACAGCGTATTAAGAATCTATGGACAATTTGCATATCAAATATCATTCCGTAGATTCAAACAGTTTTGAGATTTGATTAAGATATAGTTTTAATTTACCAATTTTCAATCTATTGTGCACTGATTTTATTGTGATATACTATTTATCTTAGCTGTCACTTTAAATCTAATAGTGCAACATTGTTCAAGCAACTATGGGCCTGATTCAGACCCACTCGCAAGCGGCTGTCCGCTCGCAAGTGGGTCGATGTTGTGCTCTACGCATGCGCACGACGGCGGGAGCTCCGTCGTGCGCATGCGCCAGACGCGATTAGCAAAGGACTTTCCTTCGCTCGTTGTGTCTGATCAAAGGGGGCGTGCTGTCGATGTTGATTGACAGCACGCCCCCTTTGGTGGGCGTGCCGGGGGCGTGCCTCCCTGACAGGAGTTATGGAGGCCGGCCCTCATTCAGAGCGTGCGCTCTTCTCAGAGCGTACGGCTCTGAATGAGGGCCTATATTTGATTCCTCTTCATTTGATTGCCATCACTTTGACTATAAATCTATCCCCACTACAAAAAGTATGTCAATGCAAATTAGGTGTCACAAAGTAATTCAAATAATTTATTGTAGATCATATACTATTAAGAAAATAGGCTTTCTATATATTAAATAATAACAACTGCATTGTGCAAACTGGGACCAATACATAGTTGAATGCAATTCAGTTTGCAGGCTACATAGAGTTGGGCCTGTTTTCAGATGGATCTCTTGCGCCAGGAATAGGGCTATGCAAATGTGCACTAATGGTGATGATTGCTATGAAGCCAAGCATTTGGATTTGGGTGAAGTGTTTGCATAGATAAGTACAACTCAGCAAATGGGCAAATATATGAATTTTTTTCAGTAGGTGTAATTGCATCTGCATTTACTGTAACTCTGCATCAGACCCACTGCACCTGTATTTCCTTTATTATAACTTTTCTCATAGTAGATCAGTAAATGTATTTGCTCCTCTAATTACAATTTTTGAATTGTTAATAGGAACCCACTTAGAAAGTTTGCATAAGCAAATAGTTGCGCAATAGAATATTTCTTCTGGTTTGTTCAGTCCATTCAGAGGACTCAGGGTCCAATACAGACCCGCTCGCTAGGATGTGTTTGCACGCAGCCAGCCGATTGTTTGCATTCTGTGCATGCATACACATCGCAATGCACATGCATGAACCAGAGAGAGCGATCGGGAAGCGTACGCTCGCTGCGCATAGACTGCCCGGCTGACTGAGTGACAGGAGAAGCCGTATGTGGGTGGTGACAGGGGCTAGCCGCTAGAAACGGGGGAGTGGGGGTGCGACCACAGGTGTGCCTGAGCATCTTAAAGCCATTTCAGTGGCGTGCATAATTAAAAGGCAGCGTCATAGTACACGTCACTTGGTTGTATTCACACTGAAGCACTCGCAGTGCTTGCGGTAGGGTATGGTCAGCCACAAGCGCTGCGTTTGCTTCCGATGGTACTTGATGTACCAATGGTTGCATACACATACACTGGAAATGACGTGCGCAAGTGGGCGTCTTAAGACAGTCTGGTGGGTGTCTTAAGACAGGCTGGTGGGCATCTGCATACAAAATGCGATCTCATGCTAAGATACAGTGGGCGTGCTAATGCCTTGCCGTGCAATCGCTTGCCTTTCCGAAATTTGCATACGCATCTAGCAAGCGGGTCTGAATGGAGTCCTCAATTCAAACATGAGATGCAACAGCACGACCTGTTAGTGGACAGGGGGCCTGATTACGGCTACCGAGATTATGCACGCAATTGGACGATTGTTGTGTTCTGCGCATGCATATGCATCACAGTGCGTGTGCGCGAAGACTGCACTGCGATTGGGACTGCGATCGCAGTGACTACGCAGACCCATTACAGAGTGATTGACAGGAAATAGCATTTAGGGTTGGTAATGTGGGGGTGGTCGGTGAAAAGCAGGCATTCCAGTGCGTTTCAGCGCCGCTGCAGGGGCACGCATAAGTTTGCCACTGCGATGCCATATGCAGCTTGGGCTTCCACAGCGTGCGATAAGGTTAGCAATTTCTGAGCAAGGTCAGACCTTACACAAGTGTGCGTGAGGCTGTGACTGTACTTGATGTTACTGATGGTTTCACAGTCTTGCAAAGTATTATGGATGTGTGTAAGGTAAAGGGGGCGTCCTTTTGTTAGGCTGCGTATGGCATTGCAATTGCAGTCATTATCATATCTTCGCAGTAAGACTGCGTGCGTAGTCGTTATTTCGATCTAAGTTGCAATTCGTACTGAATCAGGCCCAGTGTCAGAACTCTGCTGTGATTGGCTGAACACTTTAGAACTGCATGCCATAGTAAAGCTGTGTGTATGTAAATGTTACAGAGCAGTGGTGATTACTGTTTTCTTCTCTGATATTCAGAACTTTCTGCATAAGAGAGTCATAGTTTACTTGTTAAAGACACTCTGGGAGATTAAGATCAATATTGACCCCTTCAAAAATCAATGAATCAAAAGACCAAAGAGTTACTATAATGTGAGTCTCTATATGCCTATCATTTTATAATTCAGGGCCATGTTTTGAGTTGATGGCAAATTAGTTGCAAAACCATTTGCCTAGTTTCTGACATAAGCTCTCATGGTGCTTTGGTCTCCTGCTGCTCTGTGGTTGAAGTTACTGTAAGTTTTGGCTGCAAGGAAAGCAGTTGTGTAAAATGTGAATTAGGGAATGGATCAACCCCTTCACTGCTGAGGGTTTTATTGGTCCTGCGCTGAACTAGCTTTTGACGTTTACAGTTGTCACTTCCGATATTAATATCACTGATATTTATATGCAGTATGTACTCAACTTAAACTTTTTTTCTTTCAGAAGACATTGCATTTTTTGAAAACAACTTTAGTGATAACCATTAGTTCCATCTAATATGTCAAATAAAAAAGTTTTTTTTTCATTGACATGTCAATAAAATGAAAAAAAAGAAAGCAAATGTATTTTTTTTTTATAAATTGATTGTAAAATAATTAACTTTTACAAAAATAATCAAATGGGAGGATTCCATGCAGAGGTTTTCCTTAAAAAATATCTGCACTTGAAAATGATAATTGATTTTTATTTATTTTTGCTAAATTTTCACCATCTCAACTTAAATGCTCACAATGTATAGGAATAATATGGTAGCCCAATAAGGCCTACAATTGTTTAAAATAGAAAACCTGCCACATTAATGAGGGGACTCTTTTTTTTCATAAGATGTGGGATAGTTAGGCTTTAGATCTCCTCTACCTGTGAAACATAAAATTTTTTTGTGTTCTATTTCAGTCATTGGACCTGAATCAGAGATGTACGTTACTCACACAGCTGCTGCGTCTTTGTATGCAACGGCTATGTGATAATATGCTGATGTCGCAAGAGGCATCTTGTGTAAACAGACACATTCATTCGGTTTCTCTGATCTGCCGCTGCTCCCGAGGATGCAGCATCAGATCATTGGTCATCTGAGTAACCTTCAGGTTAATAAGGATGGCTGGGAAATAAATGCTGCTGAAGCCAGTGACCTCAGGCCCTGATTCAGAGCTGGACGCTCTGACAGAGAGCTTGCTCTGAATCAGGGCCATCCTTCTTAATTTTTAGAGCGGTCTCCTGGCCGCTCGTATAGCTGTGGGTGACCACCCACAGCTATAGCGATTGGCCAGGAAGATGGTCGCGATGGTCAAGACCATCGCGACCATCGGGCTTGCGACGAGACCCTTGTGGTAGGGTCTCGTTTGCCGCAAGCCCTGGAGTGCTTTTGGCTCTATCAGAGCAGAAAGCACTCCCACTGACATCAATTGTGATGTCAGTGGGGCCGGCCCCAGACGGTAGGCGTTCACATGGCCTCCGGCCTCCGGCACGCCCACCAAAGGGGGCGTGCTGTCACTCACCATCAACAGCACATCCCCTTTGGTGCGAGACCCAGAGCGACTGCTTGGACGTCGCTATCCGGGGTCTCGCGCAAGCGCATGACGGAGCTGGTTCCGTCATGCGCATGCGCACTGGGCCAACATCGACCCGCTTGCGAGCGCTCAGGATCTGAATCAGGCCCTCCGTGCACTATGAAGATGTTTTTTGCAATGCTGCCTATTGCCACCCCCAAACAGCTGCTGCCTGTCAATCAGGCTGTGGTTTCCAGAGCACTGCTAGCGATCTCACAGAACAAGATCTGCACATGCGCAGTGCGTCATCTGTGCATGTGTAGATCTCACACCACTGGAGAAATCAGTAAACTATCTGGCCCATTGTTTTGTGATCACAAAGCAATAACTACTAAAAGGCACATCATTCGAAACAGTGGACTTACCACAATAAGATGCCCACATGCATGTTTGGGCCAGTATGGGCATGATAGGGCATAAAGTGCCCCTCCATCCAATATATGCAAAACATAAATTTTTGTGTTGCATTGGGTAAAAGTGTCTAGTAATTGCAGAGGATCACCAGAAAATACATAGTAAGGAGCCACAGTATTTGAGAGTGGGGATTTGCCTGCTTTAAATGTGAGTGCCCCCTTTTTTAAAGGTGCATTTACAGGTAATTCTCATTTCCATATATGGAAAATGGATGTTTTCCATAGTTCCAGGTAATATTAACTAGTGATCAAATTTGATCACCAAGCAAAAGTACTAAGGGGCCACATCATTAAAAAGAGAGGACTCCTCTTCCACAGATACAAACATATGCAATGATGAGTCTCGCTCAACCTCCAAAGTGAAAGTGTTTATTTAAGTGCCCAACTCTAGCAGTAGTCTCCATCCTCATCTACTGTAGTTTGTTATATTTTCTTTCATATGCAATTTAGCCATACCTTCTCTTCCCTGCTGTGTTCTTAATTCTTTAAGTTTAGACCAGTGGTTCCCAAATTGGGTGCTGTGGCACCCTGGGGTGCCTCAGGGCACTTGCAGGGGTGCCTCTGGTTGGTGGACCAGTACCAAATAAAATAATTTTTAGTCAGTGTGATAGGTAAAACAAGTGCTAAAGGCTGCCAATCAAAAAAAATGTGAACAAAAAGAATTGCAGCCCTGTCAACCACATCATAACTGAACCTTAGGGTGAAAGACATAAGCACAATTTACTTCATTTAATTTTTGCTGAATTTCTCAATAAAACATTTTTTGTCCCATTAGTGCCATGGAAAAAATGTCAATACTCTAGGGTGCCACGATTCAAAAAAGTTTGGGAACCACTGGTTTAGACCAAGCTTGTTTGAAATAGCAATTTCAGTTTAGATTGAAAAAAAACTTCTTTTGCCACTGCACTGTAAACTCTTTTGTTACATTGTCTTAACTCAATTATTGGAAGAACATACAGTATATGTTTATAGTATAAAGAGATGTAAATTGGAGATTTTCAATTCATACTCAGTCTTAGTGACTTATAAGTAGGCAGATCTCTCAAATTAGTAATTTAAAGAGACACTGAAAATATTACTAACTTATCACTTACGTGTATGTAGAATGTTTATCTAAAAGTTAAATAAACAAAAACATAGGTAAATGTAGCAGTTGTTTTATTACAACAATTCACAAAGTAATATTTTGTGTTATTTTGACAAGTACAATCTTCTAAGAAAAAAATACAAAGTAAATAGTAATAGTATGAATACACATAGACTCTACAAATGTGTTCAATTTCAGCTACAGATAAGGCAATCGTGTTTTAAAACATGTTTTGTAAACATAACTAGTGATTTTCCTGGTTTAACCTGGAGTAAAGTCCAGTAATGTTCAATGTGTCTTTACGTGGGTAGTAAGAAGCATCCCGTAACATTCCAGGAAATGTATAATCCACTCCAGGTGGAAAAGGAAAAGATGGAACAAAACCAGAAGTTAGGAAAGGGGATATAAAGCCAGGAAGTCCTCTGTTAGATGTAGAATAAGCAAAGCGCAATGGACTAAGCCCAAGTCTAGGATGAAAGATATTTGTATCACCACCAGCTGATGATGGATTTGTTTGTAGAGGTGAAAAGGCAGATTTGGTACCCAAAGCACTAAAACCTAGCCCACTAAACTTGAATGCTGAATCTCTTGTCAATGTACTGAGGTCTGATCCTGATGGACCATCAATTTCTTTTATATCTTCTTTGTGTTCTTTTCCATTTAAAACCAATTCTATGGCTTGTACAACATCTCCTTTGGCATAATGCAGGATGTTTTCTAATGTGCTCTCTTTATGGTTTGGAAAAACTTTACTAAGAATCTCCAGGGGATCTCTATGTTTTGTGGATACAAGTGGGACTTTAGAATGTGAAGCATGATTCTCTTTGGGCCATTCACATTCATTCCCTGATTCCAGGTCAGAAGAAGACAATGATGTTGGACTATCAGCACCTTCTGATCTTCCCTCAGACCCAGGAGACTTAATGGGATCTTTGCTTGAAGTTTCCAGACTTAAAGTCTTCCCCATGTGTCCTACATTGGCTTGTTCAGTTGGAGCTGTTTCTGGAAGAGTGTGAGAAATCGCAGTTGAGTTTGATAATCTCCCATATAATTGACTTTGCTTTTCATTTGATTCATTTCCACCTAAATGAAAACAAATATATATATATTTTAATCACATTTATAATTTCAGTTTTCTTAAGTAATTTTTTTGTTTAGCTATTAAGAATATTCCACCATTGCAATATTCACTCAAAAAGTTTAATTAATGTAAAAAACACTTTTTGAGCATTCTATAAATATTTGTATAAAAGTTATATTATTATAAAATGCTCATACACTATGGGGCAGATGTACTAAGTTCTGGAAATTGATAAACTGAAGATTGATAAACTACCAGCCACTCAGCTCCTAACTGTCATTTTTCAAACACAGTTTGTAACATAACAGTTAGGAACTGAGTGGCTGGTAGTTTATCACTTTCCAATTTATTACTTTCCAGAAATTAGTACATCTCCTCTTATGCTCATTGTATTCATTAAAACATTATATGTATGCCTTAAATATAATATACTCTAGCTGCATAAGACACAGATCTATCTATCTATCTATCTATCTATCTATCTATCTATCCATCCATCCATCCAAGTTTGGATGCATGCTAGAACACAATCCCAATTCACTTGCAATACAACATCATTGTATTACTTGAACAAGTGATCTAATGCTAGTTAATTGGCTCTCCACTCCCTGGGGCATCCTCATTAATGCCACATGAAGAGGTTGGTGGAAATATATTAAAACAGACTTTAATAAATGTGCCTTTGATTTATTTGAATATGAACTGATTAAACAACTGTGTCATCCTTGAGAGGTCAATAATATACAATACAATGCAAATTGTATTAACGTTAGCACTCATTTACTGTAAATTCTAGAGAGAGAGAGAAAGAGAAAGAGAAAGATATGCTATGACTACATTTACTGTTTAATTAAAAGTTGGAGCAAAGCAAAAAGATGGGAATGATACCTTGCCAAAACCATATTGTACTGCAAGTGGAGCAGATTTTAAATATGCAGAAAGATTTAGATTTGGGAGGGGTGTATTATAGCCCAAATCTAAATTGCAGTGTCAAAATAAAATAAATCTGTCCAGCATTTGTTGGCTACATGCAAAAGCAGCCAGCATTTACCTTTCAAGCAAAAAAAAAAAAGGTATTCAGTCATTATGACAACATTCAGAATGTCGACATGCTTGCTATGACATTGTGGTATAATGTCAACATGGTCACAATGTTGACAGTGCATGTCAGTGTTTGGCTGCAGTTAGAGTTAAGTTTAGGGTTAGGGTTGTGGCTCAAATAGGGTGAAAATGGTAGGTCGAACATGCCGACTGTCAACTTGCACAATGTCAACGTGATGACCTTGTTGACATTATGACGATGCTGATATTGTGCATGTCAACACGTTGACATAACATATATGTCGACTTTTTGAATGCCGACATTCAGGTCATGGCAGCATTCTGGTGTTGACGTTCCATATTTCGATAATTTGCGCCACACCGGAAAAACAAATGTATTTGTACCCCTTGCAGTGCCACACGGTTTGTAACGGTGGAAAGATTCTCCTTTTTTGCTTTGCTCCCAACACTGGATCAGCTCCTGAATGTTCAAATTATTACATAATTAGCTTCATGAATATTTGTTATGCAATGCAACTTTTGTAACTGATTTAGAAACAAACATTGAATTGTGCAGAGAATATTTGGTATTGTCATTGTAATTATTTTTGGTTATCTTAAATATTGCATGTTCACATATTTTCTTATTTACATATTCTTTAACATCTGTACAATGTAATTAAAAAACATATCTAATTACTCAATATGAATGGTTTGTGTTCATCCTCACATTAGTTCTAATATACTGTATGTATGTGTGTGTGTGTGTTGTCACGAGGGCAAACAACATCTTTTTTTTTTTTTTAGCCTTTTAAAAGATATACTGTATGCATTGCACTAAACTGAAAAATCAAATATTCTATGGTTAAGTGTTACAGATTATGGAGTAAATGCTGAAACTGCAATATAATTATACTTATTTGTGTGTCCTTGCACCAGCCTGTTCTCCATACACACACATACATATGCGAATACTTCCAAAATGCATTCATTTGGTCAGTTTTGTGTCTATTGTATTGTTACCTAGCTTTTACATTCATTTTACAAGAAACTGAGACTATTCATTATAATAAATTATAAAATGCATGCAAATACAGTACATTATAAAACTACAGCAAATTATGTGATAGTGTACCTATTATTACAATGTGATTCAGATGCTAATAATTAAAGTCTCCACCAGTGTGCATAAAGTATACATATCTATAAATGCACCCACAAAACAATATATGTTAATATGTATGAGAACACCAAAATGCTTCTGTAAAAGAGACCTTTATCAGAAGTATTTTGATGTTGTCATATTCATTAAAGGTGATTTTTACTTGGTACTGTGTTTTTCTTTTGTTAAATTCTGCAAATTAGTCTGCAGCAAGTTTTAGCAACTAATATCAGCCTATTCCTAACCTTATCTCAAGCACTAAGACTTTGGGGGAAATGCCTTTGCGATGCATACATCAGCAAAATTCCAGGTAGTCTTCCTATTTTATTAAAGCAACAATAATTTTGCTTTAAATTATTGCTGATTTAATAAATTGGGAAGACTCACCGGAATCACACTTAAATCTCTGATATTGTTCCTCAAATTCTAATAATGTAATGAATTTGTGCACAGATTAACCTGTAAACATGGAAGTATGCTTGCTATCAAGGAAACTTGATTATTTATAGTAAATTTGTCAGTAGGACAGTTAAGTGAGGACTCATCTGTATTATTGGAAAACAGACATAATTTAATTTTACCTATGTTTTTGAAAATGGTTGTAGAATAATGTTTGCCTAGTAAGCACTACTGTCTTTAATTGACCTTGACCCTTAATTATCACTATATGATTAATAATAATGCTTTAAATGTTAATTTTGATCATATCATTATCATATCATACTGCATAATCTAAAATGCAGTATGTAGTGATGAGGCATTCTATATTATGTGCATACAGCATGTATTATTTATATATTTTTTACCTTTCACCAAAGTTTTAAAACTTAGCTTAAACAAATTAGAAGGCTTGTGTTCCAATAAATAATTTTGGGTCTATTTAGAATAATAAATTAATTTATGTAGTCATTTTTATATTACTCTTTCAATCTTGCTATTGCAAATAATATACACATACTCTAAATTATACTATACAAATACAATTGGTTACCTGTACATAAATGGTTTTTAGATATATTGTACTAAAGTGATATTTTAGAATTGTGCCTATGGACAATTATAATAATAGCATATTTACTTAATCTATAACTTATTGTATAACAATATTTGTGCAGTGTTAAAAATTAATATTGTATGCATGGTAGAATACACAAACACCTACAATTGTCAGAAAAAAATATTTATGCTTGCTTTGTCATTTCAAATGTAATTTCATTCTATGAGAAATGTTATTACTTAATTTATTTTAGAAACCATCCAGGATCTCCCTGATTTATATAATACTTGCTGTATCGGAGATTGTCTCTAGAAGCTGCATTTTACATGCCACTATTTTAATAACACTATTTATTTCTCTAATATGTAAAACACATATTTAAATTTACCTAAAACAAGTACATTTAAACACTACAAAAGTAAGAAAAATGTAAGAATTTTACTTCATATGATATAATTTAGAGAAAACACTAATTTGTGTCTTTGATTGTAAAACTACATCAGAGTAGTGTATTGTAGAGCACACTGAGTTGGAAATATATATTTATTATTTATACTATACATAAAATGTAATATAATATATTTGCACTTTGACTATTAAACCTCTTAAAAATAATGCAGAACATTATTTTAAAATAATGTTATTTTTTCTAAGTCATTTATATTATTTTTATGCCTGACATCTGTATATAAGATTAGTAGGACTAGTATTATCTTCATACTAAAAATGACTAGAATATACTTATTTTTGGACTATGAATTGACAAAATTAATTACACTTTAATTTATAAAAACCTAGATCAGAGGGAGAAGTTACCCAAATTATTTACCTTGTTATCGGAGATTGGTTACAAGAAGTAAAACATAATGCGTTATTGCTACACTGCAATATGCACCTAAATCCTAGACAATTCTATAAAGAGACAAAAATTAAGGAAACCTCTGAAGAGGAATGATATTTTATTACCTATTACTTCTAGTACTTTGTAATTAAATATGATTTGCCTTCATAGCTTTTTTAATGACATGGTAATATGTTACTACTAATGTTTTTTTTTTTTCAACTCTATCTGCAATTTTATCTACTACACAATATAAAATGTATTTCCCTCTATGCTTGTTCAATATGTTCAATATTTCGGGTGTGCTGAATGTCATACACCTATGTATTAGTTTGTAAATGCCTGTGTATTACTTTGAATTTTATATGCAAAATGGAAGCTATGCAATGCACAAGATACATTTTTAAAAACAGCATATTTTACACTTTTTCAGAACTGAAATTGTCTGCAACCTTTATCTAATCCCAATGTTTGTTGGTAAATATATACAACTAACTGAACATTTGTTAAATTTACATTCTTCAAAAATCAATACTTGAAGAGTTGTTTGTGTTAATTTACATGTTTGTTAAGTAATTGTTACGCATTTTATTCATATGTACATTTATTTTGTGCAAAATCAATATAACTTCACATTCCATGGATTAAATAAAATACATTTTATTTTTTAAATATCAATCTTCCTCTGGCGCTCAATAAAAATTGAAGACACGAATTATGTAACATTGCTAGTAAGTTTTGAAAAAATTTATTAACGTATCATATGTAAACATATTATTCATATGTGTTTAGAAGCCCATTGGTTTTTCATGCCTAGAGTGTCATGCAACAAATATATTGCTGTGTCACAACATTTCTTTCCTGCTATACAACACTTGGGATAAACTTGTCATGATAGAGAACCGTATCAGATTTTACAAATAATGTCTGTTGCTAAGGAGTGAGTCAACTGTCAAACTATAACTAAACTTAAACACTTACTCTGCTGGTAATTCTAGAAAAACAAGAAGCTCATTTAATACATAACTATATCCATATACTGTATATAAATCTAGATAGATAGATATTATAAATGAATATATGGGACAAATTACTTTTAATAATTACAAATTACATTGTTTTATTTGCATTGAATAAAAATTATATCTATTTTTCAAGTGCTTATTCAATTAAATCCCATCCTTATAATCTAGCAACATCAATTATTTCCAGTTTCCCTTAAAGCATAATAGGACAGACAGAAAGATAGCTAGCTAGTTAGATATTACAACAAAATAATATTGTTTTCAAAATTGTGTCAAATAGAACCATTCTGTATGCATTTAGTTGTGCGTTTAGTAAATAGCATCACTCTATGCTTTTAGTAGTGAAGCTTTTTCTTTATTAAATAAAGTTCTGTCGTACTCACCTTTATTCAGTTGTTGATTGAAAACTTGCAACGTTTGTGCTTTGCCCGTGTCCCCTGCATCTGACCCCGCTGTGGGGTACATGAAGTGCTGCACACCACGGCTCTCACACTCTTCTTGCGCCTGCTGGCGTCTGAGCGCTACCTGCGCAGCCATAACGCGCTGCCGCTCAGCAATCAGGGTGCACTTGGCGCAGGCACAGTCTCTCCAGCGACAAAAACGTTTGTGCCCTTTGAGCGCGGAGACCACCCCATGGTTTCTGCACCGAGCACACTTAGGTGTCCGTGTGTACAGGGCGCTGCCCCCACCTGCTCCTCTTTCCAGAGACATTCTTGGAGTACAGGCTGCTGCGGCAGCTGCGGCTGCAGCCCGCAGAAAGAGAGTTGGGGGCCTGAGAAATGAGGCTGGCATTGGTATTGATGGTGATGGTGACACTGGCATTGCTGTTGATGAGAAAGGCGGAGGGGGTGCTGGGCGCAGCAGTCCGGGAGGCAGCAGCTGTCTGGAGCTAATGTTTGCACTGGAGTTATGGCAGTCCATGACTGCTGGCTTGGTAACTGGGACAGGGTTTCGGCACTGCCTCCCTGGTATAGTCTGAGCTCTGCTATGTGGTGCACAGATCCGTGTGAATGAGAAGCCAGATGTGCAATGTGAGCTCAGGTTATTAGCTGGAGGGTTGGACAATAAGAGGCTGAATGAAGGCGTAGCTCAGCTTGTAGTTGTACAGGGATTTCTCAGGCAGGGACCACTCGTACAGGTGGTGTGCTAGTAATTGCTGGTAAATGGTGGGAAGACCTGAAGAGTGCACAATAAAACTAAAGAATAGGGATCTAGGTGCGGCCAGTTTATGGATTACACAATGAATATATAATCTTGCTGATATGTGTGTATTTTACATCAGGGGTTGTCAAGTGCATAACTGTTTAGTTTCAAAAACTATCAACGTAGATAACACTATAATTAACATAGATAACACTACTATAAATAACAAAGATAACACTATAATTAATACATTTTAGTTCACATAATAAAATGTGGACTCAAAATAAAGTAAAAAAAATGCTATTGGAAAATTTGAAATTGATTACTGGAAGCAAAACAGACACATAACAGTATATCTGATATAAAAATTTTTTGCAGCATTAGATTGTCATTCATATACTGTAGCTGCACATTTTACCTCTGAGATGATGATGAGCAACTGTACAGTAACTGCAACTTTGATTACGCTTCAGCAGTTTTATGAAGGGAACATCTCAAACATTCTGAGTAATTGTATTGCGATATATACACAGCGCAAATAATGCTTGCGCCTATTTGTGGATAGACGTGCAATGCGTGTGGATATTGCATATGAAAATAGAAGTGCTATGGTGCTGCACAGTCTTTAACTGATGGGAGAATATGGGCATATTGCTGTGTTTCGTGCTGACCACAATCTATGGGGATGCGGTCAATATCGAAGCACATAGGATGTCGGTGCTTAGAAAACCAGTCCTGGAATTCTGACAGATGTCAGAATCCCGGCACCAGCATCCTGACCATTGGTATCCCAAAGGTAGGTAGCGGGGATAAAGGGAGGGTTAGCATAGGGTTAGGGGTTAGAGCTAGGCACTACAGGGAGGTTTAGGATTAGGCACTAAGGAGGGAGGGTTTAGGGTGCGGGGAGGGGGAGGTTAGTTTTAGGCATTGGGGAAAGAGAGTTAGGGGTAGGGAGAGGGCTAGGATACCTACCGACAGATGTCAGTATCCTAACCCTGTCAGTATGCCAGCTTCGGGATTTGACCACCGGGATCCCGAGCACTGGCATCCCATACCCAACCCCAATCTATGTGCATGAATGTGTCTATTTATGTGGCCTCTAATAGTAATTGTTGTAATAATAATAATAATAAAAGGGTCTTTGGTTAATTTTCAAATGTACAATGTGTGTCAATATGATTGCATTTGAATTTTGGGATAATAAAAATACTGCATTTACAGACTATAGATTTCCAGTGGCAATATTTGAGACTGTCCCAAAGAAACTGTGCATTATATCACTGTAATTATATATACAATATAGAGAAAGAGAGAGAGCAAAGTTCAGATGTTTGTCTTTTCTCATGTCCAGTGGTATACTCAGGGCCGGCTCTTAGGTCATTCGACCAATGCAGTCGAACAGCGGCGCCACCCCATAGAGGGCACAGTTCTCCCAACCGTCCTGATTTCAGCAGGACAGTCAAATTTTTTGGACACTGCCGAAGTGTCCCGCGGGCGGTCTGGAGGTTGGGTACACGCACAGCCACAGCTTTGCTTTGCTAAGCAGAGAGCAGTGGTGCCGGTGAAGTTGAATGGATGCCGCGTACATGTGCACACAGAGAGTGTATAACCGGAATTGCCATATATATTGCCCTGGGGACAGAGTGCTTGTTTTAATACCCACAGTGGAAAGCAAGTTTTTGGCTAAATGGTAAGGTCCGTATGAAATCAGTGAGACAGTGGGTGAGGTTAACTATAAAGTATACCAACCAGGCAAGAGGAAGCCTGAACAAATTTACCATGTTAACCTTATCAAACCCTGGAAAGATAGGTTAGCTCTGTTAGCTGAACCAAGCCCACCAATAGTGTCAGTCCCTTTGGTTCCAGAAGTAAAAGTGTCCAAAACACTGTCAGCCGCTCAAAAGAGTGAGGCTCTGGAGTTGCTTATTAGGAACAGAGATTTGTTTTCAGCACTGCCCGGCCGCACGGCCATAATAAAGCATAATATCATTGCAGAGCCAGGGGTGAAGGTCAATCTAAATTCATGTAGAATTCCTGAAGCACAGCGTGAGGCTGTCTCTAAAGAGCTTAAGAATATGCTGGAACTTGGTGTCATCGGGGAGTCTAATGGTGAGTGGTCCAAACCCATAGTTCTGATTCCGAAGACTGATGGCAGCCTATGCTTCTGTAACGATTTTCCTAAGTTAAACGCAGTTTCCAAATTGATGCTTATCCCATGCCACATGTGGATGAGTTGACAGAGAGGCTAGGGACAGCCAGATATCTCACCACACTGGACCTGCAAAGGGTTATTGGCAAATACCATTAAATGATAGGGCTAAAGAAAAAACAGCCTTTTCTGTTCCAGAATGGCTATTCCAGTATATGATGTTGCCTTTTGGGTTGCATGGGGCCCCAGCAACCATCCAATGTACAATGTATAGAATTTTGAAACCCCACAGGCAGTATGCAGCGGCCTATCTGGACGATGGGGTAATCCACAGTCCAGACTGAGAATGTCACTTAGAGTACAGGCGGTACTGGACTCAATTAGGAAGGCTGGCCTAACAGACAACCCTAAGAAATGTTGCCTAGCAATGGAAGAGGTTCAATACTTATACCATAGGGAAAGGCTTGATTAAGCCTCAGTTAAACAAAATTGAAGCCATACAAAACTGGCCCCGTCCCGCAAACAAAAAACAAGTTAAAGCTTTTTTAGGGATCACTGGGTACTACAGACAGTTTATCCCAAATTTTGCCACTACAGCGGTGCCACTAACAGACCTTACAAAAGGGAAACAGTCTACCTTGGTGAAATGGGGCCCTGAGCCTGAAGAAGCATTTCAGGCATTGAAAGTGGCTTTGTGTTCACAGCCGGTGTTGATAACACCAGATTTTTCTCAAGAGTTTGTGGTTCCGATGGATGCCTCAGAGGTAGGCATAGGAGCGGTGTTGTCCCAAAGTAGGGTTGGGGAGGAGCACCCCATTGTTTATCTGAGCAGCAAATTCAGTGACCATGAGAAAAGGTAAGCTGTTGTTGAAAAAGAGGCGTTGGCCATTAAGTGGGCATTGGACACTTTGAGGTATTACCTTTCGGGCAGACGGTTGAAGCTCATAACGGATCATGCACCATTAAAATGGATATCAGTAAAGCAAGGCCAAAATGCCAGGGTAAAAAGATGATTTTTAGCTTTGCAGGAATTTACATTTATTGTGGACCATAGGCCTGAGTCTCAACTGGCTAATACAGATGCATTGTCCCGCATCTGTTGTTTGGAGGCTGCAAGTGTTCCGCCGCCTGGGTCGAAACGGGGGAGGGGGATATGTGACAAGGTCCCTGGCATCATAGTTTAAGGCAGGTATATTTGCCCTAGATTCCTGACCTATGGTGTGGCTGTTTTTTAGTGCTGTGAGGCTGATCATTACAGAGAGACACTGCCTGGGGAAAGGACAGTCTTTTCGTGTCTCTGTGAGAGAATCAGGTTGATGGAAGCAGGTAAACTAAACCTGAAAAGACCTTCTTATACTTTGTTTATTAGTGCACTATGATCACTTTTGTATAGCTAGTGCCAGATGGCAAGGTGTTTATTTCTGTTTATTTTGCCTAATTAATTGGCAGAGGCTAGTTGCACCAGACCAGTGGACTTTGTGTGATTTCTCAGCTGCTGCACAGTGCCATTTATTTATTTATTATTTATTACAAGTTATTTATATAGCGCACACATATTCCGCAGCGCTTTAGAGTATATCTGGCCATTCACATCAGTCCCTGCCCCAGTGGAGCTTACAATCTATGTTCCCTATCACATGCGCACACACATACACACTAGGGTTCATTTTTGTTGAGAGCCAATTAACCTACTAGTATATTTTTGGAGTGTGGGAGGAAACTGGAGTACCCGGAGGAAACCCACGCAATATACAAACTCCGCACAGGAAGGGCCGTGGTGGTAATCGAACCCATGACCTCAGTGCTGTGAGGCAGTAACACTAACCATTACACCGTCTGTGCTGCCCATAGGAAGGTGTCTACCCCAGGAGATGGTACCAGTTTCCCGACCTTGCTACATAACCTATTAGGGATTTACACAAGAGACTAACCACATTGTTTTATATTTTTTCACATTGATATCTAGCCTTGTCATCCTCATAGCTCAATGGGGGAAATCCTGGGACTCTCCTTTATCATCCACCAATCATGTTGCAGTTAGCATGGAAAACCATTTGTGATTGGCTCACCAACTAAAGAACATATTGGTAAACTGATCTCAATCTCATTCTGCTGTGGTGCTTCCAGAGAAACTTTGCATGTTATATTAATGTTTTTTTTTTTTATTGTTAGTTTTCTTTCCAGTGGATTACAAGAAAATCTTTGTTGGATTACTGTTTAGATTCAATTACGAACATCTGGTTCGGTTTTCCCTTATGCTTACAAATAAACAACATTTCATGTTTGATTAAAAGAACCCTGGTTTGGCTTTCCCTTTTTTAATATAAATTAGGAACATTTCCCTTTAGATTAAAAATAGAAGAATTTGTAAAGGAGTATCAGGAAGAGCCATAGCAATTTTCAGTTTGTATTCTGTGAAAGTTGGCTGGTCATATTTTTTTCTGCCTTCTGCATAGAAGCTCCATCTCACCAGGTTGGTTATGGTTGAAAACTATGATAGTAGCATCTCATGTGTAACAGTATGCAGCAGTTACAGAATGCAAATAGCATGTACAGTATGCTTGGCATTGTAGTATGCCTCTATGTAAGCAGATATATATGCTGGTGTCAGCGGGATGTATATATAGTATAAACTATGACAGTAGCATCTTATGCTGTAGGTTTACCTGTTATAGCAAAACCACCCAGTCAGGGGAGCAACTAGAACTTTTTAGGTCCCATAGCAAAATTTTTAAGGGGTCCACCCAAAGCTTCTAGATAGACACCTCTCTGCAGCAATCCCCTGAGTGGACATGTCTAGTGCTGCCCCGGGAGCATGTTTACTGCCACCTATCATTTTTAATACAAGCATTAACCCAGACCTACTTGAAACTGAATAACTCCATTAGTTGATTTCAGGAAGGAGGCTGTGTTCAATTCAGTGGTGTGACTGGTTGCTTGGGGAATTGGCAGGCCCGCTGAGAGCCGCAGTGGGCCCGGGGAATAGGGGGCGTGGCCTAATCACGGATGTGGCCACGCCCCCTTCCCCCCCAAAAAAAAATTGCAGCGCCGCAAAGCGCCACTGCGTGCTGGGAAGGGGGGGTGCTCTGGGCTCAAGGGGGGGGCGCTCTGGGCTCAGCCCTGCTCAAAGCCAGGGGGGTGCGATCAGTGTGATCGCTCCCCCCCACAGGCATAGCAGACTGCTGTGGCTGGTGCTCTGCAGCCACGAGCAGTCTCCACTGCAGCTCAGCACATGCTGTGTGCTGGGCTGCTTTGAGGGAGGGGGAGCGGTGCCAGACCCGGGCCCCCGCCGGGCCCCTCGGGAAGCCCGGGCTTCCGGTAATCTGTACCCGCTTCCCACCCCTCTCTGCGCCCCTGGGAATTGGCAGATCCTACAATGGTGCGAGTTGGAAGCATTGTGCAGTTGAAGTCAGTCCACAAGGCAGATAAATTTAACCAGGGTATTGTTTATTAATCAATAGAAACAGGTTGCAGGACAACACAGGGAATAACAGTATGCAGCAGGTACAACATGCAAGGATATCCAGTTACAGCCAGGAGTATGTAGGGAATGCTTGGCATTGTAGTATGCCTCTAGTGCACTCACTGTAAGCAGATATATATGCTGGTGTCAGCAGGGTGTATATAGTATTATTATTATTATTCATTATTTATTTGGCACCACAAGGGTTCCGCAGTGCCTTACAAAGTCCAATAAACAAATGTGCACACAATAAAAACAGTTATTAACAGTACAAACAATGCAGGACAGATACATGATTTATAAACATTGCTGCATAACACTTAAATAAGCAGCAGGGTGTCAGCAACCAATTGTTAGGTGCTGTTGTAAATTAAAATATGAGTAAGGAAAGGAGAAGCAAGTGAGGAAAGAGGGCCCTGCTCGTAAGAGCTTAACATCTAAATGGGAGGGGCAGACAAACAGTCACACAGATGGGTTGGATTTTGAAGAAGGAACACAGAGCAGTGGGATAGGATGAGTGCTGGAAATCTTTGAGGAAGAAAGGGGTCTTGAGAGCCCATTTGAAGATTAAGAGCCTGAAAGCAAAGTCATCAAGGAATTTGGAGCTAATGCCAGGGGAATGAAAAAAGGTAGTTACTCGAAGAAATTGGATGAGGTGAATATCATGAACATTGAATGGAAAGAATGGAATGGAGAGTTTAGAAGGTAAGAAGTTGTTGGGAGTGACCAGATGATAGCAGTACCCCAACACCATGGCAACCTCCAGGCCAGAGAGTGTGAAAAAATGTGGAGATAGCTGCATGAGAAGTGGTGTCAGATGGGTAAATCCAGGATTTAGTGATGGCTAAGAGATTCAAAGAGTTGGAGATGAAGCTGTAATGGATGGTGCCAGTTTATTATAGAGATGACTGGCTTTCCCGAAGACACAGGAGAGAGGGACAGAGTTAGGAGGAGAGAGAAGAAGGAGATTGTTAGGGTTGCTGTAGTGTGGGGTTTTGATTGAGTTAGAGCAGGGGGATACGAATAGTGTGGGTATGTGGTGGGCTTCAGAATGAGGAAGGGTGACAGCAGGTGGTGGGCAAGGTGGAGGTTTAGTGTGGTATGGGTTGAGATAAGGAGAAATAACTTGGAGAAAAGGGAGGGTGCAGGGCTTAGTGGTGGTATATCAGGATCATGGTGGAATAGGAGTAAATAATAATGGATTTATGGGAGATACTGTGGAGAGTACTAGATGGGATGAAGGGAGAGAGAGGAGAGGAAGGAGAGGGAGGAGAAAGTGGAGGAAACTATGGAGGGAGGAAAGAGATGGGAACTGGTGGTAGAAGAGAGAGTTATGTAACTGCTGAGGGAAGGGGGAGCAGAAGAAAAGAGAGACAGTGTAGATGAGGGAATTGGGAGAGAAACGGCAGTAGTAGTGATGAGCGTGAGATACAGTACAGTTAAAATGTCTAAAAATCAAATAAAAGGAAGAACAGTGCTGATAGTTGTAAACACACAACTACAATAATATGTAATAACCAACATGAGTTTGGAGCTGTTAAAGTTGCAGGACTTTAAATTTAGGATAAAGTATACTTAAAGATGTATAGGTTTTAAACAATGGTAGATACTACAGTGGTATAGAGATAAATTGACAGTGGTACAGGAATGATTTAAACAATGTAGAGTCAAAAAACATACATACAAAATTAAAGTGCAGCAAACTAACTGGTAGTTGCTTGCAATGCTGAATCAGGGTGTTGGCAAAAGGTGTGTCCAGGTTATTTTGACAGCTGGTGGCTGAGCTGCAAGGTATCCAGAAGCTCAGAAGATCCTTTTCAGTTTTTTCAAAGTTGTAAAGAGTTATTTTTAACTGTTGTCTTCCTGTGTTCCTCCTGTTTAACTCCTGTCTAACTCTTTAAATTATGCTGTGCATGTAATACCACTTAGAAACAAAAACACTTTGAAATAAAAACCTATGCAGCCTAGTACCAGGTCTGCAGTCAGTACCCTGCAGCCTGTGTAGTATAGCGGTGGTGATACAATGGTAATTGGGGTCTTTATATTACCTCCATTATTTGGAGTCACTCAGGGGCTCATCTAATACTCAGGTAGATGGAAGGAGAAACACACAAGAGGAATTATGCATGTGCAGTAATGCATGTGGCATGTCAGAGGTTGCGCCTCTGGCAACTCCAGATCCTAGTGTCCAGAGGATCGAACAGAGATACAGTGAGCAGAGTGCTGTCACAGCAACCTATCTCACTCAAGGCTATCTCTGGTTACAAAAAATATGAATATTTAAAATTTGGACATCTCACCTGTAACCAAAAATATACGGTCTTATGCAAAACAACATGTAACAAAACACATTAACATTTTAAATGCATTCCAGTCTGTATTAACATTCCAGTCTGTATTTGTGACATCAGACTTTTGGTTATCACATCTGCAATAATCTCTTCACTGGTCACATAAAACACTGTGACTAAGGTACTACCAGCTCTATCATGAAATGGTGTCCTATTGCAATATACTTAAATTTACTATGATGTTTAGTACTGGAAGACAAGTCTAATGAACCTTTGTTGTCACATGTAATGTTGACAGTGTCATCTAAACTAACATGACCTAACTCACACAAAGTCTACTTCAGCCAAAATGCCTCATTTACTGTTTCTGTGAGAGCCATATACTCCACCTTGGTAGTGGATAAGGCAACGGTTGCTGTTTCCTGTTTGCCCAGCTACCAGTTGTGCCTGTCAAATCAAATAGGTGTCCTGTGTAGGAACATCTTTCGTCTTCATCCCCAATCGGATTCACAGAATACTTGTAATTCCAAAGTTTCAGTTTTCATGAATTTTAGCTTTAAGGAGCTTGTGTTTTTTAAGTATCTGAGAATGTGTTTAATGGCTGTCCAGTGATCTTTACCTGGGTTGTTGCAAATTGGCTTATATGGCTGACAGTTGGTGATGTCTACTCATGTGCCAATGTTGCATATATTAAAGTTCCAATGGCACTCTGGTAAGGAACTTTCCTTATTTCCTCAATTTCTGTTACTGTTATTGGACACATATATTTTGAGATTTTCACACTTTTGTTGATTGGTGTGCTTACTGCTTTAGCATCTGTTATTCCAAACTTGTTGAGCATTGCCTCAATTTACCCTCAGGACACATATTTTGTATGATCCATCACAATTGGTGCACCGGCCCAAGGTTTTTGAACTTGAAATGATCAATTAGCAACAACTTGACAGCAGTTATTTGGTTTTCTTGATTATCTCTTGCAGGCCTTCTTTTGAAAATATGACTGATTTCCTTTTTTCCTCAATGCTGTTTGACTTTGCTTCTTCTGTGGATTGAGGTTCACACCAGTCAAAGTTTGCAATTTACTTGCTGTACCTATTAAGAGGTTTTCCATTGGTGCTCATCATAGAGCTCCTGCTCTGTGTCTGATCACTTTTATCTGTGGTCTCAGTCCCTGACACACTTCTAGCTGTGGGCATATCTAGCATCACAAGTTTTCCTGGTGTTTTAATATTCTGCTTGTATTTGGTTAAAGTGGTCTCATGATACACTACATCTCTTGACTTAAGAAGCTTGTTGACAGTATCCTAGCATGACACACGAGATTGACTTAGGATCCATTTTGCACCTGTTCTCTTAAGGGATATGAACATATGCTCTGCACCCAAAGACACATAGTTGACAGTTACTTTGCTTTTACCAAGAACGTGCCTTCAATGGTGTTTTGTATTTAATTGCCACTGTAAGTGCTTGATTCTTACGATAGATTATGTTCTCTTATTCTCCATCATTACCAGATCTTAGCACTTCAGGCCTATTTGAGTTTCTATTAGATTCTTGTTCCCGGCAACTTTAACTTTGCTCTTGGTTCACAGTTATTATACTGTACAGACATCATTCTTGTAGCATTATCTATGAGCATCATGAAGTAGCAGTTCCTGCTAATTGACTCCACTTCCATTGGTCCCCATACTTCTGTATGCACTAATTCCAATGGTGCATTAGCTCTGGATGTTGACTTATGATATGGGCAACATGTTTCCATACCCTTCATGCAACTTTCATACTTTGGTCTTTAAGGATTGTTCAGTGACATCCAGTTGCCATGCCATTTAGAAGCTTTTGTACATTGTCTTACCCTAGGTAACCCAGTCTCCTATGACATAGTTCTATAAACTGGTTGGAGTCATAAGATTCCATTGTACAACAGTTGTCATTGAAATTACAGTCCTTCTTTCCTAGTACACCACACACTGACCCTCTGCGATTTGGACATTGCATCCCTTCTTCTCTAGTACACTGATGGCAGCAGTTCATTTCAGATTGGGTCCTAGATCTGGCATAAATACAATGTCTTCTTTGTCTGTGACAACAGTTACACCTTTAGTTCTTAAGCATACAGTAATTATTCCAAATTTTGGAGCATTTAGAACTGAATCTTCTATCCCCTGATGTTCACAAGATCACATTGTTTTAGTGACTCTAACCAACTTTACAGCTAAAGAGCCTTTTGGCTCCTCAATCCATGTATCAACAATCTTTGCGGTGATTGTCAGCTACAATTAACGCTGACTCATTCCTTCTATCATGCTTGTATGCTGATGTACCACTTCACAAGCTCTGAACTCTGAGGCCTTAGGTCCCATTTTGTGACACTTGAACCATTTGTACTTTTGTGGTTTTATGCCCTTTGACAGCAGAATAGATTTCCAAGAATTGGTCTCTACATGTAAAATGTGCTCTTTAAACTGCTGTAGCTTTGCCTTTACAAATAGCTTTGTAGCACAAGACTCCAAAGCCACTACAAATCATACTCTGGTGTAAGGTTTAAGGTTTTGCAGCATTGTCATTGCAACCTCCTAGTCGGCTACTTGGATGCCTTTTGAATTACTAAGAAATAGACAGCATTCAATCTATATATTCATTCATATTCTTGTATGCACTCAGCTTGCCATAAAAAGTGCAGAAAGAGAAAGATGCATAGGGAACCACACATGTGCAGTGCGCATTTGGCAGGTTGGTGGTCACGCCTTTGGTAAATCCAGGTCCTAATGCCCAGAGAATGGAATGGAGGCAGCATGCATAGTGCTTTCTCCCAATAGGCTCTGGAGGTGGTATGGACCCAATAGCAAATGCATCCCTTGCCCCCTAGTGCATATCATTTGCTGTATGTGAATTGCACAACTAATATATATACAAATGCATAGCTTTTATATATGTTTCCACATGTGGTCTTCACATTAATGGCTAACTAACAAAAATGTGATCTCAAGCTTAAGTAAATGTCTGTTTCAGGTACATTATATATGTTTGCTGTTGGACAGGATAAAAGATAGACTCTGACACAGTGGGGCTGATCCAGAGTGAGTACTATGACAGTTTGTGTAGCCTATCTTGTGTGATTTTGATCTATGCATGCCCAGAAAGTGAACACACGCATATGCGTCTATTAATTTTACATGAATCAAACCTTACAACAGGAGAGGTGGAATAGTGGGAAGGGGTAATCTCATGTATGCAAAGTTTCTGTTCATGCAAATGTGACTTATGCAGGCCAGCAATAATGTGCATATACGTTTGTTGGGATATAAATCTTTTTGGACCTGCTATAGGGTAGGTGGAAGAAAACACAGAGAATGATGACTAATCATAAATTAGGCACATATACTTAAGATGCAGAGGTGTATGCATATTGATATCTTTATAGCTCTGCATATGCTTGGAAATACAAACATTTTTGTGAGCACTTTTTTTCTCTAATATCTGGCTATAAAGCTTTTTGCCATCCACTAGCAAAAAGTGGAATGACAGTACGATTACAACATTGTAATCGTACAGTTGTTCCTCATCCCCTGCAGTGCCTACACTGAATTACTTGTCATTCAGTGTGGGCACCCTCCCTCATCCCTGAACATGGTAAAACTGTTGTTATTGGCAGATTGGCCAGCATGTTCAGGCGGAAACGACCAGTGTGAGCGCACGCTGGTCATTTCTGACAGTTTCATGCCCAATTTGTGGGCGATTAATGAGTGATCGAACGATAATGATATCGCTATCATTATTGTTCAATTGCTCATTTTAATCGACAAGTGGATACCTGCCTTTAGCTACCAACTCTGCATTAACCTCATTGGAAACAACTGTATTAACACAGCAGATATGTTGCTATATTTCAGGCTACTAAAGTAAAAAAAGCACAGACAACAAGACAAAGTTGACCTTTCAGTAGGACAATTGTCCCAAACACAAATACAAAGCAACATTGGTGTGTTGAACAACATAAAGTAAAATTTTCAACAAAGTCAAAGTCAAGGGGATACATTTTTGAAATTAGCAGTTCAGTTTCGGTTCGGATCTTCCCGTCAAGTTCAGGTCTTAGGGCCTGATTCAGAGCCGCTCGTAAGCGGCCGCGCGTTCGTTCCGAGCGATGTTTGCCCAACTGCGCATGCGTACGGATCGTAATACGCATGCGCGAACCAGTCAGTGCGGCCGAAAATCGTTTGTTCGCTAAATAGCGAATGCCTGCTATTTTGAGTGACAGGAGGAGGCGTATGTGGGTGGCAACAGGGGAAGGTGCTTGAAAACGGGGAGTGAAGATCAGAATGCAGGCGTGCTTAAAGGTCAAAACGGGTGTTTTATGGGTGTGCATAATTAATACAGCAACGTCATTGACCACATCACTGGGTCATTTTATAGTCAGAACTGCTCGCAAGATTGCGGTAGGAAAAACCAACCACAAGAATAGCGAGCAGTTCATACGCTGGTCGATGTACTCGATTAATCTAATAAATAGCGGACATGACGTATGTGCGAGCGGCCAGGGGGCGTAGTTTTCCAAAAAACGACCGCATGTTTTGTACGCTCGTTCAGACCTAGAGGCGTGAACAGACCGCAAAGAGCGAACGGTTCATTTGAATAGCCACCCCTTTTTTCTGAATGAGCGAGGGCAAATAGCGTCCGGCTCTGAATCAGGCCCTTAGAACAAGGCAAAGTGTCATCTTTCACAAACAAAAGTAAAGTTTTGTCCATGAAAGATTACCTTTACCTCGCTCTGAGATCTGAACTTGGCAGGAAGATGGGAAGATCTGTGAGTGTGTGTATGTATATATATATATATATATATATATATATATATACTCATATATTTTGTCAAGGTACAATAACCATGATACATCATGCCTATAAATACCTAAAACCCCTTCCCTCTAATAACAAGTAAAACCTGACATGGACAAATAAATACATTAAACATAAAACAAACATGTATAAAGATGACCTGCGCAGATAATATTCCAGTATCCATATATTAGACCAACTGCTAGCCCTAGATGCGGGAACCAATTCCCCGTCAGGTGTCATCTCTAAGGTGCAAATCAGCCCTGTAAGCCAGGCAATCACATGTCCCGGCTGCAACACACTGTTACAGACGCGCACGCATGATGTCATCACAGATCGCCATGTGCACGGCTGCATCACATGATTCTTACAGCCATACTTCCTGGTATACAACACCAGGTTGCCAAGCAACGCTAATGCAGTCACATGGGGCACACATAACCCTGTATAAACAGCAGGCCTGACATAATAGATCAATAACATCAATATCATTACAGATAATGGGTTAGTATAGACCACATCAATGTATATTATATTATGTATAAACATTAATGTGGAAAAACAGATATTAAATATCCAATATTGCTCTAATGATTGATAACATCGATGGTTCAGTGTATCACAGATCCAGAAAAGAAAAAGAGAAAAATACAAAAATAGAAAATGAAGAAATTTTTTTTCTCTCTATGCAACAATAGATCCTGTTAAGACATTCAGAGTGCAACCCTTATAGGAAGATATTATAATGTATTGATTCATTAAGTCCTCTGTCAAGTTTTTCAATCCACATTGCTTCTCTTCTCAAGAGGATTTTGGCCCTATCACCCCCTCTCTGTAAGGGCAGAATCCTATCGATAACCATACATTGAAGGGAAGCCAATTGGTGCCTATATTGTGAGAAGTGATGAGCCACTGGTCTATCTGAATTACCCGTGTTTAAGGCCAACCGTATTGATGACCAGTGGTTGGCAATGCATTCACGGAATGGTCGAATGGTTTTGCCTACATACATTAATGAACACGGACATATAAGTAAATAGATCACAAAATCAGACATACAAGATAGACGGTGTCTGATTTTAATTTTTTGTCCATTATGTGGATGTGAAAAGTAGGTCCCAACATTCATACTTCGACAGGTGGTGCAATTTAAGCACCTAAAGCACCCTGTTTTAGATGTAGATAGCCACCCTTCGTCAATGTTCTTCATTGACATATTTGGGCGCATCAGTATATCTCTCAGGTTTGACCCCCTACGATAGGCAATTAATGGTTTCTTAGGCAAGGCTTTCCCCAATGATGGATCCGATTTCACCACCTCCCAGTTTTTTTTATCGCCGAGCGTGTGGCATAATTCCTGTGTCAAAAGTGGTGAGGAACACAAAGTTCTCTGAATCTTCCTTACTTATAGATGATCTTTTTTGCAAAAAAAGATGATGTGCTCTTTCAAGACATCTCTTGACAATTTCTGGATGGTATCCTCTCTCCAAGAATCGCTGTTGCATTTCCACAAGTTGAAACTCCATAGTTTCTTTATCGGAATTATCCCACATGACCCTGACAAATTGCGAAATCGGAAGACTCTCTTTTAAAGGTTTAGGATGATAACTGTTATAATCAAGAAGTGTATTCCGATCTGTGATTTTCCTGAACAATCGATGTCCATACCCTGAATTTGTCGCAAACACAGTCACATCTAGAAAATCAATCTGGTGCCTATTACATTGCATGGTAAAATGAAATGGAGTCTCCAATTGGTTAAGACTATTCACCATATCTACAACTGATGCCTCATCACCCCGCCATAGCAGGAAAACATCGTGGATGAAACGTCTATAGTGTACAATGTTACCTCCAAACATCGGGTATATATATCGTTTCTCATAATCATCCATATAAATATTTGCATATGCTGGGGCGATGTTACTCCCCATAGCCGTACCCAATGTTTGAAGGTAACATCAATCACCAAATCGAAAATAATTACAGGTAAGTGTTAAATACAATAACTCCAACAAAAACTCAATTGGTAAGCCATGGTGGTATTGTTCCAGAACCTTTTTGACGGCTTGAATCCCCTCATTATAGGGAATGACTGTGTACAAGGAAGACACATCCATCGTCACCAATAGATGTGTGTCTATATCAATAACCAAGGATTTAAGATCTTTAATGAAATTTCCAGTATCTTTAATATAACTCTGTATATGACTTACACAGGGTTGCAAAAATGTATCTAGAAAACGACCCACAGGTTGGAGTAGGGAGCCCTGGGCAGAAATGATCGGTCTTCCCGGGGGTTTCTGTATACACTTATGAACTTTGGGTAATGTGTATAATATGGGGCAGATAGGGAATTCAGTGCGCAAATAGTCACAAACAATTTCTGAAATCCACCCCTGACCCAAGGCACTCGTCAACACTGTGTCTAGTCTGTTCTTGAACACTATAGTGGGATCATTGTCCAGAGCTCTATAAGTGTTAATATCAGATAACTGGTTCAAAATTTCCTCGTTATAGGAGCAAGTGTCCTGGACCACCACAGCTCCCCCTTTGTCAGCTGGTCTTATAGTAATCAATTTATTCTCCCTCAGTTGTCCTACTGCTTCCCTTTCCGACCTGGTGAGGTTATACCTTGTCGTCTTATTTTTCTGAATCGACTGCTTGACGGACTGCTCCATCAAGCATGTAAACGTTTTAATGTTAGGATTAGTGGATACAGGATCATAAGTGCTTCGTTTCTTAAATGTATTATCTTGTTTATCTGATTTAGAGTCTTTATATTTTTCAATCAATCTGAGTTTACGGGCAGTACTATAGTTATCGATGTTCCACCTCAAACTATCAAATCTAACAGTGGGTATGAGTGTTAACCCTTTTGAAAGTACTCTTTCTTGTTCTGAACTAAGGGTTATAGATGAAATGTTTATGATTTTATCCGAGGATTCTTGGGGGTTTTCTGATATTTTTTGGTATGGCCCCTTCTCGGATGGGGTCTCCTGTATTTGTTTGTAACATATCTATTGGTGACCTTGTAACATGAGAAAAAGGTTGATATCTACCAACCTGTGTATCCGATATTTCTCTATCTGAGGAAGAGGCTGTCGAATATTGATCATATTGGCCAAGACCTCGTCTTTGGCGCAGATTCCTGAATCTATGTGGGGAGGCTTCAACACCTACCAACCACCCATAGACTCTATGTTCTTTATAGTCTTTCTCTACTTTATCAAGTTTATTCCTTTTGAAATTAATCAAGTCAGTTTTATAGCGATCAACTTGTGTTTTCAATTTAGACAACCAATCCTCAGTTTTATCTGACTGTAAGATGATTTCTGTTTCTGTACGTACCAATCTCAAGTCATTTCTTATTTTTTTTTTTAAGTTCTAAAAACACCTCCTCGATCACTAAAAGTAAGAGGTCGAGAGAACATTTATTTAGAATCCCACACCATCGGCTGCAAAAGATGGGATTGTTGCGGCTGATGGTTGGGACATTTTTTATACGAAAACCTCGTGGTATTTGTTTCTTTCGATAATAATCGGACAAAAATTGTCCATGTAACAATAAATTTGTTCTCGCTTTTCCAGATTTAAAAGTTTGTGGTAAACATCGATTGCTTTCTCCACAGGTATACTTTTAAAATCAGATACACCAAATAAAACTCGTTCAGCCTCCTCATCAGTAAATGATATCTGATTATATTCAGCATGTGCAAGTAGTTCCGAGTTTACCAGACTATCCATGTAAAAATCAAGCAAAGATATCACTTAAATAATCTAAATGACTGTGTTTTAGCAACAAATCCAGGGCATGTTTAAGCCAAAAAATTAAGGCAAATGAATGAAATCATCAAAAAAACTAAAAAAAATTTTAACATCAAAAAATGTGATCCACTAAATATTCATAGGTATTGTATCCTTAGGTATCCAATATGTCCATAATATTCTAAGAAGATAAATCCATAAATCTCCACATAATCTTCTGAGGGTGCTGGAAAAATCTATCATGTGTGTAAACTGCAACACATGAAATACATGTACTCATATAGTTTCCGCACACACTTAGGCCCTCATTCAGACCCAGACGCAAATGACCGTTCGTACGTTGGGCGAACGTAAAAAATTATTTAAATTCAGGCACACGCTCGTATTTTCGTTCGCATCAAAACATCCTCCCCAAACTCAGGCGACCCCTCCTCTAACTAACGAGCGTGCCAAATAGCGAGCGTACATCCCCGAAGTGGTTTGAAGGGAACGCACGCACTAGTACTACCCGGAAGTTGGACTGTCACATTTCGATTAACTGCTCGTTTATTCTGCCTACCTCCCTCAATCATAACATGCCAATCAATATATCAATTAGCTTAATTGTTTTTTGTTTTTTTTTACACAATGCAATAAACTTTATTTATGTCCGTGTTTTTGTTTACCCGCAGTATACGTACGGCTTAAACATTCGCTTCTAATTGACAAAATACATGTTAGCCCCTATTAAATAATTGTTCGATTAGTTTTTATACCCGCATATTTCCTGGAGTTCATTTCTTTATGTAAATTTGCTTACGCATGTCACTGCATCAAGCCTATCATAAGTCTCCACAGATTTCTGGCCCTGTCGAACACATGACTCATACACTAACCAATAGAATTGCTCCTGTTAATTTCCTAAATACATTAGCCAATCATAAAATTTTGGAGCACTTTATCAAAAATGTTTTTTTGGAAAAACTCCATTGCCATCATGAGAGCCTCCGCATTCACCAGGCGCGAGCTGCTGGTGCTTACGGAGGTGATGGATAGGCGGATCACCAGCCAGCCGCCACCCATCACCAACCGCAAGAAGCGATCCGCATATGCGGAGGTTCAGACCCGCCTGCGCTCCTTCGGCTCATGCCGCCATATCGGGCAGCTGGAGCGCAGGTGGTCGGACCTGCAATGGCGGACGCCCCGCTTGCTGGCATGCTTTCGCATGCAGATCGCAGAAAGTATGTTTTATGGATTATGTTTTTCATGTTTGTCTTTGTGGCCCTAACTGCATGGCCATGTTTTCCCTGTATTTCATATTTATTCATTCTCCTCATATCTGCATGGCCATGTTTTCCCTGTATTTCATATTTATTCATTCTCCTCATATCTGCATGGCCATGTTTTCCCTGTATTTCATATTTATTCATTCTCCTCATATCTGCATGGCCATGTTTTCCCTGTATTTCATATTTATTCATTCTCCTCATATCTGCATGGCCATGTTTTCCCTGTATTTCATATTTATTCATTCTCCTCATATCTGCATGACCATGTTTTCCCTGTATTTCATATTTATTCATTCTCCTCATATCTGCATGGCCATGTTTTCCCTGTATTTCATATTTATTCCTTCTCCTCATTTTGTTGGTTTTTTTTTTTTGGGGGTGCATTTGAAATGGTTTTTTTTGCGCGTTTTTTTGTGGGAACTAACCCCAATTTGTTTCCCATCTTTAAGGGGCCCAGCGAAGACTACGCCGTCAGCGTCCGGCCAGACGTCGATCCCGGCCACTCTCCCCAACCCCCAGCCAACACTCCAACTCCACTCCTTCCCCTATTCCCCACTCCTCCCCAGCCTTCCTACACCTCCTTCCCCTCCGTCCCAATTCCCCCTCTCCTCCAACCACCCCTCTTAGAATGACCCCCTCCCCGGAGTCGGTCATTACCCCGCCCCGATCTTTGGGGAATGGACCCACCTCCGAGGAGGACGATGGAGGGCCTTCTGTAGCTGGCGGTGGGTCTTCCGGTATGTTTTTTTGGTGTTTATTTATCATCACAAACTGTTTGTATGTAATCATGGTTTTTGTTTGTGTTTTTTTTTTGTTTTTCTAAAAATTTTTGGTTTTGGCCGATTGCCGTAACCTGTTACTGCTGTTTTCACCATACACATAGCACACCTGTCGGAATTTGGACATAGGCCTTGTATTTTTGCCCTACACCATTTTATTTTGATGAGTTTTAATGCAGTTTTTGATTTTTGTGGAGTTTTTTATTAAAATATTTTGTAATGTGGTTTAACTATTGTTGTATTAATCCCCACACTTTTCTCACCCACAGAGGAACAGAGGCTTCGGGTCAATTTATCCGCCTGTGTGGCCCAGATGCACTCCAATATCATCAGGGTGCTGGTGGTCCTTGACCGTATGTCGGTCCTCCTTAGGGAGTAGTTTTTTATTTTGTGGCCATTCTGTAAATAAATTGTTTTTTTTTAAGTTATGTTCTGGCTCATTCGTTTTTTCAAAACCACATATTGTTTACCCTGACATAAGTAGAGTGTTCCTGCAATGAGTTTAAATTTTGGACAATAAGAGTGTGTGTTGTATTTTTAGGTCAAACAGCCACAAGAAACACCTAACAGTACCAATCTGATTTCCCTTTTTTGGTGTAGTCACAATTAGATATTTCTACATTTTACAGGTTCCTAGTTGGTGTGCAAGCAGCTTAGGGCAATATTACGAAGCAAAAGGATTGTACAGGCTTCCTTTTGGTGTTGGTTTGGACCCTGAATAAAGAAAACATATTTTCTCAAATGGCGTCAGTACTGGATTAACCCTTAGTCAAATGTGACGTGTGTGAACCTGGTTACACTTGGTGGTAACGTTCCCAAAAAGGGACAACATTTCACTCTCAAAACATTTATTATCAACATAACTGAAAATTCAAAGTGGTCACTAACAAACAAAACATACAGTGATAATCTCAAATACAACACATAACAAAAAAACACATCACATCCAAAAAATCAAGAACTGGTTAACGAAGGACCATGCCAACATGATTCCACATATATGGCGTTGCAATAAGGGTTCCAGAATATATTCCCAAAATATCCACATACAGGTTTTGTAAGGGTAGCAGGAAGTAGTCATCGTTGGAGTGCCAAAGATTATGTAAAAAAACAGAAGATGGAGCAAAAAAAAATGTTCTCAAACAAACCCAACCACATTAGGTATCAACACTGTTTTTTTTCAAATCATTACCTAAAAAATCTGGCCACCACATCATCGCGTATGGCCCCCCCACATACTGACCTCCGACCAACCTCGGGGGGGCCATCCTCAGGTAAGGCATCCTCTGGCTGCATTGTGACCCCACTCCTTATGGCGATGTTGTGAAATATCCCACACAGGACCACAATTTTCGAAACCATATCCGGCAAATACATGAGTTTTCCACCAGAGCGGTGGAGGCATCTGAATCGGCCTTTTAAAAGGCCGATACAGTGCTCCACCACTTGCCTGGTGGCTGTAACTGTGGAATTATACTCACTTTGTGGCCCTGGTGTGGGAGCCAAATAAGGAGTGAGCAGCCAGGGCGTGCAAGGGTAGCCACTGTCTTCTGTGAAAATGAAAAGTCAACATCAGGCTCACTCTGTATGAAGCTTAACATTGTTATGTACTAAAGGTCTCCACTTACCCAGAAGCCACGCATCACCAGCTTGTAGGTTGTTTAATTTGTGCCATATCCCTGATTGCCGGATGACGAAGGAGTCATGTGCACTTCCTGGTAATTTTGCATTCAGGGACAGAATCTGGAGGGAGGCATCACATACCACCATTACATTGAGGGAGTGATAGTGTTTACAGTTTCTAAATATTGCCTCCAGCCGTGCTGGAGGCTGAAGTGGTATGTGAGTACCATCCACAACCCCTATGATGTGTGGGAAGCCAGCTATTTGGTAAAAATTGGCCTTGGCCACACTAAGGGCACCCATATCCAAAGGCATTTGAATAAAATGATGGAGGTGCTTGAAAAGTGCCTCCATCACTGCCCTCAGGATCCGGGAAAAGGAGGATTGTGAGATGCCCGCCACTATTCCCACCGTTGTTTGGAACGATCCTGAGGCACAGAAATGTAACACCGCCATAAATTGCGTAAGTGGTGGAATTGCTGTAGAACTGTCAATTTGCCGCTCAAGATCACTCTCTATTAATGAGAGAGTGTCTATGATGATTTTTGGAGGAAGACGGTATCGTCTTAAAACCTCATCATCTGGCATTCCAAAAAGGGTGACACGTGTTCGAAATATCTGGGGCCTTGCACGCCTACGATGCCTACGCCTGGGACGAGATTGAGGTTGGTCGGCTTCCGGGAGCAGGGCCAGAACAATCCGACCCATATCAACCTGAAATGACAACATTGGAATGTCAGCCTTTTTACACCACCCATTAAAAATACATGTAACTTTGCTTGAAAATACCATCCATTAATGCTTACATGCCGGGGTATTGTCATGATATGTTGTCACTGCAAATAATAACATCAAAAATATACATAATTTTATGCTGGCCATGTCATTATCACAAATTTAAGCAAGACAAAACATAAAAGGGGACACACACACATTTGGGCAAAGTGCAAAACGACGTTGCGCACACTACGTCAAATTGAGGCCAAATGTAAGCAACCAATGCTCCAGCAAAAAAAAAAAAATTTTAAGGGATGAATACACATTTCACAAAGCGCTAATTAGTTCGCAAATACATGGCACAATAGGAAGTAATAAAAATGCGCTAATTAGTTCGCAAATACATGGCACAATAGGAAGTAGTAAAAATGCGCTAATTTGTTCGCAAATACATGGCACAATAGGAAGTAGTAAAAATGCGCTAATTAGTTCGCAAATACATGGCACAATAGGAAGTAGTAAAAATGCGCTAATTAGTTCGCAAATACATGGCACAATAGGAAGTAGTAAAAATGCGCTAATTAGTTCACAAATACATGGCACAATAGGAAGTAGTAAAAATGCGCTAATTAGTTTGCAAATACATGGCACAATAACGCCAAAAAAATTATGAAAAAAAAAACACAGAGTTCTAATTTGCTAAAAACAACGTAACATGTGGAAGGCCAACCAAAGTTGCGTACAGACAAACAAGAACATTTCCTAAACAGTTTAACAAATGAACTTACCAAGAGATAATATATAAGAAACCGGACCAAAATGTCTTTGGGGCAGAGCCAAACTAAAACCTAAGAGAGATGAAATGACGGGAAAAACTTATTCGAAAAATCGACACCAGAATGAGAGACAAATTGACCCAAAGTTAGACTTCCATAAACTTACCAAAATTGGAAACGACCAAAAAATCCTAAATGGAACAAAAACTAACGGAAAACAAAGAAAAAACAAATAAAATAAAAAAAACACAATAAACACAATCTCCGACACCAGCCAACAATAAACTCCAACCAACGTAACCTCCAACATTCAATAAACGCCACCTCGAGTCGAGACGCCCCAAGCCATAAATAGTGTTTCGTTTCCCGCACAAATTAAGGAAGGATCAGAGGAACGCACAATCAATGATGCGGCCGCAAAATAAGGACGCATGTATAAATACGTCACGAGACAAAAACACAATTCTGGTGTATTTCTAGTTTGAACATCACACATGGCTACAGACCAGGGAAACAATGGACAACAGTCAGGCGGTAAGTATTTCTTGCATTTTGACTCAATGATTAATTATAAACATAATATTGTGCAAGTTGTGAAGTTGAGAATTCTGCAAATTTACACAAATAGGTGAGGAGGATGACATGGAAGAGGCTTCCGGGCCCAGTATTCCGGGCAAAGCTGCCAAAAAGAAAAGGCAGCCACAATTCACAAGAAAGGAGATGGAGGTTTTGATTCAGAAGTGTGTGGACATCCTGCCACAGGCAGACAGGAATATGAGTGCAAGCCAGAAGTGGAGAATGTGGGAAGAGGTAGCCGTGGATGTCAATAGGGTGGGTGATTATGTCCGTCTAGCCCGGGATGTCAAACGGCGGTAAGTAAACACTTGACCACCCTAAAACCAAAAACAAAAACAAAGTAAAATAAAAAATAACGGTTCCAATTTCATCCCACAGATGGGGCGACTTCAAATATCGCCTGAAGCAAAAAATGTCGGACAGGGCTAGGCATGCAAGGGGGACAGGTGGGGGTCCCACCTCTGTGTCATTGGAGTTGACTGATTTAGAAGAGCTGGCACAGGGGTGTGTGCAGCCTGTGGAGGTGTTTGGCGTGTCCAACATGGATACGGACATGCCAGACTTTGCGGCTCCTCATGTTGTCCCAGGTAAATGTTGTGATGTAACCAACTCTGAAATGTTATTGTGCCAATATGTAGATTCTAATGTGAGTCTTTTCTCATTTTTCAAACAGAGACACAGGCGGATGAGTCTGCTCCAGAGGGGAGCCTTGGCCGCAGAATTTCTGCTGGCTCTGCAGGGGAGGAACCAGTACATCCGGCTGAGGACCCTGCAGAAGCCAGTCCAGGGCAATCCCCCTCGCAGGCAGTGGCCCTCCTCACAGAACTCAATTTTAAATCGGATTTCCATACGGAGATTCTGCAGAGGATGGACGCCAGTCTGGTACGGGTGGCTGAGGCCCTGGAGCAAAATGCTGCGGCCAACGTGACCATTGGTCAGGCCCTGGCGGAAAATACCAGGGCCAACATCCGCATCGCCACTGCCCTGGAGCAGCTCGTTCGCCAGCACATGGTGGAGCCGACCTCCCTTCCTGCCGGAACATCAGGATCCTCCACCTCTGGCACAACATCAGCCAAGCCTCCAAATGTGCCTAGCCCTGTGCCTAGTCCAGAGGCCACAACATCTGCCTCTGGACAGGCCAGCCCGATGACATCCCGGACCCGGTCTGGCGCCCTCCCTCCCCCAGCCAAACGGTCGAAAAAACGGTGACTCCATTGGCTACTTTTCCCACACTCCTTCTGTGCTTGCCTCATATTCCTTTCTGGCCAAAACTTCCCTCTCCTTTCTTGTGAATTGTTTTTAATTTTTGCATTTACGTTACCAAAAAATTATTGTTTGCACAATTAATAAATATTGTGGAACACTGCCAAAAATGTTGGAGTTCAATATGTGTATTTTTTTTTTGGTGGATACAAATAAATTTACAACAAATGTACGACTTTGTATTCTGACATTATTGAAAAAATTGGTTACTTTTAATCCGGGCCCACAAGCCAACAACGTTCACAATAAAAAATTACACATTGAAAAAAAAGTGCACGTAAAGGAACGTTTAAAACATTACCTAAGGAGGAAAAAACACCTTGCAAACACAAAATGAGGGACCAAACCTAAACATGATGACATTATTGTTACAATAGTCCAAAAACGAACACATTGCCGCCAAAATACACCCCCACAAATGTACGCTAATTGATTGTGTAATCCAGACAGTAGCAGCTATGATTTCCACCTGCGTTCGGTTTTGTGCTATCCAAAAAAAC
Organism: Taudactylus pleione; assembly: GCA_031769625.1. Lineage (NCBI taxonomy): Eukaryota > Metazoa > Chordata > Amphibia > Anura > Myobatrachidae > Taudactylus > Taudactylus pleione. The sequence goes on along the minus strand of JAUIMM010000126.1, from coordinate 5,885,999 downwards.
TGCTTTCCAAACACATACCAAGCCGGTTTTCAATCCAACACTAATTGAGTTTCTGACAAGCCGTGATTAATCGATGCAACATCGTGGAGTGCCGGGACGGAGGAGAAGGCCATCGCCACTGTGGTCGAGTTATCCAGCCCCTAAGCTGTGCGAGCATTTTGAAGGGAAAGAGGATCATCCAGTGACGTATGAGTTGGTACGAACACATTTGACGTTCGCATTTGGTAATGTATGTACGCCCCAAAAACGCCTCGCCACGCCTGCGTTTTTCCATCTCCACCCCCGTCAACGCCCAAAAACGGCCTGTTCTGTCAATCACATTTGACATGTCACTTCCTGTATGCTATTTGACGAACGAGACAAAAAAAACTCGCAATCTGCCGTACGCACATGCGCAGTGTAACACCGACGCATGCGCGGTTACTCAACATCGGAACGCAACGAGCGTACTGCCTCTAACGAACGGCTCTGAATCAGGGCCTTAGTCAGTTAATTTGCTGGGGTGCAGCACCAATCCTTGATCCGGGATTACTCCACAAGAACAAAAAATATAATATCTTATGGGGGTGCACTCACCAGACTGATGCAATGATTTTCAAAACAAGATTGCTTTATTCCATCATACACGTAGATTCCGACGTTTCGGTCCTCATTCGGACCTTTGTCAAGGTACAATAACCATGATACATCATGCCTATAAATACCTAAATCCCCATCCCTCTAATAACAAGTAAAACCTGACATGGACAAATACATACATTAAACATAAAACAAACATGTATAAAGATGACCTGCGCAGATAATATTCCAGTATCCATATATTAGACCAACTGCTATCCCTAGACGCGGGAACCAATTCCCCGTCTGGTGTCATCTCTAAGGTGCAAATCAGCACTGTAAGCCGGGCAATCACATGTCCCAGCTACAACACACTGTGACAGACGCGCACGCATGACATCATCACAGATCGCCATGTGCACGGCTGCGTCACATGATTCTTACAGCCATACTTCCTGGTATACAACACCAGGTTGCCAAGCAACTCTAATGCAGTCACATGGGGCGCACATAACCCTTAATGAATCAATACATTATAATATCTTCCTATAACTGCACTCTGAATGTCTTAACAAGATCTATTGTTGCATAGAGAGAAAAAAAATTTCTTCATTTTCTATTTTTGATATTTTTTTTGTTTTAATTTTTGGATTTTTCTTTTTTGGATCTGTGATACACTGAACCATCGATGTTAACAATCATTAGAGCGATATTGGATATATAATATCTGTTTTTCCACATTAATGTTTATACATAATATAATATAAATTGATGTGGTCTATACTACTAACCCACTGTCTGTAATGATATTGATGTTATTGACCTATTATGTCAGGCCTGCATAGATTAAATTGGCTAAGTATTACTGCTGTTTATACAGGGTTATGTGCGCCCCATGTGACTGCATTAGAGTTGCTTGGCAACCTGGTGTTGTATACCAGGAAGTATGGCTGTAAGAATCATGTGACGCAGCCTTGCACATGGCGATCTGTGATGACGTCATGCGTGCGCGTCTGTCACAGTGTGTTGTAGCCAGGACATGTGATTGCCCGGCTTACAGCGCTGATTTGCACCTTAGAGATGACACCTGACCACGTCTAGGGATAGCAGTTGGTCTAATATATGGATACTGGAATATTATCTGCGCAGGTCATCTTTATAAATGTTTGTTTTATGTTTAATGTATGTATTTGTCCATGTCAGGTTTTACTTGTTATTAGAGGGATGGGGATTTAGGTATTTATAGGCATGATGTATCATGGTTATTGTACCTTGACAAAGGTCCAAATGAGGACCGAAACGTCAGAATCTATGTGTATGATGGAATAAAGCAATCTTGTTTTGAAAATCATTGCATCAGTCTGGTGAGTGCACCCCTATAAGATAATATATATATATATATATATATATATATTAGGGGTGTGCACCGGCCACTTTTCGTGTTTTGTGTTTTGGTTTTGGATCTGGATCTTTCTTCGTGTTTTGGATCTGGATTGGTTTTGCCAAAACCACCCTTCCGTGTTTTGGGTTCTGGGTTTTGTGTTTTGGATCTGTATTTTTTTGAAAAAAAGCATAAAAACAGCTAAAATCACAGAATTTGTAGGTTTTTCTGCTCCTATGCTATTATTAACCTCAATAACCTTAATTTCCACTCATTTACAGTCTATTCTGAACACCTCACACCTCACAATAGTGTTTTTATGTCCAAAAGGTTGCACCAAGGTAGCTGGATGACTATGCTAAGCGACACGAGTGGGCGGCACAAACACGTAACCCATCTAGGCGTGATACTGCAGTGGCAGACAGGATGGCAGTTTGAAAAACTAGGCCCCAAACTGTACATAATGCAAAGAAAAAAAAGAGGTGGAAGATGGAATTGTCCTTGGGCCCTCCCACCCACCCTTATGTTGTATAAACAGGACATGCACACTTTAACAAACCAATCATTTCAGCGCCAGGGTCTGCCACACAACTGTGGCTGAAATTATTGGTTCGTTTGGGCCCCCACAAAACAAGCTGGCAATTAATCTGTCCCTGCACAAACTGGCTCTACGGAGGCAAGATGTCATCCTCATCCTCCTCATCCACCGATTCCTCACCCTCTTCAGTGTGTACATCCTCATCCTCACAAAGTATTAACTCGTCCCCACTTGAATCCACCACCACAGGTCCCTCTGTACGTTCTGGAGGCTGGTCTCCCTGGAAGAGCTGATAATTCATTTTGATGAACATCATCTTCTCCACATTCTGTGGAAGCAACCTCCTACACCTTTCGCTAACAAGGTTCCCGGCTGCACTAAACACTCTTTCGGAGTACACACTGGAGGGGGGGCAACTCAGGTAAAATAGAGCCAGTTTGTACAGGGGCCTCCAAATTGCCTCTTTTTCCTGCCAGTACAGGTATGGACTGTCTGACATGCCTACTTGGATGCTGTCACCGATATAATCCTCCACCATTCTGTCAATGGTGACAGTATCATATGCAGTGACAGTAGACATGTCAGAAATTGTTGCCAGGTCCTTCAGTCCGGACCAGATGTCCAAACTTGGTCCTGCCTGCCCTGCATCACCGCCAGCCCCAGTTGCTGGAGAAAATGAAGAAGGAGCTGTTGACGTGTCACGTTCCGCTTCAGCTGACAGTGTATTCACCAGCAGGTCTTTGCACCTCTGCAGGCTTGTGTCGGCTGGAAAGAGAGACACCACATAGGCTTTAAACCTAGGATCGAGCACGGTGGCCAAAATGTAGTGGTCTGATTTCAACAGATTGACCACCCTGGAATCCTGGCAAAGCGAATGAAGGGCTTCATCCACAAGTCCCACATGCCAAGCGGAATCGCTCCATCTTAGCTCCTCCTTCACTTTCTCCAGCTGCTTCTGCAAAAGCCTGATGAGGGGAATGACCTGACTCAAGCTGGCAGTGTCTGAACTGACTTCACGTGTGGCAAGTTCGAAGGGCTGGAGAACCTTGCACAACACGGAAATCATTCTCCACTGCGCTTGAGTCAGGTGCATACCCCCTCCTTTGCCTATGTCATAGGTGGATGTATAGGCTTGAATGGCCTTTTGCTGCTCCTCCATCCTCTGAAGCATATAGAGGGTTGAGTTCCACCGCGTCACAACCTCTTGCTTCAGGTGATGGCGGGGCAGGTTCAAGAGTGTTTGCTGGCGCTCCAGTCTTCGGCACGCAATCGCTGAATGGCGAAAGTGGCCAGAAATTTTTCGGGCCACCCAAAGCGTCTCCTGCACGCCCCTGTCGCTTTTCAGAAAATTCTGCACCACCAAGTTTATTGTGTGAGCAAAACATGGGACGTGCTGGAATTTGCCAAGATGTAATGCCCGCACAATATTGGTGGCGTTGTCAGATATCACAAATCCCCAGGAGAGTCTAAGTGGGGTAAGCCACTGGGCGATGATTTCCCTCAGTTTCTCTAAGAGGTTGTCGGCGGTGTGACTCTTACTGAAACCGGTGATACACAGCGTAGCCTGCCTTGGAACGAGCTGGCGTTTCTGAGATGCTGCGACTGGTGACGTTGCTGCTGTTGCTGCGTAAGGTGATACATCTACCCAGTGGGCTGTCACAGTCATATAGTCCTTAGTCTGCCCTGTTCCACTTGTCCACATGTCCGTGGTTAAGTGGACATTGGGTACAACCGCATTTTTCAGGACACTGAGGACACTTTTTCTGACGTTTCTGTACAGTCTCGGTATCGCCTGCCTAGTGAAGTGGAATCTAGACGGGATTTGGAACCGGGGACACACTACCTCCAGCAATTGTCTAAATCCCACTGCACTAATGGCGGATACCGGACGCACATCTAACACCAACATAGCAGTCAAGGCCTCAGTTATACGTTTTGCTTCAGGATGACTGCTGTCGTACTTCATCCTCCTTGCTAAGGACTGTTGGAGGGTCAATTGTTTAGTAAAAGTAGTGGTGTTCCTAATTCCTCTCTGGGATGATGAACGACTCCCAGCAGCAGCAACAGCAGCAGCGGCAGCAGTAGGCGTAGCAATGCAGGATCCTCCGGAGGAATCCGGGATAGGAGAGTCAGTCATGCCAGTGACATGGCCTGCAGGACTACTTCCGATCCTGACTAAGGAGGAAATTGACGAGGAGGGAGTTGACGGTGTGGTTTGCAGGCGCTTGGATACAACAGGACAACGGGATTTAGGTGTCCCTGGACTGCTTACGGTCTTAGCCAAAGTTTCTGAACTTGACAGTAACTTATTATGAACGCGCTGCAGGTGCCGTATAAGGGAGGATGTTCCTAGGTGGTTAACGTCCCTACCCCTACTTATTCCACCTTTACATAAGGTACATATGGCAAGACAGTTGTTGTCCGGATTTAGATAGAAATATTGCCAGACCAAAGAGGTGGAATGTTTGGTCTTCTGCCCAGGCATGACCGTGATGGGCTTTTTCATCCCACGGACAACAACTGTCTCCCCCGGAGCCTGATTTAAACAAACCACATCACCATCAGAATCCTCCTCGCCAACTTCCTCCTCAGCGCCAGCTACACCAGTATCCTCATCCTGTTGTACTTCAACAGTGACATCTTCAATTTGCATATCAGCAAGTGGACTGTGGGTGCTCCTTTCAGCACTTGCAGGGGGCGTGCAAATGGTGGAAAGAGCCACCTCTTCCCGTCCAGTGCTGGGAAGGTCAGGCATCGCAACCACCACCACACTTGGACTCTCCTTGGGGATTTGTGATATCTTCTTAGAAAGCACAGTTCTTCGCTGTGCTTTTGCCAGCTTAACTCTTTTGAATTTTTTAGTGGGAGGAGGGCTTCCATCGTCATGTGAAGCTGAACCACTAGTCATGAACATACTAGGGATCGACCTTAGCCGTTCCTTGCCACTCCGTGTCGTAAATGGCATATTGGCAAGTTTACGTTTCTCTTCAGCTGATTTAAATGTCTTTTTCAAGGTCATTTTCCTGAACTTTGCCATTTGGGATTGTATGTGCCCTCTACTATGACATTGGGCATCGGCCTTGGCAGACGACGTTGATGGCATGTTATCGTCTATGTCATGACTAGTGGCAGCAGCTTCAGCACTAGGAGGAAGTGGTTCTTGATCTTTCTCTATTTTATTTTTATCGGAGAAAGTTTGGTCCTCCATTTATGTTATATCGATTTGATATATACGTGCGGCTAAACACAGAAAATAATTTTTTTTTTGGTTTGGACTGGAGTGTACTTTGTGGGTTACAGCACACTTTAACGGTCAAGCCAGCCGGCCCTTTACTTATGACACAGGCGCACTCTTGGCACTACTTTGTTGATGCACGTGCGGCTACTGCGCACACAATTCACAAACACAGAAAATATTTTTTTTTTGGTTTGGACTGGAGTGTACTTTCGGGGGTTACAGCACCCTTTAACGGTCAAGCCAGCCGGCCCTTTACTTATGACACAGGCGCACGCTTGGCACTACTTTGTTGATGCACGTGCGGCTACTGCGCACACAATTCACAAACACAGAAAATAATTTTTTTTTTGGTTTGGACTGGAGTGTACTTTGGGGGTTACAGCACCCTTTAACGGTCAAGCCAGCCGGCCCTTTACTTATGACACAGGCGCACGCTTGGCACTACTTTGTTGATGCACGTGCGGCTACTGCGCACACAATTCACAAACACAGAAAATAATTTTTTTTTTGGTTTGGACTGGAGTGTACTTTGGGGGTTACAGCACCCTTTAACGGTCAAGCCAGCCGGCCCTTTACTTATGACACAGGCGCACGCTTGGCACTACTTTGTTGATGCACGTGCGGCTACTGCGCACACAATTCACAAACACAGAAAATAATTTTTTTTTGGTTTGGACTGGAGTGTACTTTCGGGGGTTACAGCACCCTTTAACGGTCAAGCCAGCCGGCCCTTTACTTATGACACAGGCGCACGCTTGGCACTACTTTGTTGATGCACGTGCGGCTACTGCGCACACAATTCACAAACACAGAAAATAATTTTTTTTTTGGTTTGGACTGGAGTGTACTTTTGGGGGTTACAGCACCCTTAACGGTCAAGCCAGCCGGCCCTTTACTTATGACACAGGCGCACGCTTGGCACTACTTTGTTGATGCACGTGCGGCTACTGCGCACACAATTCACAAACACAGAAAATAATTTTTTTTTGGTTTGGACTGGAGTGTACTTTCGGGGGTTACAGCACCCTTTAACGGTCAAGCCAGCCGGCCCTTTACTTATGACACAGGCGCACGCTTGGCACTACTTTGTTGATGCACGTGCGGCTACTGCGCACACAATTCACAAACACAGAAAATATATTATTTTTTTAGCACTTGGGGGGAGCACCCCTGATGGACAGAGCACCCCCTGGACAACACTACAGCACTCCTTTAGGACTGGGACACTGCACAGGACTTTGGAGTGGACACAGCCCCTATGGAGAACTGACTGCACAACACAGTCCAGCCAGCCCCTATGGACTTTGAAGTAGTGGACACAGCCCCTATTAACAACAGCAGCACAGCACAACACAGCCAGCCCCTATGGACTTTGAAGTAGTGGACAACAGCAGCACTACACTACACTACATTACACAGCCCTAACTCCCACCCTCCCTCTTCACTGTCCACAGCCGAGTGAGAAAATGGCGCCGACGCGGGTACCTTATATAGGATCCAAAACCCGCGAGACTCGGAAGGCGGGATGATGACGTTTTGCCTCGATTTCAGATCCGAGTCAGGCGGGAAAAGTCGAGCCTGACTCGGATCGGACTCGGATCGGGGGGGCTCGGGGGGGTTCGGATTTCAGAAATCCGAACCCGCTCACCCCTAATATATATATATATATACAGATGTGTCCCTCTCATCTACATTTAATACACCATGCAGCATAATATGCCTCCTGTGAGTGGACTGCCAGGTCCCTTGCAACTCTGCTAGTGTCGGGTGTCTTTTTTTGTAGAAAATGTGATGCCACTAGAGCACACCTGGACACTGCACTGATTAATTTCATATGTGACTCTTGTATATCTGTATGCAACTGAGACTGAAAAGGAAATGGTGTGGAAAACAGTGGTCATTGCATAGTAGTATTTTGCATGCTGATTGAGAGACTCAGTTGCACCCATACAGATGTAGCCACGCCCATCTATTCCATCATGCGAGGACATCGCGGCATGGATGTCGTGACTATTGTCCCATCTCTATAGCACGCGCACAATGTAGACTTCAATGGAGTGAACACCGGCTGTCAGTACTCGCAGCCTGGCGGACACTGCGGTATGCCGCAATAAATGCACACATGGGGACACATCATGGCAACTATGAGCATGGCTACAGCTGTATATATGTGTGCCATAGCAAATTAATCCATACAGGGCCTGATTCAGCAAGGAACACTGTTGCTTTAATGCATGCAATCGGTCAATTGTTGCATACTGCTCATGCGTATGCATCGCAGTGCGCGTGCGTGAACTAGCCACTGCAATCAGGATAGCGATTGCAGAGGATATGCAGATCCATGGCAGAGTGTTTGGCAGGAAATGTCGTTTGTGTGTGGTGATGGGGGGGTGGTTTTGCGAATGAAGGCATGCCAGTGTATTTCAATGACACTGCAGGGCGCGTGCATAAATTAGCCATTGCTATACCAGAGGCCATCTGAGGCCTCATAGCATGCGTTGAAGTAAGCAAATCCCGAGTAAGGTCTGGGCTTCATTAACTCTCTGATGTTACTGATTGTTTCTCTATGTTGGCCAAGTATACGGATGTGAGTGTAGGGAAGTGGTTGTCCTTATGTCAGGCTATGATCGCAATGCAAATGCAAACATTTAAATATCACTGCTGATATTAGCAACTGTATTGAGTGCATATAAGCAGAATAGCGATCCATAGTGAATCAGGCCCACAGTCTCCTGGTGAATCCTAGTCACATTGCATGGCGACTTATATGCATTTTCAACAAAAAAGACGCCTGGTGCTAGAAGAGTATCACAGGACCAGGTGTGCCAAGAGGGGGTATTTCTGGCAGGACTGCAGCAAAGGTGAGTGAGGACAAATCTTAAGGTGACGGGTTAAGGTCAGTGTTATGTTACAGGTCATACACCATAGGAAGACTGAGCACAGCAACAAGACACAAGGTAGTTATATTGCATCAGCAAGGTCTCTCCCAGGCAAAGATTTCAAAGCAGACTGGGGTTTCAAGATATGCTGTTAAGCTCTTTTGAAGAAGCACAAAGAAATGAGCAATGTTGAGGACAGTAGATGCAGTGGTTGGCCAAGGAAACTTAGGGCCTAAGGGCCTGATTCAGACCCACTCGCGAGCGGCTGTCCGCTCGCAAGTGGGTCGATGGTGTGCATTGAGCATGCGCACGACGGAGGGAGCTCATGCTCAGCTATACGAGCGTCCAGGAGGACGCTCCATTTTTATGGAGGACGGCCCTCATTCAGAGCGAGCGCTCTGCTCAGAGCGTCCGGCTCTGAATGAGGGCCTAATTCAGCAAGGAACATAACCACAAAACCTGCCGCTACAATCGAGAAGATCGTCAGGAAGTGACTGTGTGGAGGTGGTGACGGGAGGTGGGCAGTGAAATGCAAGCGTGCTAGTGCGTTTGAATGCCGTTAGAGGGTCAAGCATAATTAAGCCCCTGCAATGGAAGGCGCGGCATGGTCAGAGCTCTAGATGGACACAGGAAGTTGCCAGAATCCTGAGTGAGGTCAGGTCATCCACTATTATGTTAATGGGTTCCATGGTTCTCGATGTTACCGATGTTTTTGCTTTCTAGTGAGGTATTGTGGATGTGAGTAAATGATAGTGGGCGGTATTATGTAGTGGTGGGCGTCTGGTCCTTGTGCTGCAGTGCCATCGCGATTGGGTTCATTAGCATATTTTTGCAGTAGCCGGGTGCGTTCATATGCAGACTTGTGTTACATGCTGAATCAGGCCCTTAGTGCATCAGATGAAAGACACATGCTTCCCTTCAAAATCGGAAGATGTTCAGCAGTGCCTTCAGCTCAGAACTGGCAGAAACCAGTGGGACCCAGGAACACCCATCTACTGTTCGGAGAAGTCTGGCCAGAAGTAGTCTTCATGGAAGAATTGTGGCCAAAAAGTCATACCTTCGATGTGGAAACAAGGCCAAGCAACGCAATTATGCATGAAAACATAGGAACTGGGGTGCTGAAAAATGGCAGCAGGTGCTTTGGAATGACGAGTCAAAATTTTAAGTATTTTGCTGTAACAGAAGGCAGTTTGTTCGCCGAAAGCAGAAAGCAAAGTTCATGAATAAAAAAGGCATAACATTGTGTTGGGATGTCTAGACTGGGGGGACTTGTATTATACAATAAAAACTGGAGAGCGGTACAATAATGAGTGCCTGCAGGCAACAGTGAAAAATGGTGGAGGTTGTTTGCAAGTTTGGGGGTGCATTTCTGTCAAATGGATTTGGGGATTAGTGGTGTCCTCAATGCTGAGAACTATAGGCAGGTACTTATACAACATGCAATACCATCAGGGAGGTGTCTGATTGGCTCTAAATTTATTCTGCAGCAGGACAATGACCCCAAACATATAACCATTGTCATTAAGAACTATCTTCAACGTAGAGATGAACAAGGAGTCCTGAAAGTGATGATATGGCCCCCACAGAGCAATGATCTCACCATCATCGAGTCTGTCTGGAATTATATGAAGAGACAGAAGGATTTCAGCAAGCCTACAGTACATCCACAGAAGATATTTGGTTAGTTCTCCAAGATGTTTGGAACAACCTCCCTGCCAAGTTCTTTCAAAAACTGTGTGCAAGTGTACCTAGATGTATTGATGCTATTTTGAAGGCCAAGGGTGGTCACACCAAATATTGATTTGATTTAGATTTCTCTTCTGTTCAGATTTTTCTTCTGTTGATAAAAATAAACTATTAACACTTCTATTTTTGAAAGCATTCTTACTTTGCAGCATTTTTTCGATACCTGCCTAAAACTTTTGCACAGTTGTGTACCCGGGCAAACCTTAGATATTTACCATTTATATTTTCATCTCACCATTCCAGTAACACATTAATCTGTTACCTCTATAGTATGGCTACACTGCTATAGTAAGACATTACCCTCCCTTGTGCACGTGCAAGTTTTACTTCCTCACCTCTGTAGTAATACATTATCCTCGCTCACCTTTCCACACATTTCCTTCCCTTGCCCATTTTGTAACACATTCCACATTGCCCTCCCTCACCTGTGTAGAAATACAATCCCTACCTCCCACCTGTAGTAAAACATTACCCTAACTCACACTTGAAGTAACTTATTCCCCTCTTTCAACCCTGGAGTAACACATTACCTCTGCTCACCCCAGTAGTAACACATTCCCCTCCCTCACCTCTGTAGTAACACATTACCCCCGCTAACCCCTGTAGTAACACATTCCCCTCCTTTGCCCCTAATTAACAAATTTGACATTCCCCTCCCTCACCTGTGTAGTAACACATTTCCCTCCCATACATGTGTTGTAATGCATTCCATTCCCTCACCTCTACAATAGCACATTCCCTTCTCACTGCTGTCATAACATATTTTCCTCTTTTACCTCTGTAGTAACACATTCCCTTCCTTCACTATGCATATAGAGGAGCCACACCAACTGTCAATGATGTTTGGCAGCACTTGGGATGACAGTTGGTGTATGAATTCTGAACTGTGCTACAACCACGATGAGACAGTCAGACAGGATATTGCACAGGGGAGGAAACATTTTAGCACTTTTCATCCCATTAGGAGTCAAAAATCCCTTCTTAGTGGGCACTTACATCATGGAAGGAATATACTCCCCGATTTTCATGTTTCTAGGTCTAGGGGTCCGGCGGTCATTTATACCAATCCTGTTTTGGCTGGGCATTGATGAGTCAGTCCGTCATTCAAAACATTTGATTTTAGGATATACTTTATATAGATTAAATAGAATATCTTTATTTGAAAAGATGCCATGGCACTCAATATCTGATGCTACAACAGGTTTGTGCTTTACTCAGCTATCAGCAATGTTTAAGGCTTTGTGTTGTAGTTACTTCTTGCCAAAATACTGTATACTAATCTTAGGAGTAAATAACACCACAGCTAACAAGCACTGGACTTTATACTATACTGCAACCCATCACGGGATCTCGTGTTAATGCAGAAAGACCCCGGAGGTAACTACAACATAGAGCCGAACTTACAGTATGTAACTTGGCACAAACTCACAAGTACCCATCCTGCCACTGCTTCAGTCCCCCATCTCACAACCATCCAGGAGATTAGAGCAGCCGACAGTGTGGGCAGACAGCTGGGGACTACATGACCACTGGGAAGTCTTGCTGCGACCAGTGGATAACAACTGGACCAATAGCAAGTATGCAATTGGGGACACACTCCAGCAGAAGCAGTGAGAAGAATCCACAACAGGAGAGGATTCACCAGAGGAAGATTACCACTATCCAAAAGAAGAGGAAAAGCTGTCAGACCAGAGGGCACAGGATGCCGGCCATCCAGAGCACAACACCAACAAGATACACCAGTATTCTAACACTCCCGTAAGCTGAGGACTCTAAATAGGACTCAGTCCTACCATATCAAGACATTGGACAGACTATCCAGCAATTAAATAACACAGTAAACCATACTATGACCCATCCACATTACCTTAATACTAGGGGTGTGCACTGACCACTTTTCGTGTTTTGTGTTTTGGGTTTGGATCTGGATCTTTCTTTGTGTTTTGGATCTGGATTGGTTTTACCAAAACCACCCTTCCGTGTTTTGGGTTCTTGGTTTTATGTTTTGGATCTGTATTTTTTTTTTAAAAAAAACAATAAAAACAGCTAAAATCACAGAATTTGTGGATTTTTCTACTCCTATGCTATTATTAACCTCAATAACATTAATTTCCACTCATTTCCAGTTTATTCTGAACTCCTCACACCTCACAATATTGTTTTTAGGCCAAAAGGTTGCACCGAGGTAGCTGGATGACTATGCTAAGCGACACAAGTGGGCGGCACAAACGTGGCCCATCTAGGAGTGACACTGCAATGGCAGACAGGATGGCAGTTTGAAAAACTAGGCCCCAAACAGTACATAATGCAACGAAAAAAAAGAGGTGCAAGATGGAATTATCCTTGGGCCCTCCGACCCACCCTTATGTTGCATAAACAGGACATGCACACTTTAACAAACCACTCATTTCAGTGCCAGGGTCTGCCACACAACTGTGGCTGAATTGATTGGTTCGTTTGGGCACCCACAAAACAACCTGGCAATTAATCTATCCCTGCACAAACTGGCTCTACGGAGGCAAGATGTCATCCTCATCCTCCTCATCCACCGATTCCTCACCCTCCTCAGAGTTGTGTACATCCTCATCCTCACAGAGTATTACTTCATCCCCACTGAAATCCACCACCACAGGTCCCTCTGTACGTTCTGGAGGCTGGTCTCCCTGGAATAATAGATCATTCATTTTGATGAACATCATCTTCATATTTTGTGGAAGCAACCTCCTATGCCTTTTGCTGACAAGGTTCCTGGCTGCACTAAACACTCTTTCAGAGTACACACTGAAGGGGGGGCAACTTAGGTAAAATAGAGCCAGTTTGTACAGGGGCCTCCAAATTGCCATTTTTTCCTGCCAGTACAGGTACGGATTGTCTGACATGCCTACTTGGATGCTGTCACCGATGTAATCCTCCAGCATTCTGTCAATGGTGACAGTATCATATGCAGTGACAGTAGACATGTCAGAAATTGTTGCCAGGTCCTTCAGTCCGGACCAGATGTCCAAACTTGGTCCTGCCTGCCCTGCATCACCACCAGTAGGTTGCTTAGGATACCTAAGTTGTTTCCTGGCAGCCCCAGTTGTGGGAGAAAATGAAGAAGGAGCTGTTGACATGTCACGTTCCGCTTTAGGTGACAGTGTTTTCACCAGCAGGTCTTTGCACCTCTGCAAGCTTGTGTCGGCCAGAAAGAGAGACATCACATAGGCTTTAAACCTAGGATCGAGCACGGTGGCCAAAATGTAGTGGTCTGATTTCAACAGATTGACCACCCTGGAATACTGGCAAAGCGAATGAAGGGCTTCATCCACAAGTCCCACATGCTGAGCGGAATCGCTCCGTCTTAGCTCCTCCTTCACTTTCTCCAGCTGCTTCTGCAAAAGCCTGATGAGGGGAATGACCTGACTCAAGCTGGCAGTGTCTGAACTGACTTCACGTGTGGCAAGTTCGAAGGGCTGGAGAACCTTGCACAACACGGAAATCATTCTCCACTGCACTTGAGTCAGGTGCATACCCCCTCCTTTGCCTTTGTATGGCCTTTTGCTGCTCCTCCATCCTCTAAAGCATATAGAGGGTTGAGGTCCACCGCGTCACAACCTCTTGCTTCAGGTGATGGCGGGGCAGGTTCAAGAGTGTTTGCTGGCACTCCAGTCTTTGGCACACAGTCGCTGAATGGTGAAAGTGGCCAGAAATTTTTTGGGCCACCCAAACCATCTCCTGCACGCACCTGTCATTTTTCAGAAAATTCTGCGCCACCAAATTTATTGTGTGAGCAAAACATGGGACATGCTGGAATTTGCCCAGATGTAATGCCCGCACAATATTGGTGGCATAGTCAGATATCACAAAACTCCAGGAGAGTCTAAGTGGGGTAAGCCATTGGGCAATGATTTCCCTCAGTTTCTCTAAGAGGTGTGCCTCTTACTGAAACCGGTGATACACAGCATAGCCTGCCTTGGAACGAGCTGGCATTTTGAGCTGCTGCTACTGGTGATGCTGCTGTTGTTGCTGCGTAAGGTGATACATCTACCCAATGGGCTGTCATAGTCATATAGTCCTTAGTCTCCCCTGTTACACTTGTCCACATGTCCATGGTTAAGTGGACATTGAGTCCCACTGCATTTTTTAGGACATTGAGGACACTTTTTTTTGACATCTCTGTACATTTTCGGTATCGCCTGCCTAGTGAAGTGGAATCTAGATGGGATTTGTTACCAGGGACACACTACCTCCATCAATTGTCTAAATCCCACTGCATTAATGGCAGATACCAGGTGCACGTCTAACACCAACATAGCTGTCAAGGCCTCAGTTATCCACTTTGCAACAGGATGACTGCTGTTGTACTTCATCCTCCTCTCTAAGGACTGTCGGAGGGTCAATTGCTTAGTAAAAGAAGTGTTCCTACTTCCTATCTGGGATGATGAATGACTCCCAACAGCAACAGCAGCAGTGGCAGCAGTAGGCATAGCAATGCAGGATCCTCTGGAGGAATCCCAGATAGGAGAGGAGTCAGTCATGCCAGTGACATGGCCTGCTGGACTACTTCCAATCCTTATTGAGGAGGAAATTGATGAGGAGGGAGTTGATGTTGTGGTTTGCAGGCACTTGGATACAACAGGACAAAGGGATTTAGGTGTCCCTGGACTGCTTACAGTCTTATCCACAGTTTCTGAACTTGACAGTAACTTTTTATAAATGTGCTGCAGGTGACGTATAAAGGATGATATTCCTAGGTGGTTAACGTCCATATCCCTACTTATTACACCTTTACATACGCGACATATGGCAAGACAGTTGTCCGGATTTGGATAGAAATATTTCCAGACCAAAGAGGTGTAATGTTTGGTCTTCTGCCCAGGCATGATGATGTGCTTTTTCATCCCACCAACAACAACTCTTTCCCTTGGTGCCTGATTTAAACAAACCACATCACCATCAGAATCCTCCTCGTCAACTTCCTCCTCAGCACCAGCTACACCAGTATCCTCATCTTGTTGTACTTCAACAGTGACATCGTCAATTTGAATATCAGCAACTGGACTGTGTGTGCTCCCTCCAGCACTTGCAGAGGGTGTGCAAATGGTGGAAGGAGCCATCTCTTCCCATACAGTGTTGGAAAGGTCAGGCATTGCAACCGCCGCCACACTTGGACAATCCTTGGGGATTTGTGATATCTTCTTAGAATGCGCAGTTCTTTGCTGTGCTTTTGCCAGCTTAAATCTTTTCATTTTTCAAGCGGGAGGAGTAGGGCTTCCATCATAATGTGAAGCTAAACCACTAGTCATGAACATAGGGCAGGACCTTAGCTGTTCCTCCATGTCATAAATGGCATATTGGCAAGTTTACGGTTCTCCTCAGATGATTTAAAATTATTTTTTGGATCATTTTACTGAACATTGGCTTTTTGGCTTTCACATGCTTTCTACTATTTATTTATTATTTATTTATTAACAGTTTCTTATATAGCACAGCATATTCCATTGTGCTTTACAATTTTAAACATTTATAGAACAAAACAGGAAAATAACAGACAGACATAGAGGTGAGAGGGCCTTGCTTGCAAGCTTACAATCTATAGGGAAATAGGCATTGATACACAAGGATAGGTGCTATATATTGCAATTTGGTCCAGCCAGGATGCAGAGTTTCTTAGTTGGCTGCATGATCCAGTCACACAGGAATGTCAGCCAAATGTCAGGAGTATGTGAAAGAAAGACAATGTGTGAGGTTATGTGTGGACTGAGAGAGGGGATGTAATAAGACATGGAAGCTATGAAGGTTATGTGGTCGGTTCTGAAATCTGATCAGCCTGGTGAGTTTTCAGGGAATGCTTGAAGGATTGAAGACTAGAGGTAAGTCTTATTGTGCATGGTAAGGCATTCCATAGAGTGGGTGCAGCCAGAAGAAAGTCTTGTAACCGTGAATGGGAGCAAGTAATGCATGCGGATGAGAGACGCAGATCTTGTGCTGAGTGGAGAGGTCAGGTTGGGAGATATTTTGAGATGTGTAAAGAGATGTATCTTGGTGTAGTTTGGGTAATGGCCTTATTTGTAAGTAACAACATTTTGTATTGAATACGGTAGAAAACCGGCAACCAATGGAAGGACAGACAGAGCAGGGCACCAGACGATGAACGTTTGACAAACGGATTGTAATGGTGATATCCTTTTTTTACTATGACATTCGGAATCGGCCATGGCAGATGAGATTCATTGTCTATGTCATGACTAATGGCAGCAGGTTCAGCACTAGGAGGAAGTAGTTCTTGATCTTTCCCTATTTTTTCCTCCAATTTTTTGTCCTCCATTATTTTTATGGAGTGCATTGTTTTTATGGATTGAATCACCCCTGCAGAAATTAGTTTGATGATGAAGGGCAGCGTACAAAACACAGGACAAATTAGTAAAAAAAAAATTAGTAAAAATTAGTTTGATGAATAGTAGCGTACACCACAGGACAGCCCCTGTAAAAATGATTTTGATGAAGGGCAGAGTACAACCCACATGACAGCCCCTGTAAAAAAAAATTTGATGAAGGGCAGCGTACAACAAACAGGACAGCCCCCGTAATAATAATTTTAAAGAAGGGCAGTGTACAACACACAGGACAGCCCCTGCAAAAATTATTTTGATAAAAGGCAGCATACAACACACAGGACAGCCCCTGTAAAAATAATTTTGATGAAGGGCAGCGTACACCACAGGACAGCCCCTATAAAAATTATTTTGATGAAGGGCAGCATACAACCCACAGGACAGCCCCTGTAAAAATGTGCTTGATAAAAGGCAGCATACAACACACAGGACAGCCCCTGTAAAACTTATTTTGATGAAGGGCATCGTACAACACACGACAGCACCTGTAAAAATTATTTTGATGAAGGGCAGCATACAACACAGAGGACAGCCCCTGTAAAACTTATTTTGATGAAGGGCAGCATACAACACACTGGAAAACCCCTATAAAATGAGTTTGATAAAGGGCAGCGTACAACACACAGGACAGCCCCTGTAAAAATGATGTTGATGAAGGGCAGCATACAACACACAGGACAGCCCCTGTAAAAATTAGTTTGATAATGGGCAGCATACAACACACAGAACAGCCCCTGTAAAAATTTGTTTGATAATGGGCAGCATACAACACACAGGACAGCCCCTGTAAAAAATATGTTGATGAAGGGCAGCATACAACAAACAGGACAGCCCATGTAAAAATTATTTTGATGAAGGGTAGTATACAACGCACAGAACAGCCCCTGTAAAAATTATTTTGATGAAGGGCAGCATACAACACACAGGACAGCCCCTGTAAAAATTAGTTTGATAATGGGCAACATAAAACGCACAGGACAGCCCCTGTAAAAAATATGTTGATGAAGGGCAGCATACAACAAACAGGACAGCCCCTGTAAAAATTATTTTGATGAAGTGCAGCGTACAACGCACAGGACAGCCCCTGTAAAATGAGTTTGATAAAGGGCAGCGTACAACACACAGGACAACCCCTTTAAAAACTATGTTGAAGGGGCAGCATACATGACACAGGACAGCCCCCATAAAAATAAGTTTGATAAAGGGCAGCATACATCACACAGGACAGCCCCTGTAAAAAATATGTTGATGAAGGGCAGCATACAACAAACAGGACAGCCCCTGTAAAAATTATTTTGATGAAGTGCAGCATACAACACACAGAACAGCCCCTGTAAAAATTATTTTGATAAAGGGCAGCGTACAACACACAGGACAACCCCTTTAAAAACTATGTTGAAGGGGCAGCATACATGACACAGGACAGCCCCCATAAAAATAAGTTTGATAAAGGGCAGCATACATCACACAGGACAGCCCCTATAAAAATAAGTTTGATAAAGGGCAGCATACAACCCACAGGACAGCCCCTCTAAAACTTATTTTGATGAAGGGCATCGTACAACACACGACAGCACCTGTAAAAATTATTTTGATGAAGGGCAGCATACAACACAGAGTACAGCCCCTGTAAAACTTATTTTGATGAAGGGCAGTGTACAACACACTGGAAAACCCCTATAAAAATGAGTTTGATAAAGGGCAGCGTACAACACACAGGACAGCCCCTGTAAAAATTATGTTGACAAAGGGCAGCATACAACACACAGGACAGCCCCTGTAAAAATTAGTTTGATAATGGGCAGCATACAACACACAGGACAGCCCCTGTTAAAATTAGTTTGATAATGGGCAGCATACAACACACAGGACAGCACCTGTTAAAATTAGTTTGATAATGGGCAGCATACAACACACAGGACAGCCCCTGAAAAAAATATGTTGATGAAGGGCAGCATACAACAAACAGGACAGCACATGTAAAAATTATTTTGATGAAGTGCAGCGTACAACGCACAGGACAGCCCCTGTAAAATGAGTTTGATAAAGGGCAGCATACAACAAGCAGAACAGCCCCTGTAAAAATTATTTTGATGAAGGGCAGCGTACAACACACAGGGCAGCCCCTTTAAAAACTATATTGAAGAGCAGCATACAACACACAGGACAGCCCCTATAAAAATAAGTTTGATAAAGGGCAGCATACAACCCACAGGACAGCCCCTTTAAAAATTATTTTGATGAAGGGCAGTGTACAACACACAGGACAGACCCTGTAAAAATTATGTTGAAGGGCAGCATACAACACACAGGACAGCCCCTGTAAAAATTTGTTTGATAAAGGGCAGCATACAACACACAGGACAGCCCCTGTTAAAATTATTTTGATGAAGGGCAGTGTACAACACACAGGACAGCCCCTGTAAAAATGATTTTTATGAAAGGCAGTGTACAGCACACAGGACAGCCCCTGTAAAAATTATGTTGAAGGGCAGCATACAACAGACAGGACAACCCCTGTAAAAATTATTTTGATAAAGGGCAGCATACAACACACAGGACAGCCCCTGTAAAAATTAGTTTGATAATGTGCAGCGTACAACGCACAGGACAGCCCCTGAAAAAACATGTTGATGAAGGGCAGCATACAACAAACAGGATAGCCCCTATAAAAATTATTTTGATGAAGGGCAGCATACAACACAAAGGACAGCCCCTGTAGAAATGTGCTTAATAAAGTGCAGTATACAACACACAGGACAGCCCCTATAAAAATTATTTTGATGAAGGGCAGCGTACACCACAGGACAGCCCCTATAACAATTATTTTAATGAAGGGCAGCGTACAACCCACAGGACAGCCCATGTAAAAATGTGCTTGATAAAGTGCAGCATACAACACACAGGACAGCCCCTTTAAAAATTATTTTGATGAAGGGCAGCATACACCACACAGGACAGCCCCTGTAAAAATTATTTTGATGAAGGGCAGCATACAACACACAGGACAGCCCCTGTAAAAATTATTTTGATGAAGGGCAGTGTACAACACACAGGACAGCCCCTGTAAAAATTATTTTGATAAAGGGCTGCGTACAACACACAGGACAGCCCCTGTAAAAATTAGTTTGATAATGGGCAGCCTACAACACACAGGACAGCCCCTGTAAAAATTATTTTGATGAAGGGCATCGTACACCACACAGGGCAGCCCCTGTAAAAATTATTTTGATGAAGGGCAGCATACAACACACAGGACAGCCCCTGTAAAATGAGTTTGATAAAGGGCAGCATACAACACACAGAACAGCCCTTGTAAAAATTATTTTGATGATGGGAAGCGTACAACACACAGGACAGCCCCTGTAAAAATTATGTTGAAGAGCAGCATACATCACACAGGACAGCCCCTGTAAAAATAAGTTTGATAAAGGGTAGCATACAACACACAGGACAGCCCCTGTAAAAGTGTGCTTGATAAAGGGCAGCATACAACCCACCGGACAGCCCCTTTAATAATTATTTTGATGAAGGGCAGCATACAACGCACAGGACAGCCACTGTAAAAATTATTTTGATGAAGGCCAGTGTACAACACACAGGACAGCCCCTGTAAAAATTATGTTGAAGTGCAGCATACAGCACACAGGACAGCCCCTGTAAAAATTAGTTTGATAAAGGGCAGCATACAACACACAGGACAGCCCCTGTAAAATTTATTTTGATGAGGGGCAGCATCCAACACACAGGACAGCCCCGGTAAAAATGATTTTGATGAAGGGCAGCATACACCACAGGACAGCCCCTTTAAAAATTATTTTGATGAAGGGCAGCATACAACATACAGGACAGCCACTGTAAAAATGATTTTGATGAAGGGCAGCGTACACCACAGTACAGCACCTTTAAAAATTATTTTGATGAAGGGCAGCATACAACACACAGGACAGCCCCTGTAAAAATTAGTTTGATAATGGGCAGCATAAAACGCACAGGACAGCCCCTGTAAAAAATATGTTGATGAAGGGCAGCATACAACAAACAGGACAGCCCCTGTAAAAATTATTTTGATGAAGTGCAGCGTACAACGCACAGGACAGCCCCTGTAAAATGAGTTTGATAAAGGGCAGCATACAACACACAGAACAGCCCCTGTAAAAATTATTTTGATAAAGGGCAATGTACAACACACAGGACAACCCCTTTAAAAACTATGTTGAAGGGGCAGCATTCATGACACAGGACAGCCCCCATAAAAATAAGTTTGATAAAGGGCAGCATACATCACACAGGACAGCCCCTATAAAAATAAGTTTGATAAAGGGCAGCATACAACCCACAGGACAGCCCCTCTAAAACTTATTTTGATGAAGGGCATCGTACAACACACGACAGCACCTGTAAAAATTATTTTGATGAAGGGCAGCATACAACACAGAGTACAGCCCCTGTAAAACTTATTTTGATGAAGGGCAGTGTACAACACACTGGAAAACCCCTATAAAAATGAGTTTGATAAAGGGCAGCGTACAACACACAGGACAGCCCCTGTAAAAATTATGTTGACGAAGGGCAGCATACAACACACAGGACAGCCCCTGTAAAAATTAGTTTGATAATGGGCAGCATACAACACACAGGACAGCCCCTGTTAAAATTAGTTTGATAATGGGCAGCATACAACACACAGGACAGCACCTGTTAAAATTAGTTTGATAATGGGCAACATACAACACACAGGACAGCCCCTGAAAAAAATATGTTGATGAAGGGCAGCATACAACAAACAGGACAGCACATGTAAAAATTATTTTGATGAAGTGCAGCGTACAATGCACAGGACAGCCCCTGTAAAATGAGTTTGATAAAGGGCAGCATACAACAAACAGAACAGCCCCTGTAAAAAATTTTTTGATGAAGGGCAGCGTACAACACACAGGACAGCCCCTTTAAAAACTATATTGAAGAGCAGCATACAACACACAGGACAGCCCCTATAAAAATAAGTTTGATAAAGGGCAGCATACAACCCACAGGACAGCCCCTTTAAAAATTATTTTGATGAAGGGCAGTGTACAACACACAGGACAGCCCCTGTAAAAATTATGTTGAAGGGCAGCATACAAAACACAGGACAGCCCCTGTAAAAATTAGTTTGATAAAGGGCAGCATACAACACACAGGACAGCCCCTGTTAAAATTATTTTGATGAAGGGCAGTGTACAACACACAGGACAGCCCCTGTAAAAATGATTTTGATGAAAGGCAGTGTACAGCACACAGGACAGCCCCTGTAAAAATTATGTTGAAGGGCAGCATACAACAGACAGGACAACCCCTGTAAAAATTATTTTGATAAAGGGCAGCATACAACACACAGGACAGCCCCTGTAAAAATTAGTTTGATAATGTGCAGCATACAACACACAGGACAGCCCATGTAAAAATTAATTTGATGAAGGGCAGCGTACAACGCACAGGACAGCCCCTGAAAAAACATGTTGATGAAGGGCAGCATACAACAAACAGGACAGCCCCTATAAAAATTATTTTGATGAAGGGCAGCATACAACCCAAAGGACAGCCCCTGTAGAAATGTGCTTAATAAAGTGCAGTATACAACACACAGGACAGCCCCTATAAAAATTATTTTGATGAAGGGCAGCGTACACCACAGGACAGCCCCTATAACAATTATTTTAATGAAGGGCAGCGTACAACCCACAGGACAGCCCATGTAAAAATGTGCTTGATAAAGTGCAGCATACAACACACAGGACAGCCCCTTTAAAAATTATTTTGATGAAGGGCAGCATACACCACACAGGACAGCCCCTGTAAAAATTATTTTGATGAAGGGCAGCATACAACACACAGGACAGCCCCTGTAAAAATTATTTTGATGAAGGGCAGCGTACACCACAGGACAGCCCCTATAACAATTATTTTAATGAAGGGCAGCGTACAACCCACAGGACAGCCCATGAAAAATGTGCTTGATAAAGTGCAGCATACAACACACAGGACAGCCCCTTTAAAAATTATTTTGATGAAGGGCAGCATACACCACACAGGACAGCCCCTGTAAAAATTATTTTGATGAAGGGCAGCATACAACACACAGGACAGCCACTGTAAAAATTATTTTGATAAAGGGCTGCGTACAACACACAGGACAGCCCCTGTAAAAATTAGTTTGATAATGGGCAGCCTACAACACACAGGACAGCCCCTGTAAAAATTATTTTGATGAAGGGCATCGTACACCACACAGGGCAGCCCCTGTAAAAATTATTTTGATGAAGGGCAGCATACAACACACAGGACAGCCCATGTAAAATGAGTTTGATAAAGGGCAGCATACAACACACAGAACAGCCCTTGTAAAAATTATTTTGATGATGGGAAGCGTACAACACACAGGACAGCCCCTGTAAAAATTATGTTGAAGAGCAGCATACATCAAACAGGACAGCCCCTGTAAAAATAAGTTTGATAAAGGGTAGCATACAACACACAGGACAGCCCCTGTAAAAGTGTGCTTGATAAAGGGCAGCATACAACCCACCGGACAGCCCCTTTAATAATTATTTTGATGAAGGGCAGCATACAACGCACAGGACAGCCACTGTAAAAATTATTTTGATGAAGGCCAGTGTACAACACACAGGACAGCCCCTGTAAAAATTATGTTGAAGGGCAGCATACAGCACACAGGACAGCCCCTGTAAAAATTAGTTTGATAAAGGGCAGCATACAACACACAGGACAGCCCCTGTAAAATTTATTTTGATGAGGGGCAGTGTACAACACACAGGACAGCCCCGGTAAAAATGATTTTGATGAAGGGCAGCATACACCACAGGACAGCCCCTTTAAAAATTATTTTGATGAAGGGCAGCATACAACATACAGGACAGCAACTGTAAAAATGATTTTGATGAAGGGCAGCGTACACCACAGTACAGCACCTTTAAAAATTATTTTGATGAAGGGCAGGATACAACACACAGGACAGCCCCTGCAAGTTGAGTTTGATAAAGGGCAGCATACAACACACAGAACAGCCCCTGTAAAAATTATTTTGATGATGGGCAGTGTACAACACACAGGACAGCCCCTATAAAAATTATGTTGAAGAGCAGTATACATCACACAGGATAGCCCCTGTAAAAATAAGTTTGATAAAGGGTAGCATACAACACACAGGACAGCCCCTGTAAAAGTGTGCTTGATAAAGGGCAGCATACAAACCACAGGACAGCCCCTGTAATAATTATTTTGATGAAGAGCAGCATACAACACACAGGACAGCCCCTGTAAAAATTATTTTGATGAAGGGCAGTGTACAACACACAGGACAGCCACTGTAAAAATTATTTTGATATAGGGCAGTGTACAACACACAGGACAGCCCCTGTAAAAATTATGTTGAAGGGCAGCATACAACACACAGGACAGCCCCTGTAAAAATTAGTTTGATAAAGGGCAGCATACAACACACAGGACAGCCCCTGTAAAATTTATTTTGATGAGGGGCAGCATCCAACACACAGGACAGCCCCGGTAAAAATGATTTTGATGAAGGGCAGCATACACCACAGGACAGCCCCTTTAAAAATTATTTTGATGAAGGGCAGCATACAACATACAGGACAGCCACTGTAAAAATGATTTTGATGAAGGGCAGCGTACACCACAGTACAGCACCTTTAAAAATTATTTTGATGAAGGGCAGCATACAACACACAGGACAGCCCCTGTAAAAATTAGTTTGATAATGGGCAGCATAAAACGCACAGGACAGCCCCTGTAAAAAATATATTGATGAAGGGCAGCATACAACAAACAGGACAGCCCCTGTAAAAATTATTTTGATGAAGGGCAGCGTACAACACACAGAACAGCCCCTGTAAAAATTATTTTGATAAAGGGCAACGTACAACACACAGGACAACCCCTTTAAAAACTATGTTGAAGGGGCAGCATTCATGACACAGGACAGCCCCCATAAAAATAAGTTTGATAAAGGGCAGCATACATCACACAGGACAGCCCCTATAAAAATAAGTTTGATAAAGGGCAGCATACAACCCACAGGACAGCCCCTCTAAAACTTATTTTGATGAAGGGCATCGTACAACACACGACAGCACCTGTAAAAATTATTTTGATGAAGGGCAGCATACAACACAGAGTACAGCCCCTGTAAAACTTATTTTGATGAAGGGCAGTGTACAACACACTGGAAAACCCCTATAAAAATGAATTTGATAAAGGGCAGCGTACAACACACAGGACAGCCCCTGTAAAAATTATGTTGACGAAGGGCAGCATACAACACACAGGACAGCCCCTGTAAAAATTAGTTTGATAATGGGCAGCATACAACACACAGGACAGCCCCTGTTAAAATTAGTTTGATAATGGGCAGCATACAACACACAGGACAGCACCTGTTAAAATTAGTTTGATGAAGGGCAGCGTACAACACACAGGACAGCCCCTTTAAAAACTATATTGAAGAGCAGCATACAACACACAGGACAGCCCCTATAAAAATAAGTTTGATAAAGGGCAGCATACAACCCACAGGACAGCCCCTTTAAAAATTATTTTGATGAAGGGCAGTGTACAACACACAGGACAGCCCCTGTAAAAATTATGTTGAAGGGCAGCATACAACACACAGGACAGCCCCTGTAAAAATTAGTTTGATAAAGGGCAGCATACAACACACAGGACAGCCCCTGTTAAAATTATTTTGATGAAGGGCAGTGTACAACACACAGGACAGCCCCTGTAAAAATGATTTTGATGAAAGGCAGTGTACAGCACACAGGACAGCCCCTGTAAAAATTATGTTGAAGGGCAGCATACAACAGACAGGACAACCCCTGTAAAAATTATTTTGATAAAGGGCAGCATACAACACACAGGACAGCCCCTGTAAACATTAGTTTGATAATGTGCAGCATACAACACACAGGACAGCCCATGTAAAAATTATTTTGATGAAGGGCAGCGTACAACGCACAGGACAGCCCCTGAAAAAACATGTTGATGAAGGGCAGCATACAACGAACAGGACAGCCCCTATAAAAATTATTTTGATGAAGGGCAGCATACAACCCAAAGGACAGCCCCTGTAGAAATGTGCTTAATAAAGTGCAGTATACAACACACAGGACAGCCCCTATAAAAATTATTTTGATGAAGGGCAGCGTACACCACAGGACAGCCCCTATAACAATTATTTTAATGAAGGGCAGCGTACAACCCACAGGACAGCCCATGTAAAAATGTGCTTGATAAAGTGCAGCATACAACACACAGGACAGCCCCTTTAAAAATTATTTTGATGAAGGGCAGCATACACCACACAGGACAGCCCCTGTAAAAATTATTTTGATGAAGGGCAGCATACAACACACAGGACAGCCCCTGTAAAAATTATTTTGATAAAGGGCTGCGTACAACACACAGGACAGCCCCTGTAAAAATTAGTTTGATAATGGGCAGCCTACAACACACAGGACAGCCCCTGTAAAAATTATTTTGATGAAGGGCATCGTACACCACACAGGGCAGCCCCTGTAAAAATTATTTTGATGAAGGGCAGCATACAACACACAGGACAGCCCCTGTAAAATGAGTTTGATAAAGGGCAGCATACAACACACAGAACAGCCCTTGTAAAAATTATTTTGATGATGGGAAGCGTACAACACACAGGACAGCCCCTGTAAAAATTATGTTGAAGAGCAGCATACATCACACAGGACAGCCCCTGTAAAAATAAGTTTGATAAAGGGTAGCATACAACACACAGGACAGCCCCTGTAAAAGTGTGCTTGATAAAGGGCAGCATACAACCCACCGGACAGCCCCTTTAATAATTATTTTGATGAAGGGCAGCATACAACGCACAGGACAGCCACTGTAAAAATTATTTTGATGAAGGCCAGTGTACAACACACAGGACAGCCCCTGTAAAAATTATGTTGAAGGGCAGCATACAGCACACAGGACAGCCCCTGTAAAAATTAGTTTGATAAAGGGCAGCATACAACACACAGGACAGCCCCTGTAAAATTTATTTTGATGAGGGGCAGCATACAACACACAGGACAGCCCTGGTAAAAATGATTTTGATGAAGGGCAGCATACACCACAGGACAGCCCCTTTAAAAATTATTTTGATGAAGGGCAGCATACAACATACAGGACAGCCACTGTAAAAATGATTTTGATGAAGGGCAGCGTACACCACAGTACAGCACCTTTAAAAATTATTTTGATGAAGGGCAGGATACAACACACAGGACAGCCTCTGCAAGTTGAGTTTGATAAAGGGCAGCATACAACACACAGAACAGCCCCTGTAAAAATTATTTTGATGATGGGCAGTGTACAACACACAGGACAGCCCCTATAAAAATTATGTTGAAGAGCAGTATACATCACACAGGATAGCCCCTGTAAAAATAAGTTTGATAAAGGGTAGCATACAACACACAGGACAGCCCCTGTAAAAGTGTGCTTGATAAAGGGCAGCATACAAACCACAGGACAGCCCCTGTAATAATTATTTTGATGAAGAGCAGCATACAACACACAGGACAGCCCCTGTAAAAATTATTTTGATGAAGGGCAGTGTACAACACACAGGACAGCCACTGTAAAAATTATTTTGATATAGGGCAGTGTACAACACACAGGACAGCCCCTGTAAAAATTATGTTGAAGGGCAGCATACAACACACAGGACAGCCCCTGTAAAAATTATTTTGATGAAGGGCAGCATACAACACACAGGACAGCCCCTGTAAAAATTATTTTGATGAAGGGCAGCGTACACCACAGTACAGCCCCTTTAAAAATTATTTTGATGAAGGGCAGGATACAACACACAGGACAGCACCTGTAAAACTTATTTTGGTGAAGGGGAGTATACAACACACAGGACAGCCCCTGTAAAAATGATTTTGATGAAGGGCAGCGTACACCACATGACAGCCCCTGTAAAAATTATTTTGATGAAGGGCAGCGTACATCACACAGGACAGCCCCTGTAAAAATTATTTTGATGATGGGGAGTGTACAACACAAAGGACAGCCCCTGTAAAAAATATGTTGATGAAGGGCAGCATACAACAAAAAGGACAGCCCCTGTAAAAATGATTTTGATGAATGGCAACATACACCACAGGACAGTCCCTATAAAAATAATTTTGATGAAGGGCAGCATACAACCCACAGGACAGCCCCTGTAAAAATGTGCTTGATAAAGTGCAGCATACAACACACAGGACAGCCCTTATAAAAATTATTTTGATGAAGGGCAGCGTGCAACCCACAGGACAGCCCCTGTAAAAATGTGCTTGATAAAGTGCAGCATACAACACACAGGACAGCCCCTGTAAAAATTATTTTGACGAAGGGCAGCATACAACACACAGGACAGCCCCTGTAAAAATGATTTTGATGAAGGGCAGCGTACACCACAGGACAGCCCCTTTAAAAATTATTTTGATGAAGGGCAGCATACAACACACAGGACAGCCACTGTAAAAATGATTTTGATGAAGGGCAGCGTACACCACAGTACAGCCCCTTTAAAAATTATTTTGATGAAGGGCATGATACAACACACAGGACAGCACCTGTAAAACTTTTTTGGATGAAGGGCAGCATACAACACACAGGACAGCCCCTGTAAAAATGATTTTGATGAAGGGCAGCGTACACCGCAGGACAGCCCCTGTAAAAATAATTTTGATGAAGGGCAGCGTACATCACACAGGACAGACCCTGTAAAAATTATTTTGATGAAGGGGAGTGTACAACACAAAGGACAGCCCCTGTAAAAAATATGTTGATGAATGGCAGCATACAACAAAAAGGACAGCCCCTGTAAAAATTATTTTGATGAAGGGCAACGTACACCTCAGGACAGCCCCTATAAAAATTATTTTGATGAAGGGCAGCATACAACCCACAGGACAGCCCCTGTAAAAATGTGCTTGATAAAGTGCAGCATACAACACACAGGACAGCCCCTATAAAAAAAATTTTTATGAAGGGCAGCGTACACCACAGGACATCCCCTATAAAAATTATTTTGATGAAGGGCAGCGTACAACCCACAGGACAGCCCCTGTAAAAATGTGCTTGATAAAGTGCAGCATACAACACACAGGACAGCCCCCGTAAAAATGATTTTGATGAAGGGCAGTGTACAACACACAGGACAGCCCCTGTAAAATGAATTTGTTAAAGGGCAGCATACAACAGACAGAACAGCCCCTGTAAAAATTATTTTGATGATGGGCAGCATACAACACACAGGGCAGCCCCTATAAAAATTATTTTGATGATGGGCAGTGTACAACACACAGGACAGCCCCTGTAAAAATTATGTTGAAGAGCAGCATACATCACAAAGGACAGCCCCTGTAAAAATAAATTTGATAAAGGGTAGCATACAACACACAGGACAGCCTCTGTAAAAGTGTGCTTGATAAAGGGCAGCATACAACCCACAGGACAGCTTTGTAATAATTATTTTGATGAAGGGCAGCATACAACACACAGGACAGCCCCTGTAAAAATTATTTTGATGAAGGGCAGTGTACAACACACAGGACAGCCCCTGTACAAATTATTTTGATGAAGGGCAGTGTACAACACACAGGACAGCCCCTGTAAAACTTATGTTGAAGGGCAGCATACAACACACAGGACAGCCCCTGTAAAATTAGTTTGATAAAGGGCAGCATACAACACACAGGACAGCCCCTGTAAAAATGATTTTGATGAAGGGCAGCGTACACCACAGGAAAGCCCCTTTAAATATTATTTGGATGAAGGGCAGCATAGAACACACAGGACAGCCACTGTAAAAATTATTTTGATGAAGGGCAGCGTACACCACAGTACAGCCCCTTTAAAAATTATTTTGATGAAGGGCAGCATACAACACACAGGACTGCCCCTGTAAAAATGATTTTGATGAAGGGCAGCATACACCACAGGACAGCCCCTTTAAAAATTATTTTGATGAAGGGCAGCGTACAACCCACAGGACAACCTATGTAAAAATGTGTTTGATAAAGGACAGCATACACCACACAGGACAGCCCCTGTAAAAATTAGTTTGCTAAAGGGCATCGTACAACACACAGGACAGCCCCTGTAAAATTATTTTGGTGAAGGGCAGTGTATACCACAGGACAGCCCCTGTAAAAATTATTTTGATGAAGGGCTGCGTACACCTCACAGGACAGCCCATATAAAATTTATTTGGATGAAGGGCAGCTTTTTACACTGGGGATGGGTGAAGAGAGCACCCCTGAAGGACAGAGCACCCCCTGGACAACACAGCACTACAACCAGCCAGCCTCTATGTATATGGACAACAGTAGCCAGCCAGCCCCTATGGTCAGCATCAGAAACAGCTCACAGTTCCCTCCCTCTTCACAGTAGCCAGCCAGCAGTACTTTATTTTTTATAATAACAGTCAGTAACTAATAAGTAACACACAACACTGAGTGACAACAGTAGCCAACAGCTCCCAGCTCCCGAACTGTGAACACTCCACAGCCAGAATGAAACATGGCGGCAATCACGGGACCTTTATAGAATCCAAAACTCGCGAGAATCCGACAGCAGGATGATGACGTTTTGCCTCGTTTCAGGAACCGAGTCTGGCTGGAAAACCCGAGCCGGACTTAGTTCCCATCTTGGATCAGGGGTGCTTGGGGGGTTCGGATTTCGAAAATCCAAACCCGCTAATCCCTAATAATGCATTTATTAATTTTTATACTTCATGAGTTATGACATTAAACTATTAACAGTAGTTGGACACTGTGGGTAACACCAGCGAACATGTTATCTTAAAACCCACCCTATGTCAGAACAAAAAAGATTAAATAATCAATACGAAATACCAAAGATACATAATTTACAGGAAAAACATTTGTATTATGGCTAAATAAAACAAAAAAAAAAGAAAGGGGAAAAAAGGAAAACAAAAGAGGGGAGGAGAGAAAAAGAAAAAAGTGAAAAAAAAACAACAAACAAGAAACAAACAACCAAAGAAACAATCAAGACATCATTGTTTCATATAAGCCAAGCATGTATAATATATCAATTTCAATCATAGGGAATTCCAATTGATTTTATCATTGAGTCCTTTGAGGTGTACAGTGTCCAGCCGAGCAATCCACTGTGCTTCCTTGTTTAACAGAATTCTGGAAGATCTTCATCCCTCAATTATTTTTTAACATGATCGATATTCATGTATTGGAGGGACGCCAGGGGATGTCTAGCATCCTTGAAATGGCGCGCCACCGGCTGGTCAATTTCCTTTCCTTGTAGTGCTAATTTAATCGAGGATCTATGCAGGGCTATTCTATTGCAGAATTTCCGAGTCATTTGCCCGACATAGTAATATGAATATGTTTTTCTGTATATTATGTATCTTTGGTATTTCATATTGATGATATAATTTTTTTTTTCTGACATAGGGTGGGTTTTAAGGTAACATGTTCACTGGTGTTACCCACAGTGTCCATCTGCAGTAGGTGCCTCCTGTGATGTGACTTCGTTGATCGTGCTAGGGACTGCAGAGTCCTTTCTCCTAAGTGATACCTGTGAGCCAAACCTGGAAACATCTCATTGGATGCACTGGAACGCAAGCGGCTGTTGTCAGGTAATGGTGGAACGCATGGCCCGGAAGTGCATCATCAGGAACTTCCGTCATAATGGACTCTGCGGGAATTGTGCCGGGAACATAGACAGCAGAGATGGTTACTTAACTACTTAACAGGGGTAAATGAACATGTCTTGTTTGTTTGAATCTGTGGTGTTGGCTTGAGAAAGGGGGTTGCACCCCGAAGCGTCGCTTCACTTTCACCTTAATACATTGAATTTTTTTGATGATAGTCTCTTAGTACCATCTTTTTTTTGTGCTTGTGTACCTCAATTGTATGACTAGGCATTAGGGATGAGCGGTTCAGATTCTGTGGAATCTGAACAACTCTGAACATTGGGGATCCGAGTCCACCCGAGCTGTGGCTCGTGTGTTCCTGCCTGACTCAGATCCCACTGCGAGGCTGAACATCATCCTCCTGATGTCAGTTTCTCGCAAGAGTGCTGCTCTACATAAAGCTTTGAGACCGTATACAATGCTTGCAGGCATGGAACAAGGAGTTCCGTGCTACATGCATGAAGACACAGATGCATGGACGGATCTCTGTCCATGCATCTGTGTCTAATAAAAATGAATAAACCTGTATAAAAAAAAAATGGCGTGACCCTTCCCACAAAAGAGCAACCAGCCCGGCTTTAGTGACCCAGTGCTGGTTGTGCAAAATATGGGGGACAAATGATTTAGGGGTCCCCGTACTTAAGCACAACCAGCACCGGGCTAGTCAGAACCAGCCCTGGTTGCTAAAATATGGGGGACAAACGACATAGGGATGCCCCATATTCTGCGCAACCAGCCCTGGGCTCTGATCCGGTCTTGGTTCTGGAAATAGAGGGGGAAAATGCGTAGGGTCCCCCTGTATTATCCAGAACCAGCACCAAACATTTTCTAGCGGGCGGCTAATGCCACAGCTAGGGGAGCACTTTAGCCGGGCACCCCAGCCAAAGCATTAACTCTGACCACTAGTCAGTCCAGGCCTGGGATTCCTGGGGAGTTGGGGACCCCCCAATAAAGGGGTCCTCCTCTCCAGGGCACCCCTGGCCTAGGCTGATAGCCTGGGGCCATCCCCGGCACCCCTGTATGGTGGGTGGCGGGTTGTTAGTGTAAGTGTAGTGTAAAAAAAATAGAGTATAAACTTTGTCTTTAAAGTAGAACTGTAGGTTCCAGCAAGTCTCCCCCGCATGCTGGTACTTGGAGAACCACAAGTACCAGCATACGGGGCATTAAGGACCTGCTGGTATCTGTAGTTCACCTGTAAAAAAATGTTTAAATAAACACAAAACACACACACCGTGATAGTAAAGTTTTAATTTCATACATACATACATACACATTCACTCACCTACATCACCTGTAGGCATCCATGGTCTTGGTAAAATAAATAAATGAGTAACGTGATCCATGCAACAGGCAACAACCATGATGGTTTTTCCTTTCGAATGAAGAGCTCAGATGTGGCTCTAGCCTTTGTAGAGCCATATCTGAGCAATCATTGGCTGAGAGAGGTCAGCCCCCGCCTCTCTCAGGCAATGAACAGCTCCCTCCATTGAAGCCAATGGAGAGACGCAGGGTAACTAAAGTTTATTTTGCGGGTCCCACCATTTACTTTATTTTTACACAGGTTTTAATTTTTTAAACACAGCAGCACGGACGGGTCTCACTGATCCTGTCCATGCATCTGTGTTTATTATTTTACAGACAGATGCATACAAAAAAGTAAGAAGTGGAGAAATAAACTAAAAAATCTAAATGCAATATTTTTAGTTTAAAAAATTTGAAAATCAGAGCTCAGCTTATCAGATAAGAGGACAAAATTGGACTCATCTGGACTCATTCCCCTTGATGAAGTCCAGATAACAGGACAAAACACGTTGGGACCCTGCTTACTGCCACTATGAACTTTCC
Source organism: Taudactylus pleione (assembly GCA_031769625.1). NCBI lineage: Eukaryota > Metazoa > Chordata > Amphibia > Anura > Myobatrachidae > Taudactylus > Taudactylus pleione. The sequence continues at coordinate 5,852,667 of JAUIMM010000126.1, read as the reverse complement.
CAAACACTGCTGAAAGATAAGCTGAACTCTGATTCCAAATTTTTAAAACTAAAAATATTGCATTTTGATTTTTTAGTTTATTTCTCCATTTCTTACTTTTTGTATTTCCATATATGTTCTGTGTGAAAATTGGAAAATTTGTTCTTTTTTCTTTTACTTTGGTTATTAATAAATTGTATTTTTATATTTATGAACCCTTAAGTCAGTTTTAGCTTTTTATGCACTAAAAGGTTCTTCATATGCTCTTATCTATATATTAGGATTAATCTTGTATATTGTGCACTAAGTCACTTTTAATGTTGTCACAGTGATGTTACACCAGCTAATAAGCACATTTGCACTTTTCTTATAACATTGCACATGTTGCTCACTATCACTTTATAAATTACTCAGAAATTGCACTAATGGGTGCTTGTTGTCAACTACATTGTCTGATATATATATATATATATATATATATATATATATATATTATAGGGACACTATGAAGAAACACTGACAGCTTCAGAAGTCAATTCACAGTCATCAAATAAGAAGTGGCTAGTTAGTTGCTATCTAGTGCAGGCAACTCACATCTTCAACAGTGTGTATTTGTGTCAGTCCTCAGACAATAGATATAGTTAGTAACAGGTATATCTGTGTCTTTATTCGTCTCTGCCTTACATCTTTAACCATGCCCTTACTGCACTCGGATGGAACTCCCCCACCACCACCACCTCTCCAAGATTCCCAGAGCTGCGATCAGACACAGGCATTCACTCTTTTGTGTATTTTACACCAGGAAATTGGACATATGCCCAACTTATCATGCATCCCATAATGTTTCTTCTTGAAGCATAATAGAAAAATATCTATTTTTTATGTGCATTCAATTTGAAAAAAATAAATAAATCACTACTCTTTCTATAGTGCTTATGAGAAAATCAAAATTACCTGGAGAGGTGATAGCATAGTTCCCCAAAGTATATGGATATCAAATATGGGTTCCTAAATATGAATCTATTTTCGTGCAGGAAATAGCTGAAGAAATAGCTGATATACTGTAGCTATTACATTTGCTTCACCTTTCTCTGAGAAGGAAGTCCTTGGTCGTATCACTGAAACTTTTCTTTATTATCTGGAAACACTCCTGATTTTTTTTTTTTCAGTTTACAAACGAGCTTCAGAATTCAACTTTTTGAACTTTAACTAATTAGAATGATAGTAGACCCACCATCTCTCACTGAGTGTGACTCCCATCTGTATCATAAAGTAATACTATACTGTATAAGATTAAATATTTATAAACATATTGCAGAAAGTGATAAAAAATGGGTAATGGTCCTGTTGTAGCTACTGTCTTAGATGTGTAAATCCTAATTTTTTTTTGAGAAAAATTAAGTATTCATATACTGTATGTACCTATGTAAGCTTTTCAAAAAATATATTTATTTATTATGATACAATAAAGTACAAAAGTGCTTCATTATAGAAATATTAAATTGAGTAAACTATATGACTAATCTTGTAAAACCCTCAAAGTTCGTACAAATGGGTTTAATCTTGTAGATTGACCTGATTATTGTATGATAGTATTAGTATGTAATTTAGCAAACCTGGATACATTAGGTCCAGTGGCGTAAATTCATCCCAGATGCCCGGAGGCAAGTTATAATTTAATGTAGCAATTCGCATGCAGACAGGCTATACACAGACAAAAGCAGCAGCTGATGGCCTGACATGGAACTTTCCACTAGTGTATGGTGGCTTCTCAGGTGCCAGGAAAGGGTGCCATGTGTTGGGCAGCCGTGACGGTACACTCTGGGTACATAGTTACAGCCCTAAGTGGGGTGAATATATTGTGGACAATGGAGGAGGTGCCCCTTCAGAGCTGGAGCCCGGCGGCAGGCACCTCCATTGTCTCCCATAGTTCTGCTCCTGATTAGGTCACCCTTTCAGCTCAAATGCCAATCTATTGAATTACCGGCGATTCTGTTGGTTTTTTTGCCAGATGTTGGCACACACTGGTAGTTCTCTGTTATCAGTCAGCTAAGTCTGTCATTGCTTCAGATCATAATCTGGATATTTATTGTAATGCCTGGTAGTTTTTGCTCCATGTCAAATATGATTAAATGTTTACAGTTCTGTACATCTTGAAACTAATGTCAATTATTATGAATATTCATTTGTCCTAATAAAGTAATAATGATAGTGTTTAAAGCAGCAAAAGAAATGTGTAAACTTTTAGAACTGGGAATCATTCATAAGGAATAATTTGACCTCTTTATAACAAGTAAAAAGGAGGGACAAATAGAGAACCTCTGGTAATGATAGCACTGTGTCTCTGAACAATCATTGGAGCCTATTTGGACAGCTTCTTCATGCAGGGTATGTTGTATAAGATTGTTCTAATTAAAAAGACCTTTGTGAGTAGAACAAACCCTTCTATATGGTGGAGCTATGAGAAGAAGGCTGGCTCTATTTTTATGCATTAACTCAAAACACATCTTTGAGTCAATAGCGTCTTTGAACTTTGTTTCCTTTGTAAGCTTAGGCTTACAGGAATACAAGGTGTTTTCATAGCCATTGCTTGTAGAATAAGGCAATTGTATGCGATTAATGCCTTCAAAGTGTTAAGAAAACAAAAGCAGCAGGTTAAACATCATTAAATAGTAAGTGTTTTGTTCTGCCCAACAGCCCCGGGATATTCCATTCTGCATAGAACTGTATGAAACTCTCACAAATGCATCTTTACAAGCCATGGGACATTCAGTTTGGACTGATTAGGGCCAGTAAGATATGAACATTTTACAAATCTGCCAAAAGCAACTTGCTGTAAAGCAGCAGACTTGCAATCAAATTACATTCAAATTCAAATGTTGTAGAAAAGTCCTTCATTCCAAAACTTGTCATTAATTAAAGCCATCTTCTTCTTTGTTTTTATGCTCGTTCTTATGGTTATCTTGTAGAATTGGTCACAGTAGATTTGCAGAACGCTTGTGCCCACCTTCTCTACAGAGATTTACTAAAAAAAAAAAATCAATGAGAACCTGATTGTTGTAAAATATTTGCTGTGGAAATATTTATGGATATATATATATATACATATATATATATATATATATATATATATATATATAATGCTGACAATATCTTCGTAATACAATTTTCCCAGTTTTTCTGTACTTTTTCCCTCCTCTCTTTCCTTCCCAGTTCATCCCACTGGGCATTCATTGTGCACCACCTGTTACAAGATTTTTAATAAACCCTTTTAGCTAAATTAACTTTTAAAGCAAATCATGAATGGATGAGATTTCTTATGGCATAAACAACCACAAACGTACCCTGCGGGAATTTTTGTAGTGTGTATTAAGAACCTTTGGCTCTACCCGTCCCATTCATGCCGCTGTATTTTACTGATGCATTACTGAGTAGGTTGCACATAACAGCTTACACTTAATCAGCACAATGAAATTAATTAAACAGATTGATTTGTACTATAAATTACTATAATTAATATATTACAACAAGCTGAAACCCCTTTGCTGCTATCATGTTCTTATAAGGTGTGCACTCTGGGACAGTTATTAGTTTCTTAATGCTGGTAACTGTAGAGAATTATACATAATTTGCATTACTGAAATATCAAAATACATCAATGATGTACTACATGCTCAGTTATACTAATGGTAAAGAAATAATTAAACACAGAAGATTATATTTAATAAACTCATAATAGCAACAACAATGGTAAGTACTCACATTAAATTAGGCATAGCTATTGTATAATGTTAGTTATTATGTAAAACTTAATATTATTTTAAATCTTCATATCTGGGATATTTCTTCTGAAGTAAAAAAAAATTCATAAAAGATCTAACTTTTTGGGTTTATTTAAGTGAAATAAATATGTGAAAACACACACAGGGCTTGAGTAAGGTGCTGTCAAGCAGGTGCTCTTAAAGTTAAGGCCCCCATACATCAGCAATTGATTGCAGCAATTGTGCAATTTGCAATCAATTGTGTATAACAATCTTTCCCTTTTTCAATCGACTGCAAATTGCAGAATTGCCACAATCAATTGAAAAAGGGTTAATATTTTTATACACAATCGATTGCAAATTGCACAATTGCTGCAATCAGTTGCAGATGTATGGGGTCCCTTATACCCCTTTTCCACCTAAATCCCGGGTCTGACCCAGAGTTGGAACAAAGTTCCTATTCGGATCAGACCCGGAATTTTGTCGGCACCGACTCGGGATATTCCCGAGTCGGCGCCGCTCACACTTGAGTCGGGTCGGCATAGACCCGGCTTTTCCGGAGTGAAAGTGGTCGCTTGGAGATGACGTCATCTCGAAGCACCACTGAAGCCGGACCAATCGGCCGGCTAGCAGCGTACTCCAGGTTACCTGGGTTGGATTGCCGGGTCACTCGACCCGGCGATCCAACCCTCTCCCCTTTTACACCAGGGAGCTGCCCGGGTTAACCCTTCAAAAAGCCGGGTTTTAGCTCTGATGTAAAAGGGGTATTAGTGTTTTTCCAGATGTAAAAGTTATAGCAATAGTAAAATGGTATTTTTACATTATGTACACTGAAGGAGCAATGCATTGTTTTCAGGTACTGATCGCTCACTTGTTTCAGGTGAGGAGCCTTTCCCCTTCATTTCATTGTGCAAACACAGAAGCAATTGAGCTTTTTTAAACTACTGATTTTCCAGCAGCACCATAACTGATAGTAAATATATTATAATGAATATTGTTATTTTACAATTGTAATTAAGATCGGGTAGGCAACCTGATCACTAAAAAATGTGCTTTAGGTATAATGTTATTAAGAACATGAGCAATATTCGGTGAGATTGATGTGAAAACATTTGTTAAATAAAATAAATATCATAGAAACTCCACAATCACCTACTGTATCAATTGGTTATTTGTTTTATTTAAACAACGTGGTCACATCCCTCTTGCAACCCAGATGTGGTAGAGTGAAGTGGGCTAATTAAGTTGTTGATTTTTTTTAATTATCTTGCAAACCAGTTTTAGCTCATATAAAGCAATCTGTGTCTGGTGATTTCAGTAGGTCACGGGTTCTCAAACTCAGTCCTCAGGACCCCAAACAGTGCATGTTTTCAAGGTCTCCTCACAGACTTGCAAGAGAAATAATCTCTTAAAATGTGCCAGTGAGTAATGAATACACCTGTGCACTTGCTGGGTGACCTGCAAAACGTGACCTGTGTGGTGTCCTGAGGACCGAGTTTGAGAACCACTGCAGTAGGTGTATAAAAATCTTGTAAAGCTGAAGTAAGCATGACGGTCCATAAAGATCAAGGCTAAGGCCCCTATGTATCACAGCCGAGATAGAGATAAAATTGTAACAATTAAATCGCCTACCAATCAGCTCCTAACTATACAGTCTGCAAAATGTAAATTGGAAGCTGATTGGTTAGTACTTTCTCTCACTCCCAGGTTTGATACATAGGCCCCTAAGAAAGGTTGTAGGCAAAATTGCATTTGCAGTGTGGTTCCTATTTGTTATTGTGGTGACAGGCTGTTCATCCTTTAACTGTCTGGAGGTGGACAGTGGGTGTGTCTTCAGGTTTATAGTGGATGGTTGGTTTGTGATCGATCTCTCTCTTCTCTCTTCTCTCTTCTCTCTTCTCTCTTCTCTCTCTCTCTCCTCACTGTCATTTTTCAAACACAGCCTGCAAAGTGACAGTAAGGAGTTGATTGTTTGGTACCTTATCTCTCACAATTTTTTCTCTCTCCAAGCTTTCATGAATACCCCTTTTAGTTTCCTAACATTCTCTCCTTCCCATTTTCGGTATGTCATTTCATTGGCTTTGTGAGTAGTTGGCAAGAGAGATCTGCAGTCCAGTAGACATTTTGCTGCACTGGTTTGGTTGGGATGCAGTTGAGTTCCCGGCACACAGAATGCCGTTGTTCAGCATCCAGGGGCCGGATTCCTGACATGGGTGAGAATGCTGGCACCAGTATTCTGGTGCCTGTGATCCCGGCGAGTAAGTATTAGGGTTAGGTTTAGGTTTGGGGTTAGGGTTAGGCCCATGGGCAAAAAACTGCAAGCCCAAATGTAAGGTTATCACAAAGGTGTATCCCGTGGAAACCTGGAAAGTGTTATCGGTTCAAGTTATCTGATCATTGAAGTACTGCCTGACTATCAGATAAGCTTTTGATTGTTTTTTTTTTGGTACGCACATTACCTATCCATTTGAGCACTGATTCAATTGTTTCTTAAAATACTACACTACTAGGCGCACATTTTTTATTACTATTATTCAGCACCTTCTTCTCCGATTGCTTGGAAAAACTGCAGCCACCTGTTATATTCAGGAGTGTTTTATACGACGTATCATCAATCATTTACATTTGACTATTTACTTCACACAAGGAATTTGAATTTTGTGCACTAGTATTTACTTATTTCGTTAGTGTAGGGCTACTTACATTTTGGCAATTCTGACTGTCAGGATGCCGCTGTCGATATTCTGGCAACCAGAATCCTGACCGCCAAGATCCCCTACACAACCTGTTTGGCTTACTTTCCTTCAATAAACAGGCTAGGCTGATTTCACCCTAGAGCAGTACAATAATGAGTGCATGCATCAGTGAAGCTTGGTAGAGGTTCCTTGCAAGTTTGGGGCTGCATTTCAGCCAATGGAGTTGGGGATTTAGCCAGAATTACTGGTGTCCTCAATTCTGAGAAAAACAGACAGGTACGTATCCATCACTATCAGGGAGGCATCTGATTGGCTCCAAATTTGTTCTGCAGCAGGACAATGACTCCAAACATACAGCCAATGTCATTTAAGAACTATCTTCAATGTAAAGAAGAACAAGGAGTCCTGGAAGTAATGATATGGCCTCCACAAAGCCCTAATCTCAACATCATCAAGTCTGTCTGGGATTACAGGAAGAGAAGGAAGGATTTGAGCAAGCCTACATCCACAGAAGATCTGTGGTAAGTTCTCCAAGATGTCTGGACTGCCAAGTTCCTTCAAAAACTGTATGTAAGTGTACCTATAAGAATTTAAAAATAGATGCTGTTCTGAAGGCAAAGGGTGGTGACATCAAATATTGATTTGAGACTTCCTTTTCCGGTCTCATGGAGTGAGACATCCCTAGCCGGAGCTCCACTACAGTTAACCAGGATAAACCTTTTCTAGGCTGCTTACAGCCTCCATTTCACACCCATCGCGTGGCTGGTAATATGGTGCCGGAAACAGGTCCTGACCCTCTATCACCAGCTCCAAAGGAAACAGTGGCAGATGTGTCTCAGAACCCCACCGTTCAGGTATGTTGCCCACCTGATGTCCCTGTGACTTACAGAGACGTGGTGGAAACGATCAAGTCCACCATGACACCCAGAGCCGGCCCTAGGCATAGGCATTCTAAGAAAATGCCATGGGCAACTGTAATGCCTAGGGGCATTATAAGGCTCTGCAGCTCCCCAACACCATCTCCTCACTGCTGCCACCCTCTGATCGGGCAGCGCATAAGCACTGGGAAAACTAGGGGGTGGTCCTATCTGTCTACCAGTACGGCTGCTGCCTGCCGGCCAGGACCGGGAGCCAGAGGAAGATCTATAGTAGCTGTTAACAGCAGCAGGCCAGCTGCTCCTTCTGTACTGGTCCCTCCTGTAGTTTACATGCGTGCGTGATGTGATTATGTCACGTTGCACGTTCTGTGTGGCCAATGTCATGTCTGAAAAGAGCCATGCATGGAGGAGCAGGAACACCAGCAATCATGCAGCCAGGAACAAGGGGACCGGACATTGATTCACCCAAGGAGGAAGAAGAGCAGGTAGGCGGTGTTCAAGTGACACAAGCAGCTGGACCCAGGAGGCTGGAGGGGACCCAGGAGGCTGGAGGGGGACCCAGAAGGCTGGAGGGACCCATGCAGCAGGAAGGGACCCAGGAGGCCGGAGGGGGACCCAGGAGGCTGGAGGGACCCAGGCAGCAGGAAGGGACCCAGGAAGCTGGAGGGGGACCCAGGCTGGAGGGGACCCAGGCAGCAGGATGGGACCCAGGAGGCTGGAGGGGGACCCAGGAAGGCAGGAGGGGACATGTGTATGTATACACTGTGTATATATATATATATATATATACATGTTTATTTTTATGTATATATATATATAATGCATATATACAGTCAGGTGTATAAATATTGGGACATTGACAGAATTTTCATATTTTGTGTTCTATTCACCACCACAATGGCTTTGAAATGACATAAACAAGATGTGCTTTAACTGCAGACTTTCAAATTTAATTTGAGGGTAATTACATCCAAATCAGATGAAAGGTGTAGGAATTACAACGGTTTCTATATGTGCCTCCCACTTTTTAAGGGGCCAAAAGTATTGGGACTATCAACTCAAAAGCTATTTCATGGACAGGTGTGGGCTATTCCCTTGTTATTTCATTATCAATTAAGCAGGTAAAAGGTCTGGAGTTGATTCTAGGTGTGACATTTGCATTTGGAACCAGTTGCTGTCGACTCTCAATATGAGATCCAAAGATTTTTCACTATCAGTGAAGCAAGCCATCATTAGGCTAAAAAATCAAAAGAAAGAATGCACCGGAGAGCTCAGCAACACCAAAAGACCCGGAAGACCACGGAAAACAACTGAGGTGGATGACAGAAGAATTATTTCCCTGGTGAAGAAAAACCCCTTCACAACAGTTGGCCAAATCAAGAACACTCTCCAGGAGGTCGGTGTATATGTGTCAAAGTCAACAATCAAGCGAAGACTTCAAAATAGTGAATATAGAGGGTTCACCACAAGATGTAAACCATTGGTGAGCCTCAAAAACAGGAAGACCATATTAGAGTTTGCCAAACAACATCTAAAAAAGCCATTACAGTTCTGGAACAACATCCTATGGATAGATGAGACAATGATCAACTTATACCAGAGTGATGGGAAGAGAAGAGTATGGAGAAGGAAAGGAACTGCTCATGATCCAAAACATACCACCTCATCAGTGAAGCATGGTGTTGGTAATGTCATGGCGTGGGCATGTATGGCTGCCAATGGAACTGGTTCCCTTGTATTTATTGATGATGTGACTGCTGACAAAAGCAGCAGAATGAATTCTGAAGTGTTTCGGGCAAAATTATATGCTCATATTCAGTCAAATGTTTCAGAACTCATTGGACAGCGCCTCACAGTGCAGATGGACAATGACCCGAAGCATACTGCAAAAGCAACCAAAGAGTTTTTTAAGGCTAAAAAGTGGACTGTTATGCAATGGCCAAGTCAATCCCCTGACCTGAATCCGATTGAGCATGCATTTCACTTGATGAAGACAAAACTGAAGGGAAAATGCCCCAAGAACAAGCAGGAACTGAAGACATTTGCAGTATAGGCCTGGCAGAGCATCACCAGGGATGAAACCCAGTGTCTGGTGATGTCTATGCGTTCCAGACTTCAGGCTGTAATTGCCTGCAAAGGATTTGCAACAAAGTATTAAAAAGTGAAAGTTAGATTTAGGATTGTTTAGTTTGTCCCATTACTTTTGGCCCCTTAAAAAGTGGGAGGCACATATAGAAACCGCTGTAATTCCTACTACACCGTTCACCTGATTTGGATGTAATTACCCTCAAATGAAATATGAAAGTCTGCAGTTAAAGCACATCTTATTTATGTCATTTCAAAGCCATTGTGGTGGTGAATAGAGGCCAAGATATGAAAATTCTGTAATTGTCCCAATATTTATGCACCTGACTGTGTGTATATAGATATATATATATATATATATATACACATACATACATACATACTAGGGGGGGCACAAGCCAAAATTTTACCTAGGGCACCGAATTGGCTAGGGCCGGCTCTGATGACACCACTCCTAACACAGGCTGTCACTGACACAAGGCAGCAGCTGCAACACCTAAATCAGGGGGTCATTTAGGCAGAAAATCAGTTTGGTGCAGCTGTACATGACATAGAGGGGTTAAAACACTCTGTTAAAGACCTCACCAATGACAGACATCAAGTCTGGAATAAACTGGATGATATTGAAAACCGTTCTCATAGAAACAATGTCCGCTTAGTGGGATTACCAGAATCTGTGAAGGGCATGTCTTTACCTCACTTTGTAAGGAATACCTTACCTTCCTTATTAGGGAATCAAAGAGAATGTCAGGACCTTGTGATTGAAAGAGTCCACAGGGTTGGTCCACCACCCTTGCCAAATAAGCCTCGTCCACAAGTCATCCTTTTCCGATGCCTAAATTACTGGCACAAGGTCGCATTTTGGTCAGCTTCCAGACAGATAAACAATCACAGTGGAAGGGCCATAAACTATTCATATTCCAAGACTATTCAGTAGAACTCACTAGTGCCCACAAAGCTTTCTCACCTATCTGCTCACAACTAGTTGCTGATGATCGCAAATTTGTCTTACTTTACCCTGCACATCTACGTTTGTATGAAGGCTCCTCTGACAAAGACTTCACTTCCCCTGCTAATGCTGCGGCTTATCTGTGAACAATATCGCAAGCACTGGCTAATGATATTAGTGATCCACCATCCACTGACACCTGATAATTCTTCTCGAAGTCTTAAATGCCTTAGCAATGGGAGGTATTTCCCAGTCTGATCTGCTCTGCTTGATCATTACATGCCCTGCATTTAAAATCTCATTTTGTTATATATTTGTCTGTTTTGCTTTACATAGACATATTAAGCCCTTAAATTGTTTTTTAAATCTTTGCTAGGTTCTTACGGTTCTATGCATCATATTGTGTTATTTTTGTTTTGTGACGAGAAATGGTGTTGCGACATGTTGGCACGCCCCCATTTTTCATTGACCACGCCCCTTGTGCCATGTGGTCATGCCCACTTTTTTTAGCATGCACAAATGGGGGGGCTCCATTTTTCATCTTGCCCTGGGCTCCAAATAACCTAGTTACACCACTTTGGGTTACCCAGCTTTACTCAATAGCTTTATTATATTATTTACATAATTTTGTTGGCAGAATTCAAAACTGCACTTTTATAATAATAGAAGACAGTAAACTGAGGGTCTGATTCAGATTTGTACGCAAACTCGATGGTTAACGTAGAAATCCTATGTTCTGGGACCTGAGCATAAGCAAGACCCATTCTGGCTCTGCGCATGTACAGAGTGGGTCCTGCAGTATCACTCATAGTCCCCCCTTTGCCACAGCATAATTGACATGGTGTGCCATTTGGGGGCCAGAGCAGGGGCGGAGACCTGGACCATTGTACAAAATAGGGGGGGGGTTTGTAGGTGCGCCGAGGCCAGATCTACGTCATCATATGCAGACTTACTTAACCCAGCTGACCAGTTGTGATGACTAGTTGAGTAAGCTTCAGCTGAGGCCTGCAACCGTCGATATTGGTGGTTGCGATGGTCTCGATGGTGATCCGATGCTACGTCTTTGGACACAGCACTCAAATCGCAGATGCATGCAGGAGGAGACTATTTCCTTCAGACGTCTCCTGCTGCATTTGCATTTTAGTTGTATAGTATAGCACAGCTGCTTCCCTGCAGCTGTGCAATACTGTCCACATCCCAATCAGTCCCCGAGTACAGTGTTACTAAAAAAAAAGTAAAATACTGTAGAACGAGAAGATATAAATATATGGAAAGTCCACTATACAAACATTAATAGAGATAAAAATTGCTCGATTTAAGATAGAGGGTCTCATTCAGACCCGCTCGCGAGCGCAGGACGCTCGCAAGTGGGTCGATGGTCCCCAAATGCGCATGCGCACGACGGAGGGAGCTCCATCGTGCGCATGCGCAAGACTCGGCTAGCGACAGCCAAGCTGTCGCTCCGGGTCTCGCACCAAAGGGGGCGTGCTGTCGATGGTGAGTGACAGCACGCCCCCTGTGGTGGGCGTGCCAGGGGCGTGGCTGCCAGACGGAGGCATTCCCATGTGAACGCCTACCATCTGGGTCCGGCCCCACTGAAATCACTAGTGATTTCAATGGGAGTGATTTTGGCTCTGATAGAGCCAAAATCACTCCAGGGCTTGCGGCCACGAGACCCTATCGCAGGGTCTCGTCGCAAGCCCGATGGTCGCGATGGTCTTGACCATCATCATGGACGCTCGCATAAGCTGTGGGTGGTAACCCACAGCTATGCGAGCGTCCAAGAGGCCGCTCCATTTTTAGGTAGGAGGGCCCTGATTCAGAGCGAGCGCTCTGGTCAGAGCGTCCGGCTCTGAATCAGGCCCAGAGTTCGATATTTAAAATTATTATTTCCCAGGGACACTGCTATCCATCTACATATAAATCAGGGACTTTCTTTGGACCAAATGTTACATGTACTTTATTTAAATTTAATGAATTGCTTTTCTGTTTATTTTAACTCTATAATAATAAAACTTACTATATATCACTTTCTTGTTTAGGACTTGATGATCTTTTTTGTACTTGTAAATGTACACTTTCCTATTAATTCGGGGTGTGCACCGGCCACTTTTCGTATTTTGTGTTTTGGGTTTGGTTCTGGATCTTTCTTCGTGTTTTGGATCTGGATTGGTTTTGCCAAAACCACCCTTCCATGTTTTGGGTTCTGGGTTTTGTGTTTTGGATCTGTATTTTTTTGAAAAAAATCATAAAAACAGCTAAAATCACAGAATTTGTGGGTTTTTCTGCTCCTATGTTATTTTCAACCTCAATAACATTCATTTCCACTCATTTCCAGTCTATTCTGAACACCTCACACCTCACAATATTGTTATTAGTCCAAAAGGTTGCACCGAGGTAGCTGGAGGACTATACTAAGCGACACGAGTGGGCGGTACAAACACATGACCCATCTAGAAGTGACACTGCAGTGGCAGACAGGATGGCAGTTTGAAAAACTAGGCCCCAAACAGTACATAATGCAAAGAAAAAAAGAGGTGCAAGATGGAATTGTCCTTGGGCCCTCCGACCCACCCTTATGTTGTATAAACAGGACATGCACACTTTAACAAACCAATAATTTCAGCGCCAGGGTCTGCCACATGACTGTGGCTGAAGTGATTGGTTCGTTTGGGCCCCCACAAAACAAGCTGGCAATTAATCTGTCCCTGCACAAACTGGCTCTACGGAGGCAAGATGTCGTCCTCATCCTCCTCATCCACTGATTCCTCACCCTCTTCAGTGTTGTGTACATCCTCATCCTCACAGAGTATTAATTCGTCGCCGCTGGAATCCACCACCACAGGTCCTTCTGTACGTTCTGGAGGCTGGTCTCCCTGGAGGAGTTGATAATTCATTTTTATGAGCATTATCTCCACATTTTGTGGATGCAACCTCCTACACCTTTCGCTGACAAGGTTCACGGCTGCACTAAACACTCTTTCGGAGTACACACTGGAGGGGGGGAACTCAGGTAAAATAGAGCAAGTTTGTACAAGGGCCTCCAAATTGCCTCTTTTTCCTGCCAGTACAGGTACGGACTGTCTGACATGCCTACTTGGATGCTTTCACCGATGTAATCTTCCACCATTCTGTCAATGGTGACAGTATCATATGCAGTAACAGTAGACATGTCAGAAATTGTTGGCAGGTCCTTCAGTCCAGACCATATGTCCAAACTTGGTCCTGCCTGCCGTGCATCACCGCCAGCGGGTTGCTTAGGATACCCAAGTTGTTTCCTGGCAGCCCCAGTTGCGGGAGAAAATGAAGAAGGAGCTGTTGACGTGTCATGTTCCACTTCAGCTGACAGTGTTTTCACCAGCAGGTCTTTGCACCTCAGCAGGCTTGTGTCGGCCAGAAAGAGAGATGCCACATAGGCTTTAAACCTAGGATCGAGCACCGTGGCCAAAATGCAGTGGTCTGATTTTAATAGATTGACCATCTTTAAATCCTGGCAAAGTGAATGAAGGGCTTCATCCACAAGTCCCACATGCCGAGCAGAATTGCTCCATCTTAGCTCCTCCTTCACTTTCTCCAGCTGCTTCTGCAAAAGCCTGATGGGGGTAATGACCTGACTCAAGCTGGCAGTGTCTGAACTGGCTTCACGTGTGGCAAGTTTGAAGGGCTGGAGAACCTTGCACAATACAGAAATCATTCTCCACTTCGCTTGAGTCAGGTGCATTCTGTACAGTCTCGGTATTGCCTGCCTAGTGAAGTGGAATCTAGACGGGATTTGGAATCGGGCACACTCTGACTCCATCAATTGTCTAAATCCCACTGCACTAATGGCAGATACCGGACGCACGTCTAACACCAACATTGCAGTCAAGGCCTCAGTTATCCGTTTTGCTTCAGGATGATGCTGTCACACTTCATCCTCCTTGCAAAGGACTGTTGGAGGGTCAATTGTTTAGTAAAAGTAGTGGTTTTCCTACTTCCTCTCTGGGATGATGAACGACTCCCAGCAGCAACAGCAGCAGTGGCAGCAGTAGGCGTAGCAATGCAGGATCCTCCAGAGGAATCTCGGATAGGAGAGTCAGTCATGCCAGTGACATGGCCTGCAGGAATACTTCCGATCTTGATTAAGGAGGAAATTGACGAGGAGGGAGTTGACGGTGTGGTTTGCAGGTGCTTGGATACAACAGGACGAAGGGATTTAGGTGTCCCTGGACTGCTTACGGTCTTAGCCAAAGTTTCTGAACTTGACAGTAACTTTTTATGAATGTGCTGCAGGTAATGTATAAGGGAGGATGTTTCTAGGTGGTTAACCTCCCTACCCCTACTTATTTCACATTTACATATGGTACATATGGCAAGACAGTTATTGTCCGGATTTGGATAGAAATATTGCCAGACCAAAGAGGTGGAATGTTTGGTCTTCTGCCCAGGCATGACTGTGATGGGCTTTTTCATCCCACAGACAACAACTGTCTCCCCCAGAGCCTGATTTAAACAAACCACATCACCATCAGAATCCTCATCACCAACTTCCTCCTCAGCGCCAGCTACACCAGCATCCTCATTCTGTTGTTCTTTTATAGTGACATCTTCAATTTGCATATCAGCAAGTGGACTGTGGGTGCTCCTTTCAGCGCTTGCAGAGGGGGCGTGCAAATGGTGGAAAGAGCCACCTCTTCCCGTCCAGTGCTGGGAAGGTCAGGCATCGCAACCGCCGCCACACTTGGACTCTCCTTGGGGATTTGTGATATCTTTTTAGAACGCACAGTTCTTCGCTGTGCATTTCCCAGCTTAACTCATTTGATTATTGTAGCAGGAGGAGGGCTTCCATCATCGTGTGAAGCTGAACCACTAGTCATAAACATAGCGAAAGACCATAGCCGTTCCTTGCCACTCTGTGTCGTAAATGGCATATTGGCAAGTTTACGTTTCTCCTCATATGATTTAAATGTTTTTTTAAGGTCGATTTCCTGAACTTTTTCATTTGGGATTTTATATGCCCTCTACTATGACATTGAGCATCGACCTTGGTAGATGACGTTGATGGCATTTTATCGTCTATGTCGTGACTAGTGGCAGCAGATTCAGCACTAGGAGGAAGTGATTCTTGATCTTTCCCTATTTTATTTGTATCTGAAAAAGTTTTGTCCTCCATTTATGTTATATAGATATATATGTGTAGTTAAGGCGCACACAAACACAGAAAAGAATAATTTTTTTATTTTTTTGGAGTGCACTTTGGGGGTTACACCACCCTTTAACAGACTTATGACACAAGCGCACGCTTGGCGCTGCTCCTTTGTTGATGCACGTGCGGCTACAGCACACACAATTCACAACACAGAAAAGAAGAATTTTTTATTTTTTTGGAGTGCACTTTGGGGGTTACACCACCCTTTAACAGACTTATGACACAGGTGCTCGCTTGGCGCTGCTCCTTTGTTGATGGACATGCGGCTACAGCGCACACAATTCACAACACAGAAAATAATTTTGAATTTTTTTTGAAGTGCACTTTGGGGGTCACACCACCCTTTAACAGACTTATGACACAGGAGCATGCTTGGAGCTGCTCCTTTGTTGATGGACATGCGGCTACAGCGCACACAATTCACAACACAGAAAATAATTTTGAATTTTTTTTGAAGTGCACTTTGGGGGTCACACCACCCTTTAACAGACTTATGACACAGGAGCATGCTTGGAGCTGCTCCTTTGTTGATTGACATGCGGCTACAGCGCACACAATTCACAACACAGAAAATAATTTTGAATTTTTTTTTTAAGTGCACTTTGGGGGTCACACCACCCTTTAACAGACTTATGACACAGGAGCATGCTTGGAGCTGCTCCTTTGTTGATGGACATGCGGCTACAGCGCACACAATTCACAACACAGAAAAGAAGAATTTTTTATTTTTTGTGGAGTGCACCTTGGGAGTTACACCACCCTTTAACAGACTTATGACACAGGCGCACGCTATGCGCTGCTCCTTTGTTGATGGACGTGTGGCTACAGCGCACACACTTCACTACACAGAAAAGAAGAATTTATAATTTTTTTTAGTAGTGCACTTTGGGGGTCACACCACCCTTTAACAGACTTATGACACAGGAGCATGCTTGGAGCTGCTCCTTTGTTGATGGACATGCGGCTACAGCGCACACAATTCACAACACAGAAAAGAAGAATTTTTTATTTTTTGTGGAGTGCACCTTGGGAGTTACACCACCCTTTAACAGACTTATGACACAGGCGCACGCTATGCGCTGCTCCTTTGTTGATGGACGTGTGGCTACAGCGCACACACTTCACTACACAGAAAAGAAGAATTTATAATTTTTTTTAGTAGTGCACTTTAGTGGTCACACCACCCTTTAACAGTCGAACCAGGCGGCCCTTTACTTATGACACAGGCGCACGCTTGGCGCTGCTCCTTTGTTGATGCACGTGCGGCTACTGTGCATACATTTCACACACAAACAGAAAAAAAGAATTGTTTATTTTCTGTGGAGCGCACTGTGGGAGTTACGCCACCCTTTAACAGACTTATGACACAGGCACACGCTTGGTGCTGCTCCTTTGTTGATGCACATGCGGCTACAGCGCACTCAATTCACCACACAGAAAAGAAGAATTTTTTTATTTTTTTTGAAGTGCACTTTGGGGGTTACACCACCCTTTAAGAGATGAGCCAGCCGGCCCTTTACTTATGACACAGGCACACGCTTGGTGCTGCTCCTTTGTTGATGCACATGCAGCTACAGTGTACACAATTCACAAACACAGAAATAAATGTTTTTTTTGCATTTGGGGGGAGCACCCCTGATGGACAGATCACCCCCTGGACATCACTACAGCACCCCTTTAGGACTACATCCTTTATAGGACACTGCACAACACAGCCCAGCCAGCCCCTATAGACTTTTGGAGTGGACACAGCCCCTTTGGACAACTGACTGCACAGCACAGCACAGCCAACCCCTATGGACAACAGCAGCACAACACAGCCCAGCCAGTCCCTATGGACTTTGGAGGAGTGGCACAGCCCCTATGGACAACAGCAGCACAGCACAACACAACACAGCCCAGCCAGCCCTAACTCCCACCCTCCCTCTTCACTGTCCACAGCCGGAGTGAGAAATGGCGCCGATGCGGGGACCTTTTATAGAATCCAAAACCTGCGAGATCCGGAAGGCGGAATGATGACGTTTTGCCTCGATTTCAGTTCCGAGTCAGGCGGGAAAACCCGAGCTGGACTCGGTTCCCGAATCGGATCGGGGGGCTCGGGGGGATTCGGATTTCAGAAATCCGAACCTGCTCATCCCTACTATTAATATATTTACATGTGTGATGCATAGTAATAAACATATAAGTCTATATGTAGGAAAGCATCAGTCAATGTGGACATTAATGAATTGTAAAACATCTCCAAACAACCATTTTCAAGTTTGCTTCTGGGACCTAATACAAACAAGACCTTGCTGGGTAAGGATCAGTTGTGGAACCTCAGTGTCTCTGATAATTGATACTGTTTTTTTGGGGGAAAGAAGTCTAATGACCTTTTCTGCCTTAACAAGTAGAGTTGCACTCAACTGTCAGGAGTTTACAGGTTTTGGCCCCCATAATGAGGCTGCTGGAACCAATTGACAGGAAAGAAGGAATACAGGAACAAGCTAAAGGCCAGGCAGTTGAGAAGTGAGATTAAAAAAAAACATGCCAAAATATCCAGGAAGACAGTTCATGAAAAGTTTAAGTTCAATGGCAGAGCAAGGATACCTGATGTATAATCAAAACATTTATAGGTAAGGAAATAGACGTGATCAAACAGGTTATGTAAAAAAATGAGAAGTGGACTTCAGGGGAGTGCAAATTAATTGGGACATACAGTAGTACGTTTTTGCGTGTTTTCTTTTTCCAGAACATAGAGAATAGTGCACAAGCTTAAGCTGGGTACACACTATTAGCTATATCGTATGATGTAATGTTCTGGCGTGGATTGGAATGATATATTGTATGGATCGTCCACAGCAGTTGGTCACTGCTGCCAGTATTATGTATGTAGTTGGTTCAAAACTTTTGAAATGTGACAGCAGAGTAGCAGACATGGACAATTCTCTACTTGTCTGTCTCTATATCCAAATTTAATCATGTTTATACTGTATCATGATATTTTATTTTCAGTTGTAACTAAAACTGTAATGTTTTATGAACTGACTAGTTAGCAGTCCACAAAAAGTTCCATTTGAGTGCTTAAATGGGTCACTTTTCGGTCATTTCTGCTTGCCACCTGGGGGGGGCTGCGATCAGAAATTTCAGCGCTGGTCGCTGTGCGCACCCGAATGGTGCAACAATTGAATTGCTCCATCAAGCTCCATCTAGTGGCTTCTGTTGCACAAAACACTTTCCACCCATAGAGGTGAGGAGCAGCATTAGCTTTTTACATATATAGATATACAACATATATCTCTGTATAAACCCTTACACACACTATTGGTCTCTGCCCTACACAAATAGAGGCCACATAACATAATACAATACAATAAAATATAATAATATAATGTCATACACCATGGCTCCATGTGCAGTGCGGGGTGAGGATAGATCACATAGATACACTGTATATGCACCGCAGAGATGATGCATTGTATCATGGACCCGCCCATTACTGTCACCCTGCTTGCTGCTGCTGGGTAATACTCTCATACTATATATACATAATCCTTAGCAGCCTGTCAAAATAATGTAACATTGTTGCACCAATGAAACGTCCCATTTGAGCCCTGAAATAGGTAACTTTTTGGTAATTTCTGCTCGCCAGCTCAGGGGGGGCTGTGAGTAGAAATGTCACATACCCTCCAACATTTCAGAGTACAAAACCAATACAGGGGACGGGTCCAAAGTTAAGAGGGCATGGTCACATGTAAAGGAGTGTGGCCTCATTGAACTGTATACTGGGGGCTGGCACTGGTTGGTTACTGTTATTGTTAGGGTTTGTAAGGGTTGTACACAAACTGAGACCAGCAACAGCCTTGGGGCTGGAATAGAGTAGTGGCCTATGGACCAAAGAACAAGATGCAGCCTTTGGGCTGTGCAATAGCCTTGAGGGCTGATAAACTTGTCTAGATGCAGCCTTTGGGCTGAGTAGCAGTCTTGGGCTGTGCGGCAACCTGGAGGGCTGGTATACTTGGCTAGATGCGACCTTTGGGATGAGTAGCAGCCTTTTGGCTGAGTAGCAGCCTCTGGGCTGTGTGGCAGCCTTGAGGGCTGGTATACTTGGCTAGATGCGACCTTTGGGATGATTAGCAGCCTTTTGGCTGAGTAGTAGCCTTTGGGCTGAGGAGCAGCCTCTGGGCTGTGGAGCAGCCTTGAGGACTGATATGCTTGGCTAGATGACGCTGAGATGCGCTAAGTGCCGCCAGAATGACACTAGCGGCAGTACACTGGATTGCATACTCTGGACGCTGAGGTGCGCTATGTGCCACCGAGATGACACCAGTGGTAGTATATGGGATTGCATACTCAGGACGCAGAGGTGCACTAAGTGCTACTGGGATGACACCAGCGGTAGTACACAGGATTGTGTACTCAGAACGCTGAAGTGCGCTAAGTGCCGCCGGGATGACACTAGCGGCAGTACACAGGATTGTGTACTGAGGAAGCTGAGGTGACCTAAGTGCAGCCTGGATGACACTAGCAGCAGTACAAAGGATTGTGCACTCAGGACGCTGAGTTGCGAACTCTGGACACTGAGTGCGGTCTGTGCCACCTAGATGACACATAAGGCAGAAAGTTTGTATGCAGACCGTGCCGCCTAGAAGACACAAACGGCAGGGAAAACAAAGCTTGACTGGAACACTGGGAGCTCAACTGGATATAGGAGACAATTCCAGAACTGGAAACATGTGAAACACTATCACCGGCATAGGGGAAGCGTTCATACCAGAAGGATATAGATGCGAGAGCCAATCCGGATAACTCCGAGAATGATGGACAGACGGTAAGAGGAATTTCAGCAAATGCTCACCCGGCATTCTTCTCACACTGCATTCGCAGTGCAGCAGCTTGTGACAGTTATACTGTTAGTGTGCACTTTGAAGTTCATCTCTATATATCACTGGGGGCTGGTGGCCAGCCGCTGCTGTATGGTTACTGTAGTGTTACATAGCAACAGTAATCAGCCAGCACCGTCTGGCACCAGAAGTGTATCTAGGGGTCCAAGCGCCCCTGGCAAAGAACTGGACTGGCACCCTCATATATTCTGATTAATTACACTCTGTACTTATAACGTCTCCCCAGCCAGCCCCCCTTCTGTCTCCCCAGCTAGCCCCCTTCTGTCTCCCCAAAGAGCCACCCTTCTGTCTCCCCAGCTATCCTCCTTCTATTTCCACAACCATCCTCCTTCTGTCTCCCAGCCACCCCCCTCTTTCTCCCCAGCCATCCTCCTTCTGTTTCCCCAGCCATCCCCCTTTTGTTTCCCCACACATTCCCCCCTCTGTCTCCCCAGCCACCCCCCTTCAGTCTTCCCAGCTTCAGACCCCGGTCCCCCACATCCAGCCCCTGCAGCTCATAGATACTTACCATCTTCTGATTGTGGCTGTGGCCGGCTTCTCAGTGCAGTGATGTGGCGTGCATGGTGTCATGATGTCACGCGCGCCTTGTCTCAAAAAAAAACTTTATTAATTCTTTGTGCAAGGCAGCCGCCGGCAAATGCCGGTGGCTGCCAGGCCCTGAACATCCAGGAGCCAAGGGTGTACCCAGGACTCCAGTCCTGGCAGTCCCATCTTGATTTTACACCCTGGAGGCGGATGGCATGGCTGGCATCCCTGGAGAGTGCTGTCCTGGCCAAGAGGTAGATAAGCCCCTGGCTGATACCCTGCACCCAGTGATATATAGAGATGAACTTCAAAGTATACTCTAGCAGTAAATAGCCAGTGCCAGCTGCCTCACTACACACACAACTTGCAGACAGCCACAAAAGGACAAGGGGAAGGGAGCTGCCTGTCAGTGTCACTTAGCAGAGCTGCGGGAGTCCATGTCCCCGCAGCACTGCTATGAAATTGAGAATCCAGTACAAACCGATACAGTGCTGTTTGCCGGAACAAACTGTAACAAACAGTACTGTACCAGCTAAAATGGTACAGATTGCTCCATCTGGCGCCATCTAGTGGCTGCAGGCATGCCACACACTTGAATTCCCCCACCATAGAGGTGAGGAGCAGCGTTAGCCATATATGTATATATATATATATATATATATATATATATATTATATATATATTATGACAGAGTCAGCATAATTCCACGTGAGGTAAATGTGGAATATCCTGATTTCTCAGGTTTGGCAGAGAAAAGGCATAAGGAATGTGTAATTGTCCAGTTCAGGTGTTGCCTCAATCAGAATCTAGAAGGCAGCTGATTACAGACACCTGTGTGAGGCTGGTTTAAGAACTTCAGAGACACTGGGGAAACTGAGCCTGATGGTGAGATAGTCGCCCAGCTTATAGGCACGGGGCTGACTAGTGTTAGGGGTCCTGGACCTGCGAGTCCACTGAAGAAATATTGCGGTTTGGAAGACTGTGTGTAACATCTTACCTGTGAAACTGCCATATCCTGTATACCTGCCTGTGGTGAACAATAAAGCTACTGATGGATTTTACCCGGTCTATGTGATTCTTGTCATAATATATATATTATATATTATGACCCTGTGGTGCCCTGTGCCATGGCACTGGTCACACTACCCCAGTTACGGTCCTGCTCGTAGGACCTCCTAGTTATCTCTGCCTCGGGAAGGAGCAGAAGACGTCACCGCGTCTCATGTCAGGTGGTGATGTACGTGAGCTTTGTTATTAGTAAAGTTGTTTTTGATACCTTTCTCACGATTGCACTCTCCTCATTACTTATATACTAATATATTTAAAGCCTCCAAAGGATGGGGGTGCTGGACCTTACTTAATAGTTAAAATGTGCAACTGCTGTAGAGCGGACCTTTATCTTTAGATTTTAGATACCACTTAAGAAAGGTATCCTTGTGTCATTTTACCTGTTTGTTTTAGACAAGATTAGATAGCGAGACTCTTTAGAGAAAGCATCAGTTTGAACACTGTTTGCCTACCTTTTAATTAACAACACAACAAAAGTACATGTCCATCTGTTAACACATGGTCATAATTACTACAAAATGTCTATAGAAAAAGTCTCCAATCAGGCTATCTTTATTCAAAAACAAAAGAAGATCAAATTTCTAACGCCAGATTTTTTTTAGCAGTTAATGCCTGGGAATATTACATACACATATAGAAGCACATGGGTATATTCATTTTGGATTGTTCTTGGTCTTAGTTACATGAGATCTTATTACCTTTGCATCTTTTGTCAACATTTTTTTTTATTTCAGTTGCTAACCAAAATGCCGTTTCATTATTTTTATGCTAGGCCTCATTCTGTTATATTTTACTGAGTTTATTGTGATTATAATGATTATTTAGTCATAAAGGCACATTATTTATAACTGAGTGCCTTTTATTTATTAGATTTATTAGGTATTATTAGTATGAAACATCTAAACCAATTAAAAGCCCACAAACATCTGACTTGTCATTTCAAAGTAATGAAAGATTATAACTGAGACACTATGAAAATAAGCAAAATGAAGGACATAAAGAATACAAATATATGCAAGATGTATTCATGTTTAGAGAGGTGAGATGTATTAGAGGCTCAGTTTGTTTTTTTGTTTGTTTGTTTTTGTGGTTTTCTTTATCTAAAAACTCTATAAAACTGTTAAAACATAAACAGGTTTCCTAAACACAGTATTTATAGTATCAACAATTAACTATGGGCCTGATTCATTACGGATTGCTATTGCTATTGCAACTGCGATTACACACACACAGTCTCACTGCGAAAATATGATGATTGCAATCGCAATCCAGCCAAACATAAGGACACCCACTCTACCTTACGCACATCTTTAATACTTTGCAAGTCTGCAAAATCACACTTGCACAAGGCCTGACCTTACTCAGGAATTGCTAACCTCATTGCACGCAGTGAAAGCCCAAGCTGTGTATGGCATTGCAATGGCAAATGTTTGCACGCCCCTGTAACAATGCACTGTCATGCCTTTGTTTCGTCAACCACCCCCGATCACCACCCCAAAATGCTCACTTCCTGTCAATCACTCTGTGATGGATCTGCGTAGTCACTGTGATCACAGTCTGATTGCAGTGAAGTCTTCGGGCACACGCACTGCGATAACATACCTCCCAATATGACCCTCTCCAGGAGGGAAACAATGCTCTGGTCCTGGACTTCCCTGGTAATTTATGATTGGTATAGGCTCCAGAGGTGGGGCTGCAGCACAGTCCAAAATTCAAATAGGGCAGTCACGTCAACTGCCATTGAGTCCCAGCCAGTCATGTTTGGCAGTGTGTGAAATGTCAGTTGGAGTGGCTGTTGTGGGCATTAGGCAGATACTGTAGATTTTTAAATTGTGTCAAATGGCTGATTTGTTGGGGGGGTGTGGGTTTAAATGCAAAAAAATTATAATTATGATCACAATAAGCCATGTCAACATTCTCATGTTTACTTTATGCATGTCATATAGATAACTGTTGACATAACATACCACATCCCCCTGTGGAGCTTTTAATCTTAACCAGTTGCAGCTCCTACCTGACATTAATAGGAGGTCTACACCTCTCTACCAGTACGAATGTATATGTTGTGCGCATGCATGGGATCGTAAACCTACACATGCGCACAAAATAATAAGCAGCCCAGGCCTCTAGATACTGCATAGGGATGTCATTATAGCAGGGGAGTAGCTTCCCATTGGAAGCGCTCTCTCTGCTAATTGCAATCTGGACTGGCAGTCCCAGAGGGAGAAAACACCTCCCCCTGGGATTGCCTGTCCAGCTGTGATTAGCGGGTAGCGCTTCCAATGGGTAGTCACTGGGAAAACACTGCCAAGCAGCCTGGCACTTTAGTGTCAGATTTTACTGGTGTGGCTGCAGGTAAAGTCCACCACTGATCTTAACCACAGGCAAGCAGCAAGACTAAATTAGTAAGAAACCAGTGAGTCTACCACTTTGTATTTGGATAAAACCCATGAGATAACATGGAGAACATATATATCTGTGATCAGATTAAACTTAAGGCCTCATCTCTCTTATATACCAACGATAACTACAATAACTTAAAACTAGAGATGTGCGCCGACCCCCGTGTTTTGGTTTCGGTTTTGGATCTGGATCTACCCTGGTTTTGGAACTGGATTGGTTTTGCCTCCGTGTTTTGTTTTTGTGTTTTGGTTTTGGATCTGAATTTTTTCTTAAAAAATCATAAAAACAGCTAAAATCACATAAAATGGGCCTGTTTTTGTTCCTACAGTATAATTAACCTCAATAACATTTATTTCCAGTAATTTCCAATCAATTTTAAGCACCTCACAATACTATTTGCTTCATCTAGTTAAGGCCAAAGGGTTGCATCCAGCTAGCAGTGGGCGGCACTAACATGTGGCAGTTCAGTTTCTCATTTACAACATGGATACAGTGTGTTATACAGTGTGGGTTGGATACACCAATAGCACACTTACTGTGACAGTAGTGTCGGCAGTGCGGGATTGCTGATGGTGTCCTCAGTATATGGAATGGCAGTGCTGCGGTGCTGGCAGTGTCCTCACTGAAGGGTACTGGTGATGTCGGCAGTGGGGGGTTGCCAGCTGTGTCTTTAGTGAAGGTTGGCTGACTGTGTCGGCAGTGCAGGGGTGCCAGCGGTGTCTTTAGTGCAGGTTTTCTGGCTGTATCGGCAGTGCGGGGGTGCCAGTTTTGTCATTAGTGCAGGTTTGCTGGCTGTGTCGGCAGTGTGGGGGTGCAAGCGGTGTCTTAGTGCAGGTTTGCTGGCTGTGTTGGCAGTGCGGGGGTTGCTGGCGGTGTCCTCAGTACATGGAATGACAGTGCTGGCAGTGTTCTCAGTGAAGGGTACAGGCGGTGTCAGCAGAGCAGGGGTGCCAGTGGTGTCCTCATTACAGTCGGCAGTACAGAGGTACTCTCAATGCAGGGTGCCGGTGGTGTCGGCAGAGCGGGGGTGCCAGCGGTGTCCTCAGTGCAGGTTTGCTGATTGTGCAGGGGTGCTGGTGGTGTCCTCAGTGTGGGAGTGTCGGCAGTGTCGGCAGTGTGGTAGTCGCTAACGGTGTCCTCAGTACATTGGGCAGGAGTGCAGGAGTGTCGGCAGCAGTGATGTCGGCAGAGGGTGATGCTGCCAGTGGGGGTGCTGGCGGTGTCTGTGATCCGAACCCGCTCATCTCTACTTAAAATGCATGTTAAATTCTGTTGTAATCTGAAGTCAGAGCTGATTAGGAGAATACATTTTTTATGCAAATGACCTTGTTAAAGGACAAGTGGTTCTGCTAAACCTAATGTATAGCAATTTTACACATTGTACGCATAAACCTGTATTTTAACCATAAGGAATATTAATAGCATACGTTTGCAATGTGCAAACTTCAGTGAAGTTATGGTGATACCTTTTTCAAGACAAGCTTTTTAAACATCTTCTTCAACCTTTGTAACATTGCATCATGGACCTCATTCAGAGTCTCTCGCTAGATGCAATCGCTCGCCCCCAGCGTATGCAAATTTGTCAAAGTGATGCCACGGGAAGCGATCACTCGCCAAGGCATAAGCAGGCCCACCATGTCTTAGCGAGCGGCCAGCGTATGCCCAATCACACAGGCAGAGCCGCCCACCAGCACACGTCATCTCCAGGAAGTGTATTAAAACATTGGTATGTCGAGGACAATCGGAAGCGATCGCAGCACTTGTGGTTGCCTTACCCTACCGCAAGCACTGCGAGGACTTCAGTGTAAAAAACAGGCATGTGACGTGTACTATGACGCTGTGTGTTAATTATGCGCGCCTCTAAAACGGCATTGAAACACTAAGGCACGCCTGCGTTCGCACCTCCACTCCCTTGTTATTAGTGTCCTGCCCCTGTTACCACCCACAAACGGCCTCTCCTGTCACTCATTTCACTAGGCTGGCTTTGCTGGGCGAGCGAGCGGCCTGCGATCGCACAGAGTAGTTCGCGCACGTGCAGAACGAAGCATGCGCATGAGTGTACGCAAACCATCGGGCTGCTTGTGAGCGCACAGCGCTAGCGAGAGACTCTGAATGAGGTCCCATGTGTTCCGCCTGAAGGAGGGTGATAGTACGATTATTGGTGAGCTTTCATACACTGCAAGATGTATGGAGGCAAACCTCATGTCCGTTGGCTGCACGACGGTCGAGAGGTTTGATAACCAAACTAAATGCTCCAGGCCAGGGAATATCAATACACTTTGTAATAACATTGTTGTTTTAATTTTTTGCCTTTAGCCATGCTAGGACATGGCTACATAATACTTTTCATGCTAATACATTTATTGATTTTTATAAATTTGTATATAAACACTAAAGAATCTCACACATTTGCTAAGTGTAAATACTAACCAAATCACTAACATTTTTAATGTATGTTTTGTGTCTCAAAACTAGACTAATGACAGCTTTGAAAATAGTATTATGTTCCCATATAATTAAGCCATTAATGTTAATTCACCTGGACAAAAACATAGGATATGATTTGGCGTGTAGTATATGTTCTCTGCCTTTCCTTCAGAACTGAATGAACTTTCACAATACCCAAATGTCAATCTTCAAGGACTTAAAGACATTAGATATGCCTGTCAGCTAAGTCCATACCAGACATCAGAATTTGCCATCTTTAAGACTCCAGAGACATGATGCTAAAACTATGTTCTTGTACATAAACGGCATTTCTAACTTATCTGTTGTCACTAATTACTATGGGTTATGTCAACTGAAAGTGTTCTTTAGGTTTTCTGCCTTTATTATTGCTCTTCCATAATTATTTGTGTAGTATGCTTTTTTAGAGATGTCATGATGATAATGGATTGTAAACACAAGAATTGAATTGAGAGGTTCCAAAGTTGCAACAGTCTTTTAGGCAACAAAATAGTTATTTTAAACTTTGTCTGTGTCCCTTCCTTCTAAGGGTCTATATTATTTCACGTCTAACAAGATTCCATGTTTTCTTTTTCGTCTGCCAACACACCAACTAGCAACAAAAAACACACCTTGTTTGAACATCTTATAATTAATGTTGACATAGTTTTCCAGCAACAGTCACTTCTTTTTATGTTATTTAATGCTTGTGCTTTCAAATGTCTCACTGAATGTCCAGGGCCAATAGGATGTCTTGACAGATATAGCTCACTAACTAAAGGACCACCAGCTGGGGTCATGCATTCCTTGAGCTCCACTCATTGCCTTTTCACTATGTCCATTGTCAAGCTCCTCCAAGAGTCAACATGTACTTAAGAGATTTCAAAATTCAATTTAAGGTGCAGGTATATTAGCTTTCTTCGAAAGTGAAGAGTCTGTAATATTGTGTTTTAAGAGAGCATATTAAACTGTTATGGTTCAGGTGGTAACATAACACTACTGAGTGGCTTACTACTAAGATCAATTTCTTCTCTATAATGATTGTATTTGACTGCTAACACTACTAAACATTTTGTGCGGATTAAAAAAATAAGATAAAACTACCTATAGGGCGTACGTATCTAGCTTTTTTTTTCATAAAATGATGTAGAAACTGCTGTCTCTGCATAATGTCATGTATTGTAGTTATGTACTAATGGCATAATGCAGGAGATTTCACAGCAAAGTGCTAATTAGTGGTGCACAGGGCCGGATTAAGGGCAGTGCGACAGGGGCGGTCGTCCTGGGACCCCCACACATACGGGGCCCCCACACACTATTCCCGATCCCCGGCCGCTTATTCTAACATTTCCCCGCTGCTGTCCCCTGGCAGCTCATCTGTTCTCTTACAGCGGCTGCCGAGTACTCAGCAGACTCACTACAGTGAGTCACTGTAGTGAGTCTGCTGAGCATAGGCAAAACAGGGGGGTGGTCCTGGGGTGCACAGGACCACCCATTAGCCCAGTTCCGCCATATTGCGTGAAGTCAGAAGTGCCGCCGGGCATGGTGAAGTGCGCTGCTGATGAACTCTGAGCTCTGACTCATGGATGGAGCAGGGTTTCCCGTGCGGGGGGACGGGGTTGTCGAGGGTGGCAGGAAGCTGCAGCTGCTGCCTTTTCCGCACTGCTCTCTGGCTACTCCCCGAACTTCAAGAAGCCCTCTGAGGTCCTGCTACGGCTGAGCCAGCGGAGGTGTTGGAGCCAAGGCAGCACTTGTCTCCCTGGGGGATGCCACCAAGCGGGCGTCCATGGTGCGGCCCTTCTCCCCGTGCCTGCAGCAGCAGAGCGGGGCGGTGAAGCTGAGGAACGCATTCCCCAGCCTGGAGCACACGGTGCTGGGAAAGAAGGGACCGCGGAGTGCCAGTTGCGGGCGGAGCTGGGCGCTGCCAGAGCAGGAGAACCCACTGAGGTGAGAGAGGGGAGGGGAATGACAGTGCCGGTACCCAGGCTCCATGGTCCCCAGTCGATACTCAGGTGGGAGGAACAATGAGAACCTGATGACAGAGTACACTGATCCCAACATCCCCAGCACCCATTATACCCCCCTCCCTCACCCATACACACATTATTCCCAACTCCCCCCACCCATACACACATTATTCCCCACTCCCCCCACCCATACACACATTATTCCCCACTCCCCCCACCCATACACACATTATTCCCCACTCCCCCCACCCATACACACATTATTCCCCCCTCCTCCCACCAATACACACATTATTCCCCCCTCCCCCCACCCTTACACACATTATTCCCCCCTCCCCCCACCCTTACACACATTATTCCCCCCTCCTCCCACCCATACACACATTATTCCCCCCTCCTCCCACCCATACACACATTATTCCCCCCTCCTCCCACCCATACACTCATTATTCCCCACTCCCCCCACCCATACACACATTATTCCCCACTCCCCCCACCCATGCACACATTATTTCCCCTCCTCCCACCCATACACACATTATTCCCCCCTCCCCCACCCATACACACATTATTCCCCCCTCCTCCCACCCATACACTCTTTATTCCCCACTCCCCCCACCCATACACACATTATTCCCCACTCCCCCCACCCATGCACACATTATTTCCCCTCCTCCCACCCATACACACATTATTCCCCCCTCCCCCACCCATACACACATTATATACAATACCTCCCAACTGTCCCGCATTTAGCGGGACAGTCCCGTTTTTTTGGGACTGTCCCGATTTCCCACCCACGGGGCACGGTGTCCCGCGGTGGGGGGGGAGCATAACAGAGCAGTGTGTATGCAGAGCGAGAATAGATGCCGTGCGCACAGCATCTATTCACAGCATGGAGGGAAAGCCCGGGGGC
The DNA here is from genome assembly GCA_031769625.1 of Taudactylus pleione. Lineage (NCBI taxonomy): Eukaryota > Metazoa > Chordata > Amphibia > Anura > Myobatrachidae > Taudactylus > Taudactylus pleione. Next base: position 5,822,924 of record JAUIMM010000126.1, on the reverse strand, counting down.
AGCCCAGCATCCTGGAGATGTTGGACATGCCCCTTAGTGATGCAAATGGGACGTGATGCTAGGCCACACCCCTTTATAGATAGGCCAAGGCACGTGGATGTCCCTATTTGCATCCTGGAAATGTTGGGAGGTATGATATACCCCCCACCCATACACATTATACATCTCCTTTCCCCCACCTATACACACATTATACCCCCATCCCCCCACCCATACACACATTATTCCACCCAGCCATACACACATTACATGCCCCTCCCCCCCACACATACACACATTATATACATCCTCTCCCCACCCATTCACACCTAATATACCCCCTCCCTAACCCATATACACCTCCTCCACCCACCCATACACACATTATACACCTCCTTTCTGTTCAAAGACTATACACCCCATACACAAATTATACACCTCCCTTCCACCCATAGATTATACATCCCCCATACACACATTATATGCCCCATCATGCACACACATTATTCTTTCCTCTCCCCAGACATATTATATCCACCGTAATACTACTTAGCATTCCACTAGGCTTTTTCAGTGGGGGCGCCACTCCCTGTCCTATTTCTGAAGGGCAGAAAGCATCCTGCCCTCTAGCACGGCACCCCGCTGAAACAGCCTGCGGGTTTTGTCCTCCACCCACGGGCCGCAGTGTCCCGCGGGTGGGGAAATGGCAGATCAGAGGTCACCGCAGGTGCATGCGCCTGGCATCCATTCACAGTGACCGCGGCACTTGGGGGCAGTCTGGCGTGTCCGTAAGTGCCGGGCACGCCCCCAGGAGTGAGGAAAAGGGGAAGCGTAATAAAGACACGCCCCTTTTCATTGGCCACACTGCCCTTTTTGGTGGAAGTGCCCTTGCTCTAGGTCCGGCATCAGGCGCCTAGAGTGAACACTACTACTACACATAAACATCCCTTCCCCACACTCCACATAGATGGGTCTATTTACTAAGCAGTGTTAAGAGACAGAATGAAAAGTGCTAAGAAAGTGATAAGGTGCCAGCCAATCAGCTCCCAACTGTCATTTTTCAAACACAGCCTGTGAGATGACAGTTGGGAGCTGATTGGCTGGCACCTTATCACTTTCTTATCACTTTTCACTCTGTCTCCTAACACTGCTTAGTAAATAGACCCCAGAGGCACACCATACACCTTCTACCACTACAGACACATACCCCCCCCCAACACCACAGACAAATCCCTCCCCTCCCCTACCACCACACAAACATCTCTCCCCCCTCCGCCCCTGCACAAGCACACTGTTCCCCCTTCACCACTACACAAACACATCTCTCTGCCCCCTTCCCGGTGCTGGGACCAAGCACGCTCTTTAAATGTGCCGCTATAGCTATGTGTTGCTATGGTTACGGGATTGTGTCACTGATGGAGCGACGTGATGACGACGGCAGGGAGATGCCGGAGCTCGGGCGTGTAGTCGCGCCTTAGCAAGCATGTTGAATATCACTGGGTGATTATGTTTATGTATATAAAGTATGTTTTTTGTATTGTCACTTTGTTCTGACGAAAATGCTGATGCATTGAAACGTTAACCGTTTTCTACAAGCCGTTTCCAGTGTGTTCATTGCGTGGAGTGCCACACTTACTATCCATATATCTCATCTTTTCAGTGGGGGCAACCAGCTAAGTAACAATATTATTTTGAGTGCCGGACCTTTTGGAATGTATATATATATATACACACACACACACTCCCAAAGGTGCAGCACTCCAGGTGCTTTGAAAGTATTCCCTGATGGTAATTACCTCATTCAGCAGCAAAATGAACCCTGCCACACTGCAAAAATTTGTTCAGGAAAGGTTTAAAGAACATGATAAAGAGTAAAGGTGTTGAATTGGCCTCCAAATTCCCCAGATCTCAATCCGATCGAGCATCTTTAGGATGTGCTGAAAAAACAAGTCTGAGCTATGGGGGCCTAACTCGCAACTTACAGGACTTAAAGGAACTGCTGCAAATGTCTTGGAGCCAGAATCACAGGACACCTCCAGAAGTCTTGTAGAGTTCATGACTCGCTGTTTTGGCAGGACGAGGGGACCTATACAATATTAGGTAGGTGGTTTTAATGTTATGACTGATCGGTGTATATAAAACGAAATACAAAACAGATTACAAACGAGAGTCACTTCAATGGTGTAGATAGTTTTGACTTTATTACAAATCTTATTTTCATAACAAAATGTCCTAAATGAAATTACATGGGTTAATAAGTAATAATTCAACAAAACAAAATCAGTATCTGCCTTAGGGCCTGATTCAGAGCCGCTTGTAAGCGGCCGCTCGTTCGCTCCGAGCGATGTTTGCCCAACTGCACATGCGTACGGATCTATTACGGATCTATGTTATACGCATGCGCGAACCAGTCAGTGCGGTCGAAATTCATGTGCTCGCAAAATAGCGAATGCCTGATAATTTGAGTGACAGAAAGAGGCGTATGTGGGTGGTAACAGGGGAAGGTGCTTGAAAACGGGGAGTGGAGATCCGAACGCAGGCGTGCTTAAAGGTCAAAACGGGCGTTTTATGGGTGTGCATAATTAAAACAGCAGCGTCGTTAACCACGTCACTGGGTTATTTTATAGCCAGAACTGCTCGCAGAATTGTGGTAGCATAAACCAACCACAAGAATAGCGAGCAGTTCATACCCTGTTTGATGTACTCGATTAATCTAATAAATAGCGGACATGACGTAGGATGCGAGCGGCCAGGGGGCGTAGTTTCCCAAAAAACGACCGCAAGTTTTGTTAGCTCGATCAGACCTAGAGGCGTGAACAGACCGCAAAGAGCGAACGGTTCATTTGAATAGCCACCCCTATTTTCTGGACGAGCGAGCGCTAATTGCGTCCGGCTCTGAATCAGGCCCCTAGACCACTCTTCTGATTTGTAGGGAAGGTGGGGTGTATCAAAAGGGCAAATCTACTATCCCATCACATATTGTGACAATTTTATGCTATTTGTATTACATACAATACATTATTATACTACATCTTGCAAAGCAATGATTGTGAGCATGTGTTTTCAAAATAATATTTTCTGAACATTTCAGAAACCAATTCAATGCCCTGATAAGAACATTAAAAAAGCCACCTCAGTTCCCTGACCACAATGCATTGCAGTAGCCATCCCAATAATCTGATCACAATGCAATATATTATATTTGTAACAAACAGAATTTGAAAGTAAAAGCAAATATAGGATTAAAATACTTTATTAACAGCTTTACAGTTGCTTTACTTCATTTCTATAAAATGCATCACATATGTTCGTATAGTACTGTATGTTGGTGTTAATAAGATAAAATCAATTCCATAAGAAGAAACTAATAAATAATATTTTGCTTTGATTTACTATTTGTAATCAAAGAACACAATGTAGTTAAATTATTTGAGTTTAATGCTGGGTATCCACTATACAATTATCTGTCAGATATTTGTCCAATCTGGCTGGTTGGAATGAAAACCTGGTAATGTATGGGAGCCAATGACAGTCATCCATTTGCTCACAAACACTGGAAATTTGCCAAAAATGGTTGTTCAGACAAATTGGTTAAAACACACAAAATTAACCAATTTGAACAATTTTTTTGTCCATTTTTCAGTGTTTAAAACCATATGATCAACAATCATTTGCTCCCATACATTACCAGATTTTTATTACAACCAGCCATATTGGACAGATATCTTACAGAAAATTGTATAGTGGATGCCCAGCTTTAGACTATAGGTCTGATTCAGTGCTGCACATAAGCCTGTCCTGCAGACAGACCTCCAGATTTGTAACAACTATTCATGTCAAAGTATCATGAATGGCAGTACCCAAGGTATCCCAGCAGACCATTTCCCGGAGCATGACGCTGCCTCCGCCGGCTTGCCTTCCTAGGGGTCTATGTACTAAGCCTTGGAACTTTCATATGGAAAGTTACCCAACTATTCAATTCAGAGTCGTACTAATCTCAGCCACAAGTCCACTTCCAGTTGGGTGTGTATAAATGGATAGCAACTTGTTGTTCACATGTAGTATAAGTATGCCATGGGCATGTCCTGGGCATGTACTGTAGATGGAATTGTGGGCTACTGTAGAGGGAAGCCTCTGCTAGGTTCTATCTAATTTCTGATGGATCTCTTGCACCAAGGACAAGCCTGGTGCAAGTGTTGCATTTGTTGAAAAATGGAGTGCGCTACTTCACTACCTAAATGAATGATCCTTACATAAAGCATTCTACTTTATCAAAGTGGCCACTGTTCATACCTCCCAACTTTTCAGTTTTAGGATGAAGGACGCCTTGCGTCCGAAAAGAAGACTGAGATTTGCGAAAGCAGTTGTAGCCTCGTTGTAACAGGGGTGGAGCCTCACTGAAACGGGAACAGAGTCTTGCTACACCACAGTTCGCAACACTGTTGGATCAAACAGAGGTGCTGGACTGCCCCCAGGCTCCCTTTCCACTATGAATAGATGCCATTCGCATATGCACTGTATCTTTTCTCCCGCTGCTCTGCTTTACAGAGCAGCGTTGTATGCTCCACCCAGCTTTCCCCTCCACCGTGGGACACTGCTGCCTGTGGGTGGGACAGTCCTAGAAAAACAGGACTGTCCCACTGAATTCGGGACAGTTGGGAGGTATGACTGTATAGTATTCTGCACTAGCGTAGTGTCATCTTGTCACTGTGTATGAGCACCACAGTATGAATGTGTTCCACTTAGCTCCAGAGACTCTGACACATTATCCAGTATATAGTCTGCGTATAGCTGCACCACTACCTTCATATATCACCGGCTGGTGCTCTGTATGCTCCGCTCAATCTCCACTCCATCCAGATTGCTAAGGGTATATCTGTGAGTATGGTTGCACAAGCAACTTCTATTACACTTCAATAAATCTCATACCTGGTTAAGTACTTGAGCTGTCTAGTGCATCTGGACTCGGCTGGTGTTGCTACTCTGCATTCCACCGCCAATAGCACATACATATCAACAGTTTTGACAGCTATTTTCATGAGCACATAGATGCAGCCATGGAGATCCTTATTTATTTGCAAGCAAGCAACACAACTCTGAATAAGGCCCTATAAATGCTTATGCTTAAATTATTATCTCCATTTCCATCATTAAATTTGTAATTTGATACTGTGCTCAGGTTTATTTGATCAAATACAGATTTATTATATTATTGATAATTGAATATATTTAGTAATTTATTGGAATATTGATTATATATATTATTTTAATGTATTAATAATGTTTATTTTTTGAATTTTCTATATTAATTATTGCTGCCATAATTATTAATCTTGCTAAATTCACCCTGCCAGCTCATTAATATAATCTATTATGGGTTTTTTAACCTCTTTTTGTTGTCTGTTTTGTAATTGTAGTAGACTTTATGAAATTGGGTACACTGTGCAATTACACCATTGCGCATATAATCCCACAAGGTGCTTCCGTATGTCTGGAGACCACAAGTTAGTTTTGGCACCCAGGGGCATAATAAGCATTATCATACTGAAGGAATGACGGCTCATTCAAAGGAGGATACAGGACATAGCATTGTATACAGAATGATAGGGTAAAGCACTCCTAAGAAAATGGTGACAATATCACGTCTTGTAATAGACTCTAGTAACCTTTCTTTTCACGCTGTACAAATACAAATGTGTGAGTGTTTTATAGTTTAAATTGTAATGAAATCTACCTGTATTGAAAGAAACCTCTGCACTGAAAACCATTAGTTGACTCAAATATCAGCCAACAAGAAACACATGGAATCAGAGGCGCCACTGTTATTTGCTCAGCTTTCACCAAGACATCAGCTTTTTAGACTTGGTTCCTCAAATAGAGCTGTATGAACAGAATCATCAGATAATCAATCATTTTAAAACAGAAGCAAATCTTTGGAAATACTTTTGTCTACTGTGTGAAGATTAAACCTTAAATGTTACAATGTCATATAATTTTAATTTCATTCCATTAGTAATACAATAATAAATCCTTTTGGCACAAACTTAAATATGTTTATTTTTAAATCACTGAGGATTTAATATAGTGATGCCCAATGATGTGCAAAATTCTGAGCCTACTCAGCCAGTTGGCTGATAACTCATCCATGGGGTTAAAGGGGACATCTTTCTAGGTAAACTCATGGTATAAATGGACTAAAGCACATAGAAAGTTTAGATATGTTGATGCCAAGGTTCTGCTCACACATAAAGGGCGGAAATTAATAGGGCTTGAGTTGTAAAAATGTCCAAGTTTAGCAGTGAACTCTCACATTTTTACAACTCAGACAATGTAACAGAATGTGAGAACAGGCTAAATCGCATGTTTCTGGCATTTCCAGAACCCGCAATTGCAAAACACGCATCCATATGCTTTGTCATTGTGAACATACAACTCATCATATGTAAAGATGCGCAAAATTGGGCAGCAATACATGCCAAAAAATAGACCTGCCTCAGGCTAGCAGGTGTGTGTTAGACAGAAGCCTTAACAGATCAGTGTTATCCATGAACACTTTTGTCTTTGTAAAAGCAAGTAAAAAGTTAAATAAAAAAAGATGTGTGCCCCCCACACAAGCATAACCATGCCAAGGCTCTTTTGAGCCTGTCCTGGTTCTTAAAATACGGGAAAAAATGCGTAGGGTTCCCCTGTATTTTTCTTTCCTGCACCAGGCTGTTGAGCCTGTCCTTGTTCTCAAAATACAGGGGGGAAAATGTGTAGGGTTCCCCTGTATTTTAGGTACCTGCACGATGCTCTGTTGAGCCCGTCCTGGTTGAAAAACTATGGGGAAAAATGACATAGGGTTCCCCTGCATTTTCATCAACCAGCACAAGGCTCAGTGAGCCAGTCCTGGTTGTGTAAATACAGGGGTCAAAATGAGTAGGGGTATTTTCCCTAACCAGCAAAGGGCACTTTCTAGCGAGGGTGTAGTGCCATAGCTAGGATACCATTTCATTGGGTCCCATTCTAAAGCATTCACACCTGACCACTAGTCAGCCCAGGCCCCTGGGTAGGGTATGGACATTCTCAAAAAAGGGGATCCCCCTCTCCCAGGCACCCCAGGCCTCTGGACTGATAGCCTGGGGTTATCCCCAGCACCACTGGGCAGTGGGTACCGTGTTGATTGTGCAAATGTGTAAAAAATAGAATGATTAACATTGTCTTTTACTGGAGAACTAGAGGTCTCAGCAAGCCCCTGCATGCTGGTACTTGGAGAACCACAAGTGCCAGCATGCGAGGAATTAAGGGCCTGCTGGTACCTCTAGTTCACCTGCAATATAAATACTAAAATAAACACAGGACACACACTGTGACAGTATAATTTTTTTTAAACATACACTCACACTCCTGCATACTCACCTATAATACCTATAGCCATTCACATCCACTTATCCAGTAGCATCTACCCTTTGGTTCCGGTCCTCTTCAGTCCATGTAAGCATGACATGGCCTATTGGTTTACAAGCTTAAGAAAATTTAGCTTTCCAGGGTTTGGTGCAAATAGGAAATGTGGTCAAACCTCTGAAAACATTAGTTTCAGAGTTTTGACTGCATTTTGTTGTTAGTACATCCCACTCAAATTGTATGGTGTATGGGATGTGGAACAACTCAGAGTCCTCTATCTCACCCATTCTGGTACGTAGAGACATTTCTGTCAAGTGAGTACCAGACACTAGCAAAACCATTGTTTGTGAGCTAGGTCCATGTGTCTTAACTGACAATTTTTTTTTCTAAAAACCGCTCAGAAATTGTCAGGTTTTTATTATCAGGTTAAATTAGGTGAAGAACATGTATTTCAACTTATCTAAAATGATTTCATAAAAAAAAAAATATATTAATAGAAATTATTATATTTTATTATTTGAGAAAAAAAGTTTTTTCCAAACATCGTAACATAGGATAACCACCATCGGAACATCAGGAACATCATGACCATTGCAACCTCCCTTTTCACAGCGGCTTCGGGCACCAGGTACACTTTAGGGGGTGAGGGGACTTAATTAACTTTTCCCCAGCGGCTGCTAATATCTGCAGCCGCTGGGTAGGGGGTTCTTATGTGCTGACCGATCAGCAGTGATCGGCAGCACGGCAGACACTGGGCCACCCCCAGTGTCTGATGTGCTGCCAATCACTGCTGATTGGTCAGCGTGCAGGACAAGCACACTGCTTGGTGTGGTCAGAAAAATACATCCATGCCGAGCAAGTGGTTAAGGGAGTTCATTAAATATGGCTACAATCTGTAAAAAGATAAATAATGTCTTGCTTTCAAAAATCCTGAAACTAGTTCTAATAGTGGCCTTAACTCCTATGTTAAAAACATATACTCAATTATAAATTTATTTCAATAATATATATATATATATATATATATATATATATATATATATATTAGGGGTGTGCACCGGCCATTTTTTGTGTTTTGGATCTGGATCTTTGTTCGTGTTTTGGATCTGGATTGGTTTTGCCAAAACCACCTTTCCTTGTTTTCGGTTCTGGGTTTTGTGTTTTGGATCTGTATTTTTTTGAAAAGAAGCATAAAAACATCTAAAATCACAAAATTTGTGGGATTTTATGCTCCTATGCTATTATCAACCTCAATAACCTTAATTTCCACTCATTTCCAGTCTATTCTCACCTCACACCTCACAATAGTGTTTTTATGTCCAAAAGGTTGCACGAGGTAGCTGGATGACTATGCTAAGCGACACAAGTGGGCGGCACAAACACATGGCCCATCTAGGAGTGGCACTGCAGTGGCAGACATGATGGCAGTTTGAAAAACTAGGCCCCAAACAGTACATAATGCAAAGAAAAAAAAGAGGTGCAAGATGGAATTGTCCTTGAGCCCTCCCACCCACCCTTATGTTATATAAACAGGACATGCACACTTTAACAAACCAATCATTTCAGCGCCAGGGTCTGCCACACAACTGTGGCTGAAATGATTGGTTCGTTTGGGCCCCCACAAAACAAGCTGGCAATTAATCTATCCCTGCACAAACTGGCTTTACGGAGGCAAGATGTCATCCTCATCCAATGATCCCTCGCCCTCTTCAGTGTTGTGTACATCCTCATCCTCACAGAGTATTAATTCGTCCGCGCTGGAATCCACCACCACAGGTCCCTCTGTACGTTCTGGAGGCTGGTCTCCCTGAGTTGATAATTCATTTTTATGAACATCATCTTCTCCACATTTTGTGGAAGCAACCTCCTACGCCTTTCGCTGACAAGGTTCCCGGCTGCACTAAACACTATTTCGAAGTACACACTGGAGAGGGGGCAACTCAGGTAAAATAGAGCCAGTTTGTACAGGGGCTTCCAAATTGCCTCTTTTTCCTGCCAGTACTGTCTGACATGTCTACATGGAATGCGCTCACCGATGTAATCCTCCACCATTCTGTCAATGGTGACAGTATCATATGCAGTGGCAGTAGACTTGTCAGAAATTGTTGGCACGTCCTTCAGTCCAGACCAGATGTCCAAACCGGCCCTTGACTTATGACACAGGTGCATGCTTGGCGCTGCTGCTGTGTTGATGCACGTGCGGCAACTGCGCATGCATTTTGCACGCAAACACAGAAAAAAAAGAATTGTTAATTTTTTGTGGAGTGCACTTTGGGGGTTACACCACCCTTTAACAGACAGATGCACGCTTGGTGCTGCTCCTTTGTTGATGCACGTACAGTGCACACAATTCACAAACAAAGAAGAAAATATTTTATTGTTGTTGGAGTGCACTTTGGGGGTTACACCACCCTTTAACAGACAGACGCACGCTTGTCACTGCTGCTTTGAGGATGCAGGTGCGGCTACAGCCCACACAATTCACAAAGAGAAAAAAAAAGAAGAATTTTTTGTGGAGCACACTTTGAGGGTTACACCACCCTTTAACAGACAGATGCACGCTTGTCGCTGCTGCTTTGAGGATGCAGGTGCGGCTACTGTGCATACATTTCACACACAACCACAGAAAAAAAGATTATTTTATTTTGGTTGGAGCGCACTTTGGGGGTTACATCACCCTTTAACAGACAGACGCACGCTTGTCGCTGCTGCTTTGAGGATGCAGGTGCAGCTACAGCCCACACAATTCACAAAGACAGAAAAAAAATGAATTTTTTATTGTTTTGTGGAGCGCACTTTGAGGGTTACACCACCCTTTAACAGACAGATGCACGCTTGTCGCTGCTGGTTTGAGGATGCAGGTGCGGCTACTGTGCATACATTTCACACACAACCACAGAAAAAAAGATTATTTTATTTTGGTTGGAGCTCACTTTGGGGGTTACACCACCCTTTAACAGACAGACGCACGCTTGTCGCTGCTGCTTTGAGGATGCAGGTGCAGCTACAGTCCACACAATTCACAAAGACAGAAAAAAAATTAATTTTTTATTGTTTTTGGAGTGCACTTTTGGGGTTACAGCACCCTTTAACGGACAAGCCATCCAGCCCTTTACTTATGACACAGGCGCACGCTTGGCGCTGCTCCTTTGTTGATGGACGTGCAGCCACAGTGCACACAATTCACAAACACAGAAAAGAATTCCTCCACCATTCTGTTAGTGGTGACAGTATCATAAACAGTGACAGTAGACATGTCAGAAATTGACATTGTTGGCACATCCTTCAGTCCAGACCAGATGTCCAAACCGGCCCTTGACTTATGACACAGGCGCACGCTTGGCGCTGCTGCTGTGTTGATGCATGTGCGGCTACTGCGCATACATTTCGCACACAAACACAGAAAAAAAGAATTGCTTATTTTTTATGGAGTGCACTTTGGGGGTTACACCACCCTTTAACATACTTATGGGACACAGGTGCACGCTTGGCGCTGCTGCTTTGTTGATGCACGTGCATCCACAGTGCACACAATTCACAAAGACATCTGTTTTTTTTAATTTGTTTGGAGTGCACTTTGGGGGTTACACCACCCTTTAACAGACGAGCCAGCTGGCCCTTTACTTATGACACAGGCGCACGCTTGGCGCTACTTTGTTGATGCACGTGTGGCCACAGTGCTCACAATTCACAAACACAGAAAATAATTTTTTATTTTGTTTGGAGTGCACTTTGGGGGTTACAGCACCCTTTAACAGACAAGCCAGCTGACCCTTTATTTATGGGACACAGGCGCACGCTTGGCACTGCTCGTTTGTTGATGCACGTGCAGCCACAGTGCACACAATTCACAAACACAGAAAATATTTTTTTATTTTGTTTGGAGTGCACTTTGGGGGTTACAGCATCCTTTAACAGACAAGCCAGCCGGCCCTTTACTTATGACACAGGTGCATGCTTGGAGCTACTTTGTTGATGCACGTGCGGCCACAGTGCACACAATTCACAAACACAGAAAAAAATATATTTTTTTGGAGTGCACTTTGGGGGAGCACCCCTGATCCACAGGTCAACCCCTGGACAACACTACAGCACCCCTCTAGGACTACAGCCTTTATGGGACACTACACAACACAGTCCAGCCAGCCCCTATAGACTTTGGAGTGGATACAGACCCTATGGACAACTGACTGCACAACACAGCCCAGCCAGCCTCTATGACAGCAGCACAACACTGCCCAGCCAGCCCCTATGGACAACAGCAGCACAACACAGCTCAGCTGGCGAGGCGGGAAAAGTCGAGCCTGACTCAGATACATTTTAGAAATCCGAACCCGCTCATCCCTAATATATATATATATATATATATATATATATATACAGTATATATATATATATACAGTATTTTTTATGTACGAGTGCCCTAAGAAACATGTGTGTGTGCATGTGTATGTGATATTTTGCAACCTGTGGGTTGTGCCCTAGTGTAAGCATTTGTATATACTGCAGGTAAAATAAGTATTGAACACATCAACATTTTTCAAAGTCAATATATTTGTTATGGGGCTATTGTAATTCAATTTTCACCAAATGTCAGCAACAACCCATGCAATCCCCACATGCAAAGAAATCAAACCAAATATGTCCATAAATTAAGTTATGTGTATTAATGTGACACATGGGTTGCATTTTCTGATCAATTTATGACTACATCAAGTGTTGTAAAGTATAAAGCGATTTCATGTGTTAATAGAATTAATGTAAGTTGAAGATGTTGAGCCTGTTCGTATTTATTCCATGGGCTCTCTCAGAGATTATATCACATTTAATTTTGGAAGTGTCCATATGAAGAATTTATTTAATTGATTTTAGCGATATCAGTGCCTATCAACTGATGAATTGTCTGCATATGCTATAATACCGTCTCCAGACTACTTAAGGGATATCTTCAGAGAGGGGGTATACCTTTGACAAAGTTATGTTGAGTGTGACGAAATGTGCTAGGACCAGCCTTATTTTGTACGAGTGCTCTACATCTCAGCCTGGCCATCCACTCCTGAGACACCCACCGTCTCTCAGCATTCAAATCAGTGGAGTATTTACAGTGACCGGAATGACTGTGCACATTCCTGGTTGATGCTATATCATTTATACTGTCTCTCAACTATTTTATTTTAAACCACAAGTTTTTTCTCAGGTTAATGGGAAGGCCATAGGGATGAGGTTCACACTGAGATATGCAAACCTCTACATGGGGGCTTTTGAGGAAACACACAACTGGGGGTGTGATCTCGACACGAACCTTGTCTTCTATGGCCACTACGTAGATGATTTGTTTGTTATATTGGATGGGGATCCACAGTGCTGTTCACAACTCACATCCCTACTTAATAACAATGATATTAATTTAATGTTCACGGGGAGCATGGATAGATGTTCCATTTCCTTCCTCAATATTGACTTATCCACCAGTGGCAATAAGATTGTTACTAAAACCTTTCAGAAAAATGTTGATAACTATTATTTTTTAGATTATGGGAGTTCAATATTCCCTGCGGCCAAGTTAGACACTTGCAGAGAATCTGCATTGAAAGTGAGACTTTCTAAATACAAGCGGGTGAGCTCATAGAGGCATTTAGAGATTATTACTCAGACCAATTATTAGGACTAGCATTACAAAATACAATAAAATCTAAATAGAGAGGAGTTATTACAATATAAAGAAAAAACTGTCAGGAACCGTATGGGAAAAAGCCAGGACTTAGGGTGGCTAGGGAACAAGCAGTTGAGTGACAATACTAGGTCTCCCTATTGCAGCCAAACCAAGGTTTGGTTAGACCTGCCCAGAGGTGTGGAGTCTAACTCACTTGGTAGTCTTCACCAGTAACCCTTTCAGTTGGAATATGGGTTTCGCTGCACCAAGTGAGCGGCCCTCTGGACAGGTACCTGGGAGTGGCAGGAAGACCGGAACTATATTAGAATGGATTAGCACTGGGAACCCTAAGAATGTAATAACACTAGAGGCCAGCATAAAAACTAAATAGCTAGGGTACAAAGGATCAGTTAGAACTGAATACTTGAACACAGGAGACCAGCATATAAACTGAATACTTGAACACTGGAGATCAGCGTGAACTGAATACTTGACCATAGGAGATCAGGGTATGAACTGAATACTTAAACACAGGAGATCGGCATATGAACTGAATATTTGAACACAGGAGGTGAGCAAATTAACTGAATAATTGAGCACAGGAGATCAGGGTATGACCTTAATACTTGAATACAGGAGATCAGCAAATGAACTGAATACTTGAGCACAAGAGATCAGGGTATGAAATTAATACTTGAATACAGGAGATCAGCAAATGCACTACATAATTGAATACAGGAGATCAGCAATGAACTGAATACTTGAGCACAGGAGATCCAGGTGCTGACTTGCACAGAGAAACACAGAGAAATGTGGATACAGGCATGTACTGGGAATTACTAGAGATCCAGTTGAGAGCTAACTGGTAATTAGCATGAAAGCTGACACCACAGGAAAACAGGTAGGCAGTTAGAGAGCTGAGCAGCACACTAAAAGACAACACAGGGATTTACAAGAAACACTGGAGTTCTATGAGAACATGTTGGGAATTAGCATGGGAGCTAATACAAGTAACACTGGTGGTCAGCGTGAGGGCTGAAACAACACACTGTAGATACTTCATGGAAAACACTGGAGAGCATAACAATCACTGGAACAGCAAAGTTGAACAGCAGTTTCTTCCTGGAGTCAGACATAAATACCCCTGGGTAGCTGGTCATTGGATAAGAGAATCAGCTGAGTGACCACAGGACTACCATTGGGAGAGACTAGTCAGGTGATATGGACCAACATGGCTGCACCCATGCCCAGCACCCTGGAAACCAGGACGCATGCACGGAAGCCCTAGCAGACCCTGGGGAGAATACTCAGACACCACTCACCTCCACTCCCAGCGAGTGAAAACCTATGCCCAAGGATGCCAGCATGGAGGTGAGTAGTGGTTAATCCCAGGCCGCATCCTGACAGTATCCCCCCCTTTCAGGGTGGACTCCAGACACCAAGAAGTGCACTGAAAAACTTAAAAAAACTCAAAACTTGAGACACCAGAAAAACTTGAGAAAACCTCTAAAACTGCAAGTAAAAAATACCAGGAAATATTTAAAAAAAAGTTTAAAGACTTGATATGAGGAACTGTAGAACTACCAATATTGAGTTGATACCTTGTATGAAAGGATGTTTTTTACTTCTGCACAGTCATAGGGCCTGATTCAGAGCCGTTCGCTATTTGTGGTCGTTCGTTTAAAAACAAGGGGTGGCTATTCAAATGATCCGTACGCACATTGCAGTCTGTTCACACCTCTAAGTCTGAACGAGCGTGCAAAACATACGCTCGTTTATTTGTTAAAAACGCCCCCTGGCCGCTCGCACCATACGTCATGTCCGCTATTTATTAGATTAATCGAGTACATCGACCAGCGTATGAACTGCTCGCTATTCTTGTGGTTGGTGTTTGCTACCACAAATTTGCGAGCAGTTCTGGCTATAAAATAACCCAGTGACGTGGTCAATGACGCTGCTGTTTTAAATATACACACCCATAAAACGCCCGTTTTGACCTTTAAGCACGCCTGCGTTCGGATCTCCACTCCCCATTTTCAAGCTCCTTCCCCTGTTACCACCCACATACGCCTCATTCTGTCACTCAAAATAGCAGGCCCTCGCTATATTGCGTACCAACGATTTTCGGCCGCACTGACTGGTTCGCGCATGCGTACTAAAAACCGTACGCATGCGCAGATGTGCAAACATCGCTCGGAACGAGCGTACTGCCGCTAACGAGCGGCTCTGAATGAGGGCCATAGTTCTCAAAGGTATGTCCTGGAGGAATATAAGGATAGGATAAGCTCAGACAACAGAGGATCCTCAGAAAATGGGACATTGCCTTGTGTAAGATCGAATTCAGACTCCAAGTCCGTATCCAATGGAAGATTGGAAGAATCAACATGACTAGAAATCTCTGAGGTTGATGAACAAATTGAAGCAAAACCAACTCTGATAGTGTCTGATTGTTGGTTCTTAATATTTCATTGAGACTTCTTCTTCCAGACTGATAGATCCTGTACCGTATTGTCTTGTAAAGGGAGTAAAGCGGTATATCTGAGTTTGATGTCTAAAGGTGGTGAAGTCAAACTAGAACCTTTGTCAGAAGAGGTAACTGAAGACAGACTCAAAGGAGCAAATTCTTTAATCATAGCTGTACTGAAGCCCATCACATCTTGTAGGATTGGATCATTGGACTCAACAAGTGGGTTAGCCCATCCAAAGCTCTTCCTCTGAAGTTCATGATGAGAAAATTGACAAGGTTGGTGGAAGTGATACCACAAGAGATCAGCAATGATAAGTGTTTCAAAATGCTTAAGTAATGCCGTGTATTGGGGTACTTCTTCATCGAAGATTATGGATGCTGAAGCATCCGATGTGTCCTGAGTTACAGAATTCTTTTTAGGAACTGAGACAAACCCACTTAGAGATTCCTTAGACCGATGATTGGGTGATTCTACTAAACTTGATTGAAGTTCTTCACTCAAAAACACAAGACCCAAAGTGAGATTCAGGAGAATTGGAATTAGAGACACCAGGAACTGTTATAACTAAAGAAGATGAACTTTGAAGAGCACCAGAATGGGTAGGATCCATAGAAACATAGAAACATAGAATTTGACAGCAGATAAGAACCACTTGGCCTATCTAGTCTGCCCCATTTTTAAACATATTGTTACCTCAACCCTTGTTGATCCTTACTCTGATGGGAGGCTATTCAACTTGTCCATTACCATTTATGTGAAGTAATTTTTCCTCAAATTTCCCCTGAACCTACCACCCTCCAGTTTCAGAAAATGTACTCTTGTTCTAATAATTCTTTTTCTTTGAAGAATGTATCCTTCCTTTACTTTGTTAACCCCTTTATATATTTGAACGTTTCTATAATGTCTCCCCTTTCCCTTCTCTGCTCCAAACTTTACATATTAAGATATTTTAGTCTTTCCTGGTACATTTTGTGGTGTAGACCTTGCACCATTTTAATTGCCCTTCTTTGTACAGTCTCTAATATATTAATATCCTTCTGGAGATATGGCCTCAAGAAATGAACACAGTATTCGAGATGAGGACGTACCAATGACCTATACAGTGGTATTTTCATTTCTTTCTTTCTGCTACTGATTCCTCTCCCTATGCAACCAAGCATCTGACTTGCCTTCCTCATTTCTTTGTTACAATGTTTGCTTGCCTTTAAGTCATCTGAAATAGTGACTCCTAGATCCCTTTCCTCTTCGATACTTTCCAGTATAGTGCCATTAATACTATATTTAGTCTTTGGATTTTTGAGACACAAGTGCATGATCTTGCATTTTTTGGCATTAAACTGTAGTTGCCACATTCTTGACCATTCCTCTAGTCTACCTAGATCATCAATCATTTGTTTTACCCCTCCTGGTGTGTCTATCCTGTTGCATACATTTGTGTCATCTGCAAAAAGGCAGTTTCCCTTCAATACCATTTGCAATGTTACAAATAAAGATATTAAAAAGCACTGGTCCCAAACTCCTCTTGTCTCACTCTCCCCTTACCCCTTTATGGGATAATCCTGTCTTCCCACCAGGCCAATCTTCGATATGTTCTCATCCCTGGATTTGTAGAAATATACATTTGATATAGATGTTTTGGATAATGGTATTTGTATGTTGCTACCATATATTATAGCTACATTTAATTTCCCAGAGGTGAACTCATTTATATGTTTTCAAATAAGGCATTTTGTGTCCTCTCTAACGAGTCCTATACTACTTTGCTTGCTGTCAGCCCTGGAATCTCAGGGCATTATATCTGCCACTTATTCTCTCCTTCTATCATATGGGCAGTCTCCTTCCCCATTGTTTGTAATTCAGTGGGAAAGAGACCTGGGTCCACCACCTGATGAGCAAGCATGGTCCGATATTTATATGTATGTTTCGAAGTCATCTATTTCAACTATGGTAATGGACAACTCCTATAAGGTCTTTTACAGATGGTACTTGGTCCCTACTAGATTGCACAAAATGTTTCCTTATGTCCCCCCTCAGTGCTGGAGAGGCTGTGGCACCCTAGGCTCTTTTATTCACATCTGGTGGACATGCCCCAAAATGACGCTATATTGGGACATGATTGCAAACTTGATAAGTAAAGTGATTAATATCTCTATAGTTAAAGACCCTTGGTCTTTTCTTTTTGGTCTACCAATTACAACACTAGACACAATCACTAGTAAGCTGGTAGTTCAAATATTGAATGCAACCAGATGCCTTGTTGCACTATATTGGAAATGAAATGCAACAAGGTTATTGATAAAATCTGGTACCTGGTGAGTATGGAGAAGATCACTGCATATCTTAATAATAGATCCTCTAGTTCCAACAGGTTTGGAACCCATGGTACAATTTTCAAAACCCCTCACATAACTCTCATTTGTTGGGTGGACTTTCAGCACTTCTGTTCTGACTATTTGTTTTTTTGTCTATTCATTTATTTTTCTTTATGTGTGCTTATAAATGCTGCCTTAAACCTATTTTAGTACCATATATTATTGCTCTATATTTTGTCGAGGTGTTATACCAGCAAGGTATTCCACTCCCCCACCCCTCCGTTTCTTCTTTCTCTCCCTTTCCTCACCCTCTACTTTTTTTTCTATTTTCTTTCTTTTCTGCTACCCTCTTTACTGCAGCTGATATTGAACAGTTATCTGTAATATACTGATATGCTATATACGATCGTCTAAGATTGTTAACGATACTGTTTTCTCTTCTGTTTTTATTTTTGCAATATATCTAACACATTTTCCAGATGTATAACCGATTCACAATGTTTTCTTATTCTCATCTAAAAGTTAATGATGTGACTAAGTACAGTATTTTAAATAAAAATAAACTATTTAAAAAAAAAAGCACTGGTCCAAGTTCAGATCCTTGAGGTACTCCATTGGTAACATTTCCCTCTTGAGACTGCACTCAGTTTACTACAACTCTCTGTTTCCTATCCTGCAGCCATGATCTTATCCATTCAACTATCTTTGTATCCAATCCCATGCTTTCCAGTTTATTTAACAGTCTGCGATCTTGAACAGTGTCAAAATCCTTACTAAAGTCTAGATAAGCAATATCTATGGCCCCCTCTTTATCTATTTCCTTAGTCACCCAGTCAAAAAAGTCAATAAGATTTGTTTGACATAATCTCCCCCCAATAAATCCATGCTGTTTGGGGTCCTGCAAATTGCTGGATTTGAGATAATCTATGACTCTTTCTTTTAATAATGTTTCCATCAATTTCCCTACTACTGATGTAAGGCTCACTGGTCGGTAGTTGTTGCTTCTTCCTTGCTTCCACTTTTGTGCAGCGGGACGTTTGCTCTTTTCCAGTCCTCTGGAATTACTCCAGTAGCTAGTGACTGGTTGGATAATTCTTTTAATGGTGTTACCAGCACCCCTTTAAGCTCTTTTAGTATCCTTGGATGTATCCCATCTGGCCCCATTGATTTATCCACTTTCAGTTTTGAGGGTTCTGTTAGGATCTTCTCCTCTGTAAATGTACTTGTTCCGACCTCATTTTTCTGATTACAGCTTAAACTTAACTGTGGCCCCTTGCCCTCTTTTTCAGTAGTGAATACTGAACAAAAATAATTATTAAGATGATCAGCTATTACATTGTCTCCCTCGACAAGACTCTCTTTTTCTGTCTTTAGTCTTTTTATTTCACCTTTTGTTTTTCTCCTTTCGCTTATATACTTAAAAAAAGTTTTGCCCCCTTTACCCACTGACTGTACCATTTTCTCCTCAGCTTTTGCCTTTGCACATCTTATTACTCTTTGTCCTCATTATTTTGCATCTGCTTGTATTTCCTAAAGGTCATCTTTTTTGCTTTCACAATACTTGCTACCTCTTTCCCAAACCACACTGGCTTCCTTTTCCTTGTGGTTTTCCTAACCTTTTTGATACAAAGGTCTGTTGCCTTTAATATTGCACTTTTTTAATTTTCCCACCTCTCGTGCACTCCTTTCCACTCTGCCAAAGATTCACTTACACATCTTCCCATCCATGTAAAATCAGCCTTCCTAAAATCTAACACCTTTGTTCTTGTATGGGGTGAGTCAGTATCTGTCTTTATTCTGAACCATACTGCTTGATGATCACTGGATCCCAGATTTTCACTCACTTTTACATCAGATATTCTGTCTCCATTTGTAAGTATTAAGTCTAATATTGTGTTTTTCCGAGTGAGCTCCCTCACCAATTGCTAGAGGGAGACTCCCTGCAATGAATTCAGCATGTCCCTACTTCTAGTGGAACTTGAAAAAGACACCTCCCAGTTTTTATCCGGTAGATTAAAATCTCCCATGATTCCAGAGGCAAATTTTCATCCACTGGGGTGAAATACTCAGAAGATGACTTCCCGTGGGTCGAGGTATTTATTAATTGAAATAAGCAAACTTCATCTATAATCTTAGGCCCTGATTCAGAGCCGGTCGCTATTTGCGCTCGGTCGTCCAGAAAATAGGGGTGGCTATTCAAATGAACCGTTCGCTGTTTGCGGTCTGTTCACGCCTCTAGGTCTGAACGAGCGAACAAAACTTGCGGTCGTTTTTTGGGAAACTACGCCCCCTGGCCGCTCGCATCCGATGTCATGTCCGCTATTTATTAGATTAATCGAGTACATCGATCAGGGTATGAACTGCTCGCTACTCTTGTGGTTGGTTTTTGCTACCACAATTTTGCGAGCAGTTCTGGCTAAAAAAAACCCAGTGACGTGGTCAATGACGCTGCTGTTTTAAATATGCACACCCATAAAACGCCCGTTTTGACCTTTAAGCACGCCTGCGTTCTGATTTCCACTCCCCGTTTTCAAGCACCTTCCCCTGTTACCACCCACATATGCCTCATCCTGTCACTCAAATTAGCAGGCATTCGCTATTTTGCGAGCACATGAATTTCGGCCGCACTGACTGGTACGCGCATGCGTATAACGATCCGTACGCATGCGCAGTTTGGCAAACATCGCTCGGAGCGAACGAGCTGCTGCTTATGAGTGGCTCTGAATGAGGGCCTTAGTCCCAAAGCCCTTTGCTTTCTTTAGTTTGGACTCTCCACCATCACAGCCCATAATGAGGTAATTGATCTTACTGCTAATATTCTCAAGGACTATGCCTCCATGGCTTTCTACTAAAGTCTTAGCTTTGCTTTTCGTTATGGACTCTAGAACTCCCGTAAACATGAATGTTAGACCTTCCATGCATTTATCTGTACCTAGGGGAATTTACTTGGTGTCAAAAGCTTAAGCTGTGGGACTAGTTTTGTTTTCAGGAGAAGGCGAAAGATCTGACGAAGAACATTACATTTTGTTGGTCCTTAACTTAGAACCCTTTCCTTTCTGAAAAATAGATACTTCAGATGAAGTGGTCATACATACGGGAATGAACAAGTCACCTGAAACTTCCTTCTGCGACATGACACTGGAAACCCCTTGTTGGGGTGCAAGGCTTAAAACCCCTTCTTGGGGTATAAGACTTGAAACCTCCTCCTGGGGAATAACAATTGACATCCCCTCAAGGTTGTACAGGACTTAAAACCCCCTCCTGCGGAAGGAGGCTTGACATCCCCTCCTGGGGTATGGGACATGAAAACCCCTCTTGGGATGCAAGACTAGAGACTCTATCCTGGGGTGAGAGACTTGAGACCCCCTCCTGGGGTGAGAGACTTGAGACCCCCTCCTAGGGTGTGAAACTTAAAACCCCTTCTTGGGGAATTACACTCAAAACTCCTCCTGGGGTATAGCACCAGAGGACCCCTGTTGGGGAAAGACACTTGAAAACCCCTCTTGGGGTACAACTTCAGATGATAGTGAGAAGCTTGAGACCCCCATCTGGGGTACGACACTTAAAAACCCCTCCCGGGGTATCACACCAGAAAACCCCTCTTGGGGTATGGAAATAATTCCCTCTTGAAAAACAAGACTTAAATCCCCTTCCTGGGGTATAGAACTGGAAATTCCTTATGGGGAAAAAAGCTTGAAACCCCCTCCTGGGGTAAAAAAGTTGAAATCCCGTCTAGGGGTGAAAAAATTGAGACTTCTTCCAGTGGTACGGCACTTGAAATCTCCCCCTGAGGAACAAAACTTGAATCCCCCTCTTGGGGCTTGAAACTTGAAACAGAAATAGGAAGTGATTGTTCCAAAGACCCTTCTTGAACCATGCTAGAAGCTGATGTAGGAGTATTGAGAATTCCCATAGAAACTTTAGTACAGCATACCCTTATTGGCTCTGAAAACTTGGGTAGGACACTGGTTTTAGGCAAGGTAAATTGCTCCTCTGAATGAGGGCGGGCGCTTCTTTTTTTTTGGTGCGGCCTCCTAAAATTCCTTTATTAAAGCTGAAAGTCCACTTGGCATTGTGAGTGGTGAGACCCTACCACAAGGGTCTCCTCACAATGCCGATGGTCACGATAATCGCGGCCATCGCCAGGCCGCTCGCACAAGCTGTGGGTGGTCACCCACAGCTGTGCGAGTGGCCTGAATGCTGGAATTAGCAACGCCCTGATTCAGAGCGAGGGCATGCAAGTAGCGTGCGCCTCTGAATCAGGCCCACAGTCTTTAATAAAGTGATCATCAGAACCACAATATAAACAAAGGTGTAATTCCTGGCGCCGCTGGCATTTAAGCTCAGTGAGCCTAGGACACAGGAAACTTTGATGCCTCACACTACCTTGACTGGAGGATATGGTAACTGAATCAGAGGTGGCACTAGAAAACTTAGAGAAACCTTGAAAAATTCTGAGGAGAAGATGTAGTTGTTATAATTGCTGGGAAAAAACTGGTAAGATGTTTAATGACACTGGTATCAGAAAATTGCAAGGTCAGATGACACTTAAAAGGTGGACAAGAAGACTTAGAAGAATTTTCTGCTGCAGGTGTAGATGAAACTTGTGACTGTGAAGAAACAGACACAGGAGACTTCACTGGCAGGACTTGTAAAGCAACTTGAGATAGTGTAGCAAGAATGGAAAAAAAAAATTAATTGGCCCAAAAAATTCTTGCAGATGTTGAATCATAAGTTGCAGACTGGTCTCATGAGCTTCCACTTAGGAAAGTATTCCCAGAAAACTTGCTTGATCCTGTAACCCAGTGGCTTGCATGTTTTGGTCTGTTCAAACTGTCAGGTCTAATATGGAAAAAAGCCAGTGGGCTAGGGTGGCTAGGGAACAAGCAGGTGAGTGACAGTGCTAGGTCTCCCTATTGCAGCCAAACCCAGGTTTGGTTAGTCCTGCCCAGAGGCAGGGAGTCGAGTCTAACTCACTTGGTGGTTTTCACCAGTGTGCCCTCCAGTTGGGATATGGGTTTCGCTGTACCAGGTAAGCAGGTCGTGACCCTCTGGACAGGTACCTGGGAGTGGCAGGAAGACCAGAACTATGTTAGAATGGATTAGCACTGGGAACCCTAAGAATGTAATAACACTAGAGGCCAGCATGAAAACTAAATAGCTAGGACACAAAGGATCAGTTATAACTGCATACTTGAACACAGGAGATCGGCATATAAACTGAATACTTGAACACAGGAGATCAGCGTGAACTGAATACTTGAGCACAGGAGATCAGGGTATGAACTGAATACTTTAACACAGGAGATCGGCAAATGAACTGGATACTTGAGCACAGGAGGTCAGTGTATGAACTGAATACTTGAATTAGGGGTGAGCGGGTTCGGATTTCTGAAATCCGAACCCCCCCGAGCCCCCCCTGATCTGAGTCCGATCCGAGTCAGGCTCGACTTTTTCTGTTTGACTCGGATCTGAAATCGAGGCAAAACGTCATCATCCCGCCTTCCGAGTCTCACGGGTTTTGGATCCTATATAAGGTACCCGCGTCGGCGCCATTTTCTCACTCGGCTGTGGACAGTGAAGAGGGAGGGTGGGAGTTAGGGCTGGCTGGGCTGTGTAGTGTAGTGTAGTGTAGTGTAGTGCTGCTGTTGTCCACTACTTCAAAGTCCATAGGGGCTGGCTGTGTTGTGCTGTGCTGCTGTTGTTAATAGGGGCTGTGTCCACTACTTCAAAGTCCATAGGGGCTGGCTGGACTGTGTTGTGCAGTCAGTTCTTCAGAGGGGCTGTGTCCACTCCAAAGTCCTGTGCAGTGTCCCAGTCCTAAAGGGGTGCTGTAGTGTTGTCCAGGGGGTGCTCTGTCCATCAGGGGTGCTCCCCCCAAGTGCTAAAAAAATATTATATTTTCTGTGCACGTGCATCAACAAAGTAGTGCCAAGCGTGCGCCTGTGTCATAAGTAAAGGGCCGGCTGGCTTGACTGTTAAAGAGTGCTGTAACCCCCAAAGTACACTCCAGTCCAAACCAAAAAAAAAATTATTTTCTGTGTTTGTGAATTGTGTGCGCAGTAGCCGCACGTGCATCAACAAAGTAGTGCCAAGCGTGCACCTGTGTCATAAGTAAAGGGCCGGCTGGCTTGACCGTTAAAGGGTGCTGTAACCCCCAAAGTACACTCCAGTCCAAACCAAAAAAAAAATTATTTTCTGTGTTTGTGAATTGTGTGCGCAGTAGCCGCACGTGCATCAACAAAGTAGTGTCAAGCGTGCGCCTGTGTCATAAGTAAAGGGCCGGCTGGCTTGACCGTTAAAGGGTGCTGTAACCCCCAAAGTACACTCCAGTCCAAACCAAAAAAAAAATAATTTTCTGTGTTTGTGAATTGTGTGCGCAGTAGCCGCACGTGCATCAACAAAGTAGTGCCAAGCGTGCGCCTGTGTCATAAGTAAAGGGCCGGCTGGCTTGACCGTTAAAGGGTGCTGTAACACCCAAAGTACACTCCAGTCCAAACCAAAAAAATATATATTTTCTGTGTTTGTGAATTGTGTGAGCAGTAGCCGCACGTGCATCAACAAAGTAGTGCCAAGCGTGCGCCTGTGTCATAAGTAAAGGGCCGGCTGGCTTGACCGTTAAAGGGTGCTGTAACCCCCAAAGTACACTCCAGTCCAAACCAAAAAAATATATATTTTCTGTGTTTGTGAATTGTGTGCGCAGTAGCCGCACGTGCATCAACAAAGTAGTGCCAAGTGTGCGCCTGTGTCATAAGTAAAGGGCCGGCTGGCTTGACCATTAAAGGGTGCTGTAACCCCCAAAGTACACTCCATTCCAAACCAAAAAAATATATATTTTCTGTGTTTGTGAATTGTGTGCGCAGTAGCCGCACGTGCATCAACAAAGTAGTGCCAAGCGTGCGCCTGTGTCATAAGTAAAGGGCCGGCTGGCTTGACCGTTAAAGGGTGCTGTAACCCCCAAAGTCCACTCCAGTCCAAACCAAAAAAATATATATTTTCTGTGTTTGTGAATTGTGCGCGCAGTAGCCGCACATGCATAAACAAAGTAGTGCCAAGCGTGCGCCTGTGTCATAAGTAAAGGGCCGGCTGGCTTGACCGTTAAAGGGTGCTGTAACCCCCAAAGTACACTCCAGTCCAAACCAAAAAAAAAATTATTTTCTGTGTTTGTGAATTGTGTGCGCAGTAGCCGCACGTGCATCAACAAAGTAGTGCCAAGCGTGCACCTGTGTCATAAGTAAAGGGCCGGCTGGCTTGACCATTAAAGGGTGCTGTAACCCCCAAAGTACACTCCAGTCCAAACCAAAAAATATATATTTTCTGTCTTTGTGAATTGTGTGCGCAGCAGCCGCACGTGCATCAACAAAGTAGTGCCAAGCGTGCGCCTGTGTCATAAGTAAAGGGCCGGCTGGCTTGACCGTTAGAGGGTGCTATAACCCCCAAAGTACACTCCAGTCCAAACCAAAAAAATATATATTTTCTGTGTTTGTGAATTGTGTGCGCAGTAGCCGCACGTGCATCAACAAAGTAGTGCCAAGCGTGCGCCTGTGTCATAAGTAAAGGGCCGGCTGGCTTGACCGTTAAAGAGTGCTGTAACCCCCAAAGTACACTCCAGTCCAAACCAAAAAAAAATTATTTTCTGTGTTTGTGAATTGTGTGCGCAGTAGCCGCACGTGCATCAACAAAGTAGTGCCAAGTGTGCGCCTGTGTCATAAGTAAAGGGCCGGCTGGCTTGACCGTTAAAGGGTGCTGTAACCCCCAAAGTACACTCCAGTCCAAACCAAAAAAATATATATTTTCTGTGTTTGTGAATTGTGTGCGCAGTAGCCGCACGTGCATCAACAAAGTAGTGCCAAGCGTGCGCCTGTGTCATAAGTAAAGGGCCGGCTGGCTTGACCGTTAAAGGGTGCTGTAACCCCCAAGTACACTCCAGTCCAAACCAAAAAAATATATATTTTCTGTGTTTGTGAATTGTGTGCGCAGTAGCCGCACGTGCATCAACAAAGTAGTGCCAAGCGTGCGCCTGTGTCATAAGTAAAGGGCCGGCTGGCTTGACCGTTAAAGGGTGCTGTAACCCCCAAAGTACACTCCAGTCCAAACCAAAAAAATATATATTTTCTGTGTTTGTGAATTGTGTGCGCAGTAGCCGCACGTGCATCAACAAAGTAGTGCCAAGCGTGCGCCTGTGTCATAAGTAAAGGGCCGGCTGGCTTGACCATTAAAGGGTGCTGTAACCCCCAAAGTACACTCCAGTCCAAACCAAAAAAATATATATTTTCTGTGTTTGTGAATTGTGTGCGCAGTAGCCGCACGTGCATCAACAAAGTAGTGCCAAGCGTGCGCCTGTCATAAGTAAAGGGCCGGCTGGCTTGACCTTTAAAGGGTGCTGTAACCCCAAAAGTACACTCCAGTCCAAACCAAAAAAATATATATTTTCTGTGTTTGTGAATTGTGTGCGCAGTAGCCGCACGTGCATCAACAAAGTAGTGCCAAGCGTGCGCCTGTGTCCCATAAGTAAATAGCCGTCTGGCTCATTTCTTAAAGGCTGGTGTAACCCACAAAGTGAACTACTCTCCAGCAAAAATAAAAAAATATTTTCTGTGTTTAGCCGCACGTATATATCAAATCGATATAACATAAATGGAGGACCAAACTTTCTCCGATAAAAATAAAATAGAGAAAGATCAAGAACCACTTCCTCCTAGTGCTGAAGCTGCTGCCACTAGTCATGACATAGACGATAACATGCCATCAACGTCGTCTGCCAAGGCCGATGCCCAATGTCATAATAGAGGGCACATACAATCCCAAATGACAAAGTTCAGGAAAATGACCTTGAAAAAAACATTTAAATCAGCTGAAGAGAAACGTAAACTTGCCAATATGCCATTTACGACACGGAGTGGCAAGGAACGGCTAAGGTCGATCCCTAGTATGTTCATGACTAGTGGTTCAGCTTCACATGACGATGGAAGCCCTCCTCCCACTAAAAAAATCAAAAGAGTTAAGCTGGCAAAAGCACAGTGAAGAACTGTGCTTTCTAAGAAGATATCACAAATCCCCAAGGAGAGTCCAAGTGTGGTGGTGGTTGCGATGCCTGACCTTCCCAGCACTGGACGGGAAGAGGTGGCTCTTTCCACCATTTGCACGCCCCCTGCAAGTGCTGAAAGGAGCACCCACAGTCCACTTGCTGATATGCAAATTGAAGATGTCACTGTTGAAGTACAACAGGATGAGGATACTGGTGTAGCTGGTGCTGAGGAGGAAGTTGGTGAGGAGGATTCTGATGGTGATGTGGTTTGTTTAAATCAGGCTCCGGGGGAGACAGTTGTTGTCCGTGGGATGAAAAAGCCCATCACCGTCATGCCTGGGCAGAAGACCAAACATTCCACCTCTTTGGTCTGGCAATATTTCTATCCAAATCCAGACAACAACTGTCTAGCCATATGTACCTTATGTAAAGGTGGAATAAGTAGGGGTAGGGACGTTAACCACCTAGGAACATCCTCCCTTATACGGCACTTGCAGCGCGTTCATAATAAGTTACTGTCAAGTTCAGAAACTTTGGCTAAGACCATAAGCAGTCCAGGGACACCTAAATCCCGTTGTCCTGTTGTATCCAAGCGCCTGCAAACCACACCGTCAACTCCCTCCTCGTCAATTTCCTCCTTAGTCAGGATCGGAAGTAGTCCTGCAGGCCATGTCACTGGCATGACTGACTCTCCTATCCGGGATTCCTCTGGAGGATCCTGCATTGCTACGCCTCCTGCTGCCACTGCTGCTGTTGCTGCTGCTGGGAGTCGTTCATCATCCAAGAGAGGAAGTAGGAACACCACTACTTTTACTAAACAATTGACCCTCCAACAGTCCTTAGCGAGGAGGATGAAGTACGACAGCAGTCATCCTGAAGCAAAACGTATAACTGAGGCCTTGACTGCTATGTTGGTGTTAGACGTGCATCCGGTATCCGCCATTTGTGCAGTGGGATTTAGACAATTGCTGGAGGTAGTGTGTCCCCGGTTCCAAATCCCGTCTAGATTCCACTTCACTAGGCAGGCGATACCGAGACTATACAGAAACGTCAGAAAAAGTGTCCTCAGTGTCCTGAAAAATGCCATTGTACCCAATGTCCACTTAACCACGGACATGTGGACAAGTGGAACAGGGCAGACTAAGGACTATATGACTGTGACAGCCCACTGGGTAGATGTATCACCTTACACAGCAACAGCAGCAGCGTCACCAGTCGCAGCATCTCAGAAACGCCAGCTCGTTCCAAGGCAGGCTACGCTGTGTATCACCGGTTTCAGTAAGAGGCACACCGCCGACAACCTCTTAGAGAAACTGAGGGAAATCATCGCCCAGTGGCTTACCCCACTTAGACTCTCCTGGGGATTTGTGATATCTGACAACGCCACCAATATTGTGCGGGCATTACATCTGGGCAAATTCCAGCACGTCCCATGTTTTGCTCACACAATAAAATTGGTGGTGCAGAATTTTCTGAAAAGCGACAGGGGCATGCAGGAGACGCTTTGGGTGGCCCGAAAAATTTCAGGCCACTTTCGCCATTCAGCGACTGCGTGCCGAAGACTGGAGCACCAGCAAACACTCTTGAACCTGCCCCGCCATCACCTGAAGCAAGAGGTTGTGACGCGGTGGAACTCAACCCTCTATATGCTTCAGAGGATGGAGGAGCAGCAAAAGGCCATTCAAGCCTATACATCCACCTATGACATAGGCAAAGGAGGGGGTATGCACCTGACTCAAGTGCAGTGGAGAATGATTTCCGTGTTGTGCAAGGTTCTCCAGCCCTTCGAACTTGCCACACGTGAAGTCAGTTCAGACACTGCCAGCTTGAGTCAGGTCATTCCCCTCATCAGGCTTTTGAGGAAGCAGCTGGAGAAAGTGAAGGAGGAGCTAAGACGGAGCGATTCCGCTCGGCATGTGGGACTTGTAGATGAAGCCCTTCATTCACTTTGCCAGGATTCCAGGGTGGTCAATCTGTTGAAATCAGACAACTACATTTTGGCCACCGTGCTCGATCCTAGGTTTAAAGCCTATGTGGTGTCTCTCTTTCCGGCCGACACAAGCCTGCAGAGGTGCAAAGACCTGCTGGTGAACACACTGTCAGCTGAAGCGGAACGTGACACGTCAACAGCTCCTTCTTCATTTTCTCCCGCAACTGGGGCTGCCGGGAAAAAACTTAGGTATGCTAAGCAACCCGCTGGCGGTGATGCAGGGCAGGCAGGACCAAGTTTGGACATCTGGTCCGGACTGAAGGACCTGGCAACAATTTCTGACATGTCTACTGTCACTGCATATGATACTGTCACCATTGACAGAATGGTGGAGGATTACATCGGTGACAGCATCCAAGTAGGCATGTCAGACAGTCCATACCTGTACTGGCAGGAAAAAGAGGCAATTTGGAGGCCCCTGTACAAACTGGCTCTACTTTACCTGAGTTGCCCCCCCTCCAGTGTGTACTCCGAAAGAGTGTTTAGTGCAGCCGGGAACCTTGTCAGCGAAAGGCGTAGGAGGTTGCTTCCACAGAATGTGGAGAAGATGATGTTCATCAAAATGAATTATCAGCTCTTCCAGGGAGACCAGCCTCCAGAACGTACAGAGGGACCTGTGGTGGCGGATTCAAGTGGGGACGAGTTAATACTTTGTGAGGATGAGGATGTACACACTGAAGAGGGTGAGGAATCGGTGGATGAGGAGGATGAGGATGACATCTTGCCTCCGTAGAGCCAGTTTGTGCAGGGACACATTAATTGCCAGCTTGTTTTGTGGGGGCCCAAACGAACCAATCATTTCAGCCACAGTTGTGTGGCAGACCCTGGCGCTGAAATGATTGGTTTGTTAAAGTGTGCATGTCCTGTTTATACAACATAAGGGTGGGTGGGAGGGCGCAAGGACAATTCCATCTTGCACCTCTTTTTTTTCTTTGCATTATGTACAGTTTGGGGCCTAGTTTTTCAAACTGCCATCCTGTCTGCCACTGCAGTATCACGCCTAGATGGGTCACGTGTTTGTGCCGCCCACTCGTGTCGCTTAGCATAGTCATCCAGCTACCTCGGTGCAACCTTTTGGACATAAAAACACTATTGTGAGGTGTGAGGTGTTCAGAATAGACTGGAAATGAGTGGAAATTAAGGTTATTGAGGTTAATAATAGCATAGGAGCAGAAAAACCTACAAATTCTGTGAGTTTAGCTGTTTTTATGCTTTTTTTCAAAAAAATACAGATCCAAAACACAAAACCCAGAACCCAAAACACGGAAGGGTGGTTTTGGCAAAACCAATCCAGATCCAAAACACAAAGAAAGATCCAGATCCAAAACCAAAACACAAAACACGAAAAGTGGCCGGTGCACACCCCTAACTTGAATACAGGATATCAGCAATGAACTGAATACTTGAGCACAGGAGATCCAGGTGCTGACTTGCACAAGGAAACACAGAGAATTGTGGATGCAGGCATGTACTCGGAATTACTAGCGATCCAGCTGAGAGCTAACTGGTAATTACCATGAAAGCTGACACCACAGGAACACAGGGAGACAGTTAGAGAGCTGAGCAGCACACTAAAAGACAACATAGGGATTTACAAGAAAACTGGATTTCTGTGAGAGCTGAAGTAACATGCTGGGAATTAGCATGGGAGCTAATACAAGTAACACTGGTGGTCAGCGTGAGGGCTGAAGCAACACACTGTAGATACTTTGTGGAAAATACTGGAGAACATAACAAGAAGTTGAACAACAGTTTCCTGTTCCTGGAGTCAAACTTAAATATTCCTGGGTAGCTGGTCATTGGATCAGAGGATCAGCTGAGTGACCACGGGACTACCATTGGGAGAGACTAGTCAGGTGATATGGACCAACACCCCAGAAACCAGGATGCATGCATGGAAGCCCTAGCAGACCCTGGGCAGAATACTCAGAAACTACTCACCTCCACTCCCAGTGACTGAACACCTAAGCCCAAGGACGTTGTTGCGAAGGTGAGTAGTGGCCGCATCCTGACAAAAACAAAGATAGAATTTAACTCTAGTCAGCAATATTTTATCTCCAAATTTAATGGGGCATCCAGAAAAATGAAAAGAATAATACAGAATAACTTCTCTATATTTAATACTTATTCCGTACTCAGGACTTCTAGTAATTTTTTAAAAATCTGAAAATCTAAAACAGAGGCTCGAACCGAGTTCTTTTGAGGACAGGAAGGAAAAATAAGTACAAACTAAATCAATCGATTGGTTAACCAAGAAAACTATAGGATGTTTTAAATGTGGTTCCAATTATTGTAGTACATGCTTCTTTATTAAAAATAATATACAATCCATAACCTCCATGAATGGAGGGTTCTCCTTCCTTATCAAGTCTTTTATCAACTGCAATAGCTCATATGTAGTCTATCTACTAGAGAGCAGCTGCCAGTTGCAATACATCAGCAGGACCACCAGGAATCTAAAGTTCAGATTCCCGGAACATAGGAGAAACATAAAAAAGGTGTGTGTAACCATAGTCTTTCAAAACATTTCCTAGAATGTCATGCCAGTCAATCAGGAAGGATTCAACTCACTGGCAGGAATTCAGGCTGCACATTAACAGTTTTGGAGGCAGATTGTCACCTACAGTATATTGGCCTCACTCCACCTTCACACCCGGCCATGCTGGAAGCTACTTGCCACCTTTTACAGACATTCCTGAGATTGGGGGCCATATCAGCCACAGCTGCAGATTGCGCCTCTAGCCTGCAACATTAAGTGACTGGGGGCAGGGTGAGTAGAGGACCAGGACAAACATAGGGAACACTTCTAAGTAATACTTGGTTCCCGTGCCCACTCACAGCCTGTCATTTCAGCTTGGTCGATATCAGAAGGGCTGCAAGGTAAACACCCCAACTCAGGCATTTTTCAGCTGCTGAATAAGCACCTTAATAAGCTGAGCCAACTATTAACCTTATTACATCCAATTTTGGTCCAGGTCTGATGGTATCTACTCTTGATATTAATTATAGTACTTATAAGGGATTGCATTATTACTTTTAAGACTTGTGGTAAACACAAACTACTGTACATTAATAGCAGATTAAAATTGTTTTTTTTATACAAATTTTTCCAGCATCTTAAGGATCGGAGACTGTGCTACAATATTGAATACATTGTACTGAAAGTAACAGCTAACTTGATTCTGGGAATGTGATACACTATTATTTTGCTACAATTAGTTATTAATCTATTACTTTTCCAGCAGAAAAGCATTACAAAACTCTTGTCCTTTCACTTATATAGATCTGCAGTAGATAGGAATGCTTGTATTGTTCCAAAATAAAAAGGTGATTTTTATGTGTGCTTATGACATTGTGTCTATTCAATTAAAATGCTTTCTTTATGATACTCCCCATATTTTACTGTACATGGGCCCTCATTCAGAGCCGTACGCTCTGAGCAGAGCGCACGCTCTGAATGAGGGCCGGGCTCCATTTTCATGGAGCGTCCTCCTGGACGCTCGTATAGCTGTGGGTCACCACCCACAGGCTATACGAGCATGCTTTGTGATGGCCGCGATGGTCGAGACCATCGTGACCATCGAAATTGCGAGCCGGAGCCTGCGGTTGAGGTTTTCAACCGCAAGCTCCGGAGTGATTTTGGCTCTATCAGAGCCAAAATCACTCCCACTGACATCACTAGTGATGTCAGTGGGCCGGCTTCTGACGGGAGGCGTTCCCGTGGGAACGCCCCCGTCAGGGAGGCACGCCCCCGGCACGCCCACCAAAGGGGGCGTGCTGTCAATCAACATTGACAGCACGCCCCCTTTGATCGGACACAACGAGCGAAGGACTTTCCTTCGCTCGTCGCGTCTGGCGCATGCGCACGACGGAGCTCCCTCCATCGTGCGCATGCTCAGTGCATAACATCGACCCACTTGCGAGCGGACAGCCGCTCGCGAGTGGGTCTGAATCAGGCCCATAATTTTTTAGAGGTTCTCAAGAGCTACTTTTCTATCATGAACACCAGACAGTATCACCCAACACAACACAAACTGATGTTTCCATAGATGGGGAGGGTACATTGTGTCCCATTCCAGCCCGCGCACAAAAGGAGAACTAATTGTTTTTTAAATGACGGAGGACCCATCTTTCAATTATTTGCTCCGTTACTACACTAAAAATCAGTACAATACACAAAAAATAAAATTTTAAACATTTTAAATTAAGACAATGAACATTAGCAATAAAGAAAGCACTATCATGTTCAAGTCATTGGCGCATCTGTAATTGGAGCAGGGTGTGCAGTGCCCACAGCGCACTCCCTGCACGTCTGTTTAATACTTACCTCTCAGGAGTCCTGTGTTGTTGCTGCAGTAGCAGCAGAAATCATAGTCAGTTAACATTTTCCTGGAGATTTGCGCATGCACATTAGAGAAGTCATTGGGAACATGGCACAGGGGCCATGTTCCGAGAGACCTACAAACGAGCAGTAGATTTTAGCACAATGCTATAGTCTGTTGTGCCACAGAGAGGAGGAGGCCCACACAGAGGCCCTCATTCAGACCCGGTCGCAAGCACCGATGTGCTCGCAACCGGGTGGATAGTTAGCCCTGCGCATGCGCAGCGGCTGCACTGCGCGTGCGCAAGCCCCGGAGCGAGAGAGAAACTCTCTTGCTCCGGATGCTCTCTACAAGAGGGGCGGCTGTCGATGTTGATCGACAGCTCGCCCCGTTTTGTAGGCGGGTTGGGGGGTGGTTTCCAAAATGGAGGCATTCCTTAACGAATGCCTACCGTTTTGTGGGCGGCCGTACTGACATCATCAGTGATGTCAGTGGGGAGTTTCCTGCTCTTTCAGAGCCAGAAGCTCCCTTCGGCTTGTGGTTGCAGAGACCCAACCTAAGGGTCTTGTCGCAAGCCCTGATGGTCGAGATGGTGTTCACCATTGCAACCATCAACCTGGTCGGTCGTTAAGCTGTGGGTGGTAACCCACAGCTTACCCAATGACCAGGAGGCCGCACTTCAAAAATGAAGCAGCCACCCTCATTCAGAACGAGCGCTTGCTTCTTGCGAGTGCCTCTGAATGAGGGCCAGAGTCTCCATCCTCTCTTAACCCACCCCTGGTTCAAGTAAAGATTTTTTTTTTAGTAAAATCCTCTGCATAAAATCCTGTGTAATATTAGAAAGGTGGAGTAATGCCAAAGCAAGAACCAAAAATGATTTCTTTGTAATTTTTATAAAAACAGAAGTCATAGTTGCTTTAACTGTAATTCATTTTGTTTAAATTGAAAAAAAAAACACCTTTTTGCCCATTTTGAAATCTTATTTAACATGTTAGTTGGAAGAAAAATAATAATGGTATTTCCTGAAAATGCAATGTTTGCTGAAAAAGAAAAGTTACAGGTACTGCATAATTAAATTTGTTGATATTAAAGTTGGAATGCAATGAGCGAAAGTGTCAGATAATAGGCTCAGTACATGACTCAGAAAAACATCAGCAGCATAAGTGTTAATCAGTCTCTATGTTGCACTCCTGCTGGTGTCTTCCTTCTGTAGAGTTGTTGGGGCAATTCTGAAAGCATATAAGCCAAAATTCCACCAGTTTGGAAAATATTGCTAATTTCTAGTTTACAAATGGTTTCAAATAGGATATCCCATGGTTCTATCAGACAGCTGATTTGTGCTGCATAACTATGCCCATTTACTTATGCACTCTGTTTTAGACCTAATTGACCATAAATAGTCAAATGTGTGGACACAAAGAGATCACTGATCCTGTTCTATGTATAATGCTCAGCCATAATGAGTTAAAAGTGTTACAAACCTCAACACTTGTGTCTTAAACTAGGTACACACTTAGCAGATACTGTATATCTGTAGATGATGGTCGTTCATATACACTGAAAGACCATCATCTTCCAGGCAGCTGCGGGTCCCACTGGCCGGAGAGTTGGTCGGGGGCACCGCATATCCTGCGGCTGCTGCTGTGTGTGTAGAGGCGGTCGGCAGACCACCTGTACACACTTGCCAGTAGATAGATATGTCTGCGGACATATCTATCCATTGGCTGTGCAGCACAGCCAATGCAATATGTCTGTGAACAAGGTCGTTCACAGACATATCGCTGGTACACACTGGGTGATGGGCACCAGATATATTGGCCGATCAATTGATTGGCCAATATCTCTGTCAGTGTGTACCCAGCTTTACTGGATAATAATCCCATTGTTCAATGCATGTAACACTGGCAATAAGAATAAAGTGAGGGCTGGAAGGGGCTACCATAGGTTGAAGTAACAGTGAAATAGAATGGGAACAAGGTTACCACTACTAATCATCATCATCATCATCATCAAATCAGTTTAATTTTAAAATTATTTAGTTTGCAGGGTGAGGTATATTTTATTGACATTCACAATATCGATGTTCATGAGGTCAACATGTGTATGTCAATATGGCCCTAATGTCGAAATGTTCATAATGTTGACATTGACCATGTCAACATTCAGCATGTCAACACTTATGTAATGTCAACATTGCTGAAATGTCAATAATGTATTTTATTTGTAAATCTATGTCTTACCCTAAAGTTAACCTTAACCATAATGGTAACCCTAATGATGTTAACCTTAACCATAACCTTAACCCTTGGGCTAATGGATATGTCGACATTATTTCAATATCAACATTTCTTATGTATGATGTTGCCAGTTTAACCATGTGAACTTTATAAAGGTCGACCATCGACTGTCAACATTCTGAATGTCGCCATTTTAAACAAAGACATAGGGGGGTATTAATGAAAGCTTTGAGAGTGATGGAATTTTTAAATATAAAGTACCAACCAATCAGCTCCTACCTGTCATTTTACAGGCTGTATTTGAAAAATGACAAGAGCTGATTGGTTGGTACTCTATCTTTAACAACTGTATCACTCTCCAAGCTTTCATGAAAACTTAGTGACTGCATACCAGTTTGCATTGCACATTTATATGGAAGCATTTGCAGCTCCTCATGTCTCTTATTTACCCAGGTGTTTTATCCACTATAGTTATTATTAAGTACTAAATATAAAATGACGCTGACAGTAACAGGATTTTACTATTCTATAAGCATAGGAACTGACACTCACTAAATGAGATGCTTCGTGCACTGTTCCAGTATGTACAATTCTACGTCTGTCAGTCTCATGTATAAAGAAGTATGTGTTAAAGCAGGATATAACATCACATGATATGATATTCACGTAATTGCAGGATGATGCAAGGTAAAATGTATTTACAGTGTAATTGGTAAGAAAAATATTGGATACATTGAATCAGAGGGCAACATTTAATAAACTGTAATTTATTATGTAGATGTGATTGACAACTAAGGATAAACCAACATAATTGTGTTAATCACTGACTTGCAAATGTTTATTCTGTCTACGTCCAATATATCATAAAGTAAATGCCAACATAGTACATATAATACAATAATTATACTAAATATGTACATGTTTGTGCAATTATCTTTAAACCCTAAATTTGTAAATATTCACAAAGTCAGGGTTCTACTGTTGCCATCTAACATACATTTTCCTATTCTCTTTACTTTATGCTGTGTATGTATCTTCATTTTACATACATAGAGGAATCAATTATTGTTTAAATTGTTCTGTGCAAAAGTCTGCTTAATGGAGATACTTTATAAAGTGCAAAATGTTTTAAACACAGTGAACAATGAGATTTGTCCTCTATAGAGTATGCTTCAAATTGACTTTATTTACACCAAAGATCTTATGCTGGCCATACACCAGCATGATTTCGACGAGTCGTATGATGGATCTTGTGAAAATCGTGTATTTTGTTAGTAGGATACGATCCGATGCATGCTCCCGCAGCTCCTAAATCGGATCATATGATCAGATGTGCAGCACATCTTTTCCATAGTATCATGTGCAGATCGTACCATAAATTTAGTGCATGAGATGCATCGTACGTCCATTCATGTCATTTCAATGACATTTTCCAGATGAGCGCGTGAGGCACACGATTGATCATAGGACAGATCATGTGTAAAGAAAAACACCAAATCGTACTGCCGAGACTGCACGGAGCTCCGGGGAATCGTGAGGTGAATTGTATCGTATGCTGGTCGTGCAGGTGTATGTCCAGCATAAGAGTTGCAGCGCAACATGGCTGTGCTTGCAGAGGAGCAAACATTTAACCAGGCCCAGGGAAGGAGTAAGGCATTCCTTGCTATGTATGTGGGAGAATACCCATTTTTACATCACAGACAGCTGAATTTTTCATCATTTGAGATCTGACGGACTTCCTGTTGTCTCCATGTTGAACTGTCATGGTAAAAAGTGCAATGTTAATGCTAACTCCAAGTAATGTAACAATAAGCATCATACACAAATGTGCTTTATATATTAACCCATTCACTGCTGAGGGTTTTCTGACCCTTGTGGTGAGGTCATTTTTTACACATTTGTGCTCTTCACATTCCAACACCAATATCAATGATTTTTTTTTTATAAGGTCACACAAATTAAATTTATCATTTATATTTTTGGAATAGGAAGAAGGTAGTGCTGTGCTCAACCTGATATATATGTATAGGCAAAAAGATGCTCATCTGTGTATTGTCACTTGTCTTAAATACATATCAATTGTCAGATGCACATCACTTATTGCCTATACATATACTGTATATCAGGTTGAGCTGCCTTCTTCCTTTTGACATATTTTATCTGATAGAGTCAGCTACCCAATGCGGCAGCTTGCCACTAACACAAAGTGATAATCTCACTCAGGACCTCATTCAGAGGTGCTCGCAAAATGCGAGCGCTCGCTCTGAATGAGGGCGGCCGCATCTTTCTTCTGAGCTGGCCTCCTGGCCGCTCGCTAGGCTGTGGGTGACCACCCACAGCTTTATAGTGAGTGGCCAGGTTGATGGTCGCAATGGTCAAGACCATCGCGATCATCGGGACTTGCGACAAGACCCTTGTGGTAGGGTCTCGTCTGCTGCAAGCCCCAGTGAGCTTTCGGTGCTACTAGAGCCGGAAGCTCACCACTGACATCACGAGTGATGTCAGTGGGGCCGCCCCCAAACGGCAGGCGTTCTGTCGGGAATGCCTACGTTTGGCAAGCCAGCCCCCCGGCCCGCCTACAAAATGGTGCGAGTTGTCGATCACCATCAACAGCCGCCCATTTTGTAGTAAGCCCCGGAGCGAGAGAATTTCTCTCTCGCTCTGGGGCTTGCGCAAGCACAGTGCAGCTGCTGCACGTGCGCAGGGCCTCTACATCGATCCGCTTGCAAGCACATCGGCGCTTGCAAGCGGGTCTGAATGAGACCCTCATTGCACAGGTACACCAACCTTTTACTTAAAATATTTTTGGAAAATACCATTAGCTATTTCAGTCATTCAAACATGTCAATATAAATTAACCCACATGACCAAGCAAAAGTGTTTCTTGTTAAAAAAAAAAAGGGAACTAAAAGCAAACATGATTTTTATCTTCTTATGAGCACCACTAAGAAATATTTTGTGGGCCTTGTTTCGGCAATAATCCACCTTTCCAATTTAGTAAAAAGCTGGTTTCTATGTGTAGGTTGTGACAAATTTTCCCTGTATCAATTGAAACGCATACTACTGTATGTGTAGGAAGACTATGGGAGCTCAGTAAGGTCTAACATTTTATAAACTAGACATCCTGCTCATTAAAGTAGATACCACTTTTTATATAATACAATATGGAGAAGAAATGGGCTTTAGATTTCCCCCATCTGTGAGAATTTTCATTTTGGTATACTGTTTCAGTTATTTTATGGTGATCACCAGACAATAACTACAAAGGGGGTACATCATTTGACAGAGGAGACTCCCCTCTTTCAATACAGAGTGGCTCCATGTATGTTTTATTAAGTATGGGGTAGATAAGGACAATATGTCATTACCCATCTATGGAAAACTTTATTTTTAACAGTAGGTGATATTGTTTGGTAATTACAGCATCACAGCTATTCTACATGATAAAAAAGGGGAGATTCAAGTGCACCCTATAAGCACTAAGAATTCTATCAAAATATTTATATAACAAACTCCAACAATTAAGTTTTTTAAGTAACGTTCATAGTACATATTTTGCCAGAGATGTTTGCCAACCTAGCATGTCACTGTGAACCTTACTTAAAAAACCATCTTAATTGATGGAGTTTATCATAAATATTTTGATCATTAGAATTCTTTGTACTTATAGTGTGCTCCTGCATCTCCCCTTTTTTTGTTGTAGAACTACAAGTCTCAGCATGGTAGCATCTCTTATTATGTTTAAGACTAGGATGTGCAGCTCAGCCCCACTTTTTTTCTCTGATCTCAGCTTACTCAGGCTGGCCAGCTTGCGAGGCCATAAAACTGCGTCCGTCGACGCTGTCCCTGGCGTTGCCACTCCCAGAAAATGAGGCGGACTCTGTCCCTGCACCACCCCTTAAATGTCTCTGATTGTCAATCAGGCAGAAGCATTGAAGGGGCTGCTTTTGATTACACAGGACCCATTTTGCACACTTGCAGTATGGGTCCTGTGCACGCGCAGATTCCTGATAATTGGGAATCTGCATTCAGCTTTGCACTTGCGTGCACTGCTGAATAAGCCCCTAAGAACCTTAGATAAAAATTTTTTTAATTGTTGGAGTTTATTATAAATATTGTGAACATTAGTGTACACTAGCATCTTCCCTTTTTTTCTGCTGTAGAACAACAGGTCTCAGCATGGTAGGATCTCTTATTATGTTTAAGATTAGGATGTGCAGCTCAGCCCCCCTTTTTTTCTCTGATCACAGATATTCACCAGACAATA
Source organism: Taudactylus pleione (assembly GCA_031769625.1). Taxonomy (NCBI): domain Eukaryota; kingdom Metazoa; phylum Chordata; class Amphibia; order Anura; family Myobatrachidae; genus Taudactylus; species Taudactylus pleione. The sequence continues at coordinate 5,783,285 of JAUIMM010000126.1, read as the reverse complement.
GCTGCTAGTAGAGCCACATAACTTGAAAGAGGAGACTCCCCTCTTTCATATGTTGGTGACCCCACATTTACATTCTAAAATCGGTGCCCCTTAATTATTTGTAGACAGGTTGGGGGAAATGTTCCCCCATGCTTGGACTACATTATTTTTCTCCATAGTGCAGGGGGTTAATGTTTGGTGATCATTACCTGCTCTACTCTTCCTCCACAGTTTAGCTGTATATATGGAGGACAAGCCTTATTCATCATTGCAGCAAAAGGGTTAAAATATACCTATTATCCCTTCACGCTCATGATTAATTTAATCTATAATACTACACCAAGTAGAAAAATGCCAAGATTTGAATCTACCTAAAAGCGTGGTACTAAAGTGGTTGGAGGGTGAAATTTTCATAGTGAACCATCTCCAGATTTTTGCATCTCTCTGCACTCATAGGTGCTGTCTTGTCTTTAGCATCAACTGGGAGCCTACATATCAAATAATATGTGTGGGGTATCCCAGAAAACACCTGAATATGCAGGGTGCCCACCAGGGCCGGATTAACAATGGGGCGGGTGGAGCTACAGCTCCAGGCCCACCCATAAAAACAGGCCCACACCGCCAAGGAGGATCCGCTGAAGACAGGAACTATTTTTTTTCCTGTCAGAACAAGCGGCCGTCCGAGGTTCTCCCCTTTCAAACTGCACCCCCAACCACTACCTCCAGTTCACACCCCCCTCCCAATCCCACCCACCCGGGAGAATCTTCTCAGAGTCCTGGCCGCCTGAGCGGCGCAGTGGAAGGCTTCACTTCACAAGCCCTCCCTGCGCCGCGTAGCGTACCTCAGCCCCTCCTCTACACTATGTGATGTCAAGCCGCGTGACATCACATAAATGCGACCGCGCGGCCCGTGCCGGGCTCTCATGGTGGACTAAGGAGGAGACACACCTGACGCCGACAGCTCCGACCTTCCTGTCAGTACCAGTGCCAGTGGGGAGAAGAAAATGGAAAGGTAAAGGAAGGTAAGTGAACTACGTGAAGGGGGGAGCGTGTGCAGAGAGGGGGAAGGGGAGGAACACCATAATGTACACTGAGAGGGGGGCATAGTAATGGACACAGAGGGGAGAGGACATAATGATGCACACATATGGAGCGACATAACAATAGACACAGAGGGGAAGCATAATAATGGACATACAGGGGGGGTAATAATGGACACAGAGACAGGGCATAATAAAGAACACAGGGGGGACATAAAAATGTACATAGAGGGGTGGGTAATGTATACAGAGAGGGGGCATAATAATGAACACAGGGGGGGCATAATAATGGACAGAGGGGGGGTATTAATGGACACAGAGGGGGGGCATAATAAAGGACACGGGGTAATATAATAATGGACACAGGGGGGACATAATGGACACAGGGGGGGCACAGAATAATGGACACAGAGGGGAGTACATAATAATGGACAAAGGGTGGGAAGACACAATAATGGACATAAGGGGGGGGGACATAATAATGGATACAGGGGGGGCATACTAATGGATATAGTGGAGGGGGAGAGAACATAATAACGGACACAGAGGAGGTTTTGGGAAAATAATGATGGACACAGGAGGAGGAGGAAGGGGGATACAACACAGAACATACAGATGAGGAGGGTAGTGCAATACAGAACAAACAGATGAGAGGCAATGGCGTATCTATAATGGGTGCAGTGTGTGCGGGGCACACAGGCCCCCGGTTCCAAGGGGGCCCCGCACCGCACACACTACACCCATATTTTTTTTAAACTTACCTGCCCAAGGTCCCGCGTTGGGTGTCATTGCTGTTCAGAACACAGGAAAAATGGCCACCGTGACCATTTTCCAGTGTTCTGCGCATGCGCAGTAGACTAGAGTGTGCCCGGAGTCTAGTGCACATGCATAGAACGCCGGAAAATGGTCGCAGCGGCAATTTTTCCGGCATTCTGCGCATGCGCAGTAGACTCCGGGGACACTCTAGTGCCCGGAGTCTACTACTGCTCCGGTGGCTGGCCAGCCGATTTAGTCGGCTGCCAGCCACTAGAGAGAGAGGAGGGGGCCTCGCATGAGGAGTGCACACGAGCCCCCTCCTCTCTTAAAACACCCCTGATGAGGGGGTAGCACAAGACAGAACATACAGGTGAGATGGGAAGCTTAGTGCAACACATATAGTTATGGGGGAGGGGATAAACAATACAGGACATACAGACCAATAGGGGTACAATCAGACATATCAAATGACGGAGGATAACACAAAGAAATAATGTAAGATGGAAAGAATAATATAAATAAAATGGATATTATGACTGCAATAGTAATATTAGAATAAAGGCTGTCTATCTGAATATATAAACCTTAGAAGGTAAATGGGCTTCGTCACAATAGATAATTGTCAGTTACTTATTATTACTTTACCCATTTACCTTCTATATGAGAATTTTTGAGGTTAATATATTTAGATAGCATTTACACTAACATTATTATTACAAGCATAACATATATTCCATTTACCTGTGTATTTATTTATATACTGTATTTGTGCCATTTTTTCTTTTGGATTTTGTGAACCCCCTTTTAAAAATGGGCTACCCCTGTGTCCCAGGCCGGTGACAGAAAGACAGCAACAGAGAAGCTTCTGCATAATGCAGATAGCGGGAGGAGGAGTGAATAACAATGGGCCCAACTGAGAGGTAGGAACATTTAATTTAAGAAATTAAAATGTTATAAATATAATTTGGTGTTTTTCTTTTTATGTCAGATTTTAAAAATGGTATGTGGTCAGGGAATGATGTGAGTGAGGGGTATTTGTGTCTGTTATGTGGTCAGGGCATTATGTGAGTGAGGGGTATTTGTGTCTGTTATGTGGTCAGGGAATGATGTGAGTCAGGGGTATTTGTGTCTGTTATGTGGTCAGGGCATGATGTGAGTGAGGGGTATTTTTGTGTCTGATATGAGGTCAGGGTATAATGTGAGTGAGGGGTATTTTTGTGTCTGATATGAGGTCAGGGTATGATAGGAGTGAGGAGTATTTGTGTGTCTGTTATATGGTCAGGGTATGGTGTGAGTGAGGGGTATTTGTGTCTGATATGAGGTCAGGGAATGATGAGAGTGAGGGGTATTTGTGTCTGTTATGTGGTCAGGGCATGATGTGAGTGAGGGGTATATGTGTCTCTGATATGAGGTCAGGGAATGATGTGAGTGAGGTGTATTTGTGTGTCTCTTATATGGTCAGGGTATGGTGTGAGTGAGGGGTATTTGTGTCTTCTGTGGTCAGGGCATGATGTGAGTGAGGGGTATTTGTGTGTTTGTTATGTGGTCAGGGTATGATGTGAGTGAGGGGTATTTGTGTCTGTTATGTGGTCAGGGGATGATGTGAGTGAGGGGTATTTGTGTCTGTTATGTGGTCAGGGCATGATGGTGAGTGATGGGTATGTGTGTCTGTTATGTGGTCAGGGCATGATGTGAGTGAGGGGTATTTGTGTCTCTGTTATGTGGTCAGGGCATGATGTGAGTGAGGGGTATTTGTGTCTGTTATGTGGTATGGGCATTATGTGAATGAGGGGTATTTGTGCCTGTTATGTGGTCAGGGCATGATGTGAGTGAGGGGTATTTGTGCCTGTTATGTGGTCAGGGCATGATGTGAGTGAGGGGTATTTGTGTGTCTGTTATGTGGTCAGGGTATTATGTGAGTGAGGGGTATATGTGTCTGTTATGTGGTCAGGGCATTATGTGAGTGAGTGGTATATGTGTCTGTTATGTGGCCAGGGTATTATGTGAGTGAGGGGTATTTGTGTGTCTGTTATGTGGTCAGGGCATGATGTGAGTGAGGGGTGTTTGTGTATGATATGTGGTCAGGGTATTATGTGAGTGAGGGGTATTTTTGTGTCTGATATGAGGTCAGGGTATGATATGAGTGAGGTGTATTTGTGTGTCTGTTATATGGTCAGGGTATGGTGTGAGTGAGGGGTATTTGTGTCTGATATGTGGTCAGGGAATGATGTGAGTGAGGGGTATTTGTGTCTGTTATGTGGTCAGGGCATGATGTGAGTGAGGGGTATTTGTGTGTTTGTTATGTGGTCAGGGTATGATGTGAGTGAGGGGTATTTGTGTCTGTTATGTGGTCAGGGTATGATGTGAGTGAGGGGTATTTGTGTCTATTATGTGGTCAGGGCATGATGTGAGTGAGGAGTATTTGTGTCTGTTATGTGGTCAGGGTATGATGTGAGTGAGGGGTATATGTGTCTGTTATGTGGTCAGGGTATTATGTGAGTGAGTGGTATATGTGTCTGTTATGTGGCCAGGGTATTATGTGAGTGAGGGGTATTTGTGTGTCTGTTATGTGGTCAGGGCATGATGTGAGTGAGGGGTATTTGTGTCTATTATGTGGTCAGTGAATGATGTGAGTGAGGGGTATTTGTGTCTGTTATGTGGTCAGGGTATGATGTGAGTGAGGGGTATTTGTGTGTCTGATATAAGGCCAGGGCATGATGTGAGTGAGGGGTATTTGTGTGTCTGTTATGTGGTCAGGGCATGATGAGAGTGAGGGGTATTTGTGTCTGTTATGTGGTCAGGGCATGATGTGAGTGAGGGGTATTTGTGTGTCTGATATGAGGTCAGGGAATGATGTGAGTGAGGTGTATTTGTGTGTCTCTTATATGGTTAGGGTATGGTGTGAGTGAGGGGTATTTGTGTCTTCTGTGGTCAGGGCATGATGTGAGTGAGGGGTATTTGTGTCTGTTATGTGGTCAGGGCATGTTGGTGAGTGAGGGGTATTTGTGTCTGTTATGTGGTCAGGGCATGATGTGAGTGAGGGGTATTTGTGTCTCTGTTATGTGGTAAGGGCATGATGTGAGTGAGGGGTATTTGTGTCTGTTATGTGGTCAGGGTATTATGTGAGTGAGAGGTATTTGTGTGCCTGTCATGTGGTCAGGGCATGATGTGAGTGAGGGGTATTTGTGTCTGTTATGTGGTCAGGGCATGATGGTGAGTGAGGGGTATATGTGTGTCTGATATGAGTTCAGGGAATGATGTGAGTGAGGTGTATTTGTGTCTGTTATGTGGTCAGGGGATGATGTGAGTGAGGGGTATTTGTGTCTAATATGTGGTGAAGGCATGATGTGAGTGAGGGGTATTTGTGCCTGTTATGTGGTCAGGGCATGATGTGAGTGAGGGGTATTTGTGTGTTTGTTATGTGGTCAGGGTATGATGTGAGTGAGGGGTATATGTGTCTGTTATGTGGTCAGGGTATTATGTGAGTGAGTGGTATATGTGTCTATTATGTGGTCAGGGTATTATGTGAGTGAGGGGTATTTGTGTGTCTGTTATGTGGTCAGGGTATGATGTGAGTGAGGGGTATTTGTGTCTATTATGTGGTCAGTGAATGATGTGAGTGAGGGGTATTTGTGTCTGTTATGTGGTCAGGGGATGATGTGAGTGAGGGGTATTTGTGTCTATTATGTGGTCAGTGAATGATGTGAGTGAGGGGTATTTGTGTCTGTTATGTGGTCAGGGTATGATGTGAGTGAGGGGTATTTGTTTGTCTGATATGAGGTCAGGGCATGATGTGAGTGAGGGGTATTTGTGTGTCTGTTATGTGGTCAGGGCATGATGAGAGTGAGGGGTATTTGTGTCTGTTATGTGGTCAGGGCATGATGTGAGTGAGGGGTATATGTGTGTCTGATATGAGGTCAGGGAATGATGTGAGTGAGGTGTATTTGTGTGTCTCTTATATGGTCAGGGTATGGTGTGAGTGAGGGGTATTTGTGTCTTCTGTGGTCAGGGCATGATGTGAGTGAGGGTTATTTGTGTCTGTTATGTGGTCAGGGCATGATGGTGAGTGAGGGGTATTTGTGTCTGTTATGTGGTCAGGGCATGATGTGAGTGAGGGGTATTTGTGTCTCTGTTATGTGGTCAGGGCATGATGTGAGTGAGGGGTATTTGTGTCTGTTATGTGGTCAGGGTATTATGTGAGTGAGGGGTATTTGTGTGCCTGTTATGTGGTCAGGGCATGATGTGAGTGAGGGGTATTTGTGTCTGTTATGTGGTCAGGGCATGATGTGAGTGAGGGGTATTTGTGTCTGTTATGTGGTCAGGCCATGATGTGAGTGAGGGGTATTTGTGTGCCTGTTATATGGTCAGGGTATGATGTGAGTGAGGGGTATTTGTGTCTCTGTTATGTGGTCAGGGTATGATGTGAGTGAGGGGTATTTGTGTCTGTTATGTGGTCAGGGCATGACGGTGAGTGAGGGGTATATGTGTGTCTGATATGAGTTCAGGGAATGATGTGAGTGAGGTGTATTTGTGTGTCTCTTATATGGTCAGGGTATGGTGTGAGTGAGGGGTATTTGTGTCTTCTGTGGTCAGGGCATGACGTGAGTGAGGGGTATTTGTGTGTTTGTTATGTGGTCAGGGTATGATGTGAGTGAGGGGTATTTGTGTCTGTTATGTGGTCAGGGGATGATGTGAGTGAGGGGTATTTGTGTCTAATATGTGGTCAGGGCATGATGTGAGTGAGGGGTATTTGTGCCTGTTATGTGGTCAGGGCATGATGTGAGTGAGGGGTATTTGTGTGTTTGTTATGTGGTCAGGGTATGATGTGAGTGAGGGGTATATGTGTCTGTTATGTGGTCAGGGTATTATGTGAGTGAGTGGTATATGTGTCTGTTATGTGGTCAGGGTATTATGTGAGTGAGGGGTATTTGTGTGTCTGTTATGTGGTCAGGGTATGATGTGAGTGAGGGGTATTTGTGTCTATTATGTGGTCAGTGAATGATGTGAGTGAGGGGTATTTGTGTCTGTTATGTGGTCAGGGGATGATGTGAGTGAGGGGTATTTGTGTCTATTATGTGGTCAGTGAATGATGTGAGTGAGGGGTATTTGTGTCTGTTATGTGGTCAGGGTATGATGTGAGTGAGGGGTATTTGTGTGTCTGATATGAGGTCAGGGCATGATGTGAGTGAGGGGTATTTGTGTGTCTGTTATGTGGTCAGGGCATGATGAGAGTGAGGGGTATTTGTATCTGTTATGTGGTCAGGGCATGATGTGAGTGAGGGGTATATGTGTGTCTGATATGAGGTCAGGGAATGATGTGAGTGAGGTGTATTTGTGTGTCTCTTATATGGTCAGGGTATGGTGTGAGTGAGGGGTATTTGTGTCTTCTGTGGTCAGGGCATGATGTGAATGAGGGTTATTTGTGTCTGTTATGTGGTCAGGGCATGATGGTGAGTGAGGGGTATTTGTGTCTGTTATGTGGTCAGGGCATGATGTGAGTGAGGGGTATTTGTGTCTCTGTTATGTGGTCAGGGCATGATGTGAGTGAGGGGTATTTGTGTCTGTTATGTGGTCAGGGTATTATGTGAGTGAGGGGTATTTGTGTGCCTGTTATGTGGTCAGGGCATGATGTGAGTGAGGGGTATTTGTGTCTGTTATGTGGTCAGGGCATGATGTGAGTGAGGGGTATTTGTGTCTGTTATGTGGTCAGGGCATGATGTGAGTGAGGGGTATTTGTGTGCCTGTTATGTGGTCAGGGTATGATGTGAGTGAGGGGTATTTGTGTCTCTGTTATGTGGTCAGGGCATGATGTGAGTGAGGGGTATTTGTGTCTGTTATGTGGTCCGGGTATTATGTGAGTGAGGGGTATTTGTGTGCCTGTTATGTGGTCAGGGCATGATGTGAGTGAGGGGTATTTGTGTCTGTTATGTGGTCTGGGCATGATGTGAGTGAGGGGTATTTGTGTCTGTTATGTGGTCAGGGCATTATGTGAGTGAGGGGTATTTGTGTCTGTTATGTGGTCAGGGCATGATGGTGAGTGAGGGGTATTTGTGTCTGTTATGTGGTCAGGGCATGATGTGAGTGAGGGGTATTTGTGTCTCTGTTATGTGGTCAGGGCATGATGTGAGTGAGGGTATTTGTGTCTGTTATGTGGTCAGGGCATTATGTGAATGAGGGGTATTTGTGCCTGTTATGTGGTCAGGGCATGATGTGAGTGAGGGGTATTTGTGCCTGTTATGTGGTCAGGGCATGATGTGAGTGAGGGGTATTTGTGTGTTTGTTATGTGGTCAGGGTATGATGTGAGTGAGGGGTGTGTCTGTTATGTGGTCAGGGTATGATGTGAATGAGGGGTATTTGTGTCTATTATGTGGTCAGGGTATTATGTGAGTGAGTGGTATATGTGTCTGTTATGTGGTCAGGGTATTATGTGAGTGAGGGGTATTTGTGTGTCTGTTATGTGGTCAGGGTATGATGTGAGTGAGGGGTATTTGTGTCTATTATGTGGTCAGTGAATGATGTGAGTGAGGGGTATTTGTGTCTATTATGTGGTCAGGGTATGATGTGAGTGAGGGGTATTTGTGTGTCTGATATGAGATCAGGGCATGATGTGAGTGAGGGGTATTTGTGTGTCTGTTATGTGGTCAGGGCATGATGTGAGTGAGGGTTATTTGTGTCTGTTATGTGGTCAGGGCATGATGGTGAGTGAGGGGTATTTGTGTCTGTTATGTGGTCAGGGCATGATGTGAGTGAGGGGTATTTGTGTCTCTGTTATGTGGTCAGGGCATGATGTGAATGAGGGGTATTTGTGTCTGTTATGTGGTCAGGGTATTATGTGAGTGAGGGGTATTTGTGTGCCTGTTATGTGGTCAGGGCATGATGTGAGTGAGGGGTATTTGTGTCCGTTATGTGGTCAGGGCATGATGTGAGTGAGGGGTATTTGTGCCTGTTATGTGGTCAGGGCATGATGTGAGTGAGGGGTATTTGTGCCTGTTATGTGGTCAGGGCATGATGTGAGTGAGGGCTATTTGTGTGTTTGTTATGTGGTCAGGGTATGATGTGAGTGAGGGGTATTTGTGTCTGTTATGTGGTCAGGGTATGATGTGAGTGAGGGGTATTTGTGTCTATTATGTGGTCAGGGTATTATGTGAGTGAGGGGTATATGTGTCTGTTATGTGGTCAGGGTATTATGTGAGTGAGTGGTATATGTGTCTGTTATGTGGTCAGGGTATTATGTGAGTGAGGGGTATTTGTGTGCCTGTTATGTGGTCAGGGCATGATGTGAGTGAGGGGTATTTGTGTCTGTTATGTGGTCAGGGCATTATGTGAATGAGGGGTATTTGTGCCTGTTATGTGGTCAGGGCATGATGTGAGTGAGGGGTATTTGTGCCTGTTATGTGGTCAGGGCATGATGTGAGTGAGGGGTATTTGTGTGTTTGTTATGTGGTCAGGGTATGATGTGAGTGAGGGGTATTTGTGTCTGTTATGTGGTCAGGGTATGATGTGAGTGAGGGGTATTTGTGTCTATTATGTGGTCAGGGTATGATGTGAGTGAGGGGTATTTGTGTCTATTATGTGGTCAGTGAATGATGTGAGTGAGGGGTATTTGTGTCTGTTATGTGGTCAGGGTATGATGTGAGTGAGGGGTATTTGTGTGTCTGATATGAGGTCAGGGCATGATGTGAGTGAGGGGTATTTGTGTATCTGTTATGTGGTCAGGGCATGATGAGAGTGAGGGGTATTTGTGTCTGTTATGTGGTCAGGGCATGATGTGAGTGAGGGGTATTTGTGTGTCTGATATGAGGTCAGGGAATGACGTGAGTGAGGTGTATTTGTGTGTCTCTTATATAGTCAGGGTATGGTGTGAGTGAGGGGTATTTGTGTCTTCTGTGGTCAGGGCATGATGTGAGTGAGGGTTATTTGTGTCTGTTATGTGGTCAGGGCATGATGGTGAGTGAGGGGTATTTGTGTCTGTTATGTGGTCAGGGCATGATGTGAGTGAGGGGTAAATGTGTCTCTGTTATGTGGTCAGGGCATTATGTGAGTGAGGGGTATTTGTGTCTGTTATGTGGTCAGGGCATGATGTGAGTGAGGGGTATTTGTGTCTGTTATGTGGTCAGGGCATGATGTGAGTGAGGGGTATTTGTGTGCCTGTTATGTGGTCAGGGAATGATGTGAGTGAGGGGTATTTGTGTCTCTGTTATGTGGTCAGGGCATGATGTGAGTGAGGGGTATTTGTGTCTGTTATGTGGTCAGGGCATGATGGTGAGTGAGGGGTATATGTGTGTCTGATATGAGTTCAGGGAATGATGTGAGTGAGGTGTATTTGTGTGTCTCTTATATGGTCAGGGTATGGTGTGAGTGAGGGGTATTTGTGTCTTCTGTGGTCAGGGCATGATGTGAGTGAGGGGTATTTGTGTGTTTGTTATGTGGTCAGGGTATGATGTGAGTGAGGGGTATTTGTGTCTGTTATGTGGTCAGGGCATGATGTGAGTGAGGGGTATTTGTGTCTAATATGTGGTCAGGGCATGATGTGAGTGAGGGGTATTTGTGCCTGTTATGTGGTCAGGGCATTATGTGAGTGAGGGGTATTTGTGTGTTTGTTATGTGGTCAGGGTATGATGTGAGTGAGGGGTATATGTGTCTGTTATGTGGTCAGGGTATTATGTGAGTGAGTGGTAAATGTGTCTGTTATGTGGTCAGGGTATTATGTGAGTGAGGGGTATTTGTGTGTCTGTTATGTGGTCAGGGTATGATGTGAGTGAGGGGTATTTGTGTCTATTCTGTGGTCAGTGAATGATGTGAGTGAGGGGTATTTGTGTCTGTTATGTGGTCAGGGGATGATGTGAGTGAGGGGTATTTGTGTCTATTATGTGGTCAGTGAATGATGTGAGTGAGGGGTATTTGTGTCTGTTATGTGGTCAGGGTATGATGTGAGTGAGGGGTATTTGTGTGTCTGATATGAGGTCAGGGCATGATGTGAGTGAGGGGTATTTGTGTGTCTGTTATGTGGTCAGGGCATGATGAGAGTGAGGGGTATTTGTGTCTGTTATGTGGTCAGGGCATGATGTGAGTGAGGGGTATATGTGTGTCTGATATGAGGTCAGGGAATGATGTGAGTGAGGTGTATTTGTGTGTCTCTTATATGGTCAGGGTATGGTGTGAGTGAGGGGTATTTGTGTCTTCTGTGGTCAGGGCATGATGTGAGTGAGGGTTATTTGTGTCTGTTATGTGGTCAGGGCATTATGTGAGTGAGGGGTATTTGTGTCTGTTATGTGGTCAGGGCATGATGGTGAGTGATGGGTATGTGTGTCTGTTATGCGGTCAGGGCATGATGTGAGTGAGGGGTATTTGTGTCTCTGTTATGTGGTCAGGGCATGATGTGAGTGAGGGGTATTTGTGTCTGTTATGTGGTATGGGCATTATGTGAATGAGGGGTATTTGTGCCTGTTATGTGGTCAGGGCATGATGTGAGTGAGGGGTATTTGTGCCTGTTATGTGGTCAGGGCATGATGTGAGTGAGGGGTATTTGTGTGTCTGTTATGTGGTCAGGGTATTATGTGAGTGAGGGGTATATGTGTCTGTTATGTGGTCAGGGCATTATGTGAGTGAGTGGTATATGTGTCTGTTATGTGGCCAGGGTATTATGTGAGTGAGGGGTATTTGTGTGTATGTTATGTGGTCAGGGCATGATGTGAGTGAGGGGAGTTTGTGTCTGATATGTGGTCAGGGTATTATGTGAGTGAGGGGTATTTTTGTGTCTGATATGAGGTCAGGGTATGATATGAGTGAGGTGTATTTGTGTGTCTGTTATATGGTCAGGGTATGGTGTGAGTGAGGGGTATTTGTGTCTGATATGTGGTCAGGGAATGATGTGAGTGAGGGGTATTTGTGTCTGTTATGTGGTCAGGGCATGATGTGAGTGAGGGGTATTTGTGCCTGTTATGTGGTCAGGGCATGATGTGAGTGAGGGGTATTTGTGTGTCTGTTATGTGGTCAGGGTATTATGTGAGTGAGGGGTATATGTGTCTGTTATGTGGTCAGGGCATTATGTGAGTGAGTGGTATATGTGTCTGTTATGTGGCCAGGGTATTATGTGAGTGAGGGGTATTTGTGTGTATGTTATGTGGTCAGGGCATGATGTGAGTGAGGGGTGTTTGTGTCTGATATGTGGTCAGGGTATTATGTGAGTGAGGGGTATTTTTGTGTCTGATATGAGGTCAGGGTATGATATGAGTGAGGTGTATTTGTGTGTCTGTTATATGGTCAGGGTATGGTGTGAGTGAGGGGTATTTGTGTCTGATATGTGGTCAGGGAATGATGTGAGTGAGGGGTATTTGTGTCTGTTATGTGGTCAGGGCATGATGTGAGTGAGGGGTATTTGTGTGTTTGTTATGTGGTCAGGGTATGATGTGAGTGAGGGGTATTTGTGTCTGTTATGTGGTCAGGTTATGATGTGAGTGAGGGGTATTTGTGTCTATTATTTGGTCAGGGCATGATGTGAGTGATGAGTATTTGTGTCTGTTATGTGGTCAGGGTATGATGTGAGTGAGGGGTATATGTGTCTGTTATGTGGTCAGGGTATTATGTGAGTGAGTGGTATATGTGTCTGTTATGTGGCCAGGGTATTATGTGAGTGAGGGGTATTTGTGTGTCTGTTATGTGGTCAGGGTATGATGTGAGTGAGGGGTATTTGTGTCTATTATGTGGTCAGTGAATGATGTGAGTGAGGGGTATTTGTGTCTGTTATGTGGTCAGGGTATGATGTGAGTGAGGGGTATTTGTGTGTCTGATATAAGGCCAGGGCATGATGTGAGTGAGGGGTATTTGTGTGTCTGTTATGTGGTCAGGGCATGATGAGAGTGAGGGGTATTTGTGTCTGTTATGTGGTCAGGGCATGATGTGAGTGAGGGGTATTTGTGTGTCTGATATGAGGTCAGGGAATGATGTGAGTGAGGTGTATTTGTGTGTCTCTTATATGGTTAGGGTATGGTGTGAGTGAGGGGTATTTGTGTCTTCTGTGGTCAGGGCATGATGTGAGTGAGGGGTATTTGTGTCTGTTATGTGGTCAGGGCATGTTGGTGAGTGAGGGGTATTTGTGTCTGTTATGTGGTCAGGGCATGATGTGAGTGAGGGGTATTTGTGTCTCTGTTATGTGGTAAGGGCATGATGTGAGTGAGGGGTATTTGTGTCTGTTATGTGGTCAGGGTATTATGTGAGTGAGAGGTATTTGTGTGCCTGTCATGTGGTCAGGGCATGATGTGAGTGAGGGGTATTTGTGTCTGTTATGTGGTCAGGGCATGATGGTGAGTGAGGGGTATATGTGTGTCTGATATGAGTTCAGGGAATGATGTGAGTGAGGTGTATTTGTGTCTGTTATGTGGTCAGGGGATGATGTGAGTGAGGGGTATTTGTGTCTAATATGTGGTGAGGGCATGATGTGAGTGAGGGGTATTTGTGCCTGTTATGTGGTCAGGGCATGATGTGAGTGAGGGGTATTTGTGTGTTTGTTATGTGGTCAGGGTATGATGTGAGTGAGGGGTATATGTGTCTGTTATGTGGTCAGGGTATTATGTGAGTGAGTGGTATATGTGTCTGTTATGTGGTCAGGGTATTATGTGAGTGAGGGGTATTTGTGTGTCTGTTATGTGGTCAGGGTATGATGTGAGTGAGGGGTATTTGTGTCTATTATGTGGTCAGTGAATGATGTGAGTGAGGGGTATTTGTGTCTGTTATGTGGTCAGGGGATGATGTGAGTGAGGGGTATTTGTGTCTATTATGTGGTCAGTGAATGATGTGAGTGAGGGGTATTTGTGTCTGTTATGTGGTCAGGGTATGATGTGAGTGAGGGGTATTTGTTTGTCTGATATGAGGTCAGGGCATGATGTGAGTGAGGGGTATTTGTGTGTCTGTTATGTGGTCAGGGCATGATGAGAGTGAGGGGTATTTGTGTCTGTTATGTGGTCAGGGCATGATGTGAGTGAGGGGTATATGTGTGTCTGATATGAGGTCAGGGAATGATGTGAGTGAGGTGTATTTGTGTGTCTCTTATATGGTCAGGGTATGGTGTGAGTGAGGGGTATTTGTGTCTTCTGTGGTCAGGGCATGATGTGAGTGAGGGTTATTTGTGTCTGTTATGTGGTCAGGGCATGATGGTGAGTGAGGGGTATTTGTGTCTGTTATGTGGTCAGGGCATGATGTGAGTGAGGGGTATTTGTGTCTCTGTTATGTGGTCAGGGCATGATGTGAGTGAGGGGTATTTGTGTCTGTTATGTGGTCAGGGTATTATGTGAGTGAAGGGTATTTGTGTGCCTGTTATGTGGTCAGGGCATGATGTGAGTGAGGGGTATTTGTGTCTGTTATGTGGTCAGGGCATGATGTGAGTGAGGGGTATTTGTGTCTGTTATGTGGTCAGGGCATGATGTGAGTGAGGGGTATTTGTGTGCCTGTTATATGGTCAGGGTATGATGTGAGTGAGGGGTATTTGTGTCTCTGTTATGTGGTCAGGGCATGATGTGAGTGAGGGGTATTTGTGTCTGTTATGTGGTCAGGGCATGATGGTGAGTGAGGGGTATATGTGTGTCTGATATGAGTTCAGGGAATGATGTGAGTGAGGTGTATTTGTGTGTCTCTTATATGGTCAGGGTATGGTGTGAGTGAGGGGTATTTGTGTCTTCTGTGGTCAGGGCATGATGTGAGTGAGGGGTATTTGTGTGTTTGTTATGTGGTCAGGGTATGATGTGAGTGAGGGGTATTTGTGTCTGTTATGTGGTCAGGGGATGGTGTGAGTGAGGGGTATTTGTGTCTAATATGTGGTCAGGGCATGATGTGAGTGAGGGGTATTTGTGCCTGTTATGTGGTCAGGGCATGATGTGAGTGAGGGGTATTTGTGTGTTTGTTATGTGGTCAGGGTATGATGTGAGTGAGGGGTATATGTGTCTGTTATGTGGTCAGGGTATTATGTGAGTGAGTGGTATATGTGTCTGTTATGTGGTCAGGGTATTATGTGAGTGAGGGGTATTTGTGTGTCTGTTATGTGGTCAGGGTATGATGTGAGTGAGGGGTATTTGTGTCTATTATGTGGTCAGTGAATGATGTGAGTGAGGGGTATTTGTGTCTGTTATGTGGTCAGGGGATGATGTGAGTGAGGGGTATTTGTGTCTATTATGAGGTCAGTGAATGATGTGAGTGAGGGGTATTTGTGTCTGTTATGTGGTCAGGGTATGATGTGAGTGAGGGGTATTTGTGTGTCTGATATGAGGTCAGGGCATGATGTGAGTGAGGGGTATTTGTGTGTCTGTTATGTGGTCAGGGCATGATGAGAGTGAGGGGTATTTGTGTCTGTTATGTGGTCAGGGCATGATGTGAGTGAGGGGTATATGTGTGTCTGATATGAGGTCAGGGAATGATCTGAGTGAGGTGTATTTGTGTGTCTCTTATATGGTCAGGGTATGGTGTGAGTGAGGGGTATTTGTGTCTTCTGTGGTCAGGGCATGATGTGAGTGAGGGTTATTTGTGTCTGTTATGTGGTCAGGGCATGATGGTGAGTGAGGGGTATTTGTGTCTGTTATGTGGTCAGGGCATGATGTGAGTGAGGGGTATTTGTGTGCCTGTTATGTGGTCAGGGCATGATGTGAGTGAGGGGTATTTGTGTCTGTTATGTGGTCAGGGCATGATGTGAGTGAGGGGTATTTGTGTCTGTTATGTGGTCAGGGCATGATGTGAGTGAGGGGTATTTGTGTGCCTGTTATGTGGTCAGGGTATGATGTGAGTGAGGGGTATTTGTGTCTCTGTTATGCGGTCAGGGCATGATGTGAGTGAGGGGTATTTGTGTCTGTTATGTGGTCCGGGTATTATGTGAGTGAGGGGTATTTGTGTGCCTGTTATGTGGTCAGGGCATGATGTGAGTGAGGGGTATTTGTGTCTGTTATGTGGTCTGGGCATGATGTGAGTGAGGGGTATTTGTGTCTGTTATGTGGTCAGGGCATTATGTGAGTGAGGGGTATTTGTGTCTGTTATGTGGTCAGGGCATGATGGTGAGTGAGGGGTATTTGTGTCTGTTATGTGGTCAGGGCATGATGTGAGTGAGGGGTATTTGTGTCTCTGTTATGTGGTCAGGGCATGATGTGAGTGAGGGTATTTGTGTCTGTTATGTGGTCAGGGCATTATGTGAATGAGGGGTATTTGTGCCTGTTATGTGGTCAGGGCATGATGTGAGTGAGGGGTATTTGTGCCTGTTATGTGGTCAGGGCATGATGTGAGTGAGGGGTATTTGTGTGTTTGTTATGTGGTCAGGGTATGATGTGAGTGAGGGGTATTTGTGTCTGTTATGTGGTCAGGGTATGATGTGAATGAGGGGTATTTGTGTCTATTATGTGGTCAGGGTATTATGTGAGTGAGGGGTATATGTGTCTGTTATGTGGTCAGGGTATTATGTGAGTGAGTGGTATATGTGTCTGTTATGTGGTCAGGGTATTATGTGAGTGAGGGGTATTTGTGTGTCTGTTATGTGGTCAGGGTATGATGTGAGTGAGGGGTATTTGTGTCTATTATGTGGTCAGTGAATGATGTGAGTGAGGGGTATTTGTGTCTATTATGTGGTCAGGGTATGATGTGAGTGAGGTGTATTTGTGTGTCTGATATGAGATCAGGGCATGATGTGAGTGAGGGGTATTTGTGTGTCTGTTATGTGGTCAGGGCATGATGTGAGTGAGGGTTATTTGTGTCTGTTATGTGGTCAGGGCATGATGGTGAGTGAGGGGTATTTGTGTCTGTTATGTGGTCAGGGCATGATGTGAGTGAGGGGTATTTGTGTCTCTGTTATGTGGTCAGGGCATGATGTGAGTGAGGGGTATTTGTGTCTGTTATGTGGTCAGGGTATTATGTGAGTGAGGGGTATTTGTGTGCCTGTTATGTGGTCAGGGCATGATGTGAGTGAGGGGTATTTGTGTCTGTTATGTGGTCAGGGCATTATGTGAATGAGGGGTATTTGTGCCTGTTATGTGGTCAGGGCATGATGTGAGTGAGGGGTATTTGTGCCTGTTATGTGGTCAGGGCATGATGTGAGTGAGGGGTATTTGTGTGTTTGTTATGTGGTCAGGGTATGATGTGAGTGAGGGGTATTTGTGTCTGTTATGTGGTCAGGGTATGATGTGAGTGAGGGGTATTTGTGTCTATTATGTGGTCAGGGTATTATGTGAGTGAGGGGTATATGTGTCTGTTATGTGGTCAGGGTATTATGTGAGTGAGTGGTATATGTGTCTGTTATGTGGTCAGGGTATTATGTGAGTGAGGGGTATTTGTGTGTCTGTTATGTGGTCAGGGTATGATGTGAGTGAGGGGTATTTGTGTCTATTATGTGGTCAGTGAATGATGTGAGTGAGGGGTATTTGTGTCTGTTATGTGGTCAGGGTATGATGTGAGTGAGGGGTATTTGTGTGTCTGATATGAGGTCAGGGCATGATGTGAGTGAGGGGTATTTGTGTATCTGTTATGTGGTCAGGGCATGATGAGAGTGAGGGGTATTTGTGTCTGTTATGTGGTCAGGGCATGATGTGAGTGAGGGGTATTTGTGTGTCTGATATGAGGTCAGGGAATGACGTGAGTGAGGTGTATTTGTGTGTCTCATATAGTCAGGGTATGGTGTGAGTGAGGGGTATTTGTGTCTTCTGTGGTCAGGGCATGATGTGAGTGAGGGTTATTTGTGTCTGTTATGTGGTCAGGGCATGATGGTGAGTGAGGGGTATTTGTGTCTGTTATGTGGTCAGGGCATGATGTGAGTGAGGGGTAAATGTGTCTCTGTTATGTGGTCAGGGCATGATGTGAGTGAGGGGTATTTGTGTCTGTTATGTGGTCAGGGCATGATGTGAGTGAGGGGTATTTGTGTCTGTTATGTGGTCAGGGCATGATGTGAGTGAGGGGTATTTGTGTGCCTGTTATGTGGTCAGGGTATGATGTGAGTGAGGGGTATTTGTGTCTCTGTTATGTGGTCAGGGCATGATGGTGAGTGAGGGGTATATGTGTGTCTGATATGAGTTCAGGGAATGATGTGAGTGAGGTGTATTTGTGTGTCTCTTATATGGTCAGGGTATGGTGTGAGTGAGGGGTATTTGTGTCTTCTGTGGTCAGGGCATGATGTGAGTGAGGGGTATTTGTGTGTTTGTTATGTGGTCAGGGTATGATGTGAGTGAGGGGTATTTGTGTCTGTTATGTGGTCAGGGGATGATGTGAGTGAGGGGTATTTGTGTCTAATATGTGGTCAGGGCATGATGTGAGTGAGGGGTATTTGTGCCTGTTATGTGGTCAGGGCATGATGTGAGTGAGGGGTATTTGTGTGTTTGTTATGTGGTCAGGGTATGATGTGAGTGAGGGGTATATGTGTCTGTTATGTGGTCAGGGTATTATGTGAGTGAGTGGTAAATGTGTCTGTTATGTGGTCAGGATATTATGTGAGTGAGGGGTATTTGTGTCTGTTATGTGGTCAGGGTATGATGTGAGTGAGGGGTATTTGTGTCTATTATGTGGTCAGTGAATGATGTGAGTGAGGGGTATTTGTGTCTGTTATGTGGTCAGGGGATGATGTGAGTGAGGGGTATTTGTGTCTATTATGTGGTCAGTGAATGATGTGAGTGAGGGGTATTTGTGTCTGTTATGTGGTCAGGGTATGATGTGAGTGAGGGGTATTTGTGTGTCTGATATGAGGTCAGGGCATGATGTGAGTGAGGGGTATTTGTGTGTCTGTTATGTGGTCAGGGCATGATGAGAGTGAGGGGTATTTGTGTCTGTTATGTGGTCAGGGCATGATGTGAGTGAGGGGTATATGTGTGTCTGATATGAGGTCAGGGAATGATGTGAGTGAGGTGTATTTGTGTGTCTCTTATATGGTCAGGGTATGGTGTGAGTGAGGGGTATTTGTGTCTTCTGTGGTCAGGGCATGATGTGAGTGAGGGTTATTTGTGTCTGTTATGTGGTCAGGGCATGATGGTGAGTGAGGGGTATTTGTGTCTGTTATGTGGTCAGGGCATGATGTGAGTGAGGGGTATTTGTGTCTCTGTTATGTGGTCAGGGCATGATGTGAGTGAGGGGTATTTGTGTCTGTTATGTGGTCAGGGTATTATGTGAGTGAGGGGTATTTGTGTGCCTGTTATGTGGTCAGGGCATGATGTGAGTGAGGGGTATTTGTGTCTGTTATGTGGTCAGGGCATGATGTGAGTGAGGGGTATTTGTGTCTGTTATGTGGTCAGGGCATGATGTGAGTGAGGGGTATTTGTGTGCCTGTTATGTGGTCAGGGTATGATGTGAGTGAGGGGTATTTGTGTCTCTGTTATGTGGTCAGGGCATGATGTGAGTGAGGGGTATTTGTGTCTGTTATGTGGTCCGGGTATTATGTGAGTGAGGGGTATTTGTGTGCCTGTTATGTGGTCAGGGCATGATGTGAGTGAGGGGTATTTGTGTCTGTTATGTGGTCTGGGCATGATGTGAGTGAGGGGTATTTGTGTCTGTTATGTGGTCAGGGCATTATGTGAGTGAGGGGTATTTGTGTCTGTTATGTGGTCAGGGCATGATGGTGAGTGAGGGGTATTTGTGTCTGTTATGTGGTCAGGGCATGATGTGAGTGAGGGGTATTTGTGTCTCTGTTATGTGGTCAGGGCATGATGTGAGTGAGGGTATTTGTGTCTGTTATGTGTTCAGGGCATTATGTGAATGAGGGGTATTTGTGCCTGTTATGTGGTCAGGGCATGATGTGAGTGAGGGGTATTTGTGCCTGTTATGTGGTCAGGGCATGATGTGAGTGAGGGGTATTTGTGTGTTTGTTATGTGGTCAGGGTATGATGTGAGTGAGGGGTATTTGTGTCTGTTATGTGGTCAGGGTATGATGTGAGTGAGGGGTATTTGTGTCTATTATGTGGTCAGGGTATTATGTGAGTGAGGGGTATATGTGTCTGTTATGTGGTCAGGGTATTATGTGAGTGAGTGGTATATGTGTCTGTTATGTGGTCAGGGTATTATGTGAGTGAGGGGTATTTGTGTGTCTGTTATGTGGTCAGGGTATGATGTGAGTGAGGGGTATTTGTGTCTATTATGTGGTCAGTGAATGATGTGAGTGAGGGGTATTTGTGTCTATTATGTGGTCAGGGTATGATGAGAGTGAGGGGTATTTGTGTGTCTGATATGAAGTCAGGGCATGATGTGAGTGAGGGGTATTTGTGTGTCTGTTATGTGGTCAGGGCATGATGTGAGTGAGGGTTATTTGTGTCTGTTATGTGGTCAGGGCATGATGGTGAGTGAGGGGTATTTGTGTCTGTTATGTGGTCAGGGCATGATGTGAGTGAGGGGTATTTGTGTCTCTGTTATGTGGTCAGGGCATGATGTGAGTGAGAGGTATTTGTGTCTGTTATGTGGTCAGGGTATTATGTGAGTGAGGGGTATTTGTGTGCCTGTTATGTGGTCAGGGCATGATGTGAGTGAGGGGTATTTGTGTCTGTTATGTGGTCAGGGCATTATGTGAATGAGGGGTATTTGTGCCTGTTATGTGGTCAGGGCATGATGTGAGTGAGGGGTATTTGTGCCTGTTATGTGGTCAGGGCATGATGTGAGTGAGGGGTATTTGTGTGTTTGTTATGTGGTCAGGGTATGATGTGAGTGAGGGGTATTTGTGTCTGTTATGTGGTCAGGGTATGATGTGAGTGAGGGGTATTTGTGTCTATTATGTGGTCAGGGTATTATGTGAGTGAGGGGTATATGTGTCTGTTATGTGGTCAGGGTATTATGTGAGTGAGTGGTATATGTGTCTGTTATGTGGTCAGGGTATTATGTGAGTGAGTGGTATTTGTGTGTCTGTTATGTGGTCAGGGTATGATGTGAGTGAGGGGTATTTGTGTCTATTATGTGGTCAGTGAATGATGTGAGTGAGGGGTATTTGTGTCTGTTATGTGGTCAGGGTATGATGTGAGTGAGGGGTATTTGTGTGTCTGATATGAGGTCAGGGCATGATGTGAGTGAGGGGTATTTGTGTATCTGTTATGTGGTCAGGGCATGATGAGAGTGAGGGGTATTTGTGTCTGTTATGTGGTCAGGGCATGATGTGAGTGAGGGGTATTTGTGTGTCTGATATGAGGTCAGGGAATGACGTGAGTGAGGTGTATTTGTGTGTCTCTTATATAGTCAGGGTATGGTGTGAGTGAGGGGTATTTGTGTCTTCTGTGGTCAGGGCATGATGTGAGTGAGGGTTATTTGTGTCTGTTATGTGGTCAGGGCATGATGGTGAGTGAGGGGTATTTGTGTCTGTTATGTGGTCAGGGCATGATGTGAGTGAGGGGTAAATGTGTCTCTGTTATGTGGTCAGGGCATGATGTGAGTGAGGGGTATTTGTGTCTGTTATGTGGTCAGGGCATGATGTGAGTGAGGGGTATTTGTGTCTGTTATGTGGTCAGGGCATGATGTGAGTGAGGGGTATTTGTGTGCCTGTTATGTGGTCAGGGTATGATGTGAGTGAGGGGTATTTGTGTCTCTGTTATGTGGTCAGGGCATGATGTGAGTGAGGGGTATTTGTGTCTGTTATGTGGTCAGGGCATGATGGTGAGTGAGGGGTATATGTGTGTCTGATATGAGTTCAGGGAATGATGTGAGTGAGGTGTCTTTGTGTGTCTCTTATATGGTCAGGGTATGGTGTGAGTGAGGGGTATTTGTGTCTTCTGTGGTCAGGGCATGATGTGAGTGAGGGGTATTTGTGTGTTTGTTATGTGGTCAGGGTATGATGTGAGTGAGGGGTATTTGTGTCTGTTATGTGGTCAGGGGATGATGTGAGTGAGGGGTATTTGTGTCTAATATGTGGTCAGGGCATGATGTGAGTGAGGGCTATTTGTGCCTGTTATGTGGTCAGGGCATGATGTGAGTGAGGGGTATTTGTGTGTTTGTTATGTGGTCAGGGTATGATGTGAGTGAGGGGTATATGTGTCTGTTATGTGGTCAGGGTATTATGTGAGTGAGTGGTAAATGTGTCTGTTATGTGGTCAGGGTATTATGTGAGTGAGGGGTATTTGTGTCTGTTATGTGGTCAGGGTATGATGTGAGTGAGGGGTATTTGTGTCTATTATGTGGTCAGTGAATGATGTGAGTGAGGGGTATTTGTGTCTGTTATGTGGTCAGGGGATGATGTGAGTGAGGGGTATTTGTGTCTATTATGTGGTCAGTGAATGATGTGAGTGAGGGGTATTTGTGTCTGTTATGTGGTCAGGGTATGATGTGAGTGAGGGGTATTTGTGTGTCTGACATGAGGTCAGGGCATGATGTGAGTGAGGGGTATTTGTGTGTCTGTTATGTGGTCAGGGCATGATGAGAGTGAGGGGTATTTGTGTCTGCTATGTGGTCAGGGCATGATGTGAGTGAGGGGTATATGTGTGTCTGATATGAGGTCAGGGAATGATGTGAGTGAGGTGTATTTGTGTGTCTCTTATATGGTCAGGGTATGGTGTGAGTGAGGGGTATTTGTGTCTTCTGTGGTCAGGGCATGATGTGAGTGAGGGTTATTTGTGTCTGTTATGTGGTCAGGGCATGATGGTGAGTGAGGGGTATTTGTGTCTGTTATGTGGTCAGGGCATGATGTGAGTGAGGGGTATTTGTGTCTCTGTTATGTGGTCAGGGCATGATGTGAGTGAGGGGTATTTGTGTCTGTTATGTGGTCAGGGTATTATGTGAGTGAGGGGTATTTGTGTGCCTGTTATGTGGTCAGGGCATGATGTGAGTGAGGGGTATTTGTGTCTGTTATGTGGTCAGGGCATGATGTGAGTGAGGGGTATTTGTGTCTGTTTTGTGGTCAGGGCATGATGTGAGTGAGGGGTATTTGTGTGCCTGTTATGTGGTCAGGGTATGATGTGAGTGAGGGGTATTTGTGTCTCTGTTATGTGGTCAGGGCATGATGTGAGTGAGGGGTATTTGTGTCTGTTATGTGGTCCGGGTATTATGTGAGTGAGGGGTATTTGTGTGCCTGTTATGTGGTCAGGGCATGATGTGAGTGAGGGGTATTTGTGTCTGTTATGTGGTCTGGGCATGATGTGAGTGAGGGGTATTTGTGTCTGTTATGTGGTCAGGGCATTATGTGAGTGAGGGGTATTTGTGTCTGTTATGTGGTCAGGGCATGATGTGAGTGAGGGGTATTTGTGTGTCTGATATGAGGTCAGGGCATGATGTGAGTGAGGGGTATTTGTGTATCTGTTATGTGGTCAGGGCATGATGAGAGTGAGGGGTATTTGTGTCTGTTATGTGGTCAGGGCATGATGTGAGTGAGGGGTATTTGTGTGTCTGATATGAGGTCAGGGAATGACGTGAGTGAGGTGTATTTGTGTGTCTCTTATATAGTCAGGGTATGGTGTGAGTGAGGGGTATTTGTGTCTTCTGTGGTCAGGGCATGATGTGAGTGAGGGTTATTTGTGTCTGTTATGTGGTCAGGGCATGATGGTGAGTGAGGGGTATTTGTGTCTGTTATGTGGTCAGGGCATGATGTGAGTGAGGGGTAAATGTGTCTCTGTTATGTGGTCAGGGCATGATGTGAGTGAGGGGTATTTGTGTCTGTTATGTGGTCAGGGCATGATGTGAGTGAGGGGTATTTGTGTCTGTTATGTGGTCAGGGCATGATGTGAGTGAGGGGTATTTGTGTGCCTGTTATGTGGTCAGGGTATGATGTGAGTGAGGGGTATTTGTGTCTCTGTTATGTGGTCAGGACATGATGTGAGTGAGGGGTATTTGTGTCTGTTATGTGGTCAGGGCATGATGGTGATTGAGGGGTATATGTGTGTCTGATATGAGTTCAGGGAATGATGTGAGTGAGGTGTATTTGTGTGTCTCTTATATGGTCAGGGTATGGTGTGAGTGAGGGGTATTTGTGTCTTCTGTGGTCAGGGCATGATGTGAGTGAGGGGTATTTGTGTGTTTGTTATGTGGTCAGGGTATGATGTGAGTGAGGGGTATTTGTGTCTGTTATGTGGTCAGGGGATGATGTGAGTGAGGGGTATTTGTGTCTAATATGTGGTCAGGGCATGATGTGAGTGAGGGCTATTTGTGCCTGTTATGTGGTCAGGGCATGATGTGAGTGAGGGGTATTTGTGTGTTTGTTATGTGGTCAGGGTATGATGTGAGTGAGGGGTATATGTGTCTGTTATGTGGTCAGGGTATTATGTGAGTGAGTGGTAAATGTGTCTGTTATGTGGTCAGGGTATTATGTGAGTGAGGGGTATTTGTGTCTGTTAT
The DNA here is from genome assembly GCA_031769625.1 of Taudactylus pleione. Taxonomy (NCBI): domain Eukaryota; kingdom Metazoa; phylum Chordata; class Amphibia; order Anura; family Myobatrachidae; genus Taudactylus; species Taudactylus pleione. The sequence goes on along the minus strand of JAUIMM010000126.1, from coordinate 5,759,267 downwards.
GTGGTCAGGGTATGATGTGAGTGAGGGGTATTTGTGTCTATTATGTGGTCAGTGAATGATGTGAGTGAGGGGTATTTGTGTCTGTTATGTGGTCAGGGGATGATGTGAGTGAGGGGTATTTGTGTCTATTATGTGGTCAGTGAATGATGTGAGTGAGGGGTATTTGTGTCTGTTATGTGGTCAGGGTATGATGTGAGTGAGGGGTATTTGTGTGTCTGACATGAGGTCAGGGCATGATGTGAGTGAGGGGTATTTGTGTGTCTGTTATGTGGTCAGGGCATGATGAGAGTGAGGGGTATTTGTGTCTGCTATGTGGTCAGGGCATGATGTGAGTGAGGGGTATATGTGTGTCTGATATGAGGTCAGGGAATGATGTGAGTGAGGTGTATTTGTGTGTCTCTTATATGGTCAGGGTATGGTGTGAGTGAGGGGTATTTGTGTCTTCTGTGGTCAGGGCATGATGTGAGTGAGGGTTATTTGTGTCTGTTATGTGGTCAGGGCATGATGGTGAGTGAGGGGTATTTGTGTCTGTTATGTGGTCAGGGCATGATGTGAGTGAGGGGTATTTGTGTCTCTGTTATGTGGTCAGGGCATGATGTGAGTGAGGGGTATTTGTGTCTGTTATGTGGTCAGGGTATTATGTGAGTGAGGGGTATTTGTGTGCCAGTTATGTGGTCAGGGCATGATGTGAGTGAGGGGTATTTGTGTCTGTTATGTGGTCAGGGCATGATGTGAGTGAGGGGTATTTGTGTCTGTTATGTGGTCAGGGCATGATGTGAGTGAGGGGTATTTGTGTGCCTGTTATGTGGTCAGGGTATGATGTGAGTGAGGGGTATTTGTGTCTCTGTTATGTGGTCAGGGCATGATGTGAGTGAGGGGTATTTGTGTCTGTTATGTGGTCCGGGTATTATGTGAGTGAGGGGTATTTGTGTGCCTGTTATGTGGTCAGGGCATGATGTGAGTGAGGGGTATTTGTGTCTGTTATGTGGTCTGGGCATGATGTGAGTGAGGGGTATTTGTGTCTGTTATGTGGTCAGGGCATTATGTGAGTGAGGGGTATTTGTGTCTGTTATGTGGTCAGGGCATGATGGTGAGTGAGGGGTATTTGTGTCTGTTATGTGGTCAGGGCATGATGTGAGTGAGGGGTATTTGTGTCTCTGTTATGTGGTCAGGGCATGATGTGAGTGAGGGTATTTGTGTCTGTTATGTGGTCAGGGCATTATGTGAATGAGGGGTATTTGTGCCTGTTATGTGGTCAGGGCATGATGTGAGTGAGGGGTATTTGTGCCTGTTATGTGGTCAGGGCATGATGTGAGTGAGGGGTATTTGTGTGTTTGTTATGTGGTCAGGGTATGATGTGAGTGAGGGGTATTTGTGTCTGTTATGTGGTCAGGGTATGATGTGAGTGAGGGGTATTTGTGTCTATTATGTGGTCAGGGTATTATGTGAGTGAGGGGTATATGTGTCTGTTATGTGGTCAGGGTATTATGTGAGTGAGTGGTATATGTGTCTGTTATGTGGTCAGGGTATTATGTGAGTGAGGGGTATTTGTGTGTCTGTTATGTGGTCAGGGTATGATGTGAGTGAGGGGTATTTGTGTCTATTATGTGGTCAGTGAATGATGTGAGTGAGGGGTATTTGTGTCTATTATGTGGTCAGGGTATGATGAGAGTGAGGGGTATTTGTGTGTCTGATATGAGGTCAGGGCATGATGTGAGTGAGGGGTATTTGTGTGTCTGTTATGTGGTCAGGGCATGATGTGAGTGAGGGTTATTTGTGTCTGTTATGTGGTCAGGGCATGATGGTGAGTGAGGGGTATTTGTGTCTGTTATGTGGTCAGGGCATGATGTGAGTGACGGGTATTTGTGTCTCTGTTATGTGGTCAGGGCATGATGTGAGTGAGGGGTATTTGTGTCTGTTATGTGGTCAGGGTATTATGTGAGTGAGGGGTATTTGTGTGCCTGTTATGTGGTCAGGGCATGATGTGAGTGAGGGGTATTTGTGTCTGTTATGTGGTCAGGGCATTATGTGAATGAGGGGTATTTGTGCCTGTTATGTGGTCAGGGCATGATGTGAGTGAGGGGTATTTGTGCCTGTTATGTGGTCAGGGCATGATGTGAGTGAGGGGTATTTGTGTGTTTGTTATGTGGTCAGGGTATGATGTGAGTGAGGGGTATTTGTGTCTGTTATGTGGTGAGGGTATGATGTGAGTGAGGGGTATTTGTGTCTATTATGTGGTCAGGGTATTATGTGAGTGAGGGGTATATGTGTCTGTTATGTGGTCAGGGTATGATGTGAGTGAGAGGTATTTGTGTCTATTATGTGGTCAGTGAATGATGTGAGTGAGGGGTATTTGTGTCTGTTATGTGGTCAGGGTATGATGTGAGTGAAGGGGTATTTGTGTGTCTGATATGAGGTCAGGGCATGATGTGAGTGAGGGGTATTTGTGTATCTGTTATGTGGTCAGGGCATGATGAGAGTGAGGGGTATTTGTGTCTGTTATGTGGTCAGGGCATGATGTGAGTGAGGGGTATTTGTGTGTCTGATATGAGGTCAGGGAATGACGTGAGTGAGGTGTATTTGTGTGTCTCTTATATAGTCAGGGTATGGTGTGAGTGAGGGGTATTTGTGTCTTCTGTGGTCAGGGCATGATGTGAGTGAGGGTTATTTGTGTCTGTTATGTGGTCAGGGCATGATGGTGAGTGAGGGGTATTTGTGTCTGTTATGTGGTCAGGGCATGATGTGAGTGAGGGGTAAATGTGTCTCTGTTATGTGGTCAGGGCATGATGTGAGTGAGGGGTATTTGTGTGTGTTATGTGGTCAGGGTATTATGTGAGTGAGGAGTATTTGTGTGCCAGTTATGTGGTCAGGGCATGATGTGAGTGAGGGGTATTTGTGTCTGTTATGTGGTCAGGGCATGATGTGAGTGATGGGTATTTGTATCTGTTATGTGGTCAGGGTATTATGTGAGTGAGGGGTATTTGTGTGCCTGTTATGTGGTCAGGGCATGATGTGAGTGAGGGGTATTTGTGTCTGTTATGTGGTCAGGGCATGATGTGAGTGAGGGGTATTTGTGTCTGTTATGTGGTCAGGGCATTATGTGAGTGAGGGGTATTTGTGTCTGTTATGTGGTCAGGGCATGATGGTGAGTGATGGGTATGTGTGTCTGTTATGTGGTCAGGGCATGATGTGAGTGAGGGGTATTTCTGTCTCTGTTATGTGGTCAGGGCATGATGTGAGTGAGGGGTATTTGTGTCTGTTATGTGGTATGGGCATTATGTGAATGAGGGGTATTTGTGCCTGTTATGTGGTCAGGGCATGATGTGAGTGATGGGTATTTGTGCCTGTTATGTGGTCAGGGCATGATGTGAGTGAGGAGTATTTGTGTGTCTGTTATGTGGTCAGGGTATTATGTGAGTGAGGGGTATATGTGTCTGTTATGTGGTCATGGCATTATGTGAGTGAGTGGTATATGTGTCTGTTATGTGGCCAGGGTATTATGTGAGTGAGGGGTATTTGTGTGTCTGTTATGTGGTCAGGGCATGATGTGAGTGAGGGGTGTTTGTGTCTGATATGTGGTCAGGGTATTATGTGAGTGAGGGGTATTTTTGTGTCTGATATGAGGTCAGGGTATGATATGAGTGAGGTGTATTTGTGTGTCTGTTATATGGTCAGGGTATGGTGTGAGTGAGGGGTATTTGTGTCTGATATGAGGTCAGGGAATGATGTGAGTGAGGGGTATTTGTGTCTGTTATGTGGTCAGGGCATGATGTGAGTGAGGGGTATTTGTGTGTTTGTTATGTGGTCAGGGTATGATGTGAGTGAGGGGTATTTGTGTCTGTTATGTGGTCAGGGTATGATGTGAGTGAGGGGTATTTGTGTCTATTATGTGGTCAGGGCATGATATGAGTGAGGAGTATTTGTGTCTGTTATGTGGTCAGGGTATGATGTGAGTGAGGGGTATATGTGTCTGTTATGTGGTCAGGGTATTATGTGAGTGAGTGGTATATGTGTCTGTTATGTGGCCAGGGTATTATGTGAGTGAGGGGTATTTGTGTGTCTGTTATGTGGTCAGGGTATGATGTGAGTGAGGGGTATTTGTGTCTATTATGTGGTCAGTGAATGATGTGAGTGAGGGGTATTTGTGTCTGTTATGTGGTCAGGGTATGATGTGAGTGAGGGGTATTTGTGTGTCTGATATGAGGTCAGGGCATGATGTGAGTGAGGGGTATTTGTGTGTCTGTTATGTGGTCAGGGCATGATGAGAGTGAGGGGTATTTGTGGCTGTTATGTGGTCAGGGCATGATGTGAGTGAGGGGTATATGTGTGTCTGATATGAGGTCAGGGAATGATGTGAGTGAGGTGTATTTGTGTGTCTCTTATATGGTCAGGGTATGGTGTGAGTGAGGGGTATTTGTGTCTTCTGTGGTCAGGGCATGATGTGAGTGAGGGTTATTTGTGTCTGTTATGTGGTCAGGGCATGATGGTGAGTGAGGGGTATTTGTGTCTGTTATGTGGTCAGGGCATGATGTGAGTGAGGGGTATTTGTGTCTCTGTTATGTGGTCAGGGCATGATGTGAGTGAGGGGTATTTGTGTCTGTTATGTGGTCAGGGTATTATGTGAGTGAGGGGTATTTGTGTGCCTGTTATGTGGTCAGGGCATGATGTGAGTGAGGGGTATTTGTGCCTGTTATGTGGTCAGGGCATGATGTGAGTGAGGGGTATTTGTGCCTGTTATGTGGTCAGGGCATGATGTGAGTGAGGGGTATTTGTGTGTTTGTTATGTGGTCAGGGTATGATGTGAGTGAGGGGTATTTGTGTCTGTTATGTGGTCAGGGTATGATGTGAGTGAGGGGTATTTGTGTCTATTATGTGGTCAGGGTATTATGTGAGTGAGGGGTATATGTGTCTGTTATGTGGTCAGGGTATTATGTGAGTGAGTGGTATATGTGTCTGTTATGTGGTCAGGGTATTATGTGAGTGAGGGGTATTTGTGTGTCTGTTATGTGGTCAGGGTATGATGTGAGTGAGGGGTATTTGTGTCTATAATGTGGTCAGTGAATGATGTGAGTGAGGGGTATTTGTGTCTGTTATGTGGTCAGGGTATGATGTGAGTGAGGGGTATTTGTGTGTCTGATATGAGGTCAGGGCATGATGTGAGTGAGGGGTATTTGTGTATCTGTTATGTGGTCAGGGCATGATGAGAGTGAGGGGTATTTGTGTCTGTTATGTGGTCAGGGCATGATGTGAGTGAGGGGTATTTGTGTGTCTGATATGAGGTCAGGGAATGACGTGAGTGAGGTGTATTTGTGTGTCTCTTATATAGTCAGGGTATGGTGTGAGTGAGGGGTATTTGTGTCTTCTGTGGTCAGGGCATGATGTGAGTGAGGGTTATTTGTGTCTGTTATGTGGTCAGGGCATGATGGTGAGTGAGGGGTATTTGTGTCTGTTATGTGGTCAGGGTATTATGTGAGTGAGGAGTATTTGTGTGCCAGTTATGTGGTCAGGGCATGATGTGAGTGAGGGGTATTTGTGTATCTGTTATGTGGTCAGGGCATGATGTGAGTGAGGGGTATTTGTGTCTGTTATGTGGTCAGGGCATTATGTGAGTGAGGGGTATTTGTGTCTGTTATGTGGTCAGGGCATGATGGTGAGTGATGGGTATGTGTGTCTGTTATGTGGTCAGGGCATGATGTGAGTGAGGGGTATTTGTGTCTCTGTTATGTGGTCAGGGCATGATGTGAGTGAGGGGTATTTGTGTCTGTTATGTGGTATGGGCATTATGTGAATGAGGGGTATTTGTGCCTGTTATGTGGTCAGGGCATGATGTGAGTGAGGGGTATTTGTGCCTGTTATGTGGTCAGGGCATGATGTGAGTGAGGGGTATTTGTGTGTCTGTTATGTGGTCAGGGTATTATGTGAGTGAGGGGTATATGTGTCTGTTATGTGGTCAGGGCATTATGTGAGTGAGTGGTATATGTGTCTGTTATGTGGCCAGGGTATTATGTGAGTGAGGGGTATTTGTGTGTCTGTTATGTGGTCAGGGCATGATGTGAGTGAGGGGTGTTTGTGTCTGATATGTGGTCAGGGTATTATGTGAGTGAGGGGTATATTTGTGTCTGATATGAGGTCAGGGTATGATATGAGTGAGGTGTATTTGTGTGTCTGTTATATGGTCAGGGTATGGTGTGAGTGAGGGGTATTTGTGTCTGATATGAGGTCAGGAAATGATGTGAGTGAGGGGTATTTGTGTCTGTTATGTGGTCAGGGCATGATGTGAGTGAGGGGTATTTGTGTGTTTGTTATGTGGTCAGGGTATGATGTGAGTGAGGGGTATTTGTGTCTGTTATGTGGTCAGGGTATGATGTGAGTGAGGGGTATTTGTGTCTATTATGTGGTCAGGGCATGATGTGAGTGAGGAGTATTTGTGTCTGTTATGTGGTCAGGGTATGATGTGAGTGAGGGGTATATGTGTCTGTTATGTGGTCAGAGTATTATGTGAGTGAGTGGTATATGTGTCTGTTATGTGGCCAGGGTATTATGTGAGTGAGGGGTATTTGTGTGTCTGTTATGTGGTCAGGGTATGATGTGAGTGAGGGGTATTTGTGTCTATTATGTGGTCAGTGAATGATGTGAGTGAGGGGTATTTGTGTCTGTTATGTGGTCAGGGTATGATGTGAGTGAGGGGTATTTGTGTGTCTGATATGAGGCCAGGGCATGATGTGAGTGAGGGGTATTTGTGTGTCTGTTATGTGGTCAGGGCATGATGAGAGTGAGGGGTATTTGTGTCTGTTATGTGGTCAGGGCATGATGTGAGTGAGGGGTATTTGTGTGTCTGATATGAGGACAGGGAATGATATGAGTGAGGTGTATTTGTGTGTCTCTTATATGGTTAGGGTATGGTGTGAGTGAGGGGTATTTGTGTCTTCTGTGGTCAGGGCATGATGTGAGTGAGGGGTAATTGTGTCTGTTATGTGGTCAGGGCATGTTGGTGAGTGAGGGGTATTTGTGTCTGTTATGTGGTCAGGGCATGATGTGAGTGAGGGGTATTTGTGTCTCTGTTATGTGGTAAGGGCATGATGTGAGTGAGGGGTATTTGTGTCTGTTATGTGGTCAGGGTATTATGTGAGTGAGAGGTATTTGTGTGCCTGTCATGTGGTCAGGGCATGATGTGAGTGAGGGGTATTTGTGTCTGTTATGTGGTCAGGGCATGATGGTGAGTGAGGGGTATATGTGTGTCTGATATGAGTTCAGGGAATGATGTGAGTGAGGTGTATTTGTGTCTTTTATGTGGTCAGGGGATGATGTGAGTGAGGGGTATTTGTGTCTAATATGTGGTCAGGGTATTATGTGAGTGAGGAGTATTTGTGCCTGTTATGTGGTCAGGGCATGATGTGAGTGAGGGGTATTTGTGTTTTTGTTATGTGGTCAGGGTATGATGTGAGTGAGGGGTATATGTGTCTGTTATGTGGTCAGGGTATTATGTGAGTGAGTGGTACATGTGTCTGTTATGTGGTCAGGGTATTATGTGAGTGAGGGGTATTTGTGTGTCTGTTATGTGGTCAGGGTATGATGTGAGTGAGGGGTATTTGTGTCTATTATGTCGTCAGTGAATGATGTGAGTGAGGGGTATTTGTGTCTGTTATGTGGTCAGGTGATGATGTGAGTGAGGGGTATTTGTGTCTATTATGTGGTCAGTGAATGATGTGAGTGAGGGGTATTTGTGTCTGTTATGTGGTCAGGGTATGATGTGAGTGAGGGGTATTTGTTTGTCTGATATGAGGTCAGGGCATGATGTGAGTGAGGGGTATTTGTGTGTCTGTTATGTGGTCAGGGCATGATGAGAGTGAGGGGTATTTGTGTCTGTTATGTGGTCAGGGCATGATGTGAGTGAGGGGTATATGTGTGTCTGATATGAGGTCAGGGAATGATGTGAGTGAGGTGTATTTGTGTGTCTCTTATATGGTCAGGGTATGGTGTGAGTGAGGGGTATTTGTGTCTTCTGTGGTCAGGGCATGATGTGAGTGAGGGTTATTTGTGTCTGTTATGTGGTCAGGGCATGATGGTGAGTGAGGGGTATTTGTGTCTGTTATGTGGTCAGGGCATGATGTGAGTGAGGGGTATTTGTGTCTCTGTTATGTGGTCAGGGCATGATGTGAGTGAGGGGTATTTGTGTCTGTTATGTGGTCAGGGTATTATGTGAGTGAGGGGTATTTGTGTGCCTGTTATGTGGTCAGGGCATGATGTGAGTGAGGGGTATTTGTGTCTGTTATGTGGTCAGGGCATGATGTGAGTGAGGGGTATTTGTGTCTGTTATGTGGTCAGGGCATGATGTGAGTGAGGGGTATTTGTGTGCCTGTTATGTGGTCAGGGTATGATGTGAGTGAGGGGTATTTGTGTCTCTGTTATGTGGTCAAGGCATGATGTGAGTGAGGGGTATTTGTGTCTGTTATGTGGTCAGGGCATGATGGTGAGTGAGGGGTATATGTGTGTCTGATATGAGTTCAGGGAATGATGTGAGTGAGGTGTATTTGTGTGTCTCTTATATGGTCAGGGTATGGTGTGAGTGAGGGGTATTTGTGTCTTCTGTGGTCAGGGCATGATGTGAGTGAGGGGTATTTGTGTGTTTGTTATGTGGTCAGGGTATGATGTGAGTGAGGGGTATTTGTGTCTGTTATGTGGTCAGGGGATGATGTGAGTGAGGGGTATTTGTGTCTAATATGTGGTCAGGGCATGATGTGAGTGAGGGGTATTTGTGCCTGTTTTGTGGTCAGGGCATGATGTGAGTGAGGGGTATTTGTGTGTTTGTTATGTGGTCAGGGTATGATGTGAGTGAGGGGTATATGTGTCTGTTATGTGGTCAGGGTATTATGTGAGTGAGTGGTATATGTGTCTGTTATGTGGTCAGGGTATTATGTGAGTGAGGGGTATTTGTGTGTCTGTTATGTGGTCAGGGTATGATGTGAGTGAGGGTTATTTGTGTCTATTATGTGGTCAGTGAATGATGTGAGTGAGGGGTATTTGTGTCTGTTATGTGGTCAGGGGATGATGTGAGTGAGGGGTATTTGTGTCTATTATGTGGTCAGTGAATGATGTGAGTGAGGGGTATTTGTGTCTGTTATGTGGTCAGGGTATGATGTGAGTGAGGGGTATTTGTGTGTCTGATATGAGGTCAGGGCATGATGTGAGTGAGGGGTATTTGTGTGTCTGTTATGTGGTCAGAGCATGATGAGAGTGAGGGGTATTTGTGTCTGTTATGTGGTCAGGGCATGATGTGAGTGAGGGGTATATGTGTGTCTGATATGAGGTCAGGGAATGATGTGAGTGAGGTGTATTTGTGTGTCTCTTATATGGTCAGGGTATGGTGTGAGTGAGGGGTATTTGTGTCTTCTGTGGTCAGGGCATGATGTGAGTGAGGGTTATTTGTGTCTGTTATGTGGTCAGGGCATGATGGTGAGTGAGGGGTATTTGTGTCTGTTATGTGGTCAGGGCATGATGTGAGTGAGGGGTATTTGTGTCTCTGTTATGTGGTTAGGGCATGATGTGAGTGAGGGGTATTTGTGTCTGTTATGTGGTCAGGGTATTATGTGAGTGAGGGGTATTTGTGTGCCTGTTATGTGGTCAGGGCATGATGTGAGTGAGGGGTATTTGTGTCTGTTATGTGGTCAGGGCATGATGTGAGTGAGGGGTATTTGTGTCTGTTATGTGGTCAGGGCATGATGTGAGTGAGGGGTATTTGTGTGCCTGTTATGTGGTCAGGGTATGATGTGAGTGAGGGGTATTTGTGTCTCTGTAATGTGGTCAGGGCATGATGTGAGTGAGGGGTAATTGTGTCTGTTATGTGGTCCGGGTATTATGTGAGTGAGGGGTATTTGTGTGCCTGTTATGTGGTCAGGGCATGATGTGATTGAGGGGTATTTGTGTCTGTTATGTGGTCTGGGCATGATGTGAGTGAGGGGTATTTGTGTCTGTTATGTGGTCAGGGCATTATGTGAGTGAGGGGTATTTGTGTCTATGTGGTCAGGGCATGATGGTGAGTGAGGGGTATTTGTGTCTGTTATGTGGTCAGGGCATGATGTGAGTGAGGGGTATTTGTGTCTCTGTTATGTGGTCAGGGCATGATGTGAGTGAGGGTATTTGTGTCTGTTATGTGGTCAGGGCAATATGTGAATGAGGGGTATTTGTGCCTGTTATGTGGTCAGGGCATGATGTGAGTGAGGGGTATTTGTGCCTGTTATGTGGTCAGGGCATGATGTGAGTGAGGGGTATTTGTGTGTTTGTTATGTGGTCAGGGTATGATGTGAGTGAGGGGTATTTGTGTCTGTTATGTGGTCAGGGTATGATGTGAGTGAGGGGTATTTGTGTCTTTTATGTGGTCAGGATATTATGTGAGTGAGGGGTATATGTGTCTGTTATGTGGTCAGGGTATTATGTGAGTGAGTGGTATATGTGTCTGTTATGTGGTCAGGGTATTATGTGAGTGAGGGGTATTTGTGTGTCTGTTATGTGGTCAGGGTATGATGTGAGTGAGGGGTATTTGTGTCTATAATGTGGTCAGTGAATGATGTGAGTGAGGGGTATTTGTGTCTATTATGTGGTCAGGGTATGATGTGAGTGAGGGGTATTTGTGTGTCTGATATGAGGTCAGGGCATGATGTGAGTGAGGGGTATTTGTGTGTCTGTTATGTGGTCAGGGCATGATGTGAGTGAGGGTTATTTGTGTCTGTTATGTGGTCAGGGCATGATGGTGAGTGAGGGGTATTTGTGTCTGTTATGTGGTCAGGGCATTATGTGAGTGAGGGGTATTTGTGTCTCTGTTATGTGGTCAGGGCATGATGTGAGTGAGGGGTATTTGTGTCTGTTATGTGGTCAGGGTATTATGTGAGTGAGGGGTATTTGTGTTCCTGTTATGTGGTCAGGGCATGATGTGAGTGAGGGGTATTTGTGTCTGTTATGTGGTCAGGGCATTATGTGAATGAGGGGTATTTGTGCCTGTTATGTGGTCAGGGCATGATGTGAGTGAGGGGTATTTGTGCCTGTTATGTGGTCAGGGCATGATGTGAGTGAGGGGTATTTGTGTGTTTGTTATGTGGTCAGGGTATGATGTGAGTGAGGGGTATTTGTGTCTGTTATGTGGTCAGGGTATGATGTGAGTGAGGGGTATTTGTGTCTATTATGTGGTCAGGGTATTATGTGCGTGAGGGGTATATGTGTCTGTTATGTGGTCAGGGTATTATGTGAGTGAGTGGTATATGTGTCTGTTATGTGGTCAGGGTATTATGTGAGTGAGGGGTATTTGTGTGTCTGTTATGTGGTCAGGGTATGATGTGAGTGAGGGGTATTTGTGTCTATTATGTAGTCAGTGAATGATGTGAGTGAGGGGTATTTGTGTCTGTTATGTGGTCAGGGTATGATGTGAGTGAGGGGTATTTGTGTGTCTGATATGAGGTCAGGGCATGATGTGAGTGAGGGGTATTTGAGTATCTGTTATGTGGTCAGGGCATGATGAGAGTGAGGGGTATTTGTGTCTGTTATGTGGTCAGGGCATGATGTGAGTGAGGGGTATTTGTGTGTCTGATATGAGGTCAGGGAATGACGTGAGTGAGGTGTATTTGTGTGTCTCTTATACAGTCAGGGTATGGTGTGAGTGAGGGGTATTTGTGTCTTCTGTGGTCAGGGCATGATGTGAGTGAGGGTTATTTGTGTCTGTTATGTGGTCAGGGCATGATGGTGAGTGAGGGGTATTTGTGTCTGTTATGTGGTCAGGGCATGATGTGAGTGAGGGGTAAATGTGTCTCTGTTATGTGGTCAGGGCATGATGTGAGTGAGGGGTATTTGTGTCTGTTATGTGGTCAGGGTATTATGTGAGTGAGGAGTATTTGTGTGCCAGTTATGTGGTCAGGGCATGATGTGAGTGAGGGGTATTTGTGTCTGTTATGTGGTCAGGGCATGATGTGAGTGAGGGGTATTTGTATCTGTTATGTGGTCAGGGTATTATGTGAGTGAGGGGTATTTGTGTGCCTGTTATGTGGTCAGGGCATGATGTGAGTGAGGGGTATTTGTGTCTGTTATGTGGTCAGGGCATGATGTGAGTGAGGGGTATTTGTGTCTGTTATGTGGTCAGGGCATTATGTGAGTGAGGGGTATTTGTGTCTGTTATGTGGTCAGGGCATGATGGTGAGTGATGGGTATGTGTGTCTGTTATGTGGTCAGGGCATGATGTGAGTGAGGGGTATTTGTGTCTCTGTTATGTGGTCAGGGCATGATGTGAGTGAGGGGTATTTGTGTCTGTTATGTGGTATGGGCATTATGTGAATGAGGGGTATTTGTGCCTGTTATGTGGTCAGGGCATGATGTGAGTGAGGGGTATTTGTGCCTGTTATGTGGTCAGGGCATGATGTGAGTGAGGGGTATTTGTGTGTCTGTTATGTGGTCAGGGTATTATGTGAGTGAGGGGTATATGTGTCTGTTATGTGGTCAGGGCATTATGTGAGTGAGTGGTATATGTGTCTGTTATGTGGCCAGGGTATTATGTGAGTGAGGGGTATTTGTGTGTCTGTTATGTGGTCAGGGCATGATGTGAGTGAGGGGTGTTTGTGTCTGATATGTGGTCAGGGTATTATGTGAGTGAGGGGTATTTTTGTGTCTGATATGAGGTCAGGGTATGATATGAGTGAGGTGTATTTGTGTGTCTGTTATATGGTCAGGGTATGGTGTGAGTGAGGGGTATTTGTGTCTGATATGAGGTCAGGGAATGATGTGAGTGAGGGGTATTTGTGTCTGTTATGTGGTCAGGGCATGATGTGAGTGAGGGGTATTTGTGTGTTTGTTATGTGGTCAGGGTATGATGTGAGTGAGGGGTATTTGTGTCTGTTATGTGGTCAGGGTATGATGTGAGTGAGGGGTATTTGTGTCTATTATGTGGTCAGGGCATGATGTGAGTGAGGAGTATTTGTGTCTGTTATGTGGTCAGGGTATGATGTGAGTGAGGGGTATATGTGTCTGTTATGTGGTCAGGGTATTATGTGAGTGAGTGGTATATGTGTCTGTTATGTGGCCAGGGTATTATGTGAGTGAGGGGTATTTGTGTGTCTGTTATGTGGTCAGGGTATGATGTGAGTGAGGGGTATTTGTGTCTATTATGTGGTCAGTGAATGATGTGAGTGAGGGGTATTTGTGTCTGTTATGTGGTCAGGGTATGATGTGAGTGAGGGGTATTTGTGTGTCTGATATGAGGCCAGGGCATGATGTGAGTGAGGGGTATTTGTGTGTCTGTTATGTGGTCAGGGCATGATGAGAGTGAGGGGTATTTGTGTCTGATATGTGGTCAGGGCATGATGTGAGTGAGGGGTATTTGTGTGTCTGATATGAGGTCAGGGAATGATGTGAGTGAGGTGTATTTGTGTGTCTCTTATATGGTTAGGGTATGGTGTGAGTGAGGGGTATTTGTGTCTTCTGTGGTCAGGGCATGATGTGAGTGAGGGGTATTTGTGTCTGTTATGTGGTCAGGGCATGTTGGTGAGTGAGGGGTATTTGTGTCTGTTATGTGGTCAGGGCATGATGTGAGTGAGGGGTATTTGTGTCTCTGTTATGTGGTAAGGGCATGATGTGAGTGAGGGGTATTTGTGTCTGTTATGTGGTCAGGGTATTATGTGAGTGAGAGGTATTTGTGTGCTTGTCATGTGGTCAGGGCATGATGTGAGTGAGGGGTATTTGTGTCTGTTATGTGGTCAGGGCATGATGGTGAGTGAGGGGTATATGTGTGTCTGATATGAGTTCAGGGAATGATGTGAGTGAGGTGTATTTGTGTCTGTTATGTGGTCAGGGGATGATGTGAGTGAGGGGTATTTGTGTCTAATATGTGGTCAGGGCATGATGTGAGTGAGGGGTATTTGTGCCTGTTATGTGGTCAGGGCATGATGTGAGTGAGGGGTATTTGTGTGTTTGTTATGTGGTCAGGGTATGATGTGAGTGAGGGGTATATGTGTCTGTTATGTGGTCAGGGTATTATGTGAGTGGTATATGTGTCTGTTATGTGGTCAGGGTATTATGTGAGTGAGGGGTATTTGTGTGTCTGTTATGTGGTCAGTGAATGATGTGAGTGAGGGGTATTTGTGTCTGTTATGTGGTCAGGGGATGATGTGAGTGAGGGGTATTTGTGTCTATTATGTGGTCAGTGAATGATGTGAGTGAGGGGTATTTGTGTCTGTTATGTGGTCAGGGTATGATGTGAGTGAGGGGTATTTGTTTGTCTGATATGAGGTCAGGGCATGATGTGAGTGAGGGGTATTTGTGTGTCTGTTATGTGGTCAGGGTATGATGAGAGTGAGGGGTATTTGTGTCTGTTATGTGGTCAGGGCATGATGTGAGTGAGGGGTATATGTGTGTCTGATATGAGGTCAGGGAAAGATGTGAGTGAGGTGTATTTGTGTGTCTCTTATATGGTCAGGGTATGGTGTGAGTGAGGGGTATTTGTGTCTTCTGTGGTCAGGGCATGATGTGAGTGAGGGTTGTTTGTGTCTGTTATGTGGTCAGGGCATGATGGTGAGTGAGGGGTATTTGTGTCTGTTATGTGGTCAGGGCATGATGTGAGTGAGGGGTATTTGTGTCTCTGTTATGTGGTCAGGGCATGATGTGAGTGAGGGGTATTTGTGTCTGTTATGTGGTCAGGGTATTATGTGAGTGAGGGGTATTTGTGTGCCTGTTATGTGGTCAGGGCATGATGTGAGTGAGGGGTATTTGTGTCTGTTATGTGGTCAGGGCATGATGTGAGTGAGGGGTATTTGTGTCTGTTATGTGGTCAGGGCATGATGTGAGTGAGGGGTATTTGTGTGCCTGTTATGTGTTCAGGGTATGATGTGAGTGAGGGGTATTTGTGTCTCTGTTATGTGGTCAGGGCATGATGTGAGTGAGGGGTATTTGTGTCTGTTATGTGGTCAGGGCATGATGGTGAGTGAGGGGTATATGTGTGTCTGATATGAGTTCAGGGAATGATGTGAGTGAGGTGTATTTGTGTGTCTCTTATATGGTCAGGGTATGGTGTGTGTGAGGGGTATTTGTGTCTTCTGTGGTCAGGGCATGATGTGAGTGAGGGGTATTTGTGTGTTTGTTATGTGGTCAGGGTATGATGTGAGTGAGGGGTATTTGTGTCTGTTATGTGGTCAGGGGATGATGTGAGTGAGGGGTATTTGTGTCTAATATGTGGTCAGGGCATGATGTGAGTGAGGGGTATTTGTGCCTGTTATGTGGTCAGGGCATGATGTGAGTGAGGGGTATTTGTGCCTGTTATGTGGTCAGGGCATGATGTGAGTGAGGGGTATTTGTGTGTCTGTTATGTGGTCAGGGTATTATGTGAGTGAGGGGTATTTGTGTCTGATATGAGGTCAGGGAATGATGTGAGTGAGGGGTATTTGTGTCTGTTATGTGGTCAGGGTATGGTGTGAGTGAGGGGTATTTGTGTCTGATATGAGGTCAGGGAATGATGTGAGTGAGGGGTATTTGTGTCTGTTATGTGGTCAGGGCATGATGTGAGTGAGGGGTATTTGTGTGTTTGTTATGTGGTCAGGGTATGATGTGAGTGAGGGGTATTTGTGTCTGTTATGTGGTCAGGGTATGATGTGAGTGAGGGGTATTTGTGTCTATTATGTGGTCAGGGCATGATGTGAGTGAGGAGTATTTGTGTCTGTTATGTGGTCAGGGTATGATGTGATTGAGGGGTATATGTGTCTGTTATGTGGTCAGGGTATTATGTGAGTGAGTGGTGTATGTGTCTGTTATGTGGCCAGGGTATTATGTGAGTGAGGGGTATTTGTGTGTCTGTTATGTGGTCAGGGTATGATGTGAGTGAGGGGTATTTGTGTCTATTATGTGGTCAGTGAATGATGTGAGTGAGGGGTATTTGTGTCTGTTATGTGGTCAGGGTATGATGTGAGTGAGGGGTATTTGTGTGTCTGATATGAGGCCAGGGCATGATGTGAGTGAGGGGTATTTGTGTGTCTGTTATGTGGTCAGGGCATGATGAGAGTGAGGGGTATTTGTGTCTGATATGTGGTCAGGGCATGATGTGAGTGAGGGGTATTTGTGTGTCTGATATGAGGTCAGGGAATGATGTGAGTGAGGTGTATTTGTGTGTCTCTTATATGGTTAGGGTATGGTGTGAGTGAGGGGTATTTGTGTCTTCTGTGGTCAGGGCATGATGTGAGTGAGGGGTATTTGTGTCTGTTATGTGGTCAGGGCATGTTGGTGAGTGAGGGGTATTTGTGTCTGTTATGTGGTCAGGGCATGATGTGAGTGAGGGGTATTTGTGTCTCTGTTATGTGGTAAGGGCATGATGTGAGTGAGGGGTATTTGTGTCTGTTATGTGGTCAGGGTATTATGTGAGTGAGAGGTATTTGTGTGCTTGTCATGTGGTCAGGGCATGATGTGAGTGAGGGGTATTTGTGTCTGTTATGTGGTCAGGGCATGATGGTGAGTGAGGGGTATATGTGTGTCTGATATGAGTTCAGGGAATGATGTGAGTGAGGTGTATTTGTGTCTGTTATGTGGTCAGGGGATGATGTGAGTGAGGGGTATTTGTGTCTAATATGTGGTCAGGGCATGATGTGAGTGAGGGGTATTTGTGCCTGTTATGTGGTCAGGGCATGATGTGAGTGAGGGGTATTTGTGTGTTTGTTATGTGGTCAGGGTATGATGTGAGTGAGGGGTATATGTGTCTGTTATGTGGTCAGGGTATTATGTGAGTGAGTGGTATATGTGTCTGTTATGTGGTCAGGGTATTATGTGAGTGAGGGGTATTTGTGTGTCTGTTATGTGGTCAGGGTATGATGTGAGTGAGGGGTATTTGTGTCTATTATGTGGTCAGTGAATGATGTGAGTGAGGGGTATTTGTGTCTGTTATGTGGTCAGGGGATGATGTGAGTGAGGGGTAT
Organism: Taudactylus pleione; assembly: GCA_031769625.1. Classification (NCBI taxonomy): domain Eukaryota; kingdom Metazoa; phylum Chordata; class Amphibia; order Anura; family Myobatrachidae; genus Taudactylus; species Taudactylus pleione. Next base: position 5,742,339 of record JAUIMM010000126.1, on the reverse strand, counting down.
TTGTGTCTATTATGTGGTCATTGAATGATGTGAGTGAGGGGTATTTGTGTCTGTTATGTGGTCAGGGTATGATGTGAGTGAGGGGTATTTGTTTGTCTGATATGAGGTCAGGGCATGATGTGAGTGAGGGGTATTTGTGTGTCTGTTATGTGGTCAGGGTATGATGAGAGTGAGGGGTATTTGTGTCTGTTATGTGGTCAGGGCATGATGTGAGTGAGGGGTATATGTGTGTCTGATATGAGGTCAGGGAAAGATGTGAGTGAGGTGTATTTGTGTGTCTCTTATATGGTCAGGGTATGGTGTGAGTGAGGGGTATTTGTGTCTTCTGTGGTCAGGGCATGATGTGAGTGAGGGTTATTTGTGTCTGTTATGTGGTCAGGGCATGATGGTGAGTGAGGGGTATTTGTGTCTGTTATGTGGTCAGGGCATGATGTGAGTGAGGGGTATTTGTGTCTCTGTTATGTGGTCAGGGCATGATGTGAGTGAGGGGTATTTGTGTCTGTTATGTGGTCAGGGTATTATGTGAGTGAGGGGTATTTGTGTGCCTGTTATGTGGTCAGGGCATGATGTGAGTGAGGGGTATTTGTGTCTGTTATGTGGTCAGGGCATGATGTGAGTGAGGGGTATTTGTGTCTGTTATGTGGTCAGGGCATGATGTGAGTGAGGGGTATTTGTGTGCCTGTTATGTGTTCAGGGTATGATGTGAGTGAGGGGTATTTGTGTCTCTGTTATGTGGTCAGGGCATGATGTGAGTGAGGGGTATTTGTGTCTGTTATGTGGTCAGGGCATGATGGTGAGTGAGGGGTATATGTGTGTCTGATATGAGTTCAGGGAATGATGTGAGTGAGGTGTATTTGTGTGTCTCTTATATGGTCAGGGTATGGTGTGAGTGAGGGGTATTTGTGTCTTCTGTGGTCAGGGCATGATGTGAGTGAGGGGTATTTGTGTGTTTGTTATGTGGTCAGGGTATGATGTGAGTGAGGGGTATTTGTGTCTGTTATGTGGTCAGGGGATGATGTGAGTGAGGGGTATTTGTGTCTAATATGTGGTCAGGGCATGATGTGAGTGAGAGGTATTTGTGCCTGTTATGTGGTCAGGGCATGATGTGAGTGAGGGGTATTTGTGTGTTTGTTATGTGGTCAGGGTATGATGTGAGTGAGGGGTATATGTGTCTGTTATGTGGTCAGGGTATTATGTGAGTGAGTGGTATATGTGTCTGTTATGTGGTCAGGGTATTATGTGAGTGAGGGGTATTTGTGTGTCTGTTATGTGGTCTGGGTATGATGTGAGTGAGGGGTATTTGTGTCTATTATGTGGTCAGTGAATGATGTGAGTGAGGGGTATTTGTGTCTGTTATGTGGTCAGGGGATGATGTGAGTGAGGGGTATTTGTGTCTATTATGTGGTCAGTGAATGATGTGAGTGAGGGGTATTTGTGTCTGTTATGTGGTCAGGGTATGATGTGAGTGAGGGGTATTTGTGTGTCTGATATGAGGTCAGGGCATGATGTGAGTGAGGGGTATTTGTGTGTCTGTTATGTGGTCAGGGCATGATGAGAGTGAGGGGTATTTGTGTCTGTTATGTGGTCAGGGCATGATGTGAGTGAGGGGTATATGTGTGTCTGATATGAGGTCAGGGAATGATGTGAGTGAGGTGTATTTGTGTGTCTCTTATATGGTCAGGGTATGGTGTGAGTGAGGGGTATTTGTGTCTTCTGTGGTCAGGGCATGATGTGAGTGAGGGTTATTTGTGTCTGTTATGTGGTCAGGGCATGATGGTGAGTGAGGGATATTTGTGTCTGTTATGTGGTCAGGGCATGATGTGAGTGAGGGGTATTTGTGTCTCTGTTATGTGGTCAGGGCATGATGTGAGTGAGGGGTATTTGTGTCTGTTATGTGGTCAGGGTATTATGTGAGTGAGGGGTATTTGTGTGCCTGTTATGTGGTCAGGGCATGATGTGAGTGAGGGGTATTTGTGTCTGTTATGTGGTCAGGGCATGATGTGAGTGAGGGGTATTTGTGTCTGTTATGTGGTCAGGGCATGATGTGAGTGAGGGGTATTTGTGTGCCTGTTATGTGGTCAGGGTATGATGTGAGTGAGGGGTATTTGTGTCTCTGTTATGTGGTCAGGGCATGATGTGAGTGAGGGGTATTTGTGTCTGTTATGTGGTCAGGGTATTATGTGAGTGAGGGGTATTTGTGTGCCTGTTATGTGGTCAGGGCATGATGTGAGTAAGGGGTTTTTGTGTCTGTTATGTGGTCTGGGCATGATGTGAGTGAGGGGTATTTGTGTCTGTTATGTGGTCAGGGCATTATGTTAGTGAGGGGTATTTGTGTCTGTTATGTGGTCAGGGCATGATGGTGAGTGAGGGGTATTTGTGTCTGTTATGTGGTCAGGGCATGATGTGAGTGAGGGGTATTTGTGTGTCTGTTATGTGGTCAGGGCATGATGAGAGTGAGGGGTATTTGTGTCTGATATGTGGTCAGGGCATGATGTGAGTGAGGGGTATTTGTGTGTCTGATATGAGGTCAGGGAATGATGTGAGTGAGGTGTATTTGTGTGTCTCTTATATGGTTAGGGTATGGTGTGAGTGAGGGGTATTTGTGTCTTCTGTGGTCAGGGCATGATGTGAGTGAGGGGTATTTGTGTCTGTTATGTGGTCAGGGCATGTTGGTGAGTGAGGGGTATTTGTGTCTGTTATGTGGTCAGGGCATGATGTGAGTGAGGGGTATTTGTGTCTCTGTTATGTGGTAAGGGCATGATGTGAGTGAGGGGTATTTGTGTCTGTTATGTGGTCAGGGTATTATGTGAGTGAGAGGTATTTGTGTGCTTGTCATGTGGTCAGGGCATGATGTGAGTGAGGGGTATTTGTGTCTGTTATGTGGTTAGGGCATGATGGTGAGTGAGGGGTATATGTGTGTCTGATATGAGTTCAGGGAATGATGTGAGTGAGGTGTATTTGTGTCTGTTATGTGGTCAGGGGATGATGTGAGTGAGGGGTATTTGTGTCTAATATGTGGTCAGGGCATGATGTGAGTGAGGGGTATTTGTGCCTGTTATGTGGTCAGGGCATGATGTGAGTGAGGGGTATTTGTGTGTTTGTTATGTGGTCAGGGTATGATGTGAGTGAGGGGTATATGTGTCTGTTATGTGGTCAGGGTATTATGTGAGTGAGTGGTATATGTGTCTGTTATGTGGTCAGGGTATGATGTGAGTGAGGGGTATTTGTTTGTCTGATATGAGGTCAGGGCATGATGTGAGTGAGGGGTATTTGTGTGTCTGTTATGTGGTCAGGGTATGATGAGAGTGAGGGGTATTTGTGTCTGTTATGTGGTCAGGGCATGATGTGAGTGAGGGGTATATGTGTGTGTGATATGAGGTCAGGGAAAGATGTGAGTGAGGTGTATTTGTGTGTCTCTTATATGGTCAGGGTATGGTGTGAGTGAGGGGTATTTGTGTCTTCTGTGGTCAGGGCATGATGTGAGTGAGGGTTATTTGTGTCTGTTATGTGGTCAGGGCATGATGGTGAGTGAGGGGTATTTGTGTCTGTTATGTGGTCAGGGCATGATGTGAGTGAGGGGTATTTGTGTCTCTGTTATGTGGTCAGGGCATGATGTGAGTGAGGGGTATTTGTGTCTGTTATGTGGTCAGGGTATTATGTGAGTGAGGGGTATTTGTGTGCCTGTTATGTGGTCAGGGCATGATGTGAGTGAGGGGTATTTGAGTCTGTTATGTGGTCAGGGCATGATGTGAGTGAGGGGTATTTGTGTCTGTTATGTGGTCAGGGCATGATGTGAGTGAGGGGTATTTGTGTGCCTGTTATGTGTTCAGGGTATGATGTGAGTGAGGGGTATTTGTGTCTCTGTTATGTGGTCAGGGCATGATGTGAGTGAGGGGTATTTGTGTCTGTTATGTGGTCAGGGCATGATGGTGAGTGAGGGGTATATGTGTGTCTGATATGAGTTCAGGGAATGATGTGAGTGAGGTGTATTTGTGTGTCTCTTATATGGTCAGGGTATGGTGTGAGTGAGGGGTATTTGTGTCTTCTGTGGTCAGGGCATGATGTGAGTGAGGGGTATTTGTGTGTTTGTTATGTGGTCAGGGTATGATGTGAGTGAGGGGTATTTGTGTCTGTTATGTGGTCAGGGGATGATGTGAGTGAGGGGTATTTGTGTCTAATATGTGGTCAGGGCATGATGTGAGTGAGGGGTATTTGTGCCTGTTATGTGGTCAGGGCATGATGTGAGTGAGGGGTATTTGTGTGTTTGTTATGTGGTCAGGGTATGATGTGAGTGAGGGGTATATGTGTCTGTTATGTGGTCAGGGTATTATGTGAGTGAGTGGTATATGTGTCTGTTATGTGGTCAGGGTATTATGTGAGTGAGGGGTATTTGTGTGTCTGTTATGTGGTCTGGGTATGATGTGAGTGAGGGGTATTTGTGTCTATTATGTGGTCAGTGAATGATGTGAGTGAGGGGTATTTGTGTCTGTTATGTGGTCAGGGGATGATGTGAGTGAGGGGTATTTGTGTCTATTATGTGGTCAGTGAATGATGTGAGTGAGGGGTATTTGTGTCTGTTATGTGGTCAGGGTATGATGTGAGTGAGGGGTATTTGTGTGTCTGATATGAGGTCAGGGCATGATGTGAGTGAGGGGTATTTGTGTGTCTGTTATGTGGTCAGGGCATGATGAGAGTGAGGGGTATTTGTGTCTGTTATGTGGTCAGGGCATGATGTGAGTGAGGGGTATATGTGTGTCTGATATGAGGTCAGGGAATGATGTGAGTGAGGTGTATTTGTGTGTCTCTTATATGGTCAGGGTATGGTGTGAGTGAGGGGTATTTGTGTCTTCTGTGGTCAGGGCATGATGTGAGTGAGGGTTATTTGTGTCTGTTATGTGGTCAGGGCATGATGGTGAGTGAGGGGTATTTGTGTCTGTTATGTGGTCAGGGCATGATGTGAGTGAGGGGTATTTGTGTCTCTGTTATGTGGTCAGGGCATGATGTGAGTGAGGGGTATTTGTGTCTGTTATGTGGTCAGGGTATTATGTGAGTGAGGGGTATTTGTGTGCCTGTTATGTGGTCAGGGCATGATGTGAGTGAGGGGTATTTGTGTCTGTTATGTGGTCAGGGCATGATGTGAGTGAGGGGTATTTGTGTCTGTTATGTGGTCAGGGCATGATGTGAGTGAGGGGTATTTGTGTGCCTGTTATGTGGTCAGGGTATGATGTGAGTGAGGGGTATTTGTGTCTCTGTTATGTGGTCAGGGCATGATGTGAGTGAGGGGTATTTGTGTCTGTTATGTGGTCAGGGTATTATGTGAGTGAGGGGTATTTGTGTGCCTGTTATGTGGTCAGGGCATGATGTGAGTGAGGGGTATTTGTGTCTGTTATGTGGTCTGGGCATGATGTGAGTGAGGGGTATTTGTGTCTGTTATGTGGTCAGGGCATTATGTTAGTGAGGGGTATTTGTGTCTGTTATGTGGTCAGGGCATGATGGTGAGTGAGGGGTATTTGTGTCTGTTATGTGGTCAGGGCATGATGTGAGTGAGGGGTATTTGTGTCTCTGTTATGTGGTCAGGGCATGATGTGAGTGAGGGTATTTGTGTCTGTTATGTGGTCAGGGCATTATGTGAATGAGGGGTATTTGTGCCTGTTATGTGGTCAGGGCATGATGTGAGTGAGGGGTATTTGTGCCTGTTATGTGGTCAGGGCATGATGTGAGTGAGGGGTATTTGTGTGTTTGTTATGTGGTCAGGGTATGATGTGAGTGAGGGGTATTTGTGTCTGTTATGTGGTCAGGGTATGATGTGAGTGAGGGGTATTTGTGTCTATTATGTGGTCAGGGTATTATGTGAGTGAGGGGTATATGTGTCTGTTATGTGGTCAGGGTATTATGTGAGTGAGTGGTATATGTGTCTGTTATGTGGTCAGGGTATTATGTGAGTGAGGGGTATTTGTGTGTCTATTATGTGGTCAGGGTATGATGTGAGTGAGGGGTATTTGTGTCTATTATGTGGTCAGTGAATGATGTGAGTGAGGGGTATTTGTGTCTATTATGTGGTCAGGGTATGATGTGAGTGAGGGGTATTTGTGTGTCTGATATGAGGTCAGGGCATGATGTGAGTGAGGGGTATTTGTGTGTCTGTTATGTGGTCAGGGCATGATGAGAGTGAGGGGTATTTGTGTCTATTATGTGGTCAGGGCATGATGTGAGTGAGGGGTATTTGTGTGTCTGATATGAGGTCAGGGAATGACGTGAGTGAGGTGTATTTGTGTGTCTCTTATATAGTCAGGGTATGGTGTGAGTGAGGGGTATTTGTGTCTTCTGTGGTCAGGGCATGATGTGAGTGAGGGTTATTTGTGTCTGTTATGTGGTCAGGGCATGATGGTGAGTGAGGGATATTTGTGTCTGTTATGTGGTCAGGGCATGATGTGAGTGAGGGGTATTTGTGTCTCTGTTATGTGGTCAGGGCATGATGTGAGTGAGGGGTATTTGTGTCTGTTATGTGGTCAGGGTATTATGTGAGTGAGGGGTATTTGTGTGCCTGTTATGTGGTCAGGGCATGATGTGAGTGAGGGGTATTTGTGTCTGTTATGTGGTCAGGGCATGATGTGAGTGAGGGGTATTTGTGTCTGTTATGTGGTCAGGGCATGATGTGAGTGAGGGGTATATGTGTGTCTGATATGAGGTCAGGGAATGATGTGAGTGAGGTGTATTTGTGTGTCTCTTATATGGTCAGGGTATGGTGTGAGTGAGGGGTATTTGTGTCTTCTGTGGTCAGGGCATGATGTGAGTGAGGGTTATTTGTGTCTGTTATGTGGTCAGGGCATGATGGTGAGTGAGGGATATTTGTGTCTGTTATGTGGTCAGGGCATGATGTGAGTGAGGGGTATTTGTGTCTCTGTTATGTGGTCAGGGCATGATGTGAGTGAGGGGTATTTGTGTCTGTTATGTGGTCAGGGTATTATGTGAGTGAGGGGTATTTGTGTGCCTGTTATGTGGTCAGGGCATGATGTGAGTGAGGGGTATTTGTGTCTGTTATGTGGTCAGGGCATGATGTGAGTGAGGGGTATTTGTGTCTGTTATGTGGTCAGGGCATGATGTGAGTGAGGGGTATTTGTGTGCCTGTTATGTGGTCAGGGTATGATGTGAGTGAGGGGTATTTGTGTCTCTGTTATGTGGTCAGGGCATGATGTGAGTGAGGGGTATTTGTGTCTGTTATGTGGTCAGGGTATTATGTGAGTGAGGGGTATTTGTGTGCCTGTTATGTGGTCAGGGCATGATGTGAGTGAGGGGTATTTGTGTCTGTTATGTGGTCTGGGCATGATGTGAGTGAGGGGTATTTGTGTCTGTTATGTGGTCAGGGCATTATGTTAGTGAGGGGTATTTGTGTCTGTTATGTGGTCAGGGCATGATGGTGAGTGAGGGGTATTTGTGTCTGTTATGTGGTCAGGGCATGATGTGAGTGAGGGGTATTTGTGTGTCTGTTATGTGGTCAGGGCATGATGAGAGTGAGGGGTATTTGTGTCTGATATGTGGTCAGGGCATGATGTGAGTGAGGGGTATTTGTGTGTCTGATATGAGGTCAGGGAATGATGTGAGTGAGGTGTATTTGTGTGTCTCTTATATGGTTAGGGTATGGTGTGAGTGAGGGGTATTTGTGTCTTCTGTGGTCAGGGCATGATGTGAGTGAGGGGTATTTGTGTCTGTTATGTGGTCAGGGCATGTTGGTGAGTGAGGGGTATTTGTGTCTGTTATGTGGTCAGGGCATGATGTGAGTGAGGGGTATTTGTGTCTCTGTTATGTGGTAAGGGCATGATGTGAGTGAGGGGTATTTGTGTCTGTTATGTGGTCAGGGTATTATGTGAGTGAGAGGTATTTGTGTGCTTGTCATGTGGTCAGGGCATGATGTGAGTGAGGGGTATTTGTGTCTGTTATGTGGTTAGGGCATGATGGTGAGTGAGGGGTATATGTGTGTCTGATATGAGTTCAGGGAATGATGTGAGTGAGGTGTATTTGTGTCTGTTATGTGGTCAGGGGATGATGTGAGTGAGGGGTATTTGTGTCTAATATGTGGTCAGGGCATGATGTGAGTGAGGGGTATTTGTGCCTGTTATGTGGTCAGGGCATGATGTGAGTGAGGGGTATTTGTGTGTTTGTTATGTGGTCAGGGTATGATGTGAGTGAGGGGTATATGTGTCTGTTATGTGGTCAGGGTATTATGTGAGTGAGTGGTATATGTGTCTGTTATGTGGTCAGGGTATTATGTGAGTGAGGGGTATTTGTGTGTCTGTTATGTGGTCAGGGTATGATGTGAGTGAGGGGTATTTGTGTCTATTATGTGGTCAGTGAATGATGTGAGTGAGGGGTATTTGTGTCTGTTATGTGGTCAGGGGATGATGTGAGTGAGGGGTATTTGTGTCTATTATGTGGTCAGTGAATGATGTGAGTGAGGGGTATTTGTGTCTGTTATGTGGTCAGGGTATGATGTGAGTGAGGGGTATTTGTTTGTCTGATATGAGGTCAGGGCATGATGTGAGTGAGGGGTATTTGTGTGTCTGTTATGTGGTCAGGGTATGATGAGAGTGAGGGGTATTTGTGTCTGTTATGTGGTCAGGGCATGATGTGAGTGAGGGGTATATGTGTGTGTGATATGAGGTCAGGGAAAGATGTGAGTGAGGTGTATTTGTGTGTCTCTTATATGGTCAGGGTATGGTGTGAGTGAGGGGTATTTGTGTCTTCTGTGGTCAGGGCATGATGTGAGTGAGGGTTATTTGTGTCTGTTATGTGGTCAGGGCATGATGGTGAGTGAGGGGTATTTGTGTCTGTTATGTGGTCAGGGCATGATGTGAGTGAGGGGTATTTGTGTCTCTGTTATGTGGTCAGGGCATGATGTGAGTGAGGGGTATTTGTGTCTGTTATGTGGTCAGGGTATTATGTGAGTGAGGGGTATTTGTGTGCCTGTTATGTGGTCAGGGCATGATGTGAGTGAGGGGTATTTGTGTCTGTTATGTGGTCAGGGCATGATGTGAGTGAGGGGTATTTGTGTCTGTTATGTGGTCAGGGCATGATGTGAGTGAGGGGTATTTGTGTGCCTGTTATGTGTTCAGGGTATGATGTGAGTGAGGGGTATTTGTGTCTCTGTTATGTGGTCAGGGCATGATGTGAGTGAGGGGTATTTGTGTCTGTTATGTGGTCAGGGCATGATGGTGAGTGAGGGGTATATGTGTGTCTGATATGAGTTCAGGGAATGATGTGAGTGAGGTGTATTTGTGTGTCTCTTATATGGTCAGGGTATGGTGTGAGTGAGGGGTATTTGTGTCTTCTGTGGTCAGGGCATGATGTGAGTGAGGGGTATTTGTGTGTTTGTTATGTGGTCAGGGTATGATGTGAGTGAGGGGTATTTGTGTCTGTTATGTGGTCAGGGGATGATGTGAGTGAGGGGTATTTGTGTCTAATATGTGGTCAGGGCATGATGTGAGTGAGGGGTATTTGTGCCTGTTATGTGGTCAGGGCATGATGTGAGTGAGGGGTATTTGTGTGTTTGTTATGTGGTCAGGGTATGATGTGAGTGAGGGGTATATGTGTCTGTTATGTGGTCAGGGTATTATGTGAGTGAGTGGTATATGTGTCTGTTATGTGGTCAGGGTATTATGTGAGTGAGGGGTATTTGTGTGTCTGTTATGTGGTCTGGGTATGATGTGAGTGAGGGGTATTTGTGTCTATTATGTGGTCAGTGAATGATGTGAGTGAGGGGTATTTGTGTCTGTTATGTGGTCAGGGGATGATGTGAGTGAGGGGTATTTGTGTCTATTATGTGGTCAGTGAATGATGTGAGTGAGGGGTATTTGTGTCTGTTATGTGGTCAGGGTATGATGTGAGTGAGGGGTATTTGTGTGTCTGATATGAGGTCAGGGCATGATGTGAGTGAGGGGTATTTGTGTGTCTGTTATGTGGTCAGGGCATGATGAGAGTGAGGGGTATTTGTGTCTGTTATGTGGTCAGGGCATGATGTGAGTGAGGGGTATATGTGTGTCTGATATGAGGTCAGGGAATGATGTGAGTGAGGTGTATTTGTGTGTCTCTTATATGGTCAGGGTATGGTGTGAGTGAGGGGTATTTGTGTCTTCTGTGGTCAGGGCATGATGTGAGTGAGGGTTATTTGTGTCTGTTATGTGGTCAGGGCATGATGGTGAGTGAGGGGTATTTGTGTCTGTTATGTGGTCAGGGCATGATGTGAGTGAGGGGTATTTGTGTCTCTGTTATGTGGTCAGGGCATGATGTGAGTGAGGGGTATTTGTGTCTGTTATGTGGTCAGGGTATTATGTGAGTGAGGGGTATTTGTGTGCCTGTTATGTGGTCAGGGCATGATGTGAGTGAGGGGTATTTGTGCCTGTTATGTGGTCAGGGCATGATGTGAGTGAGGGGTATTTGTGTCTGTTATGTGGTCAGGGCATGATGTGAGTGAGGGGTATTTGTGTGCCTGTTATGTGGTCAGGGTATGATGTGAGTGAGGGGTATTTGTGTCTCTGTTATGTGGTCAGGGCATGATGTGAGTGAGGGGTATTTGTGTCTGTTATGTGGTCAGGGTATTATGTGAGTGAGGGGTATTTGTGTGCCTGTTATGTGGTCAGGGCATGATGTGAGTGAGGGGTATTTGTGTCTGTTATGTGGTCTGGGCATGATGTGAGTGAGGGGTATTTGTGTCTGTTATGTGGTCAGGGCATTATGTTAGTGAGGGGTATTTGTGTCTGTTATGTGGTCAGGGCATGATGGTGAGTGAGGGGTATTTGTGTCTGTTATGTGGTCAGGGCATGATGTGAGTGAGGGGTATTTGTGTCTCTGTTATGTGGTCAGGGCATGATGTGAGTGAGGGTATTTGTGTCTGTTATGTGGTCAGGGCATTATGTGAATGAGGGGTATTTGTGCCTGTTATGTGGTCAGGGCATGATGTGAGTGAGGGGTATTTGTGCCTGTTATGTGGTCAGGGCATGATGTGAGTGAGGGGTATTTGTGTGTTTGTTATGTGGTCAGGGTATGATGTGAGTGAGGGGTATTTGTGTCTGTTATGTGGTCAGGGTATGATGTGAGTGAGGGGTATTTGTGTCTATTATGTGGTCAGGGTATTATGTGAGTGAGGGGTATATGTGTCTGTTATGTGGTCAGGGTATTATGTGAGTGAGTGGTATATGTGTCTGTTATGTGGTCAGGGTATTATGTGAGTGAGGGGTATTTGTGTGTCTATTATGTGGTCAGGGTATGATGTGAGTGAGGGGTATTTGTGTCTATTATGTGGTCAGTGAATGATGTGAGTGAGGGGTATTTGTGTCTATTATGTGGTCAGGGTATGATGTGAGTGAGGGGTATTTGTGTGTCTGATATGAGGTCAGGGCATGATGTGAGTGAGGGGTATTTGTGTGTCTGTTATGTGGTCAGGGCATGATGAGAGTGAGGGGTATTTGTGTCTATTATGTGGTCAGGGCATGATGTGAGTGAGGGGTATTTGTGTGTCTGATATGAGGTCAGGGAATGACGTGAGTGAGGTGTATTTGTGTGTCTCTTATATAGTCAGGGTATGGTGTGAGTGAGGGGTATTTGTGTCTTCTGTGGTCAGGGCATGATGTGAGTGAGGGTTATTTGTGTCTGTTATGTGGTCAGGGCATGATGGTGAGTGAGGGGTATTTGTGTCTGTTATGTGGTCAGGGCATGATGTGAGTGAGGGGTAATTGTGTCTCTGTTATGTGGTCAGGGAATGATGTGAGTGAGGGGTATTTGTGTCTGTTATGTGGTCAGGGTATTATGTGAGTGAGGAGTATTTGTGTGCCAGTTATGTGGTCAGGGCATGATGTGAGTGAGGGGTATTTGTGTCTGTTATGTGGTCAGGGCATGATGTGAGTGAGGGGTATTTGTATCTGTTATGTGGTCAGGGTATTATGTGAGTGAGGGGTATTTGTGTGCCTGTTATGTGGTCAGGGCTTGATGTGAGTGAGGGGTATTTTTGTCTGTTATGTGGTCAGGGCATGATGTGAGTGAGGGGTATTTGTGTCTGTTATGTGGTCAGGGCATTATGTGAGTGAGGGGTATTTGTGTCTGTTATGTGGTCAGTGCATGATGGTGAGTGATGGGTATGTGTGTCTGTTATGTGGTCAGGGCATGATGTGAGTGAGGGGTATTTGTGTCTCTGTTATGTGGTCAGGGCATGATGTGAGTGAGGGGTATTTGTGTCTGTTATGTGGTCAGGGCAATATGTGAATGAGGGGTATTTGTGCCTGTTATGTGGTCAGGGCATGATGTGAGTGAGGGGTATTTGTGCCTGTTATGTGGTCAGGGCATGATGTGAGTGAGGGGTATTTGTGTCTCTGTTATGTGGTCAGGGCATGATGTGAGTGAGGGGTATTTGTGTCTGTTATGTGGTCAGGGTATTATGTGAGTGAGGGGTATTTGTGTGCCTGTTATGTGGTCAGGGCATGATGTGAGTGAGGGGTATTTGGGTCTGTTATGTGGTCAGGGCATGATGTGAGTGAGGGGTATTTGTGTCTGTTATGTGGTCAGGGCATGATGTGAGTGAGGGGTATTTGTGTGCCTGTTATGTGGTCAGGGTATGATGTGAGTGAGGGGTATTTGTGTCTCTGTTATGTGGTCAGGGCATGATGTGAGTGAGGGGTATTTGTGTCTGTTATGTGGTCAGGGTATTATGTGAGTGAGGGGTATTTGTGTGCCTGTTATGTGGTCAGGGCATGATGTGAGTGAGGGGTATTTGTGTCTGTTATGTGGTCAGGGCATGATGTGAGTGAGGGGTATTTGTGTCTGTTATGTGGTCAGGGCATTATGTGAGTGAGGGGTATTTGTGTCTGTTATGTGGTCAGGGCATGATGGTGAGTGAGGGGAATTTGTGTCTGTTATGTGGTCAGGGCATGATGTGAGTGAGGGGTATTTGTGTCTCTGTTATGTGGTCAGGGCATGATTTGAGTGAGGGTATTTGTGTCTGTTATGTGGTCAGGGCATTATGTGAATGAGGGGTATTTGTGCCTGTTATGTGGTCAGGGCATGATGTGAGTGAGGGGTATTTGTGCCTGTTATGTGGTCAGGGCATGATGTGAGTGAGGGGTATTTGTGTGTTTGTTATGTGGTCAGGGTATGATGTGAGTGAGGGGTATTTGTGTCTGTTATGTGGTCAGGGTATGATGTGAGTGAGGGGTATTTGTGTCTATTATGTGGTCAGGGTATTATGTGAGTGAGGGGTATATGTGTCTGTTATGTGGTCAGGGTATTATGTGAGTGAGTGGTATATGTGTCTGTTATGTGGTCAGGGTATTATGTGAGTGAAGGGTATTTGTGTGTCTGTTATGTGGTCAGGGTATGATGTGAGTGAGGGGTATTTGTGTCTATTATGTGGTCAGTGAATGATGTGAGTGAGGGGTATTTGTGTCTGTTATGTGGTCAGGGTAAGATGTGAGTGAGGGGTATTTGTGTGTCTGATATGAGGTCAGGGCATGATGTGAGTGAGGGGTATTTGTGTGTCTGTTATGTGGTCAGGGCATGATGAGAGTGAGGGGTATTTGTGTCTGTTATGTGGTCAGGGCATGATGTGAGTGAGGGGTATTTGTGTTTCTGATATGAGGTCAGGGAATGACGTGAGTGAGGTGTATTTGTGTGTCTCTTATATAGTTAGGGTATGGTGTGAGTGAGGGGTATTTGTGTCTTCTGTGGTCAGGGCATGATGTGAGTGAGGGTTATTTGTGTCTGTTATGTGGTCAGGGCATGATGGTGAGTGAGGGGTATTTGTGTCTGTTATGTGGTCAGGGCATGATGTGAGTGAGGGGTAATTGTGTCTCTGTTATGTGGTCAGGGCATGATGTGAGTGAGGGGTATTTGTGTCTGTTATGTGGTCAGGGTATTATGTGAGTGAGGATAATTTGTGTGCCAGTTATGTGGTCAGGGCATGATGTGAGTGAGGGGTATTTGTGTCTGTTATGTGGTTAGGGCATGATGTGGGTGAGGGGTATTTGTATCTGTTATGTGGTCAGGGTATTATGTGAGTGAGGGGTATTTGTGTGCCTGTTATGTGGTCAGGGCATGATGTGAGTGAGGCGTATTTGTGTCTGTTATGTGGTCAGGGCATGATGTGAGTGAGGGGTATTTGTGTCTGTTATGTGGTCAGGGCATTATGTGAGTGAGGGGTATTTGTGTCTGTTATGTGGTCAGGGCATGATGGTGAGTGATGGGTATGTGTGTCTGTTATGTGGTCAGGGCATGATGTGAGTGAGGGGTATTTGTGTCTCTGTTATGTGGTCAGGGCATGATGTGAGTGAGGGGTATTTGTGTCTGTTATGTGGTCAGGGCATTATGTGAATGAGGGGTATTTGTGCCTGTTATGTGGTCAGGGCATGATGTGAGTGAGGGGTATTTGTGCCTGTTATGTGGTCAGGGCATGATGTGAGTGAGGGGTATTTGTGTGCCTGTTATGTGGTCAGGGTATGATGTGAGTGAGGGGTATTTGTGTCTCTGTTATGTGGTCAGGGCATGATGTGAGTGAGGGGTATTTGTGTCTGTTATGTGGTCAGGGCATGATGGTGAGTGAGGGGTATATGTGTGTCTGATATGAGTTCAGGGAATGATGTGAGTGAGGTGTATTTGTGTGTCTCTTATATGGTCAGGGTATGGTGTGAGTGAGGGGTATTTGTGTCTTCTGTGGTCAGGGCATGATGTGAGTGAGGGGTATTTGTGTGTTTGTTATGTGGTCAGGGTATGATGTGAGTGAGGGGTATTTGTGTCTGTTATGTGGTCAGGGGATGATGTGAGTGAGGGGTATTTGTGTCTAATATGTGGTCAGGGCATGATGTGAGTGAGGGGTATTTGTGCCTGTTATGTGGTCAGGGCATGATGTGAGTGAGGGGTATTTGTGTGTTTGTTATGTGGTCAGGGTATGATGTGAGTGAGGGGTATATGTGTCTGTTATGTGGTCAGGGTATTATGTGAGTGAGTGGTATATGTGTCTGTTATGTGGTCAGGGTATTATGTGAGTGAGGGGTATTTGTGTGTCTGTTATGTGGTCAGGGTATGATGTGAGTGAGAGGTATTTGTGTCTATTATGTGGTCAGTGAATGATGTGAGTGAGGGGTATTTGTGTCTGTTATGTGGTCAGGGCATGATGGTGAGTGATGGGTATGTGTGTCTGTTATGTGGTCAGGGCATGATGTGAGTGAGGGGTATTTGTGTCTCTGTTATGTGGTCAGGGCATGATGTGAGTGAGGGGTATTTGTGTCTGTTATGTGGTCAGGGCATTATGTGAATGAGGGGTATTTGTGCCTGTTATGTGGTCAGGGCATGATGTGAGTGAGGGGTATTTGTGCCTGTTATGTGGTCAGGGCATGATGTGAGTGAGGGGTATTTGTGTGCCTGTTATGTGGTCAGGGTATGATGTGAGTGAGGGGTATTTGTGTCTCTGTTATGTGGTCAGGGCATGATGTGAGTGAGGGGTATTTGTGTCTGTTATGTGGTCAGGGCATGATGGTGAGTGAGGGGTATATGTGTGTCTGATATGAGTTCAGGGAATGATGTGAGTGAGGTGTATTTGTGTGTCTCTTATATGGTCAGGGTATGGTGTGAGTGAGGGGTATTTGTGTCTTCTGTGGTCAGGGCATGATGTGAGTGAGGGGTATTTGTGTGTTTGTTATGTGGTCAGGGTATGATGTGAGTGAGGGGTATTTGTGTCTGTTATGTGGTCAGGGGATGATGTGAGTGAGGGGTATTTGTGTCTAATATGTGGTCAGGGCATGATGTGAGTGAGGGGTATTTGTGCCTGTTATGTGGTCAGGGCATGATGTGAGTGAGGGGTATTTGTGTGTTTGTTATGTGGTCAGGGTATGATGTGAGTGAGGGGTATATGTGTCTGTTATGTGGTCAGGGTATTATGTGAGTGAGTGGTATATGTGTCTGTTATGTGGTCAGGGTATTATGTGAGTGAGGGGTATTTGTGTGTCTGTTATGTGGTCAGGGTATGATGTGAGTGAGAGGTATTTGTGTCTATTATGTGGTCAGTGAATGATGTGAGTGAGGGGTATTTGTGTCTGTTATGTGGTCAGGGCATGATGTGAGTGAGGGGTATTTGTGTCTGTTATGTGGTCAGGGTATGATGTGAGTGAGGGGTATTTGTGTGTCTGATATGAGGTCAGGGCATGATGTGAGTGAGGGGTATTTGTGTGTCTGTTATGTGGTCAGGGCATGATGAGAGTGAGGGGTATTTGTGTCTGTTATGTGGTCAGGGTATGATGTGAGTGAGGGGTAAATGTGTGTCTGATATGAGGTCAGGGAATGATGTGAGTGAGGTGTATTTGTGTGTCTCTTATATGGTCAGGGTATGGTGTGAGTGAGGGGTATTTGTGTCTTCTGTGGTCAGAGCATGATGTGAGTGTGGGTTATTTGTGTCTGTTATGTGGTCAGGGCATGATGGTGAGTGAGGGGTATTTGTGTCTGTTATGTGGTCAGGGCATGATGTGAGTGAGGGGTATTTGTGTCTCTGTTATGTGGTCAGGGCATGATGTGAGTGAGGGGTATTTGTGTCTGTTATGTGGTCAGGGTATTATGTGAGTGAGGGGTATTTGTGTGCCTGTTATGTGGTCAGGGCATGATGTGAGTGAGGGGTATTTGTGTCTGTTATGTGGTCAGGGCATGATGTGAGTGAGGGGTATTTGTGTCTGTTATGTGGTCAGGGCATGATGTGAGTGAGGGGTATTTGTGTGCCTGTTATGTGGTCAGGGTATGATGTGAGTGAGGGGTATTTGTGTCTCTGTTATGTGGTCAGGGCATGATGTGAGTGAGGGGTATTTGTGTCTGTTATGTGGTCAGGGTATTATGTGAGTGAGGGGTATTTGTGTGCCTGTTATGTGGTCAGGGCATGATGTGAGTGAGGGGTATTTGTGTCTGTTATGTGGTCTGGGCATGATGTGAGTGAAGGGTATTTGTGTCTGTTATGTGGTCAGGGCATTATGTGAGTGAGGGGTATTTGTGTCTGTTATGTGGTCAGGGCATGATGGTGAGTGAGGGGTATTTGTGTCTGTTATGTGGTCAGGGCATGATGTGAGTGAGGGGTATTTGTGTCTCTGTTATGTGGTCAGGGCATGATGTGAGTGAGGGTATTTGTGTCTGTTATGTGGTCAGGGCATTATGTGAATGAGGGGTATTTGTGCCTGTTATGTGGTCAGGGCATGATGTGAGTGAGGGGTATTTGTGCCTGTTATGTGGTCAGGGCATGATGTGAGTGAGGGGTATTTGTGTGTTTGTTATGTGGTCAGGGTATGATGTGAGTGAGGGGTATTTGTGTCTGTTATGTGGTCAGGGTATGATGTGAGTGAGGGGTATTTGTGTCTATTATGTGGTCAGGGTATTATGTGAGTGAGGGGTATATGTGTCTGTTATGTGGTCAGGGTATTATGTGAGTGAGTGGTATATGTGTCTGTTATGTGGTCAGGGTATTATGTGAGTGAGAGGTATTTGTGTGTCTGTTATGTGGTCAGGGTATAATGTGAGTGAGGGGTATTTGTGTCTATTATGTGGTCAGTGAATGATGTGAGTGAGGGGTATTTGTGTCTATTATGTGGTCAGGGTATGATGTGAGTGAGGGGTATTTGTGTGTCTGATATGAGGTCAGGGCATGATGTGAGTGAGGGGTATTTGTGTGTCTGTTATGTGGTCAGGGCATGATGAGAGTGAGGGGTATTTGTGTCTGTTATGTGGTCAGGGCATGATGTGAGTGAGGGGTATTTGTGTGTCTGATATGAGGTCAGCGAATGACGTGAGTGAGGTGTATTTGTGTGTCTCTTATATAGTCAGGGTATGGTGTGAGTGAGGGGTATTTGTGTCTTCTGTGGTCAGGGCATGATGTGAGTGAGGGTTATTTGTGTCTGTTATGTGGTCAGGGCATGATGGTGAGTGAGGGGTATTTGTGTCTGTTATGTGGTCAGGGCATGATGTGAGTGAGGGGTAATTGTGTCTCTGTTATGTGGTCAGGGCATGATGTGAGTGAGGGGTATTTGTGTCTGTTATGTGGTCAGGGTATTATGTGAGTGAGGAGTATTTGTGTGCCAGTTATGTGGTCAGGGCATGATGTGAGTGAGGGGTATTTGTGTCTGTTATGTGGTCAGGGCATGATGTGAGTGAGGGGTATTTGTATCTGTTATGTGGTCAGGGTATTATGTGAGTGAGGGGTATTTGTGTGCCTGTTATGTGGTCAGGGCTTGATGTGAGTGAGGGGTATTTGTGTCTGTTATGTGGTCAGGGCATGATGTGAGTGAGGGGTATTTGTATCTGTTATGTGGTCAGGGTATTATGTGAGTGAGGGGTATTTGTGTGCCTGTTATATGGTCAGGGCATGATGTGAGTGAGGGGTATTTGTGTCTGTTATGTGGTCAGGGCATGATGTGAGTGAGGGGTATTTGTGTCTGTTATGTGGTCAGGGCATGATGTGAGTGAGGGGTATTTGTGTGCCTGTTATGTGGTCAGGGTATGATGTGAGTGAGGGGTATTTGTGTCTCTGTTATGTGGTCAGGGCATGATGTGAGTGAGGGGTATTTGTGTCTGTTATGTGGTCAGGGCATGATGGTGAGTGAGGGGTATATGTGTGTCTGATATGAGTTCAGGGAATGATGTGAGTGAGGTGTATTTGTGTGTCTCTTATATGGTCAGGGTATGGTGTGAGTGAGGGGTATTTGTGTCTTCTGTGGTCAGTGCATGATGTGAGTGAGGGGTATTTGTGTGTTTGTTATGTGGTCAGGGTATGATGTGAGTGAGGGGTATTTGTGTCTGTTATGTGGTCAGGGGATGATGTGAGTGAGGGGTATTTGTGTCTAATATGTGGTCAGGGCATGATGTGAGTGAGGGGTATTTGTGCCTGTTATGTGGTCAGGGCATGATGTGAGTGAGGGGTATTTGTGTGTTTGTTATGTGGTCAGGGTATGATGTGAGTGAGGGGTATATGTGTCTGTTATGTGGTCAGGGTATTATGTGAGTGAGTGGTATATGTGTCTGTTATGTGGTCAGGGTATTATGTGAGTGAGGGGTATTTGTGTGTCTGTTATGTGGTCAGGGTATGATGTGAGTGAGGGGTATTTGTGTCTATTATGTGGTCAGTGAATGATGTGAGTGAGGGGTATTTGTGTCTGTTATGTGGTCAGGGGATGATGTGAGTGAGGGGTATTTGTGTCTATTATGTGGTCAGTGAATGATGTGAGTGAGGGGTATTTGTGTCTGTTATGTGGTCAGGGTATGATGTGAGTGAGGGGTATTTGTGTGTCTGATATGAGGTCAGGGCATGATGTGAGTGAGGGGTATTTGTGTGTCTGTTATGTGGTCAGAGCATGATGAGAGTGAGGGGTATTTGTGTCTGTTATGTGGTCAGGGCATGATGTGAGTGAGGGGTATATGTGTGTCTGATATGAGGTCAGGGAATGATGTGAGTGACGTGTATTTGTGTGTCTCTTATATGGTCAGGGTATGGTGTGAGTGAGGGGTATTTGTGTCTTCTGTGGTCAGGGCATGATGTGAGTGAGGGTTATTTGTGTCTGTTATGTGGTCAGGGCATGATGGTGAGTGAGGGGTATTTGTGTCTGTTATGTGGTCAGCGCATGATGTGAGTGAGGGGTATTTGTGTCTCTATTATGTGGTCAGTGAATGATGTGAGTGAGGGGTATTTGTGTCTATTATGTGGTCAGGGTATGATGTGAGTGAGGGGTATTTGTGTGTCTGATATGAGGTCAGGGCATGATGTGAGTGAGGGGTATTTGTGTGTCTGTTATGTGGTCAGGGCATGATGAGAGTGAGGGGTATTTGTATCTGTTATGTGGTCAGGGTATTATGTGAGTGAGGGGTATTTGTGTGCCTGTTATGTGGTCAGGGCTTGATGTGAGTGAGGGGTATTTGTGTCTGTTATGTGGTCAGGGCATGATGTGAGTGAGGGGTATTTGTGTCTGTTATGTGGTCAGGGTATGATGTGAGTGAGGGGTATTTGTGTCTATTATGTGGTCAGGGTATTATGTGAGTGAGGGGTATATGTGTCTGTTATGTGGTCAGGGTATTATGTGAGTGAGTGGTATATGTGTCTGTTATGTGGTCAGGGTATTATGTGAGTGAGAGGTATTTGTGTGTCTGTTATGTGGTCAGGGTATGATGTGAGTGAGGGGTATTTGTGTCTATTATGTGGTCAGTGAATGATGTGAGTGAGGGGTATTTGTGTCTATTATGTGGTCAGGGTATGATGTGAGTGAGGGGTATTTGTGTGTCTGATATGAGGTCAGGGCATGATGTGAGTGAGGGGTATTTGTGTGTCTGTTATGTGGTCAGGGCATGATGAGAGTGAGGGGTATTTGTGTCTGTTATGTGGTCAGGGCATGATGTGAGTGAGGGGTATTTGTGTGTCTGATATGAGGTCAGCGAATGACGTGAGTGAGGTGTATTTGTGTGTCTCTTATATAGTCAGGGTATGGTGTGAGTGAGGGGTATTTGTGTCTTCTGTGGTCAGGGCATGATGTGAGTGAGGGTTATTTGTGTCTGTTATGTGGTCAGGGCATGATGGTGAGTGAGGGGTATTTGTGTCTGTTATGTGGTCAGGGCATGATGTGAGTGAGGGGTAATTGTGTCTCTGTTATGTGGTCAGGGCATGATGTGAGTGAGGGGTATTTGTGTCTGTTATGTGGTCAGGGTATTATGTGAGTGAGGAGTATTTGTGTGCCAGTTATGTGGTCAGGGCATGATGTGAGTGAGGGGTATTTGTGTCTGTTATGTGGTCAGGGCATGATGTGAGTGAGCGGTATTTGTATCTGTTATGTGGTCAGGGTATTATGTGAGTGAGGGGTATTTGTGTGCCTGTTATGTGGTCAGGGCTTGATGTGAGTGAGGGGTATTTGTGTCTGTTATGTGGTCAGGGCATGATGTGAGTGAGGGGTATTTGTATCTGTTATGTGGTCAGGGTATGATGTGAGTGAGGGGTATTTGTGTGCCTGTTATGTGGTCAGGGTATGATGTGAGTGAGGGGTATTTGTGTCTCTGTTATGTGGTCAGGGCATGATGTGAGTGAGGGGTATTTGTGTCTGTTATGTGGTCAGGGCATGATGGTGAGTGAGGGGTATATGTGTGTCTGATATGAGATCAGGGAATGATGTGAGTGAGGTGTATTTGTGTGTCTCTTATATGGTCAGGGTATGGTGTGAGTGAGGGGTATTTGTGTCTTCTGTGGTCAGGGCATGATGTGAGTGAGGGGTATTTGTGTGTTTGTTATGTGGTCAGGGTATGATGTGAGTGAGGGGTATTTGTGTCTGTTATGTGGTCAGGGGATGATGTGAGTGAGGGGTATTTGTGTCTAATATGTGGTCAGGGCATGATGTGAGTGAGGGGTATTTGTGCCTGTTATGTGGTCAGGGCATGATGTGAGTGAGGGGTATTTGTGTGTTTGTTATGTGGTCAGGGTATGATGTGAGTGAGGGGTATATGTGTCTGTTATGTGGTCAGGGTATTATGTGAGTGAGTGGTATATGTGTCTGTTATGTGGTCAGGGTATTATGTGAGTGAGGGGTATTTGTGTGTCTGTTATGTGGTCAGGGTATGATGTGAGTGAGGGGTATTTGTGTCTATTATGTGGTCAGTGAATGATGTGAGTGAGGGGTATTTGTGTCTGTTATGTGGTCAGTGAATGATGTGAGTGAGGGGTATTTGTGTCTGTTATGTGGTCAGGGTATGATGTGAGTGAGGGGTATTTGTGTGTCTGATATGAGGTCAGGGCATGATGTGAGTGAGGGGTAATTGTGTGTCTGTTATGTGGTCAGAGCATGATGAGAGTGAGGGGTATTTGTGTCTGTTATGTGGTCAGGGCATGATGTGAGTGAGGGGTATATGTGTGTCTGATATGAGGTCAGGGAATGATGTGAGTGACGTGTATTTGTGTGTCTCTTATATGGTCAGGGTATGGTGTGAGTGAGGGGTATTTGTGTCTTCTGTGGTCAGGGCATGATGTGAGTGAGGGTTATTTGTGTCTGTTATGTGGTCAGGGCATGATGGTGAGTGAGGGGTATTTGTGTCTGTTATGTGGTCAGGGCATGATGTGAGTGAGGGGTATTTGTGTCTCTATTATGTGGTCAGTGAATGATGTGAGTGAGGGGTATTTGTGTCTATTATGTGGTCAGGGTATGATGTGAGTGAGGGGTATTTGTGTGTCTGATATGAGGTCAGGGCATGATGTGAGTGAGGGGTATTTGTGTGTCTGTTATGTGGTCAGGGCATGATGAGAGTGAGGGGTATTTGTGTCTGTTATGTGGTCAGGGCATGATGTGAGTGAGGGGTATTTGTGTTTCTGATATGAGGTCAGGGAATGACATGAGTGAGGTGTATTTGTGTGTCTCTTATATAGTCAGGGTATGGTGTGAGTGAGGGGTATTTGTGTCTTCTGTGGTCAGGGCATGATGTGAGTGAGGGTTATTTGTGTCTGTTATGTGGTCAGGGCATGATGGTGAGTGAGGGGTATTTGTGTCTGTTATGTGGTCAGGGCATGATGTGAGTGAGGGGTAATTGTGTCTCTGTTATGTGGTCAGGGCATGATGTGAGTGAGGGGTATTTGTGTCTTTTATGTGGTCAGGGTATTATGTGAGTGAGGAGTATTTGTGTGCCAGTTATGTGGTCAGGGCATGATGTGAGTGAGGGGTATTTGTGTCTGTTATGTGGTTAGGGCATGATGTGGGTGAGGGGTATTTGTATCTGTTATGTGGTCAGGGTATTATGTGAGTGAGGGGTATTTGTGTGCCTGTTATGTGGTCAGGGCATGATGGTGAGTGATGGGTATGTGTGTCTGTTATGTGGTCAGGGCATGATGTGAGTGAGGGGTATTTGTGTCTCTGTTATGTGGTCAGGGCATTATGTGAGTGAGGGGTATTTGTGTCTGTTATGTGGTCAGGGCATTATGTGAATGAGGGGTATTTGTGCCTGTTATGTGGTCAGGGCATGATGTGAGTGAGGGGTATTTGTGCCTGTTATGTGGTCAGGGCATGATGTGAGTGAGGGGTATTTGTGCCTGTTATGTGGTCAGGGCATGATGTGAGTGAGGGGTATTTGTGTGTTTGTTATGTGGTCAGGGTATGATGTGAGTGAGGGGTATATGTGTCTGTTATGTGGTCAGGGTATTATGTGAGTGAGTGGTATATGTGTCTGTTATGTGGTCAGGGTATTATGTGAGTGAGGGGTATTTGTGTGTCTGTTATGTGGTCAGGGTATGATGTGAGTGAGGGGTATTTGTGTCTATTATGTGGTCAGTGAATGATGTGAGTGAGGGGTATTTGTGTCTGTTATGTGGTCAGTGAATGATGTGAGTGAGGGGTATTTGTGTCTGTTATGTGGTCAGGGTATGATGTGAGTGAGGGGTATTTGTGTGTCTGATATGAGGTCAGGGCATGATGTGAGTGAGGGGTAATTGTGTGTCTGTTATGTGGTCAGAGCATGATGAGAGTGAGGGGTATTTGTGTCTGTTATGTGGTCAGGGCATGATGTGAGTGAGGGGTATATGTGTGTCTGATATGAGGTCAGGGAATGATGTGAGTGACGTGTATTTGTGTGTCTCTTATATGGTCAGGGTATGGTGTGAGTGAGGGGTATTTGTGTCTTCTGTGGTCAGGGCATGATGTGAGTGAGGGTTATTTGTGTCTGTTATGTGGTCAGGGCATGATGGTGAGTGAGGGGTATTTGTGTCTGTTATGTGGTCAGGGCATGATGTGAGTGAGGGGTATTTGTGTCTCTATTATGTGGTCAGTGAATGATGTGAGTGAGGGGTATTTGTGTCTATTATGTGGTCAGGGTATGATGTGAGTGAGGTGTATTTGTGTGTCTGATATGAGGTCAGGGCATGATGTGAGTGAGGGGTATTTGTGTGTCTGTTATGTGGTCAGGGCATGATGAGAGTGAGGGGTATTTGTGTCTGTTATGTGGTCAGGGCATGATGTGAGTGAGGGGTATTTGTGTTTCTGATATGAGGTCAGGGAATGACATGAGTGAGGTGTATTTGTGTGTCTCTTATATAGTCAGGGTATGGTGTGAGTGAGGGGTATTTGTGTCTTCTGTGGTCAGGGCATGATGTGAGTGAGGGTTATTTGTGTCTGTTATGTGGTCAGGGCATGATGGTGAGTGAGGGGTATTTGTGTCTGTTATGTGGTCAGGGCATGATGTGAGTGAGGGGTAATTGTGTCTCTGTTATGTGGTCAGGGCATGATGTGAGTGAGGGGTATTTGTGTCTTTTATGTGGTCAGGGTATTATGTGAGTGAGGAGTATTTGTGTGCCAGTTATGTGGTCAGGGCATGATGTGAGTGAGGGGTATTTGTGTCTGTTATGTGGTTAGGGCATGATGTGGGTGAGGGGTATTTGTATCTGTTATGTGGTCAGGGTATTATGTGAGTGAGGGGTATTTGTGTGCCTGTTATGTGGTCAGGGCATGATGGTGAGTGATGGGTATGTGTGTCTGTTATGTGGTCAGGGCATGATGTGAGTGAGGGGTATTTGTGTCTCTGTTATGTGGTCAGGGCATTATGTGAGTGAGGGGTATTTGTGTCTGTTATGTGGTCAGGGCATTATGTGAATGAGGGGTATTTGTGCCTGTTATGTGGTCAGGGCATGATGTGAGTGAGGGGTATTTGTGCCTGTTATGTGGTCAGGGCATGATGTGAGTGAGGGGTATTTGTGTGCCTGTTATGTGGTCAGGGTATGATGTGAGTGAGGGGTATTTGTGTCTCTGTTATGTGGTCAGGGCATGATGTGAGTGAGGGGTATTTGTGTCTGTTATGTGGTCAGGGCATGATGGTGAGTGAGGGGTATATGTGTGTCTGATATGAGTTCAGGGAATGATGTGAGTGAGGTGTATTTGTGTGTCTCTTATATGGTCAGGGTATGGTGTGAGTGAGGGGTATTTGTGTCTTCTGTGGTCAGGGCATGATGTGAGTGAGGGGTATTTGTGTGTTTGTTATGTGGTCAGGGTATGATGTGAGTGAGGGGTATTTGTGTCTGTTATGTGGTCAGGGGATGATGTGAGTGAGGGGTATTTGTGTCTAATATGTGGTCAGGGCATGATGTGAGTGAGGGGTATTTGTGCCTGTTATGTGGTCAGGGCATGATGTGAGTGAGGGGTATTTGTGTGTTTGTTATGTGGTCAGGGTATGATGTGAGTGATGGGTATATGTGTCTGTTATGTGGTCAGGGTATTATGTGAGTGAGTGGTATATGTGTCTGTTATGTGGTCAGGGTATTATGTGAGTGAGGGGTATTTGTGTGTCTGTTATGTGGTCAGGGTATGATGTGAGTGAGGGGTATTTGTGTCTATTATGTGGTCAGTGAATGATGTGAGTGAGGGGTATTTGTGTCTGTTATGTGGTCAGGGGATGATGTGAGTGAGGGGTATTTGTGTCTATTATGTGGTCAGTGAATGATGTGAGTGAGGGGTATTTGTGTGTGTTATGTGGTCAGGGTATGATGTGAGTGAGGGGTATTTGTGTGTCTGATATGAGGTCAGGGCATGATGTGAGTGAGGGGTATTTGTGTGTCTGTTATGTGGTCAGGGCATGATGAGAGTGAGGGGTATTTGTGTCTGTTATGTGGTCAGGGTATGATGTGAGTGAGGGGTAAATGTGTGTCTGATATGAGGTCAGGGAATGATGTGAGTGAGGTGTATTTGTGTGTCTCTTATATGGTCAGGGTATGGTGTGAGTGAGGGGTATTTGTGTCTTCTGTGGTCAGAGCATGATGTGAGTGTGGGTTATTTGTGTCTGTTATGTGGTCAGGGCATGATGGTGAGTGAGGGGTATTTGTGTCTGTTATGTGGTCAGGGCATGATGTGAGTGAGGGGTATTTGTGTCTCTGTTATGTGGTCAGGGCATGATGTGAGTGAGGGGTATTTGTGTCTGTTATGTGGTCAGGGTATTATGTGAGTGAGGGGTATTTGTGTGCCTGTTATGTGGTCAGGGCATGATGTGAGTGAGGGGTATTTGTGTCTGTTATGTGGTCAGGGCATGATGTGAGTGAGGGGTATTTGTGTCTGTTATGTGGTCAGGGCATGATGTGAGTGAGGGGTATTTGTGTGCCTGTTATGTGGTCAGGGTATGATGTGAGTGAGGGGTATTTGTGTCTCTGTTATGTGGTCAGGGCATGATGTGAGTGAGGGGTATTTGTGTCTGTTATGTGGTCAGGGTATTATGTGAGTGAGGGGTATTTGTGTGCCTGTTATGTGGTCAGGGCATGATGTGAGTGAGGGGTATTTGTGTCTGTTATGTGGTCTGGGCATGATGTGAGTGAGGGGTATTTGTGTCTGTTATGTGGTCAGGGCATTATGTGAGTGAGGGGTATTTGTGTCTGTTATGTGGTCAGGGCATGATGGTGAGTGAGGGGTATTTGTGTCTGTTATGTGGTCAGGGCATGATGTGAGTGAGGGGTATTTGTGTCTCTGTTATGTGGTCAGGGCATGATGTGAGTGAGGGTATTTGTGTCTGTTATGTGGTCAGGGCATGATGTGAGTGAGGGTATTTGTGTCTGTTATGTGGTCAGGGCATTATGTGAATGAGGGGTATTTGTGCCTGTTATGTGGTCAGGGCATGATGTGAGTGAGGGGTATTTGTGCCTGTTATGTGGTCAGGGCATGATGTGAGTGAGGGGTATTTGTGTGTTTGTTATGTGGTCAGGGTATGATGTGAGTGAGGGGTATTTGTGTCTGTTATGTGGTCAGGGTATGATGTGAGTGAGGGGTATTTGTGTCTATTATGTGGTCAGGGTATTATGTGAGTGAGGGGTATATGTGTCTGTTATGTGGTCAGGGTATTATGTGAGTGAGTGGTATATGTGTCTGTTATGTGGTCAGGGTATTATGTGAGTGAGAGGTATTTGTGTGTCTGTTATGTGGTCAGGGTATGATGTGAGTGAGGGGTATTTGTGTCTATTATGTGGTCAGTGAATGATGTGAGTGAGGGGTATTTGTGTCTATTATGTGGTCAGGGTATGATGTGAGTGAGGGGTATTTGTGTGTCTGATATGAGGTCAGGGCATGATGTGAGTGAGGGGTATTTGTGTGTCTGTTATGTGGTCAGGGCATGATGAGAGTGAGGGGTATTTGTGTCTGTTATGTGGTCAGGGCATGATGTGAGTGAGGGGTATTTGTGTGTCTGATATGAGGTCAGGGAATGACGTGAGTGAGGTGTATTTGTGTGTCTCTTATATAGTCAGGGTATGGTGTGAGTGAGGGGTATTTGTGTCTTCTGTGGTCAGGGCATGATGTGAGTGAGGGTTATTTGTGTCTGTTATGTGGTCAGGGCATGATGGTGAGTGAGGGGTATTTGTGTCTGTTATGTGGTCAGGGCATGATGTGAGTGAGGGGTAATTGTGTCTCTGTTATGTGGTCAGGGCATGATGTGAGTGAGGGGTATTTGTGTCTGTTATGTGGTCAGGGTATTATGTGAGTGAGGAGTATTTGTGTGCCAGTTATGTGGTCAGGGCATGATGTGAGTGAGGGGTATTTGTGTCTGTTATGTGGTCAGGGCATGATGTGAGTGAGGGGTATTTGTATCTGTTATGTGGTCAGGGTATTATGTGAGTGAGGGGTATTTGTGTGCCTGTTATGTGGTCAGGGCTTGATGTGAGTGAGGGGTATTTGTGTCTGTTATGTGGTCAGGGCATGATGTGAGTGAGGGGTATTTGTATCTGTTATGTGGTCAGGGTATTATGTGAGTGAGGGGTATTTGTGTGCCTGTTATGTGGTCAGGGCATGATGTGAGTGAGGGGTGTTTGTGTCTGTTATGTGGTCAGGGCATGATGTGAGTGAGGGGTATTTGTGTCTGTTATGTGGTCAGGGCATGATGTGAGTGAGGGGTATTTGTGTGCCTGTTATGTGGTCAGGGTATGATGTGAGTGAGGGGTATTTGTGTCTCTGTTATGTGGTCAGGGCATGATGTGAGTGAGGGGTATTTGTGTCTGTTATGTGGTCAGGGCATGATGGTGAGTGAGGGGTATATGTGTGTCTGATATGAGTTCAGGGAATGATGTGAGTGAGGTGTATTTGTGTGTCTCTTATATGGTCAGGGTATGGTGTGAGTGAGGGGTATTTGTGTCTTCTGTGGTCAGGGCATGATGTGAGTGAGGGGTATTTGTGTGTTTGTTATGTGGTCAGGGTATGATGTGAGTGAGGGGTATTTGTGTCTGTTATGTGGTCAGGGGATGATGTGAGTGAGGGGTATTTGTGTCTAATATGTGGTCAGGGCATGATGTGAGTGAGGGGTATTTGTGCCTGTTATGTGGTCAGGGCATGATGTGAGTGAGGGGTATTTGTGTGTTTGTTATGTGGTCAGGGTATGATGTGAGTGAGGGGTATATGTGTCTGTTATGTGGTCAGGGTATTATGTGAGTGAGTGGTATATGTGTCTGTTATGTGGTCAGGGTATTATGTGAGTGAGGGGTATTTGTGTGTCTGTTATGTGGTCAGGGTATGATGTGAGTGAGGGTTATTTGTGTCTATTATGTGGTCAGTGAATGATGTGAGTGAGGGGTATTTGTGTCTGTTATGTGGTCAGGGGATGATGTGAGTGAGGGGTATTTGTGTCTATTATGTGGTCAGTGAATGATGTGAGTGAGGGGTATTTGTGTCTGTTATGTGGTCAGGGTATGATGTGAGTGAGGGGTATTTGTGTGTCTGATATGAGGTCAGGGCATGATGTGAGTGAGGGGTATTTGTGTGTCTGTTATGTGGTCAGAGCATGATGAGAGTGAGGGGTATTTGTGTCTGTTATGTGGTCAGGGCATGATGTGAGTGAGGGGTATATGTGTGTCTGATATGAGGTCAGGGAATGATGTGAGTGACGTATATTTGTGTGTCTCTTATATGGTCAGGGTATGGTGTGAGTGAGGGGTATTTGTGTCTT
The DNA here is from genome assembly GCA_031769625.1 of Taudactylus pleione. Lineage (NCBI taxonomy): Eukaryota > Metazoa > Chordata > Amphibia > Anura > Myobatrachidae > Taudactylus > Taudactylus pleione. Next base: position 5,713,419 of record JAUIMM010000126.1, on the reverse strand, counting down.
CTGTGGTCAGGGCATGATGTGAGTGAGGGTTATTTGTGTCTGTTATGTGGTCAGGGCATGATGGTGAGTGAGGGGTATTTGTGTCTGTTATGTGGTCAGGGCATGATGTGAGTGAGGGGTATTTGTGTCTCTGTTATGTGGTCAGGGCATGATGTGAGTGAGGGGTATTTGTGTCTGTTATGTGGTCAGGGTATTATGTGAGTGAGGGGTATTTGTGTGCCTGTTATGTGGTCAGGGCATGATGTGAGTGAGGGGTATTTGTGTCTGTTATGTGGTCAGGGCATGATGTGAGTGAGGGGTATTTATGTCTGTTATGTGGTCAGGGCATGATGTGAGTGAGGGGTATTTGTGTGCCTGTTATGTGGTCAGGGTATGATGTGAGTGAGGGGTATTTGTGTCTCTGTTATGTGGTCAGGGCATGATGTGAGTGAGGGGTATTTGTGTCTGTTATGTTGTCCGGGTATTATGTGAGTGAGGGGTATTTGTGTGCCTGTTATGTGGTCAGGGCATGATGTGATTGAGGGGTATTTGTGTCTGTTATGTGGTCTGGGCATGATGTGAGTGAGGGGTATTTGTGTCTGTTATGTGGTCAGGGCATTATGTGAGTGAGGGGTATTTGTGTCTATGTGGTCAGGGCATGATGGTGAGTGAGGGGTATTTGTGTCTGTTATGTGGTCAGGGCATGATGGGAGTGAGGGGTATTTGTGTCTCTTTTATGTGGTCAGGGCATGATGTGAGTGAGGGTATTTGTGTCTGTTATGTGGTCAGGGCATTATGTGAATGAGGGGTATTTGTGCCTGTTATGTGGTCAGGGCATGATGTGAGTGAGGGGTATTTGTGCCTGTTATGTGGTCAGGGCATGATGTGAGTGAGGGGTATTTGTGTGTTTGTTATGTGGTCAGGGTATGATGTGAGTGAGGGGTATTTGTGTCTGTTATGTGGTCAGGGTATGATGTGAGTGAGGGGTATTTGTGTCTATTATGTGGTCAGGGTATTATGTGAGTGAGGGGTATATGTGTCTGTTATGTGGTCAGGGTATTATGTGAGTGAGTGGTATATGTGTCTGTTATGTGGTCAGGGTATTATGTGAGTGAGGGGTATTTGTGTGTCTGTTATGTGGTCAGGGTATGATATGAGTGAGGGGTATTTGTGTCTATTATGTGGTCAGTGAATGATGTGAGTGAGGGGTATTTGTGTCTATTATGTGGTCAGGGTATGATGTGAGTGAGGGGTATTTGTGTGTCTGATATGAGGTCAGGGCATGATGTGAGTGAGGGGTATTTGTGTGTCTGTTATGTGGTCAGGGCATGATGTGAGTGAGGGTTATTTGTGTCTGTTATGTGGTCAGGGCATGATAGTGAGTGAGGGGTATTTGTGTCTGTTATGTGGTCAGGACATGATGTGAGTGAGGGGTATTTGTGTCTCTGTTATGTGGTCAGGGCATGATGTGTGAGGGGTATTTGTGTCTGTTATGTGGTCAGGGTATTATGTGAGTGAGGGGTATTTGTGTGCCTGTTATGTGGTCAGGGCATGATGTGAGTGAGGGGTATTTGTGTCTGTTATGTGGTCAGGGCATTATGTGAATGAGGGGTATTTGTGCCTGTTATGTGGTCAGGGCATGATGTGAGTGAGGGGTATTTGTGCCTGTTATGTGGTCAGGGCATGATGTGAGTGAGGGGTATTTGTGTGTTTGTTATGTGGTCAGGGTATGATGTGAGTGAGGGGTATTTGTGTCTGTTATGTGGTCAGGGTATGATGTGAGTGAGGGGTATTTGTGTCTATTATGTGGTCAGGGAATTATGTGAGTGAGGGGTATATGTGTCTGTTATGTGGTCAGGGTATTATGTGAGTGAGTGGTATATGTGTCTGTTATGTGGTCAGGGTATTATGTGAGTGAGGGGTATTTGTGTGTCTGTTATGTGGTCAGGGTATGATGTGAGTGAGGGGTATTTGTGTCTATTATGTGGTCAGTGAATGATGTGAGTGAGGGGTATTTGTGTCTGTTATGTGGTCAGGGTATGATGTGAGTGAGGGGTATTTGTGTGTCTGATATGAGGTCAGGGCATGATGTGAGTGAGGGGTATTTGTGTATCTGTTATGTGGTCAGGGCATGATGAGAGTGAGGGGTATTTGTGTCTGTTATGTGGTCAGGGCATGATGTGAGTGAGGGGTATTTGTGTGTCTGATATGAGGTCAGGGAATGACGTGAGTGAGGTGTATTTGTGTGTCTCTTATATAGTCAGGGTATGGTGTGAGTGAGGGGTATTTGTGTCTTCTGTGGTCAGGGCATGATGTGAGTGAGGGTTATTTGTGTCTGTTATGTGGTCAGGGCATGATGGTGAGTGAGGGGTATTTGTGTCTGTTATGTGGTCAGGGCATGATGTGAGTGAGGGGTAAATGTGTCTCTGTTATGTGGTCAGGGCATGATGTGAGTGAGGGGTATTTGTGTCTGTTATGTGGTCAGGGTATTATGTGAGTGAGGAGTATTTGTGTGCCAGTTATGTGGTCAGGGCATGATGTGAGTGAGGGGTATTTGTGTCTGTTATGTGGTCAGGGCATGATGTGAGTGAGGGGTATTTGTATCTGTTATGTGGTCAGGGTATTATGTGAGTGAGGGGTATTTGTGTGCCTGTTATGTGGTCAGGGCATGATGTGAGTGAGGGGTATTTGTGTCTGTTATGTGGTCAGGGCATGATGTGAGTGAGGGGTACTTGTGTCTGTTATGTGGTCAGGGCATTATGTGTGTGAGGGGTATTTGTGTCTGTTATGTGGTCAGGGCATGATGGTGAGTGATGGGTATGTGTGTCTGTTATGTGGTCAGGGCATGACGTGAGTGAGCGGTATTTGTGTCTCTGTTATGTGGTCAGGGCATGATGTGAGTGAGGGGTATTTGTGTCTGTTATGTGGTATGGGCATTATGTGAATGAGGGGTATTTGTGCCTGTTATGTGGTCAGGGCATGATGTGAGTGAGGGGTATTTGTGCCTGTTATGTGGTCAGGGCATGATGTGAGTGAGGGGTATTTGTGTGTCTGTTATGTGGTCAGGGTATTATGTGAGTGAGGGGTATATGTGTCTGTTATGTGGTCAGGGCATTATGTGAGTGAGGGGTATATGTGTCTGTTATGTGGCCAGGGTATTATGTGAGTGAGGGGTATTTGTGTGTCTGTTATGTGGTCAGGGCATGATGTGAGTGAGGGGTGTTTGTGTCTGATATGTGGTCAGGGTATTATGTGAGTGAGGGGTATTTTTGTGTCTGATATGAGGTCAGGGTATGATATGAGTGAGGTGTATTTGTGTGTCTGTTATATGGTCAGGGTATGGTGTGAGTGAGGGGTATTTGTGTCTGATATGAGGTCAGGGAATGATGTGAGTGAGGGGTATTTGTGTCTGTTATGTGGTATGGGCATGATGTGAGTGAGGGGTATTTGTGTGTTTGTTATGTGGTCAGGGTATGATGTGAGTGAGGGGTATTTGTGTCTGTTATGTGGTCAGGGTATGATGTGAGTGAGGGGTATTTGTGTCTATTATGTGGTCAGGGCATGATGTGAGTGAGGAGTATTTGTGTCTGTTATGTGGTCAGGGTATGATGTGAGTGAGGGGTATATGTGTCTGTTATGTGGTCAGGGTATTATGTGAGTCAGTGGTATATGTGTCTGTTATGTGGCCAGGGTATTATGTGAGTGAGGGGTATTTGTGTGTCTGTTATGTGGTCAGGGTATGATGTGAGTGAGGGGTATTTGTGTCTATTATGTGGTCAGTGAATGATGTGAGTGAGGGGTATTTGTGTCTGTTATGTGGTCAGGGTATGATGTGAGTGAGGGGTATTTGTGTGTCTGATATGAGGCCAGGGCATGATGTGAGTGAGGGGTATTTGTGTGTCTGTTATGTGGTCAGGGCATGATGAGAGTGAGGGGTATTTGTGTCTGATATGTGGTCAGGGCATGATGTGAGTGAGGGGTATTTGTGTGTCTGATATGAGGTCAGGGAATGATGTGAGTGAGGTGTATTTGTGTGTCTCTTATATGGTTAGGGTATGGTGTGAGTGAGGGGTATTTGTGTCTTCTGTGGTCAGGGCATGATGTGAGTGAGGGGTATTTGTGTCTGTTATGTGGTCAGGGCATGGTGGTGAGTGAGGGGTATTTGTGTCTGTTATGTGGTCAGGGCATGATGTGAGTGAGGGGTATTTGTGTCTCTGTTATGTGGTAAGGGCATGATGTGAGTGAGGGGTATTTGTGTCTGTTATGTGGTCAGGGTATTATGTGAGTGAGAGGTATTTGTGTGCTTGTCATGTGGTCAGGGCATGATGTGAGTGAGGGGTATTTGTGTCTGTTATGTGGTCAGGGCATGATGGTGAGTGAGGGGTATATGTGTGTCTGATATGAGTTCAGGGAATGATGTGAGTGAGGTGTATTTGTGTCTGTTATGTGGTCAGGGGATGATGTGAGTGAGGGGTATTTGTGTCTAATATGTGGTCAGGGCATGATGTGAGTGAGGGGTATTTGTGCCTGTTATGTGGTCAGGGCATGATGTGAGTGAGGGGTATTTGTGTGTTTGTTATGTGGTCAGGGTATGATGTGAGTGAGGGGTATATGTGTCTGTTATGTGGTCAGGGTATTATGTGAGTGAGTGGTATATGTGTCTGTTATGTGGTCAGGGTATTATGTGAGTGAGGGGTATTTGTGTGTCTGTTATGTGGTCAGGGTATGATGTGAGTGAGGGGTATTTGTGTCTATTATGTGGTCAGTGAATGATGTGAGTGAGGGGTATTTGTGTCTGTTATGTGGTCAGGGGATGATGTGAGTGAGGGGTATTTGTGTCTATTATGTGGTCAGTGAATGATGTGAGTGAGGGGTATTTGTGTCTGTTATGTGGTCAGGGTATGATGTGAGTGAGGGGTATTTGTTTGTCTGATATGAGGTCAGGGCATGATGTGAGTGAGGGGTATTTGTGTGTCTGTTATGTGGTCAGGGCATGATGAGAGTGAGGGGTATTTGTGTCTGTTATGTGGTCAGGGCATGATGTGAGTGAGGGGTATATGTGTGTCTGATATGAGGTCAGGGAAAGATGTGAGTGAGGTGTATTTGTGTGTCTCTTATATGGTCAGGGTATGGTGTGAGTGAGGGGTATTTGTGTCTTCTGTGGTCAGGGCATGATGTGAGTGAGGGTTATTTGTGTCTGTTATGTGGTCAGGGCATGATGGTGAGTGAGGGGTATTTGTGTCTGTTATGTGGTCAGGGCATGATGTGAGTGAGGGGTATTTGTGTCTCTGTTATGTGGTCAGGGCATGATGTGAGTGAGGGGTATTTGTGTCTGTTATGTGGTCAGTGAATGATGTGAGTGAGGGGTATTTGTGTCTGTTATGTGGTCAGGGGATGATGTGAGTGAGGGGTATTTGTGTCTATTATGTGGTCAGTGAATGATGTGAGTGAGGGGTATTTGTGTCTGTTATGTGGTCAGGGTATGATGTGAGTGAGGGGTATTTGTGTGTCTGATATGAGGTCAGGGCATGATGTGAGTGAGGGGTATTTGTGTGTCTGTTATGTGGTCAGGGCATGATGAGAGTGAGGGGTATTTGTGTCTGTTATGTGGTCAGGGCATGATGTGAGTGAGGGGTATATGTGTGTCTGATATGAGGTCAGGGAATGATGTGAGTGAGGTGTATTTGTGTCTCTTATATGGTCAGGGTATGGTGTGAGTGAGGGGTATTTGTGTCTTCTGTGGTCAGGGCATGATGTGAGTGAGGGTCATTTGTGTCTGTTATGTGGTCAGGGCATGATGGTGACTGAGGGGTATTTGTGTCTGTTATGTGGTCAGGGCATGATGTGAGTGAGGGGTATTTGTGTCTCTGTTATGTGGTCAGGGCATGATGTGAGTGAGGGGTATTTGTGTCTGTTATGTGGTCAGGGTATTATGTGAGTGAGGGGTATTTGTGTCTAATATGTGGTCAGGGCATGATGTGAGTGAGGGGTATTTGTGCCTGTTATGTGGTCAGGGCATGATGTGAGTGAGGGGTATTTGTGTGTTTGTTATGTGGTCAGGGTATGATGTGAGTGAGGGGTATATGTGTCTGTTATGTGGTCAGGGTATTATGTGAGTGAGTGGTATATGTGTCTGTTATGTGGTCAGGGTATTATGTGAGTGAGGGGTATTTGTGTGTCTGTTATGTGGTCAGGGTATGATGTGAGTGAGGGGTATTTGTGTCTATTATGTGGTCAGTGAATGATGTGAGTGAGGGGTATTTGTGTCTGTTATGTGGTCAGGGGATGATGTGAGTGAGGGGTATTTGTGTCTATTATGTGGTCAGTGAATGATGTGAGTGAGGGGTATTTGTGTCTGTTATGTTGTCAGGGTATGATGTGAGTGAGGGGTATTTGTTTGTCTGATATGAGGTCAGGGCATGATGTGAGTGAGGGGTATTTGTGTGTCTGTTATGTGGTCAGGGCATGATGAGAGTGAGGGGTATTTGTGTCTGTTATGTGGTCAGGGCATGATGTGAGTGAGGGGTATATGTGTGTCTGATATGAGGTCAGGGAAAGATGTGAGTGAGGTGTATTTGTGTGTCTCTTATATGGTCAGGGTATGGTGTGAGTGAGGGGTATTTGTGTCTTCTGTGGTCAGGGCATGATGTGAGTGAGGGTTATTTGTGTCTGTTATGTGGTCAGGGCATGATGGTGAGTGAGCGGTATTTGTGTCTGTTATGTGGTCAGGGCATGATGTGAGTGAGGGGTATTTGTGTCTCTGTTATGTGGTCAGGGCATGATGTGAGTGAGGGGTATTTGTGTCTGTTATGTGGTCAGTGAATGATGTGAGTGAGGGGTATTTGTGTCTGTTATGTGGTCAGGGGATGATGTGAGTGAGGGGTATTTGTGTCTATTATGTGGTCAGTGAATGATGTGAGTGAGGGGTATTTGTGTCTGTTATGTGGTCAGGGTATGATGTGAGTGAGGGGTATTTGTGTGTCTGATATGAGGTCAGGGCATGATGTGAGTGAGGGGTATTTGTGTGTCTGTTATGTGGTCAGGGCATGATGACAGTGAGGGGTATTTGTGTCTGTTATGTGGTCAGGGCATGATGTGAGTGAGGGGTATATGTGTGTCTGATATGAGGTCAGGGAATGATGTGAGTGAGGTGTATTTGTGTCTCTTATATGGTCAGGGTATGGTGTGAGTGAGGGGTATTTGTGTCTTCTGTGGTCAGGGCATGATGTGAGTGAGGGTTATTTGTGTCTGTTATGTGGTCAGGGCATGATGGTGACTGAGGGGTATTTGTGTCTGTTATGTGGTCAGGGCAGGATGTGAGTGAGGGGTATTTGTGTCTCTGTTATGTGGTCAGGGCATGATGTGAGTGAGGGGTATTTGTGTCTGTTATGTGGTCAGGGTATTATGTGAGTGAGGGGTATTTGTGTGCCTGTTATGTGGTCAGGGCATGATGTGAGTGAGGGGTATTTGTGTCTGTTATGTGGTCAGGGCATGATGTGAGTGAGGGGTATTTGTGTCTGGTATGTGGTCAGGGCATGATGTGAGTGAGGGGTATTTGTGTGCCTGTTATGTGGTCAGGGTATGATGTGAGTGAGGGGTATTTGTGTCTCTGTTATGTGGTCAGGGCATGATGTGAGTGAGGGGTATTTGTGTCTGTTATGTGGTCAGGGTATTATGTGAGTGAGGGGTATTTGTGTGCCTGTTATGTGGTCAGGGCATGATGTGAGTGAGGGGTATTTGTGTCTGTTATGTGGTCTGGGCATGATGTGAGTGAGGGGTATTTGTGTCTGTTATGTGGTCAGGGCATTATGTTAGTGAGGGGTATTTGTGTCTGTTATGTGGTCAGGGCATGATGGTGAGTGAGGGGTATTTGTGTCTGTTATGTGGTCAGGGCATGATGTGAGTGAGGGGTATTTGTGTCTCTGTTATGTGGTCAGGGCATGATGTGAGTGAGGGTATTTGTGTCTGTTATGTGGTCAGGGCATTATGTGAATGAGGGGTATTTGTGCCTGTTATGTGGTCAGGGCATGATGTGAGTGAGGGGTATTTGTGCCTGTTATGTGGTCAGGGCATGATGTGAGTGAGGGGTATTTGTGTGTTTGTTATGTGGTCAGGGTATGATGTGAGTGAGGGGTATTTGTGTCTGTTATGTGGTCAGGGTATGATGTGAGTGAGGGGTATTTGTGTCTAATATGTGGTCAGGGTATTATGTGAGTGAGGGGTATATGTGTCTGTTATGTGGTCAGGGTATTATGTGAGTGAGTGGTATATGTGTCTGTTATGTGGTCAGGGTATTATGTGAGTGAGGGGTATTTGTGTGTCTGTTATGTGGTCAGGGTATGATGTGAGTGAGGGGTATTTGTGTCTATTATGTGGTCAGTGAATGATGTGAGTGAGGGGTATTTGTATCTATTATGTGGTCAGGGTATGATGTGAGTGAGGGGTATTTGTGTGTCTGATATGAGGTCAGGGCATGATGTGAGTGAGGGGTATTTGTGTGTCTGTTATGTGGTCAGGGCATGATGAGAGTGAGGGGTATTTGTGTCTATTATGTGGTCAGGGCATGATGTGAGTGAGGGGTATTTGTGTGTCTGATATGAGGTCAGGGAATGACGCGAGTGAGGTGTATTTGTGTGTCTCTTATATAGTCAGGGTATGGTGTGAGTGAGGGGTATTTGTGTCTTCTGTGGTCAGGGCATGATGTGAGTGAGGGTTATTTGTGTCTGTTATGTGGTCAGGGCATGATGGTGAGTGAGGGGTATTTGTGTCTGTTATGTGGTCAGGGCATGATGTGAGTGAGGGGTAATTGTGTATCTGTTATGTGGTCAGGGAATGATGTGAGTGAGGGGTATTTGTGTCTGTTATGTGGTCAGGGTATTATGTGAGTGAGGAGTATTTGTGTGCCAGTTATGTGGTCAGGGCATGATGTGAGTGAGGGGTATTTGTGTCTGTTATGTGGTCAGGGCATGATGTGAGTGAGGGGTATTTGTATCTGTTATGTGGTCAGGGTATTATGTGAGTGAGGGGTATTTGTGTGCCTGTTATGTGGTCAGGGCTTGATGTGAGTGAGGGGTATTTTTGTCTGTTATGTGGTCAGGGCATGATGTGAGTGAGGGGTATTTGTGTCTGTTATGTGGTCAGGGCATTATGTGAGTGAGGGGTATTTGTGTCTGTTATGTGGTCAGGGCATGATGGTGAGTGATGGGTATGTGTGTCTGTTATGTGGTCAGGGCATGATGTGAGTGAGGGGTATTTGTGTCTCTGTTATGTGGTCAGGGCATGATGTGAGTGAAGGGTATTTGTGTCTGTTATGTGGTCAGGGCAATATGTGAATGAGGGGTATTTGTGCCTGTTATGTGGTCAGGGCATGATGTGAGTGAGGGGTATTTGTGCCTGTTATGTGGTCAGGGCATGATGTGAGTGAGGGGTATTTGTGTCTCTGTTATGTGGTCAGGGCATGATGTGAGTGAGGGGTATTTGTGTCTGTTATGTGGTCAGGGTATTATGTGAGTGAGGGGTATTTGTGTGCCTGTTATGTGGTCAGGGCATGATGTGAGTGAGGGGTATTTGGGTCTGTTATGTGGTCAGGGCATGATGTGAGTGAGGGGTATTTGTGTCTGTTATGTGGTCAGGGCATGATGTGAGTGAGGGGTATTTGTGTGCCTGTTATGTGGTCAGGGTATGATGTGAGTGAGGGGTATTTGTGTCTCTGTTATGTGGTCAGGGCATGATGTGAGTGAGGGGTATTTGTGTCTGTTATGTGGTCAGGGTATTATGTGAGTGAGGGGTATTTGTGTGCCTGTTATGTGGTCAGGGCATGATGTGAGTGAGGGGTATTTGTGTCTGTTATGTGGTCAGGGCATGATGTGAGTGAGGGGTATTTGTGTCTGTTATGTGGTCAGGGCATTATGTGAGTGAGGGGTATTTGTGTCTGTTATGTGGTCAGGGCATGATGGTGAGTGAGGGGAATTTGTGTCTGTTATGTGGTCAGGGCATGATGTGAGTGAGGGGTATTTGTGTCTCTGTTATGTGGTCAGGGCATGATGTGAGTGAGGGTATTTGTGTCTGTTATGTGGTCAGGGCATTATGTGAATGAGGGGTATTTGTGCCTGTTATGTGGTCAGGGCATGATATGAGTGAGGGGTATTTGTGCCTGTTATGTGGTCAGGGCATGATGTGAGTGAGGGGTATTTGTGTGTTTGTTATGTGGTCAGGGTATGATGTGAGTGAAGGGTATTTGTGTCTGTTATGTGGTCAGGGTATGATGTGAGTGAGGGGTATTTGTGTCTATTATGTGGTCAGGGTATTATGTGAGTGAGGGGTATATGTGTCTGTTATGTGGTCAGGGTATTATGTGAGTGAGTGGTATATGTGTCTGTTATGTGGTCAGGGTATTATGTGAGTGAAGGGTATTTGTGTGTCTGTTATGTGGTCAGGGTATGATGTGAGTGAGGGGTATTTGTGTCTATTATGTGGTCAGTGAATGATGTGAGTGAGGGGTATTTGTGTCTATTATGTGGTCAGGGTATGATGTGAGTGAGGGGTATTTGTGTGTCTGATATGAGGTCAGGGCATGATGTGAGTGAGGGGTATTTGTGTGTCTGTTATGTGGTCAGGGCCTGATGAGAGTGAGGGGTATTTGTGTCTGTTATGTGGTCAGGGCATGATGTGAGTGAGGGGTATTTGTGTTTCTGATATGAGGTCAGGGAATGACGTGAGTGAGGTGTATTTGTGTGTCTCTTATATAGTCAGGGTATGGTGTGAGTGAGGGGTATTTGTGTATTCTGTGGTCAGGGCATGATGTGAGTGAGGGTTATTTGTGTCTGTTATGTGGTCAGGGCATGATGGTGAGGGGTATTTGTGTCTATTATGTGGTCAGGGCATGATGTGAGTGAGGGGTAATTGTGTCTCTGTTATGTGGTCAGGGCATGATGTGAGTGAGGGGTGTTTGTGTCTGTTATGTGGTCAGGGTATTATGTGAGTGAGGAGTATTTGTGTGCCAGTTATGTGGTCAGGGCATGATGTGAGTGAGGGGTATTTGTGTCTGTTATGTGGTCAGGGCATGATGTGGGTGAGGGGTATTTGTATCTGTTATGTGGTCAGGGTATTATGTGAGTGAGGGGTATTTGTGTGCCTGTTATGTGGTCAGGGCATGATGTGAGTGAGGCGTATTTGTGTCTGTTATGTGGTCAGGGCATGATGTGAGTGAGGGGTATTTGTGTCTGTTATGTGGTCAGGGCATTATGTGAGTGAGGGGTATTTGTGTCTGTTATGTGGTCAGGGCATGATGGTGAGTGATGGGTATGTGTGTCTGTTATGTGGTCAGGGCATGATGTGAGTGAGGGGTATTTGTGTCTCTGTTATGTGGTCAGGGCATGATGTGAGTGAGGGGTATTTGTGTCTGTTATGTGGTCAGGGCATTATGTGAATGAGGGGTATTTGTGCCTGTTATGTGGTCAGGGCATGATGTGAGTGAGGGGTATTTGTGCCTGTTATGTGGTCAGGGCATGATGTGAGTGAGGGGTATTTGTGTGCCTGTTATGTGGTCAGGGTATGATGTGAGTGAGGGGTATTTGTGTCTCTGTTATGTGGTCAGGGCATGATGTGAGTGAGGGGTATTTGTGTCTGTTATGTGGTCAGGGCATGATGGTGAGTGAGGGGTATATGTGTGTCTGATATGAGTTCAGGGAATGATGTGAGTGAGGTGTATTTGTGTGTCTCTTATATGGTCAGGGTATGGTGTGAGTGAGGGGTATTTGTGTCTTCTGTGGTCAGGGCATGATGTGAGTGAGGGGTATTTGTGTGTTTGTTATGTGGTCAGGGTATGATGTGAGTGAGGGGTATTTGTGTCTGTTATGTGGTCAGGGGATGATGTGAGTGAGGGGTATTTGTGTCTAATATGTGGTCAGGGCATGATGTGAGTGAGGGGTATTTGTGCCTGTTATGTGGTCAGGGCATGATGTGAGTGAGGGGTATTTGTGTGTTTGTTATGTGGTCAGGGTATGATGTGAGTGAGGGGTATATGTGTCTGTTATGTGGTCAGGGTATTATGTGAGTGAGTGGTATATGTGTCTGTTATGTGGTCAGGGTATTATGTGAGTGAGGGGTATTTGTGTGTCTGTTATGTGGTCAGGGTATGATGTGAGTGAGGGGTATTTGTGTCTATTATGTGGTCAGTGAATGATGTGAGTGAGGGGTATTTGTGTCTGTTATGTGGACAGGGGATGATGTGAGTGAGGGGTATTTGTGTCTATTATGTGGTCAGTGAATGATGTGAGTGAGGGGTATTTGTGTCTGTTATGTGGTCAGGGTATGATGTGAGTGAGGGGTATTTGTGTGTCTGATATGAGGTCAGGGCATGATGTGAGTGAGGGGTATTTGTGTGTCTGTTATGTGGTCAGGGCATGATGAGAGTGAGGGGTATTTGTGTCTGTTATGTGGTCAGGGTATGATGTGAGTGAGGGGTATATGTGTGTCTGATATGAGGTCAGGGAATGATGTGAGTGAGGTGTATTTGTGTGTCTCTTATATGGTCAGGGTATGGTGTGAGTGAGGGGTATTTGTGTCTTCTGTGGTCAGGGCATGATGTGAGTGAGGGTTCTTTGTGTCTGTTATGTGGTCAGGGCATGATGGTGAGTGAGGGGTATTTGTGTCTGTTATGTGGTCAGGGCATGATGTGAGTGAGGGGTATTTGTGTCTCTGTTATGTGGTCAGGGCATGATGTGAGTGAGGGGTATTTGTGTCTGTTATGTGGTCAGGGTATTATGTGAGTGAGGGGTATTTGTGTGCCTGTTATGTGGTCAGGGCATGATGTGAGTGAGGGGTATTTGTGTCTGTTATGTGGTCAGGGCATGATGTGAGTGAGGGGTATTTGTGTCTGTTATGTGGTCAGGGCATGATGTGAGTGAGGGGTATTTGTGTGCCTGTTATGTGGTCAGGGTATGATGTGAGTGAGGGGTATTTGTGTCTCTGTTATGTGGTCAGGGCATGATGTGAGTGAGGGGTATTTGTGTGCCTGTTATGTGGTCAGGGCTTGATGTGAGTGAGGGGTATTTTTGTCTGTTATGTGGTCAGGGCATGATGTGAGTGAGGGGTATTTGTGTCTGTTATGTGGTCTGGGCATGATGTGAGTGAGGGGTATTTGTGTCTGTTATGTGGTCAGGGCATTATGTGAGTGAGGGGTATTTGTGTCTGTTATGTGGTCAGGGCATGATGGTGAGTGAGGGGTATTTGTGTCTGTTATGTGGTCAGGGCATGATGTGAGTGAGGGGTATTTGTGTCTCTGTTATGTGGTCAGGGCATGATGTGAGTGAGGGTATTTGTGTCTGTTATGTGGTCAGGGCATTATGTGAATGAGGGGTATTTGTGCCTGTTATGTGGTCAGGGCATGATGTGAGTGAGGGGTATTTGTGCCTGTTATGTGGTCAGGGCATGATGTGAGTGAGGGGTATTTGTGTGTTTGTTATGTGGTCAGGGTATGATGTGAGTGAGGGGTATTTGTGTCTGTTATGTGGTCAGGGTATGATGTGAGTGAGGGGTATTTGTGTCTATTATGTGGTCAGGGTATTATGTGAGTGAGGGGTATATGTGTCTGTTATGTGGTCAGGGTATTATGTGAGTGAGTGGTATATGTGTCTGTTATGTGGTCAGGGTATTATGTGAGTGAGAGGTATTTGTGTGTCTGTTATGTGGTCAGGGTATGATGTGAGTGAGGGGTATTTGTGTCTATTATGTGGTCAGTGAATGATGTGAGTGAGGGGTATTTGTGTCTATTATGTGGTCAGGGTATGATGTGAGTGAGGGGTATTTGTGTGTCTGATATGAGGTCAGGGCATGATGTGAGTGAGGGGTATTTGTGTGTCTGTTATGTGGTCAGGGCATGATGAGAGTGAGGGGTATTTGTGTCTGTTATGTGGTCAGGGCATGATGTGAGTGAGGGGTATTTGTGTGTCTGATATGAGGTCAGGGAATGACGTGAGTGAGGTGTATTTGTGTGTCTCTTATATAGTCAGGGTATGGTGTGAGTGAGGGGTATTTGTGTCTTCTGTGGTCAGGGCATGATGTGAGTGAGGGTTATTTGTGTCTGTTATGTGGTCAGGGCATGATGGTGAGTGAGGGGTATTTGTGTCTGTTATGTGGTCAGGGCATGATGTGAGTGAGGGGTACTTGTGTCTCTTTTATGTGGTCAGGGCATGATGTGAGTGAGGGGTATTTGTGTCTGTTATGTGGTCAGGGTATTATGTGAGTGAGGAGTATTTGTGTGCCAGTTATGTGGTCAGGGCATGATGTGAGTGAGGGGTATTTGTGTCTGTTATGTGGTCAGGGCATGATGTGAGTGAGGGGTATTTGTATCTGTTATGTGGTCAGGGTATTATGTGAGTGAGGGGTATTTGTGTGCCTGTTATGTGGTCAGGGCTTGATGTGAGTGAGGGGTATTTTTGTCTGTTATGTGGTCAGGGCATGATGTGAGTGAGGGGTATTTGTGTCTGTTATGTGGTCAGGGCATTATGTGAGTGAGGGGTATTTGTGTCTGTTATGTGGTCAGGGCATGATGGTGAGTGATGGGTATGTGTGTCTGTTATGTGGTCAGGGCATGATGTGAGTGAGGGGTATTTGTGTCTCTGTTATGTGGTCAGGGCATGATGTGAGTGAGGGGTATTTGTGTCTGTTATGTGGTCAGGGCATTATGTGAATGAGGGGTATTTGTGCCTGTTATGTGGTCAGGGCATGATGTGAGTGAGGGGTATTTGTGCCTGTTATGTGGTCAGGGCATGATGTGAGTGAGGGGTATTTGTGTCTCTGTTATGTGGTCAGGGCATGATGTGAGTGAGGGGTATTTGTGTCTGTTATGTGGTCAGGGTATTATGTGAGTGAGGGGTATTTGTGTGCCTGTTATGTGGTCAGGGCATGATGTGAGTGAGGGGTATTTGTGTCTGTTATGTGGTCAGGGCATGATGTGAGTGAGGGGTATTTGTGTCTGTTATGTGGTCAGGGCATGATGTGAGTGAGGGGTATTTGTGTGCCTGTTATGTGGTCAGGCTATGATGTGAGTGAGGGGTATTTGTGTCTCTGTTATGTGGTCAGGGCATGATGTGAGTGAGGGGTATTTGTGTCTGTTATGTGGTCAGGGTATTATGTGAGTGAGGGGTATTTGTGTAACTGTTATGTGGTCAGGGCATGATGTGAGTGAGGGGTATTTGTGTCTGTTATGTGGTCAGGGCATGATGTGAGTGAGGGGTATTTGTGTCTGTTATGTGGTCAGGGCATTATGTGAGTGAGGGGTATTTGTGTCTGTTATGTGGTCAGGGCATGATGGTGAGTGAGGGGTATTTGTGTCTGTTATGTGGTCAGGGCATGATGTGAGTGAGGGGTATTTGTGTCTCTGTTATGTGGTCAGGGCATGATGTGAGTGAGGGTATTTGTGTCTGTTATGTGGTCGGGCATTATGTGAATGAGGGGTATTTGTGCCTGTTATGTGGTCAGGGCATGATGTGAGTGAAGGGTATTTGTGCCTGTTATGTGGTCAGGGCATGATGTGAGTGAGGGGTATTTGTGTGTTTGTTATGTGGTCAGGGTATGATGTGAGTGAGGGGTATTTGTGTCTGTTATGTGGTCAGGGTATGATGTGAGTGAGGGGTATTTGTGTCTATTATGTGGTCAGGGTATTATGTGAGTGAGGGGTATATGTGTCTGTTATGTGGTCAGGGTATTATGTGAGTGAGTGGTATATGTGTCTGTTATGTGGTCAGGGCATGATGTGAGTGAGGGGTATTTGTGTGTCTGTTATGTGGTCAGGGTATGATGTGAGTGAGGGGTATTTGTGTCTATTATGTGGTCAGTGAATGATGTGAGTGAGGGGTATTTGTGTCTATTATGTGGTCAGGGTATGATGTGAGTGAGGGGTATTTGTGTGTCTGATATGAGGTCAGGGCATGATGTGAGTGAGGGGTAATTGTGTGTCTGTTATGTGGTCAGGGCATGATGAGAGTGAGGGGTATTTGTGTCTGTTATGTGGTCAGGGCATGATGTGAGTGAGGGGTATTTGTGTGTCTGATATGAGGTCAGGGAATGACGTGAGTGAGGTGTATTTGTGTGTCTCTTATATAGTCAGGGTATGGAGTGAGTGAGGGGTATTTGTGTCTTCTGTGGTCAGGGCATGATGTGAGTGAGGGTTATTTGTGTCTGTTATGTGGTCAGGGCATGATGGTGAGTGAGGGGTATTTGTGTCTGTTATGTGGTCAGGGCATGATGTGAGTGAGGGGTAATTGTGTCTCTGTTATGTGGTCAGGGCATGATGTGAGTGAGGGGTATTTGTGTCTGTTATGTGGTCAGGGTATTATGTGAGTGAGGAGTATTTGTGTGCCAGTTATGTGGTCAGGGCATGATGTGAGTGAGGGGTATTTGTGTCTGTTATGTGGTCAGGGCATGATGTGAGTGAGGGGTATTTGTATCTGTTATGTGGTCAGGGTATTATGTGAGTGAGGGGTATTTGTGTGCCTGTTATGTGGTCAGGGCATGATGTGAGTGAGGCATATTTGTGTCTGTTATGTGGTCAGGGCATGATGTCAGTGAGAAGTATTTGTGTCTGTTATGTGGTCAGGGCATTATGTGAGTGAGGGGTATTTGTGTCTGTTATGTGGTCAGGGCATGATGGTGAGTGATGGGTATGTGTGTCTGTTATGTGGTCAGGGCATGATGTGAGTGAGGGGTATTTGTGTCTCTGTTATGTGGTCAGGGCATGATGTGAGTGAGGGGTATTTGTGTGCCTGTTATGTGGTCAGGGTATGATGTGAGTGAGGGGTATTTGTGTCTCTGTTATGTGGTCAGGGCATGATGTGAGTGAGGGGTTTTTGTGTCTGTTATGTGGTCAGGGCATGATGGTGAGTGAGGGGTATATGTGTGTCTGATATGAGTTCAGGGAATGATGTGAGTGAGGTGTATTTGTGTGTCTCTTATATGGTCAGGGTATGGTGTGAGTGAGGGGTATTTGTGTCTTCTGTGGTCAGGGCATGATGTGAGTGAGGGGTATTTGTGTGTTTGTTATGTGGTCAGGGTATGATGTGAGTGAGGGGTATTTGTGTCTGTTATGTGGTCAGGGGATGATGTGAGTGAGGGGTATTTGTGTCTAATATGTGGTCAGGGCATGATGTGAGTGAGGGGTATTTGTGCCTGTTATGTGGTCAGGGCATGATGTGAGTGAGGGGTATTTGTGTGTTTGTTATGTGGTCAGGGTATGATGTGAGTGAGGGGTATATGTGTCTGTTATGTGGTCAGGGTATTATGTGAGTGAGTGGTATATGTGTCTGTTATGTGGTCAGGGTATTATGTGAGTGAGGGGTATTTGTGTGTCTGTTATGTGGTCAGGGTATGATGTGAGTGAGGGGTATTTGTGTCTATTATGTGGTCAGTGAATGATGTGAGTGAGGGGTATTTGTGTCTGTTATGTGGACAGGGGATGATGTGAGTGAGGGGTATTTGTGTCTATTATGTGGTCAGTGAATGATGTGAGTGAGGGGTATTTGTGTCTGTTATGTGGTCAGGGTATGATGTGAGTGAGGGGTATTTGTGTGTCTGATATGAGGTCAGGGCATGATGTGAGTGAGGGGTATTTGTGTGTCTGTTATGTGGTCAGGGCATGATGAGAGTGAGGGGTATTTGTGTCTGTTATGTGGTCAGGGTATGATGTGAGTGAGGGGTATATGTGTGTCTGATATGAGGTCAGGGAATGATGTGAGTGAGGTGTATTTGTGTGTCTCTTTTATGGTCAGGGTATGGTGTGAGTGAGGGGTATTTGTGTCTTCTGTGGTCAGGGCATGATGTGAGTGAGGGTTCTTTGTGTCTGTTATGTGGTCAGGGCATGATGGTGAGTGAGGGGTATTTGTGTCTGTTATGTGGTCAGGGCATGATGTGAGTGAGGGGTATTTGTGTCTCTGTTATGTGGTCAGGGCATGATGTGAGTGAGGGGTATTTGTGTCTGTTATGTGGTCAGGGTATTATGTGAGTGAGGGGTATTTGTGTGCCTGTTATGTGGTCAGGGCATGATGTGAGTGAGGGGTATTTGTGTCTGTTATGTGGTCAGGGCATGATGTGAGTGAGGGGTATTTGTGTCTGTTATGTGGTCAGGGCATGATGTGAGTGAGGGGTATTTGTGTGCCTGTTATGTGGTCAGGGTATGATGTGAGTGAGGGGTATTTGTGTCTCTGTTATGTGGTCAGGGCATGATGTGAGTGAGGGGTATTTGTGTCTGTTATGTGGTCAGGGTATTATGTGAGTGAGGGGTATTTGTGTGCCTGTTATGTGGTCAGGGCATGATGTGAGTGAGGGGTATTTGTGTCTGTTATGTGGTCTGGGCATGATGTGAGTGAGGGGTATTTGTGTCTGTTATGTGGTCAGGGCATTATGTGAGTGAGGGGTATTTGTGTCTGTTATGTGGTCAGGGCATGATGGTGAGTGAGGGGTATTTGTGTCTGTTATGTGGTCAGGGCATGATGTGAGTGAGGGGTATTTGTGTCTCTGTTATGTGGTCAGGGCATGATGTGAGTGAGGGTATTTGTGTCTGTTATGTGGTCAGGGCATTATGTGAATGAGGGGTATTTGTGCCTGTTATGTGGTCAGGGCATGATGTGAGTGAGGGGTATTTGTGCCTGTTATGTGGTCAGGGCATGATGTGAGTGAGGGGTATTTGTGTGTTTGTTATGTGGTCAGGGTATGATGTGAGTGAGGGGTATTTGTGTCTGTTATGTGGTCAGGGTATGATGTGAGTGAGGGGTATTTGTGTCTATTATGTGGTCAGGGTATTATGTGAGTGAGGGGTATATGTGTCTGTTATGTGGTCAGGGTATTATGTGAGTGAGTGGTATATGTGTCTGTTATGTGGTCAGGGTATTATGTGAGTGAGAGGTATTTGTGTGTCTGTTATGTGGTCAGGGTATGATGTGAGTGAGGGGTATTTGTGTCTATTATGTGGTCAGTGAATGATGTGAGTGAGGGGTATTTGTGTCTATTATGTGGTCAGGGTATGATGTGAGTGAGGGGTATTTGTGTGTCTGATATGAGGTCAGGGCATGATGTGAGTGAGGGGTATTTGTGTGTCTGTTATGTGGTCAGGGCATGATGAGAGTGAGGGGTATTTGTGTCTGTTATGTGGTCAGGGCATGATGTGAGTGAGGGGTATTTGTGTGTCTGATATGAGGTCAGGGAATGACGTGAGTGAGGTGTATTTGTGTGTCTCTTATATAGTCAGGGTATGGTGTGAGTGAGGGGTATTTGTGTCTTCTGTGGTCAGTGAATGATGTGAGTGAGGGGTATTTGTGTCTATTATGTGGTCAGGGTATGATGTGAGTGAGGGGTAATTGTGTCTCTGTTATGTGGTCAGGGCATGATGTGAGTGAGGGGTATTTGTGTCTGTTATGTGGTCAGGGTATTATGTGAGTGAGGAGTATTTGTGTGCCAGTTATGTGGTCAGGGCATGATGTGAGTGAGGGGTATTTGTGTCTGTTATGTGGTCAGGGCATGATGTGAGTGAGGGGTATTTGTATCTGTTATGTGGTCAGGGTATTATGTGAGTGAGGGGTATTTGTGTGCCTGTTATGTGGTCAGGGCTTGATGTGAGTGAGGGGTATTTTTGTCTGTTATGTGGTCAGGGCATGATGTGAGTGAGGGGTATTTGTGTCTGTTATGTGGTCAGGGCATTATGTGAGTGAGGGGTATTTGTGTCTGTTATGTGGTCAGGGCATGATGGTGAGTGATGGGTATGTGTGTCTGTTATGTGGTCAGGGCATGATGTGAGTGAGGGGTATTTGTGTCTCTGTTATGTGGTCAGGGCATGATGTGAGTGAGGGGTATTTGTGTCTGTTATGTGGTCAGGGCATTATGTGAATGAGGGGTATTTGTGCCTGTTATGTGGTCAGGGCATGATGTGAGTGAGGGGTATTTGTGCCTGTTATGTGGTCAGGGCATGATGTGAGTGAGGGGTATTTGTGTCTCTGTTATGTGGTCAGGGCATGATGTGAGTGAGGGGTATTTGTGTCTGTTATGTGGTCAGGGTATTATGTGAGTGAGGGGTATTTGTGTGCCTGTTATGTGGTCAGGGCATGATGTGAGTGAGGGGTATTTGTGTCTGTTATGTGGTCAGGGCATGATGTGAGTGAGGGGTATTTGTGTCTGTTATGTGGTCAGGGCATGATGTGAGTGAGGGGTATTTGTGTGCCTGTTATGTGGTCAGGCTATGATGTGAGTGAGGGGTATTTGTGTCTCTGTTATGTGGTCAGGGCATGATGTGAGTGAGGGGTATTTGTGTCTGTTATGTGGTCAGGGTATTATGTGAGTGAGGGGTATTTGTGTAACTGTTATGTGGTCAGGGCATGATGTGAGTGAGGGGTATTTGTGTCTGTTATGTGGTCAGGGCATGATGTGAGTGAGGGGTATTTGTGTCTGTTATGTGGTCAGGGCATTATGTGAGTGAGGGGTATTTGTGTCTGTTATGTGGTCAGGGCATGATGGTGAGTGAGGGGTATTTGTGTCTGTTATGTGGTCAGGGCATGATGTGAGTGAGGGGTATTTGTGTCTCTGTTATGTGGTCAGGGCATGATGTGAGTGAGGGTATTTGTGTCTGTTATGTGGTCGGGCATTATGTGAATGAGGGGTATTTGTGCCTGTTATGTGGTCAGGGCATGATGTGAGTGAAGGGTATTTGTGCCTGTTATGTGGTCAGGGCATGATGTGAGTGAGGGGTATTTGTGTGTTTGTTATGTGGTCAGGGTATGATGTGAGTGAGGGGTATTTGTGTCTGTTATGTGGTCAGGGTATGATGTGAGTGAGGGGTATTTGTGTCTATTATGTGGTCAGGGTATTATGTGAGTGAGGGGTATATGTGTCTGTTATGTGGTCAGGGTATTATGTGAGTGAGTGGTATATGTGTCTGTTATGTGGTCAGGGCATGATGTGAGTGAGGGGTATTTGTGTGTCTGTAATGTGGTCAGGGTATGATGTGAGTGAGGGGTATTTGTGTCTATTATGTGGTCAGTGAATGATGTGAGTGAGGGGTATTTGTGTCTATTATGTGGTCAGGGTATGATGTGAGTGAGGGGTATTTGTGTGTCTGATATGAGGTCAGGGCATGATGTGAGTGAGGGGTAATTGTGTGTCTGTTATGTGGTCAGGGCATGATGAGAGTGAGGGGTATTTGTGTCTGTTATGTGGTCAGGGCATGATGTGAGTGAGGGGTATTTGTGTGTCTGATATGAGGTCAGGGAATGACGTGAGTGAGGTGTATTTGTGTGTCTCTTATATAGTCAGGGTATGGAGTGAGTGAGGGGTATTTGTGTCTTCTGTGGTCAGGGCATGATGTGAGTGAGGGTTATTTGTGTCTGTTATGTGGTCAGGGCATGATGGTGAGTGAGGGGTATTTGTGTCTGTTATGTGGTCAGGGCATGATGTGAGTGAGGGGTAATTGTGTCTCTGTTATGTGGTCAGGGCATGATGTGAGTGAGGGGTATTTGTGTCTGTTATGTGGTCAGGGTATTATGTGAGTGAGGAGTATTTGTGTGCCAGTTATGTGGTCAGGGCATGATGTGAGTGAGGGGTATTTGTGTCTGTTATGTGGTCAGGGCATGATGTGAGTGAGGGGTATTTGTATCTGTTATGTGGTCAGGGTATTATGTGAGTGAGGGGTATTTGTGTGCCTGTTATGTGGTCAGGGCATGATGTGAGTGAGGCATATTTGTGTCTGTTATGTGGTCAGGGCATGATGTCAGTGAGAAGTATTTGTGTCTGTTATGTGGTCAGGGCATTATGTGAGTGAGGGGTATTTGTGTCTGTTATGTGGTCAGGGCATGATGGTGAGTGATGGGTATGTGTGTCTGTTATGTGGTCAGGGCATGATGTGAGTGAGGGGTATTTGTGTCTCTGTTATGTGGTCAGGGCATGATGTGAGTGAGGGGTATTTGTGTCTGTTATGTGGTCAGGGCATTATGTGAATGAGGGGTATTTGTGCCTGTAATGTGGTCAGGGCATGATGTGAGTGAGGGGTATTTGTGCCTGTTATGTGGTCAGGGCATGATGTGAGTGAGGGGTATTTGTGTGTCTGTTATGTGGTCAGGGTATTATGTGAGTGAGGGGTATATGTGTCTGTTATGTGGTCAGGGCATTATGTGAGTGAGTGGTATATGTGTCTGTTATGTGGCCAGGGTATTATGTGAGTGAGGGGTATTTGTGTGTCTGTTATGTGGTCAGGGCATGATGTGAGTGAGGGGTATTTGTGTCTGTTATGTGGTCAGGGCATTATGTGAGTGAGGGGTATTTGTGTCTGTTATGTGGTCAGGGCATGATGGTGAGTGATGGGTATGTGTGTCTGTTATGTGGTCAGGGCATGATGTGAGTGAGGGGTATTTGTGTCTCTGTTATGTGGTCAGGGCATGATGTGAGTGAGGGGTATTTGTGTCTGTTATGTGGTCAGGGCATTATGTGAATGAGGGGTATTTGTGCCTGTTATGTGGTCAGGGCATGATGTGAGTGAGGGGTATTTGTGCCTGTTATGTGGTCAGGGCATGATGTGAGTGAGGGGTATTTGTGTCTCTGTTATGTGGTCAGGGCATGATGTGAGTGAGGGGTATTTGTGTCTGTTATGTGGTCAGGGTATTATGTGAGTGAGGGGTATTTGTGTGCCTGTTATGTGGTCAGGGCATGATGTGAGTGAGGGGTATTTGTGTCTGTTATGTGGTCAGGGCATGATGTGAGTGAGGGGTATTTGTGTCTGTTATGTGGTCAGGGCATGATGTGAGTGAGGGGTATTTGTGTGCCTGTTATGTGGTCAGGCTATGATGTGAGTGAGGGGTATTTGTGTCTCTGTTATGTGGTCAGGGCATGATGTGAGTGAGGGGTATTTGTGTCTGTTATGTGGTCAGGGTATTATGTGAGTGAGGGGTATTTGTGTAACTGTTATGTGGTCAGGGCATGATGTGAGTGAGGGGTATTTGTGTCTGTTATGTGGTCAGGGCATGATGTGAGTGAGGGGTATTTGTGTCTGTTATGTGGTCAGGGCATTATGTGAGTGAGGGGTATTTGTGTCTGTTATGTGGTCAGGGCATGATGGTGAGTGAGGGGTATTTGTGTCTGTTATGTGGTCAGGGCATGATGTGAGTGAGGGGTATTTGTGTCTCTGTTATGTGGTCAGGGCATGATGTGAGTGAGGGTATTTGTGTCTGTTATGTGGTCGGGCATTATGTGAATGAGGGGTATTTGTGCCTGTTATGTGGTCAGGGCATGATGTGAGTGAAGGGTATTTGTGCCTGTTATGTGGTCAGGGCATGATGTGAGTGAGGGGTATTTGTGTGTTTGTTATGTGGTCAGGGTATGATGTGAGTGAGGGGTATTTGTGTCTGTTATGTGGTCAGGGTATGATGTGAGTGAGGGGTATTTGTGTCTATTATGTGGTCAGGGTATTATGTGAGTGAGGGGTATATGTGTCTGTTATGTGGTCAGGGTATTATGTGAGTGAGTGGTATATGTGTCTGTTATGTGGTCAGGGCATGATGTGAGTGAGGGGTATTTGTGTGTCTGTAATGTGGTCAGGGTATGATGTGAGTGAGGGGTATTTGTGTCTATTATGTGGTCAGTGAATGATGTGAGTGAGGGGTATTTGTGTCTATTATGTGGTCAGGGTATGATGTGAGTGAGGGGTATTTGTGTGTCTGATATGAGGTCAGGGCATGATGTGAGTGAGGGGTAATTGTGTGTCTGTTATGTGGTCAGGGCATGATGAGAGTGAGGGGTATTTGTGTCTGTTATGTGGTCAGGGCATGATGTGAGTGAGGGGTATTTGTGTGTCTGATATGAGGTCAGGGAATGACGTGAGTGAGGTGTATTTGTGTGTCTCTTATATAGTCAGGGTATGGAGTGAGTGAGGGGTATTTGTGTCTTCTGTGGTCAGGGCATGATGTGAGTGAGGGTTATTTGTGTCTGTTATGTGGTCAGGGCATGATGGTTAGTGAGGGGTATTTGTGTCTGTTATGTGGTCAGGGCATGATGTGAGTGAGGGGTAATTGTGTCTCTGTTATGTGGTCAGGGCATGATGTGAGTGAGGGGTATTTGTGTCTGTTATGTGGTCAGGGTATTATGTGAGTGAGGAGTATTTGTGTGCCAGTTATGTGGTCAGGGCATGATGTGAGTGAGGGGTATTTGTGTCTGTTATGTGGTCAGGGCATGATGTGAGTGAGGGGTATTTGTATCTGTTATGTGGTCAGGGTATTATGTGAGTGAGGGGTATTTGTGTGCCTGTTATGTGGTCAGGGCATGATGTGAGTGAGGCATATTTGTGTCTGTTATGTGGTCAGGGCATGATGTCAGTGAGAAGTATTTGTGTCTGTTATGTGGTCAGGGCATTATGTGAGTGAGGGGTATTTGTGTCTGTTATGTGGTCAGGGCATGATGGTGAGTGATGGGTATGTGTGTCTGTTATGTGGTCAGGGCATGATGTGAGTGAGGGGTATTTGTGTCTCTGTTATGTGGTCAGGGCATGATGTGAGTGAGGGGTATTTGTGTCTGTTATGTGGTCAGGGCATTATGTGAATGAGGGGTATTTGTGCCTGTAATGTGGTCAGGGCATGATGTGAGTGAGGGGTATTTGTGCCTGTTATGTGGTCAGGGCATGATGTGAGTGAGGGGTATTTGTGTGTCTGTTATGTGGTCAGGGTATTATGTGAGTGAGGGGTATATGTGTCTGTTATGTGGTCAGGGCATTATGTGAGTGAGTGGTATATGTGTCTGTTATGTGGCCAGGGTATTATGTGAGTGAGGGGTATTTGTGTGTCTGTTATGTGGTCAGGGCATGATGTGAGTGAGGGGTATTTGTGTCTGATATGTGGTCAGGGTATTATGTGAGTGAGGGGTATTTTTGTGTCTGATATGAGGTCAGGGTATGATATGAGTGAGGGGTATTTGTGTGTCTGTTATATTGTCAGGGTATGGTGTGAGTGAGGGGTATTTGTGTCTAATATGAGGTCAGGGAATGATGTGAGTGAGCTGTATTTGTGTCTGTTATGTGGTCAGGGCATGATGTGAGTGAGGGGTATTTGTGTGTTTGTTATGTGGTCAGGGTATGATGTGAGTGAGGGGTATTTGTGTCTGTTATGTGGTCAGGGTATGATGTGAGTGAGGGGTATTTGTGTCTGTTATGTGGTCAGGGTATGATGTGAGTGAGGGGTATATGTGTGTCTGATATGAGGTCAGGGAATGATGTGAGTGAGGTGTATTTGTGTGTCTCTTTTATGGTCAGGGTATGGTGTGAGTGAGGGGTATTTGTGTCTTCTGTGGTCAGGGCATGATGTGAGTGAGGGTTCTTTGTGTCTGTTATGTGGTCAGGGCATGATGGTGAGTGAGGG
This sequence comes from Taudactylus pleione, assembly GCA_031769625.1. Lineage (NCBI taxonomy): Eukaryota > Metazoa > Chordata > Amphibia > Anura > Myobatrachidae > Taudactylus > Taudactylus pleione. Next base: position 5,688,061 of record JAUIMM010000126.1, on the reverse strand, counting down.
GTATTTGTGTCTGTTATGTGGTCAGGGCATGATGTGAGTGAGGGGTATTTGTGTCTCTGTTATGTGGTCAGGGCATGATGTGAGTGAGGGGTATTTGTGTCTGTTATGTGGTCAGGGTATTATGTGAGTGAGGGGTATTTGTGTGCCTGTTATGTGGTCAGGGCATGATGTGAGTGAGGGGTATTTGTGTCTGTTATGTGGTCAGGGCATGATGTGAGTGAGGGGTATTTGTGTCTGTTATGTGGTCAGGGCATGATGTGAGTGAGGGGTATTTGTGTGCCTGTTATGTGGTCAGGGTATGATGTGAGTGAGGGGTATTTGTGTCTCTGTTATGTGGTCAGGGCATGATGTGAGTGAGGGGTATTTGTGTCTGTTATGTGGTCAGGGTATTATGTGAGTGAGGGGTATTTGTGTGCCTGTTATGTGGTCAGGGCATGATGTGAGTGAGGGGTATTTGTGTCTGTTATGTGGTCTGGGCATGATGTGAGTGAGGGGTATTTGTGTCTGTTATGTGGTCAGGGCATTATGTGAGTGAGGGGTATTTGTGTCTGTTATGTGGTCAGGGCATGATGGTGAGTGAGGGGTATTTGTGTCTGTTATGTGGTCAGGGCATGATGTGAGTGAGGGGTATTTGTGTCTCTGTTATGTGGTCAGGGCATGATGTGAGTGAGGGTATTTGTGTCTGTTATGTGGTCAGGGCATTATGTGAATGAGGGGTATTTGTGCCTGTTATGTGGTCAGGGCATGATGTGAGTGAGGGGTATTTGTGCCTGTTATGTGGTCAGGGCATGATGTGAGTGAGGGGTATTTGTGTGTTTGTTATGTGGTCAGGGTATGATGTGAGTGAGGGGTATTTGTGTCTGTTATGTGGTCAGGGTATGATGTGAGTGAGGGGTATTTGTGTCTATTATGTGGTCAGGGTATTATGTGAGTGAGGGGTATATGTGTCTGTTATGTGGTCAGGGTATTATGTGAGTGAGTGGTATATGTGTCTGTTATGTGGTCAGGGTATTATGTGAGTGAGAGGTATTTGTGTGTCTGTTATGTGGTCAGGGTATGATGTGAGTGAGGGGTATTTGTGTCTATTATGTGGTCAGTGAATGATGTTAGTGAGGGGTATTTGAGTCTATTATGTGGTCAGGGTATGATGTGAGTGAGGGGTATTTGTGTGTCTGATATGAGGTCAGGGCATGATGTGAGTGAGGGGTATTTGTGTGTCTGTTATGTGGTCAGGGCATGATGAGAGTGAGGGGTATTTGTGTCTGTTATGTGGTCAGGGCATGATGTGAGTGAGGGGTATTTGTGTGTCTGATATGAGGTCAGGGAATGACGTGAGTGAGGTGTATTTGTGTGTCTCTTATATAGTCAGGGTATGGTGTGAGTGAGGGGTATTTGTGTCTTCTGTGGTCAGTGAATGATGTGAGTGAGGGGTATTTGTGTCTATTATGTGGTCAGGGTATGATGTGAGTGAGGGGTAATTGTGTCTCTGTTATGTGGTCAGGGCATGATGTGAGTGAGGGGTATTTGTGTCTGTTATGTGGTCAGGGTATTATGTGAGTGAGGAGTATTTGTGTGCCAGTTATGTGGTCAGGGCATGATGTGAGTGAGGGGTATTTGTGTCTGTTATGTGGTCAGGGCATGATGTGAGTGAGGGGTATTTGTATCTGTTATGTGGTCAGGGTATTATGTGAGTGAGGGGTATTTGTGTGCCTGTTATGTGGTCAGGGCTTGATGTGAGTGAGGGGTATTTTTGTCTGTTATGTGGTCAGGGCATGATGTGAGTGAGGGGTATTTGTGTCTGTTATGTGGTCAGGGCATTATGTGAGTGAGGGGTATTTGTGTCTGTTATGTGGTCAGGGCATGATGGTGAGTGATGGGTATGTGTGTCTGTTATGTGGTCAGGGCATGATGTGAGTGAGGGGTATTTGTGTCTCTGTTATGTGGTCAGGGCATGATGTGAGTGAGGGGTATTTGTGTCTGTTATGTGGTCAGGGCATTATGTGAATGAGGGGTATTTGTGCCTGTTATGTGGTCAGGGCATGATGTGAGTGAGGGGTATTTGTGCCTGTTATGTGGTCAGGGCATGATGTGAGTGAGGGGTATTTGTGTCTCTGTTATGTGGTCAGGGCATGATGTGAGTGAGGGGTATTTGTGTCTGTTATGTGGTCAGGGTATTATGTGAGTGAGGGGTATTTGTGTGCCTGTTATGTGGTCAGGGCATGATGTGAGTGAGGGGTATTTGTGTCTGTTATGTGGTCAGGGCATGATGTGAGTGAGGGGTATTTGTGTCTGTTATGTGGTCAGGGCATGATGTGAGTGAGGGGTATTTGTGTGCCTGTTATGTGGTCAGGCTATGATGTGAGTGAGGGGTATTTGTGTCTCTGTTATGTGGTCAGGGCATGATGTGAGTGAGGGGTATTTGTGTCTGTTATGTGGTCAGGGTATTATGTGAGTGAGGGGTATTTGTGTAACTGTTATGTGGTCAGGGCATGATGTGAGTGAGGGGTATTTGTGTCTGTTATGTGGTCAGGGCATGATGTGAGTGAGGGGTATTTGTGTCTGTTATGTCGTCAGGGCATTATGTGAGTGAGGGGTATTTGTGTCTGTTATGTGGTCAGGGCATGATGGTGAGTGAGGGGTATTTGTGTCTGTTATGTGGTCAGGGCATGATGTGAGTGAGGGGTATTTGTGTCTCTGTTATGTGGTCAGGGCATGATGTGAGTGAGGGTATTTGTGTCTGTTATGTGGTCGGGCATTATGTGAATGAGGGGTATTTGTGTGTTTGTTATGTGGTCAGGGTATGATGTGAGTGAGGGGTATTTGTGTCTGTTATGTGGTCAGGGTATGATGTGAGTGAGGGGTATTTGTGTCTATTATGTGGTCAGGGTATTATGTGAGTGAGGGGTATATGTGTCTGTTATGTGGTCAGGGTATTATGTGAGTGAGTGGTATATGTGTCTGTTATGTGGTCAGGGCATGATGTGAGTGAGGGGTATTTGTGTGTCTGTAATGTGGTCAGGGTATGATGTGAGTGAGGGGTATTTGTGTCTATTATGTGGTCAGTGAATGATGTGAGTGAGGGGTATTTGTGTCTATTATGTGGTCAGGGTATGATGTGAGTGAGGGGTATTTGTGTGTCTGATATGAGGTCAGGGCATGATGTGAGTGAGGGGTAATTGTGTGTCTGTTATGTGGTCAGGGCATGATGAGAGTGAGGGGTATTTGTGTCTGTTATGTGGTCAGGGCATGATGTGAGTGAGGGGTATTTGTGTGTCTGATATGAGGTCAGGGAATGACGTGAGTGAGGTGTATTTGTGTGTCTCTTATATAGTCAGGGTATGGAGTGAGTGAGGGGTATTTGTGTCTTCTGTGGTCAGGGCATGATGTGAGTGAGGGTTATTTGTGTCTGTTATGTGGTCAGGGCATGATGGTGAGTGAGGGGTATTTGTGTCTGTTATGTGGTCAGGGCATGATGTGAGTGAGGGGTAATTGTGTCTCTGTTATGTGGTCAGGGCATGATGTGAGTGAGGGGTATTTGTGTCTGTTATGTGGTCAGGGTATTATGTGAGTGAGGAGTATTTGTGTGCCAGTTATGTGGTCAGGGCATGATGTGAGTGAGGGGTATTTGTGTCTGTTATGTGGTCAGGGCATGATGTGAGTGAGGGGTATTTGTATCTGTTATGTGGTCAGGGTATTATGTGAGTGAGGGGTATTTGTGTGCCTGTTATGTGGTCAGGGCATGATGTGAGTGAGGCATATTTGTGTCTGTTATGTGGTCAGGGCATGATGTCAGTGAGAAGTATTTGTGTCTGTTATGTGGTCAGGGCATTATGTGAGTGAGGGGTATTTGTGTCTGTTATGTGGTCAGGGCATGATGGTGAGTGATGGGTATGTGTGTCTGTTATGTGGTCAGGGCATGATGTGAGTGAGGGGTATTTGTGTCTGTTATGTGGTCAGGGTATTATGTGAGTGAGGGGTATATGTGTCTGTTATGTGGTCAGGGTATTATGTGAGTGAGTGGTATATGTGTCTGTTATGTGGCCAGGGTATTATGTGAGTGAGGGGTATTTGTGTGTCTGTTATGTGGTCAGGGCATGATGTGAGTGAGGGGTATTTGTGTCTGTTATTTGGTCAGGGTATTAAGTGAGTTAGGGGTATTTTTGTGTCTGATATGAGGTCAGGGTATGATATGAGTGAGGGGTATTTGTGTGTCTGTTATTTGGTCAGGGTATGATGTGAGTGAGGGGTATTTGTGTCTCTGTTATGTGGTCAGGGCATGATGTGAGTGAGGGGTATTTGTGTCTGTTATGTGGTCAGGGTATTATGTGAGTGAGGGGTATTTGTGTGTCTGTTATGTGGTCAGGGCATGATGTGAGTGAGGGGCATTTGTGTCTGTTATGTGGTCAGGGCATTATGTGAGTGAGGGGTATTTGTGTTTGTTATGTGGTCAGGGCATGATGGTGAGTGAGGGGTATTTGTGTCTGTTATGTGGTCAGGGCATGATGTGAGTGAGGGGTATTTGTGTCTGTTATGTGGTCAGGGCATGATGTGAGTGAGGGGTATTTGTGTCTGTTATGTGGTCAGGGCATTATGTGAATGAGGGGTATTTGTGCCTGTTATGTGGTCAGGGCATGATGTGAGTGAGGGGTATTTGTGCCTGTTATGTGGTCAGGGCATGATGTGAGTGAGGGGTATTTGTGTCTGTTATGTGGTCAGGGTATTATGTGAGTGAGGGGTATATGTGTCTGTTATGTGGTCAGGGTATTATGTGAGTGAGTGGTATATGTGTCTGTTATGTGGCCAGGGTATTATGTGAGTGAGGGGTATTTGTGTGTCTGTTATGTGGTCAGGGCATGATGTGAGTGAGGGGTATTTGTGTCTGTTATGTGGTCAGGGTATTAAGTGAGTTAGGGGAATTTTTGTGTCTGATATGAGGTCAGGGTATGATATGAGTGAGGGGTATTTGTGTGTCTGTTATATGGTCAGCGTATGGTGTGAGTGAGGGTATTTGTGTCTGATATGATGTCAGGGAATGATGTGAGTGAGGGGTATTTGTGTCTGTTATGTGGTCAGGGCATGATGTGAGTGAGGGGTATTTGTGTGTTTGTTATGTGGTCAGGGTATGATGTGAGTGAGGGGTATTTGTGTCTATTATGTGGTCAGGGTATGATGTGAGTGAGGGGTATTTGTGTCTATTATGTGGTCAGGGTATTATGTGAGTGAGGGGTATTTGTGTCTGTTAAGTGGTCAGGGTATGATGTGAGTGAGGGGTATTTGTGTGTCTGATATGAGGTCAGGGCATGATGTGAGTGAGGGGTATTTGTGTGTCTGTTATGTGGTCAGGGCATGATGAGAGTGAGGGGTATTTGTGTCTGTTATGTGGTCAGGGCATGATGTGAGTGAGGGGTATTTGTGTGTCTGATATGAGGTCAGGGAATGACGTGAGTGAGGTGTATTTGTGTGTCTCTTATATAGTCAGGGTATGGAGTGAGTGAGGGGTATTTGTGTCTTCTGTGGTCAGGGCATGATGTGAGTGAGGGTTATTTGTGTCTGTTATGTGGTCAGGGCATGATGGTGAGTGAGGGGTATTTGTGTCTGTTATGTGGTCAGGGCATGATGTGAGTGAGGGGTAATTGTGTCTCTGTTATGTGGTCAGGGCATGATGTGAGTGAGGGGTATTTGTGTCTGTTATGTGGTTCAGGGTATTATGTGAGTGAGGAGTATTTGTGTGCCAGTTATGTGGTCAGGGCATGATGTGAGTGAGGGGTATTTGTGTCTGTTATGTGGTCAGGGCATGATGTGAGTGAGGGGTATTTGTATCTGTTATGTGGTCAGGGTATTATGTGAGTGAGGGGTATTTGTGTGCCTGTTATGTGGTCAGGGCATGATGTGAGTGAGGCATATTTGTGTCTGTTATGTGGTCAGGGCATGATGTGAGTGAGGGGTATTTGTGTCTGTTATGTGGTCAGGGCATTATGTGAGTGAGGGGTATTTGTGTCTGTTATGTGGTCAGGGCATGATGGTGAGTGATGGGTATGTGTGTCTGTTATGTGGTCAGGGCATGATGTGAGTGAGGGGTATTTGTGTCTCTGTTATGTGGTCAGGGCATGATGTGAGTGAGGGGTATTTGTGTCTGTTATGTGGTCAGGGCATTATGTGAATGAGGGGTATTTGTGCCTGTTATGTGGTCAGGGCATGATGTGAGTGAGGGGTATTTGTGCCTGTTATGTGGTCAGGGCATGATGTGAGTGAGGGGTATTTGTGTGTCTGTTATGTGGTCAGGGTATTATGTGAGTGAGGGGTATATGTGTCTGTTATGTGGTCAGGGCATTATGTGAGTGAGTGGTATATGTGTCTGTTATGTGGCCAGGGTATTATGTGAGTGAGGGGTATTTGTGTGTCTGTTATGTGGTCAGGGCATGATGTGAGTGAGGGGTATTTGTGTCTGATATGTGGTCAGGGTATTATGTGAGTGAGGGGTATTTTTGTGTCTGATATGAGGTCAGGGTATGATATGAGTGAGGGGTATTTGTGTGTCTGTTATATGGTCAGGGTATGGTGTGAGTGAGGGGTATTTGTGTATTATATGAGGTCAGGGAATGATGTGAGTGAGCTGTATTTGTGTCTGTTATGTGGTCAGGGCATGATGTGAGTGAGGGGTATTTGTGTGTTTGTTATGTGGTCAGGGTATGATGTGAGTGAGGGGTATTTGTGTCTGTTATGTGGTCAGGGTATGATGTGAGTGAGGGGTATTTGTGTCTATTATGTGGTCAGGGCATGATGTGAGTGAGGGGTATTTGTGTCTGTTATGTGGTCAGGGTATGATGTGAGTGAGGGGTATATGTGTCTGTTATGTGGTCAGGGTATTATGTGAGTGAGTGGTATATGTGTCTGTTATGTGGCCAGGGTATTATGTGAGTGAGGGGTATTTGTGTGTCTGTTATGTGGACAGGGTATGATGTGAGTGAGGGGTATTTGTGTCTATTACGTGGTCAGTGAATGATGTGAGTGAGGGGTATTTGTGTCTGTTATGTGGTCAGGGTATGATGTGAGTGAGGGGTATTTGTGTGTCTGATATGAGGCCAGGGCATGATGTGAGTGAGGGGTATTTGTGTGTCTGTTATGTGGTCAGGGCATGATGAGAGTGAGGGGTATTTGTGTCTGTTATGTGGTCAGGGCATGATGTGAGTGAGGGGTATTTGTGTGTCTGATATGAGGTCAGGGAATGATGTGAGTGAGGTGTATTTGTGTGTCTCTTATATGGTTAGGGTATGGTGTGAGTGAGGGGTATTTGTGTCTTCTGTGGTCAGGGCATGATGTGAGTGAGGGGTATTTGTGTCTGTTATGTGGTCAGGGCATGTTGGTGAGTGAGGGGTATTTGTGTCTGTTATGTGGTCAGGGCATGATGTGAGTAAGGGGTATTTGTGTCTCTGTTATGTGGTAAGGGCATGATGTGAGTGAGGGGTATTTGTGTCTGTTATGTGGTCAGGGTATTATGTGAGTGAGAGGTATTTGTGTGCCTGTCATGTGGTCAGGGCATGATGTGAGTGAGGGGTATTTGTGTCTGTTATGTGGTCAGGGCATGATGGTGAGTGAGGGGTATTTGTGTCTGTTATGTGGTCAGGGTATGATGTGAGTGAGGGGTATTTGTGTGCCTGTTATTTGGTCAGGGTATGATGTGAGTGAGGGGTATTTGTGTCTCTGTTATGTGGTCAGGGCATGATGTGAGTGAGGGGTATTTGTGTCTGTTATGTGGTCAGGGTATTATGTGAGTGAGGGGTATTTGTGTGTCTGTTATGTGGTCAGGGCATGATGTGAGTGAGGGGCATTTGTGTCTGTTATGTGGTCAGGGCATTATGTGAGTGAGGGGTATTTGTGTTTGTTATGTGGTCAGGGCATGATGGTGAGTGAGGGGTATTTGTGTCTGTTATGTGGTCAGGGCATGATGTGAGTGAGGGGTATTTGTGTCTGTTATGTGGTCAGGGCATGATGTGAGTGAGGGGTATTTGTGTCTGTTATGTGGTCAGGGCATTATGTGAATGAGGGGTATTTGTGCCTGTTATGTCGTCAGGGCATGATGTGAGTGAGGGGTATTTGTGCCTGTTATGTGGTCAGGGCATGATGTGAGTGAGGGGTATTTGTGTCTGTTATGTGGTCAGGGTATTATGTGAGTGAGGGGTATATGTGTCTGTTATGTGGTCAGGGTATTATGTGAGTGAGTGGTATATGTGTCTGTTATGTGGCCAGGGTATTATGTGAGTGAGGGGTATTTGTGTGTCTGTTATGTGGTCAGGGCATGATGTGAGTGAGGGGTATTTGTGTCTGTTATTTGGTCAGGGTATTAAGTGAGTTAGGGGTATTTTTGTGTCTGATATGAGGTCAGGGTATGATATGAGTGAGGGGTATTTGTGTGTCTGTTATTTGGTCAGGGAATGATGTGAGTGAGGGGTATTTGTGTCTCTGTTATGTGGTCAGGGCATGATGTGAGTGAGGGGTATTTGTGTCTGTTATGTGGTCAGGGTATTATGTGAGTGAGGGGTATTTGTGTGTCTGTTATGTGGTCAGGGCATGATGTGAGTGAGGGGCATTTGTGTCTGTTATGTGGTCAGGGCATTATGTGAGTGAGGGGTATTTGTGTTTGTTATGTGGTCAGGGCATGATGGTGAGTGAGAGGTATTTGTGTCTGTTATGTGGTCAGGGCATGATGTGAGTGAGGGGTATTTGTGTCTGTTATGTGGTCAGGGCATGATGTGAGTGAGGGGTATTTGTGTCTGTTATGTGGTCAGGGCATTATGTGAATGAGGGGTATTTGTGCCTGTTATGTGGTCAGGGCATGATGTGAGTGAGGGGTATTTGTGCCTGTTATGTGGTCAGGGCATGATGTGAGTGAGGGGTATTTGTGTCTGTTATGTGGTCAGGGTATTATGTGAGTGAGGGGTATATGTGTCTGTTATGTGGTCAGGGTATTATGTGAGTGAGTGGTATATGTGTCTGTTATGTGGCCAGGGTATTATGTGAGTGAGGGGTATTTGTGTGTCTGTTATGTGGTCAGGGCATGATGTGAGTGAGGGGTATTTGTGTCTGTTATGTGGTCAGGGCATGATGGTGAGTGAGGGGTATTTGTGTCTGTTATGTGGTCAGGGCATGATGTGAGTGAGGGGTAATTGTGTCTCTGTTATGTGGTCAGGGCATGATGTGAGTGAGGGGTATTTGTGTTTGCTATGTGGTCAGGGCATGATGTGAGTGAGGGGTATTTGTGTCTGTTATGTGGTCAGGGCATGTTGGTGAGTGAGGGGTATTTGTGTCTGTTATGTGGTCAGGGCATGATGTGAGTGAGGGGTATTTGTGTCTCTGTTATGTGGTAAGGGCATGATGTGAGTGAGGGGTATTTGTGTATGTTATGTGGTTAGGGTATTATGTGAGTGAGAGGTATTTGTGTGCCTGTCATGTGGTCAGGGCATGATGTGAGTGAGGGGTATTTGTGTCTGTTATGTGGTCAGGACATGATGGTGAGTGAGGGGTATTTGTGTCTGTTATGTGGTCAGGGTATGATGTGAGTGAGGGGTATTTGTGTGCCTGTTATTTGGTCAGGGTATGATGTGAGTGAGGCGTATTTGTGTCTCTGTTATGTGGTCAGGGCATGATGTGAGTGAGGGGTATTTGTGTCTGTTATGTGGTCAGGGTATTATGTGAGTGAGGGGTATTTGTGTGTCTGTTATGTGGTCAGGGCATGATGTGAGTGAGGAGCATTTGTGTCTGTTATGTGGTCAGGGCATTATGTGAGTGAGGGGTATTTGTGTTTGTTATGTGGTCAGGGCATGATGGTGAGTGAGGGGTATTTGTGTCTGTTATGTGGTCAGGGCATGATGTGAGTGAGGGGTATTTGTGTCTGTTATGTGGTCAGGGCATGATGTGAGTGAGGGGTATTTGTGTCTGTTATGTGGTCAGGGCATTATGTGAATGAGGGGTATTTGTGCCTGTTATGTGGTCAGGGCATGATGTGAGTGAGGGGTATTTGTGCCTGTTATGTGGTCAGGGCATGATGTGAGTGAGGGGTATTTGTGTCTGTTATGTGGTCAGGGTATTATGTGAGTGAGGGGTATATGTGTCTGTTATGTGGTCAGGGTATTATGTGAGTGAGTGGTATATGTGTCTGTTATGTGGCCAGGGTATTATGTGAGTGAGGGGTATTTGTGTGTCTGTTATGTGGTTAGGGCATGATGTGAGTGAGGGGTATTTGTGTCTGTTATGTGGTCAGGGTATTAAGTGAGTTAGGGGTATTTTTGTGTCTGATATGAGGTCAGGGTATGATATGAGTGAGGGGTATTTGTGTGTCTGTTATATGGTCAGCGTATGGTGTGAGTGAGGGTATTTGTGTCTGATATGATGTCAGGGAATGATGTGAGTGAGGGGTATTTGTGTCTGTTATGTGGTCAGGGCATGATGTGAGTGAGGGGTATTTGTGTGTTTGTTATGTGGTCAGGGTATGATGTGAGTGAGGGGTATTTGTGTCTGTTATGTGGTCAGGGTATGATGTGAGTGAGGGGTATTTGTGTCTATTATGTGGTCAGGGTATTATGTGAGTGAGGGGTATTTGTGTCTGTTAAGTGGTCAGGGTATGATGTGAGTGAGGGGTATTTGTGTGTCTGATATGAGGTCAGGGCATGATGTGAGTGAGGGGTATTTGTGTGTCTGTTATGTGGTCAGGGCATGATGAGAGTGAGGGGTATTTGTGTCTGTTATGTGGTCAGGGCATGATGGTGAGTGAGGGGTATTTGTGTCTGTTATGTGGTCAGGGCATTATGTGAGTGAGGGGTATTTGTGTCTGTTATGTGGTCAGGGCATGATGGTGAGTGAGGGGTATTTGTGTCTGTTATGTGGTCAGGGCATGATGTGAGTGAGGGGTAATTGTGTCTCTGTTATGTGGTCAGGGCATGATGTGAGTGAGGGGTATTTGTGTTTGCTATGTGGTCAGGGCATGATGTGAGTGAGGGGTATTTGTGTCTGTTATGTGGTCAGGGCATGTTGGTGAGTGAGGGGTATTTGTGTCTGTTATGTGGCCAGGGTATTATGTGAGTGAGGGGTATTTGTGTGTCTGTTATGTGGTCAGGGCATGATGTGAGTGAGGGGTATTTGTGTCTGTTATGTGGTCAGGGTATTAAGTGAGTTAGGGGTATTTTTGTGTCTGATATGAGGTCAGGGTATGATATGAGTGAGGGGTATTTGTGTGTCTGTTATATGGTCAGGGTATGGTGTGAGTGAGGGTATTTGTGTCTGATATGATGTCAGGGAATGATGTGAGTGAGGGGTATTTGTGTCTGTTATGTGGTCAGGGCATGATGTGAGTGAGGGGTATTTGTGTGTTTGTTATGTGGTCAGGGTATGATGTGAGTGAGGGGTATTTGTGTCTGTTATGTGGTCAGGGTATGATGTGAGTGAGGGGTATTTGTGTCTATTATGTGGTCAGGGTATTATGTGAGTGAGGGGTATTTGTGTCTGTTAAGTGGTCAGGGTATGATGTGAGTGAGGGGTATTTGTGTGTCTGATATGAGGTCAGGGCATGATGTGAGTGAGGGGTATTTGTGTGTCTGTTATGTGGTCAGGGCATGATGAGAGTGAGGGGTATTTGTGCCTGTTATGTGGTCAGGGCATGATGTGAGTGAGGGGTATTTGTGTCTGTTATGTGGTCAGGGTATTATGTGAGTGAGGGGTATATGTGTCTGTTATGTGGTCAGGGTATTATGTGAGTGAGTGGTATATGTGTCTGTTATGTGGCCAGGGTATTATGTGAGTGAGGGGTATTTGTGTGTCTGTTATGTGGTCAGGGCATGATGTGAGTGAGGGGTATTTGTGTCTGTTATGTGGTCAGGGCATGATGGTGAGTGAGGGGTATTTGTGTCTGTTATGTGGTCAGGGCATGATGTGAGTGAGGGGTAATTGTGTCTCTGTTATGTGGTCAGGGCATGATGTGAGTGAGGGGTATTTGTGTTTGCTATGTGGTCAGGGCATGATGTGAGTGAGGGGTATTTGTGTCTGTTATGTGGTCAGGGCATGTTGGTGAGTGAGGGGTATTTGTGTCTGTTATGTGGTCAGGGCATGATGTGAGTGAGGGGTATTTGTGTCTCTGTTATGTGGTAAGGGCATGATGTGAGTGAGGGGTATTTGTGTATGTTATGTGGTTAGGGTATTATGTGAGTGAGAGGTATTTGTGTGCCTGTCATGTGGTCAGGGCATGATGTGAGTGAGGGGTATTTGTGTCTGTTATGTGGTCAGGACATGATGGTGAGTGAGGGGTATTTGTGTCTGTTATGTGGTCAGGGTATGATGTGAGTGAGGGGTATTTGTGTGCCTGTTATTTGGTCAGGGTATGATGTGAGTGAGGCGTATTTGTGTCTCTGTTATGTGGTCAGGGCATGATGTGAGTGAGGGGTATTTGTGTCTGTTATGTGGTCAGGGTATTATGTGAGTGAGGGGTATTTGTGTGTCTGTTATGTGGTCAGGGCATGATGTGAGTGAGGAGCATTTGTGTCTGTTATGTGGTCAGGGCATTATGTGAGTGAGGGGTATTTGTGTTTGTTATGTGGTCAGGGCATGATGGTGAGTGAGGGGTATTTGTGTCTGTTATGTGGTCAGGGCATGATGTGAGTGAGGGGTATTTGTGTCTGTTATGTGGTCAGGGCATGATGTGAATGAGGGGTATTTGTGCCTGTTATGTGGTCAGGGCATGATGTGAGTGAGGGGTATTTGTGCCTGTTATGTGGTCAGGGCATGATGTGAGTGAGGGGTATTTGTGTCTGTTATGTGGTCAGGGTATTATGTGAGTGAGGGGTATATGTGTCTGTTATGTGGTCAGGGTATTATGTGAGTGAGTGGTATATGTGTCTGTTATGTGGCCAGGGTATTATGTGAGTGAGGGGTATTTGTGTGTCTGTTATGTGGTTAGGGCATGATGTGAGTGAGGGGTATTTGTGTCTGTTATGTGGTCAGGGTATTAAGTGAGTTAGGGGTATTTTTGTGTCTGATATGAGGTCAGGGTATGATATGAGTGAGGGGTATTTGTGTGTCTGTTATATGGTCAGCGTATGGTGTGAGTGAGGGTATTTGTGTCTGATATGATGTCAGGGAATGATGTGAGTGAGGGGTATTTGTGTCTGTTATGTGGTCAGGGCATGATGTGAGTGAGGGGTATTTGTGTGTTTGTTATGTGGTCAGGGTATGATGTGAGTGAGGGGTATTTGTGTCTGTTATGTGGTCAGGGTATGATGTGAGTGAGGGGTATTTGTGTCTATTATGTGGTCAGGGTATTATGTGAGTGAGGGGTATTTGTGTCTGTTAAGTGGTCAGGGTATGATGTGAGTGAGGGGTATTTGTGTGTCTGATATGAGGTCAGGGCATGATGTGAGTGAGGGGTATTTGTGTGTCTGTTATGTGGTCAGGGCATGATGAGAGTGAGGGGTATTTGTGTCTGTTATGTGGTCAGGGCATGATGGTGAGTGAGGGGTATTTGTGTCTGTTATGTGGTCAGGGCATTATGTGAGTGAGGGGTATTTGTGTCTGTTATGTGGTCAGGGCATGATGGTGAGTGAGGGGTATTTGTGTCTGTTATGTGGTCAGGGCATGATGTGAGTGAGGGGTAATTGTGTCTCTGTTATGTGGTCAGGGCATGATGTGAGTGAGGGGTATTTGTGTTTGCTATGTGGTCAGGGCATGATGTGAGTGAGGGGTATTTGTGTCTGTTATGTGGTCAGGGCATGTTGGTGAGTGAGGGGTATTTGTGTCTGTTATGTGGCCAGGGTATTATGTGAGTGAGGGGTATTTGTGTGTCTGTTATGTGGTCAGGGCATGATGTGAGTGAGGGGTATTTGTGTCTGTTATGTGGTCAGGGTATTAAGTGAGTTAGGGGTATTTTTGTGTCTGATATGAGGTCAGGGTATGATATGAGTGAGGGGTATTTGTGTGTCTGTTATATGGTCAGGGTATGGTGTGAGTGAGGGTATTTGTGTCTGATATGATGTCAGGGAATGATGTGAGTGAGGGGTATTTGTGTCTGTTATGTGGTCAGGGCATGATGTGAGTGAGGGGTATTTGTGTGTTTGTTATGTGGTCAGGGTATGATGTGAGTGAGGGGTATTTGTGTCTGTTATGTGGTCAGGGTATGATGTGAGTGAGGGGTATTTGTGTCTATTATGTGGTCAGGGTATTATGTGAGTGAGGGGTATTTGTGTCTGTTAAGTGGTCAGGGTATGATGTGAGTGAGGGGTATTTGTGTGTCTGATATGAGGTCAGGGCATGATGTGAGTGAGGGGTATTTGTGTGTCTGTTATGTGGTCAGGGCATGATGAGAGTGAGGGGTATTTGTGTCTGTTATGTGGTCAGGGCATGATGTGAGTGAGGGGTATTTGTGTGTCAGGGAATGATGTGAGTGAGGTGTATTTGTGTGTCTCTTATATGGTCAGGGTATGGTGTGAGTGAGGGGTATTTGTGTCTTCTGTGGTCAGGGCATGATGTGAGTGAGGGTTATTTGTGTCTGTTATGTGGTCAGGGCATGATGGTGAGTGAGGGGTATTTGTGTCTGTTATGTGGTCAGGGCATTATGTGAGTGAGGGGTATTTGTGTCTGTTATGTGGTCAGGGCATGATGGTGAGTGAGGGGTATTTGTGTCTGTTATGTGGTCAGGGCATGATGTGAGTGAGGGGTAATTGTGTCTCTGTTATGTGGTCAGGGCATGATGTGAGTGAGGGGTATTTGTGTTTGCTATGTGGTCAGGGCATTATGTGAGTGAGGGGTATTTGTGCCTGTTATGTGGTCAGGGCATGATGTGAGTGAGGGGTATTTGTGCCTGTTATGTGGTCAGGGCATGATGTGAGTGAGGGGTATTTCTGTCTGTTATGTGGTCAGGGTATTATGTGAGTGAGGGGTATTTGTGTCTGTTATGTTGTCAGGGTATTATGTGAGTGAGGGGTATTTGTGTCTGTTATGTGGTCAGGGCATGATGTGAGTGAGGGGTATTTATGTGTCTGTTATGTGGTCAGGGCATGATGGTGAGTGAGGGGTATTTGTGTCTGTTATGTAGTCAGGGCATGATGTGAGTGAGGGGTATTTGTGTGTCTGTTATGTGGTCAGGGCATGATGTGAGTGAGGGGTTCTTGTGTCTGTTATGTGGTCAGGGTATTATGTGAGTGAGGGGTATATGTGTCTGTTATGTGGTCAGGGTATTATGTGAGTGAGGGGTATTTGTGTGTCTGTTATGTGGTCAGGGTATGATGTGAGTGAGGGGTATTTGTGTCTGTTATGTGGTCAGGGTATTATGTGATTGAGGGGTATTTGTGTGTCTATTATATTGTCAGGGTATTATGTGAGTGAGGGGTATATGTGTCTGTTATGTGGTCAGGGTATTATGTGAGTGAGGGCTATATGTGTCTGTTATGTGGTCAGGGTATGATGGAGAGTGAGGGGTATATCAGTCAGCATTAGGGCCAGGGAGTGGTGGTGAGACGGATTACAGATGGTGAAATATGGGGTCGATGAGCGATTGTGAATGATGTGTACTTAAGTGTTCGAGGGATGGTCTCTATGAGTGGTAGTGGGTAAAAGGTAGTATAGTACAGACAGCAATACTTACACCTGTGCCTGCACAAAGGTGATGCGATAGGTGACTACTATTGGCCTACTAAAATACATGTGTGTGTGTGGGGGGGAGGGGGGCACAAATATATATGCGAAGAGGGCAGGGTCATTGGGGTGGTGGTAGGTTGGTGCTAGCTATGCCCATCATGGTGCTAACCACCCCCCCTGTACAGACCACTCCCCAACACACACGTCTCGCCCCCCACATCATTAGTCACACCCCTGCGGCAGTATACAATAGGCCCTTCATAAATTTCAGCTCCAGGCCCATTTGGACCTTAATCTGGCACTGGTGCCCACTAATATTAAGGATCCCCTTGATACTCCAAGTACAGACCACAGCAGATATCTCCTATATGTGCAGCAGCCCCTCCAGGTCTGACAGCAGAATCAGACCTCATAGCTATCTATAAGGGGTTAAGTATGGGATCCCGGCGGTCAGGATACCGCCAGTCAGAATAGCGACAGCTGCATCCCAACAGCGAGAATCCAGACTCCCTTAAGGTAAGTACCCTAACCCTCCCTCTCTCCCTACCCTGACCCTCCCTCTCCAGTACCTAAACTTAACCTCCCCCCAGTGCCTAAACCTAACCTCCCCCACCCAGCACCCTAAACCTATTCTCCCCCCCCTAGTGCCTAATTCCTAACCCCAAATTGGACCCTCCCCTAACCCCCGATACTTACCTTCGGGGTGCCGGCGGTCGGGATTCTGGTGCCGGTATTATGACCATCTGCATCCGGCATACCAGGATGCTGACTGCATTCCCTAGACGGGGATGCTAGGCATTTAAATTTACTAAGCACCAGAACACAAAGCATTCAAGATCTTGGCCCTGGCAGTTAACACTATCTTTAGATGGCATTAGCTCATTGTAGCCTAAGGACTGCAGTTACAGAATTTATCGGGAAGAGAGATCCGTGGCTATAGACACACATTAAATCTTGTTGCACATATGCAGTTAAAAATAGAGCAATTTGCAGGGAAATAAAGGCAAAAAATGCATTTATGCCCATCTCACCATTCCACACAGGTAAACATGACAAAACTAGTTATTCCTTTCCTATAGATTATTTTGAAAATGTTGCGATGCTTCTCAATTTATCATTTTAAAATGCCAGTGATCAAAAAATAAATGTTATAATACTCCGTGGCAAAGTATAGTACTTGGCTTTTGTGACAGTAAGAATGTCTTTTCTTTATTGTATCAGTGTTGGTACAAAATGTGTTTGTTTTTTTAAAACAAAATATACATTTTTTACCACAGTGGGGGCGAGAATTCAGCGGGAATTGAATAGCATCAGGGAGGGAGCACCCGGAGTTATTCAATTCAGCATGCTGTTTGGTCTGACTAAAGATTCCCTTAGGGTGTGATGAGAAATCAAACTAAAGTGCCGGCTGCAAGGCTGATTTCTGGCTTAATGCGGCGCTAACAGACTCGTGGCCAGCACTTTAGTCGGAGAATGCCGATTCTCGCGATAAAACACTCAGGTTAAGTTGAGAGAGCTGACAATCTCCAACTTAAACTGCTTCCCAACAAAGTAAACAGTGCGCTGAATTGAATAGCTCCGGGAGCTAGAGATCTGATTTTCATGAATCCGAACAAATCCAAGTCGCGTTTCTGATCTCCTGAGGAGATTCGGACAGATCCGAGTCGCAGTTCTGTTCTTCCGCGGTTCAGAATTTGGATTTTAAATACAAATTTTGGGTTTTGGATTGCAAAAATTACATGATTAGCTGTTTTTATAATTTTTATAATTTTTTTTTCTTTTTTGAAATCCTAGATCCAATAACAAAACACTTGAGGATGATTTTGCAAAACCAAAACATGAAGTTGAATCCAGATCCAAAACCAAAATCAAAACATGGGGGTCAGCGCACATCTCTAATTTTTACATTTTATTATCCCAAACCCACCAAGAAAGCGTATGAAGAAAGGTATAATGCTATCAGTAAGGGACTGTTTTTTCTAGCCGGGGAGGTGTAATTATTTTGCACTTTGGCCCTCATTCAGAGCCGCTCGTTAGCGGCAGTACGCTCGTTCCGAGCGATGTTTGCACATCTGCGCATGCGTACGCTTTTTAGTACGCATGCGCGAACCAGTCAGTGCGGCCGAAAATCGTTTGTACGCTATATAGCGAGTGCCTGCTATTTTGAGTGACAGAATGAGGCGTATGTGGGTGGTAACAGGGGAAGGTGCTTGAAAATGGGGAGTGGAGATCCGAACGCAGGCGTGCTTAAAGGTCAAAACGGGCGTTTTATGGGTGTGTATATTTAAAACAGCAGCGTCAATGACCACGTCACTGGGTTATTTTAGAGCCAGAACTGCTCGCAAATTTGTGGTAGCAAACACCAACCACAAGAATAGCGAGCAGTTCATACGCTGGTCGATGTACTCGATTAATCTAATAAATAGCGGACATGACGTATGGTGCGAGCAGCCAGGGGGCGTTTTTAACAAATAAACGAGCGTATGTTTTGCTCGTTCGTTCAGACTTAGAGGTGTGAACAGACTGCAATGTGCGTACGGATCATTTGAATAGCCACCCCTTGTTTTTAAACGAACGACCGCAAATAGCGAACGGCTCTGAATGAGGGCCTTTGATCACTATAGCGAATTGAGCTCTGTAAATTAGGGTTAGTTGTCATTATGCTGGATTTGCCCTTCTATTTAGTGGCACCAGCCCTGGCTGGCATTTTGCAATGCTGGTGCCAGCATTTTGGGTTTTCCTCAACTATGCTATCAGCACTAGTAGTACTTTCAGGGGGTAGTACATATGTTATTAGGTTTATTTATTTAATTCTTTATTCATTCATTCAATAAAATTTAAGCAATCAGATGATAGGCATAATTTTTAACTTGATGATGATAATTCGTTCCTACCACATGATAGGCTTAAAGTGTATCATATGTTTTGATAATATTTTATATAGCATATAATATACTATATGCATATATTATTCAAACACGCTCATTTTATGGTGTATGCGGCATGTAAGATAGCAACAGAAATGAAAAACGTGTATTTTTTTCTGATGCAATATATGCCTATGTTTTTTGTGTAAATTCTGTCCACCTCTATTATCATCTCACATTACGCTTTAACAAGCAAAACTATGTTATAAAATCCCTTACAATCTGGAGTGCTCACAGTGACTGTGTTTTCTAAACTATGCAGAAAATAAAACATACAGCTGTTAAAAGTGGTTAAGCCTTCACGTGTGCATTTCATACAAAAACTGAATGATTCTAAATATAGTTGTTCGATTTTTATTGCAAAAGGAAATAAACTGCTATATATATAAATATATGTTATATTATTATATTAGAAAATAATATGATCAATTCCTTATCAATAAATCTGAACCATTAACATTTTTTTTAACCTATGACCTAAATCTAGCAGCGACTGTGAGACATATCCACAGATATCAGCATCTGTATGGAATATTAAACATACTGCCTTACAAGTCACTTTAGCAACAAGGACGCTGATGTTATTATTAGTAAGTCTGCTGTCTAAACACACACCTGCATAAAACAGTGAGAAAAAAGTTTACATACTGGTGTCAGTGAACTGAGACAAATATGTTACAGTAGTTGAGAATGAAACAGCAGATGAAGACAGAGCACATTGACATTCACTTTCAGTACATTAAATTTGTGTGTACTTGTGTTTGCTCCATAAATCCTCAGCAAACCAGGGCAGGGTCATTACGGCGCCTGGCAGTCTGTCATTACAGAATGGCTCATATACCTATTAGTCTTTGTATTTTGTGTTCTGGGAAATAAGAGGTGCTATGCATTTGTCAGAAGGGATTAGCAATTTAGAGGATTTTACATAAAGTAAACTATCGTAAACAAGGAAACTCAGTTATACACATTTTCTTCTAGATAGTCATTATGATTAACCTCTTCATAATTTGTTTTAGACCTTTGTGCTTTGTGGAAGATTAGTTGTTATCAAGTTGCTGTAACATAAGGGATTCTCGCTCATGCATTGTTTTTGCAATCACAGCGCTTTTTCCTATTCTGGCATTACAGATGTCAGATTGTATCTTGCATAAAAACAGATCACCATGTGGCAGCTGCTACATAGACTTTCTGACTACTGCTCCTGCATAGAGACTGTGTCAGGGAAGAATAGGTTCTGCACTGCTCTTCATAGAAAACATGCCTGGGCTGAAGGTTTCTCCCTTTTCAAGTGACAAGCAAAACATTCCAGTAGTTACAATAACATTCACCAGATGTTGTACTTCACCTAATAATAATAATATTAATAATAATAATACAATTATACACTTTTTTTTTGTCTATCAGGAGGCCAGGAAAATCTTGTAAGGTCATATATTATTTCTAAATATTAGCTATGACTTTTGGAGACATGTCACATTCTTTTAAAGTAAGTTGCGAGCACCAATACCTGGTCTCTCTGGCCTAGTCATACTGTAACAAGGAGATTTGCAGCAAATGGGAATCCAACAAAAAAAAAAGAGCAGGGCCAACATAGGGCAAACCAGCCCCATGCTGAATGACACTAGTGTTCTATATGACAAACTGTAAGCATTGGATTCCAGGGTAATAGTGTATTATTAAAAAATAAAGTACTGCTATGGAACTACAAGTTTCAACAAGTCCTAGAAACCTTTGTCTGCTTTTGCATGTTGGCACTTGTAAAAATCCAAGGTCAGAACATCCATTACTTAGGTAGCATTGAACTTGTGAAGAATTATTGACCTGAGCCATTAAATCTATATATGCCAATTACCTTTATTGATTTTGACATTAAATGCTGAGATAATATTTGATCACATTTGTTGGATCTTCATGAAAAACAGGAACGTGCAGTCAGAGGAGGCAGAGCTTCCTCTGTCATTAATGTTTGTCTGCCCCTCCCCATTAGAATGTAAGCTCTTATGAGCAGGGCCCTCTACCCTCTTCTGCTTCTCCTTACTCATACTGTACCTTCATCTACTGCTCACTCCCCACTTGGACACCTATCACTTGGTTGCTTATGCACTGTTGCTTATTTGAGTGTTATGATAAATCTTGTTCTTGTCCTGCATTGTATTGTCTTGTAAGTTACTGGTTTCTTGTTCATTTACTGTATGTACTATGTAAGGCGCTGCAGAACATTTGTTGCACCATAAATATAAAGAATAATAATAATAATGATTAATATAACACAAAGAAGATACTTATGACACTTATTCTGTGTCATAAGAATCTGCTTTATATTATGTTCATAATTTTTACAATACAAATAGAGTCACATTTTTGATGAAGCGGGGGCAGGGCCAAGCCACGGGCCGTAAAAGCCCATTGAAAAAATCAGGAGAAATAGCACCTATACAAGTACCTCATTGACAGGGACGTGCTTTCAGTCCACATCAAAGCATGCCCCTGTCAGTGAGGCAGATATGATTGGGCATCAGACCCAGCACTGACAGGCACTGCATCGGGCTGTCACTGTCAGTGCTGTACTTTGTGACTTGGAGAGTGTCAGCCAAGGCAGGCTGCATGTGAGTGTTTAGTTTAATACATTTACTACACTCACTAACACTACTCACTAATACCACTTTCAGACAGAAAATGGCAAAAAACTCTGATTTTTCCTGACTTTTGCGTACCAGGTTGTTTTGCCATTCTCTGTCTGTACCCCCCTTCAGACAGAGGAGCAAATTACCGGGTCAAAAAATTCAACCTGGTACTTTGCTGATTTACATGTGTATTTCTTCTGTCTGAAAGGGTCAACCCGGGACTAAATTCCCATGTCTCCGACCCTGGTAAATTCCAGGGTTGAAGTCCCAGGAATTTAGACCTGGGAGGACCCTTTCAGACAGAAAAAGGTCCCGTGTAAATCACCAAATTACCGGGTTGAAATGTTTAACACGTCCCGCCTGAAAGGGGTATACGTGGCTATTTTGTTGTTCAGGTCTTCAGTATTTGTAGTTATTGTGCTGTTGGTTTTGAGTATTCCTGTGCTGTAAATTCTGTTGAGATACAGGGGAATATATGTTATTATGCAAACTGCCAATTGAATGGTGGATTTAAGGTACCTCTTTCGGGTCCATATACTATATGCGTGTGTAAATCTGGCTTTGATACTAACCCGTGCCTCACCAGTCACTGACCTCACCGCATACCACTGTTGAAAAAATAGCTGAAGCTCAACTAAATAAATGACAGTTACTAAAATTAAAATTTAGACATCTGTAAAATTAATCTCTACATGAAGTCTCTTCTACTTGTCTTTGTTAAGAGAGACTTGGGGCTCTATTTATTAACATTATTTTTACATTCTTTTAGTTTCACCTAAAGTTACAACGGTGCAATTGGAGTAGAATTCGTAAAATTCGACTCCAACCCCTAAGTATAACTTATTTTTAGTAAGCAGATTGCATTTCCCATAATTGTAATGGGAAATGTGATCTGGCCAAAGTTACTAAAAATAAATTGTGAAAAAATACCGGGGGAAGTCCTGTGATAATAACACCACCTGGAGGTGGCGTTATCCAGGGTTACCCCCGGTTACCGGACTCCTGCTCTGCTCTGATGGGGAGAGCAGAGCCCGGAGCTGGCCCCAGTGATCAGCTGTGTGGTCTAAACAGACCACACGCTGATTCACTGTAAAAAAAAAAAAAAAACTAACCTGACTACAGGGAACGGAGTTTGGGGTTCCAGTGATGTCCTCTCTCTGGTCAGCTGGTCTCCCATGCTGCACTGAGGCCCGGTCGTCACCTGACAGGGTCCCAGTGCAGTATGGGATGTCAGCTGACCGGAGGACATCATCGGAGCCCGGATCATACAGGTAAGTGTAATAAAGGGAGAGGGGCAAGGGATCCGCAATTGTGGAGGGCGGGGCTTATTGCCGGGGGGTAGCAGCGGCAGCCAGTCGTTGCATGCGCGGGGCACTTGTCACAGTATTTTTTTGCGAAAATACCGTGACTAGTGTGTGAAGCTCTGTCCCTGCAAGGGATTTGTAGTAAAGCCCTGTGATATTGCCTGAATTCGCAATGCGAATTCACTTGGTAATATCACACTACAATCTGCATTACAAATGCGGATTGTAGTAAAAAGAGCCCTTGGACAATTGTAACTAGATGCTCATCTCATGGATTAGTCACATTACAAGTATTTAACTGCCATCACCACGGTTACATATGACCTAATCACTTTTAGATCCAAGGGCCTCTATGCTATACTCATCCTTTTAGACATCAGTGCAGCCTTTGTCACTGTGGATTACGCCATACTCTTGCAAATCCTCAACCCCTTCAAGCCACCATGACAGTGCTCTCCAGATCTACCTTAACCTCTCCTCCTGTCCCCCTTCATTTTGGCATTCATGAAGGTTCTGTCCTTGGTCCCTATCTCTCCTACTACTGTACCGCTTCTTATTTCTGAGTGCTGATCAGCTCCTTTAGCCTCCTGTACCTCCTATACACTGATGACAGCCAACTTTACATCTCCCTAATTACCTCTCACCTTCTGTTTTCTCCACACATTTTTAACAGTCTATTATACATCTCCTCTTGGATTAACGATTGTAACTAAAAATTATCTGTAAAACTGAACTCATGGTATTTGCCCCCTCCATATTCTTCCATCCTGTATCCCTCTCCCTCACCATTGACAACACTTCTCTGCCTCCATATGCCAAGTCTGCTGTCTCTGTGTCATCCTTAACTCTTTTTGCTCTCCATATTTAATCCCTCACCCAATCCTGACACCTTTACCTCTTAAACATTTCCAGGATTCAGCCTTTCTCACCCTGGAAGCCACCAATTCTATCATTCCTGCCCATTTATCTCCTGTCTTAGACATTGTAACCTTCTCCTCCCTGAACTAGAGGCAGAAATGCCTTAGACAATGAAGGCAGTCACCTATAGGCACCAGCCCTGGAGGGGACACCTGTGCTCCATTGCCCCATGTTCCTGGACTTGCTGCTGTGACAGAGGAGCTGAAGGGAATGTCATAAAGCATCAGCGGCACTCGTGCTCTGTGACCTGGACATGGTTCTCAATTCGCGGATGCAACATAAAGTCCATCCGTGACCCAGACTTAAAAGAGGAGCCGAGTAAGGCCAGGTGCGCAGGAGCAAGATCAACTTTACTGGGGAATCAGATGAAGGCACTATTGCATAGCTGTAGGTTGCGGTAAGTAGGAGTATTTTTGCCATGGTAATTTCAGGTAGGTACTAATTACCTGGGCTTGCTGGAGGGGCCCAGCTAGGGCCTGGGTCCGACACCGCTCCCCCTCCCTCTTACGCCACAGCAGCCCAACACATGCTGCTGTGTGCTGGGCTGCACTGGGAGACTGCTAGTGGCTGCTAAAGCAGCAGTTGGAGCAGTCTCCTATGCCTATGGGGTGAGCGATCGTGCCCCCCATTGGCTGTGCGATGGGCTGAGGGGCACACAGCGCCCCCCTTTCCAGCATGCAGTACCACGCAAAAATGATTTTTAGCTTTCTTTTTTCTAAGGGGGCATGGCTACGCATCCAGCAATTAGGCCACACCCCCTGTCACCTGGGCTTAGCGAGGCTGTCAGCGGCCCTGCCTGTCATGTAACCCACTCACTATTAATTCCCAGTCCCTGACACCACTAAGGTTGTATCAGGAGCTAATCATTCTAAATAGGTATC
Source organism: Taudactylus pleione (assembly GCA_031769625.1). Lineage (NCBI taxonomy): Eukaryota > Metazoa > Chordata > Amphibia > Anura > Myobatrachidae > Taudactylus > Taudactylus pleione. The sequence continues at coordinate 5,663,792 of JAUIMM010000126.1, read as the reverse complement.
CTGCAGTTCTCCTTACACAACTGTAGTGAAACACAGTTATCTTTATCCAAATTATAACCTGTACTACATATATGTAGCATTTACACTAGCCAAATTTACAGGCATGATTAGAATATTTTCAACAAAAAAATGTAAATGATTGGCAACCATGATTATTCTACGGAATAACATACACTAAAAGCAATATGGCCACAGCTAAATATGCTTGTACAGTATGGATGGGCTGAGATTTGTGCTGTAGACTTTTTGCCCTAACTCAAGATAATATTTGTCATCTGGGACAAAAAGAAAATATAAATCTTAATCACAATTATTTAGCTTTCTATTAAAGATGTTATATATACAAAAATATTACAACTTCAAAAGAAGTGCTTTTAAGTGGACCTGTCATGTTCACAGAGACAGACATGTTACTGACTGATGCAGTATAAATGAGAATACAGCCTATCAGTCCACTAGGAACTTGTGATATCAGTGAGACACTCCTTGCCTATCGCCGTTCTGTCATCGGATTGTCCTTCACTTATTGCAATTCACAGACCATGCTTGTATTTGGGAGAAGCAGTTGGATATTCCAAAACTTGGACCATATCTGCAAATCCTTGTAAAGTAGAACTCAGCGGTGCTGCACAAAGGAGAATTGAGAAACGTGAGAAAGCTGCAGAAAGTAAACTATTACAAAAGATTCCAAAACTAAGTACTTATTTCTGTGACCCACCTCAAAAAAGTTTGAACAGTGTGCATCTTCAGAAGACACTGAAGGGTATTTGAAAGAGCAGAATGAAGGAGAAATTCAGATAGATACAGATAAATCTACTACAGAACAGATACTTGAAGGCTTCAAAGTAGCAACTGAAGTACAGAAAGATGCTGAAAAACTTCCTGAAGCAGAAAGAGAATGTGAAAATACTACAAAAGCAGAGCGTTTACCACCGACTGCTGACAGAGCTCATTTTGGAATGCAAACTCTGAAGTCTTTTGAAAAGCTATTTGTTGTTTAAAGTGACTTATATTAGCCAAAGGTCCCTTTACCGAAACAGGGCAAAGTTTGCAAAGAATGTGGCTCTTATACAGTCAACCTGCTTACAAATGCTACCACACCCCATGTTGGCTATTTAGTACAACACATAATCAAGCATGGAATGAGGAAAGAATCTATTGGAAAAATCTGCCATACGGCATCGAGAGTCATGACAATTCATCAGCACATTCAGAAGCTTGTCAGGAATTCAACACATGGAAAAAATATACCAATGTGGATCTCTTAGCTGACAAGCAGCTATATGTAAGCCAAAAATACTGCCTTCTTGTACTGGATTGTGATGTAAATGTTATAATTACACTTTCCTGTTGCAATCTAGAATTTTGTGGCCATCGAGAGCAGGATTATGATGAAGAGGATAAGCATGTGCCATAGCTAGATATGATCCAGTACTTTGAAAGCCTTCTTAGTAAGCCAAAGGGCTTCACAAAATATTTAAGTGGGTCCATTCAAAATGAGATTGTTTACATACCTGCCAATCATGTGATAAAGCAAATTGTAGATACAATAGCACCTGCTCCATTTGTCGCTGTAATTATGGCCCCAACAATGGACATTTCAAAGACAGACCAGTTGAGAGATATATTTATGGAAAATTTATAAGAATGATGATGGCAGCAGTCATAATGGAAGAAACTGATAATATCACAGAACTTTGGAAGATAAGAGGCCAAGGATACAATGGGGCAACCAACATGAGCCGGCCATATGGTGACTCTGATGAAACAGAAGGCACCAAATGCTCAGTATATTCATTGTTGTACTAATGCTTTAAATCTTATTATCGACCATGCAGTGAAGCATGTACTTGATTTGAGGCATTTTTTATATGCTTGATAGACAATACATATTCTTCAGTGCAATCAGCAGGTGGAATCATCTACAAAAGGAGGGCAACAGCTGAATAACTCTCAATTGACTTATTATATAAATCAGTGTAGTCACAGACAAGTGATCTAAACACTTATGTTGTTGTACTGCAGTCATTTGTGCAGGATATAGTAGAATTAAGCAACAACTGGGATACTACAGTGTCTTTGGAAAAGGAGTTGGCATATAGTTGGGGCATAGCATATATGTTCTTTCCACAAAAATGGGTTTGCCAAATGCTTCCACAATGATCTCCCATGGGATTCTAGGCTACAGTATACTGAGAAACACTTTCAAGTCAGTTTTTAATGCACTTATAGACATCACTATTAATCAAAGTGAAACCCTGTTTAAGGCAATGCAGAAGACTTATAAACTGTTCATGTGCATACAGCCTAAGATCATTCTTGAAAAGAGCACTGGGGAATTGATCAGCCTTTCAGAGGGTCTCACGAACCAGTATTCTGAGGATATTTCTCATGAACTTGCCAACCAGATAGTGCTGTTTAAATTGACACTCTGTGTAAAACGTAGTAATATTAATGCTGTTAAACAATTGGTGAAGTTGATTAATCATCTGGAACTATCTAGCAGTATCTTAGAAGTGATCATTACAAGTCTCTTGTATTTAATACCTCCTATCATGGTTGCATCAGCAGAAAGAAGCTTCTCGAAGTTGAAGCTCATAAAAATATACTTGCTCAGCACAATGTGTGAAACTTAATTAAGCTCCCTTGCAATTTTATCAACAGAGACCCAGTGATTGAACAATGTGGACACTGGCAATCAAAATTACATTTTTGCAGACTTACATGCCCATCAAAAACATTTCTGAACAACTTTACATGGCTGGTTTATTTTTATTTTCTTTATGTTGCGAGGACTTTAAACTGACTCACATAAAAAAGTGATCATATAATCACTATGTTCAATTCACTTTGTTTAAATATAATTGGAAATGTGCTAATTTTCCATGGACATTCAACTATGCATAATTTTGCATGCTAGGTATGCTTATTTGTATTTTTGCTGTTTGCATAACTGTAGGTCAGGTATTAATTTGTTTTACGAAGTCAAAGAGAAGGCATTTATCTTGCCTACCGGCAACTAGGATGGCGTTGCACTGGAGTACATACTTCTACCCTTTTTTATTTTTTTCCTTGGAGTTTCACTGCAATATTGTCCAGCAGCTTATTCTCCCCTGGGCTCTTCCCAATAATACGGACAGAACTCACCATAGGTAACTATATGCTTTTAAAGGTTTCTTTAATGACCTCCCTCTTTGGACTAACTCCACCTGGCTTCTTCCCTTCACCACCCACTTATTGGAGAGGAACTCACCAATTATCCACCTTGTTTGATTCACAGAAAGGTTTCTTTCAGTATTCAATCTCACACCAAAAGTCCTCAAATTCAAGAAGACATCCAGTTCCTCTCATCCATGTTATAAAAAATGTTTTAATGTCACATAAGGTCATCAACAGTAGTCCATACAATAAAGATAATAGCTCCAGAATAAAAGCTAAGTTTTATATACCTATAAATATTGCACTGGAGTATGCCCTCACATACCCGGGAAGTTAGGATCTAACTCCTGGCTGATGTTAAAACAGCAATGTTCATTCTAGATGGATAAAAACTCTTTAACTTCCATTAAAAAGTAAAGAAAAGAAGTAAAGAATTAAAGTCAGATCCACCACCATCTACTTGTTTCAGACATATAGTCCTCCCTCAAAATGTGATTTGGATCACACAGGAACTGCTTCTTATACCCTTACCCATAATTCCCACTTAAGACCAATTACACCTATCCAGTCCAGTAATGATATGTAAATTACTCCTATATCATCAATATGTATATGTACATCAATAAAATCATAGTGGACACATTTAAAACTCCATATAGTTTATGTAATTCCATAAAAACCATTTCATACATGCATTTCATTCTTAATTGAAAAAAATCTGGATATGAACCATGTTCCACTTGTGTCCTCTCTAAAATTCTTGGGATTGACTTGGACTTTCATACTGGTATTCATCTCCAGCCCCGCTCCTATTTATATTTCTGGAAAATCCTTACATAGATATATTTTTTCCTCTACGTCCTTTTACTCAGATCTCACATTCACATCTCCAACTCCCTTTCTGTGGACCGCACATACAGCCAGAAGTGCTGGACTGTTGGATTGCATAGGCAGAAGTGGTCATCGGGCTGGTAGAACACATTTTCAGAAGTGGTTATTACATATTTGGAAACGCCTGGGAATCACCTCCGTTATTAGAGGCATACATTCCCAGATATTTGCCAGATACCAAAAGGCAAAAAGTAAGTAAAAACCCCCACACCATTAGAACACATACTAGTTAAAATATACCTATAAAACCATTTCTATTTAAAGTTTAAAAAAGTGCATAGTAGGTTTGGATATACACAGATACTATTATTGAAAAGTAGCAACTCATTTTAGAAACCACTTGGTCTCAAAATCGATGTTCAGTCCTCTGGGAGAAAGGGTTTTTAACAAAAAAATATTCCTCATCTCCGCTTTTGCCAACCTCTTGTCCCTGTTATCCACCCTCCAATTGGGATCTATCACTTGTATCCCACAGAACAAGGACAGGTGACAAATATTGCAATCATGTTCCTGTTTGAAATGCAAAGATACATTATGTATCAATAAGCACTTTCTAATATTCAGAGGATGCTCTGCTAATCTCACTTTTAACATGTGTGGTTCTCCCAATATATTGGGAACCACATGTACATTCCAATAGGTACACACAATATTTACTATGACAGGTCACAAAATCCCTTATCTCATAGGTCCGATTGTTTTGTGTGGATCTATATTCCTTGATATGGCTATCTTTACTTTTGCAAAGTTTGCACATCTCACACAATCCACACCAAAAGAAACCTTTTGATTTATTCACCATCAACATTTTAGCTCCAAAGGTGACACTATTGACCACCTCATTTCTAATATTCTTTGCTTTTCAATAAATTAAAACAGGACGTTCCTTTATATATTTCTTTAACACTGGATCTTTTGTCAATACTTGTTTTTTAATGATTGCCTCAATTTGTCTATGTTGACTATGATAAACCGAAATAAAAGGTATTTCTAGACTGTCCCCACTGCCCTCTTTTTTATTGTCACCTAGTGCAGTCTCTCTATTCATTTTACTGCCTCATTCCATCGCACTTTTAACTAGGTCATGATCATACCCTCTACTGACCAATTGTTCTTCTAACTTTGAAGCTTGGACTTCCTAAATATTCTCTTCAGTGAAAATTGTGTCTAATCCTCTGCAACTGGCTATGAGGGATACTCCTCAATCAGTTTCAGTGGTGGTTACTAGAGTATTCAATAATTGAATTACAATCTGTCGGTTTATTAAAATTTCTAGTTTTAATTGTCCATTATCTATATAGATGGTGAGGTTGAAAAAATTAACCTCCACCTCACTAATACAGAATGTTAAGTGGATATTATATGCATTATTGTTTAAATAATTACAAAAATCATCCAACTTTATTCTTTACCCCTGCCATACAAATAAAATATCATCAATGTACTGCATCCAGCACACCAGGCTGGCACCAAACTCATGGCTTCTCCACACTGATTGTTCCACCAGAGTGCCATGAATAGATTGGCATAGCTTGGTGCCAGCCTGGTGCCCATTGCAGTAATGGAAATCTGTAGGTAAAAAGAATCCATGAACCCAAAAAAATTATTCTGCAAAATGGAGGAAATACCTTCCTCAGTAAATTCTTTATACAGTACCAAGTTTGGACACATCTTCTCATTCAATGGTTTTTCTTTATTTAAATTATTTTCAACAAAGTAGATTAATACTGAAGACATCAAAACTATGAAAGAATACATATGGAATTATGTTGTAAACAAAAAGTGTTAAACAAATCAAAATATGTTTTCTATTTTAGATTCCTCAAAGTAGCCCCCTTCTGCTTTGATGACAACTTTGCACACTCTTGGCATTATCTCAATCAGCTTCATGAGGTGGTCTCCTGGAATGGTTTTGAATTAACAGGTGTGCCATGTCAAGAATCAATCTGTGGAATTACTTGCCTTCTTAACGTGTTTGAAAATTTCAAGAACTTTGAATGTATCCTCAAGTGCAGTTGCAAAAACCATCAAATGCTATGATGAAACAGGCTCTCATGAGGACTGCCCCAGGAAAGAAAGACCAAGAGTTACTTCTGCTGCAGAGGATAAGTTCATTAGAGTTACCAGCCTCAGAAACTGCTACATAACAGCACCTCAGATTAGAGACCACATAAAGTCTTCACAGAGTTCAAGTAGCAGACAAATCTCAACATCAACTGTTCAGAAGAGACTGCGTGAATCAGGCCTTCATGGTCGTATTGCTGCGAAGAAGCCACTGCTGAGGATGAACAACAAAAATAAGAGAATTGTTTGGGCCAAGAAATACAAGGAATGGACATTAGACCAGTGGAAATCTGTACTTTGTTCTGATGAGTCCAAATTTGAGATTTTTTGTTCCAACCGTGTCTTTGTGAGACACAGAGAAGGTGAACGGATGGTTTCTGCATGTGTAGTTTCCACTGTGAAGCATGGAGGAGGAGGTGTGATGGTGTGGGGGTGCTTTGCTGGTGACACTGTTGGTGATTTATTCAAAATTCAAGGCACACTTAACCAGCTTGACTACCACAGCATTCTGCAGTGCCATGCCATTCCATCTGGTTTGCACTTACTGGGACCATCATTTGTTTTTCAACAAGACAATGACCCCTAACACACCTCCAGGCTATGTAAGGGCTACTTGACCAAGAAGGAAAGTGATGGAGTGCTGTGTCAGATGACCTGGCCTCCACAATCACCCAACCTAAACCCAATTGAGCTGGTTTGGTATGAGTTGGACCGCAGAGTGAAGGAAAAGCAGCCAACAAGTTCTCAGCACCTCTGGGAACTCCTTCTAGACTGTTGGGAATCCATTCCTGGAGACTACCTCATGAAGTTGATTGAGAGAATGCTAGGAGTGTGCAAAGCTGTCATCCAAGCAAAAGGAGGCTACTTTGAGGAATCTAAAATATAAAACATATTTTGGTTTGTTTAACACTTTTTTGTTTACAACATAATTCCATTTGTGTTCTTTCATAGTTTTGATGTCTTCAGTATTAATCTATGTTAAAAATAATTTAAATAAAGAAAAACCATTGAATGAGAAGGTGTGTCCAAACTTTTGACTGGTACTGTATGCCTCTGTAACCCCATTAAAAAGAGAAATTTGTCAGAAAAAGAAAAAGAAGCAATACAATCCCTTAAATATAATAAAGAAAATGGGATTAAGCCCGATGATAAGGGGGGGATTTGTGATTCTAAATCTAGAATATTACAATGCTGAGATTATTAGACAATTGTTAGACAGCAGTACCTATAAAAAATTTAAGGGGAAATCCCAGTTTGGGGATAATTAAAAAGTTTGAAGTGTTTCTGGCAATGTATACTTCTAGAGGAATGATTCTGGAGGTGGAGAGATCATAGGTAAATATCAACAAGCCATCTATTCTGGTTATAGATGGTCTTCCCAAGATCCACACAAGTTTGGTTAAACCACCCTATAGACCAATTGTAGCAGGGACCAATTCTATCTTGTCGAACTTATTGAGGTTTATAGCTAATGTACTTCAGCCCATAGTAAAGAAAACTCCCTCCTATGTTAAGGATACTATAGCTATGATCAACAAACTAACAGAGATTAAATGGCACTGGAGGAGGGTGGTGACTGAGCTGACTGGAAGAATGCTGGCTGCAAGGAGTGCAGATACTGGAGCACCATTGTAACAAGAGGTGGACTCAGAGATATTACTAGAATGGAAATGTACTGAGTACCTGGTGTGCAAATCCAGATGCACCGGAGAGTGGTTCAACAGTTGTACTCAATAGTGTGTACTGAGTACACAACATTCAAATTCAGATGCACCGGAGAGTGGTTTAGCAATTGTACTCAATAGTGTGGACTGAGTACACAATGTGCTAATTCAGACGCACTGGAGAGTGAACCAGCAGTTGTACTCGATTATGTGCACTGAGTACACGGTGTGAATCCCAATGCACCGGAGAGTGGCACTGAGATGGTAATAGCAAGGAACAGGAACCTGGAACGGAATGACAACAAGCATACACTGGAAGTGATGATGTTGCACAGGCAACTTCCTGGTGTTCAGAGCCTACTTATATACTCTAAGGTAGCAGTTCATAGGAGTTCAGTGTCAGCTGACCGAGACCATGCTACCATTGGTTGAAGGAACAGTCAGGTGATGAAGACTATCTTGGCTGCACCCATGATGGCAACCTCAGTAACCAAGTCACAGAGCTGCAAATGGAAGTCCAATGGCACCTAAGGCAAAATCCTCATTGCGTCAACCACCGCTGCACCTGACGTCTTACCGCACAAGAAGTCAGGGGAAGTCGGTGCTGGGGTGAGTAATGGCCAATCCTAGGCCAAACCCTGACAAATAGTATCTGTGTATATCCAAACCTACTATGTAATTTTTAAAATTTTAAATAGAAATGGTTTTATAGGTATATTTTAACTAATATGTGTTCTAATGGTGTGTTTTTTTTAACTTATTTTTTGCATTTTGGTATCTGGCAAATATCGGGGATGGGATGTCTCTAATAATGGAGGTGATTCCCGGCTGTTTACAAATATGTAATGACCACCTTGCCCATGTGTTTTACCAGCCCGATGACCACTTCCGCCTATGCGTTCCAACAGTCCAGCACTTCTGGCTGTTTGTGCGGTCCACACTCCGGAAAGGGAGTAGGAGATGTGGATGTGAGATCTGAGTAAAAGGACATTCCACATAGAGGAAGAGATATATCCAAATAAGGATTTTCCGGAAATATAAATAGGAGCGGGGCTGGAGATGAATACCAGTTTGATAGTCCAAGTCAATCCCCAGACTTAAAGAGAGGACACAAGTGGAACATGGTTCATATTAGACTTTTTTTCAATTAAGAATGTAATGCATGTATGAAATGGTTTTTATGGAGTTGTATAAACTATATGGAGTTTTAAATGTGTCCACTATGATTTTATTGATGTATATATACATATTGATGATATAGGAGTAATTTATATATCATTACTGAACTGCATAGGTGTAATTAGTTGTAAGTGGGAATTATGGGTATGGGTATAAGAAGCAGTTCCTGTGTTATCCAAATCACATTCTGAGGAAGGACTATATAAGAGGAACTGGATGTCTTCTTGAACTTGAGGACTGTTGGTGTGAGATTGAATACAGAAAGAAACATTTCTGTGAATGAAACAAGGTGGATAATTGGTGAGTACCTCTTCATTAAGAGGGTGATGAAGGTAAGAAGCCAAGTGGGGTTAATCCAAAGAAGGAGATCATTAAAGAAACCTTTCAGGGAACAGCATATACCGGTACTTACCTATGGTGAGTTCTGTCCATATTATTGGGAAGAACCCAGGGAAGAATAAGCTGTTGGACAATATTGCAGTAAAACTCCAAGGAAAAAAAGTGTAGAAGTATAATTATCAACTTATGGACTATTCTCAATTTTCTTGTAGGCTTAGTGTATAAGGTTTGGTGTACCTTTTGAATCGACTAAACTGCAGTCCTAGTGTGCAGGGTGCAAACATATATATTTCTTGTGTATATTGCACTGGACTACATCTCTTTCACCTTGCTCACCTTCAACCTGAACTCTGCCACCTGCCTCATTTACCTCCCTCACCTCTCCCCCTCTGCTACCCCCTCTTTTACACTTTCTCCCTATTCTATATCAAATCAAATTCAAACTCCTCTCACTCACAAAAGCATTATCTACTCTTCTCCCCCTACATCTACAACCTCTTGCCTGCTCCTCTACTCTTCCCTGATCACTTCCTGTCACTATTCCTTTAAGAACTTCTCCCATGCTGCTCACATCCTCCCTCAGTCAATCAGACTTTTTCTGTACTCTCAGTTTTTATACCATCACTGTGTCACCCATTACTCTTTTTGTGTTCTATTACATACCTATGCATTTTTCTGTTTGTATTTAAGGATCTATGGCAATTTTTGTAATTTTATCTGTCTTTACTGTTTATTGTATACCTTTGTTATCCTTTTAAACTCTATCCCTCAGTATTCACCATAAGAAACCCCTTTCCATTCTGCAGAGAAATACTATGCAATGTGTCTGGCCAGGGAAAAAGCCCAGGGTCGAAGAAACAGTCCTCCAGAGACCTACAGTACAATAGTTGACAGACTTTAGTCACTTTAGTCACTACATGTATCTGTGTCATTGACACAGAGCACCGACGGGATCAGTGAGAGATCCATCTGTGCTACTGTGGTAAAAAAAAAAACCTGTGTAAATAAAGAAAAAAATGGTGTGCCCCCCCTCCCCAAAGAGCAACTAGCACTAGTGACCCAGTGCTGGATGTGCATATATACAGGGCACAAACGACTGTATTTAAGCACAACTAGCACCAGGCTAGTCAGAACCAGCCCTGGTTGCCAAAATACGGGGTCAAATGTATTTTGCACAACCAGCACTGGGCTCTGATCCAGTCATGGTAGTGGAAATACAGGGGAAAAAAATTAGTAGGATCCCCCAGTATTATCCAGATCCAGCACTGGACTTTTTCTAGTGGGGGGCTAATGTCACAGCCAGGGGAGCCCTTTCACTGGGCCCCCCAGCCAAAGCATTAACACTTACCCATAGTCAGTCCAGGCCAGGGATTCCTGTGCAGCTGGGGACCCCCCTCAATAAAGGGGTCCCCCTCTCCAGGGCACATGAGGCCTAGGCTGATAGCCCAGGGCTATCCCTGGTGTGCTGGGTGCCAGGTTAATAGTGTGGTGTAGCGCATTTGATAAAAGTAAAAATATTGTCTTTTGCTGTGGAACTGCAGATCCCAGCAAGCCTCCCCACATGCTGGTATTTGGAGTACCACAAGTATCAGCATGTGGGGCAATACGGGCCTGCTGGTACCTGTAGTTCCAAATCAAAAGCAATATTAAAATAAACACAGGACACACACCGTACAAAGTATAAGTTTATTAAACATACATACACTCACACATGTACACATACTTCAGAAAAAAAGGGATTTGCCCTCCAGCACACTGCTGCAATATCAACAAAAATACTTGAATCCTACATAATAATAGAAATTCAGAGGTATTAGTTACATACATTTGCAAATATATGAATATGCGTCTCAGACGTGAACCCCATAATGTTAGGGACGCCAGTATAGAGGAGCCTTGAAGCTGGCCTGGCGCTTATTCATATATTTGCAAATGTATGCAAAATACAGGAGAACCCTACATCATTTGTCCCCTGTATTTTGGCAACCAGGGCTGGTTCTGACTAGCCCAGTGATGGTTGTGCTTAAATACAAGGAAGCCCTACATCATTTGTCCCCTGTATTTAAGCACAACAGCACTGGGTCACTAAAAGCCTAGGGCTGGTTGCTCTTTTTTTGGGGGATGCCATTTTTTTTCTTTTTTTACACAGGTTTTTTTTTTGCAGCAGCAGTACAGACAGGTCTCTTACTGCTTCCATCCATGCTCTGTGTCAATGACACAAATGCATATACTGTAGCACAGATCTCCTGGTCCATGCATGCATCTGTGTCATTGAAATACACAGTAGCACAGACGGGTCTCTCACTGATCCTGTCCGTGCTCTGGCCCTGATTCAGAGCCAGACGCTCTGAAAGACCGCTCGCTCTGAATCAGGGTGGGCGCTGTTTTTTTTTAAGAAGGCGTACACGTGCGCTCCTTAGTGTGTGTTCGGGGGAGGGAGGGGGAATAATATGGTATAGGGGAAATCAAAAAAGGGGGGGGAAAGATGGAAGGAATGTTATTGGGGTGTCGTGTGTCGGTGTTTAACTTGGTATAGGTAGATGGGTGATACGCAAATGATGAGCCAGACACTGTAAGTGATTTGAATCCAACCTGTTTATTGGTGAGGCACAATGCTCCCCAGGTGGTTTCGTGGGATGGGTTGGGGATGAGTAGGTAGTTCCTGTAGATCCTGGTCAGGGAGTTGGTGGGCCCTTTTAGGGGGCTCCTTGCCGTGTGGCTCTTACTTCTGCACGTCCCCTTTGCTGGACCTATGGTCTAAGTCTTAGCGGACCAGGATGTGTGTGTTGTCAAGGAAGTCCCGTACAGTGATAATGGCGGCATCCCGCACTGTTGCGTTGTTACCTACCGGTAGGTTTGCTGTCCCTGGTTGGTGCACAGTAGGTGTGTTCTCCGGTGTGCATCCAGTGGTTGGTGGCACCCTGCGGGCCCGTCACTGTTCCGAGGGTTGGGGTGATGCGGCGGTCCGCGTAAAGTTCTGTCCCACCTTTGGTGGGGTGGTGATTATCACCAATCATGTGGTGATGCAGCAGTTGTGTGTGGGGGGATTGTTCTCCAATGCATTTCGGCCTGAGGCCTTTATCAAGGAGTTACTGAGTGGTGAACTGAAAGGTGCTATAGAGGTGGAGGGTAGGTGTGTGGGTGTATCCATTAAGTTGTGTGACCTATCGGAGCCAGTGGGGCTGATCTGGGTAGGATGCAGTTGGTAGGATGGGGGCAGTGTCGGTGATTGACATTTGTAATATTATAATCATTGAGTACTGTGCTTCTGCTGTGAGCGTGACCTGGTTGTGTGTAGGCGCGGAGTTACCTCCACGTGGTAATGGCCGGGCTTGCGGGGAGGTGAGCGTTGTCGTGGTAACGTCGGGTTCCCCTCTGACATCACCGGTCCACGTGCGTGCTTGGACCTATTGTGTGAGGGTCTGATAGGTCATGTGAACCGGGGATGTGTGACGCGCCGTTTGGTGTGTATGTCCAGATAAACCCCTGTGTCATAGAGTCACGTGGTTTGGTGCTGCCTATCAGGGGGGGGGATCCCGGTGTTGATGCTCGTTGCCATGGTACCACCCTCTACATCGGATATAGAGTTACCACGGGCGTTATGTGTGGAGTATATTGCGCGATTGACCCCTATGTGCGGGGGAGTTCCCATGTATGGTCTTGTGGCATGGATTAAACTCAACTTAAACTAAAAATTGTGTGGTTGGTGTGTCACATTTATGAACATGTGTAGCGCGATATGTGCCTCAGTGGAGGGGAAGTCCCTGTGCACGATCTCGTAAGTCAAGCTCTTCTAGGAGTTGCTTGGGCAGGCGCATTGTGATAGAAGTGAAGTGGTTACCATGATGAGAGTTAATGTAGCAGATGTAGGGGGATGCGACCATGATGTGTGATTAACAGCCCGATGGGAGAGTCGTTGTACTAGGTGTGTGTGCGGTGGGGTATGAAACTGGGGGAAGTGTTGGCATTGAGCCCGGTGTTGGCTCATAAAAATTTGTGGTGAGGGTTGGGGTGTGGGTATAGGGGGGCTCAGTGTTCTGGTGTCTCATGTGTATTGTTGTGGGGGTGGTTGTGTGTCGAGGTTCGTCATTGTGTGGATGCCTGTGATGTATGCTGCCCAGCAGTTCTGTGTGGTAGTGTGGTAATGTTGGGTGAACGCTGAAATGGTTGGGTGGGATGTGGGGTCCGCTTGTGGATCGCTGTTTGAGTGTCATGGTGCAAGTGCGTTGGTATGTGTAGGTACAATTGGGGTCACAGAAAAGGATTCCTTATGGGGTGGAGTGATTGGGTGGTCCTAGGTAAGTGGTAGTATGTGGGTGTGTTCCTGTTTATTGGGACCTGTCCTTACGGGTGTGAGTCTAACAGGCTATGACTGATTTGATTTCATTATCAATATTCAGGCCGTTAGGTGCGAACATTTGCATGGTGAAAATCCATTTAAGTTCTTCTTTATTGAGTCTTTTAAGTACGTCTCCTCCTCTCCAGTTTTTGTTCAGTGCTTTGATGCCTGTGAATGTCATGCCTTTTATGTTACTAGCGTGTTTTTCTTGGAAGTGTAGAGGGACGTTGTGGGTATCTGTCTTGTTTTTTATGCCTCTTATGTGTTCTGCGATTCTCCTTTTGAGGGGTCTTATTGTGCGTCCTATGTACTGACGGTTGCATGGACATTGTAGCATGTATATCACGTGACTGGTGTTGCATGTTATGTGTTCCTGGATATTGTAGGTGTTTCCTGTTCTCGATGAAGAAAATGTGATTGTGGGTTTGGTGCTCCTGTGTCCCAGTGTCCGGCAGTTGGTACATGTCCCGCAGTGGTAGAAGCCTTTCTTGAGGGGTTCGTGATCTATGGTGATTTGTGTCAGTGAGGATGGGGGTATGTGGTTGCGAACTAATTTGTCTTTGATGTTTGGGGCCTTGCGATAAAGTACCTTTGGGTGTGTGGGGAGTATCATGGCCAGTGTTTCGTCCTTAAGCAGCAAATTCCAGTGTTTCCTAATTACTTGTTTTATCCTTGTTGCACTAGTGTTGTATTGCGTTATGAATGGTATGTCTTCCGTGTGTTGTGTCTTAATGGGTTTATATTGTAGTAGTGGTGAGCGTCCCTCGTTTCCTATTTTGTTTAGAGTTTCCTGGAGTGCTTTGCTGTTGTAGTTTTTGGCTATGAACTGCTCCTTCATTTGGTTTCCTTGTTCGTAGTAGTCTGTTAGTTTGGTACAGTTGCGTCTGACGCGTTTAAACTGGCTGTTGGGTATGTTTTGGAGCCAGTTAGGGTGATGTCCACTGTCTGATAGAATTAAACTATTGACGTCTACCGGTTTGTGAAAGGTCCTGGTGTGTATTTTGTGCTCGTCGATGAAAATATGTAGGTCCAGAAAGTTGACGTCTGTTTTGCTGTATTGTGTTGTGAATTTTAGATTTCTGACATTGTTGTTGATGTGGGCTAGGAAGTTTGTGAGGTTGTCTAGCGGTCCTTGCCTTATGCAAAATACATCGTCTATATACCTCGTCAATAGGACCAGATTCTTCCCCCAGTTATGCTGGTTTTTTTAGTTGTGGCCTCCTGGCCACTCGCATAGCTGTGGGTGACCACCCACAGCTATTACGAGTGGCCAGGATGATGGTCGCGATGGTCAAGACCATCACAACAATCGGGCTTGCAATGAGACCCTTGTGGTAGGGTCTCATGGCCGCAAGCCCCAGAGAGCTTCTGGCTCTAATAGATGTCAGTGGGTCTGCCCACAAACGGCAGGCGTTCGCATGGGAACGCCTCCATTTGTGAGGCCACCCCCCACCATGCTTACATAATGGGCCGAGCTGTCAATCAACATCAACAGCCACCCCTTTTATAGTGAGCCACGGAGCGAGTGCTTTTTGCGCTCGCTTCGGGGCTTGCACACCGCGCATGCACACTGGGCCACCATCGACCCACTTGTGAGCACTATGCGCTTACGAGCGGGTCTGAATCAGGCCCGCTGTGTCAATCACTTGCAAATCGCACCGTGTATGGGCACCTTAACTGAGCACAGATCCAGGTACAAATGTGTAAGGAAAGTTATCCTGCAGTGTATTCTTTAGGTCAAATATAACATGTACTGGATGTGTAGTTTCACTATATTACTTGATTTGTTTAATTAGCCTTTATATTTGGGCATATATAATATATACAGATGAGTAACCAATGTGCACAGACCTATAGAATATTTATTAACATCATATTACACAAAAACTGGAGATACCTTCAAAAATATAGATTTCCAGCCCTTAAAAATTATATATTCTCAATCCCTGCTATTATATTGATTATTATTTGTTTGTATATACAATATATGTGTACTTTTTAGTAGAGATGTGAGGGTTTGGTTTTACTCGGATTTACTCAGTTCTTTTCGCCCAAAATTATCGCAAGTTCGGATTAGTTTGGATTTATTTTATTGGCTATCCAAAACACGTGATAGCCGATAGCCAATAAAATGCCAGTTTTCAGATCCAAACATATCCAAGTAAATCTGAGTAAAACCGAACCCGCACATCTCTACTTTTTAGTTAGGCCAGCACAGATTGATCAGTGGTTTGTGTACAATAACACTGTATTCAGTGTTTGATATGAGTTGGTTTATTGTTCATGTAAATTTCTCAATGTATCCATCTGAAACCACATAAACTCAATAAATAATGAGTTCACAGGTTTTCAAGCGGTAACAGCTTAATCCTGTTCAGCACAGCTTCATGTATACACTGCCTGCATTGTGTTCATATATGTTGTAACAAAGTATCTGCACACATCCACAAAAACTGAGTTAGTTAGTGAGTCAATAGATATTGAAGATTTCTCATAGTGTATGTTGCTTTATATATGGTCACAGATTTCCATTCCATTCAGCACAGCCTCATGCATCCACTATCTGTAATGTGACTCGCAAGGGCCCCCGCTTACTAACTGATCTAAAAACAGACAATACAACACACTTACATATTCAAATATACTGTTAGAGACACATAATATTATCCAAATAATAAAAGACACACAACTGGACTTTTTGTTTTAACACATTTTTTTATTTAATTTCTTTTGACACTTATCCTAGTCTATGTCTTGTTTTTCATATTTTGCTTGTTTAGTTGATTTATCAATACATATATTAAATACAAGTTACGTTTTAACTAAAGGTGGGTACACATTAGACGATATATCTCAAAATCAGATATTGTGTGCCCACTAAGTTGGGCACTGCGCTCTCCCATTTGGTCGTCAGTCACATCGTCAGGTCGGCCCTACATACAGCTCAATCTGATAATGCGACTGACGACCCCATGCAATGGGATACGGCTGTTTCCGACATATTGTGCGGTTGGGCACCAGATCATTTAATGTGTACCCACCGCTCGATATGTCAGCGCGTCGCCCGTGCCATTGCCGTGGCATTGCTGGGTACACACATTGTTTAGTGTGTACCCAGCTTGAGTGCGCCACAACATGACAACCTCTGTCTACTTTTTAAGTACAATGTTATGATGGCTGAGAGGACATTTTTCAGACTATGGTACTGGGAGTGTATTGGAGTGTGTCTGGTCATGCTAACACTCCTTTGTGAATACCAGGAACTCTTTAATGCTGCGATGCTGCTTTGGCGATATCTAATTTAAGAAATATACTGCCCATCATGAAATATGCCATCTCCCACCAACTTACAGTGGAATTCAATTCAGCTTGATGCACACAATGTGCCTGCTTCAGCATTGTACGCTAATGCCGCTGCTGCTGCTGCTGTGTACTCAGCTTCTGTGCAAAAAGATGCTAATTTTTCTGCCGCTGGGATTTGTATTGAGACGCCCACCTGCGTCTTTCCAAGCATCTGCATACAAAGACGCAGTATCTGTTGCAAATCATTACATTTTCACAGTTCTGATTAGCCCCATGGTTACTCAGAATGACCATGGGAATTGAGATGCCGGAGCCACTTTCACAGAGGTGATCACAGATGCAGGCTTTGACACACCCTGAAAATGGACGCAACACATCTGGGTTCTTTGCCGCCACCCCTCAAAATGTTCCCTGATTGTCAATCACACTGCAAGTAAAAAGTTGCAGCAAGCACCTACGATAATGTACCTTGATGCATGCACAGGGTGATTTAGATGCATGCAGTTTAAAACTGATATCTCCACTCCGAAATTATCGGCATTGCGTACAGCTCTGAATCAGACCCTTTCTCCAATTGCAGATTGGCAGATCGTTGCCATCGACATACCATGTTTTCCTTCGCACCTAAAACTTGCAATGTCAGTCCTACCATATATGTCTGACATGTGCACAACAGGGCATTGCAGCCCTTTAGTTAACTATGGGCCTTATTCACTACAGATCGCTATTGCAATCACAGCGGCAATTACGCATGCAGTTCTGCTATGTAATGTCTGCAACTGCTCACCCGGCATAAAGACACCCACTACCGCTTTCACACATCCGTAAGACCTCGCAATCCTGCGTATACAATGGTAACATCTAGTAACATGGGAGCCGCATGTAGAAACACCGCAGGTCTGATCTGACTCAGAAATTGCAACTGTCATCGCACACAGTGAGTACTCAGACTGTGAATGACATCGCAGTGGCTAATTTATGCACGCCCAGGAAATGGCATTCAAACGGACAGGCACGCCTTCGTTTCTGCAACCACTCCCCCATCACCACCCACAAACGCTGACGTGCTGTCACTCACTCTGCGATGGCTTTGTATCTGTACAAGTGATTGCAGTGCGATTGCAATACTAACCCAGGCACACGCACTGCGATGCATATGCATGTGCAGTATGCACCATCGGCAGATCTGCGTACGCTGTTGCAGTTGCAATCCATGATGAATCCGGCCTATCTGCGCAATTACTATGATTAAGAGAGCACAGATCATGATTTAATAGTAACTTCTATTATTCTTGGCATTTTTTATGCTTTACTTTATTTATTAAAATGTATACATAATATATACTATATCTATATATTAATAGCTATATACTTTATATCACATTTATGTATCTATTTATGCATATATTTGTATTACATTAGTCAATGCATCCAGTTTCTATGTTTGCTTTAACTACAAATACTAACTTGTATTTTCCAAGGAATCTGGTCTTCATATTTGTGTAAATGGGTAGATTTCTACTTGCCCATATGTATGGGTAAATATCTACTTACCCACATGTATTAACTCATGGGTCAGTTGAACAAAAATGTGTATAAGAAAAGGATAAAATGTCCAGAAAAAGGAAAGAAAAAGAGCTAATTTAGGGATAATGTGGTGAAGAATTACAGAATAAAGAACAAGTGGAGAACATATTAAGCCTGGCCTCAGGGAGAGATTAAACTCTGGGCCTCAGCTCCAATTACATTTTAAAACGCAGCTAAACAGGTAACATAAAAGAGAGGAAAAAAGAAGCTTAATCTGTACAAGACCTCTTAGAATGCAAGCCGTGAGAATTTCAGCTGTTACTGTTACCTGTCCATCACAAAACTAAATGTGTGTATATTTCTTCCAGTCTTATATAATTCTGAGTGGACACAAATTCTTTCCTAGGACAAATTTATCTAGTAGAGATTGGAGAGAAATCAATGCTAAGTATCGAGCTCATGTTGACAAAATTACATGTTTTCATTGAGTGCACTCAGATTTATGTACTTTTATACAATAAATCCTTACTAAAATATTTTGCTAAACCAGCCAGCAAGCAGTGTAAAGTGTAAAGAAAAGTAGGGGTAGAAATGAATAACTGCAGTTCACCAAATATTATATATATAAATAACTGCAGTATAAATGTCAGCAATTTAACACACTTCAGTTTTTCTCTGTCAGAGTGTTAGAGAGGTTGTGTATCTCACGTGGCCCAGCCATGTCTCAAAATATTGATAGGCATCAGTTTTGGCTTTATTCCTTTTGTTACATAATAGTGGGAAGTGGTGTCTCATAAAACAATACATTTTGTGCAGTTTAAAATCACCAACCATTTTCATAATAAAATCACTGACCTATCCTCTAATGTTATCAATGAATATTTTATTCTGCAATCAAGAGAAAAGTGGCAGCTTTGAGCGATTTTTAATCATTTTAAAAACTAACTCTTACCAGATTGTTTTTATAACAAAGTGTAAAGTTGGAAATTAGTGCTCTTGTTACTTTTTTTTATATAACTCATATTATTGTCTTTTACTATTGCAATTCCCTTTCTGTAGCCCCAAACATTCTTACTTGTGCATTTCAGAAAACTTCAATATAAAAAGTTAGGGATAAAACAGTAATTCTCTTCCTGTCACTAAAGGAAGAATGTTGCCTTTTGAGAAACAGAAATCCTTTTAGGATAAGTGAGAGCTATGTTTCTGCTGTCACCTCTATTAGCAGATAATACAGTGGTGGGTATCAGCACTGGGCAAATGGAAGCTGGTTTCGCTTCTAAAATGATTGCTGCTTTAAAAATATGGGAAGACTCGCAGGAGTTTCCTCAGCGGCTGTAGGTAGCACCCTATTACATAAGCCACACAGTATTACTTGCTGTACTAACCCAATAGGTCCATATCCAACATGATACAGTGGAATTAAATTTTAAGTTAATGCATGCTATTTCAGAAAGAGGTGTGAATAATTAGTTTCAAATGTAGTTGGCTTTTAATGTAGTTAGCTTTTACATACAGTAGTACTGTACTGAATGCCCCACATCAATATAATTGATAATAGTCACTGATTCAAGATTTGTTAGAGCACAAAGAAATAAATATTGCTTCTAAAAAAATTGTTGCCAATAAGCAAAGCGAGTCTGTACAATAGTGAACACTCTAGCCTGTTTCATAATTGTTTATTCTATAATGCAAAGTTACACTGAAGTAATTGCTTCCCAACCAAACAAGAATAGGATGAAGGAGGAGCAGGTTTTATAAGAGGTCTCATAATAATATACCCGTCTGTGGATGATTGAAATGTTCTCATCTTTACATCTATTAACTCAATTACAAATAATTAACTCAACTAATCCATGGATTTTAGAGGGAAATTACTTGTATAACCTGCAGCTATTTATTTCATCATTACACATTTATCTCAAAAGTGCAAAATCCTAAAATAACTATATTGAAACAATGCATTTTAAACACGCCTACTTACACAATTTTAAATTATTGTAAAACAAATATAATAGTACAGTAATCCATTCCATAATTAAATCTTAATTCATAAATAAATTTAAAATATGTTCATCATGTGTGATTAAGGCCTCATACACACTGGTGTCAAGTTTGGTAATTGTACTAACATTTATAATTACTCAGCGCTTCCTAAAATAAATTATTTTCCTCATAGAAACCTCATTCATACATGTTACAAGTTTCAAAAGTCTCACTCTCTATTTCCTCCTTCCTGCTCGGTCATTCAGGTGGAAACAATTTTACTCAGAAGCTACACACTGTATTTATCATCTTCTCAAGCACCTAGTAAATATTGGCATCTCACACAGATGACATGCATGGGCAGATATGTCTCCCAACAGTATGTAAAGCAAATTCATTATAATTAGTGTGCACATTGTAAAAAAAATACTTGTGTTGGATAATAAAAAAGTGTTTTTCAATTACCTTTGTGTGTTTTATTATCTTCAAAAAAATAAAGAAATTTTAAGTCACTTAAATATACCTGTGTCATCTTACTGATTCACTGATTTTCATGCTAATCATTTGAGATGCCAGAATGACATTAAATTAACTGTACTCTTTCATGTTAATTGATTTTCTAGTATATAGTAGGTCTTCAGATATTACCTGACCAAGTATTATTTTAATAAGTCTATAGGTAAAAACTAGGGGGTTATCACCTGGAGAGCAGTCTAGCTAGACGTGTATGACAAAAAGTCCATGCTTCTTCTAAATCCACTGTGATCATGGTGACAATACCCAGGATAACTATATGGCTTGGAAACTAGTAGACACTCTCCTGAAGTTTGTTAGAAGCCTTTTTTTCAGCTTTTACAAGGCTGTCAGCCCCTTAGTCCTAGAAGCCCACCACTGCCTCAGGACCTATCCTTCCTCTGTTTACAAAATCCCCTGATCTACATGGAACAAGATCAAACTGTGTTGATTCATTCCAGATAAGGCCCCAGCTATGACCCAGTAAAGAGATATGCTGGTCAGAGTGGGTCAGCATGGGAAGATCCCTCTTCGCAACCCTGCACTCATTCCCATTGGAATGAGCAGGACTATGAGAACCAACGCCACCATCTGAGGATGCCATAGGTTCCCACAGGCACAGTTTCCAGAATTTGCTGCATGCTCATTTAGCCCCATAAGGCCCTTAATAATGATTGAGTCCATTACTAAAAACTAGTGACGTGCCTGTTCATGATAATGAATAGGCCAACAACTCTTATTTTTTCATTCACTTTCAAAGAGTCTTACTAATCTATATAATGTTAATAAGAATATTTGATCTTGTCTGTATAATATATTGCTATTTTTTTTAATTATATTTATATTCATTAATCTCAACGACTGCTCATCTACAATTTATTGCCTACTATTTCTATTATTATTTTTTCTTATTAGGAAACAATGTAAGCCTAGAATCATGAGAAAAATGTGTGTCTAGCTATGGAAAGTAACCACCCATATATCTTCTTATATATTTTCCAGTGTGTGTATTCTTCCTCATTTAACATTCAAACACTTTCAACTTCTATATTACCATAGATAGTGGGCCTGATTCAGTGTGGGATGCAGTGGCAATGTCAGACCCAAGCGACTGATGTTTTCAGTATGCGTATCCATCCGAGTCGCACTGCTCATGTGTCCTGATGGTTATGCAGAACATATTTAGATGCAATGGGAGGTAATTTTGGTGAGCATACATGGTTAGTAATAAGGGAATATTGGGTGTATCAGAGTTCAGCGACCATCTTTTTCTGCAGTAGATTTTAGTGGCCATGTTTAGATGGATAATGTCATGACTGGCTGTGTGGAATCCCCTGCTGAGGGGATGAAAGCTAAGGTCCCGGGGCTGAGGAAGGAATCATAGGTGTGGGGCTTGTATGTAAGATCTTCTCATCCATGAATACCAGGTGTTGATGAGACCTGACCAATGGTGCGGAGTATAACCAGCTGAGAGGTGTTCACCAGTGACCCCTCCAAGCGGGATATGGGTTTAGTTGCACCCAGCTGGCTGGTTGTGGTCCTTTGGTCAGGTGTCCAGTACCCACGGAATAGAGAAGTTACTACAGTGGCCCTAGAGAATTACTCTTGTAAGAAGTAAATGGCACCAATGATGAGACTACAACTTATACTCTGACAAAGGTCTTTTGATGCACAATTGCACCGAGAGGTGGCACTTGAAATAGTACACCAGAGTTGCATCAGGGGATGCGCTAATAATACACACCAGTGTGGTGTCCAGATGCACAATTGCGCACCAAGGGGCACTTGATGGGTATGCAGGTAATGCTGTAAATATGCTCTGCACAATGGATAGGCACTTGCTATCACACAGGCGGGATGTTCAGATACTCTGTTGCACAATGGATAGGCACTTTCTAGCACACAGGTGAGATGTTTAGGATGCTCTGTTGCATAATGGAGTTGGTACTTGAATTAGCACACAGGTAAGATGTTTGGATGCACTGTTGCTCAATGAGTTGGTATCTGTCAGCACACAGGCAAGATGTTAGGATGCTCTGTTGCACAAGAAATAGAAGTTTTTAGACACAAGGATATCACGAGGAAGGAACCTGGAACAGGTAGCGGCAGTAAACACTGGATAGCGACAACATTGCACAGGCAAATTCCTTCTGTCCAGAGGTAGGCTTTATACCCTAAGGTAGCAGTTCATAGGTGGACAGCATCAGCTAACCACTACCATGCTACCATTGGGTAAAGGGAAGTCAGGTGATATGAACTGTCATGGCTGCATCCATGATGGCAACCACAGTAACCAAGGCATGGAGCGGCACATGTACGTCCACATGGCTCTAAGAATAATGCTCAGCGCATCACCCGCCACTGCACCTGGCATCTGACCACCCGAAGGATCAGGGGAAGCTGGAACTGTGGTGAGTAATGTCTGATCCTAGGCCGCAACCTAAGATCATCTACACCTCCATAGGGCTGGTGCCACGTTTCATAATGCGACCGTTGTGTGGCCGATGGTGCATCTTAATATGCACATTTATGGATTAGCCCCACAGCCAGTGGCATCTCTATATGAAACTCATCAGCGGCGGCATTTGCATAAAGATGCAGTCGGGCTGCGTAAATAGATGCAGTAATGGCTACAATACTGTCTAACTCTGAATCAGGCCCTTTAAATCTATTTTCTAAAAGGAAATTGAATTGATCCAAAAATTTAAGGTTGCCCTGCAAAATGAAACTGAGAACTCAGTTAGTTGTTAATTAAGAAGTTGCAAACATCGAGGAGAAATTAGATTTCCTCAAAGAAAGAAGACCCAGAAAATAAATCAAGATGTAATTTTTTTTAAATAATGTACACAGACAATGCATCCCTTACAGACTACCTTAGAGGACTATTTATGGACAGAGCTTATAAATCAGTAATGTCTAGATCCTGGGCTGGTCTGTCACCCAGAAGTGAGACTACATTACTACAAACTTAAAGAGATTATTATGCTGTTTACACATAAGACCACATAAGTTAAATACCACAATGTTTAAATTTAACTACAGTATTTCAAGGCCTATTACCAGCAACAATTGACAACCTACAGGAAGTCACCAGACCTCTTCGTCAACATGACTAAAATGACCACTGCTGTCTCCCATTCTAGCTGCTGGTGTATACAGAAACAAGACTTCAGTCTGTCAAGATCTTAAAGTAGGAAATAAATAAATTTTAATTAAACATTAAATATACAACAGAGCTGAAACATAATCTGACCCACTTACTTACACATTCGGGACAAACCTCCTACTGGCAAAAGTTCCTACACTTTTTCCACCAAAAGCTACTGTCCTCCCTTATCATATCACTGCAGCAGCCCGGGTCTCTCTACCCTATATCTCTGAGGCAGCAGCCTGTGCCTCTCTACCTTATATCTCTGCAGCAGTTAGTGTTTGCGTTATGCCTCCCCCCACCACCACTTACCTAGATCCTCTCCTTGCTCCTCCTTTAGGCAGCGTCAGGCTCCTCACACACTGTTCTTCAATGGGCGTGATGTCATGTTGCCACTCGTGCAACGCAGATCAGGAAATGGAACCCGGTCACAATCACCAGACTGGACATCAGATAGAGATGGGTCAGGGAGTGCCAACTGGCAGCCCCCAGAGAGAGGGGGAGCATGGGGGTACTCGCCCCCTGTGCCCCTCCTTAATCCAGTCCTGGCCTACCCTCTGAAGCCTACCCCCACAATGGCAAGCTTCTGACTCATCAAGGGTTTCCCATATATTTGTAACCAACCGTCTCAGCGCCTTTCAAATCCGATGCCCAGGGCATGAGCACCCATAGCCCCCCTAGTTGCGGCCCTGATATATGCAAATAAATATATATATATAAAATATAGGCAAGGTCTGGCACTCCCTTGATTTATATAATCAGCCGGGTGCTCGCAAAAAAATTGGGACAGTCTTACTTGAAGAACGGCACTCCTGGCACAAACAGAGATTCCAATACACGCCTTTTGGAAACTCTGTTTGTGCCAGGAGTGCCACTCTACAAGTAAGTCTATATATATAAATATATATATGATCAAACAATGTAATTGACCACAAGCACCTACTAGTGCTTATATAAAGTGAACAAATTAACTTGTGCAAAATTGGGCAATTTGTGCAAAATATGCTGGTCCCTAATTGGGACAGTAAACAAAGTAACTATAGTGCAATAAATTCATCTATAAGAACCTGGGTATATAAGTAAATACATATATATATATATATATATATATATATATATATATAAACCTATTCAGGTATGTTCTAAGATTTCATAAAATATACTAAATATTGTGCATAAAAAGAATTATTTAATTAATTGAGACATCTCATAAAACAATACACAACAATGTAAAATACATAGATAATTCACAGGATAGGTAAAAAGCTGATAAAGGACAATAGATAGCGATTTCTTATTTTAAAAACAATATATAAATATATTTTTTTAAAAATCAGATTTTTGGCTTATCTTTTTCAATTGATATATATGAAGAGTTCATAAGGCACAGGTACAGGGACCCAACGCGTTTCGTCCTCTCATCTGGACTTCATCAAGGGGAATGAATATGTAGAGACATAACAGGGTTTTTATACCATTGATACAGGCCTAAATTAGAGTCACATGTCCTTAATTCATGACATCACTTCCTGTATCCCATAAACTAACAGGGGGTCTTATATAATGGTTTTGTCACTTAAATATATCATTGAGTATGGACATAGAAAGCAAAACGTATATGTAAGCAAGTGTTTTTCTTGTTTAACAGTCAAGGATTCTATCTCCGTGTAATGCATATAAAGTGCGCTACGTCACTTCTGGTTTCGTAATGCTCATCTTATCATTGGCTTAATCATACTGCCTGTTCTGATGGAACGCAGGTGGCATGCACCGCATTACTTCCTGGTTCAAAGCGTGTGGGATATGTGTGTCATGTGAGAGGCTCCTGATTTCTGGTCCACATCGTACATCACGGCTTTGTGTCTTCTCCTTATTGTTTGTCTCCCTCCTCCAGATCACTTGAGGTGGATGCATCAATAGCAAATGTTCACATATCCTCATTGTTCTTTCAGCGAGATCACAAGTTTATTTCAGAGTAACACGGCGGCCATTTTTGTAGTTTTTCTGTGGCATCTGGCGGCCATCTTTGTAGTTCTTTCTGCCAAGTCCAGTGCCAATCTAACAGCAGGGGGTCATCTTTCTTCCATCTCAAATATTCAGAGATGTTAGCTGTCTTTTCACCCTTAGTTGGCCATAACATATCTCCAATAAAAAAGGGGAAAGAATGAAAGGCAGATACACATATAAAGGTCTTATATATCAAAATTTCTGTTATTTAGTTGCGGATACAGAAGATTCAGATTTCCCAAGTTACTAAAAAATCTTTGATTGGATGAAAAATTCCTATATTAAGTATTTTATATTTGCAAACCTTACATACTGAATGGTCAAATGACTAGTGCTCATGCATAGTTAGAACACAAGAGTCAGAGCCATATCACATTATATCTGCCATTTATTTCCAATCACAGTATTACTTCAACACCTGGTCTTCCTGGGTGGTCCCCCATCCAAGTACTGGCCAGTTCCAATCATGCTTAGCTTTCAAGATCAGACAAGATTTGGCATTGACATGTTGGTATGGTTGTAGGTATGTGTTCTCCTTCACATAAATTGTATGGATTTTGCTCCACGAGACTTGTCAATGATTGCATTTTAGCTTCGTCTTTTGACCATCTACCATTAAGTATATATATTATATATATGAATGGATGATAACTCTGGGGTCATAACCCCTATATCCTTTTTTGAAAAATATGAAATAATCAGTCTTAAAAAATAGCTGAAGTATATTATGACACTTTTTCCTACAGGAATCAAATAAACGGGGCTATTTCATAATTATCATTGAACCCCATGGGAGATAGGGTATTGAGTTCAAAGATCCAAAACATTTCTCATTGTGCAAGTTTTTTGCCCAAGTCCCCTCCTCTTTCTCCCATGGTAACATGCTCTATTGCTTTAAAAGAGAGCTCTTCTGGATTAGATCCATGGTGTATGTTGAAATGTCTTGGAACCATGTGATTCTCTACTTTGTTTTTAATGTTCCTCACATGTTCCTGCATTCTTATCTTGAGGGGCCTATTCGTTTTTCCCACATATTTAGTGCCGCATGAGCACTCTAGCAAGTAAATCACTGATGTGGAATTATAATTCATGAATTCTTTTATTTTGTATTCCTTCGAGTTGTCATAATTCTTAAAAGTCTTCCTCTGTGGGTTCAAATATTTACAAATGTTGCACCGGCTACATTTGTAGCATCCAACACATTTTGATAGTGTTACAGTTAATTCTGTTGTGTCGCTTCTCAGAAGGCTGGGTGCTAAAGAGTCTTTGAGGCTTTTTGCTTTTCTGAACACTTAAAATAACAATAATATGTGAATCCACCTCTAGCGCTCCTCTGAACCCAAATTCACATCAAACCATGTGGTAGATATATTAAACTAATGATCACCATGAATGAGTCCACTTGATAGTAAGCAAATGTACACCAGGTCCAATAGGAACTTCTTATACACAGATGATTGATGACATCTAAAAAAATTTCCTCCGTTTGTGTGTTGATAACACCAATAGGGGGAATAAAAGAGAAGACAAAAAATAGTGCAGATCAAACTTGGACATATAGGTTTTAATGACAAGTTTGCACTTACAACATGCAGGTTTAAACAGGCATTTGTTTAAAAACATCAATGGTGGTAGGCTGACAGCACTCCCAAGGACTCCATCCTTCACCTTCTAGATGACAAATGAGGGAAGGCAATAGCCCAGCTCCGGATACTCGGATATGCCACACAGGAAGGGGTACTCCAGGAAGCGCTCCACCACTTAGCCCACGCTTAACGCGTTTCGGAACATCAGTCCTTCATCAGAAGCCTGGACACTGGACTTGGCAGAAAGAACTACAAAGATGGCCGCCAGATGCCACAGAAAAACTACAAAGATGGCCTCCGTGTTACTCTGAAATAAACTTGTGATCTCGGTGAAAGAACAATGAGTATATGTGAATATTTGCTATTGATGCATCCACCTCAAGTGATCTGGAGGAGGGAGACAAACAATAAGGAGAAGACACAAAGCCGTGATGTACGATGTGGACTGGAAATCAGGAGCCGCTCACATGACACACATAGCCCACATGTTTTGAACCAGGAAGTAATGTGGTGCATGCCACCTGCATTCCATCAGAACAGGCAGTATGATTAAGCCAATGATAAGATGAGCATTACGAAACCGGAAGTGACGTAGCACACTTTATATGCATTACACGGAGATAGAATCCTTGACTGTTAAACAAGAAAAACACTTGCTTACATATACGTTTTGCTTTCTATGTTCATACTCAATGATATATTTAAGTAACAAAACCATTATATAAGACCCCCTGTTAGTTTATGGGATACAGGAAGTGAAGTCATGAATTAAGGACATGTGACTCTAAATTAGGCCTGTATCAATGGTATAAAAACCCTGTTATGTCTCTACATATTCATTCCCCTTGATGAAGTCCAGATGAGAGGACAAAATGCGTTGGTACCCTGTACCTGTGCCTTATGAACTCTTCATATATATCAATTGAAAAAGATAAGCCAAAAATCCGATTTTTAAAAATATATTTATATATTTTTTTTAAATAAGAAATCGCTATTTATTGTCCTTTATCGCTTTTTACCTATCCTTTGAATTATATATGTATTTTATGTTGTTGTGTATTGTTTTATGAGATGTCTTAATTAATTAAATAATTCTTTTTTTGCACAATATTTAGTATATTTTATGAAATCTTAGAATATACCTGCATAGGTTTTTTATTATATATATATATATATATATATATATATACAGTCAGGTCCATAAATATTGGGACATTGACAGAATTTTCATATTTTGGCCTCTATTCACCACCACAATGTCTTTGAAATGAAACAAACAAGATGCGATTTAACTGCAGACTTTCAGATTTCATTTGAGGGTAATTACATCCAAATCAGGTGAGCGATGTAGGAATTACAACAGTTTCTACATGTGCCTCCCACTTTTTAAGGTGCCAAAAGTAATGGGACAAACTACACAAGCCTAAATCTAACTTTCACTTTTTAAAACTTTGTTGCAAATCCTTTGCAGGCAATTACAGCCTGAAGTCTGGAACGCATAGACATCACCAGACGCTGGGTTACATCCCTGGTGATGCTCTGCCAGGCCTCTACTGCAAATGTCTTCAGTTCCTGCTTGTTCTTGGGGCATTTTCCCTTCAGTTTTGTCTTCATCAAGTGAAATGCATGCTCAATCGGATTCAGGTCAGGAGATTGACTTGGCCATTGCATAACATTACACTTTTTAGCCTTAAAAAACTTTTTGGTTGCTTATGCAGTATGCTTCGGGTCATTGTCCATCTGCACTGTGAAGCGCCGTCCAATGAGTTCTGAAGCATTTGACTGAATATGAGCATATAATATTGCCCGAAACACTTCAGAATTAATTCTGCTGCTTTTGTCAGCAGTCACATCATCAATAAATACAAGGGAACCAGTTCCATTGGCAGCCATACATGCCCATGCCATGACACTATCACCACCATGCTTCACTGATGAGGTGGTATGTTTTGGATCATGAGCAGTTCCTTTCCTTCTCTTCTCTTCCCATCACTCTGGTACAAGTTGATCTTTGTCTCATCTGTCCATAGGATGTTGTTCCAGAACTGTAATGGCTTTTTTAGATGTTGTTTGGCAAACTCTAATCTGGTCTTCCTGATTTTGTGGCTCACCAATGGTTTGCATCTTGTGGTGAACCCTCTATATTCAGTCTTGTGAAGTCTTCTCTTGATTGTTGACTTTGACACATATACATCTACCTCCTGGAGAGTGTTCTTGATTTGGCCAACTGATGTGAAGCGGTTTTTCTTCACCAGGGAAATAATTATTTTGTCATCCACCACAGTTGTTTCCCGTGGTCTTCTGGGTCTTTTGGTGTTGCTGAGCTCTCCGGTGCGTTTTTTCTTTTTAAGAATGTTCCAAACAGTTGATTTGGTCACACCTAATGTTTTTGCTATCTCCCTGATGGGTTTGTTTTGATTTTTCAGCCTAATGATGGCTTGCTTCACGGATAGTGACAGCTCTTTGGATCTCATATTGAGAGTTGACAGCAACTGATTCCAAATGCAAATGTCACACCTAGAATCAACTCCAGACCTTTTACCTGCTTAATTGATAATGAAATAACGAGGGAATAGCCCACACCTGTCCATGAAATAGCTTTTGAGTTGATAGTCCCATTACTTTTGGCCCCTTAAAAAGTGGGAGGCACATATTGAAACTGTTGTAATTCCTACACCGTTCACCCGATTTGGATGTAATTACCCTCAAATTTAATCTGAAAGTCTGCAGTTAAAGCACATCTTGTTTGTTTCATTTCAAAACCATTGTGGTGGTGAATAGAGGCCAAAATCTGAAAATTCTGTCAATGTCCCCAATATTTATGGACCTGACTGTATGTATATATATATATATATATATATATATATATTTTTTTTTTTTTTTTACTTATATACCCAGGTTCTTATAGATGAATTTATTGCACTATAGTCACTTTGTTTACTGTCCCAATTAGGGACCAGCATATTTTGCACAAATTGCCCGATTTTGCACAAGTTAATTTGTTCACTTTATATAAGCACTAGGCGCTTGTGTTCAATTACATTGATGATCATTTCTTGTACCAAGGTGGCTGAGTCATGGCCACCAGTTTATTGACCAAGCAGACACCTTATAATTAAAAAGGGAGTGCTACATATACAAATAGTATATGTATATATACACTTAATTAAGTAAGATATTTCACATTGAACAAAGTGGGATAAATTTGGTGCTGTTTTTTATTCCACTGATAGATATATATATATATATGCAGTCAGGTGCATAAATATTGGGACATTGAAATAATTTTCATATTTTGGCCTCTATTCACCACCACAATGGCTTTGAAATGAAACAAACAGGATGTGCTTTAACTGCAGACTTTCAGATTTAATTTGAGGGTAATTACATCCAAATCAGGTGAACGGTGTAAGAATTACATCGGTTTCTATATGTACCTCTCACTTTTTAAGGGGCCAAAAGTAATTGGACAAACAAAACAATCCTAAATATAACTTTCACTTATTAATACTTTGTTGCAAATCTTTTGCAGGCAATTACAGCCTGAAGTCTGGAACGCATAGACATTCGCTGTTACGTCTGTGGTGAGAGATATAAGGAAAGCTTGCCTATGTTTCTGTTTTTTCTGTCTTTTTGATCTAGCTGCAGTGCCGTGCATTGTTTCACCGCAACAGGGTGATTCTATCTACTGTGTATTTAAACTATTGCAAGGGCACACAGCACCAGTTATCTTTTCATTTGGAGTGCCAAACCGACAACTTTGTATATATATATATATATATATATATATATATATATATATGAAAATAGGTATATTTGCGTAGTATGCCCAACTCTGCATAGACCTACACTTCAGTCAACATGCCCTCAAATAAATTTGCCTATGTTAGAATACAGCCCAGATACACCCTTTCAGTTGCCAGTGGAGAAGCATTTGGATTACATACGACACTGCATCGTCTGTTTTTGCATATGCTTGGTTATAACCAGTGGAGGCTCCAGAGGTAGGGCTGTAGCGCAGTCCAAAATTCAAATAGGGTAGCCACATCAACTGCCAATCCAAAAGGCTGCCAGACATCGCTGGCCGGGTCTCACTGGCAGTTGGTGTGGCTCCCCTGTTTGAATTTTGGACTGTGCTCTAGCCCCACCTCTGGAAGCATAACCACCAATGATCTGCTCTTCAAATGGACTTGTATGCTTTTCTTATTCTGTTGCACATTGTTCTATTTGTTATTTCTCACCTTTCACTCTGCCTAAAATGCTAATATTTTCACTATTTTCTGAATTTTAGATTCGTTTATTTACCATATACCATGATGATAAACATCATCTCTATTAACATCAATAACTTAAACTCCCCAAAGAATAGTTCCTTTGTTTTAAGTACTTTTAAAAGAGAAAAGACTGATAAAGCCTTCCTGCAACAAACGCATTTACTGGCATACACTCCTCTTTAAAAGGCACACGACTCACACAGACATTCTTTGCTTCATCAGACTGCAAACATGAGGGAATTTCCATGGTAGTTCATAAGAACTTTCCGTTTAACTATCAGTCAGCCCCACACTTATGTGTTATTTAAATCCTTTTGGTACTGTACTCTCCAATTAGTTAATTAGTGTGTATCTATGCCCCTAATCAGAGCCAAGTTCATTCTTTATATAAGCTGCATTGATTGGCAAGTTGCTAAACCTCACATTGTTATAGATGGTGATTTTAATTGTAATTTGCAATTGACAATAGATTTTTAATAGATATGATCTTTGTGGTATGTAAACTAAAAACCAGTGAATCGTGTATCAGTGATGGATCAATGAATGGTCTATATTCTTTTCACCACCTACTCACTTTGTTAATGTCTTGATAGTCACTCATTTTACTGCCTCTTATAATGTTATAAATAAATGCAGTGATTGATAACTTTATTATTCAACTCTATGGACATCTGTACCCATGTTGTGGGTAACCCACAAAGATTGCACTACCATTATTAGTCATTACATCCAACATGAGGAAACATTTCTCATAAGGGAGGAGATATATTAAACCTTCTAAACAATACAGGTGGAAAAGATGCCCATATCAACACAATCATCTTCTAACTATAAATGTATAGAATGTACTTGATACATTACAGCTAGGTGCTGATTGGTTATTATGCACACCTCCACTTGTCCTCTGGTTTGAAAGACCAAATAAATACACGGTGATCTATACAATTTATAATACACAGCACTTGGAGTTTTATATAAACCTATTGTATATTTATATTTACTGTATATATATATATATATATATATATATATATAAAATATGGGATTGACACTTAAGGCTGCAGGATAATTATTCTTTGCCCACCGTGCTAATGGTATTGCCTTCATCAATACAATTAGCAGGGTGTACAGACAAGTAGCAGATGCAGCACTCAAGTCCAAACAAACAATAGACAAAGATGTGCAGCTTCAAGCACCGACATTGCAATGTTTAATCACATTTTTTTCAGGTATCCCTAGGAAAATGTGATTAAAATTGAAACGCAGGAGCTTATACACGCGCAATTTTGTGAATTGTCTGGACTCGAGCTCTGCTTCTGCTACATATATATATATATAGTTACATTTAATCCTAGAGTGCCACTTTCTTTCTGTTTACTGTGTATGGGGTGTGCTATCCCCAGGAAGGCACCCAGGCAAGGTACAACTAGGCTCCAGCTACCTCCAGAGTGCCAGATTCACGTTTTCCTATATGTATATATATATGTCAGGGCAGTAACTAGGGTAGTGCGACCTGAGTTCCACCGCATCACAACTTCTTGCTTCAGGTGATGACGGGGCAGGTTTAAGAGTGTTTGCAGGTGCTCCAGTCTTTGGTACGCAGTCGCTGAATGGCGAAAGTGGCCAGAAATTTTTCGGGCCACCCAAAGCGTCTCCTGCACGCCCTTGTCGCTTTTCAGAAAATTCTGCACCACCAAGTTTATTGTGTGAGCAAAACATGGGACGTGCTGGAATTTGCCCAGATGTAATGCCCGCACAATATTGGTGGCATTGTCAGATATCACAAATCCCCAGTCTAAGTGGGGTAAGCCACTGGGCGATGATTTCCCTCAGTTTCTCTAAGAGGTTGTCGGTGGTGTGGCTCTTACTGAAACCGGTGATACACAGCGTAGCCTGCCTTGGAACGAGCTGGCGTTTCTGAGATGCTGCTACTGGTAACGCTGCTGTTGTTGCTACGTAAGGTGATACATCTACCCAGTGGGCTGTCACAGTCATATAGTCCTTAGTCTGCCCTGTTCCACTTGTCCACATGTCCGTGGTTAAGTGGACATTGGGTACAACCTCATTTTTCAGGACACTGAGGACACTTTTTCTGACGTTTCTGTACAGTCTCGGTATCACCTGCCTAGTGAAGTGGAATCTAGACGGGATTTGGAACCGGGGACACACTACCTCCATCAATTGTCTAAATCCCACTGCACTAATGGCAGATACCGGACGCACGTCTAACACCAACATAGCAGTCAAGGCCTCAGTTATACGTTTTGCTTCAGGATGACTGCTGTCGTACTTCATCCTCCTCGCTAAGGATTGTTGGAGGGTCAATTGTTTAGTAAAAGTAGTGGTGTTCCTACTTCCTCTCTGGGATGATGAACGACTCCCAGCAGCAGCAACAGCAGCAGCGGCAGCAGGAGGCGTAGTAATGCAGGATCCTCTGAAGGAATCCCGGAAAGGAGAGTCAGTCATGCCAGTGACATGGCCTGCAGGACTACTTCCGACCCTGACTAAGGAGGAAATTGACGTCGGTGTGGTTTGCAGGCGCCAGCCGGCTCTTTACTTATGGGACGCAGGCGCACGCCTGGCGCTGCTCCTTTGTTGATGCACGTGCAGCTACAGCCCACACAATTTACAAAGACAGAAAAAAAAGAATTTTTTATTCTTTGTGGAGCGCACTTTGGGGGTTACACCACCCTTTAACAGACAGATGCATGCTTGGTGCTGCTGCTTTGAGGATGCACGTACAGTGCAGACAATTCACAAACACAGAAGAAAATGTTTTATTTTTGTTGGAGTGCACTTTGGGGGTTACACCACCCTTTAACAGACAGACGCACGCTTGGCGCTGCTCCTTTGTTGATGAGCGTGCAGCCACAGTGTACACAATTCACAAACACAAAAAATATATATTTTTATTTTGTTTGGAGTGCCCTTTGGGGGTTTCAGCACCCTTTAACGGACAAGCCAGCCGGCCCTTTACTTATGGGACACAGGCGCACACTTGGCGCTGCTCCTTTGTTGATGCACGTGCAGCCACAGTGCACACAATTCACAAACACAGAAACTATTTTTTTATTTTGTTTGGAGTGCACTTTGGGGGTTACAGCACCCTTCAACGGTCAAGCCAGCTGGCCCTTTACTTATGACACAGGCGCACGCTTGGCACTACCTTGTTGATGCACGTGCGGCTACTGCGCACACAATTCACAAACACAGAAAAAATATTTATTTTTTTTGCACTTGGGGGGAGCACTCCTGATGGACAGAGCACCCCCTGGACAACACTACAGCACCCCTTTAGGAATGGGACACTGCACAGGACTTTGGAGTGGACACAGCCCCTATGGACAACTGACTGCACAACACAGTCCAGCCAGCCCCTATGGACTTTGGAGGAGTGGACACAGCCCCTATGGACAACAGCAGCACAGCACAACACAGCCAGCCCCTATGGACTTTGGAGGAGTGGACACAGCCCCTAGGAACAACAGCAGCACAGCACAACACAGCCAGCCCCTATGGACTTTGGAGGAGTGGACACAGCCCCTATGGACAACAGCAGCACAGCACAACACAGCCAGCCCCTATGGACTTTGGAGGAGTGGACACAGCCCCTATGGACAACAGCAGCACAGCGCAGCACAGCACAGCACAGCACAACACTACACTACACAGCCCAGCCAGCCCTAATTCCCACCTTCCCTCTTCACTGTCCACAGCCGAGTGAGAAAATGGCACCGACGCGGGTACCTTATATAGAATCCAAAACCCGCGAGACCCGGAAGGCGGGATGATGACGTTTTGCCTCGATTTCAGATCCGAGTCAGGCGGGAAAAGTCGAGCCTGACTCGGATCGGCCTTGGATCGCGGGGGGCTCGGGGGGGTTCGGATTTGAGAAATCCGAACCCCCTCACCCCTAATATATATATATGTATATCTATATCTATATCTATATATATATATATATGTATATACACTTTGATTAGAATTTCCACTGTGTATTCATGTGCAGTAACTAATGAACATGTTTCCTGGTATCAAATATATTTATTTAAAAGATCAAAATGCTTACCCATAATGCAAGGCTCTCCACAGAATATTATATAATTTGATACATGTATTTAGTTTTTGAACAAAGCAGTAATGTAGAAGGGTGTGCCACACTATACTTTAACAGTGGATTCATTTGCGATTTGATACAACACCAAAATAAATATAATGCATAACATTCAGTAGAAATTCAGAAGTTGTACATCTGATTTCACTTTAGTCATTGTATACTGTAGCTCAATGTTGACACAGACATTTTAGCTGACTCAAATCTTTTTTCCTTAAATATTTGTACATCATCCAAATCTCTAAATTTCAGTGCAGTATAATTATTTCACAATAAAAATACAGTTTAATTGTTGCTACGGTTCACAGGCTTTCATATCTCTGCCTAGGCAAGCTATACTCCTCAATTAGATTAAAACCAACACTTTATTTAACACATTTGCCTTCTAATACATTTGAAAATGAACTGAAACGTTTCCAGCTAGTTACAGCAAGCCAAATTCCCTATCAGATTCTAGAATGTAAATAGAAAGCTTCCTGTCACAGGTATCATGTCACTGACCTTAGCAATGACTCTGCCTCAGCATGTAAGTACAACTTGATTAGGCATAGGCTCTCTTTTTATTGCACAAAAAATACATTGACTTGTCAAAATAAAAAAGTAAATTAAAGGACATGTTTTTAAAAATGCAACAAAAGATTCCATGAGTTGTGAATGCTGGAATCAATAACACCACTATAACATTTCCAGCTGCAATATTATCAATGGCATGTAAAATGGTTCTAAAGAATAAACACGTCTCTTCAATTTGACTTGTGATGTTAGGAATTTTTATTTATTTATTTATTTATTTATTTATTTTAAAACATCTCTTCAGCATGTTCTAGTAAACATGACTACTTTATTTATTGGCATTTATTTATATAGTGTCATCCTATTAGTGATGTACAGAGAATATTACATTATTGACAACTGCTCCACACACACTCATACACAAGAAGGTGCTTTTTAGTCAGGAGCCAGTTAACCTAACTGTGGAGTCTATGTACTAAGCCTTGGAGAGAGAGAAAGTGGACGGAGATAAAGTACTAACTAAACAGCTCCTAACTATCATTTTTCAAACACATCATGTAAAATGATAGTTAGGAGCTGATTGGTTGGTACTTTATATCCATCCACTTTCTCTCCCTACAAGGCTTAGTACATGGACTCGTGTATTTTTTTGGTTTGTGGTAAGGAACCATAGCACCCAGAGGACAACAAAACATACAGAGAGGGCCCTAGTTGGACCAAACCCAAGCTGAATAAACATTTTTTAAATAATAGCAAAAAATATTGTCCCTAAATGGTACAATATATTTCTGGTCTACTGTGAGAAATGATAGGCCTTCATTTGTTTGTTTGTTTTTTATTGGAATATTTAGGTTACCTACAAGGTGAAAAGCAGAGCCTCTATCTGTCCCACCCCTCAATGCTGTGAATACCATATAGTCCTCTCCGGCTAGTATACAAAGCAGAGTCTATTCTGGTGAGCAGTATACATTGCAGATTGTTATAGCTTGTCTACAAAGCAGACCGTAATAAGTGCGTAGTATATAAAGCAGACCTACAATCTGGTGGTTATGGTTTAAATCCTATTTCTAATCTGGAGGCTAATTTATAATTTAATCTGGTGATTATTATATAACAAATTACCCTTATTTGAATAAAAAACAACACTAGATAATCTTATGTTCAATAAAAGCCTTATTTTTTTTGCAGCAGAGGTTCCCAAACTCGGTCCTCAAGGTACCCTAACAGTCCAGGTTTTAAGAATGTCCATGCTTGACCACAGGTGACTTAATTATAATCATGGGAACCTCTGTTTTAGAGCCTTATACAGACGCATAAGAAAATAATGTATATTTATTGGCATTTGTTTGGAAATACAATCAAGCTATTTAGTTCATAAATTGTCCAATAGAGAGGCATTTAAGACCTATATAATATACACTATATAGACAAAAGTAATTGGACACTGACAGCAAATAGATCAACAAGATTTTATTGATGTCAGTACTTTGTAAGTCCACCATGTGGAGTGATTACTGTTAACACCCTTCTTGGCAAACTGTCCACATGTTCCTGGACAACAGCAGGCGGTATGTTTTGCCATTCTGCTTTAAGTACAGTGACCAACTGTGACAATGAAGAAGGACGAGTTGGCCTAGAACGCACCCGTTGCTCTAATGAAGTTAAGATCTGGACTCTGAGCTGGCCAGTCTATCTGGGTTACCGAATTTTCTGTATACCAGTCCAGCATCGCCCTGGAAACATGACAGGTGGCATTATTGTCCTGATAAAAACATAAGTTGTTTTCATAGAACTGTAAGTGCATGGGCCTACCTACGAAGTGTTCTTGTCAAAACCGCCACATTAATGCCGTTTTGAACTCATGTGCAATTGTATGCATGGCATGCATTTCGCTTGTACGGGGATGTCCAATCACTTTTGTCTACATAGTGTACAATAATTCATGATTTGCTGCTTACAGTAACATAAACAAAATTATGTTGCAATGCAACATCACTTAGAGCTGTTTTGTGTTGTGTTGAAGTTATTACAACACAATAAGTAAGAACAGGAAAAGGTTTTTTGAGAAACAGTTAGAAACAGAACCTGATCAGTAAAAAATGTCTATGCTTTAATAAGAAAGCTTTAGGGAACTCCCACTTAATAACTACCTTTACGATCCAACTACTGTAAGTAATACCGTTTCTGCCTTACGTAAACATTAGTCTTTAAAACGTTTCATTTTATTGCTCAGTGTTTTTCTGTTGCCAGCAAAGTATAGTTTGTATTTGTCATCCACCTAAACAATAAAAAAAGCTTTATGTATTCTATGACAGCTATTTATTGGTGGTAATTGCATATATTTAGGAGTTGAAGCAGATATATTGTTGTGCTTCTATTATAAGGACATTATACAATTAGCATAGTTCAGGATGCTTCCAGGCAACCTGTAAAACAGCTTATTCAAGCATACATTAATGGAAAGAGTCTTTTCTTTTAACATTACTTTAGTGGCCCTACGGAATATTGTTCAATGATGTAAAAGTGACAATTTTTCTGGAGATTTGCAGCGGGATTTAAAGCGCCAATTGTTATAAAGGCAGAACCAACCTGGTTTTATCTTTCAAAAAATTGAAAATGAGTTTTGGATGTTAACATTGCCACAGAATGAAATAGGTTTAAAACATACATGAGCTATTGCACTTTTGTCACATGCTTAACATAATAAAATCATAACTACATTTATATGTACTAAAGGATTCAATAAAGGTGCATTCTTTCTTCAAAAATAAAATGGAAAGGAAAGAATCTAATTTCCTATTTTAAGTGCATTTTAGTAAAAAATTAAATTATTATTTAAGTCTGTGTTTTTACCCTTCTCTTATGAATATAGCTCACATGGGGCCAATTTACAATACAATTCACCAAGGTCTCTTTGTCACTAGTGTGCTCCTCAAGTATACAGTAGGTCATTGTGTTCTTCACATTAACAGCAAATTAACAAAGATATTTATGGCAGAATTGACAAATTTTGTACTTTTTATTCTCAGACAGTGACTTCAAGCAACAGAAAATCTTATAAGTGAAGAATTGTGTGGTTTATTATATACAGTTTCTGCAACCACTTAATCCATCTATGTTTTATTTCCATTGGCAATGTATACTTTTGCTAATTGGAGTGATATACTGTAAATGCATTTATAGTCTATAAGGAAATGCACTCACTGCTGTGCATTACAAATATTTTAGATGTTACCTAGGTATTAGGTGTACATATAATGGCAGGCCAAGTGCTTTTTTACAGTATATATGTATGCATGGAACTCAGCAGTATAAGTAATATTTCATTAGGGTGTGTATTATCCCTTATATTACATAATTATTACTAGCAATTCATGATTAGTAGTTTAGATGAAAAAGGAAAGCGCTGATCTTTTTACATTTTACAATATTGCATTTTAGTACATATAATTTTTTGCTTCATTAGGTAATTTTTTTTAAATGATGGAAAGGAAAGTTTACCATATTTGCTTAGGGGTGATTGTGTCTGTGAGAGGCTGCTTCATACTGTAGATGCAAACCTGTGGTAGAGACAAGTGTAAAGCTGGGTACACACTATGTGACCCATCTTATGATATAGTGTTCCAACACGGATTGGAGTCATATCCATATGGATCGTATAGTGTGAGTGTAAGGTGGTCGTTCAATGCATCATCCCATCTACTGTGCTGCAAATCAGAAAGGATTAGGCAATGAATGATGCCATGCTGCTAAATGCAGCATAGAATGATACATTGCACAGTCATACACAGGATTGTGTAGTGTGTATGGCCAGCACGATATATCGTTCTATTGCTTCATGCCATTGCTTGGTACAAACATTGTATAGTGTGTACCCAGCTTAAGGAGTAAGATAGAGATCACATGCTAAGGATAATATCTGGCTGAGGTTAAATTAACATTTAACTAGCACCTTCTAGAAGATAATAGCTAGAATCTGATTGGTTGCTATGGGCAACATCACTTTTAAAACTCACTTCTAAAAACTCTCACTTTAGTAAATTTACCCCTAAGACTTAACTCAGTGTCTGCCTCCACTCATGGCGGTTGATGCTGAGTAGGGATGTGCGCCGACCCCCGTGTTTTGGTTTTGGTTTTGCATCTGTATCTACTTCAAGGTTTTGGATCTTGATTTGGTTTTGCAAACCACCCTCAAGTGTTTTGGTATTGGTTTTGGATCTGGATTTTTTAAATAAAAAATAGATAAAAAGTTTTAAAAACAGCTAAAATCATATAATTTCTGCAATCCAAAACCCAAAATTCGGATTTAAAATCCAAATTCCGAACATCAAAAAGATCACAACCACGACCCGGATTTACCCAGATCTCCTCAGGCGATTAGAACCGCGACTCGGATTTACCCAGATTCATGAAATCTCTAGTGCTGAGTGCTCTCCCTTCATGGCAGTTGGTGACTGTTGGCTCCCTGTGGAGAAGGTGCCTTTTAATGTTTCAATTGCACCACGTGGTTTCTCACAGCTCTCATGTATGCTGCCAATAAACCCTTGCCGCTCCATAGGCTAACATGGCTTTTTAACTATTTTAAACAATATGGCCACTGTTACACATTCACAGAAATCATGACACATTTTCAGTAAGGTGACATCAGGAATAAAAAGTATTTTATCTGATGGGGTGGGATGATGTGGGAAACGAGGCATAACTATTCATTGTCCACAGACCTCTCGTTTCCTCATAATAGCTCATTTCTGGAAGAACCTGTCCCCCCATCAGTTATGTAAGATCATAGCTAAAATCTATTTTGCATTTGAAATGGAAATGCTAAGCCTTCCCTATTCTACCTCGGATTCCTCACTGATGGTAAAATAGTTTCACAGACAGGGAGTGCACAGTCCTGTGTCTTGCTATTTCCTCTGCTCCTTAGTTAGAAGTCCAAGTTCTCCTCCTGTGTGTATTTTATTGCCTTACTTTACTGTTTTTGTTTTAGAGAGCCCATAAATGATTCTAGGGGGATATTTACTAAATATGAAATATGTGATCCATTCTCACATCTTATCGCCGGAACATTTTGCCCCTAAAATGTACATTTACACAGAATGTGTTATGGGCATATGCGAGATCAGTCAAATCGTGTGGTTTTCGTGACTGAATTCGCAAGGGAAATTGCAAATCTGTGATACTACGGAACTCGCACCCCCAAAATTTGCATGTGAAATCGGAGCAAATCAGAGAAAATAGCAAACATATTCAGATTTGTCAGAATTTGCACATGCTACAGTAGCATCACCATGTTTTTATTAATATGCCCACAAACTGTGCATTGGTGGCGTTATTGTTGGCTGGATTGTGCACAGTGGTTGGAGAGGAGAGTTTTGGCCAGATATTCAAATTAATTGTTACTTGGTTAGTTGTGTAAGTTGTCTTGTGTTTAATTTTTAAAGTATGTCTATTTTTGTCCTGTGTCATATTTTGCTGTTGGAGGCTTATTTATTTTCTTTTATTTATCAGTGACCAGTGTTTTGTGTTGTAATGGAGGAGTAGAGTGGTAGCAGGAGGGCAGGGGAGATGTAGTCAGACATGGAGGAGGCTTCTGCGCAGCAGCCTTTGCAGGAGTCAGACTTGGAGGAGGATGTGTTACGATCCTCTAGCAATTGCTAGGACCAAAATGGAGGTATTGGAGATACGAGGCACATAGAAGAACAGTCACAAGCAGTTTACTTTATAAATGATATGGTGGACCTGGAGGGCCAGTACAAACACAACATGTCAATGGTGCAGTAAGGAGCTGAAACAATAGGACAGTCAATAGAATATACTGTAGACTTACAGCCCAAAACTAAAGTTATTGAATGGCCTGGAGGCCTAGTTGACAGCGATGCTTGAAACGTGGTATAGAAGCAGGATTGGTGGATGGCCTGGAGGGCCTAGTAGACAGCGATGCTTGAAACGTGGTGTTGAAGCAGGATTGCTGTATGGCCTGGAGGGCCAAGTAGACAGCGATGCTTGAAACTTGGTGTAAAAGCAGAAGTTTTGGATGGCCTGGGGGGGCCTAATAGACAGCGTATTTGAAACGTGGTGTTGAAGCAGAATTACTATATGGCCTGGAGGGCCTAGTAGACAGCGATGCTTGAAACATGGTGTAGAAGCAGGAGTGCTGGATGGCCTGGAGGGCCTAGTAGACAGCGATGCTTGAAACGTGGTGTAGAAGCAGGAGTGCTGGATGGCCTGGAGGGCCTAGTAAACAGTGATGCTTAGAACAA
This sequence comes from Taudactylus pleione, assembly GCA_031769625.1. Classification (NCBI taxonomy): domain Eukaryota; kingdom Metazoa; phylum Chordata; class Amphibia; order Anura; family Myobatrachidae; genus Taudactylus; species Taudactylus pleione. The sequence continues at coordinate 5,620,929 of JAUIMM010000126.1, read as the reverse complement.
GGTGTAGAAGCAGGATAGCTGTATTGCCTGGAGGGCCCTGCAGACAGCGATGCTTGAACCCGGGGTACTTGGGTCACTTTGAAGCTGGTGAGCAGAGTACACGCAGCATGTACAGATTATAACTGGAAGTCTGGATGCACAGAAAGAAAGTTGCATAACCAAAAGTTCCACATGAAAACTCTATGGCCGACAGGGCGGCGACAGTCCAGGAAGTTCAAATAGGATCAGCTGCCAATCAGGCAACACTAGGAGTAAACATGTGAAATCCTCTGACGTCTGGGTCTCCTAGCAACCGGCAATGTAGAAGCATGGTCAGGAGCAGGAGGAATACTGGCAGGAGACAAGTCCTGAACTGGACTTGTAACAGTACCCCCCCATGACGCTGGGTTGAAGAACCCCCAGATCCAGGTTTATTGGGAAACTTCTGAAAGTAAAGTCTTTTCAATCTGGGAGCATGGAGTGCATCTTCCGAAACCCAGGAACGTTCCTCTGGGCCATAACCCTTCCAATCAACCAAAAACTGTAATTTACCTTTGGAGAACTTGGAGTCCAGAATTCTTTCAACAACAAATTCCTGTTGACCATGGACAATCACTGGACCAGGTTTGGAATTAGGCTTACTTCCAAATCTCATGGAAGAAAAAAACAGTTTGAGGAGAGAGCAATGAAAAGTGTTGTTAATACATAAAGAATTGGGTAGTTGCAACTTGAAAGCAACGGGATTCACTTGAGCAATAATGTGATAAGGCCCGATGAATCTAGGTCCCAATTTATGAGTAGGTTGGTGCAGCTTGATATTCTTAGTAGAAAGCCAGACCAAATTTCCCTTATACAATAAACACGGCCTTCAATGCCTGCCAGCAATACTCTTGGAACGAAATGAAACTTTGCAGAGACTTTGATGAACTTTGCTCCAAATATGGCGAAACCAGGACACAGATGATGGAGTAGACATACTGGAAACATTAGGTTCAAAGGAGTTAGCTCTGGGATGCTGACCAGTGACACAGAAAATGGAGACACAGATGAAGCCGGATGACAAGCATTGTTGAACACAAATTCTGCCAGAGGCAAATGCAGGACCCAATCTGAATGACATTTGGAAATGAAACAATGTAAATATTGCTCCAGAGACTGGTTGGCACGTTCCGTCTGACCATTGGACTGTGGTTGATATGCTGAAGAGAGACTGATAGAAATACCCATCGAGGAACAAAATGCTCTCCAAAATTATGCAGTGAATTGAGTGCCACGATCAGACACAATATCTAAAGGCAATCCATGAAGTCTAAAGATGTGTTGTATAAATAATGAAGAAAGTTCTCTGGCTGACGGCAGCTTGGACAAAGGAACAAAGTGTGCCATTTTACTAAATCGGTCCACAACCGTCCAAACAACCGAACATCCAGAGGAAACTGGAATATTCACAATGAAGTCCATGGCAATGTGCATCCAAGGTCTCTTAGGTGTAGACAATGGAAGAAGAAGACCAGAAGGAGCTGTCCAAGGAGTCATATTACGGGCACAGACTTCACATGCTAACACAAACTCACGGACATCTTTGGCTAGGGATGGCCACTAGAAAGAATGAGAGAGAATGTCCACAATTTTAGTAATGCCTGGGTGACCAAAGGCTTTTTTAGAATGAAAATCCAAAAGGACAGTTTTCCTAAGTCTCTCAGGAAGAAATAGAAGATGAGCAGGAACATTCGATGGAGCTTCAGATTGGCATCTCTGGAGTGTATCAGCTAGAGTCCGGGTTAAGGCAAAATGAATTAAATCTTTAGGAATAATGGGTTCTTCAGAAATGGAGACTTGTTGGTCAGAGAAGAAACTTCTGGAGAGAGCATTAGCTTTAACATTTCTAGAACCAGGATGGAAGGAAATAACAAAATTAAAATGAGTAAAAAATAAAGCCCAATGTGCTTGCCTGGAATTAAGATGCTTAGCTGTTTCAATATAGGCCAGATTTTTATGATCAGTAAGAACAGTAACTTGATGTTTGGCACCCTCAAGCCATTGTCTCCAATCTTCAAAAGCCCATTTAATGGCAAGCATTTCTCTGTTCCCCACATCATAATTACGTTCATCAGCAGTGGCAAATTTGCATGAGAAAACAGTACATGTATGCAATTTATTATCTGGAGGACTTCTTTGAGAAAGAATTGCTCCAGCCCCAACCTCTGACGCATCAACTTCCAAAATAAATGGCAACCCAGGATCAGGATGATGTAGAACAGGTGCATGAGAAAAGGCAGTCTTCAGATCTTCAAAGGCCTGGATAGCCTAAAAAGGCCAATTAGCTGTATCTGCTCCTTTCTTGGTAAGGTCCACAATAGGAGCCGCAATGGTAGAGAAAGAATTGATAAATCTCTGGTAATAATTAGCAAATCCAAGGAAACGCTGGATGCCCTTCAAAGTATTGGCCTGAACCCATTCAAGAACTGCTTTGACTTTACTGGGATCCATCGAAAATCCCTCAGTAGAGATGACATAACCCAGAAAGGATACCTGAGCGACATGGAATTCACATTTCTCCAATTTAGTAAAAAGATGATGCTCACGAAGCTGTTGCAAAACCAAACGAACATGTTGAACATGGAGTTCTTCTGACTTGGAGTAAATAAGGATATCATCCAAATAGACAACCACAAAAACACCCAGGAACTCTCGGAGGATGTCATTAATTAAATCCTGTAAAACAGCTGGAGCATTAGCGAGTCCAAATGGTATGATGAGGTACTCATAGTGACCTGAATGAGTGTTGAAAGCGGTCTTCCACTCATCACCTTCCTTAATGCGAATAAGGTTATAAGCTCCTCTGAGATCAATTTTGGAGAAAATGATCGCTTCTCTGAGTTGATCAAAAGCACAGAAATAGGAGGTAGCAGGTACGAGTTCTTGATGGTTATACTGTTAAGTACTCTAAAGTCAATGGAAGGATTGTGTAGTCTAAGCCACGGAAGGCCCAATACAATTGGAACCAAAGGACAATGCCGAAGAAAAAATAAAATGAGTTCTATATGTAACACACCCATGGTAAGCCGAATAAGAGGTGTCTTAACCTTAATAGTTCCTTTACAGATTAAGCCTCCATCCAGGCCACAAATGGAAACTTCTTGCTTTAATGGAACTGCAGGAATCTTTAACTTATGAAAGAACAAATAGTTCATAAAATTAGCTGCTGCTCCACTATCCAAAAAAACCTGTCTCTTGAACTCTTTATCAGATGAATGAATGGATACAGGAACAAGTACTGAATTCTTGGATGAAATAGAGGCTAGACCTAAGTGTAATTCCTCCTGTACAGTTAGACCCTGCCTTTTTACGAATATCAAAGGGCAGTCTTTTATGGAATGGGCCTTGTCTCCACAGTACATACAGAGACCTTGTGAACGTCTTTTACGCCTTTCTCCCGGAGACAGACGAGATATTCCAATTTGCGTAGGCTCCTCACAATCCAGTGAAGAAGATCGGGGAGACCTACTAGGCAACTGCTGCTCTCTCCATCTTTCACGTAAACGACGGTCAATAAACGACGGTCAATACGGATAACTGTCTGCATGAAGTCATCTAGAGTCTTTGTCGGGGAATGTTGTACAAGAATGTCCTTTATTACCTCAGAAAGTCCAAACCGATTGCTGGATTGCTATATGGCCTGGAGGGCCTAGTAGACAGTGATGCTTGAAATGTGGTGTAGAAGCAGGAGTGCTGGATGGCCTGGAGGGCCTAGTAGACAGTGATGCTTGAAACATGGTGTAGAGACAGGATTGCTGTATGGCCTGGAGGACCTAGTAGACAGCGTTGCTTGAAATGTGGTATAGAAGCAACATTGCTGTATGGCCTTGAGGGCCTAGTAGACAGTGATGCTTGGAACGTGGTGTAGAAGCAGGATAGCTGTATGGCCTGTAGACAGTGATGCTTGAACCCAGGGTACTTGGGTCACTTAGAAGTTGGTGAGCAGAGTACACGCAGCATGTACAGATTGTAACTGGAAGTCTGGATGCACAGAAAGCAAGTTGCATAACCAAAAGTTCCACATGAAAATGCTTTATGCCGACAGGGCGGCGACAGTCCAGGAAGTTCAAATAGGATCAGCTGCCAATCAGGCAACACTAGGAGGAAACATGTGAAATCCTCTGACGTCTGGGTCTCCTAGCAACCAGCTACCTAGAAGCATGGTCAGGAGCAGGAGGAATAAGTCCTGGACTGAACTTGTAACAGGATGGCTCAGTGGTCAGGATCAGGACAAAAAATGGCTGCAATGTGCGGTTTACTTTAAAAGAAAAGGGGTCATGAGGCATTATAAGCATTTGTTTGGGCGATATTCTTCAAGAACAAATGGTCACAAGCAAGGAGGTCAACTGCTCAGCGATGCTGAAGCACACTGTGGATGTCTGTAAGAAGTGCTTCAGCGACATTAAGCAGTGCATCAAAAGCAAAATGGTCAAAGAGGCCCAACACCAGAGGCAGACTGGTGCCATCATTCGTCCAGATTTGGTTCAGGCTGCACATGTCCACTGCACAGATGCCCCACCCAAACAGACGGCCTGATTCAGACCCGCTCGCGAGCGCTACACGCTCGCAAGCGGGTCGATGGTGGCCCACTGCGCATGCACACGATGGAGCCGGCTCCGTCGTGCGCATGCACGAGACACGGATAGCGATGGACAAATCGTCACTCCGGCTCTCGTACCAAAGGGGGCGTGCTGTCGATGTTGAGTGACAGCACGCCCCCTTTGGTGGGCGGGCCGGGAGCGTGCTTGCCCAGACGGAGGCGTTCCCATGGGAATGCCTACCGTCTGGGGCCGGCCCCACTGACATCACTTATGAGCACTCTTGTGCTTGCGGCAACGAGACCCTACCATAAGGGTCTCATCGCAAGCCTGATGGTCGCGATGGTCTTGACCATCGCGACCATCAACATTACCGCTCGCTATAGTTGTGGGAGGTCACCCACAGCTATGCGAGCGGCCAGGAGGCCGTTCAGAAAAACCAGAGGGCCGGCCCTGATTCAGAGCGAGCGCTCTGTCAGAGCTTCCAGCTCTAAATCAGGCCCAGAGTGAGTAATATCCTAATGGTTACCTTTGTCATGTCATTTTAATGTGTTTACAGTATTCGTATAAATGAAATTTAAGCCCAATCACCATAGTACTTAGCAAACAATGTCCATTGTTTTTCTGCATATCTGGATATGTGAATTATTAATGTTAACTAATATATGAGACCACACGGTCATTTTATTTTGCTTGCATATGTTGTATGTTGTTTGGTAAAAAAACAACTCAAAACATGAATTTTAGTAGTGCCAAAGAAAAAGGCAGGTTTATTTGTTTGTGCCATTTATAAATGTAGCTACAACTGTGCTGACATGTGCAAAAGGTAAACATTAGGCCGATGCTAAGTACAGTTGCTTGTCTACTCTGCTAATGTACAATGTACAGTGGTTTTCCTTAGTTGTTTGGTACAAAAGTCCTTGCAAGTGATAGCATTTTTAAATGTATTTTCCATTAATGCAATTTATTTAATATCACAATATTAAATTACAGACAAAAGTGTTAGTGAGAAGAAAAAAGCTGTCCGCCTACCATTAAGGCAGGATGACGAACGGTCAAGTAAATACATTTTCAAGATAGTTCCTTGTTAAATGACTAAGCGATAGGGGCGGCAGTGCTGTCCAGATACGGCGCTGCAAATGATCATATGTTAGACTTTGTAATAAGTATCATACATCAACCAATTATCCTTTCAACCACTAAATTAAACTTTTGCATATTGGAATGACAAGCTGATTTCCTTTTTTTATGGTGTCCCTGTCTGTTTGGAAATATTTTCTTTTTGGATCGAGAGCCCACAAACAACTAACCCACCCAGCCCTGACTTACATAAGCCAGCAAGTAATCTGATGCTAAAAGGAAAAGAATAACAGCACTGTGGGACACCTGCAACCTAACTCATACTATGTAAAAAATTATAAAATAAATCAGCCATATCAAAATACAATAAAATATTTTTTAATTGCTAAAAGTAATAAATATAAATTCCATTAACAACACATATCATTGGCCAATGAAATACACATAAAAAATTTACAATGTACTATAAATATCAGTCAATAATAATAAACACTGTAGAAAAAATCATAGGTTATTCATATCACCACAAAACTTTGTATCAGCTAACAAGTAAGTGCTGATTGCTTAGAACACTGATAGTTAGCTTCCCAGTGCTTTTCTGTAATATATTATGGATCAATCTAAGCACAGAAGATTCCAAAAACAGAGACTTGTTTTGTGTATGTCTGAACAAACTTAATAGTCTTTGATGTCCCTCCAGCTGAATCCTGATTTTGAAATTAGTAGTAATCTCCACTTATGGGTAATAAGTGGGATAGCAGTAACTCGTTAATTGTGGACAATATATTTTAAGTCCTTGAAATAAATGTGTCCCATATACTTGTGATTTATAATCACTCACCAGCAACATCAAGGTTCCAACTGCCTTCCGGCAGGGACCTCTCGCTCATGCTCAGTCCCTGCTCGTGACTCCCCGTAATGTGCGGCCTAACTATATCAGCCTGGGTAGTACCTGTGATGTCCTACGGCAGTAGGCAACAAACTCCGGGCTCCACTTGCTTTGTTGCAGTGGCCCCTCTCCATGCTGCGGCTCGGCTTGTGCCTCCTGGCAGTGCACAGCCTGACCACGTGATGCCGCATGATGCTTGTAGTGTACGACAGCGGTGTGCTGGTGAGATGATGTATCTCCGTGGGACAGTAATCACTCTGCCTCTCCAATGCCCCAAGGCTTGAAATTATGGCTGAAAAGCCAAACGGGTGGAGATTCACAGTGGCAATGCTGAATAGCAAGTCTCTCACAGTGGTGCTCAGAAATAGAGCCATAACTAGACTTTTTGGTGCCCTGTGCCAGAGAGAGCATTGGCGCCCCCCCTTCCCATTTTGATAATCTGATGTTGCCTCAGCTTTCTTATCCTCCTTGGCAGCATTCTATGACTGTCATGTGGCACTAATGGAAATACCAATGAGACACTTGTCACAAATTATCAGGCATTTGCATAAGCGTGCACAGGAACAGACAAATCACAGGTGCACAACTCCAAATTACTGATTATATATAATTACCTTATGCATTATGCATTATGCCACCCCATAATGCATAATGGGGTGACATAATGAGTAAAGTGAAATGTGAAGTAAGAAAGGTAAGAGCAGCTATTGGCTGCATGGAAAGGTGAAAATACAAATATAATAAAAACAACCAGTAAAGTGTTAAAATAGTGCAAAAAAGAAAGAATGTGTTATAATGTGATGCCCTGAAGCAGACTAACCAAAGCAATCCAGGGGACCCACGCCCCAAAAATCAACCCAAAGTTGCACTACAGTATATAACTTGTAGGACTTACCTAAAATTGTGCCTATTACTAGTGTGCATATACAATACCAGACTCCATGCTTTTAAACCAATAAGGGAGGGGTGCTAGTCCAGGCTGAAGGCGTCTCCTTTGACTCAGGTGTGCAATAAAGCACATTAAATGGAACGTATAGAAAAGATTCCTGGACTGCACACCCTGAATATATATATATGAGGTGCTACCTGTTGAGACTTCTTGCAGGCACAGGAACAGACAGATCTGCACAACTCCAAATTACTGATTATATATAAATACATTATGCAATAAAATTGTGCAACCAATATAGGTTTTTAGCATAATCATGGCCAAGGTTTTAGGCCTACCCACTGTATCCAGGTAACTTCTTTAGGGTAGGTCCCTAACATACTAAGGTTCAAATCCAGAGCGCAGGACACCCCTAAATCGGCGCAGCCGAGCCACCCCAGGGCATCGCCATAATGAGAAAAGTGTAATGTGAAGCAAAAAAGGTAAGAGCAGCTATGGCTGCATGGAAATGTGAAAATACAATATTTCCTACTGTACTTGCATAAGCATGACAGCAGGCTTTCCGCCATAAACACTAGTCATTTTTAGCCTAAGTGAAAATGTAAGTAGGCTTAATACCAATTTAACTGGTAATTTAGAAATGTTGACGAGAATACTTGAGGGCCAAACTAGTGCTAACACTAGTTTTAATGACAGTTTTTTATGCATGTTCCAGACTCAAACCAATGATCTTAGGGATATGACTCAAAACATGAAAAGTTTTAGTGCCATAATTATGAGTCACTTTCCTGAGGCCACATGTAGCACTAGTAGCAGTTTAAACCCCTCACCTGCACCAACACCACCAGAGCCGGCCCAAGCCAATTTGGTGCTCAAGATTTTGGCTGGTGCCCCCAAGCAGATACAGTAATGCCACCACCAATACATATATACATATATAGTGTATATTTATATATATTTATATATATATATATATATATATAAATCCAGTAGTCCTGCACTCACGTCCAGTAGGTCCAACAGCGGGGTGCAACCTCCCAAGACGAGCAATAAGTCCCAATATATCCAAAGGAAGTCCTGTATGCAACAAGAACAGAGGGCACTCACCAACAGCCAGTAATTTCTTTTATTCCATATGTCACATGGGTGAATAGCTTTAATCGACGTTTCGATCCCGGAGGACCTTTGTCAAGATAATCATCACTTGTACTCAGTAACCAGTTGTATCACTAACACACGTGTATCACCCGTGGCATCATAACATGTATTAAACACGAAGTCCCCATTTATACCATACCGCAGAAGAACTTAGATCTTGTCTTTAACCTGTCGTCCACCCCATTATCGGGACCTGAAATTAGTGTTCTGTCCAGGCGTTTATCCTTTGTACCAACATTTAGACATAATGCATTTGAATGGGGGGTTCAACATTACAGGTTTGGACGTAAAATCAGATTGAAGGAATTGTTTCCTGGTGTTGAAGGTGAACAACAGGTTAATAATAGATTAAAAAAGCCGTCCTCCTTTGATCCTCAATCCATGAATCCGAGTCTCCGTACATTTATGAAACTGACTGAACAAGATGTTACTAACAGTCAGGGCCCCCATGTATTTGATAACTTGACCAAAGATGAAAGGTTGGCCCTACGCTCCCTACGTAATAATGCTGATCTTGTGTATAGACCGGCTGACAAAGGGGGAGTGGTGGTGGTTCAAAATTGGTCGGATTATAATGTGGAAATTCTACGACAGTTGGCCTATGAGAATATTTAAATTGCATTATAACCCAATGCAGGAGATAAAGAACAAAGCAGACAAGTTGATAGATTTGGGATACTCCAATGGATGGTTGGGGAAGGAGCTGGCTGACTATCTAAGGGTTGATTACCCGGTGAGTCTGATTATTTACACATTGCCGAAAGTGCACAAAGATCCTGTGCACCCACCAGGTAGGCCAATAATCTCTGCTAGAGATTCCACATTACAACCATTAGCAGTCTATGTAGACTCATTGTTACAACCCATTGTGGTTAACAATATGAGCTACATCAGAGATACAGGTGATTTTTTGGTGAAATTGAAAGCAATTGGTGATGTTCCATCGCATGTGTATTTGGTGACAATGGACGTATGTTCATTGTACACTATAATTCCCGACAAAGGAGGCCTTGATGCCCTTCGTACTTCACTAATCAGGAGTTGGAGGGGTGATGAGGGATTCAATCATCCCCCAATTGAATATGTATTGGAGTTGGTGCAATTGATTTTGAGTAATAATTCCTTCATGTATGGGAGGGATTATTACTTGCAACGTTCTGGAACAGTGATGGGTTCTAATCTCACTCCGGCCTATGCGAACATCTACATAGCGGAGTATGAATCTACTGAGATATCCGCACGGTTCCAGGACAAGATACTCTTCTTCAAGAGATTTATAGACGATATATTTTTTAATTTGGAGCACACTCAAGAGAGTTTTATTCATATGATGACCCACTTGAACTGTTTTTATAACCCAGGGAGATTTACCTACCAAATTGATGTTGCGAAGGTCAATTTTTTAGATCTTTCAATTTACAAGGATGGAAACCAGCTGGGAACTACCTTGTACACAAAAGCCACTGATAGGAATACTATATTGCAAGCTACGAGCTTTCATCCTATTAATTTATTGGAAAGTCTACCAATTTCACAATATCTTCGGGTCCTTCACAATAACACAGATAGTGTTAGAATGGAAGAACAACTGACCGAGATGACGATGAAATTCAATGAACGGGGCTATAAAAAGATGTGATACAGACGTGCCTCACCAAAGCCAAAGCCCGTCATGCCTTTATGGGAATACAAGGAAACACTGTGGAAAAACATGATCGGATGGTATATGTGAGTACATATGATAACAAGACATCATTGGTCAAGAAAACGTTGAGAATACACTGGCCTGTTGTTTCCTCAGACAAAAAGCTGGAAGCGGTCGGTGTGCGAGCACCCCTGATGTCTTATAAGAGAGGACCTAACCTCAAAGAGATGTTATTGAGGACTACATTGAGACCTACACCAGAATATATGCCTACTTGGCTATATAGCCAGAAACCTGGATGCTACAGGTGTACGGGATGCGTCACCTGCAACGCAATGTAGACGGGTCCCTCTTTCCCACATCCTCTGACTGGGCATCAGATAAAGATTAGGTACAAGCTAATGTGTACTATGGATCATGTCATATACCTACTCACATGCCCGTGTGGGTTGGGATATGTAGGCATGACCACACGATGCTTCAGTGAAAGGATGGCTAATCATAGACTATCCCTCCACCAATCCCTAACCTCAGGAGTATCAGACAAACCAGTTGCCTTACACTTTTGGAAGTTGAACCATCAGGTAGCGACTCTGAAGTGTAGACTAATTGACTGGGTACCACACCCCATAAGGGGAGGGGATTGGGTACTCAAATTGCATAAACTAGAAAGTCGGTGGATTTTTTGACTTGGGACTCTAACCCCGCGTGGATTAAATGAGTCCAATCCAATGACTATATTTCTGAAATAGGTTACAAGGTTCTTGACAGTGACAGTGGGTCATCATAATAGTCCCTTTTTGGACTAGAGATCTTTTTTATTATAAGTGTATTTTTATATTTGTATTGGTATTTCATTGTGTATCATAGGTCCTCATTTGCATCCTGCCTTTGATATCTGCCATGATTAGGATCATGTGTGCCAACTTTTGCTATTAGTATATTTGGGGTTTGCAAAGTATGATGTATAACACTGTGTAAACTACCCCTTTATGCACATCAGTGGCACAACATTTGATGTTTGTTTATTTGGCTGTCACACTGTTGATAGGTGACGTTAGCCTTGCATAAGCTCTGTGAGCTAGATAAGTGGCTTCTAAGGTGCCTAGCAACGCGCTGAGACACAGCGCACTATGTGTGCTGACTAATAGGTCATGTGCCCGCAGCACATCTGAGACTAGCATCCTTGGGTCGCATAGCAATGCGCCGTGACGTAGTGAGATGTTTGTGCTACATGACAGGAAGTGTTCGTCACTTCCGTGATGTGTTTCATGTGGGACTTGGTGCGCGGTGGTAACAGGTATGGTATAAATGGGGACTTCATGTTTAATACATGTTATGATGCCACGGGTGATACACGTGTGTTGATGAAACAACTGGTTACTGAGTACAAGTGATGATTATCTTGACAAAGGTCCTCCGGGTTGAAACATCGATTAAAGCTATTCACCCATGTGAGATATGGAATAAAATAAATTACTGGCTGTTGGTGAGTGCCATCTGTTCTTGTTGCATACAGGACTTCCCCAGTATCCAAAACGTGGCCTGATTCAGCGCAGACCACAGATGCGATTATGCATGCAGAGGGCTGAATGTTGCGCTCTGCGCATGCCTATGCATTGCAATGTGTGAAGGCATCACTGCGATCGCATCGTGGGTGGTCGGCGAAATGCAGGCGTGCCTGTGCGTTTGAACGCCGTTACAGGGGCGTGCATAAATTAGCCACTACAATGGCATAAACAGCTTAGCTCTCACTGTGTACAGGAAGTTTAGCAATTTCTGAGTAAGGTCTGACCTTGTGTAATTGAGCATGAGGCTCCGATGTTACTCGATGGTACCAATGTTTTCGCAGACTTGCAATGTATTAAGGATGTGAGAGAGGGGAAGTGGGCATCTTTATTTTGGCCTGCAACGGCAGTGCGATTGCAGTTATTAGCATATTTTCACAAGGGGGCGTGCTGTCGATGTTGATTGACAGCACGCCCCCTTTGGTGGGCGTGCCGGGGGCGTGCTTCCCAGATGGAGGCGTTCCCAAGGGAACGCCTACCGTCAGAAGCCGGCCCCACTGACATCACTAGTGATGTCAGTGGGAGTGATTTTGGCTCTGATAGAGCCAAAATCACTCCTGGCCTTGCGGTTGAGAAACTCAACCGCAGGCTTCTGCTCGCAGTGGCGATGGTCACGATGGTCAAGACCATCACGACCATCACCCTGCACGCTCGTATATGCTGTGGGTGGTGACCCACAGCTATACGAGCGTCCAGGAGGATGCTCCATATTTATGGAGGTGGGCCCTGATTCAGAGCAAGCGCTCTGGTCAGAGCGTCCGGCTCTGAATCAGGGCCCTTGTACAAGCAAAAAAAGTAAAAATTACTATGTATGAAACTATTTGGGGTAGGTTGTCCACCCAGCTTGATTAGTTTGCACCCCAAGGGGGTAGAGGTACCCCTGGTTAAGAACCCCTGTGCTATGCAGTACACAAGATATTTCTTACCATTAAATACATTAATAATTTTATTTTCACATTTTAATTTTGTAGGCAATAAATTATTGTTTAAATCAATACATAAATGCAAAAATGTTAAGTAAAACTAATTTTCATTGGCTGAGAGCATTACCCCTGACTCACCGCTGCACAGTGACTGGCCCAGCATCATGTCCTACAGAGAGGTGCTATAGGCGCCAGGTTGTTAACTAAATGTTCACTGTTTTATTACTTTTCAATTAGTCTATAAAACCTGTTATAATTTACTAAATTGTATTTTGTTTATAGCACACCATAAAATAATTAATTAAATAAGTGACATTTTTAACAATGTAACTAATTAGCATGCAAATGATATGCTGCAGAAACAGAGGCGCTCTAATAGTTTGTTTTCCAGAGATGTTTTCTATAAAACAATTTGTAGGCTGATGTGTATTTGAAATTTAAATTGACAAAGGGTAGTAGTGTTTAATTTATCAATTGACATTGACCATACTTAATAATTGCTTTTACTTAACTATGGTTGGATGATTAAGGCACAGATTATGCACAAACAGCAGTAGAGAACAATGTTGGAGATCTTATCAAATGAATACAACATTGTTCCTCCAGATTCATCAAGAGTGTGGAACCTAGAATTTAATAGGCCAAATGTACGTTCCATCACAGATCTAGTGGACTTTTGTGCTTCATTGTAATTGCGCTTTGCAAGACTATCAGGAAGCGACAATGTAGTCAGAAGCCAAAAGAAACATCCATACTGCAAATCCCCTGTGAAGCAAATAAATAAAGGTATTTGAAAGTTAACATGCCAACATTGGGCCTGATTCAGAGCCGCTCGTAAGCGGCAGTACGCTCGTTCCGAGCGATGTTCGCCCATCTGCGCATGCGTACGGTTTTTAATACGCATGCGCGAACCAGTCAGTGCGGCCGAAAATCATTTGTTCGCTATTAGCGAATGCCTGCTACTTTGAGTGACATGAGGAGGCGTATGTGGGTGGTAACAGGGGAATGTGCTTGAAAACGGGGTGTGGAGATCCGAACGCAGGCGAGCTTAAAGGTCAAAATGGGCGTTTTATGGGTGTGCATAATTAATACAGCAGCGTCATTGACCAGGTCACCTGGTTGTTTTATAGTCAGAACTGCTCGCAATATAGTGGTAGCAAAAACCAACCACAAGAATAGCGAGCAGTTCATACGCTGTTCGATGTACTCGATTACTCTAATAAATAGCGGACATGACGTATGATGCGAGCGGCCAGGGGGCATATTTTTCAAATAAACATCCGCATGTTTTGTTCGCTCATTCAGACATAGAGACCGCAAAGAGCGAAAGGTTCATTTGAATAGCCACCCCCTTTTTCTGAATGAGCGAGTGCTAATTGCGTCCAGCTCTGAATCAGGCCCATAGGTGTGTAGTGAGGAAGTAACCAGAACAATGTGTACTTACTAATCAACCATCCCCCTGGCAGTTGGCCCACCTCAAACTTAGTATAGAGGGATAACTGACTGAGTATAAGTGAATTATGGCATGAGCCAGGATAGCCAACCACAACACTCATGGTTCTTAGGTTTTCATCACATACCAGCCTGTTTAAATATACATGGGCACACACCCTAAGTGGTCTCTTCTCAATGTGTGTGAAGTCTATAGCACCCAGGATATTAGGCATGCTATCCTATAGAAAGATAACCTGACATCATGCCACTGTGAATCCTGGCTAGGAAAGCAGATATAGGTGTAGGAGAGGGTCTTGAGTGCGGCAAGAACTTTGCCCAGGTAGCGGGAAAAGGTGACTTGCAATATGTCTACCACCCTCCCCGTCACTGACTGAAAGTTCTCAGTAGCAAAGAAGTGCAGAACAATCAGCAGTTTGTGTAGGCCTGATAAGGCTCATGACCGTGCAGTGTCTTGTTCAATCTGAGCTATGACAAGGTCATACAGGTGCATTAAGCTGTTGCATTTGAGATGGAACATCTGTATGACATTGTCATCAGACACTGCATTGAGATTTAACCATCCACGGAAGAACCTAGGCCTACGTAGGCTCTGTGGCCCCCCTACCTGCTGGTTCCTCTGTTCTGTTTCTTGCTCCTGGGCCCTTTCAGTCAGTTGGTGCAGAGCATATGAAATAAGTCCCTGTGCACAGACAACTAAGCATTCTGCATCAGCCATGCTTGCTAGTAGAAAGAGAGTGCTGCAACTGAATTTGTGGGCTTTTAAAAGCATCCTCACTTAGTTGCATTGAAGTGCGATTTGGGTGCGAGTCTCATCAATTTGGTAAATTCGATTCTTAGTAAATTCATGATTTGGATTAGTGCCAATCTTATTTTGATGATGTTTGTTTAGATGGTGATTTGACATGATTTGGTTTGCAAAGTCATGTTTGCGATATCCACGCAATTTAACCAATAGTAAATTCCCGATTTGCTAAATCGTACCTTTATCACAGAATATGGCCAAATCGACCAAACACGATTTTTAGTAAATTTCTCTCTATGAATATTTGCTCCTTTTTGATTGTATATTATTACGTTAGGCTATCTCAGGCCTGGCCAACCTGTGGCTCTCCAACTGCTGTGAAACTTTAGGTCCCAGCATACCCTTTCACCGATCAGCTGGTAAAATATGCTGGAACTTGTAGTTTAACAACAGCTGGAAAGCCACAGGTTGGCCAGGCCTGGACTATCTTTTGACCTGTTTGATGTTTTCTTATTTTAATTTTTTTTGCTATTTGTCAAATTTGGTCACATTTTTCTTCTTTCTGCATTCCACCTAATATGTTTCTTCATAAAAATGCTCAATAAGAATTACTGATAATAAAAAAGGCAGTCACACATTATTATTATTATTATTATTATTATTAATAATAATGTTCTAGGTCTGCACAACCAAGTCATGCACTCAGTCAGTAGTAAACCAACAATTCAGTTTGATTTTGACCATTGATCTTTATTATTATTAATTCAATATTTGTTATTAAAGTTGAGCCAATCTTCAAAATATGTGGTCTGCTCTGCTCAGCAAAGATTTCAGAAATCAGCAAAAGAAAGTGGCTTTTAATTTCACAATTTGAATTAGGTTTTTACCTCTGGTTCAACTAATATACAAGTATTCAGAGATATCAACCTGTGAGTGCTAACTGCCACTGTCATTGATTAATTTAAAATTCCACAATTTACATTTGTTGAATCCACATTTGAATTAAATCCTATGTCTTCAGGATTGACCCAAAAGAAATCACTGGTTACCCAACATAAGATAGGCCACCATTGAAGCTAGTTATGTATGTGCTAATTTGGAGCGATAAAAAAAAATAATTTTCATAAGGTTTATAGACTTCTATAGGGACCTTTTTACTTTAATGAAACTAACCACTATCCCCCAATACCTGGCTTTTTACTTTAATGTTACAAATCATGACTCATTATTTGTGAATTGTCCTCTGGAAATTATTTCTGTATATTATGACATATTGGACTGATTTCTATTAATATAAATTATTTGAGAAAAGTCAAACATAACACAAAAAACAGTTCAAGATGACAGTAAAAAGTGAGTTATTGCCTAGTACTCAACAAGTTTCATTGAAATGACAATATGTTTTATGATGGCTTCAGTTAAGACAAGAAGAATGAAGTGATTTGACATTTGTGTTGTGATAACTTAGCTTCCTTTAGCGTAGACTTTCTGGATACCTTGATATATCAGTATTCTATCTCTTCTGTTGATAACTTGTTATATGAAGTGTGGTGACTACTGTTGTAAAGAAAAGTTAAAAAAAAAAAAAAACATTTCAATTATGACATAAAAGTTTATGAAATTATGTGTTTTACTAAAGGCAAAACTGCACATAAAATTGCATGAACCAAAGTTTAAATGTCTAAAACCACCTTTGTTTGTGGGGTGAGGGAAGGAGGGAGGGAGCGCAGGGAAGGGAAGCGAAGGGATGGAAAGGGAAGGAAAGATTCCTAGCTACACCTAGAGAGGAGCTAGTATTATAATTATAATAAAACCTATAATATTAGGACAGTCCCATACAGTCATTAGTGTGGCAACACACTCTGTAATTTATTAAATTATCTCTCCTGAGAATTCATGTCTTATTTCACCTAATTTCTTCATGCACTCCTTTTTTCTACCTATATTTTATACTTAACTGACTTTAATGATTAGATCACAATAAAAAACACTTTAAATTATAAATTCAACACGGGTTATGTTTGCAAATTTAGCTCAAATCGTGCTTTGCCACAAACTACTTCTTTATCTCTTCTATCAAATTGAACAGTGGTGGATTTTACCTATAGGCTGCAGGGCTGCAGACCCACCCCCCAGTAAAATCTGCCACCTGAGTTAGCCAGTTACAGTTTGTGACTGCAATGGCTACACTGTGACTGGTAGTGGCTTCACAATGGAAGTGCTACATGCCAGTAGCCCACAGGACAGGCAATCTCAGGGGGAGGTGTTTCTCCTTCCTGGGACTGCCAGTCTGGCTGCGATTAGCAGAAAACATGCTTCCAGTGGGAAGCTGCTTCTTTGCCTAGCAGGCAGCCCTACCCGGCCAATAGGGGCTGCAGCTGCTGCTGAATTTGAGTATCAGATGTGTGGCAGTTTGAAAATGAATAAACACTAAGCAGCACTATAGTACATTTCCCCTTATGTGTCCATGCATGAAGCGTACATAGTACATGTACATTATGCTACCAGTCACAGACAAGTGGTTTCACATTGGAGCCTTCCCAGCAGGTCAAGATATATAAACAGTGGTGAAACAACATTTCAATTCACATATATACTGGGATCACTTTACTAATATATATATATATATATATATATATATATATATATATTATATATATATAATATATATATATATATATGCATATATATATTTTTATTTTTTTTTGTGTCCTGAGGAAGGAGGTTAGTTCTCCGAAATGTCGATTAATGTGCCACAAGTTTTTTTTACATCACTTTACATATGAGTGCCACCTTCATTCAAATTCCCAGGACACTCCCACCTATTTGTACATCCATATAATGAACCCAATTTGTCTGGGTGTATGGTTTCAACGTTTCAAGACTTTAATCTTTTCATCAGGAATACAAAAGATAAAATGCATAGTACATACCTTTATACCCGTCACCCAACACCCATCTGGGACTTGATGATGTGGATCAAAGTGAATAGCCCCGCCCAACGTCCCATCTGCTCCCACACAGACCGGAGCTGCCTCCACCACCATAGCAACAGAAAACAAATACAATAGTCGACCACAATAGCTAACTGAACTATGATACATTGTAAGCCACATAGATGCTTTACAGTGTAGCAGAACATTAGACACATTGAGGCTACTACAAGAACATATCTCATGATAGCTGATATAAAGTACTGTTGGCAAGCAATAATTATATACACTTATATAATTATAGGCCATCGATATAAGCGGCTGTAAATCACAAAAGGACATCTCGAAATGCCAATCATCAGATCAAGACCCCAAATTATTTAATAAAGCATGTCAATGATAAATATTCATTGAGGCCAAGAAGGTCTACAGTTTTTAGTTCATGTATCCAGAATGCTTCTTTTTTAAATTAAACTTTGATCTATTGCCACCCCTGGTGTTCGGTGAGATGTAATCAATCATTTTGTACTTCAGACTTGCTAAAGAATGTTTGTAATTCTTAAAATGTTTTGCCACCGGCTGATCACAGGGTTTATAGTGGAGTGGTGGACTGACATTCATTCTGTAAACATCTCTGTGGTTTTGCCCACATAGAACAAACCACATGGGCATTTTATATAATAAACAACATATCTGAAGCATCAAATTAAAGGATACCGGATTTATATTGTTTACCCGATCTGGTATGCCAAAACATGTTGCCCACATCCAAACCTGCAGGTCACACATCCTAGGCATTTAAATATCTCTGGTTTGCTTGAGAGAAAATGTTGAGGATGTGCTCCCATGGAGCCTGTCACCTCATTGTGAACAACCAGATCTTTAATACTATTGCCCTTCTTGTAGCATGGTAGTAATTGTTTATTCCTTAATGACGGTAGATCTTTGTCGTAATTAACCAATTAGATTATTCCTCACAATTATTTGCAATAAATAAGGATGAACAATAGTGAAGTAAATTTTTTAAATAATTTTTAATAAAGGATAAAACACACGTACATCAGAAAAATTATTTGAAGAATTAATACACTTACTTATCTGTGATTCCAGGCTCAGTTCCCTCATATTGGTCAGTGCCGACTCAGCATTCCAGAAATGTACACTTATTTTCAATGTTACTTAGTCTGAGGACTTGTCTGCACTAACGTCACTCTCCAAGTCATGCCCAATAGTTTTGGCAATTATGACATCATTAAGGGATCACTTTACAGCTTAATCTGGCTCGATCGAGTCAGTTCCAAATGAGTGGCCATAGGATGGTATTTATCCATTCCAATGCTAATGAGGATGAATTATTAGAGTCACTGACATGGCCCAGAGCCCATCCTAGTGGGGAGTTGTGTGGACAACTAGAACATCATGAGACTCCTGTATTTAGCTGTGTCATAAATTGTAAATATAAAAGCCTGTACATAAAGGAGCAAACACAGGTAATATGTGGAATTGACTGACCTGTGTAAGAGCCTATTATGGTTCAATATAAACTTTCAAGTATACTATATATTTGGGGTGCATGATCAGTGAGATCTAGTGCAGAAGTCTCCAATTTGAGTTAGACAGATTGATAGTAAATGAAGTTGCATGTCAAGACAGGTCAGGACTGATCCAATTGGATGCTAGACATCAGAAGTCTCACCTTAGTAATATATGACTGTCAATGATAAATAAACCCATCAATGTGGGACTGGTTGATTCTTTCAAACACAGCCATCTCTGCAATGGCAATTTATGAGTTTGATGAGCATGCGGAAGTGTATGTCTTACAGCCACAATACAGACAGCATATTGAATGTTCAGAGCTCGAACATGAATGTCCAGATTTGGTAAGCACACAGCTGTATATTTTTTATTAATTACGATTACACCGTCTGTGCCCGCTACTTGCGTTTTCTATTGATTGGCTATCTGAGCTGTTGAATTGTACTGGTGGACTAGTATTGTTTGTGAGTTCTCTAAAATCCCATTGATGAGACAGGTTCATATCCTGAACTCTGAACTATATACTGACTATATACCATCCATTAAGTTCATCTGGATTTTTACTGGACAAATTATTTTCACATATTTAGAAATCTCTACAAATTCTTCTGAGAAATACCAAGCTGTGGAAATACTTCCAGCTTACACCTTACTAAACAAATATGATTATCTATGAATGTAAATTTACTAAAGATTATCACTGATTACAATACCTGATACATATTGATCATTTGTTGAACATCCAAGGATTCAATACTGTATTATAATTATATACACAGTAGCTGCATTGGTATGTTTTATATATACATATATTACACACTGCAATTATAAATCAGTTGCAACCAATAGCAACCAATAATATTCTACTTAACATTTATCTAGTACCTTCTAGAACATAATATCTAGAATCTGCCTGGTTGTTATGGGCAACATCTCCACTTCTAAAAACCTGCACTTTAGTAAGTATACCCTTATATAATTTTTACTCATACACTGTTCTGCATTTTAGTGTTTAATCTCAGTGATATAAGTAGTTACTAGTCTGCGCTCCTATTGATAAATCTATTTTACTGACTGTACTTATATTTGCTAATTGAGGGATCACATGTAATTATGTAATTCCTTCACACTGAGCTACATTTTACATATATATATATATATATACATACACATTAAATATATATATATATATATATATATTGAAAGAAAAATTGTATTGCACAATCAGTTTACAGTCTACATGGTGGGTGCTTGGTCATAAAGGATTCATAACATCATCCAACATAGGAAAAGATCAGCACATCGTAGTAAATGCATACAGTTGTTTTATATATATTGCATGTCAGCAGAAAAAAGGCATCCAAAAAACCTTCAGTCACATATTATAAAGTGCAAGTGCAAAAAATAATACTCAACAGACTTTCATGGGTCTCTTGGATGGAGCCAGTGATAGCAGCAAAACACACCTTAGATCATGGACAGCTCAACGGCCGTTTCGGTGCTCTGTAGTACCATCATCATGGGACACAACACCAACTAGAGTGCTACATCAGTAATACACATATATATAGGGCAAAAGCCTGCCCTCCATGTGACAAAATAGGGTAAAACACTCATCTGTTAGAAGTTAGCACTGACCATCATGTGGGCTTAGCACGTTCCTCCAGCACCCGGAAGTGCCGGATATGATGCGTGCGTGTCAAGGAGTGCTACATGTACTCCTCCGGCACCAGAAATTGCTGGATATGTGACCCAATGGAAAAAGTACTGGAAAAAATACATCTTTCAGTCATCTTGATGTGATGTTGTCTTGTCAATAAATCCCATCTGTCCAATTTTAAACATTTATTGATCGCCTCCTGGATATCATTTTCATCATATCCTTGTTGTAAACACTTTTTACCCATATCTCATAATGCTTGGGGTAACATGATTGGTCTGAGGTTATTCTACCTACCCGAACCATTGTGAGTTTGGTATATTGCATGTCAGCAGAAAAAAGGCATCCAAAAAAAAAATATTCAACAGACTTTCATGGGTCCCTTGGCTGGAGCCAGTGATAGCAGGAAAAAATGAAATGTCATGTGTATATAAATCTATTCAAAATATATTACAATAAGTGTACAGAATATAAACAGAAAGATAAAAAAAAAAATAATCATAAAAAACAACAAAAGGTTAAATGGAGTAATAAGCTTCTCTTAGCTCAGAAGGGGTGGTCCATTTTTAGGCAATGAGAAAATTTCTACGTTTCATCTGGTCTTTCAGACTTTATCAAGAAGATTGATTACAAATCAGTTTCCCTCTGATTACTTTTATATCTTTCTTCCAGAAAGATCAATGCACAAGGCATTCTGGTGCATAAAAATGCAGATGATGCAATTCCAGAGCCCTATAGTACACATTAAATGAAGCACAAGTGTTACCTAAGGTTTATATACTTGCGCCTTAAAGGCCCATACATTTAATGTTTAAAGAATCAGGGGGTTAGTTATTTCACATGCCTTATGCCAGATGAACAGGATAGGACTATGCTGGGGCTGGTACTTTACCTCTCCTAGCCCAGAGAATGGGTAAGGTTACAGAGGTAGGATTGGAGATATTAATCCACCATAGATGGATAGACTGTTAGATAAATAAAATGATAGATAGATGGATAAATGGATAGAGATATATGAGATTGTGATTGTATCTTTAATAATTAAACTAGTAATTATTTAATTTAGTATTTATTGTGGGCTGTGGTGTCCTTATGATTGCATTATATGAGGGTGAAAAACGTTTTCAATATGATACAGTGTGGTGTTCCACTGAATCGTAATTTTGTAAGTGGAAACCTTATTTGGCAAAACAGTAATACATTATAGTATGTAGTGCCATACTTACAAGGTGATCATTCATTTTCATTTAAATGTTTGTCTAGACTTTATTAAATGTCATTGTTCATTCATTATTATGCTATTCTTTGTATTTTTCCTGTTTCGAATATACTAAACATTGTGGTAAGGCAACAATTGTAACAGGTATTGTCATACAGACTCCATGTTTATGAACAGAGATATTAATATACCGATTTTATGTGTTGAAAGGGTTGAGATCTTAAAATGTAAGTTGTATTAAATTTGATTCACCCATGTATTAATATAGTACTGTATATTAGTATTTTAATGTGCAGATTGGATTCATTTACTTATAAAATGGTTAAATCTGAGAGACATCATTTGATATTATATAGGTTATTTTGTTTTTAGACTTGTGAGGGGTGAATTTTTATTATTACTTTTTATATAATAATATATATTTGAGCTTGTTCACCTCTTTATTGTAAGGCAATCTCACACAACCATTAAGAGCATACAAAATCTGAAATCCATACCATTAGGGGCAAATCATTCTTGCCTTCAATATTATGCCATAATTAGAGAAAAGAATATGTTCCTTTTTATTAGTCAGATGCTTTCAATACTCTCTAACAGAATTATTCAAATTATGCCATTATAGCCATTCGTATCATTTGTATCTTTCTGCATTGCATCAAAACCATGCTTGCAGTAGGTATCCATCACGTAGAATGTTATTATGTCACTTTACAAAGAAGACTTATGAATTTGAAATACTAATAAAATAATGAACAATAAATTTACGATCTTTGAAAAAATTACTTATGTTAGCATAAAAAATATCTAGGAATTAAATCAGTGTTTTGTTAACCCTTTAATCTCTTAAAACAACATGGATTCTAAAGAAAATTAACAAGGACCTAAGTGATATTTTAATTAAAATTAAAAAAAATCCTTTATTTAAAAATAGATGGATTATCCAATTTAATCTAGCAGCACAGTATTTTAAGTGTGTTTGTTTAGGACCTGTAAGCATACACCATAAATGGCAACATGAAGTATTCCATAAGGTAGACATTTGCCCTGTCCAGTTATTTCCCACTTGCCTTCTTTGATGAATGAAGCTGACCATAGTTAAATAACGTATGTAAATGCTTCTCAAATCAGCAATTGGAATATACTGCACCAAACAAACTTTCTGATCACTTATACTTAAAGATTAATTGCAGATACATTGCAAACAATCTTTGACATTGTTCTTTGTACTGTATATGATTTTTATTAACTTAATAAGTAATATTTCAGCATAAGAGTCTATAGGAACCGATGAGAGATGCATATTTCTAGCTGCATTAATGATGACACTAAGCTATATCAGTC
Organism: Taudactylus pleione; assembly: GCA_031769625.1. Taxonomy (NCBI): domain Eukaryota; kingdom Metazoa; phylum Chordata; class Amphibia; order Anura; family Myobatrachidae; genus Taudactylus; species Taudactylus pleione. The sequence goes on along the minus strand of JAUIMM010000126.1, from coordinate 5,597,332 downwards.
CAGCTGTGCAGAAAAACTGTGGAGCAAAGATTCTTTCTTAAGTGTTGTTTGCTAATTTGTAACTTACTATGAAGGCATGCCATGAAGAGAGATAGGGATAAGTGCTTGCAGGCAATCTGGAAGCTCTCCCTTTCAGTGTTTGTTCAGAAATAATCCTAAAGAAAAACTGCCGACTGAATACAGTCAAAAGACAAATTACATGGCTATTGAGTAGCTTAGTTTTCCAGATGGTCAATCCACAGTTATAGTTCATTGGCCATTAAACATCTACTAACTCTGAGAACACAAAACATTCAATGGGTATTAAGTCATTCAAATAAAACAGTATAATGTGTTTGACCCCTTACCAATCACCTTACTTCAAGATCTGTAGTTTTGGATGCGGCTATTTATGGATCATATTCTCTTAGCAGGAGCTTTGAATGCAAAGTACGCAAAATATTCTGGTTAGCATCATACTGAAGTGTTTACTTTGCAAATATGACTTATGTAGAAGATCTCCACTTTAAATTATAAGGTGCTAATTAATTTTCTATTTTGATCTGTATAAGCATAGGTATTTTTGGAAAACAGGTAGGGGGGGTGTTATTTATTTGTCCCATTTCCAATAAATACTTTGATATTTTTGTCCTGGTAAAATACTTTAGCCCACTGCCTTATTCTCAGACAATGACAATTTAACGTTTTAGAATATTTACAATTGCACTAATATTGGGCCTCATTTTGAGGCAGATGTATCTGAGCCAATAATGTACAAAGAGAAAAATCTGTATGTAATGCCGCCGGATCTATACCTGGCGGATGAAATACCGACACCAGAAGACTGAAGCATGAAGATCCCGACTGGGGCAAGTAAGTACCCTACCATTCTCTCTCCCCTCGCCCAATCCTAACCCTCCCTTAGTGGTGCATAACCCTAAAACTTCCCGCATCCTAACCCTAACCTTCCCCCTGGGAGTGCCTAAACCCAACCCTTCCCCCTCCATGGCTACATGCTACAATTCCCCGCTTTCCATTTGGGATGCCGGCCATTGGGATTTGGGGATCTGGCTAAAGATAGGCATCAGGATTTAGGCGCCTATCTTTAGTACCAGGTCGGGCTTCCAGCATCGGGATTCCGTCAGCCGGCATTGTGGATGCCAGTAATTGAATTGCATCCCCAAAGGGGTATGCCAAAAAAACTCATTCATTTGCAAGTGTTCAGTCGGTTGCAACTTAAGATTCATCCAGCTCTAAAACAGAAGAATTTAGGCTAGATATACTGTATGTCAGGCCTGGTAAACGGAATAGTCAGTGGCAGCTGGCTTCTTTCTTTTCTGAACCAGTTGCCTGCACTGCAGATGAATAAGTACTCCCTCCCCTCCCTGTTTATGACCCCGAGTCTCCAACCCCTCCTTTCCACTAACTGACTACTCCGTCCTATTCCTGACTGAGATCCTGCCCCCTCACCCTGAGTCCCCATCCCCTGCTATCCTCTACCCTGTCTGTCTAGAGTCTATTGTTCTACTTTCTTTCTCTTTCCTAAATTTCACATCCTCCTGACCATAGGCCAACATTGCTGTGTGACTGTATCATACAGCCCACCAAGAACCTCTGCAATCTTGCTGAACCAATATGCAATAGGTAGCATATATCCTTGTGATTGTAAGATTGCAAGCAGGGTCATCTTACCATTAACATTTTCACCGACTTTTGCATAAATTAAGTGTCAGGGCCATCCATTATAAAGGTTATACATGAGATATCATGGATATCTGCTTACCTATCAGTCCTGAACTGGCCCACAGTCCTTATACACTAGTATGGGGACACAAATTCATCATGCTCTGAAAATACAACATTTTCGGAGCTTGACTGTGGGAACCATATTCAGATGGGGGATGCAGTCACGATACCGGCGGGCGCTATCCCACCCGATGATATCCCAACACTGACATTCCAACATGGGACTAAAGATAGGTGTTGAAATCCCGACGTCTATCATTAGTCCCACTACAAAATCCCGGCACCCGGCATACCAAATGAAGGTAAGCCGGGTGTCTTAGCGTTTAGCCAGGGTGGGTGGGTTAGGTTTAGGGACCCCTGGGGGGACTTAGAGTTAGGTACCCCCTGGGAGGGTTAGTTTAGGGAAAGGGGGGTTAGGGTTAGGCACCACTAAGAGGTTAGGGTTAGGCACCCCCCAGGAGGGTTAGGCTCAGGGTGCGGGGAGGGGAGTTAGGTTTAGGCATTAACGGGGAGAGGTTAGGGTCAGGCACTCGGGGATAGGTTGGGGTTAGGCACTCGGGAAGAGATTGGGGTTAGGCAACCCTAAGGGAGGGTTAGGGTATGGAGAGGAGAGGGTTATAGTACTTACCTGCTGCAGTCAGGATTTCGATCCGTCGGGCTGCCGCTGTTGGTATTTGATCTGGCGGCTAAACAGCCACCAGCGTTACATATCGATTCCCTTCAGATGGTATTTGTTCCCCCACCCCCACTGTTGAATTTCTCCGGTGCTAGCAGCGAGTTAGATACTTATTTATCAGAGGCCGTCCGCCCCCTGATTTTTAACATAATAAATAGCATCCTCTATCTCTAATACAACATTTTTAATTTTAACAGTACATAAAATATAAAGAATAATACAAATTCAAGATAAGTTCTTTCACAACTGCAAACATTAGCATAAATTATACAGTATATATATATTTATATATATATTTATATATATATATATATATATATATATATATATATACAGTATACACTGTATGTGCATGTATGGGAAAGTGGATCATTTTAAATAATGTTTTCTGATTTCTATTGTCTGATTTTTTCTCTTTTAGTCTTACCAGACCTAGCGCCGTAACCAGCACTCCTGGTGAGCGGTGCAGGCCACGCCCGTTAAACATTATGCAGTGGGGACGGGACAACAATCGCCAGTGAATACAGAAATGCCTGGAGCATCCGCTGGATGCTCCGTGGGGACTGTAAGGGCAGCAATGTGAATGCCTGAACCATCCTAAGGATGCTCTAGCTGCAGGATGCCATTCTAGGCATCGTGCTCACCGGATGCAGGAAGACGTGGGTGAGCAGCGGTGCTGCTCGCACACCCCTAGTTATGGCCCTGCCTGCTGCAGTCATTTATTATCTCTATTTTGTCATGTAACATATTACATTAAGGCCAGTCACCAACTAAAAATTATGGGATGGAATCTATTGGTATAAGCACTGGATACACATTGCATGTTAAACATGATCATTGTGGTGTCATTAACATTTCCTGAAAATCAGTGAACAGCCATCCTTAAAATGACTAAATCTTAGAAATATTTTAATTGTTTGACACATAGTTATGACTGACTACATGTTATGGAGTACTGGCCACTTTGAAGGGGAATATCATTGCAGCTTGTTGTCTGAGAAGGTGATACAGGTTGAGTCTTCCATATCCAAATGCTTGGGACCAGGGGTATGTTGGATAATGAAATATACCGTATGTTGGAATAATTGCATACCATAATGAAATATCTAGGGAATAGGACCCAAATATACACACAGAATGCATTTATGTGTTATATACACCTTATACACACAGCCTGCAGGTCAATTTATACAATATTTTCAATAATTTTGTGGCTCAAACAAAGTTTGTGTACAGAAATGAAATTCATTTATGTTTCATATACACCTTGTACACACAGCCTGAAAGTTATTTTAAAAATTTTATTTAATAATTTGTGCCTTAGACAAAGTTTGTGTACATTGAACCATCAAAATCAAAGGTTTCATTATCTCAGTCATGCCAAAAAAATTCCGTATTTCGGAATATTCCGTATTTCGGAATATTTGGATATGGGAGACTCAACTTGTTCTGTAGAACAGATGTAAGTTACACTATAAGCATTCATTACCATCACATAGATTCATAATACATAAATTAATGTCTTTAATTGTTGTTTTAGTTTTTTATTTATATTAGGGTTATGGGTTTTTAAGCTTATGTATTTTGTTTATATCATTAGAAAATAATTATGATTTAAGGTAGGAACGCCATTGGTTACCATGAGCATTTAGCACTCAGATGATTTTACATTTAAGTGTGCCAGTGGATTCAGCAGATCATAACTGCCTGTCAGAATAATGATCAATAGATCATCGTGAAAGAGTAAACTGTATTTATGACACAAATATGTTAGTTAAAACTACTGTAAGTATTATAAACACCTTTTCATATTGGGTCAACTAATCATTACAATAGTACGTTTTCCAGCTGCAGTCATAAAGTGGTGAAACGTACTGCCAGGTAACACCCTCAGGCAGATGTAAAACCATCTGTAAGTACCTTTAATTCAGCCATATACAACAGAAACAAAGTGGATTAACAGGTATTAAGTTAAAATAGAATTTATATGCAGATTTTTTTAATACTTTTTTTGTATTTTATTTGATAAGTTGAGTACCTCTTTTATGTACATCACTTGTAAACCTGAAATGATTCAAAGGTTTTTCTGTAAAATGTGTTTTGACACCAAGCTATTATTGTTGGCTAAGCACATTCAGTATAATGTTTTAGGATTAATATTACACCTATAACAGCATGGAAAACAAGATAATAATTGTTGGCTGCCATGAACCTTTTGTCTGTGTGACTATCTTACAATGTAAGTATTGAATCAACTCTGAAACCTGGGATTCTTGGGAGAAAACAGCCGCATTAATGTTAGGAAATTGTTTTCCAATAAGAGCCGTATTCCCTCTATGCTCATATTGTTTGCACCCATTCTTCCCTTGTGTTAGCCTTTGTGAACAGCATTGGTTATGCACACATTCAGTGTCCAATTTTCTACGCCAATGAGTCTGAAAAAACATTGCTTAAGGACTAAGTGTTTCCCTGGGGTTTAGATGGGAAAAAACATGCAAAAAAAACAAAACAAAAGAGAGAAGAAAAAAAAGAAAAAAAAAAAAGATAGCATATAAAGTTTTTGCAATAATCACATGCTGTGAATAATAAACCCTCTGAATTAGTGAATGAAAGTCAGTGCTGAGTGCTTTTATTGCACAGGTGTCACTAAAAAAGGAACAACATGGAGAGTTATTTATTCTGATGAATGATAAATTATTTGTAGAGCAATTGTTGTTTCATAAAATGATAAGTAAAAAACAATTTGTAGGAGTCTTAAACTATATTTAAATACTATGTCCACATTCTCAGAAATATTAATGCGATAGTCTCCCTTTATATAACATTTTTGCATAGATCTACCCAACCTAAGTCAGATGCTTCTTAAATTACAGGTAACAGCCAAAGTTTATGTTTACGTGAGTGTTAACTAATTCCATTTCTCCTCCATTATGTTCTGACAGCTGAAAAGAGGAGAGATGGAAATTACATGAATGTCTTTTATACCTAGGAAGAATGAATGGTGCGGTGCATAGGGCCATCTTACTGTACCAAGGCAGATGGCAAAGCATAGGAAGAGGCAGGCAGATCACATTTTATTTTCCCATATTCCTGCACTGCCATCTGCCTTGGTAAAACACTCTGTAGCTTGCCTTGCTTCTTTCCATAGAGATTGATCATCTCTATAGAAGCTTGCATCTTTCCTCCGTTCAGCAGTTAAAAATGGAACAAAAAAGAAATAGAATTAATGGACTCCTATGTGCAAAGGCCATTACCTATTTTAACATTTTTAGCTGGTTGTCACAGACAACCAGACAATTGTGTATACCATAGCGATACAGGAGTACATCTCTACACAAGAGCTTGAGGTGCTATATGAATGTAGTGATGTCATAATTTGATTCCACAAATAATTCCATGACTGAGATATATTATTTATCTTTATCCAGTCATTTAATTAATTATTTATACATGGATTATACATGGTTTGGGGTGAAACATTTTAACTATCTGAAAACAGGCCTCAATTGTCTGCCAATGAGAAAGTTGGAACCACACTGAAAGGTTGCTAACATCATATTTTATGCTATACAAGTGAGAAAAAAAATTTCCAACCAGTAACTGACATGTAAATAATGTTTTCAAATATACAATACCAGTTTCAATTACACTTTGCAATAGTTTAATACATGTCAGAAAAAGTCTATACATTTCTTATAGAAATTTCAGCTTTTTGTGAAGTAAAGTCTTAAATTAAGATAAATTGTGTCAGACCTTTCTCCATGTTTAATGTGACCATGAAACCAATAAAATTAAAGTAAAAAAAAACAAATAGGTAATTTTGAGACAAGACGTGAAATCAAAACCTTCAGCACGCTTGTTGAATAAGTATATAGACCTTTCATACTGGGGCTGTAGCTGTGTTCAGAAGAAGAGATGAGAGGTTTGGTTTTGGCTTGGATCTTCCCACCAAATTAGAATCTCAGAATGAGGCAAAACAAAGTGTGTACGGTGTAAATTGGTCATTTTCGGGATCATTTTGGTCAGTCTGAATCAGTCTAGTTGTTAGCATTGTTGGGCAAAATCTTAATCTTAGTGTGTACCCAGCTTTTTGTGAATAATGTGCTTAATTTTCTCCATACTATCTTATTTAAAACTGCATGGTTTGGGGATTGTAAGGGTTGTTTACAGAATTTAGCAATTGGATTTGTGTTTTATTTTGATTAACACAAAATCAGTGGCGTCCCTCCCCAAGGTGTCACCGAAAAGGGTGCATGGCCACGTGGGCGGAACCCCCATTCCTATTACTTGGGGGGAGAGCGGGGGGTGCAGGAGGAACCTGCGTGGATTGCTGGCCATATCCCTCAGTGTCAGGAGCTGAGTGCTGCACTAAATGCTACAGTGCAGCACCCAGCTCCTGTCAATGAGGGGGAGTCTGCACCATGGTGTCACCCCTAGCACCCCCCTTGTGACGCCACTGCACAAAATAAGGATCAGTTGCTCCTGTGGGTTTTCCTTGGGGTTTTCTAGTTTGCATCCAACTGGAATAACCATGGTCCACAAGGTGCTTTCAAATCATAAAGAGGATCTGATTGTTGAAAGGTACCACCAGTCAAGGTGTATGAAATAATTTCAATTGCATTATGTGTACACTGTGGCACTACACTACACTACATTGCATGGAACACTGCATGCTCCAATGTTGTTATCTGATGAAGAAAGTTGGAAATCGTGGAGGAGGAACAAGATAGAGAATGATAAAGGAGGGCAAAAGACAAGGATAGAGAAAAAAGATGGACAAGGAAGACGAGGAAAAGAAAAGAAGAAAGTAGGAAAAGATGGAGTAGAATTAAGAAGAGTGAAGGAGGGAAAAAGAGAAATGAGGACAAAGAAGGAGGAAAGTAACACCATGCCCAGCTCTCTACACCCATTGTATGTCAGCTTAAGTGAGCTCTATTCCTTGAGCAAATTAATGAGCCTGTGGACTGATCAATTGCATGTGAGGGAAGACAGATGAGATGACTGCAGTTGAAGCAGACAGAAAAGGCATCTTTTTTCAGGTACCTCAGGCAGATAAGTACAGTAGCTGTGTGGATATGTAATTAGAATAATTTCTGCTTTATATGGTGGTCTGCATAAAGCTCTCTGTATTGTATGGTGGTCTGTAAGATGTTCTCTGTATGGTAGTTACTAGGATGCTCTCTGTGTTATATGACAGTCACTGAGATGTTCTCTCTATTGTATGGAACAGGGGTGGAACTAGCAGTGTTGCAGCCGGGGCCCGCGGGATGATGGGGCCCCCAGCCAGTGACATTATAATGAGTCATACTGACTCATTATAAACCGCACATGCAGGCCATAACAAGAATTGGCCAGGGTGATGGAGGGAGGTGGGGAGCCATGGCGGCGGTGAAATCATTTTAATGAAGGGTGATGAAATCATTCATCACCCTTCTTACCTGCAAAGCTGCAGCTGTCTCTCTCCATTGAGCTTGGCTGCACAGGCCATAAAGATACTGGCTGCATTTATGTATTTGTGTAATGTATATCACTAAGGGGAATTTAAATGCAGACCAATATTTGTTAAACTAGAAGTTTATTCTTAGTGTTATATGTTGCCTTTATCTACATTAAATAACTTATGTGTAGCTTTAGTTTGGAAATCCACCTCTAGAAATTTTCTTTTGCTGTTGGAGAGTTCACATTTTGGTTGTAACTCTGCAACTAGTTCACCAGAATTCACACATGTGGTAATACTGTCTTGTCAAGATTATAGGTAATGGGTTTCTTAAACAATTTTAGTGACTGTAGCACCTAAACAAAAATAAGGGGTAACGTCATGGAAACCTTCATGGAATATTGGTGTTACAGTTTTTTAGCTCATACTCAGTACTGAAAAGACTGGATATTAGCACAAATGCCATACAGTTCCACTACCATGCATGAGATTGTTGAGCATGACAATGGCATTTCAGTAGACGCAAAAGTGTTCTGATAGGATTGGGTGCTCAAGTTTCAAATTCAGTTATTTGGGCCAGCACTCCTGTAGCCTGGGCCATGCAAAGCCTGTAGTCTTATAGAAACCATGCAAGGCAATTTATACAGGCAGCACTGCCAAATGCAAACTGCACTTGCTCCTTTCTCCTCCTCCTCTCCCTCCTTCATAGGACAGGACTATTATGCACAGCATGGCTGTGGCAGAAGGGAAGGTAATTACATTTACTTCTGTCAGTGTCAGGAACATGCTGCACAGAATTTAGCTTTCCCTCTCCTCCTCTGCTTACCCTTGATTCTATTACCCAACCCCCCATGTTGGTTTCACCATCTATTTGTGTCTCCAGCTCTCTGCCACCATCCTGCCTCTGTGTCTCTCTCCATTACTCCTTTGTCTCTCCCTCACCATTTCAATTAGTCTCAACTCCAAATTTGTATGTGTATATTTCTCTCTCATTGCCTGTGTGTGTCTCTGTTCACCGTGTGTGTAGGTGGGCAGATCGGCGGCATGTCCCACCCCCTCCCTACGGCTGCCGCTGTGTGTGTACGGGCGGTCAGCAGACCACCGGCACACACTTGCCAATGGACAGATATGTCCCCACTCCATTTTGTGCTTGTCTCTGTCTACAGATTTGTATATGTAATATGTGCACTCATTTCTCATGAACTCCAATTGTTTGTGTGTCTCAGGGGTCTATTCGTTATATTAATTATCAGGGTCCAGACGATCCCGATAATTAAAATTCCTCCTTGCTGCAAGCGTTGAAGCAATTCATTATTGCTCCAGTGCGGAGACAGTTGTGTTAACCCCCTTTTACCCTCTCTAGGGTCACCAGGTTACTAACGCCCTTGTTATCCAATGTACCCACCCTTAACATTCCTGTAAGTTGTGTACATCCTTTTATCAGTGCCTCCACATAAGTATTAGTAGTCAGTCTGGGCCTACTTGGGAAAACCCAAATGTTAATAGGAATTAAGTAATTTGGGGTAGATAACCCAGTAAATAAATGAAAATAGTAGTCCTGTTCAAATCCTGTCCCTCTTAGGTTTGGTGTTCATCAATAACTCTCGGTGCTCTTCCAGCTAAGTAACACCCTTAGATTATAATTCATATATCTTTATATGAATAAATAATGTCTAGGCAATAACAATTGTTTGCTATATACCTTAACTTTGAAATACACAGTTATACATGTTTATATATTCATAAATTTTAACTGAACAATACATTTATACAACAGAATAATCTATATAAAGATATATTGATCCGGAAATAGAAACTATGCAGGAATCTAGACTCTTACAGCGAATCCGACATCCCCGGAAATATCAAAGTCATATACAGTTATTCAGGTCCACTTGTGTGAATAGTCTCACACAGTAAAGTAGTTGGATCAGAGTAATAATGACGTTTCATAAAGGCAGCAGAGGAAGTAGCCATAGAGTAAACTTATGCGCTGAGCTGTGGCTCTGACCTCCTCTATACTCTATCTGCAACTGTAGTAATATACTTATTTATCCCAACAAAAGTGTATATTCTGTATTTGGCAGTATTTCTAGTTGGAGCTGCTGCAAAGTTTAAAGTTGAATTGCTTTATCCCCTGGAATTAGCATTTTTCCCAATGACAGAATACCTGAAGGCCTGTCACTGAATTACCTCACATAAAGTTGTTATATAGATGATACCTCAGTGAGGGGAGGATATATTTAAATATATGTAATCCTCTGGCACAATTAATACTCCTAATATGCTCCCCCAGTTCTCCTCTCAAACCGAAAATTTCTTGGAAGTGCTGAGTGTACTACTGAGTTCCAATCACTCACTGCCTGTTCTCCTATCACTCACTGCCTGTTCTCCTATCACTCACTGCCTGTTCTCCTATCACTCACTGTCTGTTCTCCTATCTAGCTGACAGCTATAGTGAGCATATATACAGTAGGTGAATAATATATCACCTATGTCTTCTATTGGTACTATGTAAGTGCTCACAACCTCTTATAGTAGCGGGGGCTTCTGCTATCCTGGCTCTGCTCAGCTGACAGACCCTTGAATTTTGTTAAATGCAGCTGTCTCCTCCTGGGCGGCTGAATAGTCCGATCCCTCAGGTGCTGCATTGTCTCCTATTATAGCTGAGCCCCCTCAGTTGACTGACTCATCTCAGCTGCTGCTGACCTCAACTGCTGCCTGCTCGCCTCCTAAACTGCAGGTGTGCCCCCTCTCCTAGAACACTGCCTCTTAGCAGTGAAGATGTGCCGCAACTCCCCCTTTAATATCAGCGGGGCACCTCTTGTCACCGTCAGTTCCCACCTCCGCTCCCACACAGCCACTGGCCACCGCAATCGCCTCTCTGGGCAGGGCAGGGTGAGAACCACTTCTCCCATCAGCTTCCCTGCTCCCTCTCTGACTCCACCCTCCTGAGTCCGAAACTGCTCGGGAGACATGGGGTTGACATTGTAGGGAGAGATCTGCAGACAGAACAGCTCTCAGCACAGCTGACACAATCTCCTGAAAACCGGACTCTCCTTTTCTGACAGGAACCAAACCACCCCCAGCTAGATCACTCCACCTCTTCTACTAGTGTGTGTGTATCCCATACAATGAGGCACATCCCCACCAAAGAAAGAAGTACTATATAAACTTCCTGTAAAATACACGAAATAGATATACCTGTATACATAAATTATAGAAGGGTTATGTCATGAATACAATTAAATACATATACTTTACATCACAAATTGTACATTTATAAATATTACAATCATTTATGAGTACAGTACTTATTTTAACCCTTAACCAGGGTTAAAGTTGATCCAAAAATCAGATGTCTCCCAAAATGTTTTCACTGTTCCTTTTGACTCGGCAGTGCTTGTTCACACAAGCGCACAAAGCCCCAGTGTCATGCGGAAGGAGCCTGACAGGGGTGGAGGGATCCGCAAGGTTCCCTTTCGCAACCCGGATTTCAGGGAAAGAGTGGCATGTGCGCCATGTGCGGGAGCAAACACCATCTGAAGGTGGCAAATGCTCCAGCATATCAAACTTAAAAATATCGTATTTTCAGAGATTGATGAATTCAGATTAGACAGCGGGCTACATCGGGAGAGAAGGTAAGCAGGAGATATCTGTGATATCTCCTACGTTACCTTTATGATGAATGGCCCCACAACTTAATTTTTCCAAATGTTAATTTTCCACCTGCTTTTATATAAAGTAAATGAGAATGGATAGATCCCTCAGTCTTCACATTATGGGGCTGATTCTGAGTCACACACAAAGTGGCTGTAGTTGCGGGCAGCCATGGAAGCCTGATGTAGGGCTAGTGCAGGGGGTGCATGCATCTGCAAGTAGATGGTAGTTCCGCCCATTGATTTTATGTCAGCTGCCACAATCGTCATCATTAGTGTTGGCACTTGAGCTAGCCAGATTCTAAGTGCAAGAATCAGAATTGCATGTAGCATTAAATATACAAGATAGGGAGGTTCCATGTGCTCACATTGTTATGCCCAGTTGTCACACCAGATCACCCAATTTCATGGTAACACAGATCCAGCCGAGTTCCATGCAAATCAGGATAGTCTGCACTTATGTAGTAAAATCTATTTAACAAGTATTGCCGCAGTACTTGAACCACTGCAATACCGATTCTATTATCATCATTTTAGGATGTTATGGGTAGTCCTAACTTAATTCTACGACCCTTTAAGTACCCAATCGTTCCCTTATTCTAGATGAAAATAAACGTGAAACTACAATATGCATATACTGTATATTTATCTGTATAGCAGAAGCTATCAAACATATTTGAATCTGACCCTACCCACCTTCATCTAGATTTTCATTACTATGCCACACTTTAAAAATGCAAATTGCAGTATGATTATCACATCAACAAAAGTATTGAAGTACACCTCAGGTATCTGGTTTCTAAATTGTGTATCTACTTCACTGTATATTAAACATTTTGGTACAGTAGTTCCTATTTTCTCTTTTAAGAACTCATCAAAAAAGCAACAGCAACAGTACAAAACTAAAATGGAAATACACAGGAAAGGTGTGCATTGATAACTACTTTATGCTGTGCATGTTGTTGACATTGATAACAATAATATACACAGAAGGAGATGTATGATGTGGCTGCTTTGCCTATTTTTCACAGTGAAGCAGGTCCAGACCCTGCTCGCATGTATCATCTCCTCTTTTGCCGAAGAGAGAGAGAGCTAAATCACTTGGCTGGCAATTTGCACTCACCCTGTTTCAGCTTATGACCTTTGCTTGCAGTAAGTCTGCGCATGTACCGGTCAGTAACTCCCAGCAGCACCTGCGGTTAATAGAAAAAAATATCTTTATTGTTTTTTTTTTGTATGCACAATCCCTGGCTGCCTGAACTGACAACCAGGGACAGTGCCATGTCAGTGAGGTAACGATAGGTGCAGCTGTCAAAATCGATAGTCCCACTGATCATTCATAGATTTGCCTGCACATCGGCATGCTATCTTGAAAATAGGAGCGCCGATAAGGACAGGGGCACATAGCACCACTGTCATTCTGCTCGCTTCCCTGCATTACTACCTGCAGGGAAGCGGTAATGCAGCACATAACTTATCGTTTTCTCACCTATTGTCCCTTCATACATCTCTCCCATAGAATTTAGGTTACTGCAAGGAAATGTGTGGACAACATAAAAGCATCCCATAGAGATCAATTTATCTTTCTCCCAACCAATTTCTACTTTATTTGTCTCACCGATATCAGCCCCTAGTCCCAGAGTAAAGGGGCTTATTTATCATTCCCTGCAATTTTGCCCCAATAACTAAAATTTCTTATAGCTGCATGTTTTGGGCCACTTCAGAAGTGTCTCTTGCTGAGACGTGCTCTGATAAGAGCTCCTCCAGGTGTAGAGAAAATAGTAAAGTGATAGCTAACGCTTTCAGTTTACTTCCGAGTTTGGACCCGGTTTGCCAAATGCACATACAGGGCCATCTGAAGGATCCCTCTATGTACAAATTTGCAATACTGTAGCATATAATGATAAAGATCAGGACCAAGCTCAAAAAAAGCTAAGCTTTGTGAAGCTAAACTGGACATTTTTGCAGTCCACATGGAAAGCTATAAGGTCTGTTTTTGTGATTATAAACAGATATCTGTTGCGGCAACCCCTTGTTAAATATTAATTATTGTGGAAATGTTATGAAAACTGCCCTTTACAGAGGATTTACTTTCAAAGAGATTTTGATAAATAGGCCCTAAAGGATTTGATTGTAGAAAATATAACATAATATCTTACTTTTTTGGTCAATACTTATCGTATTAATTTGTAAATAGTGTAAGTATAGTATTATAGATATGTTTTCTGTTATATATGTATATTGTAAAACAATTTGCATTTGCATACTTTTCTGCTTATGTTTCCATTCAACTAAATTTATACATTTACTAAGCTGTTATTACCCAGTTGATGATATTAGAATTGTATATTTGAGAATTTAGTAAAATGGTGGATAACCAATGGAAACAGGATTACAGCATGTTTCCCATGGAAATGCACAAACCATCTACATTTAACTTAATAAGCATAATCCTGCTGCTCATGTAATTTAACTATTGAAGAGCTTTTATCCTTTTGTTTCACCTTCAAGGACATAATTAGGAATACTATTTCATTAGTCAATAATAATTACACCTTTTAGGCAAATCAAGGAGTGCCTTTTCACTTAGCAGTCAACATATTGTATGATCGCTAGGCAGAATACAGAGTTCTACAGTCATAGCTCATTATATAGTAAAATATAATTTATTCGGAAATATAATCCATATAATAGTCAAAATTAAGCAAAACATGTTGATATTGAGCATAACCTAAAACTACTTGAATTAAGATTAGTGCTGGTTGGGCATGACCCGGGAAGTTTTAAGAGTAGATTAGTTTGTTGCAATTAACCTATGCCTTTAGGGCCCACTTGTTCAATAGCAAACAAATAATTGGGTAATTGGTCTTACAAACTTCCTGATTCCAGGATTTGCTACTTTCAGAGATGCTACAGCTGATTTTTTTATCGATCTGTTGTAAACACATTAGTTGTCAAAATTGAAATGTTAGCAGTTTTACACCTCTCTTTTGGTTTTCAAAGCTCAAATACACTGAGTGATTAGCTAAACACTTGATCCTTTTGTTTCGCAGATTTCGTCCCTGTGTTGGTTTGCTGAAGGCAGTTTTATAGATGTGGAGATAAGGTTAATCCTCTCCTAAATTTGTGAGTACACTAAATTAAATTAAATAGGACAATGCTTCAATAACTAAACATCCTTATAAACACAATAGTGTTTAACAGAAGTCAAATTGTACATGTACATTATTTCAGTCATAGATCAAATTTCAGTCATATATCTCTGAGTACATTGTAATGTTTATTGTGTGGCATCTGTTATATACTGTTTGCATTTATAAATTTAGTGAGCTGTCAGTTTTATATGCACTAATTAAGGAAACTATGTATTTACTTGTATTTTTCCCAAAATTTAACTTACTAGTTTAAATAGGTTTGTTTGTTGTTGGCAATTATAGTTTCTCATTGGTGGTGCTGCTTTGGTGGATGGTGGGAGTCATTATTATCAAAGTCATGCTTGTAGAAAAGGGTCTCTATTACAGTAGTCACTAATTAAAATACACAAGCTTTTATTTGTACTTTCAGAACAATAGCCACAAATGTCCCCTAATTTCTTCATCACGTCTGCATTACCTAAGACCTATATATTTTACACAGTTGTTAAAGATGCAGACAAGCTGTCCTGCTAGAAAGTGGATTGTTCTCTCTTCATGTGCTTTTGAAAAACAGAACGGGCACATTTTGTGATTGCTCCTAAAAAGGTTACACAACCACTAAAGTTTTAAACAAGAAGACAAAGTGCAGTGCTACTCCACAGCTGGATAACAAGGATCCACTTAGATAATCCACTTGTAATGTCAAGATAAAAATAAGTGAAGAGCTGATGTATTCTACTTTCTTTTTCTTACTGTGACAATGATCTAATTGGGCAGAAGAGGACCCCACCAGTGACCCAGAAGTTATTCATCTCTTTCCTTTATTTTCTTTTCCCTGTGCTATTGTTAGGTCCTCTGTTGTCTTTATATCATCAGATAAGTGAAGCACTTATTTGATGTAATTTTCTTTTTTTTCTGTATTTGCTCTCCTAAATTAAGCACCTGTTGTAAATTGTTAAAAAAACATACTTACACAAGGATAGTTTTACATGAAAATTCATAGTGAATGAACATCAATGTTTTTGTATATGTTATTTGCCACCTCAAATTAGGCATTTATAGTCTAAACTGCAACTGAATATTTAGTAATATAAATTATATTTAGAATTATTTTTCTTAGATTGTCAACATTTTTACACAACTTTATTTTACATTATAGTAAGACTCATTTTTCTAGCTAATATACAGCTTTTTAATCTTGTTGCTTAATTTACTTTATTCATATTACATTACTTATATAAGGGGTCAACACTTACCGCACTTACTGCTCCTGTCAGGTTCTGGACCTTTGGGCTTCTGGCATCGGGATTTGAACCGGTGGCAATTCAGCCGCCAGCTATTCATACCCAACTCCTTAAAATGTGAAATGCAACATAATATTTGTTGGTAGTCCAGAGTTTCTAATTGGCAGGATAGGCAATACCTGATTATCATTACAATATAGGTACCATGGTATGCATAAACATCTGATGTGAAAAGGGCCGTAACTAGGGTAATGCAATCAGTGCCATGGCACAGGGCACCGCAGGGCAGGGGGTGCTGTTTGGGCTTGTCAATTTTCCTGTTTATTATCATTCTCACTTGTAGCTTCCTCTTCTGTTATTCCCCTGCATCTTCCCTGGCCCTTCCTCATGAGGCCATGGCCCTTTTTCAGGTGCAATATCTTATGTCCCTATTTAAAAAATGGGGGGGAGGGTGCCAATGCTTCCTCTGGCACTGGGCACCAAAAGGTCTAGTTACGGCTCAGGATGTGACCACCAGGCAATGTTATGCAAATTAGCTATTCCATAGATAATAGTGACATTGGGTGTCTGAATCTGTAAAATAATGGAAAGGAGAAGGGTAAATTATTGTTGGCACTCGCAGCAGTAGTACAAGCATTAGCAAACCGGTGTAATTGTGAGAAGGAGAGAACATCTATTAGTGTAGTATTAAGATGATTCATACCAATAAGGTGCACATGCTAAATATGTGATGTGTACCAGAAAGTACCAAAGCAAGAACATAAATCAGCTTATCTGGAGGTATTGCTTCAATGTAGGAATACCATAGTATGTATTGCTTCAACGAACAAAAAAGTGTTTGTACCAATGTAAACCAAATCTATATCTATACATAAAATCAAATGTCCTTACTGTCTGACTCATCAAAGCCCAAACCCCTGGACCTAGAAACATGAAAATCGGTGGAGTATATGTGTTCCATGAAGTAAGTACCCACTAAGAAGGGATTTTTTGAAATCTGACTACTAAGTGGGTGAAAAGGGCTAAAATGTTCCCTCCCCTGTGCAATGTCCTGACTGTCTGACTGACTCATCGTGGCTGCCTGCACAGTTGAATACTTAAACACCAACTGCCAAACATCACTGGCAGTTGGTGTGGCTCCTTATTTGAATAGTGGGGGAAAGAAACATGTTACTACACAGGTATGGGAAGGGAATGTGTTACTACATTGCTTGAGGGGAATGTATTACTATAGAGGTGAGGGAGAGGATTGTGTTGCTACACAGGTGAGGGAGGGGAATAAGTTACTACAGGTGGGAGTGAGGGTAATGTGTTACTACAGGTGTGAGGGAGGGTTTGTATTTCTACACAGTGAGGGAGGGGAATGCCAAATGTGTTACAACATGGGCGAGGGAGGGAAATGTGATACTACAGAGGTGAGTGAGGATAATGTGTTGCTAAAGAGATGAGTGTGTGTTTGTACACAAGTAATGGAGGGTAATGTCTTACTATAGCAGTGAGGGAGAGGATGCATTACTATAGAGGTAAAGGATTATTGCATTACTTAAGTGGTGAGATGGAAATGGAAACGGTAAATATCTAAGATCTACCCGGGTGAAACTAGCTACATCAGCTAGTATAAAATAAATTAAACTTTATAGTCATATGGTGGGATAAAAAAGATATGCATAATTCAGTACATATACATATTTTATTTAAATAACATTTTTAAAAAAATATGCATACAAGAAACATAATAGATTATCTGTTGACAAATAGGAGTCCAAAGTTTGTGGCGGAAAGAATTATGCTGACACATTTTGTTCTTCGTTATTATTAATATGAAGACATCCATAAAGTTATTAGTATGTAGCAGTTCAGGTGTATATAACATTTGTCTCCGGGATGAAAAATACTGTATGTAATTGCAGCACCTGTATTTTGCGTCTTAAGGAATGTCTTTCACTGTATACTGTGACATATGAAAAGAGTATGCATGTATTAGGACATATGAGAGGAGTAACTCTGTTTAATATGACATAGAATATGTATCTGTATATTATGACATATGGAATGTGTCTGTATAAGTGCTAGAAGCGTGTTGTATGCAATGGTATGACATGCCGGCACTTCATTTTTTTTTACTGTTTCAGTTTGCTGAGGCTGAGGGTAGAGCAGGAAAGCTAAATGCAGGCTGTGTGAATAGTAACCCATACAGCCATGCTCCCGAGCCCTGCTGGGCCCCCGCCCCCTACCGAGAGGCAGAGCCAGAGAGCCTCAAGGGCAACCAAGCCGGCACTCTGCTCTCATGCTGTGCAGAGTCTATTTAGTGCTGGGGGCCAGCCAGAGTTCTTCCTCTACAGAGTGGTGGGGTCTGATTATCAATGACCCTGCACAGGGCACAGATTTCTTTCTGGCTGGTGGCTGGTGTGCCCCACCCCCAAGACCAGAATCCACTGTACAATATGCATCCATGGATCAACTACTCTACATCCCCCCCGCTACCAGAGTCGTTCTCAGTGTGAGTACATTGGCTGACCTAGGTCTTCACAGAATAAGGCTCATTCATGGGTGTTGGGGGCTCTGTTGCCAGCCACTGCTGATGTCATTGAATGTTGCCTGCACAGATTATGCCTAAATATTGCATGTCTCTGCATATACTTACACATGTGTCCTGCTACATCTTTGCTCATAGTGCACCATATAGGTTTCTGAGTCGCGGCATAAGAATAGCGCAGCATGGCGCAGTAAGGTGCAGTGAGACTTAACAATATCCACGGTATGCAATACACAGCTTCACCACTGGGTGGCCAGTGCTTCACTGATTAAAACTACAGTAGTGAATAATACAGCAGTGGATGTATATGGCACTACAGAATACAATAGAACCGTAAGCACTGACAAGTGGGCCAATCACATACTGTACAGTACTGCTGAAAACAGTGTATTTAATACAGTATACAAGTACTGTAGTAATTCTGCATGGCAGGCTATTTTTGGCAGTGATGTGCGCCACTCACACAGTGATAGCATGCCTTAGAAATTAGTAGTGAGGTTTTAGCAGCGCTGTATGAAGTCATCACTGAACCACAAATCTCAGCCCAGAAAGAGTTGTCAGCTCAGCACAGCACAATTTGCAGATCAGTCTACACACCCATGACATGTCCTCAGAAGACTTAGCTGCATGTGAATGCACTGTTGCCACCCAGTTATGGTGCGTACACACTGGGCGATTAAAGTGGACGACTGGTCGTTCGTCATTATCGTTCATCGGGTTAACATGCAGGCCAATCTGACGATGTCGTCAGGTTGCTGCATGTTGGGGAATGGGGGAAGAGAACCCGGCGCTGAACGATATCGTTAATGATATCGCTCAGCGGGTGTGCTCAATGTCATGAACGACATTGAGCACACCCTGCCGGGGACACACTAGATGATATCGCTCAGGGAGCATATCGTCTAATGTGTACGCACCATTAGACCCATTTATTAAAATGTGGAGATGAGCCTGATATGTGTGCCACTCTGAATTGCCTGTAATTGCTCATAGCTGCATATTTTTGACTAAGATGCATGCAAAGTGGTAACAAATTGCAAGATCCATCCACTAAACGGACTCGTATCCTGACTCTAAATCAGCCCTTACAGTGTGTAAACTATTAGTGGTATAATTACTAAAGTGCTAGTTTTAGAAATGTAGATGTTGCCCATAGCAACCAATCAGATTCTAGCTATTATCATCTACGTGCTAGATAAATGTTAAGTAGAATCTGATTTGTTGCTATGGGCAACATCTCCACTTCTAAGAAAAACATACTTTTTAGAAAATATACCTCTCAGTGAGAACAGACAAGTGAAAGGCAGTTCTGTCTGCTTTGTTGTTTCCTCTTGCACACTACAAAAATGAACTTCAGGACCAGGGAATCCCTATCAACGCATGAGTGAAAACATAAGTGTTAGTATATCTAATGTATGCTTCATGTAAACCTGGTACTTATGCTACTAGTGCAGATGTGCACACTTTTTGTGGTTGCACACACTTCATCATATAGATGTAAATATGCTATTTTTATGTGCAGCAATCTTTACCATAAACATCCATTATGCATCAAACTCAGCATGAGGCCCTAAAAAGGTATTCTGCAGGCATGAAACTTAAGACAAAAGGTAAAAGAGCAGAAGACAGAAAATGGAGAAAGTAGAAATAAATGAAGGAGAGAGCAAATTTTACTAGAAGAAAAGAAAATTAAATGAAAAAAAATGAACGTTGTTCAGGGGTATACTGAGAGTTTTTATATAAGTTGTGTAATGGTCAGAGCACTTATGTACCTCCTGCCCAATACATAGTGACCCTAAAGAGGTGCTATATTTTCATCTGCTTTTTAGTTTTTGGACTGGTTACAATTAGCCACTTGTTTAACCCATGCCAATACTGGCCCAGAATGGGGTAGCCCAAGAGCTGGCTATATGGGGATGGAGTGACCACAAATTGGGAATGTCTTCAAAAAAGCAATATACTGTACACAACAGGACTGAAATCATGGCCAACGTATATTCTTGTGTAACTTTGACAAACTTCTTATGATGGCAGATTAATTTTAAATTACAGAGCAACCTTGCAGCTGTCAATGTGAGATCTCTGAACAGTAATCAAATGGGACTTGGTGTTTTTAAAAGTAAATATATTATTCAAGAAGATAGTTTGGCTGTGGGCCTATTCACCCGTCACCTGGCACTGCAATACAGAAAGTCTAGTTCTAGAAAGTCAGTCCAATTCGTCATGAACCTTTAATGACAGTGACTTTTACCCATGTAACTAGTACTGCGCAGTTCCACAGCTTCCTTAGAACAACATATTAAATATTAGCTAATATCAGAAACATGTCAGCTGCACTGATGGACACAAACACTTTAACAGCATTCACATTATGTGATCCACCAGAATCACCCTTTCCTAATTCTTCTGCAATTATCATGTTTCCTCTGGAAAGAAACACAGTAACACATTCACTAAAAAACTCCATCTTCTTGTTATCATCCGTCATCCAGCAGGCAAGGCATGTGTTGCAGTGAATGCTTACATTTAACACATATTGACACAGAGCACCATTTAAATTCTGTCTCCACACCTTGTTGTGACAGAGATTGTCCGGAGTATGCATCTTTCAGTTCAAACCATTTCCTTTCAGTCTCACTAAAATAGTAGACAGTTGTGTTATTGGAACAAGTACAAAATGTGACATTGCAATGTAATAATGTCGGCTTGCTGGTGTCATAAGAGTTAAAAAAGAAAGACAATATTTAAAGAAAATTTAAGCAATAAATTATACCTCACCATACACATTATCACTTATATACTATCAAATAGATCAGAACAGTATTTATTTGAAGATAGCACAGGACAGTTGTTTTTCATGGGTTTCTTTGTGTCTTGTTTTTTCAATATGGTTGTACGATGGTTGTACATTACAGTTGGAGGGAATTTGGACACATTACTTCATAATGATTATCTCTCCAAAATTATAAATATATGCACTTGTACATTATGGACCTGATGCATAGTTGGTTGTAAAACGTGCCTACGGTGCTGTAAAAGAAGAGCATTCATAAATAACATATTTTGGCCCATGCATTTCATTTGGCAACCATAGTATATGCGTCTGGTTTTGGCAGGCATATGTCAAAGACACTGACTTCCCTCTTATGCCCATGTTGTAAACCAGTCATGTGCAGTGAGGTCAATGGTTGGGGAAGCAGACATGTATTAAAACTAGGGATGTGCGCCGACCCCCGTGTTTTGGTTTTGGATCTGTATCACCTCGTGTTTTGGATCTGGATTCGGTTTTGCCAAAACCGCCCCTTGCGTATTTTGATTTTGGATCTGTATTTTTTTCAAAAATGTATAAAAACTGCTAAAATCACATCATTTGGGGTTTTGTTTTTGTTTCTACAGTATTATTAACCTCAATAACATTCATTTCCAATCCTTTCCATTCAATTTTGACCACCCCACAGCTCACAATATTGTTTTCATTCAGTTTAGGCCCAAAATTTGAATCAAGCTAGCTGGCTGCAGCAGTGTGCAGCACAAACACGTGGCAGTTCTACTTCCAACATGGCACATAAGTAAACAAATGTTTTCATTAATCAAGAGGCCTGAGGGAGTTGGAGTATGCATGTAGTTGAAGGCAGGGACGAAAAGGGCTGATTTGTAGTAAGTTTAATAAAATTTGTTTATTCCAAAGCAAATTTATGAGGGAGGAGGGGAGAGCATGGGTGAACAATATGTCCCATGTTTTGCCCACAAAATCAACTTGGTGGTTTAGAATATTTTTTTAAAATTAAAGGGGCAAGGCAGGAAAAGGAAAATTTGATTAGTAGTAAATTTAATATAATTTTTTGATTCCAAAGCAAATTTATGAGGGAGGAGGGGAGGGGAGGAGGGAAGGCATTTACAAAAATTATTTAAATCATTCACATCAGTCCTTGCCCCAGAAGAATCCTTGAACACTATGCATGCTGCTTCTGCTGGGCATGGATTTTCATCCCAGAAGGGAAGCAGGAAGACTACTAGTAGTACTTTAAAAAACAATTGACTGTTAAACAATCCTATTCAAGTGGGAGCAAGTATGACAGCAGTCACCCAGTTGCATAGTGGATCACTAACGCCATAACATTTATGCTGGTATTAGATGTGTGTCCAATATCCACCAATAATGCAGTGGGTTTTAGACAGTTAATTGAGGTCCTGTGTCCCCACTACCAAATCCCATCAAGATTCCACTACAAGAAAAGCAATTCTCAACCTGTACAGGGACATTAAAAAAAACTTAATTAGTGGCCTCCAAAATGCTGATGTACCCACTGTCCACTTAACAACAGATATGTGGACAAGCTGAACAGAGCAAATGCAAGATTAAAAATATTAAGTTTAAGTTATACATTGTGTTCTTCCTAATGGACACAGATCTGAAGAGATGCAAAGAGCTGTTGGTAAGCAAAAGTGGCACGTGATGCAGCGATGGCTTCTCCTTCAGTTTCTCCAGCAAGTGAATCTGCCAAGAGAAAACTAAACTTTCTCAAAAGACCCACTGGTGATGCAGATGAGTCAACACAAAACACAAAAACTTTTTGGATGAATGCGCTGCAGATGACATAACAGGGAGGAGATTTCTAGATGGTTATGGTTCCTACCTATACTTATTTTGGTTTTACAAAGGGTACAGATGACTTGACAATTGTCTGGATTTTGGTAGAAATAATTCCAAACATAAGAAGTGGATTTTTTTGTCATGTGCCCAAGCATGACAATGGGATTTTCCTAATCATGGGCAATAACTATTTCTTCCACTGGTGCCTGATTTACACAAAAAACATCCTTATCAACAACATCCTTATTAGCATCAGCTACACAAATACCCTGCTCATCCTGGTGCACTTCCATAGAAGCATCCGCGATTTCTATGTCAGCAGCATCACTTGTGCTTACATCATCATAAGAGGCAGAGACACCTTGCCACTTCATGTGCTGAAAGACATATTGCCAATTTTATGTCTTTCTGCAGCTAACTTTCCCTTTGATTTTTTTTACCACTGTAAAAGATTGGTTCTTGATTGTAGATTATCTGACTTAAGACCTATATGCCCTTTGGCATCGGCTTTAGAAGATGATGTATATGGATTAGTATTGTCATAACTGGTGGCACTGGCAGCAGCACCATCACTAGTATGTGGTTCCTTCTCTCAACTGATTGTTCTCCATATCAACAAACACAAATGAAGTGGGGTACAGCACACACATCAATTTGTACCAATTTTAAATATTACACTGTGGTATCAATGACCTACAGTGTCAGAATTTTTTTTATGAATAAGAATAACACTGCGATACCACTTAGTGTCACAAGATTTTTTATGAATAAGAATAACACACTGCGATACCACTTACAGTGTCACAAGAATTTTTATGAATAAGAAAAGAATAACACACTGCGCTGCCACTTAGTGTCACAAGAATTTTTATGACTAACAAAATAACACACTGCGCTACCACTTAGTGTCACAAGATTTTTTTCTGAATAAGAAAAGAATAACATACTGCGCTACCACTTAGTGTCACAAGATTTTTTTATGAATAAGAAAATAACACAGGGCCTGATTCAGACCCGCTCGCTAGATGCGGTCGCTCGCTCCCAGCATATGGAAATTCAGCTAAGTGACGTCAAGGCAGCTGCTCGCATGGCAAGGCATAAGCATGCCCACTATGTCTTGGCGAGCGATCACTTTGTGCTTACAGACACCCACCAGCCTGTCTTTAGCCGCCCACTAGTGTACATGATCTCCAGGAAGTAAATGCAACCATCGGTACATCGGGTTCCATCGGATCTGACCGCGGCGCTTGCAGTTGGCTGTACCCTACCGCAAGCACTTCGATCACTTCAGTGTATTATTCAACCAGGTGACATGTACTATGACGCTGCCTGTTAATTACATAAGCCCCAGAAACGGCGTTGAAACACTCTGGCACGCCTGCGTCTGCAACTCCACTATCCCCGTTACTACTGGCCTGCCCCTGTTATCACCCACAAATGGCCTCTCCTGTCACTCTCCTGTCTCCTGTCACTCATTCTACTGGACTGTCTTTGCAGGGTGAGCGAGCACATTCTGCTCGCTCAAACTAGTTTGCGCACGTGCCCTGCAAACTACATGCATGCGCACATTAGCGAACATCATCTGCATCGTCTGAATCAGGTCAACACTGCGCTACCATTTAGTGTCACAAGATTTTTTGAGAATAAGAAAAGAATAACACACGGCACTGCCACTTACAGTGATTTCATTATGTTTTATACAGTATAAACGCTTGTTATTAAGCACTTTGTTGTGGTCTTGTAGTCGTCGTGTAGACTAATAATTTATTCACGATTGAGGAAAGAAGTGAAAAGTTGAATATTAGACTGCACTACCACTTACAGTAGTGGTCTTTATCACCTATCCATAAAGACCCTACCAAACGATTGCAATATTGATGTAAAAGAATTTATTAATATGAATTAGGCTAAACCATAAAAAGCCAGAAATGCTGCACATGCAAAAAGATTGGTGTACTTTCCGTCCAGGGAAAGAGGGGAATAGGGGGGGAGGGTAAATGGAGACTGGTGTGGATAAGAAATCGGACTGACAATATGGGATTCAATCCACTCTGAATACAGCATCCAAAGTCAAATGAAATATTAATATATTGGCCTGATGTGTTTATATAAGCGGCGTCCCGCTATCAAAATGTTATTGAGTATGGGTAGTGATGCCCGGGATGGTCTTCTTGGGGCAAAGAGTACGGTGTACCCACTGTGGAAAGGTAGCCTCCCGGCACCGCATACACTACCCAGCAACAAGCGTGGGGAGCCGCCTGAGTGAACCTGCAGCCTCCAATCGGGAGCAGCCGTGGGGACGCTGATGTAAACGGGAGATACCCGGCACCACCGCTTGCTAAAGCAGTGTGTCGTGTGCCTCCCCCCTATACCGGGGACTTACCTGTCTCACTCTGGAGGGCACCGCTCCTTCCCCTGCCGGCTCCGTTCGTCCCAAAAGTGTAGCTTGATTGTAGTTCCACTGATGTGTCACGTGACTGGATGGATGCCTCGTGATCGTCCCAGGTGATTCAGTCCGGATGAGTCTTTTTTTGCAATGTGCACATTTGGTCTGAAGGGGTAGTCAAATTGTTAGTGAAAACTCTTGAAGTAGGGATATAAATCCAACGCGTTTCTGCCTTAACAGGCCTTTATCAAGGAGTAAGTTGTGTTGTTATTCCTGTGGTTAAATAGGGAAGGGTCCTCTTTCTGATAGGTCACAGCACAGTGGGAGGGTCTTAATGATCTTGTGTGAAAAAGGCAGGGAAAAAAGAGCTTTAATAAGTTGATCTGACCTAAAACACGGACCATAACCGATCGCATGTGGCAAATGAGGATCCAATCAGTTGGTCAGGAATAAATTGAAATGAAAATGAAAAAAAGAAAAAAATATATATATTAATAAAATAAATAAAAAGAACAAAATGAAATTAAACTAAATTGAAAAAATATAATAAATAAACTAATTAATTGCAATTAAGACCAGTCTGTTAAACCTGGCAGACTATTCTATTGGATAATTGTTGTGGTTAGACTATTCTATCAACCTGAAGAACACAATTCTGGATATCTGAAGAATAATCCCCTAATATGACATGGGTTCTAATCCAAAAGTATTGTCACCTACGTAAAATAAAATAAAATAAAAATAAGTAAAGTAAAAATAAAATAAAAATAATAATAAATAAAAATAAGAATAAAAATAAGATATAAGAATAAATCGGTGTTTCTTGTGGTTACGGGTTCAAGCCATATTATAGTTTCCTATGCTCCTTAGTGGTGTATATGAGCACCGAATTAAGGGAGATTGTCAGGAAAAGGATACAGATTAAGAGTATCATGATCAATATAATGATGGTTAATATTGAATAGTGAAAATGTTGACATTGAAATCATCATATTATGTAGTGTATACTATTACGTTTCGGGCAGTGAATAATGTCATCCTGCCTAACACTAGACTAACTATATTGAGATTTTAATTTCTATTCTTACATATGATAGATTTAATCTCGTTATCTAGATTGTGTCCTCGAGGGGCGAATGTTTTCAGTTCATATATCCATTCTAGCTCTTTGATGTTAATCATGTGGTCAAAATCGCCACCTCTCCAATTGTGTTTTACTTGTTCCAAACCTATGAATTTAAGTGATTTTGGATTGCTTTTATGATGGATTAAGAAATGATTTGATAAGTTGTGCTCCTCCACTCCTCTCTTAATATTTCTGATATGTTCACTGATTCAGGTTTTCAAAGGTCTAATAGTCCTCCCTACGTACTGTTTCTTACAGGTACACCCTAATAAGTAAATAACCCCTTTGGTGTTGCAAGTGATCGTACTCCTAATGGGATATTCCTTTCCTGTTGTGCATGATGTAAATGTCACAGTGGGCTTGGTTGTTCTGTACCCATAATTGGTACAGCCAAGGCATGCACCACAGTGGTAAAACCCGTTGTTGTTCACACTGTCTATGGTAGTTTGTCTCAACTGAGTTTGTAGTATGATTACGCACTATTTTCTTCCTCAAGCCTGGAGCTTTCTTGTAAATTAATCTGGGGTTTGGAGGTAGGTGTTTGGCCAATATCATCACCAAGTAGTATAGGCCAATGTTTGTTCAAAATGGGATTATATATGTGTTTATTGTCACATTTGGTTAGCTACTGATCCATGCATCCTATGCATGAATAACATTCAATACTGCAACTAAGTTGCTAACGCACACACGCAAAAAAAAGCACTTTTATTTTTTTAGACACTGCGGAAGAGCACCCCTGAATGAGGCAGCAGCCCCTTGATGAACCACACAGTCAGCACCCCTTTTTTATGGAAAACAAAGCACCCCTGCTGAGTGCGGACAGACCACCTGCAGAGTCACAAATACGTGGATGATAAACTACGACAGTGTCACCGAACATTAATAGCGCAGCTAAATTGCTAACGCACAATGCACAAAAAATACCTTTTTTTTTTTAAGTAGAGTGATATTAATTTAATTTCACTTTTATTTTTATACACTGGGGAAGAGCACCCCTGAATGAGGCAGCAACCCCTAGATGAACAATACAGACAGCACCCCTTTTTTATGGACAACAAAGCACCGCTGCCAAGTGTGGACAGACCACCTGCAGAGTCACAAATACATGGATGATAAACTGCGTCACCGAACAATAATAGCGCAGCTAAGTTGCTAATGCACAAACACACACACAAAAAAGTGCTTTTATTTTAAAATGGGGAAGATCACCCCTAATTAACAGAGCAGCCCCCTGGACAACACAGACCCCCTTTATATACTGCAGCCTAAGCCCATTTATGGACAACACAGCAGCAGCCTTCAGGCCAAGACCCTGAGTGGACACACACACTCATTGGCTTCTCTCTTCACAGCCGGAGTGCAAATGGTGCCGATCGCAGGGACCTTTATATAATCCAAAACCCGCAACCAGCGGAAGGATGATGCATTTTGCCTCATTTTCAAATCCGAGTCAGGCGGGAAAACTCAAACCTGACTTAGATCTCGCCTCGGAACATTAAGTTCGGGTGGGTCTGGTTCTCGGAGAACCAGACCCGCTCATCTCTAGTATTGCACTTTTTCATTTTTCCCACCTCTCCTGCACTCCTAAATTCTTCCAATCTGCCAATGAATTGCTTACACATCTCCCTATCTCTGCAAAATCAGCCTTCCTAAAATCTAACATCTTTGTTTTTGCATAGCATGAGTCGAACCCTGTCTTTATACTAAAGCATACTGCTTGATGTCACTTGATCCTAGGTTTTCTCCAACACTTACATCTGATCTCCTATTAACATTTGTGAGCATGATGTCTAGTAAAGCATCTTTGCGAGTTGGCTCCCTCACCAGTTGCTTGAGGGATTCTCCCTGCAAGGAATTTAGGAAGTCCCCACTTCTAGTGGAAAAGAGCAAAGGAGCCCTCCCAATTTACATTTGGTAGATTAAAGTCTCCCATGATTATTACCTCTACTTTTAAAGTCAATTTAGCAATGTCTTGCAAAAGGTTCCTGTCCAGTTGCTCCTCCTGGTATGGTGGTCTGTAAATCACCCCAGTGCAAATAATGTCCTTCTCCCCTGTTTCTATAGTCACCCAAAGGACCTCAGTTTTCTCTGCAGTATTTTGTATTGAAGTAGTTTTTATGTTGTTTTTCACATACATTGCTACCCCTCCTCCATTTTTTCCCATTCTGTCTTTTCTAAATAAAGTATACCCCAGTATAGCTATGTCCCAGTCATGTTTTTCATTGCGCCATGACTCTGTTATAGCTACAATATTCAGATAATTCCTAGTCACTATTGCTATTAGCTCTGAGAATTTATCTCCTAAGCTCCTAGCATTTGCACACATAGCTCTAAGGGTTTTGTTTGTGCCTCTTTTAGTTCTAGGCAAGTTCAGACAGCACATTTGTAATATTATGTTTTTTTTTATTTTACCTAGTTGTAGATGTTGTTCAACGTTTATTCAACTGTTTTTTTAAATGTTTCGTAAATTACACTTAGTGCTTATAATACACTTAGTGCTTAAAATAAACAGCTGCCATTGTCATCCACGGCTGCCTCTAGACTGATTCTAAACTTAAAGTAAGTCTGATTGAGACATTCTACAGCTGAGCACAAATGCCCCTCTAATCATAGGAGAAATTTACATCTCCAACCTCATTTCCTCACACACCTCCTCCTGCCCTCTTCATTCTGATGATTGTCACCTAACCACTTCCTTGATCACCACTTATCATTTTCACATTCAGGATTTCTCCTGGACCACTAATCAACCTTGGAATGCCCTTCCTCACTAAGTCATCCAGCCTCTCACCCTTCAAGCTTGCCCTTAACCATTTAACTGACTGGTGTCTTAAGTAATCCCAAAAATGTTAAACATTTTCAAATTTAATTTAGTCAATAAAACAAAAAGACAAGGAGCACCACACATAAGGCCTGATTCTGAGTTGGACAAAGAAGTAATAGCGGCTGTGTCTTTTGCTGCAGTTGAATTTGTATTATATGCTAATCTCGCTAAAAACTGAGTCCCCACTACCTGAGTCTTGAGAAGCAGCATTTCAATATAAGAGAGTCTTTAGATGCACCATTGGTCGCAACATCGAAACTTGCACTAGCCTAATGGCAGGTGCAGTTTCTCCATCTGAGTATGGCCACCTGTCTTTGGACTCAGCTGCTTTAAGCAACATGGAAATGTTGGCTTAGGCAACCCCTGTTTCCTTATATAGAGAGTGCTTAATCATAAAGAATGATTCAGCAAGACAGAGATTTTCCTTTTTGGTGCCCTCTTTTTGTGAAAATGTATTTCAATCTTTTGCTAAGGAATATAAAACGTAACTTTTAATTATTCTCACATATAAAACATAAAGACATAGAACAAAAGTACAGACAATTGTTTTAAACAAAAGTATTAAACTGAATTAATTACGATTATCTTCTTATCTATTACAATTACAAGGAGATATATAAAGGATTGTGTAAGAAATAATCCTACAATCTTAATACTGGCTCAGAGAATCCTGTATATTTTTAGTCTTATATATAGTCCTGTTTATGCAACAATATATGTGATCAATCGCAAAAAACATCAATCATATGCTGTATTTATAGACTGTAGCTTGGCACTGTGTTCCCACACATCTCTCCCACTGGGTCCACTCTCTCAGACTGCTTCTCCAGACCACCAGGTATTTCAGCTGGCTCTCTCATCTGGTGGCCACTGGCACTTCCACCCTGCAATGTGTTCACACAACAGGGGGTAACCGAGGACTGCAAGGAAAGCAGAAGCCGGTGCTCACTTTCTTTATTTCCATTCTGTACCTGGAGGTCTCAATCTCACATTGCTCTGTTCAATAACAGAGTTCATGTTAGAGGTGTCTTCCCCCAATTGGTTCAGAATATCTTTTCTTTAGGGATCACTGCAGTATATCTCCCTGTCATCTCAAATGTTAAAAAAGAAAGATATTGTATTATACTATGTGAAGTGAATGACTTTGTGGATGTTTTTCCAGATGACTTTTATGTTAACATGGCTGATGCAATGTGGAATAGGATTCATTATATCCACTAGACACAGATAACACAACATGCCCTATACAATTTCAAATAAAATGCGGCTGGTGCTGAATATAAAACATCCACACGCCACTGGTGACATAGTGAAGTTTATTTAGATATACATCTGAGGTCTAATGCAGAGCCTATACTAACTTTGATTATCCGTGGGAAAATTATTGAGATGTTTTTGACTGCTGAAACTACTTACCATTTACAATAGAAATTAAAATTTTTGTATTCCTCAATACTTAAGGATATGAAGATTTTAATAATTACACGCAAATTGTAATATGGGTAGATAACATTTTCACTTTTTGTTTCACGATATATCGGTCTTATAAATACAGCATTTGATTGATATTTTTTGCAATTGAGCACATATATTGTTGCATAAACAGGACTATATATTAGACTAAAAATATACAGGCTTCTCTGAGCCAATATTAAGATTGTAGGATTATTTCTTTTTTACAATCCTTTATATATCTCCTTGTAATTGAAATAGATAAGGAGATAATCATAATTATTTCAGTTTAATACATTTTTTAAACAATTGTATATGTAAGAACAATTACAAGTTAAAATTTATATTCCTTAGCAAAAGGTAGAAATAAATTTTTCATAAAAAGAGTGCACCAAAAAGGAAAATCTCTGTCTTGCTGAATCATTCTTTATGATTAAGCACTCTCCATAAAAGTATACTGTACTTTTTCCATGGTGCACCACCAACCATACCCTAAATAGGTTTATGTATAAAAGACACACATTTTTCTCTAATTATTGGGTTGGCCTTATATTTAATATCTTATAATATTTTTCCTGTGCGGATTCAACACTCTTTCCCCCAATAACAACCCCTATTTCCTTCCAGGTATGCCAACTAAAATCCATAGACCCTGCATCCAATTCTGAACTGCATATCTGAGCAATTACAATAGAGTTGTGTAGAACTCCACAGAAAAAGTCCAAACAAGTATTCAGCAGGTAGGTGTCCAACAAAATGAGTAACTGACGCATTTCATTTACCAATGAGACTTCCCTTGACTTTAATTTAATCAAAAGCATATTTTTAAAAACACTTTACATTTTAGTTAAATACCCCTAAGAGCGCCTAAAATCCCTTCGGGGTACCACTGTACAATTCCACCCTCAACCCCCCAACCAGTGGCACTTGATCCCCACTGGTAGCAGATACCCCAGAGAAGAATAAGCTCCACCCCCAAGTGCAGCCCCCCTCCTAATGCACATCACAATGGAGCGGGTCACAGGGAGCACTGATAGTCAGTTAGAGTGCAGAGATCAGAAATAATGCTGAGAAGAACACGTCAGTTCAGCTCTTTTTTCTGGTGCATTCTGGGGTTTAAATTTGGCAGTGATGTTGGCAGTCAGAGACTGTTACATTAGTGCTGGGGATCCAGAAATGGATGAGATATTTTTTGCACATGTGCAGAACTTCTCTCTTCTGAAATCACAGGGGGATGGAGTAGCAGTGAAAGCCCAGCCAGCTGCGGTCACATCCCATGTGAAAAGGTGAGGAGATAAGTGGTAAATAAATATTTTTTTTCATTTTAGGTTACCAGCCCTCCACCTAGCCCTGCAGTTCTGGCCTCCCCTCCCATTCTATTTACCCATATCCAATATAGAATGTAAGCTCATATAAGCTTGGTCCTCTTCCCTTCTCTTCGCTTTATAATTATGTTAACTGCTCACTGTAATTGTATATCTATGTATATATCTATAATTAGATATTTTCACTTTGAATCATGGGCACTGTGATCAATATATTCATCCAGATGAGTGTAAGAAGATAGATAGATAGATAGATAGATAGATAGATAGATAGATAGATAGATAGATAGATAGATAGATAGATAGTACCAATATAATACACCTTTCATAACTGAAATTATTGTAATAAATCAATTGTCTGTAATTTAATAGAGAGAAGAAATATACATACACATTGTATCATTGGGTTTTAATTCTAGGTTTCAGCATGTATTTGTTTTCAATATATTTTGTGGCTGTATTCTATATTAATCATTTGTTTATGGTAAATATAGACCTTTGTTTTGCTCAGATGATTTCATCGGTATTAACACATTGGATCTCTTGAGGATTTAAGGCTTTAGACACTAGTGTCCTATCAAGGGCACAGGGATCATCAAGACAATTATTCTGAAGGCTAAATTCCCAGCTATGGTCTTTCTATAGCACTTACTGCATGTTTGTTTTCACATCTTTAGAGAATTTATAATCTCAAAGCTATTCACCCATATTTATACATTTCTGTACTTAACCCATTGACAGCTGCAGGTCTTTACTGTCCCTCATAACTAAAAACAGTCATTTGTATCTCTCAATTATGTGTCCAATGAACTTTATAAATTTGTTTTGTTTTATATTATTAAGCAGACATGCCTACTATTAAGACAGATAAAGTAATTTTTACTAGGGAACATTAAAATTTTTCTGTACATAAATAAGAAATATACAGTAACACATTAAATGGCCACCAGTAATAACATTCATAAATCATATGCATTTGTTTCAATATATTATGAGACCTAAATATACTTGAAGAAAGTTGTGCTTACAAATCTGATTCCGAACTAGGACTCGATTCTATTCAGAACCCCTAAGATCGTGTGTGTTCATAGTTTAGGAAAACCAAACTACACATCTCTAATTTAAAGATAATTATTAAATGATATACATTTTTCATGTGGTTGAAGAATGAACTGAAGGTGGCTGCTGCTAGAACTGGAATTGCCTAACAGAACAGATACTAAATCTAATGTACAGGTAAGAGTACATTTAGGGAATAGTAATCAAAGTACTGTATGGTAACATTTGGCTTGAATTTTAACAAAACATTATGCAAGGGAGCAGTTGAAATGTACTGTAGAAAATGTATATCTATATCCTTTGATGAGTATTGATTGGTTACTTTTGTTCTGGGGGATTTTGTCTGCTTCAGGATCTGTGTAATTAGAATTTATGAAATCTTGAAGTTAATGGACCTTGGGCCTGATTCATTAAGGATCGCTATTGCGATCGCAGCTCCATAATCACATGCAGGTCTGCTGCGAGAATATTGCTATCACAATGCCATCGAACTGCCAGCACTTCCGCTATCTAATATCCGTAATACCTTGCAAGCCTCCATAAACATCAGTAACCTCAAGTACAATCAGCCCCATACGCAGAATTACATCAGCGCTGACCTTACTTAGAAATTGCTAAGTGAGCAACATATGCAATCACAATGGTTAATTTATGCACGCCAACGCAATGGCATTCAATCGGACAGACATGCCTGCATTTCTCTGACCACCCCCCCATTACCACTCCCAAAAGCTCACTTCCGGTCAATCACTCTGCGATGGCTATGTGTGGTCTGCTTGATCGCAGTGCGATCGTAGTGGTGCCATGCATACGCATCACCAGTGTGCAGCAATCGTCCAACTGCGAGCACTTAATGAATCAGGCCCCTTGTCTTTTTTCAAGTTAACATTTTATCAATGAACTTTATTGATACAACTGTGTCCCACTATACATTATCTTTACATTATATTAATTTTCTTGTGTGGCATTTGGGTTTCAGCTAGGGAATTCAGCCCAGGGGTAAAATGGCTGGAGCTGAATCGCACTCTGACAGTGAAAACCCACATGCTTTGAGGGATGTCCAGTATGGCTGAAACACCCTCAGCATGTCATAAATAGAAGTGGAAGAAGAGGAATAATCTACATAATCTACATCAGGGCCTGATTCAGAGATGTACACTAATGCAATCTCAACTGTGATCTCTCACGGACTGCAATTGAGAAAATATGCTAATGTCTTCCAAAGCTCAACCGAGCAAGGGATGCCCACTACTTCCTTCTCATATCTGTTCGACGACGTGCAACAGCATAAACATCAGGAACATCAATGCAGATCGGGCAGCTTCTAAGTCAAGTCTGACCTGTCTCAAACACTGTGGCTCTCCGCACATGCTGAGAGCTCTCATGCTGTGACGCAGATTGCAATGGCTAATATACTCACGCCCATGAGATTTCAAATGTTTAGAAGGTGTTTAAATGGTCAGACATGCCTGCTTTTCCATAACCACCCCCCTTACCTTCCCCAATCACTGAGTACCTGTCACTTACTTTGCGAGTGAATCCTCTGTGTGAACGTAATCACAAACCAAATGCTGCATATGCGCAATATGGCTTTCATGCATGTGCAATGGCTTAAAATTGATAAATCTATGTAAATATCGGCATTCCATAATCACTGAATCATGCCCGCAGTGCAGACAGAGCTAAAAATTGTGTGCCAATGTTTCTATCACAAGCAGCCGCACTTCGAATGCTGTGCGAGGCGAATGCCAGGTGAGCATTCGCTGAATCTCCGCCTACCTCCTGTTCATTAATCTGGGATCAGTCCGGCTTGACTCTGGCGTCTATATCCTTCTGATGCATATGCTGCTCTGATGCCGGTGATAGGTTTCATGTGTTTCCAGTTTGGTGTTGTCTCCTGTACCCAGTTCTGTCGTCTTTTGTCATCTGCTGTTTGTGTCATCCAGGCAGCACAGACCGCACTCCAGCATCCAGTGTACGCACTCCAGCGTGCCACCACTTGTGTCATCCAGGCGGCACAGGCCACACTCCAGCATCCAGCGTACGCACTCTAGCGTACCACCGCTTGTGTCATCCAGACAGCACAGGTTGCAATCCAGCGTATCATCGCTTGTGTCAACCCGGTGACAAAGACCACAGGGCCTGATTCAGAGCCACTCTTGGCCACTCGCAGAGCTGTGGGTGACCACCCACAGCTATTGCGAGCAGCCAGGATGATGGTGGTAGGGTCTCGCCCATCACAAGTCCCAGAGAGCTTGTGATGTCAGTGGGGCCGCCCCCAAATGGCAGGTGTTCTCATGGGAACGCCTCCGTTTGGGCAGCCACCCCCTCGGCCCACCCACCAAATGGGGCGAGATGTCACTCAACATCGACAGCTCGTCCCCTTTGATGCAAGACCCGGAGCAACGGAGTGCCCGTCGCTAGCCGGGTCTCGCGCATGTGCACGATGGAGCCGGCTACGTCGTGTGCATGCACTGTGGGCCACCATCGACCCAGTTGCGAGCGCTCAGCACTTGCGACCAGGTCTGAATCAGGCCCACAGTCTGCCAAGGCTGATACATGGCCCAAAGGCCGCATCTTATTCTATGGCCCTCAGGCCACAACCTGCCAAGGTAACTACATGGCCCAAAGGCAGCATCATATTCTACACCCCAAAGGCCACGACCAGCTCTCAAAGCTGCTCCATGGCCGCAACTAGCCAAGTATTCCAGCCCTCAAGGCCGTAGCAGGACTTTATCCCTATACAAGTACCTAAGTGCATAACATTATCAATGGCCCATATAATTATATAAAAATTGCTCTGTGAACTTTTTTGTTGCAGTATGGTATTCTTCAGTTTTTTTCTATTAATCATGGATCCTTGTCAGAATCCCACACAAATTATTGCAGGCCAGATTCAGGAGCTTTCCCTCCGAATGGAGGAGACTTGAGGGGATCCTGTCCATTCTACCTTTAACGAGCCTAAATTGAATATGCCGGATCGGTTTTCAGGAAACCGCAAGGATTTTCTAAATTTTAAGGAAAGTTGTAAACTTTATTTTAGGCTCATACCCCTATCCTCGGGATCCGAGGTTCAACAAGTGGGGATTGTGATTTCCCTTCTACAGGGAGACCCCCAAACTTGGATCTTCGGTCTTCCCTCCACTTCAGCTGCGCCCCTGACTGTGGACTCCTTTTTCACTGCCCTAGGATTACTGTGTGATGATCCTGACAAAGTAGCCATGGCTGAGGCTAGCCTCCGGTCCTTAAAACAGGAGAACGGGCCGAGAAGAGTATAGTACAGAATTCTGTAGGTGGGCCGTTGACTCTGGATGGAACGACTCAGCTCTCCGCAGTCAGTACCAGTGGGGATTTTCGGATCAGATAAAGGATATCTCGGTTCAATATCCTACTGCAAATACCCTCGATGATCTGATGAGTCTGAAAATCCGCATTGATCGACGCCTCCGGGAATGCAGGTTGGAAAAATATTTGCCAATTCTGGCTCCTCGATCTCCTCTATGGATGTCTCCGACTGAACAGGAAGAGCCAATGCAATTGGGGGCTTTCTGTCTTCCTGCGGAAAAAAAAAGGAGATGCATAGCTCAAAGTTGTTCCATTAAGTTGGGAAAAGGTCTAGGTGGTAGTGGGGAGTTGCATCTAGGCCTTGCATCTATCTCTACAGAAAATTCTGTCCTTTTTCCCACCATAATCAACCATACACACAAGTTCCTGTTTACACCTTTGTTGACAGTGGGGCTGCAGATAGCTTTATGGATCTGGCATTCTTTGAGAAACTAGAACATACTCCTGAACCTTTGTGTAGTCCAGTCACAGTCATTTGTCTGGATGGAAGAAATCTCTCTGAAGTATTGATTTCTTTCCAAACACCACCATTACAGTTATCTGTTGGAGCTCTACATCTGGAACAAATTTAATTTCTCCTTCTTCAGTGTCCATTGGCTCCTGTGGTTCTAGGATTAACGTGGTCTAAGAAGCATAATCTAGTGATCCAGGGGCGATCTGGTGAAATATTGCAGTGGGGGGTCCTCTTTGTTTTGAACATTGTCTGTCTCAACCTATTGGTCATGCTGCTGCTGTTTCATCTAAGTCTTCATCAATTCCTGCATCTTATTGTGACCTAGTTGAGGTTTTCTCCAAGAAAAGAGCTGATGTTCTGCTGCCTCACCGTGCTTTTGATTGCGCCATCAATCTGTTACCTAACGCCAGGCTCCCCAAGGGCAGATTATATGCATTATCCATTACGGAGGATAAAGCTATGCAGGAATATGTTCAAGAGGCTCCTAAATCCCCAGTGGAAGCGGGGTTTTCTTTGTCCAGAAGAAGGATAGATCTCTCCGACCCTTCATTGACTTCCATGGACTGAATAAGATCACAGTCAAGAATGCGCATTCCTTACCATGCATTACCATTCCATTCCATACCATTCTCTTTGACCAACTGCGTGAGGCTCCTATCTTCTTGAAAATTGATCTCAGAGGTGAATATATAACCTCATTCGCATCAGAGAAGGGGATGAGTGGAAGATGGCCTTTAACACCGATTCGGGACATTTTGAATACCTGGTTATGCTGTTTGGCCTCTCCAATGCCCCAGCCATCTTTCAAGATTTTATTAATGAGGTGTTAAGGGATTTCTTGGGAGTCTTTGCAGTGGTTTATTTAGATGACATCCTCATCTATTCTAAGTGTGGAGGAACATCATAGACATGTGAGGCAGATCTTGTGAAGATTACTGGATAACAATCTGTATGCCAAACTGGAGAAATGTGAGTTTGATGTTAAAGAGATCTCATTCTTGGGCTACACTATTTCTTTGCAAGGTTTCTTCATGGACCCTGGCAAGGTGAAGGCCATCCTGGACTGGGAGTAACCCACTGCACTTAAGGCCACCCAGCGGTTTCTGTGTTTCGCGAATTACTATCGCAGATTCATGAAGTCCTTTTCCTCC
This sequence comes from Taudactylus pleione, assembly GCA_031769625.1. Classification (NCBI taxonomy): domain Eukaryota; kingdom Metazoa; phylum Chordata; class Amphibia; order Anura; family Myobatrachidae; genus Taudactylus; species Taudactylus pleione. Next base: position 5,559,202 of record JAUIMM010000126.1, on the reverse strand, counting down.
ATAGTCTCACCCATCATTGAACTGACCAAAATAGGAGCTGAGATCGCAAACTGGTCGCCTGGGGCCACTCAAGCCTTTGACATTCTGAAAGCGGCTTTTGTGTCTGCTCCTGTCCTCCGGCATCTGAATCTGGTGCTTCCATTCATCATTGAGGTTGGTGCATCTGAAAGTGGAGTGGGCACTGTCCTTTCTCAGAAGGATATCAAGGATGGAAATCTGCAACCGTGTGCTTTCTTTTCCAGGAAATTCGGATCGGCGGAGAAGAACTATGACGTTGGCAACCGAGAGTTGTTGGCTATTAAATGGGCCTTTGAGGAATGGAGGCATTGGTTAGAGGGGACTAACCAAGTGGTGACAGTTCTCACCAATGTCCTAAAAAGCGAAAAGGTTGAATGTGAGGCAGGCGCGCTGGGCAGTTTAATTATGTTATCTCATTCCGAACTGGGTCTAAGAATATTAAAGCGGATGCCATTTCTCGAAGATTTTCCCTCAGTCATCCTACAGAGGTCTTAGAAGAGATCATCATTCCAGCTTCCATCTTGCTGTAACCAGGACCTTGGCAGATTCTCTCAGGGCTTGTCAAACCGAAGTCCCTCTTAGGAAACCATCAGGTGTGCTTTTTGTCCCTGAGAGACTTTGCAAAGGTGTTCTAAATGATTTTCACTCCTCTAATTCGTAGGGTCATCCCGGCATTTCTAGAACTTTGGAACTTCTGTCTCGTTCTGGTTGGTGGCAGTCCATGTCTCGAGACACTCGTGAATTTGTTTTGGTGTGTTTTGTCTGCTCTAGAAATAAGACCCTCAGAACTACTCCTGAAGGTCTTCTGATTCCTCTTCCTATGCCCTCTAAGCCATGGACCCATATTGCATGGACTTTGTCGTGGACCTTCCTGAGTCTTCCCGTTGTACTGTCATCTGGACCAGTTCTCCAAAATGGTGCATTGTATTCTTCTTATCAAGTTACCATCTGCTAAGGAATTGTCAGCACTATATTTACAGCATGTCTTCAGGCTTCCTGGGCTTCCATTGGATATCGTCTCACATCGTGGGACACAATTTGTTGCCTGGTTTTGGAAATGTTTCTGTGCAAATCTGGGTATCAACGTAAGCCTATCCTTGGGCTATCATCCACAGTCCAAAAGTCAGACGGAGTGGGCCAATCAGTCTCTGAAACAGTGCCTTCGCTGCTTCATTTCGAAGTGTCAAGATAACTGGGTTCCACTTCTGCCCTTTGTGGAATTTGCATAACAACTCCGTTTCTAGGCTATGATCAATCTGGAGGAAGGTACATCATGCTCTCCTTCAAGCATCTGGGTGGTCCAAAGTGTGGGCTGACAAACATTGTAGGCCCTGTAAGTTCAGGATAGGAGACGTTAATCCTGTGGCCTTTCGCCTGAAATTACAGAGGACTCTTCAGATCAACAGTACTTTTCATTGTTCTCTCCTGAATCAGGTGTTCCTGTCCTTCAGGTTTACTCCAAGGAGTTCAATCAGGCCTCCACCAGTACTCGTCCAGGGGTGCCGGTAGTTTGTTGTGGAGAAGATCCTAGACGCCAGAATTTCCTGAGGATATTTTCAGTTTCAAGTCCACTGGAAAAGGTATTGACCAGAAGAGCATTCCTGGGTTCCAGAGAGGTCTTTGCATGCTCTTACCTTGAAGAGAAGATTCTTTGAGAACTTTCCAGACAAAACATTGTCTAGGGGTTCTTTAACCCCTCGTCAAGGGGGGTACTGTCACAAGCGGCCGCACTGCGAATGCTGTGTGAGTCAAACACTGGATGAGCATTCGCTGAATCTCCGCCTGCCTCCTGTCCATCATTCTGGGATCAGTCTGGATTGGCTCTGGCGTTTATATCCTTCTGGTGCATACGCTGCTCTGATCCCGGTGATAGCAATCACGTGATTCCGATTTGGTGTTATCTCCTGTATACAGTCAAGTACCCAGTTCTGTCATCTTTTGTTATCTGCCGTTTGTGTCATCTAGGTGGCATGATCTGCATATCTACTACCTGCCATTTGTGTCATCCTGGAGGCAAAGGCTGCACTCCAGCATCCATCGTATGCACTCCAGCATACCACTGCTTGTGTCATCCAGACAGCACATGCTGCACTCCAGCGTGCAGCGTACAAACTCCATCGTAGCACCGCTTGTGTCATCCAGGTGGCACAGGCCGCACTCCAGCGTATCATCGCTTTTGTCAACCTGGCGGCACAGGCCACAGCTTGCCAAGACTGCTACATGGCCCACAGGCCATGACCAGTTCTCAAAGCTGCTCCACGGCCACAGCTAGTCAACTATTCCAGCCCTCAAGGCTGTAGCTGGACTTTTTCCTTATACAAATACCTAAGTGCATAACAATTTCTTTGCAAACTACATCAGATACCTTTTGACTGTGGTAATGACATTTTACTCTGTGGACAACTGAAGAAACAAACCAAGGAAAATGATAATCACCAAGATTTTTCTTATAGCCTGCCACAGTGGTTTATTTAAAAAAATAATCCCACATTTTTTTCATTGGATTGCTGCTTTTATATGCCAATTATCATCATCAAGTTGATGATGATGAATGATGTATCAAATATATAATCAGATCTTTATATGCTTCAAACATATATTCATGAGGACGCGTTTAACACAGAGATGCACAAATTTTAAGATATGTGCAACTGTAAATGCACCTACTGTTTTTGTGTCACTAATTTTATATGTATATTTTGTATTTGCAGCCAACTCTGATTGACCCCACACACAGTGGTGTAACTTCATCCCAGGTGCCCGAAGGAAAGATAAATGTTGGTGCCCCCCCAAAATTTAAATTTACCACCCCCCCAGCACCTATGCCAGCCCCAGCTGCCACTGCTCCCCTATGCAATTCCTTTTATACAGTGCCCCTAGTAGTGGTCCCCTATGCAGTGCCCTTAGTAGAGGTCCCCCTATGCAGTACCTCCAAGTAGTGGTCCCCCTGTGCAGAGCCCCCAGTAGTAAGGCCCTTGTAGTGCCCCCAGTAGTAATGCCCTTTGAAGTGCCCCCAGTAGTAAGGGCCCCTGTAGTGCCCCCAGTTGTAGTGCTCCCAATAGTGCCCACAGTAATAAGGCCCCTGTAGTGCCCCCAATAGTAAGGCCCCTGTAGTGCCCCCATATGATGATCCCAGTAGTAATGCCACTGTAGTGCCCCCATATGATGCCCCCAGTAGTAAGGCCCCTGTAATGCCCCCAGTAGTAAGACCCCTGTAGTGCCCCCAGTAGTAAGCCCCCTGTAATGCCCCCAGTAGTAAGCACCCTGTAGTGCCCCCAGTAGTAAGCCCCCAGTAGTGCCCTGTAATGCCCCCAGTAGTAAGCCCCCTGTAGTGCCCCCAGTAGTAAGCCCCCTGTAGTGCACCCTGTAATGCCCCCAGTAGTAAGCCCCCTGTAGTGCCCCCAGTAGTAAGCCCCCTGTAGTGCCCCCAGTAGTAAGTCCCCTGTAGTGCCCCAAGTAGTAAGCCCCCTGTAGTGCCCCAAGTAGTAAGCCCCCTGTAGTGCCCCCAGTAGTAAGCCCCCTGTAGTGCCCCCAGTAGTAAGTCCCCTGTAGTGCCCCCAGTAGTAAGCCTCCTGTAATGCCCCCAGTAGTAAGCACCCTGTAGTGCCCCCAGTAGTAATGCCCCTTGAAGTGCCCCCAGTAGTAAGGGCCCCTGTAGTGCTCCCAATAGTGCCCCCAGTAATAAGCCTGTAGTGCCCCCAGTAGTAAGCCCCATGTAATGCCCCCAGTAGTAAGCCCCCATGTAATGCCCCCTATAGTGCCCCCAGTAGTAAGCCCCCAGTAATAACAAAACTGTGGCAGGGCATGCTGGGATGTGTAGTTTTACAACATCTGGGGGGGGGTCGCTTATTGCCCACACCTACCTGAACAGGTGAATTGACTAATTCATTGACAAATGTTAAATAAATATTGCAAATAATTAGCAAACTGGTGTTTGAATAATTCTCTTATTATTAGAAACATGGAAGGTGATTAATCAAAGCTTGGAGAGAGATAAAGTGCAGAGAGTTAAATTGCCAACTGATCAGCTCTTAACTGTCCCTTTACAGGCTGTTTGAAAAATGACAGTTAGGAGATAGATCGGCCGGGCCAACTGCAGAGCTTCATGGATTTGCGTACTGCTGTGAAACGCAAACCAGAAGCTGTCAACAGTCATCTACTCAGGCTAGCTCTGGAAGCAGAGCAGCGGGGTAGTGTCCTTATTACCATTATCCATTATTAGCTGTACCGATTCGTGTGTATGTACAGCACGCTGCTGCATGCCTGGCTCGTCTGCATATGAAAGGTGGCCTCGTGGGTGTTGTAGTATTCTTTCCATTTCATGGAGTGCTAATCTGTGGCTTTGGAAACTCCATTTCCCAGCATGCTCCGGGACCCGACAGCTTGCTAGAGCTGGAACATGTTTTAACAGGAAGTGTCAGGGATCTCACAACACACAGGAGACAATGTGATCTGCACAGCCCTTTTTATGTAAGCCTTCTGCTCTGGACCACTGTAGTAAATGTGATTATAACACACTTAACTCAGCTCTGTCCTGCTCTTCTACATCTACCACCCTCATATACACTATCCTCCTCTGCTACATCTATCACCCTCTTACAAACTATCCACCTCTGCTATATCTATCACCCTCTTACACACTATCCTCCTCTGCTACATCTATCACCCTCTAACACACTATCCACCTCTGCTACATCTATCACCCTCTTACACACTATCCTCTCTGCTACATCACGGGTGTGGGTAAAAGCCGGAAACATAGTAACTGCATTGAAAAAGCCGGAAACAATGTTAAGTGTATTGAAAAAGCCGGAAATCATAGTAAGTGTATTGAAAAAGCTGGAAATCCATAATAAATTTATTAGAATAGCCGGAAATCCATAGTAAATGTATTTGAAAAGCCATAAATCAAAGTAAATGTATTTGAAAAGCCGGAAATCATAGTAAATGTATTAGAAAAGCCGGAAATCATATTACATGTATTCAAAAAGCCAGAAATCACAGAAAATGTATGAGAAAAGCCGGAAATCATAGCAAATGTATTAGAAAAGCCAGAAATCATATTACATGTATTGAAAAAGCCGGAAATCATAGTAAAGTGCATTAAAAAAGCTGGAAATTATAGTAAATGCATTGAAAAAGCCGGCAATCATACATTTACTATAGATTTGCGTCTTTTCTAATACATTTACTATAGATTTCCGTCTTTTCTAATACAATTACTTTGACAGCCCCCGCCCCCATTAGGGCTGCTTCCATAAATTTCCCGGGCTGGTTTTCTGACCCAATCTGCCCCTTAATGTCTGTGCATTTTATTGTATTTTTCAAGCTTACAATGTGTTATTTTCGTCTTTAAGGGATGTATTCATGATGTTACTTATCGTAGTCCGAACGGACCCTGATAATTAACATTCTAACAATTCATCATTGTGGAGACAGCTGATCCAAAAATCATCTGTCCTGGTGATCAGCTTCACTGATACTTTCGGAGCAGTGAGACAAGTGCAAGCCCCCCAATATGACCCCTTCCATCAGGTACAAAAAGTTCTACTCCTGAATTTCCCACCTAAGTTATGATTGCTGTCACCTGTATTGAACTACTTAATTGATGAGACGGGTGTTTCACCACAGGTGGCTGCAGTCATAAATTAAGAAATCCAGGAGCAGAGCATTTTGTACCTACCTAATGGAACGGGTCATGTTGGAGGGTCTGCAAGTGCGCATGCGTGACCTACAGTGCCTGCAAGAGCCCCGATGTCTGGCAGAAGGAGCCGGACAGGGACGGAGGTATCAGAAAGGATCCCGCTTCGCAACCCGGTACTCCTTCACATAGGAAAGGAGTGAGTTGCGAGCTCTGAGTGGGAGCAAACGCCATCTGAAGATGGCGAATGCTCCTGCACTCAAGCTCCGAAAATATTGTATTTTCGGAGCTTGATGAATTCTGTCCCCAAACTAGTGTATGGGGAGAGCGGGCCATTCTGCCAGAGGACGCTAAGCAGGAAATACCTTCTTGCTGAATGGCCCGAATACTTATTTTCTACAATTGCAGGTGAAAATGTTACCTGCTTTTGTAGAAATTAAGTGATGATGAATAGACCCCTTAAACTCTACTAATATTATGATTATATTTTTTATTGTTTTAAGTAAATATTACTGTCCTGTACATTTTACAAAAGTTACTACTTTTCATTTTTTTTTCTGTTTCTGAGAAAACAATGGTGCTAATTGCAGATATCCCAGGGTGATACACTACAGAGGCTCATGGGCAGCTACCTGCAATTACATTTCACTGATTAAGGCACTTTAATGATGCTGCAGTATTCATGGTCCAAAGATACTCTAGGGCATACTGTACAATACCTGTCTTATAATTCACCTTTGTTTCTAGGCTGTTCATTAAGTCATTAAAATTCATGTTTATACATTCATTAAAATGAACTTGTACTGTATGCCTGTTTATTAAACATAACAATACATTAACAGCTAGGTAGTATACATCCCATTCTTGTGTTAATTCACCATAAAATATTAAAGAGGCACGTTACTCAGGGCTACACTATTCAGGTATTCTGGTTTTCATTTTTTTCTCTACCATTATTTCTATGTATGTATGGTTTCTGATTGATAACCACTTATAAATTGCTTTTAAACATTTCAGTCATACAGTAGGTGTAGCAAGAGTTTTAGAACAGTGCATGGTCACTCAATGCAAATATACTAATTTAGGCAGATGGGTATGGAAATGTTTCAGATATATAATTGGATACAAAAAGTGATAACATATTAACATATTTAAAATATATAGGTTTACCCAAGTCACATACTGCTGGGTCTTGTAGTCCCACCACAGCTGTAAGACTACAGGTTGCTTGGAGTTGTAGTCCCACCATATCTGTAAGCCCACAGGCTGCTGGGAGATGTAGTCTCACTACAGCTGTAAAGCCACAGGTTGCTGGGATGTGAAAATGATAAACAAAAAATTGACAGTCCCAAACAGCATCCCCTGCCCTGCGGTGCCCTGTGCCATGGCACGTGTTGCACCACCCTATTTATGGCTCTGCATCAGCACACTGCACTCACCACTATCCCAGTGTCCTCCTGTCAGTGCTCCGAGCCCCTTTCAGCCACCAGGGCCTGGTCTCTGGAGTCCAGACCCATGTCGCCACCGCGATGGTGTCCAGAGCTCCAACCAGTTCCTGGAGCACGCCACTGCTCCCAGCTATTGGCACCCGAAGGTGCACGCTAGCTGGAGCAGATGACAACTTCTGGTTTGCATTTCAGTGAGGGAGTGAGGAAGCCAGCCCTGCAGGAAGTATGAGCCAAGGAGGCCAGGCAGGGGGGAGCATGGAACCAGCCCAGTGGGAACTTTCCTGCTCTCCTGGTGGCCCACTCCACCCCTGGGTATATCCACAGCGCAATACAAATTCCCATTGTTACATGTGTTACAACTATTACAACAAGTAAAGTGAAAACAGGTACGACATAAATGCTGTGGATACTAAAACTTCATTATTAGTAATGTTTAGTATGCAATATATCTTGACAGTATAACAGGTTTCACCCTTGCACAATGTTATTGCCATGGTATAAAAATTAATAACCTCAGAATGTGTCATGTCTGCATAAAATCGCTAGCAGATCATTCTATCTTCAGCCTTCTTAGTAACCCTATGGCTAATCAGAATGATCAACTGAACTAAGATGCTGATACCGGTGTAACTACATACAAAGAAGCAGTCACTGGATCCGACACTTCTATAAAACGTTTTTCTAACCTCCCCTCCATTACCACCAGCTGCAACCATAAATGGTCCATAACTGTCAATAACGCTGCCTTTAAGATCCGAATTCAATTAGCTGCAGTAATTAATCCGTAGGTTTCACTTAGTGGATTTCTGTTGGAGCTTGAGGGAAACTTGAGCAGAAATCCGTGGTAAGTGCCCTTATCATGGGTGTCACAAACCTGTTAACCCATAGATCTAGTTACTATGGGTTAACAAGCGTTATACGTTACGTAGCCAAAACCACCACATGTCATCTTGCTTAAAGACCGTTTGGACCTCAAAATCCAAGTACTGTTTAATATGCCTATAGTGAAGCCGCCTATCTGGACAGACACCTTATATTGCTGGGACTTTAGCAGTTCATTAATGTGGGTACAAACTAGGGATGAGCAGGTTCCAATTTCTGAAATCCGAAATACCCCGTGCCACCACAATCCGAGCCGGGAACCGAGTCCGGCTCAGGTTTGCCTGCCAGACTCGGTTCCCGGAACGAGGCAAAATGTCATCATCCTGGTGTCAGATTCTCGCGTGACCCGGACTTTGCACATTTCATGCCTCCCGCCATCTTCACTCCAGTCCTGGAGGGTAGTGAGAGGACGTGTCTCTCTAGTGTCTGTGGGAAAGTGGCGTGACATGTGTTGGCGACCTGCTCTGCTGTATCAGTCTTGGAGTACCTGCTCTGCTGTATCAGTCCAGTCCAGTGGTGCTGTGCTGCTGTATCAGTCTGGGGGTGACCTGCTCTCCTGTATCAGTCCAGTGGTGCTGTGCTGCTGTATCAGTCTGGGGGTGACCTGCTCTGCTGTATCAGTCAAGTCCAGTGGTGCTGTCCTGTGCTGTATCAGTCTGGGGGTGACCTGCTCTGCTGTATCAGTCTGGGAGTACCTGCTCTGCTGTATCAGTCCGTCCAGTGGTGCTGTGCTGCTGTATCAGTCTGGGGGTGACCTGCTCTGCAGTATCAGTCCAATCCAGTGGTGCTGTGCTGCTGTATCAGTCTGGGGGTGACCTGCTCTGCTGTATCAGTCCAGTCAAGTGGTGCTGTCCTGTACTGTATATTCAGTCCAAATATGTTTTACAGGGGCTGCTCTGTGTGGTGTAGGGCTACGGTGCCCTGTGCTGTGTATTCACTCCAGTCTCCAAATAAAAAGGGGTGATTTAATTCATCCAAATAATTTTTACAGCGGTTGTTTAATTAATCCAAAAATATACAGGGCCTTCCCGTGTACTGTATATTGTAGGTCTACGGTGCCCTGTGCTGTGTATTCATTCCAGTCTCCAAATAAAAAGGGGTGATTTAATTCAACCAAATAATTTTTACAGGGGTTAGTCACTCCATAAAAATAATGCACTCCATAAAAATAATGGAGGACAATAATTTAGAGGATAAAATAGGGAAAGATCAAGAACTACTTCCTCCTAGTGCTGAAGCTGCAGCCACTATTCATGACATAGATGATGAAATGCCATCAACATCGTCTGCCAAGGCCGATTCCCAGTGTCATAGTAGAGGGCATGTAAAATCCAAAAAGCCAAGTTCAGTAAAATGACCCAAAAAATAAATTTAAATCATCTGAGGAGAAACGTAAACTTGCCAATATGCCATATGGTTCAGCTTCACATGACGATGGAAGCCCTCCTCCTCCCGCTAGAAAAATGAAAAGAGTTAAGCTAACAAAAGCACAGCATAGAACTGTGCATTCTAAGAAGATATCACAAATCCCCAAGGAGAGTCCAAGTGTGGCAGCAGTTGCGAAGCCTGACCTTCCCAACACTTAACAGGAAGAGGTGGCTCCTTACACCATTTGGACGCCCTCTGCAACTGCTGAAAGGAGCACCCACAGTCCAGTTGCTGATATTCAAATTGAAGAGGTGTAGCTGGCACTGAGGAGGAAGTTGACGAGGAGGATTCTGATGGTGATGTAGTTTGTTTAAATCAGGCACCAGTTGTTGTATGTGGGATGAAAAAGCCCATTGGCATGCCTGGGCAGAAGACCAAAAAATCCACCTCTTTGGTCTGGAATTATTTCTATCCAAATCCGGACAACAACTGTCTTGCCATATGTACCATATGTAAAGGTGAAATAAGTAGGGGTAAGGATGTTAACCACCAAGGAACATCCTCCTTTATAAGTCACCTGCAGCGCGTTCATACAAAGTCACTGTCAAGTTGAGAAACTGTGGCTAAGACCGTAAGCAGTCCAGGGACACCTAAATCCCTTTGTCCTGTTGTATCCAAGCGGCTGCAAACCACACCAGCAACTCCCTCCTCGTCAATATCCTCCTCAATCAGGATCGGAAGTAGTCCTGCAGGCCATGTCACTGGCATGACTGACTCCTCTCCTATCCAGGATTCCTCCGGAGGATCCTGCATAGCTACGCCTAATGCTGCCATTGCTGCTGGGAGTTGTTCATCATCCCAGAGAGGAAGTAGGAACACCACTACTTCTTTTACTAAGCAATTGACCATCCAACAGTCCTTTGCAAGGAGGATGAAGTACGACAGCAGTCATCCTGTTGTAAAGTGGATAACTGAGGCCTTGACAGCTATGTTGGTGTTAGACGAGCATCCGGTATCCACCATTAGTGCAGTGGGATTTAGACAATTGATGGAGGTAGTGTGCCCCCGGTGCCAAATGCCATCTAGATTCCACTTCACTAGGCAGGCAATACCGAGAATGTACAGAGACGTTAGAAAAAGTGTCCTCAGTGTCTTAAAAAATGCGGTTGTATTCAATGTCCACTTAACAACTGACATCTTGACAAGTGGAACAGGGCAGACTAAGGACTATATGACTGTGACAGCCCACTGGGTAGATGTATCGCCTTACGCAGCAACAACAGCAGCATCACCAGTAGCAGCATCTCAGAACTGCCAGCTCGTTCCAAGGCAGGCTACACTGTGTATCGCTTTCAGTAAAAGGCACACTGCCGACAACCTCATAGAGAAACTGAGGGAAATCATCGCCCAATGGCTTACCCCACTTAGACTCTCCTGAGGATTTGTGATATCTGACAATGCCACCAATATTGTGCGGGTATTACATCTGGGCAAATTACAGCACGTCCCATGTTTTGCTCACACAATAAATTTGGTGGTGCAGAATTTTTTTGCAAAATGACAGGGGCATGCAGGAGACGCTTTTGGTGGCCCAAAAAATTTCGGGCCACTTTCACCATTCAACAACTGCATGCCGAAGACTAGAGTGCCATCAAACACTCTTGAACCTGCCCTGCCATCACCTGAAGCAAGAGGTTGTAATGCGGTGGAACTCAACCCTCTATATGCTTCAGAGGATGGAGGAGCAGCAAAAGGCCATTCAAGCCTATACATCCACCTATGACATAGGCAAAGTAGGGGGTATGCACCGGACTCAAGTTAAATGGAGAATAATTTCCGTGTTGTGCAAGGTTCTCCAACCCTTCAAACTTGCCACACGTGCAGTCAGTTCAGAAACTGCCAGCTTGAGTCAGGTCATTCCCCTCATCAGGCTTTTGCAGAAGCAGCGAGAGAAAGTGAAGGTGGAGCTATGATGGAGCGATTCCGCTCAGTATGTGGGACTTGTGGATGAAGCCCTTCATTTGCTTTGCCAGGATTCGAGGGTGGTCAATCTGTTGAAATCAGACCACTACATTCTGGCCACCGTGCTCGATCCTAGGTTTAAAGCCTATGTGGTGTCTCTCTTTCCGGCCAACACAAGCCTGCAGAGGTGCAAAGACCTGCTGGTGAAAACACTGTCAGCTGAAGTGGAACATGACATGGCAACAGCTCCCTCTTCACTTTCTCCCACAACTGGGGCTGCTAGGAAACAACTTAACTATACTAACCAGCCCACTGGTGGTGATGCAGGCCAGACAGGACCAAGTTTGGACATCTGGCCCAGACTGAAGGACCAGCCAACAATTTCTGACATGTCTACTGTCACTGCATTTGATGCTGTCACAATTGAAAGAATGGTCGAGGATTACATCGGTGACAGCATCCAAGTAGGCATGAAAAATGGGCAATTTGGAGGCCCCTGTCTCTATTTTACCTAAGTTGTCCCCCCTCCAGTGTGTACTCCGAAAGAGTGTTCAGTGCAGCTGGTAACCTTATTAACGAAAGGTGTAGGAGGTTGATTCCACAAAATGTGGAGAAGATGATGTTCATCAAAATTAATGATCAATTCTTCCAGGAGGACCAGCCTCCAGAAAGTACAGAGGGACCTGTGGTGGTGGATTCCAGTGGGGATGAATTAATACTCTGTGAGGATGATGATGTACACAACACCGAAGAGAGTGAGGAATCGGTGGATGAGGATGAGGATGACATCTTGCCTCTGCAGAGCCAGTTTGTGCAGGACAGATTAGTTGCCAGCTTGTTTTGTGGGGGCCCAAACGAACCAATCATTTCAGCCACAGTCATGTGGCAGACCCTGGTGCTGAAATGATTGGTTTGTTAAAGTATGCATGTCCTGTTTATACAACATAAGGGTGGGTGGGATGATCCAAGGACAAATCCTCTTGCACCTCTTTTTTTCTTTTCATTATGTACTCTTTGGGGCCTAGTTTTTTAAACTGCCATCCTGTCTGCCACTGCAGTGCCACTCCTAGATGGGCCATGTGTTTGCACCGCCCACTTGTGTCGCATAGCATAGTCATCCAGCTACCTCGGTGCAACTTTTTGGCCTCAAAACAATATTGTGAGGTGTTCAGAATAGACTGGAAATGAGTGGAAATTAATGTTATTGAGGTTAATAATAGTGTATGAACAAAAAAAAAACACATTCTGTGACTTAAGCTGTTTTCATGCTTTTTTCCAAAAAGTACAGATCCAAAACCAAAACCCAGAAGGGTGGTTTTGGCAAAACCAATCCAGATCCAAAACACGAACAAAGATCCAGATCCAAAACCAAAGCACAAAAAGTGTCCAGTGCACACCCCTAGTACAAACTAGACCTTCATTCAATGTTTTGTACTAGTATATTGCTGTGATTATTTGAATGTATGCTAATTTACTTTTTGAATATTGAACTTTTATGTGGAACATTTTATTGCTCTTTATTTAATAAATGTTGAATTATTACTCTTATCAGCCGCACCATTATATTTTACTGAATATGTATATATTTTTATTGGTAATATCAATTTTATTTTTAATAGCAGTTAACCCGTAATAGCTTTGCATATTTATTCTTACAAAATTAAAATATGCTTTGACACTTTACTTAATCAGTACATAAGAAGTGAAGGCAAAGAAAATAATACATTTTGGACTTCCTCACATATAAGACTATCTACTATACTACTCTTATCATACTGCTCTGGACACTACAAAACAAACATATTTCCAATCTCTCATCTCTGCAATAAAGCCTCTAATTCCAAGTGACTTTTTAATACATTTAAATCACTTCGTACCCCTCCTTCACCCAACACACCTGCTACTATCCATGCACAAAATCTTGCTTCCTATTTCAAGGACAAGATTGATAAGATCCGAAATGAAATGGTATGCACTTTCTCTGCCAGAGACCTGTTCAATTCCCTACCTGAACCCTCTGGCACATTCTCTTCATTTGACTCCACACATGAAGATGAAGTATCTACACTCTTCTCATCTTCCTACTATACAACTTCTCCTCTTGATCCTATACCCTCACAGATCAGCAGAGCTCTGTCTCCTGTGCTCATCCTAACCTTAACTAAAATCTGTAATCTCTCTACTGGCATCTTTCCATCACTGTTCAAGCATGCAGTTATCACTGACATTATGAAAAAACTAAACTCTGACCCTTACTCTTTCCCAAATTAGCCCCCTTCTCCCAGCTCCCATGTCCCTACAAGCTACTTGAGAGACTTGCCTACACTCGCCTCACACACTTTCTTAACTCACACAACTATTTGGACTCACTTCAGTCAGGCTTTCATTCCCAACACCACAGAGACAGCACTGACTAAAGTAGCAAATTATCTGGTTACTGCCAAGTCTAAAGGCCATTACACACTTCTTCTAGATCTCTCTGCTGCTTTTGACACTGTTGACCACTCTCTTCTCATACAAACATCACAATCCCTAGGTCTTCAGGACACAGCCCTTTCTTGGTTCTCATCCTACCTATCTAATCACTCTTTCATTGTTCATTATTCTGATTCTGCATCCTCTTTGCTACCTCTATCAGTTGGAGTATCGCAAGGCTCAGTCTTAGGACCTTTGCTTTTCTCAATCTATACCACCTCTCTTGGCAAACTAATCAGATCTTTGGGATTTCAGTATGATCTGTATATGGATGATACTCAGAGTTACTTATCCTCCGCAGATTTGTCACCATCTGTATTGGTCCATGTCACTGAATGTCTTTCTGCCATTTCATTTTGGATGTCATCTCACCACCTCAAACTAAATATTTCCAGAACAGAATTAATTCTATTTCCACCAGCCAATAGTAGTTATCAACCTGATATCACTGTTGATAATTTAACAATCAACCCCATCCCACAAACCTACTGCCTTGGTGTTATCCTTGACTCTGAACTGTCCTTTGTTCCACACATTCAATCTGTCTAAACAACATATCCAAAATTTGATCATATCTTACACAAGACACACCAAAACTCTAATCCATGCACTCATTATTTCCCGCATTGACTATTGCAATAGTCTCCTCACTGGTCTTCCCAAAAACAGATATTTGCCACTACAATCCATTTTGAATGCAGCTGTGAGGCTGTTCTTCCTCGCCAAATGTTCATCGTCTGCTGATTCGCTCTGTGAGTCCCTCCATTGGCTTCTCATTTTCTACTAATTCAATATAAAGTAATTTGACTACACAAACAGCTATTAACCAAACCACACTGACATACATCTCTTCACTTATCTCAAAATATCTCTCAACCTGAACACTCACTCTGCACAAGATCTGTGTCTCTCATCCAAGTGCATTACTTGCTCCCATGCATGGTTACAGGACTTTTTTCGGGCTGCTCCCACTCTGTGGAATGCCCTCTCATGCACAATAAAACTTTCTGCTAGTCTCCAAACTTTCAAGCTTTCCCTGAAAACTCACCTCTTCAGACAAGCTTATCAGATTCTAGAACCACTCACATAACTTTCATAGCTTCCCTATCAAATTGCATCCATTCTAACTGCCCACACATAACCTCACATATTTTCTTTCTTCACTTAGGCCAACATTTCTGTTTCACTGGTTCATACAGCCCATCAAGAACCTCTGCAATCTGGCTGGACCAATATGCAATATGTAGCACCCATCCTTGTGTATCAATGCCTATTTCCCTATAGTTTGTTTGCAAGAAGGGCCCTCTTACCTCTATGTCTATCTGTTATCACCCAATTTTGTTCTATTAATTTGTTTCCAATTGTAAAGCACAACAACATATGCTGTGCTATATAAGAAAACTGTTAATAGTAATATTATTATTATTATTATTATTATTATTATTATTATTATTGATAAGTTGAGGATTTCGACCAATCAGAGCTCAGGAAGAATCAATATTATATGCTGAAGACAGCTATAAAAGAGCAGAAAATGTAGTCTAGATGAAAGAAAATAAAAAAAGCAAATAAATGGTAAAAAAATAAGAAAATATTAAAAGAATGGAAGGCCACCAAATTAGAAAGTCTTAAAACTAAAGGGATATGGAGTGTATATATATATATATATATATATATATATATATATATATATATAGATTTTTTTTTTTTTTTTGCTAAGTTGTGTATTAGATAGCTTTCCCAAAACAAAGTGATTATAGAGATAGCATAGATGAACCATTTGGTGTATCTATGGCTTTACTAGCTATGATTTCAACAGAGGGTAAGGAAGAATCACTAAAATTTTCAGTGCTGGGACTGACTGTGATTAGAATAGGTGAATCACCCACTTTGTTAAGCCACTTCTACTAAAGCTATAAACCTGGCACTGTTCAAGTGCTATAATTGTCACAAGATAGGTTACAAAGCAAACTGTAAGCAGAGAAAAGTAAGTCCTGTGCAGAAACAGAAATGTGAGGAGAGAGATCAGTCAGCACTATCACAGATAACCACAGAAAAAACTATTGGTATATCGATTCAGGTGCTAAAAGTCACTGCAACAGGGAATGGTTCACTGAGATAAGTGAGTGAGGACCTATCACAATCAAGGGATTTGGCAATCAGACATTGACAGTCACAGAATTTACAACAATTAAAGAGATTTGGACTGAGAATAAAAGTCACAGAGATCCAAAATATATTTTATGTAGCAGAGTGGGAATAAATCGTATTGCCATCAGTGTCCTAGAGAATAGAGGCCACAGTGTTCAATTCATCAAAGTAAAGTGCATTTCGAGAAATAAAAGTGTGACAATCGATGTACCAATGTGGGCATCTCTATATACGCTAATGGGCGTATATATACACAAAGTGATCACTCGCCAATACAGAGTAGGCATGCTTATTCCTTTCCGAGCACGTGCCTGTCTTGACGTCACTTAGCTGAATTTGCCTACGCCGTGAGCGAATGATAGCATCTAGCGAACGGATCTGAATCAGGTCCTAAATGAACAAATTGTATGGAATGCCCTTCTTAATCTGTATTTATTCTGTTCATTATCGGATGAACATACATATCTGAGTCAGACTCTGTTCAGAAGTTCAAGTCACTAGTCATAGACTTACTCAGTCAGAACTAAATGCATAGAATACCTGCTGTGAGATGAACTGCACATAGTACATGTGCAGGGGTTTTGGAATTGCAGAGAGAAAATCCAAAGAGCTTCAAAACGAAAGATATGGAAAAGCAATTCCAAAGATGACATCTTTTGTGTTGCAGCTCATTGCTCTGCTCTCTCTCTACAATTCCAGACACAGACATGTATGTGTGTGTGTAATGCAGTGGTGCAAGTATGCTCGCTGTAGGCCACAAATCACAAGGGGTCATGGCCATGTGTCACGCTATGACCCATTGTGGCCTTTGGCAAGTGTACTTGCACCACTGCATTACACACACACATATACAGTATATTCAGTATATATGTGTGTATGTTATAATAAAAATAAATCATGATAGAACTCAGAAACAATGAAGTACAGTAGGTCCCCAATTTGTGTTAAATGATGGATCACTGAATTAAGACAAAGGGCTCTATTTACTACAATCCGCATATTGAATGCAGATTGTAGCGTGACATTAACGACTGAATTCGCATTGTGAATTCAGGCAAAATCACAGGGATTTACTACAAATTCCTTGCAGGGACAGAGCTTGCGATAAAGCTCAGTCCCTGCGAATCCCCTCCGCACACTAGTCACGGTATTTTCGCAAAAAATACCGAGACAAAGTGCCCGCACATGCGTTAAACGGCCGTCCCTGCTACCCCCCACCGGCGCTAAGCCCCGCCCCCCATGATCACAGACCCCCACGACCCCCTCTCCCTTAATTACACTTACCTGCATGATCCGGGCCTCCGGTGTTGTCCTCCATGTCCTCCGGTCAGGTGATATCCCATACTGCACTGGGACCCTATCACCTGATGACCGGGCAACAGTGCACTATGGGAGACCAGCTGACCAGAGGGAGGATATCACCCGTAGACTAGGGGTGAGCGGGTTCAGATTTCTGAAATAGAGGCAGACTCGGATCTGAAATCGAGACAAAACGTCATCATCCCGCTTTCCGGGTCTCGCGGGTTTTGGGTTCTATATAAGGTACCCGTGTCGTTGCCATTTTCTCTCAGCTGTGGACAGTGAAGAGGGAGGGTGGGAGTTTGGGCTGGCTGGGCTGTGTAGTGTAGTGTAGTATTGTGCTGTGCTGTGCTGCTGTTGTCCATAGGGGCTGTGTCCACTCCTCCAAAGTCCATAGGGGCTGGCTGTGTTGTGCTGTGCTGCTGTTGTCCATAGGGGCTGTGTCCACTCCTCCAAAGTCCATAGGGGCTGGCTGTGTTGTGCTGCTGTTGTCCATAGGGGCTGTGTCCATTCCTCCAAAGTCCATAGGGGCTGGCAGTGTTGTGCTGTGCTGCTGTTGTCCTAAGGGGCTGTGTCCACTCCTCCAAAGTCCATAGGGGCTGGCTGGACTGTGTTGTGCAGTCAGTTGTCCATAGGGGCTGTGTCCACTCCAAAGTCCTGTGCAGTGTCCCAGTGCTAAAGGGGTGCTGTAGTGTTGTCCAGGGGGTGCTCTGTCCATCAGGGGTGCTCCCACCAAGTGCAAAAAAAAAAATTTTTTTGTGTTTGTGAATTGTGTGCGCAGTAGCAGCACGTGCATCAACAAAGTAGTGCCAAGCGTGCGCCTGTGTCATAAGTAAAGGGCCGGCTGGATTGACCTTTAAAGGGTGCTGTAACCCCCAAAGTGCACTCTAAACAAATTAAAAAAATATATTCTGTGTTTGTGAATTGTGTGACTGTGGCTGCATGTGCATCAACAAAGGAGCAGAGCCAAGCATGCGGCTGTGTCCCATAAGTAAAGGGCCGGCTGGCTTGTCCGTTAAAGGTGCTGTTACCCCCAAAGGGCACTCCAAATAAAATAAAAAAATATATTTTTTTGTGTTTGTGAATTGTGTTCGCAGAAGCCGCACGTGCATCAACAAAGTAGCGCCAAGCATGCGCCTGTGTCATAGGTAAAGGGCCGGCTGGCTTGACCGTTAAAGGGTGGTGTAACCCCCAAAGTGCACTCCAAACAAAATAAAAAAATATTTTCTGTGTTTGTGAATTGTGTGCACTGTGGCTGCACGTGCATCAACAAAGGAGCAGTGCCAAGCATGCATCTGTCTGTTAAAGGGTGGTGTAACCCCCAAAGTGCACTCCAAACAAAATAAAAAAATATTTTATGTGTTTGTGAATTGTGTGAACTGTGGTTGCACGTGCATTAATAAAGGAGCATCGCCAAGCATGCATCTGTCTGTTAAAGGGTGGTGTAACCCCTAAAGTGTGCTCCACAAAGAATAAAAAATTCTTCTTTTTTTTCTGTCTTTGTGAATTGTGTGGGCTTAAGCTGCACGTGCATCAACAAAGGAGCAGCGCCAAGCATGCGCCTGTGTCCCATAAGTAAAGAGCCGGCTGGCTCATTTCTTAAAGGGTGGTGTAACCCACAAAGTGCACTAGTCTCCAACAAAAATGAAAAATTATTTTCTGTGTTTGTGTGTGCCTTAGCCGCACGTATATATCAATATAACATAAATGGAGGACCAAACTTTCTCCGATAAAAATAAAATAGGGAAAGATCAAGAACCAATTCCTCCTAGTGCTGAAGCTGCTGCCACTAGTCATGACATAGACGATAACATGCCATCAACGTCGTCTACCAAGGCCGATGCCCAATGTCATAGTAGGGGGCACATACAATCCCAAATGACAAAGTTCAGGAAAATGACCTTGGAAAAAACATTTAAATCATCTGAAGAGAAACGTAAACTTGCCAATATGCCATTTACGACACGGAGTGGCAAGGAACGGCTAAGGTCTATCCCTATGTTCATGACTAGTGGTTCAGCTTCACATGATGATGGAAGCCCTCCTCCCGCTAAAAAAATCAAACGAGTTAAGCTGGCAAAAGCACAGTGAAGAACTGCATTCTAAGAAGATATCACAAATCCCCAAGGAGAGTCCAAGTGTGGTGGCGGTTGCGATGCCTGACCTCCACAGCACTGGACAGGAAGAGGTGGCTCTTTCCACCATTTGTACGCCCCCTGCAAGTGCTGAAAGGAGCACCCACAGTCCACTTGCTGCTATGCAAATTGAAGATGTCACTGTTGAAGTACAACAGGATGAGGATACTGGTGTAGCTGGCGCTGAGGAGGAAGTTGGCGAGGAGGATTCTGATGGTGATGTGGTTTGTTTAAATCAGGCTCCGGGGGAGACAGTTGTTGTCCGTGGAATGAAAAAGCCCATCACGGTCATGCCTGGGCAGAAGACCAAACATTCCACCACTTTGGTCTGGCAATATTTCTATCCAAATCCGGACAACAACTGTCTTGCCATATGTACCATATGTAAAGGTGAAATAAGTAGGGGTAGGGATGTTAACCATATAGGAACATTCTCCCTTATATGGCACCTGCATTGCGTTCATAAAAAGTTACTGTCAAGTTCAGAAACTTTGGCTAAGACCGTAAGCAGTCCAAGGACACCTAAATCCCATTGTCCTGTTGTATCCAAGCGCCTGCAAACCACACCGTCAACTCCCTCCTCGTCAATTTCCTCCTTAGTCAGGATCGGAAGTAGTCCTGCAGGCCATGTCACTGGCATGACTGACTCTCCTATCCGGGATTTCTCCGGAGGATCCTGCATTGCTATGCCTCCTGCTTCCGCTGCTGCTGTTGCTGCTGCTGGAAGTCGTTCATCATCCCAGAGAGGAAGTAGGAACACCACTACTTTTACTAAACAATTGACCCTCCAACAGTCCTTAGCGAGGAGGATGAAGTACGACAGCAGTCATCCTGAAGCAAAACATATAACTGAGGCCTTGACTGCTATATTGGTGTTAGATGTGCGTCCGGTATCTGCCATTAGTGTAGTGGGATTTAAACAATTGATGGAGGTAGTGTGTAGCCGGTTCCAAATCCCGTCTAGATTCCACTTCACTAGGCAGGCGATACCGAGACTACAGAAACGTCAGAAAAAGTGTCCTCAGTGTCCTGAAAAAGGCAGTTGTACCCAATGTCCACTTAACCACGGACATGTGGACAAGTGGAACAGGGCAGACTAAGGATTATATGACTGTGACAGCCCACTGGGTAGATGTATCACCTTACGCAGCAACAACAGCAGCGTCACCAGTAGCAGCATCTCAGAAACGCCAGCTCATTCCAAGGCAGGCTACACTGTGTATCACCGGTTTCAGTAAGAGGCACACCACTGATAACCTCTTAGAGAAACTGAGGGAAATCATCGCCCAGTGGCTTACCTCACTTAGACTCTCCTGGGGATTTGTGATATCTGACAACGCCACCAATATTGTGCGGGCATTACATCTGGGCAAATTCCAGCTCGTCCCATGTTTTGCTCACACAATAAACTTGGTGGTGCAGAATTTTCTGAAAAGCGACAGGGGCGTGCAGGAGACGCTTTGGGTGGCCCGAAAAATTTGTGGCCACTTTCGCCATTCAGTGACTGCGTGCCGAAGACTGGAGCGCCAGCAAACACTCTTGAACCTGCCCCGCCATCACCTGAAGCAAGAGGTTGTGACGCGGTGGAACTCAACCCTCTATATGCTTCAGGGGATGGAGGAGCAGCAAAAGGCCATTCAAGCCTATACATCCACCTATGACATAGGCAAAGGAGGGGGTATGCACCTGACTCAAGTGCAGTGGAGAATGATTTCCGTGTTGTGCAAGATTCTCCAGCCATTTGAACTTGCCACACGTGAAGTCAGTTCAGAAACTGCCAGCTTGAGTCAGGTCATTCCCCTCATCAGGCTTTTGCAGAAGCAGCCAGAGAAAGTGAAGGTGGAGCTAAGATGGAGCGATTCCGCTCAGTATGTGGGACTTGTGGATGAAGCCCTTCATTTGCTTTGCCAGGATTCGAGGGTGGTCAATCTGTTGAGATCAGACCACTACATTCCGGCCACCGTGCTCGATCCTAGGTTTAAAGCCTATGTGGTGTCTATCTTTCCGGCTGACACAAGCCTGCAGAGGTGCAAAGACCTGCTGGTGAAAACACTGTCAGCTGAAGTGGAACGTGACACGTCAACAGCTCCTTCTTCATTTTCTCCCGCAATTGGGGCTGCCAGGAAAAGACTTAGGTATCCTAAGCAACCCGCTGGCGGTGATGCACGGCAGACAGGACCAAGTTTGGACATCTGGTCCGGACTGAAGGACCTGGCAACAATTTCTGACATGTCTACTGTCACTGCATATGATTCTGTCAACATTGACAGAATAGTGGAGGATTACATCGGTGACAGCATCCAAGTAGGTATGTCAGACAGTCTGTTCCTGTACTGGCAGGAAAAAGAGGCAATTTGGAGGCCCCTGTAGAAACTGGCTCTATTTTACCTGAGTTGCCCCCCCTCTAGTGTGTACTCCAAAAGAGTGTTTAGTGCAGCCGTGAACCTTGTCAGCGAAAGGCGTAGGAGGTTGCTTCCACAAAATGTGGAGAAGATGATGTTCATAAAAATGAATTATCATCTCTTCCAGGGAGACCAGCCTCCAGAACGTACAGAGGGACCTGTGGTGGTGGATTCCAGCGGGGACCAGTTAATAGTCTGTGAGGATGAGGATGTACACAACACTGAAGAGGGTGAGGAATCGGTGGATGAGGAGGATGAGGACGACATCTTGCCTCCGTGGAGCCAGTTTGTGCAGGGACAGATTAATTGCCAGCTTGTTTTGTAGGGGCCCAAACGAACCAATCATTTCAGCCACAGTCGTGTGGTAGACCCTGGCGCTGAAATGATTGGTTTGTTAAAGTGTGCATGTCCTGTTTATACAACATAAGGGTGGGTAGGAGGGCCCAAGGACAATTCCATCTTGCACCTCTTTTTTTTCTTTGCATTATGTACTGTTTGGGGCCTAGTTTTTCAAACTGCCATCCTGTCTGCCACGGCAGTGTCACTCCTAGATGGGCCACGTGTTTGTGCCGCCCACTCGTCTCGCTTAGCATAGTCATCCAGCTACCTCGGTGCAAGATTTTGGACATAAAAACACTATTGTGAGGTGTTCAGAATAGACTGGAAAAGGTTATTGAGGTTAATAATAGCATAGGAGCAGAAAAACCCACAAATTCTGTGATTTTAGCTGTTTTTATGCTTTTTAAAAAAAAAAATACAGATTCAAAACCCAGAACCCAAAACACGGTAGGGTGGTTTTGGCAAAACCGATCCAGATCCAAAACACGAAGAAAGATCCAGATGAAAAACCAAAACACAAAACATGAAAAGTGGCCTTTGCACACCCCTACCGTAGACCCGATCACCAGTCCCTGGAGTCAGGTAAGTTAATTTTTTTTTTTTTTTACAATTTTTTTTTCTTTTTTTTACAGTAATCAGCTTGCGGTTTAGACCACACAGCTGATTACTGGGGCCAGCTCCATGCTCTGCTCTCACCATTAGAGCAGAGTAGGAGTACGGTAACTGGGGGAGACCCTGGATAACGCGACCTCCAGGTGGCGTTATTATCACAGGGCTTTCCCCGTTATTTTATCACAATTTATTTTTAGTAACTTTGGTCGGATCACATTTCCCATTACAATTATGGGAAATGTGATCTGATTACTAAAAATAAGTGATACTTAGGGGTTGGAGTAGAATTTTACAAATTCTACTCCAATTAACCAGTAATATCTATAGGTGATACTAAAATAATGTGAAAAGGGTGTGAAAACACCCTTTTTCACTTTATTTTAGTCAAAATAATGTTAATAAATAGATCCCTAAAGAAGAAACATTAGTGCAATGTGCATAAACAAAGAAAGTAAAGACAGTACTAGCATATAGAAAATATGAAATGAAGGATATGTGACAAGTCATCATAAATTATTTAGCGTTATGAATTTTTAATAAAAATATTAGAACATTGGGACACAATATGTAGACAATTTAACACAATGCGATGGGAAACTTTATGATGAACTATCCTTATAATTGTATAAAGAAAATGGATACAGATTAAATAAGGAAATTCCATGCAATTTGTTCATTTAGTCCCCTTGGCTGAACATTGGCCCTCATTCAGACCCACTCGCAAGCGGGCGCACGTACGTTAGGCGTACGTACAAAATTATTTAAATTCAATGGCTCGCTCGTATTTTCGTTCGCATCTAAAATTCCTCCCTAAACTCAGGCGACCCCTCCTCTAACTAACGAGCGTGCGAAATAGCGAGCGTACATCCCCGAAATGGTTTGAAGGGAACGCACGCACAAGTGAAACCGGAAGTGGCCTTGTCAGATGTTGATTACCTGCTCCTTTATTCTGCCTACCTCCCTCAATCGTATCATGCCAATCAATGTATCAATTAGCTTAATTGTTTGTTTTTTTTCAACACAATGCAAGAAACTTTACTCTTGTCCGTGTTTGTGTTTACCCGCAGAATACGTACGGATGGAACATTCGCTTTTATTGTTCAAAAAACATGTGAACCACAATTAAACAATTGTTCTATTGCTGTGGATCCCCGCATATTTCCCGGGGTTCATTTATTTTTTTAAATTTGCAAACGCATGTCACTGCATCAAGCCTATCATAACTCTCCAGAGATTTCTGGCCCTGTTGAACACATGACTCATACACTAACCAATAAAATTGCTCCTGTTAATTTCCAAAATACATTAGCCAATCAGAAATTTTTTGCACACTTTATCAAAAATGTTTTGTATGAAAAACTCCATTGCCATCATGAGAGCCTCTGCATTCACCAGGCGCGAGCTGCTGGTGCTTACGGAGGTGATGGATCGCCGTATCACCAGCCAGCCTCCACCCATCACCAACCGGCAGAAGCGCTCCGCGTATGCGGAGGCACGGTCCCGCCTGCGGTCCTTAGGTTCACGCCGCAACATCGGGCAGCTGGAGCGCAGGTGGTCAGACCTGCAACGGCGAACGCCCCGCTTGCTGGCATGCTTTCGCATGCAGATACTGGAAAGTAAGTGTTATGTATTGTGGTTTTCATGTTTGTGTTTGTGGGGCAAACTGCGTGTGCATGTTTTCCTGTCTGTCCTATTTATTATTTGTCCTCATATCTGCGTGTGCATGTTTTCCTGTCTGTCCTATTTATTATTTGTCCTCATATCTGCGTGTGCATGTTTTCCTGTCTGTCCTATTTATTATTTGTCCTCATATCTGCGTGTGCATGTTTTCCTGTCTGTCCTATTTATTATTTGTCCTCATATCTGCGTGTGCATGTTTTCCCTCTATTTCTGTTTTTTTCATTCTACTCCTATTTGCATGTTTTTTGTTGGTGGTTTTTTGTTTTTTATTTGGATTTGGCCAGAAACTAACCTCAATTTGTTTGACATATTTTAGGTGGACAGCCAAGACTACGCCGTCACCGTCCGGCCAGACGGCGTTCCCGGCCACTATCCCCAACCCCCAGCCAACACTCCACCCCAAATATTTCCCCTATACCCCATTCCTCCCCAGCCTTCCCAGACCCTCTCCCGGAACTGTCGGGCCTCATTCCCCTCCGTCCCACTTCCCCCTCTCCTCCACCCACCCCTCTTCCAATTACCCCCTCCCCGGGGTCCGTCATTACCCCTCCCCGTTCTTTGGGGAATGAAGGCTCCTCCGAGGAAGAACATGGAGGGACTTCCGGAGCTCCCGTTTTGGCTCCCGGTATGTTTTTCTTTCGCATTTTTTTTAAGCACAAACTATTTGTATGTAATCATGTGTCGTGCCTTTATTCGTGATTTTTGGGTTTACTTTTGGTGATTTAGCAGTTTGCCTTTACCTCTTCCTGCTGGTTTCAACATACACATATCACACCTGTGGGAATTTGTACATAGGCCTTGTATTTTTGGCAGCACCCCCTTTTTGTTTTGGTTTCTTTTTTTTAGGTTTAGGAGTGATTTCGTTGTGTTTTTTTTTTTTAATGTGGCTTCCCTACTGTTTTATTAATCCACACACTTTTCTCACCCACAGAGGAACAGAGGCGTCGGCAAGAAGTGGTCGAATGTGTTGGCCATATGCGCCAACATGTCATTGGCGTTCTTGTGGGCCTTGACCGGCTGTCTGGCATCCTTCGCCAGTAGTTTTTTTTTATTTTTTTCGTTTTCTAAATAAATTGTTGATTTCGAATATACGTTCTGGCTCATTCTTTTTTTCCAAAACCAAAAAAAATTTCCCTGACATAAGTTGACTGTTCCTGCAAGGATTTCCCTTTTTTAAAAGTTAGATTGTGTTTTGTATTTGTATGTAAAACAGCCACAAGAAACACAGAACAGTAACAATGTCATTTCCCTTTTTGGGTGTAGTGTCAATTAGATATTTCTACATTTTACAGGTTCCTAGTTGGTGTGCAAGCTGCTTAGGCCAATCTTCCAAATCCAAAGGTTTGGACAGGCTTCCTTTTGGTGTGGGTTGGGAACCTGAAAACATATTTCAGTTTACATCAACTGGTGTCAGTACTGGATTACCCCTTAGTCAAATGTAAGGTGTGTTAACCTGGTTACACTTGCTGTTAACGTCCAAAAAAAGGAAGACCACTTCACTCTCCAAACATTTATTCACAACATAAATGAGAAATCAAAGTGGTCACTCCCTCCAAAAAAAACACAGTGATAAACTCAAATACAACACATACAAATAAAATATTTAAATTAAAAAAACAATCAAGAACTGGTTGACGAAGGACCATGCCAACATGATTCCACAAACATGGCGTTGCGATATGGGTTCCAGAATATATGCCCCAAATCACCAGATCCAGGTTTTGTAAGGGTAGCAGGAAGTAGTGAGCGTTGGAGTGCCAAAGATTATGTGAACAAACAGAAGATGGAGAAAAAAATACAAATAAATTAGATGTTCGCAAACAAACACAAACACATTAGGTATAAACACTGTAGTTTTGGTCAAACTTACCTAAAAAATCTGGCCACCACATCATCGCGTATGGACCCCCCACATACTGACCTCTGACCAACCTCGGGGGGGGCATCCTCAGGTAAGGCATCCTCTGGCTGCATTGGGACACCACTCCTTATGGCGATGTTGTGAAATATCCCACACAGGACCTCAATTTTCAACACCATATCCGGCAAATACATGAGCTCGCCACCAGAGCGGTGGAGGCATCTGAATCGGCCTTTTAAAAGGCCGATACAGTGCTCCACCACTTGCCTGGTGGCTGTAAGTGCGGAATTATACTCACTTTGTGGGCCTGGTGTGGGAGCCAAATAAGGAGTGAGCAGCCAGGACATGCAAGGGTATCCACTGTCTCCTGTGAAAAATAAGAGACAACATCAGGAACACTGTGTATCAAGCTTAACATTGTTATGTACTAAAGGTCTCCACTTACCCAGAAGCCACGCATCACCAGCTTGTAGGTTGGTTAATTTCTGCCATATCCCTGATTGCCAGATGACGAAGGAGTCATGTGCACTTCCTGGTAATTTAGCATTCAGGGACAGGATCTGGAGGGAGGAATCACATACCACCATTACATTCAGGGAGTGATAGTGTTTTCGGTTGCGAAATATTGCCTCCAGCCGTGCTGGAGGCTGAAGTGGTATGTGAGTACCATCCACAACCCCTATGATGTGTGGGAAGCCAGCTATTTGGTAAAAATTGGCCTTGGCCACACTAAGGGCACCCATATCCAAAGGCATTTTAATAAAATGATGGAGGTGCTTGAAAAGTGCCTCCATCACTGCCCTCAGGATCCGGGAAAAGGAGGATTGGGAGATGCCCGCCACTATTCCCACCGTTGTTTGAAACGATCCTGAGGCACAGAAATGTAACACCGCCATAAATTGCGTCAGTGGTGGTATTGCTATTGGACTGTCAATTTGCTGCTCAAGATCACTTTCTATTAATGAGAGAGTGTCTATGATGATTTTGGGAGGTAGACGGTAGCGTCTTAAAACCTCATCATCGGGCATTCCAAAAAGGGTGACACGTGTTCGAAATATCTGGGGCCTTGCATGCCTACGATGCCTACGCCTGGGATGAGATTGAGGTTGGTCGGCTTCCGGGAGCATGGCCAGAACAATCCGCCCCAGATCAACCTGAAATTCAAAGATTTCAAAGTAAGGCTTTTGACCCACCCCAAAACTATATTAAAACAACTTAGCTTGATGATACCATCCATTGCTGCTTACATGCCGGGGTATTGTCATGATACGTCCAAACTGAAAATAAACACCAAAATTACTTGACACATTTCACTCTGTGCATTTTTGTTTATAAATTTTGTGCTAGACCAAAGTTAAAATATGCCAAACACCCATTTGGCAAAAGCGCAAAGCGACATTTAACACAGTACATCAAAACGGGTCGAAATGTTGGCTCAAAAAGCGAAAGATAAACCACCAAAAAGTTAGAATGATTATTAAGCTGTTTAAAATGCTCTAATTAGTTCGCTAATACAAGTCACAAGAGTAACTACTAAAAATGCGCTAATTAGTTCGCTAATACAAGTCACAAGAGTAACTACTAAAAATGCGCTAATTAGTTCGCTAATACAAGTCACAAGAGTAACCACTAAAAATGCGCTAATTAGTTCGCTAATACAAGTCACAAGAGTAACTACTAAAAATGCGCTAATTAGTTTGCAAATACAAGTCACAAGAGTAACTACTAAAAATGCGCTAATTAGTTCGCTAATACAAGTCACAAGAGTAACTACTAAAAATGCGCTAATTAGTTCGCTAATACAAGTCACAAGAGTAACTACTAAAAATGCGCTAATTAGTTTGCAAATACAAGATAAAAAATGGACTTACCAAGAGCAAATATCTAAGATTCAAAATCAAATGGTCTTTGGGGTCGAAAATAAACAAAATCTAAAATAGAAGAAATTATGGATCCAAAAATTACAAAATATATGAAACACAATGAAACAACAATTGAACAAAAGTTAGACTTCACAAAACTTACCAAATCAAGAAACGAGGTCCCAAAAATATAAACCAATAAAGATAACGGAAAAAAAAAACGCAAATCTAACCAACAAACGAATCTCCAACCGCCAACTCCTTTCTACGCAATCAATAAACTCCAGCCAAGATAACCTCCAACAATCCAAAAACGCCACCTCGACTTGAGACACACCAAGCCATAAATAGTGTTTCATTTCCCGCACAAATTAAGGAGGGATCATAGGGCCGCACAATCAATGATGCGGCCGCAAAATAAGGACGCATGTATAAATACGTCATGAAAACACATTCAAATTCTGGTGTATTTCTTGTTTGGACCTCAGACATGGCGTCAGACCAGGGAAAAAATGCCCAAGAGTCAGGCGGTAAGTCTTTCATGCATTTTCTATCAATGATTAATTTGAAACATAAGATTAGGCAAGTTGTGATTTTGTGAATTCTGTAAATTTACACAAATAGGTGAGGAGGATGACATGGAAGAGGCTGCTGGGCCCAGTTATCCGGCCAAAGCGGACAAAAAAAAAAGGCAGCCACATTTCACAAGAAAGGAGATGGAGGTTTTGATCCAGAAGTGTGTGGACATCCTGCCACAGGCAGACAGGAATATGAGTCTAAGCCAGAAATGGAGAATGTGGGAAGAGGTAGCCGTTGCTGTCAATAGGGTGGGTGATTATGTCCGTCTAGCCCGGGATGTCAAACGGCGGTAAGTAAACCCTTGCCCCCCCTAAAAACAAACCCCATTTTAAACCAAAGGATAATGGCTTCCATTTTTCCCCACAGATGGGGCGACTTCAAATATTGCCTAAAGCAAAAACTCGCGGACAGGGCTAGGCATGCAAGGGGGACAGGTGGGGGTCCCACCCCTGTGTCATTGGAGTTGACGGATTTAGAAGAGCTGGCACAGGGGTGTGTGCAGCCTGTGGAGGTGTTTGGCGTGTCCAACATGGATACGGACATGCCAGACTTTGCGGCTCCTCATGTTGGCCCAGGTAAGTATTGTGATGTCACCAACTCTGAAATGCTATTGTGCCAATATGTAGATTCTAATGTGACTCTTTTCTCATTTTTCCAACAGAGACACAGGCGGATGAGTCTGCTCCAGAGGGAAGCCTTGGCCGCAGAATTTCTGCTGGCTGCAGGGGAGGAACCAGTACATCCGGCTGAGGACCCTGCAGAAGCCAGTCCAGGGCGTGCCCCCTCGCAGGCAGTGGGCCTCCTCACAGAACTCAATTTAAAATCGGATTTCCATACGGAGATTCTGCAGAGGATGGACGCCAGTCTGATACGGGTGGCTGAGGCCCTGGAGCAAAATGCTGCTGCCAACGTGACCATTGGTCAGGCCCTGGCAGAAAATACCAGGGCCAACATCCGCATCGCCGATGCCGTGGAGCAGCTCGTTCGCCAGCACATGGTGGAGCCGACCTCCCTTCCTGCCGGAACATCAGGATCCTCCACTTCTGGCACAACATCAGCCAATCCTCCAAATGTGCCTAGCCCTGTGCCTAGTCCAGAGGCCACAACATCTGCCTCTGGACAGGCCAGCCCGATGGCATCCCGGACCCGGTCTGTCGCCCACCCTCCCCCATCCAAACGGGCGAAAAAACGGTGACAGCAATGGCGACTTTTCCCACACTCCTTCTGTGCTTGGCTCATATTCCTTTCTGGTCAAAACTTCCCTCTCCTTTCTTGTGAAATGTTTTTAATTTATTTTTGTACATTTATGTTAGCAGTTATTGATTATTTATTTTTGTTAAAAAGTATCTTTGCCAGAAAAAAAGAAAACAAATTATTATGCCAATTGGTTTGTGTTTAAACAATAAATTTATGATAAAAATCTGACATTGTATTGTGACATTATTGTACAAATGGGTTACATTTAATCCTGGCCCTAAAGGCAAAAACTGACACAAAAAACCATTTCATTTTTAAAAAAAAAAGGCCTCTTGAAGGAACGTTTAAAAAATCACATAACGATGCAAATTCCACAGTAAAAAAAAAAAGGGGAGCTAATTAAAACATGATGACATTATTGTCACAATAGGCCATAAACAACAAATTGAGGCCAAAAAAACCCCAAAAAAATGTACGCCAATTGATTGTGTAATCCTGACATTAGCAGGTATGATTTCCACCTGCGTACGGTTTTGTGCTATCCCAATAAACTGCTTTCCAAACACATACCAAGCCGGTTTTCAATACAACACTAATTGCTTTTGTGACCACCCGCGATTAATCGCTGCAACATCATGGAGTCCCCGGACGGAGGAGAAGGCCATCGCCAACGTGGTCGAGTAATCCAGACCCTAAACTGTGCGAGCATTTTGAAGGGAAAGAGGATGTTCCAGTGACGTATGTGACGGTCCGAACACATTTGACGTTCGCATCTGCTAATGTATGTACGCCCCAAAAACGCCTCGCCACGCCTGCGTTTTTCCATCTCCACCCCCGTCAACACCCAAAAACGCCCTGTTCTGTCAATCACATTTGACATGTCACTTCCTGTTCGCTATTTTAGGAACGAGAGAAAAAAAGCTCGCAATCGGCCGTACGCACATGCGCAGTGTAACACCGATGCATGCGCGGTTAGTCAACATCGGAACGCAACGAGCGTACTGTTGGTAACGTGCGGCTCTGAATGAGGGCCGTTGTCCAAAGAGAAAATCCATCTTACTTCACGTTTTAAAAACAATTACACCCTATCCTCTCCACGGGCCAAAGGCAGAATGTGATCAATAATTTTGTATTGCAGGCTAGCTAAGAAGTGATTATTGTCTTTAAAGTGACACGCAGAGGGCTCTCTTTCTGCAGATGTAATGGCAATGGCTAATTTATGCAGGCCCATTTAATGGCTTTAAACGGTCAGACACTCCTGCATTTTTCTGACCACCCCCATTACCTCCCCAAACGCTGACTGCCTGTTACTTACTTTTTGAATGGATCCCCTGTGCGTGCATAATCACAAACCAATTGCAGCACATGCGCAGTGTGGCTTAAGGTGGGTGCACACCTAAGCGATATATCTGCAGATTATGGTCATTCATACACACTGAACAACCATCATCTGCATTCTGCAGTGGGTCCTGGCGGCCAGGGGTGTCCTGATGGGCGGGGACGTGACCCGCACCTCTCCCCGCGACTTTCGCTATGTGTGTATGGGCGGTCTGCAGATCGCCCGTGCACACCTGCCAATGGACAGATATGTCTGCAGACATATCTGTCCATCAGCTGTGCAGCGCAGCCAATTCGATATGTCTGTGAACGAAGCCGTTCACAGACATATCGCTGGTACACACTGCCTGGCGTGCAGTAGATATATTGGCCGACCAATTGATCGGCCAATATATGTCAGTGTGTACCCAGCATTACACGCATGTGCAATGGCAGTCATTAAATCTGTGTAATAAATGCATTAGTGTCCATCTCTGAATTTTCTTTTTTGTATTCCCGAGTTGGAAATTTGATCACCATTTTGTCCATTTCTTCGGGTTGTTGGTTCCCATCGCTTTTGATCCGGGCAATTCTTAACACTTCCAAAGAAAGAACCAATCTTCATATTTTACCGCAAAATTTGAAAATGATGACAGCCTCATTCTCATTGTTATTTTCTTTAAAATTGATGAAGCATGTAGATTGACATTCAGATATCCAAAAGTGCATTTTCAATGATACTGTAGGAGTTGTTCAAAGAAACTGTTGACAATATCTAAAGCCATTAAAAATGCACTTTACTGTTTCTACATAAAACTTTCTATCATATCTCCTTCTGATTTGTGCATCAGCTTTAACTGATTAGTACCTGGACAGTTGTTACAGTCATCTAAATGGCACTCTAGCATAGCAGGCATACACAATAGTTTCTGGTTACCTAATTAGTCACTTATGAATATAACTGACAGGTCTGAAATACACTACTCAAGCACTTATCAAAATTATTGAAAATTAAAAAGTGATGTTGCCCACAGTAACTAATCATATATATTCTTTTCATGTCTTTTCATTATCTAGACAATACTAGAAGCATTATAAATAGAATCTGATAGGTTGCCCTAGTCAACACCTTACTTTTCCAAAAGACCGGATTGTAAAAGCATGCAAGACCAAGGGCTCCATGTGCTAAAAATCTACTTACAATGGAGAAGAGACGCTCCTACATTGCCTGTTATCCTTGCAAAGCAGGAGGTGGCTAATGTGATTTTTAGTAAAACTAGCCCCCCCCCACCAAGGAGAGTGAGATTTTTCTTTCTTTACAAACTTTATTAACAACCGTAACAGGGCTCACTTCCTGGAAGTTCCTGATTTTCACTGGCTTTCACAGGAGGAGAAGCAGATATCTACAACTGGAGGTGATGAAGCCAGCACTGGAAAAGACTGCTGACTGTGATTGACATTTCTTCTTAGTAATAGTTAGGAAACTTAGCTTTGCCATAGGTGTCTATGGCAGCGCAAAATTTTAGCCTGCTATTAGCACTACCAGGCAGAAGACAAAGAAATCCCTTTAGTATTTATCAAGAAGCAATATGCACAGGGATTTTCTCTGTCTTTTTCATTTTACCCCTTATCTATTTTTAGTACATCAAGCCCCAAGTTCCAACACCAGAACCAGGATCTTTCTAGTTTGAATGTGTCAAAGACATGTTACAATCATTCATTCTGATTATTTATTATATTACCCAAATAATTTATCAACCTGTAATGTTCTTTAATGCACCCTTAAGTGTTGCTGTCTCCAAGGAATAATACAGTTAGTGAAATTAATATATGGAGAACAAATGCTGCCAAGATTAAAAAAGTAACAAGCCCCCCAAAATAATTTTGTTTTATTTTTTAAATATTTGAATGCAATATAATGCAAAATCACACCTGGTTGCCCTTCTGTCGCCTAGGCAACCTATCTGCAGTCTCCATCTCCCGACCGTGGTAAACATACTGTAGCTGATCATATAAGAATCGATAAAGCCAGGTACACAATATGTGACCCATTGAATGATCTACTTTTACGACACGGATCAGAATGATATATCATGCATATCGCATAGTGTGTACGGATAATCTACATACTCCCAAGGTCGTATGCAATGTTGTCCGGTCATCCTTGCTGCACGGCCAACCAGATGATAAAGCACACGGCGCCATTGCAGGAAATGAAGAATGGAACAAGGGATCATTCCATCGTACACTTCATTGCTCAATGTGTACCTGCAATATAACATGTAAGTAGGCAAGTGTGTACCCAGCATTACACGGCTGTAGGAAGACAGTCTTCCACTAGCATGAGCTCAGGGAAGCTGCCTCTTCCTTTCTCTTCCCTACACAATACAAAAATATAACCCAGGCGCTGGAGAGTTAAATATAACCTAACAATAACGGTATGGTTGAATGAGGTAGCCATCCTCATAAATGGCAAATATATATATATATATATATATATATATATATATATATATATATATGAGCAACCATAGAGTTATGGGTTAACTAATGATACACTCAAATCAGTTTTCCAAGAAAATATATACAAATGTACATTTATTTATACAAACATATTAACACATTGTAGCAATAAACAAGATGCAGACATATGGATACTAATAGCATTAAATATCAAACAGATGATAAAAATCCTGATGAGTAAAAGCAAATTACAGGGTACAAATTCATACAGTGTTAATTCAGATGAATGTTGCTATTGTTCACTGTCCAACTCTAAGTTGTATCAATTTAACCACTATTCACCTTGAAAAAGATGCTGTGAGCATTGAAATGTGTAGGTGCTCTTTATGCGCCTTATGGTGCTCCCTTTAGAATTACTTTGATTTTTCATAACCAATGAATTTGACTATATATACTGCTAAGTGCTTGCTAACTCCTATCTAATTCCACGGACTTCAGAGGGACCGTATTGTTTGCTCCCCAACTACAGATAGAGCTCACTGCACAACTCAGTGTGGGCACAGCTCTCCAATTAATGCCTTAATTCATCTTCTGATCTGATCACTGAGACGGGGCTACTACCATCTCTATCTGCCGTGGATATTACGACACAGCACCGCATTCTATACTCTAGACAGCCAGACCCAATAATCCATCTGGAGCTGGAAGATTTACAGCCAGCGCCAATTAAGTGGCGCTACAACTACTGAAAGTGAATTTATCACGAACGCGGCTGCTGTGGCTTCATTTACAAAGACCCCATTACTGTACTGGTCCAGCCGGAGCTGCAGTACATTTGGGGGGAGAATACATTGTATCCCTCAGGCGGCCACACGCTATTTAGGAGCGACTTTCACTGGATTTCACTTTCCCCGCTGGCTGGGCTCACTACTATTCAGATGCAAAGCACTTTATTATCAGCTGAATTCTCCCCCTGCTGGACTGCACAACGGGAGACTGCAGGTAATTCGTTACAATATCTGACTTTATTACACAAGTTTCACAGTTCTTTCTCTTCCCTGGCCACAATCACTGACAGGCTCTAACTGTGATTGGTGAGCCGAACAGGATCACCCACTAGTGTGAGCTGACCGCATAGCAGCCACGCCTCCCTGTAGTCTCTCCCCCTCTCCCAGCCAGGAGTGATGGGCAATTATCAGCCTAATCAACGGATAATCATCTGATTGGGCTGATAATTGAAAAAAGAGAGAGATATGCCCCAGGTATGAACCCCCATAGTGTTAGGGACTTACCCGATGAGGTTACCTTGACGTTGATGGGTAAGCTCATAATTTTGGCCAAATTTATGCCAAAAACCTTGCATATGATGTATAATTATTAATAGCTGTATGGTGCATCTGGTCTCTCTGTTTTTTCTATGTTGTACTATTAAGTCTCAGCTAGGTAGCACATCCCATTAGAAAGAGCTAGGGTGTGCAGTCCAGGCCCCCTTCCCCTAAAATATTGGGCTGATTATTGAACAGTGTATTGCCATGACTGATCAGTAATTATCTGTCAGTCATTCAAAACTGTCCAGCATGACCGATAGATCTGACAATTGGTACATAATGGGGGGAAAAGGGTAGGTCTGAACACTCAGCGCATACACTGGCCTGAAGTCTGAAAAAAGTGTATTCATGTGTTGCTATGGGTATATAGTGAAAAATCTATAATCATGTAAATAGATTAAAACATATACACGATATGTGTCTGGTACAAATCAATTTATTTATCTAGGTATAAGTGTTACCTGCGTTCTATGGGTAGAATACCTCTCCTGGGTTGTGGTGTGGTCCTCAAGAGTCCCGAAGTGCTGGGGGTCTGCCGGCAGATTTTCCGAGACGGCCGCGATGTGCACTCTGCGGCTCCTGCTGGAATTAATGTATCCGCAATCAATGCGCTTCACCTGCAAGGCTTCCTCAGGATGGCAGATGCAGAGTCTCCCAGCTGGGGCTCTCTTTATATAGTCCTGTTATGATGCTGTTCCGGACATTTTGGAAAAGGAATATTCCTCCATGGTTTGCCCATATCATAACAGTGCTTTGGCAATGTTGCCCTCAGCCATATTGGAAAAGGGATAAATCCCTGTTTGCCCTATATTGATGGTACTATGTACGTATAAAGAGAGGTACGTAGTGTCTACACTACACTCAGCAGCTTCCAACATAACCTGACAACCGTGGTAGAGCGCATTCCCTTTCCATCTGTTTCACATAATGGGGGGACTCTGGGTTGGGAAATAAGGAGAGGGGACTCTAGGCTGGCACACAAGGGGGGGTTGGAATAGCACAAAAGGTGGTGGGACTTTAGCATGGCACATATGGAGGGAGGACTCTGGACTGATGCATATTAGGGGGACTCATATGGTCTGGCACATAAGGAGGTGACTCTGGACTCGCACATAAGGGGGTGATTCTAAGAACCCTTACCCAATTGCTGGGAGGCATACTATGTCAAACAAAATTGCAGCCCTCCATTTAAACTAATTTTTGTAATATGCCATGCCGCACCCCCACTGTAATTCCACCCACATTGCCCACAGCTCTTCCCAACTCTGCCCCCCCAAGGGTTCCTGAAATAGCACTGTATATATATATATATATATATATATATATGTATATATACTAATAACTCTATTGAATTAACTCTATTACGTATCAATAACTCTAATGAATTAACTCTATTACGCATCAATAACTCTATTGAATTAGCTGAGACACAGATCAATATTCTAATTGATCGTTTTGTTGATAGAGGGTATGCTCGTAACTATTTGAACGTTCTAAAACAAAAGGTTATTTTTGAGTTGTTGAGTAAAAGACAACAGACAGTAACCACACATAAATTTCCTTGGGTGATGCAATTTAATGTATCATCACCTAATATTAATAAGATCACTAAAAAACTTTGGGACTTGATCAAGACAGATAGGGAACTTGGCTTATCTAATTGTTATCTGAAGCCCTGCTATTCCAGATCTAGGAATCTGTGTGACCTCTTGGTCAAGACAGATATCTCAGATTGTGGAAATATCCCTCGGACCAAACATTTCCTGGATAAGAAACCGGGTTGTTATAAATGTGCATGTGTGACTTGTAGATTTCTTCTCACAGGTAGCATTTTCCATCACCCCCATTCTGGGAAGCAATTTAACATACGGTACCATCTCACGTGTGAATCATAATTTGTGATCTATCAAATTTTGTGCCCCTGTGGTCTTACATATATTGGTAAGACCACAAGGAAATTTAAAGAGCGTATGGGGGCACACCATTCTTCTATACATACCGCTTTACTTAATAAAGCAAGTGACCAACCTGTAGCACGCCATTTTGTTGAGGCTGGGCATAATTTGGCAAGCTTACGGTATAGGATGATTGACTGGGTCCCCCCCTTACCAAGAGGGGATGACAGGTATAAGATCCTCCTTAAAAGGGCAGCATTTTGGATATATACTTTGGACATGATTTCACTGCGGGGCCTCAATGAGATGCTCCCACTAATGGTGTTATCAGCTTAATATATTATGTGCAATTTTTTTAAAATGTGTATGAATCTTTATACATTTGTGTTTCATGTGTCAAATTAGGTTATGTATATGTTTTTTATATTTGCCATAATGTCCTTCACATTTGCGTTCTTGTACTCATGTGTAACTGTAAACAATATTGCTTTATCCCTGCTGCTAGATGTATTTGTGATATGTCTCCATGGTGATCTGATGCACAGATGTGCACCACGTTGATACGCGGTGACGTCATCTCAGCGCGACTGCTCTTTTTACCGGCAGTTCGCTTGATTCACGTGGGTGACGGGGGTATAAGGTAAGAACTTATTTGTATGTCTGTATCACTTCCTGATGAAAATCTCTTCGATTCAAACGTTGAAGCTATTTGCTTTGTGAGCTGTGTTTTTTTTGAAGCACCGTGAGTGCCACACTCCTGGTTTATTATATATATATATATATATATATATATATATATATGTTTATATACGAAGTTAGTAGAATCCGGCACTCTAGCAAGTGCCTCGATGTCCAGTCTAGAAGCAGGCTGTGCCTGTATCATCCAAACACAAATAGAGGTCAATCCTATCAGGTACGAATTGCGAGGTGTGAGTTGCAATTTTCACTTAAAATTCGCATAGCAAATTCATTTTGCAATCCAATTAGCAACTTGCACTGAATTAATCAGACGGAATTCTCAACTTTCCACTCGCACCTCCCTGAGGATGAGAAATGGAAAGGAAAATCTTTATTTTAAGGTTAAAATGTCAAGACACTGTGCTGAAACCCTTGGACCCCCCCCCCCCCCTAATGATTAATTAGGCATTTGGAAGTTTCCAATTAGCTTAATTAGTCCAATAATTACATGTCCTTTTTTGGGGTAAAAAATTTTTACCCCAAAATCAACTTTTTTGTTAGTTTAGACACCCCAAATTTAATTACAATACTTTTTTAGTTGAAAAATAATTGTTTTTAT
This sequence comes from Taudactylus pleione, assembly GCA_031769625.1. Lineage (NCBI taxonomy): Eukaryota > Metazoa > Chordata > Amphibia > Anura > Myobatrachidae > Taudactylus > Taudactylus pleione. The sequence goes on along the minus strand of JAUIMM010000126.1, from coordinate 5,520,991 downwards.
AATTTTTATTTTATTTTTCAAGGTGCCCTCAAAGCACCCCAAAATCACCTTTTTTCCTAGTTTTTATTTGCATTTTTTGTTTCATTTTTTAGATTAAATGAAAAAAGTTTGTTTTTTATCATTTTTGTGCATTTAAAAAAACACAAATCATCCATTTGACACCATTTAAAAACCTACAGTACCTTCCTAATGCCCACAAACAGCCTTCTATACGGCCCTGCTAACAAAATTATCCATTTTGGGGGTCCAGGATGGTCTCCCCACATTTTCATGCATTTCTCGCAAATCTATTTGGCAGACAATTCGCAACCCTCTGCTGTGAGTAGGGCGAATAGGCATTTTTAATTAAATTGGAGAATTCTCGGGAGCGTGCTTTGCTGCGAAGTGTGCGAGTTTCAAGAAACAATCTCGCTACTCACCATTCGCCCCTAATTGGATTGAGCCAAAAGAATAGATGGCATGTGTGTGTGTTCACATGACATGGAATGACCTATGTATGGATTTAGTAAAATTACTGTATTTGATGCCAAAAGTAAAAAAAATTGACTTTGTAATAAACTATGTTTTCTTTCCTTCATGTTCAGCAACATTTTTTGAAAAAAAAAATAAGCATGAAATTTTTATTAGTTATTGTTAGCATTTAAAAGATCACTGCATAATATTATTTTAAGGTCATAATGAAAAAACATGGCTCACAAGGGGAATTTAAAACATTAGAGAGAGAATCTTCCCAAAGCCCCTTGTTGCTGGTTAGTGGCAGTCCCTTTGTCTTCTCAGGAGGAATAATTAAAAGCATGGTCACTGCTTATTGTAAATAAGTTGCAAAGGGAAAACCATTAGCTACATTCTAGTAGTAAAACAGGGGGATCCTGTTGTGTTGTCTTGTGATAATTGGGCTGAATATGTTAACTGTAGCTGTACAATTCCTGAGAGACAAAATGCAGGACAGCTCTACAATAGTACATTATAACAACAATAATGAGCACCAGTTGTGATGAACTGCATTTCACAGACAAGTACTGTACAAAAAGGTCTTGTAGATAATATATGCTTATGTAAAGTCTACTATTTTTTTTATTTATGAAATCTGAAAACTTTCCATCACATCTCCACTTCTTCTAGCATATGTACTAAGATCATGTACATGTTGTGTTTATTAAACATAAAAGTACTTTCCATATTTGACAACAAAGCTTACATGTAAGCACAGTATATTGTAGAAAGGAAGTATTCCCTTAAATTACATATCTTATTATTTTTTCCTTACTGGATTAAAGCATATATATTTAGGGTGGTGGGGGTGTACATTTTATTTTATGCCAATATCGTGCTGGGCGAACAACAACAAAATAATTTGTAATTGCCTTAGGAATACATTTTAAAAGATTCTCCCCACCCCCCAAACTCCAGCATACTATGTGCTATGTGGATTTTGTTTACTGGTCCTTTAGCTCCACCTTGTGATAAATTGTATTATTACATGCTCTGCCCTTTAGTAAGATGTGCATGGACTGCTGTGTTTTGGTTTTCACTCAACTACTCTCAAATGTTACGGTTTGGCAAAACCACCCAGATTCTTTTCTATTTTGGTTTTGTTTTGGATTTCTTTGAAAAATGTAAAAAACAGCTAAAATCATGTAACTTGTACATGTACACATGCAATCCAATTAGTTTTTTAATTCCGAGTTCTGAACATGCAGCAAACCCAACCAGGATTTGCTTTTACTTGGAACCCAAAAAAGTCATCCAAGCCAGGACTTGATTCAACTCACAATCCCCAAAGTTTGAGTGTGTTCGATATTCATCAAAATCGAATTGCACATACCTACTTTTTAGAGGGTTAAATGTTCCTAAATATGCATATAAAGAGAAAAATACATAACTGAGCTTGATATAAATGTTTGCTATGCTTATGCAGAGCTTTGAGGATAGCCCTGGATTTAAATTGATTGATCCCAAATAGAGCTTCTCTTGTTAAATAACAACCTCTCCATGTGGTGCCTAACCATAACCTCCCCCCTAATACCTAACCATAACCTCCCCCCTGGGATGCCTAACCCTAACCTCCCCCATACCACTCTCTAAACCTAACCCTCCAAGGGGGTGCCTAGCCATAACCTTTCCCTGGGGGTGCCTAGCCCTAACCCTGCCCCCTAGGGGTGCCTAATACTAAGCCCCCCCCCAAACCTAACACTAACCCCACTAACTGCCCTAAATCTAACCCCCACCCCCATGCGGTTAAGAGGACGCACGGCCCATACTTACTTCGTTCAGGCACGCGTCCTCCTGGATTCCAGCGTCAGGATTATGATAGGCATCGTAGGCATCGGTATCTTGACAACAATTGAAGAATCAGTGGAGCGCTTATTCCACTTGGTGATCTAATGGTTTACACAGCAGCTGACATATAGAGGAGACTGCCAAATTCCTCTCAACAAATAGAAATAGACAAAAAGAATACGTCTGCGTTAGTGTTCACAAATACAATAATAAAAATTAATCATAAAATATAAATTTATTGCACATATATCTAGAACTGCAGTTCCTATAAGCATTTCAATTAAACAACTTAATTACATTGAATACCCAGACAGTATCTGTATAATTAACCATATGACAATGGTAAAATATTTGCACATAAGTGATTACTAGCTGTAAGACAATTAGACAAACAAATGCTGAATTAATGTCCCACCAATTGGTGGAGGACAAAATATGGGGAAAAGACAAGCAGCAATTGTCTAAAATTGAGTGGTGTTCACAATATCCCCAGGGTTAACTGAATGGGATTCCCAAATTAACTCCTAATAAATGGAAACAAGTGTCAAAGTTTTTGATATTCCAATGTCATTAACATCCACGGTGTCCGTTGAATTGAGGGACACAATGTAGTACATGTGGATGTAAATGATAGTATAACAGGCCGCTCACCATCAGCTCATACAGCCCGAGGGGGTCCGTCTGCTCCGGCAGGTCACTGGCTCCCGATGGTGCAGACACGCTGAATGCTGCACTGTGGAGTGCGTGCTGTCACAGTGACAGCTAGCCATATGGCGTGATCGTCCCGGGGGGTACGTCTGCTCCGGCAGGCTCCTGACTCCCGCTGGTTGGATACAATAAGTGGTGGCTGTTTGCCAGCTGACAGCGGCTGAAAGGGGGTCCGTCTGCTCCGGCAGGCTCCTGACTCCTGCTGATGAATTGCAATGGGTAGTGGCTGCTGACAGCTGAAAGTGGCTGGAAAGTGATTACTGATGCGGTCACCAAATGCGAACAGGAACAGAGGCAGTCCAATCTTATTCCCTTGACACGTTTCTCCCCTCTCACAGGGGTTTTATCAAAAGAGCCATTGCAATTCATCAGCGGGAGTCAGGAGCCTGCCGGAGCAGACGGACCCCCTTTCAGCCGCTGTCAGCTGGCAAACAGCCACCACTTATTGTATCCAACCAGCGGGAGTCAGGAGCCTGCCAGAGCAGACGGACCCCCCGGGACAATCACGCCGTACGGCTAGCTGTCACTGTGTCAGCACGCACTCCACAGTGCAGCATTCAGCGTGTCTGCACCATCGGGAGCCAGTGACCTGCCGGAGCAGACGGACCCCCTCGGGCTGTATGAGCTGATGGTGAGCGGCCTGTTATACTATCATTTACATCCACATGTACTACATTGTGTCCCTCAATTCAACGGACACCGTGGATGTTAATGACATTGGAATATCAAAAACTTTGCCACTTGTTTCCATTTATTAGGAGTTAATTTGGGAATCCCATTCAGTTAACCCTGGGGATATTGTGAACACCACTCAATTTTAGACAATTGCTGCTTGTCTTTTCCCCATATTTTGTCCTCCACCAATTGGTGGGACATTAATTCAACATTTGTTTGTCTAATTGTGTCTTACAGCTAGAAATCACTTATGTGCAAATATTTTACCATTGTCATATGGTTAATTATACAGATACTGTCTGGGTATTCAATGTAATTAAGTTGTTTAATTGAAATGCTTATAGGAACTGCAGTTCTAGATATATGTGCAATAAATTGATATTTTATGATTAATTTTTATTATTGTATTTGTGAACACTAACGCAGACATATTCTTTTTGTCTATCGGTATTTTGACACCTGTCATGAATCCTTTGCCGACATTCAGCAGTCAGTATTATAAGTACAATAGAATAGCAGCGCTGGATAAATATAATAAAAAAAATTTAATACAATACACAATACATATTGAACAGGAATATAAACTCAATACTGAGATAAGTGAAACATAAATTCAACATAGAACATATAAATATGTGAATGGCATACATAGACATAAGCTTGAAAAACCCTGTAGGCACTAGAGATAGCAATAGGACCAATTCAATGGGCACTGTAGGATAAAGTCATATCTGGGTGGCAATAAAGATAATAGAGCTCTTGGAGCTCGTCCCAAGTATAAATCCACTCATTACATAGAACAGAGAGGGGAAAGATCAGAGTTTTTTTTAGGGAGACCATCTCCCCACATATGGGAATCCAATTGGACCCTCAAACAACAAACTCCCACAACCAAAAGAAGTCAGGCATCAAGTTTAGAGGGCGAAGAGGTGGGAAAAAGGAGAAATATAAGAAATTAAGATTAAGTCAACAGCATAAAACCGCCAATTGTACCATCTTTAATCTGTCTTCAAGGACTCTATCTAAAGATGAAATATCTATCCTTAATAAAGGATTAAAATTTGCTCCATCTGTTGAACCCAATATATTTGACCTGTATGTGGATCTAAATAGATTTGTTCGTACCCTCTGCAGGAAGAGATATTTTGCAAAAAAATCTCTTTCAGTCAATAATGATGGTTCTTTCCCAGTTCTTCTGGATCATGATGATGATCCAATTGTGGACATCCTAGAAGAACTACAAGATAATATTCCAGGAAGTCATGTCATTGAAGCGCAAAAAATCTTCAATATCAATCAAAGTAATTGTAAATTAAAATCTGATTTTTTTCCTATCAGTTTTAAAAGTAGTAGCATTGAGACATTCTACAAAACCACTCTAGATAATTTCAGAGACTTATGTTCCAGGCCTAGTAATAAGAGCAGGACAAATAATCTGATTAAAAGAGAGAAGAAGGCCCTTACAAATCTGACTAAAGACTCTACCATCATCATTAAGGAGGCAGAGAAGGGTGGAGGATTGGTGCTGCAGGATGTCCGAATATATCAAAGAGGCACTGAGACAACTTGAAGATGATACATTTTATAAAGTTTTGTCCAAGGGTCCCACGATCCAATTCCAAGCGGAACTTGAGATTTTTCTCAGGCATGCCTTGGATGATGGGGTCATATCAAGAGATGAACATTGTTTCCTCCTGCCCTCCTTTACTACTGTACCTATTTATTATCATCTTCCTAAAATTCACAAGTCCCTCACTTCACCCCCGGGACGTCCTATTAATTCTGGTGTCCAATCTCTCACTTCTTCCCTTTCTGCTTATGTTGATTCTTATCTTCAACTGCGTGTCTCTCAGCTTAAATCACACATACGCGATACCACCCACTTTTTACAGCTAATTCAGGGTATCCTATGGAAACCCACTTATGCGTTTCTTACACTTGACGTTCAAAGCCAGTACACCAACATTCCCCACCAATTGGGAGTACAGGTTATACAAGAAACTCTTGACAAAGATGGTGATTTACCTGAGAGACACAGACAGTTTTTATTGGATTCTATTCGGTTCATTCTCACTCACAATTATTTTCTTTTTTCTAACACCTTTTATCTACAAACTATGGGAACGGCCATGGGAACCAGGTTTGCGCTGAGCTACGCCAACCTTTGCGTGGGTAAGTTGAGGACCAACTCGTGTGGGGGGCGGGCTCGGTGAACACCTGGTTCTCTATGGCCATTACATAGATGATCTTTTTATTATTTGGGATGGGGATTCAACCAACACTTGTTAGTTTTCACAACACCAACACTTATAATTTGATTTTTACATATAGTTTTGATAGGAGAAAAATTAACTTTCTTGATGTGACCCTAGAAGTCTTTGATAATAGCATCTGCACCTCAAATTATGTCAAGGAGGTTGGTACAGATGCATATTTACATTTCCAGAGTGCGCATTACATGCCCTGGAAAACCAATATTCCAAAAGGCCAATTATTAAGACTCAGGAGAAATTGTTCGTCTATAGTGACATTTAAACAACAATCCGTTAAAATGCTAGAGTCTTTTACTAGCAGAGGTTACCCCAAACATATTTTAGATAGGGCCTTTGAGGAAGTGTTGGCAACAAATAGACATTATTTAATGATGTTGAAATCTGAAGCCCCCCCCAAAATTGTAAAAAATAGGGAGTTGGCCTTTAATTCTAAATTTAACAACCAATCACATGCCATAAAACAAATTAAATCCAATTACCAGATATTGAAAACTGACCCCATTAGGGAACATCTTCCTACTGATCCTGAATTTATTTTTAGAAAAAAATCGTTCTTTAAAAATGATTTTGGCTTCAAGCTTCATGAAACCCGATGATAATCACTTGATTTCTAAAGAAACTGCTAAGACTTGGTTGACATCTAAACCCATGGGTTCCTTTAGATGTGGTGCTACTAGATGCACCACCAGTAAATATGTTATTAATGAAACTTTTTCTGTTACTACTATCATGGGAGAGGAAAAAAAGATTGTAAGTTTTATTAATTGTAACACGAGTTGGGTTGTATACCTTCTACAATGTAGTTGTTCGTTGAAATATGTGGGACGAACAACCAGGTGTCTCAAAGTGCGATATATGGAACATCGTAGAAATATTTTAAATAAGAAAAGCAATCACAGTATACCTAGACACTTTATGGAGAAGCATGGGAGTGATCCCAGCTCTCTGTTAGTGGTTGGCTTGGAACACATCCCTCCGACTGTATGCGGGGAGATAGGTTCGGTAAATTATGCCAACAAGAGATCTACTGGACCTTTCAACTGAATTCGCTGTTCCCTAGTGGATTAAATGAGGCCTTGGAATTTAATGTTATTCTATCATTTCTGTTTATTATAAGGGTTTATGTTTTTATTAGTATTGTTAGTGTATTTGATACACATATTGTTCTCAGTATGTTATTCATATATTCATATATTTAGTATATATGCACTAGTCATGGGTCTATTAGAAGTGGGGTTGTTTATATTACCCTTTTTACCTTCTAATATCAATATATTTGTACCTTGGTCTATTTATGTTTCATTATGTGGTACCTCTGTCAAGATTCATTATATCCTCCATTGGGTATTGTGGGTAATGGGACTATTCAGGTTCTCATACCATTAGGTACAATTATTATTATTATTATTATTATTATTATTATTTTTATCTATTAATATTTATTATTTTATTTATTTATTTACTTTTTTACTAGTTTTTTCTTTTGCCATTGGAATCTTTTGGTATTTGTGACCAGTAGGTGGTCACTTTAATGGATTTAGTATATAGCTATGGTGCTGTCATATGTCTAGATAAGTCAGATGCAGACAATGACATGCGCTATAGTTACCATTTGAATTGGTAGGTCTGATTAGAGGTATGGAGCACGACGTGATTTGACGCTGCGCTCCATGACCTAGATCAGGTTCGGTCACGTGTCCCAATGTGACTGGCGAAGCCTCAGTGAGGTACTAACAAATAGCATGGTTACTGTGCCAACCAATGCACCTATTATGGCTTTGATGAAAGGGACCAATAATCTGGTGAGTTTGGTAGGAGGCTTGGAACACGGCGCTGAGATGCTGCGTTCCATGGCCTGTATTTGGTCCGGTCACGTGGCTTAGTGTGGCCAATGAGGAAGTAGTAGGTAATAAGTAAATAACTAAGGGACCACCTACCATTATATTCGGACCACCATCTCTCTTAGCAAGTGTAGTTATTCTTATTTTTATTTTCCGATTTGGGTATTATTATAAGATGGGCTTGCCTCCTATTATTCATTTTTATATAATTATGTTTTAAGATGTTTCTATTGATATGAACTTTGTTTTTAATTGTTTGCACCTGAGGATTATCAGTTATAAATGACAGGCACTATATTAAGGCTGCTTGAACAGTCATACAAACACCTTGAAAAAGCTGCCCTTGTGCAGTGAAACGCGTTGGTGATTCTACCCTGGTTTTTGGCACATATCACTTTTTGGACCCAGCATCTATCATCTTGGAGCACCGTTTGGAATTGGGACGCTTGTGCAAACTACCCAGTATCCAGTACCATGAGGTTTCATCTGTTTGTGTTGGGCTAATATCCATGAAGACCATCGCTAATTAATTATCCCTTACCGTTGTGATCTGAGACAGGTAATATACCTATACTAGCACTGAACTTTGCCACCCAGATATGACTTTATCCTATGGTACCCATTGAATTGGTCCTATTGCTATCTCTAGTGCCTATAGGGTTTTTCAAGCTTATGCCTATGTATGCCATTCTCATATTTATATGTTCTATGTTGAATTTATTTTTCACTTACCTCAGTATTGAGTTTATATTCCTGTTCAATATATATTTTGTATTGTATTAAATTTATTTTATTATATTTATCCAGCGCTGCTATTCTATTGTTCTTTCTGTTCTATAGGAGGCTGACTACCTCCCTCCCCCTAGCAGCTGCTTGGAGAAACAACACTTAACAGCGCCCTTTACTACTATATAACTTTATAGTTCCATTAAGCAGTCAGTATTGTGTCACATAACTACATCCCCAAACAAACATCTATCTGATTTCATAAACTGTTAATCCTATATATTAGTGTAGCCATGGGCTAGCAGCATTTAGGTAGCATGGCTTGATAATACACACTATACTAACACATGGGTTATTTGCTTTCAAAATTAAAATATTCAGAAGGGTAGCCTGCTGCTACAAATCGATCTTGTGCAAGCTGATTGTTGAAATACAGCTTGCACAAAATCCCCCTATACAGACGTCAACTATGAAGTTTGCATATACAGTGTATATATATATATATATATATATATATATAGCATATTATATAAATGTCCAGCACTTTTCTGAAAGCTAGTTACAATGTGTCCGGTGCACATCGTCAAGATAGCTGTGCTTCCTGTCGGAGACCCGAAGATGTCACGTATGCGCCTCACTGTTGGCGTCCCGGTCGTCTCCTGTGGGCATGGCCTATCACCATGGTGACAACGAAACAAAATTGTAAAAGTAAAAAAGCAATTCAAGAAAAGAACGAGTTCAAACCTAGATAATGAAAATATCTAAATATGAATGCTGCAAGTAAATATACTAAAAGAGAAGAGAACATAAGACAGAAGCACAGTGTTGTGCAAAATAATGACTAGCAGTAGTGATAGAGTTATGACAAATCTTTTAGGGCTATCTCTATAAAAACTAGAAGACTGGCTTTCTTAATGATCCACATCTAAATCAACATTCTGGAATGTTGAAAAACAGATGTGTGAGATGCAAAGTTACTACATTAATTATAAAAAAACTATAAAATGATAAAATCTCATTTAATCCTTGTGGGTTTACAGTTTGTAGAGTATGTATCCACCAAGATTCCCTTTGGAGCAATAGCCAATCTCTGGGCTCGATTCAGACCCGCTCGCTAGATGCGTTCGCTCGCAGCCATCTGCTGCCAAAGTATGCAAATTCCACAGTCGCACGGCAAGGCATTAGCACACCCACTATCTCTTGGCATGCGATCGCGGTATGTATTTAGATGCCCAGCAGCCTGTCTTATGATGCCCACTTATACACGTCATATCCAGCAAGTGTATTCAACAATATGTAACATTTAGTACCATCGGAAGCGTATGCAGCACTTGTGGTTGACCATACCCTACCTCAAGCACTGCAAGTGCTTCTGTGAGTAATTAACCATGTGACATGTACTATGATGCTCAGTCTTAATTATGCATGCCTCTGAAATGGCGTTAAGATGCCCAGACACACCAGCATTCACACCGACACTCCCCCGTTTCAAGCGACCAACCCCTGTCACCACCCATAAATGGCTCATCCTGTCATTCAACTTACCAAGGCATCTATCCTTAAGGGGTGAATGCTTCGTGATTGCATGGAGTGGTTCATGCACTGCGATGTGTATGCATGCGCACACTGCAGACATCGGCAGGCTATGTGCAGCCTAGAGAGCGGATCTGAATTGAGCCCTCTGTTTTTTTTTAATTATTATCCTTCTTAGCTTTTAGTGTTAAAGCTTCTTCTCTTAATATACTCAGTGCTTTCTCTTTAAAGTTCCTTGGGGTGATAACCTCTCATAAGGAACTTATTGAGCATTTTATCTACTGTATTTGTGCTTCTGCATCTTTGCAGTCGCTACAGATCCTTAATATCCTCATGAACTGTGAGAAAGGTAGTCCATTTTTGCAGCCTTTGAATAATCACTTGTTCCATGTAGGAGGGTGTTTCTGTCTGTAGGTGTAGAGTATAATGTGGTATGCAATTCCATCTCAGTATTAACTGACACTTCTACATCCAGGTAGTGCATACTAGATTTACTACATTTCCAGGTGAACTTTATCGCTGTATCCAGTTGCTTACTATATTCCATATCTTCTTAAAAGCTTTGTTCATCTCCTTGCTAATTCATGAAGATGTCGTCGATGTACCAACATTTTATGTGGTCTGGTATATGATGTTTAGAGAAAAAAAAAATCTTTTTCTACTTTAGACATGAAGATGTTGGCAAAGCTAGGGGCCACACAGGACCCCATAGCAGATCCTGAGTACTATAGGTAGATTTTAGAATATATATATATATATATATATATATATATACTGTACCCCCCATATAGTGCAGCACTCACAGCAGGCAATACAAGGTCCGCCATAGTGTCTGAAGTTTTCAACATTTCACTGCATTATAATAAACAGCGCTAAAATATATACCGCACCCGGCGCTAATCTATATAGAATAATTAAAATAAATATATTAAAAAAAATTAAAATTATATTTAAATATCTAGCTGAATCTGCAGCTCTCTATAAGAGGTCTACTCAAAAAACCTCTTGAATTAAGTAAGTAAAGAAGAAAAAAAGAGAGAGCGCGCTGAATTCAGCAATTTATATTTATTAACAATATTATATAAAAAATATTATTATCAGTATCAATCATACATGCATATATATCAATTGCCGGCCAGCAATATTTAATACAATTTGGTTGATCATTCCATCATACACCACACATAAAAATGCAAAATTCATATAATTAAAATTAAACAATAATAAAAAAAAAATTCCCTTATAAGATTATTTCAGTAAACAGAGATGCTTGTTATTAAGGGTAGATCTCTCTTATTGCAAGAGAAAATACTATCCTTTCAAAAATTATCACCAATAGAACTGTATCTAATATTCAAGCAGAAATTTAAAACAGATATTTTGTACAAAAATCCTCTTTAGGTTTGAAACAGTATTGAAAAATTGTCAATCTAGTGCAAAGCTTTCCAATAGCACTTGTTCTCTGTATTGGATAATTGAACTGCTTCACCTATGATCGACCTTAAAGCACTTTGGGTTTGGAACACAGTATTGAGTTTCTAAAGTGTCAATCTAGTGAAAAACTTTCCAATAGCACTTATTCTCTGTTTAAAATAATGGAACTGCTTTACCTATAATCAGCTTGATTTTTATAATGTTACTAATATTGCTCTTATTGAACCTCAAATACACACATTATTCATTATGCATGGAAGTCATCAGTCCAGTAAGAAATTTTGCTTACTTGTGCATTTATCAGAGGATGTCTCTTTCCCAGCTCCTGCAGTGTGCAGTTATTAACAATTAACCCCCATGGCCATGTGGTAAAAGGAAAACAGAAAATAATGTAAAAAGAAAAATTGGACCCTTTATCAGAATGGTGAATCCACGGGTTAAGATGATCCAACAGCCCGTAGAACCGCTGCCAGAGTCTGTGGCTAAGTCGCTACTAGAAGTATTACTAGAAGTATTCCTGGTCCCCTTCTCGGATGAAAATCCACTTCCAGCAGCAGGCATGACACTCAAGGATTCTTCTGGGGCAAGGACTGATGTGAATGAGTAAATTTTTTTTGGAAATACAACCCCTCCCCTTCTCCCTCATAATTTTACATTGGAATCAAAAAATTTAATTAAATTTACTACCAATCAACCCTTCCTGTCCCTGCCTTTAACTACATACATACTCCAACTCCCTCAGGCCTCTTGAACAATAAAAACTTTTGTTTCCTGATGTGCCATGTTGGAAGTTGAACTGCCATGTGTTTGTGCCGCCCACTGCTGTCGCTTAGCTTAATCAGCCAGCTAAGTTGGTGCAAATTCTGGGCCTAAACTTGATGAAAACAATATTGTGAGCTGTAAGGTGGTCAAAATTGACTGGAAACGAGTGAAAATAAATATTATTGAGGTTAATAATACTGTAGGAACAAAAACAGGCCCAAATGATGTGATTGTAGCTGTTTTAATGATTTTTTTTAGAAAAATATTGATCCAAAACCAAAAACAAAACACGAAAGGGCGGTTTTGGCAAACCCAATCTAGTTCCAAAACCAGAGGAGATACAGAGCCAAAACCAAAACACGGGGATTGGAGCACATCTCTACTCCAAAAAAAAACATTTTCTTAATATGCTACGCAAAATTTTTTTTTAGATACCTCCGTTGTAGATAAATAGATGGATAGAAAGATAGATAGATAGATATAATAATAGATAGATAGATAGATAGATAGATCTTAAACATATAAATAAAAAAATTTCAATGGTAAAATGCATGCAATTTGAATAATATCACTTCAGTAGGATGATCATGAGACAGGCTTAGATCCATAACTGCAATTGTGATGTCAGCCTCCTTTGTTGAGTTACATCATAAACAGCCAATGTGATGTCAAATTTGGTATAAATGTCACTGCTTTGGAAAAAACAGTCAGTTGAAGGAGAGGGAGGGAAGAAGGATGATGGGTGGGAGAAGAGGGGAAGGGAGGATAGGTAAGTGGGAGGGAGGAAGAAAGGGTGGGTGGGGGTTAGGGTGTGGGGGTGGGAAGGATTTAGGGAGGGTGGGTTTTTGGGAGTGGATGTGGGAGGGATTTTGGGAGGGAGAAGGGATTTAAGGAAGGAAGAGGGAGGGTGGGGGTTTTGGATTGGGGTGGGAGAGAGGAGGAAGGGTAGGGTTTAGGGAGTGGGGATGGGAGGGACTTAGGGAGGGAGAAGAAAGGGTGGGGGTTAGGGAGTGGAGGTGACAGGGATTTTGAGAGGGAGGGATGGTGTGGGTTTAACAGTGGAGGTGGGAGAGATTTAGGGAGGGTCTGGGTTTGAGAGTTGTAGGGATTTTGGGAGGGAGGAAGGGAGGGTGGGGATTAGGGAGCTGGGGTTGGAGGTATTTAGGGAGAGAGTGTGGGAGGGAGGGAATATGGGAGGAAGGGTAGAGCAGATGGGGAGTGGTAAAGTGGGTGGGAGGGAATGTGGCAGGTAGGGAAAAGGGAGGATGGGCGGAAAAAGGGTGAGAGAGGATGGGGTTAAAGGGTGGGGAGGGATTGTGGGAGGTAGGGTATGTGGGATAGATGGTGGGATGTAGGGAGGGTGGGAGTGTGAAAGGAGGGATAGTGAGCAGATGGGAGTGTGGGTGGAAGGGATGGAGGGAGGGTAAGAGATAGCATAGGAGCATGGGTGGGTAGGATGGTGGGAGGGATTAAGGGAGTGTGGGAGAGGGGGGAAAGGGCAGGTAGGAGGGAGGTATTTTGGGGATTTTATTGATGGAGTGAGGAAGTATAGAAAAGAGTGGGCAGGAAGGATTTAGGGATAGATTATGAGATGGAGAATGGATGGATGATCCCAGAAAGAAAACACTAATAATGAACTGGATGACAAAGTAAAAAATTGTAACTGCGATAAAAATGTGATAGTAACATTAGTTGCTAAAAAGCAGTCAGTGACCAGCTGCATCTTCTGCTGTGACATCATACAGTGAAAGGTAAGCTTATTTAACTTAAATGTTATATGAAAATAATATTGAATGGGTAGATAGAGATACTGTAGGACATGGACGGTCACACTAAGCCTCCTGCTAAAATCCAGCCTACTACCTGAATTCAGCATCTTTGTCTGGAGGCTGTTTAATCCTTGATGAGAGGTTTATGGGAACTGCAGTGGGTGAAGTTCCAGCGACATCACTTTGAGCGCGTCATTGCCAGACTGGCCCTGTCTACTGCTTTGCCTATAACTACCCTCTTCTGAACAATCCTTCAGGCTGCAGGTGTGACTGAAGTGATGTGTGCTTGACAACTTTAGAGTAGCATCTTAGTGAGGTCATGAGTTGGAAAAATATGAAAATATCTGCCTTATGAACATAGCCGCTGCTTATGTAGAATATATTCATTTCACTATATTTAGCAGCTGTAAATTGTATTTTTTGTATTTCAGTTAACTGTGATCTACAGTACTGTATGAACTAACTGCACATTACACACATCATGAACGAGGTCCAAGTCACAACTCCACTGTTCGCATGAAGACAGCATCTCATCACAGTGCGTAAACTTAGTAAAAATATGTTTGTTTCAAGATACAGATAAGTCCTCTTACATCTAGCCTCAATATGCCACACAGTGCGACTTTCCTGGCGTTAGTAAGGCGCCTAGTCCTGTGCTACTCTGCTAGGGTCAGGCATCTTTTTTGACACAAATGCATCTAAGTCGCAATGCGATGCGACTATGAAGCACCAGCAGACTGTGCTGATTCATTTGATATGCGACTCTTGTATATCTGTGTGCACCTTAGTCTGTATATAAAGCACAATGGTGGAACATTGAATGAAAAAAGCTGCGACCGCTACATTATAGCACTTTGTATACAGATTTAGAGACTCAGATGCACACAGATATACAAGAGTCACATATCAAATGAATCAGCACAGTCTGTTGGTGCGCACGCATTTTCATCAAAAAAAGATGCAAAAAAGATGCCCGGTGGTAGCAGAGTCTTACAGGACCTGGCTCACCAAGAGGGGCTTTTTTAGCGCAACTGCAGCAAAGATGTGTAAAGACACATCTATAGTTTTATTAGTTTTAGTGTTTGTTGGGATAATATTTTCCCATCAGGGAACCTTTACCTAATTGCTTAGAGGCACACTGTAAACAAATGTTTTGGGGCCATCCAAACAAAAACATTTTCTTAATATGCCACTCAAAAAAATGTTTTAGATACCTCTGAGGGAGGGGAGGGGAGGGAGGAAGGAAACATTTCAATGGTAAAATGCATGCAATTTGAATTATATCACTTCAGTAGGATGATCATATGACGGGCCTAGATCCATAACTGCCATTGTGTTATCAGCCTTCTTTCTTGAGTCACTGCTTGCTAGGCTGGTCATGTGTCAGGGTTACATCATAAACAGCCAATGTGATGTCAGATTTGGTATAATTGTCACTGCTTTGTAAAAAGCAGTCAATTGGGGGGAGGGAAGAGGGAGGATGGGTTGGAGGAGGGAGGGAGGGAGAATGGGTGGGAGAGAGGGAGGAAGGGAGAGGGAGGGTGGTGGTTAGGAAGTGGGGATGGGAGAGATTTAGGGAGGGAAGGATGAGGGAGTGTGTGGGTTAGGGAGTGCGGTGGGAGGGATGATGGAGGGTGGGTTTTAGGGTGTTGGAGGGATTTAGGGAGGATGGGGATTAGGAGTGGATGTGGGTTATATTTTGAGAGAAGGAGGTATTTAAGGAGGAAGGGAGAGGGAGGTTGTGGGTTTGGGAGTGTGGGTTTGAGGCATGATGTAGGGTAGGGGTTAGGGAGTTGGGGGTAACTTAAAGATGAGGGAGGGTGGCAGTTAAGGAGTAGGGGTGGGAGGGATTTTGGGAGGGTGGGAGAGTGTGAGTTTGGGACTGGGGGTGGGAGGGATTAGGGATGATGGGAGTGTGAGAGGGGGGATAGTGAGCAGATGGGAGTGTGGGTGGAAGGGATGGAGTGAGGATGAGAGATAGTTTAGGAGCATGGGTGGGTAGGATGGTGGGAGGGATTTAGGGAGTGTGGGAGGGGAGGAAAGAGGGTTTTTTTTGGGGGGGGGATTTTAGGGATGGAAGGAGGAAGTATAGGAAAGAGTGGGCAGGAGAGATTTAGGGATGGAGTGTGGAATGGAGAATGGATGGATGATCCCAGAAAGAAAACACTAATAATGAACTGGATGACAAAGTTAAAAACATTAACTGCGATAAAAATACCATAGTAACATTCATTGCTAGAAAGCAGTCAGTGACCAGTTGCATCTTCTGCTGTGACATCTTACAGTGTAAGGTAAGCTTATGTTAACTTAAATGTTATATGAAAATAATATTGAATGAGTAGATAGAGATACTGTAGAACATGGACGGCCACACTACAGCCTCCTGCTAAAATCCAGCCTACTACCTGAATTCAGCAGCTTTGTCTGGAGGCTGCTTAATCCTTGATGAGTGCTGTATGGGAACTGCAGTGGGTGAGGTTCCAGCGACATCACTTTGAGCACATCACCTCCAGACTGGCCCCGTCTGCTGCTTTGCCTATAACTACCCTCTTCGGAACAATCCTTCAGGCTGCAGGTGTGACTGAAGTGATGTGTTTTTGACAACTTTAGAGTAGGGATGAGCGGGTCCGATTCTCCAGGAACCGGACCCACCCGAATTTTGGGGATCCGGGGCAATCCGAGATACAGCTCGGATCTCCCTGCCTGCCTCAGATCCCTCTTCGAGGCAAAACCTTTCAATACCGCTGTCAGATTGAGAGGTTTTTCATTGATCATGCTTAATGCATATTGGCTGAGGGTGCCATCTGTCATGGCTCTAAGCCAATCAGAGTTAAGCCCATTGAATATGGGCACTGGAAACAGGAAGATGCTGCCCATCCCCCTTGCCTGACATCGGTGCTACCCCTGCTGCTGACTCTGCCGGCACCCCTGCTGCCGACCCCCACTGGCATCATTCCCCACTGCCGACACCCCCTCTGGCACCCTGCATTGAGGACACCACTGGAACCCGTGCACTGCCAACACCTTTAGGACCCCCACATTTCAGACACCACTGGCAGCCCCGCTCTACCGACACCGCCGGCACCCTGCACTGAAGACACTGCCAGCACCCTGCACTGCTGCCCCATGTACTGAGGACACTGTCAGCAACCCCACACTGCTGACACTCCCACACTGAGAACACCACCGGGCACCCCTGCACTGCCGACACTGTCAACACACTTCCACTGAGGACACCGTTGGCACCCCCGCTTTGCCAACATCCTGCACTGAGGACACTGCCAGCACCCCCGCACTCCCCACGTACTGAGGACACCATCAACCCCACACTGCCGGCACTCCCACACTGAGGACACCACAGCACCCCTGCACTGCCGATACTGTCAGCACATGTGTGCTGAGGACACCGCTTTGCCAACACCCTGCACTGAGGACACTGCCAGCACCCCTGCACTACTGCTCCACATACTGAGGACTCCATAAGTGACCTCACACTGCCGACACTCCCACACTGAGGACACTGCTGGCACCCCCGCTTTGCTGACACTATGCACTGAGAACTCTGCCAGCACACCTGCACTACTACCTCACGTATTGAGGACGCCGTCAGCGACCCCACACTGCTGCTACTCCCACACCGAGGGCATCACCGCACAGTCAACACTATCAGCACTCCTGCTCTGAAGACACCGCTGCCACCCCCGCTCTGCCGATGCTGCCAGCTTTCTGCACTCGGGACACTTCCACAACCACCACTCTACCAACACTGCCACACTGCCAACACTTCTGCATTGAGGACACCACTGGCACTCTCGCATTGAGGACACCGCCAGCACCTGCACTGCCGATACTGCTGTCACAGTAAGTGCACTATTGGTGTATCCAACCCACACTGTATAACACACTGTATCTGTGTTGGAAGCTGAACTGCCACATGTTAGTGCCGCCCACTGCTGTCGCTTAGCTTAGTCAGCCAGCTAGCTGGATGCAACCTTTTGGCCCTAAACTAGATGAAAAAATCTATATCGTGAGGTAGTCAAAATTGATTGGAAATTACTGAAAATACATGTTATTGAGGTTAATAATAATGTAGAAACAAAAACAGGCCCAAATTATGTGATTTTAGCTGTTTTTATGATCTCAACATTTTTCTTTTTCAAAGTAGCGTCCTTCACATCTAATACATTTGATGTGCAGAAAACTGTTTTGTGACATCACCTTTAGTGTTGCAGCTGTGGCATTTTTCACTTCATCATCTTCTGAGAACTTCTTTCCAAGCAGTTGTTATTTCAGGGTTGGGAATACCCAGAAATCACAGGGCTCTAAGGGGGTAATTCAGACCCTCTCACGAGCGCAGGACGCTCGCAAGCGGGTCGATGTTCCCCCACTGCGCATGCGCACGACAGAGGGAGCTCTGTCGTGCGCATGCGCGAGACCCGGCGAGCGACGGGCTCTCCATCGCTCCGGGTCTCGCACCAAAGGGGGCGTGCTGTCGATGTTGATTGACAGCACGCCCCCTTTGGTGGGCGTGCCGGGGGCGTGCCTGCCAGACGGAGGCGTTCCCATGGAACGCCTACCGTCTGAAGCCAGCCTCACTGACATTACTAGAGATGTCAGTGGGAGTGATTTTGGCTCTGATAGAGCCAAAATCACTCCAGGGCTTGCTGCAGCGTGACCCTACCGCAGGGTCTCCGTCGCAAGCCCGATGGTCGCGATGGTCAAGACCATCGCGACCATCATCATGGACGCTCGCATATGCTGTGGGTGGTCACCCACAGCTATGCGAGCGGCCAGGAGGCTGCTCCATTTTCATGGAGGAGGGCACTGATTCAGAGCGAGCGCTCTGGTCAGAGCGTTCGGCTCTGAATCAGGCCCTAAGTCCGGACTATATGGAGTGTGTTCCAGTGCTGTCCTATTCATTTCAGTCAGTGCTGCCAATGCAACAGCAGCAACATGTGGTCAGGCATTGTCTTGAAACAAAAACGACTGCAGAAAATGTGGTCTTTTCTTCCTCATCGCTCCATGCAAATGGTTTTTCAGGACGTTTGCATAGTCACCATTAATTGTCTGTCCACGGGGAACCAAGTGCTGTAGGATCAAACCGTGCACATCAAAAAACAGCAGAAGCATGACTTTACAGAATTTTTTGGGTGGAGGCGAATTTGCGTGTTCCATACACTGCACTGTTTGGATTCTGGATCAAAATGACAAATTCACAATTCATCACACGTCACAATCGAAATCGGCTCTCCTCTCCGACATTCGAACAGTGTTCTTGCTCCACGATTCAACTCGTCATCGCATCTGCTCTTCTGTGAGATTTCTGGGTAACCACCTGGCACACACGATGGATTTTCAGTTCCTTTGTCACAATATGCTGAACCCATTCGAATGAGATGCCAAATGAGGCCATAAGTTTACGTAAAGTTAAGCTTCGGTCACTTTGCAACATCTCTGCAGCTTTGGTAATGTTAACATCTGTAACAGCGGTGGATGGTCTCCCAGAACGCGCTTCATCAGTCACTCGCATATTACCCTCTATGAAGTGCTGCCACCACCAAAATACTGCAGCTCAGCTAATTGTTTCTCCACGTATGCTTACCATAACATTTAATGAATTTCATTTTTGTTTTTTCCAAAATTAACGCAAAATTCAATCACTCATCTCTGACGTAATCTCACAGACACATCTTCCTCATCTACCAAGATGAAATGTGTGAAAGTCTTCCACTCAATGGCCCTGATTCAGACCCACTCGCAATTGGGCGTACATACGTTCGGCGTACGTAAAAAAATATTTAAATTCAAGGCCTATCTCGTATTTTCGAACGCATATAAAAATCCGCCCCAAACTCAGACGACCCCTCCTCTAACTTACGAGCGTGCCAAATAGTGAGCGTACATCCCCGAAATGGCTTGAAGGGAACGCACGCACAAGTACAAACCGGAAGTGGGACTGTCAGATGTCGATTACCTGCTCCTTTATTCTGCCTACCTCCCTCAATCGTATCATGTCAATCAATGTATCAATTAGCTTAATTGTTTTTTTTTTTTCAACACAATGCAATAAACTTTAATCTTGTCCGTGTTTGTATTTGCTCGCAGAATACGTACGGCTGAAACCTTCGCTTTTATTGTTCAAAAGACATGTTAGCCCCAATTAAACCATTGTTCTATTTGTTTGTCTCCCCACAATTTTTCTGTGGTTCATTTCTTTATTTAAATTTGCTTACGCATGTCACTGCATCAAGCCTATCATAACTCTCAAGAGATTTGTGGCCCTGTCGAACACATGACTCATACACTAACCAATAGAATTTGTCCTGTTAATTTCCCAAATACATTAGCCAATCAAATTTTTTTGGGGTGCTTTATTACAAATATTTTGCCAAAAAAACACCATTGCCATCATGAGATCCGCTGCATTCACCAGGCGCGAACTGCTGGTGCTGACGGAGGTGATGGACAGGCGGATCACCAGTCAGCCTCCACCCATCTCCAATAGGCGAAAGCGTTCCGCATATGCGGAGGTACGTCGACGCCTGCGCTCCTTCAGCTCACACCAACATATTGGCCAGCTGGAGCGCAGGTGGTCGGACCTGCACCGGCGGACGCCCCGCTTGCTGGCATGCTTTCGCATGCAGATTGCGGAAAGTAAGTGTTCTGGACTGTGGTTTTCAAGTTTATCTTGTGGGCCCTAACTGCGTGTGCATGTTTTCATGTCTGTCCTATTGAGTCATTGTAGTCATATCTGCATGTGCATGTTTTCATGTCTGTCCTATTGAGTCACTGTAGTCATATCTGCATGTGCATGTTTTCATGTCTGTCCTATTGAGTCATTGTAGTCATATCTGCATGTGCATGTTTTCATGTCTGTCCTATTGAGTCATTGTAGTCATATCTGCATGTGCATGTTTTCATGTCTGTCCTATTGAGTCATTGTAGTCATATCTGCATGTGCATGTTTTCATGTCTGTCCTATTGAGTCATTGTAGTCATATCTGCATGTGCATGTTTTCATGTCTGTCCTATTGAGTCATTGTAGTCATATCTGCATGTGCATGTTTTCATGTCTGTCCTATTGAGTCATTGTAGTCATATCTGCATGTGCATGTTTTCATGTCTGTCCTATTGAGTCATTGTAGTCATATCTGCATGTGCATGTTTTCATGACTGTCCTATTTAGTCATTTTTTTATTTTTTTTTTTATTCCTGTTGAAACTAACCACAATATTTTTTACATTTTTTAGGGGCACAGCAAACACTACGGCGGCATCGCCAGACAAGACGCCGGTCCCGGCCCCTCTCTCCAACCCCCAATTTGTCAATTACCCCCTCCTCCCCAGACCCTGTGGCCAAAATTTCAGGCCTACTTCCCCTCCAGCCCAATTGCCCCTCTCCTCCATCCGTCCCTCCTCCAAATACCCCCTCCCAGGATTCCTCAAACACCTTGGCCCTAGGTTTGGGGAATGTAGCCATCTCCGAGGTGGTCCAGGGAGTGGCTTCTGGCTCTGTCGTTTTTGAGAACGGTATGTTTTTAAATTTTATTTTGGACACCACAAACTGTTTGTATGTAATCATGTGTCGTCCCCATTTTTTTGGGCTTTCTGTCGCCTTAGGGTATTTTTGGGGGTTGTCTTTACCTGTTCCTGCTGATGTCACCATACACATATCACACCTGTGTGCCTTTTTTTAGGGCCCTTGTATTTTTGGCCTACGACATTTTGGGGTGCTGGGTTTTATCCGTGTAATGTTTTTTTGGCCCACAAGCTTGTAAGTTTTGGTTTGCTTGTTTTGTGTTTTTTTAGAATGTTGCTTCATTATCGATTTATTAATCCCCAAACTTTTGTCACCCACAGAGGAACAGAGGCGTTGGGAACAAATATTTAATTGTGTGGGCCGTATGCGGGAGCAGGTCACCGGGCTTATGCAGGGCCTTGACCATCTGTTGGTCCTCCTTAGGAATTAGTTTTTTTTTTTTTTTTTTTTCTAATTGTTTCATAATAAATCAGTTTTAAATCAAGCTCTGTCTCATGCGTTTGGAGTAAATCCAAGATTCTTTACACTGACATAAGTAGACTCTTCAAGCAAGGATTGCCACAGAATCTCACTACAGATTGTGTGGTGTATTTTGAATGCAAACAGGCACAAGAAACACCTCCCAGTACCAATGTCATTTTCCTTTTTTGTGGTGGTCAACATGATAGTTTACACAATTTTTCAGGTTCCTATTTGGTGGCCAAACTGCTTAGGACAATCTTACGAAGGCAACTGATTGTACAGGATTCCTTGTTGTGTTGGTTAGTACCCCGAAAACATATTACATTTTAGCTCCACTTGCTTCATTACTGGGTTACCCCTTAGGTAAAATTAACGTTTGGGAGTTTGTTTACACTTGCTTCTAACGTGCCCAAAAAGGAAACAAATTACACTCTCCAAATATTTATTCACAACAGAAATCAAAATACAAAGTGGTCACTCACAAACAAAACACACAGTGATAATCAGAAATACACCACATACCAAAAACACGAAACAAACATACAACAAATCAAGAACTGGTTGACGAAGGTCCATGCCCACATGATTTCAAAAATATGGCGTTGCAATATTGGTGTCAGAATATATTCCCGAAGTTTCCACATAAAGGTTTTTGAAGGGTAGCAGGAAGTAATCATCGTGGGAGTGCCAAAGTTTATGCAAACAAACAGAAGATGGTGCAAGAATTAATATCAAAAAAGATGAACGCTAAAAAACCGTAACACATTGGGTATACACACTGTTTGGTCAATAATTACCTAAAATATCGGGCCACCACATCATCGCGTATGGCCCCCCCACATACTGACCTCCGACCAACCTCGGGGAGGCCATCCTCAGGTAAGGCATCCTCTGGCTGCATTGGAACACCACTCCTTATGGCGATGTTGTGAAAGATCCCACACAGGACCACAATTTTCGAAACCATATCCGGCAAATACATGAGCTCGCCACCAGAGCGGTGGAGGCATCTGAATCGGCCTTTTAAAAGGCCGATACAGCACTCCACCACTTGCCTGGTGGCTGTAAGTGCGGTATTAAACTCACTTTGTGGACCTGGTGTGGGAGCCAAATAAGGAGTGAGCAGCCAGGGCATGCAAGGGTATCCACTGTCTCCTGTGAAAAAGAATAGACAACATCAGGATCACTGTGTATCAAGCTTAACATTGTTATGTACTAAAGGTCTACACTTACCCAGAAGCCACGCATCACCAGCTTGTAGGTTGGTTAATTTGTGCCATATCCCTGATTGCCGGATGACGAAGGAGTCATGTGCACTTCCTGGTAATTTTGCATTCAGGGACAGGATCTGGAGGGAGGCATCACATACCACCATTACATTCAGGGAGTGATAGTGTTTTCAGTTGCGAAATATTGCCTCCAGCCGTGCTGGAGGCTGAAGTGGTATGTGAGTACCATCCACAACCCCTATGATGTGTGGGAAGCCAGCTATTTGGTAAAAATTGGCCTTGGCCACACTAAGGGCACCCATATCCAAAGGCATTTTAATAAAATGATGGAGGTGCTTGAAAAGTGCCTCCATCACTGCCCTCAGGATCCTGGAAAAGGAGGATTGTGAGATGCCCGCCACTATTCCCACCGTTGTTTGAAACGATCCTGAGGCACAGAAATGTAACACCGCCATAAATTGCGTAAGTGGTGGTATTGCTGTTGGACTGTCAATTTGCCGCTCAAGATCACTCTCTATTAAAGAGAGAGTGTCTATGATGATTTTGGGAGGAAGACGGTAGCGTCTTAAAACATCATCATCGGGCATTCCAAAAAGGGTGACACGTGTTCGAAATATCTGGGGCCTTGCATGCCTACGATGCCTACGCCTGGGACGAGATTGAGGTTGGTCGGCTTCCGGGAGCATGGCCAGAACAATCCGCCCAAGATCAACCTGAAATGGCAAGATTGGAATGTAAGGCTTTGGACCCACCCCAAAAGAAAATTAAGAACAACTTAGCTTGATGATACCATCCATTGCTGCTTACATGCCGGGGTATTGTCATGATACGGCCAAACTGAAATTAATCCCACAAATAAATTGAAAAATTTTAGTGTGTGCATTTATGTTTCTAAATTTTGTGATAGACAAAACTTAAAATATGCGAAACACACATTTGGCCAAATAGCAAAACGACATTGCACACAGTACATCAAAATGGGTTGAAATGTAAGCCAAAAAAGCCAATGGGCAACCACCAAAAATTTTACAGGATTAATAAGCATTTAAAAATGCGGTAATTAGTTCGCAAATACAAGTTAATAAACAAACAGAGAAAAGTGCGCTAATTAGTTCGCAAATACAAGTTAATAAACAAACAGAGAAAAGTGCGCTAATTAGTTCGCAAACACAAGTCACTATACAAACAGAGAAAAATGCGCTAATTAGTTCGCAAATACAAGTCACTATACAAACAGAGAAAAATGCGCTAATTAGTTCGCAAATACAAGATAAAAAATGGACTTACCAAGAGCAAATATATAAGATTCCAAATCAAAAGGTCTTTGGGTCCGAAATTAAAAAAATGCTAAAAGATATGAAATTATGGATCACAAAATTAAAAACAAGAAGAAACACAATGAGACACCAATTGAACCAAAGTTAGACTTCACAAAACTTACCAAATCAAGAAACGAGGCCAAAAAAAAATATACCAAAAAAGCGAACGGAAAATTAAAACGCAAATCTAGCAAACAAAATAAACTCCAAACGCCAACTCCTTTATCCGCAAACAAGAAACTCCAACCAAGGTAACCTCCAACAATCCAAAAACGCCACCTCGACTCGAGACACACCAAGCCATAAATAGTGTTTCGTTTCCCGCACAAATGAAGGAGGGATCATAGGAACGCACAATCAATGATGCGGCAGCAAAATAAGGACGCATGTATAAATACGTCAAGAAAACACATTTAAATTCTGGTGTATTTCTTGTTTGGACCTCAGACATGGCTACAGACCAGGGAAACAATGCCCAAGAGTCAGGCGGTAAGTCTTTCATGCATTTTGTATCAATGATTAATTTGAAACATAAGATTGGGCAAGTTGTGAATTAGAGAAATCTGAATATTTACACAAATAGGTGAGGAGGATGACATGGAAGAGGCTGCTGGGCCCAGTATTCTGGCCAAAGCTGCAAAAAAAAAAGGCAGCCACATTTCACAAGAAAGGAGATGGAGGTTTTGATTCAGAAGTGTGTGGACATCCTGCCACAGGCAGACAGGAATATGAGTCTAAGCCAGAAGTGGAGAATGTGGGAAGAGGTAGCCGTTGCTGTCAATAGGGTGGGTGATGATTATGTCCGTCTAGCCCGGGATGTCAAACGGCGGTAAGTAAACACTTGCCCCCCCTAAAAACAAACACCATTTTAAACCAAAGGATAATGGCTTCCATTTTTTCCCACAGATGGTCCGACTTCAAATATCGCCTAAAGCAAAAACTCGCGGGCAGGGCTAGGCATGCAAGGGGGACAGGTGGGGGTCCCACCCCTGTGTCATTGGAGTTGACGGATTTAGAAGAGCTGGCACAGGGGTGTGTGCAGCCTGTGGAGGTGTTTGGCGTGTCCAACATGGATACGGACATGCCAGACTTTGCGGCTCCTCATGTTGTCCCAGGTAAATCTTGTGATGTCACCAACTCTGAAATGTTAGTGTGCCAATATGTAGATTCTAATGTGAGTCTTTTCTCATTTTTCCTAACAGAGACACAGGCGGATGAGTCTGCTCCAGAGGGGAGCCTTGGCCGTCGAATTTCTGCTGGCTCTGCAGGGGAGGAACCAGTACATCCGGCTGAGGACCCTGCAGAAGCCAGTCCAGGGCAATCCCCCTCGCAGGCAGTGGCCCTCCTCACAGAACTCAATTTTAAATCGGATTTCCATACGGAGATTCTGCAGAGGATGGACGCCAGTCTGCTACGGGTGGCTGAGGCCCTGGAGCAAAATGCTGCGGCCAACATGACCATTGGTCAGGCCCTGGCGTAAAATACCAGGGCCAACATCCGCATCGCCAATGCCCTGGAGCAGCTCGTTCGCCAGCACATGGTGGAGCCGACCTCCCTTCCTGCCGCAACATCAGGATCCTCCACCTCTGGCACAACATCAGCCAATCCTCCAAATGTGCCTAGCCCTGTGCCTAGTCCAGAGGCCACAACATCTGCCTCTGGACAGGCCAGCCCGATGACATCCCGGACCCGGTCTGGCGCCCTCCCTCCCCCAGCCAAACGGGTGAAAAAACGGTGACAGCAATGGCGAATTTTCTCACACTCCTTCTGTGCTTGGCTCATATTCCTTTCTGGTCAAAACTTCCCTCTCCTTTCTTGTGAAATGTTTTTAATTGTTTGTTGTACGTTTATGTCTACAGTTATGTTGGGCCAATTTGTTTGATTTTGGAAATGATCTTTCCCAAAAAAAGATGTCCCCAAATTTTTTATTATTTTAGTTTTGGTTTGACCAATAAATTTACGCCAAAAATCTGACATTGTATTGTGACATTATTGTACAAATGGGTTACATTTAATCCTGGCCCAAAAGTCAAAAACTTGGAAAAAAAAAAAAACAATTTTTAAAAAAAAAGGGCTCTTTAAGGAACGTTTAAAAAATCACATAACGAGGCAAATTCAACAGGCAAAAATAAAAAGGTGAGAAAATTAAAACATGATGACATTATTGTTACAATAGGCCCTAACCACCAAATTGAGGCCAAAATAAACACCCACAAATATACGCAAATTGATTGTGTCATCCTGACATTAGCAGCTATGATTTCCACCTGCGTACGCTTTTATGCTATCCCCAAAAACTGATTTCAAAACACATACCAAGCCGGTTTTCAATCCAACACTAATTGCTTTTCTGACCACCCGCGATTAATCGCAACAACATCGTGGAGTCCCGGGACGGAGGAGAAGGCCATCGCCAATGTGGTCGAGTAATCCAGACCCTAAGCTGTGCGAGCATTTTGAAGGGAAAGAGGATCATCCAGTGACGTATGAGTCGGTCCGAACACATTTTACGCTCGCATCTGCTAATGTATGTACGCCCCAAAAACGCCTCGCCACGCCTGCGTTTTTCCATCTCCACCCCCGTCAACACCCAAAAACGCCCTGTTCTGTCAATCACATTTGACATGTCACTTCCTGTACGCTATTTGACAAACGAGACCAAAAAAACTCGCAATCTGCCATACGCACATGCGCAGTGTTACACCGACGCATGCGCGGTTAGTCAACATCGGAACGCAACGAGCGTACTGCTGTTTGCGAGTGGCTCTGAATGAGGGCCAATGTGACCAAACAAAGAAGACTACGGCAGTCCAACCACAGGTTCAGAGTTTCAGACACATTGATGTATGAGCTTCACAATAACCAGCATAGCGTTGCCACGTCTGCCCTCTGTCACTGGCTGGGCTTCCCCCAGCCCTCTCTGATCAGTGAATGGATGTCGCGTGCATGCACGCTGCATCCATTCACACTCGGGGTGGGTCGGCCCACGGGTGGAACAGCGGGACAGTACTGTCTCACTGAAATCGGGATGTTGGGGAGGGGTGCACCTTCTATGGGTGGCACCCCTGTTTGACCACATTGGTTGAACACCCCAAGAGCCGGCCCTGGCTGGAACAGAATGAGCCAACATTCTTAGTTCCTGGGCATAATAACGAAACATCGATGTTAGAGAAATCTTAACCAAAACATGTACAACCTGAGACTAAAACAACTAGTTTTGTTATGCAATATAATGTATAATAATTTGCAACATTCTTGCGCATAGTTCTGTATCACATAACAAACTATGTAGGCATTTACAAATTGCTTCTAAGAAAACTATCACAATCCTAAATTGTCATTAAGACCTATTGCGGGATAGTTAATTAGCGGCAGGGCTATTCATTTAGCCCCGAAGTGCCGCCCAATGCCAGCACTTATCATGGATATATTTTGGGACCTGATGTATCCCAAAATATAATCAACGATAAGTGCCATTTTTTCACCCCAAAAAATGCGAAAACACATAGGTCTGCAAGCTTATTGCAAAACCTATGTGTTTTCGTGAGATATATCCTATTATTTTGTTCGAAATAATAGGACAGGGTGAAAAAAACATTGGCAAAAAATGGGCATAATCGGCGCAAAAATTCCCATTCTTTTGCCGGTGGCGGGGATCAATTAGTGCCCGAACAATGTTCGGGGCTAATTGGATACCACCCTTAGAAGTGTCTAGTCTTTTTATCCATCTGCTTTCACATTGTAACAATAATTTTGATCTATTGCTGTCTTGAGATAGATGGGGCATATGATTGATCATCCTATATTTCAATGTTTCTAGGCTATGTCCTGCTTCGCAAAAATGCCTAGCCACTGGTTTATCGCTACTTCCTGTATTCAAAGCAGCTCTAATAGATGATCAGTGGGTTGCGATTCATTATTTGAATCCCCTTTCGGTTTTGCCATTATACGACAACCTGCACCGGCATATAATTTTTTAAACCACATACATGTAAAATTGTCGTGAATGGCATACCATCTAAGCACTACTCAGCAGTGTGGCTGATTACACTAGATGGAAGTTATGTAAGCTATGTGTAGTTCCATTTGTATGTTATGTCTTGATAAAAGAGGTACAACTCTGAATCATTGACCATTACTGGCACAGGATTGAGGTGTTTTTTATGATTGTGAAGACTCATGAGTGCCATCCATTTTTGTAATATAAAACCACCTCCAGGTGCAGCACTTAGTAGACTCACAAATAATGCAAAGATGCTGCCATAACTGCAACGTTTCGGGCTTTAATAGCCCGTCTTCAGACATAACAAGGCTGAGGACGGGTTATTAAAGCCCGAAATGTTGCAGCTATGGCAGCATTTTTGCTTTATTTATGAGTCCACTGAGTGCCGCACCTGGAGGTGGTTGTATTTATTATGTAGCAGGTACCATGGCACATTGAGCTGTTGGAAGAGGAGTGCATGGCCTTTCGCTTTATATATATATATAGATAGATAGTGTCACACGCCGCCCTGGAGACCCCAGAATCAGACCCCATTGCTTACCTTTGCGGGCGCTGACCCTGTCCACCGGCTCCCGCGCTGGCCCCGTTGCTCTGCTGCTCCCACGCTGGCTTCTGCTGGTCCCTGGTCCCCGCTGACTTCTTCTGAGAAGTGCTGTCCTCCAGTCCATGGGCGCAGCCATCTTGGATTGCCCATGTGACTCTACTACCACCAATGAGGAGTCTTCTCCTTCTCTCTCAGCCTGTCAGCTCCCAGCGTCCACTAGAAAAGGTTCCCCAATGCTGACACAAGTTGCCAGTGCAACTACTTTCTTAGTTCTACTAAGTGGGCCTTCCCACTGCGCTCCGAAGGTGTTTCCTGCTAGTATTCACCTCTCAGCTACCAACGTCTCCACATGGCTATCCAGCCACTCCATGTAGCCAATCAGTTACCAACACCTACCCACGGCTATTCAGCCGCTCCACGTAGCCACTCAGCTACCAACGTCTCCAAATGGCTATCCAGCCGCTCCATGTAGCCACTCAGCTACCAACGCCTATCCACGGCTATCCATCTGCTCCACGTAGCCACCCAGCTACCAACGTCTCCACACGGCTATCCAGCCGCTCCACGTAGCCACTCAGCTACCAATGTCTACCCACGGCTATCCAGCTGCTCCACGTAGCCACTCAGCTACCAACGTCTACCCACGGCTATTCAGCCACTCCACGTAGCCACTCAGCTACCAACGTCTCCACACGGCTATCCAGCCGCTCCACGTAGCCACTCAGCTACCAATGCCTATCCATGGCTATACAGCCGCTCCACGTAGCCACCCAGCTACCAACGTCTCCACACGGCTATCCAGCCGCTCCACGTAGCCACTCAGCTACCAACGCCTACCCACGGCTATCCGGCTGCTCCACGTAGCCACTCCGCTACCAATGTCTACCCACGGCTATCCAACCGCTCCACTTAGCCACCCAGCTACCAACATCTACCCACGGCTATCCAGCTGCTCCACGTAGCTTCCAAGTTACCACGCTACTTCTACATTTATCAAACTCCTATCAGTTCACTGCACCCTCTCATGTGGAGAAACTTTATTAAGCCAAGCCTCCTCCAGCGAGCGTCTGCGCCAAGTAATACAGGTCCAAGGCCCAGTCCGGGATCACAGCTTCCAAATCCCACGATTGTGACAGATAGATAGATAGATAGATAGACAGACAGATAGATAGATAGATAGATAGATAGATAGATAGATAGATAGATAGATAGAGTATCGGCGCCAACTTAGATATTACTTTAAATACCAATCTTAAAAATATGCTCTCCCTATAAATAAAGGGTGTCAGCTGGACCAAATGTGTAGGGGCAATGGGTGTGCACCTTAGTAAAGATATGCATAAGTGTATAAGGTCTTTATCGACTAGCTTATTAACAATGTGGAAAATATTAAATATGCAGGAAAGTGTTTGTGCTAAAGATTTACCATAAGAATGAAAATAAAATGTCAATATAATGTAACAAGTTTATCTTGCTTAATTAAGTAAAAAATTTACAAAACAAACACAAAATGAATATTGAGCTTCCACATGCTCAAACAGACTCTGTCAATGACCCGCAGGTCCCACTAATCCCCTTTACAAATTTTGCACTTTATTACAGGCATTATTTGCAAACAATACAATATGTCCCTCATACACATACGATATATACAGGGTGAGAACATATGATATAGTAAAGGAATAAAAAATTAATAGTTAAATAGTAAAATGAAATGGTATCTGTTAAATGTAACAGTATCTATTACAATGGCCACAGGAGAGACAATACTTTTAAAAATTTTCAAATAACATTTAAAAAGTAAAAACAAAGGTTTACAAGCGATATGTCATCAGGTGCTTATCTTAATAGTTCATTGAGGCAAGAGGCAGCTTCCAACGTTGTTTCATCCACAAGGGACTTGAAGAAGTCCCTTGTGGATGAAATGCGTTGGGTAACAGCCCTTGTTGCGTTCTCATCATAGTTTTCGATGTACCCTTTAATTGCTTATGCTGCAATGGCAAACAGTGTAAAAGCGCACCTTTTTTTTTAAACTTACAATTTACATATGCTGCATTTAGTGAATTGGACTTCCACCAACTTTGTATGTCTATTTATATTTTTTAGCTCATACATATTTTTTTATTTAATTTTTTTTTTGGTAAAATGTCTAGAAACATATCTAAATATATATTTAGAAATATATATATCTATCACTATATATATATATATATATATATATATATATATATAGAGAGAGAGAGAGAGAGAGAGAGAGAGTGATATTCCAACCAATATTTGTAAATATATATATATATATATATAAAAGAACATATTGAGCGCGCTCACCAGACTTGTAAATATAGTAAGGATTTATTAATAGAAAGCCAACATCAGTAGTCCATCGATGTTTCAGTCCTTGTTAGGACTTTTATCAAGATATCTTTATCTTGATAAAAGTCCTAACAAGGACTGAAACGTCGATGGACTACTGATGTTGGCTTTCTATTAATAAATCCTTACTATATTTACAAGTCTGGTGAGTGCGCTCGATATGTTCTTATACTTTTGGAGCGGCTGAGCCCGTTTGAGCTTGCGACCCCAGCAATACTGACAGCAAAACGTGAGTGTGGACCTATTTGTATCTATATATATATATATATATATATATCATCTATTAATGTATTTTTGTTATATAGATGATGTATTTATAATGTGGTTAGGTGAGATTGATATACTTGCCTCAATAGTAATAAAACAGAATGAGTCTGACAGCCCTATTAAATTCATTCTTAAGCATGATAGTGAGACAATATGCTTTCTGGACATTGCTATTACAATAGAAAGTGGTAATCTTAAAACTTCTTTGTTTACAAAACCGATGGATCACAATACTCTATTGCATTATAAAAGCTGCCATCCTATGGCTACTGTTAAAGGGATACCATTCTCACAGTTTATACAAGTGTGCAGATGTACAAATAATAAGGAGGAAACCATCAAACAACTGGATATTATGATTAATAAATTCTTGGTGAGAGGTTATCCTTTGGATGAACTCCTGAAAGATAAGGAAAAGGCTCTTAAAATGGACAGAAATAATTTATTGAAGACGAAATCAAAAGTAGTGATTAATAAGAGGATACCGTGGGTTCATGAGTTTGATATAAGGAGCAAACATCCAAATAAAAAAGCAAAAAGTTTGTGGCCTGTCTTAACATCAGATCCTGAGTTGAAATGTCTGCATAAAACAAAGCTATTACCAAGCTATACCAGAGCCAAAAATATAAAAGATCTGGTAGTTAAAACTGATGTCACAGATTTCAGTAAATTTGATGGTAAAAAAATTTTTCTAAGCCGTAAAAATGGTTGCCACAATTGTTTGGGCTGTACAACCTGCTCATATATGGAGATAGGTGACTCCATTCTGCATCCATATGCAGCAGCTGCTCCTAACTATCTCTTTACACTGCACTTTTCTTACTATGGTGGTGCCCTGGAGCAGCTTGGCTGGTCCAGTTTTGGGGGTCCTGCGCTCTGGATTTGAACCCTAGTATGTTAGGGACCTACCCAAAAGAGGTTACCTGGATATGGTGGGTAGGCCCATAACCTTGGCCATGATTATGCTAAAAACCTCTATTGATTGCAAAATTTTATTGCATTTATATATATTATTAATAATTTGAAGTTGTGCACCTGAGATTTGTCTGTTTCTGTGCCTGCAATTAGTCTCATCAGGTAGCACCTCCCATTATTTATATAGTCAGGTTGCGCAGTCCAGAAATCTTTCCCATATGCTCCATTTAATGTGCTTTATTGCACTTCTGAGGGAAAGGAGATGCCCTCATTCTGGATTAGCACCCTTCCTTATTGGTTTAAAAGCATGGAGTATGGTAATGTATATGCACACTGTATTAGGCACAATTCTAGTAAGTCCTACAAGTTATATACTGTAGTGCAACTTTGGTTCATTTTTGGGGCGTGGGTCCCCCTGGATTGTGTTGGTCGAGCTGTCTCGGGGCACTGCATTGTAACACATTTTCCTTTATAACACATTTTAACCCTTCACTGTGTGTTTAATATATATGTACTTCACTTTTTTATTTTCATTCTTTATATGCAGCAGCAGCTGCTCCTAACTATCATTTTACACTGCACTTTTCTTACTATGGTGGTGCCCTGGGGCAGCTTGGCTGGTCCTGTTTTGGGGGTCCTGCACTCTGGATTTGAACCCTAGTATGTTAGGGACCTACCCAAAAGAGGTTACCTGGATATGGTGGGTAGGCCCATAACCTTGGCCATGATTATGCTAAAAACCTCTATTGATTGCAAAATTTTATTGCATTTATATATATTATTAATAATTTGGAGTTGTGCACCTGAGATTTGTCTGTTTCTGTGCCTGCAATTAGTCTCATCAGGTAGCACCTCCCATTATTTATATAGTCAGGTTGCGCAGTCCAGAAATCTTTCCCATATGCTCCATTTAATGTGCTTTATTGCACTTCTGAGGGAAAGGAGACACCCTCATTCTGGATTATAACCCTTCCTTATTGGTTTAAAAGCATGGAGTATGGTAATGTATATGCACACTGTATTAAGCACAATTCTAGGTAAGTCCTACAAGTTATATACTGTAGTGCAACTTTGGTTCATTTTTGGGGCGTGGGTCCCCCTGGATTGCATTGGTTGAGCTGTCTCGGGGCACTGCATTGTAACACATTTTCCTTTATAACACATTTTAACCCTTCACTGTGTGTTTAATATATATGTACTTCACTTTTTTATTTTCATTCTTTATATGCAGCAGCAGCTGCTCCTAACTATCTCTTTACACTGCACTTTTCTTACTATGGTGGTGCCCTATGGCAGCTTGGCTGGTCCAGTTTTGGGGGTCCTGCGCTCTGGATTTGAACCCTAGTATGTTAGGGACCTACCCGAAATAGGTTACCTGGATATGGTGGGTAGACCCATAACCTTGGCCATGATTATGCTAAAAACCTCTATTGATTGCAAAATTTTATTGCATTTATATATATTATTAATAATTTGGAGTTGTGCACCTGAGATTTGTCTGTTTCTGTGCCTGCATCCAAATTCTGGCAGAAGATATAAAATTAACTGGCCTTTGACATGTAGTAGTAGTTTTGTTATCTATGCGATTATATGCCCATTTGGCCTCTACTATATAGGCAAGACTGAATGTCAATTTAAACTCAGAATGGCGCAACATAGATCAGCGATCAGGACAGCTATTGCTTCTGGCAATAGCGATCAACCTGTGGCTAGACATTTCTTAAATCTTAAACATGGCATGGCCACACTTAGATATAAGATCATAGACCATCTTCCCAAATCATTGAGAGGAGGAGATAGAGGGAGAAAGCTTCTACAATTAGAAACCCGATGGATTTTTAGACTGGACACCCTCTCTCCAAGGGGTCTAAACGAGTTTTTTATAAATATCTGTGATTAAATCACTAATTGGGTTATGTTAAGATCTAGAATGTAACAAGATTAATTATAACAAAAAGATTTGTCTTTTTCCTTCTATAGCGATAATCAGTGCCAAATGGTCCATACTTTGATGTTTTAATGATGAAATGGTCCATGTATATTCCTTCATTTGATAAAGGTTTTTTGATTAGTGTTAGCTGGTTTTTATCACATGAGTTGATGTGCAAGTGTTTTTTTGAGGTTCACCCACTAGAGGGCACCATTACTCTGTAGCAAATAGCTATGAGTTTTTTATCATGTAGTTCTGTTTTTGTAGAAGGTGACTGTTTGCGTTAGATTTAGGGTTCACTATATTAAATATTGTGCATTATATGTGTTTTCTATAACCTTTTAAATTAGTAGGTATTTATATGTGGCTTTAAGTGTGAAGCACTTTTTTTTATATCTTTTTATAATGATATTGTTTGCATATTACTAATTGTTTACATTTGTCTTTTTAAGCTGCTGCACATTGCACTTTATTCACTGATGCACAATGCTGCCTTAAGTTTACTGCACTAGATTATCATTTTTTCGCATTGTGTACAGGGTTTCCATGACACCGGGACTCGGCCGGGTGACGTCACTTCCGGTTTTTGCGGAGCTGCTGCGACCGGAAGTGTGGATGCTGGACGGAGCCCAGGTGTGCATGGTCTTACAGTGGGGTAAGTGTTTATTGACTGTGTATTTATATGCTGTTCTGTTATGTTTTACCACTTTTTTGTTGTCCTGAGGAAGGAGTGAACTGCACCTCGAAACGTTGACCCATTAAAATCCTTCCAGTGAGGGTATTTTGTTTATAAGACTCTGAGTGCCGCCTATATTTTAATGCTATAATAAGTAGGGGGTGCTGTCCTCCTTGGAGGGCATCAGAGCAGGTCAGGGCTATATGCCCAATTACACTGAGTGCAGGAGTGCCGGTGTACTGGACTGTATATATATATATATATATATATATAAATATATATATAAATATAAACCCTTCATCTGTGTGGCACTCCACGCAAAAGAAACACTCTGCAGTCGTGGCTGAAAAGTCAACGTTTCAATGCCTATATATTTGGCATTTTCATCAGGACATACAAAATTATAACAGATGTCTTACCTTATATAAGGTCACCCAGTGAAAAGCCAGCTTCACTGCAGCGGGTCCACACACCCGCCCAGCAGCGCTGAGCTCTGATGTCATCACGTAGCAACATGTGACACCTGTGAACCATCACCATAGCAACGTGTCAATAAACTACATATCCCACAATGCAAT
Source organism: Taudactylus pleione (assembly GCA_031769625.1). Classification (NCBI taxonomy): domain Eukaryota; kingdom Metazoa; phylum Chordata; class Amphibia; order Anura; family Myobatrachidae; genus Taudactylus; species Taudactylus pleione. The sequence continues at coordinate 5,485,155 of JAUIMM010000126.1, read as the reverse complement.
GCAATCGCCAATGCGGCCAGCTACTAGACAAATAACAATAGCGAACATAAACATATGCCAATGGATGAATGAAATCACATGCATGGCCACTGCCAATGTGGCTTAAATTCAACTATAGATACAACAATTGTATAATTGATGATTAATTAAATATACATCTTATAACAATATGCACAATAGCGGCAGAGTCAACCATAGAGGAGGCACTGAACAATGTATATCATTAACTGATGGATTCCATCTAAAAATAATGTATATACTTGGCATGTTACATGAAAGCTCCTAAGCCCAGTTGCTCATTAAGCCTTACCTTATATAAGGTAAGACTTCTGTTATAATTTTTTATGTCCTGATGAAAATGCCAAATATATAGGCATTGAAACGTTGACTTTTCAGCCACGACTGCAGTGTTTCTTTTGCGTGGAGTGCAATACATACAGATGAGGGGTTGGTGAATTTGCATACAAGTGTGGGCAACCAGCCAAGTAACGTATCAAGCAAGGAGTGCCGGATCACATGCTATTATATATATATATATATATATATATATCTATATCATTATCCCTATATATATCTACAATATAAAAAAATAAACCATTTCCTTTTGAACGCAAAAATGTGTTTTGTTCCTTCTTCCAAAATTGAATTTAAAAAAAAAATGGAACAACAAATCCGCCCCTGGACTGCAACAGTATTGGAAAAAAAACATGTATTTACTGTTGAATGGCATGCTGGGATGTGCAGTTCCAGAACCAAAAAACACTATTACTTTAAAAATCCCACCCCCAAAAAATGTGGACTTTAAAAATATATGGACTATTGTTTGTTAAATCAAAGCTTTTGGGCATTTGTATCTTTCACAATATCCAAAATACAAACAAAAAGTAAAAAAAAAAAAAGGCTACTTTACGCATCCACTTTGCTATTATACAATTCAATGAGTAGCACCTGCTACTCTATTACTTGACTGCAGACATCGGCACAAGCAGAGACCATCGGCTGCAGACGCAGTGTTTGTGGTAGACCCTAGGCTACCGCTAGCACTGCAAGCATTTCAGTGTAAAAAAAATGCAGGTGACGTGTACAATGACGCTGCCTGTTAATTATGCACTCCCATTAAACTCCGTCCTGACACTCAGACACGCCTGCGTTCGCACATCCACTCCCCCGTTTACAAGCACCTTCCCCTGTTAACATCCACAAACGGCACTTTCTGTCACTCAAAATAGCGGTCCATCTGCGGGCTACAGGCGAGCACTTTCCCATCGAACTGACTGGTTCACGCACGCGCACTGCGAATTATACGCATGCACAGAATGAGAAAAATTGCTCAATTTGAGCTGGCGCAGGATTGTGATCGGGTCTGAATCAGGCCCTCAGGCACTGCAGATAGTTGAGTGCAGTGGATTAAAGCCTAATGTTTTGTTTTTATACTGTGTAAGCTATATGTTTATATACCGATCAGCCATAACCTTAAAGTCACCTGCCTAATATTGTGTACAGCAGGTTCTCCTTGTGCCACCAAAACAGCTCTAACTTATTGAGGCATGGACTTCACAATACCTCTGAAGGTGTCCTGTGGTGCCTGACACCAAGACGTTAGCAGCAGATCCTTTAAGACCTGTAAGTTGCGAGGTGGGATCTCCGTGGCTCAGACTTGTTTTCCCAGAATATCCCAGTCCCAAAGATGCTTGATTGGATTGAGACCTAAGGAATCTGGGGGCCAAGTCAACACCCTGAACTTTTTGGGCAAAATTTACTAAGCGGCGGGTTGTAAACCCCGGCAGTTTGGTGGCGGTTTGACGGCGGGTTCTATTCTGTTCTAAACCCCGAGGGTTTGGTGGCAGTTTTGCAACAGTTTCTAAATGACAGCCCTGTTATATTCTATTCTAAAATGTGTTTTGATAGCAGTTTTACGGCGGTTTTAGCCTTAGTAAATCTGCAGATAGCAAAACTGCAGCCAAACCACCAGGGTTTAGAACCCACTGCTTAGTCAATTTTGCCCTATGTCATGTTTCCAAACCATTCCTGAACAATTTTTGTAGTGTGGCAGGGCACATTATTCTGCTGAAAGAGGCCACTGGCAGGTGGCAGGTAATACCGTTGCCATGAAAGGGTGTACTTGGGTTGCAAAAATGTTTAGGTAGGTGATACATGTCAAAGTAACATCCAAATAAATGCCAGGACTTAAGGTTTCCCAGTAGAAAATTGTCCAGAGTATAACCCTCCCATATACAACTATAGATCTAGTGTGCTTTCACCCAAGCCTCTCTGAAATATTTTAAAGGTTCTTTATTTACTGCGCATAGTGGTATAAAGTAATCCCATTCAATTATTGATAGATATATCAGCGTTTGCTTTCTATTTAGACACAGGAGGCTTGCATATAATTATACAAAATAAGTTACATAAACATTTAGACAATATATAAAAATAGTATCTCACAATTAGTAAAGCAGCATATTTCATAGGAAAAAATATATATATTATCCCTAGTATAATAAAATTTCCATATAAAATTGGAATTGGATATGGAGCATTGCATACAGGGCTAATAGATCATCATTTGTGTATAATAATCTACTGTATATCTCTGGAATATTTGTATGAATTGGTTTGCTTGGGTAAGCCTAAAATTGACGTCCTTGCCCCCACCACTTACTTGGAGGGTAATGGTAATGACGTGTGCCTATCAGAGATTAGCATATGTTTCCATATACAATGAATATACTAATACTATTTTTTGTTTTCCTTAGGTTCTTCCAGGATCTCCTCCTCATGAATGACAAACACTTTTCATTACAAGTGGTACTTCACATGTCAATTACAATTCACTTAGTATATCAACATATGTTCCTGATGTTACTTTTTACAGAAACTCACTACAACATAATATAAACATTAATGTTGTAGATGTCAGCTACTCATAATATTGTTTATATGTGTCCCTACATATGATTTTATTGTTTTATATGTATATCATTGTGTATTTGTGTCAAATGGCAATCAGAGTTTCTTATTTTTATGCTGCTGTATGTGCATCTCAGGCAGATAGCAGACTTAGTTGTCCTTACCTGTCATGTATTATATATCAGCCTAATTCACGCCCATTACAACTGTACTATGGGACATTTTTAGTTGTGGTTACCTAGACAACCAATCAAAGAGCCCCTGTTACGTGCCCGTTTTCAGTACATAGGATGGTTACCACGACAACCATTTCATTTCCCTAATCTGGGTCATGCGGTCATTAACTGTCCACTATTGGTTGGAGTAAAGGTTGTGTTCACTTAGACAACCAATTAGAGAGCCCCGTCACGTTCCCGCATTCAGTATATATGATGGTCACCTTGACAACCACCTCGTTCCGGGTCACATGGTCATTAACTTTCCACTATTAGTCGGATGTAGTCACGGGAGGCCAATAACTTTATTGATAAAAACAAATGACCATTTATGTAATCATTCCATTATTATCTGTGAGCTCACTTGAGATGCCATTTTGGTATATGGGAGACCTGTACGTTTGTCTCTAAAGGTCACATAATGGGTACTTTCAACAACACTTGATAGTGTCTTTATGTTGTCTCAAGGATTGATATTGTATTTATAAACTATTATATATGCTTCTAGTTCCACATATTGCAACACTGAGGACCACTTTGAAAACAAGGAGTCAAATATTGTCCAGTCAACCTGGATTGTTTGATATGGACTTTACATTCTTAATGAACAGTTTTTATCAGGCATAAAGTTTGGCGCAAGGAATTATAATTTTTTTTATTATTTCTGTATTGTACAAGTATTAAGGTGACTTGTGTGTATTGTTTCTGCTGCCTTACTATGTAGCACCCAGGTGGAGTTATACATTTATACATATATTATTTGACCCAGGGAGCCTATTCTTTGCCTTCCACTAGATAGATTTGGATGAAAACTTCACAGAGGGATGGCAATTGGTCTGAGATGCCTAATGGAGTGGTTGGGATCAGGCCTGCCAAGAACCGTTGGCCCGGGTAACAGGAGGCACGGTCTAATCACGGGAGGCATGGCCACACCCCCTTCCCGAGAAAAATGTTTTAAAAAAAGCTTTGCAGCGCGCTAGGGAGGGGGGCGCTCTGAGCCCCCTCAGCCCTGCTCAAAGCCAGGGGGGTGCGATCAGTGTGATTGCTCCCCCCACAAGCACAGGAGACTGCTGTGGCTGCTGCACAGCAGCCACGAGCAGTCTCCCACTGAAGCTCAGTACACGCTGTGTGCTGGGCTGCTGTGAGGGAGGGGGGGCAGTGCCAGACATGGGCCCCCGCCGGGCCCCTCAGGAAGCCTGGGCCCAGGTGATCTGTACCCGCTCCCCCCCTCTTGGTGCCCCTGATTAGGATCCTGGTTGGACCTCACATCAGAGTGTCAGGCAGAACTTTGACCCAGGGAGCCTGTTCTGGGCCTTCCTCTAGATAGATTTAGACAAAATCACATAATTTGGATGAAAACTGCATATAGTGGTAACAGTGGATCCCAAAAGACTTACTAGAGAGTTGAGGTCTCTGTAGGACCTTCCGTTGGTGTACGCTGGCCAGAAATTTAACCCTGGGAGCCTGTTCTGGGCCTTCCACTGGATGGATTTGGATGAAAACTTCAAAGATGGGTGGCAATTGGTCTGGGATGCCTAATGGAGTGGTTGGGATCCTAGTCGAACCTCACAACAGAGTGCGCCAGGCCAAACTTTGACCCAGGGAGCCTGTTCTGGGCCTTCCACTGGATGGATTTGGATGACATCACATAATTTGGATGAAAACTGCATAGAGTGGTAACATTGGATCCCAGAAGACATACTAGAGGGTTGAGGTCCTGGTCGGACCACCCATTGGTGTACGCTGGGCAGAACTGTGACCCGGAGAGCCTATTCTGGGCATTGAATTGGATGGATTTGGATGAATACTTCACAGTGGGGTAGCAATTGGTCTGGTATGCTTGATGGAGTGGTTGGGAACCCAGTTGGACCTCACGGTGGAGTGCGCCGGTCAGCACTTTTACCCAGGGAGTTTACAACAAATGACTTTTCCATGTGACATGAAACATCACTGTAGTTTCACCCAGTGATAGGCAGATCGACATCCAGTTAAGTTGCGATCACGTGATTCCTTACGTCATGAGTAAATTACATAACCACCACTAGAGGATGCACTGGTCTTCCAATTATATGTTGACTCCCCATGTGACACAATACATCACCTGAAGAACCAATCGTAGTTAGGTGGATTGTATCTACATCACCAGTAACCAAGACAATGGTACTGTGAGTAATACTATAACCATTATTTCTCTCGTTCACATTTTTTAGATATGAAAAGTTAATGAATACAAGGCAGATATGCATCTATGTATATATATCATTCATTATATATTTTGGTACAGAGAGTGTGATTTTCAATCTCCTGATTGACAGCTGGAACTCATTAAGAATCTCTAGTAAGATATAAATGAACGGGCCTTGTGAGAATTGGGTTACTAAGCCTCTGACTAAGCTGTTTTGAGACAGAGAAACGCGTTAGCCCGACTTTATATGCTCCACAGTGCCACTTCGATCCCGTTTTGCAACTCACATATTTCCATTGGATGTTCAGCTACATGTTTCCTGTCCTTTATTTGGATTCCCACTGGTACCATTCAGGATCATAGGATCTCCCTCAGAACACTGCACCAAGCTGCCCAGCTGCCTAGCAGATAAATACATTGGGAGTTACCACCTGTTCCAGTATCTCCACGGAATACCTTGGACATGGATCATCAATAACATACCTACCTGCAGGTTAGGTTAATTGGAAATCATCCGTATACGTTTTTTTCATTCCCCATTTTTTCATAGGGATCTGCACATGTACTTTTAAGGAGCCACACCCACATTGATTCTTCTCACATTTTTATTTATTGACTTTTTATCTCAAAGAAGTTACAACTATATCATATTATATACCATATACCCAATGTCATTCATTTATATTGTTTGTTTTATATGCTTATGATAAGACCAGATATATTTTACTTATGTACCACAGTTGCACCTACTCCATGGTGCTTTTCTTTTAATTAATTATTTATTTTTATTTATTTTCATCATTAAAACAGTTGTCTATGCATTTGCCTTGTGATATGTCCTTATCTAGGTACACACTATCAGTTTACACTATTCAGCCGCTCATGATACACCTATATTCATGTGTTGCGCTATCACCTTTTCTTAATGAACTTTGACCCAGGGAGCCTGTTCTGGGTCTACCACTGGATTTGATTTAGACAACATAACATAATTTGGACAAAAACTGCATAGAGTGGTAACACTGAATCTCAGAAGACATACTAGGGGGTTTAGGTCCCGGTTGGACTTCCTGTTGGTGTACACTGGGCAGAAATTTGACTCAGGGAACCTGCTCTGGGCCTTCCACTGGATGGACTTGGATGAAAACTTCACAGTTGGGTGGCAATTAGTTTGGGATGCCTAATAGAGTAGTTTGACCTCACAGCAGAGAGCAGGGCAGAAATTTGACCCAGGGAGTCTTTTCTGGGCCTTCCACTGGATGGATTTAGACAACATCACATAATTTGGACAAAAAGCTTTACAAAGTGGTAACATTGGATCCCTGAAAACATACTAGGAGGTTGAGGTCCTGGTCCAACCTTTCTTAGGTGTACGCTGGGCAGAACTTTGACCCAGTGATACTGGGCAGAACTTTGGTATGGGGAGCCTGTTCTCGGCCTTCCAGTGGATGGATTTGGATGAAAGCTTCACAGAGGGGTGGCAATTGGTCTAGGAGGCCTAATGGAGTGTTTGGGATCCTGGTCAGACCTCACATCGGAGTGTGCTAGGCAGAGTTTTGACTCAGGGAGCCTGTTCTGGGCCTTCCACTAGATGGATTTGGATGACATCACATAATTTTTATGAAAACTGCATAGAGTAGGATGCACTGGATCCCAGAAGACATACTAGGGGGTTGAGATCCCAGTCAGACTGCCTGTTGGTGTACGCTGGGCAAAACTATGACTCGGGGAGACTGTTCTGGGCCTTCCACTGGATGGATTTGGACAACATCACATAATTAAACCTAATAACTTGTAGATTTAAACCCAGGCAATGCCGGGTACTTCAGCTATTAAACATAAATGTAATCCTCAAAAACATATTACATAAATTCAATGACATTTTACATCAAAACTAAAATAAATATGTAACTTATAATATATTTAGCCCCCTTAAAGTATACATGAATATACTTTTATAACAAACACATATCATATATATTCATTACCCTATACACATATACTATATTTTTCTCACATTACAATAAATATGAAGTTTATACAATTAATTAGTGTCATATCACTATATTTCAGATCAGGGCTATAACAGCATCACAATTTTCCACCGGCTTGCTTTCTTCCCATAGCGCATCCCCGTGCAATCTCTTCCACAGGTAAATGAACAATTTACACCCAGCCATCCACATGGTGTAAAAGAAAACCAGATTCATCAGACCAGGCCACCTTCTTCCATTGTTTCATGGTCCTTTTCTGCATGCTCATTGTAGGCACATTCCTAGTATTCTGCAATAAACTGTGTGTTCTGATACCTTTCTATCATAGCCAACATTAACTTTTCAGCAAGTCATGCTACAGTAGTTCTTTTGTGGGTTAGGACCAGACAGGCTAGCATTACCTCCTCATGCGTATCAGGGAGCATTGGGCACCCAAGACCCTGTCCCTGCTTCACTAGTTGTCCTTTCTTGGACCACTTTTGTTAGGTACTAACCACTGCATTCCAGGAACATCCCACAAGCCAAGCCATTATGGAGATGCTCTGACCAAGTCATCTAACAATCACAATTTGGCCCTGGTCAAAGTTGCTCAGACTCTTATGCTAGCCCATCTTTCCTTCCTCCACTACATCAATTCAAGCACTGAGTGTTCACCTGCTGTCTTATATATGTTATTGTAACAAGCTAGCAAATGTTATTCACTTCACCTGCCACTGGTTTTAATGTTACAACTGATCAATATATATATATACATGCCCCTGACAAAAACTGCCTGCGAGCATTTGAAACAGACTGTTGGGCCTCTGAATTGGGTGTATTATGAAAGGAATCTGTATATGGTGCACAGAACTAAAATATAACCTTTATTATGTTTATTTAAAATAATGCAAATAATACCAAAGCAAAGCAAAATATCTGATTAAAAATATATGTATAGTATGAGGAAAATTTTTGGTAATTAAAATAAAAGAAAAAAAATAAATTATTTTTATTTTATTTTAATCACCAAACATGTTCCTCATACTATACACATCTCTTTCTATATGTTTAATCAAATATTTTAAATAAACATAATAAATGTTATATTTTAGTTCTGTGCACCATATACAGATTCCTTTCCTTTTTTTTCTTTTTCAATAAATGCATCTTCTGGATCTATGTAGCGTCCCCCATTAGAATTAAGACTGAGAATCATTACTATTAGGGACATTTTTGGCACACTCTGACAATAATTACCTGTGCAACAGTTCTTCTTCTCCATTCTATCGGTCTGTATTATGTAACCCTTATATTGGACTAAACCCATTTTTTGTGGTGGAGTGCAAGTCCTGCACTCTTCTATGGAAGGACGGGATGTGTGTGCATTATATATATATATATATATATATATATATATATATATAATGTAAAATAGGTACTTGAAATAAGGACTGGGTAGGCAGATTTCCTGTGAATATACAATGTGTTTTTACTGGCAGCAGACACTTGGGGACTGCATACTAAGGCTTAGGCCTAAAAATTCAGGTACATACAGAAAAATAAGCAAATGAACATAAAAGGTCCCAGCACTCCTCATGCTTAGCAGTCAGTACACTGCAGTGGCTTGTAGTCACAATCAGCCATGCTCTCTCAGCATAGCCCTTGGACCCTGGCACTACAATCACTTGGACCTATTTGCTTGCTGCTATTCAGCATCAGTGCCCAGAGCACTGGGTGTATGAGAGTTTTAAACTCTTTCTCTCAGTCATGAGCTGAAGCTGGGCCTGTGTAACTGTGAAAACCTGGAGTTCACCACTACTGCAGAATGCATAGGTTTCACTCTAGCCTCCCTTGGAGGGAGCTGATCCCACAAGAATGTGGGAAATTCAGGTTAGAGACAACCCCTCTCACCACACATCCCCCCCTTTCACTTCTCCAAGTTTTGGGAAGTGCACATATTATTTTGCGTTGGCCGGCATCACTCAGCTTTTTCAAATTTCTGGCACAATGTGTTCGCATTTCTATAGTGAGCTCCTAGCCGATGGTGTATGACAAACTTGTACTGCTGAATGGTCAAGAATCAGCATGTCACTCTGGAGTTGACTTCTTTGTTGTGGTGCATCCACCTCAGAGGTGCATGATCCGTGATCAAGACAAATTCCCTTCCTAGAATATATTACTCCATGGCTTCTACTGCCCACTTTATTGCCAAACTGAATTCTACTATGATGTATTTTGTTTCTCATAGTAACAGCTTTCTACTTAAGTAGAGGATTGGCTTTTCCTCATCTGCAATGACCTGTGATAAAACAGCTCCTAAGCCTGTCATGGAGGTGTCGGTTTGCAGGGCAAAGGGTTTTCAGAATTCTTTTCCCAGGCTGATTCAGTCATTTTGGCCCAGATAATTCTTTCTGGTTGAGTCCTCTTAAGGGTCTCAGTCAGGAATAAAGCTCTGGATGCAAAATTTGTAATGAACCAGTGGTAATAGCCTAATAACCCAAGGAAAGTTCTAATTTGCTTTTTTGTGAAGGGTTTTGGCCATAACTAACTTGCCTCTACTTTCTGCAGTTGGGGTTTTACATGTCCATTGCCAATCACATACCCTAAGTAATTGGCCTCTGAAAGTCCAATGGTACACTTGCCTAGATTAGCCGTAAACCTGCGCTGTCTCAAACTGTTTAGCACTTCTTGGATTTTGAGCAAGTGTTCTTCCCAATTTTCTGTATAGATGACAATGTCATCTAGATAGGCTATAGCGTACCCCTAGTGTGGCATCAGCAGGTGATCCATGGCATGCTGAAATGTCGCTGGTTCACCGTGAAGGTCAAAAGGGAGCATTTTATACTGATTCAGGTCATCATGCATTGAGAAGACAGTCTTCTCCTTGGCGGTCTCACTTAGGGGACTTTGCCAATATACCTTTGTGAGGCCCAGGGTCGTAATATAATGACTACTTGCCAAATTTCTACTAAATCATTCACCCATGGAATCAGGTATGCATCAAACCTGGAAACCTGATTGAACCACCTAAATTAATTGTAAAAATGTATGGCTCCTGATGGCTTGACCAGTTACTGGACTTCTCAATGACCCCAAGTTGGAGCATCTCTTTAACCTCTTGCTGGACTGCTTGCAACCATGCCACAGGGATGCAATTTGGTTGCTGCTTTACCACCCCTCCTTCAGTTGTACTTATCTCGTGCTCATTAAGGTAGCGCGCCATGGCCGGGAAGAAAACACATCCTGATTATTGTGAACTAATGCTTTGACTTATTTTCGCTCTTCTGCTGACAAAGTGTCCATCAGTGGAACTTCTGTAAGGCCAGGTGAGCTAGAGAGGTCACCAGTAACCTGAGAGGTGGCAATTTCCAGCACATCCATGGCAACATCTGTATTGGGTATAACATCTCTGTAAATATCTTTATCTGGCTGTAACTGGGCAAAGTGTTGCGGATTTTAGTTTCTATCTCCAAAGAGGACTGTCCGAACTTTTCCACTCTTCTTCCTTTTAGGAGGTAGGGCCTTGGAGACTTTACAGTAGCTTTGTCTCTGTGGTTCCTTTAAGAGCTCAACAAATCCTGGGAAATTGCATCCCAATATGATAGGATAGGTGTGCCCCTTTATGGTCAGGCTCACTCGCACCTGGGTGAAGTTTTCTATGGATCCATGAAAGCAGAGAACTTCAACTAACCCTGGCACTCTTTCCACTGACCTGGGCAGGACAGCCTCTGAGATCAGATTAGCTCACTCCCTGAGTCTACAAAAGCTGGGAGTTCTCGGCCATTCAATAACACAGTTTCCCATAATAACTGAGGTCTCGAATCCAGGTATACCATCATGCTCTACCAGAAGGAGTGAGACCTGACCAGGCCAGAATCATACTTGTAAGTCATATTTCCCCGCATCAGCAGAGGATAAATCAGCATAGGCTTTCTGAGCCTCACCAGTGAGATAGGGGGCAAATCTATCAGCCAAAGTATCTGCTGGCCATTTTAAGTGATGTGCCACCCTCTCAAATTATAACAAATATGCCTCTGGGTCATCTGAAGTGGACATTTTCTTTAGATGCCTTGCAGCATTTGTTGTGACCATTGATTGTATCACTAATTGTAACATTTGATCCTCTGCATTTTGATGGGAGACTAGCAAATTGACTACAGTACAAAAACTTCCTCCATTTTTACAGTGGGAGGTGAATGTAAACCCTTGACTGCTTTTAAATAGCAGCAATGACAAGCCAGTTTATACAAATTAATATATCTTTAGAAATGCACAGTGACCTAAGTTCAGCACAACAGAGGCAAAACACAATTTTTTCAGCAGTGCAGGGGTCAATCAGAACAGAGGAAAACAAAAATTTAATTTCAGCAATGCAGTGCTTAATTCAACCTCAGTATGTGAGTTATACTCTGTTCAGTCATCAGGTGATCTTGATTACACAACATGCAAAGTCTAGCTTGAGAATAATAGTCAGAATTTGAACTTATGATAGAAAAACAAAGTAAGCAGCTTGTTCCATTTTTCAGCAGCAACTTAAGTGACAGTGAACAGCAAATTAGCAAGTGATTTCAATATAACTAAGGTTATTTAGTCCGCCAAACATTACTCACATACACCATAATGTTTTGCCTTCAAACCCTTGGCCACGCTGGAAGCGGCTGGTGTTTATGCTGTGACACAGCAGTGCAGTTCCCTGTAGAAGCCACCAAATGTAAAACAGATACTTGAAATAATGACTCGGTAGGCAGATTTCCAGTGAATATACTGTACAATGTCTTTTTACTGGCAGCAAACACTTAAGAACAGCGTACTCAGGCTTAGTCCTGGAAACACGGGTAAGCACAGATAAATAAGCAAATTAACATAAATGGTCCTAGCACTCCTCATGCTTAGCAGTCAGTCCACTGCAGTAGCTTGTAGCCACAATCAGCCATGCTCTCCCTGCATAGTCCTTGGTCCCTGGCACTGCAGTCATTTGGGCCTACTCACTGGCCGCTATTCAGCATCAGTGCCCAGAGCACTGGGTGTAAGAGAGTTTTTAACTATTTCAGTCTCTCAGTGATGAGCTGCAGCTGGGCCTATATAACTGTGAAAACCTGGAGTTCCACACCACTCGCAGCTACTGCAGAATACACAGGTTTCACTCTAGCCTCCCTTGGAGTGGAGGGAGCTGATCCCACAGGAATGTGGGCATTCCAAGTGAGTGACAACCCCATTCGGCACAACATATATATATATATATATATATGTCTACTGAAGCCGCACTCACAATCAATGAAGTTATCCACAACAACTGGGGTGTTCTCCCATAAGGAAAGGATTCAAGTTGGGTCCAACTTATATAGATACAAAAACTTGTTTTTTTTTAAACGTAGAAAAAAATGGTCCTTTATTTGCTTACATCCATATCCAATGTCGACATTTCATTCTATTGCTAGACTTTTTCTTTAAAAAGAAGCCAAGAGTACAACATAATGTCCATCAAGAACGGTCATCACCAAATAGCACAAATCACATGATTTGTGCTATTTGGTGATGACTATTCTTCACAATGACCGTCACCAGGACCACAGTATATATTGCACACAAGTAAGCGCCTCACCACACACTAATCTCCCAAATGCAGGGACATCTTATGTAGCTAGCAGCATACCCAATAGCCCACCCACCAATTAACATGGCTCACCCCATCAAAATGGCAGAAGTGGCTATAAAACCACACATGGAGCCAAAAGTTATACCTCATTTCAGACCAATAGAAAGAGAACATAGCGGTCAGATCCCAAACTACTTACCAAGGACAAAGACTCATGATTACATACAATAAAACTGCATCATAGAAAATCCCTAAAACAGCCAATATGGCATCCTGCGTTCCACTGGGAGGAAGCATCATGCATCATGCGTTGCACCAACAGGAACACACTCGCTGGGAGCGGGAGTGATATATATAAAAAACAAAGCTAGGGAGAGGGGAGGCACCTGAGACAATCACCAACCAGAGCTTGTCAGTGAAAAGTACATAAAAACTGATGCTCTGGTATCAGCTGACCGCTAATCACAAGGACTAAGGGAAGAATAAAACATACACAAATCACAAGGATTACACATGCATGCAGAAAGAAAGCCACTGCAGACAGAGTGATGGGAGGTCAGTGTTTGGGGGTGGTGATGGGGGAGTGGATGGAGAAACGCAGACGTGCCAGTCCGTATGAATGCCATAGCAAGGGCATGTATAAATTAGCCACTGTGACAGCGTACACAGTTGAGTACTCACTGCATGCAACAAGGTTAGCAATTTCTGAGTAAGGTTAGACCTGCTGTAATTCTGCATGAGGGGTCAATGATACTCGATGTTCCCGATGTATACACAGGACTACAAGATATTATGTATGTGAGATACCGGTAGTGGGAGGCAGTCTGCGTCTCTATGCTGGCTTTGAGATTGTATTCATTAGCTTATTTTCACAGAAGAATTGCGTGTGTAATTGCAGCAGCGATCTCAATAGCGATCCATAATGAATCAGGCCCTAAGTATTAAAGAATGTCATGGGAATATATAACTATATTATCTTGCTCACATCAGTTCTGCTTTTCTTCACCTCATTAGTGTTGCACTGATATTTATTTAGTCACAGCACATGTATAATGTACAGAAAAGAGATAAAGTTAGCTGAAAACTTTGTGAGCAAAGATAACCTTTGGTCTGCCTCCGGTGTTACCAGTAACTTTATTGCCCCACATAGAGACATCCAACATATTATATAATCAGTTATTGTCCTCTTTAACTGTATAGTCTGTCAGATCCTAGTAATAGTTATTTATTAACATTTTCCCTCTTGTAGCAGTGCCTACTGTAGTACTAACAATGTAACATTTGCAAAAAAAAATGCCTGATTCAGAGCCGGACGCTCTGACAGAGCGCTCGCTCTGAATCAGGGCCCTCCTACCTAAAATTGGAGCGGCCTCCTGGCCGCTCGCATAGCTGTGGGTGACCACCCACAGCTATAGCGAGCGGCCAAAAAGATGGTCGCGATGGTCATGACCATAGCGACCATTGGGCTGCGGTAGGCCTGCGGTAGGGTCTCGCTGCCGCAAGCCCAGGAGTGCTTTTGGCTCTATCAGAGCCGAGAGCACTCCCACTGACATCACTTGTGATGTCAGTGAGGCCAGCACCAGACGGTAGGCATTCCCATGGGAACGCCTCCATCTGGGCAGCAATGCCCCAGGCACGCCCACCAAAGGGGGCGTGCTGTCACTCACCATCCACAGCACGCCCCCTTTGGTGCGAGACCCGGAGCGACGGACTGCCCGTCGCTAGCCGGGTCTCACGCATGCGCACGATGGAGCTCCCTCGACCCACTTGCAAGCGCTCAGCGCTCGCCAGCGGGTCTGAATCAGGCCCATAGGTCTCTGTTTCTAACTGCTTGCATAAACTTTAATGGTGTCTCTTGCTGTATTAGCTTAATAGTTGTAACTGCTGCGGAGATTAGTACTAAAAGTATATTCCCTAGGCATTCTGTCACTGCTCATAGACTCTTCATTTATTGACTGAATATTGCTTTTGGCACACTAGCTGGAGCTGCCACATATCTCACTGTATATATGTAACCCTAAGGGTAGAATTCCGATATCTTTTTAACGCACGTTAACATGGGTTATCGGCAGACCCTTCAACATGACCCCTTCTTCCATCAGTTAAAAAATTCTCTTCAATTAACTACTTTAAACACAGGCAACTGCAAACATAAATTGGGCGGGAAGTCCAGGAGCAGATAATTTTGTACCTGATGGAAGGGGTAATGTTGGAGCATCTGGTTAACGTTCATTATTGCACAGGATCTCTGATAAGTTCACAGACCATTTGTGTTAACTGGAGGTTATCAACCGATTACTGAACAGTTAACAGGCATAAGCAGGGCTAATTGAATATGGACTGGTGATCAGTTAGCACATGTTCAGTTCTGAATTGCACCCTAAGGGGTAAATTTACTGAGATTGGAGTTTGTTTTTTTTTAACTCCATTTGCATCACCAAAACTCAGGTGATTTTCCCATTTTTAAACTCACAAATTTTCTAAGAAGTGAGTTTTAGCTGAAGGTGAGTTTTCCGATGGTGAAGCAGATCGAGATTTTGCCACCGAGTAGCAAGTTTAGATAAGATTACTCACCCAAGATTGCAGTGTTTTCTCTCTGCAAAACTCTCCCGAGCAAGCAGCCTGCACATAGTGAGATATGTGAAGGCTGCTTGTGTGGTCAACCTGTTAAAGAAGTGTTTAATCTTTTAAAAAATTTAGGTAGGGTCCCCCACCAAATGCATAAATAGTCCTGGACTGGACAGCCAATCCTGGTTCCAAAAATTATTAGGAGCAAAATGAGTAGGGTTAAACTGTAATTTAAGAACCAGCACCTGGCTGCAGGGCCAGTGCTGGTTTTAAATATAAGGGGGGAAAAATGCATAGTGGACCCCCTAAATGTAAAATCAGCACTGGACTGGGGTGTGATGCCACAGCCAGGAGACCCTATTGCCGGGTCTCCATGGCCAAAGAATTTGCACCCTCAAGCTGGTCAGGCCAAGCTGGGGATTTTAGGGGAAGAGGTCCCCCCTCTCCTGAAACCCCAGGCTTGGTCTGAAGCCCGGGGTTCTTTCCAACACCCCTGTGCTGTGGGTATGGGGGTAATAATGTTTAAACTAGTTGAAAACTATTGTATTTTAAAGTAGAACTACAGGTGCCAGCATGCCTGCCCTTTGGCCGGCACCTGTACCCCCACTGTAAAATAAATAGTTAAGAAACCACAGTAAACACACACTGTATACAGTAAAACTTTATTACATACACCTAACCCACACACACATACTTACCTTTGCCAGCTGGTCTGTCCCTTGTAGATTCCACAGGTGTACCTGGAAAAAAGATCCCATTCTCTACTCCATCCTGGCACCACTCTCTGTAGCATCCATGTACTTGGCAAAATAAGAAAATGAGTTATGCGATCCATAGGAACAGGTGTAATACTTGGATAATACTAGCATGTCACGAAATGACAGATGACTGTGATCATCTGTTAGTTCCCACGGGTGCCGCTACCCAGTCAGTGGCCGCTTTACATGTAGCAGCCGCTCATTGGCTGGTTACACGTGGGTCCCGGCCAATAAGCTGTGACATGACAGGGCACAATTAACATGTTGTTTAGACATTAGAGGTGGGGCGGTAGGGTGAGGGTGCCCAAAAGGCAGACAGGGAAGTTGAAGGAATTAATCTTCAACCTGGCTACTCATATACTAACTGAAGCAGAGAGTTCCTTACTATCGCTTTGGTTTGAGCTCTGGTCCCACATGCAAATATGACTAGAAAATGGGAAGAAAGCTTAGAATCTGCAATTTTTTTTAAAGATAAACATAGACCTGTAGAGCAAACCAGTGAAATCTTTAAAAGACCAGGGAGGTTTGACCCACCGTCGACTAATTCTAGCTTAAAAACTTTTTTATGGATGGTTGATGAAGAGATTAACTGTGACAATGATTTTTAGATGCTTAGATTTGATAATCTCAGTCTAGATGAAAGGAGAGCACTCACAACATTGCACAAGAATAATTCAATAGTCATTCAAATGGCTGACAAGGAGGGTGCGGTGGTTCTCCAGGACACTGCAGCCTATGATCTTGAGATACAAAGACAGCTTAGCAATCAGTTGACCTACAAGAATGTGCCCTGTAACCCAATGTTGAATATAAAAAAGAAGTTGACAATCTTCTTAATTTAGCTTTGATGAATTGGTGGATTGATTAGGTTCTGTATACATTTTTGATGGTAGACCACCCTGTCTGCCCAATCCTGTACACTCTCCCAAAGATCCACAAAACCTTAGTCTGATTATTCCCGCCCAAGGGTCAGTCCTGCAACCACTAGCTCAGTTGGTTGACTTCTACCTACAGGATTGCATTAAACTCATTAAGAGCTATATTAAGGATACAGGTGACTTTTTATTTCTGAAAGGTATTAAGACAGTCACAGTTGTTCCGCATAATTGCTTACTGCTGACATTAGATGTATGTTCTCTTTACACCATGATACCTTACTCTGAGGGGATTGAGGCTGTACAAAAAACCTTAATTCAGGGACAATATTCTGGTCCACCTGTAGAATTTTTTATTTCTCTACTTCAAATGGTAGTTGAATTTAATCACTTTCTTTATGCTGATTAATTTTTTATGCAACTGTTGGGGACTGCTATGGGGTCTAACCTGACCCTAACTTATGTGAACATTTTTATGGATCGCTACAAGAATGAGAACATATATTTCCCCACTTTGGAAATAAGCTTGTCTATTTCAAACATTTTATCAATGACATCTTTGTTATCTGGCGGGGTGACAAGGATTATTTTCTCATGATGGTTGAGACCATAAATGGCTTGAATAGCCCAATATGGTTTATGGCATCAGTCAATAAGGATTGGGTGAACTTTCTTGACATATTGGTATTTAAGAAAGACAATAGGTTGGCACACACTTTGTTTCGCAAACCAACGGACTGAAATACACTTTTGACACCTACAAGCCATCAACCTGAAGCCTTAAAGAATAAACTACCAATTTCCCAGTTTTTGTGTGTTTTGAGAAATAACTCGGAATTGAACCTTGCTGAAATTCAACTGGAAGAAACCAGACAAAGGTTCCTGATAAGAGGGTATAAATGTTGCATCATTGATAGCTGCCTCACCAAGGCAAGAAGAATTTTTGGTGGAGATGTTATAAACTCTGGTGGATCAAAGAATGGTGACAGGATAATCCTTGGCATTAAATGCTTCAATAGGTTACGTGCAATACAACACTCAAATAAGAGACATTGGCCTCTTGTTGGCACTGATTCCAATATGGGCAATGTGGGGACTACTCCATATTGAGTGTCCATCGTGGTCCCAATCTGAAGGATTTACTTTATAGAACTAGTATGAAACTTGAAACTACAAACAGGACTAATTGGTCAACAAACAACAAGGGGTGCTGTTGCTCTTTGGGGTACGCAATGTGTAGTGCACTTATAGTGGGAAGTTCCTTTCCACATCCTCATAGTGGAAGGCAGATCTTTCTACAGTACCATTTGACCTGACAACTGGATTACATCATATACTTGTTACAATGCCCTTGCGGCTTGATATATGTGGTTAAAACCACGAGAACCTTTTGTGAGACAATGGCACAGCATCGATCTGACATCAGACTAGCTTATGAGAAGGGAAACACAGATAAACCAGTGGTGTCACAGATTTTTTATATGATGATTGATTGGGTGCCATCACTGAAAAGGGGTGGTGTCCGTGGTTTGACCCTTTTGAGGAAGGAAGCTCTGTGGATCCACAGACTTGGCACGGTATCACCAAAAGAATTTAACAAATACAACCATTTGAATATCTTTTTGCATTAATGACAATGCAATGATGGGTTGTTTAAAACTTTGGACTACTGACAGTTGCATAACCTGAAATTTTTTGACCCTTGATGGGTTTTTACTTATTGGTTCGATTAAATATTATGTAGTTAATTTGATATGTGATTATTTTTCTATATTTTTATGTCTTTTGTTTATATACCTACTTCACTAATTCTTGACTCATTTTCTGTTTTCTCTATATTTTCTGCTATTGTGTAGTTTTTATGAGCCTCCCTCTGACCCTAGATTTTATGTGCAATACCTGTAATTACTTATACAGTATATTATGTATGCTGGCTCCAGTTTGGTACGCACAGAGGGCCTGATTCAGACCCGCTCGCAAGCGCTGAGCGCTCGCAAGCGGGTCGATGTTGCCCAAGTGTCCATGCACACGATGGAGGTGGATCCGTCGTTTGCATGCGCGAGACCGAATAACAACGGCCAGTTGTTATGGGTCTCGCACCAAAGGGGGCGTGCTGTTGATGGTGATTGACAGCACGTCCCCTTTGGTGGGCGTGTCGGGGGCGCCTACCGTCTGGGGCCGGCCCCACTGACATCACTAGTGATGTCAGTGGGAGTGCTTTTGGCTCTGATAGAGCCAAAAGCACTCCAGGGCTTGCAGCAGTGAGACCCTACCACAGGGTCACCCACAGCTATGCAAGCGGCCAGGAGGCCGCTCCAAAAAAGAGCAGGGACGGCCCTGATTCAGAGCGAGCGCTCTGTCAGAGCATCCGACTCTGAATCAGGGCCAGAGTGCTTTCTATATGTGTTCCACTGGGTCCACTGCATGTTTTACAAGTGTAAATAGCTTGCTTGCCCCTGATTTGGGGCTGTGGTGAGAAAAATACCTAATTTCCGGTACATGGAACGCATTCGCCGATGACTTCCGGTTGCAGTGGAATGTAAACCGGAAGTGCAATGGTGTTTGCAGCGATGTGGGTTTCAGAAATGACAGAATATGTTTTTGGTTTTATATAAGTGGTGTTAAGCCTTGGCTAACTCTGGGATGTCCCTATAATTGTATACTAAGTTCATTTCATCCACTAGTCCATTTGGCTGGGGGTGTGGTTAGCAATTAAACATGAGGGGTATATAGGGAGACTCAGCACACGGTATAGCATGGGTCTATCTTGGTGGCTTTGTGATTCCATCCTGATAAAGGTTATGTTTGATATCCAAAACATCGACTTGTGACATTGTTATTATGCAGTAAAGAATAAATACGTCTTGAAACCATTGAAAAGTCCCTGGTATTTGCACCTGCGCTGGAAATCCCGATCGTGGATAGGTAAGTATGTACTAAACTAACCTAACCCTCCTTAGGGGTGCCTAACCCTAACTTCCCCCCCCAAGTGCCTAACCCTAATCCCCCCTCTAAGTGCCTAACCCTAACCACCCCCTTCCCTGCTGCCTAAACCTAAGTCCCCCGGGGGGTGCCTAACCCTAAGTTCCCCCCAAGGATGCCTAACCCTAACCCTCCCTCCCCCTAGCCTAACCCTAACCCTCCCGGGGGGGTGCCTAACCCTAAGTCCCCCCCAGGAGCCCTAAACCTAACCCTCCCCCCCGCGGCTGTCCGCTCGCGGTGCCCGGCATCACTACAATCGTGATGCCGGGCGCCGGTCTCCCGGCATCGGGGAAATGCGGGCTTCTACATCTAGACGCCTGGTATTTCACCCATGCCGGGATTAGACAGTCGGGAAGCCGGCTGCCGGTATTTAGGCAGTCGGCTTCCCGATTGCTTCCCATATATAGATATATATATATATACAGATGGGCCCAGCTAGTTTGTTGCTCCATACACCAAGCATGTAGCGTACCATGCATCTTAAAATTAGATCGTAAAGACGCCATTTTGCGACTGGCCGCAAGACGCCATTTTGCAACTGGCCGCAAGACGCCATTTTAGAAAATGAGATCGCATGACGCCATTGTGCGAATGGCCACCCAAGCACCATTTTAGGTAAACTCAAACTTAAGTACATATGGCGACATTACTATTAGCATCATGCGATTTGCATCTTTCACCATTTCTCATATACACATTAATACGCACAATTGCGCTGTTAACTAGTCGCATATTAGCTTCATGCATAAGATCCTGTATAAAAATGCTGTTTATTAGCTTCATGCGCACGCATCTGCCCCAAGTTAACTAGCGTCTTTATATCAAACCCCAAATACTTACACAGTACATATTCACATAAAAGGTCATATAAGCTTTAAAGTATAAGATTCAAGTTTGTTCATTTATTATAATTGCTGTGAAATAAAGGTTATTTGGTAGCTAAGGTTTAATACATGATAAGTAAGTTATGTTTGATATTATACTGATCTGCACTCTTTCAACAGCATTCTGGTATCGTCAGTGTGAAGATCGCAACATGCATTCTCAACTTATGGACCACAGAGACTTAAAGCACTGAAATGTACATTATATGACCAACTGTTAGGATGTGCATGAGGCAGTTAACCAGAGACAACCAGTTGTTAGAGGCTGGACTGTGTCTATTTGAATCAACCTGTTAAATGCTCTGCAACAGATGCATCGTCCTTGGGAACCAATGGCATCAGCGACAAGCAGCTCTATTGTGTTGTCTGTTTCTGTGAGAGTATAAACGTGTGTGTTGTGACCCCAGTCTGAGTCTTCTTGCTGAATGCTGATTGACGGGGGTTTCTTGCTGATGTCTACAACTGGCCCAGAGTGCTGCCTATGTATAACTGTACTTGGGTCTGTATAATTCTTTGTGCTAAATTGTACTTAGATCATAGCATGTAACTGACTGTACTTTTATTTGAAATATCACTTTGTGTTTTTGAACCACAGTTTCAAGGTCTGGAGTCTTTATTTACTATATGATTGCGTATGCAAAATAGCGTCATCGTTAGAGGTTTATAGGCAGGATATTAGAAGGTATAGGCAGGAGTGTATAGAGGTTCTTATTCAATATCCTTAGTTGGGGCTCATAGTGAAGTCACGTACCTACTCACATGGCACATATGGTTATCGATATCTCACCAAAGGGTGCAGTGGCCACATGCAGGGTTTACCTGCAACCGCTCGGTGCTGAGAAATCACTACCCGTTTTCGTGTGAGCCAGGGACGCTGACTAGAATCCAGGGACAAGAGAGGAAAAACTTTGTTTTCCTTTGTTGATAGAACCTTATGTTTAGAGGGGTGCCGCAGTAAGGAGCACATGGCTGAGTCACAGTTTTGCACACAGTCAAGACGCACTTTTGTGTACGCAGCTAAAGGTTGTTATACGGTTGTGTATTAGTCGCATTATTGTGTATGCGACTGGTAGCACAATAGCGTATACGTACTTCTGGTTGTGCTGCCATGTGTTTAAACAAAGCCATTGAGGTTTACATTTTTCAATTGTTATCAATATCTGGGTTAACGTGTATTTTTCTGAGCAGGAAAAAAGTGTGTAACAGTGAGTATTTGTTGGTAGGGGTAACTTGTTCCCTAAAGTTAGAGGTACCATATGACCTTTAAGGGCTAAGTGCTAGCCGCTCAGTAATCAGCTTACCATTCTATACACAGTAGCAGGTGTACATGTTGTCTTTGTTGTAGAGAGGTGCGTGGAAGTAGCCGACTTAAACTTCCATAGGTGTGGAAGTTGCCTTCTTAAATCTTATCCGGGTGTGTGAAGTAGCCTTCTTCAAATATTCACAGGTGTGTGGGCGCTGCCGTTTAAATCGTCCACAGGTAAGTGAAAGTATCTTGACTGTCTTTCACCAGTTTAAATCTTTATTGAAAAACGTAGAAGTTGTCTCAGAATGGGAGCCATGCAAACAATAGAGATGTTAGACAATGATGTGCTGCTAATGGAAGCGCCGCTTGGATCGGCCCATCGTATTAGGCATACTAAGTATGGTTCTTATGCAATAAGGTAATGTGATGTATGGTTTAAAATGATGATGAAGAGTGTTAGACCGTTTCCCAGAATTGGTAGTTTTGATAAAGATGTATTAGATAATGTCTGGGACCACATCAGTCTGATGCGCTCCCGAGAGAAAAATTAAAAATATTATGAATGTTTAAAGTTGTGGCAGCAGGAAGGGGATGCGTGGCTTAAAAATGAGCAAGCGACGCAAACTAGCGTTGCGAGCGCATTGCCAGAGATTACATCCGCGATGCTAAATTGCAATGCGGGCGAGCCGCCAAATCGCGTGCACGTGCAGCAAGGTAGCATTGTGGAAAGTATTGCCAGCAGTTCCCGCTTACCACCTCCACCTTATGTGGATGGAGGTGCAAGTACAGTTATCAAAAATACCCATAAAATGTAACAAGCAATTTGTACCCTCTCTTAAGCAACCATAAAGAAAATGTTCATGATGTGGATGATGAGCCTATTGTAATGTCTGCCATTTCCCATGCTGTACAGATGATAGATGCTGCACCACAACAATCACGAGTGGTGCCACCATCTTCATCGGTAACAGCAAGGGAAGTGCTAACACCCTCTGCACCCGTAGAGGAAGTTGTTAATACCATATTTAGCAGCAACAGATTAAACCCCCAGCCAGGTAACAAGGTCAAAGGTAGCAGCGCTGCCGGTCTGCATCCCATTCGGACAATAACCATTCCGAATGGAAATGCAGATGCGAACGGTTTAGTGCCCACGAGGGAAGTGGTAATGCATTGTCCTTGGAAAAGAGCAGAACTAAATTCCATCATAAATGATTTCCCCGATCCCAAAAAGGAACTAGCCAAATGTCAAAGATTTTTGAGGAATTTGGGTAGTTCTCATGAACCAACTAATAAAGATTGGCGTCTGGTGTTAAGGGCCTGTCTACCACCCAATACCTATGTGACAAAATTTATTATGGATTTTGTATTGGATGGTGACGTTCCCTTAACAGACCAAGTAAACCAAGGTAACATTTTCTGCATTGTAACTCAATTGGGTATATATTTTCCAGTAGTAGATAACTGGAACAAAATTTTCACCATAAAGCAAAAGGAGAGTGAATCTGCAGAAGATTGTTGCGATCGGGCTCTGCAGGCTATCACTCAGTACACTGGGTTAGAGGATATTAAAGATAGCACTCACCACAGGGGAATGATAGTCACGGTACTCATGGACGGTCTTAAATAGAACTTAAAGACTCGGGTTCAGACCTCACAACCTGGCTGGAGAGGAGTCACAATAGATACTCTCATAGAATCTGCCATAGAACATGATAAGAACATCTCAAAGAAGAGAGAGACCCAGAGCAAAAAACGAATGGCTGTCAGTATCCAAGCTCTGGAAGGAATGACGGTAACATCACAGCCAACAGACACACTTGCATCTACACACACACTTACACCTGAACTGGTATACGCCCTCACTAACCCCATGCAACAGCAAACACAGCTCTATTCTACTAACCCTACACAACCACAGGTCCCATACAACTCACAAACTTCATATCCCCCACAATACCCTTATCCTCCATATCCCTACACATATCCACCACCTTTTCCCCCTGCTCAAACCTCACAACAACCCGTGTCTTCATCCGATCCACGAACATGTTTTAATTGTAACCAGCCAGGACATTTAAGTAGAACCTGCAGAGTAAAAAGGGTAGGACCCCCAAACCAGAGAGTACCTGGATATCCCCATAAGGGATATGCACAGAGACCAGCAAATGTCCAGCAGGCACCAGCTCCAATTATTGGAGAATGGTAGCCAACGCTAGGGGTCAGGTCATACCTGTAGTCTATAGATAGTCAGGTTAACGGGAAGTACTAGGGAAGAACCGGTCATGATGGTTGATGTAGCTGGTACTAAATATCCTTTTCTTGTAGACACAGGGGTGACCAGGTCAGTGATAAAATCTCCTGTTAATTTACAAGTGACCAATGAGACAGTACCAACAATGGGTGTAACAGGTAAAGTGGAACATTATCCTTTAACAAAATCCACAGGGGTTACTATCGGGCTGCTGCATACCAGGCATTCTTTCCTTCTGGCTGCTGCGGCTCCTACTAATCTGCGGGGTAGAGATTTTATATGTAAGATGGGATGTGTCATATATTACACCCCTGATGGTGTATTTCTAGATATCAAGAGAGAGTTGCGCATGAGGTGCGGGATATGTTGGACACTCCCCAAAGGATAATGTACCACTCTACCAGTTTAAATGAAAATCCATCTCAGGTAGATCAAATGTTGTCCCAAAATTCCAGATTCCCTTTGGACTAAGGATGGACAGGACACTGGATTAATGGCAAACTTAAGCCCCGTAATGGTAAATTTAAAAGGCGGTAGGCATGCTCCAAAAATTCCCCAGTACCCACTAAAACAGGAGGTAGAATTAGGGGTTTCTCCAATAATTGAACGATTATTGCAACAGGGAATTTTAGTTCGTACAGCTAGTGTAGCCAACAGTCCCATCTTCCCGGTGAAGAAGAGTGGTGGGAGGGGTTATAGGCTGGTACAAGACCTTAGAGGTGTTAATAAGGTAGTAGAGAGCAAATTCCCCGTAGTGCCAAATCCAGCTGTCATTCTTATGCAGAACCCACCAAATGCAACCCATTTCACTGTCATTGACCTCTGTTCTGCTTTCTTCTCTGTGCCTCTCCACCCTGACTGTCAGTATTTATTCGCATTCACATACAGAGGTGTACAATATACATGGACACGATTTCCCCAAGGTATCATAGACAGCCCCAGTATCTTTTCCCAGGCATTGCACGACTGTTTACAATCTTTTCAATTTGCCAAAGGATCTGTTCTAATTCAATATGTGGATGATTTATTGCTATGTTCTGATTCGTTTATGTCATGTTTGAATGATACTACAAACTTTTGTTGCTTCATCTCTTGCATACAGGACACAAGGTGGCTAAGGACAAACTACAGCCGTGCCAATCCAGAGTAAAATATTTGGGACACTGCCTAACCCAGTGGTTATGACATCTCACAAATGATAGAATCCAGGCCATACATAACATGACACTGCCGCAGAATCAACAGCAAATTCGTACCTTCCTGGGAATGTGTGGATACTGTAGAATGTGGATCCCAGGTTTTTCTTTTTTGGCCTTGCCTTTGCAGAACTTAGTCTCTTCCTCAAAGCCCGAGCGTGTCATACACACAGAGGAATCAGAGCAGGCTTTCCTTAATCTTAAGGAAAGTCTGACAAAAGCATCAGCATTGGGAATACCTGATTATGAAAAACCTTTTGATTTGTATTGTACGGAAGCCGATGGTTGTGCTGCAGGTGTCCTCACACAAAAACATGGTGATGCCAATATGCCCGTAGCATACATACTACAGTGCCCAATTGGACACTGTGGCAAGATCACTCCCCACCTGTTTGAGAAGTGTAGCAGCTACTGCTCTATTGGTGAGTAAAAGTGAGGACGTAGTACTGGGTCATGATATGATTGTCTATACTCCCCACGCTGTATCTGCTCTGCTGAACTCTGCTCAAACCAGACATGTCTCTTCAGCTAGGTTTACCAAATGGGAAGTAGCTCTAATCCCACCTGCAAACATCACTGTTAAACGTTGCAGCACGCTTAATGTATTTACCATATGTACAACATGATGTACAAAGGGTGGAAGGGGACGAGTTGCTGGCGGGAGGTGAGTTCAGCGGACATAATGATGCACATGATTGTATAGAATATCTGAATCAGACCTTTACTGCTAGACCTGACATACATGATACACCTTTAGAGAATGTAGATGTGACTTTTTACATGGATGGGAATTGTCATAGACAAACAGACACAGGTGAATTATGTATAGGTTATGCTGTTGTAAATGACACAGACATCATAGAAGCTAAACCTCTTGCTCCTCCTCACTCAGGGCCTGATTCAGAGCCAGACGCTTTGTTAATTATGCGCACCCTTAAAACGCCCATTTTGTCCGTTTGGCACGCCTGCGTTCGGATCACCACTCCCCGTTTTCAAGCACCTTCCCCTGTTACCACCCACAAACGCCTCATCCTGTCACTCAAATTAGCAGGCACTCACTATTTTGCGAGCGCTCGATTTCTGACCGCAATGACTGGTTGGCGCATGCTCATTATGACCCATACGCATGCGCAGTTGTGCGGACATTGCTCGGAGCGAACGAGCGGCTCTGAATCAGGCCCTCAGTCCAGGTGGCAGAGTGAGTATCACTAACTAGAGCATGTGAACTGGCAGCAGGCAAATCTGCTAACATTTACACTGACTCGAGGTACGCGTTCAGGGTGGTGCATGATTTCAGGGCTCTATGGCATCTGAGAAATTTTATGACAGCAGCAGGCACGCCAGTTGCACATTCCCGACACATAAAACATCTTTTAGAAGTAATCCAACTGCCCAAAGTGGTGGCAGTAATTAAGTGTAAAGCCCATACATGTGAGGATGATCCGGTGTCACTGGGCAATAACAGAGCCGATGAAACTGCAAAATGGGCAACAGGGTTAAAAATGTTTTCTCCAACTGAAAAAATTATGTCTTTTCAAACAATTGATATGCTGAAATTAATTGAGATGCAAACTTTGTGTTCAATCCAGGAAAAGTCCATCTGGAAGTCTAAGGGATGTGGGCAAGAATCCTCCGGGCTCTGGAGGGACGGGCAAGGTAAACCAGTAGCCCCCAAGGCATATTACCCCAGCCTGGCTGAGGCAGCACACGGTCTGACTCATCTGGGTAAACAGGGTATGTGCAAGTTGGTTAGGGCATACTGGTGTGCACCAGGTTTTTTCTTCACAAGCAGAAAAGAGAGCAATGTCTTGTCTGACCTGCTTGAGGAAGAACATAGGGAAAGTGATCCCTACCAAACTGTCCCACATTCCACCGACTGAAGGACCTTTCCAGGTGATACAAATTGATTTCATCCAATTACCACCGTGCAGGAATCTCAAGTATGTATGGTGTGCACTGACGTATTTTCTAATTGGGTTGAGGCCTACCCAGCGGCCACTAATACTGCTGCATTTACTGCCAAGAAAATAGTTCAGGAATTTGTATGCAGATACGGTATCCCTAAAATCATTGAGTGACAGGGGTACTCATTTCACAGGTGATGTTTTTCAAAATATGTGTAAGCTGATGGGTATTAATAGCTGACTTCACACCCCCTACCGACCACAAGCCAGTGCCAAGGTAGAGAGGAATGGGAATATTAAAAATAAGTTAAGTAAAATCATGGCAGAGACTGCACTAAGTTGGCCAGGAGCATTACCGTTGGTCCTGCATAGAATAAGGACCACTCCCAGACCCCCTCTAAATCTGTCTTCCTTTGAAATACTGTTCGGTAGACAACCTCATTTGATTATAAGTCCACAGGAAGACTTGAAAGGTAACAACGAGCTAACTGTAAGGTATCTTATGTCAATGAGTAAGCAGTTAAAACAGCAACAGCAGAAACTGAAATTGTTGTCTAATGATATGCCTGAAACTAACTGTCATGATGTTGAACCAGGAGAATATGTTATGATCAGAAATTTCTTGCGTTCAGGTTGTTTGACTGATCGGTGGGAAGGTCCATAACAGGTGCTGCTGACAAGTACTACATCTTTGAAGGTGGCTGAGAGAGATACCTGGGTCCTTTCCACTCACTACAAAAAGGTCAATTAACTGGTGGAGAAACAAGTCGGAGACACGGCTGATAGCGTGGACCTGTCAATCGTGAACTTTTTCCGGGAGGATTGAAAAGGTCGTAGTGAGATACCTGAACTAAAAGAAATTTGCAGGTATTGTTGTGGCAATGGACGGGCCTGCTGTGTTAATTTTCATATTCTCTTTTAGAGTGTTCACCATTCCGGTTGGTTCTGGGATATCCAATTTCTGTGATGGGGGACCAATTGAGGAGATGGGAGCTGATGGCAGTGCTGATGGAGTGGAATCAGGAGGAGTGCTATGCCAATCAGGGAAGTGTCTGACCAATCTTAGTACTGTTATTGTTAAGAGAGCTGTTATTCTGGATACTCGGGGACGGTGTGGAACTTTATCGTCTGAAGATTCCTGTATTTGTGAGCTTAGTGGGTCCCTAGTTGATGAGAACTGTATTCAACGGCAAAGTATTAAATCAAACTGATTGCTGGGTGTGTTCACATGTGCCACAGGGACAGCATATAATGTAGGGTTGGTGCCATTTCCACTGAATATCACAGACATTTTAGAATTGCAAAAAAGGGAAAACATTGGATGGAAAATTCCTTTCATCCAAACCACCTCATTTTAAACTCTATCAATTCCAAGTAGATAGATCACTTTTGTGTTTAAACATAACCAACCCCAATAAACCCAGGGGTTGGGAAGTGACAGGGAATAATCAGACGATGACCTCTTCACAGAGAGCTGATTATGAGTCCGTAAATCATGATCTGTTACGTTAAATTAAATCTAGTGGGAAACATTTTAGGTACCGGTATACACTGAGTTCCACCAAATAAATTATAGGTAAGGTACCAGATGGTTATTGTGCTAAAATAATACAACCAGAAACTTGCATATACAAGATGGAAGAGCCTGAGATAGGATTGTTTGCAAGGGAAATGTGTTTAATGATAATGATACATACCATCCCTTATGTTCTCCCCGTTAATGTGTATTTTATATGTGGAAGAAAGGCATATAAGTGGCTCTCCCCGAGTTCCGAAGGTTTGTGTTACCTGGGAAGAGTAGTCCCAGAAGTTATGACCCTCACACATGTTGAAATGCTTGGTATCCATAAAAACACACCATCACCATATCTTCACACGTAGTATGAACACAGAGGCAAACAAAATATGATACCTGGTGATGTGCATAAAGCCACTCAGTTAATTAGTGAGACAACTGGCTTCCAAGTTTTAGTCGCACTGGATCCCACCAGGATCGCTCGGGGTACATTAAATTTTAGATATATTCAGGAACTTGCTAAATTGATAGATAATATCACCGATATGTATGATGACACATTCAGGTATACAGGGAGAGAATTGCAAGTGTACAAGAAAGAACTGGTGCAACACAGGCTAGTGTTAAATTATTTAACTGCTGTTACTGGAGGGTACTGCGTAACTTTGGCCACAAAATTTGGAGTAAAATGTTGCACCTATGTCACCAATGATACCAGCGACCCCAAGGAGGTGATAGACCAGAAGATGGATGAAATTCTGCAGCTAAAATGGGAATTTTGTAAGAACCATAATGCTTCAGTGGCTGAAGTAGGGGAGAAGATAGAAGGATGGGTCTCATGGTTGAACCCAGTGAAATGGTTCTCAGGCCTAGGGGAATGGGTCCAGGAAGTGATCGCCAGCATAGGCAAATTCTTGATCCTTATACTGATTGTCATCATAATAATTGGCCTATGTGTCCAGTGTGTTCCAATTGTGTTGTAGTGTGGAAAATGTAAAAATAGAGTAAAATGAAAGAACAAAATTATGATGGTGGTCAGTAATGACAATATGAATACTGAGGTAAATATAGAACTGCATTACAACCCTGAACTAGGAAATACCATCATTTAATGTATTATATTTAGACATGCATAGAATGTATTATTGAAATGTTGTTTTTAAAACACCTCAGATAATGTAAAGTCTCAAATTCCCCTTCAAGACTGCCTTTATAGGACTGGTGTATCCCCACACCTTTCACATGATCTTCCAAGATCCGCGGTGTGCATATAATAGTAGTTTTATGTACCCACTCAGAGGCACATTATTGATGGATTAAGAACCACCTTGTGCCATCCCATAATAATACAAAATAATATATAAATGTAAGCCTAAATTAATTTTTAAAATCAGATTGTGATAGAATGTTGTTCGCTATCAAAGGGTGGACTGTCAAAGCTGGATAATTGGCTGAGACAAGATCAGCTTAAAATTAGATCGTAAAGACGCCATCTTGCAACTGGCCGCAAGACGCCATTTTAGAAAATGAGATCGCAAGACGCCATTTTGCGAATGGCCGCCCAAGCGCCATTTTAGGTAAACTCACACTTAAGTACATATGGCGACATTACTATTAGCATCATGCGATTGCATCTTTCACCATTTCTCATACACACATTAATATGCACAATTGCGCTGTTAACTAGTCGCATATTAGCGAATGCATAAGATCCTGTATGAAAACGTTGTTTATTAGCTTCATGCGCACGCATCTGCCCTAAGTTAACTAGCATCTTTATATCAAACCCCAAATACTTACACAGTACATATTCACATAAAAGGTCTCATAAGCTTTAAAGTATAAAATTCCAGTTTTTTCACTTATTATACTTGCTGTGAAATAAAGGTTATTTGGTAGCTAAAGTTTAATACATGATAAGTAAGTTATGTTTGATATTATACTGATCTGCACTCTTTCAACAGCATTCTGGTATCGTCAGTGTGAAGATCGCAACATGCATTCTCAACTTATGGACCGCAGAGACTTAAAGCACCGAAATGTACATTATATGACCAACTGTTAGGATGTGCATGAGGCAGTTAACCAGAGACAACCAGTTGTTAGAGGCTGGACTGTGTCTATTTGAATCAACCTGTTAAATGCTCTGCAACAGATGCATCCTCCTTGGGAACCAATGGCATCAGCGACAAGCCTCTCTATTGTGTTGTCTGTTTCTGTGAGTATAAACGTGTGTGTTGTGACCTCAGTCTGAGTCTTCTTGCTGAATGCTGATTGACGGGGGTTTCTTGCTGATACCTACATCTGGCCCAGAATGCTGTGTATGTATAACTGTACTTGGGTCTGTATAATTCTTTGCGCTAAATTGTACTTAGATCATAGCGTGTAACTGACTGTACTTTTACTTGAAATATCACTTTGTGCTTTGGAACCACAGGTTCAAGGTTTGGAGTCTTTATTTACTATATGACTGCGTACGCAAAATAGCGTCATCCTTAGAGGTTTATAGGCAGGATATTAGAAGGTATAGGGAGGAGTGTATAGAGGTTCTAATTCAATATCCTTACACTGCCCAATGATTGGCGCATGGAGTCTCATACTGTAGTACTGCACATGCCCAGTGGATCCGGTCAGGAGTCACACACAGTGCATCCCAGACTTAGATACTATTGTCATTTCATGACTTCAAAATTAGTAGTGGGCTCTTTTTGAAAGAGAAGTCTCTGTATTGCAAACTGACTGTGTATTTTAAGCCACACACACATCACTGTTGGCTCTGTCCCAGACTTAGATTCTATAGTGATTTCATGACTTAGAAACTAGTAGTGGGCTCTGTTTGAAAGAAAGGTCTCTGGTTTACAAACTGACTGAGTTTTTTAAGCTACATACTTGTGTCAATGTTGGCAATGTTGGCGCAGTCCCAGACTAGATACTACAGTGATTTCATGACATAGAAACTAGTAGTGGGGTCTAAGTGAAAGAGGGGTCTCAGGATTACAAACTGACTGTGCATTTTAAGCCGCACACTTGCAGCACTGTTGGCACCTTGGCGCTATGGTGGCTGCCAGCTCCAGGAGGTGCACATGGGATCACTGGCGCATGCCCATTGGAGCCACTCCATACACCATGTAGCGCCCTTCGTCTCTCATGCTATGCTGTGGTGTATGGAGTCTCATAGTACTGTGCATTCCTAGTGGAGCCAGTCTGGAGTCACACACAGTGCATCCCAGACTTATATACTATAGTAATTTCATGACTTAAAAATTAGAAGTGGACTCTGTTTGAAAGAGAAGTCTCTGTATTGAAAAAAACTGACTGTGCATTTTAAGCCACACACTTACATCACTGTCGACTCTGTCCCAGACTTAGATACTCTAGTGATTTCATGACTTAGAAACTAGCAGTGAAGTCTGAGTGAAAGAGGGGTCTCTGGATTACAAATTGACTTTGCATTTTAAGCCACACACTTGCGGCACTGTTGGCACATCAGTGCTGTGGTGGCTGCCAACTCCAGGAATTGCACATGGAATCTCCGGCGCATGCCCATTGGAGCCGCTCCATATGCCATGTATCGCTGTGCCAGTTGCGCTATTCTGTGGCATATGGAGTCTCATAGTGCTGCACATGCCCAGTGGAGCTGGTCTGGAGTCACACACAGTGCATCCCAGACTTAGATACTATAGTGATTTCATGACACTGAAACTAGTAGTGGGCTGTGTTTGACAGAGGGGTCTCTGTATTACAAACTGTGTGTTTTAAGCTGCACACTTGTGTCAATGTTGGCAATGTTGGCGCAGCCCCAGAATAGATACTACAGTGATTTCATGACATAGAAACTAGTAGTGGGGTCTGAGTGAAAGAGGGATCTCTAGATTACAAACTGACTCTGCGTTTTAAGCCGCACACTTGCGGTACTGTTGGCATGCCGACGCCGTGGTAGCTACCAGCTCCAGGAATTGCACATGGGATCTCTGGCACATGCCCAGTGGAGCCGCTCCATATGCCATGTATCACCCTGCTAGTCACACTATGTTATGGCATATGGAGTCTCATAGTACTGCGCATGCCCAGTGGAGCCGGTCGGTAGTTATACACAATGCATCCCAAACTTAGATACTATAGTAATTTCATGACACTGAAACTAGTAGTGGGCTCTGTTTGAAAGAGGGGTCTCTGTATTACAAACTAACTGTGCGTTTTAAGCCGCACACTTCCATCACTGTCAGCATTGTTGGCGCAGCCCCAGACTTAGATACTATAGTGATTTCATGACATAGAAACTAGTAGTGAGGTCTGAGTGAAAGAAGGGTCTCTGGATTACAAACTGACTCTGTGTTTTAAGCCGCACACTTGCAGTACTGTTGGCACGTTGGCGCTGTGGTAGCTACCAGCTCCAGGAATTGCACATGGGATCTCCGGCACATGCCCAGTAGAGCCGCTCCATATGCCATGTAGTGCTCTGCCAGTTGCACTATGCTGTGGCATATGGAGTCTCATAGTACTGCGCATGCCCAGTGGAGCTGGTCTGGAGTTGCACACAGTGCATCAGCTGTACACGACTGGTGTGGCTTTCAACACAGCTGACATGTGTAGGCTAGAAGTTTGGGTGAGCGCCTTACCCAGAGTGGGCAATCAGGGTTTGAGTCCTGGTAAGGGACTTTTTTTAAAAATTTTCACTACAGGATTAAAAAGAAATCACTTGGTGGTGTGTGAGTTCAGTCATTTATACAGGTATCTGTGTTGATCAAAAAGACGACTCCCAGCACTGTATAAAGACCAAGCAATTGAAGTTCAGTAACCCTACTGAACTCAATACATTGGCCACAGCTTCCCTCCACCTGGTATTTCTATGCTATTTTATGCCACTGTACTGCTGATGGACTGTGTGCTCAAGAAATTAGTGAGCGGCAATGCATACACCATGTAGCACTCTGCTAGTCACACTATGTTATGGCATATGGAGTCTCATAGTACTGCGCATGCCTAGTGGAGCCAGTCAGGAGTCACACACTGTGCATCCCAGACTTAGATACTACAGTAATTTCATGACTTAGAAACTATAAGTGTGCTCTGTTTGAAAGAGGGGTCTCTGTAATACAAACTGACTGTGCATTTTAAGCCGCACACTTCCATCACTGTCGGCATTGTTGGCGCAGTCCCAGACTTAGATACTATAGTGATTTCATGACTTAGAAACTAGTAGTGGGGTCTGAGTGATAGAGGGGTCTCTGGATTACAAACTGACTTTGCGTTTTAAGCCGCACACTGGCAGCACTGGCGGCACATCTGTGCTGTGGTGGCTGCCAGCCCTGGGGGTTGCACATGGGATCTCGCAATGCTTGCGGGATCCCACACATGCCCAGTGGAGCTTGTACAACATGTCACTACTCAACAAAAAGCTGGAAGTGCCAGCCGATGCGGCTTTGCAATATAAATTCATGTCCTGCGCATGCATGCTCTCCAATGCGTTAATATACAGCATTGTGCATTGTGCGCCCTGCATGCTGCTAGTACTGTATGTTTTAGAAAATGGCTATGAGGCAGTGTCCCTATTCCAGGAGGGAGTTGCATATCCTCCTTGACTGGAGGGATCACCCGCTTCTCAGCAATGCTGAGAAACGCCGGGCATTTATAAATTCAAGGCATGATATCCTGGCCCAAGTAGGCTGGGATAGATCAATCCAGTCACTACAGCGCCAGTTTAGTGACCTGGTGAGGAGTGATGCCCCACATCTTCAGAGGCTCAGGCAGCGCCTTGTGCATAGTAGGTACAGTATTACTGTACAGTTACAGTAGTTAAGTATAAACAATCAGGGGGTGTCGACATTATCTTCAGTTTTACACATAAATGGTCGGTGTGGATTAAGAGATAGACAGTAAAAACTCGACAGTGTCTAGATAGATGTTACACAGTCAATAGGTCGACATGGACAAAAGGTCGACATGCTAATGGTCACCATGTAAGAAAGTCGAAAAGCTCAAATGATCGACAGGGTCTATAGTTCTACACAGAAATGGTCGACACAACTAACATATTGTGTCTATCTAAACATTGTCAACCTTTTTACTATCTATAGTCCGTAACCTAACATGGGGTGTAGATTTAGAGATAGACAATAAAGAAGTCGACAGTGTCTAGATAGATTCTACACAGTCAGTAGCTCGACATGGACAAAAGGTAGACACACTAACAGTCGACATGTATGGAAGTCGACAAGCACAAATGGTCAACAGGGTCTACAGTTCTATATAGATATGGTCGACACATCTAACATATCGTGTCTATCTAAACATTGTTGACCTTTTCACTACCTATAGTTTGGAACCCAACATGGGCTGTGGAATAAGAGAGAGAGTAAAAAGGTTGACAGCTTTTTTCAACAGCTGTGCCGCTGTTACCAATGTACTGTAGTACAGTATATATTTGTTCCTGTGGGAAGCCTACTGTACGTATGTGTCTGTTTTTTCTCTGTGGGAAAAGTTAAAGCAGGAAGCACTACCAATGAGATCCTTGCCTGAGTATACAGCCATCGATGGCACAGAGCCAAACAATGTATATTTGTATATCCTCTCCATGTGCTGGTGCCGTGTTGTACCCTTGCGCTGTCACACATTGGGGCATATTCTATTGAGTGCAAGGTTTAGCGAGGAAAAAACCTCATGCCCCTCGCCACCAACTTTGGATTACCACTGGTATGCATGCTCCCGATACCCATTGCATCAAATAAATAAAAAGTGATTACAGGGTTTTCAGAGCTGAAAACCCTGCAGTGCATTAAAAAAAAATTCTACACTTATCAGCCCAGGGGTCTGAAGTAGTCTCCGCAGCTCCTGGTGACTTCTGCTCCATCTTCTCATTGGAAAGGGGGCTGTTTGGAGTCTCCAGGGGAGGAGCAAGGGCTAATGGAAGATGTAGTTCTCCCAGCGCCCTTTACCGGGGGCACATAGGACACTGGGGGGGCACACACACACAACACTCATACACGCACACACACTTACAATCACTAACAAACACTCACATACACTGACATACATATATGAATATAAAAAGAGAAAGGAAAAATAATTGGACACATATAACAGGAAAGAAACATATTAATATAGTTTATAATTTAGTTTGATTGACTTATTACTTTCATTTTAATTTTGATTTTAAATTCAGATATTATGCCAAGAAATATGTTACAAATCGAACAAATATATAATAATAATAATGATGATATATCCCAAATCAGTCTTGTCTCACTAAAATCATAAAGACATTTCCCACATGGAAAAAAAA
This sequence comes from Taudactylus pleione, assembly GCA_031769625.1. Classification (NCBI taxonomy): domain Eukaryota; kingdom Metazoa; phylum Chordata; class Amphibia; order Anura; family Myobatrachidae; genus Taudactylus; species Taudactylus pleione. Next base: position 5,448,814 of record JAUIMM010000126.1, on the reverse strand, counting down.
CCCATTAGCTAATTAATTAATTAAACTAAATGTGGTATATTAAATATAGACTTGTGAAAAACCCTAGATAAACCATGATAATTGATGTTAACATCGTAAAACCCAAATAATATTCATAATACTCATAATATAAATAATATTATAATAAAATGAATTATAATAGTGATATTAATAATTATATTATTAATGGTGGTGATAATAATAATAATAATGATAATAATAATAATAATAATAATACTCTTCAACAACATACACCTATGGGCAAAATTTATTAAGCGGCGGTTTGGTGGCAGGTTCTATTCTGTTCTAAACCCCAGGGGTTTGGTGGCGTTTTGCAGCAGTTTCTAAATGACAGCCCTGTTTTATTCTATTCTAAAATGTGTTTTGACTGTGGTTTGGCGGCGGTTTTGCTATCTGCAGATTTACTAAGGCCAAAACTGCTTTCAAAACACATATTAGAATAGATTAGAACAGGGCTGTCATTTAGAAACTGCTGCAAAACTGCCACCAAACCCCCAGGGTTTAGAACAGAATAGAACCCACCACCAAACCGCAAGGTTTAGAATAGAATAGAATCCGCCGTTAAACCGCTGCTTAGTAAATTTTGCCCTAAATGTTAACCAGAGGCGACAACATTTTTTAATAAAATAAATAAAAAATATATATAATGTAGACATGATAAATTAAAAAACCCAAAACACACACACACACACATATATATATATATATATATATATATACATACATCCATATACACATACATAATATATATATATATATATATATATATATATACCGTGCTATATCAACCCAACGCATGAGAAAAGGATAGGTGGCTAAAGAAGGCCTTGGGTTGGTCAATAATACACAGTAGAAAGAGATAATAAAACATAGTGGAGATAGATAGGGACCAATGGGGACATAAGTGTCACTGCCTTATCCATTGGTGCACAGATGCCAGTCGTGTCAATTATCTAAATCTACTTAAAAGTGATTAAATTCTACAGTGTAATTTAACCCAAAGGGAATCAGGGTATCTAACTGGAATATCCAGAAAGCTTCCCTTTTGCATAATGTGTAAAACCGATCGCCACCTCTTGATGTACAAGAGATTTGTTCTAAGGCCATAACACAAAGTCCCTCTAGTTCCCCCTTTTGGCAATACATCACATGTCTAGATAGACTATGATTTTAAAAGTTATTCAGTATATTCCGCCTATGTTCAGCAAATCTAGTATGTAGAGGCCGAGTCGTCCTACCTACATACTGTAGGCCATACTTACATTGGATGATATAAATTATATACGTCGACTTACAATTTAAAAAGTTATTTATGGTGAACTGTTTTTTATTTTGAAAGGAAACTACATCTGTCACTTAATTTTTAGAGAATCTACATGTGATACATCTGGCTCCACCACACTTAAAATATACATGTGGTTTAGGGGGTAACCAGGAGATTATGCTAGCGTTGGAATCTTTAACTTGTCTTTTAAATAGACTTGGGGCTATATGTTGTTTTAAGTTGGATGCCTTTCTAAAAGTCACTTTTTGTTGATTGTCTAGGACTGAACCAAGGACTCTATCTGCTTTAAGAAGAGATACATTTTTAGAAATGATTTTCTTAATCGCATAAGCTGATGTGTTATATTGTGTGCTGAAATATAATTGTTCATCTTTTCTCTCTTTATGGTTCATAGCAGATCTCTGATGTATTGGTCTAGCTTCCAACAATGAAGTTCTAATGATGTGAGTAACTTCTTCAAGTACTTTATCCAGTAGAGAGTGGGGATATCCTTGTTGGATAAAGGCATCATACATACCTCGAGCTTGTAATTGGAATGCTTCCAATGAGCAACAGTTCCTCCTAATACGGAGGAACTGGCCTTTAGGAATATTATCTTTCCATGGTTTATGGTGTCCACTGGTGTAAATCAGATAATTCCCACAGTCCACTGGCTTAATATACATGGTGGTTAGAATCATCCGATCATTTGCTGCTGTCAGCGTGATATCCAGGAAATTAATCGATGTGGAACTAAAAGTGCTGGAGAATTTCAATCCAAATGTGTTAGTGTTAAGGTGTTGAACAAAAAGATTCATAGAGGAAGAATCCCCATCCCAAATGAAAAACAAATCATCTATGTATCTGCCCCAAAGTTGCTCCCCCACACATAGTGGTCCTCAAACCTACCCATGTATAGGTTTGCAAAACTCGAGGCGAACCTGGTTCCCATGGCAGTCCCCCATGTTTGAAAAAAAAATTGTGAATCAAAGGTAAAATTATTGTGTTCTAAAATAAATCTAATACTGTCTAAAATGAAATGATGTGATGTTCCATCTACTGTTGGGTCACTACCTAAATAGTGATTTATAGCAAGGAGTCCCAATTTGTGTGGTAATTAGTATACAATGATTTAACATCGCACCTAAATAGATGGTATGAATCCTATTCCACTGTGCTAATAAGATTCAAAAAATGTGTTGTATCTTTAATATAGGAAGGAAGGGACAACACGGATTTCTGTAGGTGAGTGTCAATAAAAATGGAAAGATTACTAGTGAGGGACCCAATACCTGAAATAATAGGGTGACCCGATGGATTAATGAGTGTCTTGTGAATTTTGGGCAAATGATAATAAACAGGAGTGATGGGGTGGGTAGTGTAAGGAAAATCAAAAGTTTATCTGGATATCACGCTGCAAGACAAGGCATTATCTAGGAGTTGTCCAAGTTCGGTCCTATATAACTTGGTCGGATTGTCAATCATTCTGGAGTAAAAATTATTATTCTTTAGCTGTCTTTAGGCCTCTTCAATATAATCTGTAGTATTTTGTATTATTGACCCCCCACCTTTGTCGGCCTGTTTAGTAGTCACATCCTTATCCTTAACCAATTTCTTAAGAGCTATTCTTTCAGATTTGGACAGATTATCAGTCATATTTGAACTATCTGCTTTACTGCATAGGTTCCTAAAGTCTTCCATCGTAGTGCTATAAAAGCTTTTTTTGAATGGCCCCCGGTGTTGAAATGGATACAAATTTGAGGAATTTTTAAAGATCAGGCAACAATTCATATAATTTGTGTTATACATTTGCATAGGATTCATAGAATTATCTAAAGCCACTTTAAAATAGGGGTATGGATGTCCTACATTCTCTTGAGCTAAGGACTCAAGAATATCTAATGAAACCTTATCATTATCATCCAAAATGATTAGAGAACCATCCAACTGTTAACATTTTAAAGATTTTAATGCAAAAATTCGTTTTTGGCTAAGGGTTCTAATGTATTAAATAGAATGAACAGATTAGGTTTAATTGCCAGCGCAAATTTTAAGCCCTTCTTAAGTAACAAGATTTCATTAGCAGTCAAGAACTTATCTGAAAGATTAAATATACTTCTAGTATCACCGAGCGCCATCTCACGTTTTTTATGGGATTTCTTATGTCGATTTCCTCCTCGTTTTCCTCTAGGTCTATTTCTCTGCTTCTTTTTGAAGGCCACCCTGATAACTTTTCTCCTTTGTATATCTGAGGGGGGGGGGTGGAGGAATATGATAATGTGTTGTGTGATCCTTCTCTAAAAAACGTGAAGTGGTTAAAGAATGGGATTCAGTGGGTACTTTTTTAGTGACTGGGAACTTATTCTCATGAGTCGGGGTATCTATTTCATCCATCAGATTCTGAAAACCATTGTGATGTTCAAAGTCTGACCAAGAACCATTTCTCCTCACTGATGGGTTATTAGATCTCGGTGAATGTTGAGGATTGGATTTATTATATATTTTCTTATCCCTATCAGGCACAGGAGGTTTAAAGAATTGCCTCTCTTCTGGGCATGATGATGTATAATGAGATCTCGAGCCTGATCTAATTGGGTAAGAATTTCTCTGAGGTCTATTGTAAGTTCTCACTTGTCCCCTATTATATTCAGTCTGGTCTCTTAATAGTTTCCTATTTTTTGTATCGATAAGTGATTTTTCAAAGTTTTCAATCTCTCTATTCACTTGCATGTCTCATATTCAGGGTGTTTCTCATGTTCCTTCAGGGTTGTTTGCAACCTCTCTAGTTCTGATTGAATATTTGCAATTTTATTTTCTCTGTATTTAATTAAAAGTTGCATCAGACTCATGGAGCATTGATCTAGGACAGCATCCCATTGTTCAGTAAAGGTGGTATCATCCCTGAAGGAACATGTTTTAAATATTCTTAGTCCCTTTGGGATTAGTTCCTTGTCAATATATTTTTAAAGTGTAATTTTATCCCACCAATGGCAAGTTTCTGCCAAGGATAAGGACTCAATTTTATTGAAAAGTTGGTGCATATCATCTTTTGGATCTTCTAAAATGATCATGGCATCATTATCTGAATCATCTAAATAGTTCTTACGCCTTTCTAGGCATTCAGCTAAGCATTTCAAACCTGGCATCCTGCCTAAAGCTGCTTAGTATCAGCAAAACAGCCTTCACAAGGAAGACAGAAACAGAGGAACAATATCCAACCAAGCTCTAAAGGGTACAAGTGTCCAATTCACAAATAACATAATATACTAGACTATCTCAATAAATATAGCTACCCTTGTCCTGCTGCTCAACCTAAAAATGAGGATGCTGTATCCTGAGAATCAGAAATAGAACAAAGAAAATAAGGGAGAGCACTGGACAAAGGTATAATATTTATATATAAATTTATATTTAATATAGCTTAAAACAAATACATGTAATACAAAATAAATAATGTAAAAAAAAAGACAATACAAAAAAATAATTAATTAATACTAAACCCAGGGTCAACTGAATTAATATACTGTATATTGAAATATTCAATTTAGTTCCAAGCACCTCAGAGGTTAAAAGATGGTCAGTTTGTTAGTGCAGATTAATTTGCATAGGATAGAAAATAGCAGCAAATGTTATGTGTCATGCATTTAGAGCATCTATATTCAGCCACAAATCATAGTAGTAGTGGTGGGAGGCTGCAGGCCCCCAAGTGTCTGGCCACCAGTGTAGCTAGGTGGAGTGGGAGGGCAGCCATCGGCTGGGCCTATCAATAACTCACTTTTACTGTGCTTTGGCAGGGGGTAGGAGCGGGCAGGCCCCCGAGTGTCTGGGACCGGGACTCCAGTCCTGGCAGTACCCTATGATACATGATTCCAAAGTAATACAAAGTGAATATGAGGTTTTACTTCAGGAGTGTGATCATCTTTTTCACAGCATTGAAAAACTGAAAGACTATCAAGTTCATCTTCATATTATACCAATTGCTCAAGGTGATCAGCGCATCACTATCAACATAAGGAAACAAGTAGAAGAGGAAATACAGACTTTTGAAGACTTAAATATAATTGAAAAGTTATCTAGCCCAACGCTATGGGTATCAATCAACTATTGTGATTGTGCCCAAATCAATTCAGGCAAATTCAGTGAGAACTTGTGTTGATATGGGTTGTCCTATGGTTGCCATTAAAAGGGAGTGCTATATTACCCCTACTATGGGTGATATTATACAATTTTTCAAAATTGGATTTAAATAAAGGTTATCACGAACTGGAAATTTTTGAAGAGTCACGACAAATGACAATATTCTCAACTCATGTTTGGTCATGAAGATACAAACTGTTGTCATTTACAATTTTATCTCTAGCAGAAGTGTTTCAGATTGATATCCATCAAGTTATACACCCAGTTCAAATATCATCAATTACAGTTATGAAATTCAGGTTTTCAGAGCAACATCCAAGAATATGATTTGGCTCTACATCAAGTATTTCAGTGTCTTCAAGCCAGGAATTTGACTCTAAATAAAGACAAATGCTTATTTATTCAATAAGCATCTGCAAAAGTTTAGACCTCAGTAAGTTGCCCGTTATGCAAGTCATAGGCCTAGACCAAGTAGAGTTAAATGTCTAAGAAAAAATATCTATACTATTTATTGTGGGTACTAAATAAAAATACACCTTACCTTTTTGTGGCTTCTCTGTAATGGGGAACCTCTGAAGAAATTGTTCCTTCCTAGACAGGCAGTGTCGGTATTGACTATTCAGTCAGGATATCTCATGATTCAGAAGCCGCATGATTGCCTAGGAATGAAGCCAACATCATCACCATGTAATAGAAGTTCAGCCAGATAATACATAGTAACAGAAGTTGCAGGGCAGGGCAAAATGTGAGTTTTTCTGTTCTTTATATTAATAAAATATATTTGCTAATTTGGTACCATTTCTATCAATAATATGGTGTCTAGAATTGGTATTTTACTGAATATTATTGTACCCCGACCTTTTTGTCTATTTTTACCAGCGGTCGGGGATGCGGTCATAATACCAACTGCGAGGATTCCGGCGGTCAGAATGCCGGTGCCGGAATCCCGACACCTGTCAGAATGCCGGTGCCGGCATCCTGGCTGCCGGAATTCCAAAGGTATGTAGTGGGGTTAGGGGGAGGGTTATGGGTTAGGTTTAGGCACAAGGGGAGGGTTAATTTTAGGTTGCTGGGAGGGGAGGTTAGCTTTAGGCACTGGGTCGATATTAGGTTTTGGCACCAGGAATGGTGGTTTATGGTTAGGGAAAGGAGGTGTTTAGGATACCGACTGACAGGTACTGATATCCTAACCCTGTTGGGATGACTGCATCAGGATTTTGACCACCAGGATCCAGAGCACTGACATCCCGTACCCAACCCAGTAGTCCTAATTATGCGGTAAGATAAAGTGGTGGCTGCATTGTTCACAGGGAGGAAGAACACTGGCCTGGATGGGGGGTGGCTGAGGGGAGAGAGAGAGTGATATATGAGAGGGACACTATGCTAGATGAAAGGACAGTGAGATGGGGGTGCACTGGGCTGGATGGGAAGGGGAAACACTGGGCTCAATTTGGTGGCACTGCTATTGTGTTGGCTGGGTTTTTTTTAAGAGATGGGACAGTGAAAAGGGAACTGGTTGTTGAGGGAAAGGGGAGACACTGGCATGGGGGAGGCAATCTGTGAGATGAAGGTTTTAGGGAGACTGGGCTGAAGAAGGGGGAGACACAGGGATGGGAGCACTTACCTGGGATTGTTCATGTTCCATGCCCAGCATGCTTGGCCCCTGCACACTCACTGGAGCAGCGGCCAAAGCCACAGCAGCCTCCAGAGCAGCAGCACCTCAGCTCTGGCTGCTGCTGGGATCTGAGCAGCAGAAGCTGGGTTGACAGTGGTGTGGCAGTGAGGTGAGGTGTGGCAAGGCATGGCCCGGTTGGGTGGGACTGCCAGGCCATCAGTCTCAGGCAGCCACACCACTGAGAGGCTGCTGAACTGATTGAAAGTGGGGCCACTCTCCATCTCAGTGTAGATGAGCTGAGGCCGGGCCACCTCCCGATCAGCTGGCCAGGAAATGTTTTTTTAAAAAGATAAAAATATAATACAGAAAAAAAGGAAAGCTTTTAGTGGCCCTAACATGGTCCAGCCCACCGGGGAAAGTCTTGGTGAATTCATAGCCAATCTGCCCCTGCTCCCAGCCAGAAAGAGAAGCACTTGCAGTAGTCTGGGGTTGTGAACACTTTCACCTCTATTTATACAGCAATGACTATGCCATCCAGACTGATCATCAAGCTTGAGTGACACCCATTGGAAATGCCTCCATCTTTCATAGAGCTGACACTTCTAATCCATCTGACCGTCTGACTTCTGACATCTTGCAGTCTACTTTAGAGGGGCAATCTTTAAACTATATTATCAATACTTCAATTCATGATTCAGTCACTAGTGACAGCATCAAAGAGGTCTCTTCATAAGATAAAGTTCTGTCTTGCTCATGCCAGTCATTTAGGAATTGTGACGACCAAACAACTTTTACGTGAAAAGGTATGGTTTCCCTCCATGGAGCAAAGTGTTGAATTGGAAATCCCAAACTGCATGACATGTACCCTTCTTTCTGCATAAAATAACACAGAACTATTACAAATGACTGACTTATCTGGCAGTGTCTGTGAACATGTCAATGTTGATTTATATGGCCCATTATATAATGGTAAATACATACTAGAGGCTGTGGATGAGTATTCAAGTTATCTTGTTCTCAAACTAATATCTTCAACATCTTCCTATGAAGCCTTGGGAATTTGCTTCTAAGGGGAAATACATTACAAGAGTTAAAGCTACAATACTCTGCGTAGTGGTAGCCATGGAATACCCTGAGGTGTTTAGTGAATGCTAATAGTACAGCTGAGTAGACAAATTGTGGGATTTTGGTAGTATGTCACAAGGTACATGAAAGCATTGGCACTGTTTTTACAGCACATATTGTGCAATTAAGTAAATAGAGGTGTTGGTACTGGTTGAGAAGTGTGTAGTATGCAAAAAGGTACATGGATGTGTTGGCTACAACCACACAGATGATAAACTCAAACAGGTGGGATTGGTGCAAAAAATACCCTGGCATGGAGTCTAATGCTGGCCACACACATGGCGATCTGCACATGATCAGCCGATGTGTACGATTTCCCATGAAACTCTCTACGGCAGCTCTGCACACGATCTCCACACGATCTGCACACAATTTGGTGTCCAATCTTCATACAATCTCTCCTGCTTCCAAACTTTCACAGTGCATCGCCTCCTAGATTGTCAGATATGCCCTACTGCATGGCAGATCTGACGATGCGATATGCAACCAGCGGGGACGCACATCGCATCGCAGTCGTGAGTGGGGACTCACGATTTACTGAGGATTTGGCCATATTTTACACGATCTGTGTTGGAATCGGCCAGGTCGGGTAAAATATCTCTATGTGTGTGACCGGCTCTAGACCCCCACTGTACTTAAAAAATTCCCTGCAAGAGGATATACACTTTACACAGTGATGGCCCAGGTTGTGGACCAGTGTAGTTGGTTCCCACCATTAAAGCAACAGAGTATTTAGCTGGTATGAGGACTTTGCCTGGAAACACCACAGAAGGTAATGCAGGTATGGATGTGATACTGTCAAGGAAACCGTATACTAGAGTTTAAACAACACTGGCAGAAAATTATAGTGAAGATTAGAGTTCTACAGCAGGAACACATATGTAGAACACAGTTGATACTCAGGCACTGGAGGAGGGCACCGAGTAGGATCTTTTAGTGGTTGGCTGATGGGTGATTCCCTGCATAAGTCATCGGTGCTGATGGTTAGTGGTACAACCTAAGGTAAGAGTTATGTCATCTCTAGTCTGAGGCTGAGCCCAGCTGGGTTCTGTTCAGGATTCTAACTGGAAAGGAGACAACAAAACCAAATACAATTATTTGAACTTGGCGCAAATATGAATAAAATCTAACCAATTATATATTAGGATCAAAGCAGCCTCCCAATATGTAAATCTGAATTACCATTTGCTGCTATAGAAAAAGGATGCTAGACATGTGAACATGTCATAGCAATGGGGGCGCTTATATATTGTTAAATAGACAAATAAAAACAAAGAATATTTTATTACACAAAATTAATACATAAAATATATATATATAATAAAAAGCCAATTTATGCTTCAAAAAGACACCACCTAAATGTATCAACCTCCAATAGAGGAAATGATGAAACAAGTTATCAACAGAAATACTGTAGGCTCCGTTTAGGGATTCGTAGATAAAAGTTCATCTATGTATAAGCATATGATTTGCTTTAGCAGAAATAAAGGGAGTTTTTATTTCCCCTTCCACATATAGGCAGAGTCTGTGTGATTAGCACTAAAAGTATTAGACCCACATCCAGATGAGTTGGATTGCTGAGCGTGTTGGCAAAAAAGCTTTCCAATCCTGTCTAAGACCAAATAGCCAGCAGCATGATTGTGAGCATTAAGTGTCCCGGTATATTTACCCAGTCTCCTCTCGAGAGATCACAAAGGGGAATACTGGTCTGGTCTCTATCCTCTGCTCTGGCTGCTTCACAGGTTACACTGGAACTGATGCATAACCTTTACACTCACTGTGACTGCAGCTTAAAATCCTCAGGCAGTACTAAAGGTCAGTGAGCCATCCTTACAAATAGGTTTAAGTGATGATTGTTCTTTTTAGCACCGGGGTCTATTAGTGCATTCCAGAAGACTCAGTGATCAGTATCATGGTGGTGTATCAAAAAGAGGCATCCATCAATTCTCTCTATTTGAGGTTGATATATTTAGGTGGTGTCTTTTTGAAGCATAAATTGGATTTTTATTATATATATTTTATGTATTAATATTGTGTAATAAAATATTCTTTGTTTTTATTTGTGTCTATTTAATAATATATAAGCGCCCCAATTGCTATGACATGTTTACATTTCTAGCTTCCTTTTTCTAACTGGAAAGGCCAGCAACCAATGACCTGCTGAGTGTTGGGGGCAGGCCAGTGGAATCCATGTCTGCTGGTACTGACACTTCAACATTTGAATAACGTTGGATAACATTTTTACTACATATGGAATTCTGGGAATGATAAAGACAGATAATGGTCCACCATTTAAAGGTGGTATAGTTGGCCATTTCATGCATAATCTTAGGAAGCAGATAAAGATTTGTAAAGTATCACAAATTAGAATTCAGCAATCCTTAAATTTATTTCTCAGATATTATTAATCAGTGCCTGATTCCACAAATGTTCCTCCCAGGATAATAATGTTTCAAAGAAAAGTAATGAGATCCATTCTTTCAGAAATTAATTTGACTGCTTCATCTAAAGACTGTTACGTTCAAAAGACAGACTCTGCAAACAAACAACAAGCTAAACAATATGCAGACTGAAAAATGAGAGCTTGTGCTTCTTACTTACAGGAAGGAGATCTTGTTCTAGTAAAACAAAATGTAGTACACAAGGACATGACTGCTTTCTACCCAAGTTCAATGACTATAGTAAAGAGGAAAAGAACAATGATTGTTATGAAACACCCAAGTAATTATATAAGACCCCTAGAATAACACTACAGAGATCTTCTGCCTATATCAGCCACCCTTTTTTCATAGAGAATGATGCTCTCACCGGCACTGAGATGCTGTTAGGTCTTAAGCGCAGGATAGTAGGGGCTTATAAAATCAATTGGTGATTACAGGAGTAAAGTCTGGAGTAGATATGGATGTACTCTGAAATGCCAATAGAGCAGGACTGAACTCTGGTGGCTTGCAGAGGTAATGCAGCAGCTGTGGCAGGTACTGAGAAAGAGTACCAGTACAAGGCAAAAAGGTTTCCAGAGAAATATCTTACAAAGCAGGAAACAGCAGGCATGGCAAGAGAACACACAGCAGAGAGTAACCAGGACTACAGGGAGAGCATGCTATCACCAGCAGGGCTGCCATTAGAAATTGTGGGGCCCGGGACTGACAAAATAGGCATGGCCCCTGGGCCCTCCACCCCCCTTCCCCCGCTACCGCATGAGTCATGACTTACCTTATAGCCTTGAAGAATGAGCCTTCCTTCTGCCATTCTCCTCCAGGTCTGTCTGGCGCTGCTTATCACACGCCGCGGCTCCTCTGACATCTTCCTTCCAGCGGCGTGTCATGATGTCATGCGCACCGACTCCAAAGGAAATGACACTTGTATTGAACACGGGCATACGCAGGATTTTCGGGGGGGGGGTCTTATATATACACACATATATAATATATACAGGGTATAGCATATATATATATATATATATATATATGTACATACATACATATATACATATAGCAAGTGAACGGAGGCTCTCCAAAATAATGCAACAAAGCTAGGCAAATAGTTTCAACGTTTTGAGATTTTATTATCTCGTCTTCAGGATACATCCTGAAGACGAGATAATAAAATGTCGAAACGTTGAAACTATTTGCCTAGCTTTGTTGCATTATTTTGGAGTGCCTCCGCTCACTTGCTGCATTTGAATCTCTTGCTGGGATACCTTGGAGGGCACCCATGAAGTTTATCTGAATGGTGTTTGGAGTGCTGCCCGTCTGGTGATCTATATATATATATATATATATATATATATTTCATTCCTATAGTGTGGTGTAGCAATCACACACAAAAAGGAAAAGGCATCACTCCAGGACTTTGTGAAAAATATTATATTGAAGTCATCAAATATACAAATAGTCTGGTCGCCGTTTCAAGGTCTTACGACCTTTTCACAGTCCTGATGAAAAGGTCGTAAGACCGTGAAACGTCGACCAGACTATTTGTATATTTGATGACTTCAATATAATATTTTTCACAAAGTCCAGGAGTGATGCCTTTTCCTTTTTGTGTGTGGTTGCTACGCCACACTATAGGAATGAACTTTATATACGCTGCAGGAAGGCACCTGGTGGTATTCTCTTCTTCCTGAGTGCCGAGCGACAAGTTGCATATATATATATATATATATATATATATATATACATACATACATACATACATACACATACACACACATATTATACAGTTTATAGCAAACATGTATATATTATATATAACACACATATAAACATTAACACATACATGTACATATATACACACTAACACATGCATACACATATACACTCTTACACATATATACACACAGTATGTACACTATAACACATACATACATACACATATGCACACTAACATACATACACACACAGTATATACACTATAACACATACATATACTAACACACACATATATATATATATATATACACACACTAACATACATACACATATATAGTTTATACACTGTAACACAAACATACACATATATACATCCTAACATACATATATATACACACTAACATATATACACTGTAACACATACAGACACAAACATACACATTCTAAAACACAGTACATACTTATTATTACTTACATTTTGATGCAACAGGAGGTTGCTAATGATAGCGGGCACCTCGCATCAATAGCCCCGCCCCCTCCACAATGCCGCGAGCTTGTCACCTTGGCTCCGCCCCCATTGCAGTCACAGGCTGTAGAGGGGAATCTGGCCGGCCCATGGGAAGGGGAAGGGTAAGTGTGAGCTGTACATCGGGGGTAGGATCGGGCACGGGCCCCCTCCCATACTGCAAGGGTCCGGGCCCGGGACTTTAGTCCCGGCAGTCCCCCCCTGATGGCGGCCCTGATCACCAGGATATAGGAACAGAACCAGGTAGTAAGACACCAGGGCTTTAACTGGCAAGGTGTAAGACTTAATGCTGTTTAACAGGAATATAGGCCAATCAAGAGCCTCCTACAGGGCCAGTGTCCCAGCTGCTAGGCAACAGCTGAAACCAAGAACCACTGTGCCCACCTGGAGTCCCGGTTGCCCAGCAACCATTGGGACCATCGGCCTGTGTGGCTAGCATGATGTGTTGTCTCGTTTCCCTGGCAATGGTCAGTACCTACTGAGGGAATGAGTCACGGAAGCAGCTCATAACAAAACCTTCCCCTTTGAGGAAGGGGTTAAGGACCCCTAAATCCTAGTTTATCTGGAAATTCTCTAAAGAAATCCTTCTTAAGACCATTTACATGCAAATTCCTTCCATGTACCAATGATCTTCCTTCAGGCCCATAATCTTTCCAATGAACCATGAAATGTATTTGACCGCAAACGTACAGGTTGAGTCTCCCATTTCCAAATATTCCGAAATACGGAATATTCCGAAATACGGAATAATTTCAGCATGACTGAGATAATGAAACCTTTGATTTTTGATGGTTTAATGTACATAAACTTTGTCTAAGGCACAAATTATTAAAAAGATTGTATAAAACAACCTTCAGGCTGTGTGTATAAGGTGTATATGAAACATAAATGAATTTCATGTATTTACACAAACTTTTTTTGATGCACAAAATTATAAAAAATATTGTCTAAAATGACCTGCAGGCTGTGTGTATAAGGTGTATATAACACATAAATGCATTCTGTGTGTATATTTGGGTCCCATTTCCAAGACATTTCATTATAATATGCAATTATTCCAAAATACGGAATATTCCGATATCCAAAATACCCCTGGTCCCAAGCATTTTGGATATGGGAGACTCAACCTGTATTTGTAATTCAGAATCTTTTCTAAGATATACTCCTGATGATCTTGACTCAGAGGAGATGGTTTATTAGAGCAGAAACACTTGAACTTTTTGAATGTGATCACAGGCTATATATAACAAGGCAATAGTATTAGAAATCCTCAAGGATTTGGGCAATCTAAGACAAAAAGCAACAGAATTCACCAGATTGACAATCTGAAATGGTCCAATAAATTTAGGGACAAACTTCTTTGATGGCTGATGAAGTTTTAAATTACGAGTGGACAGCCAGACTTTTTCGCCCACCTTAAACATACAATGCCTACAACGTTGATCTGCAAAATATTTTGAGCGGAAGTTTGCCTTGTTAAGGGCAACTTGCGCTTTCTTATAAATCACCTTGAGGTAATAAGCCATATTATGAATCAGGGGTATGTTGCTGGGCATCAGAGATGAAAACAAATTTGCTGTGGGTTGATATCCATACACACAGAAGAATGGTGAAACTTTTGTGGAGGAATGTCATTTATTATAGGCAAATTCTGCTAAATGCAGGTATTCCACCAAATTATTATGAAGTTTCGTGGGATTAACTCATTTCTTCTGACCATTTGACTGTGGATGATATCCAAAAGAAAGGCTAAAGTTTCTCAAATGAAGAGCAGAATGACTTCCAAAACTGAGCAATCAGACTCAAAATTAAGAGGTAATCTAAAGATGTGCCATATGAATAACAAGTTAGGTCTTTAGCACTGGGAAGCTTGGCAAGAGGAATAAAATGAGCCAATATGCTGAAGTTATCTATCACCATCCAAATTGTATCACATCCAGATGTAACCAGAAGATTGACAATAAAGTCCATAGATATATGGGACCATGGCTTTGTTGGTATGGCCAAATGCAGAAGTCGCCCAGATGGGGAAGTTTGAGGTGTTTTATTTTTGGAACAGATTTCACATGCTTAAACACATTGCTTGATATCTTGAATAAGAGTGAGCCACCAGACTGAATGAAACAGTAATTCTGAAGTCCTGAAAATTCCTTGGTGACCAAAGACTTTACTGGAATTAAACTCTGTCAAGACAAAACTCTTAAGCCATTCTGGGACAAACAAAAGACCGAGAGGATTCTCTGGAGGACCATGTGCCTACAGATCTTTAAGCTGTGATGAGAGACCTTTTGCCAATCCAGCAAGAATGGAAGCTGCAGGATTGATAAGCAGCTTAGTTTCAGACTCATACTTATGAAGGAAGCTATGTGACAAGGCATCAACTTTAATATATTTGGAACTAGGTCTGTAAGTAATGACATTGAAATGGGTGAAGAATAACACCCAATGTGCTTGTCTAGAATTAAGCCTCTTAGCAGATTCTATGCAGAGTAAATTTCTATGTTCTGTAATGACAGTGATAATATGCTTGGCTCCTTCCAACCAATGCCTCCAATCTTCAAAGGCCCACTTGATTGCTAGTAGTTCACAATTTTTCAAAATCATATGTAGACTCTGCTGCAGAAAATTCCTTATACAGGAAGTCAATGTGTGCCACTTGTAAAGCTGATCGTTCTGAGAGAGAATGGGTCCAACCAACATTTCAGATGCATCTACTTTAACAATGGAAAGCAACCAAGGTTGGGATGACAAAGGACTAGAGCAGAGACAAAAGCTTTCTTTAGAGTTCTTAAGAGCTTAAAATGCTTGAATGGCCTTTGGAGACCAGTTTACAGTAGGGATGTGCAGGCTTGGATAGGTTCGAGTTTGCACATTGAGTTCAGATTTTTCCCTCCAAAAAAACGGAACTCAGAAAGAGGCAAAACGTCATCTTGCATGGACGAACATCATCATTCCTGGACAAAAGTCCAGGAATGATGATGTTCGTCCATGCAAGATGACGTTTTGCCTCTTTCTGAGTTCCGTTTTTTTGGAGGGAAAAATCCGAACTCAACATGCAAACTCGAACCTATCCGAACCTGCACATCCCTAGTTTACAGTATCAGCCCCCTTCTTAGACAGTATGCAGTCGGGAAGCCGGCAGACTTAATCCCGACAGCTGGCTTCCCGACTGCTTAATCCTGGTGAGGATTACATGACAGGCATCTAAATCTAGACGCATGTCATTTTACCGATGCTGGTAGACTGGCGCCCGGCATCCCGTTCGAAGTGATGCTGGGCACCGAGCGCGGATAGCCATGGGGGGAGGGTTAGGTTTAGGGTTCCCGGGAGGGACTTAGGGTTAGGCACCCATCCCGGGAGGTTAGGGTTAGGCTAGGGGGAGGGAGGGTTAGGATTAGGCACCCCGGGGGGGATTTAGGGTTAGGCACCCCCCCGGGGGATTTAGGTTTAGGCAGCGGGGAAGGGGGGGTTAGGTTTAGGCACAGAGGGGGGATTAGGGTTAGGCACTGGGGGGAAGGTTAGGGTTAGGCACCCCTAAGGGAGGGTTAGGGTTAGGGGAGGGAATTAGGTTAGTCAATACTTACCTTAGGGACGATCAGGATTTCACCCATGTCGGGCAGCCGCTACCGGGACTCCAACCGCCAGACAGGGGATCGGCAGTAAATCATACCGATTCCTCTTAGACAAGGCAGTGATAGGTGTAACCAAGACAGAGAAGGAATGAATGAAGTGCCTATAATAATTTGTGAAGCCTAAGAATCTTTGTATAGCTTTCAAATTGGTAGGCTGAACACAATTCAGTTTGGCTTGTCCTTTACTCAGAACCAGGGAGAAATCTTTAGTAGTAGTAATAATATATTTACACCTTCTATTCTTCAAATTCACATTTCATGAGTTTGGCAAGCAAATGGTTCTACCAAAGTTTTTGCAATACTTTTTAGACATGTATACAGTGTATCTTGATGGACTGAGAATAAATAAAAATGTCATGTAAATTGACAAATACAAATTTTCCAAGAAATTCCCATAGGACATCATTGATCAGATCCTGGAAAATGACGGATGCATTGGTAAGGCCGAAAGACATTACCAGATACGTATAATGTCCAAAGTGAGTATTAAATGCCATTTTCTATTCACCCCCTTATTTGATGCTGGTTTAATTGTAAGCCCCACATGGGGAACAGTACTGAAATAAGGTGTAGTGGGTAGGTTTTTCACTGTGATTTTTTTCAGGCCCCTAAAGTCAATGCAGGGTCAAAGATTCTTGTCTTTTTATGAGACAAAGAAAAATACTGCAACCACAATGGAATTGGAGGGCCTAATAAAGCCCATAGCATTAGTTTCAGGAATTGACAAGGCATATAGCCGTTCTTTAGGCAGTCTAGCTCCAGGAATAAGTTCAATGGCACAATTATATCTACAATGAGGAGGCAAGGTATCTGTTTTGCTTTTGGAGAAGACATTTAGAAATTAGTGATACTGAGAAGGAAGTCCCTCAGGATCCTGTTGGAGGACCTGAACAAGCAAGGTCAAACGGCTGGCAGCACAGATGGATTTCCCCAGTGTGGCAATCAATAAAAGGATTATGTTGTTTAAGCCAGGGATGGCCAAGAATGAGTGGTACCAAAGGACAATGGAACAAGTAGAAAATCAGACATTCATAATGCAGTAAACTGACTGACAACTGGACTGGTGGAGTCTGATACTTGACTTTACCATTTGAGAGGGGATTCCCATCAAGACCACAAACTGTAATAGCTGAAACCAATTCAACATTAAAGCTGGGCACACACTGGCAGATATATTGGCTGATCAATTGATCGGCAAATATATTGTGTCCCAGGCGGCCAGTGTGTACTAGCTATATATCTGTAAACAACGCCATTCACAGACATATCACATTGGCTGTGCTGCACAGCCGGTGCCTAGTATATATGCAGCTATATTGGGGCATCATGCTGTGTGTACAGGTGGTCAGCCAGCCACCAGTACACTTGTAACAGCAGCTGCTGGGAGGGAGGTGTGACATGCCCCTGGCCAACGGGACCCCCCCCAACACACAGGACACAGAAGATGGTACTATGAATTTATCATTGATTATTTTACCATTGATAAATTTGCAGTACATTGATATGATCTATCGCAGCTAAGGCATCAAAAAGAAGAGGTCCTCCAGATTCCGTGAGAACATCTATTAAATCCGATGTCTAAGAAGCACAAAAATATTATTCCATGGATATTACAGTTCCAAACATTGAGTCCAGTGGTACAAGATGCAACTAAAACACTGTGGCCAATACTGGCTTCCGATAATAGTTTACCCAGCTTGCATAACAAGAAACCAATGGCTTGCTTCACCCGAGGACACACCATTAAGAACATAGTTTTACACATGGACATCACTAAGTTTTCAATATTAAGAACACCCAGTGGGTCATTTTTACAAAGATCCCCGGGTTGTTACAAATGTCTGCACTGCACCACGTGACAAAATATGATTACGAGTACCAGAGCTGTAACTAGACTTTTTGGTGCCCTGTGCCAGAAAGAGCATTTGCACCCCCCTCATTTTTCAAAGGGGCATAATGCACCCAAAAAAGGGCTATGGCTTCATATGGAAGGGTCAGGGAAGAGATAGGAGAGGCCAGGAGATGCTGGGGAAGAAAAAAGAAGAAGCTACAAGCAAGAATGATAATAAACAGAAATTTGACAGGCCCAAACAGCGCACCCTGACCTGTGGTGCCCTGTGCAATGGCACCGGCCGCACTACCCTAGCTACGGCCCTGATAAGTACCTCCATTAAACACCCACATAAAGATAAAAGTTACAATATCCATTTTGTCTTTAACTGCCTATTTTCACATACAATTTATGTTATCATTTGCTCTTGTGGATACTATTACATGGGCAATATCATCCACACAGTGAAAGAAAGGATGGCACTACACCGGTCAGCTATTAAATTGGCCCTTAACTGGAAGACATCAGTCAAGCCAGTGGCTCACCACTTTTTGGAACAAGGACATTACGTAGGGTCTCTCAAACATATGGTTATCGACCACATACTAGCATCTTTACGTGGTGGCGATAGAGAGAACAAACTGGAGACCAGTGGATCCACCAGCTCGATACTATATCCCCACGTTGACTTAATAAAAAAATTAAATGGAATACCATTGTGCACTGACTTATTTTTGAAAAGCTACCAGTGTATGACATGATTTTTACCTTTCTCCGTTAATTAGTTTAACATGATAGAACATTCTGGGCATAATTCCACGTTTACTAGGGACACCTTAGTTATGGACATGGCTTTATGTATGTACTTTGGAGCTAAGGCCTGATTCAGACCCGGTCACAAGCGCTGAGCGCTCGCAACCGGGTCGATGTTTGCCCTGCATCCGTGTGTTCCCTGCTGAATCAGCCACAGTGACAACATCATTGTGGAGGTACAATAAAAGGCTACAGTCTGTGTTGTATTTGACTGCATTGAAAAAATAGAGTAAAGAGCTCTGAAACGTCGGCTGCAAATGCCAATACACTTTGCATTTTTTTTATTGAACGTGGAGTGCCACAGTTCTTTCTTCTACAGTGTGTACACTCTTCCACTGAAGGCACCCAGTACTCTACTATATATTGAGAGTGCCAGTCCACCTCTACGCATATGTGTGTGTATATATATATACAGCATATATATATATATATAAATATTTATTTGTGTGTATATATATATATATATATTTATGAATGTGTGTGTATATATATATATATATATATATATATATATATATGTGTGAATGTGTATGTGTATATATCTATATAATATATTTATATGTGTGTGTGTCAAAGGGACAAGTATGTCCCGAAACATTGGTTATTACAAATGTAATTTGTGTGAATACACTGTTTTGACATTGAAAAAGCCTCCGAGTACCACTGCCTGTTAGTATCATAAGTGTTTGTCTATTGGATCCAGAGGGCACCGGAGCTGCATACATCAATGAGGGGAGTGCTGGTCCGACTTGAACCTATATATATTAGAGATGTGCGGTTCGGTTCTCCAGAAACATGAATCCACCTGAATTTCATGACTCCGGGTAAACACGGGTAAATTCTAATCTCCTCAGGAGATCCGGGTAAATCCGGGACGCGGTTCTGAGCTTTTTGCGGTTCGGAATTCGGATTTTAAATCCGAATTTCTGGTTTTGGAATGCATAAATTACATGATTTTAGCTGTTAAAAATCCAGTTCCAAAACCAAAACACTTGAGGGTGTTTTGCAAAAACAAATCCGGATCCAAAACCTTGGAGATACAGATCCAAAACCAAAACATGGGGGTCGGTGCACAAACCTAATATATGTAGAGATGTGCCTGACCCCCGAGTTTTGGTTTTGGATCTGGATCTCCCCTGGTTTTGGATCTGGATTGGTTTTGCCAAAACCTCACCTCCTTGTTTTGTTTTTCGGTTTTGGTTTTGGATCTGGATTTTTTCTTAAAAAATCATAAAAACAGCTAAAATCACATAAAATGGGCCTTTTTTGTTCCTACAGTATTATTAACCTCAATAACATTTATTTCCACTCGTTTCCAGTCAATTTTGACCACAGCTCACAATATTGATTTTTTTTTCATCTAATTAAGGGCCAAAAGGTTAAATCCAGCTATCTGGCTCAAAAGTGAGTGATAAATAGAGTTGAGGACTGTGCAAAGATGATGGTTGGGATACCCGTTGAGGATTGCAGAATTGATAGTTGATAGTTGGCGCAGCCCCTGGTTGAAGTAAGAAGTTGACACTTGATAATTGGTGCAGCCCCTGGCTGAATAATTTATAATTGGTGTAGCTAATTATCAAAGAGTTGATATTGATAAATTGGTGCAGCCCCTGGCTGAAGAATTAATAATTGGTGCAGCCCCTGGCTGAAGAATTGATAATTGGTGCAGCCCCTGG
The DNA here is from genome assembly GCA_031769625.1 of Taudactylus pleione. Lineage (NCBI taxonomy): Eukaryota > Metazoa > Chordata > Amphibia > Anura > Myobatrachidae > Taudactylus > Taudactylus pleione. The sequence continues at coordinate 5,428,023 of JAUIMM010000126.1, read as the reverse complement.
CTGAAGAATTGATAATTGGTTCAGCCACTGGCTGAAGAATTGATAGTTGATAGTTAATTGTTGATGCAGCCTCCGGGCTGAGTAGTAGTGGAATACAGAGCTATGATTAGTCCTGCAACAGCCTTGAGACCTGGAACTATTTGCAAGTTGCGGCCATTACAGTCTTGAGGGCTGGTGAGGAGTGACGACAGGTGGCCTTTGGACCATGAAGCAGGTTGCTGCCTTTTGGGCGTGTAGCAGCCTTATGGGCTGAGAACCCTTGTTTGAATGTCACTGTTGTGCGACTTGTGCCATCGGGTTGACACAACAAGCAGCAATTGGTTCAGAATTTTCTATAAAAAAATGAAAGGGGCATGCAGGCGATGCTGTCTGTGGCCATTACAATTCCTGGACATTCATAAACCATGACATTAGAATGTCAGGCAGCAATGCCCCAACCAGCACATAATGGAAAGGAAAAAGGTGCAAGATGGAATTGTCCTTGCGACCTCCAACCCACCCTTATGTTGTATATATGAAACAGGACATTCACAGATTAACAAAACCAATCACTTCAGCAACAGGGACTGCCAAATGTGGCTGAAATGATTGGTTTGTTTAAACCCCCCCACAAAAGAAGCTGCCAATGCGCAGTGGACATTGGTGGCAATGATCCCACACACAAACTGGCTTTACAATACATAAAATTAGATGTCGTCATCGTCATCATCATCCCCATCAGTGTGTGTATCCTCCTCTTCTTCGCACAATATGAATTAGTTCCCACTGGAATCCACCATTACAGAGTCAGACGCTTCTGTATTATTTGGATGTAAGTGCTTGTAAAGGTCTTCCTCGTGTAATTTGTAATTCATTTTGATGAACATCATCTTTTCCAAATTTTGGGGAAGTAACCTCCTATGAAGATCACTGACAAGGTTCCCGGCTGAGCTGAAAACTCTGTCAGAGTACACACTGGAGGGGGGGCAACTTAAGTACAACAAAGCCAGTTTGTATAAGGGACTCCAAATTGCCTCTTTTCCTGCCAGTAGTGAAACAGACTGTCTTACATGCCTACAGTATTTGGATGCTATCCCTAAAATAGTCATCCACCATTCTCTGAATGGTGACCGTACCAGACAAAGTCACGGTAGACATGTCACTCATTGTAGGCAGTTCTTTCAGACCCAACAAGATATCATTAGATTTTGCTGACTGTTTTGCATCACCATCAGCAGTGGATCTCTTATGAAAAAAATTTTTTCCTGGCAGCTGTAGAAACTTAAGGAAGGGATGCTGCCGTGTCATATTCCACTTGAGCTGACAATTTTTTCATGACCAGCTCTTTGCATCTTTTCAGATTTATGTCCATTGGAAAGAAGGACACAAGGTATGACTTACTGTAAACCTAGGATCAAGTATGGTCACCAAAATATAGTGATCTGAATTTAATAGATTGATGACCCTTGGATCCTGTCGAAGCGAATGAAGGGCTTGATCTACAAGTCCCACATACTTAGCGGAATCACTTGGCTTCAGCTCCTCCTTCAGTATCTCAAGCTGCTTTTGCAAAAGTCTGATGAGGGGAATGACCTGACTCAAGCTGGCAAAGTCTGAACTAACTTCACGTGTGGCAAGTTCAAAGGGTTTGAGAACCTTGCACAACATGGAAATGATTCTCCACTGTGCTTGACTAAGGTGCATTCCCGCTCCTTTCCCTATGTCATAGGCCATAGTGTAGTCTTGGATGGCCTTTTTCTGCTCCTCCATCCGCTGAAGCATATAGAGGGTAGAATTGCACCTAGTTACTACCTCTTGCTTCAGCTGATGGCAGGGCAAATTCAACAGTTTTTGCTGGTGCTGCAATCTCCAACATGCATTTGCTGAATGTCGAAAATGTCCAGAAATCTTTCGGGCCAACGAGAGCATATCCTGCACGCCCCTGTTATTTTTAAAAAAAATGTTGCATGCCCAGATTAATTGTGTGAGCAAAACATGGGATGTGATTGAATTCGCCCACATGTAATGCTTGCACAATATTGGTGGCATTGTCAGAAATCACAAATACCGAGAAGAGTCCAAGTGGGGTAAGCCATTTTCCAATTATTTCCCTGAGCTTTGCTAAGAGGTTCACAGCGTTATGCCTTTTAGTGAAAGCAGTGATGCACAGAGTAGCCTGCATCTGAATGAGCTGGCTATTTTTAGGTGCTGCTGCTGTTTGCACAGTTTGAGGCAATACACCTACCCAGTGGGCTGTCACAGTCATGTAATCTTTAGTTTGCCCTGTACCACTTGTCCACATATCTGTGGTTAAGTAAACAGTGGGCACAATGGCAATTTGGAGGACATTAATAAGATCTTTTTTAATGCCCTTGTACAGATTGGGAATTGCTATTCTAGAGAAGTGGAATATAGACGGCACATTGTAGCGGGGACACAGGACCTCCATTAACTGGGTAAAACCCACTGCATTAATGGCGGGCACTGGACGCACATCTAATACCAGCATAGCTGTCATGATGTCAGTAATCCACTGTGCAGCTGGGTGTTTGCTGTCTTACTTGATCACCAATGCAAAGGACTGTGTGACAGTCAATTGTTTGGTTGAACTTCTTGAACTGCTAAAAGTAGTCTTCTTACTGGTCCCCACCTGGGATGAAGATCCCAGCAGTAGCAGGCATAACACTCAAGGATACTTCTGAGGAACAATGGATAGGAGAGGAGTCAGTCCTTATGATTTTGGATGCAGGACTACTTCTGATCACGAATGAGTATGTTGATGATGATGCAGGTGTTGGTGGTGGATATTGCATGCGCTTGTATAGAGATAGAAGGGAGCAGCTTGGTGACAATGGACTGATTATTGTTTGTTTTTTTGTCCTCAAAGTTTCAATACCCTTTCTAATTTGATGCATGCTCTGCAAGTGATGTGACAGGGAGGAGGTACCAAGATGGTTAAAGTCCTTACATCTACTCACTGTTACTTGGCAATGGTCACAAATGGCTTGGCAAAGGTTGTCCGGATTTGGGTGGAAATGATTCCACACATGAGAAGTGGATTTTTTGGTCCTTTCCACAGGCATGGCAACAATGGGATTTTTTCCCACCATGGGCAACAACTGTTGCCTGATTTACAGTTTTTACACAAACAACCTCGCAATCAACATCCTCATCATCCTTGCGGTTATCGCCAACTAGATAAATATCCTACTCATGCAATTCCACAGAAGCATCCTCGATTTCTACATCAGAAGGCACACAAATGGTGGAAGGAGGATCTTTTCAATTACAGTATTAGAAAGGTCAGACTCACACATGGCAACCGCAGACACACTTGCACTCTCCTTTGAGTTTTGTGATTTTTCCGAGCACACAGCTGGTTCCGGTGTCTTATTTGTCTTAACAATTTTAAGTTTTTTTGTACCTCTCCTACAAGCAGAGGGGCTTAAATTATTACTAGAACCATCAGTCATAAATGCAGGCCAATGCCTTATCCTTTCTTTTCCACTTCATGTAGTGAATGGCATATTGCCATTTTTTTGTTTCTCTAAAGCTAACTGAGCTTTAGGTTTTTTTTTCTTTATCAAGGTGAAAGTTTATTTTTTACATGGCCTGACTTAAGCCCTGGTGCATCGGCTTTCATAGATGACGTTGACCGCCTTGCATGGTCATCATGACTGCTGCTGGCAGCTACAAGACTGGTATGTGGATCCTGCTTTCCTGTCATGTGACTGACCTCCATACTAACTGCAATCTTACAGCAGTGTCATCAAGCAATTATAGTGCACCTCAGTTGTGGCTAACGCACACAACCAAAATATAGTTTTTATTTTTTTACTGGTGGTGTGGCAGGCTAACACGCACACACCAAAAAATGTTTGTTTTTTTCACTGGTGGTGTGGCAGGCTAACATACACACACCAAAAAATTGTTTGTTATTTTCACACTGGGGGTGAACCCCTGAAAGAGACAGCACAGCACCCCTGTGCACCTACGCTGATAACAAGTGTGGCTAACATGCACACAGAAAAAAATTGTTTGTTTTTTCACACTGGTGATGTACACACAAATTATTATTTTTTTTTTTTCACTGGTGGTAAGGCTAACACGCACACAATTTTTTAATTTTTTTTTTCACTGGTGGTGTGGCAGGCTAGCACGCACACACTAAAAAATTTTTTGTTTTTTTCACTGGTGGTGTGGCAGGCTAATGCGCACACACCAAAAATTTTTTCCTTTTTTCACACTGGAGGTGAACCCCTGAAAGAGACAGCAGTACAGCACCCCTGTGCACCTATGCTAACATGCACACAGAAAAAAATTGTTTGTTTTTTTCACACTGGTGGTGTACAACCAAAAAATAGTTTTAATTTTTTTACTGGTGGTGTGGCTAACACGCACACAAAAAAATATTTTTATTTTTTCACTGGTGGTGTGGCAGTCTAACACGCACACTCCAAAAAATTGTTTTTTTCACACTGGGGTTGAATCCCTGAAAGAGGCAGCAGCCCCTTGACATACAGCAGCACAGCATGCCTGCGCACCTATGCTGATGACGTGTGGCTAACATGCACACAAAAAAAATGTTTTTTTTTCCCACTAGTGGTGTGGCAGGCAAACACGCACACACCAACATTTTTTTGTTTTTTTCACATTGGGGGCAAACCCCTGAAAGAGGCAGCAGCCCCATGACAGACAGTACCACAGCACCCCTGCACACCTACATTGATAACTAGTGTGGCTAACATGCACACAGAAAAAAGAAGTTGGTTTTTTTCACACTGGGGGCGAATAGCACCACTTATGGACAGAGCACCCCCTGGACAACATAGCAGAACAGCCAGCCTGTATGGACAACAGCCAGCCCCTATGGACTACAGCCAGCCAGCCGCTATGGACAGGACAACAGCCAGCCCCTTTATGGACAACAGCCAGCCCCTAGTAGCATGCACAGCAGCACAGCATAGCTCCCAGCTCCCTCCCTCTTTACTCTCCATAGCCAGAAGTAAAATTGGCGGCGATCGCGGGACCTTTATAGAATCCAAAACCAGCGAGAATCCGACAGCGGGATGATGACAGTTTGCCTTGTTTCAGATCCGAGCCGGGAAAACCTGAGCCGACTTGGATCTGACTCAGATTTCCTAAGTTTGGGTGGTTTCAGATCTATATATCTCCCTATGGGCCTCATATAGAGCTGGATTGTAATGCAGTAACTTGAATTTATGCAAATGCTGCAGTACACCCACCGGCTGCGGCTCTAATCAGGCGTGGTGCAGTACCAGTCGCACTTTCGAGTGGACATCAGCTGCACCACTGAACATCAGAGTAACTCTATGTTTGGTCAGAATGTCCAATGGTATATGGCCATCGGTGTCAGTGGAACTGCATCTTTCGATGCATTCCCTGACACCATCACACCCGCTGCTTACAGTCACTCAGTCAACATCCTGGAATGCCTACTGGAGTTGCATGAATTGCCATGCAATTACGATCTTCATCCCATGGTGGTAACCATTGGGACATATGAGCAGATGCCCAGTGTTTTAAATGTGTTCACCTCTGAATCAGGCTCTATTTATCTATCTACCTGAGGAAGCAACACATAATGCTATCCCTACCTACCATTTCCATTCAATAATCGAATCCTTGAAGTTCCCTTTTAATTCTGTTTGTACTTAAGATGCTCTGGTCTTAACATCTGACCCAGAGATTGTATGGTATTTTCTAACTATCTATATTTCACGTATAGTTGTAGGACTAAAATATGAGTATGAGGAGGGGGGCAACAAGCAGAAGTTTGCCTAGGGTGCCTAGAAGCCTTGCACAAGTCCTGCCCTTTCTTCCACAATATAGACAGAGTCCAAAGGATCATCTCCTAGATTTTTCTTTAATAGACAGTCTATATGCCCCTAGCTTCATAGATTCAGGAAGATCTGCTGTCTTTGATGAGAATGAGGAGTAAATGAAGGTGATTTCTGCTCCAAGCTCTTTTTCTTACTACATCTGTCTATCTTAACCACTTAACTTTTTATTATGAAATTATGTAAATAAGAGCTATTTAAACCTCATTCAATATAAGTGTCTTTAATAAAAATGAAAAAAAATCACATCTTGTGACCATTTTGGGGATGTTTTTGAAAATAATTAGTTTATAGTCTTTAAAAAAAACTTCTAGCAAGGGGGATGGAGAGAGGGGCATGTATGTGTTTATACATATATATATATATATATATATATGTACATAAAAGCAGGTTGACACACAGGAAGGGTCAACAAATGTCAAGATGCCTTCCTTAGGGAGGGTAATAAACAGCAACTTGGGTGCTTTATTTATAAGCCAATGTTTCACCAGGGTGTGCAATAAATAACAATATTAACAGTGCTTACCTTAAATAAGGATATGTGACCAATGGCCATTAACAGTGCATCCTGCTGCAAATGCTGTTCTGGTGTCACAGGGCATACATCATCGAGCTGTGTCAATTGGCCTCAAGGCATGCTGGGGAGATTACCATAAAGATGCAGAGACGGCAATGAATTCATGGCTGCTCTGCAGCTAAACCAGGAGGGGTGTGCCATCGGATACCCAATCACTGTGGCCAGCAGTGATCATCACACAATGAAGCCAAGAGTGCAGGAGGACCAGTAGGTCCTTATGATATAGGTGGCTGCTGGAAGATAAGCTTCCGGCAGCCACCTAGTGGGCATTCCTGACTGGCTGTATCTGATGTGACCATGTCAGTTAAAGCTCAGTCTGGCATGGTTGCATCTGATGTGACCAAGCCAGGCAAGTGGTTAATGTCCAACTGCATGAGCTTTTCCAAAGAATCCTGTTCCAGACACTGAACAAGGGAATATTTAATTTGCTCACTTAAGCCTATGCAAAACTGGCTACACAGAACTGGGCATTCCATTTGCTATTAGCAGTCCAACATTTGAGTTCCATACAGTACTCCTCTGGCAAGCTGTGTCCTTGCTTGAGGTTAAGTAGATGTGATTCAGCAGAGATGACCCAGTCCAGGTCATCGTAAAGAAGTCCAAATGACTCAACAAAGGCCTCTATGGCCTGCAGGGTGGGATGGTCTGGATTTTAGCCAAATGCCCAAGTCTGTAATTTTGATTTTGACCCAGAGGAATGAGGCCTCAATCTAAAATATAACTTGCTACTTTCTTTGAAGTTTAGAAAAAACATTCGATCATCAGAGAAGTGATCTGAAAAGTGCATCTTAGGTTCATTTATTGTCATTTGAGCAGTTGGAACCAACCTAAAAGCTTCCTCCTGTGTTCCTAGTCGCACAGACCAATCTTTTACCAATTAAGACAGAATGTGTATTCGATCGGCCAGGACCTGAGCAGGATTTTGTTAGCAATATCCATCTGGCTATAACAGCCACCCTTTTCCCACAGAGAGTGATGCTCTCACCAGTACTGAGAAGCTGCCAGGTCTTAAGCGCAGGATAGTAGGGGCTTATACAATTACTTGGTGATCACAGGAGTGTAGACTGGCCTAGATATGGATGTACTCTGAAATGTCAATAGAGCAGAACTGAACTCGTGGTTTGCAGGAGTTAATGCAGCAGTTGTGGCAGGTACTGAGACAGAGTACCAGTACAAGGCAAAAAGGGTTCCCAGGAAGATCTGACAATTCAGGAAACAGCAGACATGGCCAGAGTACATACTGCAGAGAGTAACCAGAACTAGAGTGAGAGCAGGCTACCACCAGGATACAGGAACAGGACTGGGTAGCAAGACACCAGGGCAAAAAGCTATAACCAGCAAGGAGGTATAAGGTTTCAATGAATAAAACTGATGCAGCTGAGTAGCTGCACATACAGGGCCAGTGTCCCAGCAGCCTAGCACCCATCAAGACTAGCAGCCTGTGAAGCTACCAAGGATTGTGGCGTCCGATCGTTGGGACGTTTCTTATACTAAAGCCCCTCTGGATTTTTCGTGCCCTATAATAGTCTGATAGGGTTGTACCATGTAACAGGAAGTCAATTTCCTTTTTCTTTAAATTATACAATTGATTGTAGATATATTCCATATCATGGGTAGGGTCAATTATCGGATTTGAATCTTTAAATAGAATTCCTTCAATTTCTGCAGTAGTAAAACTAAACGTTTCTCTAATTGGGGTAATCACACCCCTACAACCTGTCAGGTCTGATGTTATGCTAGAAACAGATGGTTCTCCATATTTCAGCTTCTTGTTTAACCACCAAGGGTCAATACAGTAGGTATCAGTGACACACTCATCAATAAACAAACAACAAAACATGTGCACCCACAGTTGTGGATGAACATTGGTGCCTTGCAACATATGCTGAAAAAACGACACAAAAACAGTACCCAATTATGCCGGCACTCTCAAACTGGTCAACATGCTCAGGTGCCCGTCCAAATGATAGAAACAACATACAAAGTGAAGAGACGGTACTCGGAGACTGTCAGAAACGTAAAAAAAAATATTTGCATGGTGACAGCCGCCACACAAACAAACATGTGTGGCGGCTGTGAGCCTGATCAGGTACAACCCGGTGGAGTGCCTGGATTGCATGCAGCTGTCGCCTGGCAACGGAGACGCGTAGGACCCAGAAGCGCATCACAGGGGACTTCCGGTTTGAGCGGAGGCTGCAGGATGGTCGGCATGGACCTAGATGGCAGCAAGGGTTACTTTAGTGGGGTAAGTGGATGTTACATGTTTGTTTGTGTCTGTGGTGCGGGTTTGAGGAAGGGGGTTGCACCCCGAAATGTTGCCTGAAAATATATTTTTTACGTTTCTGACAGTCTCCGAGTGCCGTCTGTTCACTTTGTATGATTATATATATATATATATATATATATATATATATATATATATATAAAGCACTAATCCACGGCACTCACCATTCCTAGATTTGGGGTGCAACATGGTATGTGACCACATTGTTTAAATAGAAATCACAGGGGCTCTGCACTCACCATAATAACTAATAATAATAATAAACATAATAAACAGTGGGGTTTTAGTTCATGAATTGATCAATACATTTAAGCTTGCAGCCCATCGTCACGGGACCCCACTTTACTGCAAGTCCCTACTGTATTGCTCACAATTATAACATGGACATAGCCATCACATTAGTGTTAAACTCAGGGTATGCTATCAAGGTTTAAAGCTCACAGCAACTTTGCTTTTAAACGTGAGATAGTTACCAAGCACACCTGTTGCAAAGCACCTAGGAAAACAGTTGACACAAGTTAGATAACTAGTTAAAAAGGGTGCATGAGAAAATGTGATCACAAAATGATTAATTATAAAAATTAATCAAAATAAACAAAAAGCACTAATCCACGGCACTCACCATTCCTAGATTTGGTGTGCAACATGGTATGTGACCACATTGTTTAAATAGAAATCAGTTATTATGGTGAGTGCAGAGCCCCTGTGATTTCTATATATATATATATATATATATATATATCGAGCAGATTCCGGCACTCACTGCAAAAAACTTTGTGAAGGACGTGGGTGCCTTCCATGGACCACCGGGTCCTATACTGTCATCAAATAATGGCGGCACTCCATGACTGATTTTCAAACAGGAACACAAACTTTAATACATTAATCCAATGTTTCGGGCATCAGCCCTTCACCAGACGCCCGAAACGTTGGCTTGATGTATTAAAGTTTGTATTCCTGTTTGAAAACCAGTCGTGGAGTGTCGCTATTATTTGCTGACATATATTAAAGCTCAAGGCTACAACCTTTTTCCTCAACATACTGATGAGAACTGAATTTGCCCCTTAATGATTTCCGTAATTGTGAGCTTAAGAAAATGATTATAACAATTACTTCAATTATTAAAAGCACATCCATAGTGGACTATTGGATATGAATGGCCAAATTAGTTATTCACTTTACTGAATTTATTTTTATTTCCAGCAGTTATATAATAATTCAGCTAAAGCCACAAAAACAATAGTCAGTCAATAGATAGCCAAGACATTTGCAGACAGTAAAATAATTTAGTCATTCTACATATATTTTGTAGTTTCCTTATCAGGCAGTCTTTATTTGCTGTTGGCTGGCGAAATGATAAATAATCGCATAAAGAGTGTTCTCCTGTCAGGATATACAAACCACAGGATTCCGATGAGTCACACTGAACAGACTTATAAATAATGCAGAGCCGGAAGGTCACGCTTTTTTCTACTGTAAGTTTCCTGTCATACTGGTACAATACAGCCGAAAATTCATTCATATATTTTTTTATGAATAAACAATTTTAAATAACAACTGTTTCACATACTGGTCACATGATACAGTTATGACTGAGTATTATTTTGAAAAGGACCTATGAACTTTGTATACTTCTTTATTCTTAGTTGCAATATATAGTTCCTATTATACTTATGGTCAGTTAGTGAAGATGGCATATACGTGCTTATAATTCCCCTATGTCAAGACTCAGGGGTATATTTACTGAAGTGCATGTTTTTAGAAGTGAAGATGTTGCCCATAGCAACCAATCAGATTCTGTTTATCATCTATCTAACGCCTTCTACAAAATAACAGCAAGAATTTGAATAGATGCTAAGTGTAACATATCTACTTCTAAAAACCCGTACTTTAGTAAATATACCCCTTATTGTTTATCTTAACATCTTAACTCCTTAACACAACACTTTTTATAAAATAGTATGTTTCTGGGACTATGCTAAGTATGTAAAGTAACTCTTGGAAAACACTGTATATGTAAAATATTGTTTTGGTGAATCTTATCTGCTTTATTGTACAAAAAATTTGCCACATCCTTACTTGCACCACAATATACAAAATATCAGATCCAGTGGGGAATTTCCCACTAGACACATGAGGCATGTGCCTAGGGACGCCTCTTGCTGTGGGTGGCAGTTAGGCATTTATTTTATAACTGTCAGTAAGCAATGTTTGAAAAGCAAATTTTGAAAGCAAGAAGGAAGCATCTATAAACTGTCCTACTTAGTATATAGCTGTATATAATTAAAAAATAAAACAAAATGTCATAGCTCATGGCAAATTAGGGCTTATCAACCACTAATAAAATTGGGTATGGGGGGCATGCATTAATGCACAGGTTCTCAAACTCAGTCCTCAGGACCCCAAACAGTACATGTTTTCCAGGTCTCCCCAGAGCCGGATTAAGGCCCACATGGGCCTGGAGCTGAAAATGTTCAAGGGCCTATACTGAGACGGGGAGGAACTGTGATAGGTGCTGTGTGGGTGTGGTCAGAGTCACCTTGGTGTGTAAACCCCCTACACTATGAACAAATGTATCCCTAACTACATAGAAATAGAAAAATTGCATTTTTTTTGTGGGGGGGATGGGGGGGGACTAGAAAAACTATTTAAATACTTAAAATTTATGGCCAGTTAGGCACCTGGTAATCATGCTGTCATGTTGATGGGCTTATTTTTATGTGGAGGCCTGGAGCTGTAGCTCCATCTGCCCCATTGTTAATCTGGCCCTGGGTCTCCCCACCTAATCGCAAGTGAAATAATTAGCTCCATGTTTTACAATGTGTCAGTGAGTAATGAATACACCTGTGCACCTGCTGGGTGACCTGGAAACTGTGACCTTTGCGGGGTCCTGAGGACCAAGTTTGAGAACCTCTGCATTATTGTGTCTAGGAGAGGCCTTACCCATAATCTGCCCTTGATTAAATATCTGACCCCCCCCCCTCCCAGCTCACCCCCTCCATCCTACTTGTACAGTAAGTACAGATATGGTTGTATTTAGGACAATTTCTGCTTTCTATTCATATTTCACTGGAACTGTTTTAAGTTACAATGCCACAATTGAGAAAAATAGTGATTCTCTTCAGTTTGTACTGAATATATCAGACCATTAAAGCATGTGTACTTTTTAATGTCTGGATGTCCTTAGTACAAGACAACCAGTTAGGTGCAATTTCTACTACATGGATAACAATAACAACTCCTCAAACACATAAATTACATGTAAAGTATCCATGTAGATTGTAAGCTTGCGAGCAGGGCTCTCTTACCTCCATGGCTGTCTGTTATTAGCCAGTTTTGTTCTATTAATGTTTTACTTTTTTCCAATTGTAAAGCACAACGGAAAATGATGCGTTATATAACAAAATGTTAATAAATAAATAAATAAAAATGACCCCAAACCCCAAGATGCTGGACTGCCCTCAGAGACTCTACCCGTACTGCCAGCTCCTCTTCAGTGATCATGGGCAGGGGCACTGCACAATAACATCACAGTTGTCACCCTCTTTGAAGGGTGACAACAGGTGTGATCCACACTCCCTGCACTCCCTTAGTGATACGACTGGGAGTTTTATCATATTTATAAGATAACAATAAAAAAATTCTATATATTTTTTTCAATCCATAACAATATTTATATAGCATAACAAACCTTTTTCTTTGCTCTTCAGAACATCTAAGATCTAACTTATTTAATAATTATTTGACATGACGAAAATAGCTGTAAAAGAGCAAAATGTATTATACCTCAATAATGATTTAAATTAGTTACTATTAAGATCTATTTAATTTGGCTTAATTTAGTAATTAGTAATTGAAAAAAGGGTAATTCCTTAATTACCTACTATATATATATATATATATATATATATATATATATATACCAATCCCTCCTGGTCCGGCACTACTCCATATATAAACATGCTGCCTCCATGCCCTCTGCAAAAATTAATGCATAGTCCCAATATTCAGCGGCACTCGAGGTCTTAAAACATCACTGCGTTTATTAATCCATCAACGTTTCAGGGCTTCTGGGCCCTTTTGTCAAGGTATCAAAAGTTAAACAGACAAACATCTTACCTTTATAGCACCCATGTGTGTCACTGCTTCCCCGGAGCCGCCCGCATCTGCACGTTGCAGGGCGCGTCTCCCTCTGATGACGTAGTATCAGTCCGCCGGCTACTGTTCCCAATGGGACGGACGCAACCCGACTGTACCGCATCACTGGGGTATACAGGGTTAGTTCTAAAAATAAGTGTTGCAAACCACCACCAATAAATACAAATAAACACTACAGTCAATATGTTCAATGCTGGATACACTGTTCAGACTATATGAATTGCCATAGCTATGCACAAAAATGTCCACTACATCCACAACTCTCCTACTACTAAGAATCACGTGACTATACCAAAGATACTAAAGTCTGCATAGCTCATGACTGTAGTATAACTGTAATATCATAAAATATCATCTTCTAAAAAGAAACAACAGAACTGGGAGAACTGAGAAAATAAAGTATAGTACATAAGGGGTAATTCCTATAGCAGCACCCTCTGTCAGAATCATAGCGCATTCCAACAAATTTTGTCATTAAGACCTTTAGGATAGATCGTGTTTAATTTCATAATCCATTTTGCTTCCATTCATAATAACTGTCCAGCTCTATCTCCCCTTCTCAATGTAAGCGGGATATGGTCAATTATTTTATGTTGGAATTGTGCCAAGCTGTGGTGCCTTTCCGCGAAGTGCCTTGCTACCGGCTGGTCCGAAGATTTGCCTGCTAGTGCCGATCTTATTGCCGAGCGGTGTAGGGCCATTCTTTCCCGCATCGTCCTCACCGTTTTCCCCACATAATAAAATCTGCATGGACAAATTATGATATATATAATAAATGAAGAAGTACACGTAAGAATGTACTTGATTTTATATTCTTCTCCACTGTGGGGGTTTTTAAACGTTGCACCTGTTATCATATTTCTACAAGTGGTGCATTTCAGGCACTTGTAACATCCCGGAGGTTTTTGAAGAAACCCTGTTGTATGTGACTTTATCTGATTCAGTCTCGTGATATCCGTACGTACTACTAGATCCTTAATGCTTCGGCCTCTCAAATAACAGGCCATCGGTCGTTGGCCTTTAAAGCATGTTAGTTCTCTATCCGATGCAACAATAGGCCAAAGGGCTTTACTAGCATGCTGAATCACCGGGCTGGATGTTGAAAATTAATTTTTCCAGGGTATCACTGTATCCTTCTTTCTGCATGTTTTCTGTAGCAAGGATGTTCGCGATAATGCCAAAACTTCCTCTTTTTGTTTTTTCAATAATTTAAGACAATAACCCCTTTCTCCAAATCTAGCAATAATTTGTTGGAATGCGCTATGATTCTGGCAGAGGGTGCTGCTATAGGAATTACCCCTTATGTACTATACTTTATTTTCTCAGTTATCCCAGTTCTGTTGTTTCTTTTTAGAAGATGATATTTTATGATATTACAGTTATACTACAGTCATGAGCCATGCAGACTTTAGTATCTTTGGTATAGTCACGAGATTCTTAGTAGTAGGAGAGTTGTGGATGTAGTGGACATTTTTGTGCATAGCTATGGCAATTCATATAGTCTGAACAGTGTATCCAGCATAGAGCATATTGACTGTAGTGTTTATTTGTATTTATTGGTGGTGGTTTGCAACACTTATTTTTAGATCTAACCCCGTATGCCCCAGTGATGCGGTACAGTCGGGTTGCGTCCCGTCACCATGGGAACAGTAGCCGGTGGACTGATACTACGTCATCAGAGGGAGACGCGCCCTGCAACATGCAGACGCGGGCGGCTCCAGGGAAGCAGTGACACACACGGGTGCTATAAAGGTAAGATGTTTGTCTGTTTAACTTTTGATACCTTGACAAAAGGGCCAAGAAGCCCTGAAACGTTGGTGGATTAATAAACGCAGTGATGTTTTAAGACCTTGAGTGCCGCTGAATATTGGGACTATATATATATATATATATATATATATATATATATACACACACACTTCTTAGAGTGACTCTTGCAAAATAGCCCAATAAGGAAGCCACGTAGAAATAATAAAATAGGTGGCGATGGCTTGATCCCAAAACAACTTCACAAGATTACATGGCAAGCTATTCCTTATCCAGTTGTAAGACTTCCTTTCCAAATTTGGTTATGCAACTATTGAAAGCCACATACTGAAGAAAATATCCTGGCTGCAAGCCACATACACTACAGTAATATTGAGAAATACCCCTATTGTAGGTCACATATTGTAGAGAAATACCACACCCTGTAATAACAAATATTATAGAGAAATACCTCCCATTGCAAACCCAACATTACAGATTCTTCTAACAGACAGTTTCTGTGAAACTTGTGGCTGCCAATGCATTGTGCATATTACATCCACCTGTTGCACAGATACTCCTCACTGCCACTCACCTGCTGCACAGATACTCCTCACTGCAACTCACCTGCTTCACAGATACTCCTCATTGCCACTCATCTGTTGCAGATACTTCTCACTGCCAATTACCTGATGCACAGATGTTCCTCACTGCCACTCACCTGTTGCACAGATACAACCACTGCCACTAACCTGCTCATAGATACCTCCTACCATCTGTCAGCAATCTACTGCACAGATACCCTACTGCCAACTGCCAGTCACCTGGTATACAGACTATCCCTTCTGGACCAGCATTTTACAAAGGAAATAACTAAGTTGAGCAGAATTATTAAAATAGTGTGCTATTGTGGAATATATTTAACAAATTAAATAAAAAAAATTAGAGGTAGAAATAAAAAATCCAACTCATAGAAAGAGACTGCAATAATGACTTTGCAAATATGGAATTCTATTTGTAACACATGATAATATCTTTAGAGATCAAACCACACTTATGTATATTTCACACTTCTCTCTTTTTCTTTTTTTTTCCATTTTGTAAAATGTTCACCGGATAACAAGTTCTGTGAATAATTAGCTAAAGGATGTCCACCCACACTCAGATCTTTTGTGGTCAATTTCAGTTTGTTCCTCAGTTCCTGCTTCCTACGCTGTCCTGATTTGTTTTTATCAATGCCAATGTTACTGTATAATGTTATCTTTTAATCTAGTGCGCTACTTTAACACCATCTCCAAAACATTATATATCTTTCTTTGCTCCTAATAGTCATTATTTGTTTGAGACCAAAGTAGCTAGACTAATTTTAAAATGCATGTGGCTATATTATATGCAAAGAGCATTGATTTTATAACCTGTGCTGCAATCTAACCTGTGCTGCACATGAAAATATGCAGACAGAGAGCTGGACAATATCATTTAAACGCTTGGCAAAAATGTGCCCATTCTCTCATGTCTGCACACATATTGCTACAAAGTAATTATGTGTGTAATGATATTCTTAAATTGATGTACCAACTCTTTGATAAGTATTATTTATTTACTTATTACTGTTAAATTATGTTGCTCGATAGAGAATATTTAATAAATCTGTAGAGAGAATATTTAATCTTATAGATATGTCCTTGCAGAGCCAGTCCTGACCAATTTAGTGTCCTAGGCAAGAATTTAGCAGGTGCCCCTTAAATTGCACCAATGCCACAAGCAAGCATTGTGTTCAAAAACTCTCACAGAAATATAGTAAATAGCATTATGTCTTTGAGATTTTTTATTTTACATGCACAATACACAGAACCATATCTATAATATAAGAATCAAGAATATACCACAGAGATATAAATATAATATAAATAACAAGGTACTTTCAGGGGCGGATTATCCACAAGGGTGTATAGACAACCACCTATTGCCCAGTGGGTCCGAGAGGTCAACCTGCACACCACTGTGCAGGTGGTGGAAGCAGGGCGCAGGGTGATCAGACAGACAGGCACACACACATACTTAGGGGCCTATTCAATAGGCTGCGAGATTAGCAAAAAACCCACACCTGCAAGCTTTTACCTACAGGTGCGTGTTTTTTTTAAAAAACATGTGCAGGGAGGTTTTTCTCCACGCACCTCTTAAGCAAGCGTGAATTTTCCTAAAATCGATGATTTTAGATTGAATCACAGACACTTGCTCTGACACCCCTGCAGCGCCCCCCCCCCTGAGGACTAATTGAGCAATTGGAAGTATCCAATTAGCTTAATTAGTCCTTAATTACTTACCTCTTGCAGCTGTTTTCTACATCCTGCATCGGAAGGCGGCTCTTCAGCGGCAGTGGTGAGTATGTCCAGTGTGTGTGGTGATTATCAGTGTGTATGAGTGTGTGTGTGTGTGTGTGTCCCACTGTCAGTGTGCACCTGCAGTGCTAGTGTGGCCCCCCGGAATGAATGCTGAGAGAACTACATCTCCCAGCAGCCCTTGCAGCTCCCACCAGCCCCTGGGACTCCCAGCAGCCCCCTCTCCAGTAAGAAGAGAGAGGGGAGGACACTGGGAGCCGCAGAGATGTCTGGAGAGCCCCGTCCAGGTAAGTGATGTTTTTTTCTTTAAATACGCAATGCGAGGTTGTTACAGCTGAAAACCCCGCAACCAGTATTTTTTAAATTGAATACCACGGGTATCGGAAGCACGCATACCCGCGGTATTTCTAAATTGGGCACGAGGGGCGCAAGGTTTTAACCTCGCTAAACCTTGCGCTTAATTGGATATGCCCCTTAATGGCCAAATTAAAAAAGAGATTAAAAGTCTTGCATGCAAGAAACATCATGGCTCATCTGTCCACAAATAGATGGCCAAAGTGCCATAGTATATGAACCCCCCAATCTTTAATATAAAGTGTATATAATATAAATGTAACTGTGAGATATACTATAGGGTGGGAGTGAGTTAGGTCATCCATGAAATGGAAGCAGCAAGGAGGAGGTGATTGGAGGCAGCAAGGAGGAGGTGACCACAAACTGGAGGCAGCAGTTGAGAAGATGAGTAAGGTGATCAGGGGCTGAAGACACCAGGTAGAAGGAGAAAGGTGATTAGGGCTGGAGACAGCATTGAGGAGGTGAGTGGGGAGATCAGGAACTGGAGGCAGCAGGGAGGAGGTTATCAGAAGATGGATGCAGCAGGGTGGAAGTGATCATGGACAGGAGGCAGCAGAGAGGAGGGGATCAGGTTTGGAGACAGCTGCAGAAAGGAGGCGACTGAGGTGATTGGGGACTTGAGGCAGAAGGGAGATTGTGAATGGGGTTAATGGGAACTGGATGCAGAAGGACCCCCACCAGGCCCTGGATGCAACAGTTAGGAGGTGATAATGGACTGGAGGCAGCAGGGAGAAGGAGATACAGGGAGGAGATGTGGGGAGGTCACTGGTGACAGTAGGAAGGAGGTGGCTGGAGGCTGGAAGCAGAGAGGAGGAGGGGATCATGGACTGGAGGTAGCAGGGAGGTGACTGGGATCTGGAGGCAGCTGGGAAGAGGTGAGTGAGGTGATCGGGAGCTTAAGGCACAAGGGAGATGGTGATTGGGGACTGGATTTAACAGAATGGAAGGGACTGAGGTGACCAGGGACTAAAGGCCGCAGGGAGGAGGTGAGTGAGGTGATCATGCTGGTGGCAGCATTAAAGAGAGTGACACTATGGGCCTGATTCAGAGCCACTCATAAGCGGCTGCTCGTTCGCTCTGAGCGATGTTCGCACAACTGCGCATGCATATGGGTCGTATTGCGCATGCGCAAACCAGTCATTGCGGTCGGAAATCGTGCGCTCGCAAAACAGCGAGGGGCTGCTAATTTGATAGACAGAATGTACCGTTTGTGGGTGGTAACAGGGAAAGTTGCTTGAAAACGGGGGAGTGGAGATCCGAACGCAGGCGTGCCTAACGGTCAAAAGGGTGTTTAATGGGAGTGCATGATTAGTAAAGGAACGTCATCGACCACGTCACTTGGTTGTCTTTTAGCCTGAACTGCTCGCAGTGATAGCGGTAAGAAAAACCTGCCACAAGCACTGCGAGCAGTTCAGATGCCTTTCGATGTACCCGATTAATCTAATAAATACCGGAGTTGACGTGTGATGCGAACGGCAAAGGGGCGTCTTTACAAAATAGCGAGCGCATTTTTTCGTTTGCTTGCTCAGACATAGAGGCATCAACAAACCGCAAAGAGCGAGCGCTCAATTTAAATAGCCGGCCCCTTTTTCGAACGACCATCCGCAAATAACGTCCGGGTCTGAATCAGGCCCACTGTTCACAGGATATCTATGATTGCACCAATAAATAAGCATTATACACACACTTGTAGGTGATATTACATTATTTATGCAAAGTTCCCAAGTGGACCAATCAGTTAATGTGAATATAGTTATAACTATATGGAAGTACTGGTAAAGTTGTAGAGCTATGTTAGCATTGTTGTAGCTAATGGAGGATGACTGAGCTGCTTTCGGACCAATCACACACAGCTGCAGTCACCACTGAACATTCTTAAACAGGATAAAAACCATTTACACAGAAATGACAAAGATGACATGATAATAATAAACTTGTTATCTAATCTGTTGGAACATTTACCTGCTGACAATAAATATGCCTGCACCCATTTTCAAGTACCCCAAATTTGATGGGACAAGTTATTTTTCACCCAAAAAAACCTAAGTACTATTCTTCACCCCTCTTTCCAAAGCCGCATTTTATGCACCTGCCGCGGCTTTTAAAAACCTTGACTACCTTCAGCAGAGCAAATCGGGGGTACCCATAATGATACCCTATGTCTGGACATCTTTAGGGGGGTGCCAGGAACATTTCCCTAATATTCCCTGATTTTGTATAAACGTACCTTTCCGCCAGGTCCCGATACCACAGCTTCTGGAATTGAATACGGGGATAAGCGGGCACGCGCCTAATACTTTATCCCCTGCCAAACCTCTGATGTGGAGTGAAAAGTCCGGCATGCGAAAAGTCCGCACTTTTCGCTCCAAATTGAATACCCCCCTTAATGGGAAATATGGGTTCTGTATATTTTTTCAACATTTATAATGTCGGCATGACAATGTCAACATAGTTGAAATGTTGACAAGGTCATAATGTTGACTTTCCCTCATGTTGACACTGATGAAATGTTGACATTATGAGAATATCGACAAAACAGTGTATTCCAGGGCAGTGCTGACTAACCTAGTAGCAGATTGCCGTTGCTCTAGCGGATCTGACGGTGTCTTCTAGGTCCATTGGTCAGTGGATAGTGACTTTCAGCTGTTATGGAGCAATGTTAACCTCTAACCCTCAATCTATCACTAACCCTCACTCTAGTGCTTGACCCTATCCCTCCCACCCCACAGCCTCAAGACCACCGAGAGGGGGGGGCAGGTACTAATTACCGGAGCTAGGGCTTGTTGAAGGGGCCCGGCAGTGGCCTGTGTCCAACGCTGCCCTCCTTCCCTCTTACCTGTCAACAGCCCAGCACTGAGCTGCAGTGAGAGACCAGGGAGATTGCTCACTGCTGCTGAGTAGCAGCAGTAGTCTCCCCTCTTCTGTCTGTGGGGGAAGTGTTCACACTGTCAACATTTTGAATGCACACATAGTGACTGCATTCCAGAAAATGCAGATAATACTCTCTTATGCCATGATATTAAACTGCAACAAATGCTACTATATTAATAAGATAGACAGATACTATGTTGCCTAACTGAATTGCAGTGTATCTAGCAACATAGTTGCATGTAGCCACTTAAAAGACTCATCAACCACATATAAAGTCAACAATTCTGTTGTATTGGGGATGTTATGGAGTATATGTTTGAATTAATTAAGCATCTTGTAACTATATCAGTCATTATATAGAATAAGGCTATTTTATCTGCGCAATACTGTAGATATCTATAAATATCCACTTGGATGGTGTACTGATGAGATAAGGGGTAGATAGGGGCTGCCTTAAGGTAAGATAAGGTTTCCCACCTAATATAGATAATTGTATTGGCACTAGTAACCTTTAGCATTCCTATCTATCTCATACAGCAACTTGTGTTGCTGTATGAGATAGATAAGTAGCTAATCTTTAGAGTGGATGAATATATAAATGGATGAACCAATTGAATAATATGTAAAATTCAATTATAAATAAAATAACAATTATATGTGATATTTTCTGCATAGGCATTGTGAATGACATTGGAGTGTTATTTATATATGTTCAATTTATCATTGGTTAAATAAATTGTTTTTTCATAATCTGCCTAATATTCTGCATATATGTTTTTTAATTTTATATAATTTTTATTGTTTTCATTTTTTTTATATTTTTATTTGAATCCCACATATTATTCAATTGGATCATTCATTGTGATTTTTTCAAATTTATACATCTGTGTACCCAATTGTTATTGTGAGTAATATTCCTCCACTCTATAGATTAGTTACAATTCCATCACTACTGTAGTTGCTGTATGAGATAGATAGGAACACTAAAGGTATCTATGTCAGTGATAGCAATATTGTAAGTAACTCTAACATATTTAAATTATATCACTGATTATAAGCTTGTAACACTAACAGAATAATTTAAATGAATATACTAATTCTTATTTCATACATGTCACTATACAAAAGACAATACAAATACATAGGAGGTCGATTCACTTAGCCAAGGGTTCCGTTACCACAGGTAAAAAACCCAATGGCCGTAAATTTTTCCGTTTAGTAAAAGTTTCAGAGAGGCATATACCAAGCAATAAGTTCTGTAGCTTGATGGCTTGAAATCTATTTTACTAAGAGAGCACAAAATCATAAAACATTCTTTTTAACCCAATGTAGGATGACAGCTTTGTCCCGCTTCCAAAAAAGGGTGATGCACAGGAATGTGGTAACTATCGGACTATTGCACTCATATCGCATGCAAGCAAAATATTACTGAAGATTATTCAAAGATGCATGGCCTACTTTGTAGAGAAGGAGCTCCCAGACACACAGGCTGGATTTCGCAGGGGTCGGGGGACCAGAGATCAAATCGAAAACCTGCGATGGATTATGGAAAAGGCACGAGAGTATCAAAAGGATGTGAACATTTGCTTCACTGACTACAGCAAAGCATTCGATTGCGTTGATCACGACAAGCTATGGAAATGTTTACAGCAGATGGGCATTCCGGAGCACCTGGAGAAACTGATGCGATCGCTCTACATGAGTCAAGAAGCCACAGTCAGGACAGCTTTTGGCAACACGGATTGGTTCAAGATCGGAAAAGGCGTTCGACAAGGCTGTATTCTCTCGCCACCTTTATTTAATCTTTACGCCGAAATGATCATGAGACGATGCAGTTTGGACGAGTCTACAATTGGAGTAAAAATTGGAGGGAGGAACATCAACAATCTACGATATGCCAATGACACGACTCTGCTTGCTGAAAGTAGAAAAGACCTAGAATATCTGTTCAGAAGAGTCAAAGAAGAAAGCGAGAGGGACTGTACCTCAACAGCAAGAAAACAAAGATAATGACTACGGCAAGTGATGATGCAGTCCATATTGCAATCGATAATGAGGAAGTCGAATCGGTATGAGACTTCCTCTTTCTGGGTTCTAAGATTGATCGCAGTGGAGAATCATTACTGAAATAAAGCGACAAATTGCACTTGCCCACAATGCTATGCTAGGACAAAGATATAGAAGAGCAACGATATCAGCAGTGCAACAAAAGCACAGTTGGTCAGTGCAATTGTTTTTCCGATCTTTATGTATGCAATGCGAAACCTGGACACTCAAGAAGGCAGATCGCAAGAGAATCAACGCTTTTGAATTGTGGTGCTGGAGGTGAATGCTGCACATACCATGGGCAGCAATGAATACGAACAAGGCAGTCCTAGAGCAGGTCAAACCAAAAATATCATTAGAAGGCAAGATCACCAAACAACAACTCTCGTATTTTGGACATGTCATGCGGGCTAATTCCCTAGAAACAGCGCTAATGCTTGGATTCGTCAGCGGGTCCAGAAGAAGAGGACGCCAAAGAACTCATTGGCTGGACACAATAAAGGCTGACACGAACATGCCCATAAATGACCTGAAGGAAGCGGTCAGAGAAAGAGAAGCATGGCGTTCACTGATCCATAAAGTGTCCGAAAGTCGATGTCGACTAAATGGATAATCATCATCAGGGTGACAGCAGCAGAAAGATTTATGAATATTGTATTGTGGTTTCTATGCCTATATATGTTTAACTTTTATGGGTCCAGCTTCTTTGTCATCTGCCTGGAACTTTGGTGGGGCAATTGTTTGGTAGATCATAAGGGCAAGAGGTCCCCGACACACAGTTCAGTTTGCACGGATCTGGTTCACTTTTGAGACTTTCACAATTCATTGGGCAGGCAATTCCACAGTCTTATGCTGGATAAAAAAAATGCAGGCACACACTCTAAGCACTCACACATCAGATAAGCTCCTTACATCCCTAATACTAGCACATTATATCAATTTATCCAAGACTTTCCATAATAGAGGCCATTCTAATATGTAGGCAGCAATGCATGAACCTGTGCTGATTAATATCACCTAAGGGCAGATGGAAGGGATGCTAATACCAGGCAGAAGGAGTCTCAACTTTCAAGTGAACATTAAATACACAAATATGGAGGAGTGGGGGTGGGCTTGCACACCTTACTTTTAAACATAGTAAGAGGTGCTACCGTGCAGAGACTTGCAGTACCACTTGGGAAAAGAAAATGTGCACACTCTAAAGCACTAAGAATACTAATAATCAATTATGATGCACCTGCATTTAAATTTTTCTGCATGGTACTACCTCTAATTATGTTTAAAATTAGGGTATGCAGTCCAAGCACCCCCACATCTCCCCCCGTTTTCACAGGCCTGCCAGTCCTGATTGCTGAGGGACATTGGTTAATTGTAAAAGGGTAGAAAATATTATAAAAGGGATTTTCTCCACCATTTAATGCAATACCCTCCCATCCTAAAAACAGCACTTTGGTAAGAGCTCTACGTGAAAGCCCTGGAGCTACTGCTTTGGAATTTCCCATACTATGAAGATATCCAACTGGTGCTGAAGGTGATCACAGAGGTCCAAGCAATATATCAGTGCTAGGATCTTGTTAAATAGATCAGACATTGAAGGCTCCATGGGTGTTCCAAAATATTATTATTGGTAAGGGTGAAAGTTTACCAAAGTTTTTGTATAAAGTGGTATTCCCCTTCATGTTCTATTAATTTTATTTGAACAATTTTAACAATTTGTACAGTGATGAAAATTATTATTAAAATAAAGGCATATCCCATCAATAGTTTACCCATTACATCTACAGACTAGGAACAGCAGGAGTAATATACTGAATGAATGGGACAGTATAGAACACTAGGCTAAGAAAGTAGAGCAATTTAAACATGCATGGGATAGACATAAGGATATCCTTCAGAAGAAGTAAGGATCACTAAGGGTTGAGGTAATAATATGTTTAAAAATGGGGCAGACTAGATGGGCCAAGTGGTTCTTATCTGCCGTCAAATTCTATATTTTCAATATAATGCACACGTTTTCTGGATCCTGTTAATAACTAAAATACAGACAAACTGGTCTCCAAAACATTCAGTGTAAGACAAATACACCTGAGAAGCCCCAGTGCAACACCTAGAGCACTGGGGTCTGGTGGTGGCCGAGGGTCCAGCCAAAGGCATGACCAGGTCTGGATATCAACTCTGGATACCCCCCAGGCACTGGAGGTGCACCTGGCCAAAAAAGGGTGTGTGACCTAAGTAAAAGGGCGTGGCCTCATGAGCGGTCCTGATAATCACAGAAGATGCTGGGCCTCTTCTATGACAGGAGCCGGGTGCTGCAGGAGAATGTCACACTGCAGCACCCGGCTCCTGTCACTGCAGAGGAGCCGGCATTTTGATGTCACCTCCTCCGAGGGTGATACCTGGGTGCGGCCCACACCCCCTCATGATGCCACTGGCAGGGCCGGCTCTAGGGGTGTTTGACCAGTTTGGTTGAACAGGGGCGCCACCCATAGAGGGCACACCCCTCCCCAAAATCACGATTTCAGCGGGATAGTACTGTCCTGCTGTTCCACTCGTGGGCTGAAGTGGCCCGCAGGTGGTCAAATTGGGAGGTTATGGACCCCCGGAGTGTGAATGGATGCAGCACGCATGCACGCGGCATCCATTCACTGACATGAGAGGGCTGGGGGAAGCCCAGCCAGTGACGGAGGGCTGGGCTTTACCCCCAGCCTGACGACATTTGCCATGCGGGCACGCCTCCAAATAATGTTAATGAGGCCACGCCCTCAATTTTGTGCACAATTGGGCGCACAATACCAGGCCGGCACAGGGTGTTTTGACCCCTGGAGCCGGCCCTGGCCTCTGGGTCCAGCAGCAATGGTTCCCCAATGCTGCCCCATGAACCTGATGATGGGCCAGAATCTAAAGAGATTCGGGCCTTGAAAATCACATCAGTGCATTTTCAAAATGGTTCCATGAGTGAGCCCATCATGGCTCAAGCCAGCTGCAAATACAAGATGGCCACAGTGAGCCAATTGTGTCTTGCCACATCATCTCTCTGCCTTATGGTGTTGGCTTATATTAGCCAACATGAGATAGCAGGAGGGAGTTTGATGGTAGCAAAGGAGCGGAGAAAAGCTCCTGAAGATTAAAGAAGAAAGAAGATGCCTCAGAAGAGGGAAAAGCTAGTGGGAAGAAGAAAGAAGACACTAGAGTCTCTGGAAGCCCTGGGAAGTGGCGGCCATTGTAACAGAGGTTAACCAGGTTGCTGTCCACCAGGGGAAGATAAAAGAGCTGACGCCCAATGGAAGAGTGGTCAGTTAAGACACCAGAAGTCCAACATCACAGGCAATGTAAACTCTGACTGGCCCACCTCAGGTGAACAGCACTGGAAGCCCTGAGATGGTGAGGTTTGGCCCACCTCAGGTGAACACCACATGGAAGACCTTGGCTGAACCAGGATTGGCTTAAGCCTACAAAACAGGTAGGTGACCCTGGGCCACCATTTAGTATATAAAATTCCCTAGACCATCAGGGATTCAGGCCCTGAGATCTGTAGGCACTGCCCTACTATATCACCAGAGATTTTAGCCTGTAGGTCCATGTCCACTGCCCATTAGACCACCAGGGATTTGGGCAGGGCTGTCTTAACAGCATTGTAGGCCCTGGGCAAAAAAATGCTCTGGGGTCTATACCAACTCATTCATGGGTCTAAAAATCTAAATGGTCAAAAAATGAAATCTTTAGATCTATTGGTACTTTCAACAAAATCAGTATTTAAACATAAAAAACATGGTGTAAAGCATGGATTATGGACACCTCTCGCTTCTCTTCTCTAGCTCACAGTGCAGTTCCTGCTTTGCACTGCAGCTGTATATAACGAGAGTGTGGCCCCAATGGATGTGCCCCCTGTGCCCCCTCTTAATCCAGCTCTGTGGCTGTAGGTCTGGAGGCAGGTAGATAATGCTGCCTGTCGACTCTGGTTGTGTGTAATTTGCAATCAGAGCAGACAGGGAGCATATTTATCTGTATGCCTTTCAGCTAGCTGCCCTATGCACAGAGCAAGCAGCCCCCCCAGCTGCCCTTGCTCAAAGACCCCTAAAACCGTGGAGTCCTGGGCAGCTGCCCAGTGTGCCCATACCTTAAGATGGCCCTGGATTTGGGCTCTTAGGTCTGTAGGCCCTGTACTTTACAATGACAGTCCCAGAGTTATAG
This sequence comes from Taudactylus pleione, assembly GCA_031769625.1. NCBI lineage: Eukaryota > Metazoa > Chordata > Amphibia > Anura > Myobatrachidae > Taudactylus > Taudactylus pleione. Next base: position 5,401,614 of record JAUIMM010000126.1, on the reverse strand, counting down.
CAGGTCAAACCACTGGGTACCACCATTATAGAGTATAGGCAATGTTAAAGATGGGAAAATAACTCCGTCCGCTCCTGGCAAGAATTATTTCTCCTATTTTGGCATGTGGTCATGAGTGCCCTGGTATAGCTGAAGAGGACTACTACAGGACAAGACCATGTAAGTATAAAATAAAACATGGCTGAAATTAAGCTGTCCTTTGTCATTATTTCTTAAAATGTTTTTACATTAAACTGTGTGTCTTTATTTGATTTTTTTTTTATTTGGCAAACTACAGGTTCCAGCTGACCCAAGTGCCAGGGCAAGCTGGCACTTGTGGTTCCATAAATTCTAGCTGGCCATAACATACCTGTAGTTCTCCAAAGACAATTTGCATGTTATAATATTTAACAGTTTCATTACTCCCATACCCACATCCCTGCGGTACGGGGAGGAGCTCTAGCGCTTTTGGTGTCAGGGCTAGTTATACACAGGGGCGGCACAACTTTTATTGGTGGCCTGATTTCCCTAGGAAAATAAGACCTATGGATATGTCCTTTTAGATCCTTGCTGATCACGCTACAAACATGCGCATGCATCGCACTATGAAATTACCCGCAGCAGCGTGCGCTACGGTACGCTATGGCACACACTGTGATCGCACCATGCAATCCAATGGAGTCATGGGTGCAAAAGCAGGGCACATATCCACGAGTGTGAAGCAAAGATGTAGCAGGACACATCTGTAGTACTTACCTGTGGCTATCTGGAATCATGGTTGGGGTACCTGCACACTGCAGGGACCCCTCTATGGCTCCAGCAACCAAGGCTGGCAATGCTCAGTGATGGTTCCTCCAAAATCATGGGGGACCTCATATAATTTTTCACCCTACATTTAGGGAATGGACCACAGGCCTAGTAGGTGGATAAAAGGCATTAAATATATACATATAAGTACTTAGACAAAAAACCTTATGGTATCACATGTCCCATTAAGGCTGCTTAGACATGATCTGAAAATTCACAAAACCTATTGAATTTCTTCCACTCAATCTCCAAAAAGCAATGAAATTACGATCATTAAGGCTGACACCTTAATGGATGTGTTCCTTGCGTAATACAGATATGGTATGCCATGACACCATGTGGTTAACTGCAGATACAGCACTCTCACAGAGTGAGATTGCTGTCACTTACAAAATGGTGGAGCTGCTAGTTCACAGAATTGTGTGCTCATTGGAATACACACATGCAGTCTATGCAACTGAGGTCTGAGCTGTTATGTGGCACACACATCTCATTCAGTGCCCACAATCTTCCCATTCAGTCACAATAATCCCCTGTATTTAACAGAACCAGCACTGGACCCTTTCTAGCGGGGGGATGGGGGTAATGCCACAACCAGGGAAGCCCTTTCACTGGGTCCCACAGCCAAAGCATTAACCTTGACCACTGAACAGCCCAGGCTGGGGATCCCTGGGGAGCTGGGAACCCTCAAAATAAAGAGGTTCCCCTCTCCAGGACCCTCCTGGTCTAGGCACATAGCTTAGGGCTATCCCCGGCACCCCTGTGTAAGCAAACAGTTGAAATATTGTCTTTTGCAGGTCAGCTACAGGTCACAGCAAGCCTCCTGCGGATGCTGGTACTTGGAGAACCAAAAGTACCAGAAAGTGGGGCATTAAGGGCCCACTTTTACCTGTAGTACACCTGTAAAAGAAATATTAAAATAAACACAATACACCAATTTTTGTAAAAACAATTTATTCGGCTGATCCTTCACCTGGAGGGGCGGCGGCCTTTAAGCTCTTTTTTGTGCCACGCCGCCCCAAGGCTTCATTGTCTTCGAATGGTGGGCACCAACCCATCAGGGCTTTGGCGTCTTTGCATGTGGGATAGCGGCCTTTAAGCTGTCTTCCATGACTACCACCACTACAGGACTTTGACATCTTTCGTCTGGCGGGCACCAACCCACCAGGTCTTCATCATCTTTGCGTCTCCCCATGACTTACTATCTCTCCCTGACACCCTATCTTTTCATGGCCACCACCACCCCAGAGCTTAGTTGGTTTCATGTGGTGGGTAACAGAGGGATAGGGTGACAAGGAGAGGCAGTGGGAGATGCCAGGGATATGGTGTCAGGGAGAGGCAGTGGGTGATGCTATGAAATGAGTGATGGGGAAATCAGAAAGTAACACTACAGGGTGGCAGTGGGTTATGTAGATGATGACTGGGAGAGGGCAAAGGGAGACAGAAGTGATGATTGACAGGTAGAGATAGTGGGAAACTGAATGTCAGTGGGTAACAGGAAAGGGTGACGGGGAGAGGCAGTAAGTGACGGGGACGGGGGTGATGGGAAGAGGCATTGGGTGATAGGGAGAAGCAGAGAGTGATATGGAGAGGGTGATGCCTTGTACTGTAGAGGGCAGAGTGTGACAGGAGACAGAGGGTGATGGGGAGATAGTGATGCAGAGGAGAGGCAGAGAGATGGGGAGAGTCAGTGGGTGACACCAGGGATAGGATGTCAGGGAGAGGAAGTGGGTGATGCCAGGGAATGAGTGACGAGGAAGTCAGAAAGTAATGCTAGGGGATCGCAGTGGGTGATGCCAGGGATAGGGTGTCAGGGAGAAATAGTAAGTGATGGGGAGAGGCAGAGGGTTACGGGGAGAGGGTGATGCCTTGTAGAAGGCAGAGGGTGACACGAAAGAGGGTGAATGGGAGATAGTGACACAGGGAAGAGACAGAGGGTGATGGGAGAGCCAGTGGGTGATGCCAGAGCGAGGGTGACAGGGAGAGGCAGAGGGTGATGCCAGGGATAGGGTGTTGGGGAGAGGCAGTGGGTAATGCCAGGGATAGGGTGTCAGGGAGAGGCAGTAGGTAATACCAGGGAATGAGTGACAGGGAGTCAGTAGATGACGCTGTGGTGTGGCAGTTGGTGACAAGACAGATGGGTGACTGGTAGAGACAGTGAGAGATAAAGAAGCAGTGGTTGACATGAAAGATAGATGGGGAGAGGTAGTAGGTGACAGGGAGAGGGTGATGTCTTGTAGAGGTGAAAGAGTGATGGGGAGATAGTGATGCAGGGGAGAGGCAGAGGGTGACAATGAGAGAGTGACAGGGAGTGGCAGTGGGTGATAAGGAGAAGCAGAGGGTGATGCCTTGTAGAGAGCAGAAAGTAACAGGAGAGGGGGTGATGGGGATATAGTGATGCATGGGAGAGGCATGGGGTAATGGGAAGAGGGAGATAGAGAGCGCCAGTGAGTGATGCCAGAGCGAGGGTAACAGGGAGAGGAATTGGGTGATGCCAGGGATAGGGTGACAGGCAGAGGCAGTGGGTGATACCAGGGATAGGGTGACAAGCAGTTGGTGACAGGGAGAGGCAGTGGGTGATACCAGGGATAGGGTGTCAGGGAGAGGCAGTGGGTGATGCTAGAGAATGAGTGACTGGGAAATCAGAAAGTGATGCAAGGGGGTGGCAGTGGGTATTGTAGAGGATGATGGGGAGAGGCAGTGGACGACAGGAAATGGTGACGAGGAAAGGCAGTAAGTGATGGGGAGGTGCAAGGGAGAAGCAGAGGGTGACAGGGAGTGGGTGATACGTTGTAGGTGACAGCAGAGAGAGGGTGATTGGGAGATGGTGATGCAGGGGAGAGGCAGTGGGTGAAGTTAGGGATAGGGTGACAGGCAGTGGGTGACAATGGGAGGCAGTGGGTGATGCCAGTGATAGGGTTTCAGGGAGAGGCAGCGGGCGATGCCAGGGAATGAGTGATGGGGGGAGTCAGTAGATGATGCCAGGGGGTGGCAGTGGGTGACAGGACAGATGGGTGACAGGTAGAGACAGTGGGAGATGGAGAGGCAGTGGTTAACAGGAAAAGGAAATGGGGCAGTAAGTGATTTGGAGTGGGTGACAGGAAGAGGCAGTGGGTAATAAGGAGAAACAGAGGGTGATGCCTTGTAGAAGGCAGAGGGTGACATAAGAGAGGGTGATGGGGAGTTAGTGACACAGGGGAGAGGCAGAGGGTGATGCCAGAGCGAGGGTAACAGAGAGAGGCAGTGTATGAACCCAGGGATAGGGTGTCAGGAGAGGCAGTTGGTGATGCTAGGCAATGAGTAATGGAGAAAACAGAAAGTGATGCTAGGGGGTGGCAGTAGGTATCGTAGAGGATGACTGGGAGAGGCAGTGGGCAACAGAAATGGTGATGGGGAAATACAGTAAGCAACGGGGAGAGGGTAATGGAAAGGTGATAGGGAGAAGCAGAGGGTGTTGGGGAGATAGTGACAAAGGGGAGAGGCAGAGGGTGACAGGGAGAGAGAGGGTGATAGGGAAATACTGACGCAGGCGAGAGGCAGTGAAAGAGATGGGTGATAGGTAGAGACAGTGGGCGACGGAGAGGCTGTGGGTGACAGGAAAGGGTGATGGGAAGAGGCAGTGGGTACTTGGGAGAAGCAGAGGGTGACTGGGAGAAGGTGATGCCTTGTAGAGGACAGAGGGTTACATGAGAGAGGGGTAATGAGGGAGATAGTGACGCGGGGAGAGGGTAACAGGGAGAGGCAGTAGGTGATAGGGAGAAGCAGAGGGTAATGGGGAGAGGGTGATGCCTTCTAGAGGGCAGAGAGTGACAGGAGAGAGTGTGATGGGGATATAGTGACACAGGAGAGAGGCAGATGGTAATGCCAGAGCAAGGGTAACAGTGAGAGGCAGTGGGTGACGCCATGGATAGGGTGACATGCAGTGGGTGACAGGAAGAGGCAGTTGGTGATGCTAGGGAATAAGTGACAGGGAAATCAGAAATTGACACTAGGGGGTGGCAGTGGGCGATGTAAAGTATGACAGGGAGAGGCAGTGGGTGGCAGGATAGATGTGCGACGGGTAGAGACAGCAGGTGACAGAAAAGGGTGATGTGAAGAGGCAGTGGGTGATAGAGAGAAGCAGAGGGTAACAGGAGAAAGAGGGTGAAGGGGAGATAGCGATGGAGGAGGATGGGCAGAGGGTGATGGGGAGAGGGTGATACCTTGTAGAGGGCAGAGAGTTACAGGAGAGAGTGTGATGGGGATATAGTGACACAGGGGAGAGGCAGAGGGTAATGGGGAGAGGGTGATAGCGAGAGCCAGTGGGTGATGCCAGAGTGATGGTAACAGTTAGAGGCAGTGGGTGACACCATAGATAGTAGGGTGACGCCAAGGATTGGGTGTCAGGGAGAGGCAGTGGGTAATGCTAGGGAATGAGTGATGGTGACGCTAGTGGGTGACAGTGGGTGATGTAAAGGATGACTTGGAGAGGCAGTGGGTGATAGGGAGAAGCAGAGGGTGACACCTTATAGAGGGCAGAGATGACAGGAGAGAGAGGGTGGTGCCAAATAGAATTGCACATAGTTCATGTGTTGGGGTTTTGGAATTGTAAACCAAGAAGACAGCAATGAGCTGCAACACAAAATATGTCATCTGTGGAATTGTTTTCCACATCTTTTGTTTTGCAGCTCATTGGACTCTCTATGCAAGCCCGGCACATGTACTACTGTATGTGTAATTCAAAAAGGCACAGCGTGTGAATGCAAAATACAAATACATCTGACCTTACCTATATTGTGGTTCTCTGTGATTGGGAACCTCTGAAGAAATTGATCCTCCTTGGGCAGACGGTGTCTTCAGTCGGTATTCATTATTCATGTAGGAAATCGCATTGTCCGGAAAAAGCCTGTTTGTGTAGGCAGGGCCAGATTAAGTGGGAGGCGACAGGGGCGGTCGTCTCTGGGCACCCACACACGGAGGGGCCCCCACTAGCAGCGGTGTCTGCACCTGCTGCTAGTGTCCCCGCCGCTAGTGTAGTGTAGACCGCAGGGAGCCAGGCCACACTACACAGTGACAATCACACAGCCGCCGGCGGCTGCTGTGTGTTTGTTACAGCAGCCGATGAGAGTCAGACAGACTCTCATTGGCTGCTGCACAACGGAGGGAGCCGGCTGGAGCTCACTCATGAGCAGCGGTTTTGGACCCTGTAAATCTAGTAAATTAGAATAGAATAGAACAGGGCTGTCATTTAGAAACCACTGCAAAACCGCCACCAAACCCCCGGGGTTTAGAATAGAATAGAAACCCCCACCAAACCACCAGGGTTTAGAATAGAATAGAAACCGCCGTCAAACCACCGGTTAGTAAATTTTGCCCGCAGCCTTAATATAAGGGCAAGAAATCACATGTACATAAGTATTCACGGCTTTTGCCATGAAGCTCAAAATTGAGCTCAGGTGTATCCTGTTTCCACTGATCATCCTTGAGATGTTCCTAAAGCTTAATTGGAGTCCACCTGTTGTAAATTCAGTTGATTGGACATGATTTTGAAAGGCATACACCTGTCTATATAAGGTCCCACACTTGACAGTGCATGTCAGAGCACAACCCAGGCATGAAGTCCAAGAAATTGTCTGTAGGACTCCAAGACAGGATTGTCTCGAGGCACAAATCTGGGGAAGGGTACAGAAAAATATCTGCTGCTTTGAAGGTCCCAATGAGCACAGTGTCCTCCATCATCCATAAATGGAAGAAGTTCAGAACCACCGGGACTCTTCCTAGAGTTGGCCAGCCGTCTAAACTGAGCAATCGGAGAAGGGCCCTAGTCAAGGAGGGTGACCAAGAACCCGATGGTCGCTCTGTCAGAGCTACAGCATTCCTCTGTGGAGAGAGAACCTTCCAGAAGGACAACCATCTCTGCAGCAATTCAACAATCAGGCCTGTATGGTAGAGTGGCCAGATGGAACCTACTCCTTAGTAAAAAGCACATGGCAGCCCACCTGAAGTTTGCCAAAATGCACCTGAAGGACTCTCAGATCATGAGGAGACAAAGATTAAACTCTTTGGCATGAATGCCAGCTATTATGTTTGGAGCAAACCAGGCACTGCTCATCACCAAGCTTATACCATCCCTACAGTGAAGCATGGTGGTGGCAGCATCATGCTGTGGGGATGTTTTTCAGGGAGACTTGTTAGGATAGAGGAAAAGATGAATGCAGCAATGAACAGAGATATCCTGGATGAAAACCTGCTCCAGAGTGCTCTTGACCTCAGACTGAAGAGACTGTTCATCTTTCGGCAGGTCAAAAACCCAAAGAACACAGCCAAGATATCAAAGGAGTGGCTTCTGGACAACTCTTTGAATGTCCTTGAGTGGCCCAGCCAGAGCCCAGACTTGAATCCAATTGAATATCTCTGGATAGATCTGAAAATGGCTGTGCACCGACACTTCCCATCCAACCTGATGGAGCTTGAGAGTTGCTGCAAAGAGGAATGGGCAAAACTGCCCAAAGATAGGTGTGCCAAGCTTGTGGCATCATATTCAAACAGACTTGAGACTGTAATTGCTGCCAAAGGAGCATCAACAAAGTTTTGAGTAAAGGTTGTGAATACTTATGTACATGTGATTTCTTAGTTTGTTTTTCTTAATTAAATTAGCAAAAATCTCAAAACAACTTTTACACATTGTCATTATGAGGCATTGTGTGTAGAATTTTGAGGACAAAAATGAATTTATTCCATTTTGGAATAAGGCTGTAACCAGTGGCGTAACTTCATCCCAGGTGCCCGGAGGCAAGATAAATGTTGGTGCCTCCCCCCACCCCCCAAATTAAAATGTACCACCCCCAGCACCTATACCAGTCCCAGCTGCCACTGCCCCCTTATGCAGTTCATTTTATAGAATGCCTACAGTAGTTGTCCCCCTATGCAGTGCCCTTAGTAGAGGTCCCCCTATGCAGGGCCCGCCTATGTAGTGCTCCCCAGTAATGGTCCCCTTATGCAGTGCCTCCAGTAGTGGTTCCCCTATGCAGTACCTCCAGTAGTGGTCCCCCTGTGCAGTGCACCACGTAGTAAGGCCCCTGTAGCACCCCCAATAGTAAGGCCCCTGTAGTGCCCCCAATAGTAAGACCCCTGTAGTGCCCCCAGTAAGCCCCCTGCAATGCCCCCTGTAATAAGCCCCCTTTAGTGTCCCCTGTAATAAGCCCCCTGTAGTGCCTCCAGTAGTAAACCCCCAGTAGTTAGCCACATGTAGTAAGCCCCCTCTAATGTGCCCCCAGTAGTAAGTCCCCTGTAATGCCCCCAGCAGTAAGCGGCAGCCACCTATAATGCCCTCTGTAATGCCTCCAGTAGTAAGCCCCCTGTAATGCCTCCAGTAGTAAGCCCCAGTCATAAACCCCCTGTAATGCCACCTGTAGTAAGCCTCCTGTAGTGCCCCCTGTAATGAGCCCCCTGTAGTTCCCCCCAGTAGTAAATCCCCTGTAATAAGCCCCCAGTAGTAAACCCCCTGTAGTGCCCCCAGTAATAAGCACCCTGTATTATGCCCCCAGTAGTAAGCCCTCTTTAATGCCCCCAGTAGTAAGCCCCCTGTAATGCCCCCTGTAATGCACCCAGTAGTAAGCCCCTTCCAGTGCCCCCCCCCCGGTGCGCACACACATACAAAAAGAAAACTTACCTTAAACCCCGCTCCACTGCCTGCTGTCGTCTGTCCCAGGTGCCCACTCCTCGGAACTATGGGAGTGACGTCATGACATCACTCGAATAGTGCACTGCGGGACCCAGAAGCCGGAGCACAGGAGTGAGCTCCATCCTCCAGATAGGAGAGAAGGATAGGAGAGAAGGAGCCGGGTGCCCGCTGGTGACATATTCAGCGGGCACCCGGCAAATGGAGGGTGCAGGGGCGCCATTGGACGTGGAGTGCCTATCAGTGGCGCTCCTTCTCCATGCAGCTCCTCAGCAGTGCCCAGAACGGCCGGGTGACAATGACTCCATTGTCTCCGGGAGTTCCGCCACTGGCTGTAACATAACAAAAAAAAGTGGTGTTGTGAATACTTTCCGGATGCACTGTATGTTCCCCTAATAGGTGAGCACTAGATGCTTAAGAGGGTGCTAGGCCCTATAGATATATATCCCCCTATAGGTGACCATTAGACCTGAGGCATAGAAGGCACTAAGCCCTAAATATATTATAATGTATGCCCTTAAATTAAAGCTGAATTGAACAAACAGCATTCTGCCATGTTAATGTTGTGAGTGGGGACATTGAGATTAAGGGACAACAATTTAAAAGTTAATGAATGCATTGAGCTGAAACTTGGCATGGCCACGTTGAACTGTTGCTGCACCCACCATGTCCTGTTGTCACATTCTGCACCACCCATAACTGTACGCAACGCCATATGTCTTGCCATCATTGTGCTGCACACCCCATGACCTAACATCACAGATATGATCTCCTGTATTCTGCCCCATCGCTACCCTGACCACCAATATCCTGTTAATGCTATATCCTTTTATCACTGGTGTGATCTCTCATAACACTTTCTCACTGCCTCGCATCCTATTTTGTCATCACTGCCCTGCACCCCCATATACAGTCATTGCCCTGTACCCCATAACATTAAAGAAAAGTTATTAGTCAGAGTATGCGGTGTGAGGGAAAACAGAAGGGCATAGGTTGAGGTGTGAGCACAAGCAGGAGGGCTTAGATTGAGGTGTGATGGAAAAGCAGATATACATAGATTTACCATACTATCCTTTTAAATTGGGACATAGGTTCTGTGGCTGATTAAAACCAGATGAAATGAAGGCTTTAAGTCAGCCAGTCACAGAACCTGTGTAATTCATGAGCGCCCTGGTTAAACCACTTGCCTGGCATGGTCGCATCAGATTTAACCACATCAGTCAGGGCTTCCCTGACATGGTCACATCTGATGCGACCAGTCAGAAACACCCAGTGGGTGGCTACTGAAAGTTAATCTTCCATCAGCTGCCAATCTCCTGGTCCCTCTGCTCCCTTGGATTCCACCCCTGTGCCAATCATTGCTGGAAGCAGTGCTCTGGCAGCCCTGTGCCTGCGCCCCCCCTCACCCGGTGGCTGTAGAAGAAAGGGAGCAGCTGCTGGGCAAGTTAATCTGAAAGCCCGCGGTGCTCCAGGATGAAGCAGCCAATGGGCATATCCTCCTCTCCTTGTCGCCTTACCCCACCGCTGCCTAGAAGGAGATAGACTTCTCCCTACCACCACTGCCTAGAGACAGCCTGGTGGCTGCAGAAAGGTCAGAGCAGCCGCCGGGCAAATTCTCCTCTTCCTGCCACTGCCTACAGACTGCCCGGAGGCTTGAGAGATGACAGAGCAGCCGCTGGGTAAATCCTTCACTCCCCGCTGCCAGCTAGAGACAGCCTAGTGACTGCAGAGACAGAGCAGCCGACAGGCAAATACACACTAGCAGCCAACTGTCCTCCACTCCCCCCTAACCCCCCCCCGCCTATCTAGAGGCAGCCTGGCACCGGTCCTCCAGTGGCTGCTCTGTCCTCTCTGCAGCCACTGGATATCAGTCCCACCGGGTAGCAAACAAGGTTCTGTTCCCCACTCACCCTCCCACCAATGTATGTCCTGGGGGTGCAGCTGCCATGGACATATATACAGCAGAGCACTGGCTGTGTATATATATATATATATATATATATATATATATATATTATACATATGTATATATATATGTATATTTATATATATAATATATATATAATATATATATGGTGAACAAATTAGCAAAAATATATTTTAGGTACAGCGACCTGCGTGTTTACTCAAGTAAAGTGCTATTATGAAAATATATTTAAGTACCAATGCCATATAAAAAAATGTGCAATCATAAATATATAAATAAAAGGGGGGTCCACAATTTATTAGTGATAAAACAAGGGTCCATACAATAACAAACATAAAAACAACAATAGTTCATCAGCTGCTAAAAAATTGATACAGTATCTAAAATGGTTAAAAACCAGAATTTTGGGGACAGCAATAAACTTAGCAAAATAATAATTTCATAAATATCTTAAAATAGCTTATCTTAGTTCAGGAGAATAAAAGTTCAAGTGGCAAGAGAATGGACCTCCCTAATGCGTTTTGTCTCCTCCAGACTTCAACAAAGGGGAGGAGGCAAAACGCGTTAGAAACTACATTCTCTTGACACTTGAACTTTTATTCTCCTGAAGTAAGATACGCTTTTTTAAGATATTTATTAAATTATTTTTTGCTAAGTTTTTTGCTGATTTCAAAATACTGGTTTTAACCATTTTAGATACAGTATACATTTTTTAGCAGCTGATGAACTATTGTTGTTTTTATGTTTGTTATCGTATAGACCCTTGTTTTATCACTTATAAATTGTTTATCCCCCTTTTATTTAAATATTTCTGATTGCATATTTTTTTATATGGAAATGGCACTTTAATATATTTTCATAATAGCACTTTGTTCCTTACACTTTTTCACACACACACACACACACACACACACACACACACACATATATATATATATATACACACACACATGTATATCTAATATATATTTATATATATATATATACACATACAGTTTACACTTGTATATATACATTTACATTACATTTTCTGATGGATAATGTTATCTATTTATTAACATGTACTGTACGTGAGGCCTGGCATATGTCAGGATAATTAGGGAAAGGATGGTGAACCACCAGAGTTCCAACCACCAACCTCTTTTATCTGGAACATCCAACAAGCCTGTAGACATATTGCTACCTTGAAGTGTTGAATAACTGATTGAATACCTAGACCAGTGAGGGGGTTCTTCACGAAAGCCCTCACAAAACTGGAGGCTAAGTGGATCATCATATTGTACACTGTGGCCCCTAGAAGTCTCAATGAGTATAATCCTCTAAAAATGTTTTTGAAGTAGAAAATGTGTATATAGCAGATTTTCATTTTTCCTTAATTTTTACTATTTGTCTTTTTTTTTATTTTTTGCCTATACACTCCCATTTTTTTATTTAATTTTAAGTATATTTTTTTTCTAAAAATATATTCCTAATAGTGAAGGTTGTTTGTTACTTGGATGATTATTAAAATGATTATTCTGTCTCACTTTATATGTTGCTCCTTATAACCTGGGGATCATTAATTACAAAACAGTATGGTTATTGTATATATGTTGATCAGTACAATGCTGTCAAATGGGTGACTGTTACTATATTAACAATTGAGCTAATAGTTGAGCTTATAGTTGCCCATATATAGGAACTAAAAAACACACCCCAAAGTGTTGGACGAGATACAAAAAGTGGGTAATAAATAGAATATTTAATTGAACTAAGTGTCACGACCAGGGTTTCTCGGCATGGTGGTCGACGGGTATTACCTGTGAGGTCACTGTGGCGGGGGGCGTCTGGCGGTGGTGCTGGTGTGTGGCGAGGGGCATTGGCTGTGCGTGGTACTGCACGGGCATGCTGTCACATTGGGCTGGTGAGGCCTGGCAGTGCTTCCGTTCCGATTGGCATGGGCACCGCCATCTAGCCTCCGGCCATGTGATTTGCTCTCCCAATCCTGGTTTGTCACATGCTCTCTCTGGCCAGTCACGGCACAGCACTTGGTATTTAGGGAGGTTCAGAGCCTCACTTCATTGCCAGTGCAACGTGTTTCTCAGCATAGTTGAGAGTTTCTTGTGCTCACCACCTGTAACTTGTGAAATGCTACCTGTCTCCTGCTTGTCTGCTCCAACCCCGCTGGACTACACTGCATCCTCCATTACTTCCCCTTGCCTGAGTACCTGAGTCCTGCTGTTCAACCTGCACCTTGCCTCCACTGACACTCTGCTGGATATTTCTTCCTCAGTCTGCATTCTTCATTAATCAGTCACAACCTGGACAGTTCCCCTTGTCTGCCACTACCTGGACATTTTCTATTAACCAGTCACCACCTGGACATTTCCATTGCCTGTCACTAACTGGACTTTTTCCTATTTGCCTCATCACAGCTCCCAAGTGCACTTTAGTGCTATACCCAGACTTTCTGTTTTACCACATTCATGTCTGTTAAACCACTCATTAAAAACTCCACATTTACTTTTAAACCTGCTTCAGTGTCTGCTCCTATTACCATCCCGGGTCCACAACAAAACCAGAACCTCACACCAAGCAGCTGTTCAATGGCTACCAAACTACAAATATAATATAACTGCAGAACTCTTCTACAGCTTGTCTTGACTTTCTTGCAGCAAAATTATCTATCACACCATTATATGACAGCTGTTATAAGACTAAAATAAATGAACAATTCTGCGCTAGTGTAATGACTAAACATACATGCACAAAAATTATTTAAAAACACATCAATCAAATAACACAAGTTAAAATCATACACTCAGTAACAAATGCTCCAACAGCTTAATGCTGTATTAGATGTTTAAAGTGGAGATAATATGAGTCCAAATTCTACAGTGGGTTTTATTGTAATTTTTAATGAATTGTCCATTAAAGGTTTTCCTGGACACTTACCAGGGCTGAGCTCTGGCTGCAAGTCTCTTCCAGTAGCTATGTTTGTGAATGTTCAGCAGCAGTTAAAATCACTCCTGCTCCAGAGACCATCTGAAGCTGTAGCAGCTGGCGACAACTGAAAAACTGAAAACCTTCATGGTTCACTCAATCACATATGGCTTGCCTGCAGCGGCTGGTCAGCACTGTTCCCACCTGCTGTGTCCCTGCACTGGGTATGCACTGTGTGGCTGTTAGTGATAGTAGATGCAGGGCCGCATCAAGGTTTGTGGGGGCCCCTGGGCAACAAATGTGTGGGGACCCATATATATATTCAGTCTTGACAAAGGAGGTCACTCCGAATCATTGACTATTGAGCTGCTGTAGAGTGTTTAATTTATCCAGTCTCTTTGAGTGCCTTCCGGTTTTTCATCATATATATATATATATATATATATATATATATACAGAAACATACATATATACATTGTGTCAAGTGGATTTCACGTATGTGTCTTAATCCTTACTTTTTTGGTAAAGTCAATACTTACTACCCTATGAGTTTTTTCTGGTCTTGTTTTTGGTGCTGGGCTGTATTCGGAATTTGGAGGATTTAATAAAGTATTGGGCCTTGATTCATCATACCATCGATCAAAGTGGAATTGAGATAAGCATAAATATTCTTATTTAATGTACGCACAATACTTACCACAATAACCAAACAGGTTTTGATAATAGTACACTATCAGCACCTTCTTGTCTTGTTGTTTATATCTTTCTTAGATTCATAGGCTTGCAAGGATCACACAAGAGGAGCAGCGATATATTTGAGTGTTATTTCTTCTATAAGTGTATGATCAATAGCGCATTGAGAGCTTGTTACATTGTTATTTTTTGTGTTGCCAGTTCCAGATTTGCTGCTTTTTCAATATGCCATTGTTTATAGACCGTTCTAAAAGGTCTTAAAAATGTCAATCAATATTTTCAGGATCATTAGGAGTTCAAGTTGAATCAGACCAGGATGATTTATATGGTAATTTGGCTAATATGGAAAAATTAGCTAAGAAAGAACTAAGGCTTTGGTATGACATCATTACTTTAGAAAAATACATCGAAGTTAAAAGAGTCCTGAGGGGTCTTCGTCTACAGAAAACCCCTACCTTCAATTCTTATAATGAGGAATTTGTTAAGAAATGGAACATAGTGTTAGATGAATGCTCCCTAAATTTAATGTCCCTAATTATAGCAAAAAGAAAGGAAGAGTTATTTGTCATCGACAACCAACTAGAAGAATTGGAGGCAAAAATTGCCCCTCATCGAAAAGAGGAGTTTAATGAAGAAGTTAAAATTATACAAAAAGAATTAGAAGGTTTAGAGAATTAAATTATTAATCGAAAACAGAAAATATTATATCGGGACAGAATGGATTATGAGCTTAACAAAGTTAGAAATTGGACCAATGGTAATCAGAAAAATCCTTCTGAACAATATTTTAATACTAATATTAACTCCAATAGGAATCACTATATGCCAAAAACTATTAAGTTTGCTAGGGATACAAAACAGTTTAATATGAGACATAAAGATTCTACAGATTCCAAAATGAGTAATGAAATACCGGTAAAAAAAAATTGAGGTATTCAGATCACCTTCAAAATCTCCCCCCACTAGGTCCCATTTTTTAGGGAAAGATCATTGTCACTCCAACTTGCCTCACAAAAAGGAAACCTTACATCAAAAAATGCTTCAGACAATACCTAGATGAGGTAGAAGAGGAAGAGGAAAGTTCGCCAAAAAGAGGGCCAAATTAGAAAATACAAAATCGAAGGGGGAGGAGATTTTCAACCTCTCATCAAAGGTTTTATCCATCCCACAGACTCAATTATTAAATAAAGGGCTAAAATTTGCCCCTAGTCAACATGTAGGCAAGTTCAAACTATTTGCTGACCTTTATTAATTTTCCCCGGAATCTGACATTACAACATAATTTTTTTTTAAATCCTGTGCAAAAACTTGATTATCAACCCAAAAAGAAACCTTTAGTTTCTTTACCCTACAAATAGTACCCTGTTGAGTCCAAGGGAAGTCATATAGACATATTTTTTGATGCAGTCAATGAAGACTTTAGGAAACTGGAACTTAAAAAGAACAATAGAGGAGATAACTTAACCTCACAGGAGAAAAAAGCTCTGAAAGAGTTATCTCAAGATCAGACGATTGTTATAAAGAATGCAGACAAAGGGGGCAGTGTTGTCTTGCAGGATAAGTCCAATTATATCTCAGAAGCTGATAAGATTTTGGGGGTTAAAGAAACTTATTTTAAGTTAACGGAGGACCCCACTTTAAAGTTTCAGGTAGAGCTATATGGGTTATTGAAGAAGGCTAAATATGATGGAATAATAGATCAGGTGGAATTTGATTATTTATATGTGCAACATCCAAAAATGTCCACATACCAGAGATCCATAAAGACAGGAACTCCCCACTGGGGAGAACCATTATCTCTGGTGTAGAGTCCCTTACCTCTAATCTTTTGCATTATATCGATTTAAAGTTGCAGCCTTATATCAAAACATTAACATCTTATTTAAAAGAGTCAACTGATATTTTAAGGGCAGTAGAAATCCTAGATTGGAATAAAGATCTATGTTGTTTAACAGTGGATGCCCAGGTACTGTATTCATCTGTTCCACATGAAAAAGGAATCCTGGTAATTAAACAAAAATTAGACCAAGGCCTAAATCTTGATATTAAAGAAAAATAGTTTATTATTGATGGTATTAATGTAATTAATTTTATATCGAAACACAATTTTTTTAAGTTTGGTAAGGATTATTTCATCCAAGTAAAGGGCACCACCATGGGCACCAAATTTGCTATGGCGTATGCCAATATTTTTGGGGGGACTTTTGGAAGAGGAAGTAATCTATAAGGACCCCAATAAATTTTCCAATATTAAGTTGTAAAGAAGGTACATTGACAACCTAATTTTCATATGGAAAGGCGATGTACAAAGCATTGAAAATGTATTAAACCACTTAAATACTAATGATAGGAATCTAAAATATACTTATATAACTAACAAAACTATCATTGACTATTTGGATATTTTGTTAGAAGTCAGGTCTGATAATAAAATATGAACTAGTACATATCTTAAAGAAACCAACGCTAACGGTTTCATACCCATTGATAGCTGTCACCTGAAACTGTGGAAGGAGGATGTACCCTATTCTCAATTTACACGTATTAGGAAGAACTGTTCTGATCTGAATACATTTGAAGAACAGTCTTCCTTTATCAAAGAGAGATTCTTAGAGAGAGGTTAGGATAATGGAAAATTAGAGAGAAAGCCTGCCATAAAGATAGATCTTGGTTTTTGAGAAATGGAGAAGCCCCTAATTTGGACAAGAATTTTGATTCCAACACAAGACCATTTGTGACACAGTTTAATGTGGAAAATAGAAAAGTGGAAACTATTTAAATCGTCATTGGAAAATATTATTGAAAGACCCTATTCTGGGCTCTCATTTACCATCAAAACCCAGAATACTTTATAAGAAAGCACGACAATTGAAAACAATGCTTGCCCCAAGTAATATTAAAAACACTTCAAGTAATATTAAAAACACTATTACCGATAAAAAATCTAATTGGTTCACTTTGAATAAAAATGGCTGTTTTCCATGTGCGAATTGTATAGTTTGTAAATACATGGATAAACAACCCTTTTCTTTCCTTTTGAATAATGGTAAAAAGTATACACTGGTCTACGGTGACATGTAATACTACATATGTTATATACCGTATTGAATGTGGTTGTGGTCTATATTGCATAGGAAAGACTAAAAGACCAATTAAAATTAGGATTCAGGAATACCTGTGTAAATATTCTGAATAATTTTGCTAACCACAGTTTACCAAGGCATTTTACTCGGGTCCACGGTTCTAACCCACATTCATTAAAATTTACAATACTAGAAAATATTCCATCATACTATTATAATAGGGATTTAATTTTATCATGGAAAGTATCATATTGGATATATATGTGTAATACGCTAATACCAGTGGGATTAAATGAGGGTATAGACATTGTGTCATTTTTGTGTTAAAGATAAAGGGTTCAGTATAGTATATCATATTATGCAACTTTTTATTAATGATATTATTAATCAACATTTTAGATATAGTTTTATAAATGTATTCACAAATTGTATCATTTGCATTATTTATATAAAAAAATGTATGTATGTATTATGGTTTTGTAAATATAATTGTTATGTTCATTCATTTATATTTTTGTCATTTTAGTGTCACTTCTGGTTTAATTGTATATATCCCCCTTTGTTTATGTTAGTGGGAGTGTCACTTCCAGTGATTAGGTAACTATGGCCTAATTCAGAGCCGCTCACTGCTGGCGAGCGCTCTCTCTGAATCAGGGCGGGTAATTATTTTTTTTTTTAACCAGGCCGCTCGCTAAGCTGTGGGTGACCACCCACAGCTTGTGCAAGTGGCCTGGAGATGGTCGCAATTATCGTGACCATCGGGCTTGGGATGAGACCCCTGTGGTAGGGTCTCGGCTCCCGCAAGCACGAGTTGACTTCCTGCTCTAATAGAGCAGGAAGTTCACTACTGACATCACGAGTGATGGCAGTAGGGCCGTCCGCAAATGCCAGGCATTCCTTTGGGAATGCCTGCATTTGCTAAACCACCCCCCCTACCCGCCTACAAAACAGGGCGAGCTATAAATCAACATCGACAGCCGCCCAATCTTTTAGCGAGCCCCAGAGCTACTGAATTACAATTGCTCGCTGGGGCTTGCTCATGCGCATGCCAGATACGGCGAATGCACAGGGGGCAAACATCGACCCGCTTGTGAGCACTGTGTGCTTGCAATCAGGTCTGAATCAGGCCCTATATGTCACTTTTGGCTAATAGGGAAAGCAGAAGTTAATCAGCATCCTGATAGAAGCGTCATGTTACTTCCGGCTAGTGAGTGTTGCGGCGCTATCTGGTAAGTTATTCACAACGTCATGTAATTTCCAGTTTTGGATAACAGCGTCGCATCACTTCCGGTCGTTGGGTGATGCTTTGCGAACTTAGGGCCTGATTCAGAGCCGCACGCTCTGACAAGAGCGCTCGCTCTGAATCAGGGCCCTCCTCCCTCAACTTGGAGCAGCCTCATGGACGCTCGCATAGCTGTGGGTTACCACCCACAGCTATAGCGAGCATCCATGATGATGGTCGCAATGGTTAAGACCATCGCGACCATCGGGCTTGCGACGAGACCCTGCGGTAGGGTCTCGGTGACCACAAGCCCTGGAGTGATTTTGGCTCTATCAGAGGGCCGGACGGAGGCCCTCCCATGGGACGGAGGCGTTCCCATGGGAACGCCTCCGTCTGGCAGCCACGCCACCGGCACACCCACCAAAGGGGGCGTGCTGTCACTCACCATCGACAGCATGCCCCCTTTGGTGCGAGACCCATAACGACGGCTTTGCCGTCGTTATTCGGGTCTCACGCATGTGCATGATGGAGCTCCCTCCGTCGTGCGCAAGTGCAATTCGGCACCATCAACCCGCTTGCGAGCGTCCTGCGCTCACGAGCGGGTCTGAATGACCCCCTTAGTACACTGACCATAGTATATCTGACCATAGTGTCATGTCACTTATGATATCAGGTGATACTGTATGATATAGCGCACCTGTTTAGTTACCTGTTTATAAGTATATGTGTGCCATGTCATTTTTGGTACAAGTGGTCACCTGGAAGTCTATGGATCACTTCTGGTTAACACATTTATGATCTGGCAGTGCCTGATAGGAGGCTAGAGCTGTCACTCATAGTGATTAATTATCAATCTGGTGTGTTTCACATTTCATCATGAAAGTTTGTCCTCATTTTTGGTGGCCATTTTGGGTTAGCCTGTATCATAAAAATGAATGAATTTCAACATTTATATATTATTAAATATTGTTTTGTTTATATGTATTTGATTAAATGTTTGTCTATATATAAATAGTATATTGTTGAATGTTATTAAGCATTTTTTATATGTGATTTGTAATGTTTTAAGTCAGCCATGTTTTACTTGTCCTGTTATATGTTATATATCCGTAGATGGAGTCATTTGTATTGTGGACAGGAAATAGCCACAGAGATATTGTAGAGAATTGATAGCCATATTGAAGCACGTGGTCACCTGGAAGTCTGTGGATCACTTCTGGTTAACACATTTATGATGTGGCAGTGCCCAATAGGAGGCTAGAGCTGTCACTCATAGTGATTAATTATCGATCTGGTGTGTTTCACATTTCATCATTAAAGTTTGTCCTCATTTTTGGTGGCCATTTTGGGTTAGCCTGTATAATAAAATTTAATTTCAACATTTAAATATTATTAAATATTGTTTTGCCTATATGTATATGATTAAATGTTTGTCTATATATAAAGAGTATATTGTTGAATGTTATTAAACATTTTTTATATGTGATTGTAACATTTTAAATCAGCCATGTTTTAGTAGTCCTGTTATATGTTATATATCCATGGATGGAGTCATTTATATTGTAAGCAGGAAATAATCACAAAGATACTGTAGTTAATTGATAGCCCTATTTAAGCACCTTCAGTGGAACAGGAACCTATCCCTGAGGAAGTTTGGTTCTAATGAAATGCGTTGGAGGTTCCTGCTCACGGTTTTCCAAAGCTTGCACCCATTGAAAAAATACCACGGCTGTCTGGGGTTCCCAGAATTCGGTACCATTTTGGTTGGACTACCCAGATCCCATTTTGGGTGATTCATATTTGTTTACATGCATTGTGTCAATAGTTTTCATGTACATGTTTTTAATCCTTACTTTTTTGATAAAGTCGATACTTACTACCCTATGAGTTTTTTTCTGATCTTGTTTTTGGTGCTGGGCTGTATTCCGAATTTGGAGGCTTTAAAGAAGTATTGGGTCTTGATTCATCATACCATCGATCAAAGTGGAATTGAGATAAGCTTAAACATTCTTATTTAATGTATGCACAATACTTACAACAATAAGTAAACGGGTTTTGAAAATACTACACTATCAGTGCCCTCTTGTCTTGTTGTTCATATATACATATATAAACTCATACACACACACGCACATATATATATATATATAGACACACACATATATACATATATAAACACACATATATACATATATATATATATATATATATATACACACACACACATATACAGTATATATACACACAGACATAGACACAGTACACATATACATAACTTACTGCTTCAGAGGCAGGGAGAGGCATAGTGGCCAGCAGTAGCAGAAGGAGGCGGATCCAAATTGGAGGGGCAGGGCTTAATCAAGGGGCAGCGGCAGGCGGCTCCGATGAAGAATAAAACAACAAAAAACAGTTCATCTTGGGGAGTGGGGCTGAGGACAGTGTGTCGGGGCCCCTTATGTGTGGGGGCACCAGGACGACTGCCCCTGTCGCCCTCCCTATTTTCTGGACCCGAGTAGATGACGTGGTATAAGGTTCACCGCCACATTAAGATGTCACTGAAGATCTATTTGCAGTGATTGTAGAAGTGTCGCTCAGTCTTGAGTATCTCACATATCCATGAGGAAAATTACATTAGGCACATATAGATCCAAAAATAGCAGTTTATCTGGGAATGTAGCAGTAAGAGACAACCAGCATTAGTTCACAGATCAAGAGGGGTTGGGTATGGAAGCCGGCGCTCTGGATCCCAATGTTCAGAATCTTCATGTCGGCATCCCAACAGGGTTAGGATAGTAAGTATCCTAACCCTATCCCTAAACCTAACCCTCCTTTCCCATAGCCTAAGCCCCCCTGCAACCTAACCCTAACCTCCACCTCCTGCAGCCTAAGCCTAACCCTTCCCCTCTGTGCCTAACCCTAAACCTCCCTCTAGTGCCTAACCATAACCCCTAACCCTGCTACTTAACGTCAGGATGCCTTTGGTCGGAATGCTGGCATACAGATTGTGACTGGTGTCAAGATTCTGGCTCCAACATTCTGAGTGCTGGCATCCTGACAGCCGGGATTTAATCTACATCCCATCAAGAGAGCAGAAAAGTATTTCAGCCGCTCCTGTGGCCTTTCTCAAGCTGTTATAAGAACAAATTATGAAAACTAATGATGGAAAGTCCAATGATAAATTCCTGCTGCTTAGTATATCTCAGGTAGGTATTTATCAGTTTGTGCTTAGACAGCTCCTTATAGTAGTAGCCAATGTAACAAGAAGAGTGGCAGATATTCCCAGAGTACCAACATATTGGTGTACATTTTTGCACCCAGTACATATGATTATGCCACATATTAGTTGTCCCAGTTCACATGATTATGCCATAAAATGATGCCCCATTTAAAATGATGATGCCACACATTACTGCTCCACTTCACATGATTATACCACATTCTAATGGTCTCAGATCACATAAATACATAAATATGCCACAAATTAATGCCCCCTCACTTCACTGGTGCAGTCACTGACATGGTCATGCTGATAAGAGAGGTCTAGTGAAAATGCCCAAAAAAGCACTGAATATAGTGCCACAGCCAAGAGGTTGAGGGGCTGATTCAGAGGTGGACAGGCAGGGATGCAGAGAGGGGGGAGCCGAGATACTGCCTCGGATAACCATCGCGAGCATCAGTTGCAGCTTTGGCCAGTCTGCATAAGCCAAAACTTACTCAGTCTGACTGGCTCCTGGCCACTCTTGAAGCCAGAAAATCTGCGTCCTACGATGCAGAGCCTGGCCTTGGCATTCCCAAGAAATGGGGGAGACATCCTCTCCGTGCTGCCTGAGCCTGGAGTGTGTAGAACTGCAATGGCGACAACAGCCACCTCTGCACAGAGTAAAGCACTTTGCACTTTTATTTTTCAGTAGAGATGAACGGTCAGACTCTGAGAAATCCAACAGAACCAAATTTTGGGGTACCCAGTCATGACTCAAATCTGTGCGCTCACCCCACTAAAACTCTCCATTTGATTTCTCATATCTTATAATGGAGCCAACATTAAGCATGTAATTATAATTGGCAATTTTTAATACATAATATGCTTTGCATACACAATAAACTTAAGTAGTTCAGAATTTTCGCAGAAAAGAGCAATGTGTGCAGGAGATGCTCTCAATGACGGGGAATTTTCAGCATTCCTAACTGTCTAACGAAAATTGCACCATCTGCAAAAAAAAAAATTTGCCTGTAGCATAAATTCATAATTAAAATCTGATAGCATGTCTAAAACCATACATTTAATATATATATAGTCAGTAATATGAAATAGCTTGTCAGCACATATAGATGTATTTTTAAAGATCTGATAAGGCAGCAGATAATGTAGACAATATAAATGATAATATTAAAAAGTAACTAGTCCACCAAATAGTCTGTTGGTATGCCAAAACATGTGCTTTACATATGGCTATATGGCCCTTTAATTGAAACAAATGTCCAGATTTTAGGTAATAATTTGTTACCAGAGATTTAATGCAAGTTGATGGTTCCCCTAAGCATGGTGGGTCTGCTGGAGGTTCCAAACACAAAGTGTGTCCAATACCAGGTAAAATGGAGTTCCTTGGAATAGAGGACCGTATTCAGAGTCGGTCGCGAGCACTGAGCGCTCGTAACCGACTCGATGTTGGTCCACGGGGCATACGCATGACGGAGACTGCTCCGTCGCGTGCATGCGTGAGGCCCCGCTAACGACGGATCACCCATCGTTAGCGGGCTCGAAGCAGACGGAGCGAGCTGTCGATGTTGATTGACAGCTCGCTCCGTTTGCTGGGCGGGCAGGGGGCGTGCCCGGCCAAACGGAGGCATTCCTTTCGGAACGCTTGCCATTTTGTGGGCGTCCCCACTGACATCATCAGTGATGTCAGTGGGGAGCTTCCTGCTCAAACATAGCAGGAAGCTCTCTGGGGCTTAAGGTTGACGAGACCATACCCTAGGGTCTCGTCGTAAGCCCCGATGGTCGCGATGGTCTTGACCATCGCAACTATCTCCCTTAGCAGTCGTTAGAGCTGTGGGTGTTAACCCACAGCCTAACGACCGACATGGAGCCGGCCGTTCAGGTTGCAAGCGGCTGCCCTGTTTCTGAGCGACCGCTTGCATCCTACGACCGCCTCTGAATGAGGCCCAGAGTCTCTGCTGGCAGATTGTATCGACTGATGTGTTTCACTGTTATAGCTTGCAGCTTTATCAAAAGCATGTCCATATAGCCAGAAAATGTGCCTTATACATTGGGTCTTAAAATGGCTGCTAATTAACAGCTTTACAGAACTATCAACAATATAACACATACAATTCTTTGAATATATATAACACAATCTTTATAGGAGGCAAACCTATAGTTTATATATAATTGAGTTTGATATAACTTAATTAAAAATGTTTCTGTTCTCTTTCCCGCTTGGATTACCTCCTTGTTTCAAAAAATTTGTAACCCAATATTTCTAGGATAGATATTGATCCGGTTGCATTGTCAGATCATGCGGTGGTGTGGCTTGAAATGGATTATGGGGGATTCTTGGGGGGGACATAGACAGTGGAGATTTCCCACTTACTTGGCCTCATCCCGTAGTTTCCAGCAATCCTTACTTTTAGCTTGGGAACATTACGTGGCTAATAATGAAAATCATAAGTTAGATCCTATATTATTTTGGCAAACGGCAAAAACCGTTTTAAAAGGTCATATAATCTCCTACACTAAGGCACAAAATGCGGTGCACTCTAGATCTTTTCTGGAGGCGAAAAAAGATTTGTCCCACTCATTTCATACATATTCCAGACAT
This sequence comes from Taudactylus pleione, assembly GCA_031769625.1. Classification (NCBI taxonomy): domain Eukaryota; kingdom Metazoa; phylum Chordata; class Amphibia; order Anura; family Myobatrachidae; genus Taudactylus; species Taudactylus pleione. Next base: position 5,377,502 of record JAUIMM010000126.1, on the reverse strand, counting down.
CCTACACGGGTGAACAAATTGAACTATATCACTAACAAAACACAGTTTAATACTCTTCTTTCCAAGGAAGCAGACAAGAAAAATTTAGCTTCTAGGTACAGATTTTACAGATATGGGAACAAGTCGGGTAGGTTACTCTCCCATCTCTTACAATACAAACGTCCTCCGGCTGTAATTACAGCTTTATAAGTTGAGGGAGGGGTTACAAGGACAAAGAAGGAAGAGGTGCTCGCTATACTAATGGAGTTTTACTCTAAATTATATAGTCAAGGTCCTATATCCACAGAGAATAAAACTAAATTTTGTGAGTCTGTGACTTTCCGCGAATCATGTCAGAGCGCATAGAGACTCTACTGGCACCTATTTCAGAGGAAGAGGTAGGCAAGGTTATTCAGTCCCTAAAAGCGCAAAAAAACTCCAAGCCCAGACGGACTCAGTGGTAAGTTCTACAAGATACTTAAGGATAAAATCGTGCCCACACTGACTGAATTTTACAACTCTATAATAAATAATGACACAATGCCATTATACTTTAATGTGGCATTAATTAGACTAATACCAAAAACAGGTAGAGATCCATTATCCCCGGCTTCTTATAGGCCAATCTCCCTACTTAACGCAGATTACAAAATATTCACAAAATTGTTAGCAAAAAGACTTAAAACCATAGTTCCCTTACTAGTACATAAAGACCAGATGGGTTTTGTCTGGGGGAGGCATTCAGTGACTAATGTTAGAAAGGTAATTGCCCTGATGTACCAGATTCAGACCTCCGGGGACCCGAACTCCAGTGTGTTACTCTCACTCGATGCGAAGAAAGCCTTCGATATGGTTACATGGGACCACCTTTTTGAGACACTGGGGAGGTTTGGGTTCCCGGGGGCCTATCTACACATCATTAAGTTGAAATACCACAATCCATATACACAAATATTTATCAATGGCCAATTGTCTCAACCATTCACAATACACGACGAGACAAGGCTGTCCTTTATCCCCATTGCTATTCGCTCTGGCCCTTGAACCACTGGTGGTGGCGCTAAGAAACTGCCCAGATGGCATACGGTTAGATTCAAAACAGTACAAATTGTCTCTCTTCGCAGACGATATGCTTTTAATGCTATCACAACCTGACACTTCTATCCCTGCCACTTTAAAAATAATTGGGGCATTTAGCTCATTTGCTGGATACAAAATACATTTTGACAAATCGGAGGCACACCCATTGAAAAACCCTCTCAGGGTGGTACGCACCCAACTGCATTTGCTACTTTTCGGGTAGCCTCTGATAAACTTAAATACTTAGGGGTATCTATTACTGAATCTATAGACAGTTTACATGCAACCAATTACAGCAAAGCCCTACTTTCTATTGAGAACTTAATACTAAAATGGCAACATCTCCCGCTATCACTCCTTGGTAGAAATGTGGTTATCAAATCGATTCTGTTTCCTAAGTTAACTTACCTTATGCAGATGCTACCTCTCAGAATGATAAATACCGACATGTAAATGTTTACAGCAATTATTGAAGTTTTTATGGAAGGGGGGAAGACCTCAAATTCCTTTCAGAAACTGACACAGAATAAATTAAAATTGTGTATAGGATTCCCTGATCTGATGGCCTTTCAGAATGCAACACATTAGATATGTCAAAGACTGGCTTCCGAACACATCAGTGTTCACAAATTTAGAACTGGAGAATCTAATATTTCATCCCTATTCACCGGCAGCTCTTGTGCAGACGCCGAGACATAAGATCCCAGTGCAGTTTTTACATAAGGTTTTATTTAAGGATACATATCTCTCATGGCTGACTATTAACAAAAAACTAGGTCACTCGGGTGTCTCGGCCAGATACACTTCAATTTGGGGAAATGTAAATTTTGAACCAGGACTCCAAAACTCAAATTTCCTTGGGTGTAGAGATGCAGGAATAGCTCAGATAAAGGACATGTTTGACCCAGGAGGTGTATTACATTCGTTCCAACAAATACAAGATAAATACGCTATACCACGCACACACTTCTTTATGTATCTACAAGTTCGACACTACGCTCTCACTTTCACTTCGTCACTTAATCATTTGCCGCCCGCAGACGGTATAGAAATGATACTTCATTATCTTAAGACTAACCCATACAGAATCAAACTGTTATATGTTAATCTCGAAGAGACTGACAAAGCCAAATTGTGGGCTACTACCTATGCAGTATGGACACCCTACTCAGAGGGACAGTGTCCATCTGATTACATCTTAAAATACTATCCCAAAACGATAAAATATCTACATAGTCACAGATGCAGTGGGGGATTGCCTGAAATGCAAGACACAAAGAGCTAACTTTTACCACTGCTTTTGGGATTGTAGAAAATTAGACGCTTTTGGAATAAAATCCTGAATTACATAAATGAAATAATGCAGCTATGGTTGCCTATGCATATCATACCTATGCTCTTTTGTAACTTTGATATATGGGTGCCTTTCTTACAAAATCATAGCAAATCGGAGGTATTTCCTTTCCTTACTGTTATACTGACGGTGGAAAAGAAATTGATTCTGCGAGTGTGGTTGAAACCGGTGGCCCCCTTACTATCAGTAGTTCAAACGAATCTGTTGGAGATTCTATATTTTGATAGATGATCTACCTTCCCAGATATAGAGAAGGGAGAGATTTTATAGTAGATGGGGAATTTTTATCCAACACTTAAATAGCTCATTACGGTCTGATATAATGAAAATATTTGAACCTACTGTGTGGTCTTTAAATAGAAGACTATCTACCTCCTCTCCATAGGTGAATGAGTATGCCTTCTGCCCCCACACCTTCTTAAATCAAGTGGATGGGTTTATCGGTTTTTGCCAGAGTGCGTGGTAATTTACATAATTGGCAACAGTACGATTATAGAGATGACTGTCAAGAGCTACAGTAAACATGTGACCTAATGGTCAGACAGGACCAGGTCCGCCCCCCTCCCTCCCTTGTTTCCCTTCTTATCTGTTTACATCCTTTGGATAGTGCTAAAAATTGTATATTTATTATGTCTACAGCTTAATGCTCTGATAGTTTAACTACAGATATCTTCTTGAATTTATGGTGTATTGCTGTACAGATTTGTTTATATATATATATATATATATTATATATATATATATATATATATATATATATATATATATATATATATATCAACCGATGTATGTAAACATTTTGCAAAATATTTAAGAAAAAGATTTACAAAAAAAAATGTTTTTGTTAGTGGGGATAACTTACCTGAATCCAGACCGAACCGGTTAGCAATTGTTTGAGGAACACCATAGTCATCATCCTTCAAAAAATGGGTAAGCAGGTCTAAATTCCAGTGGTGGTGAACTAATAATGGGGGGAGAAGATGATTATTTGAAATATTTAATCTCAACAGTGATGAAGATGACCACTGAGCCCTATTACAAAAAAAAGATATTATAAAATTATAATTATTTTTTTCTGATTTTAAAACAATTATAGGATGTTGGTTAACTTTCTTTTAGTCCACCTTGCAACAAAAAAGTAATGTTGTTTTATATTTCCTTTGTGGGGGCCCCCAAACAAACAAATACTGTCTGTAATCTGTAAAAAAATTCCCTCCCCCCTGTTGCGGTAGAAGTGTCTGATGGTTTGTAAATGAGATTTACTTTTAAGCTGTCCATTAATTTATTGCAATTAACACTTGTATATAACCCATTAAGCTAGCTTAATACTAATAAATAATGACAAAGACACCACTGCATTGGTTTAAAGATCAACATTATTTATTTATTATAATTAATTTTTATTCAATAAGGGTGGCAAAGAAGGATGCTACCACACACCAGCTCCAGCCAATTGACTGTCTTAAAAAATTGGGGGACAACTAAAACGCCACCCCTCTATAACGGCATAACCTGCGCTGTGCAGGACTCACCACCCTTTAATATGGCACAGTGTGGACGCTCCATAAGGAAACACCCCCTGTCCTCCCACAGGGGTAGGACATACCCGCTGTCTTTCAAAAGGGTAAGTGCCCCACAACGAGCACTTATGCCACCTGTGGCCGCTGGCTAGTAGCGCCTTCCCGACTTCTAACACCGCTTACCTTTACCTAAAGGTTAGTAAGACAAACAAACAGATAACTTTAAAAGCTTTGGGTGAGTGGGTGGGACTTCCAAAATGAAAGAGGCTGTACCATATTCAAATCTCTCCTTAAATAGCCCCTTCAAAAGGTATACGCCCCAAAACCTACTCATAGGCCAAATCCTATGACCAATCAATACCAACGAACCAATCAATCTAACTAGCAACAGGTTCCTAACCTCTACCCAATTATAAAAATTAGGCCACTTATATTGCTTTGTGCTTATGCAGCCCTCAGCTTATTTAAGCTGTCCATTAATTTACTGCAATTAACACTTGTATATAACCCATTAAGATAGATTAGTACTGTTAAATAACGACAAAGACACCACTGCATTGGTTTAAAGATTAACGTTATTTATTTATTATAATTAATTTTTATTCAATAAGGGTGGCAAAGAAGAATGCTACCACACACCAGCTCCAGCTAATTGACTCTCTTAAAAAATTGGGGGACAACTAAAATGACCCCCCTCTATAATGGCATAACCTGCGCTGTGCAGGAATCAACCACCCTTTACTATGGCACAGTGTGGACAGTCCGTAAGGAAATACCCACTGTCCTCCCACAGGGGTAGGACATACCTGCCATCTTTCAAAAGGGTAAGTGCCCCACAACGAGCACTTATGCCACCTGTGGCTGCTGGCTAGTAGCGCCTTCCTGCCACAGCTAGGTTCTAGAAACTGCAGCCTGCCATCCTCGAACAACCCCTAAGCCCAACAATGAGAAAATTTCCTTGAGTAATACTCTTAAACCGAACTCGGAAAGATGCACCCCATCTGACCTAAAGTATTGAGGACTCTGTAAAGTCAACAACGGGTGTCTAATTACTACACCCCCAGAAGAAGCCACAAATTTGAAAATGGCTGCATTGATCTTTTTCCTGGATTTGTCCACAGCCACCAGATCCCTTAAACCTCACCAAACAAACTCAAGTATCAACTTCGACCATACCACATGAGTCTCAGGCCAGCGTGAGGTCACCTCTACCAAATCAGCCTTGACTTTTAAAATAAGGTTGATTCATACATCATTGCCCCCAAGGTGCACAATTAACCAATCTGGCCTCCCCCAAAGTTGTTCCTTCCTGAAAATTAACTCCAAAAAAGCAGCCCACCTTAAACCTCAAACTCCTATCCATCTGACCCTTCGTCCCCACAACATCAGAGAAGCCTTCCTAGCTAACGAATGACGTTCAGCCCAAAATATGTAGGAATGACCCACAATCCATACTTGCTCCATTGATGTATGGGAAGCTGTAAATGAAAGGACCCCGAAAAGTCAGAATCCTCACCCAATAAATTCAAATAACTGAACAATTAACCAAGAACTGTGTTAGTGACAAAAAAGAACCCAAGCGAAGGAGAAAACTTAAAAACCGCCCGTGGACCTTGATATTCAGCCAATTGTAATTTAGGCCCCCTTGGACGAAAATTAAAAATCCCTTCACACCCCCAGTTTTTGAATGATAGCCATGCAAAAACTGATGGGTAAGCAGCATTTTTGGGTTAGCGCAACAAGTGCAACATCAAACCTTATCACAACATACATAAAACCTAAAAGCTGAAGACTTCCAATGGCCCATCTCCTGTACAGGTGAAGCTGACAAACCGCTGGCCGCTGTGCAAGTAGCCGCTCCTAATAAAAACTGCCCACCTCCTGCAGGCCGCAACAGCAAGTAATGCCTAGCTAAGCGCAAAGGGCAAATCTCAGCTACTACATTACTTTTTAAAGCCAACCACCAACCCCTGCCCATTTGATCCGTTTTTGAGCGAGGAATCTTACAAAGGACTGCCTCTCCCTTCAACACAACATTTTTCAATAACAAACCTGTATCCCCTGATCGCTTTTTTGAAGCCACTAACTTACTAATTCTAAAGGCCCCGAAGAAAGCAAAGGAAAAAAAACAGTTGAAACAGTACTGCCTTATATTCTGAATCTGCCACCGATTTTAGGACTACAAGCAGGTCTTGCAACAACCCCAAATCAATGGGCCTACGGGAATCAGCTGGGCGCGGCTTTTCTTTACCCCATCCCTTCAGTGCCTTGGACAGGACAAATGACCTAATAGGATCATGAACTTGATTAATTTTAGCATAGAAGGAAATCCCGGCTAAAGCAGAAGCCATGGAAGATTTGGACCTTCCCCGACTATAGCCTGCTGATACATAACATGATATGCCTCCCACTCATGCCAGGCTGATGAATAGGCTCACAATGTAGATGGCGCCAAGGATTTCCGTGCCAAATCCGCTATGCCTGATTGATAATCTGCCAGACATAAGGAGGACAGGTTAATCCGGAGGGTTCCACCTGTGGCACCAAAAAGTTAAACTAATCAAAGTTGAACCAAGACAAAGCGTCTGCTATCTCTTTATCAACCCCTGGCACATGTTTTGCTATAAAATTTATATTAAAATGTACACTTCAAAACGAGGTGACTTAAAAGACTAAGGGCCTGTGGTGAAGAGGAACGCTGGTTATTAACATCGTGAACAACTCCCAAATTGTTGCACTGCAAGACAATGTTCTGATTTGACAATTTTTTGGCCCACAGTTTGACGCCCACAATTATTGGAAACAACTCTAACAAAAGCAAGTTGGCTGTAAAACTGCGGGAAACCCAAGATGAGGGAGCAGCACACCATTCCCCCTGGAAAAAAGCACCGAAACCATAAGAGCAAGCTGCATCAGTAAACAACTGAATGAACGAATTTGACACTTGCCTGGAAGGCCAGATCAATTCCAAATTGCAGTTAATCAAAAATTCAGACCACACCCTTAAATCCTCCTTTATTTCCTTTGATAATCTTATAGTGTAGTGCGGCTTGACAACCCCTGCAGTTGCCCTTTCTAGCTTTCAGCAAAAAACTTTCCCCATAGGAATCACTCTACATGCAAAATTGAAGGAGCCAAGGAGTGACTGAACCTGACGCAGCTTCACCCTATCCTTGCTCAAGCACTCCTCTATTTGGGCCAAAAGCTTTTGGACTTTGTCCGCAGGAATGAGACAAAAACCTACTCCCATGTCCACCTCAATACCCAGGTAAGAAAGGCAACACGTAGGGCCTTACGTCTTGTCGTGTGCAATTGTGACCCCCATAGCTTTAAACAATGCACGGGCTGAAAACAAAAGATCTTGTCAAACGTTACTGTCTCTTGGGCCTATAAAGAGAAAATTGTCTAAATAATGTGCAATTCCCTTATGGCCAGTGCCTGCTTGGATACACCAATACAGAAATGTACTGAATTTCTCAAAGTAAGCAGAAGAGACAGAACAACCCATGGGTAAACTAATCTATCTAAGTAAAAGAGCCCGTCTAACTTGAAACCCATGAACCTCAGGGAATTGGGATGAAGCGGTAAAAGACAAAAATCAGACTCAATGTCCAATTTTGCCATCAATGCCCCAGGGTCAAAACCTCATATCAAGTCGAGGGCCTCCTCAAACAACTGATACCGAACTCTACAAAACTTCTCAGGAATCGCGTCATTAATAGAGGACCCATGAGGGTAAGACAAATGCTGGATTAAGCGGAACATCCCCGGAACGTTCTTGGGCACCACCAGGCGTGGGCTCAAATTAAAAAGGACCACACATGCGGCCCAATTTAATTTCTGCCTCCACCCTTTGTCTCACCGCATGAGGTAGTTCTCTTGCTGACCTTAAATTTCTGCACGCCACAACTTGAACCGATTCGATAATGGGCAAACAGAAACCTAAACTAAACACATCCCCCAAAAATAGAGCATCCTCTCTCCTGGGGTATCATGCCAGCCATTTATTCAATTTGGACAGAACTACTGGGGATGAAGCCTTATTTATTACTTCCGCTACCTGTACCCCTATCGGGCTGACTCCCCCTTCTGCCGACTTAAACTTTTTGACTGGATGATGCTCCACAAATTCTACAGGAGTGTCGAAAACAACAACTCGTGCCCCTGTAACATTTGGAATCATTGTATGCGAAGCATTTACCTTTCTGCCTGTACCCAGTGCCTGCTTTGGAGACAGGGGTGTGTTTTTATCCTGGCCCTTAAACGCATTCTTGCTCTGTTGTGTGACCTCTAACCAAACTTCCACATCTTTAAAACCTAAAGGCATGGTTGGGTTTCCGTCTTGCTTTCAACTAAATTTTTCATCGTATTCCCTCCATACGTAACCCCTTGATTTCATGAACATCTCGTGAACTAAAAATATGTATTTTAAAATGTTGGGATGTTCATTGGGCCTTGTATCCAAATATGATGTTGAAAAGACTAAGAAACCCCTCAGCCAGTGGTGGAAACTACGGAAAGCGTTTTCTCCCATGCCTCCCACCTTTTTAGCCCTTTCAACATCCTGCCTCATTTCTTCAGTCAACGTAAACACATATATGTACTAAATAGAAATTGTTAACTGGCTGGGAATAACGAGCTCTGCGGCTGGTGCAGGGGGAAGAGAGGGAGTTTCCACGCTGCTTGCAGCTGGGGGAACTGGAGGTAAGGGAGGTGCGGGGGGGCCATAACTGTTGGGAGGGAAGGGGGAGCTGAAAGGAAAGGGTTATTACTTGTGACAGTGGGTGCATGGGAATACCCAGGCAACCAAGGACATGGCATTGCATATCCAGATTGCCAGGGGTAATTGTATGGGCTTGGCGGTTGCTGAGCAGGGTTTAAAGCTGGTTGCCAATTCGGTGTCTGGTTAAAAACTGGTGTCGGCGGGGTATTGAATTGGTACAATTCTTGTATATTCTTGCGGAAAATAAATATTTGTACACCTACCAACCAGCAAGAATTCTGGCTTTCACAGACCGGTTACTTCTTCTTTAGGAAGCTCATCTATCCTCCACTCATTACCTGTATTAATGGCACCTGTTTGAACTGGTTAACTGTATAAAAGACACCTGTCCACACCCTCAGTCAGACTCTCCACCATGGCCAAGACCAGAGAGCTGTCTAAGGACACCAGGGACAAAATTGTAGACCTGCACAAGGCTGGGATGAGCTACTCGACAATAGGCAAGCAGCTTGGTGAGAAGAGATCAACTGTTGGTGCTTTTATTAAAAAATGGAAGAAATACAAGATCACTGACAATCTCCCTCGACCAGGGGCTCCATGCAAGATCTCACCTCGTGGTTTAGCAATGATCAACGGTGAGGGATCAGCCCAGAACTACACGGGCGGACATGGTCAATGACCTCTATAGAGCTGGAACCACAGTCACAAAGGTTACAATTAGTAACACACTACGTCATCATGGATTCAAATCCTGCAGCGCCCGAAAGGTCCCCCCTACTTAAGACAGCACATGTCCAGGCCCGTCTAAAGTTTGCCCGTGACCATCTGGATGATCCAGAGGAGAAATCCAGAGGAGAATTGGGAGAATGTCATGTGGTCAGATGAGACCAAAATATAACTTTTAGTATAAACTCCACATGCTATGTTTGGAGGGAGAAGAATGATGAGTGGCATCCCAAAAACACCATACCCCCTGTGAAGCATGGGGGTGGAAACATCATACTTTGGGGATGCTTTTCTGCAAAGGGGACCGGACGACTGATCCGTATTACGGAGAGGATGAATGGGGACATTCATCGTGACATTTTGGGGAAAAACCTCCTTCCCTCTGTAAGAGCATTGAAGATGCAACATGGCTGGGTCTTCCAGCATTACAATGACCCCAAACACACCGCCCGGGCAACTAAGGAGTGGCTCCGTAAGAAGCATTTCAAGGTCCTGGATTGGCCTAGCCAATCTCCAGACCTCAACCCAATAAAAAATCTGTGGATTGAGTTGAAAGTCCGTGTTGCCCGGCGACAGCCCCAAAACATGACACATCTAGAGAAGATCTCCATTGAAGAGTGGGCCAAAAAACCTGCTGCAGTGTGTGCAAACCTAGTCAAGCACTACAGGAAACGTTTGACCACTGTAATTGCCAACCGAGGTTACTTTACAAAGTATTGAGTTTAACTTTTTGATTGTCCAAATATTTTTGTTCCGCAAGAATATACAAATAAATTGTTTCAAAATCATACAATGTGATTTCCGGAATTTTTTGTTCTGATTCTGTCTCTCACAGTTAAAGTGTACCTATAATGGAAATTACAGACCTCTTTCATCTTTTTATTATTATTATTATTATTATTGTTTATTTACATGGCGCCACAAGTTTTCTGCAGCGCCTTACAAAGTACATAAACAAATAGATTGATTTACAGTGACTTACAGTACAGTACAATACATTACAGGACATGGATAATATACATTGCTACATTCACGACCATAACACCCAGATAAGCAACAATGCAAAGCATTCAAGTGTTAGGTGCCCTGGTAGAGAGTAAGAAGTAGATGAAGGTATAGTAAGGAGATGCACAAGAGGGTAGAGGGCCCTGCTCATACTTACATTCTATCTTTTAAAGTGCAAACAACATCGGTGGCTGTCCAAATACTTTTTTGCCCCACTGTAACTGCTTACTGTATAGTTAACCTCAATAACATAAATTTTCAGTCATTTCCAGTCAATTTTGACCACCTCACAGCTCAAAATATTATTTTCACCAATATAGGCCAAAGGCTGCAGTGAGCTGGCTGGCTAAACTAAGCAACAGAGCAGTGGCACAAACACACAGTAGTTTAATATAATATGGGACATCTATGAAACATTGCCATACATCAGTGGCAGTCAGGATGGCAGTTTATTCAACTATAAAAAGGTTTGTGGTCTATGCAAAAAGACAGTCACCAATGCCCCAAACAGTGCATAATGCAAAGAAAAGAGGTGCAAGATGGAATTGTCCTTGGGCCTATCCACCCTTATGTTATATATTAACAAACCAGTTTAACAAACCAATCACAATGACAGGGATTGCCACTTTTGTGGCTGAAGTGGTTGGTTTGGTGGTTGGTTTGCTTAAGCCCCTAAAAAGCTAGCTACCAATGGGCTTAAGGCAGATGACATTGTTGTTAATGATCAACTTAAGGCAGCTAACAGTGCTAATAGAAATCTATTCACTATAGTGGAAAGATGTCATTGTCATCCTCCATCTCACCCTCATCAGTGTTTACATAATCTTCACACAATATTAATTCATCATTGCTGGAATCTACCATTAAAGAAGTCTCTGTATTTTGATGTAATTGAAGGTAAAGCTCTTCCTCATGGAATTTATAGTTCATTTTGATGAATATCATCTTTTCCACATTTTGAGGAATTAGCATTCTACACTGATCGCTGACAAGGTTCCTGGCTGTGCTGAAAACTCTTTCCGAGTACACACTGGAGGATGAGCAGCTTAAGTAAAGCAAAGTTGTAAAAGGGCCTCCAAATTGCCTTTTATTTCTCCCAGTACTAAAAGTGACTGTCTGACATGCCTATTTGTACACTGCCAATAAAATAATCCTCAACCCTTCTATGGATGGTGATCATAACATTTTGAATTATGGTAGTGGTGTCACTAATTTTGGGCAATTTTTTGAGACCTTACCAGATGTCAGAATGTTGTGTTGACTCATCAACATCACCAGTGGGTCTCTTGGGAAAGCTTAGTTTTTTCCTGGGAGCAACAGTTGCCAGACAAAATGAAGGAGGAGATGTCATCATGTCATGTGCCACTTGAGCTAACAACATGCTCACCAGAAGCTGTTTGCATCTCTTTAAATCTGTGTTAGTTGGAAAGATAGACTTAATTCAAACCTAGGATCAAGCATGGTCGCCAAATTATAGTAATCCAATTTAAAGATGTTGACAACCCTTGGACACCTGGAGAAGCAAATACTTAGCAGAATAACTTTGCTTCATCTCCTCCTTCAGTCTCTTCAGCTGCTTTTCCAAAAGTCTAATTAGGGCAATCACCTTACTCAAGCATGTAGTTTTGGAACTCATTTCACAAATATATATTTTGAAAGGTTTCAGCATCATGTCCAACATGGAACATATTCTCCACTGTGCTGGACTAAGGTACTTCCCCCCTCCTCTCCCTATGTCATGGCTGTTGTGTAGGTTTGGATGGCTTGTTGCTGTTCCTCCATTCACTAAATCATATACAAGGTGAATTTCACATGGCTGCTACCTCTTGCTTCAGTTGGTTGCATGGCAAATAAAACTGTTCTTGCAGCTGCTGCAATCTTCTACATGCCATTGCTGAAGAGTAAAAATGTCCAATTTTTTGTGCCACAGACAGCATCACCTGCCTGTACCTGCATTTTTATAAAAAAAAAATCTTTACCACAAAATAGATTGTGTGAGTGTGAGCAAAACATGGGACATGTTCGAATTCACCCAGATGTAAAGCTTTCACAATATTTGTGGCATTATCAGAAATGACAGCTCGTTCAAGCCTGGTAAGCCATTTTGCTATGACATCCCTTCATTTTTCTAACAGGCTGACACTGGTATGCCTCTTAGTGAAGCCTGTGATACAGAGAGTATCCTGCCTGTGAATAAGCTGTTGTTTTGTGTTATCTACTACTGCTGCTGCTGAAGGAAATACACCAACCCAATGGGCTGTTACAGTCATGTAATCTTTAGTTTGACCACTACCACTTATCCACATATATGTAGTTAAGTGGACAATAGGTACAATGGCATTTTATAGGCCAATAATTATTTTTCTTTGATGTCCTGGTACAGACGAGGAATTGTTTTGCTGGTAAAATGGAACCAAGATGGAATTTGGTAGCAGGGACACAGAACCTCAATTAACTGTCTAAACCCCATTTCATTAATAAACAAACAAAAATGGCAGCTGCTCAATCAATCTAGCAGTACTAATCAGGTGCATGAAAGGGAGGGGTCAGACTAAGTAGAAAAAGGAGGGGGATTTAACCCCCTATTGTACCTCAGCACACTGAATAATACCTGCAACAATATATGAAGACTATATGGTCATAGAAATTCAGAGATATTAGTTGCATGCATTTGCAAATACATGGGAGGCTGCTGGGCCACGTCACGGCTTCTCTGTTACCAGCAGTCCCTAACACTAAGGGGTTCACGTCCGGGGCGCAGTGCACCCCAAAAAACATCCAGCCCAGGACCCCCCCAGGGCATCACACGAAAATTGAAAAAGAGTGACAGTGCAGTGTAAAGTATAGCTGTGTGTGAGTAATCATTAAGTGTGGAATGAGAGGTTAAAATATATGTGAAAAAATACATGAATAATAAACAAACATAAAAGGTTATGTGAAAAGCAACTATGTGTATTAAGTGGTGATGCCCTGAGGAGGCCCAGCCAGACCAGTCCCAGGGGCCCTACGCCCAAACGCTCACCCCAAATGTAAAATATACCAATTATAAGGCCTCATGATAAAGGCACATATATAATTTTGTCAAATGTAAGGCCTCATGATAAAGGCACATACATAAATGCATCCAAATTGAGAGCCAGCTTACCTGGGAGTCACCCCTGGGAACTCCAACTAGCACTACTAGAACCAGCATGCCCCACTAATGCTGGCTCCTTCATGCAACTCATAACAAACAAACAAAAATGGCAGCTGCTCAATCAATCTAGCAGTACTAATCAGGTGCATGAAAGGGAGGGGTCAGACTAAGTAGAAAAAGGAGGGGGATTTAACCCCCTATTGTACCTCAGCACACTGAATAATACCTGCAACAATATATGAAGACTATATGGTCATAGAAATTCAGAGATATTAGTTGCATGCATTTGCAAATACATGGGAGGCTGCTGGGCCACGTCACGGCTTCTCTGTTACCAGCAGTCCCTAACACTAAGGGGTTCACGTCCGGGGCGCAGTGCACCCCAAAAAACATCCAGCCCAGGACCCCCCCAGGGCATCACACGAAAATGGAAAAAGAGTGACAGTGCAGTGTAAAGTATAGCTGTGTGTGAGTAATCATTAAGTGTGGAATGAGAGGTTAAAATATATGTGAAAAAATACATGAATAATAAACAAACATAAAAGGTTATGTGAAAAGCAACTATGTGTATTAAGTGGTGATGCCCTGAGGAGGCCCAGCCAGACCAGCCAGAGGAGGCCCAGCCAGACCAATGATTCTCATCATTAACATCCTAATTAATGGTGTCTACTGACTGTTAGTGTTCTCACTGCCTGTCTGAAGTTCATTGAAAACACACAAATTTAAGTGAGTGCACATCAACTACTATGTACTGTGTAGATATTAAGGTGGTGGCTCTTGACCTACTGACCATTATTGTTGTTAAACACAGCACATGAAACAACTAGTATGAATGAACACACACAAAACATATTTTTTAATTATTTTTTATAAAACAACTGCCCATCAACTGTGACTCACTGCACAAATATTAAGGCAGCGGCCCTTGACCTACTGACAGTTAGAGTTGTTAAATACAGTATCATTGCATGATTGAAGTTGTATGGAGCAACTAGTATGAATGACCACACACAAAAAAATATATTTTAACTGTACACTATCTACAACTCGCTGCGCAGATATTAAGGCAGTGGCCTGTGACCTACTGACTATTAGTATTGTTAAACACAGTATCACAGCCTGCCTGGGCTGTCTGAAGTTATCTGAACACACACAAAAAAATTGTTTTCAATTATTTTTTAAAAACAACTGCCCACCAACTGCGACTCCCTTAGCAGATATTAAGTTGGTGCCCTTTGATCTACTGACCATTACTGTAGTTAAACACGGTATCACGGCCTGCCTGAAGTTTTCTGAGCATACACAAAAAAAATAGTTTTAATAATTTTTTTGGAAAACAACTACATACCAACTGAGACTCTCTGCGCAGATATTAAGGGGGCGGCCCTTATCCTACGGACTGTTAGTGTTGTTAAACACAGTATCACTGCTTGCCTGAAGTTGTATGAACACACACAAAACTTAAAAAAAATGTTTTTTTATTTTTTTATTAATACAAGTGACTCGAAAGGTTTTTTTTTCTAGTTTTTTTTAACAAATCCATTTTTTTTATTAATTAAATAGTAAACAGTCACTACACAGTGTACGCACAATGTACTCCAGCCTCCTAATAGCTTATTTTCTTTTTTTTTACAGACAGTCATACACATACAAAATGCCCAGTGTCCCTGCTTAAAGTTGAACACTCCCTCGCTGAGGCCACTCCACACAGACACTATGCTCCTGCCTTGGCTTCTATAACTAACTTGCTAGTTGCTAAACTCACTACCACTTTCAGTTTCACTAGAGCCCTGCCCATCTACATTACATTCCCGTTAGATCTCCAACGTGAAATGGCGCTCGAATATCCGCTGTAGGGACTTATGTGGAATCCAAAACACGTGAAATCCGACACTGGGAAGATGAGGTTTTCCCTCGTTTTGGGATCTGAGCTCGACAAAGATAACCGAATCGGTCAGGTACCTTAAGTTCGTTTCAAGGAAACAGAACCCGCTTATCTCTATGAGAAACACATCAGATCTGTGTGATGGGGAGAATAATACATATGAAAAAGTTTCAGAAACATCTAAGTTTAAATTGATTCATTTTACTTTGTCATAGACTGCATGTCTATGTTTTGTGTTACAGTAATAAGAGGTGACTGTATCTGTAACTCATTTATCTTCCTTGCTAATAAGTAGGGGTGTGCATCGGCCACTTTTCGTGTTTTGTGTTTTGGTTTTGGATCTAGATCTTTCTTCGTGTTTTGGATCTGGATTGGTTTTGCCAAAACCACCCTTCCGTGTTTTTGGTTCTGGGTTTTGTGTTTTGGATCTGTATTTTTTTTTTAAAAAGAATACAAACAATGTGTTGGTTTTTCTGCTCCTATGCTATTATTAACCTCAATAACCTTAATTTCCACTCATTTCCAGTCTATTCTGAACACCTCACACCTCACAATAGTGTTTTTATGTCCAAAAGGCTATGCTAAGCGACACGAGTGGGCGGAACAAACACGTGGCCCATCTGGGAGTGGCACTGCAGTGGCAGACAGGATGGCAGTTTGAAAAACTAGGCCCCAAACAGTACATAATGCAAAGAAAAGAAAGAGGTGCAAGATGGAATTGTCCTTGGGCCCTCCCACCCACCCTTATGTTGTATAAACAGGACATGCACACTTTAACAAACCAATAATTTCAGCGCCAGGGTCTGCCACACGACTGTGGCTGAAATGATAGGTTCATTTGGGCCCCCACAAAACAAGCTGGCAATTAATCTGTCCCTGCACAAACTGGCTCTTCTGAGGCAAGATGTTGTCCTCATCCGCCTCATCCACCGATTCCTCACCCTCTTCAGTGTTGTGTACATCCTCATCCTCACAGACTATTAACTCGTCCCCACTGGAATCCACCACCACAAGTCCCTCTGTATGTTCTGGAGGCTGGTCTCCCTGGAAGAGTTGATAATTCATTTTTATGAACATCATCTCCACATTTTCTGGAAGCAACCTCCTACGCCTTTTGCTGACAAGGTTCCCAGCTGCACTAAACACTCTTTCGGAGTACACACTGGAGGGGGGGCAACTGAGGTAAAATAGAGCCAATTTGTACAGGGGCCTCTAAATTGCCTGTTTTTCCTGCCAGTACATGTACGGACTGTCTGACATGCCTACTTGGATACTGTCACCGATGTAATCCTTTAACAGACAGACGCACGCTTGTCGCTGCTGCTTTGAGGATGCAGGTGTGGCTACTGTGCATACATTTCACACACAAACACAGAAAAAAAGATTATTTTATTTTAGTTGGAGCGCACTTTGGGGGCTACACCACCCTTTAACAGACAGACGCACGCTTGTCGCTGCTGCTTTGAGGATGCAGGTGCGGATACAGCCCAAACAATTCACAAAGACAGAAAAAAAAGAAGAATTTTTTTATTGTTTGTGGAGCGCACTTTGAGGGTTACACCACCCTTTAACAGACAGACACATGCTTGTCGCTGCTGCTTTGAGGATGCAGGTGCAGCTACAGCCCACACAATTCACAAAGACAGAAAAAAAAATAATTTTTTTATTGTTTGTGGAGCGCACTTTGAGGGTTACACCACCCTTTAACAGACAGACGCACGCTTGTCGCTGCTGCTTTGAGGATGCAGGTGCAGCTACAGCCCACACAATTCACAAAGACAGAAAAAAAAAATGTGACGTCATCACCTATACCCCAAGGTATCCTGTGGAACCCTATGGACTTCGTAGAAATAGAGATAACAAGGGTAAGTTCTTACCATATCTCATATTTTCTACTTCAGGGTCCATAGGGTATCCACAGGATACCTTGGGGATGTCCCAAAGCAGTATCCTTTAAGGGTGGGGACGCTCCTGTGCTGAGAGGAGAATCCGCCGCCCGAAGGAAGCATCCTGAGAGGCAAAGGTGTCAAAAGCGTAATACCTCACAAAGGTATGGACAGAAGAGTACATAGCAGCCTTGCAGATCTGAACTGCAGAGGCACCACGTCTAGCTGCCCACGAAGGACCCACAGACCTAGTGGAATGAGCCCTCACCAAGGAGGGAACTGGAAGACCTTCATGAAGATAAGCTTCTGAAATTGCCATACGAATCCAGCCTGCCAAAGTCTACTTTGAAGCAGGCCAACCCTTTTTACGGAAGCCATAGAGGACAAACAAGGTGTCCGACTTCCTAAAAGAAGAAGTGCGGTCAACATAAATTCTCAATGCCCGCACAACATCCCAAGTGGCATCACCCACTGGAAGTCCAGGTGAATTCAAAGCCGGCACAACAATTTCTTCATTGATGTGAAAATTGGATACCACTTCGGGAAGGAATCCCGGACGAGTGCGAAGCACCGCCCTATTCCTATGAAAAATCAGAAAAGGGGGTCTATAAGAGAGAACCCCTAAATCCGAAACCCTTCTGGCCGAGGCAATGGCCAGAAGGAATATGGTTTTAGCTGTAAGCCATTTAAAGTCCACTGAGTCCAGTGGTTCAAACGGTGGTCCCTGGAGAACTCTCAGGACCACAGCCCAATTCCAAGGCGCCACCGGTGGAACAAAAGGTGGCTGAATGTGAAGAACACCTCGCATAAAGGTGTGCACATCAGAGAGCGCAGCAATCCTACGATGAAACCAGACTGACAGGGCAGACACCTGCACTTTCAGAGAAGCCAGGCGAAGCCCATGATCCAGTCCAGCCTGTAGGAAAGCCAACACCCTAGACAGGCGGAACTCCCTAAGGGAATACCCTCTAGGTCTACACCACCGGAAGAAAGTATGCCACACACGATGGTAGATTCTTGGCGAGGAAGGTTTACGAGCTCTTAGTATGGTTTGCACCACGGAGCCAGAAAAACCCTCTGGCCCTTAGCATGACCGTTTCAACAGCCACACTGAGTCAGGTCCGGGTGAAGACAATGACCCTGTGACAGCAGATTCGGTCGTAATGGTAACCTCAGAGGAACGTCTACTGACAGACTCTGGAGGTCGGAGAACCAGTGCCGTCTGGGCCACTCGGGAGCTATCAACAGTAGCGTACCTCCTTCTTGATTTGAATTTCCGTATTACCCGCGGAAGAAGGGAAAACGGATGGAAAAGGTAGGCAAACTGGAACGTCTACTGGACGGACAGGGCATACACCAGAGACTCCTTTGCGTCTCTTGTTCGAGACCTGTACACTGGCAACTTGTTGTTGTGCCGGGATGCCATGAGGTCTATCTCTGGAAGACCCCACTTGTCCACCAGACTCTGAAAGACGTCTTGGTGTAAAGACCACTCTCCCGGATGCACGGCCTGCCTGCTGAGAAAATCCGCTTCCCAGTTGAGGACTCCCGGGATGAACACTGCTGATAATGCTGGGAGATTGCGCTCCGCCCAGACCAGAATATGGAACACTTCTGCGAGTGCTGCCCGACTTTGGGTTCCTCCTTGCTGGTTTAAATAGGCCACCATGGTGGTGTTGTCCGACGGGACCTGCACAGGGTGACCCTGGAGAGCCGGCTGTGCCAGCTGGAGAGCTCTTGACACCGCATGGAGCTCCAAAATGTTTATTGGAAGCTCCGCTTCCGCCCGAGTCCACCTGCCCTAAAACAAGTGTGGACCCATGACAGCTCCCCAGCCCCGGAGACTGGCGTCCATTGTTAACAGGACCCAGTTCGCCACCCTGAACGGGCGACCCTTGTTGAGGTGGGTCGTCTGCAAACACCAGGTTAGAGACAGGCGAACGTCCAGAGTGAGCCCCATCGTCTGGGACTTGAGACACTGAGGCAATCCATTCCATCTGGACCGGATCAATAGCAGCAGAGGTTTGGAGTGAAATTGGACGTACTCCACCATGTCGAATACCGACACCATTGAGCCCAATAACCTCATTGCCGAGTGTATCGACACTCGACGACACTGCAGACAACTGCGCACCCTCAACTACAAAGCAAGGATCTTTTCCTCCGTCACAAAGATCCACTGCTGCCTGGAGTCCAATAAGGCCCCGAGGTGCAGGATCCTCTGAGACGGGGTGAGAGTGGACCTCTGCCAGTTTGTCAACCAGCTGTGACGTTGCAGTACCGCAATCGTCAGATCCAGATGGTGTAAAAGCAGCTCTGGAGACCCTGCTATCAACAGGAGGTGTCCAGATAAGGCAACAGTTGGACTCCCTGTGTCCGCAGTAGAGCCGCCATAACCGCCATGACCTTGGTGAATACTCGTGGAGCAGTCACCAGGCCAAAAGGCAGTGCCCGGAACTGGAAATGTTCGTTGCAGATTGCCAATCTGAGTTACTGCTGATGGCGCAAAAGAATAGGGACATGCAGGTAAGCATCCTGGATGTCCAATGACACCATGTAGTCCCCAGGTTCCAGTGCCAGAATAATGGACCGCAGGGTCTCCATCCGAAACAGAGGCACCCTCATGGACTTGTTGAGGGCCTTTAGGTTTAGTATTGAATGTTAAGACCCATTGGGTTTCTGCACCAAAAATAGAATGGAATAGAAACCCAGGCCCCTCTGGGAAATTGGAACATGCATTCCCACTTAGAAAAATAATTGACCGCAAACGGATAAGCCACGGCTAAGCGCCTCTGGGGCTGAAACCGTTTACCTGGATTTTTCCACGCCTCCTCTAAATGATCCACTAATTGATCAGAAAGAGGGAACACCATAGCCTCATCCTTAATATCCTTAAAAAGGCATATATGAATGTGGCCACCGAAGGATCAATATCCTCAATAACTAAAGCCGAGTGGACCGCTCGAATAAGACCAGGGATATACACCTTGGACTTAGCGTCCGGCTCTTTGGTACGGAGAGGTTCTTGGTCAGATAGTTCCAGAATCTCCCCATCATCTGACGTCTCATCGTCATCCCCATAAGGAGCAGATAAAGATGCCACCAGCCATTTATGAGGCTGCAACACAGACTCCCCCTGTAAAACATCGGACAAATGCTGAATCGATGTAGTTGGAGTATTAACCCACGCAGGCTCCGGAGAAACATGGGAAGGGACAGGGAGACTGTGGGCTACCATCACTTGTCTCAGGAACTCCCGCATGGGTGACGACACCACTGACTGCTGGGACAAACCCGTCTGGGTAAACGCAGGTGGCGAAGCTAGCTGGCCCACAAGGGTTGTAATCGCCTTAGCGAAACAAGCCCAGGGAGGTTCCTGTACCGGGACCGTGTCCATAATCGGCCGTGACAGTGCCAGGCACTGGGGACATAACCCCTCCGCGTTACCCTCCCCCTCCGCTATTGGTACCTTACATTTAGTACACATGAGCTGGAGAGGAAAGTCAGTCTCAGACATGATGGTAAGTATGTGACACTCACACCTATACGTATTGGTATAGTGTGAATAACACCCTGCACACCGCGCACCGCAAGGGCTTTGAGCAGAGCAAGATCAGGGACAGTAATAAGGCTGACAGTAGAAAGTGAAAGTACAGACAGCAGGGCTAGCAGATTAGTCACATACAATGCAGAAGAAACAAATCCCTGCACTATTAGCGCTGGTTCTCAACTACTCAGACCCTTAGGCTGGTAGGACTCAGCGCTGCATACACTGACCTGTGACAAATGGAGGAGACCTATGCTGGGGGACCCAGACCGCAATGCTACCGCTCACAGGCTTCCAGCAGCGTTCACCATGCTTCAAAGATGGCCACCGAGGAGCAGAGGATGAAGGAGGCCGGCCTGGGGGAGGAGCGCTGACACACTAAGGCCAATCAGACAGAGCAGAGAGGCTGTGTGCAGCAGGGGAGGCGCCGGCTGTGAGACAGGGAAAGCACACTCCCCTGGCATGCATTTAACCCCTGGGACACCGCAGCGCATGCCGCTCAGCAGCGGCCCGCTGTCCCAGGGGGTAGTGGAAGCGCAGGTTGGTCGCCTGGCTCCACGCTGCAGCCAGTCCCCAGGGAGCCCCCTGCCTGGGGACTCAGGACCATGTGACCAGCAGGGACCCACCGCGGGACCCCGCTGCTTACCTGCTATGCCCTGGGATCCGGCCATGGTCCAAGACATCAGGAGGCACCGCTAGCCATGACCCCAGATGTCTACCAGCATCCCCGGATCAGTACCGGCGTTCTGGTACCGGCGGGGTGTAGGGGAGACGGCATGGACGTCAGTACTGACTGTCCATGCTGTACTCCCAGATGTGCAGCCAGTGCTGCCTTTAAAAGAAACTTCAGGGGCTCTTCATAGCCCCCCTCTGCACAGTGCCTCCGACTCCGGCCAGGCACCGACGAAACTGGGATGCCTTGGCCCGGGGGTGGGGTATAGGAGAGGGACCCAGATGCATCCTGGGAGGCTGAAAACATTAACTCTGTGGTGCCTGAAGACTAACATCATCACCTATACCCAAAGGTATCCTGTGGATACCCTATGGACCCTGAAGTAGAAAAATAATTTTTTTATTGTTTGTGGAGCGCACTTTGAGGGTTACACCACCCTTTAAACAGACAGACGCACGCTTGTCGCTGCTGCTTTGAGGATGCAGGTGGAATCTAGATGGGATTTGGAACCTGGGACACACTACCTCCATCAATTGTCTAAATCCCACTGCACTAATGGCGGATACCGGACACACGTCTAACACCAACATAGCAGTCAAGGCCTCAGTTATACGCTTTGCTTCAGGATGACTGCTGTCGTACTTCATCCTCCTCGCTAAGGACTGTTGGAGGGACAATTGTTTAGTAAAAGTAGTGGTGTTCCTACTTCCTCTCTGGGATGATGAACAACTCCCAGCAGCAGCAACAGCACTAGGAGGAAGTGGTTCTTGATCTTTCCCTATTTTATTTTATCGGAGAAAGTTTGGTCCTCCATTTATGTTATATTGATATATACGTGCGGCTAAGGCGCACACAAACACAGAAAATAATTTTTTATTTTTGTTGGACACTAGTGCACTTTGTAGGTTACACCACCCTTTAAGAAATGAGCCAGCCGGCCCTTTACTTATGGGACACAGGCGCATGCTTGGCACTGCTCCTTTGTTGATGCATGTGCAGCCACAGTGCACACAATTCACAAACACAGAAAATATTTTTTTATTTTGTTTGGAGTGCCCTTTGGGGGTTACAGCACCCTTTAACGGACAAGCCAGCCGGCCCTTTACTTATGGTACACTGGCGCACGCTTGGTGCTGCTCCTTTGTTGATGCACGTGCAGCCACAGTGCACACAATTCACAAACACAGAAAAATATTTTTTATTTTGTTTGGAGTGCACATTGGGGGTTACAGCACCCTTTAACGGACAAGCCAGCCGACCTTTTACTTATGGGACACAGGCGCACGCTTGGCGCTGCTACTTTGTTGATGCACGTGCAGCCACAGCGCACACAATTCACAAACACAGAAAATATATTTTTATTTTGTTTGGAGTGCCCTTTGGAGGTTACAGCACCCTTTAACGGTCAAGCCAGCCGGCCCTTTACTTATGACACAGGCGCACGCTTGGCACAACTTTGTTGATGTACGTGCTGCTACTGCGCACACAATTCACAAACACAAAAAAATATATTTTTTTATTTTGTTTGGAGTGCCCTTTGGGGGTTACAGCACCCTTTAACAGACAAGCCAGCCGGCCCTTTACTTATGGGACACAGGCGCACGCTTGGCGCTGCTCCTTTGTTGATGCACGTGCAGCCACAGTGCACACAATTCACAAACACAGAAAATATTTTTTTATTTTGTTTGGAGTGCCCTTTGGGGGTTACAGCACCCTTTAACAGACAAGCCAGCCGGCCCTTTACTTATGGAACACAGGCGCACGCTTGGCGCTGCTCCTTTGTTGATGCACGTGCAGCCACAGTGCACACAATTCACAAACACAGAAAATATTTTTTTACTTTGTTTGGAGTGTCCTTTGGGGGTTACAGCACCCTTTAACGGTCAAGCCAGCCGGCCCTTTAATTATGACACAGGTGCACGCTTGCACTACTTTGTTGATGCACGTGCGGCTACTGCGCACACAATTCACAAACACAGAAAAAATATGTATTTTTTTTGCACTTGGGGGGAGCACCCCTTTAGGACAGAGCACCCCCTGGACAACACTACAGCACCCCTTTAGGACTGGGACACTGCACAGGACTTTGCAGTGGACACAGCCACTATGGACAACTGACTGCACAAGACAGTCCAGCCAGCCCCTATGGACTTTGGAGGAGTGGACACAGCCCCTATGGACAACAGCAGCACAGCACAACACAGCCAGCCCCTATGGACTTTGGAGTAGACACAGCCCCTATGGACAACAGCAGCACAGCACAGCACAACACTATACTACACTACACAGCCCAGCCAGCCCTAATTCCCACCCTCCCTCTTCACTGTCCACAGCCGAGTGAGAAAATGGCACCGACGCGGGTACCTTATATAGAATCCCAAACCCGCGAGACCCGGAAGGCGGGATGATGACGTTTTGCCCCGATTTCAGATCTGAGTCAGGCGGGAAAAGTCGAGCCTAACTCGGATCGGCCTCGGATCGGGGGGGCTCGGGGGGGTTCGGATTTCAGAAATCAGAACCTGCTCACCCCTACTAATAAGTCATGAATCTTTTTGTTTTTCAATATATAATATAAAGGTATTTAAAATACATTAAACAGCATTATTACTTTTGTTATTTCTCATGGTCATAGGAGCTGTACTGTTACATAACATAAGATGGAGTCAAGTTTTGTAAACAACCCGCAAAAAAAGTAGTATTCCCTCATTACATTTCTTTATTTTAAATAAATAACTTTACAATAGAATGATTCATCCTTACTTTCTTCCAGCAAAATTACTTTACCGGATAATGAAAACTTAATCTGATGACACAGGAATTCCTCCTAAAGGAACTGAACATTAATTCCACTTGAGATTAATTTCCGTCTGATTATAACGGTTTCATCTATCAACTACAACATAGTACTATCAGTCTTCCTGTCATTTAAATATGTTTATGTACAAAAGAACTGTCACAATTACTTTCCCTTGTTTGTATATAAATTACTTACATGTAAAGCATGAACTGCCTCTACACTAGCGACTTAAAATATGCTCATTAAAAATTCATACATAGATCATATATATGAAATATAAATAAAATGTTTCTCATTTACCCTTAGAAATATAAATGTTATTGCACTATACCAAGGGCCATTTCTAGGGCCGGGCGACCTGTGCAATCGCACGGGGCACTCCGAATATGTCAGGTCCGACTCCTGCATCAGCGCTGATGCTGTGACAGCCTGTCTCCCTCCTCAACCAGTCGGGTGGCTACAGTAACTTTGCACGCACGGCGCGCATCCAATAGCCGCCTTCCCTCCTCTCCTCTTGGGTGTCACATGACAGGAAGGGGGTCGGTGCACACAGCTGCACTGACGAAGTCTGTCCGGACGCCGGCTGAGAGTGACCTCCGCTCTGACTGTCCTGCTGTTGGCTGCCCTCGACTCCTCACTCTCCTTCTGGATTCACTGACTGAGTGGTTGGCGGCGGCGACCACACTCCGGGCTGTGCGGCGCTGACTGGGCATGGGATGGAAGCGCGGCAAGCACACAGTCAGCAGCTTCACCACACCAGGTTCCAACGTCCAGTCCCAGGTAACTGAACTGCCCCTCTGCGGGGGGGAGGGGAGTGCGTGCAGCGTGTAAATGTTGCTGTCAAGTGTGCGGGGTGCAGGCTGCCTGCAGCAGCATGTTGGGGCCTGGGGGGGGGGTGCACAGCATGTGCTATGTCTGGGGGGGTGCAGTGCAGGATGTGTAATATCAATGAGGGGTGCAGCATGTGCTATGTTAGTTGGGGGGGGTGCAGCATGATGTGTAATATCAATGGGGAGGTGCAGCATGATGTGTAATGTCAGTTGTTATTACAGTAAGGGTGTGTGTACAGTATTCTGTGTCAGGGGGGTATGGAGCATGCTATGCCATGGGTGTGTGTAGCATGCTATGCCAATCTAGTGTGGACATCTGAAGCCACGGGGGTGTGGAGCATAGTGTGACACACAACAGAAATTTTAGTGAAAATATTACAATATTACAAGGGGGGGCGCATTTTGAATGCCTCGCACTGGGAGCCAGATTGGCTAGAAACAGCCCTGACTATACCTCCTCTTGTTCCTATGTTGAAGACTCTGGTTGCTGTCCTGTGATCCCCGAGTGGTGCAGGGTGAGAGCCTTTTCCCACTCTATCCTTTTCCGCAGCACTAGCTTCTAGTGTTGATGAGGGGCTTTGTCCAAGAAGAGGTATGGTGCAATAACATTTATATTTTTAATGGGTAAATGAGAGACCTTGGAAACCCCCACCGTGACACATCCAACCTTACTGGTAAGCAACCACCTATTTGGAAACTACATCAATAAGACGTGCATAACCAATGGGATTGCATTGGATGATTGGACATTGGTTATGTAACTGACATTTAGGCATTATTTTAGGAAATATAAGGAACCTTTCCTTGCATACATGTTCCTTATCTTGAAACAGACTTATACATTGTATGCCCCTAACTGGGGCCAGAGTGCTTAGCTTTTATTGATTATATCTCTTCATACACATATGATATATTGATTTTTTTATTGCTACTAACCTTGTTATTTTATATATATGACCTGTGTATACATTTTTAATAAATTATCATATTTTAAGTCGCTAGTGTGGAGGTAGGTCATGCTCTATGTTTAAAATGATGGGCCTGATTCAGCACGGATCGCAATTGCAACGGCGTACCCAGATTGGCCGATTGAGTCTTACTGCGCATGCATATGCACCACACTGCATGTGTCGCACTGCGATTATGCACACAAACAGGAATCCATTGCAGAGTGAGTGACAGGCCGTGAGCATTTGGGGGTGGTGATTTGGGAGAGGTTGCAGAAATGCAGGCATGTCTATCTGTATGACTGCCGTTGCATGGGCATGCTTAAATTATCCACTGCGAATGCCTATGCAGCCTGAGTACTCACTGCGTGCAATGAAACTTGCATTTTCTGTGACGTGTTAGACCTGATGCAATTGTGCGTGATGAGCCGATGTGCTTCGATACCGATGTACAGTGAAGTGTGGGCAGGTGAGCAGAGCCTTTTCTGTCATACTTAGGTATACTCCAAAGTAGGGGTGAGCGGGTTCGGATTTCTGAAATCCGAACCCCCCGAGCCCCCCCGATCCGAGGCCGATCCGAGTCAGGCTCGACTTTTCCCGCCTGACTCGGATCTGAAATCGAGGCAAAACGTCATCATTCCGCCTTCCGGGTCTCGCGGGTTTTGGATCCTATATAAGGTACCCGCGTCGGCGCCATTTTGTCACTCGGCTGTGGACAGTGAAGAGGGAGGGTGGGAGTTAGGGCTTTCTGGGCTGTGTAGTGTAGTGTAGTGTAGTGCAGAGTAGTGTTGTGCTGTGCTGTGCTGTGCTGCGCTGCTGATGTCCATAGGGGCTGTGTCCACTACTTCAAAGTCCATAGGGGCTGGCTGTGTTGTGCTGTGCTGCTGTTGTCAATAGGGGCTGTGTCCACTACTTCAAAGTCCATAGGGGCTGGCTGGACTGTGTTGTGCAGTCAGTTGTCCATAGGGGCTATGTCCACTCCAAAGTCCTGTGCAGTGTCCCAGTCCTAAAGGGGTGCTGTAGTGTTGTCCAGGGGGTGCTCTGTCCGTCAGGGGTGCTCCCCCCAAGTGCTAAAAAAAATAATATTTTTTCTGTGTTTGTGAATTGTGTGCGCAGTAGCCGCACGTGCATCAACAAAGTAGTGCAAGCATGCGCCTGTGTCATAAGTAAAGGGGCGGCTGGCTTAACCGTTAAGGGGTTCTGTAACCCCCAAAGTACACTCCAAACCAAATAAAAAAATATTTTCTGTGTTTGTGAATTGTGTGCGCAGTAGCCGCACGTGCATCAACAAAGTAGTGTCAAGCGTGCGACTGTGTCATAAGTAAAGGGTCGGCTGGCTTGACAATTAAAGGGTGATGTAACCCCCAAAGTACACTCCAAACCAAATAAAAAAATATTTTCTGTGTTTGTGAATTGTGTGCGCAGTAGCCGCACGTGCATCAACAAAGTAGTGCCAAGCGTGCGCCTGTGTCATAAGTAAAGGGCCGGCTGGCTTGACCGCTAAAGGGTGCTGTAACCCCCAAAGTACACTCCAAACCAAATAAAAAAATATTTTTTGTGTTTGTGAATTGTGTGCGCAGTAACCGTACGTGCATCAACAAAGTAGTGCCAAACGTGCGCCTGTGTCATAAGTAAAGGGCCGGCTGGCTTGACCGTTAAAGGGTGCTGTAACCCCCAAAGTACACTCCAAACCAAATAAAAAAATATTTTCTGTGTTTGTGAATTGTGTGTGCAGTAGCCGCACGTGCATCAACAAAGTAGTGCCTAGCGTGCACCTGTGTCATAAGTAAAGGGCCGGCTGGCTTGACCGTTAAAGGGTGCTGTAACCCCCAAAGTACACTCCAAACCAAATAAAAAAATATTTTCTGTGTTTGTGAATTGTGTGCGCAGTAGCCGCACGTGCATCAACAAAGTAGTGCCAAGCGTGCGCCTGTGTCATAAGTAAAGGGCCGGCTGGCTTGACCATTAAAGGGTGCTGTAACCCCCAAAGTACACTCCAAACCAAATAAAAAAATATTTTCTGTGTTTGTGAATTGTGTGCGCAGTAGCCGCACGTGCATCAACAGAGGAGCAGCGCCAAGCGTGCGCCTGTGTCCCATAAGTAAAGAGCCGGCTGGCTCATTTCTTAAAGGGTGGTGTAACCCACAAAGTGCACTACTCTCCAGCAAAAATAAAAAAATATTTTCTGTGTTTGTGTGCGCCTTAGCCGCACGTATATATCAAATCGATATAACAAATGGAGGACCAAACTTTCTCCGATAAAAATAAAATAGAGAAAGTTCAAGAACCACTTCCTCCTAGTGCTGAAGCTGCTGCCACTAGTCATGACATAGACAATAACATGCCATCAACGTCGTCTGCCAAGGCCGGTGCCCAATGTCATAGTAGAAGCCACATACAATCCCAAATGACAAAGTTCAGGAAAATGACCTTAAAAAAAACATTTAAATCATCTGAAGAGAAACGTAAACTTGCCAATATGCCATTTATGACACGGGGTGGCAAGGAACGGCTAAGGTCTTTCCCTATGACTAGTGTGTGTCATACTAGTATGACTAGTATGTTCATGACCAGTGGTTCAGCTTCATGTGATGATGGAAGCCCTCCTCCCGCTAAAAAAATCAAACGAGTTAAGTTGGCAAAAGCACAGCAAAGAACTGTGCGTTCTAAGAAGATATCACAAATCCCCAAGGAGAGTCCAAGTGTGGTGACGGTTGCGATGCCTGACCTTCCCAGCACTGGACGGGAAGAGGTGGCTCTTTCCACCATTTGCACGCCCCCTGCAAGTGCTGAAAGGAGCACCCACAGTCCACTTGCTGATATGCAAATTGAAGATGTCACTGTTGAAGTACAACAGGATGAGGATACTGGTGTAGCTGGGGCTGAAGAGGAAGTTGGCTCTGAGGATTCTGATGGTGATGTGGTTTGTTTAAATCAGGCTCCGGGGGAGACAGTTGTTTTCCGTGGGATGAAAAAGCCCATCACGGTCATGCCAGGGCAGAAGCCCAAACATTCCACCTCTTTGGTCTGGCAATATTTCTATCCAAATCCGGACAACAACTGTCTTGCCATATGTACCATATGTAAAGGTGGAATAAGTAGGGGTAGGGACGTTAACCACCTAGGAACATCCTCCCTTATACGGCACCTGCAGCGCATTCATAATAAGTTACTGTCAAGTTCAGAAACTTTGGCTAAGACCGTAAGCAGTCCAGGGACACCTAAATCCCGTTGTCCTGTTGTATCTAAGCGCCTGTAAACCACACCGTCAACTCCCTCCTCGTCAATTTCCTCCTTATTCTGGATCGGAAGTAGTCCTGCAGGCCATGTCACTGGCATGACTGACTCTCCTATCCGGGATTCCTCCGGAGGATCCTGCATTGCTATGCCTACTGCTGCCGCTGCTGCTGTTGCTGCTGCTGGGAGTCATTCATCATCCCAGAGAGGAAGTAGGAACACCACTACTTTTACTAAACAATTGACCCTCCAACAGTCCTTAGCGATGAGGATGAAGTACGACAGCAGTCATCCTGAAGCAAAACGTATAACTGAGGCCTTGACTGCTATGTTGGTGTTAGACGTGCGTCCGGTAACTGCCATTAGTGCAGTGGGATTTAGACAATTGATGGAGGTAGTGTGTCCCCGGTTCCAAATCGCGTCTAGATTCCACTTCACTAGGCAGGCGATACCGAGACTGTACAGAAACGTCAGAAAAAGTGTCCTCAGTGTCCTGAAAAATGCTGTTGTACCCAATGTCCACTTAACCACGGACATGTGGACAAGTGGAACAGGGCAGACTAAGGACTATATGACTGTGACAGCCCACTGGGTAGATGTATCACCTTACGCAGCAACAGCAGCAGCGTCACCAGTAGCAGCATCTCAGAAATGCCAGCTCGTTACAAGGCAGGCTACGCTGTGTATCACCGGTTTCAGTAAGAGGCACACCGCCGACAACCTCTTAGAGAAACTGAGGGAAATCATCGCCCAGTGGCTTACCCCACTTAGACTCTCCTGGGGATTTGTGATATCTGACAACGCCACCAATATTGTGCGGACATTACATCTGGGCAAATTCCAGCATGTCCCATGTTTTGCTCACACAATAAACTTGGTGGTGCAGAATTTTCTGAAAAGCGACAGGGGCGGGGAGGAGACGCTTTGGGTGGCCCGAAAAATTTCTGGCCACTTTCGCCATTCAGCGACTGCGTGCCGAAGACTGGAGCGCCAGCAAACACTCTTGAACCTGCCCCGCCTTCACCTGAAGCAAGAGGTTGTGACGTGGTGGAACTCAACCCTCTATATGCTTCAGAGGATGGAGGAGCAGCAAAAGGCCATTCAAGCCTATACATCCACGTATGACATAGGCAAAGGAGGGGGTATGCACCTGACTCAAGTGCAGTGGAGAATGATTTCTGTGTTGTGCAAGGTTCTCCAGCCCTTCGAACTTGCCACACGTGAAGTCAGTTCAGACACTGCCAGCTTGAGTCAGGTCATTCCCCTCATAAGGCTTTTGCAGAAGCAGCTGGAGAAAGTGAAGGAGGAGCTAAGACAGAGCGATTCCGCTCAGCATGTGGGACTTGTGGATGAAGCCCTTCATTCGCTTTGCCAGGATTCCAGGGTGGTCAATCTGTTGAAATCAGACCACTAAATTTTGGCCACCATGCTCGATCCTAGGTTTAAAGCCTATGTGGTGTCTCTCTTTCCGGCCGACACAAGCCTGCAGAGGTGCAAAGACCTGCTGGTGAACACACTGTCAGCTGAAGCGGAACGTGACACGTCAACAGCTCCTTCTTCATTTTCTCCCGCAACTGGGGCTGCCAGGAAAAAACGTAGCTATCCTAAGCAACCCGCTGGCGGTGATGCAGGGCAGGCAGGACCAAGTTTGGACATATGGTCCGGACTGAAGGACCTGGCAACAATTTCTGACATGTCTACTGTCACTACATATGATACTGTCACCATTGACAAAATGGTGGAGGATTACATCGGTGACAGCATCCAAGTAGGCATGTCAGACAGTCCATACCTGTACTGGCAGGAAAAAGAGGCAATTTGGAGGCCCCTGTAGAAACTGGCTCTATTTTACCTGAGTTGCCCCCCCTCAAGTGTGTACTCTGAAAGTGTTTAGTGCAGCTGGGAACCTTGTCAGCGAAAGGCGTGGGAGGTTGCTTCCACAAAATGTGGAGAAGATGATGTTCATAAAAATGAACTATCAACGCTTCCAGGGAGACCAGCCTCCAGAACGTACAGAGGGACCTGTGGTGGTGGATTCCAGTGGGGACGAGTTAATACTCTGTGAGGATGAGGATGTACACAACACTGAAGAGGGTGAGGAATCGGTGGATGAGGAGGATGAGGACGACATCTTGCCTCCGTAGAGCCAGTTTGTGCAGGGACTGACTAATTGCCAGCTTGTTTTGTGGGGGCCCAAATGAACCAATCATTTCAGCCACAGTCATGTGGCAGACCCTGGCGCTGAAATGATTGCTTTGTTAAAGTGTGCATGTCCTGTTTATACACCATAAGGGTGGGTGGGAGGGCCCAAGGACAATTCCATCTTGCACCTCTTTTTTTTCTTTGCATTATGTACACTTTGGGGCCTAGTTTTTCAAACTGCCATCCTGTCTGCCACTGCAGTATCACTCCTAGATGGGTCACGTGTTTGTGCCACCCACTCGTGTCGCTTACCATAGTCATCCAGCTACCTCGGTGCAACCTTTTGGACATAAAAACACTATTGTGAGGTGTGAGGTTTTCAGAATAGACTGGAAATTAGTGGAAATTAAGGTTATTGAGGTTAATAATAGCATAGGAGCAGAAAAACCAACACATTCTGTGATTTTAGCTGTTTTTATGCTTTTTAAAAAAAATACAGATCCAAAACACAAAACCCAGAACCCAAAACACGGAAGGGTGGTTTTGGCAAAACCAATCCAGATCCAAAACACGAAGAAAGATCCAGATCCAAAACCAAAACACAAAACACGAAACGTGGCCGGTGCACACCCCTACTCCAAAGTTTTGACTACAAAAATGATAAGAAAAAATCAAACAAAATATTAGAAATATCTGCTTTGGACGAGGGTTGTCCAAAAAGTAATGCCTAAATGCTCATAACTATGAAATAATATGCAATTTTTATTTGAAACTTTGTCAGTTTGTAGTTTAATATGTGTGCTAGCTATATATGTATTTTTGTTTAGGTAGTCCAAGAAATACCATGGAATCCAAGATGAAACAAAGAGCCATCATTGAATTTCGGGAAAAAGAAGGCTGCAGTGCTACAGAAATCCACAGAAGACTGAGAAAAGTGTATGGTGAGTGTACAATTGACTATAGCAATGTCAGAAGGTGGATGAAGCATTTTCAATCAGGAGAATCGTCCGTGTGTGACAAACCTCGTGGTGGCAGACCATCAACTGCAGTGACAGCAGAGAACCGACACAAAGTCGATGCCATGATTCAGAAAGACCATTGTGTGACCATCAGAGATATCATAGATGAACTTGAATGTAGCCATGGCACTATAAAACACTAATCAATGATTTGGGATATCGTAAAGTGTGTGCTAAATGGGTTCCAAAGTAATTAACTAGGGATCATAAGGCCTAGAGGGTGGAAGTGTGCAATGACCTTTTGACCAACTTTGAAGCCAACCCTGAGACGTTTTTGGAAAATGTCATTGTAGGAGATGAGACCTGGGTATTCCTTTATGACCCAGAAACAAAGGCC
The DNA here is from genome assembly GCA_031769625.1 of Taudactylus pleione. NCBI lineage: Eukaryota > Metazoa > Chordata > Amphibia > Anura > Myobatrachidae > Taudactylus > Taudactylus pleione. The sequence goes on along the minus strand of JAUIMM010000126.1, from coordinate 5,344,679 downwards.
CAATCAAAGCAATGGAAACACCCAGGTTTACCTAAGCCAAAAAAGTTGAAATCACAGCAATCCATAAACAAAATCATGGCCACATTCTTCTGGGATTGCTGAGGTGTTATTCTCATCGATTACTTGGAACCAAACCAATCAATCAACAGTGATCAATACATTATTACACTTAAGAAGCTGAAAGAAGTCATCCGCAAAAAAGGTCAACAATTCCACTGTCAAATGTCATCTTACACCACAACAATGCTAGACCTCACACTTCGATGGCAACATATGGAGCCATTGCCAAAATGGGGTGGCCAATAATGCCACAACACCACACAGTCCTGATTTGGCCCCTTCTGACTTTCATCTGTTTGGCTCTCTCAAATACTGTCTCCGGGGTAAACATTTTGAACACATAGAGGTTGTTAAAAACACCATACGTTCCTGGGTCAATCACCATTGAAATTTTTCCAAAGTGGATTCACAGCTTGGGTTGAGAGGTGAAGAAAATGTTTGAGGGCAGATGGTGAATTTTTTGAGTAGAGTCATTCTGTTACTAAGACTTCAAAGTATTTTACTGCAAATTTTCAAATCTGTATCTATAATAAAATTTGAGTTGTTAGGCATTACTTTCTGAACAACCCTCGTATTATTCTAATCATTTGTATAGTCAAAACTCTGGAGTAAAAAGTGTATGACTGAGGCACTGCCTCCCCTGTCTACCTTTTCCGCACAACTCTGATCAAAACACACCAAATTTCCAGCACTATATACTGCTGCACCTTTGTATAATGCCCACATGTACCCTCGGGTTCATATATGTGTCTGTAAATCTGGCTCTGATACTAGCCAGTGCCTCCCCAGCCATTTACCTCACCGCAGGTCACTGCCGATGTATACGCAGGACAGCGAGGTATTATGGATGTGAGAAAGCAGTAGTGGGCATCTCTATGCTGGCTGAGTGGTGGCAGACATTAGCATATTTCCACAGCTGCATTTTGTGCAATTACGCAGCTGCGATCGCAATTGCGACACATGCTGAATCAGGTCCTATATTCGAACAAGGGAAAGCAATTGTGCCAGTTCTTTACACATGTACAGTATATTGTTATTTTTATGTAGGGGAGGGAAACCCTTTCTGTAGAAAAAAAGGGCAGCATTTACTAGGAAATCCCTTGCATACACCACTTATGTGCAGGTGTGGTGCATGTTTTATAACTTAAATATATTTGTTTGCTTTAAAATGTCTCAAGTTATTTTACATAATCATATAAAAGAGGTATTTAGTTCACTGGCGCTTTCCCTCTAATTAAAATTCAACAGTGGCCAAAGGAATGAAATAAAAATGGCTTTAATCAACAACATAAATTATCCCAATAGGGTAAAAAATAAATACATCAGTAGCAGGCAATGATGTGGTAAAACTTCACTAAAAACAACTTCAATAAATATATGATGTAATTAGTGATACAATAGCTGCTTGATAAAGTGTCCATGCATAAGAATATAGTATAAGATCACTTAAAACATAAAGTGTCTATGCATACAAAAGAACAAACAAAAGGTTGGATTCCTACCATAAGGTAAAGTATGGGGCCCCTTGGCCTTCCGGACCTAGGAACTCCGGAGGGCTAAAACAAGGGGAAGGATGTAATGGGCCCCAAAGCTTGTATCAAATGGTCTCCAACCAGCAGTCACTCAGCCAATGCGTTTCGACCGTCTCCTGGGTCTTTGTCAAGGCTGGACATAAAGTGACTGATCAGGGTTTATATACTGTTGGAATAACTTACTTCCTGTTTGGGAATGCCTCAAAACAGGAAGTGATGTAGGAGCCTCAAAAGTTATCAATATCGCGAAATAAATAAACATTTGTACAATTTCATATGTGGATTCACCTAATAGGGCGGAGCTATATAATTTATAAAACATAACTAGTATAAAAGGGGAAGAAAAGAGAGTATCTAATACAGTAATTTTCCAGGAGTGATGTCACTTCCGGGTTCCCTTCATGCATGCGGACAAACTAGTTATACTACATGGTTCCCTTTGAAGTTGCCTCGTGAAGGTCAGACTTCCTGGTTCCGTCTAAAAACAAGGACGCCAATCAATGAGGCTTCCTTACACATTGCGCGGCTTACTGAACTTCCGGTGTTCGCCGGAAGTGATGTAGCGCAAAGTCACGTGTTGTCCTTAGTGTTGAGTAGCAGACATTTTGTTTAAGGGCACATATTTTCATCACAGCGGGAACGATTCCTTATTTTACTTATATGCCAGACTTGCGTTGTCCTTTTCTTTACATAATTAATTCTCGTCATTAGAATATATTTTCACATAAAATAAAAAATAATATGAATAAGAGTATTATTAGAAGGTATTCATTGGTAAATGAACAGTTCATAAAAAACAATCAAAAGCAAATATTAATGAATGGTGGGGCTTAAATGAGGCTAATAGAATAAATATTATTGAAAATTAAGAAAAAAGTGGAATTTAATGAAAATGTATTTACAAAAACCACTTAAGTTCAAAGTCTGCGTTTAGACCTCCAGGAACAAGGGTTTTCAGATTAAAAATCCAACGCATTTCAGCCCTTGCTAAATGATCTTCAATATTTTTCTGTCTCCAATTTGGTCTGAAATTTTTAATCCCTATGAAGTACTTTAATCCTACACAAGAGCAGTTGTGTGATCTTTTAAAATGTTCCGGTATTGAGTGTGGAACGGTTTCCTTTTTAATGTTCATCACATGTTCTCCTATACGTGTTTTTAGAGGTCTGGTGGTCCTCCCCACATACATAAGGCCGCATGTACACTCCAAAAGATATATGACGTTATTAGTATTATATGTAATGAATTGATTGATTTTATAAACTTTGCCATTCACAGAAAATTCTTCAGTTTTTGTTCCTTTTCCCTTAATAGTGCGACAAGCGACGCAAAGTCCACATCTATGAAAACCTTTAGTTCTTATGTGGGATCTTTGTATTTCATCTGATGAGCTTTTTACTAACTTGTTCTTTAAATTGGGTGCCTTCCGGTAAATAAAAGATGGGTTTGGTGGAATGATTTCTTTTAGTATCGGATCACTCAACAAAATTTTCCAATATTTCCTTATGGTCCTCTCTGTATCTCTGTACTCACTGTTATATTGTGTGAAGAATGCCCATTCTGCTTTGTTGTTCTTCTTTTGATTTCTTAATCTTGGTACTAGGAGCTTTTTTCTTTCAGTTTGAAGGGCCATTTCCTCTGCTTTTTTTAAAAAAGTGGGTTCATAGCCACTTTGTAAAAACTGGTCTTCCATAGTTTTAATTTGTTGTTTCAAGACTTCTTCCTCCGTACAATTACGTCTAAAACGTATATATTGGCTCCTTGGGATTCCATCAAGCCATTTTTTGTGGTGTTCACTAGTGGTTGGGATATATGTAATGGAATCCGTGGGTTTTTTGTATCCTCTAGTGTGAATTTTGTCCTCTTTAATATAGATTTCCAAGTCCAAAAAATGTAAGAGGGTTTTACTAGAAGTGAAAGTTAAAATTATATTATTTTCATTCACATTGAGGTTCTCCATAAAACATTTCAGGTCTTCTTCAGTTCCCTTCCAAATAAAAATAATGTCATCAATGTAACGGAACCAGCAGACCAAGTTCGCCCCATTCATAGCTTCTTGTATTTTATTATTCTCCCAGTGAGCCATAAAAAGGTTGGCGTAACTAGGTGCGAACTTGGTCCCCATTGCTGTCCCTTGTTTTTGCAAATAAAAATCGCCTTTGAAGAAGAAATAGTTATTTTTTAAAATAAAGTCTATACTTTCTATAATAAAATTCCTAAAATCATCCGTCATATCTGTTTTTGATAAAAAATATAAAATGGCTTCTTTGCCTTGCTCATGATTAATAACAGTATAGAGGGACGTTACATCTGCTGTTACTAAGGTCATATTGCTTTCCCACTTAATATCCTCCAATTTGTTTAAAATATCCATAGTGTCTTTTAGATATGAGTCGTTATTTTTGACCAAGGGTTGGAGATAGTAATCTATAAAGGATGAAAGGTTGGATGTTAAACCATCAACCCCGGATATTATGGGTCTTCCGGGGGGTTTTTCTAGGTTTTTGTGCACCTTTGGAAGGATATAGATCACTGGGGTTGAAGGTTTTTTTTTTCTTTAAATAGTTAACAATATCTTCACTTATAGTTCCCTTTTCCTTATATTTGTGTAACATTGCTTCCATCTCTTTCTTTATTTTATTAGTTGGATCGCTCCTTAGTTTCTGATATGTCTGGTTGTCTTGGAGTTGTCTGGTGATTTCCTCTTCATATTTGTTTCTATCCATAATGACAACGCCTCCACCTTTATCTGCAGGTTTCAGAATCACATTTTTATCTTCCTTTAGCGTTTTAATGGCTTTTCTTTCTCCCTGAGTAAGATTATTCTTAGTTTTCTTCTTTCTCTTTTTTGATTTCTTCTCTAGATCTTCCTGTACCAGTTGTGAGAAGGTTTGGATAAAATTACCTTTCATATGTGCCGGAAAAAAATGAGATTTATTTCTAAATCTTGGTGTATCAGCCTCCATGGATGTGGTTGCTGTTTCATCATCATTTTCTGTAGTGGTTATTCCCAGATCTCTTTCCTTCTTATAAAAAAACTTTTTCAGGGTGAGCTTTCTAATAAACTTCTGTAAGTCTATGAAGATATCAAAAGGTTTTATATGGTGTGTAGGAGCAAATTTAAGACCTTTCTTTAGAAGTCCCTTTTCACTTTCATCAAGGATTTTAGAGCTTAAATTGAACAGCCTTGTTCCTTTTTCAATATTTGGGTTGATATTAGAGGATGCCGGGGTAATGGAGTCGGATGTCTTTTTTAATTTCAGTCTCTCTTTTCTTTTAACTTTATAGTTTTTACCCCCTCTTTTGCCCCTCTTCTTTATTTTCTTCTTCGATATATTATGTCAGGATCTTCTAAATGGTCGATTTAAATATCTGGGAACGAAATCATCCTGTAAAGAGTCATATCTATTTCTTAGTGGAAGGGGTTTCTCCCATCTATAACTGTTCTTTCTTCTATTCGTCCATGTCCGTTTTGGTCGTTGCCATTCTGAGGGTCCTGGATTTTCCCTTTCTATGTGGACATGTCTCCTTTCTTGTCTATATCTCTCATTTGGTTCCTGTAAATCTCTGTATCTTCTCTTTTCCAATTGATAAGTCCTATCCTCTTTTATGTCCCTGAAACTTCGATTCCTTTGGAGTCTTGGAGTTTCCTCTTTCAGGATAATAGCATCCTTATTTTTCTTTTTTTTCCTTTTTAATTCCTTTATGGGATTTAATAAATTTTGGTCCCTTAGAAGTTTCTTTTGCTTCTTTTGAATGAGTTTTTTCGTATTTTTCTGAATATTATTCTCTATTCTTTCTTCTAGAATTATAAATTCCTCATCATTTTGAAATGGTTTTACCAAGGTTTGTAGGATTTCAATTTCCTCATTTATGCTTCTCAATTTATCTCTTCTTTCTTTGAGGATAAGTTCCATAAGTGAGAATGAGCAAGTGCGTAATATATTATTCCATTCTTCAAAGAAACATGTATTTGTATCTCCAAATGAGGGTAATTTATTGATTTTAAGTCCTTTAGGAATTAGTTGTTCCGCCTGGTACTTTTCAAGTGTGGCAACTTCCCACCAGATATTATTCTCCTTTACAAGCCAGGTTTCTAATCTCTTCATGGCTGTTTCCAAATTCTCATCCCTAAGCTCCATGTTTGTGATACATTCGTCAAAGGCATCTTTTACAAGTATTCTTCTACTTTCTAAGTGGGTAAACATATTGATGCAGCCTTTCCTTATCCTTGGTGAAAATAGTAAATATGAGTATAAATTTTTTTTGTGTGGATAAGTATGTTGGAGCTTCTGGGGATAAGAGAAAGTCTCTTGCTGCCTAGAACTGCAAGGGTCCTTTCACCTAGGACCAATCAAGTATTATATAAAAGAGGTATGTAGTTCACTGGCGCTTTCCCTCTAATTAAAATTCAACAGTGGCCAAAGGAATGAAATAAAAATGGCTTTAATCAACAACATAAATTATCCCAATAGGGTAAAAAATAAATACATCAGTAGCAGGCAATGATGTGGTAAAACTTCACTAAAAACAACTTCAATAAATATATGATGTAATTAGTGATACAATAGCTGCTTGATAAAGTGTCCATGCATTAGAATATAGTATAAGATCACTTAAAACATAAAGTGTCTATGCATACAAAAGAACAAACAAAAGGTTGGATTCCTACCATAAGGTAAAGTATGGGGCCCCTTGGCCTTCCGGACCTAGGAACTCCGGAGGGCTAAAACAAGGGGAAGGATGTAATGGGCCCCAAAGCTTGTATCAAATGGTCTCCAACCTGCAGTCACTCAGCCAATGCGTTTCGACCGTCTCCTGGGTCTTTGCCAAGGCTGGACATAAAGTGACTGATCAGGGTTTATATACTGTTGGAATAACTTACTTCCTGTTTGGGAATGCCTCAAAACAGGAAGTGATGTAGGAGCCTCAAAAGTTATCAATATCGCGAAATAAATAAACATTTGTACAATTTCATATGTGGATTCACCTAATAGGGCGGAGCTATATAATTTATAAAACATAACTAGTATAAAAGGGGAAGAAAAGAGAGTATCTAATACAGTAATTTTCCGGGAGTGATGTCACTTCCGGGTTCCCTTCATGCACGCGGACAAACTAGTTATACTACATGGTTCCCTTTGAAGTTGCCTCGTGGAGGTCAGACTTCCTGGTTCCGTCTAAAAACAAGGACGCCAATCAATGAGGCTTCCTAACACGTTGCGCGGCTTACTGAACTTCCGGTGTTCGCCGGAAGTGATGTAGCGCAAAGTTACGTGTTCTCCTTAGTGTTGAGTAGCAGACATTTTGTTTAAGGGCACATATTTTCATCACAGTGGGAACGATTCCTTATTTTACTTATATGCCAGACTTGCGTTGTCCTTCTCTTTACATAATTCATTCTCATCATTAGTATCCATTTTCACATAAAATAAAAAATAATATGAATAAGAGTATTATTAGAAGGTATTCATTGGTTAATGAACAGTTCATAAAAAACAATCAAAAGCAAATATTAATGAATGGTGGGAGGAAGAAGTCTTGAAACAACAAATTAAAACTATGGAAGACCAGTTTTTACAAAGTGGCTATGAACCCACTTTTTTAAAAAAAAGCAGAGGAAATGGCCCTTCAAACTGAAAGAAAAAAGCTCCTAGTACCAAGATTAAGAAATCAAAAGAAGAACAACAAAGCAGAATGGGCATTCTTCACACAATATAACAGTGAGTACAGAGATACAGAGAGGACTATAAGGAAGTATTGGAAAATTTTGTTGAGTGATCCGATACAAAAAGAAATCATTCCACCAAACCCATCTTTTATTTACCGGAAGGCACCCAATTTAAAGAACAAGTTAGTAAAAAGCTCATCAGATGAAATACAAAGATCCCACATAAGAACTAAAGGTTTTCATAGATATGGACTTTGCGTCGCTTGTCGCACTGTTAAGGGAAAAGGAACAAAAACTGAAGAATTTTCTGTGAATGGCAAAGTTTATAAAATCAATCAATTCATTACATGTAATACTAATAACGTCATATATCTTTTGGAGTGTACATGCGGCCTTATGTATGTGGGGAGGACCACCAGACCTCTAAAAACACGTATAGGAGAACATGTGAGGAACATTAAAAAGGGAACAGTTCCACACTCAATACCGGAACATTTTAAAAGATCACACAACTGCTCTTGTGTAGGATTAAAGTACTTCATAGGGATTAAAAATATCAGACCAAATTGGAGACAGAAAAATATTGAAGATCATTTAGCAAGGGCTGAAATGCGTTGGATTTTTAATCTGAAAACCCTTGTTCCTGGAGGTCTAAACGCAGACTTTGAACTTAAGTGGTTTTTGTAAATACATTTTCATTAAATTCCACTTTTTTCTTAATTTTCAATTATATTTATTCTATTAGCCTCATTTAAGCCCCACCATTCATTAATATTTGCTTTTGATTGTTTTTTATGAACTGTTCATTTACCAATGAATACCTTCTAATAATACTCTTATTCATATTATTTTTTATTTTATCTTAAAATGGATACTAATGACGAGAATGAATTATGTAAAGAGAAGGACAACGCAAGTCTGGCATATAAGTAAAATAAGGAATCGTTCCCGCTGTGATGAAAATATGTGCCCTTAAACAAAATGTCTGCTACTCAACACTAAGGACAACACGTGACTTTGCGCTACATCACTTCCGGCAAACACCGTAAGTTCAGTAAGCCGCGCAACGTGTAAGGAAGCCTCATTGATTGGTGTCCTTGTTTTTAAACGGAACCAGGAAGTCTGACCTCCACGAGGCAACTTCAAAGGGAACCATGTAGTATAACTAGTTTGTCCGCGTGCATGAAGGGAATCCGGAAGTGACATCACTCCCAGAAAATTACTGTATTAGATACTCTCTTTTCTTCCCCTTTTATACTAGTTATGTTTTATAAATTATATAGCTCCGCCCTATTAGGTGAATCCACATATGAAATTGTACAAATGTTTATTTATTTCGCGATATTGATAACTTTTGAGGCTCCTACATCACTTCCTGTTTTGAGGCATTCCCAAACAGGAAGTAAGTTATTCCAACAGTATATAAACCATGATCAGTCACTTTATGTCCAGCCTTGACAAAGACCCAGGAGACGGTCGAAACGCGTTGGCTGAGTGACTGCAGGTTGGAGACTATTTGATACAAGCTTTGGGGCCCATTACATCCTTCCCCTTGTTTTAGCCCTCCGGAGTTCCTAGGTCCGGAAGGCCAAGGGGCCCCATACTTTACCTTATGGTAGGAATCCAACCTTTTGTTTGTTCTTTTGTATGCATAGACACTTTATGTTTTAAGTGATCTTATACTATATTCTAATGCATGGACACTTTATCAAGCAGCTATTGTATCACTAATTACATCATATATTTATTGAAGTTGTTTTTAGTGAAGTTTTACCACATCATTGCCTGCTACTGATGTATTTATTTTTTACCCTATTGGGATAATTTATGTTGTTGATTAAAGCCATTTTTATTTCATTCCTTTGGCCACTGTTGAATTTTAATTAGAGGGAAAGCGCCAGTGAACTACATACCTCTTTCATATAATACTTGATTGGTCCTAGGTGAAAGGACCCTTGCAGTTCTAGGCAGCAAGAGACTTTCTCTTATCCCCAGAAGCGCCAACATACTTATCCACACAAAAAAAATTTATAATCATACTTACTATTTTCACCAAGGATAAGGAAAGGCTGCATCAATATGTTTACCCACTTAGAAAGTAGAAGAATACTTGTAAAAGATGCCTTTGACGAATGTATCACAAACATGGAGCTTAGGGATGAGAATTTGGAAACAGCCATGAAGAGATTAGAAACCTGGCTTGTAAAGGAGAATAATATCTGGTGGGAAGTTGCCACACTTGAAAAGTACCAGGCGGAACAACTAATTCCTAAAGGACTTAAAATCAATAAATTACCCTCATTTGGAGGTACAAATACATGTTTCTGTGAAGAATGGAATAATATATTACGCACTTGCTCATTCTCACTTATGGAACTTATCCTCAAAGAAAGAAGAGATAAATTGAGAAGCATAAATGAGGAAATTGAAGTCCTACAAACCTTGGTAAAACCATTTCAAAATGATGAGGAATTTATAATTCTAGAAGAAAGAATAGAGAATAATATTCAGAAAAATACGAAAAAACTCATTCAAAAGAAGCAAAAGAAACTTCTAAGGGACCAAAATTTATTAAATCCCATAAAGGAAGTAAAAAGGAAAAAAAAGAAAAATAAGGATGCTATTATCCTGAAAGAGGAAACTCCAAGACTCCAAAGGAATCGAAGTTTCAGGGACATAAAAGAGGATAGGACTTATCAATTGGAAAAGAGAAGATACAGAGATTTACAGGAACCAAATGAGAGGTATAGACAAGAAAGGAGACATGTCCACATAGAAAGGGAAAATCCAGGACCCTCAGAATGGCAACGACCAAAACGGACATGGACGAATAGAAGAAAGAACAGTTATAGATGGGAGAAACCCCTTCCACTAAGAAATAGATATGACTCTTTACAGGATGATTTCGTTCCCAGATATTTAAATCGACCATTTAGAAGATCCTGACATAATATATCGAAGAAGAAAATAAAGAAGAGGGGCAAAAGAGGGGGTAAAAACTATAAAGTTAAAAGAAAAGAGAGACTGAAATTAAAAAAGACATCCGACTCCATTACCCCGGCATCCTCTAATATCAACCCAAATATTGAAAAAGGAACAAGGCTGTTCAATTTAAGCTCTAAAATCCTTGATGAAAGTGAAAAGGGACTTCTAAAGAAAGGTCTTAAATTTGCTCCTACACACCATATAAAACCTTTTGATATCTTCATAGACTTACAGAAGTTTATTAGAAAGCTCACCCTGAAAAAGTTTTTTTATAAGAAGGAAAGAGATCTGGGAATAACCACTACAGAAAATGATGATGAAACAGCAACCACATCCATGGAGGCTGATACACCAAGATTTAGAAATAAATCTCATTTTTTTCCGGCACATATGAAAGGTAATTTTATCCAAACCTTCTCACAACTGGTACAGGAAGATCTAGAGAAGAAATCAAAAAAGAGAAAGAAGAAAACTAAGAATAATCTTACTCAGGGAGAAAGAAAAGCCATTAAAACGCTAAAGGAAGATAAAAATGTGATTCTGAAACCTGCAGATAAAGGTGGAGGCGTTGTCATTATGGATAGAAACAAATATGAAGAGGAAATCACCAGACAACTCCAAGACAACCAGACATATCAGAAACTAAGGAGCGATCCAACTAATAAAATAAAGAAAGAGATGGAAGCAATGTTACACAAATATAAGGAAAAGGGAACTATAAGTGAAGATATTGTTAACTATTTAAAGAAAAAAAATCCTTCAACCCCAGTGATCTATATCCTTCCAAAGGTGCACAAAAACCTAGAAACCCCCCCCCGGAAGACCCATAATATCCGGGGTTGATGGTTTAACATTCAACCTTTCATCCTTTATAGATTACTATCTCCAACCCTTGGTCAAAAATAACGACTCATATCTAAAAGACACTATGGATATTTTAAACAAATTGGAGGATATTAAGTGGGAAAGCAATATGACCTTAGTAACAGCAGATGTAACGTCCCTCTATACTGTTATTAATCATGAGCAAGGCAAAGAAGCCATTTTATATTTTTTATCAAAAACAGATATGACGGATGATTTTAGGAATTTTATTATAGAAAGTATAGACTTTATTTTAAAAAATAACTATTTCTTCTTCAAAGGCGATTTTTATTTGCAAAAACAACGGACAGCAATGGGGACCAAGTTCGCACCTAGTTACGCCAACCTTTTTATGGCTCACTGGGAGAATAATAAAATACAAGAAGCTATGAATGGGGCGAACTTGGTCCGCTGGTTCCGTTACATTGATGACATTATTTTTATTTGGAAGGGAACTGAAGAAGACCTGAAATGTTTTATGGAGAACCTCAATGTGAATGAAAATAATATAATTTTAACTTTCACTTCTAGTAAAACCCTCTTACATTTTTTGGACTTTGAAATCTATATTAAAGAGGACAAAATTCACACTAGAGGATACAAAAAACCCACGGATTCCATTACATATATCCCAACCACTAGTGAACACCACAAAAAATGGCTTGATGGAATCCCAAGGAGCCAATATATACGTCTTAGACGTAATTGTACGGAGGAAGAAGTCTTGAAACAACAAATTAAAACTATGGAAGACCAGTTTTTACAAAGTGGCTATGAACCCACTTTTTTAAAAAAAAGCAGAGGAAATGGCCCTTCAAACTGAAAGAAAAAAGTTCCTAGTACCAAGATTAAGAAATCAAAAGAAGAACAACAAAGCAGAATGGGCATTCTTCACACAATATAACAGTGAGTACAGAGATACAGAGAGGACCATAAGGAAGTATTGGAAAATTTTGTTGAGTGATCCGATACTAAAAGAAATCATTCCACCAAACCCATCTTTTATTTACCGGAAGGCACCCAATTTAAAGAACAAGTTAGTAAAAAGCTCATCAGATGAAATACAAAGATCCCACATAAGAACTAAAGGTTTTCATAGATGTGGACTTTGCGTCGCTTGTCGCACTATTAAGGGAAAAGGAACAAAAACTGAAGAATTTTCTGTGAATGGGAAAGTTTATAAAATCAATCAATTCATTACATGTAATACTAATAACGTCATATATCTTTTGGAGTGTACATGCGGCCTTATGTATGTGGGGAGGACCACCAGACCTCTAAAAACACGTATAGGAGAACATGTGAGGAACATTAAAAAGGGAGCAGTTCCACACTCAATACCGGAACATTTTAAAAGATCACACAACTGCTCTTGTGTAGGATTAAAGTACTTCATTGGGATTGAAAATATCAGACCAAATTGGAGACAGAAAAATATTGAAGATCGTTCAGCAAGGGCTGAAATGCGTTGGATTTTTAATCTGAAAACCCTTGTTCCTGGAGGTCTAAACGCAGACTTTGAACTTAAGTGGTTTTTGTAAATACATTTTCATTAAATTCCACTTTTTTCTTAATTTTCAATTATATTTATTCTATTAGCCTCATTTAAGCCCCACCATTCATTAATATTTGCTTTTGATTGCTTTTTATAAACTGTTCATTTACCAATGAATACCTTCTAATAATACTCTTATTCATATTATTTTTTATTTTATGTGAAAATGGATACTAATGACGAGAATGAATTATGTAAAGAGAAGGACAACGCAAGTCTGGCATATAAGTAAAATAAGGAATCGTTCCCTCTGTGATGAAAATATGTGCCCTTAAACAAAATGTCTGCTACTCAACATTAAGGACAACACGTGACTTTGCGCTACATCACTTCCGGCGAACACCGGAAGTTCAGTAAGCCACGCAATGTGTAAGGAAGCCTCATTGATTGGCGTCCTTGTTTTTAGACGGAACCAGGAAGTCTGACCTCCACGAGGCAACTTCAAAGGGAACCATGTAGTATAACTAGCTTGTCCGCATGCATGAAGGGAACCCGGAAGTGACATCACTCCCGGAAAATTACTGTATTAGATACTCTCTTTTCTTCCCCTTTTATACCAGTTATGTTTTATAAATTATATAGCTCCACCCTATTAGGTGAATCCACATATGAAATTGTACAAATGTTTATTTATTTCGCGATATTGATAACTTTTGAGGCTCCTACATCACTTCCTGTTTTGAAGCATTCCCAAACAGGAAGTAAGTTATTCCAACAGTATATAAACCCTGATCAGTCACTTTATGTCCAGCCTGGACAATGACCCAGGAGACGGTCGAAACGCGTTGGCTGAGTGACTGCAGGTTGGAGACCATTTGATACAAGCTTTGGGGCCCATTACATCCTTCCCCTTGTTTTAGCCATCCGGAGTTCCTAGGTCCGGAAGGCCAAGGGGCCCCATACTTTACCTTATGGTAGGAATCCAACCTTTTGTTTGTTCTTTTGTATGCATAGACACTTTATGTTTTAAGTGATCTTATACTATATTCTTAAGCATGGACACTTTATCAAGCAGCTATTGGATCACTAATTACATCATATATTTATTGAAGTTGTTTTTAGTGAAGTTTTACCACATCATTGCCTGCTACTGATGTATTTATTTTTTACCCTATTGGGATAATTTATGTTGTTGATTAAAGCCATTTTTATTTCATTCCTTTGGCCACTGTTGAATTTTAATTAGAGGGAAAGCGCCAGTGAACTACATACCTCTTTTATATAATACTTGATTGGTCCTAGGTGAAAGGACCCTTGCAGTTCTAGGCAGCAAGAGACTTTCTCTTATCCCCAGAAGCGCCAACATACTTATCCACACAAAAAAAATTTATACTCATATTTACTATTTTACATAATCGAAAGTTTCCAAACAATGGGCCTAATTCAAAGAAATATGGAGACCCGATGTTTACACACATCTCCTATGTATGTAAATCTGCGCATGATTGACATGCTGCTGATGTTTGGGAGTGGCAACGGGCAGTGACAGGAAGTATTACAGAAAATGGGGGCGTGTCAGCCCACTTTCTGGGTGTGCTGAAACCAGTGGGTGCATCTTTGGACACAGCTTCACTGGCCCGGCTGCATGATTTAACCAGACATCCTGAGTAACCTGACGGGAATGCTTAGATGTCCGATGGTCATGCAGTTGATCTGATGCCGTGTCCTCGGATGCAGCAGCAGGTCACGGAACGAAGACATTTAAGCAATAACTTATTTAAGTATTTCTGTTTATTAATAAAGTTAGATAATGGATGGGTAGATGTGCGCTCCTGGGTAATTATGTAGGGGAGGGGGGAGGAGGGGATGGGGGGAGGGAAGTGATAGGGGGGGTTGGGTGGTCAGTGTGTAATGTGGTGAGTGTTTTGTGGTGGGGTGCGAAGAACACACAGAATGCTGGGTGAGTGTGTAAAGGTGATATATTTATTTGTGTTAATTGTGTTGACACAAGTTCCTTCCTTTGTTGGAGCACAGTGCTCCTCAGGAATTCGTTGTCTCTGGATAGTTCGTGGGGGCATGATGCACGGTGGGGGTGATCTGGTCCAGTCCACAGTATGGGTGGTGGATGGACCCTTTGAAGAGGCTCCTTTACATGCAGTCCCTACTACTGCATGTTCCCCTACTGGACCAATGGTTTACAGTCTTGGGAACTGGGATGCCCTAGTGGTGCTGGTTGGGAATAGTCCCCAGTGGCGGCATCCCGCACTGTTGAGGAGAGGTGGTTGGTACCTACCAGTAGGTGCTCCACGTCTGTGGCAGGGAGTGGCTCTCTCAAAGTCCAGTTGGGGCCAAATATTCTTTTGGGCTGACATGGGCCGTCCACATGCCCGTGGGTGCAGGGCAGGTTTGACCCGCTGGCTGTATGTGTTCGCACTTGTGTAGGTGCGAGGCAGCGACGCGTGGCATGATGGTAGCTGCGGCGTGATGTGTGCCGGCTGTGTGTGTCGAACTCAACCCAGCAGGAGTGTTGGGGAGTTGCACGCGCTGATGCTGGCACGGCTGCATGTGTTGCATATTGGCAGGGGTGGAGCCGTGGTTGAGAGGTGCCGTTATCTATTTGAGTGTGCCGCTACCACTGCTTGTGGATGTGCAGGACCCAGACGTTGTTCTGGGTGCCACTGGTGAGGTGCGAGCGGGTGTGTGGTGCGGTGTGTGAAGTTCAAAAGTCCAAAAGTTAGTTCTTGGTTGGTGCAGGTGTGGAAGTCTCCGATGCGTTGCGGCCCATTGGCCATTCTCAAGGATACTGAGCTGTTGTGGGGGCTGGCTATTTAACAGCGGAGTCCTGGGCTGTTGATTGGTCAGCTATCATCTCTGGGCCAATCAGAGGCATGTGGGAGTGTTGGATTCAGCTGCATAGATTCGTGTGGGCATGGGTGGCAGATGTCCAATCAGGTGTTGGCATCTGCAGGGCAGCTTGAGGGCCACGGTTACAAATATTGGTGTGGGTGTGGGTGACAGCTATCGGATCAGGAAGTATGGATATGTGTGTGTGTGAGGGGCTGCTAGGGACCATGGATGGTGTGTCCGTGTGTGGGGGTGTATCTGAGCGATACCATTGATTAGTATGTCATGGTGTGTGTCACTGTAAGGGAAGGTGGTGGTGTGTTTTGTTGCTGGGCTGTGGGTTATGACAGGTCTGTGGGGATTGTAATGTTGCCCTGACTTGGGTGGCTCTAGTGATAGGAATGTAGCAGGTGGGCAGAGTGATCGGGGGCGGCAATGTTGCTAGGACAGATGGCATGGTGTAAGGTATGATGTATGTGGGCATGGGGTCCATTGTGGGGGCTGTTTACATGTATGGCGTGTGTGGCAGATGTGTGTTCATGCTGGTCAGGTGGGTAGCTAGCGGATGTGTCGGTGTGTAGCACCTGTGTATGGAGACATGGTAACAAGTTTGCCCATGCTGCTGGCTGTTCATTTGTTTGCATTATCAGTGTCTCTGTGTGTATTTGAAATGTGCTGCTGGGTAGTTTTCGTCGTCTGTGATGGAGTGTGGGCGTGTCTGTTTAGTCTGTTGTGTGGATCTAGTTGTATTGTGTCTGTGACGGTGGTGTGTAATTGCCGTTGGGGTTCAGAAGGTGTCTGGGGTTGTGTCTGGTTGTGGGTTTAGGGGGTGTGCTAAGTTGTGTTGGTTAAATGGTCTGTGTGGTGGCTGGTCTGGGGTGCTGGGGATCGTTGGTGTAGTGTCTGGGATTGGACAAAGGTGTCTTATTGTGTGGGGTGGTGTTGACATGGGTTGTGTGGTGCCTCAGCGGTATTGTGTTAGTGGTGGTGGTTTGTCGCGGGATGTGCTGAATGTGGGTTGGTGGTGTGGTTGGTGGTGTTGTGCCTGGTGGTGTGGTGGGTGATGGCGGGTGATAATGTTGGTGAATGTTGCACTTTGCACACTGCACCACCCGCCCACTCGCACCTCACCAGCGGCACCCAGAACAACGTCGGGGTCCCGCACCCCCTCGAGCAGCGGTAGTGGCACACTCAAATGGGCACCAGCACCTCTAAACCATGGCTGCACCCCGCCAGCATGCAACACATGCAGCTATGCCAGCATCAGTGCATGCAACTCCCCAACACTCCTGCTGGGTTGAGTTCAACACACATAGCCGGCACACATCATGCTGCAGCTACCGTCATGTCATGCATCACTGCGTCACACCTACACAAGAGCGAATGCATACAGCCGGCAGGTCAATCCTGCCCTGCACCCATGGGCGTCAGCCCAACAGAATATCTGGACCCAGCTGGACTTTGAGAGAGCTGCTCCCTGCCACAGGAGTCAACCACCTACCGGTAGGTACCAGCCACCTCTCCTCAACAGTGCAGGATGCCGCCACTGGGGACTACCCCCAACCAGCACCACTAGGGCATCCCAGTTCCCAAGGCTGTAGACCATAGGTCCAGCAGGGGAACATGTAGTAGTAATGACCGCATGTAATGGAGCCTCCTCAAAGGGTCCACCCACCCCCCATACTGTGGATTGCACTAGATCACCCCCACCGGGCAGCACACCCCCACGAACTATCCAGAGATAACGAATTCCTGAGGAGCACTGTGCCTCCAAACAAACGAATGAACTTGTGTCAACACAATTAACACAAATAAATATATCACCTTTACTTACTCCCCTAGCATTCTGTGTGTTCTTTGCACCCACCACAAAACAACCACCACATTGCACACTGACCAACCGACCCCCCCTACCACTTCCTTCCCCATCCCCTCCTCCTCCCCCTTACATAATTATCCAGGAGCGCACGTCAACCCATCCATTATCTAGCCAACTCTAAGTAGGAACAGGTACCCCTACCTATATGCTGCAGCACCAGACCCAAGCCCTCAGCCCCCCACCCCAAACATTCCAAACCACACATCCCCTTATTCCTCTCCACCGTGAATTGCATCCTAACCAACCAATTTCCTACAGCTACAAGTCAGAGTACCCAGGATTGCAGCATCGGCAAAGAGTGGAAACACAACACACTGAAAACAAACCCAGCATAACAACACACAAACCATGCAACAACAACACATGGGCCTTCTAGACTTTGGAGCAGACAGGATAGATAAGGAACAACACCTCATACAAGAATTACAACAAAGGGAATCCCTACAACACAATAGCGACAATTTCTGCAAAACCTACCTACACTTAGAAAAATGAATCACAAGAGAAA
This sequence comes from Taudactylus pleione, assembly GCA_031769625.1. Taxonomy (NCBI): domain Eukaryota; kingdom Metazoa; phylum Chordata; class Amphibia; order Anura; family Myobatrachidae; genus Taudactylus; species Taudactylus pleione. The sequence goes on along the minus strand of JAUIMM010000126.1, from coordinate 5,326,841 downwards.
CCAAAATCTGATGGGATACACACACCCTACAATGGTATTTTGACAACAACATAATCCCAAAAGGACTCACTGTACACAAATCACCATCCCATAGCAACAACAACACAGATTTCATGCAGAAATGGAACACCATATTACAAGACTGCTCGAAACAATTAATCAAACTCATCATTGACACACACAAAACAGAACTAACGAACCTTGACCTGGACATTACCAGACTGGACCAAGCCCTAGAACCATACAAAGAGGAAATAGAATTCAGGAAACTAGTCTCCATCACCTGAAAAACTAAACAAAACAGAGGAAACCATCATAAAGCAGAAAAATTCCAAAATACTAGGTGACAAAACCAGAAACACCAATACGAATATGGACACAAAACCCAAGAAACACATAACATCCGCAGACAGAACCCCTACACAGAAAACAACACACAAACCCCAAAAAAACACACAGAGAGCAACCAACAACAATGCACAAACACACCGACATCCCCAGGAGGAAGAGACTGACACCCCCCATTGACACATCAATCTATAAAAAACTACAACTCACATACCAACAATACATGTCCAAGATCCACAAAGTACAAAACACCCCAACTAACCAGACAACCCAAGACAAAGATCCCCGACCACTGTCCGACACGAGCTCCATAACCAACACCTCATTCAGCATACACGAAATAGAAGATGAACAAAACACACAATATGAAAATCAAGCAAGATTATCATTAGAACAAGGATAGATCAACACCACAAGGGGCAACTACACAACCTCAAACAAACGAGACATAGGAAGCCACAGACCACAATCAGAACCAACAACCAACACCACAACCATAGAACACCAACAGCAAAACTCCGAACAATGGTCACTCAATTTTTTAGATTTAGAGGCAGGCAGTTGGGCCTGCCAATCAATAATATGACACCAAACACAAACAACAATGAGCCAAAAAAGAAAATGAAACCAACTAAACGAGGATGCAGAGGAGGACAAAGAGTAAAGTCACAACAAACGGGACCCACACCCATGGCACCCTCCACAACAGGCATATGTAACCTCAGCAAACACCAACTCTCATATCACATGACATATCACTGCTCAACAAAGGACTAAAATTCACCCCTCATAAAGAACTGAATGAATTTGAAGCATACCTTGACATACACAGGTTCATAAGAGGACTAACACTCAAGATATACTTTATGTCACACCCAGCAACCAAACCACCACCCACACCAGACATCTACAAACACACCCAACTAAATCCACCATCCAAATTCTACCCCAGCCACCTGAAAGGCCACCTAATCCACACCTTCGAAACACTAGTCATGGACGATATCAATAAGATACCCACACCAAAGAAAAACCACATCAAAAACTTGAACACAAACGAACAAAAGGCACTGAAAAAACTACAACAAAACCAGGACCTCATAATCAAAGCAGTGGACAAAGGTGGAGGGATAGTCCTGCTCAACAAATCAGACTACATTGCAGAATCACAGAGACTACTACAAGCTGAACACACATATGAGACACTAAGACAGGACCCAACCCATACATTCCACAGCAAACTCAACAACATACTCAAAACAGGCCTCAGAGACAGCATTCTGACAAAACAAGAACATGACTTTATACACAACCCACACCCCATCATCCCCATCTTCTACTACCTCCCCAAAATACACAAGGACACCACCAACCCACCTGGCAGACCCATCATATCTGGCATCAACTCCATGACAGCTAACCTATCACAATACATAGACCACACGCTACAACAATACGTCAAAAAACAACAATCATAGTTACAAGACACCACACACATACTCAAAACACTGGAAGGAGTCACTTGGGGTGATGACCACTGGCTAGTAACTAGCGACATCACATCACTATACACTATCATCGACCACATGCAGGGACTCAAAAGCATACAACACTTCCTGGACAAAGACCACACACTAGACCCCCGACAGACCCAATTCATCCTGACAAGCATAGACTACTTACTAACACACAACTATTTCTGGTTCGACAGTGACTACTACATGCAGAAGACTGGGACCAAGATGGGGACTAGATTTGCCCCCAGTTATGCCAACCTTTTCATGAGCAGATGGGAAGACTCACACGTCTGGTCGGGACATAACTGGGGAGCAAATCTGGTCCTATGGACAAGATACATAAACAGTATCTGGCAAGGACCCCTTGACACCCTCAAAGACTTTCTAACATACATCAACAACAATGACAGAAATCTCACATTCACATCCCAATACAGCCAATCAGACGTCAACTTCCTTGACCTACATATCTTCATTGAACAACAACAGATCCAAACAAAACATACCACAAACAAGTTGACGTCAACAGCTTCATCTTGTCTGACAGTGGTCACCACCCCAACTGGCTCTGCAACAACCCACTAGGTCAATTCAAGCTCATAAGATGGAACTGCACAAAACTTACAGACCACTATGAACAAGGGGAAAGACTGAAACAGCAATTCACAGAGAAAAAATATGATAAAGACTCATTGCAAAATACACTACAAAAGATAGGGAATGAGGACAGAAAACCACTACTTACATACAAAGAAAATAAAGGCAACCACATGACTGATGCAATCCCCTTCATCAAACAATACAACACCAGCGCAACACGAATCAAACAGATCATACACAAACATTGGAACCTACTCCTAAAAGATGACACATTTGCAGAAACACTACCACTACGACCCAAAATAATCTATAGAAAGGCACCAGACATCAAAAACAAATTAGTCTCAAACCACATCCCTCCACCCACCCTCAAACAAATGACAATAAGCAACCAATCCATGAACAAGGTATTCTACCACTGCGACACCTGCAGCAATTTCCACACTCTAGGGTACAGAAGCACTAAACCAACCACCACCTTCACTTCAACTAACACAGGCAAAGAATACACTATTCAAGAACACATCTCCTGCAACACCAGCCATGTGATCTACTTACTACAATGCACATGCAACCGACAATATATATGCAGAACAATTAGACCACTAAAAACCAGAGTGGCAGAACACCTCATAAACATCTCAAATCCGACAAACACAACATCCCAATACACTTCCAGGATAAACACCATACAACCCCTAAGACCTAAAATTCACAGGCATGAAAACCATCAAAAAGAACTGGAGAGGAGGTTACATAATCCAACTACTCAACAAGGAAGAACTGAAGTGGATGTTCACATTGCGCACTTTCACATCACACCGCCTCAACATTGACAAAAAAATCCAGTCAGTCATCTCCAAATAAACACACCACAAACTCTCCACTTAGTCCCACCAACAGCATACTGACACAGAGGAACATAACACCTGCCACCCACTTTCACCAACATTATCACCCACCACACCACGAGGCACACCACCACCAACCACACCACCCACCCACATTCAGCACATCCCACGACAAAGCACCACCACTAACACAACACCTCCGAGGCACCACACAACCTCCCCCACCCCTGACAACACCACCCCACACAATAAGACACCTTCGTCTAATCCCAGACACTATACCAAAGATCCCCAGCACCCCAGACACAACCCCAGACACCTTCTGAACCCCAATGACAAATTACACACCACCATCACAGACACAATACAACTAGACCCACACAACAGACTAAACAGACATGCCCACACTCCATCACAGACAACGAACACTACCCAGCAGCACATTTCAAACACACACAGAGACACTGATAACACACACAAACAAACACCCAGCAGCACAGGCAAACTCATTACTATGTCTCCATACACAGGTGCTAAACACCTAGCTACCCACCCGACCAGCATGAACACACATCTGCCGCACACACCATACATGTAAACAGCCCCCACAATGGAACCCCATGCCCACATACATCATACCTTACACCATGCCATCTGCCTTAGCAACATCGCCGCCCCCCGATTACTCCGCCCACCTGCTACATACCCATCACTAGAGCCACCCAAGTAACAAATTTCACTTGATTCAATGCTCACATACAAGTTTAACACAACAATCTTCACCATGGACAGTCCTCCGGCTCCAGCCAAACTGTAGACAACAGTATCATGGACCACTGACAGCTCTGGAAGGCTGCAGTGCTATAGAAATCCACAGAAGACTGAAAAAAGTGTATGATGAGCTTACAATTGACTATATCAATGTCAGAAGGTGGATGAAGCGTTTTCAATTGGGAGAATTGTCCATGTGCGACAAACCTTGTGGTGGCAGACCATCAACTGGAGTGACAGCAGAGAACCAACACAAAGTAGATGCCATGTTTCAGAAAGACCATTGTGGTAGGGTCTCGTTGCCGCAAGCCCCAGAGTGCTTTCGGCTCTAACAGAGCCGAAAGCACTCCCACTGAGAACACTTGTGATGTCAGTGGGGCCGGCCCCAGTCGGTAGGCGTTCCCATGGGAATGCCTCCGTCTGGCCAGCCACGCCCCCGGCCCGCCCACCAATGGGGGTGTGCTGTCACTCAACATCGACAGCACGCCACCTTTGGTACGAGACCCAGAGCGACGGCATGCGCACTGGGCCACCATCGACCTGCTTGCGAGCGCATATCGCTCGCGAGCGGGTCTGAATCAGGCCCTATGTGCTTAATGATTATCTCCATTACAGGAGTACCTGCATCTTATTAAGCTCTGTTCTATTCATAAGGTGACTGTGGTATATATATTATGTGAAGTCGGATTGTAATTGTTATGTTTTTATGGTTGAAATACAATTATATAGTGATATAAAATTGTATTTTATATAATAAAAATATTTTAAAATATTATGCGTTCCTTAAAAATTTATGAGCGCCCCTTATTATATAATATACTGCTAGTTATATTAGCAAACCAAATGATCAACACCCAGAACATAATGTAATGTATCTCATTAACTATTTGGGGTCAATTCAATCAGGGCTGAGTGGGAGAAAGTGTAGCTGCAATGGCAGGGAAATGCTGGCAACAGCATCTCACCTTGTCCCCTTCTCTCCCCATGTCAGCCCTAACTTGTTGATCTTTGTATGCAGCCCTTCAGCAGCACATAATACCAACTCCTTCTCAGACATACTGTGGGCCTGATTCAGACCCACTCGCGAGCACATTGCGCTCGCAAGCGGGTCGATGGCCGGGCAGTGCACATGCGCCGCGTGCGCGAGCACCAGAGCGAGCGAGAACTTCACTCGCTCGGGGCTCACAGCAAAACGGGGCGGCTGTTAACAGCTCGCCCCATTTTGTAGGCGGGGGGTGGCTGGCCAAACGCAGGCGTTTCCGAAGGAACACCTGCCGTTTGAGGGCGGCCCTACTGACATCATTTGTGATGTCAGTAGTGAGCTTACTGCTCTATTAGAGCAGGAAGCTCCCTAGGGTTTGCGACGGACGAGACCCTACCACAAGGGTCTCGTCGCAAGCCCGATAATCGCGACCCACAGCTTAGCGAGCAGCCAGGAGGCCGGACAAAAAAAAAGTGTCCGCCCTGATTCAGAGCGGGCGCTCGCATTTTGCTTTTTGCCGACTGCAATGACGGAGGTAAGGTGCAGTGCTCGGTGATCACATCGGGAAATACAGGTACCATAAAACACAGCAGACTGTGGACTTATATGTGATCTCCATGACCTGAACACCATAGGGGTTGATACGAGGTCTCTGCACGGGTCTCTCACATATACACTTGACTATTGGTTCTCCATTACATCGGGACTTTAACTGCAAATCAATTGACAATTATATTACATTGGCTTGACATTAAAATATCAATCATAATCATTGTTTTGTGGAATCCATTTGATACTATACCTACAGGTTGGATTTGAATTCAGATCAAAGTTAGTTTGCCTTTTATTTGCACACCCTCCAGTTATTCGTTCATTATACATGCTGTGATTTTATATTTTATTTCTTATCTTTCATTGTTTTAAATGTGAGGATTGTTTTTACATGTGTTATTTGTAATAGACATTTTTATTACCATTTACACTGTTAAAAATATAACTTTGCTTATATATATATAAAATATTTTTTCATTGATCAAATGCTCAAAGTGCTGCCTGTTTTTATGTGACAGTTTGATCTATGGTCTCCTGCTCCATGCATCACCTATTGCTAAAGTATCACTATAATGATAACTGCAAACAAATGACACTTTCCAAAATTATCAGCTACCTGTTGTTATACAGCTTCTACTTTTATTGTTAAAACACCACAAGTCTATTAGATGGTCTCATTATACTTGCATATTGTATTCTACTAATCCAGCATTAACCGTGTGATCACCTAATTATTGTATAAACCTCTACTATACTGAGTTTATCTCCTGGCAGCATCTCAGTACCGGTGAGAGCATCTCACTCTATTGGAAAAGGGTGCTTGTTATAGACAGAAGAACTCTTTAGTGTGGTTCTAAAGGCTTTATGCAATTGTTCAGGTGAATCATAACAGACACCCTTTTTATTCTTATTGAATGACTTAGACACTCACTTTCAACAGGGGTCACAGTCCTATCGCTTCTACCAAAGATTTTCCTTTGCACACCTTTCTGTTGGCAAATGGCACATATAAGCTTCTGATACTGAACCTCCAGTCAAGCTGCCAGAGAAATTTGGTAAAAATCATTTTAAGTATAAAGAATTTCATTCCCAATGTTGACTGCTTTTCCATTTTGTGTATGTATTACAGTGATGAATGATTCTGACCTTGCAAAAAGGAGGAAGCATTAGCATGGGCAACTCCATAAATGGACATTATTTCTGTGAGCTTTCAGACAAGCCTTCAATGACCCACACAGGCCTGCTTCATCTAAAGCTCATTTTTCCAGTCTGCGCCAAGTTTCTGCTAAAGCTGCATACACACGTGACGATTTTCCTGAACGATATGAATGATAATGATATTGTTCAACAATAAATCGTTCAAATTGTTCATTTTTATGCAGTGAATGATCAACCAACAAACAACGATGCGCATTCCCACATGAACGATAATTATATCTATGGTCTTTCATGCATGCAGGCCAACTTGGGTGATTTTGTAAAGATTTGCCTGTAAAAAGATAGCTTCACTGAAATATCTATCATAGATATCTATCAGTGTGTACAACCAAAATTCTTTGCCTGCACTACAGAAAGTTGGAGGGAAATCTATCAATGATATCTATGGTTGTTCAAGTTGTACTGTGTGTATACACCCGGTTCAATCTATAGCACCAAAGACTGGAAAGATATCTTTCAAAGATATCTTTTAGTGAAGTCATCCTGCCACATCTCTGAACAGGCAAAGTTGATGACATCGTCCAAGTTGGCCTGCATGCATGGGTGATGAAAGATATCTTTATCGTCCATGCGGGAACGTGCATCGTTAGTCATTGTCAGGTTGGTGGCTGCAAAAAAGTGTACAATATGAATGATAATGATAATGATATGAACGATATTGTTATCATTCATATCGTTAAAGTGAAAGTCGTACCGTGTGTACGCACCATAAGACTTCTCTGATGAGTTCTGTACCTGGATGGGGAAATGGAGTGAAATGCAGTAGCAAAAATTCACCAATTCCATCAGAGTCTGAATGATGACATCAAGGATGAGTTAGCTCATATGGATTCTTCAGAAGGCTATTAAAGAGTTAATTTATCACTGTATTACCATTGTTGCCCATTGACAGAACATCATATAGAAAGGAGGAGGAGGGGACAGCGTTCATTGTATGGAGTACTCAGTCATCCTAGAATTGGCAAAGAATCCTCTCCAGTTTAAGAGCACACCGAACCAGACCCTATGCAAGTAGAAAGTATTCGGGGACAACTCAGGAGAAACAATCTTGCAGAGACCAGAATCAGTGTCATTACTTTGGTAGTGATGCTTATAATTTAGCTCAATGCTTGAATAAACAGAAACCTTTGGGAAATTCATCTCTGTAAAGAAGGAGGAGGTGAGGGTCAGATATAGCCTATATAATTTATTCCTGATATTTCTACCTACCTCTTCAACTCCAGTTCAAGGAAAATGCAAAAGAAACCTTTACCCTCATCAAATCTGTCTCTATGGGAAATTTCATTGATAAAAGGCACTATGACTACCTCTAGTGAGCAAGAAGGAAATGGTTCCATTAGAAACAGTTCATGGAACACCTATCTCCTCCTGCCCAGTTTTACAAGAGACTGTTACTTTAATCCTTGAAACCATACAGGGTCACCATGAACAATTATGTTTGGCAATTGTTCATTCACCTCACTTCTGTCACAAGTTTGAGAATTTTGTAAATCTGGTTTGGCACCCTTAGGTTGAACTGAGGTGCAAGTGTGATGAGGAGGTTGTATGTAGCTCTTGCCAATGAGTCAGAAAGGGAGCTTGGCATACTAGTGACACAGATAGGGACCACGGGCTGGAGTTATGCTGTGATACAGACATGGAACTGAAGAGGATCAGCCTAATGCCTTCTGGCAGCCCTTAGCCCATTGACCTGTGATAGCCATCAGAGTTAAGGACACACTCCATTGACAAAAGTTGACAACCCCAGAACTCAGGGCAATATAGTACCATCAGAGTGGAACTCAGGACTCAGGCCAGGAATCTGAGTCTTATGTATGCAGAGTACAGCTTGAGGAAGCAAGTATGTACCCGACACTGCTCTGGCGCATACCTGGAACTGGAAGCCAATTAGAAATTCAGGCACTGAGCGAAGTACAGATCTGCCAATCACCCCGGCGTTAATACTGTATTCTGAATACTGACAACAGCCCTTGGACCTGCACACCTTCCTCAGCAACAGCCCCAGACAACAGCACACAGCACAGGGAGGCCAATACCCGGTCAGCAGAATAGTGTAACCGCTAACCTGAAGTAGATGTGCAGAGAGCTGAGTGTAATAACGGAGTAATGAATAAGGCTTGTGCACAATGGCCCTCATTCAGAGGCGGTCACAAGAAACTATCACTCTCTCTGAATGAGGGCGGATGTTTTGTTTTTTAGTGCGGCCGTCACGTCACTAGCTAAGCTGTGGTTACCAGCCACAGCTTAGCGACTGACCAGGGTGATGGTTGCGATGGTCAAGACCATCGTGACCATTGGGGCTTGCGATGAGACCCTAAGGTTGGGTCTCGGCAACTGCAAGCCCCAGGGAGCTTCCTGCTCTGATCGAGCAGGAAACTCCCCACTGACATCACTGCTGATGTCAGTGTGGCCGCCCACTAAACAGCAAGTGTTCCGTCAGGAACGCCACCGTTTGTATAGCCACCCCCCACCTCGCCTACAAAATGGGCCGAGCTGTCGATCAACATCGACAGCCAGCCCTTTTGTAGAGAGCTCCAGAGTGAGAGAGATTCTCTCTCGCTCCGGGGCTTGCGCACACGCAGTGCGGCCACTGGGCGTGCGCAGGACCAAAACATTTGCCTGGTTGCGAGCGCTCAGTGCTTGCGACCAGGTCTGAATGAGGTCCAATGTCCCAATAGTATAGCAGCCGGATGACATGGATGCTAGGCAAACTCCACAGTGATGGAAGCTTGGAGGGGTTTCAAAGAGGCAGATAGTAATAAGCCACACAAGGTAATTCCATCTCTATAAATGCTGGATTCAGTTATTGTGGGCCAACTTGATTTAACCACAATGAATAATATAGTCTTAAATTGATAGAGTCACACTTCCAACTTTCTTCCGTGGGTGGCAGCTCAGCTCATTAAAATACCGTTAGGTGAAATGTCACAACAACCTATAGTAAGTAAGAAAAGGAGAGAGTGCGCCCAATAGTGTAGTGATTTAGAATTTTGCTCTTACGAGGCTAGTTAAAGATATGCATACCAAATAAATGCTAATCCACTTATTATCAGCATATAACCTTAGTAAACATAAAAAGTGTCCATAGTGCAGTATAATTGTGTAAATTACAAATATTTATTAATTGCACAAAAACACACAGGAAACAATGTACAAAAGGAAATAGCAAGGTTTCTTAGCTTATCTGTGGTAATCTGGTCACAAGTTTTGTGGGTAGTCTGTATTTAAGTTCAGATCAAGTCTTAGGTTCCCACCTGAATAAGACTTTTTTCCTGTGTGTTATATGCTGACCTTGAGTGTAGCAGAGGCTGCAGGAACACCACCCTGGGGCATTAAAAATATGGGAAGTAAAGACCTCTACTGATACACTAAATAGCATTTATCTGGTACTCTATATCTTAAACTAGCCGTGTAAGAGCAATATTATAAATTACTTAAACCTTTTTTTTCCCCTTGATCACCTTCAGTAGTCATAAAGTACTATCATGACTGGCAGCAACCACAGCACTAGTATTGGGTCGATGATGGAGGGACACCACCACACACACTGTCACATACAATGGAAGGAAAACGCACTATGAAAATGTTTTTGCACTAATGTCTTTGTTTTTTATACACAAACAACACTGTCAATTGTTTTGTAGTGCAGATGATGGGGGGATACCACTGCACACAGAACAGTAATATATACTGTGTCACTCATCTGAAGACACACTTCTAGAAATATATTTATTTGTTATATAACTGGGGAAAAAACTCAAAACAGAGAGGCACAGTAGAATTTTTGGAAGATAAATTTTAGGGGTGAGCGGGTTCGGATTTCTGAAATCTGAACCCCCCCGAGCCCCCCCGATCCGAGTCCGATCCGAGTCAGGCTCGACTTTTCCCGCCTGACTCGGATCTGAAATCGAGGCAAAACGTCATCATCCCGCCTTCCGAGTCTCGCGGGTTTTGGATCCTATATAAAGGTACCCGCGTCGGCGCCATTTTCTCACCCGGCTGTGGACAGTGAAGAGGGAGGGTGGGAGTTAGGGCTGTGTAGTGTAGTGTAGTGTAGTGCTGCTGTTGTCCACTACTTCAAAGTCCATAGTGGCTGGCTGTGTTGTGCTGTGCTGCTGTTGTTAATAGGGGCTGTGTCCACTACTTCAAAGTCCATATGGGTTGGCTGGACTGTGTTGTGCAGTCAGTTCTCCATAGGGGCTGTGTCCACTCCAAAGTCCTGTGCAGTGTCCCAGTCCTAAAGGGGTGCTGTAGTGTTGTCCAGGGGGTGCTCTGTCCATCAGGGGTGCTCCCCCCAAGTGCTAAAAAAATAATATATTTTCTGTGTTTGTGAATTGTGTGCGCAGTAGCCGCACGTGCATCAACAAAGTAGTGCCAAGCGTGCGCCTGTGTCATAAGTAAAGGGCCGGCTGGCTTGACCGTTAAAGGGTGCTGTAACCCCCAAAGTACACTCCAGTCCAAACCAAAAAAAAAATTATTTTCTGTGTTTGTGAATTGTGTGCGCAGTAGCCGCACGTGCATCAACAAAGTAGTGCCAAGCGTGCGCCTGTGTCATAAGTAAAGGGCCGGCTGGCTTGACCATTAAAGGGTGCTGTAACCCCCAAAGTACACTCCAGTCCAAACCAAAAAAAAATATATTTTCTGTGTTTGTGAATTGTGTGCGCAGTAGCCGCACGTGCATCAACAAAGTAGTGCCAAGCGTGCGCCTGTGTCATAAGTAAAGGGCCGGCTGGCTTGACCGTTAAAGGGTGCTGTAACCCCAAAAGTACACTCCAGTCCAAACCAAAAAAAAAATTATTTTCTGTGTTTGTGAATTGTGTGCGCAGTAGCCGCACGTGCATCAACAAAGTAGTGCCAAGCGTGCGCCTGTGTCATAAGTAAAGGGCCGGCTGGCTTGACCGATAAAGGGTGCTGTAACCCCAAAAGTACACTCCAGTCCAAACCAAAAAAAAATTATTTTCTGTGTTTGTGAATTGTGTGCGCAGTAGCCGCACGTGCATCAACAAAGTAGTGCCAAGTGTGCGCCTGTGTCATAAGTAAAGGGCCGGCTGGCTTGACCGTTAAGGGTGCTGTAACCCCCGAAAGTACACTCCAGTCCAAACCAAAAAAAAAATTATTTTCTGTGTTTGTGAATTGTGTGCGCAGTAGCCGCACATGCATCAACAAAGTAGTGCCAAGCGTGCGCCTGTGTCATAAGTAAAGGGCCGGCTGGCTTGACCGTTAAAGGGTGCTGTAACTCCCAAAGTACACTCCAGTCCAAACCAAAAAAAAAATTATTTTCTGTGTTTGTGAATTGTGTGCGCAGTAGCCGCACGTGCATCAACAAAGTAGTGCCAAGCGTGCGCCTGTGTCATAAGTAAAGGGCCGGCTGGCTTGACCATTAAAGGGTGCTGTAACCCCCAAAGTACACTCCAGTCCAAACCAAAAAAAAAAATATTTTCTGTGTTTGTGAATTGTGTGCGCAGTAGCCGCACGTGCATCAACAAAGTAGTGCCAAGCGTGCGCCTGTGTCATAAGTAAAGGGCCGGCTGGCTTGACCGTTAAAGGGTGCTGTAACCCCAAAAGTACACTCCAGTCCAAACCAAAAAAAAAATTATTTTCTGTGTTTGTGAATTGTGTGCGCAGTAGCCGCACGTGCATCAACAAAGTAGTGCCAAGCGTGCGCCTGTGTCATAAGTAAAGGGCCGGCTGGCTTGACCGATAAAGGGTGCTGTAACCCCCAAAGTACACTACAGTCCAAACCAAAAAAAAAATTATTTTCTGTGTTTGTGAATTGTGTGCGCAGTAGCCGCACGTGCATCAACAAAGTAGTGCCAAGCGTGCGCCTGTGTCATAAGTAAAGGGCCGGCTGGCTTGACCGATAAAGGGTGCTGTAACCCCCAAAGTACACTACAGTCCAAACCAAAAAAAAAATTATTTTCTGTGTTTGTGAATTGTGTGCGCAGTAGCCGCACGTGCATCAACAAAGTAGTGCCAAGCGTGCGCCTGTGTCATAAGTAAAGGGCCGGCTGGCTTGACCGTTAAAGGGTGCTGTAACCCCCGAAAGTACACTCCAGTCCAAACCAAAAAAAAATTTATTTTCTGTGTTTGTGAATTGTGTGCGCAGTAGCCGCACGTGCATCAACAAAGTAGTGCCAAGCGTGCGCCTGTGTCATAAGTAAAGGGCCGGCTGGCTTGACCGATAAAGGGTGCTGTAACCCCCAAAGTACACTACAGTCCAAACCAAAAAAAAAATTATTTTCTGTGTTTGTGAATTGTGTGCGCAGTAGCCGCACGTGCATCAACAAAGTAGTGCCAAGCGTGCGCCTGTGTCATAAGTAAAGGGCCGGCTGGCTTGACCGTTAAAGGGTGCTGTAACCCCCGAAAGTACACTCCAGTCCAAACCAAAAAAAAAATTATTTTCTGTGTTTGTGAATTGTGTGCGCAGTAGCCGCACGTGCATCAACAAAGTAGTGCCAAGCGTGCGCCTGTGTCATAAGTAAAGGGCCGGCTGGCTTGACCATTAAAGGGTGCTGTAACCCCCGAAAGTACACTCCAGTCCAAACCAAAAAAAAAATTACTTTCTGTGTTTAGCCGCACGTATATATCAAATCGATATAACATAAATGGAGGACCAAACTTTCTCCGATAAAAATAAAATAGAGAAAGATCAAGAACCACTTCCTCCTAGTGCTGAAGCTGCTGCCACTAGTCATGACATAGACGATAACATGCCATCAACGTCGTCTGCCAAGGCTGATGCCCAATGTCATAGTAGAGGGCACATACAATCCCAAATGGCAAAGTTCAGGAAAATGACCTTGAAAAAGACATTTAAATCAGCTGAAGAGAAACGTAAACTTGGCAATATGCCATTTACGACACAGAGTGGCAAGGAACGGCTAAGGTCGATCCCTAGTATGTTCATGACTAGTGGTTCAGCTTCACATGACGATGGAAGCCCTCCTCCCACTAAAAAAATCAAAAGAGTTAAGCTGGCAAAAGCACAGCGAAGAACTGTGCTTTCTAAGAAGATATCACAAATCCCCAAGGAGAGTCCAAGTGTGGTGGTGGTTGCGATGCCTGACCTTCCCAGCACTGGACGGGAAGAGGTGGCTCTTTCCACCATTTGCACGCCCCCTGCAAGTGCTGAAAGGAGCACCCACAGTCCACTTGCTGATATGCAAATTGAAGATGTCACTGTTGAAGTACAACAGGATGAGGATACTGGTGTAGCTGGCGCTGAGGAGGAAGTTGGCGAGGAGGATTCTGATGGTGATGTGGTTTGTTTAAATCAGGCTCCGGGGGAGACAGTTGTTGTCCGTGGGATGAAAAAGCCCATCACGGTCATGCCTGGGCAGAAGACCAAACATTCCACCTCTTTGGTCTGGCAATATTTCTATCCAAATCCGGACAACAACTGTCTTGCCATATGTACCATATGTAAAGGTGAAATAAGTAGGGGTAGGGACGTCAACCACCTAGGAACATCCTCCCTTATACGGCAACTGCAGCGCGTTCATAAAAAGTTACTGTCAAGTTCAGAAACTTTGGCTAAGACCGTAAGCAGTCCAGGGACACCTAAATCCCGTTGTCCTGTTGTATCCAAGCGCCTGCAAACCACACCGTCAACTCCCTCCTCGTCAATTTCCTCCTTAGTCAGGATCGGAAGTAGTCCTGCAGGCCATGTCACTGGCATGACTGACTCTCCTATCCGGGATTCCTCCGGAGGATCCTGCATTGCTACGCCTACTGCTGCCGCTGCTGCTGTTGCTGCTGCTGGGAGTCGTTCATCATCCCAGAGAGGAAGTAGGAACACCACTACTTTTACTAAACAATTGACCCTCCAACAGTCCTTAGCGAGGAGGATGAAGTACGACAGCAGTCATCCTGAAGCAAAACGTATAACTGAGGCCTTGACTGCTATGTTGGTGTTAGACGTGCGTCCGGTATCCGCCATTAGTGCAGTGGGATTTAGACAATTGATGGAGGTAGTGTGTCCCTGGTTCCAAATCCCGTCTAGATTCCACTTCACTAGGCAGGCGATACCGAGACTGTACAGAAACGTCAGAAAAAGTGTCCTCAGTGTCCTGAAAAATACACAATGTCCACTTAACCAAGGACATGTGGACAAGTGGAACAGGGCAGACTAAGGACTATATGACTGTGACAGCCCACTGGGTAGATGTATCACCTTACGCAGCAACAGCAGCAGCGTCACCAGTAGCAGCATCTCAGAAATGCCAGCTCGTTACAAGGCAGGCTACGCTGTGTATCACCGGTTTCAGTAAGAGGCACACCGCCGACAACCTCTTAGAGAAACTGAGGGAAATCATCACCCAGTGGCTTACCCCACTTAGACTCTCCTGGGGATTTGTGATATCTGACAATGCCACCAATATTGTGCGGGCATTACATCTGGGCAAATTCCAGCATGTCCCATGTTTTGCTCACACAATAAACTTGGTGGTGCAGAATTTTCTGAAAAGCGACAGGGGCGTGCAGGAGACGCTTTGGGTGGCCCAAAAAATTTCTGGCCACTTTCGTCATTCAGCGACTGCGTGCCGAAGACTGGAGCGCCAGCAAACACTCTTGAACCTGCCCCGCCATCACCTGAAGCAAGAGGTTGTGACGCGGTGGAACTCAACCCTCTATATGCTTCAGAGGATGGAGGAGCAGCAAAAGGCCATACAAGCCTATACATCCACCTATGACATAGGCAAAGGAGGGGGTATGCACCTGACTCAAGCGCAGTGGAGAATGATTTCCGTGTTGTGCAAGGTTCTCCAGCCCTTCGAACTTGCCACACGTGAAGTCAGTTCAGACACTGCCAGCTTGAGTCAGGTCAGTCCCCTCATCAGGCTTTTGCAGAAGCAGCTGGAGAAAGTGAAGGAGGAGCTAAGACGGAGCGATTCCGCTCGGCATGTGGGACTTGTGGATGAAGCCCTTCATTCGCTTTGCCAGGATTCCAGGGTGGTCAATCTGTTGAAATCAGACCACTACATTTTGGCCACCGTGCTTGATCCTAGGTTTAAAGCCTATGTGGTGTCTCTCTTTCCGGCCGACACAAGCCTGCAGAGGTGCAAAGACCTGCTGGTGAACACACTGTCAGCTGAAGCGGAACGTGACACGTCAACGGCTCCTTCTTCATTTTCTCCCGCAAATGGGGCTGCCAGGAAAAAACTTAGCTATCCTAAGCAACCCGCTGGCGGTGATGCAGGGCAGGCAGGACCAAGTTTGGACATCTGGTCTGGACTGAAGGACCTGGCAACAATTTCTGACATGTCTACTGTCACTGCATATGATACTGTCACCATTGACAGAATGGTGGAGGATTACCTCGGTGACAGCATCCAAGTAGGCATGTCAGACAGTCCATACCTGTACTGGCAGGAAAAAGAGGCAATTTGGAGGCCCCTGTACAAACTGGCTCTATTTTACCTGAGTTGCCCCCCCTCCAGTGTGTACTCTGAAAGAGTGTTTAGTGCAGCCAGGAACCTTGTCAGCGAAAGGCGTAGGAGGTTGCTTCCACAGAATGTGGAGAAGATGATGTTCATCAAAATGAATTATCAGCTCTTATAGGGAGACCAGCCTCCAGAAGGTACAGAGGGACCTGTGGTGGTGGATTCACCCTGTAGTGCATGTAAAATTGCCACCAACGTCCTTCTGGAAACGCTAGAGGGTGAGGAATCGGTGGATGAGGAGGATGAGGATGACATCTTGCCTCCGTAGAGCCAGTTTGTGCAGGGACACATTAATTGCCAGCTTGTTTTGTGGGGGCCCAAACGAACCAATCATTTCAGCCACAGTTGTGTGGCAGACCCTGGCGCTGAAATGATTGATTTGTTAAAGTGTGCGTGTCCTGTTTATACAACATAAGGGTGGGTGGGAGGGCCCAAGGACAATTCCATCTTGCACTTCTTTTTTTTCTTTGCATTATGTACAGTTTGGGGCCTAGTTTTTCTAACTGCCATCCTGTCTGCCACTGCAGTGTCACTCCTAGATGGGTCACGTGTTTGTGCCGCCCACTCGTGTCGCTTAGCGTAGTCATCCAGCTACCTCGGTGCAACCTTTTGGACATAAAAACACTATTGTGAGGTGTGAGGTGTTCAGAATAGACTGGAAATGAGTGGAAATTAAGGTTATTGAGGTTAATAATAGCATAGGAGCAGAAAAACCTACAAATTCTGTGATTTTAGCTGTTTTTATGCTTTTTTTAAAAAAATACAGATCCAAAACACAAAACCCAGAACCCAAAACACGGAAGGGTGGTTTTGGCAAAACCAATCCAGATCCAAAACACGAAGAAAGATCCAGATCAAAAACCAAAACACAAAACACGAAAAGTGGCCGGTGCACACCCCTAATATATATATATATATATATATATATATATATATATATATATATATATATATATATATATATACATACAATATTACCACTCTACTTTGGATTTTTTGGTTGTGCCAGCAGTGCCGCACCTACATAATATATATATATATATATATATGTATAAACAGCATTATACAGCGTGGTTTTCTTTAACAGGTTCACTTTAACAAACAAACACACACACAAACAAACAGTAGCATGTTTGCACTGCAGTGTGTGAGTGTGCAGTCAGTGTGTGTGACAAACAAAACAAACACTCTGACAATGAGGATTCCTGCAGTCACCCTTTCTAGGCACCTACTCCAGCTATTACTACTAATATTAAGGATTGCAACTATCTGCACTCCGACCTAAATCCTTCTAATCCTAATAGCACCCTGATGGTGTGCTAATGGCATTTTTTATATTACAGTGCTCCAGCCCACATTCCCACACCCTCTCCCTCCACACTTCTCTGTGAAACGGCACCCAATCACGACACTTTATATGCAATCCAAAACACGCAAGATCTGACACCGGGAAGATGATGTTTTGCCTCGTTATGGGATCCAAACTTGGGGTCATATTCAATTAGACGCGAAAAGCCATTTTCCGCGAAAAAGTATCGCCGAGCACAGCTTTTTGCGTCGTTGGAACTTATATCCGTGTTCAATTCCAGACGGTTTTCGCCTAGGCGGAAAGTCAATACAATATAATCGGTGAAAAAGATTCGCCTCTGAATAGCAGGTGAAAAGAAGTGCAAAATTTTTATTTTGGGGTGCAAAGGTGGAGAAACCACTCAGAACCCTTGGGAAGCCCCCCAAAGGACAACTGTGTCAAAAAATCCTGTAAAAAACTTAAGAACACCCCAAAAAAGTACTTTAATTTTGGGGACGAAAAAGCACAAAGTGGGAGTACAAGCATAAAAACTAGCAAAATAGACTTCTTGGGGGTCTGCAAGGATGGGTCAGGTGTTTTTATGATTGCAGGTGCATGCAACAAGAGCGTTTTTCACATTTTTAAAACTTCACTTTAGAGACTTTAAAATATGCTAGCACCCATTTTCATGTACCCCAAATTAGACAGGACTACTTATTTTCCCCCAAAAATACTGCTTAATGCCATTCTTCACCACTTGTGCAAAGACGCTAAAAAGAAGCTATTGAAACAACTTAAGTACCCCAAACAGTTTTATTAGGGCTGTTCGGACACATCTACATTGATCCCCAATGTTAGTGCATCTTTTTGGGGGGGTTCAGGCTGATTTCCCCAATTCTGACACCACTTTCCGTCTGTTCTGAATTTGTGCTTGCCATTTTCGCATGGTTTGTAATTTAATACGTCAAATAGAGGGGGCAAAACACACAATGTCGGCGAAAAGTCGAGGAGGCAAAACTGTTCTGCGGGTGCAAAACTAATTGAATACGCCCCTTGGTGGGAGGATCCGAGCTAAGTTCGGATGTGTTCGGTTTCCAAGTAAACTGAAATGCTCATCTCTAATTTTTATATGCAATAGTGGTACATTTGACAAAAGTAGGCACACTCATTTAATATAAGGACAACCTTGGGTTTTGCACAGCTTTGCATTATGCCTGTCCATTGTAAAATTCTCTATTTTTGGATAATCTAAGATAATTGAATTGTTTCTTAAAAGTCCTTGTGAAAACACATATGTAAATTGTAATTAGGCTACAACAGGAACCTTTTTCATGTAATTCTGCAAGTAGAAACAAGCCCTAAATAACCAGGAAAAGAATTTCATAAACCTACATCAGTGTCCATCTTTCGCCTTCTCCATATTTTGAAAGGCATAGATTCTGCTCCTTCAAAATATTACTTTGTTCAAGATCATCCTGTTTTCACTCCAAACTTATTTTGAAAAAAAAAAGATTTTTAAAGCTAATGAGATTGCTATTTTTTCGAATACCACATAGTAAATTCAGCTGTCCTTTCACTAATTTATTGAAAACCTGATTGCTCTTAAATTCCTGTGGTTTCATACATATTTGGTCTATCACATAGTTGAATATATAAAACTAATGGAATGCTTGTCAACCATTTTCAGAAACACTGACTATTACTGCTCCAAGGAATGTGCAGTAGTGAGGTATTATTTTACTGGTAATGATTTATTAGGTAAAAATATTATATATACTGCAATGTTTTCTTTGGTATTTAAATGGTATGAAAAGGATGAATTTTTTAAAATGGAACTAGAAAAATAGATCCTTGAGCCTTCAAGTTACTTCAAAAGTACAATGGCTAAATAACAAAATCTACTTTGCATTTGATGCTTGATAATTATACAGAAACTCCTTAAACCATGAACTCAAACTTTTCATTACTGTCATGGATTCAGTTATTTTAGGGAAGCAGGGAGATAGTACGTCTGAACATTTCCCCATACTGATATCATAAAATGGATCTGCAAATGTGCTGACAGTGTGTCTGCTAATCTATTGTGTATGACATAATCCCGCCTGATCTGATCTCACACAAGACTTGGGAGATAATGGGAATGGTAGGCTTTGTAAAACTTAGCTGGCACTCCATACGCCTTCTTCTTCATTGACAGTGGATACAGCAAGTATCTCAATCTTCCTCAATCCTTCATCTTATTTTTACATTATGGCGATTGAGGCCCCAGAGTCTTTTAGGCCTTCTCCTTGCCTGGGCCCCAGTAGACCAGCTGCAGGTGCTGCCACAAATTTTGGGGTGGCTCCTTTGCTATTCAGGTGACTCTCTTTGTAGAGTTAGCCTGATTTTCTTTGGGTTAATCTCCACAGGTTAAAAACAAGCAAGCCGGGCTCCAGCACTCGAAAATGGGGCACCATTCTGGGGTGCTTGGGGCATGGGACAGTTCATCCTCAGATGTTGGATTTTCCCACAGCTGTAGCACTTCTTGACCAGATGGGGCTCAGCTGACCTCTGACTACTCGCGGGGCAGGAGGGAGCATATTCTGGGCTAAGGCACCTTGTCTAGAAGATGCTTGCTTTGGGGAGTGGTGAGCTGAAGATGGGTGTCCCACTGTTTGTACAGTCTTTTGGCGATGGCTACTGCTTGGGTGCTTTTGTCCTTGTGGCTGAATTGCAACATATTTGTCAGCTACTATAGCTGGGCACCCAATCCTTCATTCCTGGGACTCCTTCATTCCTGGGACACACATACATTAAATCTGCTCCTGGCAAATTAGGTTAATTAGTGAGTCCCATGTGGTGGCACAAGATTGCATCACCATCTTCACCACATACTGCTTCAGCTGGGTGGTGAACTGCTTATGTGTGCTGGTAGGGCTCTTGGGCAAGTCCCAGAACATTTTTCTGTAGGACTCAAGAGTGATAATATATTGCTGTAAGAGTGTCCTTATGACTTTGTCATAAACTCCACAGTCATCAGTGGCCACTCCTCAATAGGTCTCCAGTGCCTCTCCATGCAGAGTGAGGACTAGGTGTCTGACCCACACCAGGTTAGGCAAATCATGGAGTTTGCAAGTCCTTTCAAAAACTTGTAAAGGTCCATCAATGTTCCCATTACTGTCCTTAAAACTAGCAAACTGTATGGCTCCAGCAGCTGGAGATGGTTTGCTGGGAACCATGGCAAATGGTGCCTGCTTGTCATGCACCTCTGGATAATGAGCATTCTCTTATTCTTGGTTGCTCGGTCTCCCAATTCTGCCAGTCATTCAGCTAGAGTGTCTTGTAAACATTCCACTATTCTCATCCATCCTGTGCATTCTCCTGTACTGCAGTTAACCTCTCCTGAGCAGCTTGGTTTCTCCAGTCTGGTAACTGAAAAGCTGCATGGGATTATCCCATCACTAAGCAACTGATATAACCTCAATCCAACAGGCGATCACTGATATTTTGATCACAGATCAGAATTCAAGGGTGGTTACTCATCCCTGAGTACCCTGAGTGGGTTTACTTCACCACTCCTATGAATTCCTCTCACCATCATTACCTGACTGTTACTGACTCCAACCACTGCACAGTGGGCAGGTAACTTGCTGCCACCACCAGGCTCCTACACCAGCACCTGGAACTACTTTTTCCACCCAGGCTCAGGACACTGGCACCTGGAATTGCTTTTTCCACCCAGGCTCAGGACACTGGCACCTGGAACCATTCTTCCAATGCTCCTACACCGGTACCTGGAACTGCCTACTTCTGTGTATGTGTGGAGGTGCTGCTGTAACACTTCCTGGGTAATGTTTGCTAATTCCTACTGGTCTCTCAACATGGGCCAATCTGCATGGGGTAACTGGCATAGGGCTTGAACTTGAAGACACTAGAACAATCCAGAACAGCTGAAGAATGGACTAGTGTTTTTCACTATTCTGGTGGTCACAGCATACAAGCAGATGAAGGCATCTAAAAGGGAAAATGCTTATTACTCATAAATCTTTAAAAAGACCAAGGCCCTTGTGGAAGATGCTTGGAACGAATCACAGCATACAGATGTCACAGAAGTACAATCCTTGATGTTCAGAGGATACACACACAATCAGGTATGTAGGTCCTTTTTTTAACCTTAATAATACAAGTATAGGTCCTGCGCAATTTATGCAAATGGTGATACCTCAGAAAAGGTGTGCCGCTGTACTGGAGGATGTCTGACCTCATCCAATAATTGAAATGATGATGGATAAATAACCAGATGTAGCGCACAACCTTTTCTTACTATATGGTGGATTGTGTTATCCTAATTTAGACAACACCCAGATTGATAATGTATATATGTAGTGATACAATGCAGATCACAAATGAATATAAGAAAAACTTCTACCTTTAAAGATAATAATGCAAACATAAAATCAATATGGACATCAATATTAATCAATGTACAATTGTTCACAATGAAGTGTCCTCATATATATCTGGACGTTTGATTCATGTACAATAAAGCACAGTGCCAAGATGTATTAAGGCCCGTGGAATCATAAGACCATGATGTATTGAACATACAAATTGTCAGAAAAAAAAGGGGGGTATCAGATTGAAGTAATAGAAAAAAAAGAGTTCTTAACCCGTAATAATCCAAACAAGTCTCTGGGGATTCAGGTAAAGTTAACGGTGTGGAGAAGTAGCGGCATAACGCTCCTCTTCGTGCAGGGTGCCTTATATAGATGTGTGGTACCTGTGTAAAGTCTGATGGTATGCGTTGCCCGGGATGTTCTTCTTGCTGTCCGGGGATGGCAGCCTGGAGCCAACCTCGGGGACCGCTCTGTGCTGTGGCACTGCGGGTGACGCGGTCACGGATGGAGACCCTACACTCAGGGACAGGTCCGTGCACTCGTGTCTGACCGTGCAGCCAAGCATGGGAGAGGGTGCCGGCGGTCTTGGCGGGGGAAAGCCGGGGGCTGCAGTCCTACTCACCAACCAGAGGATACTCACCCGGGAGCTCAGCTTCCGAACCTCAGTTGTTCTTGCCGGCTGTGTTGGCGCGCTTGCTGAAGGCTTCCTCGTGTGGTGCTGAATCGGCAGGGGATGAATACGGGTGAACTCAGATGCTTGGTGATTATAGCGGGGTAAGAGCAGAGTGATGATGTATTCTCCAATGTGTTTCGACCGATTGGTCTTCTTCTGGGAGCAAAGAGTTACTGAATGTAATTTCAGAGGCACTTAAATAGAGCCATGTCCTTTGTGATTGGTCCCATGATGACCTCATAATTTGTGACTGGTCCTCTGTTGCCATGGTGATAAGCCAGGAAAAAAAAATAGTGGCAATAATTGTATTTGAAAAGCGAGAGAGTCTTTATGCAAAGATAGATGTTCTATCCAAAGAAATGGACAGACACAATAGATTCCATGGATATAGAGTGCTATGGATACTAATCTTGGATATATGCATATAGGCCCTCATTCAGAGCCGTACGCTCTGAGCAGAGCGCACGCTCTGAATGAGGGCCGGGCTCCATTTTCATGGAGCGTCCTCCTGGACGCTCGTATAGCTGTGGGTCACCACCCACAGGCTATACGAGCGTGCTTTTTGATGGCCGCGATGGTCGAGACCATCGCGACCATCGAAATTGCGAGCCGGAGCCTGCGGTTGAGGTTTTCAACCGCAAGCTCCGGAGTGATTTTGGCTCTATCAGAGCCAAAATCACTCCCACTGACATCACTAGTGATGTCAGTGGGCCGGCTTCTGACGGGAGGCGTTCCCGTGGGAACGCCCCCGTCAGGGAGGCACGCCCCCGGCACGCCCACCAAAGGGGGCGTGCTGTCAATCAACATTGACAGCACGCCCCCTTTGATCGGACACAACGAGCGAAGGACTTTCCTTCGCTCGTCGCGTCTGGCGCATGCGCACGACGGAGCTCCCTCCGTCGTGCGCATGCTCAGTGCATAACATCGACCCACTTGCGAGCGGACAGCCGCTCGCGAGTGGGTCTGAATCAGGCCCATAGTACTTAAAAAAATGTAGATATATAAATAAATAATTAAAATGAAAATAAATAAATACAAACAATGAATGTAGAAATGAAAATAAATATAAATATAAAAATAAAAATGATAAAAAATAAAAATGAATATGAAAATAAATAAATATTAATAATAAAATAAAAAATAATAATACATCTAAATAATGCACTTGAAATAAAATGAATATAGAAAAAGTGAGAAATTAAATATAAATTAAATATAAGATATAAAATTAAAATTAAAGAATTAAAGAATAATAGTGAATCAATAATAGTGTAGTTGAAAGTTATATGCAGTGAATAATCCTGATCTTCTTTTAACCTGTTCTTACACACAATACCACAGGGAGTAGGTCCACATTGGGTCTCCTAACCAATCAAGGTAAGTGCATGTACTGTACATACACATATTTAATATACTGTCTCTCAAAAGGTAAATATAACTCACATTTCAATTCCATTCCTCCTTTTAAATATCTATGACGCAAACCAATCTGGCTTAAACAGAATCTTGACACCTTCTTCTTAAACTTCCACAATGGAGGAATACCACCTGGAGTGTATTTCAAAAGTGTTTTCAACAAAGGCTTGGTCATTTCACACTATACATTTTGCTAGGTCAGGATAATTGCCATTTCACTTCCTATCTGAAAATGTCCCTTGAACAATCTGTTTCCAAATGTCAAAGCCTTCTAAAATAAAATATCTTCCTAAAAGTGCATAGTACATGCATTTACACATCTGATTCCAAAATTCCACAACTGCACACAGCGCATTAAATATAACATCTTAAAACACCTTATTACACATATATTTATAGTACATGGTGCCTAGAGCTGGTAGTTCATATGAAAATAGCATGGCAGTACAAGGGATTAACCTTTTCAGTGTAGAGGCTGCCATCTTGACCATGTGGGCTAGTTCTCCAACCATACTACCCCTCTTTCAACACCCACATACTCTCCTCTGTGATAACCCTGCAGACACATTTAAGTGCTCTTTTACAGTTGTTTGCAGGCTGATTTTCTCACCAAAGTGGTCTGGTAAGGTAATTGTGAGTCATCACTAAATAGACCTGCTTTTTCTGAGCTGTGAACTAATGATACAAATTCATGAACTCAGTCAATTTCATCATTCTAAGCTGCAGTGTATTTTTCAGCATGAATTTGTGTAAATTGAATATGCTTTTAACTCCACTGTTTAGTTTGCTGTCTCTCATCTAGTCTGTGGGGATTTATTGCATAATACTGTGCCTCTTTACCCTGAGGTCTGAGGTTTTGTAAAGGTCAGTTATTTAATGACAATAGAATAACATTAGTACATTGATTTGTATTGTATTGCTTGTTTAAAAAAGGCAAGTGTTGCCACTAGTTTGTTAAATAATTGTTATGCATTACAGACACAAGAGTGCCCAGAGGCAGTTACCGAGTCAAACTTTCATCTGGGTCAATGTTCTAATGTCTGGATCGTACATTTGGTTGGTTATTTTTGTCCAATGAGTTGTTGGGTCTTGAAAGAAACCTATTGAACAAGCACAAGCTGTCAGTCTGAGTGATAGAGTACCAACATTACCTCACAATTTGGTGGCAGTGGTGGGGTCATTTGCTAAAAAAAAAATTGTTATGGAGCTGACAAACCAGGCTGAAATATAATATAAGGCGGCTCATTTGCATGAAATATGCCAGCTGAGAGGTATCAAGAGCACAGCAGCAGAGACCCAAGCCACTGTGATCAGGATGTTAGTCCAAAACATTAAGAAAGTATTGATGGCCTGTATGTTATCACTTCAGAATCATATATGGTTAAATTCAGGTGCATGACACGAGTAGGTGTTTCCGCTCTTGTGGAAACTGAAAAAGAACTGCAGTCAGTGGCTGTCAAGCCAATACCAATGCTGCAACTAAAATCATCATCATTCTAGATTAGCTGCTTAATCTAATGGTTTTGGACATAAAAACATCAGTCTCTAATCATAGTCCAAGAACCTTGGAGGTGAGAAGTCCTTTGCCAAAAGTCCAGGATGGAGCAGGACTACACAGCACAAATTAAACATGATACAGACTCAGGTGAGCGGGTTCGGTTTTACTCGGATTTACTCGGATCTTTAAACGGCATTTTATTGGCTATCGCCAATCATGTGTTTTGGATAGCCAATATAATAAATCCGAATTTGCGGTAAAGTGGCGATAAGAACCGAGTAAATCCGAGTAAAACCGAGCCTGCACATCCCTAATACAGAGTAGTATACAGCATTATAAAGTCATGTGACACCATTGACCACATCATGTCACTCTCCACAATGATCTCCAGCTTTTCCCATCTCTTCACCAAGACAGTGAGGTCTGCAAAACATGAGATATGCCACTGCTTCAAGTGCATCTACAGAGACATCAGCAGATAGATTTCCCTAAATTGCTGAGGAGCTGTACCCTGAGTAGCCATTAGCCACAAGGAACATGATTTGGGGGAGGTGGGTACTGTGACATTCAGACATGGTGGGCAGAATATGTGGTGTTCCAGATGAAGGTATTGAGTCCAAGGGGAAGAACATGCATGAGAGGTAATTAGCAGACAATCAAATTAAATGGGAAAGCCTGCCAGGGACTACAGGATCCAGGAGCATCCATTTACTTGGTCCACCCAAAGCTTATTGCTGAAGCTCCTACAATAAAAAATCAGTTCTGGCAGATGAGTAAATACATACAATAGCACATAAACAAATTGAAGGCCTATGTAACTAGAGAGTAAGGTGCAGTATCTCATCTGCTGCCCACCTATAGATGACCCAGAGGTTGACCCCATCCCAGACATAGTGGCCATCACTAAAAATAGATTAGGTGTATAGGCAGTCCCTATTGGAACCCAATTGTCAATGAGTCAGCAACAGCAGATGAGAAAGATGTTGAACTCACTTTACCACCAGACCTTGGCGCAACACATTGGTCGCTCATCATGTTGACACCGAAGAGGCCAATTAAGCTGTCCTTGTACTTGTGGGCTTGGTGGTGTCAGCTATGACCAGTTTGTTTAACAGTTGTTTCCATGCCTACATGAATGAATTTTATAGGTGTACACATCAGCAGCGTATTCCCTGTGAGTAAAGGTACGCCCATAGATTTGCATCCCTCTCTATGTTATCTGGGTGGATATACTTGGTTATACTGGAGTGGTGTCCATGTTAAAGAAACCTTGATATTCAGGTAACTATTATTATTTTGAGTAGGGTACACCAGCCCATCCAAGATATCCGCAGTACCTGTTGAATCATTAGTTTTTGGTCTACACACATGATGGGTGTTGTCTAAAGATACCTTTACACATACTTCTTGTTATATGGCTATGTAAGTAAGGTGTGCCATCCTACATTTTCCATCTTGAATTGACGGGCTACAATATTACATCACTTTAATTATCCAGAGTGGAACACAATGGGTGTTGATCTACCTCATTGTGGATTAGATGTACTATACTAGCAGTTCCATTTTTTTATCTTCCTTTTCATGTACATGAACTGAGACAACTTGAAAAAGAAGGAATTACAGCTCGGGATAACCACACTTGCTATTGATGCAATTGTTGTATAAGGACTAAGGACCTCATTCAGAGTCGGTCGAAGCGGCCGCACGGTCGTACGGGAAAAGGGGCCGGATATGCAAATGATTCCCTCGCAAGTTGCGTCCCTTAGTTCGGATCGGTTACTGGCCAACCAAGGGGAGGAAGCGGTCGGATGACAAAAAATACACCCCCTTCTCATACACATTACACGTCATCTCCGGGCATATAAGGATTAATCGCGAGCATCAGTAACCATCGGAAGTGGTCGTAGAGCTTAAGGTTGACCATACCCTCTCTTAAGCTCTACGATCATGTCAGTCTAAAAACCTCCCATGTCACATGTGCCATGACGCTACTTTGCTAATTATGCACTCCCATAACCCGTATGCTCTCCCATAAAACGCCGTTCGCATAATTAGGCACGCCTGCGTTCGGATCTCCACACCCCCGTTTTCAAGCACCTTCCCCTGTTACCACCCACAAATGCCTCATTCTGTCACTCAAACTACCGACCTGGCTGTGTTCAAGGAGAGAGAAATTTCTGATCGAAGCGGCTAGTTTGCGCACGTGCATTGCGAACTTTACGCATGCGCAGTATAGCGAACATCGGTGGCGTACGACCGTGCGGCCACTTCGACCGACTCTGAATGAGGTCCTAAGTATCTGTTTTTATGAGTGTTTTGATGTTATATTGTAGGAAGCACCAGTATCCACTTTCTGAAAAAATTATTTATGTATCGATGCTATAAGTCAGTAAGATGGTGGTTATCTAGAAGGTGTAATATAGGCTGCATCAGGTGCGCATGTTGAGTGACACAATCTTGATTCTTCTATGATCAAACAAGAGGTCAAAGGTATGCTGGAAATGTGAGTCACTGTGCCCAACAACAGCACATGGACAGCTAGGGTCATGTTGGTGCCCAAAAAGGAAAACAAAAGAGAATTCCACATTCACCACTCCATTTGGGTTATTCAAGTTCACTGCCATGGCCTTCAGAATGTGACTAGTCAAATGTCAGATGGGGATGGCAGAGGTATTGTATTTGGGGCATTGTGTTGATGGAGGCAGGATTTGGCCACAACCAGCTAAAATGGAAGTCATCATTTAATGGCCTCACTCCAGAATTGGTATGTAAAGCCAGCTGTTAGGATGCCTCCTGTCAAAATACAGACAGCGGCATCCCGATGGTTGGTATCCCAACAGGGGTCAGTGAGTATACTTACCCTCCCCACTTCTCCTCCTAATCCTAAACCTCCCTTCTTGTAGCCTAACCCTAACCCTCCCCATCCTGCACCCTAACCCTCCCCATTAGTGCCTAAACCTAATACTCCCTTCGTGCCTAAACCTAACCTTCCCCCCCTTAGTGCCTAACCCTAACCCCTCCAGTGGTGCCTAAACCTCCCCCCTGGTGATGCCTAATCCTAACCTCCCCCCATAAAACCTAATTCTAACCCTGTTATGTTATCTAAACCTAACTCTCCTCCCTGCGGCTAACACTGAGGCCGCCCCGGACTTACCTCATTCAGGCTAGCGTCCTTCTATGTTCCGGTGTTGGGATTAAGATAGGCGTCTGTATATCGTTGCCTATCTTTAGTTCCGTGTTGAACTTTCAGCATCAGGATTGAGACCGGCAGCATTGCGGCCGCCAGTCTCATAACTACATACCCCTCAATCCACCAATTAAAATTAGATAGCATAATTCCAAGGAATGACCCAATATTACCAAAATATTTGTATCCCATTACAGCACCTTTGCCAAGCTGTTGACTGAATTAACATCCAAAAAGCACAGTCAACAAATAACCTGAACAGATGACTTTGAGCAAGCATATAACAAAGTGAAAGGGATACTTTCCAGCCACCAAGTACAAGCTGGCCCTCATTTTTTCATTCAGACCAATACCTCAGTTCATGGACTGGGAACCATGATGAGCTAGGTGGATGTGGATGGTCAGAAGCACCTTACTGTATGTCTCTCCAGCTACTGACCCGGAAGATTGCATATGCCACAGTGGAAAAGGAATGCTTGGCCATAGTGTGGACTGTCAAGACATTGCAGCCCTATCTACAATGTGTCCTCACACATCTCTGCTGCAGTCACACCAAACAGTCCCTTATTGATGTGCTAGGGCATGTGAGACCCTGCTAGCGCCATGCATCTTTTTCCCACCTTTTTTACCTAAATTGCATCTAAGTCGCAATGTGATATGACTAGGAATCACCAGGAGAATCTGCTGATCTGATATACCTATATATCTGTGTGCGACTGAGTCTCTGAATCAGAATCCAAAGTGATATGATGCAGTGGCTGCAGCTTTTCTCCATTTCAAGTTTACCAAGTTAAGAGTGGCACACATATAGCCCACATGCCATATTCATTATATTGGGCAATGCTCTAAATATTGGAAATAAATATTAGCTTACTATAAATAAGGAAATTGAATTTAAGTCTTTAAATCATGCATAACATGCTCATAAGAATGAAGGAGGTATGAATTGGACAGCCTAAACATATGAACTAACTCCTAATTTGAGAAGGTTTTCAGGCTCAATTGAGCTGTACACACATTGACAGTGCAGGACCATGGACACTAGCTTTGGTGCTGTTACTTTTCCTCCTTACTGTCCCTTTCCATCACATTCTCCTTCACCACAGACTTCTTAATGATGGTTACTTTCTAGAAGGATTTCCAACTATGCCACAACCACATCGCAAAGAGGTACAGGTACTCTTTTATGGGTTTCCAAGTCCTAATTAGCCAACAGAGTTTGAGTTCAGCAATCTCACTTGACAAAACCACCTGGTGGGGTTTCCTGCATTTTTTAAATTGCGGCCTAATAAATCTATTTTGTTATCCTAATAATGGGCAGATGCAATACACAGATCAGGTGCACTGAGGAAAAAGAAACAGCAACCAACACAATAGAAATCAAAGCTTTGAAAAGGGTACAGAATCAGACTAAACTGAAAATCATAATGCATGAAAACGGCTCAGATCAACTCTTGAAAATGTAAACAAAAGACTTTCATCCAACAATAGAAACAGACCCCGAAGACTGTATGACCCGTGTATTTTAGAACTTGCCCAAATTCTAACACATTCACCAGGGCCAAACTGAGTGACCAATCTAAGCAGCCAAGCAAGAACATAAAGGAAAATAAGGCCTTAAAACAAACAGGATGTAGAAGAGGAAATAAGAACAGGAACAACACCAAAAAAACAAAAAGTAACCCCAAGAGACATATTTAATTAACGTGAACAAGAACTCAAAACTGCCCAGACAAAATTGGTAAGCAAAAAGTTAAAATTTACCCATAATAGTAAATCAACAAATTGATAATATACAGTACATTGTTATTCACAAGTTCATTGAATTGAAGAAATTCCGTTTGCAATAGAGAATGAGCAGGGCTAGCTCAAGGGCCGTTCCAGTGGAGCAGCAGAATGGGGGCGCAACTACATAGGAGACGCAGTGCGACCCGGGCAACAAAGTGTTTTCCTTTCATGCCAGCATACAGTCTCAACCCACAGCAGACACTACTATACATCTGCCCGCTCCCACCATACGCCTGGAGTCCTGAGAGGCCACCCAGCACCACTGCCAGCAGCTGCCCACCCTCCTCTCTCTGTCCCCCTGACGGACAGCTACCAGTCCCGGCTGCCTCTCGTGCTGCCCTTTATAGCCGCCTGCGGATCTGCACCATCAATGTGGAGTACGTCCAGCCCCCGCCCGGAGACTGCTCCTGAGGGGAAACAGCGGGGTTCTACCTGCTCTGCCTGCTGGAATTTGTGCAGGTCTGCTGCAAGGAGGTGAGAAGGATGTACTCCCAGAATTAGCAGCAACAGGGGTACTGACTGCATCATCAGCACCAAAGGAGGTAATTCCAGCAGCAGTAGTTACAGGAGTACTCCCATCTGCAACATGAGTACTCCCAGGAAGGGGGACCCTCTCCAACCATAGCCAGCAACCAGGGCCGTAGAGAGCCGAGCTGGGCCCAGGGGAAGGGGCGTGACCTAATTGTGGGACGTGTGACCATTCCCCCTTAGGGGGGAAAAAACCTTTTGCGGCGCTGCATGCTGGGGAGGGTGGCACTGTGAGCCCCTCAAATCCAGGGGGAGGCATGATCATCGTGATCGCTCCCCCCACAGACAGAGGAGACTATTGCTGCTGCTCAGCAGCAAGCAGTCTCCCGCAGCAGCCCAGCACACAGCATTATATGCTGGCTGGTAACAGGTAAGAGGGAGGGGGGGCGGTGTTGGACCAGGGCGTCCTCTAGAAAGCCAGGGCCCAAGTAATTAGTACCCGCTCCCCCCCTTTTGGCGCCCTTGCCAGCACCCCCTGCAGGGCCACATGCCCCCAACTGGCTGCAGCCATCACTCCTCTGTCTCTTCTCTTCTTCTATGGAAATGTCAGGTCAGTCTTCTCTGGGGGGCTGTGGCAATTATTTCATTTTTGTCCTGTGGTGCCAATGTGTTTTGTTTTTTTTTCTTGTGGGGGCCAATGTGTTTTATTTTTTACCTGTGGGAACATATGGTTTTGTTTTTTTTTCTTCTGAGGGCCAATGTGTTTTATTTTTCCTGTGCAGACAATTTTATTTCACACTCTGTAGGCCAGTGTGTTTTATTTTTATTCCTGTGGGGACCAATGTGTGTGTTTTTTCTTCCGTGGGGAACAATGTTTTTTTTTTCTTTTAAATTAAAACTAACAATAATAAAATTATTAATTATGGATATAGCTGGATGGGAGGGGGCTAAAAACTCTCTCGCACAGGGTGCTAGTAGACCTGGGGTCGGCCCTGAGAACAAAATGCCTGCATCCTCAAACATACAAAACTTCAAACAAAATCTAAATTCTGCACAAGCTATTTAAAGGGCCATTGAGTTTTCCAGAGAATGATGGAGTAGGTAACAGTCCCTATGTACATAATTAACATTACTGTATGTTTGTGTTATTAATTAAAAGGAGAAAAGCGACTGTTCTGGCCAGTGGAGTAACTAGGGTATTCGGAGCCCAGGGCAAGTTAAAAAATGGACCCCTCTATGTGCGCGCGCCGTAGACGGGAGTGCCAAAAATGGGAGTGTTCACATGTCAAAAGGGGCGTGGCCACTGAAAAATGGGGTGTGTCAATTGACACACACCCTCTCTCATCACTCTGGGAACATTCCTTTCCATATGCACCTTAATGACCCCAGTAGTAGTGCCCCTTTTGCAATGCCCACTGTAGTAATGCCCCTTATGCAGTGTCACCAGTAACAGTGCCCCATGTAGCTTATGCCCTTTATACAGTGCCCCCAGTAGTGCACCCTTATAGAGTGCCCCTTATGAAGTGACCCCAGCAGTGCACCCTTGTACTGTGCCCTACTATGCAGTGCCTCTTATACCGTTCCCCTATGCAGTACTCCCAGTAGTCGTCCCTTTTATGCAGGCCCCCAGTAGTGCTCCTTATACAGTTCCTCCAGTAGTGGTCCCTTTTATACAGGCCCCCAGTAGTGCCCCTTATACAGTGCCTCCAGTTGTGCTCCCCCTTATGCAGGCTCCCAGTAGTGTCCCTTATACAGTGCCCCCAGTAGTGATCCCTCCTATGCAGTCCCTCTTATACAGTGTCCCCCCATAGTGGTCCTCCCTATTCAGTGCCCCCAATAGTGATACAGTGCCAGTAGTGCCCCTTACATAACACACACATACACACACAACACATTGACTTACCTTATATCAGATAAAAATAAAGTGATCTCGCGCTGGAAAGGAGTAGCTCAGGATTCTTATAAGTGTTATCTCTACTGGCAAAATTAATATGTAAATGAAGGAAAATAGAAACCTTGCGCTCCACTGTAAGGATACAATATTCAAAATATTCGAATCAATCTCAATTTATATAAATACTTAAGTTTTTTGGATGCTTTCGATCTTCTATTATTCGATTTTTTCTTACATCAGGGGTTCGTACATAAAAAAGAGAAAATATCACAATAGTGTACTACGTTTATGATGTGTGTAAATCTTTAGTAGAGACGGTACAGAAAAGTCCAGCTATAAGACTTCTTCCGCAGATTCCCAACCACGTGTTGGATATAAGGAATGGACCACCTCGTGTCAGAAGGGGTAAGTTATAATGATGCCCACATCAAAGGCTTACATCAAAAAGTCAGGTAGAAATCAAGGTATCTTTTATTTCATCCCTCCTAGTCACCCTCAGAAACGGAACTTCAAAACACCACATGCCAGTGTACACACACAGGGGTCAGTGCCAACCTACACACACAGGGGTCAGTGCCACAAAGCTGCTGAGGTAGAACCACAGACACTCACCTTGGGAACAGGCTCCTCCAGCCTTTCCTCCAAGCTCTTGGACCCAGCCGCCACTGAACTGTCAATTTAATTGCCAGACCAGAGTTGCTCATTACTCACTTCCCATGGCTCCCAACATGCGGAGGAGGGAACCGCCGCTGCTGCCGCGGCCGCCGTTGCTGGAGAAAGACACTGGTGCATGAGGTCTCCATTGCCGGCACTGGTAGCTGGCCACTCACACGCTCTGCTGGGCTGAATGGCTGATGCTGCCCATAGACCCGCAGTGCATAGCCGGCCCATTTTGCATGCTCGCGCCAAGCTTGGTCCAGATTTCAGACAGGGCTGGGGTATTCCAGGGGATTGGGAGGATTTAGTGGGGCAGCAGGAAACTAGTTGGTGGAATGGGAGCCTTCCGCACATTGCGAGAGTGTTGGCAAGTATGGTTCAAAGTCCATACTTTTGGTGGCCAAAAAACATAACCAGAAAATGCACAGTTGTTCCAAACAGGCTAATAACTTGCAGCATTCAAGTATTCATGTTAATATTAGTTTTACTGCTGGTGTTTTTCAAGACACCTGATGGTCATTTCTTGCCAGCTTCATAATTTGTTTGCTTTATATTTTAGTTACTGTAACAAGAAGTAAAGCTGAGGAGTTTAGGAGCTGAATGTAGAGATAGCCAGTGAGTTCTAATTTTTGAAGAAACAAATTGGATAAAAGGACCTCAAATTAGCATGCAAATAATGGTCACAAAATTAACATTAACATAAGAAACATAAGGCATGCTATAAGTCTACAACATGTTATTGTGCAGCCTAGTTGCCTAATTAATAAACATCGTGCCCATTAAGCAGTGGCGTAACTAGAGTATTTGGAACCCTGGGCAAATTGAAAAGTGGAGCCCCCGTCCATGTGCGCGCACTGAAACATGGTCTTGGTCACAAGGGGAGTGTCAACATGACACACATCCCTTTCTCGTCACTCTGGGAACATTCCTTTCCATTCCATATGCACCTTAATGCAGTCCCCCTTATAAAGACCCCCTATGCAGTGCCCCCAGTAGTGCCCCTTATACAGTACCCCCAGTAGTGGTCCCCATTATGCAGCCCCCCATTAGTTCCCCTTATACAGTGCCCCCTTTAGTGGTCCCCCTTATGCAGGCCCCCAGTAGTGATCCCCCCTATACAGTGCCCCCTGTAGTCCCCCTTATGCAGGCCCCTTATGCAGGCCCCCAGTAGTGATCCCCCCTATACAGTGCCCCACAGTACTCCCATATGCAGGCCTCCAGTAGTGCCCCTTATACAGTGCCCCCAGTAGTAGTCCCCCTTATGCAGGCCCCCAGTAGTGATCCCCCTATACAGTGCCCCTTATACAGTGCCCCCTGGAATGGTCCTCCCTATTCAGCCCCTTATATAGTGCTCCTAGTAGTAGTTCCCCCTATGCAGTGCTCCCAGTAGCGGTCCCCCCTATGCAGTGCCCCTTATATAGTGCCTCCAGTAGTAGCCCCCCTATGCAGTGCCCCCAGTAGTACCCTTTATATAGTGCCCCCAGTAGTAGTCCCCCCCCAATAGTGGTCCCAGTAGTGGTCCTCCCCCAGTAGTGGTCCCCTCGATATAGTGCCCCCAGTAGTAGTCCCCCCTGATGCAGTGTCCCCAGTAGTGGTCCCTCCCCCCACTAGTGGTCCCCCCTATGCAGTGCACACAGTACTGGTCCCTCCCAGCTCCTGCTTCTGCCACCGTCCACTCCTCCGTCCTCCCGGGCTGGCCCGCTCTTCATTATGGGAGAGACGTCATGACGTCTCTCCTATCACCCACTATGGGAGCCGGTAGATGGAGCTCATGAGTGAGCTCCAGCCTGGCTCCGGCAGTGGGTGCAGGTCAATGAGAGTCTGACTCTCATTGGCTGCTAATTAAAACAAGCACACAGCCGCCGGCGTTGGCGGCTGTGTGTTTGTTACTGTGTAGTGCCGACCGAACTCTGTCTGGTCAGCACTACACTGACTACGGTGTCCTGGACCGTTGCCGGCGGCGCCCTCCGCACCACCAGTCCGATGGCGCCCAGGGCGCAAGTCCTGATCAACCCCCCCTAGTTCGTCACTGCCATTACGTTTTCTTTCTTTGACTAAACAGCATAACTTTGTTGCCCATTCCACAAAGTATCACAACAGTACCTTTTGTAGAAGACTCTCAGTTATCCTTTTACTAATTTAGTAAAAGCCTGGATTTAATTATGTACAGAAAATGAGATATGTTGAGATAAAAATATAATAATTGGAAATATGCTTCAGCTGACCTTCAAACAGCAGAAAATATGTAATTTACTCTTGTGCTTTTTTTTTTTAGGTCAGAACAAATGTCACAAACATTTCTAAAGTAAATTCTTGTTTTTTCTTCCTATAAGTGTGATACCCCTAAAGTGGTTATTATCCCTAGGTATAAAATATGTATGCATTGAATTCATCTGTGTACAAAGAGAACATGGTTGCCTGTGTGGTTTATTAGGGCCAATTCATGTATTTATAGTTTAATAGTTGGAGAGGACTGTCAGTATATATTGATATATATTGGCCCCTCGCAGCGGGGAACGTGGAGTGGTTTGCCCCACGGGACTGTGGACACTGGGGGACGGGTCATTGTGGCTGCAGCTTGGGAGGAACTGTCCCCTTGCATAAAGTAGATGGCCAGAGAGGAGAAGCGGCGTGTGCGGCTGGCGGGAAGGGCCCCTCACGCGACCGTTAGGATATAAGGGGAACTCGCGGGTGCCGTAGGTAAGCAAGCAGTGAAGGAGGTGCTGCACTTACCGGAGGGCAGGGTGAATAAATGACACAGCCTTGATGTGATGTGGAGACCAGGGTTGCCAGGAGGACGTCCGGAGCCCAGAAGGAAGCAGGGTCTTTGTCGGGACCACCCAGGATCCTCCCGCGGGGCTGGAAATTGGCAGCCGCGGCTGCAGTGATAAAACCGCCGGGTCCGGAGTTCACAGTAACCTGGGAGGAGGAAGCAGAACAGGCAGGACCACCCATGAACCAGCCCCTTTGAAGTTACTGACAGCCGGGAGCTGGAGGAGTGGAGATACTGCTGATCTTGGTGCTGAAACTGGGACACAGAGAAGGTCTGTCGGTTAAAGGAGTTTACCCTCCATTACATACAACCAGTGGGTTACTCTATATTGTTAAAAGCACTTCAACTCTAGTTCAGTCTAATAGGGAATAATAAACACTATGTGCAATTCCAGCTATTATTAGTATAAGTGCTTACTCTGGATTAAACATGATTCTAATGCAGACTGATAGCTAAGCTTTGCTGTTAACCAACAGTAAAAAGAGAGACAGGAAAAAGGCACCTCTCAGTCAAAATATCCAAGCGAGTCCAGAAGTCAGACTTATATTGTGAGACGTTAAATTACAGAGTGCAGGTTCTGTCCATTTGCTAAAAAGGATAGTCTATTATAACTGCATTATAGCAATACAAAACACTACAGAACTCAGTACTCTATAGCAGGGCCGGATTAAGCCCTTGGGGGGCCCGGGGCATTTAATACAGAGGGGCCCTCCCCCTCTTCTCAGCACTGCCCCCTGGCTTTGCCTGCTGTGTGCCTCCTCCCCCAAACATTTTCATGAGGCAGCAGCGCAGGTGCTACCAGCACTGGGGGTAGACTTGGAAACCTCCTCCAGGCTCCATCACCAGCAGCGTGCCATTTTGTTGTGTTGCTGCTGGGAGAGCTGCTGCTGGCAGCTGAGGCTGGAAAGGAGTAGAATCGTCCGTGGACCTGTGGCAAACACAGGAAGGGGAGGGTTTATATATATATATATAATATATATATACATACACACACACACATACATACACACTGTACATGAAAAGTCATGCGCACTGATTGCAGCTGAATACATTATCTTTTACCTTGTAGCCAATCAGGTCGGTTTCTATGATATTGGAGGTTCAGTAGCACATAATTCATTTAGAGACAGGAGAAGACTTATGGAACATATTGTAATTAGTGCATAATGCTACAGCCATTACCCTGGAGGGAAATCCGCCTCCCAGACAGACAGTGGAGCATGGTGCCCACACTACTCACCTCCTGAAGTCAAATGGCAATGGCAATGT
This sequence comes from Taudactylus pleione, assembly GCA_031769625.1. Classification (NCBI taxonomy): domain Eukaryota; kingdom Metazoa; phylum Chordata; class Amphibia; order Anura; family Myobatrachidae; genus Taudactylus; species Taudactylus pleione. Next base: position 5,289,272 of record JAUIMM010000126.1, on the reverse strand, counting down.
GTAGTGTACTGTCTGCCACCGACACTAGCTGCTGACTTGCAGGGGCTCCTGCGTGCGAGTCACAGTCTCTGCAGGGTAGACACAGAGGAACTGGCATCCGCAGTGGGTTGATAGTAGAATCTATCCGACCTAACCATCAGCGGTGCTCAGGAGCTCGCTGTGATTGGGAGCTGAGCGGAAGGCAGAAAAGAAGCATCCGGCCTTGGATACATGATAAATTCAAGTCAGAGAGCTCTGCTCTGAGGAGCTGCCGTCTGCCACGCATGCGCAGCAGTGCCGATCAAGCACCGCAGGCAGCGCAGTGACAGTCCCCAACCAGTGTGAGAAGGAGTGTGTCCAGATCGGACAGCAGTGCAAGTACTCAGTCAAGGTGTCTCTGAGTATGGCTGGGAAGGGGGCCCCTTAAGAAAGGGGGGCCCGGGGGTACTAGCCTCCTATGCCCCCCCCTTAATCCGGCTCTGCTCTATAGTGAAGTCCAGAGTTTAATCAGTCACCAGTTTGAGACGTGGATGATAAGCATCAGCCGTAGAGAACTAAAGATATCCTCAAACTCGGGTTTGCAACATACAGGTCCACAACAACATTGGCAGATAGCATCCTTTAGTGAAGTAATATTATTAAGAACATTGTTTCTCCAGTACTAGGATATTGTGAGCAATCTACTTAACTTCAAACGTGCACCAGCGAAAGGTTACTGGTCACAGTTTAAGTGACTTGAGGGTCATTCGGGGACTTACATATTAGTTAAACCTAGTAGTAGAGTAGAGTCATTATATTTGTTGCATATAGAAGCATTAAGGTATTTGGTTAATCCATTTACTTTATAGCACAAGAAAGAAGCGTTCCTGATTAATAAGTCTTCGGCAAATGTATGTGTAAACAGTTGTTATCACTATTGTTAGTGGGAGTATTTGTAACAAGAGTTTTATGCAGAAAAGTTAATTGCTTACACTCATTGCTTTTGTATGCGATTTATTGCAATTTAATAAACTAACCTTAGCAAATATAGTATTTTCTTGTGTCAGTGCCTGTGTAAGTGTCAATCCTTCACCTCTCTGCTGGAAGAGATCAGCGTGGACATCTCTGGGATAACTCGCAACTCGGTGAGTGTATTACATAGGTTAAAGATTCCCAAACTCTGCCATTACAGTCCAGGTTTTAAAAGATATCCATGCTTACAGCATAGATCTGTAAATCAAATTGACTAAGGTACTATTTAAGGGCCTGATTCAGCAAGGAATGCAGTTGCTAATATGCATGCAATCGGTCAATTGTTGCATTCTGCGCATGCGTATGCATCTCAGTGTGCAAACTAGCAATTACGATTGGAACTGCGATTGCAGTGACTATGCAGACCCAGAGCAGAGTGATTGACAAGAAGTGCCATCTGTGGGTGGTGATGGGTGGGTGGTCGGGTGAACACAGACGTGCCAGTGCATTGCAATGCCGTTGCAGGGGTGTGCTTAAATTATCCACTGCGTGACCATAAGCAGCCATAGCACTGATAGCGTGCGTGGCTGTTAGCAATTTCTGAGTAAAGTCAGGGCTTGTGCAATTGTGCATATGGGTCCGATATTACTCGATGTTACCGATTGTTTCACTGTGTTGGCCTAGTTCACGGATGTGAGTAAGGGGAAGTGGGCGTCCTTATGACAGGTTGCAATCGCAATGTGAATGCAAACTTAAATAGCACCGCTGATCTTAGCAACTGTGGTGCGTGCGTATAAGCAGAATTGCGATCTGTAGTGAATCAGGCCCTAAGTCTTCTGTGCTCAAGCATGAATAATCCTAAAAACTGGACTGCAATGGCAGAGTTTGGGAACCTCTGCCATCGGTCCTTCACATCAGTACCACCCTCCTCTGCAAACACAGCAGGATGATGAAGATGAGGAACTTTATGTGCTAACCCTCATTCCAAAACACTCCTGTGAAAGAAACATTATGGGGTGAGATTGTGGCATATTACACTGGGCAACAAACACCCCCTCAAAGCCAATCACAAGCAGACATCCAGGCCCCTCCGCATGTAGAACCACAAGCAGCCCCCCCCCCAGGGCATTCACAACAAACAGAGGCTGATCGAGAATCAGCCAATGGGATGTAGTCAGGAAGCCGACGGTCTAAATCCCGACCGCCGGCTTCCCGACTGTCATGTTCCGGCAAGGTACTAAAGACAGGCGTCAAAAACTCGACGCCTGCCATAGACTTATGATGGAAGACCGATGCCCGGCATTCCGAACGAAGGTAAGCCGGGCGCCGAGCGTGGACAGTCACAGGGGGAAGGTTAGGTTTTAGAGCTCACGGGGGGAATTAGGGTTAGGCACCCCCCTGGGAGACTTAGGTTTAGGCTAGGGGAAGGGGGGGGGTTAGGTTTAGGCACCCCTAAGGGAGGGAATTAGGTTAGTGTTACTTACCTTATTTAGCACTCGTGATCTTCACCTCTGTGGGGCTTCCGCTGTCGGGATTTGAACCGCCGGCCAAATTGAGTTTATGATGGACCATAAAAAAAAACAATTCTCCAATATTCATTCTGATTTAAGAAAAATCCATCGGAATATGAGAGCATCATATAGCTCATTTGCCTGCATTGGTAATGTAGTACAAAGAATGGACTTAAGGGTGATGGAATTTAAACAAGCTCTAAAAGATTATATACAATCCCAACAGCAGATGATTAATCATATCTGTTCCACCCTCACCCAGTTCCAAAATGCTGTAGCCTAAAATGCATCTGCAGCAACCATAAGTTTGACTTCTACAAGCCAATCAGTTACACCAACTGCATTCACAAGCAGCACACCTCCCAGGTACAGTGGGCCTGATTCAGACCCGGACGCTATCCGCAGTGCGCTCGCTATTGCCGATGGCTGCTAATCTGCGCATGCATCGCAGTGCGTGTGCGCAAACTACACATTGCGTTCGCAGAACCCTCGTTCGCATAGCAAAGCCAGCCCAGCAGAGTGAGTGACAGGAGTGGCCATTTGTGGGTGGTAACAGGGGCAGTCCAGTAAAAACGGGCGAGTGGAGGTGCGAACACAGACGTGCCTGAGTGTTTCAACACCATTTGAGAGGCATGCATAATTAACAGGCAGCGTCACAGTACACGTCACCAGCCATTTTTTTATTCTGTTTTCCAAGTAATGCTTGCAGTATAAAAAAGCTACCACAAGCACTGCATTCACATCCGATAGTGGTCGATGAACCAATGTTTTCACAATCTTCCAGGAGAAGATGTGTGGCTGTGGGCACTCTGCATTCACTAAGGGGAGTCTGCATACACAAAGCGAACGCTCGTACAGGTAAGATGGGCGTGCTTATGCCTTGGCGAGCGATCACTCCCGCCACGTCACTTTCAAATATTTGCATACACATTAAGCGAACGTACGCTCATAGCGACCGGGTCTGAATCAGGCCCTGTGTGTGCACAAGAGGAAGATGCAGAAGAGGAGTGTCCACAGAAGGTGAACAGAAGGGTTTGCTTCACATGTGAAAAAAAAATTAAAAATAAGCATTTAAATCCTAATCATGTACTGTTTGATCTTGCTGCAGTGCAAAGTAAAGTGTTTTGTTTGCACAAACAGGTTCTTTGCAAAGTTTAACATCTACATGATCCTGAGGTTATTTTATAAAAAATGGGCAAGTTCAAAATTGCTACAACACACAATTGATTAAAAAAAACATTCAACATACTTTAGACAATTAGGGGTAAAAATTCTAAGATCGAATGAATTCAAATGAGGCAATCTAGGCCGTGAAATCCATATTCGAAATTTACTAGACACTAAACTCGGCAGAGTTTGCTACATTAGATTTTAAAAACTCGGACAAGAACACCTGAAGCTCGGTAGAGAACATGTGTTCGGACAAATAGACCACTAACCAAACTCTGCAGCATTTGGCCATAGACATCAATAGGACCTAGAAATTTACTAAGGATTCGTATTTGTAATCACGGCCAAAAAATAGTCAAAATCATCTGCAAAAGACGCCAATATGAACCAAAATAGAAATCTTAAATAGAACACCTTTCCAATTCGTGTTTCACATCTGAACATACTTAACCATCACTGACAACTCAATTCTGTAGCCTATAAAAGAGGATTAAGCACATGCATACACTTCTCTCCTGTTACATAAATAAAAAGCATGGCAGAATTTTGTGTGCTGGATGGAGTTCTTGTGGGGGCTGTGAGAGATACCTGAGGCTCTGCCACCAGGCTGGAAGAAACCAGGGTGTTACGGTCTCTTAGGAATCACCATGTAATACCCCTTGCACCACACAGGCAAGGTCTTCTGCCAATACATACACCGGTATTTAGGCGGCCCCCTGGTCTTATACTCATGATAGTAGAGGCTTATGCAGTTATCCTAAGGCCACAGGATGTTATGCAATCGATGGATACTGATAGGGTGAGCGTCCTTGAAGATAGACAAAGATAGCCATTATGTGGCCTTGAGGGCCAGGATACGACCTTGAGGGTCGAGATGCAGCTAATAGCCGGTAGGTATTCAGGCTTGGATGCGGCCTTGAGGGCCAAGATGCGGTTAATGAGCCGGTGAAGATCGCACTGTCTGGCGTAAGGACGCCCTCTGTCTTAGAGAGCAATGGCAGAGTGAGTGCACGCTGGTGTAAAGACCCCCATCTTTCTTTCTTAACACATGTCATCTCCAGGAAGTATATGATTAATCAGAACCATCGAGGACCATCGGAGCTGCTCGCAGCCCTTGAGGTCGACCCCACCCCACGGCAAGCACTGTGATCACTGCAGGCTGAAATACAACCAAGTGACATGTACAATGACGCTTCCATGCTAATTATGCACACCCTTAAAATGCCATTTTGATGCCCAGACACGCCTGCGTTTGCAGCACCACTCCCCCATTCACAAGCACCTTCCCCTGTTACCACCCACAAATGGCACTGTCACTCAAAGTATCGTCCAGTCTGTGTACTACGAGTGCACAATTCCCGAGCACAGTGAGTGAGTCGCGCATGCGCATATTGACGCATACGAGCATGCGCATATTGACGCATACGCAGACGGGTGACTATTGACCGTAGTGTGCGTTCGCAGCTTAGCATCCAGGTATGAATCGGGCCCTTAGTCCTTATGAAATTGGATGCAGGACTACTGTTCTTCCAATCATGAATGAGGATGTTGATGATGATGCAGGTGTTGGTGGTGGCGCTTGGATCCAGATAGAAGGGAGCAGCTGGGTGATCCTGGACTGATTGTGGTTAGGTTTTTTGTAGCCAAAGTTTCTGAATTTGAAATACCCTTTTCAATTTGATGAATGCGCTGCAAGTGACGTGACAGAGAGGAGGTTCCTAGATGGTTGAGGTCCTTACCTCTACCCACTGCTACTTGGAAACGGTTACAAATGGCTTGGCAAAGGTTGTCCAGATTTGGGTGGAAATAATTCCACACATGAGAAGTGGAGTTTTTGGTCCTTTGCCCAGGCATGGCAACAATGGGATTTTTACCACCATGGGCAACAACTGTTGCTTGATTTACTGTTTTTACGCAAACATCCTCAGCATCAACATCCTCATCATCATCAACATCCTCTTCATTCTTGTTGTTATCGCCAACTACATAAATATCCTCCTAATCCTCCTGGTGCCATTCCACAGAAGAATCCTCGATTTCTACATCAGCATGTTGACTTGTTCTGCTCATCCCCACATTTGCAGAGGGCACACAAATGGTGGAAGGAGGATCCTCTTCAAGTACAGTATTAGAAAGGTCAGGCTCACACATGGCAACCACAGACACATTTGGATTCTCCTCAGGGATCTGTGAATTTTCGGAGCACACAGTTGGTTCCGGTTTCTTACTCGTCTTAACAATTTTTATTTTTTTTATACCTCTCCTACAAGCAGAGGAGCTTAAATCATCACAACTAGAACCACCAGTCATAAATAAAGGCCAAGGCCTTATCCTTTCCTTGCCACTTTGTGTAGTGAATGGCATATTGGCAATTTTTTGTTTCTCTAAAGCTAACTGCTATAGATTTTTTTTCCTTTAACAGGGTAAAAGTTGGTTTTACATGGCCTGACTTAAGCCCTGGGGCACCGGCCTTCATAAATGACATTGATGGCCTTGCATCGTAATCATGACTGCTGCCGGCAGCTACAAGACTGGTATGTGGTTCCTGCTCTCCTGTCAGCAGTGTCACCAAGCAATTATAGTGCAGCTAAGTTGCGGCTAACACAAACAACCACACAAAAAAATATATAATTTAAAATTGGGGAAGAGCACCCCTGAACGAGGCAGCAGCCCCTTGATAGACGACACAGGCAGCACCCCTGAATAGCTACGTTGCTGATAAGTGAGGCTAACACACACACAAACAGAAAAAAAAACACTTTTTATTTTTAACACACTGGGGGTGAAGGGCATCCCTGATGGACAGAGCACCCCCTGGACAACACAGTTGCACCCCATTATGGACTGCAGTGACACATGAGCTATTGAAACCCCCCTCTTCTGTCTGCAGCACAGCTCCTATAAACTATAGACAACAACACAGCCCTTATGGACAACAGTCAGCCAGCCAATATGGATGACAGCCAGCCCCTATGGACAACAGCCATCCCCTATAGACATTAAGCAGCTAGCCCCAATGACAAGTGACAACAGCAGCCAGCCCCTATGGACAACAGCCATCCAATATAGACATTAAGCAGCCAGCCCCAATGACAAGTGACAACAACAGCCATCCCCTATAGACATTAAGCAGCCAGCCGCTATGACAAGTGACATCAGCAGCCTGCCCCTATGCACAGCAACAGCACAGCACAGCCACTATGGACAATAAGAGCACAGCCCCTCCCTTTCTTCCTCTTCACTCTCCACAGCCAGAATGAAAATGGCGGCGAGCAATGGGAACCTTTTATTCAATCCAAAACCCGTGAGAATCCAACAGCGGGATGATGACATTTTGCCTCGCTTTCAGATCCGAGTCAGGCAGGAAAATCCGAGCCATTCTTGGATCCGACTTGGATCTGCAAATTCAGGTGGGTTTGGTTCTCTGAGAACCGAACCCGCTCATCTCTAATCTATACTATGAGGGGTATTCAATATGAAAGGTTAACTTCCCTGGCGAAGTTAACATTTCATATCGGAGTTTCTTTCTGCGTAAAGGTATGGTGCGCGCTCCCGCTTATCCCCGTATTCAAAATAAAATTAACGAAAACGGGAAACTCCGAAGTTGGATTTGCGTAAAGTTACGAATTTTTCCTTAAAATAATTGTAAGACCCCATAAAGTTGTAAAAACATGGGGGAACACTATGGGTACCCCCGTTTTAGCCTTTAATTGAAAGTCGGGGATTTAAATAGCCGCAGCAGGTGCTTTTTTCCCGACACTGAAGAAGTGATGCAGAAGAGCACTTAGGTTATTTTTTTCGTTTTTTTAAGTGGTCCCATCAAATTTGGGGTACATGAAAATGGGTACTAGTACTAGCATATTTTTAAGTCCCTAAAGTCAGTTTTTAAAAATTCTGCATTTGTGCACCTGCCGCTATAATTCTATTCTAGAAAACATCTGCCGCATACTTGCAGAATAGCCCTGAACCGATTTCCCTATTGTTTAACAATTTTTTCCCATTTTTTTTTTGCACCCCAATTTTTAAATTAATTTTTTGGGGTGTCCCTATTTTTTTTTTAAAACTTTTTTTGACACAGTTCTTTTTTAAATGTCAATCTCAGGGGTGCAGACTATTTTTTTTAAGCCTGCACCCCTAAACCCCAATTCTGCACTTTTTTTCAACACCTATTCAATGGTGAAAAGTTATCACCGTTTTTTTATCAAAGACTTCTCAAAATTGCGATAAGTCTTTGAAATTGAATACGGTGTAAAACTAAAACCAGTGATATTAACGCAAAAAACAATGTTATCGCACCCATATTGAATACCCCTATATGTGTTTCAGGTGATGCGGGGTATGGCTGTCTGCGCTGGCATCTGACTCCTTTGTCGCTTCCTGATTCCCCTGCTGAACACAATTACAGTCACGCATAAAAGGTCACTCAGTCAGTGATAGAAAGGTGTTTTGGCGTGCTGAGGTCTCGGTTTCGCTGTCTGGATTAATCGGGGGGCCTTCTGTTGTATAGTCCCCCAAGGTGACTGAAATTGTGTTCTGCTGCTGTTTTCTCCACAACATCTGTGTTGAACAACACCTTCCACATGATGTTAATGGAGAAGACAGTGAGCAAGTAGACGAGTTAGTAACATCTGGCAACAGTTTGAGTACAGATTTAGGGAGACAGGTAAGATGGCAACTAATACAGGAGCACTTCAGTGGTAAGTATATCAGCCATTACTCCCTTTTTCCAATGTACTGATAATATACTTGTACTATAGTCATCATATTGTCACAAACAAGTTTTGATAAAATTTGTCATGTACTTTCCCCCAACAGATGTGTTTTGTGTATGGAAAACATTATGCTATTCTATGACTAAAGTTGTGCATACACTTTAAAGCTCATATTTTTCAGGTTTGACATGTTGACCATAACAAACACATTTAGCTAATACTTCATATATAGCAATGTGTATTTTTTAATGTTATAAATGTATTACTTACTTTCTTATGGACCTTTTCTCAACATACGGGTTATATTTATTAAAATGTTTTATTTTTATAGAAGAATAGATGTTGCACATAGCAACCTATCACAATATTTTTGTATTTTTAATAAGTTACAAGATAAATGTTAAATTCAAACTGACTGTTTGCTTTGGCCAACATATCCACTACTAAATAAAAATGAAAAATCCCAAGTACCCAAACACTGATGTATGTGGCATTAAAGTGTATGTACTTATTTTAAGCAGGACATAATGTACAAACTTAAATATTTTTTGTTGTTATTAATGTTAAAAACATGTTAGTAAAGTTTGCAGCATTTTAATAAATGTGATCAAACTTTTTGATGTTTTGAATTTTTTTTGGCAGGAAACTGTTTGCAAAACAAATGCAAATAGTACAGTGTACAAACCGAAATATAAAATGACATACTTATGGCCATAAAAAAAATATTGTTTAAACATTATAATGTATTGTAACCTTTATATTTTAGATTAGGGCACTTTCTGGGCCAATCTCTCTCTACCCCACACCCTCTGGAGCTGCTCTAGCCTCTGGCTGATGAGGTGCTTTCTGTCTGCCTGCGGGATGAGCACCTTCATGGTCAGGTAAGAGGGGTGGGAATTGGGGTTAAGACCCCCAGAGCTGCTGCTTGTGCCTGCAGTATTGAATGTCACCATGTTTTGAGACAATTGGGCTATAGTTGCATTGAACTCCCTGGTGGCTTGGGCCTGAGGCCCTGATTCAGAGGAGCTCGCAAAAAGCGAGCGCTCGCTCTGAATCAGGGCGGACGCTGGTTTTCTTAGTTGCGGCCTCTTGGCCGCTCGCATAGCTGTGGGTTACCACCTACAGCTTATGTGAGCGGCCAGGTGATGGTCGCGATGGTCAAGACCATTGCGACCATTGGGCTTGCGATGAGACCCTTGCAGTAGGGTCTCGTTGCCACAAGCCCCAGTGGACTTCCTGCTCTAATAGAGCAGGAAGTCCACCTACTGACATCACGAGTGGTCAGTAGGGCCGCCAGAAACGGCAGGCGTTCCTGCAGGAACACCTCCATTTGCCCAACCACCCCCCCGCCCTGCCTTCCAAACAGGGTGAGCTGTCGATCAACTTCGACAGCCGCCCCTTTTGGATGCAAGCGCCGGAGTGAGTGCTTTGTGCGCTCACTCCAGGGTTCGCACATGCGTGCCCATCGACCCGCTTGCGAGCGCAATGTGCTTGCGAGCGGGTCTGAATCAGGCCCAGAGTCAACATCATGCGCAGCATGCCATGTTGTGTAGCAAAATTAGCTTCAATTATTTGCATATATTGGTCATTGTATCTTTTCATGTCACTGCACATCAGCTCCATTGAATGGACAATCTGACTTTGGTGTTGGTTATGTCGGGTGGCACACCTGTAAATTTGGTTTGTGTGGTATGCTAAACTGCTTATATTTTCAACCTGCTTCCTCAGCAGGTCTTTGTTTGTGGTTTGCTCGGTGGCCCAGTTGGCCCAAAACTGTTGCTCCTGGGTTGGATGAGGAGCTGTTGGGCTAAATTGAGCTGCAGGAGTTGGCTGCCTAGGTGGTGGGTACAGAGCGGCAGGAATCTCAGTCAAATTTAAAGTATATGTCTCCTATGCTTCAGGCTCCTCCACTTAGTATGTCGGGGCTGGCTGCTGGTTATCCTCCTCTGTGCAGAAAGTACAGTATTTTTAACTTTTTTTTGGTTATGTGGTTGATTATTTCAGCACTACTTTTAGTGGTGGCTCTAGAAATGTAAAGTGGTCTTGTTGTCCATACCACCTAAAGCAAATCTGTCTAGCATGTATGTTTTCCTTGCTAAACATATTATACACAGTATGTGGTGGGTTGGTATGGGCCAGGCCTTCACTTTTCAGTTCTGAAGCCATTACTAAATGTAATAGTAATTGTTTTGTGAAAAAAATACTTAAATGATAGGTAATATGTGATTGTTTAAGGCAAAATTTACACTTTATAAATCCAGCATTTAAAGTAAATGACACCCTACAATGCAAACATTATGTTTAGCTTGTTGTGTAATGTGTATGTTGTGTCACCTTTATAGGATTGTAACTCACCTTCAAGCTAAGAAGAAGAAGGACCTGGCCGTTAATGAGTCCCTAGCAGCTGCTGTGTGGGCAATGGTGAAACCACTAACAGCCTTCTTGGTGGTATCCTGAGGAGGGATTAAGGTCCTAGGGCTCTATTTACTACAATCCGCATATTGAATGCAGATTGTAGTGTGATATTAACGACTGAATTCGCATAGTGAATTCAGGCAATATCACAGGGATTTACTACAAATCCCTTGCAGGGACAGAGCTTGCGATAAAGCTCTGTCCCTGCAAAATCCCCTCCACAGCCTTATCGCGGTATTTTAGCAAAAAATACCGTGACAAAGTGCCCGCGCATGCTCCGACCGGCATCCGCTACTACCCCCCCAGTGCTAAGCCCCGCCCCCACGACCCACCCCCTCCCTTAATTACACTTACCTGCATGATCCGGGCCTCCGGTGAAGTCCTCCATGCCTCCGGTCAGGTGATCTCCCATACTGCACTGGGACCCGATCACCTGATGACCGGGCAGCAGTGCAGCATGGGAGACCAGCTGACCGGAGGGAGGCCATCACCCGGAGCCCCGATCACCGGTCCATGAAGTCAGGTAAGTAATTTTTTTTTTTTTTTTTGCAGTGATCAGCTTGAGGTCGGTTTAGACCACACAGCTGATTACTGGGACTGACTCCGGGCTCTGCTCTGCCCATTAGAGCAGAGTAGGAGGCCGGTAACTGGGGGAGACCCTGGATAATGCCACCTCCAGGTGGCTTTCCCCGGTATTTTTTCACAATTTATTTTTAGTAACTTGATCACATTTCCCATTACAATTATGGGAAATGCGATCTGATTACTAAAAATAAGTGATACTTAGGGGTTGGAGTAGAATTTTACGAATTCTACTCCAATTGCCCTGTAATTATTTTAGTATCACCTATAGTTAATAGGTGATACTAAAATAATGTGAAAAGGGTGTGAAAACACCCCTTTTCACTTTATTTTAGTCAAAATAATGTTAATAAATAGAGCCACTAAAGAGAAGTTAAAAACAATTAGACCTTTGTTCTGATTGACCCTTCAACAATCACACAGTGCAAAATTACTTACCTGCCGCTTCGTCATCCTCAACAAAATTATGTTAAAATGTTGATTCAGTATTAATGCTTAATATTGCTCACATAAATAATGGATGTTGGACTATAGAATGTTTGCTGCAAACATAATAAACTATAGCATTATTCTGGTTGTAATTGTAAAATTCATGGCCCAACTATTTGACATGTAAAAACACATTTGCATCTGAAAAACATCACTACAACATTAAAGTAAACTTTTCCATATAATGCATGTTTATAATAAGTAAGGCACCCATAAACATCCATTACTCTCACAAATGGTGCAAAAGTACAAGTCCCAACAAAAAAATCATTCTTATAGGCAAATAATAAGGGGTTTATGAACACGAAGAACTGTTTTTTAACAAAACACATCATATGGCACACAGGGGCGGATCTAGACTGTTGTATTAGGGGGGCGAGTTAATGATTAATTCTGCTCCCCCTCGTGGCAACCCCCCATGACCCCTCCCTCGTGGCAACCCCCCATGACCCCTCCCTCGTGGCAACCCTCTCCCCACCCGTGACCCCCCCTCATGGCAACCCCACATCCCCCCCCCTTTATTTTCACTTACCTCCACTGCTCCGGTGATGTTCTCCCTTCGGGCTTCGGTCAGCTGCTCTCCCATCCTGCACTGTGACCCAGTCAGCTGTTTAATGCAGCAGCTGACCAGGGTCACAGTGCAGGAGCCGGCAGACCAGCTGACTGGAGGGAGGACATCACCAGAGCCCGATCTTCGGTCCCTGGACAGAGGTAAGTTGTTGTTTGTTTTTTTTAGCAGTGGTCAGCATGTGGTCTATTTAGACCACACAGCTGATAACAGGGTGTGAGGAGCCGGCTGTGATCGCTTCCACCCCGGCTCTTGGGTCAGGTGACAGCCTGTCACTGACACATCCCCCTAACTGGGAGACGGGAGCTCCATTCACAGCACATCCCAGCCATTATCATCTCTCTAATGGCCGGACAAACTGTGCTAGGGGGGGCGAACGCTCCAATCGCCCCCCCCCCCCGGATCCGCCACAATGTTTTGTGATATTAAATGATACAGGCTATGCTTAAATAGGTATATATAGTAAAAATGAAGCTAAAACTTTACCTTTAAATGTCAACATACTTGCTAAATAGGCAACATACATGTAATTGTGTTGAGCAGGTCCTCATGGTTCTGGGACATCAAATCATAAAGTACCTATTATATGAATCGGAGGAGGTGAGGGCAAGGGCATGTAAAGATAATACAATGGGCTTGATTTAGCAAGGAACGCAGTCGCATATACGCACACAATCAGTTGATTCATTCGCACTGCACATGCATCACAGTGCACGTGCGCGACGCAGACACTGCATTCAGAATTGCATTCACAAAGGCTGCACAGACCCATGGTAGAATGATTGACAGGAAGTGCCATTTCTGGGGGGTGATTGGATGAACGCATATGTGCCAGTCTGTTGCAGAGATGTGCAGGGATGGATTATAGGCCAGGGGGACATGGCGGATGTGCTCTAGAATCTCCCTGGCTGGCTCCCGCGTCCCGCCTCTCGGCAGCATAACACAGCACAGCAGTCAGTGCTGACTGTAGAAGCCCCGCCCCCTTTGATTAAATAATGCCATGATTTGTGGATGAGTATGGGGCAGGGCCTAATGCCGTGAAGTCCCCATCATTTATAGAAAAGTTGGTGCTACAACAGGTAAGTGTGCTACTGAGAGAGCGTGCACATACTCCTTTCCTCCCTCTCATTCTCTCTCTTCCTCACTCCCTCTCTCCCTCCACTTCTCTCTCTGTCCCCTACTCCTGTCCCCCTCTTCCCCCTCCCTCTCTCTTCCCTTACCTCACTCTGTCTCTCCCCATCTCTCTCCCATTCTCCCCCCTCTCTCTCCCTGTCTCCCTCCCTGCCCCTTCCTCCCTCTCTCTCTCCCTTCCTCCCTCTCTCCCCCTCCCTGTCTCTCTCTCCCTCTCCCCTTTCCCTATCCCTCTCTTAGGGGTCTATTCATGATGTTAATTATCGGGGTCCAAACGGACCCCTATAATTAACATTCTAACTCTACGCCGGTGTTTTATTGCTCCTTTTAAAGCAGTGAATCTTTTCACTGCTCCTTTCGAGCAGTGATACAAGTGTGCATGCATGACCTATGGTCACCCATGCGCATAAGAGACCCGACGGCCGGCGGGAGGAGCCAGACAGAGGCCTCTTCCCAACCCGGGACTCCTCTCAAAGGGAATTGTGCCCCCATACTATTGTATGCGGACAGCGGGCAGTTCCACGAGAGGAAGGTAAGCAGGAGATATCTGGGATACTAGTGTATGGAGACAGCGGCCCATTCCGCGAGAAGAAGGTAAGCAGGAGATATCTGTGATACTAGTGTATGGGGACAGCGGCCCATTCCGCGAGAAGTTGGTGGAGCAGTGGATATCTGTGATACTAGTGTATGGGGACAGCGGCCCATTCCGTGAGAAGATGGTAAGCAGTAGATATCTGTGATACTAGTGTATGGGGACAGTGATCCATCCCGCGAGAGGAAGGTTAGCAGGAGATATCTGTGATACTAGTGTATGGGGACAGCGGCCCATTCCGTGAGAAGATGGTGGAGCAAAGGATATCTGTGATACTAGTGTATGGGGACAGTGGGCCATTCCGCGAGAGGAAGGTTAGCAGGAGATATCTGTGATATCTCCTGCTTTACCTTCTTAATGAATGGCCCAATAACTTAATTTCTACAATTGCATTTTCCTCTTCTTTTGTAAAAATTAAGCCCCTATATATCTCACTCCCTGACCCTCTCTCTCTCTATATATCCCTGTCCCTCCCTCTCTTTCTCTCTCCCTATCCCTCCCATCCTCCACTTCTCTCTCTCTCTCCCTTTCTCTCTTCCCTACCTCCCTCTCTGTCTCTCTCCCTCCCTTCCCCCTTTCTTTCCCCTGGCAATTTTATTGATGGGGCCCCGACAAGTCTTAATCCGGCCCTGGGGACTTGCATAAATTAACCACTGCAAAACCAGATGCTGCCTGAGGTCTCATAGCATGCGCAGAAGTAAGCAATTCCTGAGTGAGGTCTGACCTGCCCTAACTCTCCGTGTGGGTCAGATGATACTCAATGTTACCGATTGTTTCGCTTTGTTGTCAAAGTATATGGATGTGAGTAAGGGGAAGTGGACGTCCTTATGTCAGACTGCGATTGCAATGTGAATGCAAACATTTAAATATCACCACTGATATTAGCAACGCAGTTGCGTGCTTATAAGCAGAATAGTGATCAAGTCCAATATCAGCACCAATGTCTTGGAACATATTTTACAAAACACAAGCAAATATATTTTGGGTGTGAATTAAAATGACATGTAACGATTTGATTTTAAATAAAAATGTGTGGCCAGCTGTTGTTGCAAATAAATTCATGCTATAATTATACAAATGATGGGCCTATTTTTCTGTGTTGGCCAGGAGATATATCTTCAAACATCACATTTTAATGTGGACATGCTGAGGAGTGAAAACCCTATGAAAAAAGCAATATTAAACTTAATACATGATGCATCAGGACACCCTAACAAAGGGTCCAGTAAAATAGGGTACACAAACAAAAATCACCTTATAAATAATGTGAAATACATGTAACACAGACCGCACCACAAAAAAAAAAAAAAAACTACTATACTACCAACACAAATAAAAAATCCAATACAATCACATGAACATTAACACAAATATAAGTACAAACAGTTTTTAAATTAAAAAAGCCATTACATTACACAAAAAAAATACAATGCACCAAAACAAAAAAAACCTTACCAGAAAAATACAAAAGTAATCTTAAAATATTTAACATAAATACATGTCCGCAACACACATGCAGTATAAGTACACAACAATAACATGACATTAACATCCATTACACACAATATGAATCTATTTTCCAGTTGAGCATACTTTCATTTACCAAACCCCCAAAAAATGCTGAGTACTTACCAGGCCTCCTTGCGGCATCTGAGTCCCTCACATGTGTCCCCCGGACCACCTCAGCCGTTATTAGGATTTTCAGGGAGTCCTCATACTCCAGGTAGGTGGCCTGGTAAGGGGATCCACCTCTTGTCTGACACGCCGCCTTTACCTCTTTGGCCATCTTGTCTTTGACACGCCGCTTGATGTCATAAAACCTCTTGCGGCATGTGTCAAATGAGCGGCGCACTGGCCCCTCTGCATTTACGGTTGTGAAGGCTGCCTGCCAGATGATGTTCTGCCTTTGGGAGGACACCTTGGCTATCTCACCAGCTCAGTCACCAGTGCCGTGGTTTCCGCATAAGTGAATCTCACATTGTAGCCGGACCTGATCAGTTTGCGCAGACGAGGCTCCTCATCACTCTCCTCCACAGAAGAGATTGGGCCCTGAACCACCACCTCGTTAACCTCCTGAACATCCCCCACCTGACTAACCTCTATGTCTGACATTCTGACCAACACAAAAACACTAAACACAAAAAAAAAAAAGACAAACACACTCCTCACCTTCCAACACACAACAAGGAGCACACCCCGCCCACACAAACACTGACAATAGACTTTAAAGAAAAATGACAATGACAGAAAAAATTGACACACTTATAAATGACAGCACAAGAAGAAACAGTTTTAAACACAGTACTGTACAGCACTCAGAACTCGCCAAAAAAACACAGAAATCATCAAATCCACAAAACAGCTTTCTCTCACAACTCCTCTAACTAAACCCGCGAGGTACGGACAGTTTGGGGCGTACGCATTTGGACAATAAGAACCGATGACAAATCCTGCCATGTTCGGTGGAGTTTGTCAAATACAGACGCCAAACACGGATGAAAGGTCACAAATGCATACACTATTGAAAACACGAATATGACAAACTCAGCAGCTTAGTAAATTCGATAACCTGATTTACAATAAAAAAAAATGAATAATAATGATGTCATTCGATATTGTTCTCAGATAACTTCGAATGAAAATCGTCAGCTTAGTAAACTTACTGATTACTGTTACATGATGCTAGCAAACTAAGGGTCTTATTCGGCAGTGCCTTCTAGTGATGTCCTGCAGCCATGGAGGAATATGGAACTTCCCAATGGCTTCCTGGGAAATCTTTTATAAATGTGGTGTTATTTACTTTAGTGCTGCATGTTCACCAAATTCTATATACTGTACAGCATACATGCCTACCCTCCTAGTGTTCGCGGGAGGCTCCCGATATTTCGGGTAACCCCCTGCACCCCCGCAAGGGTAGGTACTTCTTCCGCATTCTGCCCACTTCCTAGAACATTCTCAACATTCTCCAGAATGTGGAGAATGTTAGCGGAGATCAGCAGTTCTGAGCTTTTGGGGGTGGGGCGGGACCGAGCGATGTGTTTCTATGAGAATCGCGTCATTTAGCCCTGCCCCCTAGTTGAAATATGCATAATCTCAGTGAATTCCCGCTAGGGTTGGGGCTTAACAAGATTCAGCCGGCCCCGCCCCCAACTCTGCCTACCTGCTTCGGAGATACCCGGGGAGGAATATTAAATAGTATGCTGTACAGTAGTTCTAGAATTTTGTAAATAACCAGCACTGGAATAAATAACCTCTCCTCCCCCGCAGTAAGACACACTCCTACTACACATTTTCACCATTTCCTCTACTTTATTGCATATTAATGTTCACACTCCCGGATATTTTTCCATCATCAAACTTTAACCTACACAAACCTTTGTTCATCCACAATTGCTGTCTTCTTGCTCAGCATACCTAGTAATTTTGTCTAAGAGGATCTGCACAAGTCAAGGGGCACATGCTACTACAGAAGTGTTATTGGAGAGTATAAAGGAGAAGGGTTTGAGTAAGAACTGAGAGAAATTAGGCAGCCTGAGAGGGAAAGTTGAACACTGGCCCTGATTCAGAGCCGGACGCTCTGACAGAGTGCTCGCTCTGAATCAGGGCCGTCCGTCCTAATTTTAGAGCGGCCAGGAAGATGTCGCGATGGTCAAGAGCATCGCGACCATCGGGCTTGCGACGAGACCCTTGTAGTAGGGTCTCGTTGCCGCAAGCCCTGGAGTGCTTTCGGCTCTATCAGAGCCGAGAGCACTCCCACTGACATCACTTGTGATGTCAGTGGGGCCAGCCCCAGACGTAGGCGTTCCCATGGGAACGCCTCCGTCTGGCCAGCCATGCCCCCGGCACGCCCACCAAAGGGGACGTGCTGTCACTCACCATCGACAGCACGCCCCCTTTGTAGCGAGACCAATAGCGACGGCTTGCCCATCGCTCTCCAGGTCTCACGCATGCGCACGACGGAGCCGGGTCTGTCGTGCGCATGCGCACTGGGCCAACATCGACCCGCTTGCGAGCGCTCAGTGCGAGCGAGTCTGTATCAGGCCCACTGTTCAGAGCTGGAACTCTGACCCTGATTCAGAGCCGGACGCTCTGACAGAGCGCTCGCTCTGAATCAGGGCCATCCTTCATTTTAGAGCGGCCTCCTGGCCACTCGTATAGCTGTGGGTGACCACCCACAGCTATAGCGAGCTGCCAGGAAGATGGTCGCGATGGTCAAGACCATCGGGCTTGCGACGAGACCCTTGTGGTAGGGTCTCGTTGCCGCAAGCCCTGGAGTGCTTTCGGCTCTATCAGAGCCGAGAGCACTCCAACTGACATCACTTGTGATGTCAGTGGGGCCGGCCCCAGACGGTAGGCGTTCCCATGGGAATGCCTCCGTCTGGTCAGCCACGCCCACCATCGACAGCACGCCCCCTTTGTAGTGAGACCCATAGCGACGGCTTGGCCATCGCTATCCGGGTCTCGCGCATGCGCACGACGGAGCCGGCTCCCTCATGCGCATGCACACTTGGCCAACATCGACCCGCTTGCGAGCGCTCAGCGCTCGCGAGCGGGTCTGAATTAGGCCCTCTGTTCAGGCAATCTCAGTTCACACCTACAACCCGGCAGCCGCTTGAGCAGCTCTTTATATTTGGGGGGGGGGGGGGCGCGGTTTGGACAAGATAAGCAGGAACAGGGACCCAAACCAGTATCTTGCTCAGGGCCCCAGGGGGTTTTAGGCAGACCCTGAACCTGTTCATTGTAACTGTGGGTTATTCTGTTCATTTAGGAAAAACATCTATGGGAAGGATATAAAATAAGTTGGATTTTATCTCTGGTGAAATAAAGGAATGTATTTGGGTAAGTAAATTACTCATATTACATGTTTCTTCTATTGATTAATTAAAAAACAAATAGTTTCATACATCATTAAAAGTGTATCTCTTGAATATTGACAAGTAATGGAAACAGACATCAACTGCATACAATTTGTTTTAACGATCAATAATGTAATAAAGATAAAGAACAATAGAGAAAATCTAAAAGATGCCATTTATATCTATTGAAAAACACATGGCAAGACATTTACACAATGTGCTAATATCAAAAGCATGCAATGCAAACAATGTTCCTTCCATCTGTGTCTTCAAAACACAGGCTGATTTTATCTTAGATGAGTGTCAGGGTGGTAAGGGCTAAATATGTTTAGAAACTATGTCTGTGGAATTTTTTTGCTCTTCTCACAGACAAAAGACTTCAAACACTGTTCAATTATTTAGCTTTTGTCTGCTGAGTCACCAGCGAGACCCAGACTTGCAGGAATTATATCAGTACCTAACTATGAAAAAATGTTTGAAATGTGTTTACAACTTGGTGGTTTAGCAGAGTTGTGTACACACCTTCGGATGTATGAAGAAACCAGGTGACTAGTCCACTGGAACTTAACCAGGTTGTGTTATTTATTGTGCTCTGCCATACTCACTGTTACATTGGATGTCTATAGCGTGAAGTGAAGCGGGGTTAGGCAGCTCACCAGCCAGTGACTGTCTCAGGTATGGTGCAGGTGCTGGAACAGTGGCCATATGCGGATACTTATCTCAGGAGCTAAGGGGAGGACAGCCATAATCCACTGTATTGTAGGTACACAGTGAACAGGATGGCACTGCATATGCTCAATTAAGGTATCGGTGGCCATCTTAGTAAGGGAACGGAAGTATCCCTTCAGGAGTCATATTGTTGGAGACTGCGCAGTAACGCACTCCACTTCTAAAAAAAAATTCTTACGAAAAACCCTGAGTGATGTATTAAATACATAATAAGAAATTAAAGTATTAAAGTAGTGGTGGATAAGTAATTCAAGCACATGGGGCCTAATTCTGAGTCAGGCACTCTCTAGGGACATGGGGATAAAAAGTACATACAGCTGTGGCCAAAAGTTTTGAGAATGACTCAAGTTTTGGTTTTCACAAAGTTTGCTGCATCAGTGTTTTTAGACCTTTTTGGCGATTGTTACTATGGTATACTGAAGTAAAATTAAAAGCATTTCATAAGTGTCAAAGGCTTTTATTGACAATTACATTAAGTTTATGCAAAGAGACAATTTTTGACCTTTCTTTTTCAAGACCTCTTCAATTTGCCCTGGCATGCTGTCAATCAAATTCTGGGCCACATACTGACTGATGGCCGCCCATTCTTGCCTAATCAATGCTTGGAGTTTGTCAAAATGTGTGGGTTTTTGTGTGTCAACCTGCCTCTTGAGGATTGACCGCAAATTCTCAATGGGTTTAAGGTCTGGGGATTTTCTGGCCATGGACCCAAAATTTCGATATTTTGTTCCTCAAACCACTTAGTTATCACTTTTGCCTTATTGCAAGGTGCTCCATCATGCTGGAAAAGGCATTTTTCATCACCAAACTGTTCTTGGATGGTTGGGAGAAGTTGCTCTTGAAGGATGTTTTGGTACCATTCTTTATCTGGATCAATTTGATCCTCAAAAAAGGCAAACTAGTGGCAGGACCTTCAAAGTAATTTGAACCCGAAAATGTGTAAACAAGTTGTGCACTAAAAACAATACCTAATATCTAAGGAAACCATTAGGATCAACCACTAAATCATCAAGGTAAAGTGCAATTCCTGACTCCACCATGCCAGCCACTATAAACCAGTGTAAAACACTTAAAGAATGTACATAATGGTTAGGTCGTATTGTGGCCATTAAAATTAATTTACTTCTTTTCCTTTTATATCTATTCCATACATTGCCATTTAATGTCCCGTGTTCGAT
Organism: Taudactylus pleione; assembly: GCA_031769625.1. Lineage (NCBI taxonomy): Eukaryota > Metazoa > Chordata > Amphibia > Anura > Myobatrachidae > Taudactylus > Taudactylus pleione. The sequence continues at coordinate 5,268,409 of JAUIMM010000126.1, read as the reverse complement.
ATTAGCCCAGATACATAACTGGTTTATTCACTTTGTGTGGAGGAACAGGGTGCCTAGAACTGGTTTCTCGACTTTACAGAAACCTACAACCAATGGGGGCAGGCTTTCCAAAATATTCGCTCATATTATTATGCTACTTATTTAAGTCAGGCTATTGCCTGGTTTGTCCCCAGCTCTACCCTTCGGTGGCTAATCCTGGAAATGGACCTGAACTACACCACCTCATTGGTCTCTCTACTTCTAATGTCTCCAAAGACTAGACCTCCTTTTCTTAGCTCACACCCAGTACTTAGTTTTATTTTCCAGACCTGGGATTACTGTACCCACCACTTCAATCTCCTCTTTCTCTATTCTTACTCCTCTGCAGGATAACTCTAACTTTTCTCTTGTTCAATCCTCCAGACACTCCTGACCTTGGCTCTTCAGAAATGTACACTTTGTATTAGATGTTTTGGTTGGTGGCATGTGTATGTCATTATCGAAGTTTAACATCCCAGAGGTGAACTTATATGTGTATCTCTAGATAAGCCTCTCCGCTATCTGTCTACCCTTGAATCTCTGTGCTACCGCAGACCCTTCACTCAGAGAATTATATATTCTTTCTACTCTCTCCTCCTAGCTTTCAAGCAGCTTCCTACTGCATCATTTGAACTCCAATGGGAAACGGACTTGGGTCTTTCCACCCATGATGAACAGTCATGGTCTGACATTCATGAGAATGTTTCCAGGACATCTATATCAATGCTGCTGAAATAAAATGCCTATAAGATAAATTATAGATGGTATTTAATCCCCACTAGACTACACAAAATGTTTAAATCTGTTTCCCCTTGGTGTTTGAGAGGCAAACCTTGCTCTTTTATCCATGTATGGTGGTCCTGCACTAAAATGGCACTTTACTGGAACAAGATTGCAAACTTGATTAGTAATGTCTCCATTGTTAAAGATCCTTGGTTTTATCTTTTGGGATTACCAATCTAACCTGTGGATAAATCCACTGATAAATTTGTGGTTCAAATCCTAAATGTTGCCAGGTACCTAGTTTCATCACATTGGAAACACCTGGAGGCCCCTTCCCTTCGCTTAGTTAGCGATAAAATTTGGTATCTGGCAGATATGTGGAAAATCACTGCATATCTGTATAATAGATCCCCTAAGTTCCTGCAGATCTGGAACCTGTGGTACCACTTCCAAAATCCCTTCCAGCTCATGCATAACATGCAGACTGTAGGACCTTCTGTTCTGACCATCTAATTATATTAATTGTCATGTGATATTCTATTTCAACTTTTTTTCTTTTTCTTGGTTGTTTCGATGTCACCTTTACTGCATTAAAAAATATAAATAAACTGTTAAAAAAAATCCCATAAACAAACATTTATCAATAAAATTACCATCATCTAAATGAAAACCAATACATTGAAAACTATTAGTGTGCAGAGGGAGAAGATGAAAAGCTGATTCAACATAAAATGGCCCCATAAGGATCGCCATACCAGCTCTAAAGCCTCATCGAATGATTGATAAACAACCTAAAAATTATCCAAATTGCCAAACTGACAGACCCCACACTCAGTTTTGATAGCTGGAAAACTACATTTTCCTGTCACCTTATAAGAACCAATACTACCAGGGACAAAGTCAATTCAGGCAATGGGTGAACAGGAAAGGGGCCCATGATCTGCCCCTAAAGAATTCCCTCATAACTTTGCCTTTTACCTTTCCAGGCAACCCAAAGGCAGAAATTGAATTCTTAGTCATGAGCAGAAAAATGCGGGAATAGCAGGAACTACTGGGGAATTGGAAATGCCCCAGGTACAAGCAAAGGGGATCCAGTGTTGGGGGGCCGGCAACACTGAAAGTGACTGTCTCTGTATAAACCACTGGGGAAATGTAGAGAGCAGAATCTGGGTTGGCAGACAGCCTCAGTAATGGCGCAGATGGAGGGGATGTTAGTAAAATCCCTCAAGGTATGCTCACCAAAGACCAAAAATCCTGACCAAGATCTACAGAGGCAGCACTATGTATATATGTAGGCCCCAATTACCACCTGGATTGCACAAATGTGAACCAGCCATGGGAGATGCCATGGGATCAAACATGGCCTACTATTGCAGACCAAAACACAAGGAGGGGGAGGAGGACACCTGCCCCCAATTTTGCAAGCATGGCATTTAGTGTGTCACAGGCTAAATACAGGCCATAGCATGCTGTACCCGAGTTGTGTCTTCCTGAATATAGCTGGAGCCACAGCTGAGATCAGGGAGGAAGAAGTGATACAGCTCTGACACAGAGGAGGCCGTAGGGTGGCATGTAGAGTGTGGGGATGGTGAGAGGAGGCAGTGGTAGGAGAAGAACCAACAAAATAAGGAAGAAAAGAAAAGACAGACATAAAAGTAGAGGGAATCACAGGGGAAACAAGAAAGCCCAAGCAAAGGAGGTGCAATGGAAAGGTAAAGCAAGTGAAAAAAAAAAAACAGTAAAAAAGTTACTCCCTAACAACAGTCAAACCAAACTTAGAAATATGACACGTAAACACCTCCCCATTTACTCTGCCATTGATCCATGACCCAAAACAATTATCAGCTCACAATTCACTAGTCAAAATCACATTTGCTGTAGGAGAATACATAGTTAGCATTTAACTGCCATCCAGCTTATACAGTTCTCAGTTAACCTTAACCAACTATTACATTCCTATTTGTCTGTGTATGTCTCAAACAAATTAGTTAGATTGTAAGGGGACTTGCTTTTTAAACATATACATACATATTGAGTTGTTTAATGTTGGCGGGTTTATTATAAGCATGTTATATAATGATTATCCTATTCTTTTATTTGCAGGTAGCAACATCCTGAATGTTGATAATTCATAATTCACATTAGAAGATATTTTAGGTTTATTTTTGAAAAGCACTCAGGTGACTCAACCAGATATGACTGCTATGGAAATAAAATGTTTTATGAATACAGCTGATTGCCCTTACAGTGAGGTCATATGAATTGTTTACAGTGGAAAACAAAGCAATAGTGCATGTAGAATATGAGGGAATGATTGATTGAATATTCAGCATGTACCTGATAGCCCCTCAACTTGAGATAAATTAAAGGGATATAGTTAAGATCCCAGTGTGCAAGATGCCACTGTTCAGAATGCCAGCGCCGAATCCCGATACTAGTCAGAATCCCAGCACCAGCATACCAACTACCAGCATCCCGATGCTAAGTATTGGGGTCAGGAGGAGGGTTAGGGTTAGTGGTTAGTATTAGGCATTAGGGGAAGGGTTAGGTTTAGGCTGTGGGGGGAGGTTTAGGTTTAGGCTCTGGGGGAAGGGTTAGGTTTAGGCTGCGAGGAGGGAGGGTTAGGTTTAAGGGTAGGTGTAGGGTACTTACCGGCAGGTGTTGGTAATCTAACCCAGTCGCGATGCTGGCATCAGGATTATGAGCGCTGGGATCCTGAGCACAGGCATCCTGTACCCAACCCAAATGAATTTTTGGTGGCATATCTAGATTTTTCTGGTCTGGTTAATGCTGGTTAGAAATGTGCATTGGGCATTTTTGCAGGTTTTGGTTCTGCAAAAACGCCGTGACTGGTTTTGGATTTTTTCCAAAAAATAAAAAAAAACTAAAATCACATAATTTGGGCCTTTTTTGTTCCTAGAGTATTATTAACCATGTCACAGCTCACAATATTGTTCACCAATAAAGGCTGGCTAAATTAAAAAACAGAGCAGTGGCACAAATACACGGCAGTTATTTCTGTTTAATAATGTTTTGCAAATTAGTAATGTGATCAATCAGCCTTTTTGTTGAGCAGCTCCCCAAAATCTCCCCAATCATAAAAACAACGTTCCGTACTTGCGGGTTTGATTCAGTGCAGGTTATAGGCTGGGTTGGATACAGTACGGGTCACATACAGTGCGGGACACAAAGTGTGGGTTGGATACAGTTCGGGTTGAATACAGTGCGGGATAAAGTGTGGGTTGGACACAGTGCGGGTTGGATACACTGCAGGTCTGATACAGTGCGGGTCAGATACAGCATGGATCGCATACAGTGCGGCATAAAGTGTGGATTGGATCCAGTGCATGTTGCATATAGTCCTGGTCGCATACAGTGCAGCATACAGTGTGGGTTGAATACAGTGCAGGCTCTCTCAGCCAGGGGTGTATCTAGGGATCCAAGCGCCCCTGGCAATGTAATGGACTGACACCCCCCTACCCTCCCTATGCAGTGCCCCAGTAGTAATCCCCCAGTAGTAATCTTCCCCTATGCTGCATTACCCCCAGTAGTAGTCCCCCCTATATAGTGCCCCCAGTAATAGTCCCCCCTATAGAGTGGCCCCAGTAGTAGCCCCCCAATGCTGCATTGCCCCCAGTAGTAGTTCCCCTATACAGTGCCCCCAGTAGTAGACCCCAGTATCAGTCTCCCCCTATACAGTGCCCCCAGTAGTAGACCCCAGTAGTACTCCCCCCTATACAGTGCCCACAGTAGTAGTCCCCCCTATGCTGCATTGGCCCCAGTAGTAGTCCCCCCTATACAGTGCCCCCAGTAGTAGTCCCAACTATACAGTGCCCCCAGTAATGGCCACCCCCCCTAAATTGCCCCCAGTAGTGGCCACCCCTATACAGTGCCCCCAGTAGTGGCCACCCCCCTAAATTGCCCCCAGTAGTGGCCACCCCTGTACAGTGCCCCCAGTCATGGGCACCCCCCGATAAAGTGCCCCCAGCAGTGGCCACCCACTATTTCATTGCACCCTCCTCTGCAGTGCCAGGCTTACGCACACACAGAAAAAAAATACAACTTACCTGATCCCCGCTCCTGACACGATCGCCGCTGTCCACTCTGAGTCCCGGCCCGCTCTCCTCCTGCATGGGAGAGACGTCATGACATCTCTCCCATCACATGCTGCAGGGGGAGCCAGAAGACAGAGCTCATTAATGAGCTACAGCCGGCTCCCTCCTTGGACAACACAGCAGCAAATGAGAGTCTGTCTGACTCTCATTGGCTGGCTGCTATTACAAACACACAGCCACCGCTGGTGGCTGCCTGTAAACTGTGTAAGGCAGACCGCTCTCACCTACACTTGTGGGGCCGGGGGACTTGTCCACCCCTTGGCTGCTGGTGGCACTGCCGGACGGCGCCCCCCCTTTGGTCGGCGCCCCTGGTGATTGCCATCCTGGCCAATGGGTAGATACACCCCTGCTCTCAGCCAATCAACGGTCAGCCCATTGATTTAAATGGGACTTTTGAAATTGGCGCCCGAGCCAAAACCACAAGATCCAACAGCGGGATCTTGAGATTATGGCTCGGGTAGGGATCTGAGGCAGACAGGGAGATCCAAGCTGTGGCTTGTATCGCTTTGGATCCTGGAAGTTCAGGCATGTTCAGTTTCTAAGGAATCCGAGCTGCTCATCTCTAATGCTGGTTTAGGTAATTCCATGCAGAACACTTAAGGTCCAATTGTATATAATTATTTACTTTTATCCTTATACATTTTTAGAAAGCTCTGACATATACATTGAGCAGATCATGACAAAAGCAATGATGTGAAGCAGAAGACAAAGATGATCTTGCCCAAGTGAGTTTATAAACTAAAGCTGCATATACACTAGACGATAAATTGGACGATATGGATGATAATGATATCATTAACGATGCATGCTCCCGCAGATCATTAACAATGTCTTTCATCGCCCGCACTTGCAGGACAACCTGACGATATCTTCAGGTTGTGCAAGTTCGGGGAAGAGGGAGGGTGCCATCACTGAACAATATCATTAATGATATCATTCAGTGTGTATCCTCAATGTCAGGAACAACATCGAGCCCGGCAGTGCAGTGGAAACACTTAACGATATCGCTGATGGAGCATATCGTTAAGTGTGTATGAGCCTTAAGAGGTGTGGAAAACACTTGAGTTGAAACAGAATAACAATTGCAGCTGTTGGTGGGGCAGACGGTGTAGCTCTTGTGTAGCTTTTGTAAGGCAGCAGCACCACCAATAAAAAAGCAACTGACATTTATGTGCAGCTTTATTTTAAATAACATATTTTGTCCTGCAGCAATTATTGTGCATCATAGGGGTTGCTGTACTAACATTTATAAGGACTATACTTAAAAAAGACAGAAAATAAAGTATTTAATAGGATGAATTAGATTAATCAAAAAAGTTCTAAAAATATTGTTAACTGTAGAATTTATTATGTTATAACATTATAACCAGGAAAAAACAGCAAGCACTGTATGTCAATTGCTAATTAATGCTGTTTTGTTATAAAAATATTGACTTTTTACTAAAAACATAGAAAAAGTATGAAAGTTAATAACATTAAAAATTAATTACCTGCAATTCACTATTAGCAATTAATAAACATCACCAACTGGGCAGAATTCAATACATGAGTAAATTCCTCCAAAAAAGCAGCAGTGGTATCGATTGCAACAATGTTAATCAGCTGTATAATGTTGCAGTACAGAATAACGTCTTACTTTAATGCATATTCCACATAAGGAATCAGTATGTTTGACTGCCAAACGTGAGCCTGGCGGTTCAAATCCCGAAGCCAGCAGCCCGATGGAGGAGATCCGGACAGCGGAGGTAAATTTACTATTCCTAACTCTATCCTACTCCTAACCCTAACCCACCTTTTGATGTGCCTAACCCTAACCTCCCCCGTTAAACCTAACCCCCACTCCCCGCACCCTAAACCTAACCCTCCCGGGAGGGTGCCAACCCTAACCTCCGCCAATAGAGCCTAAAGCTAACCCCTCCTTCCCCTAGCCTAACCCTCCCCGTGGGGGTGCCTAACCCTAAGTCCCCCCGGGGGGACCCTAAACCTAACCCCAAATCCCCAGTTACATGGATACTTACCCCCGGTGTTGGATGATTGGTCCAGCGTCCTGACAGAGTTCCGGCATCAGGATTAACATAGGCGTCAGTATTTTGACACCTTTGTTAGATCCCTTGCCGGGATTACACTGTCGGTATTGAGACCGGCTGCCATGTGTCTGCCGGTCTCATAACTACATACCCCATAGAATACTGTGAGGCTGTAGTAATTAGTAGGCAACAACAGAAAGAACCCCAAGCAATGTTAGTAAAGAAGTTGTAATCAGAGCCATCACTATGGGTGTGAGACATTTGCTGTCACACACGGTGGAAGGCTCTGTTATGGCACCGTCACTGCCCCACACCTACTGCATCTGGCTATAAGTGAATATATGTGTATCTAGTGTTCATTCTATTACCTTGGACTTGTCACAACCCATGCAGTTCCTTTTTCCTGGGGTGTCACTCTCTGCTCTGGTGCTTCTAGCACACTGGTTTGTATCTGAGCAGTTTGTTGCATCAGCTGAGGGTGCTAGAAGCACCAGAGCAGAGAGTGACACCCCAGACAGGAAAGAGGAACTGCATGGGTAGTGACAGATGCAGGGTGTTAGAATAAACACTATGTATCTACTATGCGAATAAGGTGCGCTATTCAGGAAAAAGTACAAAATTATGGGAATCGCTATCCGTGATGGACCACATAAGTCCCACCATGCATCCTGTGCCATATAGCTCAAAAATGCTAGGTGTATGAGTACACAACTGTATTGCTTTATTCAATGGAAAAACGAAGAAATCAAAGGCCGAATAAGCCTAAAGGCACATACACACTGGACGAGAATTGTGAATTATATGAACGATAACAGTATCGTTGAATGATATATCGTACATATCGTTCAGGGTGTATGCACTTACCGATGGACGATACACGCTCCCGGGGGTCATTAACGATATCCCTAGTCGTCTGAACATGCAGCTCAATCTGGGGTATCGTGAACGATGCCATGCTGACGAATGTAACATGCCCCCCCCCCCCCCGTCATTCGTCATTACTGGCATCGGCAAGTGTGTATGCCGATGCCGGCACCACTACCGGGCCCGCTGTGTCCAATATCGGTGAATACATACATTGTCCAGTGTGTATGTGCCTTAAGAATATATTTAGGCCATGTCATCACTAACAGATGAACATATTGTACACATTCAAATGCCAGTGAAACCATACATGAAACATTATTATACTGTGATTGTTAACTTGCGGATTTAGGATCTGATTCCTTACGGATCGCTATTGCAATTGCAGATTGCGCTCGCAGTTCTGCTGCGAAAATATGTTAATGGTTGCAACTGCTCAGCTGGCATAGAGATACCCACTACCGCTTTCTCACAAACGTAAGACCTCACAGATCTGCGTATACATCGGTAACATCAAGTAACATCAGCCCAACATGCAGAATTACAGCAGGTCTGACCTTATTCAGAAATTGCAAGTCTCTGCGCACGCAGTGAGTACACAAGCTGCATATGCCGTCACAGTGGCTAATTTATGCATGTCCATGTAACGGCATTCAAACGTACAGACACGCCTGCGTTTCTCCAACCACTCCCTTGTCACCACCCCTAAACACTGATGTCCCATCACTCACTCTACGATGGCTTTCTGTCTGCGTGTGTGATCGCAATGCTATCGCAATCCTGGCCTGCACACCTGCACTGCGGTGCATACTTAGTTTGCAGTAGGCACCATCGGTCAATATGCGTATGCTGTTGCAATTGCGATCCATGATAAATCATCCCCTTATTCCCATTTCAGAAGTCAATAGAGATCATCACTGAACTCAATGCTTTTAACTTGCGTTAAAAGCATTAAATGGAGCAGGCAGCATTAGTGAGTATGCAGTCATACTGCAGCAAGTAGCATTGCAAGTGAGTATAGTAGGTTTATTTTAACTAATTCATTCAATTTTCAGATCCGCTTTCATGCTTTGTACGAAAACACTAGTGCACTGCACAAATTTGACACAACTGAAGCTTTAGTGGATGATCACTATTAGAACATAGTTAAAAATCTATATATTTAAAAAAAAACTTAATTTATCATACTGTTAAAGTCTGGGAAATTGAATGGAGAGTAATTGCTTTTTCTGTATAGCATATAAGTACTACCTTTTATAGATTAATGCACAGGTTCTCAAACTCGGTCCTCAGGACCCCAAACAGTGCATGTTTTCCAGGTCTCCTCACAGAATCGGAAGTGAAATAATTAGCTCCACCTGCGGTTCTTTTAAAATGTGTCACTGAGCAATGAAAACACCTGTGCACCTGCTGGGTGACCTGGAAAAAGTGAACTGTGTGGGGTCCTGAGGACCGAGTTTGTGAACCACCTGATTAATGCAAGTTTCATGTGTGTCATACATATTTGCTTTTACAGCTGTTATTTAGACAATATTTTTATCTCATAAAAAACATCTGACTGGTAACTTTATCTATTTACAACAGCTGACAAAACTGTTGACGCTTAAAAGTGAAACTGTTCTTGGATTGAAACTCAAGGGCCCTCATAAACACGTAGCCTGCTGTAACCTCTAACCATTGTTCCTGAGGCTGTTTAAGTGGGTTTAAAGTGCATTGTATACTTTCATTTTCACTGTACATTGTTTCTTTTGGTCTTTCTTTTCAAAGGATTATTCCACTACGTCTTTAGATTTAAGTGTAATTAGGTTACTTGTGTTAAATAAAAAAACAACTCTTAACATTCACTTCTCCAATCCTCTTGTCAAATGCGACCCATGATACATGGTTATGATTACTACACCATGAGCTTCTCATTTTGAAAAAAATATGGATTAAGTTGATAAAAATGTGAACAAAAATATTTTAAATATAATTACACACATCAGTAAAATGGAATTTTTGTTCTAAAAATATAAAATATATAAAGCATATGTAAAGTATAAAGATGTGTTTCCTTCACAAAGCCTGCATATATATAGGGTTTATTGACGTTTGTAAGCTGCATGGGAGTTTTTGCTGTGCTCTTGAGACCAAACAGAAAAATGATCACCAAATATGATACATTTCCTTGAGTATGTGGGAGTTTTCTTAGGAACAATACACAAATTAGGTATGCCTATCTACGCAAGGTCTGAGGCTTTGTTTGCAAAATGGTCAAATAAGCATACACACCCAAAGATATTTGTGCTATGTGGATTTTTATTTTTTTTAATTTAAGGTATTTATTTTTCAAGAAAATAAACTGGGATGCAGAAAAGAGAAGGGAAAATATAACCAGGACGTGAAGACTATAAACATATTACAAGGCAATAATAGCATACACATGCAACTCAGAGTATCCACATTATTCAACATAGGAAATATTGAGGGTACCGCCATAACTTCTTTAATTACCAAGCTAAAAGACATTACTATGTAAATGGAAACCAAGAAACTCAAAGCAAAACCAACATTGAACAGGCTATACTGTAAGTACCAATGCCAGGCATGAAAACGGACTTTAAGTAGCCTGCTTTTCTGAGTGGCCATTTAAACCACTTAAATAACAGAGAAGAGGATATAGTGGAGAATTCACACCCATTTCTCTCAGTCTCAAAATACCTATGTACCTTTGCTTCTATAATTTGCATAGTGAGGCAGAGGAGTGCCAAAGTAAACCTATAGTTGTTTTAGCAGCAATCAAATTATGCCCCATCTCATATGCATCACGGGGAACAAAGATCTTCTAGATACAGATTGAGAAGAGAACTAGTAGGGGTAAAAGTTAGTGTCATCCCAGTCATCTGAATGATCAAGGCTGCAATTTCCAGCCAGAGGGGTTGGGGCATCAGGTACCTCTAATATATATAAAGAATATTGCTTTTATGATTACATTTCCTTCAGTTGAATTTAGAAATGGAGGGCCAAATGACATGCCGCCTATCTGGAGTCGTATATATGTAATACTTTGATGAACTTTACAGAATGATGCACTTTAACATCCAAATATAATTTCTAAATATATTCTTTCAAACAACATCAGTGAGTGTCCTAGCAATGCCAAGTTCCCAATTTAACTGAGAGGAAGCTTCTCTTTCTTTTGTTCAGCAACAAAAGATTATATCATGGGGGAGTACTACCCTTGTGATTTGTAGAGGTAAGTATAGGAGAAACAGAAGGTGGAAAGATTCTTAGGCTACCATTAGCTGGAAAGGCACTCTGCAGCCAGTGCCGTTGTTGTAGATATCTATAAAAATCCTCCTGAGGAAGTCTGTAAAGGACCTGAATCTAGAAAAAAAGCATAATAACACCATCTATTGTGATATATTTTAATGATACCGCACCCATAGGTTCAAAGGAAGCAGTTGAAGATGTAAAGTAAGGTGTGCAATGCTGATTAAATATAAATTAAAGGCAGGGAGAGAGGCGTCATCTAGGGAAAAGAGATAAGTTTATTTCAGACCTTCGTGGTGGTGAATGTGGCTTTATTGAGTGTAGAAGGGAGAGGACCAGCCATCTGATGAATCCAGAATAGTCAATTAATGAGGACAACAAGACTGATTTTAGTGGATACCCCCAGTTTTGCGAGATCAAAGTAAAACCAATCACTAGCCTTTTACAACAAATACACCACATGGTAAAGTTCAAAATTAAGAATTCCCAATCCAACTTCTATTTCATGTAATGACATGGTCTGTCTGTCTGGATAGATGAGATCTCTTACCCTTCAAAATATAGTCCCTCATCACAACATAAAACCTACTGAGGAAGGAGAATAGCAGCAACCTTAGTATAGCAAAAAACAGATACATTATTTGCAACACCATATTTATCGCTCCCATACAGCCCAACCTCAAGACCTTGTGAAACATCCAATCTCTAGTCAGAGCAGTTATTTTAGTCAATAGTGGTTAATAGTTGCAGGAGAGAATAACATACTCCTTTGCCAGAATTTGTATACCTGGTTAAACAGATTGATATAGGCCACAACAGTGGCTGAAACGCGTCACTTTCTCCTGCTGTCTCCTACAGCTATGCTGATAGCAGTCACTTACTGCACTTTACTTGCACCATGACTAGTTTTGTTCTTGAATAAGAAAGAACTGGCATTTGCTTTCCCATGCCATATCCACCTGTTCCACACTGGCTGAGAAGCAAAGCTATCACATTTCTGACAAAACCTCAGCCTTCCTAGTATCCTGAGTTTTGCCCAAACTCCTATCTGGAGAAGGAGAACAGGGAATATAAAATCGGCTGCTACCTGCAGCTTATTTCACTGGCTCCCCTTGGTCCCGCTGAACCTGGGTAAAAAAGGCATTTGAGAGAAAAACTGGATCTCTACATACCAGCTTGTGGTCACACAACAAGGTTTCTTCTTGAGCGCTCCCATCTACCGGTAATTATTAAGTGCGGTCTCCGCTATTCAGCATATGTCCTGTCTCTATCGCAGGTTGTCACTCTGAGCAAATTGATTAGAGTGCAAGCCATATAACGTTTGCTGGATGTTAATGCCAATTAATGCTGCAGCAACCAAGGCTATACGGCAATACACCCTTTCTTGCTGGCAACACACGCAATACTAAAAATATACATTCACGGCTTTGAGATTTTTTTTTTATGACACTGTGTTTTAAATAAAAATAAGAGGTATCTCGGTTTTATACTCTAAATAAGCTTATGAGTTTATATGCTAATTTTTCATCAGCTACAGAAAAAGGAAATACTTGTATTGCAACAGTGTTTCTAATGCTGGGCATACACTCTACAATTATCTGTCAGATATCTGTCAAATCTGACTGTTGGGAAAGAAAATCTGGTCCGTTTTCTAGTGTTTGGGAGCAAATTTCTATTGTTATTTGCTCCCATACATTACCAGGTTTTCATTTCAACCAGCCAGATTGGACAGATATCTGACAGATAATTGTAGAGTGTATGCCCAGCATAAGGAATAAGCAACATTATAATTTAACTGCTACTTTCCAATTATTGAGATGGACAGCTGTTTGCTTTGATTTTAAATATTGTGCTGATTGCTATATGTGTATGTTAAACAGGGCATATGAAATTAAAAAATTTTGGTGATTACTACTATTTGTTTTACATGTTTAAATTAACAATAGAACTATTTTATCTATTGGCCTATGTAAGTGTAATTTATTACACCAGTGCAGCTTTTCCATTTCAAGTTTTTCTTTCTGTATGAGATTGACAATTCCTCATTTATCTGCTGCAGGTGCGATTGAGAAGGATACATTTTACAATATCTATGTGGGAGCAGGCGCTCAGTCTGTTTTAATTACCCTGTAACTGTAGCCTATAGAGAAAACAGGGTTTCACAGACCCTTATGGGTAGATAGATATGAAAAGAATGATTCTCAGGTGCTGGAAGAGGGTAAGATCACTGGCGGAAGTCCCGGAGGTAGAGGAGTCATTGGCCAGGGTATCAGCTGTTAGGAGGGCACCAAGGAGCAGGTCAGTGACAGACAGGGTACAATGGGCACCCAAGTCAATCTATAACCACTGCCTGCACCCTGCTGATCACTGCAGTGGTGCAGGCAGTGGTTATAGATGGATCTATCTGTGGGATTTGGGGAGCCACTGTCACTTGTCTTCAGGCACCGCCGTAGGCTGGTGCAATAAAGTTTTGTTGTTTATTGTAAGTTGCAATAAACTGAAAAAAACTTTATTGCACCAACTGCTGGTGGTGCCTGAAGATTTATGACATTACGTGCATGACGTCATGATGTCACACCACGCAGGATCGGTGAAAGGCAGAGGAGTTGTGACCCAAAGAGGAGCAGCCAGAAGACCCAGAAGAAGATAAGTGTTGGATACGGGTTGGAGCTGGAGGGATGCAGGGACTGGAGCTGGAGAGACACTGTGAGGCTGGCTGGAGTGACAGTGGGGGGTAGCTGGAGTTGGAGAGGTACTGGGATGATAGAGAGACAGAAAGGGACTGCCTGGAGCTGCAGAGACAGTGGGGGTCTGAAAAGACAGAAGGGAGCTAGCTGGAGATGGAGAAACACTGGGGAGGCAGGAGAGACAGAAGGAGACTGGCTGTAGAGACACTGGGGGCTGGAGAGACAGAATGGGGCTGGCTGGAGCTTGGCAGACACAGGGGGGCTGGAGAGACACTGGAGGGCTGGAGTGACACTGCAGGGCTGGAGCTACAGAAAACAGGGGAATAAGGCTGAAGAGACACAAGGGGATATGAGGCTGAAGAAAACTAAGGAGAAGTGGCTGGAGATTATCCACAACTGGCAGGATTACTGGCACATTTCTTCCCCCTATGCCCCCATTGGCACATTCCCAAGCTTGTGCCAGAGGAGGGTAACACCACAGTCTATTTTGCCTCCAGGCATCTTGCATAAACTTATGCCCCTGGGTAAGGTCTATGACACTATACTGTGATTTGACCAGTGATGGATCTGAAGCTGGAGTTGCAGTACAGCCCAAAACTAAAAGAGGAAGACACACCAGCTGCATCCCCAAAAGCTGCCCAGCCACCCTAATATAACTGGCCTGGAGTCAATGGGAAGCCACCAGGGACCAGCCAAGTACAGCACACCAGGAGCAGCAATGGATCACCCACTGCAGCCAGGCCATTGGCTAGCTATCTGCCCACCCCCCAAGTGACACAGTCTCGGCATTGTTGGGGGGCAGGCATATAGTTAGCTAGCCAATTTGTCCATGACAGAAATTGTTTTGTACTTTAATGCTACTTTATATATAATACATGCTATCAAATTAAGTCCTTTATTAATGGTCCTTTATTAATGTTCTAAGTTGTTACCTAATTGTATAATAGCTGTAATAATTACTTTGACCTCTCCCAAGTAGCTTTCCCTATATGCGTGAGTAAGAGTTTGTCTAATCACAGTATAGTATCATAGCCATGATTCATATAAAGGAAAATATTTGTATCTTGCCCTCTTTCAGCACCAGACAATCTTTCTTTTCATATCTATCATGTAAATTGTCAACATGATTTATACCCCTTTCAAATCTGAAAGCCAGGTTGCACCCGGGATTTTGTTCACAGGTCCATTCCGGGTGTGACCGGGCTGACACCTTTCAGACTGGCAGCCCGAACCGGTACTAATGCCGCCACAATGACATCACCGCCATCACGTTCTGAGCTGGGGCTTAGAGATGAGATCATCTCCAAGTTTGTGGCTCTTCTAATGCAGTGAACAGGACCCAGGTTGCATCAACCGGGTTACCCCCGGTCACACAGTACCATGAGCAGGGTTGAACATGTGTTCAACCCTTCTCAAGTCCAGGGTTGAAATGCCGGGTCGCTCGACCTGGCTTATTTCAACTTGGCCCTTTCACACTGCACAGTAACCCGGGTTGTTGTGCATTCACGTGTAATAATCTGGGTTATTGCTTGTAGTGTGAAAGGGGTATTAGATAACTGACCTTTTTGTGATCATACATCTTATTTAAAACAAACGGGCAATCTTACAGTACTGAAATGAAATGGGGGGATATACTGGATTGTGATAATGGTGGGTTTTACTTTCACAAAGTATATTACTTCAGCTTGTTAGGGAAATTCAGGCCCTTGGAGCCCCTGTCCCTGCATGTGTTTTTTGAGACATCTGGCATATCCTTAAACTTTTTATGCTGCTTACAAATGAGAATATGGGGTGCAAGAGAAAACGTGATCACACGATTTTATTATAAACAATATGCTTTTTAACTCAGACACAGCAGTAGTAGCTCTCACCAACCTGCTCGCAGTGCTAGCTACTACAACCCCCCTGTACAATGCAGTCATTGCAGTGACAGGGCGGCCATGCAAAAAAGTTGTTTTTTTTTGCCAGGCGATGCGTGTGACGTCATGAGGCTGAACGGGAGAGGAGCTGGCTGGCAAAGGCAGAAGAGGGGCTGGCTGGCAAAGGCAAAAGGGGGCGCTGGCTGGCAAAGACATAGGGAGGCTGGCTGGTAAAGACAGAAGGGGGGCTGGCAGACGGAGACAGAAGGGGGCTGCCTGGCGGAGACAGAAGGGGGGGTGGCAGGTGGAGACAGAAGGGGGCTGGCTGGCAATGACAGAAAGGGGACTGGCTGGTGGAGACAGAAGGGGGCTGACAGGCAGAAACAGAAGGGCTCTGGCTGGCAAATACAGAAGGGGGGCTGGCCGGCAAATACAGAAGGGGCGCTGGCAGGCAAATACAGAAAGAGGGCTAGCAGGTAGAGTCAGTAGGGGGCCTGGCAGGCAGAGACAGAAATGGGGCTGGCAGGCAGAGTCAAAAGGGGGCCTGGCATGCAGAGACAGAACCGGGGCTGGCAGGCAGAGTCAGAACGGGAGCTGGCTGGTACTGGGGAGACACTGTGGGCTAGAGTTGCAGAAATACTGGGGGAGGGAGAGTCGCAGCCCTGCCTGTTTTTTCAGACCCGGGCCCCACAATTTCTGATGGCAGCCCAGAGTGTTGAGGATTAAAGCCTATATTAAAATTTTGATGATCACATTTTCTCTTACACCCCATTTTCCCATATGTAAGCCAATTCTTGTCAGCTAATTACTCAATGGGCCCATTAGTTGATAAGCTTGGGGAGGTTCTCTCTCTTTTAGTCCAAGAGCTAGTAGACCTAAACCCATAAAAAAAGCAAAGTTTGTACATAAAGTCTGTTTAATACCTGGTGGCAAAGAATGCAGAGCAAGTCTCATGTTTTTGTGAGTCAGTGTATGGACTGGCCGGAAGTGAAGACTTTGACGCAGTTGGTCAGCTTAGCAAATAATTGCAATATTTTGGAACAAACATTCCCTGAGTTTAAATTATATACAATTTGTAGTGTAATTAGATGAGTGTGATTTTATTATTATTATTTAAAGAGCGTACCTCAGGCACCGAAGATTGGGCCTGATTCAGAGCCGGACGCTCTGACCAGAGCGCTCGCTCTGAATCAGGGCCCTCCTCCATTAAAATGGAGCGTCCTCCTGGACGCTGGTATAGCTGTGGGTCACCACCCACAGCATATACGAGCGTCCAAAAAGATGGTCGCGATGGTCTTGACCATCGCAACCATCGGACTTGCAAGGGAAACCCTGCGGTCGGGTTTCCCAGCCACAAGCCCTGGAGTGATTTTGGCTCTATCAGAGCCAAAATCACTCCCACTGACATCACTAGTGATGTCAGTGGGGCCGGCTTCAGACGGTAGGCGTTCCCATTGGAACGCCTCCGTCTGGCAGGCACGCCCCCGGCACGCCCACCAAAGGGGGCGTGCTGTCAATCAACATCGACAGCACTCCCCCTTTGGTGCGAGACCCGGAGCGATGGGAAGCCGGATGCTCGCCGGGTCTCGCGCATGCGCACGACGGAGCTCCCTCCGTCGTGCGCATGCTCAGTGGGGAACATCGACCCACTTGTGAGCGTACTGCCGCTCGCGAGTGGGTCTGAATGACCCCCATAGTTCAGTGCCATGGATTAAAGAATATTGTTTATAAGAAAATGTTGTGATCACATTTTCTTTTGCTCCTTATTTACCCATATGTAAGACATTTCTTGACAGCTAATTTCTCATTAATTGCTTGGGGGCGATTCTGTCTCTTTAAGCATATGAGCTAGCAAACCTCAATCCATAAAAAAGCATAGTTTGTAACTTTGCATATAAAGTCTGTGTAATACCTGATGGCAAAGAATACAGAGCAATTCTCATGTTTTTGTAAAGGGAAGACTTTGACGCAATTGGCTTGCTTAACAATTTATTGCAATATTTTGGAACAATTATTCCCAGAATTGAAACGAAATATAGTTTGGAGTGTAACTAGGTGAGTCCACAGAACGTATTATTTCTTATTTTATTTAAATGGTGTGGTTGCATACCTCAGGCACCACATATAGTTGAGAGCCTATTGTATCACAAATAATTATACATACATTTATTCCACAAGAGATATTAAACAAGAAATATTAAACAAAATACATAGTCAGGTGCATAAATATTGGGACATTGACAGAATTTTCATATTTTGGCCTCTATTCACCACCACAATGGCTTTGAAATGAAACAAACAAGATGTGCTTTAACTGCAGACTTTCAGATTTAATTTGAGGGTAATTACATCCAAATCAGGTGAACGGTGTAGGAATTACAACGGTTTCTATATGTGCCTCCCACTTTTTAAGGGGCCAAAAGTAATGGGACAAACTAAACAATCCTAAATCTAACTTTCACTTTTTAATAATTTGTTGCAAATCCTTTGCAGGCAATTACAGCCTGAAGTCTGGAACGCATAGACATCACAAGACGCTGGGTTTCATCCCTGGTGATGCTCTGCCAGGCCTCTACTGCAAATGTCTTCAGTTCCTGCTTGTTCTTGGGGCATTTTCCCTTCAGTTTTGTCTTCATCAAGTGAAATGCATGCTCAATCGGATTCAGGTCAGGGGATTGACTTGGCCATTGCATAACATTCCACTTTTTAGCCTTAAAAAATTCTTTGGTTGCTTTTGCAGTATGCTTCGGGTCATTGTCCATCTGCACTGTGAAGCGCCGTCCAATGAGTTCTGAAGCTTTTGACTGAATATGAGCATATACTATTGCCCGAAACACTTCAGAATTCATTCTGCTGCTTTTGTCAGCAGTCACATTATCAATTAATACAAGGGAACCAGTTCCATTGGCAGCCATACATGGCCACGCTGAGTTCTCTGATGCGTTCTTTCTTTTTAAGAATGTCCCAAACAGTTCATTTGGCCACACCTAATGTTTTTGCTATCTCTCTGATGGGTTTTGTTTTGATTTTTCAGCCTAATGATGGCTTGCTTCACTGATAGTGACATCTCTTTGGATCTCATATTGAGAGTCGACAGCAACTGATTCCAAATGCAAATGTCACACCTAGAATCAACTCCAGACCTTTTACCTGCTTTATTGATAATGAAATAACGAGGGAATAGCCCACACCTGTCCATGAAATAGCTTTTGAGTTGATAGTCCCATTATTTTGGCCCCTTAAAAAGTGAGAGGCACATATAGAAACCGTTGTAATTCCTACACTGTTCACCTGATTTGGATGTAATTACCCTCAAATTACATCTGAAAATCTGCAGTTAAAGCACATCTTGTTTGTTTCATTTCAAAGCCATTGTGGTGGTGAATAGAGGCCAAAATATGAAAATTATGTCTTGTCCCAATATTTATGCAACTGACTGTATATCATAAAAGAGTATTATGTTTGGAAAAAGTCTGGAGGACAAGTTTGCTTTGCAGGGAACCAGGTAAAAAGGGTTGTAAAATTACATAATAGAATTGGTAAACATTAAAGGATTTTTACTGTAGTAATTATACATAAGAAAAATGAATGCAGAAATGTAATAAGTCACAAAATAAACATTCTCCTGTGGAACAAAGGCTTTCTGAAAGAGGATTGGTGAAATGCACATTCTTTATATGGCATCACTTGTTGGGATACAAGGGCGGACTTGGCGGGGGGTATTCGTTTCCTGAGCCGATCTCATATTAGGTCAGTCATCCTGCCACTTGAGTTGTTTTCTCCATATCTTCCTAATAAGTTATAGAACTAGACCCCTGTCAGTGCTGTTATGCAGCTCACTGTTTACCTGGAGAGGCACATAAATAGCTTATACTGTAAACAGAGCCGTAACTACACTTTTTGGTGCCCTGTGCCAGAAAGAGCATTTGGCGCCCCTCCCTTCAGTTTTCAAATAGTGATATAAGATAGTGCACCTGAAAAAGGGCCATGGCCTCATGAGGAAGGGCCAGGGAAGAGATAGGGGAGGTCAGGAGATGCTGGGGATAAAAGAAGAGGTAGCTACAAGTGAGAATGATAATAAATAGAAGAACTGACAGGCCCAAACAGTGCCCCCTGCCCTGGCACAGGTCACAGCACCCTAGGTACGGCCCTGCTATAAAACATAATAGTATAATTTATACATTTTTACATAAGAAGCCAAAACATACAGGGAAAGGTTTAGAATGTGGTCTAGTGTCAGGAAAGGTTTAGAATGTGGTCTAGGAATTGCAATGGGCTAGTCACAACCCCTCTAATGGCACCAACTATCATTCCCACCAAGAAGGGAGCTCCAGTATTATGTTTTGCCCAGGGCACTAAATTCTGTAGTTTTGCTTTTTATTCAAGGCAATGTCCATATAATCTGATCTCCTTTATGTGCTTTTCTTCAGAAGTTCCCCACTACAGAGATACCACCATATTGTAAAGCATAGACTCTCGAGTACATGGAATATATCCTAGATGCAACAAAAGGAATGGGGCATCCAAGTACTAAAAGCTGCTTTGGATCTCATAGAAACAAATGACTCAGTAGGATGGCAGAAAAAGTGACACTGATAAATTAGAATAAATTGTGTACATTGAAGTCCTTTGTATGAAAATGAGAGACACATGTGTGGCAATGAGGCAATGAGACAAATACATAGCACTGGAGCATTAAACCTTTCATATTATTTTAAAGAACATTTGCTCTATTACATTTGGTATTTCTAATAACCTAATTTGCATTAATCATACTTATATATGGATGGGGTATTTAAAACAAATGTAAAAGTAGAAGTATGGTGTGTATGTAGCTGAAATGCTGACTGTCGGGATACCGGCGGTCAGAATGCTTGCACCAGAATCCCGACAGCGGTCAGAATCCCGGCGCTGGCATCCTTATGGTAAGTAGTGGGGTTAGAGGGAGAGTTAGGGGTTAGGGTTAGGCAGTACAGGGAGAGCTAGGGTAAGGCACTATGGGGACGAGGTTAGGGTTAGACACAAGGGGGCAGGGTTAGGTTTAAGCACTAGGGGGCAGGGTTAGGTTTAAGCACCAGGGGGCGAGGGTTAGGGTTAGATACTAGGGGGGAGGGATAGGTTTAGGCACTATGGAGGATCTTAGGTTTAGGATGCGGGGAGGGAGGGTTAGGGGTAGGGTTAGGATACTTACTGACAGGTGTCGGTATCCTAACCTTGTCAGGATGCCGGCGTTGGTATTCTGACCGCTGGTATCCCAAGCACCGACATCTAGTACTCATCCAGTATGTATGTATTTTAGCCAGCTATGGATAACTGAGGAGTGCCCCAGAGTGTACATCTTATTATTGGTAGCTGTATTTTTATCAAGGTGAATAAGTGTACCTTATCCCTGCTTTCATTATAAAACTGGCCAATCTATTTTTGTTGTGCAGTTTCTACATGGCTTTGTTGTTAATGCTCAATATTGTTTGTAATAGTGCCAGGATTCCATTAATTAGTTCATTGGACTCTATATGGCACTGTAATAACCGATAAGTGCACTCGTACGTTAAGTGCAATGGCAGATGTGTGGACCAAATATTCCTGTGGAGACTGTGGAGGAGAGTTAATAAAGCTTAGAGAGAGATAAAATTGGAGATAAATAGCATCAACCGATCAGTTCCTAACTGTCATTTTTCAAACACAGTCTGTAAAGTGACATTTAGGAGCTGATTGATTAGTGCTATTTATCTCCAATTTTATCTCTCTCCAAGGGCTCTATTTACTACAATCCGCATATTGAATGCGGATTGTAGTGTGATATTACCGAGTGAATTCGCATTGCGAATTCAGGCAATATCACAGGGATTTACTATAAATCCCTTGCAGGGACAGAGCTTGCGATAAAGCTCTGTCCCTGCGGATCCCATCCGCACTCTAGTCGCAGTGCGCCGACCGACCACCGCTACTACCCCCCACCGACGCTAAGCCCCGCCCCGGCGCTAAGCCCCGCCCCCCGCGATTGCGGACCCCCGCTACCCCCCTCCCCCCCCCCGCGACCCCCCCTCCCTTCATTACACTTACCTGCATCCTCCTGGCCTCCGGTGGTCTTCTCCGGGCTTCCCGATCAGGTGATCTCCCATACTGCACTGGGGCCCGATCACCTGATGACCGGGCCCCAGTGCACTGTGGGAGACCAGCTGACCGGAGAGGAGCCATCACCGGAGGCCCGATCACCGGTCCCTGTAGTCAGGTAAGTGAAAAAAAAAATGTTTAATTTTTCTTTAATTTTTTTTACAGCAATCAGCTTGCGGTCTACTTAGACCACATAGCTGATTACTGGTACCGGCTCCCGCCTCTGCTCTCCCCGTTAGAGCAGAGTGGGAGCCCGGTAACCGGGGGAGACCCTGGATAACGCCACCTCCAGGTGGCGTTATTATCACAGGGCTTCCCCCGGTATTTTTTTACAATTTATTTTTAGTAACTTGCACACAGATCACATTTCCCATTACAATTATGGGAAATGCGATCTGCTTTACTAAAAATAAGTGATACTGGGGGTTGGAGTAGAATTTTACTAATTCTACTCCAATTGCCCTGTAATAAATACAGGTGATACTAAAATAATGTGAAAAGGGTGTGAAAACACCCTTTTTCACTTTATTTTAGTAAAAATAATGTTAATAAATAGAGCCCTTAACCTTATTATATCTTCCCTTGTGTATCATGAACACAACTAAGAATTGTTGCACAGCAGTCGTAATCTAGTTGTTTGTCAGTACTTTTGAAGTGTTCCTTAATAATGTTTAGTAGTCTAGCACCACCTCTTGATCAGGCATTTTCATTATTTTTATCATGGTGACCAAAACACGATCTAGGCAAAGTCCTCAGTACTGTGGGTTTCAGTATGTTATTATTATTATTATTATTATTAATTCTGTAGACCATGTTTTTAATATAAAAATGTGAGTTTAATATAAAAGTATAAAAAAAGTGTTGTGTTGTTTGCTTAATGTGTACAATTTGTTATTGCATTGCCCTGTACGGAATGGGATTGATATGCCCATAGGCAAACGCAGGGGGGTTTCCGGTTGCCTGGAAACCCCCCATCCCAGCCAACACCATGACCACAATAGAAATAGTAATATAGTAGAATATTACTAATGCTGCATGATCTTCTAAGTATCACAAATGAAATAATTAACACAACCTGTGGATCTTTTAACATGTGTTAGTCAGTAATAAATACACCTGTGCATCAACTAGGAGATCTAGAAAACATGTACTGTTAGGGGTGCACTGCTATAGACCATCAATAGGCTTAATTATTAATACCATATAATAATACACTATCCAGTGCATAACGAGACCAATATGTACATACAGTATATGTCCAGGGCAGTGCTAGGTTCTTTTGCTGCTTCTCCCCCAGACTCCAGGATTTGCTCCCATACTCTGGAATGGAGCCTACATCTGAATCAAAAACATTCAGCTCAGGCAGGATGGTCCTACTGCTGCATTTATTGGCTTAGTGTGATCACTGATCCTGTATATGCTGGAGTTATGACACTCAAAAGTTCAAAACACTTTGTATGATGCATATTAAAGCTGGATAAGTGCTAATTATACCCTCTTCATGGACTGGCCACACTCATAAAATGAAGCATTTGGAAACCCCCCTATTTATCCGCCGATTCAAATCCTGACAGCGGCTGCCTTGCAGGATGAAAATCAGACAGAGGCAGGTAAGTATGCTAACCTCCCCTGTCCCCCCCCCTTAACCCTAACCCTCCCTTAGTGATGCCTAACCCTAAACTCCCCCCTAGTGCCTAACCCTAACCTCCCCCCGGGGGTGCCTAACCCTAACCGCCCATTACCGCTCCCTAAACCTAACCCTCCCACGGGGGCTGCCTAACACTAACCTTTCCCTGAGGGTGCCTAACCCTAATCCTTTCCCCTAGGGGTGGATTACCCTAACCACCCACCCAAACTTAATGCTAACCCCGCTATCTGCCCTAAACCTAAACCCCCCCTCCCCCCGCGGATAACAGGACAGGCGCCCCGAGTTTACCTTGTTTGGGCACGCGTCGCCCCGATTCCGGCATCAGTATGTGATAGGCGTCGGTATTTCTATGACTATCATAAATCCATAGCCGGCATTCTGCTGTCGGGATTATACATAACTACATCCTGCCCTGTACCTATAGGATACACGTAAAGTATCTAGACGGCATTATTGACATCCAGTACTTGCATGTGTGATTTCTGTGCTTTTTCTGTAACTTGATCGGCCACTCAACTTTCCAATAGGGAAACAATATCTATAGCTTCTCCAAACAGGACCCCACTAGTTCAGGATCCAGCCAAGTAGCAACTGAGACAAGACCCCAGCAGTAGCAGGTAGTCAAAGCTGCAGGAACAAGCAAGATATATCAGTACTCTCTTACAGCTAATTCTAGTGGTACTGTCCTAAGCTGTCAGGTTAAAAATGTCAAACTTTAAGCTGCGCTGCTAATATTAGGGGATAGCATATATATATATATTAGGGGTGAGCGGGTTCGGATTTCTGAAATCCGAACCCCCCCGAGCCCCCCCGATCCGAGTCCGATCCGAGTCAGGCTCGACTTTTCCCGCCTGACTCGGATTCTGAAATCGAGGCAAAACGTCATCTTCCCGCCTTCCGAGTCTCGCGGGTTTTGGATCCTATATAAGGTACCCACGTCGGCGCCATTTTCTCACTCGGCTGTGGACAGTGAAGAGGGAGGGTGGGAGTTAGGGCTGTGTAGTGTAGTGTAGTGTAGTGCTGCTGTTGTCCACTACTTCAAAGTCCATAGGGGCTGGCTGTGTTGTGCTGTGCTGCTGTTGTTAATAGGGGCTGTGTCCACTACTTCAAAGTCCATAGGGGCTGGCTGGACTGTGTTGTGCAGTCAGTTCTCCATAGGGGCTGTGTCCACTCCAAAGTCCTGTGCAGTGGCCCAGTCCTAAAGAGGTGCTGTAGTGTTGTCCAGGGGGTGCTCTGTCCATCAGGGGTGCTCCCCCCAAGTGCTAAAAAAATAATATATTTTCTGTGTTTGTGAATTGTGTGCGCAGTAGCCGCACGTGCATCAACAAAGTAGTGCCAAGCGTGCGCCTGTGTCATAAGTAAAGGGCCGGCTGGCTTGACCGTTAAAGGGTGCTGTAACCCCCGAAAGTACACTCCAGTCCAAACCAAAAAAAAATTATTTTCTGTGTTTGTGAATTGTGTGCGCAGTAGCCGCACGTGCATCAACAAAGTAGTGCCAAGCGTGCGCCTGTGTCATAAGTAAAGGGCCGGCTGGCTTGACCGTTAAGGGTGCTGTAACCCCCGAAAGTACACTCCAGTCCAAACCAAAAAAAAAATTATTTTCTGTGTTTGTGAATTGTGTGCGCAGTAGCCGCACGTGCATCAACAAAGTAGTGCCAAGCGTGCGCCTGTGTCATAAGTAAAGGGCCGGCTGGCTTGACCGTTAAGGGTGCTGTAACCCCCGAAAGTACACTCCAGTCCAAACCAAAAAAAAAATTATTTTCTGTGTTTGTGAATTGTGTGCGCAGTAGCCGCACGTGCATCAACAAAGTAGTGCCAAGCGTGCGCCTGTGTCATAAGTAAAGGGCCGGCTGGCTTGACCGTTAAAGGGTGCTGTAACCCCCAAAGTACACTCCAGTCCAAACCAAAAAAAAAATTATTTTCTGTGTTTGTGAATTGTGTGCGCAGTAGCCGCACGTGCATCAACAAAGTAGTGCCAAGTGTGCGCCTGTGTCATAAGTAAAGGGCCGGCTGGCTTGACCGTTAAGGGTGCTGTAACCCCCGAAAGTACACTCCAGTCCAAACCAAAAAAAAAATTATTTTCTGTGTTTGTGAATTGTGTGCGCAGTAGCCGCACGTGAATCAACAAAGTAGTGCCAAGCGTGCGCCTGTGTCATAAGTAAAGGGCCGGCTGGCTTGACCGTTAAAGGGTGCTGTAACCCCCAAAGTACACTCCAGTCCAAACCAAAAAAAAAATTATTTTCTGTGTTTGTGAATTGTGTGCGCAGTAGCCGCATGTGCATCAACAAAGTAGTGCCAAGCGTGCGCCTGTGTCATAAGTAAAGGGCCAGCTGGCTTGACCGTTAAAGGGTGCTGTAACCCCCAAAGTACACTCCAGTCCAAACCAAAAAAAAAATAATTTTCTGTGTTTGTGAATTGTGTGCGCAGTAGCCGCATGTGCATCAACAAAGTAGTGCCAAGCGTGCGCCTGTGTCATAAGTAAAGGGCCAGCTGGCTTGACCGTTAAAGGGTGCTGTAACCCCCAAAGTACACTCCAGTCCAAACCCAAAAAAAAATTATTTTCTGTGTTTGTGAATTGTGTGCGCAGTAGCCGCACGTGCATCAACAAAGTAGTGCCAAGCGTGCGCCTGTGTCATAAGTAAAGGGCCGGCTGGCTTGACCGTTAAAGGGTGCTGTAACCCCCGAAAGTACACTCCAGTCCAAACCAAAAAAAAAATTATTTTCTGTGTTTGTGAATTGTGTGCGCAGTAGCCGCACGTGCATCAACAAAGTAGTGCCAAGCGTGCGCCTGTGTCATAAGTAAAGGGCCAGCTGGCTTGACCATTAAAGGGTTCTGTAACCCCCAAAGTACACTCCAAACCAAAAAAATATATATTTTCTGTGTTTGTGACTTGTGTGCACTGTGGCTGCACGTGCATCAACAAAGGAGCAGCGCCAAGCGTGCGCCTGTGTCCCATAAGTAAAGAGCCGGCTGGCTCATTTCTTAAAGGGTGGTGTAACCCACAAAGTGCACTACTCTCCAGCAAAAATAAAAAAATATTTTCTGTGTTTGTGTGCGCTTTAGCCGCACGTATATATATCAATATAACATAAATGGAGGACCAAACTTTCTCTGATAAAAATAAAATAGGGAAAGATCAAGAACCACTTCCTACTAGTGCTGTTGCTGCTGCTGGGAGTTGTTCATCATCCCAGAGAGGAAGTAGGAACATCACTACTTTTACTAAACAATTGACCCTCCAACAGTCCCTAGCGATGAGGATGAAGTACGACAGCAGTCATCCTGAAGCAAAACGTATAACTGAGGCCTTGACTGCTATGTTGGTGTTAGACGTGCGTCCGGTATCCGACATTAGTGCAGTGGGATTTAGACAATTGATGGAGGTAGTGTGTCCTCGGTTCCAAATCCCGTCTAGATTCCACCTGCATCCTCAAAGCAGCAGCGACAAGCGTGCGTCTGTCTGTTAAAGGGTGGTGACACCCTCAAAGTGTGCTACACAAACAATTAAAATATTGTTCTTTTTTTTTCTGTCTTTGTGAAATGTGTGGGATGTAGCCGCACCTGCATCCTTAAAGCAGCAGCGACAAGCGTGCGTCTGTCTGTTAAAGGGTGGTGACACCCTCAAAGTGTGCTACACAAACAATTAAAATATTGTTCTTTTTTTTCTGTCTTTGTGAATTGTGTGGGCTGTAGCCGCACTTGCATCCTCAAAACAGCAGCGACAAGCGTGAGTCTGTCTGTTAAAGGGTGGTGTAACTCACGAAGTGCTGCAAAAAATAAAAAACTATTTTTTTAATGTGTTTGTGACTTGTGTGCGATGTAGCCGCACTTGCATCCTCAAAGCAGCAGCGACAAGCGTGCGTCTGTCTGTTAAAGGGTGGTGACACCCTCAAAGTGTGCTACACAAACAATAAAAATATTCTTCTTTTTTCTGTCTTTGTGAATTGTGTGGGCTGTAGCCGCACCTGCATCCTTAAAGCAGCAGCGACAAGCGTGCGTCTGTCTGTTAAAGGGTGGTGACACCCTCAAAGTGTTCTACACAAACAATTAAAATATTGTTCTTTTTTTTCGGTCTTTGTGAAATGTGTGGGCTGTAGCCGCACCTGCATCCTTAAAGCAGCAGCGACAAGCGTGCGTCTGTCTGTTAAAGGGTGGTGTAACTCTCAAAGTGCTCCAAAAAATAAAAAACTATTTTTTTTGTGTTTGTGACTTGTGTGCGATGTAGCCGCACTTGCATCCTCAAAGCAGCAGCGACAAGCGTGCATCTGTCTGTTAAAGGGTGGTGACACCCTCAAAGTGTGCTACACAAACAATAAAAATATTCTTCTTTTTTCTGTCTTTGTGAATTGTGTGGGCTGTAGCCGCACTTGCATCCTCAAAGCAGCAGCGACAAGCGTGCGTCTGTCTGTTAGAGGGTGGTGTAACCCTCAAAGTGTGCTCCACAAACAATAAAAATATTCTTTTTTTTTTTCTGTCTTTGTGAATTGTGTGGGCTGTAGCCGCACTTGAATCCTCAAAGCAGCAGCGACAAGCGTGCGTCTGTCTGTTAAAGGATTACATCGGTGACAGCATCCAAGTAGGCATGTCAGACAGTCCGTACCTGTACTGGCAGGAAAAAGAAGCAATTTGGAGGTCCCTGTACAAACTGGCTCTATTTTACCTGAGTTGCCCCCCCTCCAGTGTGTACTCCGAAAGAGTGTTTAGTGCAGCCGGGAACCTTGTTAGCGAAAGGCGTAGGAGGTTGCTTCCACAAAATGTGGAGAAGATGATGTTCATAAAATGAATGATCAACTCTTCCAGGGAGACCAGCCTCCAGAACGTACAGAGGGACCTGTGGTTCCAGCAGGGACGAATTAATACTCTGTGAGGATGAGGATGTACATAACACTGAAGAGGGTGAGGAATCTGTGGATGAGGAGGATGAGGACGACTTCTTGCCTCCGTAGAGCCAGTTTGTGCAGGGACAGATTAATTGCCAGCTTGTTTTGTGGGGGCCCAAACGAACCAATCATTTCAGCCACAGTTGTGTGGCAGACCCTGGCGCTGAAATGATTGGTTTGTTAAAGTGTGCATGTCCTGTTTATACAACATAAGGGTGGGTGGGAGGGCCCAAGGACAATTCCATCTTGCACCTCTTTTTTTTCTTTGCATTATGTACAGTTTGGGGCCTAGTTTTTCAATGCCATCCTGTCTGCCACTGCAGTTTCACGCCTAGATGGGTCACGTGTTTGTGCCGCCCACTCGTGTCGCTTAGCATAGTCATCCAGCTACCTCGGTGCAACCTTTTGGACATAAAAACACTATTGTGAGGTGTGAGGTATTCAGAATAGACTGGAAATGAGTGGAAATTAAGGTTATTGAGGTTAATAATAGCATAGGAGCAGAAAAACCTACAAATTCTGTGATTTTAGCTGTTTTTATGCTTTTTTTCAAAAAAATACAGATCCAAAACACAAAACCCAGAACCCAAAACACGGAAGGGTGGTTTTGGCAAAACCAATCCAGATCCAAAACACGAAGAAAGATCCAGATCCAAAACCAAAACACAAAACACGAAAAGTGGCCGGTGCACACCCCTAATATATATATATATATATATATATATATAAATGTATATATATATATATATGTATATATATATATATATATATATATATATATATATATATAGGATATACAACAGGGAAATATCTTTCTCCACTGAATAACCTTTGAATTGTGTTAAATTATTTTTCTACCGCCTTCAACTCAGAGAGCATTTTTCAGGTGTGTGAATGCAGAGGAAGGGGTTTATAGGGCAATTCAATGCCTAGACCAGCTTCCAATATAGCTTGTTCACTCATCCTCTGGTGGTTGCAAACACTGGGCCACATACTTTGACTACCCCCTTTGCTAAGATACCTGGTGGAGTATATCTCCTAACTGTCCCTGAATCTAGACCATGGGTTCCCAACTACAGTCCTCAAGGCACACTAAAAAGCTGGCCAAACACCAGGACGAAATCTATCCAACCAGCCAACTAGTTGGCTGGTTGGAATGATAATTGTCTAGTGTGTGGGAGCAAACAATAGTCAGCCATTTGCTCCAACACACGCTGATGTATGGCCAAAAACGGTCGTTCCAACTAGTTGGTGAGAATCAAACAAGCCTGGCAGTGTCCGCCTACTTTGTCATACTCACCATTTTAGCAGCAGCGGGTCACGTCACCAGTGCCAGCAGCAGTGGGTCCCATCATCAGTGCCAGCTGCAGCGAGTCCCATTACCAGCGCCAGCAGCAGCCATGGCAGTACAGCGAAGGGAGGGTCAGGCTGCGGCAGTCAATCAGTGCCAGAACGGTCTGCTCCTGCCAGGCCATGATCCATGACAGCAGCAGTGGCAGTACAACAGGCAGAAGATCAGGGGCAGGCTGCGGCAGTCCATTACTGCCATTCTGCCCCTGTAACCCGATGACCCTGCCCCAGGAACAGGCTTTGTGTCCTACTGACCACGTGCCATACAGCAATGTTATTGGTCCTGTCCTGGAGACACACTGCTTTATAGAGGGGAAAGCTGCCGGCAGTGTAATAGGGAAGATATTACTGTCCACAGGTATGAGACCTCCAAATTGTGGCTGTCTGTGTGCGGTGCCATGTATATAGCCATGAGACAGGTGTAAGAGGGGGAGAGAGGCTACCCCGGGTTGCGTTTCCTCGGCTGCAGTGCCGGTGTACTCGGACACTTACCTCCTGACTCCCAGCCTCTCACCATCAGGACGCGCAGGGTGTTCCCGTCGACAGTCCTGGAACACAGGTTGGATGAGGACAGTCATGAATGGGGTTTCCCCTCCTGGCCCGGGAAAAGAAAATTGTGCCGAGGCAGGGTGACCTCCACTGGGATCAGTGGATGGTCATCATTGGCACTTTAGGCCTCAGACTGGCTACACCTACATGCCAAGTACAAGGGTGTACCCCAAACGAAAACATCCGAAAAGGAAAGGGAAATGGGTAACACACGACACAAACAGCACACAAAACACCGTTACACTCACCGAAAGTAATCTTGTCCCTTTGCTGGAAGGGTCCTGATCTCAGCATCTGCAAACAAACACAACAGCAAGAGCCCAGCACAGGACCCGATACAATAACAGATGCCTTACCACTGCCTACCTTTGATGGGGGCCTGACTGTTGGAGATACAGTGACTTACCAACAGCATAAATTTAATGGGGGCCTGGCAGAGGGAGAGAACCTCCTGGCCCCAGCACGGTCTACCTTTAATGGGGGCCTGACCACCTGACCTTTTTCCACGATGCCTCTAGAGCCTTTTTTCCTTATGTACCTACGGCCTAGCCTGACCTACCAATGTCCAAGGCCAAGTGCCGAACTACAATGATCATGGCCTATCGCCGACAGCAACAACTCCTACGGCCTAGCCTGACTTGCCCTCACCCAAGGCCTAGCACAGAGCTACAATGATCATGGCCTAACGCCGACAGCAACAACTCCTATGGCCTAGCCTGACTTGCCCTCGTCCAAGGCCTAGCGTCGACAATACAATGATCATGGCCTAATGCCAAAAGCAACAACTCCTACGGCCTAGCCTGACTTGCCCTCGCCCAAGGCCAAGTGCCAAGCTACAATGATCATGACCTAAAGCCGACAGCAACAACTCCTATAGCCTAGCCTGACTTGCTCTCGTCCAAGGCCTAGTACTGAGCTACAATGATCGTGGCCTAATGCAGACAGCAACAACTCCTACAGCCTAGCACCGAGTTACCATGACCACGACCTAGTGCTGCATTACAATGACCGCGACCTAGTGCCGAATTAACATGACCACGGCCTAGCGCCAAATTACAATGACCACGGCCTAGCGTTGAATTACAATGACTGCGGCCTAGTGCCAAATTAACATGACCATGGCCTAGCGCCGAATTACGGTGACCGTAGCCTAGTGCCGAACCCTGATGGTCTATCTTCGGGAGCTCTTCGCCGATCCATCCCGGTCATCGTACCCCTCTCTGCCCCCTCACACCAGCTAATTCAAGCCGGGGCAAGGGGGCGGGGCAATGACGCAGGGAGCCGTGATTGGCTCGCAGCGGCCATCCCCTGCTGGCTGCCGGACTGTGAGCCCTGATTGGCTCATAGTCGGTGCCAAATTCAAATGGGGGCATGCTGATTGGCTGAGTCTGAATCCACCAGGATTCAGACTTGTTGCCATCACGCACGTGGAGCTGCGGTGATAAACCACCGCTACCTCCATGCCTGCTGCACCGGATGGGGGTCTGGATTGCGACTGATCCAGGCCCGCCGGCCAGCCTGCTACTGAAACCCTGCCACACCTTCGGACAGGGCTGGGATCCCTCCGGAGGGTGGGGGTGCCTTGGGTCAGAGGGGGCCCCGGGCATCTCCGGATCCCACCCCACCATGATGCCTGGGGCCTCCTCAAACCCAAGGCACCCCCACCCTCCAGACATGGAAGGTGAGGATGCCTAGTAGCAGGGTGAGTGACCGTACTGGTATCCTCGGCCCTGCTACATTCCTCCCTGCTTTTCCTTTATGGTCCCCACAAAGACAGTACTCACCTCCGCTTTCGAGTCAGGTCTCTTTGTCCAAGTACGGCTTGGCCTCCATCGGGTGTGCATCTTCTTCTGGCACTCCTCCTTGCTGCACTGTATTGCCCACTGCATTATCTTCTTGACGTCTTCTGCAGACACCGTGATCCAGTCACTCTAGTCTTTGCACATCTGGGTATGATTCTGTTCCAGAGCTGTCTGAAGGGGGGTCCTCTCGATGGTGTTCCACATCATGTCCGCCATCATCAGATCCTGACGGCTATGCCAAATGTAAGAGGGGGGCTCCCCCGGGCTATGCTTCCTCGGCTGTGGTGCCGGTGTACTCGGACACTTACCACCTGACTCCCAGCCTCTCACCTTCAGGCCGCCGAGGGTGTTCCCGTCAACGGTCCTGGAACACAGGTCGGATGTGGACAGTCATGAATGGGATTTTCCCCTCCTGGCCCTGGAAAGAACAATGTGTCGAGGTGTGATGGACCTCCACTGGGATCAGTGGATGGTCATCATTGGCACTTTAGGCCTCAGACTGGCTACACCTACATGACAAGCACAAGGGTGTACCCCAAACGAAAACATCTGAAAGGGAAAGGGAAATGAGTAACACACAACACAAACAGCACACAAAACACAATTACACTCACTGAAAATAATCTTGTCCCTTTGCTGGAGGGGTCTTGATCTCATGACCTGCAAACAAACACAACAGCAAGAGCCCAGCACAGGACCCGATACAATAACAGATGCCTTACCACTGCCTACCTTTGATGGGGGCCTGACTGTGGGAGATACAGTGACTTACCAACAGCCTACCTTTAATGGGGGCCTGGCAGAGGGAGAGAACCTCCTTTCCCCAGCACGGTCTACCTATAATGGGGGCCTGACCTTTTTCCACGATGCCTCTAGAGCCTTCTTTCCTTATATACCTGTGGCCTAGCCTGACCTACCAATGTCCAAGGCCTAGCGCCGAACTACAATGATCATGGCCTAACGCCAACAGCAACAAATCCTATGAAGTAGCCTGACTTGTCCTTGTCAAAGGCCTAGTTCCGACAATACAATGATCATGGCCTAACGCCGACAGCAACAACTCCTATGGCCTAGCCTGACTTGTCCTCACCCAAGGCCTAATGCGAAGCTACAATGATCACGACCTAACGCCGACAGCAACAACTTCTACAGCTTAGCCTGACTTGCCCTCATCCATGGCCTAGCGCCGACAATACAATGATCACGGCCTAACGCTGACAGCAACAACTCCTATGGCCTAGCTTGACTTGCCCTCGCCCAAGGCCAAGCACTGAGCTACAATGATCACGGGCTAAC
This sequence comes from Taudactylus pleione, assembly GCA_031769625.1. Taxonomy (NCBI): domain Eukaryota; kingdom Metazoa; phylum Chordata; class Amphibia; order Anura; family Myobatrachidae; genus Taudactylus; species Taudactylus pleione. The sequence continues at coordinate 5,235,224 of JAUIMM010000126.1, read as the reverse complement.
GCCGACAGCAATAACTCCTATGGCCTAGCCTGACTTGCCCGTGTCCAAGGCCTACCGCTGAGCTACAATGATCGCGGCCTAATGCAGACAGCAATAACTTCTACGGCCTAGCACCAAGTAACCATGACCATGGCCTAGTGCCGAATTACAATGACCGCAGCCTAGTGCCGAATTAACATGTCCATGGCCTAGTACCGAATTAGAATGACCGTGGCCTATTGTCGAATTAACATGACCACGGCCTAGCGTTGAATTACAATGACCGCGGCCTAGTGCCGGATTAACATGACCATGGCCTAGCGCTGAATTACCATGACTGCGGCCTAGTGCCGAACCCTGATGGTCTAGGGAGGGATGCGGGGACTTACCAGTCCTGGGGTCTTTGCCTGAGCTGGGCCCAGCCAGAGCCTCTGCGTGGTCTTCACCAGAGGTGGAACACTTCCATCCACCTCCAAGCTTCTGGGGGTCTTCAACTGGGCAGCAGTGGCCAGCGGTAGCTCTTTTTTGTCGCACACTGCTGTCCCAGGGCTTCTGGTGCCTTCTCCAACCTCACTCCTTGTGGACGCCAGTCTGCAGCTCTTCAACTGGCCGGCGGCGACCTGTGTAAGCTCTTTTCAATGGCCACCACCCTGTGAGACTTTCTGCGTCTTCTTCCTGCTTCTATCTTCGGGAGCTCTTCGCCAATCTGTCCCGGCCGCCGTACCCCTCTCTGCCCTCTCGCTCCAGCTAATTCAAGTCGGGGCCAGGCGGGGCGATGACGCAGGGGGCCGTGATTAGCTCACCATGGCCATCCCCTGCTGGCTGCCGGACTGTGAGCCCTGATTGGCTCACAGTTGGTGGCAAATTCAAATGGAAGGATTCAGACTTGTTGCCATCATGCATGAGGAGCAGCGGTGATAAACCACCGCTACCTCCACGCCTGCTGCGCCGGATGGGGGTCTGGATCGCGACCAATCCAGGCCCGCCGTCCGGCCTGCTGCTGGACCCCGCCACACCTTCAGATGGGGCTGGGATCCCTCCGGATCCCACCCCACCATGATGCCCGGGGCCCCCTCAACCCATGGCACCCCTACCCTCCAGGCGTGGAAGGTGAGGATGCCTAGTAGCAGGGCGAGTGACCGCACTGGTACCCTCGGCCCTGCTACACAGGCATAAGATGTTTAATGTACAGTATGTCACAGGGGCTGGCTGGGGGCAGCACAACCTCCTGCTGTGTCACCTTTCTGCTATATACCAGTAGCCAGAGAGTTTTAAGTCTCCCCTACATGCAAAACCCCCTCCCCCTGCAGCACAGTTTCATTTGTCTGCAAACCCCCCCAAAGAGCAGCATTGCCTCCCCTGTCCGCAACCCCCCCAAGCAGCACAGTCATCCCTGCTCGCACCCCCCCTTCACGATCACCCCACCCACCCGCAATCACTTCACCACGATCACACACCCCTGCGATCGGGATCTGGTAAAAATCCAGACAGTGGGGATGCCGGCATTGGAATCCCAACGCCGGCATGGGGTTAGAAGGAGGGTTAGGCACTTAGGGGGAAGGTTTAGGGTGTGGAGAGGGGGAGGTTAGGTTTAGACACTAGGAGTTAGGGGTAGGGATAGGGGGAGGGTTAGAATACCGTACACATTCCATATATATATATATATATATATACACACTATATATATATATATATATATATATATATAAAATACACACAAACATATACAGTCAGGTGCATAAATATTGGGAGATTGTCAGAATTTTCATATTTTGGCCTCTATTCACCACTACAATGGCTTTGAAATGAAACAAACAAGATGTGCTTTAACTGCAGACTTTCAGATTTAATTTGAGGGTAATTACATCCAAATCAGGTGAACGGTGTAGGAATTACAACGGTTTCTATATGTGCCTCCCACTTTTTAAGGGGCCAAAAGTAATGGAACAAACTAAACAATCCTAAATCTAACTTTCACTATTTAATACTTTGTTGCAAATCCTTTGCAGGCAATTACAGCCTGAAGTCTGGAACGCATAGACATCACCAAACGCTGGGTTTCACCCCTGGTATTGCTCTGCCAGGCCTCTACTGCAAATGTCCTGCTTGTTCTTGGGACATGTTCCCTTCAGTTTTGTCTTCATCAAGTGAAATGCATGCTCAATTGGATTCAGGTCAGGGGATTGACTTGGCCATTGCATAACATTCCACTTTTTAGCCTTAAAAAACTCTTTGGTTGCTTTTGCAGTATGCTTCGGGTCATTGTCCATCTGCACTGTGAAGCGCCGTCCAATGAGTTCTGAAGCATTTGACTGAATATGAGCATATAATATTGCCCGAAACACTTCAGAATTCATTCTGCTGCTTTTGTCAGCAGTCACATCATCAATAAATACAAGGGAACCAGTTCCATTGGCAGCCATACATGCCCACGCCATGACACTACCACCACCATGCTTCACTGATGAGGTGGTATGTTTTGTATCATGAGCAGTTTCTTTCCTTCTCCATACTCTTCTCTTCCCATCAATCTGGTACAAGTTGATCTTTGTCTCATCTGTCCATAGGATGTTGTTCCAGAACTGTAATGGCTTTTTTAAATGTTGTTTGGTAAACTCTTATCTGGTCTTCCTGTTTTTGAGGCTCACCAATGGTTTACATCTTGTGGTGAACCTCTATATGCACTCTTGTGACGTCTTCTCTTGATTGTTGACTTTGACACATATACACCTACCTCCTGGAGAGTGTTCTTGATTTAGCCAACTGTTGTGAAGGGGTTTTTCTTCACCAGGGAAAATATTCTTCTGTAATCCACCACAGTTGTTTTCCGTGGTCTTCCGGGTCTTTTGGTGTTGCTGAGCTCTTCGATGCGTTCTTTCTTTTTAAGAATGTTCCAAACAGTTGATTTGGCCACACCTAATGTTTTTGCTATCTCTCTGATGGGTTTGTTTTGATTTTTCAGCCTAATGATGGCTTGCTTCACTGATAGTGACAGCTCTTTGGATCTCATATTGAGAGTCGACAGCAACTGATTCCAAATGCAAATGTCACACCTAGCATCAACTCCAGACCTTTTACCTGCTTAATTGATATTGAAATAATGAGGGAATAGCCCACACCTGTCCATGAAATAGCTTTTGAGTTGATAGTCCCATTATTTTGGCCCCTTAAAAAGTAGGAGGCAAATATAGAAACCATTGTAATTCCTAAACCGTTCACCTGATTTGGATGTAATTACGCTCAAATTAAATCTGAAAGTCTGCAGTTAAACTACATCTTGTTTGTTTCATTTCAAGCCATTGTGGTGGTGAATAGAGGCCAAAATATGAAAATTCTGTCAATGTCCCAATACTTATGCAACTTACTGTATATATATATTATACACAAACATATATATATATATATATATGTGTGTGTGTGTGTGTGTGTGTGTGTGTGTGTGTGTGTGTGTGTGTGTGTGTGTGTGTGTGTGTGTACTATACACATTTTCTTCAAAACATTAAACCATGCAGAATTAGGTAGACGCTGCCTGCCTATTTCTGTGACATCACAAGTTGGACAGAAGTTGGCCTGTCTGATGAAAAGTTGGTTAGAGGTGTGGGGAAGCATTTTAGCTCGACAGACAAGTTGGATGGTTGATCAGTTGTGTGGTTGGAGGAAAGTTGGTATGATGTGTGGCCAGTTTTAAGCTGTCCACACATCTAAACATTATCTGTCCAACCAGCCAACTAGTTGATTGGTTGGAATGGAAATCTGGTAACGTATGAAAGCAAATGATAATCAGCAATTTGCTCACAAATGCCGGAAAAATGGACAAAGACTGTTGTTTGAACAAATTGTTTAGATGAAACATTTAACAAACTTGTCTGAACGACCATTTTCATGTTTTCTGGCATGTAGGAGCAAATTGCTGATCATCATTTACTCCCATACGTTACCAGATTTTCATTCCAACCAATCAACTAGTTGGCTGGTTGGATGTAAGTTGGTCTAGTGTGTGGCCAGCTTTACAGTCCAGGTTACAAAGAAAGTCATACTTCAGTACAGGTGTCTTAATTAGTACCTCAGTTGTTTTGATTTAACCATCTGTGTTCAATCATGGATATCACTAAAACCTGGACTGTTGGAGTGCCTTGAGGACCGAGGTTGGGAAACACTGATCTAGACAAATGTGTTATTATTTCATAGGTAGTAGAGTCCCCTCAAATCAGAACACCACTATGTAAAAAACACTAGTTGTCTTTTCCTTGTTTGTAGTTTGCATTTAAATCTCACAAAAGTCTATTAGAGCTGTTAATACATGTGAGATTGACCTGTAAAATCCCTGACATCATTACCCCAAAACATATGCTTATAAAAATAAACAATGTGTCAGCTGAAAAACTGACTCTGACACTAGTTACCTGATGACTCATTCTCTGTTATTATACATTAGATAAGATAAGGGAAAGACCTGTAAGTTTCATATTTTCATAAATATAAGTCACTTTCTCATTCTCAAGTAATCTGTGGGCATGTTTTTTTAATCTTCAGTTTACTAACACTGATTCCTTGCTACTGAATTTATATGGCATGTGGGCATGGGTCTTAATCCCTGGGGTACTTTAGGAACAATAACTTAAAATGTAGGTTGCTTGTTACCAGCAGTGCTGGTGCAAGATTTCTAGGTTCTTCCCCCTACTGCCTCAGCTAGAACACCTTCCCCAATTACCTCTTTTCAGTAATAAAAAACATAAAACCAAACCTACATGCTCTTGACCAAGTCTTCCGCACAATATTTGTGAGAATTATGTTGTTATTGGGGCCCATTGGGACTGCTCATTAGAGGCTCAGGTATTTGCTCACAGATGGTGTGGGAGGTTTGCAGTAGAGATGGTTGTATATAAGTCCTCCTCATAGATGGAATTAGTATCAGGACAATATACGTGGGTATCATCAGATAGATTCATGCTGCTCTTAGTTCTTGCTATGTCAAAGGGGGAGTTATTTTTCATATGCACATCACACATCCTTTCTGTAGTAATTACAGAATCAGAGCACCTAATAGCATCCCATTCATCATCCTATTTATCATCCTTCCGGGACCCATTATCACCCCCCACCTCCACACCTATGAACAGTGGCGTAACTAGGGTATTTGGAGCCCAGGGTTAAAAAAAGTTAAAAAATGGAAAAAGTGAGCGTTGTCACATGCTACAAGGGGCGTGGTCACTGGAAAAAGGGGACGTTTCTCATCACTCTGGGAACATTCCTTTCCATTCCATATGCACCTTAATGCCCCAAGTAGTAGTGCCCCTCTTGCAATGTCCACTGTAGTAGTGCCCCTTATGCAATGTCCCCAGTAGCAGTGCCCCCTGTAGTAGTGCCCCCTATACAGTGTCCCCAGTAGTGCTCCTTATACAGTGCCTCCAATAGTGCACCCTTATACAGTGCCCCCAGTAATGCACCCTTATACAGTGCCCCTTATGCAATGCCCCCAGTAGTGCCACTTATACAGTGCCCCTTATACAGTGCCCCCCGTATTACCACTTATACTGTAGTGGTCCCCCTATGCAGTGCCCCCTGTAGTGGTCCCCGCTGTGCAGAACTCCCAGTAGTGCCCCTTATATTGTTCCTCCAGTAGTAGTCCCCCCTATGCAGTGCCTCCAGTAGTGCCCCTTATATAGTGCCCCCAGTAGTAGTCCCCCCTATGCAGTGCCCCCAGTACTGGTCTCACCTATGCAGTGCCCCCAGTAGTGCCCCTTATATAGTGCCCACAATAGTAGAATAGTAGTCTTCCCTTGCAGTGCCCCCAGTAGTGGTCCCCCTATGCAATTCTCCCAGTAGTGCCCCTCACCCCCAGTAGTGATCCCCCTATGCAGTGCCCCTTATACAGTGCCTCCAGTAGTAGTCCCCCCTATGCAGTGCCCCCACTAGTGGTTCCTCCTGTGCAGTTCTTCCTTATATAGTGCTCCCAGTAGCTCCCAGTAGTGGTCCTCCTATGCAGTGCCCCCAGTAGTGCCCCTTATATTGTGCCCCCAGTAGTAGTCCCTCCTATGCAGTGCCCCCAGTGGTGCCCCTTATATAGTTCCCCCTATGCAGTGCCCCGAGTACTGGTCCCCCTATGCAGTGCCCCCAGTAGTGGTTCCTCCTGTGCAGTTCTTCCTTATATAGTGCTCCCAGTAGCTACCAGTAGTGGTCCTCCTATGCAGTGCCCCCAGCAGTGCCCCTTATATTGTGCCCCCAGTAGCAGTCCCTCCTATGCAGTGCCCCAGTAGTGCACCTTATATAGTTCCCCCTATGCAGTGCCCCGAGTACTGGTCCCCCTATGCAGTGCCCCCAGTAGTGCCCCTTATATAGTGCCCACAATAGTAGAATAGTAGTCCCCGCTATGCAGCACCCCCAGTAGTGGTCCCCTTATACAGTGTCCCCAGTAGTGATCCCCATATGCAGTGGCCCTTATACAGTGCCCCCAGTAGTAGTCCCCCCTATGCAGTGCCCCCAGTAGTGGTCCCCCCTATGCAGTTCTTCCTTATATAGAACCCAGTAGTGGTCCCCCTATGCAGTGCTCCCATTAGTGGTCCCCCTATGCAGTGCTCCCAGTAGTGCCCCTTATATTATGCCCCCAGTAGTAGTCCTCCCTATGCTGTGCCCCCAGTAGTGTCCCTTATATAGTGCCCCCAGTTGTAGTCCCCCCTATGCAGTGCCCCCAAAAGTGGTCCCCCTATGTAGTGTCCTTTATATAGTGCCCCCAGTAGTAGTCACCTCTATGCAGTGCGCCCAGTAGTGGTCCCCCCTATGCAGTGCCCCCAGTAATGACCCTTATATAGTGCCCCCAGTAGTACTCCCTATGCAGTGCCCTTAGTAGTGGTCCACCCTATTCAGTGCCCCAGTAGTGCCCCTTATATAGTGCCCCCAGTAGTAGTCTCCCCTATACAGTGGCTCCCTTATGCAGTGCCAGTGCCCCTTACATATATAAATACAAAGACACACAAAAAAAAACCCTCTTACCTGAATCCCCGCTCCTGCGCCTGACGCCATCCACTCCTCCATCCTCCTGGCCCACTCTGCACTTTGGGAAAGACATCATGATGTCTCTCACATCGCCCATTGCGAGAGCCAGAAGGTGGAGCTCAAGAGTGATCTCCAGCCCAGCTCTGGCAGTGGGCGCAGCAGCCAATGAGAGTCTGTCTGACTCTCATTGGCTGCCAAAACAAACACACTGCCGTCGGGTAGTACGAGTGAACTACCTGGCACCGGTGGCGGTGTTTTGTACTGTGTAGTGCTCGTCCACACCACACTTACCAGTCTCCTGGACCGTGGACGGCGGTGGCCCCCGGCACCGCTGTTCCAATGTCACCCAGGGCACTTGCCTTGCTCTACCCACCCCTAGATACATCACTGCTTATGAAACATTCCCTTGAGGAGTACATTAATCAATTCACTCCCAGGCACTCATTATCCTATTCCTTTCAATAATCCATAAATCAGTTCCCCCTCCAGTCTGTGTTAACACATTTATCTAGGTAAATCCATAATCAATTCACCCTCTACGCAACCATTAACACATTCATTCAGCCTATCAGCACCCATCAGCCTCCTCCCATTCAGTACCCATTCATTAATTCAGCTCCAACACCCATTAACCCATTACAAGAATTCATTAATCAATTCACCAGCCAACACCACTTAACCCAATCATTCCCACCAAGAAGCCATTAACCAATTCAATTACCAATTCAATTACCAATTCAATTACCATTCAAAGTCAACTGCTTGCCTCATCTAGGAGGTGGAGCTTGATCTATGAATGACTGGCTGGGAGGGAAAAGAAGGGGACTGGCACTGATGGCTACACCAGACATGTCAGATAATAAGAACAGATTATATTAGTGCTTGGGAAATAAATCTTATCACAGAACTGAGGGCCTGATTCAGAGCCGCTCGCTCTGAATCAGGGCTGGGCTTTTTTTTTTTAGATCAGCCTCCTGGCCGCTCGCATAGCTGTGGGTGACCACCCACAGCTATAGCGAGCGGCCATGATGATAGTCGCGAAGGTCAAGACCATCGCGACCATTGGGCTTGCGACAAGACCCTTGTGGTAGGGTCTCGTGGCTGCAAGCCCCAGAGAGCTTTCAGCTCTAACAGAGCCGGAAGCTCTTCACTAACATCACTTGTGATGTCAGTGGGGCCGCCCCCAAATGGCAGGCGTTCTCATGGGAATGCCTCCGTTTGGGCAGCCACCCCCTTTGGTGCGAGACCCGGAGCGACGGAGTGCCCGTCGCTAGCCGGGTCTCGCGCATGCGCACAACGGAGCTGGCTCTGTCGTGCGCATGCGCTGTGGGCTACCATCGACCCAGTGACGAGTGCTAAGCACTTGCGACCGGGTCTGAATCAGGCCCTGAGTCACATAGTTACATAACATATCTGTTTTACAAGTTTTAATAAAATAAAATGTACAATGTGTCTCAACATGTACAAATATATAAAAACTATATTTCATTTAAGTTAGCACAAAGTGTTCTGGACTACTGCCAGAGTCAATAGTGATGTCCATAAGATAATGCATCAAAAAAGCTGCAAGCTGCACAGGCTCAAAAGTATATGAATAACTCCAATATATAATTCAAATGATGCAATATAAAACAATCTCAGTTAGGCAAGTAATGGAGCAGTGGGACAGCATCCCTGGTATTAGGATAATCCTCCAGATGGCTTACTTTGCAGTGTTTTGCAGTTACTGTTCCAGACATACTAACCATATTAAGAATGCATACAAAAGAGCGATTAGAGATGGGAACTCTAGTGCACTGGCCTTTCTGAGAGGGTTATACAAAGGCTTGCAATGTGATAGTGGTGTGGCCTGTTGTTGTTTACGTCCTCTGTGCTATCTGTGATGGCAGGAACACTGCTAAAGTATGCCACAAGGGAGCAGGATTGTTGGCCTGGGCCAGGGTTTAAGAGAGTTTTGCTAAGGCAGACTTTCCAATTTGTATAGCAGTGTTGGAAAAATGGTTTGGTTGATACACCATGCTGACTATTTGTTGCAAGACTTTTTCATCTGCCTTCATTTGCCAATGATGCAGGTTTATGTCAGCAATCGTCTGAAATTCACAAGGGATTCTCTGGATAAGAATAAAGTAGTAGCGGAGGTGCGTCTTTGGCATATGTGTGGTCTCTACACATTCCAACTGCAATTATGCGTGCTACTGTTGGGATACAAGAATCGTACCTGGTCGGGAACCTGTGAATGATGTGATTGCAGCCTGGTCAATTTTTTGATGATGCATTGGTGATAGTCAGGTTGTGTGCATTGCTGGGAAACACTGATATAGAATCAGCCTTTAGTTTGTCCTTTCTTTTCCTGGGGTTTCATTGAGATGGGGGAATATATAGGTCAGTACCTTCCCATGGGTTGTGCTGCGTCCTTCACCTTCTTTATAAAATTATTTTCTTTTACAATGGTGCATTCAGGCCAGCATGGTCACAAAGGTGTTGCTCACTATCAGGGTGATTAACCTCATAAATCCAGGAGGCCTTTGAGACTGAGGACCATTTTTGCTAGGATTTTACATCCTTTCTGCTATATTTAGGGACTAAGGGCCTGATTCAGAGCCGGACGCAATTAGCGCTCGCTCGTCCAGAAAATAGGGGTGGCTATTCAAATGAACCGTTCGCTGTTTGCTGTCTGTTCACGCCTCTAGGTCTGAACGAGCGAACAAAACTTGCGGTCGTTTTTTTGGAAAAATACGCCCCCTGGCTGCTCGCATCTACGTCATGTCCGCTATTTATTAGATTAATCGAGTACATCGACCAGCGTATGAACTGCTCGCTATTCTTGTGGTTGGTTTTTGCTACCACAATCTTGCGAGCAGTTCTGGCTATAAAATAACCCAGTGACATGGTCAATGACGCTGCTGTTTTAATTATGCACACCCTTAAAACGCCCGTTTTGACCTTTAAATACGCCTGCGTTCGGATCTCCACTCCCCGTTTTCAAGCACGTTCCCCTGTTACCACCCACATACGCCTCCTCCTGTCACTCAAAATAGCAGGCCTTCGCTATTTAGCGAACAAACGAATTTCGGCCACACTGACTGGTTCGTGCATGCGTATAACGATCCGTACGCATGCGCAGTTGGGCAAACATCGCTCGGAGCGAACGAGTGGCCGCTTACGAGCGGCTCTGAATCAGGCCCTAAGATTGAGACAGAGGCTGGGTGATGCTTTTTGTCCTTTGATAAAATGCATTGTCTGTTATATTATAACTATAAATATTCATGGATGCTTGATGAGGGCAAAGTGACATTGCGTGAAGTTCAGTCTCAACGGTCTACTGAACACATCATTCCCTTAGGGTTGGGTTTCCTGCAGGGAACTGGAAAGGGCAACTATGGGTGTCTCTATTCCTGTAATTAGGTCCAATTGTCTTGGTAGATCAAGGATGATCTCTCCAGTTGGTTAACCATTTTGCGGAACTTGAATGGGTATAACCCTCTGCTTTGGTCACCAGTACTCTGATGCAGCCGAGTCGGCGCCGGCAAAATTCCGGGTCTGATCCAGATAGGAACTTTGTTCCAACTCCGGGTCAGACCCGGAATTTAGGTGGAAAAGGGGTATAAGGGTGTTCTATTGTGCCTAGTCAAAGCCAGCAACAGTTAGGCTGCTTATACTCTTATTAGAGGTGGAATAATGCCAGAATTATCTATGCCACTATTCAGCACATTTTTTAAGATACTGTTTGTGTCCTAAATTGTTTCATTTGTTTCATATGTAAACTGGGAGACTACAGTCTGCAGGTGGTATATTACTATGTAATCATTTGCATTATTCTTTTTGTAGGCTTCACTGAGATCCCAGTTAAGTCTTTTTTACCTTTGCATACCTGTGATTGAACTGTAGTCCCTGACATCATTGTCCCTGCAATAAAGATTATATAGCCTATATAAAAGGTGCTTATAAAAGTTACCAAGGTACCAGCTGGAACACTGACTTTGACACTAATCTAGACTAATAAATATGTTTCTGTTATTGTGCATTACATAAACTAAGGGAAAGACCTGTAAGTTATATTTTACCTTTCCCATAAACATATATGGCTTTCGTATGCTGAAGAAATCTGCATGTGTTTTTCAGTTTACTAACAATGATTTCTGGATACGAATAGTTATACGGACTTGGCTGAGGTGATTAACACAATTAATCAGTGATTAACGATATGTGATTTGGTGGCCTATGTATCAATCTGTATTTTACATAAAATTATGCAGAAACTGCAGTTTTTTGCATAATGATATGTATTAATGATATGTATTAATGATATGTACTAAAAGCACAATGCAGGAGATTTCACAGAAATCTCTGGCAAAGTGCTAATGAGTAATTCAGATCGCAGTCCCCATTATTATCAGTCGGGACTACAATCTGACCCCTATGTACTAAACTCCAAAAAAAAAAACCTTTCAGAGTTTAGCCCTTGTAGTTTGCACCATCTTCAAGGGAAACAGTCGGGAAGCCGATGGACGGAATGCCGACCGCCGGCTTCCCAACTGTACATTCCCGGCAAGGGTTAAATGACAGGCGTTGATATCCCGACGCCTGTCATTTTCCCTACAACGGGAGACCGAAACCCTGCGGGGGACTTAGGGTTAAGCACCCCCACGGGAGACTTAGGTTTAGGCGGCGGGAAAGGGGGGGATAGGTTTAGGCACTTAGAGGGGGGATTAGGGTTAGGCACTTGGGGGGGAAGTTAGGGTTAGGCACCCCTAAGAGAGGGTTAGGGGGTAAAATTAGGTTAGCGAATACTTACCTAGGATGATCATGACTTTCATCCTTGTCGGACTGCCATCGGGATTTGAACCGCCAGCCATGCGGCTGGTGGTAAATCATACTGAATCCCATCTTCAGATGGTGTAAACTACTGTAAGCCTATGGAGGCTCCAGGTGCAGGAGAGACATCTTTCGATATCTCTTTCTCACAGCCCCCGGCCAGATCTGTAAGCTGATGCTGCGAATGCACAGTGTCACCTTCCCCTTCTGCGAAAGACTTCTACAGCTTGCTGGGGATATTACTCGCAGGGACAGTGGTTACCACAACCTCTACCCCTATGAGTTCCTCATTGTACATAGTGGGGCTATTTTCATTAAAAATGAAAATATTCCCGGCGATTTGAATCTGGGCTGCCATCAGAAATTGTGGGGCCCAGCTGGCTGGATCGAGGGTGTGCACAAGGCAGGGTCAACTCAAATAAACAAATACCTGAGAGAGGAGCCAGGGTGGCAGCTGCTAGGAATGCACCGGGCAGGAGACGGGAAGAAAGTGCATCGGCGCCGCGGCATTTGAACTATGGAGCCAGCCGTCAGCCAAAAGGTCTGAGGGAACTCCAAGTTCAAAACTGGACAGTCTAGAGTTGTTGCAGGGACAGAGAGAGAGAGAGAGAGAGAGAGAGAGAGAGAGAGAGAGAGAGAGAGAGAGAGATGATAACAATAATGAAAAATGTATGATGAGATATGGATGCATTTGGTTGTGCAGATAGTACTAACTTATGATAGTTATCAACTATCCTTCAAAGTCACATTTGGCAGTGGGACAAACACATGATAGCACCCCTACATTTTTCAGCTTGCTGTGATACTAGGTACTAGACTCCACACAATTAATAATAGATATATGAGTGTTATATTAACAGTAGTATTTTTCACAGTAGAAATCTTTTTTTTTTTTTTTTTTTTGGGGGGGTTATTTTGCGGAATCAAACACATACAGTAGTACCACTGATTTTTTTCAGCTTGTTGTGCTACTAGACTTCACACAATCAAAATAGGTATAATAGGATTAAAGTACAATTTTATTTTTCAAGCCAAGCACCCACAACATTATCCCGAATGCTTAAATATAGGATTAAACCAGAGCCGTAAGTAGACTTTTTGGTGCCCTGCGCCAGTAAGACCATTGACACTCCTCCCTATTTTTCAAACAGGGACATAAGACATGCGCCCGAAAAAGGGTGAAACCCATGACAAATCTGATATGTCCTGAACGATGATGAAGGGGTACTCCCATTGCACCACTGTTATCCAAGGGTTGGGCATGGGATGTCGACGCTCAGGATTCTGACGGTCAAAATCCCTACGCTGGCATCTCGACAGGGTTAGGATACCAACACCTCTCGGTAGGTATCCTAATACTTCTCCTACCCCTCCCCCCCGCACCCTGAATCTAACCTCCCTCCTAGTGCCTAACCCTAATTCTTCCTGCCTAGTATCTATCCCTAACCCTCCCCTCTAATGCCTAACTTTAACTCTCCAGGCTAGTACCTAACCCTCCCTGTCCCCCCACTATTTACTTACGGGATGGCAGCACTGGGATTCTGACAGGTGTCGGGATTCCGGCGCCAGTATTCATACGCCGACACCCCATGTGCCAAGATTATGACTACATCCCGTTACCCAAGTGTCACTGCCAAATACAGTGTAAATCTAATGGTTGCATAGATGATGCTAGGAGGAAGATAGGGGTGGCCAGGAGATGCCAGGGATAAAAGAAGAGGAAGCTACAAGTGAGAATGATTGTAAACAGAAAATTGACAGGCCCAAACAGCGCCCCCTGCCCTACGGTGCCCTGTGCCATGGCACATGTCGCACCAGGCTAGTTACGGCCCTGGATTAAACAATCATATTTTTCAACAATGGAAAGCCTTTAACTTTGGGCGTGTTAGAAAAGCAGCAATACATCCATAATAGCCTATTGCTATCAGAGATATGATGATCTGTGCCACAACAACACAAGAGAATTCTTTTTATTTTTTTTTTGGAGGGGTGGAATTGCACAACTTTAACTATTTATTATTATTTTTTTTATTTTTTTCGGGGCGGGCTTCTGGAACAGACAAACATGCAGCCTGTTTTTTGGACAATTTGTCCAGTGAACAATACATAGATTTCTCGGATCCTCTGACCCTGTCCCTTCCTTGCCCTGGTTGACTGATTTTAGGCCTAATTCTGAGTAAACCCAGCCACATCAGTGTCTGCATCTTTTGCTGCAGTCGCATCTGTGACTTTATGCTAATACAGCTATTAAACCATCAAGTGGTTACTATGCAATGGCTACATGCAAAAGCAAAACACGTTGTGATGATGGCAACGCCACCACTATTTATTTGCCCCTTAGTGCTGGCCAACCCTACTCAGTACATACCTGACCATTTTAAAGAAAGACGTGCTCAGTTACTGATATTAAATATTTTATGGGAATTGTGATGAGAATTTTGCAATTTACTGCTATAAGTGCACATAAGATGACGTGCTAGGTAGACCTATTAGAATAATTTGGTTTGTTAACAGATTTCCGAAAGCTGCCATGTTTACAAAGTCAGTGACAGTTTCTATCTGTAACTCCTGGGGAGTCTGCTGATCTGATTTCTGCTAGTTTGAAATGAGTGCAGCTGGCTTGTGCACAAGTGTAGGTTCGTGGTAGCACACATGCGCACAAACTGACAAGCAGCCCAGGCTTCTAGGAACTGCATTGACTGCAGCCCCTAGAAGCAAAATAGGGCTACCATTATAGCAGTGGAATGGCTTCCCATTGGAAGCACTCTTCCTGCTAATTGTAGTCTAGCCTGGCAGTTCCAGGGGTAGAAAATATCTCCCCTTGGGACTGTCTGTCCAGCTGTGATTAGCAGGGAGCGCTTCCAATGAAAAGCAACTGCTGGGCATTCCATGCGGGTGGTGGAATTTACAGGGCCCTGCAGCCCCTAGGGAAAATCTGCCACTGGTCAGATGTCAGCTTGGCATAGAGAACCAAAGCAGGAGCAAAATGGGCAAACTTTGCACTTATATGATGTCCAACGCCGTAGTTGAGCTCCGAAGTGCCCGCCCCTTAAGTGCATAGCACAGAGGGGGCTTGGCTGAGGATACTCCGAGCAACTACACTGCCTGGAATGTCCAAAATATGCTTTGTTTGGCAATACAGCAGTGTACTAGCTGCAGGGTGCTATTCCAGGCACTCTGCTAGCCAGAAGCAACGGCTGTGGGCCAGCAATGTTGTCACTCAGAGAGTACACTTTGTGCAGCGGCATTGGTCGCACAACATACATTGGTCGCATACTTCTAGTTATGGACCTGATGGTGTCTATGGGGCCTATTCATCAAACCTAAAGTTTCATTTTTTAGGTAGTTTTTACATATTTATGTACTAGTAGTATTCATTAAAAGACTTAGCGCAGGAGATATGACTAATATCTCCTCGTTAAGTCAGTCTCCCTTAATTTCCACACTCCCCATACTTTAGTATGGGGATGTGGAAATTACTATATTCATCAAACCCCAAAAATATTATATTTTTGGTATTTGATGTTGTTAATGAACGGCATCTGTAGACGGCGTTCACCCTCCGAAAGACCTCACAAGCTGCATGTCACTGCATGGCAGCTTGTGCAGCAGTGCGCTCCCTTTCCCTCCCCCATGTCAGTGGCTGCCCTCTGCTCCGTCCGTAGGTGAAGAAAGCTTACCCCCGCCGCTGCTGCCTCAGGAATCGAGCCCAGCACAGGGGCTCCCGCTAACTGCTCCCGGCGCAGGGGCTCCCACCAACCACTCCCGCTGATGGCTCCCGGCACAGGGACTCCCACCGACCGCTCCCAGCACAAATGCTCCTGCCGACCACTCCCGCTGATGGCTCCCGGAACAGGGGCTCCCGCTGACCATGCCAGCCACAGTGAGTGACAGACTGCTTGCTGGCTGGTGCTCCGTGGAGCTAAGTGCTCCCGCTTACTGCACCCCCACTGCTTGCTGTGGCTGGTACTCCCGTGGCCCTGACCGTGCCAGACACAGTGTACAGACTGCGCTTGCGTAACGCAGGTATGGGAGCGTTAAGGAATAGTAAAGTATCACTATCCGAAAAAATGTTTACTCAGAAATGGCAGTTTTTCGGATGTGATACTTGTGTAGCTTCAACATGATAAATACAACCGAAAATTTTGAAAAAATCAATGCGAATTCTAAACTAATTTAACACTTAACAATTAATGTGTTGATGAATAGGCCCCTATATGTCATACCTCACAAAACACTGGCTGCACATCAAATAATTTAAAGGTATGTGGGCAGATTTGCAGTAAAACATATTTAAATGTGCAAGTGAGCTGGAGCTACACAGCAGACACATACTAGGTGGAATGCTATCCTGCCTCAGAAAGTCTCCGTGGTATGTGATATGGAAATGCCGTCATGCAATCAAATGACACTTTACACATTCTCCTCAAGATGGACACCTTTAAAGATTCCCATAAAAAAAGAGAAAAGAAATTCGGGACATTTAGGGGTCAATCCAGTGGCGTAAGTTCATCCCAGACGCCCGGAGGCAAGTTATAATTTGGTGCCCCCCGTCACAGCCGCTGACACTGTAATGTAGCAGTTCTCATGCAGACAGGTTATAGATAGAGGAAGGCAGCAGCTGATGGTCTGACATGGAGCTCTCCACTAGTGTATGGTGGCTTCTCAGGTGCCGTGAAGGGCCATGACGGTACATTCCGGGTACATAGTTACAGTCCTAAGTGGGGTGAATATGTTTTGGACAATGGAGGAGGTGCCCCCTTCATAGCTGGAGCCCGGCGGCAGGCGCCTCCATTGTCTCCCATAGTTCTGCCCCTGGGTCAATCCAATTAGGTCCGAGATCCTCGTACCAGCGAGTAAGTGCGTCTGTATGCCAGACTTACATTATCACTAGACTAATAATAATAATAATAATTTTATTTATATAGCGCTTTTCTCCTAAAGGACTCAAAGTGCTTTACATTTACAGTATAAAATATAAAACAAGCTTTTACAAGGGACATTAGTGAAATGCTTGGGTGAATAGGTGAGTCTTGAGTCTATTTTTGAAGGATTCTAGAGTGGAGGCCTCTTGAACTGTGCGGGGAAGTGAGTTCCATAAGGTTGGAGCCACAAAACTGAAAGCTCGACCCCCAGACGAATTCCGTGAGATTCTAGGTACTGTTAATAATCCTTCGTCAACGGATCGCAGTAATCGAGTGGGACAGTAGGGAATCAGAAGCTGCTTCAGGTACCCTGGGCCATGGTCATGAAGGGCTTTGTAAGTTATTAATCCAATCTTGAAAGCAATTTGCCATCTGACAGGCAGCCAGTGAAGGGAGTAGAGAATGGGTGTTATGTGGCTGGAACGGGGTTAGTTGGTTAATAGCCTGGCAGCTGCATTTTGTACCATCTGCAAGCGGTGTAATTCTTTTGCTGGGAGAAAGAGGTAGAGGGCGTTGCAGTAGTCTAGGCGTGATGATATAAATGCATGTATGACTTTAGGCAGATCTTCTGAGGGAATTAAGTGCATGATTCTGGCTATGTTCCTCAGATGAAAGAATGAGGATTTGATTGTGGCTGATACCTGATGTTTAAGTGTCAAGCCACTATCCAGGACAACACCAAGATTCCGCACATGTTTAGTGTTTTGTAATTCTGAACCCCCAAGCGTAAGTCCTGTTGGTTGGCTATGCTGTAGCCCTGTCCTGTGACCTATCATAAGAACCTCTGTTTTATCAGGGTTCAGTCGCAGCCAACTGGCACTCATCCACTCCTGAAGCTCAGCTAGGCAGCCATTTAGGGTTGTTATTGGGTCATTTGTACCTGGAGCAAAGGACAGGTACAGTTGTGTATCATCTGCATAGCAGTGGTAAACCAGGCCATGATGTCTGATTATTTCACCCAGTGGCAGCATGTATACTGCAAAAAGCATGGGAGATAGTATAGAACCCTGTGGGACACCGCATGGAAGTGATACTGGTGATGAAGAGTTTACTCCAGAAGAAACTCTCTGTGACCCGCCAGTGAGAAATGATTTGAAGCATCTAAGGACTGTGCCATCCAGTCCACAGAAATTTTTCAGGCGCTCAATTAGAATCCCATGGTCCACAGTATCAAATGCTGCTGAGAGATCCAGAAGGATTAAGATTGAACAATCACCTCTGTTTCTTGCCATCAGAAGATCATTAAGCACACATACCAGAGCTGTTTCAGTGCTATGCCTTCTCCTGAATCCTGACTGGAATGGATCATAAATATCATGGGTAGACAGGTGGGTTTCCAGTTGCATTGCCACCACTTTCTCAATGACCTTTCCTAGAAAAGGAAGGTTTGACTAGTGCATTTCTGGTCTGCGAGCAAAAATGTACCCGTCTGGGGTGAGATTGGGCTCAAAGGGGGTCATATTGCCGTGCCGTTGGCGGAATTTTTATATTTATTTATTTAATCTTACACATATAGCGCCAGAATATTCCATTGTGCTTTAGAATTGGGACATCCACGTAACCATTTTTTTGCCCCGTCCACAAATGCCACTTTAGGCTTACTTTTGGATATAATGTAATGCTGTTAATAGAAAGTATTCCCATGAAATCATTGTGTATACATCAACCTAATGCCTAGAAAATAATTATTAGATGGATAGATAGATAGATAGATAGATAGATAGATAGATAGATAGATAGATAGATAGATAGATAGATAGATAGATAGATAGATTTCCAGCAACTGGAAGTCATGCACTGTACTCTGTAGCTCACTGGTATATATTGTACAAGAAGCTTCCCTTTGCAACATTGTCTTCTCTGTATCGATTCTCTGTATCTCTTCCTACCTAAACTATAGAAATATAAATCATGTCTGTATCTCATTCATTGGCTTGTTGTAAAACTGACTGTGAAAATAGTAAACTTTTATATTTTACTAACTGCATTTTACTCCGGAATAGAGCAGCTCGGTGTTGCCAAAACAATATGAGGACAGGAAACCGTACGTTCAAAGTCGTCTTTTTCTTACCAAGCAATGACATCACTGACATGAGATAGTTATATTCCTCTCTCGCCAGCAGGGGGTTGTGAATCATACAGCTATAAATGGAATATCAACTGTTATATCCCCAGTGTGATCACTACAGACAAGTCAGTACATGAGCAGTCCACCCACACAGATGACATGGGCTACACAGGGTCAGCAGCAGCGGCAGCAGTATCCTGGCTGTGAGAGGAGATGATACACGGGAATCAACCATTGAAGCTTCCACCGGGTTTTCTTTTATGTACTGTACAGTCTGAGTAAGAGGACATCGCTATTCGGGGGCTGTTGTGAAGCGCGCTGCCCATGATGACACCAGAGGGCGTGCTATGTACGGACACAACGGCTGTATATACCAGCTAGCGTTCACTAACCTGGCAAAGTACCATGGCCTCTGAGGCAGACAGATTAGCTACGGCAGCCGCCAGGGGGGATGTACAGCTGGTGACAGAGATGCTGGAGAGTGGGGTAGACCCCAACGCCACTAACTCCCAGGGCAGGACCCCCATTCAGGTAAGTGACTTTGGGGAAGGCGCAATTCAATCATTTGCTGATCAAACATCCTTCCATAAAGCAAGAACCAACAGGAAGCAGCATCTGCCAGCCTTGTCATTCCAAAGGCATTAGTACAAACAGTAACACATCAATACATATAAAATGCATATAATCTATACAGCACAA
This sequence comes from Taudactylus pleione, assembly GCA_031769625.1. Lineage (NCBI taxonomy): Eukaryota > Metazoa > Chordata > Amphibia > Anura > Myobatrachidae > Taudactylus > Taudactylus pleione. The sequence goes on along the minus strand of JAUIMM010000126.1, from coordinate 5,215,745 downwards.
TCAGAATACATGCATAGCAAATAATATATATAGTTCTTAAAAATATATATCAAGATGTTGGAGCCTGGGACAATCAAGAAAAAAACATTTTCATATAGAACTTAACTTGCACCTACTGATAAGATGACGGTGCTAGTATTTGGTAGTTTTTACTGATAGATAGATAGATAGATAGATAGATAGATAGATAGATAGATAGATAGATAGATAGATAGATAGATAGATAGATAGATAGCAATACATACATATATTTAGATATCTATATGTATGTGTGTAATATAAATATGTGTGTGTGTAATATATATATATAAATATATATATATATATATACACACACACTCTCTCTCTCTCTCTCTCTCTCTCTCACAGGATTCCGGCACTCAAGCTGTAGTGGATAGTATAAATGCCCAGGTGCATCCCAAAAATGGAGACACATATATAAGCAATTTGGGCGGCGCTCACTGGGCTTATACCCAACTATAAATCACACTAACATATCATATATATATATATATATATATATATATATATATATATACATGCATACCTGTTAGAGCCTGTGACAATCAAGCAAATATCAATTTTCACCCATAAACTTGATGACGGTTCTAGTATGGTGCGATCGAGTATTTTGGTGGTTTTTGCGTATAGATAGATAAATAGATAGATAGATAGATAGATAGATAGATAGATAGATAGATAATGTGCGTGTATATAATATATATGCATAATTATATATTTTATATAGATATATATGCGTAAATATATTTACATATATGTGTATATATATACATATATACACTGTAAAAGGATGCTGAAATAACGGCACTCACATCTATAGACATGTTTGTGTATATCTATCTATCTATCTATCTATCTATCTATCTATCTATCTATCTATATAGTATAAGGATGCAGAAGTAGCGGCACTCACATGGCTATATAGTTATATATATATATATATATATATATATATATATATATAATAGTGTGCTAGATGGAGCATTAATTTCCCAACTACACAATAGTGATATAGTGTAGTGATAGATGATACATCGATTCATCTAAATATATTGAGATATAGCTATAATATATATATATATATATATATATATATATATATGTATATAATTTAGATAGATATAATATTTATATAGATGTGTATATATATATATATATATATATTCACATATATGTGTGTGCATACTTATATTTGTGTGCCAACCTACTTTCTGGATTTTATTTACATATATAGATATAGATACAGATATATATATATATATATATATATATATATATATACTGTCAAAGATGCAGAAGTAGCGATATATATGGATAGATATGTGTGTATGTATATATATATATATATATATATATATATATATATGCTGTATAAGGATGCTGGAGTAGCGGCACTCACATGCCTATATGTATATATATATATATATATATATATATATATCCTGAATATAGTGTATAAACACTGAAACGCTCATAAACTACTTGTGATTTGAGTGATATTTTGCTTTGGACAAGTGCCACACCTTTATTATCTATATTCAATGGCTTTGTGAGGGCACCGCCTGCAGATACTGGATTGTTGTTTTGGAGTGCCGAATTACACGCTGATAAATATATATATATATATATATATATATATATATATATATAACAGTGTGTTAGATGGAGCATTAATTACCCAACTACAAAATAGTGATATAATGTAGTGATAGATAGATAGATAGATAGATAGATAGATAGATAGATAGATAGATAGATAGATACTTATAGCTTATGTTTATTATTTACTTATTGTATCTTCTTTGACATTGCTGCTTTGGTACACGCTTGTATGAAATAAAACTAATCAAAAACATTTGAAAGGACTTTAGGAAAAACAAGTGATTTCTTCCGTTGGTATATGTACCTACAATTTAGATGCACATATGTGTCTTTACTTTTCATTAAACGAATCTCTAAAATACTTTATTAATATCTTAAAAACACTTGAGCCAATACTAATATAAAGATTTTGACATTTACGTATAAATGTGCAGAACTATTATTTATTTCACTTTGCACATATTGTTTGATACACAGGCCCTTTATTCTGTAATGACGTTATTTCACATTCAAGACTGAGAAGCTGTAAATAACACCACAAGTAGCCATTCTTTCCATTGGTAATATAACCCTTTGCACATGCTAATAAAATATATCATGGAAGATAACACGCCGAGCCTAGAAAACAAATAGACTGAAAATTAAATAATAGTAAATATCATTAACTATTACATAGTGGAAGCAAACAGTTATTAATATAAGCTGAACACAAGTTATACACAGCTGACACAGGAATAATAGCTGTTTATGACTTATTTATGCCTGTTCGAGAATGGTACCTCACCTGTGCTTATCACAGCTACACGGATGAGCTAGTTATAGTTATACCACATATGTCACGCACATAAACAGTATCGATGCATGCAGTTTATTATTACTCCGCCTTTGCCATACTTTAAAATGAATAGACAAACAATACATCTGCGTAATTCGATATTATTTGTTTCAAATAATGCAGAACACTCGTCGGTAATAAACGAAATCTTATATTACTGTACCAGGCTGTCTTTGACCGGCTGTTATATCCTCTTTAATGTCATTCACTAAATACACAATACAGCACTATTACCATTTCCAGCATGTGTCTGGTTCAGTGAACACTGGCACCAAAGTTATGGGCTGTGGTCATTTCTGATCGGTAATTATACGTTTTACTAAAGTAGAGAACAATGAAAATACGTCTTCAAGAAAATAACTGCATCTTATATTTAAAGGGAATAGAATAGGGGGCTCTAAATAAATCTATGTAATATCATATAAAATAATGACATTCATTGAGGGACATGTTGAAATGTTATACATGTGATGCCCATGTGCACTGATGGTCAGAGGAATCTCAATAACCCCCTATCCAAATGTATAAATCGTTTGCTATGAAGTATAAATTAATATATCTATACGTGACCACTGAACTACAGTATAAGTTCCCAAATGAATGCTCCTGTATTTGTTATGTGTGATGCAGGGGAGTAAGTAAGAGGCCAAACAATTGGTGTGAACAGTCCTATAATTTATTAATTTACTATAAATATATGAAATACTTTTATAAATCAGTATTGATAAAGATCATGATATTTGGTACAAGACTTTCACACCTATTATTTTATATCATTACATGCAAAATTGTTTAATTGGTATTTTCTGTTGTCTAAACATGCCGTGTGCCAGCATCATTTAGTAGATTTATTAGGTTGTAGTATATTAATCATATAGGGACACATCTGGCTAATTGCCTGCTGGTTTCCAGATTGATATGTGTATCTGTAAAATAACTATACGGTTCATGCGGAGTTGGACACACACCTCTATGCTCAGTTTAAAATATAAATATTTATACTGCATTAGTCAAAGCTAGTAAAGGTCTGTAAGCAATTTGCATACATTTTCAGATACTCGCTCTTCCTTCAGTGTGAAGAGGGGGGAGACGTGTGTCCACGCAGTTCAATCGGTGTGTGTGTTTGAGGGTATGGCTGGGTACACACTGCAGCGACGGGCACTCCAATTTGTACCCAGTTTAAATGTGAACTGGGGCAGTCCGGCATTAGACTGAGTAGCCGCAGTTGTCGGAGGACTGGTCCCAATACTCACTGATGACAATGATAATGATGGCCAATATTAGCTGGTTGATTCGTATTACAGATTCACCTCTGAAGCTCATAGTGCTTTGTTCCTTGCCCATGACTATGTTATATGATTTTGTGGGTGTATTTCATTTGTACATGAGAATGATTATTGTATCTGCAGTATTAAAATAAGCTTTTTCATTGAAATCAAGCCTGAAAGAAAATCATTTTTTCACTAACACAAAATAAAAATAAGATAAAGCTAAAATTTGTTGACTATATTTTCATGCAATTCTAATTGGTAATCAAGATTAATCACCATCTAATCAGTGTCAGACTGGGACACAAAGGGGGGAAACCATGGGAAGGGTCCATGGAACAGTGTGTACCTGCTTTAGTCTAAAAACAATCTATACCCTCTGTGGTTTTATAATAATCCCATTTAGTCTATTAATAATCTGTGCCCCTTTTTTATTATTATTATTATTATTATTATTATTATTATTATTAATCTATATGGGAAGAAAAGAGCCCGTGTCCCTGCATGTGCCGGATAATACATCCGGGTGCTTTGATGCATATTGCAATGCGATCATGGGTGGTAATGTCATGCCCAGATCGCATTGCAATAGCGATCATTAATAAATGGGGGCCTAAATATAAACCAGGTGGTAATCTGGATGGTGAGTGTCACAATCAAGGGTTTATACTCAGTGTAGGACTACCTCTGTGCCAGGGACTGTGGATGCTATCCAGTTTGTCGGAAGTCTGTGAGTGATGGGAAACTGTCTGCTTGCTATGCACAGCTACACCCCGCAGACATTTTTGGGAGAGGATTACTCTCCTCTGCTGCCTGCTTGTACATGCATTAATGTTGGTGCACAAGGACAGATTGGGATGAAATCCAGCCCGGGAAAATTTCTGGAAGCAGCCCCAATGGGGATGGGTCTGTGGAGGGGGTGAGATAGTCCTTTGTCATAGGACATGATTCTGAATTGGAGGCAGCTGCAGCCTTCTTTCCATCTTTTGCTGCAGTTGTGTTTGTGACTTTATGCCGCTACAAAGCCGCTTCCTGGTGTACATCTGTGCATCTTGAAGTGTAAGGATTGAGATGCTCACTTTCAAAGGGAAATGTATGAAGGGGCCTTCTAACAGGTGGCAAAGTCTGGACCTGCTTCACCCATTATCAAGGCAAGGCAGGTCCTGACACTGCCCGCATGTATTTAAAAAAACTTTTGTTGAAGAGGAAGAGTGTTAGGTCACCTCTCCTGCGAATCACACTCTCCCTTCTTTGGCATATGACTAGGGTAGAGACTATTTCCATTTCAGATTTTGTACCTGGAAGTGACGTGCACTGAGGGCGGAAGTGTAGTTTCCTGCCCACACAGTCAGACAAAAAGAGGAAATTTAACCGCTCACCGCGCTTCAGGCACGGTGGCTCGCCACATGGTTATATTCCCCCTCTATGCCCACTTGGATGGTAGGGAATGACGTTGGACACTGGCTGATGATGTCATGATCAATCTACGGAAGGGGATCTAGCTGTTACCATATGTGCTTACAATGAGTCTGTACATGCGCCAGTCAGAAACTCCCAGCTGTAATTGAAAAAACAAAAAACTTTATTGCTGTGTGATACAGCAACAACAGCTGTCTAAATTGATGGCTGAAGTTGTAGGAACGGTCAGTACCACCACCGTTCACACATTTTGCAGCCCATTTATCAAAATGTATTTGAGGGTTTACCTTAAATACTAAGTATCCCCCGTATGTATTAAGGAGGGACCACAGCTGCTGTGATCCCTACATTACCACTGGCAGCCACCTCCCCCATAGGTTTCTATGCGATGCATTCCAGATAGTGGCCCCCACAGCTTACGCCATCTGAAGATGACATTAGCCGCTGTAGACTATGGGCTACACCGCACACTATTAGCTGGCGGAGGGATCCGACCGTACCCTCCCCGGCTATGGTGGATGTGCATGTGCAGTACACGGGACTGCGCATGCACACCACTCCCTGTAGTGGCCGGCAGCTCTCTGGAGATATCACAGTGATGGGATCCTTTCAGAGCCCGTGTCCTTGCATGTCCCGGATGATACATCCAGCCAATAGGATCGCTTTTTGCAAAATTATCAGCAACTGCAACGCGATCATGGAATGCCAGTAATGCACCGTTGCTGGCATGCCCTGATCGCATTGCAAAAGCGATCCTTGATAAATGGGCCCCTAGGTGCCCTATCTAGGGATAGTGATGCAGATAATGATAGGGGCACAGCACCCTTGTCATTCTGATCAATTCCCTGCATTACTACATGCAGGGTAGCGGTAACTGCAGCACATAATGGCCCTGATTCAGAGCTGGACGCTCTTACCAGAGCGCTCGCTCTGAATCAGGGCCCATCTCCATTAAAATGGAGCATCCTCCTGGACGCTCATATAGCTGTGCGAGTGAAACCCTGTGGTTGGGTTTCTCAACCGCAAGGCCAGGAGTGATTTTGGCTCTATCAGAGCCAAAATCACTCCCACTGACATCACTAGTGATGTCAGTGGGGCCGGCTTCAGACGGTAGGCGTTCCCATGGGAACGCCTCCGTCTGACAGGCACGCCCCCGGAACGCCCACCAAAGGGGGCGTGCTGTCAATCAACATCGACAGCACGCCCCCTTTGGTGCGAGACCCGGAGTGATGGAAAGTCCTTCGCTCGCTGGGTCTCGCGCATGCGCACGATGGAGCTCCCTCCGTTGTGCGCATGCGCAGTGGGGACCATCAACCCACTTGCGAGCGTACTGCTGCTCGCGAGTGGGTCTGAATGACCCCCAATGTGCGCTATTACCGATTTTACCCCTAAGACCCCTTAATACATCTACCCCACAGCCTGTAAAATTACAGTTAGAAGCTTATTGGTTGGTACCTTATCTCTCTCTAAGGTTTGATACATCTTCCCCTCACTGTCTACAGACACTGCAATTATGCTTTGCGTGTCTTTAGTATTATACTAGGTGTAGATAATCTGTCGGAGTATGGCCTCCAATGTGAGCGATTCAGCGTCTTTGTATGCAACCACTTACAGCAACACGCCTATACTATGCTACATCTAAGGGGCATATTCAGTTAAAAAAAGTCCCGTACTTTTCGCATGCCGGACTTTTACCCGTCATCGCTGGTTTTACCTGCGGAAAAGTTTCGGGCGCATCCCTGCTTATCCCCGTATTCAATTCCAAACGACGCAAAAATGGAACCCAGTGAAACTCAAACAGATGAAAAGTGCTGTCAGATTTGGGGAAATCAGCCTGACACCCCCCAAATAGCCCTACTGAAGATATTTGGGGTACTTAAATCCTCTCAATAGCTGCTAATTAGCGTCTTTGCACAAGTGGTGAAGAATAGCATTTAGCAGCTTTTTTTGGAGAAAATAAGTTGTCCCAGCAAATTTGGGGTACATGAAAATAGGTGCAAACATATTTTAATCCACCTGCCACAAGCACCTGCAATCTTAAAAACACCTGGAGCATACTTGGGGGCCCCCCTGGAGACTATTTTGCTAGTTTTTAATTTTGTCCCCCAACTTTGTACTTTTTTGCCCCCTTTTTCAAAGTAATTTTTTGGGGTGTTCTTAAGTTTTTATATAATGTTTTATGCAGTTTACCTTTGGGGGCTGTCCCAAGGGTGCAGGGTGGTTTCTGCAAATTTACACCCCAAAACCCCAATTCTGCACTTTTTTTTCACCACCTTTGATAGGCGAATCTCTTTTGCCTATTCTAATGCATTGACTTTCCGCACCACCGAAAAGTCTTTGTAATCGAATACAGGGATAAGTTTTTGCCGGGCACAACGATGTCACTGGCGAAAACTTTTTTGCTGAAACCGGCTTATCACGGCTAATTGAATATGCCCCTAAGTCTGATTATCCAACCCCTGTAATCACCCAGGAATGTACAACACATTTCTAATACACTTCTTCGTGCATGCATCTGAATCTGTACTGCGACTCACACAAAACTCATCAGGATGAATGTGCAGTGCTACTCACATGCATGCGCAGAAGAAAAACATCACTCAAGTGGGTCCAACATCGCCACCTCGTTTGAAACAAAATTAGGGCCATATGTTGTATACTATGCCATAGTGGTGCTTGCTATATAAAAAAACTACAAAAGAGACATGCGTATTTATATAATGTCTATCTCTTTCTATCTGCTGATTCCACTCATTATAAATTATTCAGAAGTCCAAAAAATAGAAAAAAGAATTAACCAAAAAAATGTGCATATTCTGCCTGGCATTGATATGTTAGTTAACTCAGCAGCTGGCTTGACTTTATGGTGAACATCACACCAAACATGATGCAGAATCTAAGATTTATATATATATATATATATATATATATATATATACTGTGCAAAGGATTAAGGTAGTTGTAGAAAAAAATGCTGCAAAGTAAGTATGCTTTTAAAAATAGAAATGTTGGTAGTTTATTTTTATCAATTAACAACATGCAAAGTGAACAAAAGAGAAATCTAAATCATATCAATATTTGGTGTGACCACGCTTTGCCTTCACAGCAGCATCAATTCTCTTAGGTACACTTGCACACAGTTTTTGTAGGAACTCTGCAGGGAGGTTGTTCCAAATATCTTGGAGAACTAACTACAGATCTTCTGTGGATGTAGGCTTGCTCAAATCCTTCTGTCTCTTTATGTAACCCCATGCAGACTCTATGATGTTGAGATCAGGGCTCTGTGGGGGCCATATAATCACTTCCAGGACTCCTTGTTCTTCTTTACACTGACAATAGTTCTTAATGACATTGGCTGTATGTTTGGGGTAATTGTCCTGCTGCAGAATAAATTTGGAGCCAATCAGACACCTCCCTGATGGTATTACATGATGGATAAGTACCTGTCTGTATTTCTCAGCATTGAACACCATTAATCCTGGCCAAATTCTCAATCCCCATTATGTAGAGTATGTATTATGTATATGTCATATAATTGAAAGAAAAGAAAATCAGAGATATATACATTCAAATGGGATCATCAGTGCCATATACCTGCATTGGTTATAAGGCACAAATAATCCATATGACTACATGCATTTTCATGCACTAAGCCTTGGAGAGTGATAAAGTGGAGAGAGATAAAGTACCAGCCAATCAGCCCCTAACTGTTATTTCTACTTCAGGGTCCATAGGGGGTCCACAGGGTTGACCTTGGGGTATAGCTGGATCTGGATCCACGGGCACCACGCAGTTAAAGCTTTTGCTGCTCCCAGGATGCACTGGGTCCATCCTCCTCTATACCCTGCACCCGAGCCACAGGCAACTCAGTTTTAGTTGGTGCCCGGCCGGAGTCGGGTCACCCTGTGCGCAGGGGGGCTGCATTGCAGCCCTTAAGCTTATTTTATTTTTGGAGTTTTTTAATTTAATTTAATTTTTTAAACTCTTTAGAGCGGCAGCGTCGGGCTGTCTGTTGGACGTCCAAGCTGCTGCTCCTGCACCCCGCCGGCGCTGCGACGCCAGTACAGATCTGGGGATATCAGTGGGACCAGACTCTGGAGGAATCCCATGACTGCTGCCGGATCGACGGGGAACAGTTCTGAGGCGCTAGCAGTGGCAGCGGGCTCCCCCTCTACGGAGGCATACCCTATGGCTCCACTAGACCACCAGGGAATACAGCAGCAGCAGGAGCTGGCATCCCGGGGTTAAATGCTAGCCAGGAGAGGCAGCCTTCCCTGTCTAGCGGCTCCTCCCCTCAGCTCAGCGCACCTTTCTGCTCGGGTCCGGCAACGCTGAGCTGCATCCCTCCTTCGCCCACTCCTCCTCTGAGGTCTCCGGCGGCCATCTTTCCTACAGTGGCAGCGCAGATCTCTCAGGCAGCGTGTGGACCGGTCCCCCTGTGTACCTCTCCTCTGGTAGGACAGCGTACAGAGCACTATAGCCCTCCCAGACACTGAATCTGGGCAGGTTGATTGTCTGTGCTTTATTTCTAATACCTGTCAGTCTATACCTATCCCTTTCCTCCTACGGCCCCGGCAGGTGTGTGTGGGAAGGGCTTTTCTTGGATCTCACGTTTTTAAATTCATGTATTTGTGAGGTCGGTCACATACAGTTGTGTGCTAAACGGTGCCATATCTGTGGGCTTGTGTGCTGCATGCTTGTGGGTGCGCCAGAGGTGAATCACTGAACTTCCCTATTGTGTTGATATATTTCTGTATGTATATATTTTGTCATGTCTGACGAGAAAGTTGAGCACCGCGGCTCCTACTCTGTTCTCCTGCAGACACTGCATCGCTGCATCAAATCAGCAGGATTTGTCACAGGATGGGCTGTGTGTGCGGTGCCAGCAGTTACCTGGTCCCTCTAACCGCCCAATTTCAGGACAGGACCCTCCTTGGGCGGTGTTTTCTCAGGTGCTGGCTTCCATCGTGGACCGTCTGGCAGTCCCGACTGCCCTCCCCCTCTAGAGGATTACCCCAACCAGCCATCCACCCTCTCAGGGTATACCACATCTATTGCAGTCTTCCCCTGGGCCTCAGGCTGTTACTCCATATGCATGGTGACCTATGTATATTCAGTCCCCTCCAGAGACACAGCAGTCCATCATTCCCTTCAGGGGCGGGTCAACCATCATGGGTGGATGTGTTCTCCAGTTCAGTCCAGAGTTTGGCGGCCTCATCTTCGGCCTTTCAATTATGCTACGAAGTCACAGGCCTCAGAAGGCATCTAAACGCCCTGTAATGTCATCCCAGTCTGCGCAAGTATCAGACTCTGAGGCATCCTTGCATGATGGGGAATTGCCAGAGGACTCTGTCCGGGATCTGGAAATGAAATCTTCCATTAATGTGCCGGCATTGGTAAGGGCAGTGTGGTCTATTCGTGATATTGAGGATGACGCATCGGCCCCTAAGTCCAAGTATCCGAATTTCAAGCAGACAAAAGTGACTTTGGCTGTTTTTCCGCTATCTGACCAGCTGACTGATCATATGGCGGAGGCCTGGCAGTCGCCTAGTAAGAGGTTCCAGCAGCAGAAACGTTTAGCGTTTAGTTATTCGTTTCCTGCAGGTTATTGCAAAAAGTGGGAAACCCAGCCTGCGGGTTACTCGCTTAATCAAGAGTGCTACCTTGCCTATGCCGTCCATTTCATCCCTAAAGGATCCCACATACAGGAAAGTGGAGACTTGTTTAAAATCAATTTATTCTTTCTCAGGGGCAGTGGCCCATCCGTCCATGGCCATCTCTTGGGTGGCTGACTTCTTCAATTCACCCAGTTCTGGTACAACACCACCATGGATGCATGGGTTCGAGAAGTGGTCTCTGAGGGGTACGCCCTCTCCTTTCGTCACTGACCTCCCCAACAGTTCTTCTGCTTGAGTCCTTCTCAGGATCAGACCAAGGCCTTGCAGATTCAGGAAGCAATAGAGTCCTTGCTGAAAGCAGGGGTCATTGATTCCGTTCTGCCTCCTCAATGTGGGACGGGTTACTATTCTACTCTGTTTCTGGTGCAGAAACCCAATGAGTCTCATCGGCCTATCCTCAATTTAAAGTCGCTGAACAAGTTCCTCAGAGTACCCAAATTCACGATGGAAACTTTGCATTCCATCATTCTGGCTATGGAACCTGGGGATTACATGGTCTCCCTGGACATCCAGGATGCCTACCTTCTTGTTCCTATAGCGCCTTCACACCAACGGTACCTGAGGTTTGCTATACGACAACACCACTACCAGTTTCAGGCTCTGCCCTTTGGCCTCTTCACGGCTCCAAGGGTATTCACCAAAATTATGGCGGTCATGGTCGCCCTTCTATGGAGCCAGGGTATACGGCTTCTGCCGTATCTGGACAACCTCCCATTGCTGGCAAGCTCTCTCCGGAGGTACTTCTACTACAACTATACCTGATGATCGCTTGTCTGCAAGCGCACGGGTGGCTGATAAATTGGAAAAAGTCCTCCCTGATTCCTTCACAATGGATGGTTCATTTGGGAGCCCTACTGGATTCTCATAAGCAAAGGATCTTTCTGACTCAGGAAAAGATTTCCTCCTTACAACTGCGGGTGTGCAGTTGCCTGAAGAGTTGCCGAGTGTCTGTTCACTTGGTAATGAGGGTTTTGGGTCCATGGTGTCGGCATTCGACATGGTGGAGTATGCCCAGTTTCATTCCAGGCCCCTGCGGGGGCTGATTCTATCCAAATGGAATGGGTTACCACACCAGATCAGGACTCAGATGCTGGTGTTGTCTCCGGAGGTGTGCCTGCTGCTTGCTTGGTGGCTTCAGACGTCACATCTCACAATTGGTCGACCCTTTTGGATCCCAGACTGGGTTCTGCTCAAAACAGATGCCAGTCTCCGGGGTTGGGGTACAGTGATGGGTCCACTTTCACTTCAGGGTCGTTGGACGGCGAAAGAAGCGGTTCTTCCCATCAACATTCTGGAACTTCGGGCCATGTACAGGGCCTTCCAGTTGTCCAGTCACGCTCTTCAAGGAAGTGCTGTGCAAGTTCAGTCTGACAACGCCACCATGGTGGCGTACATCAACCATCAAGGGGCGACTCACAGTTGAGCAGTGATATCAGAGGTGTCACGCATCCTGTCTTGGGCAGAGTGCCACCTTCCAGCTGTCTCGGCAGTCTTCATTCCAGGAGTACTCAGTTGGGAGGCGGATTTCCTCAGCCGTCACGACGTGCATCTCGGGGAGTGGTCACTTCACCCAGAGGTATTTCAACTACTCGTGGACATGTGGGGACTGCCAGAGGTGGACCTCATGGCCTCCCGTCACAATCACAAGCTGTCCGTGTACGGGTCCAGGACAAGAGACGCAGGCACAAGCCTGGTGGATGTGCTGTCAGTTAAATGGAAATTTCAGCTGGCGTATCTATTCCCTTCGATATCCCTGCTGCCTCGGGTCTTTCGGAAATTCAAGCAGGACAACGGCATGCTTCTGCTGGTGGCTCCGGCTTGGTCCAGACGTCCTTGGTACTCCGATCTTCGGAGCCTCTCCGTTCCCTCTGCCTCAACGTTGGGACCTGTTGTCTCAGGGGCCCTGCCTTTACCTGGATCTGGGTCATCTGTCTTTGATGGCGTGACTCTTGAGACTTACGTCTTAAGGTCCCGGGGTTTTTCCAGCTCAGTCATCAGCACGATGCTACAGGAGCGAAAGCCAGCTCCCGCCAGGATTTACCACAGAGTGTGGCATACTTATTTTCAGTGTGCATACATATTTTCAGTGTTGTGAGTCCAGAAACTTTGATCCTCAGGCGTTTCGTGTTTCTAAGGTTTTGGCATTCCTTTAGTCTGATTTGGACATAGGCTTACGCTTAGCTTCTTTGAAAGTTCATGTGTCTGCACTATCTGTGTGGTTCCAGCGTAGGATAGCTACTCTGCCAGATGTCCGCATTTTTTTCCAGGGTATTCTCAGAATTCAGCCTCCCTTTGTTCCCCAGTGGCTCCTTGGGATTTGGCGGTGGTGCTTCGGGCCCTACAGGGTCCTCCATTTGAACCTCTTGAGTCGGTGGAACTCAAGTGGTTGACGGTTAAGACTGTTTTTCTCCTGGCTATTGCTTTGGCCAGGAGGGTGTCAAAATTGGAGGCACTTTCCTGTCATCCTCCTTTTATGATTTTTCACCAGGACAGGGTGTTGCTTCGCACTCGCCCGGGGTTTTTACCTAAAGTGGTTTCTAAGTTCCACAATAATCAGGAAATTGTTGTGCCGGCGTTTCAGTCACCTGATCTCTCGGCTGGGGAGGAATCCTTAGATGTGGTCCATGCCCTCAACGTTTATGTGGACCGGACTAGTTCCATTTGGAAGTCGGATTCCTTGTTCATCCTTTTTGGTTTTAACAAGAGGGGTTGGCCTGCCGGCAAACAAACTTTGGCCCGTTGGCTTAGTTTGGTTATTTGTGAGGCTTATGCACAGGAGAGTTTGCCTGTTCCAGCCTCTGTTAAGGCTCATTCTACTCGGTCTGTGGGTCCCTTGTAGGCTGCTAGCCATTGCGACCTTGGCTGCTAAGCTGTTTAAGGCGGCCACGTGGTCTTCCATCCAGACCTTTCTGAGGTTCTATGCTTTTGACACCTTCGCCTCTCAGGATGCATCCTTTTGGCACCGGATTCTTCTTTCAGCACAGGAGCATCCCTGCCCTTAGTTGAACTGCTTTGGGACATCCCCAAGGTCAACCCTGTGGACCCCCTATGGACTCTGAAGTAGAAAACAAGTGATATGGTAAGAACTTACCTTTTTTTATCTCTGTTTCTATGAAGTCCATAGGGTCCACAGGGTGCTTACCCTGATGCACCTAGCTTCATATGGGCTATGTGGCTGGTCACCGGTTTTCCATCTCCCTTTCTGTGAGTATGGTTCTTGCGTGTTCCAGTCTTCCTTCACTCTGTTTTTCCTCCTCCGGCCTTGCCTACTTACCAACTGAGATGCCTGTGGCTCGGGGGTGGGATATAGAGGAGGAAGAACCAAGTGCCTCCTGGGAGCAGCAAAAGCTTTAACTGCGTGGTGCCCGTGGATCCAGATCCAGCTATACCCCAAGGTCAACCCTGTGGACACTATGGACTTCATAGAAACAGAGATAACAAAGATAAGTTCTTACCATATCTCTTGTGTTTTCAAACACAGCTTGTAAACTGACAGTAGCTGATTGGTTGGTACTTTATCACTCTCCACTTTATCACTCTCCAAGGCGGCTGATGCTAGATCCAAATGGGCAAAATGACCTCTGACATCACAACCATGTGACCTGCGATGGCAAGGGGAGGGTCAAGGCCAGTGAGCTAGCAGTTTTACTATCCATGTGGACATAGAGTATGAACAGTAACCTGTGCTGAGCGATGCGAGACACCGTGCCCGGAGCATGGTGAGCAAAACGAGCCTGCGAGGGTACACTTTGGATCCCATGTTCTGTACCTCACTCCTCCCCTGCCATTGTGGGTCACATGTTTCTGACATTAGAGGTCCTTCAGCATACTTCACTTTAGACCTAACCCTAAGTAAATGGTGCCCCTATCAAATATACGGGAGCCACCAGCTGGTACCTTTACTCCCCAGTTCCAATGCCCCTGCAGCTGGTGTCAAGCAGGGAGTGGGAGGTGAGGTGCAGCACAGCTAATAGAGTGGCCAGTCCCAGACGAGAGACCAGCCACCATGATGCAACAATGAGCCCTTTCACAGTACCTAAAGTAAGGAAACAAAAATTGCCGATCGAGGCTCATATGAATCTGCCTTGGAGGGAAACACGGAGCCCAGCCTGGCGGGAACTTCCCCTTGCTCCCATTTGGCCAATCTGCCCCTGTCAGCGCATGCACAACTGGCTGAGATAAAAAGTAAAGTGATCGTGGTTGCACTGATCGCAGGCATGGGCTCCTACTGAAGCCCCTGTGACTCAATATTAACACATTTAGGTGAATAAGGATTTATTAATGCTGTGAATTGTGGTGATAAGGAATCCTTATTATTGGGGGGCTGGCTGAATCTTTTATTAAATATGCCTCAAAATCTTTTTACAGAGTTCACTATCTCTGTTTGTGGCTTTTTAATGAATACTGCTTTTAAATGTTTTCTGATCAGATAGATGTTAGCCCGGTACTGCTGCATTCCAAGCCACTAGCTCTCTCCGGTGGAGTTTTGAAACAGCAGACCGGTCTAATATCCAAATGTACAGCGCTAATCAGATTAATTATATGGAATCTGATGGAATTAAGTTAATCATTATTATATACATCCTGTGAGAAGAGTGCTGCTATTAACACCATTATAAAAGTAATAGTTTCCCCATATGATTTATCTTAAGAAACACAGCCAGTTCTCAAATAGTTAATTTCTTAACTGAAGTTTGCGCAAATCAGTCCATTTAAACATGTAGTTGTATAATGGAATTTGCTACTCATAGCAGCTAGGCCTTGGTCTCACTGTGAGCTGAATCACTACACTACTCCACACAAGACCTCAACTACTAAAATGGGATGCAGTTGAGGTGCCGCCAAAATACCGAAGCTGGAATCCCGCCACCTGGCAAAATGCCAACACCGATATCCCGAAGGGGATCAGGATACCGGCGTCGGCATCCCAAACCACCGGACTGCCGAAAGTTCAGGCCAGGTAAGTATGAGCTACTTCCCAGGGAATGGGGGGTTAGGTTTATGCACCCCCGGGGGGAAATTAGGGTTAGGCACCCCCCAGGAGTGTTAGGGTTAAGGTGCTTGGAAGAGGGGTTAGGGTTAGGCACCACAGGGGGAAGGTTAGGGTTAGGCACCCCCTAGGAGACTTTGGTTTAGGTAGCATGAATGAACTTTGGGCCTGATTCAGACCCGCTCGCGAGCGCACAGTGCTCGTAAGTGGGTCGGTGGTCCCCAACTGCGTATGCGCCACCTCCGGCATGCGCAAAACCCTACTGCGATGGCAGCTCTGTCACAAAGGGTCTCGCTACAAGACAGAGCAGCTGTTGATGTTGATTGACAGCTCGCCCCGTTTTGTAGGCGGGGAGGAGGGTGGCTGCACAAATGCAGGTGTTCCCTTAGGAATGCCTGGCGTTTGTGGGCGGCCCTACTGACATCACTCGTGATGTCGGTAGTGGACTTCCTGCTCCTAGGGCAGGAAGTCCACTCGGGCTTGCGAGAGCTGAGACCCTACCATAGGGTCTCCTCGCAGCCCGATGGTCGTGATGATCGTGACCATCGCCTGGCCACTCGCAAAAGCTGTGGGTGGTCACCCACAGCTTAGCGAGCGGCCTGGAGGCCGAAAAAAAAAACCCTGCCCTGATTCAGAGACCTGTGTGTTCGATGTTATCCTGTATAGTTTGTCTTGAATTTTAGAATATATGTGAATAGATTGTTATGTGTTCAGGACTCATTATCTGTTTAAAGGAGTGGTGACCATAAATATAATTTTGAATCTGTGTTTTTAGTAACATACACAAATTGAGTATATCTTGGAGATGTTATGTTTAATCCTAGGTTGGGTACACATCAGACGATCCTGGATCGTAGCCAACAGGACGACCAATGTAACAATACATTGGGCGCCTGTACACACAGATATAGCGTGTGACTGCAAGGTATATTTTTTAATGTCCATATCCAAAAGCATGCCATTGGCCACCGGATTGTCACATCTGCTGTTCAGAACAGCAGATTTGACAACCCCGATGTCGTCGGGCAGGAGCGAGCAAATCATGGGTACACATCAGACGATGTGTATGATATGCCACTCCAATCTACGGAATCGGACAACACATCACCTAATGTGTAATTGTAGTGTGAGGTATTGTTAGGAATATTGTGATTTAATATTAGGACATTGGATTGGGGGCTAGACAAGGTTAAGATATTGTAAAGAGCTACTTGGCATATGCAGTTGCTATTTGGCTTTGTTTATGTGTTCATTTACTAAGGTGACAATATGGCAATGGTGCATATGTATTCATATAGGCTGTATGAACAGATTGTTATATCTGTGGAATAGTTCAACACACACAGACCCTTCCTTTGCGCTCCATAGTTCACACTACCCCTACCCTTTCCTCACACTCTGGGCCTGATTCAGGGCTAGACATAATGCTGACATAATGCTGGTACATGTGCAAAAAGTCCTGAAAACTCCTATGGCACATGCATTCCCCTGAGTGTACGTAGAGTCCAATGTTTCATATGGAGTTGTTGGCATTAGAACTGGCAGCGTAATATTATGGGCGTTCCAGGCCAGTGACTGTGAAGTGGCCTAAAGTGAATGTAAAAAAGGCAGTCTCATAGACTTGTTATGGGAGTGTCATGGGGTGAGTTAGTGAATGTGGCTGTGTTGTCAGATGTAGAGCCACAGCTACAGGCATGTTTAGAGGATTTTTAGAAGGAGATGCTGCATCTGCCAGAGGCTGGTGCAAGTGTCGATGGTGCGCTTAATTGTGCGCTAATGGTACAGAGCCACCGGCGGAGTTGCACTGTCCACTGGCATCGAAAGTGGATGTCTCAAAGCTTGCACAGTCCAGCGCACGCTAGTACACAAGGGGAACGCTAAAGCTAGCATTTGCATATTACAGAGGCAGCAACTCTCCAAAATGAAACTATTTCTGTAACTCTCACACAACACACAACTTCCTCACTCTCTATCCTTTTACCCACAGCTGCCTGGGAATTTGTGAAATTTGCTGCATTGGAACTATTATTTTATATATTCTGTACTGCATAAGTTGCTGGATAGAGGCGTTTGTTGGAATATATGGAAAGTATTGATGCATATTGTAATCTGCTACATGGTGAAAAGCAAAATATAAGACAGTATGTGTTTATACTATGTGTTTATACATAGCATAGTATGGAGTTTAGCTTTTTACAGTTGGTGTATCTTTTCAAACATAAGATTCCATAAGGCAAGGTAGTGTTACAAGACAAGAAGTGCTGGCATACATCCACACCTCCACCACACACACACACACTCTCATACAAATGCACTCTCTACTCATGCAACAATCATACATATACATAAAACAGATGAAGACCAATTATTTTGTATTTGATGATTTTAAATATATTTAATACATTATTTTATTTTATATTATATTGAATAATGATTGTTAAATGTATATTCATATTACTTTAAAATGAATTTAATTCTAGCTTGCAATCTTTTTTTTATATAAATATAATTGTTCTTGCAGAAGTTTGAGCAGATATGGTAAACTTATTACATTTTGTGATGTTATATTAATGGGTTAATTATAAATAGTTAATAAATGGTGAATGGTATATTTGCTACAGTAGTAAAATCAAACTCTCAGTTATATAGAAAACAGAGAGAAATAGCATATTACATTGTTACTTAACAGACCCCATTTGGACTCACTTCTGTCACCCTCCGCCAACACATTTCGAGAGGATGTCTCTCTTCCTCAGGGCAGTGTGACACTGCCTGAGGAAGAGAGACACCCTCTTGAAATGCGTTGGCTGTGCACCTGAGGCCCCATAACCTCTCCTCTGGGTTCTCTGTTCCTGTGGACCTCTGCTCCTCCCCCTGCTTCCCGCTTTGCAAAGGTGATTTTCTGTGTTACACCAGCCTCTTACCTCACAAGTATGTATGTCTCTATCATCCCATATCTCTGTGTCCACTTTTCTCATAAAGTTTTCATTCTGCCGCACCAAGTGTCACAAGTGTCTGCTTTTCTGCGAAGTTGGAGAGCTCTCAGGAAGTTCATTTCTTAATAACAAACACATGTGGAATATTCAGGGAAACATTATTAAAAAAAAAGCCATTACAAAGTATTGCACTTGCCTTAGGAAGTGTGTCTAATGCAAGAAACATGTTGCAGTGTTGAAGTGAGTCACTTTTTAACTTATAAATGTTATGCTTTACTTTTGTGCTTAGTTTTATATTTATACAACTGACTGTCCATGATATTTTGCAAAACTTTGTAATTACTCTTGATACAAATGTTTCCTGAATATTCTACCTGTTTCGAATTTTGAAATAAAGATTGGGGTCCATCCAGTTACCTGCGAATGCATCGCATGTATGAGTCAGTGCAACAACAGCCGCACTTTACGGCAAGCTATATTCGCTCAAAACTGCTCGCTGCCCCAAAGCGCTATGAGCAATTATGAGTGCGTTCGGGCTGAGAGCCAGCAGTGAGGGGTGTGAGATGTGGTGGCGTTGCCAGATTTTTAAGGCCATGGCAACGGCAGCTGCTCGCATCCTTAGCGGCTAATTGGATTGACCCCACTGAGTTTATGTAAAACTTAACTTTTTTAATAATAAACCTCAGTGAAACTTAGGACAGTGGATTCTATTTACATCTGTTTAAAGCTTACTGAGATTATAGTAAGAAAATAAATCCTACTATTAATTGGGATTTTAAAATTGTACTAAGAAAAAATTGCTTTTTTCACTGGATCTAATTTGTATTTATGATACGCTGTAACGTCAGTGTGCCATTAATACAAATTAGACCCAGTATTAAAAAATATATATATTTTTTTGTTAGTATGAATATATTTGTTCTAAAAACAAAGTTTTCCATAGATTGATATTTTTTCAAAGCTTACATACTGTTATTTTTTTATGAAACATCTGTTACCACTGGATCATCCATTTGAGCACCAAGAGAAATCTCTCTCTCTCTCATTGAAACATTAGCATAGTTGAAAGGCGAGCAATGCTATTGACAGAGCCACGTAGAAAAAAGTGCCTGATATTAGGACAAGCACTAGCAAAAGGGGGTGATTTATAAGATCAGGGCCAGCAACAGAAATCTTGGGGCCCATTACACTGGTATCTCTGCCCATGCTACATGCATTTCTATCTATCTACCTACCTATCTAGATGCATGTAGCCTATATATATATATATATATATATATATATATATATATATATATATCAGGAAAAAGGGAGCCAGCACATCCAAGGTTAAATATCTGACATTTTTTATATATCCATAAAGTGCAAAACAATGAGGGGAGCTGATTATAATATAGCGGCAAAGTTAAAGCAAGGCATATCATTTGTAGTGGCAAAGATTACTGATACTTATCAGCAACATTGTCTCTTTGAGGGGAACATGTTGCTGATAAGTATCAGTTTTCTTTGCCACTACAAATGATATGCCTTGCTTTAACTTTGCCGCTATATTATAATCGGCTCCCCTCACTGTTTTGCACTTTATGGATATATAAAAAATGTCAGATATTTAACCTTGGATGTGCTGGCTCCTTTTTTCCTGCTGCAACATGACCATGTGCATTGCACTCCATTTTTGTATTTGGAGCATATGCAGTTTTGTCTAAATACAATATATATATATATATATATATATATATATATTTGTGCCCTGTGCCAGAGATAGCATTGGCACCCCACCCAACCCAATTTTTAAATAGGGACATAAGATAGTGCACCTGAAAAAGGGCCATAGCCTCATGGAGAAGGGCTAGGGAGCAGATAAAGAGATGGGGCAGCCAGGAGATGCTGTGGATAAAAGAAGAGTAATGCTGGTTACACACTGGGCGATATATTGGCCAACCAATTGATCGGCCAATATATCGTGCCCCCATTGGCCAGTGTGTACAGACAATATGTCTGTGAACAACGTCGTTCACAGACATATCGCATTGGCTATGCTGCACAGCCAATGAACAGATATGTCTGCAGACATATCTGTCCATGGGCAAGGGTGTACAGGTGACCAGCTGATCGCCCGTACACAGGGGGGCAGAGAGGGGGGGAGCCGCGAGCGGGTACTACTTACCCGGGTCCGGCACAGCTCCCCATCCACAGCAACCCAGCACACGCTGCTGTGACCTGGGCTGCACTGGGAGACTGTACGAGGCTGCTAAAGCAGCAGCCCAAGCAAACTCCTATGCCAAAGGGGGGAGAGATCATGCTGATCGCAACCCTCATTGGCTGTCCGCCGGGCTGAGGGGCACACAGCACCCCCCTCCCCAGCTCCGCAAATGTTTTTGTTTGTTTTTCTGATGGATGCGTGGCCACGCCTGCCAATATTAGGCCACGTCCCCTACCCGCCCCCTGGGTGCCCGGAACCCGCTGCAGCATGCAGGTGATGGTCATTCAGTGTGTATGAAGAACCATCATCTGCAGATATATCTGTCAGGTGTGTACCCACATTAAGCTACAGGTAAGAATGATAATAAAAATGAAAATTGACAGGCCCAAACAGTCAATCCTCCTTTGGTATCTTTGAATTCCTGTGAGTGCCGCCCATCTGCTGCAGTGTATAGTAATATATATATTAAAGAAAACCCTCACTTGCCCTACAAATAGCTGCTAGGAGAGTGGAGCCCAGTGGCGGTAAGTTCCACTTCCTCCTCCCTGCTCCTCGGTGGATGCTCAGTGCCACTGTTGCAGAGGCACCAGGAAGGGCCAGTGCAGCAGTACAACATCATGTGCAGTTACGTCATGATGCCATTCAGATATGTGCCGCATGCAGTACAAACCTGATGATGGGGCTGGATTACCTTTCGGGGTATGTTTTTTTTGTTTTCATACCCATGCCATGTCAATTTATTATTTACTATTAGCCATGGGCAGGGGTGGATTGGGAAATTAAAGTGTCCCTAGAAAAAACACTGAGAGTGGCCCTATGTGTGCGCGCCGAAGGCGCTCATCCAAAATAGTAAGTGGAGCCTTGTTGAAAGGGGTGTATCATGCCCACAGGCCACCCCCCATCCCATTTTCGTCATGCTAGGGGCATGCCCACAGTCCCTCTTTACAGTGAATAGGCACAACAAACATGTGAATTAGTATTTAATTACTGATACGATTTCTCTGCAACGGGGAACCTCAGAAGAAATTGATCCTTAGTGTCTTGAGTTGGTATTCACTATTCATGCAGGAGATCACATGGTCTGGAAGCCACCTGTTTGAGTAAGAATAGAGCCAATGTCATCAACATGCAACAGAGGTTTAACCAGATCATACATAGGGGCCATTTATCATTGAATATGTGAAGTAAAATCCCCGAAAACGCTCATTTTCAGGCGTTTACCTCAAATATTAATTATCCCCTGAATGTATCAAGGAGGGACCGCAGCTATGATCCCTTCTGAGAACCCTCCAGTCCCGCAGGCAGACGCGTCCCCCATAGGTTTCTATGGGGGATGCGATGCTGCCAGATGTACCACTATCCAAAATGCAATGCATTCCCGATATTGGCCCACACAGCTAATGCCATCTAGAGATGACGTTAGCCGATGTAGCCTGTGGCTACATAACGCATAATCAGCCAGCAATGGCTGCCGCTCATGCGCAGTCCATGGGACTGCGCATGAGCAGCAGCCCAGGGAGCAATCCGGAGTCCGTGTCCCTGCATGTGTCGGTTAATACATCCAGCTGTTATTATTGCATTTTGCAATGCGATCATGGGCGGTACTGACATGCCCTGATCGCATTGCAAAAGCGATCATTAATAAAAGATAACAGAAATTGTGGGGCAGGATAAAATGTGAGTTTCCTTTATCAAACAATCCTGATGCCAGCTTCCCTAAACCTCCCCCTAGTATCTAACCCCTAACTCCATTACTTACTGTCTGAATTTCAGCGCTGGGATTCTGACTGGTGTTGGGACTCCGGTGCTAGCATTCTGCACGCCAGTATTTCAACTACCTCCCATATACACACATACATTATATATCTATATATATATATATATATATATATAAAATAGAAAATTATTATTCACGGGAAATTGTGCTTACCTTCCATCCTTTAGATGAGTTATGTGGCACTGTACATGGCCTTGGGGGTGGACTATGCACACATGATGAGGTAGCAGAGGTGCTGGATGGGGATAGAAGCAGAGGGACAAATGGATATGATGGTAGAGGTACAGATGGCAAAGGGGGCAGAGGCACAGCAGGGGGAAATATCATGGGCACAGATAGAGGTGAACAGATGGAGAATGTGGCAAAGGTTCTGGAAAAATGGAATGAGACATAGAAGGGGAATTGGCAGAGGCACAGCAGATAAAGGTGGCAGAGGCACACATTGATAGGGGTTTAGAGGCACCCATGGGGAGGGTAGGAGTAAAGGTACAGCTGAGGTGCTACTGTCTAGCCTAGTCAGGGGAAGCAAGGGGAGGAGGAGAAGGAGGAAATGTAGGGGACCTAGGGGTTGGAGCAACATGTGAGAGGGAGAAAGTGAAAGTAAGCTAGTCCAGACTCTGGACAGCCTGACGTGCCCCGCAAGAGTGGGGGAGGGGAGCACACACCCTTAATGCCCTCATTTAAAACCTGGCTGGATTTAATTAGCAAAACTTACAGAGGGTCTGCTGGTGCTGATGATCCCAGTCCCAAACTGCTTCTGACTCACAGGCAGAGACGTGTCTGTGAGTGAGAAGCAGGGTGCAGCTGCGATCTTCAGCACCAACAGACCCTCTGTCAGAAGATCTGTGCACTAGTACATGCTGTACCTTCCTTTACTGCTCCCTCTCACCCTCAGCTCCCATCTGGCACCCACCTCATCAGTCAGCCCGGGGGCCTCTCTCATCCCAGACAGCTGACTGTCTGACACTATACACAAACTGTCCCCCAGCCCCCATAGTTCCGCCCACCTCGACGATCAGCCCGGCCCCTCAGCCCAGCAGGCAAACTGAGTTGCCAGCCTGGGCTCAATACTTTAGCTGTCCGTCTGTCATTTAACAGTCCCGGCCAGCAGCATAATGGCAATGCATGCAGAAAAAATAGTCAGCAACTGACAGGTGGCCCCACAAGCGCATCGGCCCACAGGGAATCTTCCCACTGACTTCAACGGCCAATCCGCCCCTGGCCGCGGGCCCTCAGCAGGTGCCTTTTGTGCCACTCAGAACCTCAGGATCCGGAACATGTGTACTCCTTGTACCACCCTGTCACCGGGCCTGTATAAGATCAACATTCATCATGTCGGCATAAGAAAGCCAACATGGTCGCAATGTTAACAACACGTTTCGCATGCAGCATTTATCATGTGGATGCTGCTGAAAATTCGACATCTTAAAATGTCGACAGACCATCCCTAGTAGTCTAGCAGTGACCAACACCCAGCAGCAGCGGCGGTCACATGTACAGAAATCTGATGGAGCGGGTTTACTCTGAACCACAGAAGAAAAATGTATTCCCTCCAGCACACTGCAACAATATCAGCAAAAACTACTTGAACCCTACAAGATAATAGAAATTCAGAGGTATTAGTTGCATACATTTGCAAATATATGATTAAGCGCTGGGCCAGCTTCAAGTCTCCTCTATACCGATGTCCCTTACATTAAGGGGTTCACGTCCGAGGCACAGGGCACCCCAAAAGAATCCAGCCAAGGACCATCCCAAGGGCATCACACGAAAAAGGGAAAAAAGGTGATAGTGAAGTGTAAAGTATAGATGTATAAAGATAATCAATAAGTGTTAATAAGCGATTTGCTAGTAGAAAATATTCTTAAATTCTAATCATTTGTTATTGTCTACCAGGAGTGTTATCTAAGTGTGAGTGTTATCTTCTTGTGATTACCATGGATTTTATGGATGCAATATATAAAACATTTGGTATCCATATAAAAGTTGTTAGCTTGAGTCAAAAGGATACAAGATTGAGGGGTCTATTTACTGAGCAGTGTTAAGAGACAGAGTGAAAAGTAATAAGGTACTAGCCAATCAGCTCCCAACTGTCATTTTTCAAACACAGTCTGTGAGATGGCAGTTAGGAGCGAGTTGGCTGGCACCTTATCACTTTTCACTCTGTCTCCTAAAGGTGGGTACACACTTGACAGATAATGGTTGTTCATACACACTGAAGGTCCCGGTGGCTGGGGGTGGGTAGGGGGCGTGGCCTGCTCGCAGCAGGCGTGGCCACGCCTCCTTCAAAGAAAAAGACATTTGCGGCACTGGGGAGGGGGGCACTGCGTGCCCTTCAGCCCAGCGCACAGCCAATGGGGGGCGCGATCAACATGATCTCTCCCACCTTTGGCATAGGAGGCTGCTCGGGCTGCTGCTTTAGCAGCCTCAGACAGTCTCCCAGTGCAGCCCAGCACACGGCAGCGTGTGCTGGGCTGCTGTGAATGGGGAGTTGTGCCGGACCCAGGTAAGTAGTACCCGCTCGCGGCTCCCCCCACTCTCTGCACCCCTGTGTATGGGTGATCAGCTGATCACCCGTACACACTTGCCGATGGACAGATATGTTTGCAGATATATCTGTTCATTGGCTGTGCAGCACATCCAATGCGATATGTCTGTGAACGACGTTGTTCACAGACATATCGTTTGTACACACTGCCCGACGGGGCCACAATATATTGGCCGATCAATTGATCGACCAGTATATCTGCCAGTGTGTACCCAGCATAACACTGCTTAGTAAATAGACCCCTAAAACATTTTAGACCTTTGCATGAACCAATCAACCATAGAAAACATATTATATCTTATAATTATAGTACAGATCAATAGTTATGTCATGGTGGTAGTAAAAGCACAGTCTCATTATTTGATAGATATAGGGGTCCATTTATTATTTATCTGGTTTTAGACCAGATAATTAGAATTTCTTATCACCTCAATTCGCGGAAATAAGAAATTCTGTACCGCCTGGATGTATTAAAAAAATCACATCTAGAGGCAATCGGAACCCACTCTGCAATGTGTAATGTAAAATTATTGCATCATCAAACACCTTACTTTGTGCTGCGGGACCTCAGGCGGCCTACTGCGCATGAACGGTTATCAGACAGGGCATCCGCAAGTGGCTATTACCGAGGAGGGATCCAATATTATATGTAGCCCATTATAAGCTACCAGGGCCAAACTCTCACAATATAGAAACCTCTGGGGCTGCTATTGCGATCAGAAATAGGGAAAGTGCAGCAGATTAGATAATAATCTGCTGCAGAACCCATGTAATACATTCAGTGGACACTTATGTCCGTTTTCAGAGGATTTCCTGTGAAATGTGTGTTAAATAAATATGCCTCCATAAAACTAAGAAGAGGTTTTTTTCAATTCTGACCAGAAATATAGAAACACAACATTTGATAACAGATGGTAACCATGCTTTCAGCCTATTTATTCCTAAAAATCAGTATCTTTTTTTAAAGCTAGGATTCCTGTTTGTATACTTACTCCACATGCAAGCTTAGAGAGAGAGTAGAGTAATGGCTTACCAGTATTTCTAGCAAAAACTAAAGTTACCTTGTCTATGACAAGTAAGTCTAAATTCTCTGATGTATTATTATCCCCTACCACTGTCTTTTCCATCCTTTTCTGAAAAAAAAACTAATTATGACCCATCTCCCTCTCCCTCTCTCATTACCATCCCAACTCTAAACTGCCATGATGCAACAAGCTTCTTGCAAATCTCCACATGCAGCTCTTCCTCACACAGCATATTCACACTCATAATGATAATTCAACTCCTCCAACATTTATCCATTCATCATCATCATCATCATCATCATCATCATCATCATCATCAGCTGACCACTTGAATTTGAAGAGGTCCAGTATTGTCCAGACACACCTATATAGGTGTATATATATTTCTATTTATTTCTATTTTCTGTGTGTTCCACAATTACAGTACATTTGTGCACGCGTTCTTCCATTAATAGACTCTGGGGTCAATCCAATTAGGTGTGAGTTGTGAGTTTGTTTTATGAAACTTGCAGACTTCACACGAATGCGTGCACCTGAGAATTCTCCAATCCAATTAGAAATGCCAACTCGCACTACTCGCAGTGAGGGTGTGCGATTTCCATATAGCATGCGACTTGGGAGAAGTGCATGAAAAAGGATCCCCAAAAATTGATCATTTCATTTGCAGAATCATACAGAAGGCTGTTGATAGGCATAAGATAAATACTGGAAATATTTAAATGGTGTTAAATGACCAATATGTGCATTTATTTTTTTTCTTAAAAAGTAAAACACTTATAAAAAGCAAACTTTTTTTGTTTACTTTTATATGAATAATATGAAAAACGCAAAAAAAGTAGGAAAAAATATGCTTTTGAGGTGATTTAAAAAAATAAAAAATAAATACGTATAAAGGGCAATTATTTTTCAAAAAATGAATACTGTAATTAAATTTGGGGTACATTTAGCAACAAAATAGTTTATTTTGGGGTAATTTTGGGCCATTTATTTAACCCCAAAAAATTACGTTTAATTTTTTTTTTTACTTATTAAGCTAATTGGAAACTTCCAATCGCCTAATAAGTCAGGTTCTGCATGGTGTCCCAACATTTTAGACTTAATATAAAGATTTTCCCTACCATCTCACACCCTCAAGGAGTTGCAAACGGAAATATGCAAGTTTACTCTGACCTGTTCAATGCGTGTTGCTAATTGTATTGCAAAATTAATTCACAATGCAAATTTGCATAGAAAACAGTAACTTGCACCTCAATTCTCGCAACTCGCACCTAATTGGATTGATCTCTCTTTCTGATTTTTTATTATCATTATTTTGTTTACTGCTTCATGTTTTATCATTAACATTTAGTGTTTTTAAAATAAAATTGTTATTCTCTCATGTGCCCTCCCATACACTTTTTATTGTATTCCTTCCTCACACAACCTAGTGGAACCCCATCAGTCATTAATAATGCTTCAAAAAGACAGCACAAATTAAGGCGGTCAATGATTTGATAACTCATCACTGTAGGGGGCATTCATCCAAAATCGCATTTCCAGTGCATTCTGAGTGCAATGTTATCACCTAAGATCACATTGCAGGATACGATTTTACCAGTGTCATGTATTAACCAGCACCTGCAGGGACAGGGGCTCAAAAAGGAACTTGTCCGTGCAATGTAATCTGAGTGCTGCTGGAGATACTGTGCATGCGCAGTTCCGCTGACCACACATGCGCGGCCAACATTGTCGGGGACGGTTACGGGGGACCCTCCGCCTGGCTAAATCTGCGATAGGCTAAATCTGCATAGGTTACAGTGGGCTACTGTGGGGGCCAATCTCCGGAATGCATCACATTCTGGAAAGTTGGTAAATATGGCAGCATCACATGTCATTGTCATGCCCACGAAAAGTCCCATTTGAGCACTCGAATGGGTCACTATTCAGTCATTTCTGCTCCCCAGCTTGGGTGGCAGTGAGTAAAATTGGCAGCACCAGTGACACTGTTGACTACTTATCAATCAAATGCTACAGTTTCTAGGTTTTCCTGATACGTTCTATCCCAGTGTTCATACTATTTATCAAACTACTCATTTAATGTTCCTTTCTCTGGAACCACTCCACTTCATCTCAAAACTTGGTTGTAAACCCTCTCCTCTTCTCTTTCTATACCGCTTCTCTGTGGTAATGAATAAGCTTCTTTGCTTTTCAGTTTCACTTCTATGCAAATAAGAACAGATGTACCTATACATATCTCCCACCATCTGTCTTGAATAGCTTGCCACACAAGCAGGGGCTTCCTATTGAAAAATTGCATCATTTTGTAAGGGAAATAGAAATATAATTTTAATACTTATGAACTATGGCTAACTGGGTGGCCGTCTGGCAGCTGGTTATCATCCTGCTGTCATGTGGCCTGCCAAACTGTGTCCATATCCTGTTGTATACACCTAATATACATTTATGGAATATGGATGTATCTCACACAAGACACTGACATCATTTTAATTCATGCACTCCTAATCTCTCACATTAAATCTAGTTATTGATCTTCCCCTAACCAGACTTTCACCCCTAGAATCTAATTTGAATGCAGCAATTTTCCCAGTAAATTCATGCTGCTTATATATTGCTGGATTTGGAGTGTTTGCATAATGTTCCACACTATTGATGTCAGGCTCACTAGTTTCTAATTGCCAGCCTCTTCCAATGTCTTCAATCCTCTAGGACTACTCCTGTTAATACTAAGGGGTTCCCTAATTCAGCAAACCAGCACTCCTACAAGCTATTAGCATTATAAGATGTCTGAGCTGGGCCCATTAACTTGTTATGTCAAAATTCTCTCCTCTGTAAACTAACAAATGCATCAGTGTTCCTCCTACTTAACTGATATATATTCCTGTTGCTGTAAATACTGAAGAAATATATATATAATTAGATTGTGTGCTATACATTTGTTTCCTTCACCCTACATCTTTAGTCTTATTCCTAATTTTTCAGTTTTTCCCTTCTCCTCTTTATTTACTGTCATTTTCTTTTCAGTCCCAGCCTTTGCCCAACTGATGTACTACGAATACCCCTTTTACACTGCTGCGATAACCCTGGTTACTGCTGGGTCTACCCGGGTCGCAGCTGACTGTAAAAGGGTCCCTGAAAAATAACCCGGGTCAAGTTACCCGGCAATCCAGCCCGTGAAGCTACCAGGCTCGGACCCAGAATGGACCTTGGTAATGGTGCTTTGTAAACAGCGCTACCTGGGTTATCCGACCTGGGTCATGTCTAAAATGAGCTGATTGGTGGTTGTGGAGCAGTCAGCTCCCACTTTTTATGATGTCTCAAGTTTAGCAGGCTCAGTGTGATTGGGGCTGAACTGAGAATAACCCAGATCAATGGTGCTGTGTAAACAGTGTCTGACCTGGGTTGGAACTATGTCTGAAAACGCAGGTCGGACCCAAGTTTTTGGTGGAAAAGAGGTATTATACCTCTATTCCACCAAAAACCCGGGTCCGACCTGGGTTTTCAGACATGGTTCCAACCCAGGTAAGACCCAAGTCAGACACCGTTTACACAGCACCATCAATTTGGGTTATTCTCAGGCCAGTCCTGTTCACACTGAACCTGGGCCTGCCCTGCTAAACTTGTGAGGTCATAAAAAGTGGGAGGTGACTGTTCCACAACCACCAATCAGCTCATTTTAGGCATGACCCAGGTCGGATAACCCAGGTTGTGCCGTTTACACTGCACCATTACCCAGGTCCATCCTGGGTCCAACCCTGGTAGCTACCTGGGTTGGATTGACAGGTCACTTGACCCAGGTTATTTTTCAGGAACCCTTTTACACTGAGCTGCAAACCAGGTAGACCCAGCAATAACCCAGGTTTTTGCTCTGATGTAAAAGGGGTATTAGACTCAACCTGCTTTTCCAGACATACTACTTTATCTCCATTTTCTGAGTGGGTTTATATTCTCTAAAAGCAACATTTTTTATTTTATTTCATAGGTCTTCCCATAACCTTAGGGAACCAGATTGGCTTTCTATCCTTAGTGTTTTTTCCGATCTGCCTGACACAAAGCTCTGTACTCTGGGCCTGATTCAGAGCCGGACGCTCTTTCAGAGCGCTCGCTCTGAATCAGTGCCCGCCTATTGTATTTTTAGAGCGGCATCCTGGCCGCTCGCATAGCTGTGGGTGACCACCCACAGCTAGTGCGAGCGGCCAGGATGATGGTCGCGATGGTCAAGACCATGACCATCGGACTTGCGACGAGACCCTTGTGGTAGGGTCTCATTGCCGCAAGTCCCAGCGGACTTCTTGCTCTTACAGAGCAAGAAGTCCACCCACTGACATCACTTGTGATGTCAGTGGGGCCGGCCCTAGATGGTAGGCGTTCCCATGGGAACGCCTCCATCTGGGCAGCCACGCCCCTGGCCCGCCCACCAAAGGGGGCATGCTGTCACTCAACATCGACAGCACGCCCCCTTTGTAGCGAGACCCAGAGGGACGGCTTGCCCGTCGCTAACCGGGTTTCGCGCATGCGCACGACAGAGCCGCCTCCGTCGTGCGCATGCGCACTGGGCCAACATCGACCTGCTTGGAAGCGCTCAGCGCTCACGAGCGTGTCTGAATCAGGCCCTCTGTTCCTACTGTTACTGCACTCCATCCAAATGCCACCTCTCTGCCAATGAATCGCTAATATATTTCCCTATGTTTAGTCTGTCAGTCGTCCAGAAACCTACAGTATAACACCTTTGTTTTATTGTGATATGTATCATCCTCTGTTTTTATACTAAACCACATCAAGTTCTCACCCACGCTTACCTCCGACACATCTCCGGTTGTAATTACTAAATTGAGAATGATTTATATAGAAATTAAAGTGTCAGCATATGAAACCTTTAAATGATTGTTTTACAATAGTGATCCTTTGTTGGGTATGACATAGGGTATCTTAGGCTGGTCATTTGTGTTGGGTCTAACATTCTTGTAATATTTGGGGTATGTTAGGCTGGTCACGTGATGGTTGTGCATAGCTTGATGAGCATGATAAGCAGGTATTTTATGATACTAGGGTAATTTGCTGGATGTCATACTCTCACATCTGTTCTGTATAATAAGGTAGTCACTTCCTGAGTATAATGTGCATATTTACTATGTATATATTGTTTAACGAAGAAGCGTGTAAAATCTACCTTTGATACAGCCATAGGGTTCATGATGAATTGGGCAAAAAGTGCATTGTTCTGCTTAAAATACGCATTATACTTTTCTGCACAGATAAAACCATGACTTACTTTTGCGCTCCTAATAGAGAAGAGGAAGATATAAATAAGAAGGGGTGGTGTAAAATGTGGCCAAAATACATTAGGGACGATGCCATTGCCAGGCTTTCCTCACCTGGTCCAGGAAGAAGTTCATCCGTGTAATAAAGTTTATGCAAAAGAACTCCTTACATTATCCATCAGGCTTCAAGTTCCCAGCATTTTCTTACTGCAAAAAAGGAACACCAAAATGTCCACTTGCCAGACAACCCCTTAAACTTGTTGTCTAATAGAATATTATAGTTCATTAAAGTATGAACCAACAAAGGCAACAAAACAGATGCAGCTGTAACTTTATGTGACTCAGTACTTAGCTGGAGCCATAGTTTCCTATAAGGAAGTAAAAGTGTTTAGTAAGCGTTTTTCTATTCTATTCTGTTCCTGCCCAATCTTCAAGTTCTACCGAGATTCAAACTCTAATTACTATTTACGCCTCCGTAGAGATACTCTTACCTTTCTTGTCAATGTTAAGGGAAAACAATGCACAGTAGCTACAGTAAAAATCCAAAGGATTACACTTGCAGAGTGACAGTACATATATATTTCTCCTCTAATGGTGGTCTTCAGGTAGAAAAAAAATCACCAAGCACATCAGGGCGATATCCTTCAACAAGTAACGGCACTCTGCTAATAATCGTATTCCCACATCAACGTTTCGGGGTGTATACCCTGTCGTCGGCCTGTGCCGTTACTTGTTGGAGTTTGCATTATGGTTCAGTGCACCTGAGCGATTTTTCTCAGTATTGAGTGCCGGCAGGCTGTGATCTACAAATATTAGATAGATAGATAGATAGATAGATAGATAGATAGATAGATAGATAGATAGATAGATAGATAGATAGATAGATAGATAGATACAGAATTTGCAGCCTTGCATGTGTGCAAATCAGGATTTTTATTTTCTTAATTCTACAGAAATTGTAACAATGTTCTCATTGCATAGTGAAATGAAGGCTTGCAGTAATATATTTTAATTGAACATTTTCAGAGTAATAAATGTGATAAGGTGGTAATAGTACTATTGATTAATTCAATGTTTTTTTTTATCTTTTCATTTATACTGATCCTTAAAGGTGATGATGATGGGCTGCCCACAAATAGCCCAGCTGCTGATTACACATGGTGCTGACCCTACAGTCCCTGACCCTACCACAGGCACATGCCCTGCACACGATGCCATCCGCGAAGGCTTTCTGGACACGATTCGTGTGCTCATTGAAGGAGGAGCCAGTCTGATACACCCAAGGGACAATTTTGGCCAACGTCCTATAGATTTGGCTTCTCCATCTGTTTTTCAATATCTAAATAACTTCGATCAGTTTTAATGACGTGTTTATGATGAGTAATTTATATAAGTAATATATAAGAGACAACATTCTAGTAATCCTGTGGATGAATAGACGTTGATTACAGAGTTCAATTCTCTTATGAGGTGTAATATAATGTATCTATTTTAATAAATGAATTAAAAACTATATTTTCCCCTTGAAACAGGGTTGTCATGGTATCAGTGTTACTACGAAATAAATAAAATAGCTTTTCACAGATTATTATATGACGCTTATACATCGTAGTAATAAAAATATCAACATTTTCCAAGTGAGGTACCATGGGTGGCATAGCGGCACAGCAGTTAGCATTGTTGTATCACAGCACTGTGTGATTCCGACGTACTCAAAATATCTGACAATTGGTCAGAGACTGATGTGATTGATTTTATACAATTTGCAAGGCAGGCAAAGTGCATTACTGGTATGGCCTGCCATGTGTGCAGTGCTTCCACAGGAACGCTGATGAAATATAGGTAAGTACAGTATTTTTCAGACATGAGTGTTGTCTGGAGAGTATGATGAGAACTGCACGATAAAGAACAGAGATGAAACCTTTTAGGTTTGCAAGGATTTTACAGCAACTCTTCTTATTATATAATTATATATATAAATGTATAATTAGTGTATACCCCTGTCCCGCACAAATATGACAAATATATTATCCCATTTTATATCAACTAGAAACTAGATGCAATTGGTGCAAACAATTTAAAAATGTCATACAAGGCCAGCATTTATTTTAAATGAGAAGTATATTGTGTTTCTAAACTGTACAATTGTAAACTAGGGATATTTATCTCAGTGTTTCACACATAACAAAAGAGGGCCGCACAAGTAACTGTCTATCGGATTATAATAATCCTATTTAATCTTTCTGTTTAACCGCACATGAAACAAAATGTAGGCAATTGAATTAAACATTACTGTCCAAAACTAATACATCTATACATATGTACCATAATTGTAAGAAAAATCAAAGACATAACTTCTTTCAACATAATACAACTATAAAATACATATATTCATACAAAAATAAAATATGTAAACAGAATATAATACACATTTATTTTTAAAAATGGTTCATTGTAAATAAACAGACATAATTCAGTCCAAAATAATGATATGGAGCATTCCTGTTTGTAAATTATGCAGGTTGTGTTGCTAGATTGAATATAAAAGAAAATGAACAGGATTCGTTAAGATTATTTTGAGTTATTTATGGTGTCGTGACATGAAAGGGTAACATCAAAAAAGCTATATTCCCACTGTTGTGCTTTGTCATTAGAAGCACAGAATATATTCATGTTTTTTCCTCCGGGTGAGGCTGCGTGGACTAGTCAGAAATTAATATCGAGATAGGCGCTAAAAAGTGAATTGTTAGTTGCTAGTTATACTTTAATTAATGGTTGATCACACCTAATACCGGGCAAGCATTTCATGTTTTTGCAATCGCCCTCCCTACTGTGTACAACAAATAATCCATATAGGGACATATGTTATGTTTTATTATTGCCTACTATTATTACTGATTAATTTTAATTATTTTGGTTCCGCTTGGAATATGTGACAGCCAGGTGAGGTTGTTTATATGCCGAGATGGAAAGAAAGCTGCAGTCTGCTCTCGGTAGTCTTTGTATTTCCTAACATCATAAATTTTCCCTTTACATAATACAGTCCTCTACTGTGATTTGTGCCTGGAAACTCCCAGATAGTCTGCCCCGCAGGGGTGTATTTAGGGGTCCAAGCGCCCCTGGCAAATAAGGGACTGGCGCCCAAACACCCCCCCCCCTTTGTCAGTTTGTAAACAGATATAGATAAACTGTTCCTAGCACTGCACATGCATATACATAGCACACATACTGTACATGGCACACCACACACACGTTATACACACATACAGTGCACACACATACCTAGTACTGCACATACATATACATAGCACACATACTGTACATGGCACACCACACACACATTATACACACATACAGTGCACACACATACCTAGCACTGCACATACATATACATAGCACACATACTGTACATGGCACACCACACACACATTATACACACATACAGTGCACACACATACCTAGCACTCCACATACATATACATAGCACACATACTGTACATGGCACACCACACACGCATTGTACACACATACAGTGCACACACATGCCTAGCACTGCACACACATATACATAGCACACATACTGTACATGGCACACCACACACACGTTGCACACACATACCTAGCACTGCATATACATATACATAGCACACATACTGTACATGGCACACCACACACACATTATACACACATACAGTGCACACACATACCTAGCACTGCATATACATATACATAGCACACATACTGTACATGGCACACCACACACGCATTGTACACACATACAGTGTACACACATGCCTAGCACTGCACACACATATACATAGCACACATATTGTACATGGCACACCACACACGCATTGTACACACATACAGTGTACACACATGCCTAGCACTGCACACACATATACATAGCACACATACTGTACATGGCACACCACACACACATTGTACACACATACAGTGCACACACATACCTAGCACTGCACATATGTATCAGTGTATATAGCAGCCTGCTAATATGCAGCATAAGTAGCCGACTGACATATCCACAAATGCAGTCCGGGGCAGGCTCTGGGGGCGACAAAATAATAATAATAATAATAATAATAATTATATATATATATATATACAGTATGTTTGCGATCAACGCTACAAAAGCAGCTAAAGACAAATGTGATCTCCGCCAATCACAAACCAGCTATAAGAAATAATAATGATTTATCTCAAGCGCTCTTTTTATGTGTATTAGACCTAATGACGTAATAAAGATGATAATGAGTCCCAGATTATTGGTCCCACAGTCACAGTCAAGGTAGAACCCCAAAAGGTAATGTAGTTACTTTTTCTGGAAATTCTTCAATAGAAATCATGTGAGTGCTTCTGCCAAATAAATTGGTTCCTCCAACAGTATAGGTTTTATTTATAGCCCCTCTGAGGTCTATTCAACATTTATTTTTTTAGATAAAAAATACGGAAACTATGAGTGTCAGTGTAATCGAAAATCGATATATGAAAAACAAGGTTTGGGGGACAGTATATAGTGTAAAACCACATTTATTCATATAACCACAAGCGCGTTTCAAACATATGTAGTCACCTTGAAAAAGACCTAAATATAGTTGAAACTCGTTGGTGTATTGCTGGTATCCTGATCCTAGGAAGGTATTGCTCACAAGGAGGAGCATTAACACCCCTATAAATTTGAGATTGTGCCTTTCAAAAAAGATTATTGATGGTACACACTGCACAGCCATTTTCTATTGCGTATGTGGTTATATGAATAAATGTTGTAGTTTTACACTATATACTGTCCCCCAAACTTTGTTTTTCATATATCGATTGAAAAAATGACGATTACACTGACACTGAGGGGCTATAAATAGAAACTATACTGTTGGAGGTACCAGGTTATTTGGCAGAAGCACTCACAGGATTTCTATTGAAGAATCTCCAGAAAAAGAGACTACATTACCTTTTGAGGTTCGACCGTGACTGTTTGTGACTGTGTGGCCCAATAATCTGGGACTAGTTATCTTTATTAATTGATTTGTTCTACTACACCTAAAAAGAGCGTTATCTGTATCTCGGAGCCTCCAGGTACACATTTTTACAAAGGAATGTACTGGAAGTCGTCTTGATAATTTTATTCTCTTGCTTCCCCTGACTATTATGTAATACAGGAAGTACCTTTAATGTTAATGTACCTGGTGGTATGGACAAATACAGCAATACAAACATATTCTTTGTCAGCCTTGAGAATCCTGACTTTCTCCTGTCCTCAGGAAGCCGCTCTCCTATGTGACAAGACACGGAAAAAGGTGAAATGGAGAAGAAATATGCCCAATTCATATTTTAGAGGCAGCAACGACTTGTATAAAGGACAAACTAATTATTCTCACATGCCTGTTAATGCAAAATTTGTAACAATTGTTGCAAGATGACGTCAACACAAACATGTCTCCCCCCCCCCCCCCCACACACACACACATCTTTTTTTCACTGTGGCACGGAAACTGGAAGATAGATAGATAGATAGATAGATAGATAGATAGATAGATAGATAGATAGATAGATAGATAATGATGCTGAACTGAAATTACACTATGCTGAATAAACCCAGGACATATATAGTTGAGAGTGTTTTATGGAACATTGACAACAAGAAAGCACTAACGCAGAATAAACACCTTCTAGAGATATATTTAAAACACACATCACATTGTATGTATTGACCTGTATAGTCCTGTGTGGACCTCAAATACTTAATTGAACAAAAACGTACCTGCTGACAGTCCATGATACATCTATGATTTCATACCTATTTGCTTAATACCGCAACTCACCCTAACACACCACAAAGTTTATAGTTCTAAATAATTAAGAATAAATACTGCCTGCAATATGACTCTTCAAAAAACATATGCCCAAGAACCCCAAACACTCGGGGCTGTCCTGTTCTTTATGTAGGCGTCATACATGCACTTGTCCATGCACTTGTCCATTTGTTGAGAAGATGCAGTATAAATGGGTCTGACCAGGGTTGGAACCATGTCCAAAAACCCTGGTCGGACCCGGGGTTTTGGTGGAAAAGAGGTATTAGTTACCAGCTTATCAGCTTTTCCTGCAGGTGGAATTCATCCAGGAATATCACAGTCCTCCTGGAGTATGCCCTCCTGTCCATGTTGGCCGATGGTGATAATCAGTTCCATGTGACATCATCATTACTCTGTTGGAACATTAGCAAGTTGTGCTGTCAGGGTCACTGGAGCCTGTGCTAAACGTGCCCTACCAGTCCCTGCTCTTCCACAGTCTCCTCTTGCAGCTGTCCTAACTATACTTATATAGGTTAACCATGTGAGTCCATCTTTTTACTGCCAATGCCAGATTTTTTTTATTCATTAGCAGAGGTGGGCAATAAGCGGCTCTCCAGCTATTGTTGAACTACACATCCCAACATGCATTGCAACAGTTCTAGCATGGCCAAGTAGCAAAACTGTGGCAGGGCATGCTGTGATGTGTAGTTCTACAACAGCTGGGGGCTACTCATTGCACACCCCTACATTAAGGTATGAGCCTCACATCCATGGAATCCTTTGCTTTCAATATTTAATAATAACAAAAAAAATGTATTTCTCTTCAATAATGTGGTTCCTCTATTTATTTATTTTTTACCCATACACTGTATGAATTTGTAAAATAAAATTTCTCGGAATAGCTAAAAAAAGGTAAATATTATGTATTACATTACATTGAATATATATTATGTATTACATTACATTACATATAATATAATATGTATTACATTTTTTGGGGGGCTGGGAAGACTAAAAGATTCATGTGCACACTGTTGTACACTATATGCAAAATATGCTCAAAATTTAATCTTCAGTAATCAGAGTAATAAACACCTGCTAGGCTACTTTGGCACACTTCACTGAATATGTAGCCCGTCAGAGCATGAAATAGATGAGAGCGCTCCCAGCACTTTGGATACATGGAAACAGAGCTCCCAGCACTTCGTGAAATATGTTTTTACTTCTACAGGGAAATGGCAGCCGTTAGATCAGATCGCCAAAATTGCAAGTATCCTGTTAAAGGCGTTAAAACAAACAGAAATTATACACCTTCATCATTTATATCATACTAGCTGGAGTACCCGGCATTGCCTGGGATTTTAAGAATGTTTGTTTACACATCATTCTCCAACCAACCTTTCCTTAGGCAGGCCTCACGAAAAGTATGACAAACTTCCCCATCAACAGTCCTAAGGTCTTCAAAGGAAGTAGGACCTGTAATGGTGTAAAGCAAACTTCGGAGATAGAAGCATATAAAATTTGTAGGACGTACAGTGTAAACACGGCCAAGAGCTTCTGTTGCTCTGATACCAGGATGACCATCTACAGCAACTCCCTGTTTTCAGCGCACAAACACTTTTCGAGAAGCATTCCATGTGTAATATTTGTCAGCTCACAGTACAGCAGGGTCCTTGCAAAGTCATCATTTTTACACAGTAAAGAAGTCAATGTTGTGATTTGGCATAGTCAGAGATCTGAGAATGCTAGCAAAGCCGGCTAAAGCTCGCTTTAATAATAAACATTAAGATCATGACAAATCATTACAAGACAAAACGCTTGCTCTGAGACCCTACCCATATGCCATGAGGCCCCACAATGAGTGTACAGCAAAAAATGTGTTTTTTAATTAATTAAAAATGAACAGTATTTAATTTTGATTACAAATTATTTTAGTTGTCTCCGCTGTGTTTTAATATGCTCGTATGTAAAATTTCACGATCTTCGCTTGTAAACTGTGGATTTGTATAGAAAGACAAAAGGCCAAATTTTCGCATTTATGTAGTAGAGACAATAGAAAAGAAAAAATAGTAGATAAGCTAAATCCTTTTCTAATTCCAGACCTGACCTGTAGAGGGCGAATGCTATGCAAAACTTGTGGTTTTTAATTAACTAAAAATTAACAGTAATTAATTTCAATTTCAATTTTTTTTAGTTGCCTCGGTCTGTTTTAATACGTTCGTATGTAAAATGTCACGATCTTGGCTTGTAAACCGCGGATTTGTATTGACAGACAAAAGGACAAATTTTTGCTTTTATATAGTAGATTATAAGTATTAGATGTGTGGTCTTAAAAGATTGAAAATCCCAACCTGTCCTTCATGACATAACTATAGTGTCATGTAAACATGTTTTTCCAATAGTATAACTTGTATGTTTGTGTTTATTTTGCTGTGGTCATAAAAAGCTGTTTTCTTCCAGACATCTCAGAGGCCAAATGTTGATCGTGAAACAGTAATCACTAAAAAATGGGCCCTAACACTCAATGCAGTTAAGTAGGTTTATATAGCATTAAAAATAATAATAATTTATTTATTAGTATGTTTTCTGTGATTTCGGAATACGGTTTTATTTTTAACTATAATATAATAATATATGTGCACTGTAAAATAAAATGCATACAACAGTGTTACCACATATCTATCTATCTATCTATCTATCTATCTATCTATCTATCTATCTATCTATTTATATTTCTTTCAATCTATCTATCTATCTATCTATCTATCTATCTATCTATCTATCTATCTATCTATCTATCTATCCCATGTCTCTCTATTTATTGATTTATTGATTTATCTATCTAATGTATAACTGTCTATGTATCTGTCTTGGCTGGGACATTTCTTTCGTCATGTTATCTCTCTAG
Organism: Taudactylus pleione; assembly: GCA_031769625.1. Classification (NCBI taxonomy): domain Eukaryota; kingdom Metazoa; phylum Chordata; class Amphibia; order Anura; family Myobatrachidae; genus Taudactylus; species Taudactylus pleione. Next base: position 5,175,467 of record JAUIMM010000126.1, on the reverse strand, counting down.
TGAATAGAACCCAATTATCTCTCACTATTGGTCTCCCTCGAAGCTTTCATGAATACCTCCCAATTATAGCGTCAAGAGATTTCAACGTGTATTTTTATGGAGAACTGTAAGAAGTGTCCTAAAGGCACGGAAAATGAGAGAGAGAGAGAGAGAGAGAGAGAGAGAGAGAGAGAGAGAGAGAGAGAGAGAGAGATGCTCTAGAATAGGGGTGGGCAATAAGTGTCAGAAATAGGGGTGGGCAATAAGCGTCAGAACGTACATTTTGAGTAGAGGATTCATATAGAAAGAATTGCAGTAGCCATACTGTTGTGAAATAAGCTGCAGTCTGCACTTTTGCAATTGCTGGGGAAAAAGTGATTGATTTTCCCTGAAAATACTCTTATTTTATTTACCCCGTCTAAAGAGAGGCGAATATAGAAAGCATACCCAGGGAACACACACAGTGACAGTGTGAACGGTGTGAGTCTGACTCTGACAGGTTACTACGGAGGAGGCGTCTTACCCCACGTGATGCGGCCCAACCTCCTCTTCGGCTCCCTAGGACACTCAGAACTTCTTGCACTGCAGCGCTCCCTTCTAGGCACGTTATGCAGAACAAGTTTATTGTTGAGACCCCTTCACGCCAGCCGGAGCACAGCATGCAGAGAATGGTAGATAGACTATCAGCTGCTGCAGCCCTGGGGGACCTGGAGACTGCCAATGAGATTTTGGAGGACGGAACTGACCCAAATGCCATCAATTCCTGCGGCAGGACCGCCATTCAGGTACAGGATGATGAGGGCAGAAAGTCCGAGTGATTTATTAACAGAGAGAGAGTAGGACAGTGTAAAGAGGGAGGAGAGAGGGACAGGGGGTCAGGGGATCTCGTGAGACACCGGGATGATGAGATTGGAGGTTGCAGGCAGCTCCCCGCCTCTCTCTCCTGCAGCCCATTCAGATGGTTTTTCTCAATTCACCGCTAATGTCATTGCACAACATCTACTTACATCTTATATTTATACATTGCATACAGCCGACAGACAACAGTATAAACCACAAGAAAGCCGTATAGTACAAATAGTGTAATCTATAACAATGCAGATGGAATTTAGTATCTACATAAAGGGACCTGCCCATAAACTACTGATGTGTCCCTAGATAATACGATAGTGGTACATGTTCTCTCTTTTTCAGATGGTGACTTTTTCTGTTACTATGGGGCATTAGGAAGGGTTAACTGGCTAACTGGCATAGCCCGCATGTGCATTCTACTGTGTCCCGAAATCATATAGCTGTACAGAGTTTATAATGCGGCAGTATACAGGAATAGGATAGGGATCAGCTGCCGGAGGCTGTGTGTGATTGGTATTATAGCACAGTATTATAGCACAGTGATTGAAAGACGTAATCATCCTTGGATTGGTCCCAAATCACCAACTGACCTTAAATCCGATTTTCCTGGAGAAAGGAGTTGGCACTGAAATTTAGGTGAAAACATGGTGATAAAGGAGTTCTGAGGCCTCAACTAAAGTGAGGAAAACAATAATGTGTATGTGGAAAAAACACTGACCCCATTCCCATGCCCCTGCCCGGTGAACACTGCATATAACACTGGGACATTCTTGCACTGTTATTGTGGGTAGGGTCCGATTACCCATTAGGCAGTGAAAATGGGCACTTAGACCCCAATGGGTCCTAGAGGGCCTGCCAGTCTCCCATTGCTGACCATTTCAATTACATTTTAAAAACAAACAAAAATAAAACCTTCCTTATGAGCAGGCATAGCATGGGGCTATGTGAGATGGAGGTCTGCAAATTCTGATTGTGCCCCTGGTCAGAGCCTAAAGAGTTAATGGTTGCGTGAAGACGCTGACACTGCTGGTATAGGGTGCAGAATGGGCTGTTATTCCTGCTGCAGCATTTTGTTTGGCACATCTGAGCATCAAGGGTTAGAGAAGAGTTTGCTGAGCCCTGCCTAGAGGGAATTATTATCTCTGTAGGTGTAATCAAGATGTTCTTAGCACACAAATCGTGTAGAACTGAGAAATGCACACTATATATTACCCCCTGACACAAACTGTATTTAAAATCTGAATGATAACATTAATGTAGTGTAGTCTATCTATCTATCTATCTATCTATCTATCTATCTATCTATCTATCTATCTATCTATCTATCTATCTATCTATCTATCTATTCTGCATGAAGATAATGCTATGGTGTCACAGTAGTCTAATAGTCAGTACCAGATTAAACCCTGTGGGCCCAACTCGCAAATTATGTTTTGACACATTTTTAATTTTACCAACCAACAATTTGAATAAACCATAGGTAGGTTGCACCAAAATTTTTTTTACAAACTGACAGCTTACAGAAGATGAGCTTTTAAGAGACAAACTGTAATGTGAATCTGATGTCTATGGTTTACAGTATGAACTTTAAGTTGTTAATAGGTACATTATATTAATACAGTATTATCTCTATAGAGTCTTTAATGTAAAGTTTTCGTTTCTTTGAGTGGATTAATTTTTTTCTATCGTTAGGAAACTATTTAAGAAAACTCGATTGTAATTTTCTTTTAAGATCAAATCAATATCATTCATAAAAGGTGCAGGGCCCATAGGTAGGTACCTACTCTGCCGATTTGGCAATACAGCGGCACTGGTAATAGTATAGTATACAGTTGCACGTCACTCTAAACCTTCAGGAAACATCAATGTGTTTATATATATTGTATCTAGCGGTACATGTGAAATATAGAAAAAGTGCTTTCACAAACATATACTGTATGGTAGGCACTGGCAGCCTCCTTGTGTAGTAAACCTACTGAAATGTGGATCGATCTGGAAAATAACAAGGGGCACAACAAATAGTGCATTACATGAGATACAAAGGAAATTCAAGTGATATATATATATATATATATATATATATATATATATATATATATATACCAAAAGGATAATTGATTTGTGCTCTTCAAGCACAGCCTTGTTTCTCCTAACTGGCTCCCTGACCTCCATTTCCTCAAACCCAATAACATTGCCAGACAACAATACAGTATTATGCATATGAAATGTTCTCTAGTGTCAGCTTATTAGAGTAAACCCTTGCTTCTTATAAATGTTTTCTTAGTAGGTACATTAATTGGAACAAAGAGAAGAAACAACAGTATAGTATATTTCTATTTATATATAAATAAACATGGGGATAATCTCATACCAGAAAATCGATCAAAATATAATTTATACAGAAACTGAGAATAATAAAATTATATTAACTATTGGTTATATGTGAACAAATTATAAAGTTTCTTACTTTCAAAGGAGGACGGAAAACATTGTGTTCCTATTACAATTCATCAGTCAAATAAACTGGAGTTAATAGGAAGTCTCCTCTTCTAGAGGAATCTACACAGCACCACATATGTACAGTAGTTAATGTATGATAGAACATATCATATTCTCTAAGCAAACCACTAGTCAATAATAAGATAAAAGAAGACTAAAGTCAATGTGCCATTCTAGCGTATAAATTAAGGGTGTGTGAACCCTTTTCCCTGGTACATATTAACTATCCCAGAAGGAGCATTTTCTACAAAATTACAAAGATCATCCTTGTCACAGATATATTAAAATCGTAGCAGCCACTAGCTGTACAATAAAGGATGTATGTGACATTCAAACTAAAACATGAAAAAAGGTATTCGGGACACAGTATTTTTATTCACATCTCTTGTCTTTACAAAGATTTATTTGTTTAAATATTTTACCTGTTATAGAACATGTATTTATCAAAGCTTGGGGAGAGATAAATTGTGAGAGAAACCAATCAGCTTCTAATTACATTTTACAAGCAGTGGTAAAAAAAAATGGCAGGAGCTGATTGGTTGCTAAGGTATCTCTCTCCAAGCCTTGATAAATACACATGATGAATAAAAAGGTATTTATTTTTTTAACTAATGGAAAAAATATTTACTCCAGCCCGAAACCCTATGCAGATAGCAGCGAACTATATGAATTGTGACAATATTAAATAAATGACATTAAATCCAGAGTTGAATTACTACATAACAGTCCTTCTGCTATGCTTTCTGACATTACAATACAAGAACATTCTTAGAACACTACTCGAGATGGCGTGACTATTGTTTTATGTCGGCTCCCTTTATAAGCACACACAACAGTGTCATCTCTACAGTAATCATGGTTTACTAACTGTACATACAAATAATTAAATATATGGCATTTGTTTCCCTTAGTTTACGTTCTCTACCTTATTTTAGAGTCGATATTCGTAAATCAAGATTTAATAAAAGTTGCCACTGGCAGTTGCTAAAACGAGGAATGTTTTTTTAAACATCAATTATATTTTATTGAAATATTCGTAGGGGTACAGAAAAAAAAGGGGGAAGGGAGGGGAAAAAAATTGGGAAGAGTTATTTTTTAAAACTACCAGTTTTATTATAAGAACCACAGTTATACTCAAGCAAATGAAACAAATAATGATGGGTACGCTAGGTGGTATGATGTAATCAACTATGAGAAAAGAAAACCATGGGAACATTGGGATTGTAGAAATTTAGAACTATAAAATCAGCTAGAATATAAAGCACCCGGCATTCCATCAGGAAGCCTGGTAGGAGAAACGTCCGGATGCACAAACGCATATACGCATACACACATATGAACTCGGTTACAAGAAACATATTTGCTATTACAAATTTTATTTTTTTCCGGAACCACAAACAATCTAAACTGATATTTCAAGGCCTAATATGTCAATATAAATAATGATATCACTGTAAGCACTGCTTTTCATAATTCATAACATGTAAGTAAAATGCTTGCTATAATTAATACATTAATAACAAAAATAAATCTTGTGAAGCTAATGCCTCGTGTATTGTTACTGATGCTGACATATATTACGCTTATAAATATAGAAACCGACTAGCTGCATAGTAGGTACGGCCATGTGGTCACAGGCGCAAGTAGCCACCAGCAAGTGTAAGACGTACAGGACAGGAGAACGCTCACTGACACCAGCCTCTGCAGAAGCATAATGCCAGGAGCTGCTACCTATGTCAAGTACCTAATCGTGGTTAACAAAGGGCGTGTCAGCTGCAAGTGACATCACCCTGGAACAGGAATGAATCCTCATTAGCGGTAATAAATGTAATTAGTTAGACAGTTGCAGCATGCGAGTCGCAATGGCTAACATACAGAAGTAGCGGTGATAAAGTTCGCAGGAACAGCTGATTCTCTACCCTCCCCATAATTATTAGTTTGCTTGTACTGAACATAAGAAACAACTCATTGCATCATGTAAAGAAAGACTTTAGCTTCAGCCACTCTACATTAGACACATTAAGTACAAAAGAAGGTTATGATTAGTTTCATATACTCATTTTAAGTGCTTTTAAAGTTTTGGTATAATACAGAATTTCTCAACTTTATTGCTTCTCAAATAACTCCAGGCAAAAGGCCTTACTTAGCAGTATCAAAAACTTTTATCAAGATTCATCATTACATTGGATCTGGAATATTAATTATTATTATCCCTTATTTAAAAAATGCTGCAAAGATTGTGTAGTGCCCTCTAAAGGGGATAGAACAAACAACACATAGCATTAGTAGAAAATGATTAAAATGTACATAAATACATAATTACAATTTGCCATTAACGTAATTATGTAGAGCAAATAAAGGGGATTGGTCCCACGCATAAGACAGGGGTTCAGTGCATAAGGCGCACTGCCCAGCCCAGCGGTTTTCAAATCTAGTCCTAAAGTACTCCAAACAGGTCATGTTTTCAAGACTTTTTTACAGGGGTGCTGAGATAGGGGGAGCGGGTACTATTACCAGCTGGCTGGAGGGGCCCGGCAGGGGCCAGGGTCAGTAGCACATTGGGCAGAGAGAAAGAGGGGACTACTGGTGCTGAGCGGCATCAGTTTCACTCCACAGCCCAGCACATGCTACTGTGTGCTGGGCTGTGGAGGGTCCAGGTTGGCTGCTGTTGCTAAGCAGCTACAGTTTCCACTCTCTCCCTTCAAGTGTATTCCGGAGGTCCATCACACTGATCGCCCCCACCCCCCTGGATCTGTTCAGTGGCCAAGAGTGGGACAATTCTGCCCCCCTTCTCACCTTGAGCATAGTACTTTAAAAAAAAAAAATGTTTGGGAGGAGGAGTGGCCACGCCTCCTTAATTTGACCACACTCCCCAGCACCTGCGCCTGTCACTGCTCCCGACGGCCCTGATTCATAATCATACACAGGTCATTTATTGTATTTTGCTGGGTAAGTAATTATCCAACCTGTTTCCACAGGCAGAATTACTGAATACATTATAACTAGTGGGTACTTGAAACTGGATTTGAAAACCACTGCCCAGGGTACTTGCACAAGCTATGCCAGAAATGTACATAGTAATTGGTGTGTCATAATGACAACAATTTTGAGCAATTTGCCAAAAATTTAGCCAAAAACTTTGGCTAAAAAAGTAACAACAAGCATCCCAGGGTCAATACTGCAAATGAAAAATGATTACATTCTCTAGCTCATTAAAAAAATATTAGAATACATTTTAATATATACATAATTAAGCAAATTTTAATTAATAGCTTAGATTTGGTCTAGGACAATGAGTTGGTGGCCCTTTGGCCCACATGAGTTGATTGTACACTTAAATTGCATATATCCTGCATCTGAGACGGTCAAGCTCCAAAATGTAAGCATAATATAATGAAAAGAAAAAAAACGCGCTGGATATATCAATATGTAGGTATTATTCCAAAATTATATATACTACGGCTCATTCATTTCAATACACCCTCATATTTGTCGATTTCTCTGTAAAGGATGAACATTTTGCACAGAAATGAGGCAACCTGCTCTGTGCGGCATTACCGGCGAAGTCACACCCCTAAAAGCAAGTCCACTCTCCTAATCATGAGGTCACACCCCCTCATTTAGAGTGCACGGCTGCGCCATGCACAAAGGTCCCGATACCTGAGAAGGGAGGTATGCTAATAGCCGGATAATGTCTGATCCTTGTAAGTAAACAAATTATGCCCGCAGGTTACAAGGTGCTCGTAGTGATATCAGGTACATGCCCAATGCTGTTTTGTATCCTATTCATCTACACATATACAGTGGAAGAATTCTGGTGTTCACCTTGTATTGTGATTAGGGGTGTGCACCGGCCACTTTTCGTGTTTTGTGTTTTGGTTTTGGATCTGGATCTTTCTTCGTGTTTTGGATCTGGATTGGTTTTGCCAAAACCACCCTTCCGTGTTTTGGGTTCTGGGTTTTGTGTTTTGGATCTGTATTTTTTTGAAAAAAAGCATAAAAACAGCTAAAATCACAGAATTTGTAGGTTTTTCTGCTCCTATGCTATTATTAACCTCAATAACCTTAATTTCCACTCATTTCCAGTCTATTCTGAACACCTCACACCTCACAATAGTGTTTTTATGTCCAAAAGGTTGCACCGAGGTAGCTGGATGACTATGCTAAGCGACACGAGTGGGCGGCACAAACACGTGACCCATCTAGGAGTGACACTGCAGTGGCAGGCAGGATGGCAGTTAGAAAAACTAGGCCCCAAACTGTACATAATGCAAAGAAAAAAAGAGGTGCAAGATGGAATTGTCCTTGGGCCCTCCCACCCACCCTTATGTTGTATAAACAGGACATGCACACTTTAACAAATCAATCATTTCAGCGCCAGGGTCTGCCACACAACTGTGGCTGAAATGATTGGTTCGTTTGGGCCCCCACAAAACAAGCTGGCAATTAATGTGTCCCTGCACAAACTGGCTCTACGGAGGCAAGATGTCATCCTCATCCTCCTCATCCACCGATTCCTCACCCTCTTCAGTGTGTACATCCTCATCCTCACAAAGTATTAACTCGTCCCCACTTGAATCCACCACCACAGGTCCCTCTGTACCTTCTGGAGGCTGGTCTCCCTGGAAGAGCTGATAATTCATTTTGATGAACATCATCTTCTCCACATTCTGTGGAAGCAACCTCCTACGCCTTTCGCTGACAAGGTTCCCGGCTGCACTAAACACTCTTTCGGAGTACACACTGGAGGGGGGGCAACTCAGGTAAAATAGAGCCAGTTTGTACAGGGGCCTCCAAATTGCCTCTTTTTCCTGCCAGTACAGGTATGGACTGTCTGACATGCCTACTTGGATGCTGTCACCGATGTAATCCTCCACCATTCTGTCAATGGTGACAGTATCATATGCAGTGACAGTAGACATGTCAGAAATTGTTGCCAGGTCCTTCAGTCCGGACCAGATGTCCAAACTTGGTCCTGCCTGCCCTGCATCACCGCCAGCGGCTGGCTTAGGATACCTAAGTTTTTTCCTGGCAGCCCCAGTTGCGGGAGAAAATGAAGAAGGAGCCGTTGACGTGTCACGTTCCGCTTCAGCTGACAGTGTGTTCACCAGCAGGTCTTTGCACCTCTGCAGGCTTGTGTCGGCCGGAAAGAGAGACACCACATAGGCTTTAAACCTAGGATCGAGCACGGTGGCCAAAATGTAGTGGTCTGATTTCAACAGATTGACCACCCTGGAATCCTGGCAAAGCGAATGAAGGGCTTCATCCACAAGTCCCACATGCCGAGCGGAATCGCTCCGTCTTAGCTCCTCCTTCACTTTCTCCAGCTGCTTCTGCAAAAGCCTGATGAGGGGAATGACCTGACTCAAGCTGGCAGTGTCTGAACTGACTTCACGTGTGGCAAGTTCGAAGGGCTGAAGAACCTTGCACAACACGGAAATCATTCTCCACTGCGCTTGAGTCAGGTGCATACCCCCTCCTTTGCCTATGTCATAGGTGGATGTATAGGCTTGTATGGCCTTTTGCTGCTCCTCCATCCTCTGAAGCATATAGAGGGTTGAGTTCCACCGCGTCACAACCTCTTGCTTCAGGTGATGGCGGGGCAGGTTCAAGAGTGTTTGCTGGCGCTCCAGTCTTCGGCACGCAGTCGCTGAATGGCGAAAGTGGCCAGAAATTTTTCGGGCCACCCAAAGCGTCTCCTGCACGCCCCTGTCGCTTTTCAGAAAATTCTGCACCACCAAGTTTATTGTGTGAGACGTGGGACGTGCTGGAATTTGCCCAGATGTAATGCCCGCACAATATTGGTGGCGTTGTCAGATATCACAAATCCCCAGGAGAGTCTAAGTGGGGTAAGCCACTGGGCGATGATTTCCCTCAGTTTCTCTAAGAGGTTGTCGGCGGTGTGCCTCTTACTGAAACCGGTGATACACAGCGTAGCCTGCCTTGTAACGAGCTGGCGTTTCTGAGATGCTGCTACTGGTGACGCTGCTGCTGTTGCTGCGTAAGGTGATACATCTACCCAGTGGGCTGTCACAGTCATATAGTCCTTAGTCTGCCCTGTTCCACTTGTCCACATGTCCGTGGTTAAGTGGACATTGTGTACAACGGCATTTTTCAGGACACTGAGGACACTTTTTCTGACGTTTCTGTACAGTCTCGGTATCGCCTGCCTAGTGAAGTGGAATCTAGACGGGATTTGGAACCGGGGACACACTACCTCCATCAATTGTCTAAATCCCACTGCACTAATGGCGGATACCGGACGCACGTCTAACACCAACATAGCAGTCAAGGCCTCAGTTATACGTTTTGCTTCAGGATGACTGCTGTCGTACTTCATCCTCCTCGCTAAGGACTGTTGGAGGGTCAATTGTTTAGTAAAAGTAGTGGTGTTCCTACTTCCTCTCTGGGATGATGAACGACTCCCAGCAGCAGCAGCAACAGCAGCAGCGGCAGCAGTAGGCGTAGCAATGCAGGATCCTCCGGAGGAATCCCGGATAGGAGAGTCAGTCATGCCAGTGATATGGCCTGCAGGACTACTTCCGATCCTGACTAAGGAGGAAATTGACGAGGAGGGAGTTGACGGTGTGGTTTGCAGGCGCTTGGATACAACAGGACAACGGGATTTAGGTGTCCCTGGACTGCTTACGGTCTGAGCCAAAGTTTCTGAACTTGACAGTAACTTTTTATGAACGCGCTGCAGGTGCCGTATAAGGGAGGATGTTCCTAGGTGGTTGACGTCCCTACCCCTACTTATTTCACCTTTACATATGGTACATATGGCAAGACAGTTGTTGTCCGGATTTGGATAGAAATATTGCCAGACCAAAGAGGTGGAATGTTTGGTCTTCTGCCCAGGCATGACCGTGATGGGCTTTTTCATCCCACGGACAACAACTGTCTCCCCCGGAGCCTGATTTAAACAAACCACATCACCATCAGAATCCTCCTCGCCAACTTCCTCCTCAGCGCCAGCTACACCAGTATCCTCATCCTGTTGTACTTCAACAGTGACATCTTCAATTTGCATATCAGCAAGTGGACTGTGGGTGCTCCTTTCAGCACTTGCAGGGGGCGTGCAAATGGTGGAAAGAGCCACCTCTTCCCGTCCAGTGCTGGGAAGGTCAGGCATCGCAACCACCACCACACTTGGACTCTCTTTGGGGATTTGTGATATCTTCTTAGAAAGCACAGTTCTTCGCTGTGCTTTTGCCAGCTTAACTCTTTTGATTTTTTTAGTGGGAGGAGTGCTTCCATCGTCATGTGAAGCTGAACCACTAGTCATGAACATACTAGGGATCGACCTTAGCCGTTCCTTGCCACTCCGTGTCGTAAATGGCATATTGGCAAGTTTACGTTTCTCTTCAGCTGATTTAAATGTCTTTTTCAAGGTCATTTTCCTGAACTTTGCCATTTGGGATTGTATGTGCCCTCTACTATGACATTGGGCATCGGCCTTGGCAGACGACGTTGATGGCATGTTATCGTCTATGTCATGACTAGTGGCAGCAGCTTCAGCACTAGGAGGAAGTGGTTCTTGATCTTTCTCTATTTTATTTTTATCGGAGAAAGTTTGGTCCTCCATTTATGTTATATCGATTTGATATATACGTGCGGCTAAACACAGAAAATAAATTTTTTTTTGGTTCGGACTGGAGTGTACTTTGTGGGTTACAGCACCCTTTAACGGTCAAGCCAGCCGGCCCTTTACTTATGACACAGGCGCACTCTTGGCACTACTTTGTTGATGCACGTGCGGCTACTGCGCACACAATTCACAAACACAGAAAATAATTTTTTTTTGGTTTGGACTGGAGTGTACTTTGGGGGTTACAGCACCCTTTAACGGTCAAGCCAGCCGGCCCTTTACTTATGACACAGGCGCACGCTTGGCACTACTTTGTTGATGCACGTGCGGCTACTGCGCACACAATTCACAAACACAGAAAATAATTTTTTTTTGGTTTGGACTGGAGTGTACTTTCGGGGGTTACAGCACCCTTTAACGGTCAAGCCAGCCGGCCCTTTACTTATGACACAGGCGCACGCTTGGCACTACTTTGTTGATGCACGTGCGGCTACTGCGCACACAATTCACAAACACAGAAAATAATTTTTTTTTAGGTTTGGACTGGAGTGTACTTTCGGGGGTTACAGCACCCTTAACGGTCAAGCCAGCCGGCCCTTTACTTATGACACAGGCGCACGCTTGGCACTACTTTGTTGATGCACGTGCGGCTACTGCGCACACAATTCACAAACACAGAAAATAATTTTTTTTTTGGTTTGGACTGGAGTGTACTTTCGGGGGTTACAGCACCCTTAACGGTCAAGCCAGCCGGCCCTTTACTTATGACACAGGCGCACGCTTGGCACTACTTTGTTGATGCACGTGCGGCTACTGCGCACACAATTCACAAACACAGAAAATAATTTTTTTTTTGGTTTGGACTGGAGTGTACTTTCGGGAGTTACAGCACCCTTAACGGTCAAGCCAGCCGGCCCTTTACTTATGACACAGGCGCACGCTTGGCACTACTTTGTTGATGCACGTGCGGCTACTGCGCACACAATTCACAAACACAGAAAATAATTTTTTTTTGGTTTGGACTGGAGTGTACTTTCAGGGGTTACAGCACCCTTTAACGGTCAAGCCAGCCGGCCCTTTACTTATGACACAGGCGCACGCTTGGCACTACTTTGTTGATGCACGTGCGGCTACTGCGCACACAATTCACAAACACAGAAAATAATTTTTTTTTGGTTTGGACTGGAGTGTACTTTCGGGGGTTACAGCACCCTTTAACGGTCAAGCCAGCCGGCCCTTTACTTATGACACAGGCGCACTCTTGGCACTACTTTGTTGATGCACGTGCGGCTACTGCGCACACAATTCACAAACACAGAAAATAATTTTTTTTTAGGTTTGGACTGGAGTGTACTTTCGGGGGTTACAGCACCCTTAACGGTCAAGCCAGCCGGCCCTTTACTTATGACACAGGCGCACGCTTGGCACTACTTTGTTGATGCACGTGCGGCTACTGCGCACACAATTCACAACCACAGAAAATATTTTTTTTTTGGTTTGGACTGGAGTGTACTTTCGGGGGTTACAGCACCCTTTAACGGTCAAGCCAGCCGGCCCTTTACTTATGACACAGGCGCACGCTTGGCACTACTTTGTTGATGCACGTGCGGCTACTGCGCACACAATTCACAAACACAGAAAATAATTTTTTTTTAGGTTTGGACTGGAGTGTACTTTCGGGGGTTACAGCACCCTTAACGGTCAAGCCAGCCGGCCCTTTACTTATGACACAGGCGCACGCTTGGCACTACTTTGTTGATGCACGTGCGGCTACTGCGCACACAATTCACAAACACAGAAAATAATTTTTTTTTTGGTTTGGACTGGAGTGTACTTTCGGGGGTTACAGCACCCTTAACGGTCAAGCCAGCCGGCCCTTTACTTATGACACAGGCGCACGCTTGGCACTACTTTGTTGATGCACGTGCGGCTACTGCGCACACAATTCACAAACACAGAAAATAATTTTTTTTTGGTTTGGACTGGAGTGTACTTTCGGGGGTTACAGCACCCTTAACGGTCAAGCCAGCCGGCCCTTTACTTATGACACAGGCGAACGCTTGACACTACTTTGTTGATGCACGTGCGGCTACTGCGCACACAATTCACAAACACAGAAAATAATTTTTTTTTGGTTTGGACTGGAGTGTACTTTCAGGGGTTACAGCACCCTTTAACGGTCAAGCCAGCCGGCCCTTTACTTATGACACAGGCGCACGCTTGGCACTACTTTGTTGATGCACGTGCGGCTACTGCGCACACAATTCACAAACACAGAAAATAATTTTTTTTGGGTTTGGACTGGAGTGTACTTTCGGGGGTTACAGCACCCTTTAACGGTCAAGCCAGCCGGCCCTTTACTTGTGACACAGGGGCACTCTTGGCACTACTTTGTTGATGCACGTGCGGCTACTGCGCACACAATTCACAAACACAGAAAATAATTTTTTTTTAGGTTTGGACTGGAGTGTACTTTCGGGGGTTACAGCACCCTTAACGGTCAAGCCAGCCGGCCCTTTACTTATGACACAGGCGCACGCTTGGCACTACTTTGTTGATGCACGTGCGGCTACTGCGCACACAATTAACAAACACAGAAAATATTTTTTTTTTGGTTTGGACTGGAGTGTACTTTCGGGGGTTACAGCACCCTTTAACGGTCAAGCCAGCCGGCCCTTTACTTATGACACAGGCGCACGCTTGGCACTACTTTGTTGATGCACGTGCGGCTACTGCGCACACAATTCACAAACACAGAAAATAATTTTTTTTTAGGTTTGGACTGGAGTGTACTTTCGGGGGTTACAGCACCCTTAACGGTCAAGCCAGCCGGCCCTTTACTTATGACACAGGCGCACGCTTGGCACTACTTTGTTGATGCACGTGCGGCTACTGCGCACACAATTCACAAACACAGAAAATAATTTTTTTTTTGGTTTGGACTGGAGTGTACTTTCGGGGGTTACAGCACCCTTAACGGTCAAGCCAGCCGGCCCTTTACTTATGACACAGGCGCACGCTTGGCACTACTTTGTTGATGCACGTGCGGCTACTGCGCACACAATTCACAAACACAGAAAATATATTATTTTTTTAGCACTTGGGGGGAGCACCCTTGATGGACAGAGCACCCCCTGGACAACACTACAGCACCCCTTTAGGACTGGGACACTGCACAGGACTTTGGAACTGACTGCACAACACAGTCCAGCCAGCCCCTATGGACTTTGAAGTAGTGGACACAGCCCCTATTAACAACAGCAGCACAGCACAACACAGCCAGCCCCTATGGACTTTGAAGTAGTGGACAACAGCAGCACTACACTACACAGCACTAACTCCCACCCTCCCTCTTCACTGTCCACAGCCGAGTGAGAAAATGGCGCCGACGCGGGTACCTTATATAGGATCCAAAACCCGCGAGACTCGGAAGGCGGGATGATGACGTTTTGCCTCGATGTCAGATCCGAGTCAGGCGGGAAAAGTCGAGCCTGACTCGGATCGGACTCGGATCGGGGGGGCTCGGGGGGGTTCGGATTTCAGAAATCCGAACCCGCTCACCCCTAATTGTGATACTGTGAACACTTGTAAAAACGTGTAAATTGGTCTCATATATGGCTCCCAGGAAGGAGTTATCAATCAAAGAGCGATCTGCCATAGTTGCTTTGAGAATAGCAGGGCATAGTTTGTATGAAATTGCTCACCTGCAGAAGGATTCTCTTGGTGGCATGCAGTGTACCCTCAAGAGATACGCTGTAAACAATAGTGTACATGATCACCCACAACCTGGAAAACCTTGAGTGACCACAAAACAGAAGGACAAATTTAGAAGAGTATGTTACAAACAAGACAGATTCCAAATAGCTTGTCACATCTGTGCTGCTTTGATGGAAATGAGGAAGAAAAGCAGGTCAATAACAACTTTCAAATGCCACCCTGTAGCCAGTGACTTGAGGGGATGTGGGAAAATTATAATGTAGTACAACTGGGCACTTCTCCTGAGTATAAGCAAGCCTTCTAGGACTGGAGTTTCCCTAGTAAAGGGAATGAGGGGATGTGTTGAAACCTGAAAACCGTTGTTTAGGCCAATAAATAAAAAGAAGATACTATTGTGGGTAAATAATATTACAAGAGCTACCACAACATCCTGGCGCACCATCAAACAATGGTATGTTAGTCTGTGCTTAACACTGATCTATGCTTAGCCTCTAGGGAGAACAGGGATCCACTTTCCCTGTGGTAAAAGCTAGTAAGAATAGAAAATATACTCCTAGCGCTTGTCACTAGACCTATAACAGGCTTCCTTATTAAATAGATAACACAACACAATGTAAAAAATAAAAGATGCTTTTATTATTGCTAAGAAACTATAAGTATCAATATCATGTGTATAATTATACTAAAATCTAATCCAGGAGAGTATCTAAGGGGTGTATCTAGGGGTCTAAGTGTACCTGGCAAAGTAATTAACTGGCACCCCACATAATTTCTGAATAATTACACTCTGTACCTATAACACCTTCCCAGCCAGCCCCCCTTCTGTCTCCCCAGCCAGCACATAAGTTTCATCAGCCAGCACCTACTTCTATCTCAGGCAGCACCCCTTCTGTCTCCCCAGCCATCCCTCTTTTGTTTCCCCAGCCAGCTCCCCTTATATCTCCCCAGGCATGCTCCTTCTGTCTCCCAGCCTTCTGTCTCTCCAGCCATCCCTCTTCTGTCTCCCCAGCCATCCCTCTTCTGTCTCCCCAGCCATCCCCCTTCTGTCTCCCCAGGTACCCCTTTCTGTCTCCCCAGCCATCCCCCTTCTGTCTCCCCAGGTACCCCCTTCTGTCTCACCAGTCACCCAGCCATCCCCTTGCTCCCCACCTAACCCCCTTCTGTCTCCCAAGCCAGCCCTCCTACTGTCTTTCCAGCTCTTGGCCACCCACGTCCAGCCCCTACAATCTTAAATATAAATTCTAATACTTGTATACATGGACACCATACAAGACAACAACACATAACATATAATTGTCAATAATTGTAAAAAAATAAAAAGTAATAAAAAATGAATGTGGGTGATACACCTAATGGTGAATTGCTCTACTCCACATCATATTTTAAAATGCAAGTAAAAGTTTAAATCCTACTTCGAGTGTCAGTTCAACACTATCTTTTAAAATGTTCACAAGTCCCTTGTTGGAGGATGGTAGATCAGATGATACTGAATGTCAGAAAAGACCAGATTCCTATTAACGAGTGGTAGGAGGATACCTTAACTAAGGCTTACTCACCCCTTCTTGTGGCCACGTTTTAGTGTGCCGGTGTACCATGCCATTCCTTTTGGCACCCGCATTTTTAGTCACGGTTTCTCACTATAGCAGGATACCAACCCAAAATATACCTCCTGTCAAACAAGTTGCTGAAGAACATGGTTTGGCCACCCCAGAGTCCTGGGAGTTGCTACAAGACAAGTGGGCTGCAATCGAAGCTGAAACTTTAGACAAGTTGACTGACAGAATGCTCTGAGTTTGTACTGCTGTAATCGCCGCTATGCGTGGATTCTTTGATGAGAGAAAAATTTAAGAAAATCAAAACTCAATTTATTTGTAAAAATTTGCAAAATAAATATATATTCATCACAAACTAGCTTCTTTTGTTCATTACTTTACAAATAATCAACGATTTGGGCGTTGTATTGAAATTAAAGAGCTGTAGTGTAATCTTACCATGTGTAGTGTCATTCATGAGACTTATGTATTTATTAAATATAAAAAAACCACCCAAAGTAAGTTCAATAAATTAATGACATGGACTGCACATATAAACACAAGACAAAAATACCATGCTAAATTCTTAGTTAGGGACTCCAATGTATTGTCCGCTGTTTAGGCTGAAGTTATCATGAAAGGCTGGCACTAAAGGATATTTGCATTTCCAGTATTACATACATGCAAGCATCTAGTCTGAGCCCACAAGAACTTTTTGGTTTGTTTTTGTTCTGTGGATTTCAGTCTCTTTTGTGATGCTACGGTTGCTGGTATTAATTTGCTTCCTCTTGCAAAGTGGTAATTTGGAAGAGGGTCAGCGCCGGAGAGTTGTCTTGAAAACGGGGGCATGTCAGCTCCATTTTCAATGTATGCTGATGTCAGTGGCTGCGTCTAGCCCTGGCAGAGTGAAAACAACTCGCATCCTGTGTAACCAAAGGGTTACCTAGATGGCTGATGTTTTTCGCAGATGCGGCCGTGGATCATAGAAGCATGCAGAAGGCATCTATTTACATAAAGACACAGCAGTAATGCTATTAGTGTGCAACTCTGAATCACCCTCATTGTCAGGGGCAAACCTAGGATTCCAAATGCTTTATTTTGAAGCAAGTGTGGCCAGTCCATGAAGAGGGCACAATTAGCACTTGACCAGCTATAATATACATCATACGAAGTATAATTCTGAAATATAATTCTGAGAATATACTGGACCAATGTGCCATTGCGGAAGTAGGGCCATCCTGTCTGAGCTGAATGTCTTTATTTCAGATGTGGTCTACATTCCATATTGAGCAAGTTCTGGTGTCTGGGTGAGCAGCAATAGAACATTGCACTGCCCTGGACATATATGTACAGATTAATCTCCTTATGCACTGGATAGTGTATTATTATACAGCATTAATAATTTTCCCTATAGATAGTCTATATCAGTGCACCCCTAACAGTGCATGTTTTCCAGATCTCCTAGTTGGTGCACAAGTATATTCATTACTGGCTCACACATTGTATTAGATAGACAGGTGGTGCTAATTATTTCATTTGTGACACTTAGGGGCTCTTAAAAACATGCAATTTATATGCTATTTCTATTGTGGTCATCATCGTTTTGGCAGGGGAGCAGGGTTTCCAGGCCACCGGAAACCCCCCTGCATTTGCCTATGATAGTAACAGAAGTTTTGGTGCAGAGCAAAATCTAAATTTACCTGATCAAACAATTGTATAATATTAACCTATTTACTAATTTGGTACAATTTGTATCAGCAATACGTATCTTTTTTCTTGCTGTTTTAAATTGGTGTCCTCCAGACTTTTCTTCTAATCCTGCCAGTTGTGGATAATCTTCCCCCAGTTCTCTCTAGGCTCATCCACCCCTGTGCCTTTCCATCCTCACCCCCTTGACCCAGTGTCCTACCAGTCTCAGTCCCTCTGCATTTCTCCCACCCCTTGTATAATTCAAGCTCCCTGTGTCTCTCCGGGTCCCCTCTGTCACTCCAGGCCCCCCTGTGTCACTCCAGCTTCAGGCACACTGTCCCCCAAAGGCCCCCTGTGTCACTCAAGGTCCCCATCCTGTGTCACTCCAGCTCCAGGCCCCCTGTGTCTCTCCAGGCCCCCTCTGTCACTCTGGCTTTATGCCTTATGTCTCACACCAGGCCCCCCTGTGTCTCTACAGGCCCATATCTCCAGCTTCAGGCCCCCTGTTTCTCTATAGGCCCTTATATGTCACTCCAGTTTTAATCCCCTCTGTCTCTCCAGACCCCCTGTGTCACCCCCTTGTGTTATTTCAGGCCCCCTGTGTCACTCCAGCTGCCCTGTGTTACTCCAGCTCTAGGCAATATGTGTCTCTCCAGGGCTCCATGTGTCTCTTCAGGCCCCCTTGTATCTCTACAGGCCCCTTGTGTATATCCAGCTCTAGGCCCCCATGTCACTCCAGGCCCTCCTGTGTCAGTTCAGTTTTAATCCCTCCTGTGTCTCTTCAGGCTCCCCTGTGTCACCCCCATGAGTCACTCCAGGTACACTCTGTGTCACTCCAGATCCACCCTCACCTGTGTCATTCCAGCTTCAGGCCTCCCTTTGTCTCTCCAGGCCCCCCTGTGTCATTAAAATGCCCCCCTCTGTCACTCCAGTGACCACACCCCTGTGTCAGTCACTCCTGCTCCAGGTCACTCTGAGTTGCTCCAGGCACTCTGTGTCTTTCCAGGGTCCTTTGTGTCCCTCCAGGCCCCATTGTGCCTCTACAGGCCCCTATGTATCTCAAGCTCAAGGCCCCCTGTGTAAGTCACATGTCACTCCATCTCCTGGCCCCTGTGTCACTCCAGGCCCCCGGTGTCACTCTAGCTCCAGTCCCCCCTATGTTACTACAGGCTCCTGTGTGTCACTTCAGCTCCATGCCCCTAGTGTCACTCCAGGTTCCCCTTTGTCACTACAGCTACAGGCCCCCTCTTGTATCTCCAGCACCAGGCCCCCTGTGTCTCTTCAGGCACCCCTGTATTACTCCAGCTCCACCAGGCCCCCTGTGTCACTCCATGCACCCCTGTGTCACTTCAGCTCCAGGCGCCCCTCTGTCACTCCAGAATCCCTTGTGTATCTCTAGCTTCAGGCCCCCTGAGTTGCTCCAGCCCCCAACAATCCTCCAACTCCTGTCCAGTCACTCACCTTAATATGTCTCTTCTGGCTGCTGCTTCTCCTCGCACCGTTGCTTCTCTGCTTTTATGTGGTGCAGTGCGGCGGAATGTCTTGATGCTGCACCACAATAAGATAAAAAATTTTATTACACCGGCCACCGGTGCTAAAAGGGGTCCTCCTGTGAATTGGCCCATTGGGTAAGGGGAAACAGCGGCTCTGGCAAGCCACCAAGTGGGAGCACAGGGCCCAGCTTAGCGGCAACTGTCTCGTACTCCCTGGTGACCTAATATGTTCTTGCATATTCTTAATTTGATACCCATCAGCATTATCAGTGAGCACTATCACCACTCCTAAACTTGGTGCAAAAGAGGCATAAACCCCAGTATGGGGTGTATGCCTCTTTTGCACCAAGGTTGGTTCCAGTTACACCAAGCAGAGATGCAACTGACATGCGTATATATCTGCACTGACATGCGCAGAGCGAAAAAATACAGAAGTTAACACTATGCAAATTGACATATGTTCAGCTCTGCATCTGTCCTGAAATGAGCCCTTTGCTAAAATAACCATATATTAACAAAACAAAATCAAGTTCCCCTATTTATCTATTTCCCATATCTAAGTGTCACGTGTCATGTTCCATTTGTACTAATAAAATATGAAATACCTCTTCCCCTTTCACCAGTCCCTCATTTAAAAATGAATGTCGTTGCTAAAATCTGTTATTAGTATAGAAAGGAAGGATAGATAAATAAAGTATATCAAAATTCAATTTCTAACAAATAGCAAACTTGCCATATACATCATTGTTATGTCTATTAATAACTAAAGATAATAATGTTAATAAAGGAGTAAGAAACTAATTTCAGCCACTAACATCCAAAAGTTTCTATAAACGTCAGAATGACTATTGCATACAAATCCCACAAAAAAAAACAATTAACTACCAAATCCATGCAAGCTTTAACATTAGATCTGACCCAACTCACTCTTAACTGCAGACCTAGATAAATCTCTAGAACTATCCCGAGTATTAACAGAGCTCTGATCTTATTTCTATCAATTAATAAGTTCAGATGCTCACATTGACTATATGTTACCTTAGGCCACGGTAGCACAGTGGTTAGAATTGCTCCCTCACAACACATGAATTCCATTCTGACCAGGGCACCAACAAAGGTTCTATCTGTGGAGTTTGTATGTGAGTTTCCTCTGCCAGTCAAAAAGCATAGCTATGATTATGTTTAATAACTTTTGATTAAACTGAAGCAATTGCTGGTAAAGATTTTTGGCACATAATATAGATTGTGAGCTCTGCTGAACAATCCCAATATGTTATCTGTCAAGTGCTTAGCAACATATTAGCATTATGTAAATAAAGGATATCAAAAATAACAATAGCCCTTCCTACCTCAATTATGGTTACATATGAGCAAGTGTGCCCTCACACAGCAGAATCTGAATTCATAAAGGTGTGGAAAAATATTTGTGTCCTGTACTACACAGTTAAGAAAATGATATACACTACTTTTGATATACTGTTGTAACTAACACAATTGGGGCTTATGTAATAGGGTGCGACTTGCAGCCACTGCGGTAACTCCTGAAAGTCTTCCCATATTTTAAAGTGGTGATCATTTTAAAGGCAAAACCTTTTGACTTTGAAATGATCGCTGCTTTATAAATACAGGAAAACTCGCAGTAGTTCCTGCAGCAGCTGCAAGTTGCACCCTGTTACATAAGCCCCCTTGTGTTTTTGGGTACCCATTCATGAGATCTTTGCCCTACATCCACTTATGTCGTAAATCAAAAATGTTTGATAATATATGCAGTATAGATAATGGATAGCTGTCAAAATCATATTGACCATTGTGTGACTAAATGTCTTATATCAGTTTATATTATATTGTTTCTCTAATTAAGGTGATGATGATGGGCAGTCCTAGAATGGCACAACTCCTGCTGAAATATTCTGCAAATCCCAACATGAGAGATCCCATTACTGGAAGGACCCCAGCTCATGATGCAACAAGTGAAGGATTTATAGATACTCTGATTGTGTTGCTGAATGGGAAAGCACATATTCACATACAGGATATATGGGGGAATCTGCCTATGGACCTGGCCTCTGACCAAATGGTGGCTGACCTACAATCAAGGGGCATTTTGTCTGATGCAAAACAACTCGTTATGCAAGACACTATGGGGAACATGTATAAATGTCATGGCCATTCTATTTAAATTATTAATTATTGAAAAAATGTGAGGGTTATTCACATTTATAAAGCGTTTGTATTTCTCTAAACAGCGCTGTTGGGGATATATTTACTAAAGTGCAGCAACCAATGAGATTCTACTTACTTATCTAGCACCTTCTAGAGGATAATAGCTAGAATATGATTGGTTGCTATGGGCAACAACTCCACTTCTAAAAACCGACACGATTTCAGTTAGCATTCAATGTTTTCCATTATCATTCCAGATTGTTAAAATTTGTGTTTTTAACTTTTTTTGTGTATATTGTTAAGTTAGAGAGGATACATCAGTGCTAGGCTGTTGAACAGGATATTTTAAGAGGTGATAGGATAATATGTGCAAAAGACAGTTACTTTCATACAGTGCAAACTTCTTAAAGTAAGTCAATGGTTGATTTTACAGAGGGTGTACAAAGCTGCCCCAGGGTCCCATAGGAAGCGCTTTCTGTTAGTTGCACACTGGTCTGTCAGTCCCGGGGGGAGGATCTTATCATCCCCTGGGACTACCGGTCTGGACAGCCATTAGTAGAAAGCTCTTCCAATAGGAAGCTACTTCTGTTTCTATATTTTCCCTCCCTCGAAATGTCAACAACACTGACCATTTATTTTAGACCATAAAATAAAACAAGTCAAAGCCATTCAAAGTTCACTTTGTGGTAAAGTGGTTATGTAAGTGAAAGACTACACATCCTTTTTCAGCCAATGTAACTAATATATAAATTTGAAATTGTGGATTCAAATATTGCAATCAGAAGGAGTGATCAAGGCCAACCTTTTAGAGCTCACGGTTATTATATTACAAGTATATTTGGGGCAGCACAGTTGGTGTAATGGTTAACATTACTGCCTCACAACACTTAGGCCATGGTTTCAATTCCCTCTACAGCCCTAACTGTGTGGAGTTTGTATATTCTCCCTGTGCTTGCATGGGTTTCCTCCGGGTACTCTGGTTTTTTCCCACACTCCAAAAATACACTGGTAGGTTAATTGGCTTCCAATAAAATTAACCCTAAAGCATGTGGTAGGTAATAGTTCTTTTCTATGTTTTTTATGTTTTTATGCTATAAATGAATAAATATTTTAGAATATAGTTTCTCATACAGTGTATCAATACCAACCACATATTCTTACGCAGTTTCCAGGGGCGTATCTATAATGGGTGTAGGGTGTGCGGGGCACATTGGCCCCATGGTCCAGCGAGGGGACACACTGCACTCCCTGCACCCATATTTTTAATAATTACATCTCGGTAGTCCTGTGTCAGTGCCACAGCTATTTTCCCAGCATTTTTTGCGCATGCGCAGTAGGGAAATTGCTGGGAAAATGGCAGCCGCGCAGACTAGTGCCCAGAGTCTACTGCTGTAGCACTGCTCTCAGTGCTCTGCCAGCCACTGGAGAGAGAGGAGGGGGTCACGGACAGAGACTGCACACGGACCCCCTCCTCTCTTAACACACCCCTGGCTGTTTCCTTACATTTCCCCAATTCTTCAAGGATTTTTTTTTTATGCCTCTCTCTCCCCCTCTTCCTTTGGTCTCTATGGGGTCTATTTACTAAGCAGTGTTAGGAGACAGAGCGAAGAGTGATAAGAAAGTGATAAGGTGCCAGCCAATCAGCTCCCAACTGTCATTTTTCAAACACAGCCTGTGAGATGACAGTTGGGAGCTGATTGGCTGGCACCTTATCACTTTCTTATCACTTTTCACTCTGTCTCCTAACACTGCTTAGTAAATAGACCCCTATGTCCCTTCCCCTCTTTTATACAGTCTCATTTCTCTTCCCCTCTTTTCCTGTTTCTCTCCCCCTATTTCCTCCATCTCAGAACAGAGCATGTGTCAGTGTGTGAAACCCAGATCCAAGCAGCAGTTCACTGCCACAGCCAACACATCTTGATTTAGAGTATGGTGGAAATATTTTGTAGTTACTGTGAAAATTCAAACTGATATTAATAAAATAAGAATCTGAGTGCCACCTGTGGCAAGTGGTACTAGGTACTAATATAAGGGTTGACTCTAGGTCACCCAACTGTTAACAATCAGAAAACTGGCTGAGTTCTCCCAAAAAAGGATGGAAGAAAAGAGATGAGCGGTTCGGTTTTGCTGAAAAACGATCACACTCGAACTCTGGGGTTCCAAGCCTAGGCTCAGATCACTTTGGGGTTTCGATTAGAATGGAGTCCTGACTCATGTCTTCTCGCTATTTTGGATTGCATGTAAGTCCCTCCAACGTGATTTTATGTGCCATTTCGCACAGGTGCGTGTATGGAGAGGGTGAGAGGGTGTGGGCTGTAGTTCATGCTGCAATACTACATAGTAGAGATGAGCAGCTCAGTTTTGCTAAAAACCGAAAAGACCTAAACATCAGTGTTGCCGAGTCCTGGCTTGGATCACTTTGGGGTTCTGCGTAGACCCGACTCCTAATTGGGATCTTCTCGTCAAGTTCCTCAGATCTCAAAAACGGATCTTGCATGTTTTGGATTGCATAGAACTCCCTCCTTCGTGATTTCAGGTGCCAGTTCATACAGGATGGAGAGGGTGTGGGCTTTAGTCTTACTTGCCTACTCTTCCTCAACCTGCGGGAGGCTTACAATTTTTCAGGTATCCCCCTGGTGCCACCGGAAGAGTAGGTACTCCTCCTGTATCTCGCCCACTTCCTAGAAATGGGCAGAAGGGGAGAATCTTACCGGGAATCCACAGTCCATGAGAAAGGGGCAGGGCCTAATGATGTGATTTTATGATAATCACGTCATTTGGTCCTGCCCTCTATTCGAATATGCACGATTCGTGTCATTCTGCAGTGCACCGCCAACCTGCATCTCCTCTCCAGGCTTCTCCCAGACTGGACATTACTAAAGTAGGCAAGTATGGCTGTAGTTCATGCTGCAATACTACATACTAGTCGCCATAAGAGAGAGTTGCAGGAAGATGGAGAGGGTAGGAAGTGTGTAACAGACTGCAGGCTGTGTTTGTTTGTTTGTCAGGCACTAGCTAGCACCTGCAATAAGTGCAAACAGGCTCTTGTGTATGTTTGTTAGAAGTGAACTTGAAGTGAGCTGCACTTACTTACAATCGTTTTTCATAGATGTCCTACTTCTATATTCTTTGAAACTGCCATATGTTTGAGCCGCTGCTCCACTGCTTAGTTTATACAGTCACCTCACTGCAGCCTTTGGCCAATATTGGGGAAGTAATATTGTGAGCTAGAAGGAGGTCCAAATTGACTGGAAATTAATGGAAATGAATATTGATATAATATTGATGTTAATAATACTTTAGGAAGAAAATCAGGTCCAAGTTACATGACTTTATCTGTTGTTATAAATTTTTAAAGAAATCCAAATCCAAAAGCAAAAACTAATTTAAAACACGAAGGTGGTATTGCCAAAGCACAACAATGATTCAGAATCAAAAGCAAAACACAGGGGTCTACGCACATCTCCAAATACTTTCTAGCAGGGTCGCAACTAGTGGGGGCCATGGGGGCATGTGTCACGGGCACCGGAATTGAGGGGGCACCGCAGGGCCAGCACCCCTCCTCCCTTCTCTCCTTGCTTCCTCAGCATGCAATGCATGGACAGTGCACACTGTACTGGGCTCTTGCAGGTTCAGTCACAACAGGGGCAATCAGTGACACGGCAGCGTGATGTCATAGGTTTTGTTGAAGGTCACATTGCAGCACATCGTCCCCACCCATGCTGAGGCAGGCTATGGTGGTGAGGGCCTGGGGGCTGGATGAGGAAGGTGATGGGGATAGGGGCTGGCTGGGGAAGATGATGGGCGCAGGCTAAGGAAGATGGGGCGGATGCTGGCTGAAGAAGGTGACAGGGGTAAGGTGATGTCACGTGTGCTGAAGAACAGTGTGTGAGGAGTCTGCTGACTATCCTGCCTTAAGGAGGAGCAAGAAGAACATCCAGGTAAGAGATATAGGGGGAGAAACAAAGGCTTCTGCAGTGATATGGGAAGAGGGGTGACACAAACTACTTCAAGACACCTAGTTGCAAAATTACTGCCTTGTCCCTGATAACAAAATTCATAGTTTTGGCACTGATACTAGTTGCAATTATAGAGAGTTGTAGGTAGAAGGAGTAGGTTTGAAGTGTGTAAAAGACTGCAGGCATCTTGTGTATGTTTATTTGTCAGACACTAGCTAGCACTTGCAATTCAATGCACACAGGGCCTGATTCAGACCCGGTTGCAAGCGCTGAGCGCTCACAACTGGGTCAGTGGTGGCCAAGAGTGCATGCGCTCGACGGAGCCGGCTCCGCCGTGCGCATGTGCGAGACCCGGATAGCGACGGGCAATCCGTTGCTCCAGGTCTTGCACCAAAGAAGGCGTGCTGTCGATGTTGAGTGACAGCACGCCCCTTTGGTGGGCGGGCCGGGGGGGTGGCTGCCCAGACGGAGGCATTCCCATGAGAATGGGTACCGTTTGGGGGTGGCTCTGTTTGAGCCGAAAGCTCTCTGGGGCTTGCGGCCACGAGACCCTACCACAAGGGTCTCGTTGCAAGCCCGATGGTCGCGATGGCCTTGACCATCGCGACCATCATCCTGGCCCCTCGCATTAGCTGTGGGTGGCAAAATCTAAAAAAAAAAAAGACGCCCTGATTCAGAGCGAGCGCTCTGACAGAGCGTCCGGCTCTGAATCTGGGCCAAAGACTCTTGTGTATGTTTGTTAGACGTGAACTTGAAGTGAGCTGCACTTATAATTGTTTATCATAGATGTACTATACTCTTTTAAACTGCCATGTGTTTGTGCCGCTTAGTTTAGCCAGTCAGTTCGCTGCAGCCTTTGGCCAATATTAGTGAATACAATATTGTTAGCTGTGAGGTGGTCAAAATTGACTGGAAATTAATATTATTTATGTTAATAGTACTATAGTAACAAATAACAGGTCCAAATTGCATTATTTTAGCTGTTTTTATATTTTTTTTAAAGAACCAAATCCAAAACCAAAAGCAAAACTGAATCTAAAATGCTTGAGGGCAGTTTTGACAAAATCAAAACACAACATTGATTTAGCATGTTGGCACTGGTGAAATATAGACCTGGTCAGAATGTCGACAAAGACTTTTTCAGGTAAGTCTAATGCTAACCCTAACTGTAAACTCTAAATGTAAGCCCAACCATAACCCTAACCCTAATACTAATGTCAACATTTTCATGTTGAATTTCTTATGATGACTTTTTGTCCATGTTGACATTTTCCAGAGGTCATGATTTTAGATGTCAACATTTTAACCATGTCGACATTGTAATTGTCAATATTATGGTGTCAACCTTATGAATGTCGACATAGTAATTGCCTAGTTAGTGTAACCCCCTTTTCTCTCTAAAAGGACATTAGGTTACATACTCCCATGTAATCTATTTTACCCACCCTTAACCCGACGTTAAGCGGTGAACCTATCCAGATCAGTGCCTCCACCAAAGTATCAGTAGTCAGTCAGGGCCTACTTGGGAAAACCCTATTATGTAAATGTAAGAATAAGTAATACTAATTTGAATAATACAGGTAAGTAGACTTGCAGTTTAATATACAAGCTATAACAAGCTACATCATATACAAGCTATAACAATTAATAATTACCTACAGTACCATATACCTTGGAATTAGTTTTTTTATACACTAAAAGATAAATATTAAATGAGCTTACTTCCAGTGTCTGTTATAGTGAAACATGCAAACATACATAACAGATACAAATATAATATTATCTCCTAACACTCTAACAAATGTTCATATTTCTTACATTGAGAATAGATAGTCATATACCGAACTCTCCTCAAGTCCACAACATAGTCTTTATAAAAGGAGAGACGTAGTCCTATGAGCAGAGTGGGTTGGGTTGGCTGCTAGTCAGAATACCAACAGCGGCATCCCGACAGCCAGAATCCCGACAATCATAGAAATTAACGGTGTTTTGCTAACCCCTACCCTAACCCTCCCTCCCCAGTGCCTAACCTAACCTCCCCTCTTGTGCCTAAGCCTAACTTTCCCCTCCCTGCACCCTAAACCTAACACCCCCTCCCCGGTGCCTAAACCTAACCTCCCCCTCTATTGCTTAAATCTAACTTCACCCTCCCCGTGCCATAATCCTAACACTCCCACTCTGGTGCCTAACCCTGACCCTGCACCCTAACCCTAACCGCATTCCAGGATGCTGACTACATCCTGAGCAGAGCAATAGTCTCTGGTAATTAAGAAGCCTGTGCGCCAGTTCTCCCTATTGCAAGGTGAGCAATAGTGTTGCTCTATTAAATTCACTATGTTTTGAAATCTACTCTATTCATGTCACGACTCTAGGAAAGTTGGCCTCCTGTGATGAATCAGACTCTATGGGCTGAGACCGTGGTAGCAAAAACCGAGGAGGTTTCAGATAGCTTTTATGAAAAAACAGAGGACTGTTGGGAATGATGGATAGAATCAGAACTAAAAGTCCAGAATGAAAGGAAATTATAAGAATGTGAGTCTTAAGAATCTGTGATGAGAAGTAGCAGCGTAGTAGAAGTAGAATGACTGATATTAGTGTAAGAACTCCATGGCAAGCAGGACACTAGTCAGATGATGCTGAATATCCTCAAAAGACGGATGCAGGGATCCAGAGTCCGAGTCACCGGGGTTCACCCACTAAGACAAGACCGGGATCCTAGGTCAATAGTATAGAGGTATATCCAGCTAGACTGTGATGACTTTGGCTTGTGATGAGTATGGGTCTTGAGTACACAAAGGTGCGTCGAACTCCAAGTGTAGTACACTGAGATGCATCACGGAAATATGGACAGAATGCCCAGGTGTGCATCTATAGGTGCTCCTGGTTTGTACCCCAAGTAGTGTCTTTAGGTGCTTCGGGTTTGTACCCAAAGTAGCGTCTATGACAGCAAAGCAGGACACAGAGGTATACAGGAAGTCAAAGACTTGACGGTATCAGGAGCCAAATACTAGGACTTGAGAAGACGTTGTACAGGCACTGAATGAACATCCATGTAGGGGTTTATATAGGCAGTACCTGTCGCTGATTGGCAGCTGATTCCCAGCAGACCTAAGAGCTAGATCTGATTGGTTGATCCAACATCACAAGCAAATTGGCCGCACCCATGAACCGGTGTCCTCGCTGATGGTATTGGAGGATGACGCATTACTGCATGAGAAGTATCAGTCAGCACTGGAGCAAGAGTTTGAAAATGATGGGAGCCAAGCTTGGAGCCAGTGAACCAAAGGACGGAGGTATGTAATGCCGCTGAGAGGACTTTGCATCGAGACCTAGTGATCACATTCCTGACCATACCTCCAATGTTATGGGTGGACTCCAGATGCCCTTTAGGTTTCTGTGGAAATCTTGAATGAAAGTTGTGCACCAACCTAGCAGCATGTACATCTGCTGACTTGATCCAGGACCTTTCTTGAGGGCCATACCATTTCCAAACCACAAGATATTGTAATTGTTCTTGGTACCAACAGGAACCTAAGATCTTCACAACCTCAAACTCCACTCCCTGAGCAGTTTGCACAGGTGGAGTCGTGGGAATCTTGGCATGGAAATGATTAAGCATTAACGGCTTAAGTAAAGAAACATTAAAAGTGTTTGGAATTCGAAGATTAGGCGAAGGTGTAATTTACACGCCACATGGTTAATGACCCATTTGATCTGGAATGGCCCAATGAACCGAGGGGCGAATTTCACAGTGGGCACCCTGAGTCTCAAATTCTTAGTTGAAAGCCACACGCAACCAGCAGGGGAAAACTTGGGCACAGTGGACCATTTTCTGTCTGCAAAGATTTTATAGTTATGCGATGCGTTTCTAAGGGACAACTGAACTTGTCTCCAAATCTGCGCAAAATGTTGTAAAGCAGAACTGGCAGTGGGAACTTCCATGGTGGGTGAGGACTGGAATTCGGGGATGCGTGGGTGTAACCCATAGTTGGCGAAGAAAGGACTTTGTGGGCAAATTCCGCCCAGGGTATCAAATCTGCCCAGTAATCTGGAGAAGAGACAAGTATATTCTGAGGAAGGTTTCCAGGTTTTGATTTACCCTCTCCATTTGACCATTCAATTGCGGGTGGTAGGCTGAAGACAACTGTAATTTAATTTGCAAAGCTCTCCAGAAATGGACCACGAATTGCACTCCACAATCCAAGACTATCTCCTGAGGAAGACCATGCAAATGAAAGATCTCCTGAATGAATAGTTGTGCCAATGTAGCAGGAGTTGGAAGATGTGGCAGAGGGACAAAGTGAGCCATGTTAATGAAATGATCCACTATGACTCATAAGATGGTAAGCCTTTTAGATTCTGATAAATTAGTGATAAAGTCCATTGACAAATGTGACCATGGTTTGACTTGAATTGAGAGAGGATGTAGTAACCCTGCAGGAGATTGTTGTGAATTTTTATGCTGAACACATTTGGGACAGGACTGTATAAACTCTTGCACCTCAGTTTTCATGGAGGGCCACCAGTACTTTCTTTGAAGGAAGGAATGTGTCTTATGAACACCAGAGTCACCAGAAAAGAGGGAATCATGAGCCCAGGATAGTAATTTGTTCCATAGTTCTGGAGCAACAAACATTTTTCACCGAGGAGTAGGAGAGACTTCAGTGGTCGCAAAGGCCAGAGGATTGAGAATAGGATACTCTTGCATAGAGGTTTGCCCCTCTTTTTCCAACCTGGAAATGGCATCGGCTTTGGTGTTTAAAGATCCTGGGCGATATTTCAACATAAAGTCGAAACAGGAGAAAAATAGTGCCCAGCAGGCCTGGTGAGGATTCAAGCAATGGGCCGACTTCAGGTATAGGAGATTTTTATGATAAGTGTAGATGGTTATTGCGTGTTTTGCTCCTTCTAACAAGTATCTCCATTCTATTAGAGCCAACTTAATGGCCAAGAGTTCCTGATCGCCGATGGAGTAGTTCTTCTAGGCAGGAGAGAATCTCCAAGAAAAGAAGCCACAGGATACAGGCTTCCTATCCGCAGATGTCTGAGACAAGACTGCTCCCACTCCATAGACTAATACATCCACCTCTAGGACAAAGGGTTTCTCAATGTCAGGTTGTAAAATAATTGGTGCAGAGGAGAAGGCTTGCTTGAGTGTATTAAATGCTGAAAGAGCTTCTGGAGACCAATCAGCCGGATTGGCTCCCTTTCAGGTCATAGCTGTGATGGGTGCTACCAGTGGCAAATGCAGGATTTCTAGAGGGGGGTTTCCAAATGCTTGATTTTAGAGTGAGTGTGGCCAGTCCATGAAGAGGGCATAACTAGCACTTATCCAGCTTTAATATGTTACATACAAAGTATATTGTGTTGCATAATTCCAG
The DNA here is from genome assembly GCA_031769625.1 of Taudactylus pleione. Classification (NCBI taxonomy): domain Eukaryota; kingdom Metazoa; phylum Chordata; class Amphibia; order Anura; family Myobatrachidae; genus Taudactylus; species Taudactylus pleione. Next base: position 5,144,615 of record JAUIMM010000126.1, on the reverse strand, counting down.
CATATACAGGACCAGTGATCACAGTAAGCCATTAGATACGGCAGTAGGCCATCCTGTCTAAGCAGAATTGTCTTTTTTTCAGAAATGGGCATCATTCCTGAGCATTGGAGTAAGTCCGGGAGCAGCAGAAGAACTTAGCACTGCCCTGGACATATATGTACATATCGGTCTCTTTATGTACTGGATAGTGTATTATACAGTATTAATTATTAACCCTATTGATGGTCTATAGCAGTGCACCCCTAACAGTGCATGTTTTTCACATCTCCAAGTTGGGGCACAGGTATATTTATTACTGGCTGACACATTTTAAAAGATCCACAGTTGCTGCTAATGATTTCATTTGTGATACTGAGAAGAACATGCAGCACTAGTAACATTCTATTATATTACTATTTCTATTGTGGTCATGGTGTGTGCTGGGGAGGGTGGTTTCCAGGCAGATGGAAACCCCCCCTGCCTATTATTCTCCCATCCCCCTCGCCCCCCCGGGAATAACATATAGCAGATAGCTGGAATGATCTAATAAATATTATCCTCCCATCCCCCCACCCGGTGGGGGGATGGGAGGATATTTATTAGATAATTCCAGCTGTCTGCTATATGTTATTCCAGGGGGTTGGGGGGGATGGGAGGATTCCTCTCATTCTTCCTCCCCCCGGAATAACATGCAGCTGACAGCTGGCATAATCTAATAAATATTATCCTCCCCCCACCTAAAATACATGGAGTATGGTATTATTAATACATATTGTCCCAGCCTGGCTGCTCCCCCCCCCTATCCATACAGCAGTCGAATGGCATCATGAGAAATATTACTCCTAGCCCCCAAACCGCCCCCCCCCCCACCGCCGCCCGCAAGATCCCTGCCGCAGCCGCTCCCCCGGCAGTATTGTGAGTCATGATCACTGGCTTAAACAATAAATATCCCGGCGCTCGGCCACCTACGTCTTGTGGCTAACACTCAGCTGAGCTCCGGAAAAACTCCACAGTCGAGCGCGCTGGAGTTGTGACAGTGCGGCATGAGGCGCTGAGTCATTCTCCGATCACTGTGCGCCCGGCCTGGGAACTGACTGGAAGGGGCTTGCGCACTGGAGCTTCCCCTACAGCCAGCCCAGGCAGTGTCAGTCTTGGCAAAAAAAAATAACAAATCTTTTGTTCAGCGCTGCTCGCCGGGTCAGTCAGGGGGGGTTTTTAGGTACTTGGAAACCCCCCCTGTGTGCGCGGGTGGCTACAATGGTGAAAAAAGATCTGATAAAGTTCCTGTAATAGTTTTGAAGCCTAAGAATCTTTGAATGGCCTTCAACGAAGTGGGCAGCACCCAATCCTGGATAGCCTTGAGTTTCTCGGTATCCATCCACAATTCTGAACCGGAGATCACATATCCAAGAAATGCTATGGTAGGGACTTTGAAAACAAACTTGGACAATTTCCTAAAGAGATGGTTAGCACGCAATCGGACCAACACTTCCCTCATATGTTGTCGGTGGGTACTGAGATCACTTGAAAAGATAAAGATATCGACCAGGTAGACAATAATATACACGTATAGAACATCCCGGAAGATCTCGTTGACGAACCCTTGGAACACCGCTGGAGCATTACAGAGGCTGAAGGGCATCACTAAATATTCATAATGCCCATCCTGGGTATTGAACGCGGTTTTCCACTCATCCCCTTCACAAATTCTTATCAAGTTGTATGCTCCGTGATGAGAGGCAAGGGATATTTGTTCTTGATGGTAATATCGTTAAGACCTCGATAGTTAATGCATGGTCGTAATTCATCATCTTTTTTCTTGATGAAAAACAACCCCAGCACTGGCAGGAGATGGAGAAGGATGGATAAATCCCTTCTGCAGATTTTCTTGGATATCCTGGGACATGGACTGGGTCTCTGGAATCAACAAAGGGTATGTATGGCCCCAGGGAGGCACTTTTCCAGGCATCAGGTCAATAGGACAATCCCAGGGATGATGAGGTGGCAATTTATTGACCGCTTGTTCCGAAAATACATCAGCAAAGCCCAGAAACTGATGGGGAATATCATTAGAAAGATAAGCCTTAGTGTCCATAACTCGAAACACTCGGTCCAGACATTGATGATGATATTGGGGACTCCAAGACAGAATCTGAGCAGAAAACCAGTCGATATGAGGATTGTCCTGATGTAGCCATGGCAGTCCAAGGACTACTTCATGGGTGGTGGCTGGGCTGACTAGAAACTCTATCTGTTCTATGTGCAGAGCTCCAATTTTCATTCTGAGGACTTTGGTTGAATGGGTGATGATTCAGTTATCTATTCGTGTCCCATTGACTGTAGTGAGAGTAATTGGATGAGGAAAAAGACAAATTGGGACAGCTAATTGCTGAACCATGGACGAGGACTTGAAATTACCGGCAGCACCGGAATCAATTAGGGCGGTGAACTCTAGGAAGTGGGACTCGATATCTTCGATGTAGACAGGAATGAAACACTCTTGATTTGGGAAGGTTTCAGCAAGAACCCCTAGCCTGACTTCCCCATTGCAGACTAGGTCCATCCAATTCCTGGCCTCAAAGAACACTTATTCAGGAAATGTTCTGGGGACGCACAATAGTGGCATCAAATCTGTCACCGTCTACGTTGTTTTTCCTCTTCTGTTAATTTGGCCTGATTCAAATGCATCGATTCTTCATTGGTAGAGGTAGAAGTGTGAGGCTGAGGTAGTGAACGAGCCCTAAGATGGTCACTTCAGCTATTCTCGACACCACGTTCAAGTATACGCAGATCAATTTTGACACTGAGGGATATCAGGTCTTCTAGGTTGTCTCTTAGATCCCATTTGACCAATTCATCCTTGAGTGTGTCTGAGAGACCATTCCAGTAGGCAGCTTTCAAAGCTTTGTTACTCCACTGTAGCTCGGCTGCTACTATCTCCCTCCCTGGTGCCTAACCCTAACCCTTCCCCTAGTGCCTAACCCTAACCCCGCACCCTAACCCTAACCTTCCCCTAACACCCTGTTACCTTCAGGTATTCCAATGGTCAGGATACTGGTGCCAGGATCCTGACCTGTTGGGATTTGGCACCGTTATTTAGACCGCTGGTATCCCGTATGCCGGGATGCCGACTACATCCTGGTAATTAAGAAGTCTCTACCTTATTGCAAGGTGAGCAATAGTGTTGCTCAATTAAATTCACTATGTTTTGAGATCTACTCTATTCATGTCACGACTCTTGGAAATTTGGCCTCCTGTGATGAATCATACATACTCTACAGGCTGAGACCGTAGTAGCAAAAACTGAGGAGGTTTCAGATAGCTTTTCCTCATCGGAGAAATAAGATTAGAATCCAAGTAGATTTTAAGAATTCGAGGTTAATTGAACAAACAGAAGACTGTTGGGAATGATGGGTAGAATCAGAACTAAAAGTCCAGAATGAAAGGAAATAATGAACGTGAGTCTTAAGAATCTGTGATGAGAAGTAGCAGCGTAGTAGAAGTAGGATGACTGGTATTAGTGTAAGAACTCCACGACAAGCAGGACACTAGTCAGATGACACTGAATATCCTCAATAGATGGAAGCAGGAATCCAGAGTCCGAGTCACCGGGGTTCACCCAGTAAGACGAGACAGGGATCCTAGGTCAATAGTATAAAGGTATATCCAGCTAGACTGTGATGAGTTTGGCTTGCAATGAGCATGGGTCTTGAGTATACAAAGGTGTGTCGAACTCCAAGTGTAGTACACTGAGATGCGTCACAGAGATATTAATGGAATGCGCAGGTGTGCGTCTATAGGTGCTTCGGGTTTGTACCCAAAGTAGCGTCTATGACAACAGAGCAGTACACAGAGGTATACAGGAAGTCAAAGACTTGACAGTATCAGGAGCCAAATACTAGGACTTGAGAAGACTTTGTACAGGCACTGAATGAACGTCCATTAAGGGTTGATATAGGCAGTGCCTGTCGCTGATTAGCAGCTGATTCCCAGCAGACCTTAGAGCTAGATCTGATTGGTTGATCCAACATCACATGTCAGAAGCAAGATGGCCACGCCCATGAAACGGCGTCCTCGCTGATGGTATTGGAGGATGATGCATTACTGCATGAAACGTATCAGTCAGCACTGGAGTGAGGGTTTGAAAATGATGGGAGCCACGCTCGGCGCAGTCAACCGAAGTCTGGAGGTACATAATGCCGCTGAGCGGACTTTGCATCGGGACCTGGTGATCACATTCTTGACAATTCAGACCATGCAATCTTCTGGGTTAGAGTATAAAGAAACTGAATCATGCACCAAGTAATGATAATAGCTCCAAAACTATCAGTGTCTCTCCTTAAAGGGGCCTATCCATTAGCAGATAAATTGAACGATAGAACGATATACCGTTCAAACGTTCAATTTATCTGCTATGGATAGGCCCTGAATGATGACAGCTGTGCACTCCCGCGGCCAATAAATTGAATCTTTCATCTCTCCAACAAGTTGATCAATTATCGCATATCGCTGACAGATATTAAAAATATCTGGCAGTTTATATGCAGTAAATGACGAACGACGAAAGACGAAAGAAAAAAATCCACTCCCTGAATGATGTCATGCGATATCGTTCATCGTTCGTCATTTGCCAAAATCTGTCATGTATATGACAGATATCGTTCAGCACAGCCACCGGAATTTTCAACGGATATCTTTTGTCTTTCATCGCTCAGAAAAACATCTGCTAATGGATAGGCCCCTTAACTATCAAATAAGACACAGCTTAGCTGATTTAGTCTAGCAGAGCCCAATGCTGAAGTTACTATGCAGCAGAATGCTGATATAGCAATCCCCTAGCTTGCTGAATACTTAAATGATGCACTAGGTATCCATTCTTAGAATCCAAGTATAAACTTTGCCTCTCTCCAATATTTCAACTCTGTAGTTTGCATATTTTCAGCAGTAGACAACTGAAACTCTCCTTTTTATTAGCGGATACTAGTAAAGCTGTACTCATTTGTATTTTCCTCCATCTCATAACTTGTAGTCTCTGCACAGGACAACTCCCATAAACCCTTTGCCTGTGGCTGTACTCCACTGTATCTCACCTTACTTTACTCAGCTGGTCACTCCGGACAATATATGTTCCTTATTACTTTGATGGCTACAATCTTCTCCTTAGTGAGTTGATACCCTAACTTTGGGTATAGGCTGTTCTAGCATTAATTATATATGGTATCATATATGGTTCTCATTAATCCATATTATGATGGTTGGTTGCTTCTGGGATGCAGTAATGGTCATGGTGAGGACGCAGTTGAAACTACTCAATATGGGTTAGTGCTACTGCTGTTACCCAATAACTTGTGTCCCAAACATTGCTCTCCACTGCATGGATTTCCCCTTATGACAGTGCACCTCTACTGGAGCTCCTATTCGGAATTGTGCTTATGATGGGTATGGCTGAGTTGCACTTACTGGCTAATAGCGCCATCTCCCTCCTCTCTTTACACGTGCATGCAGGGGGGCTTTCTGAGTACCTGGAAACCCCCCCTGGCTGCCAATCCATCACCATGCAGCTGAAGGATTTCAGACAACTGTGTCACTGGCGGCTGGAAGAAAGCTGCCTGCACAGTGCCCGCCCACATTGACATGCACCAGGTCCAGCCATCGCGGAGAACAGAAAGGCAGAAGGAGCAGGGTGGGGGTAGCTCCTCCCACCCTGCTCCTTCTGCCATTCTGTTCTCCTCCACGAAGGAGAAGAAAACTCTCTTGTTGGGGGCACTCGAATGTAAAGGTTATAATAAGAATAATATATAAAAAATAACTTTTATTAGATATATTTTAAAATACCAAAAACAAGTCTGAGCCTGTTACTTATTGGCATTACTGTTGGAATAACAGCTATAAATTATCACAAGCAGAACACGAACATACATAGAACATAAGACAACATATAATACAATACTTATCACAATTATGTGAAGCTAAGTGAAATATTACAAATAGGTCTATAATTCTCTGTCTCATACAATATTGAGACCTATATAAAACATATACTAGTTCAATGACCTCATAATGTCATCATAGCACAATGGCTAATCAGAATTACGGCAGAAGCATACAAGGAAATCTTCTAGAAAAGAATGTGATAATAACCATACAATATTCAATATAGGTTACGTGAGATATCACAGCACAATAACACTGAACAGTAATCAGAGAAATACAATGATAAGGGGGTCAGATGAAATAATAGCTGACCCTGCAAATATCAAAATGAATATAAGTAAATCACAGGTTGTAATGAGAGGCAGATCACACGTAGGTCGCCTGTGATGCCACCCAGGTACTTGTAGACAGTAAGGTTATAGGAAAAAGTAAAGCTACTCCTTTATGTGGAGTTTACAAAATAGCAGCTGCTGCATGCCATTGTATAACCATTGAATGGCATGTGAGCGTACTATAAAGGTACTCCCAGGGTAGGGAATAAGTACAATGAGTATCTGCTGTTGGACTGCGTTAAAAAGAAGGTCCTGGTGTAAACATTGCAGGAATATATTATATCCTGTGCTCAAACTATATCCCCCTATTCCCCCCTTCCCTGGTCATTTATGCTCCTCCACGAAGGACAAACTGCATGACAGCAAGAAGAGGTCAGTTATTGTACAGGGGCTATTGTACTGGGCTACAGAGGGTTAATCGCAGGGGAGATTCTCACCTCCACGATCTGGGTACATGAAGAAACATGAGTCAGCTGATGCAGGCATGCAGGGACTGCACACACTGGGGAGTCTTCTGCAGAGCTCCTCCCTGCTGCTGCCTGGCTGTGTCACAGAACAGGCTACTCTGACTGGAAGCAGCAAATGTAAGTGAAATCTACAAGTTAAATGCTTGTAATTTGATTGTTCCAGTAGCTGCTCCTAATGCACAGGGGAGGCACAGTATGCACAGGCACTAGCAGGGATCCCCCATCCCTACACAATCAGATGCAGACCCCCTCCTCCCAGCCACATCCTAGAGCAGCAACAGGTACCTGGAGCCTTCTCCCAGCAGTCTCCATTCATGATGTGGAACTGGCCCCAGTCCAAAATGCCCCCCATGCAGGGGGGGGGGGGGGGGGTGGCTGTGACTAGTGTCTGTTTGGCTTGGGTGTAGTTGTCACCTATCATACATGTTACTAACTTACATGCAGCTAAAGGTGGAGCCATGCCATAGCCTGCTCCAAAGTCTGTGTGTTCCCCTACACCAGCTCCCTGTCCCCTCCATACCCACCCAATTCTAATCGGCATCACCTCCCTGACACTTTCATAGACTCCACTACTTCTCTGCATCACTTCCCCTGACTTCTGCATTACCCACTGGGTCCTCACCTCACTATACCCAACACTACCTCTCTGCATTACATAAATGATTTTTCCCTAAATAGCACTACATCACGTAGCCCTAATTGACCCTCCATACCTAGTACTACTAAACAGATCACTCCATATCAAGCAGTGCACCTTCTTCTTCCACTTTTCATAGTCATAAACGAATCATAATTCAGCTTTTCTGCCCAGAAGGCAAAGTTATCTTCAAGCAACAATTTTCTATAACTATTTATAACTTGGATCAGTTAGCGACAAGTTTAAATGATAAAAAAAAATCAAATTGTGACCATCCTCAGTTGCCATAGTGTATTTGGGGCTAAATAGCTTGATATACACACAACAGCTAGTGTGGTGATGTAGTGTAGTTATATAGTGTGGGGAGGTAGTGTAGGTATATATAGTGTGGGGAGGTAGTGTAGGTATATATAGTGTGGGAAGCTTGTGCAGTGATATAGTGCAGGAAGGTAGCGTAGTGATGTAGTGTGGAGAGGTAGGGTGGTGATGTAGTGTGGAGAGGTAGCGTGGTGATGTAGTGTGGAGAGGTAGCGTGGTGATGTAGTGTGGAGAGGTAGCGTGGTGATGTAGTGTTTAGAGGTAGCATAGTGATGTAGTGTTTAGAGGTAGCGTAGTGATGTAGTGTGGAGAGGTAGGGTGGTGATGTAGTGTGGAGAGGTAGCGTGGTGATGTAGTGTGGAGAGGTAGCGTAGTGATGTAGTGTGGAGAGGTAGCGTAGTGATGTAGTGTTTAGAGGTAGCGTAGTGATGTAGTGTTTAGAGGTAGCGTGGTGATGTAGTGTGGAGAGGTAGCGTGGTGATGTAGTGTGGAGAGGTAGCGTAGTGATGTAGTGTTTAGAGGTAGCATAGTGATGTAGTGTTTAGAGGTAGCGTAGTGATGTAGTGTGGAGAGGTAGGGTGGTGATGTAGTGTGGAGAGGTAGCGTGGTGATGTAGTGTGGAGAGGTAGTGTGGTGATGTAGTGTGGAGAGGTAGCGTGGTGATGTAGTGTGGAGAGGTAGCGTAGTGATGTAGTGTTTAGAGGTAGCGTAGTGATGTAGTGTTTAGAGGTAGCGTAGTGATGTAGTGTGGAGAGGTAGGGTGGTGATGTAGTGTGGAGAGGTAGCGTGGTGATGTAGTGTGGAGAGGTAGGGTGGTGATGTAGTGTGGAGAGGTAGCGTGGTGATGTAGTGTGGAGAGGTAGCGTAGTGATGTAGTGTTTAGAGGTAGCGTAGTGATGTGCTCCCACTGCCCGCCCGGGAGATCTTCTCTGCACATGATGTTCACACCCCTTGTAGTGACAGACATAAAGGCCCTTGACAAATTTCAGCTCCAGGCCCATGTGGACCTTAATCTGGCACTGCTGGTAATGCAGTTTGAGTCACCTGGTGGCGGGTTTCCATGGGAGTGGGATGTTCTTTTATAAATTATGCTGTGCTAGTTTGCCTGCGTTCATATTTTTAAGTGAAAGCGGTGTCTGTTAGTGTATGTGTGTGTCTGTGTCAGTGTGTGTGGTTCGGTATTTGGAAACCCCCCTTTCAAAATCCTGCATTTGCCACTGCTCCTGTCTGCCAGACTCTGCCCTTGGATGCATCTGCTGCCTCGACCCTGGTCACCTCAGCCCACACCAGCCACTCTGCCGATGATGCTCTCCTCCTGTCAGAGGTATCCCTCCACCGGGATTGTCCCCTCCAGCGTCAATAGGGCAGAGTGAGTACCGCTGCCCCCTCAGTATCCACTGCTCCAGATTAGCTGCCTCTCCGGCTCTGCCCCCCTGCGGCCAGCAGGCACTGAGGAGAGAAATCTGCAGACTTGTCATCAGTTGCTGCTAACAGCTCTTATTAATCTCTCTCTGAACTTGGCCCTTCTTTCCCTGACTGGAACCCAACCACTCCCAGCCATATCACTCCACCCCTTTTTCTCCAGTGCATCCAACACTCTGTAGCACATCCTCACCACAGAGAAAAAAAATCCATTGATACTGGACCCCATGTTTACTTCAGTTTTATCATTCATTTAATTTATTTTGAATGATTTATGACCTCTGAAGAATACTTTCTCAAGACACTGCAATCCAAAACCAGAAACCAATTGTAATTTATGTGCAGAAACCCAAGGCAAACACTCAGCAATTAGCTAATTTATAGATTTAGTACAAGTTAAGACAATGAAAGCACATGTCTGGTTGGTGTCACAATCCAGTGCAAGAAATTCCTCTGTGGAGCACAGAGAACTTGGGGGTTCAGATGGCTGGAAGGCAGCTAGGGAAGTGGCAGTCCTAGTTCCCTCAATAAAGGTCAAACCTGGGTGTTGACTAGACCTAGCCAGAGGTGCGGAGTATAACCCATGTCGAAGGCGGATGATTGGCTGAGACCAGATCTCAAGTTAATATCGGGCGATGCCATTTTATGTTGCCCCTGACGACGCCATCTTGTGTCGTCAGCATGAAACCATTGTGTACAATGCTAATATGCTATTATTAGCATTGTGCGACTGCATTGCTACCACATATTGTTAAAAGTCCTACCATACCCCATACGCACATTAAATCATACATATAATATACAAGATGCATAGCGCACAGTTGCGCTGTTTATTAAAACACTCTGCACATAAAAAGCACCATGCATATTAACGACTACACGCAATATCCTTACACTTACACATACCATAACTTATATAAAGGTTCCCTAAGCATTACGGTTAATATTAAAGGTTATATATGTTATCAAGTCTATTGTGAAATACATATATTTGGTATCTGAGGTTTAGTACATGATAAGCAGACCATGTTTGGTGCCATTCTAAACCACTGTTTATTTGCAGATTTCCAGTTCCATCGGCAAGGAAATCACAACATGTGTTTGCAAGTTATGGATCATAGAGAGATAGGCATTGAAATGTACTCTGTAATGTAATGTTTATTAGCCAGTTTAGACTTGTTCTTCGGTGGGCAAATGCACACAGAGAGCTGTTGGAGGGCTGAACTATTACAATACAAACTGACCTATGAACTGTATTGTAACAGAAGAACCAGGAGGAAGAACCAATGGGATTATGCCAACTCATTTCGTATTGCCTATCTCTGCAAGGGTACATATGCAAGCACTCTAGATCTGGTAGTTAGTCATCTTTCTGTTGGCGGAGGTTTCATAGTTGATGCCGGGAAATCTGGATCCAGAGCGCATGTGTATGTATCGACTGTACCTTGTATTTTGTATAACCTTTGCACTAATTGTGTAATAGATCAAGGTGTGTAATTATATGCTTTCATGTGAATAATATCTTTTTGTGCTTTGGAACCACAATCAAAGTCTGGAAAGCAATTATTTCTTGTGCATACGCAACGCTAAATAGCAACATTAGGGTATAAAGATTAATAGGAATTCATACCCACTCGGTGGTCTTCACTGGTGACCCCCTCCAATTGGGTATTGGGTTTCACCGCACCGAGTAAGCAGGTTGCGGCCCTCTGGCTAGGTACCTGGGAGAGACGAGGACACTAGAGGAACACAGACGCTGGTGAATGAACTTGTTACACTGGAAACTTGACACTGGGGTAATCAGCCTAGTAGCTGAAGAATGTAACTCAGGGATTTCAGTATAGACAGCTGCTGCAAATACCACAGGTAGTAAACTTGATAGTATATTTAGTCACAGAATAATAATCACTGCAGACTAGCTGTGGGATACGCTGAGAGAAGCAACCTAGAGCCTGGAACAATCAGCCTAGCAGCTGAAGCATGTAACTCAGGGATTTCAGTATAGACAGCTGCTGCAAATACCACAGGTAGTAAACTTGATAGTAGATCCAGTCACAGAATAATAATCACTGCAGACTAGCTGTGGGATATGCTGAGAAAAGCAACCTAGAGCCTGGAACAAACACTGGCATCACAGTCACTGGAAAAGCGAAGTTGAACAGCATCTTCATGTTCCTGGAATGAGAATATATACCCCTAGGTAGCTGGTCATTGGATCAGATGATCAGCTGATTGACTGCAGGGCTACCATTGGGGGAGACTAGTCAGATGATATGGACCAACATGGCTGCACCCATGTCCGCTACCACAGGAACCAGGAGGCACACACGTAAACCCTAGCAGACCCCGGTGAGAATACTCAGCCAAGATTCACCTACACTCCCAGTGACTGAACACCTAAGCCCAAGGATGCTGATGCGGAGGTGATTAGTGGCCGATCCCAGGCTGCATCCTGACAATTGGTTCCTATGAGGTTTAGCACATCTGCACTTTATTGATTCCCAATGGCTGCATTTAGCATATAAAGGACCTCATTCAGAGTCGGTCGTTGCGGCCGCATGGTCGTACGCCACCGATGTTCGCTGAACTGCGCATGCATAAAGTTCGCAATGCGCGTGCGCAAGCTTGCTGCTATGATCAGAAATTTCTCTCTCCTTGAACACAGCCAGGTCAGTAGTTTGAGTGACAGATTGAGGCGTTTGTGGGTGGTAACAGGGGAAGGTGCTTGAAAACGGGGGAGTGGAGATCCGAACGCAGGCGTGCCTAATTATGCGAACTGCGTTTTATGGGAGTGCATAATTAACAAAGTAGCGTCATGGCACATGTGACATGGGAGGTTTTTACACTGACATGATCGTAGAGCTTAAGAGAGGGTATGGTCAACCTTAAGCTCTACGACCAGTTCCGATGGTTCTCGATGGTCTCGATTAATCCTTATATGCCCGGAGATGACGTGTAATGCGTACGAGAAGGGGGCGTATTTTTTGTCTTCCGGCCGCTTCCTCCCCTTGGTCGGCCAGCTACCGATCCGAACTTAGGGACGGAACTTGCGAGGGAATTATTTGCATATCCGGCCCCTTTTTCCCGTACGACCGTGCGGCCGCAATGACCGACTCTGAATGAGGTCCAAAGTGCTGTAACATTAAAGATTACTCATATCTATAATATTATATACATTCATAATGTCAATGACAATGATGGAATTTTGATATTGTGAATGTTGACAGAAGATTTTTGATGATTTTAAGGTTAGGGTAAGGCAGTGGCTAGGGTTAGGGTTAGGGCTAGCGTTAGGCAGTGGTTAGGGTTAAAATGTGGACAGGGCTAGGGTTAGGCAGTGGTTAGGGTTAGGTAGTGGTTAGGGCTATAGATAGGGTTAGGCAGTGGTTAGGGTTAGGCAGTACTTTGATCTAAGGTTAGGGTTAGGCAGCGGTTAGAGTAAGGCAGTGGTTAGGGCTAATGTTAGGGTTAAGCAATGGTTAGGGCTAGGGTTAGGCAGTGGTTAGGGCTAATGTTAGGGTTAGGCAGTGGTTAGGGCTAGGGTTAGGCAGTGGTTAGGGCTAGGGTTAAGGTTAGGCAGTGGTGTGGTTAAGGCAGTGGTTAGGGCTAATGTTACGGTTAAGCAATGGTTAGAGTTAGTGTTAGGCAGTGGTTAGGGCTAATGTTAGGGTTAGGCAGTGGTTAGGGCTAATGTTAGGGTTAGGCAGTGGTTAGGGCTAGGGTTAGGCAGTGGTTAGGGCTAAGGTTATGGTTAGGCAGTGGCTACGGCTAATGTTAGGGTTAGGCAGTGGTTAGGGCTAAGGTTATGGTTAGGCAGTGGCTACGGCTAATGTTAGGGTTAGGCAGTGGTTAGGGCTAGGGTTATGGTTAGGCAGTGGTTAGAATCAGATTTAAGGTTAGTTAAACTGTCTTTAAAAAAACACATTGTCAACATGTCGAATGTTGACATGTACAATGTCAGATGTCGACATTTTGTTTCACGTCCATATAAAACTAATATTTCATTATTTTTGTATAATCTTTTTAATACACAGAACATGACCCCATTTCAGCCTTTCATTAGTGTTGTCTATCAAAAATCAAACATTTCCAAACCACTAGTCAGCTTGTATGTTGCACTACCTGGCTCTGGTGTTAGTGGTAACTGTTCCAAAGCTTGTCCAGTTTGGGTATGTGTTTGGCAAGGTTCGATACTGACTGTCCTAGCACGGGGATTGGCCCATCATTGTCATCTTTACAGTACTTCATCTACTTAACAAAAAAGTCTTATTTCACAAGCTTGAAAATATGTCTTTGCTCCATCTTAGCCAACAAGTGCTGAAAAATCAGGGCTTTTTCTAAATATGATTATGGGGGTCGGGTGCACTCTCTTGAAGGTGCAGGGCAAGGTGTGACTTGTACAATGAACTGTGTTGTGTTGAATAATTTATTCAACACAACATGGTTCATTACAAGAATCATAACACCTTGCCCTACACCTAGAAGAGAGTGCACCCGACCCCCATAGTCAGATCTTTTTCCAAACAAGATCAGATACTCCTGTAGACATTGCAGCACTCCTCTCACCTCCCCCCTTTTACCACACACAAACACACATCCTTTACCCCCTCACCCCCCTCTACCCCTCTCACTTCTCCCCGTTCCCATCCCCATCATCTCCTACCCTCTCCCTCCACCTCCCCCATTATCCCCCGCCCATACCCCCCATCACCACATTTTGAATGAGCGCGGTTCACCCCATTACCTTTTTCTGATTATTTCTACAACTAAGTGGAGAAGTGACAGGCGAACTGTTACCCACAACATGTGTAAAAGTGATGGGGTTTAGTAAAAAACAGACTCTACCTACCTATCTTCTATCCCCATATCCTACCCTTTACTCTTTTAAAATACACCAAAGCTATTTTGCTGTCATTAGTTGAGAAACTTCACCCATTCTGTATTCTGACATCAAATTCATGGGAACCAGTCAAAATACAGAGAGTCGGGATGCTGACGCTTAGAATGCCGATGCCGGAATCCCGGCACCTGTCAGAATCCCGGCACCAGCATCCCGATGGTAAGTAGGGAGAAGGTTAGGGTTAGGCACTAAGGGGGGAGGGATAAATTTAGGGTGTAGGGAGTGGGAGTTAATGTTTAGTCACTGGGGGGGAGGTTAGGTTTAGGCACTGGGAAGGGAGGGTTAGGATTAGGGATACGGAGAGGGGGAGGGTTAGGATACTGACCGACAAGTGTCGGTATCCTAACCCTGTTGGGAGCCTTTGTTAGGATTTTGACCGCCGGGATCCCAAGCGCCGGCATCCTGTATCCAGCCTCAAATTTACATGTGTTGTTATTAGGGATGAGCGGGTTCGGTTCTCAGAGAACCGAACCTACCCGAATTTCAGGGATCCGGGGCAATCTGAGTTAAGCTCGGATCTCCCTGCATGCCCTGGATCCCTCTCCCGAGCAGGCTTAATGCTGTTTGGCTGATAGAGCTCTCAGCGTTAAGCCCATTGAATATGGGCACAGGAAGCTGAAAATGCCACCCATCCCCTGCTGCCTGACACTGCTGGCACCCCCCGCTGCCAGCACAGCTGACACCCCCTGCTGTCGACCCTGACTGACAGCATCCCCCACTGCTGACACCCCCGCTGCCGACACTGCTGGACACCACCAGAAGCCATGCACTTCCAACACCATCAGGACCCCCACACTGAGGACACCGCTGGCACCCTTGCACTGCTGCCCCACATACTGAGGACACCTTCAGCATCCCCACACTGTCAGCACACATGCACTGAGGACCCCGCTGGCACCCCTGCTTTGCCGACACCACTGGCACCCTGCACTAAGGATGCTGCCAGCACTACTGCCCCACGTACTGAGGACACAGTCAGCAACCCCACACTCCTGGCACTCTCACACTGAGGACACCACCGGCACCCCTGCACTGCCGACACTGTCAGCACACATGCACTGAGGACACCGCTGGCACCCCTGCTTTGCTGACACCACCGGCACCCTGCACTAAGGACATTGTCAGCACCTCTGCACTACTGCCCCACATATTGAGGGCTCCGTCAGCGACCGCGCACTGCCGCTACTCCCACACCGAGGGAATCCCTGCACTGCTGACACTGTCAGCACTGCTGCACTGAGGACACAGCTGGCACCCCGCGCTCTGCCGACACGGCCGGCACTATGCTCTCAGGACACTGCCAGGGGCCCCACTCTGCCAACACTGCCACACTGCCAACACTGACAGCACTTCAGCATTGAGGACACCACTGACACTCTCACATTGAGGACACCACCAGCACCCCACACTGCAAACACTGCTGTCACAGTCTGTGCACTATTGGTGTATCCAACCCACACTGTATAGCACACTGTATCCGTGTTGGAACTTGGAAACTGAACTGTCACATATTAGTGCCGCCCACTGTGTCGCTTAGCTTAGTCAGCCAGCTAGCTGGATGCAACCTTTTGGCATTAACTAGATGAAAAAAAATCGATATTGTGAGGTGGTCAAAATTGATTGGAAATGACTGGAAATAAATGTTATTGAGGTTAATAATACTGTAGGAACAAAAACAGGCCCATTTTATGTGATTTTATCTGTTATTATGATATTTAAAAAAAAAATCCAGATCCAAAACCAAAACTATTTTAGCCAGCAATAACTTGTAAGCAATAGGGGTTATTTATGTCAAAGTGCAGGTCCAAAATGCAGATGCAGTTTTATAATATCACTCCCATTTTGTGGTAAGTCTTGTATGTTTCTATTAAATATATTAATTTGCAAATTATAACATCTTTCGGCTTTACATTAGAATCATAAACAAAAAATATTGCAGCATAATGACAGACAAGCATAAAGTACAAAGTTGTAGTTAAACGTCACTATTGTATTAAATTTTTCATATACAAATTTTCAATGCTTTAAAAGTTTTCACGTAATGTAGAATCTCTAAAATTAAGGATTTAGGCCCTGATTCAGACTCGGTCACTCTGACAGAGCGCTCGCTCTGAATCAGGGCCGGGTTTTTTTTTTTTTTAGAACGGCCTCCTGGCCGCTCGCATAGCTGTGGGTGACCACCCACAGCTACAGCGAGCGGCCATGATGATGGTCGCGATGGTCAAGACCATCGCGACCATCGGGCTTGCGACGAGACCCTTGTGGTAGGGTCTCGTGGCGGCAAACCCCAGAGAGCTTTCAGCTCTAACAGAGCCAGAAGCTCTCCACATGAGGTTAATAATACTGTAGTAGTATTATTGTCGTTTTGGGGGCCTCCCCCAAACGACAGGCGTTCTCATGGAAACGCCTCCATTTGGGCAGCCACCCCCCCCGGCCCGCCCACCAAAGGGGGCGAGCGTCACTCAACATCGACAGCTCACCCCCTTTGTTGCGACACCCAGAACGACGGAGTGCCCGTTGCTATCTGGGTCTCGCGCATGCTCACGACGGAGCCGGCTCCATCGTGCCCATGCGCTCTGGGCCACCATCAACCCAGTTGCGAGCGCTCAGGGTCTGAATCAGGCCCTTACTTCCCAACCTCCTCCTAACAAACATCTAGGGCAGGGTGCATGAACCATCGCATTTTGGATGCAATGCATTCCGCCAATGATCGAATGCATTTCAGCGTTTAGTAATGGCATATGAACATTTAAGCAAAGGACAGCTCTTCCAATAAGAGCTGTCATTTGCGGTGTGGGGACTTCTGGGTTTATTACCCTTATGTCCCTCTGGTGTCTTTCTGCGCATGCGCGGCCAACGGCGAGCTGCGGGGTCTCTGGGAGGGATCCTCTCAGGGAAACTCCAAAAAGAAGCTCAGGCTTCTATTAGGCAACGCCATCTGGTTTGCATTCTGGAGCTTGGTGCATATACGAAATGTAGTCAAATGCATTTTTGGAGATTTGGTTGCATTTATGCCTTTGATGCAGGGGTTGGCAATAGCGGGCCTCCAGCTGTTAGTGAACTGCAAATCCCAGCACGCATTGCAACATTGTTAACATGGACAAATAGCAAAACTGTGGCAGTGCATGCTGGGATGTGTAGTTTTAAAACATCTGGGGTGCCACTTATTGCCCACCCCTAGTCTAGACAGTAACATCAACAGTTTTGATCAAGTTTTGTTTTTAGTGTTGGATCTTAAAAAATAATAAAATGAGCCTATTTCTCATGAGGTTCCCCTAATTTTTCTAAATAAAATAGACTTTTTCTTCTATCGAACTATGGCCCTCATTCAGACCCACTCGCAAGCGGGCGCACGTACGTTAGGCGTACGTACAAAAATATTTAAATTCAATGGCTCGCTCGTATTTTCGTTCGCATCTAAAATTCCTCCCTAAACTCCGGCGACCCCTCCTCTAACTAACGAGCGTGCGAAATAGCGAGCGTACATCCCCGAAATGGCTTGAAGGGAACGCACGCACAAGTGAAACCGGAAGTGGCCTTGTCAGATGTCGATTACCTGCTCCTTTATTCTGCCTACCTCCCTCAATCGTATCATGCCAATCAATGTATCAATTAGCTTAATTGTTTTTTTTTTTTCAACACAATGCAAGAAACTTTACTCTTGTCCGTGTTTGTGTTTACCCGCAGAATACGTACGGATGGAACATTCGCTTTTATTGTTCAAAAAACATGTGAACCACAATTAAACAATTGTTCTATTGCTGTGGATCCCCGCATATTTTCCGGGGTTCATTTCTTTATTTAAATTTGCAAACGCATGTCACTGCATCAAGCCTATCATAACTCTCCAGAGATTTCTGGCCCTGTTGAACACATGACTCATACACTAACCAATAAAATTGCTCCTGTTAATTTCCAAAATACATTAGCCAATCAGAAATTTTGGCCACACTTTATCAAAAATGTTTTGTATGAAAAACTCCATTGCCATCATGAGAGCCTCCGCATTCACCAGGCGCGAGCTGCTGGTGCTTACGGAGGTGATGGATAGGCGGATCACCAGCCAGCCTCCACCCATCACCAACCGGCAGAAGCGCTCCGCGTATGCGGAGGCACGGTCCCGCCTGCGGTCGTTGGGTTCACGCCGCAACATCGGGCAGCTTGAGCGCAGGTGGTCAGACCTGCAACGGCGAACGCCCCGCTTGCTGGCATGCTTTCGCATGCAGTTCGTTGAAAGTAAGTGTTATGTATTGTGGTTTTCATGTTTGTGTTTGTGGGGCAAACTGCGTGTGCATGTTTTCCTGTCTGTCCTATTATTTGTCCTCATATCTGCGTGTGCATGTTTTCCTGTCTGTCCTATTAATTATTTGTCCTCATATCTGCGTGTGCATGTTTTCCTGTCTGTCCTATTAATTATTTGTCCTCATATCTGCGTGTGCATGTTTTCCTGTCTGTCCTATTAATTATTTGTCCTCATATCTGCGTGTGCATGTTTTCCTGTCTGTCCTATTAATTATTTGTCCTCATATCAGCGTGTGCTTGTTTTCCCTCTATTTCTGTTTTTTTCATTCTACTCCTTTTTGCGTTTTTTGTTGGTGGTTTTTTTTTTTTAATTTTGGCCCCGGATTTGCCCAGAAACTAACCTCAATTTGTTTGACATATTTTAGGAGGACAGCCAAGACTACGCCGTCACCGTCCGGCCAGACGGCGTTCCCGGCCACTATCCCCAACCCCCAGCCAACACTCCACCCCAAATATTTCCCCTATACCCCACTCCTCCCCAGCCTTCCCAGACCCTCTCCCGGAACTGTCGAGCCTCCTTCCCCTCCGTCCCACTTCCCCCTCTTCTCCACCCACCCCTCTTCCAATTACCCCCTCCCCGGAGTCCATCATTACCCCTCCCCGTTCTTTGGGGAATGAAGGCTCCTCCAAGGAGGAACATGGAGGGACTTCCGGAGCTCCCGTTTTGGCTCCCGGTATGTTTTTATTTCTCATTTTTTTTAACCACAAACTGTTTGTATGTAATCATGTGTCGTGCCTTTATTCGTGCTTGTTTGGTTTACTTTTGGTGATTTAGCAGTTTGCCTTTACCTCTTCCTGCTGATTTCAACATACACATATCACACCTGTGTGAATTTGTACATAGGCCTTGTATTTTTGCCAGCACCCCCTTTTTGTGTTGGTTTTTTTTTTTTCGGTTTAGGAGTGATTTCGTTGTGTTTTTGTTTTTTTAATGTGGCTTCCCTATTGTTTTATTAATCCACACACTTTTCTCACCCACAGAGGAACAGAGGCGTCGGCAAGAGGTGGAGGATTGTGTTGGCCAAATGCGCCAACATGTAATTGGCCTTCTTGTGGCCCTTGACCGGCTGTCTGGCATCCTTCGCCAGTAGTTTTTTTTGTTTATTTTCGTTTTGTAAATAAATTTTGTAGTTCTAATATACGTTCTGGCTCATCCTTTTTTTCTAAAACACAAATAGTTTTCCCTGACATAAGTAGACTGTTCCTGCAAGGATTTCCCTTTTTTAAAAGTTAGATTGTATTTTGTATTTGTATGTTAAACAGCCACAAGAAACACATAACAGTAACAATGTCATTTCCCTTTTTGGGTGTAGTGTCAATTAGATATTTCGCTATTTTACAGGTTCCTAGTTGGTGTGCAAGCTGCTTAGGCCAATCTTCAAAATCCAAAGGTTTGGACAGGCTTCCTTTTGGTGTGGGTTGGGAACCTGCAAACATATTTCAGTTTACATCAACTGGTGTCAGTACTGGATTACCCCCTAGTCAATTGTAAGGTGTGTTAACCTGGTTCCACTTGCTGTTAACGTCCAAAAAAAGGAAGACCATTTCACTTTCCAAACATTTATTCACAACATAAATGAGAAATCAAAGTGGTCAGTCCCAAAACAAAAAAACAGTGATAATCTCAAATACAACACATACAAATAAAATATTTAATTTAAAAAAACAATCAAGAACTGGTTGACGAAGGACCATGCCAACATGATTCCACAAACATGGCGTTGCGATATGCGTTCCAGAATATATGGACAAAATCACCAGATCCAGGTTTGGTAAGGGTAGCAGGAAGTAGTGAGCGTTGGAGTGGCAAAGATTATGTGAACAAACAGAAGATGGTGAAAAAATAAAAAAAAATTAGATGTTCGCAAACAAACACAAACACATTAGGTATAAACACTGTAGTTTGGGTCAAACTTACCTAAAAAATCTGGCCACCACATCATCGCGTATGGCCCCCCCACATACTGACCTCCGACCAACCTCGGGGGGGCCATCCTCAGGTAAGGCATCCTCTGGCTGCATTGGGACACCACTCCTTATGGCGATGTTGTGAAATATCCCACACAGGACCACAATTTTCGACACCATATCCGGCAAATACATGAGCTCGCCAGCAGAGCGGTGGAGGCATCTGAATCGGCCTTTTAAAAGGCCGATACAGCGCTCCACCACTTGCCTGGTGGCTGTAAGTGCGGAATTATACTCACTTTGTGGGCCTGGTGTGGGAGCCAAATAAGGAGTGAGCAGCCAGGACATGCAAGGGTATCCACTGTCTCCTGTGAAAAATAAGAGACAACATCAGGAACACTGTGTATCAAGCTTAACATTGTTATGTACTAAAGGTCTCCACTTACCCAGAAGCCACGCATCACCAGCTTGTAGGTTGGTTAATTTCTGCCATATCCCTGATTGCCGGATGATGAAGGAGTCATGTGCACTTCCTGGTAACTTAGCATTCAGGGACAGGATCTGGAGGGAGGCATCACATACCACCATTACATTCAGGGAGTGATAGTGTTTCCTGTTTCGAAATATTGCCTCCAGCCGTGCTGGAGGCTGAAGTGGTATGTGAGTACCATCCACAACCCCTATGATGTGTGGGAAGCCAGCTATTTGGTAAAAATTGGCCTTGGCCACACTAAGGGCACCCATATCCAAAGGCATTTGAATAAAATGATGGAGGTGCTTGAAAAGTGCCTCCATCACTGCCCTCAGGATCCGGGAAAAGGAGGATTGGGAGATGCCCGCCACTATTCCCACCGTTGTTTGAAACGATCCTGAGGCACAGAAATGTAACACCGCCATAAATTGCGTCAGTGGTGGTATTGCTGTTGGACTGTCAATTTGCCGCTCAAGATCACTTTCTATTAATGAGAGAGTGTCTATGATGATTTTGGGAGGTAGACGGTAGCGTCTTAAAACCTCATCATCGGGCATTCCAAAAAGGGTGACACGTGTTCGAAATATCTGGGGCCTTGCATGCCTACGATGCCTACGCCTGGGATGAGATTGAGGTTGGTCGGCTTCCGGGAGCATGGCCAGAACAATCCTCCCCAGATCAACCTGAAATTCCAAAATTTAAAAGTAAGGCTTTTGACCCACCCCAAAACTATATTAAAACAACTTAGCTTGATGATACCATCCATTGCTGCTTACATGCCGGGGTATTGTCATGATACGTCCAAACTGAAAATAAACAACAAAATTACTTGACACATTTCACTCTGTGCATTTTTGTGGATACATTTTGTGCTAGACCAAAGTTCAAATATGCCAAACACCCATTTAGCAAAACCGCAAAGCGACATTTAACACAGTACATCAAAACGGGTCGAAATGTTGGCTCAAAAAGCGAAAGCTAAACCATCAAAAAGTTAGAATGATTATTAAGCTGTTTAAAATGCGCTAATTAGTTCGCTAATACAAGTCACAAGAGTAACTACTAAAAATGTGCTAATTAGTTCGCTAATACAAGTCACAAGAGTAACCACTAAAAATGTGCTAATTAGTTCGCTAATACAAGTCACAAGAGTAACTACTAAAAATGTGCTAATTAGTTCGCTAATACAAGTCACAAGAGTAACTACTAAAAATGTGCTAATTAGTTCGCTAATACAAGTCACAAGAGTAACTACTAAAAATGTGCTAATTAGTTCGCTAATACAAGTCACAAGAGTAACTACTAAAAATGCGCTAATTAGTTCGCTAATACAAGTCACAAGAGTAACTACTAAAAATGCGCTAATTAGTTCGCTAATACAAGATAAAAAATGGACTTACCAAGAGCAAATATCTAAGATGCAAAATCAAAAGGTCTTTGGGGTCGAAAATAAACAAAATCTAAAATAGAATAAATTAGGTATCCAAAAATTACAAAATATACGAAACACAATGAAACAACAATTGAACAAAAGTTAGACTTCACAAAACTTACCAAATCAACAAACGAGGTCCCAAAAATATAAACCAACAAAGATAACGGAAAAAAAAACGCAAATCTAACCAACAAACGATTCTCCAACCTCCAACTCCTTTCTACACAATCAATAAACTCCAGCCAAGATAACCTCCAACAATCCAAAAACGCCACCTCGACTTGAGACACACCAAGCCATAAATAGTGTTTCGTTTCCCGCACAAATTAAGGAGGGATCATAGGGCCGCACAATCAATGATGCGGCCGCAAAATAAGGACGCATGTATAAATACGTCACGAAAACACATTCAAATTCTGGTGTATTTCTTGTTTGGACCGCAGACATGGCGACAGACCAGGGAAAAAATGACCAAGAGTCAGGCGGTAAGTCTTTCATGCATTTTCTATCAATGATTAATTTGAAACATAAGATGAGGCAAGTTGAGATTTTGTGAATTCTGTAAATTTACACAAATAGGTGAGGAGGATGACATGGAAGAGGCTGCTGGGCCCAGTATTCCGGCCAAAGCGGCCAAAAAAAAAAGGCAGCCACATTTCACAAGAAAGGAGATGGAGGTTTTGATCCAGAAGTGTGTGGACATCCTGCCACAGGCAGACAGGAATATGAGTCTAAGCCAGAAGTGGAGAATGTGGGAAGAGGTAGCCGTTGCGGTCAATACGGTGGGTGATTATGTCCGTCTAGCCCGGGATGTCAAACGGCGGTAAGTAAACCCTTGCCCCCCCTAAAAACAAACCCCATTTTAAACCAAAGGATAATGGCTTCCATTTTTCCCCACAGATGGGGCGACTTCAAATATCGCCTAAAGCAAAAACTCGCGGACAGGGCTAGGCATGCAAGGGGGACAGGTGGGGGTCCCACCCCTGTGTCATTGGAGTTGACGGATTTAGAAGAGCTGGCACAGGGGTGTGTGCAGCCTGTGGAGGTGTTTGGCGTGTCCAACATGGATACGGACATGCCAGACTTTGCGGCTCCTCATGTTGGCCCAGGTAAGTATTGTGATGTCACCAACTCTGAAATGCTATTGTGCCAATATGTAGATTCTAATGTGAGTCTTTTCTCATTTTTCCAACAGAGACACAGGCGGATGAGTCTGCTCCAGAGGGAAGCCTTGGCCGCAGAATTTCTGCTGGCTCTGCAGGGGAGGAACCAGTACATCCGGCTGAGGACCCTGCAGAAGCCAGTCCAGGGCGTGCCCCCTCGCAGGCAGTGGGCCTCCTCACAGAACTCAATTTCAAATCGGATTTCCATACGGAGATTCTGCAGAGGATGGACGCCAGTCTGCTACGGGTGGCTGAGGCCCTGGAGCAAAATGCTGCGGCCAACGTGACCATTGGTCAGGCCCTGGCGGAAAATACCAGGGCCAACATCCGCATCGCCGATGCCCTGGAGCAGCTCGTTCGCCAGCACATGGTGGAGCCGACCTCCCTTCCTGCCGGAACATCAGGATCCTCCACCTCTGGCACAACATCAGCCAATCCTCCAAATGTGCCTAGCCCTGTGCCTAGTCCAGAGGCCACAACATCTGCCTCTGGACAGGCCAGCCCGATGGCATCCCGGACCCGGTCTGGCGCCCACCCTCCCCCATCCAAACGGGCGAAAAAACGGTGACAGCAATGGCGACTTTTCCCACACTCCTTCTGTGCTTGGCTCATATTCCTTTCTGGTCAAAACTTCCCTCTCCTTTCTTGTGAAATGTTTTTAAGTTATTTTTGTACGTTTATGTTATCAGTTATTGTTTTTTTTATTTTGAAAAAAAGTATTTTGGGCAGAAAAACTAAAAAAAAATATTATGCCAATTGGTTTGTGTTTAAACAATAAATTTATGAAAAAAATCTGACATTGTATTGTGACATTATTGGACAAATGGGTTACATTTAATCCTGGCCCTAAAGGCAAAAAAGGACACCAAAAACCATTTCATTTTTATAAAAAAAAGGCCTCTTGAAGGAACGTTTAAAAAAACACATAACGATGCAAATTGCACATTAAAAAAAAAAAGGGGAGCTAATTAAAACATGATGACATTATTGTCACAATAGGCCATAAACAACAAATTGAGGCCAAAAAAACCCCCAAAAAATGTACGCCAATTGATTGTGTAATCCTGACATTAGCAGGTATGATTTCCACCTGCGTACGGTTTTGTGCTATCCCAATAAACTGCTTTCCAAACACATACCAAGCCGGTTTTCAATACAACACTAATTGCTTTTGTGACCGCCCGCGATTAATCGCTGCAACATCGTGGAGTCCCGGGACGGAGGAGAAGGCCATCGCCAATGTGGTCGAGTAATCCAGACCCTAAACTGTGCGAGCATTTTGAAGGGAAAGAGGATGTTCCAGTGACGTATGTGACGGTCCGAACACATTTGACGTTCGCATCTGCTAATGTATGTACGCCCCAAAAACGCCTCGCCATGCCTGCGTTTTTCCATCTCCACCCCCGTCAACACCCAAAAACGCCCTGTTCTGTCAATCACATTTGACATGTCACTTCCTGTACGCTATTTTAGGAACGACAGATAAAAAGCTCGCAATCTGCCGTACGCACATGCGCAGTGTAACACCGACGCATGCGTGGTTAGTCAACATCGGAACGCAACGAGCGTACTGCTGTTTGCGAGTGGCTCTGAATGAGGGCCTATGGCCCTCATTCAGAGCCGTACGCTCTGAGCAGAGCGCACGCTCTGAATGAGGGCCGCCCTCCATAAAAATGGAGCGTCCTCCTGGACGCTCGTATAGCTGTGGGTCACCACCCACAGCCTATACGAGCGTGCAGTATGATGGCCGCGATGGTCGTGACCATCGCGACCATCGAAACTGCGAGTCAGAGCCAAAATCACTCCCACTGACATCACTAGTGATGTCAGTGGGCCGGCTTCTGACGGGAGGCGTTCCCTTGGGAATGCCCCCATCAGGGAGGCACGCCCCCGGCACGCCCACCAAAGGGGGCGTGCTGTCAATCAACATCGACAGCACGCCCCTTTGATCAGACACAACAAGCAAAGGACTTCCTTCGCTCGTTGCGTCTGGCGCATGCGCACGACGGAGCTCCCTCCGTCGTGCGCATGCTCAGTGCTGACCATCGACCCACTTGCGAGCGGACAGCCGCTTGCGAGTGGGTCTGAATCAGGGCCTATATTATTTCTAGAAGTTCTGATTTCAACAAAGCCACGTTATGTAACCATTGATTCCAAATATGATACTTTGCCACTGTAAGTATAGTTACAGTAAAGACTGTAAATACATTTTTAAGCAGATTTTCCTCACAATCCAGGTTACATATCTAAAACTTTTATCACTTGACAATGTTTATTCATGTAAATATCCTTTTCTTCTACAAAATATGAAATTTTTCTACAAAAGTAGGTGAAAATTAAGATTTGGGTCCTCCATCTTCTCTTTTCTACCGCTGTTTCACTTTACAGTAGGGGTGTGCACCGGCCACTTTTCGTGTTTTGTGTTTTGGTTTTGGATCTGGATCTTTCTTCGTGTTTTGGATCTGGATTGGTTTTGCCAAAACCACCCTTCCGTGTTTTGGGTTCTGGGTTTTGGGTTTTGGATCTGTATTTTTTTTTAAAAAAGCATAAAAACAGCTAAAATCACAGAATTTGTGGGTTTTTCTGCTCCTATGCTATTATTAACCTCAATAACCTTAATTTCCACTCATTTCCAGTCTATTCTGAACACCTCACAATAGTGTTTTTATGTCCAAAAGGTTGCACCGAGGTAGCTGGATGACTATGCTAAGAGATACGAGTGGGCGGCACAAACACGTGGCCATCTAGGAGTGACACTGCAGTGGCAGACAGGATGGCAGTTTGAAAAACTAGGCCCCAAACAGAACATAATGCAAATAAAAAAAAGAGGTGCAAGATGGAATTGTCCTTGGGCCCTCCCACCAACCCTTATGTTGTATAAACAGGACATGCACACTTTAACAAACCAATCATTTCAGCGCCAGGGTCTGCCACACGACTGTGGCTGAAATGATTGTTTCGTTTGGGCCCCCACAAAACAAGCTGGCTATTAATCTGTCCCTGCACAAACTGGCTCTACGGAGGCAAGATGTCGTCCTCATCCACCGATTCCTCACCCTCTTCAGTGTTGTGTACATCCTCATCCTCACAGAGTATTAATTCGTCCCTGCTGGAATCCACCACCACAGGTCCCTCTGTACGTTCAGGAGGCTGGTCTCCCTGGAAGAGTTGATAATTCATTATTATGAACATCATCTTCTCCACATTTTGTGGAAGCAACCTCCTACGCCTTTTGCTGACAAGGTTCCCGGCTGCACTAAACACTCTTTTGGAGTGCACACTGGAGGGGGGTCAACTCAGGTAAAATAAAGCCAGTTTGTACAGGGGCCTCCAAATTGCCTCTTTTTCCTGCCAGTACATGTACGGACTGTCTGACATGCCTACTTGGATGCTGTCACCGATGTAATCCTTTAACAGACGACGCACGCTTGTCGCTGCTGCTTTGAGGATGCAGGTGCGGCTACAGCCCACACAATTCACAAAGACAGAAAAAAAAGAAGAATTTTTTTATTGTTTGTGGAGTGCACTTTGAGGGTTACACCACCCTTTAACAGACAGACGCACGCTTGTCGCTGCTGCTTTAAGGATGCAGGTGCGGCTACAGCCCACACATTTCACAAAGACAGAAAAAAAAAGAATAATTTTTTTATTGTTTGTGGAGCGCACTTTGAGGGTTACACCACCCTTTAACAGACAGATGCACGCTTGTCGCTGCTGCTTTAAGGATGCAGGTGCGGCTACAGCCCACACATTTCACAAAGACAGAAAAAAAAGAAGATTTTTTTTATTGTTTGTGGAGCGCACTTTGAGGGTTACACCACCCTTTAACAGACAGACGCATGCTTGTCGCTGCTGCTTTAAGGATGCAGGTGTGGCTACAGCCCACACATTTCACAAAGACAGAAAAAAAAGAAGAATTTTTTTATTGTTTGTGGAGCGCACTTTGAGGGTTACACCACCCTTTAACAGACAGATGCATGCTTGTCGCTGCTGCTTTAAGGATGCAGGTGCGGCTACAGCCCACACATTTCACAAAGACAGAAAAAAAAAGAATTTTTTTATTGTTTGTGGAGCGCACTTTGAGGGTTACACCACCCTTTAACAGACAGACGCATGCTTGTCGCTGCTGCTTTAAGGATGCAGGTGCGGCTACAGCCCACACATTTCCCAAAGACAGAAAAAAAAGAAGAATTTTTTTATTGTTTGTGGAGCGCACTTTGAGGGTTACACCACCCTTTAACAGACAAACGCACACTTGTCGCTGCTGCTTTGAGGATGGAGGTGGAATCTAGATGGGATTTGGAACCGGGGACACACTACCTCCAGCAATTGTCTAAATCCCACTGCACTAATGGCGGATACCGGACACACGTCTAACACCAACATAGCAGTCAAGGCCTCAGTTATATGTTTTGCTTCAGGATGACTGCTGTCGTACTTCATCCTCCTCGCTAGGGACTGTTGGAGGGTCAATTGTTTAGTAAAAGTAGTGGTGTTCCTACTTCCTCTCTGGGATGATGAACAACACCCAGCAGCAGCAACAGCACTAGGAGGAAGTGGTTCTTGATCTTTCCCTATTTTATTTTTATCGGAGAAAGTTTGGTCCTCCATTTATGTTATATTGATATATACGTGCGGCTAAGGCACACACAAACACAGAAAATATTTTTTTATTTTTGCTGGAGAGTAGTGCACCTTGTGGGTTACACCACCCTTTAAGAAATGAGCCAGCCGGCCCTTTACTTATGGGACACAGGCGCATGCTTGGCGCTGCTCCTTTGTTGATGCACGTGCAGCCACAGTGCACACAATTCACAAACACAGAAAATATTTTTTTATTTTGTTTGGAGTGTACTTTGGGGGTTACAGCACCCTTTAACGGACAAGCCTGCCGGCCCTTTACTTATGGGACACAGGCGCACGCTTGGCGCTGCTCCTTTGTTGATGCACATGCAGCCACAGTGCACACAATTCACAAACACAGAAAAAAAAAATTATTTTGTTTGGAGTGCCCTTTGGGGGTTACAGCACCCTTTAGCGGTCAATCCAGCCGGCCCTTTATTTATGGGACACAGGTGCACGCTTGGCACTACTTTGTTGATGCATGTGCAGCTACTGCGCACACAATTCACAAACACAAAAAAATATATTTTTTTATTTTGTTTGGAGTGCCCTTTGGGGGTTACAGCACCCTTTAGCGGTCAATCCAGCCGGTCCTTTATTTATGGGACACAGGCGCACGCTTGGCACTACTTTGTTGATGCACGTGCGGCTACTGCGCACACAATTCACAAACACAAAAAAATATATTTTTTTATTTTGTTTGGAGTGCCCTTTGGGGGTTACAGCACCCTTTAGCGGTCAATCCAGCCGGTCCTTTATTTATGGGACACAGGCGCACGCTTGGCACTACTTTGTTGATGCACGTGCGGCTACTGCGCACACAATTCACAAACACAAAAAAATATATTTTTTTATTTTGTTTGGAGTGCCCTTTGGGGGTTACAGCACCCTTTAGCGGTCAATCCAGCTGGCCCTTTATTTATGGGACACAGGCGCACGCTTGGCACTACTTTGTTGATGCACGTGCAGCTACTGCGCACCCAATTCACAAACACAAAAAAATATATATTTTTATTTTGTTTGGAGTGCCCTTTGGGGGTTACAGCACCCTTTAGCGGTCAATCCAGCCGGCCCTTTATTTATGGGACACAGGCACACGCTTGGCATTACTTTGTTGACGCACGTGCGGCTACTGCGCACACAATTCACAAACACAAAAAAATATATTTTTTTATTTTGTTTGGAGTGCCCTTAGGATCCAAAACCCGCGAGACCCGGAAGGCGGGATGATGACGTTTTGCCTCGATTTCAGATCCGAGTCAGGCGGGAAAAGTCGAGCCTGACTCGGATCGGCCTCGGATCGGGGGGGTTCGGATTTCAGAAATCCAAACCCGCTCACCCCTACTTTACAGTCTCTTCGCAGCCCGTCTTCAAGCTGCACATGCGCAGCTAAAGGACGGCGCTGTGAAGTGTCCAAGTAATTGTAGCAGGAAAAAAGTGCCCTATTCCAAAAAGATGTCTCCTTAAAAAGAGCAACTTTTCGAAAGTGATACTCAAGTATAGGAGTCATGATAAATGGCTCAGATACTCGGATTGAACTCGCAGTTCAAGCCTTAATTATCACAGGGGATATTTTTATCACAATGAATAAGGCCCTTAATGTCAAATCTGAGCATCATGAATGGATAGCCTTCTACATTTAATAGCACATAAAAAAGGATTGAAAAAAATAAATCGATAAAAACTTTAAGACATAGTAAAGCAAATAAACCACACTTAATATATTATCCCATTAGGTATAAATGTTGATATCTCACAGATTCCATTGTACACTTATTATTTATGCAAAATATTTCCCCACATTCATATTCCTTCTCGCATTAAGGCTTCATGGAACAAATGTTATGTTCTCTCAACGCGGTGTGTGTAAGTTACTGTTGGTCCACAACCTCAGAAAGGTTTCCTCTGTTTCCATATTTCCACCATGAAATGCACCAGGACAATGATGGGTCTGAGTCTTTCAGTACAGAAGAGATAATGAAAAACTTCAACACTCAAAAATAACACAAGTAATAAAATGCTTGAAAACACAAAGTAAAATATGTAATAAAGAAAGTTTCCCACACTATAAAGAATTATTGAAGGCAAACATGAGGTTATACCAAGCAATATTTTCTAGTAATAAAGTTTAAATTAGTGAAGGAGGTTGTTCTAAAGTAATACTAGAATGGGCTTTGAAATTACAGTTTTACCATTTACAACAGACTAAAATGTCAAACAGAATAATTTTACTATACATGCTGTGGGCATCCGCTCTATGTTATGTGCTCAGCACCAGATTATCAATGTGGCAGATGGAGCTACGACTCCAGCCTCCATATAAAAATATGCCCCTCATCATGACAGCATGCTGATGACCAGTGGTTTGTGATTTATGGCTACATGGTTGGCCGTAAATCACAAATGATACAATTGTTATACTTTTACGTTATTATACAGACATTAGGGCTGATAGTGTAAAGGTGTAACCACCCACACAGCACTGCTCACACCTCCTCTGCTTCTCACAATAGGCCCTTGAACATTTTCAGCCTCATACTGATGTGGCTCTTAATCTGGCCCTGTATGTGCTATGGGCCTTATTCAGCGGTGTACGCTCATGCCGTCCTGCTGTTTATGTGTACGCAGCTGCTGTGTGCAAATGTGGCAGCCGCTGGGATTTGTATTAAGACTAGAGATGAGCGGGTCCGGTTCTCTGAGAACTGGACCCACCCGAACTTCCAGATCCCACGTGACTTGGATCTCAAAGCAAGGAAAAACGTCATCCTCCCCCTGTTGGATTCTCGCGGGTTTTGGATTATATAAAGGTCCCTGCGAATGGCGCAATTTTCACTCCAGCTGTAGAGAAAGAAGCTAGCAGACATAGGGGTCTATTTACTAAACAGTGCTAGGAGACAGAGTGAAAAGTGATAAGGTGCCAGCCAATCAGCTCCTAACTGCCATGTCACAGGCTGTGTTTGAAAAATGACAGTTGGGAGCTGATTGGCTGGCACATTATCACTTTTCACTCTGTCTCCTAACACTGCTTAGTAAATAGACCCCATACTCAGTCACTGTCAGTCACTCAGTGTGTGTGTCCAGTCGGGGTCTTGGCCTGAAGGCTGCTGCTGTGTTGTCCATAAAGGGGCTTAGGCTGCAGTATTTAAAGGGGGGCTTCCTTCAGTGGGTGCTGCAGCCAGGGACATATCTATAATGGGTGCAGGGGGGCCCAGCATCGCACACCCTGCACCCATTGTATTAGTTACCTTTCCGAAGTCCCACATTGGTGTGGGGGTCCGGCGCTGGAAAGACTTTTTGGAAATGGCTGCTGTCGTTTGCGCATGTGCAGTGCAGGGAAAATGGCCGCCGAGCCATTTTCCCGGTGACCTGCGCATATTCAATAGACTCTGGCACACTCTAGTGCCCAGAGTCTATAACTCCAGCGCTGGCAGCGCACAGCTTAGTGAACTGCCGGCCACCAGACAGAGAGGAGGGGGCCCATGTCGGAGACTGCACACGGGCCCCCTCCTCTCTAGAAATGCCACTGGCTGCAGCTGCTGTGTCACTTGTCCTGTCAATTAACTTTGGCTGCTGCTGTGTTTTTGTCCTGTCCATCAGGCTAGGGCTGCAGTCCATAAAGGGGTGCTGTGTTGTCCAGGGAGGGTGCTCTGTCAATTAGGGGTGCTCTTCCCCAGTTTAAAAAAATATAAAAGTGTTTTTGTTTTGTGTGTGTGCGTTAGCAACTTAGCTGCTCTATTATTGTACGGTGACACTGACGCAGTTTATCGCAGTGGCGTAACTAGGGCAGGGCGAGCGTGGTTCGTGCCCTGGGCGCCGTTGTACCGGCCCGCCCGCCCTAGATAGCCAGTGTAGCGCCGACCGCAATGAGTGCGGTCAGCGCTACACATTTGCACAGGACCGGCACTAGGCTTCCAGCGCCTGTCCTGTGCTGCACGCCTGAGCCCGTTCCCTCCCCCTGAGCACTTGCCCAATAGCGCCAGGAGGCGGGCTCAGGCTGTGCATAACACACGCATCGCCGCCAGCGCTGGCGGCGATGCGTGTGTTAAACAGCAGCCAATGAGAGTCAGATAGACTCTCATTGACTGCTGCAGCACCCACTGCAAGAGCCGGACTTCCGTCCGGCTCCTGCGGTGGGTAATGGGACTGATGTCATGACGTCAGTCCCATAATGCTAAGCGCACCAGCCCGGGCGGACTGGAGGGCGGGAGCGGCATCGGCATCGCGGACAGGAGCAGCGTGGAATCAGGTAAGTATATTTTTATATATATTTATTTATTTTTAAACCTATATGCTCCACGGGGGAGGGGTTGGCTACTACTGGGGGGGACATCTACTGGGGGGGACAACTACTGGGGGTGCCATTGGGAGGACCTCTACTGGGGGGGGGACTACTCTACTGGGGACTACTACTTGGGGGGGACTACCACTGGGGGCATTCTAAAAGGGGCCTGGTATTACTAGAGGCACTGCACTCGGGAGACCACTAATGGGGGCAATAATAGGAAGGGCCACTACAGGGACCACTGGATAGGGGGGGGTCACTACTGGGAGCCTGCATCAGGGGGACCACTACTGGGGGCACTGCATGGGAGGGGGGGACACTACTGCTGGGGGCACTATATAAGGGGCTTACTGCTAGGGGCACTGCGGGGACCACTACAGGGGGCACTAGATAGGGGGGATCACTACAGGGTGCCTGCATAAGGGGACCACTACTGGGAAAACTGCATGGGGGGGACTACTGTTGGGGGCACTATATAAAAGGGAACTGCATAAGGGGATACCACTACTGGGCGCACTGCATTGTGGGGACTGCTACTGGGGGCACTGCATAAGGGCGAACACTACGTGGGGGACTGCATTTGGGGGGGCCACTACTGGGGGTACTGAGTAAGGGGAACTAATTGGGGGCTGTATAAGAGGGACCACTACTGGGGATACTGTATAAGGGGCACTACTGTGGGCCTGCATGAGAGGGACCACAACTGCATACTGGGGGCACTACTGGGGTTAAGGTGCATATGGATAGGAATGTTCAGTTTGAAAATAAAGGGGTGTGTCATTTTTAAGTGACCACGCCCATTTTTTGGCCTCGCGCGCCTTTGGCGCGCACACATGGGGGGGGCTCCCTTTTCAGATATGCCCTGGGCACCAAATACCCTAGTTACGCCACTGGTTTATCGTCCACATATTTGTGACTCTGCAGGTGTCTGTCCGCACTCGGCAGGGGTGCTTTGTTGTCCATCAAAAAGGGGTGCTGTCTGTGTTGTACATCAAGGGGCTTCTGCCTCATTCAAGGGTGCCTTTCCCCAGTGTAAAAAAAAAAAAATACTTTTTTTTGTGTGCGTGTGTGCATTAGCAACTTGGCACTGCCGCAGTTTATTGTCCACGTATTTGTGACTCTGCTGGTGGTCTGTCCACACTTGGCAGGGGTGTTTTGTTTTCCATAAAGAAAAAAATTTAACTTTTCACTTCTTTCCTCTATAATGAATAAATTATTAGTCTACACGCCGACTACAAGACCACAACAAAGTGCTAAATAACGTGCATAATATATAAAACATAATGACATCAGAAACGCCTCAGCTGAGATTCACATAAACCTATTTTCAAAAGGTGAAATTAGAGGATATGGTTTAAAAAATTGAATAAAGCAGCTGAAACTGCGTCCTCTGATATAATGTCCCTACTCCCTACCTGAATTTCAGCAAGTCAGAGGGGCAACTCCATGCAGGGGGGTGTGGTGTTATAGACTAAAATGGAGCTCACATCCACAAAAGTGGACAATGAATCCCGAATCTAACAGGGAGAGCAGCTGTAATTTATACACAACACAGGATGGGATGCCAATATAGGCTTGCGTGCTGGTATAATCTGGGGTGATGTTATAGCTGGGGTAATAATATAAACTGGGGTTATAGGCTGTGGTGATGCCTGGGTATAAGACCAGAAAAGCCACGTCTTGGGTGTGGAATTATTTTAACAAATCCTGACAACAGATGTGAAGGCATCTGTACCATTTGTAAACCAAAATTAGTAGAGGTAGGGATGTTAACCACCTAGGAACCTCCACCCTGTTATGTCATCTGCAGCGCATCCATCAAAAATGTTTTTGCAAATGTCAAAAGCTTTGGCTAAAAAAGTAACAACAAGCATCCCAGCATCTGCTAGCTCCCTTCTCTCTGCTAGACACAAGCACCTGTCATCTTCACCACCAACACCTTCATCAACAATATGCTCAATCATGAAGCGACTGGTTTGTTTTGGCTCCCACAAAACATGCTACCAATGGGCATCTGACATTGCTGGCAATGATCTCTACATGCTCAAACTGGTTTACAGAGGCAAGATGATGTCACCACCATCGTCATCATCTGATTCCTCACCCTCATCAGTGTATACATCATCTTCACACAATAGTAATTTGTCCCCAATGGAATCCACCATTACAGGTGTCTCTGTAATTTTTGGACGTAATTGGTGGTAAAGGTCTTTCTCATAAAATTTTTAGTTAATTTTGATGAACATCATCTTTTCCACATTTCGGGGAAGTAGTCTCATAGACCAATCACTGACAAGGTTTCCAGCTGTGCTGAAAACTTTCTCTGAGTACACACTGGAGGGTGGGCAGCTCAAGTATAGCAAAGCCAGTTTGTGCAAGGGCCTCCAAATTACTTTTTTTCTGCCAGTAGTCAAACGGACTTTCTGACATGCCTACTTAGATGCTATCATTAACATTTTTTAAATAGTCATCAACCATTCTTTGAATGGTGACCATATCAGATGGATTTACGGTAGAGGTCTCAATTGTAGGCAATTCTTTTAGACCCAACCAGATGTCAAAACTTGGTTGTGTTTACTCATCTGCATCACCAGTGGGTGTTTTAGGAAAGTTTGGTATTTTCTCGGCAGATGCACTTGCTGGAGAAACTGAAGGAGAAGCCATTGCTGCCTCAAGGGCCACTTGAGCTGACAATTTGAATACCAACAGCTCTTTGCGTCTCTTCAGATCTGTGTCCATTGGGAAGAAAGACTAAATGTCTTCATCCCTTCTGGGATGAAAATCCACTCCCAGCAGCAGCAGCAGGCATAGCGCTCAAGAATTCTCAAGAAAGACACAACGTAAGACTTAAACCTTAAATCTTAAATGGTGTATTTGCTCTGTTCGGCTTGTCCACATATCTGTGGTTAAGTGGACAGTGGATACAGTGGCATTTTGGAGGCCACTAATTAAGGTTTATTTATGTCCCTGTACAGGTTGGGAAATGCTTTTCTAGAGAAGTGGAATCTTTGCAAAGGATTGTTTAACAGTCATTGTTTTTGAAATAACTTTTAGTAGTCTTCCTGGTCCCCTTCTGGGATGAAAATCCACTCCCAGCAGCAGCAGGCATAGCAGCAAAGGATTATTCTGGGGCAAGGACTGATGTGAATGAGTAAAATATTTTTTGTAAATGCCTCCCCTCATGCCCTCCCCTCTTCCCTCATAAATTTGCTTCGGAAACAAAAAATGAAATGAAATTTACTACCGATCAACACTTAGTTTCCCTGCCTTCAACTACATACATACTCCAACTCCCTCAGGCCTCTTGAATAATAAAAACATTTGTTTCCTGATGTGCCATGTTGGAAGTTGAACTGCCACATGTTTGTGCCGCCCACTGCTGCCACTTAGCTTAGTCAAAAGAATAAACGGTAAAAAGGTAGCGCTATATAGAGTATTCTAAAATTCCTCTATCTCTGGATGCTACAGCTGCTGCAAACAATAGCCAGGTAGTGTCCTGGTGATATATAAAATATGGATCTCAAAGAAATAAGCAGCGCTTGTAGCATTCAATTAATAGGGAAAAAGATATTTATTCATACATAAGTCAAATAATGAATATAAAATATATACAATATCAAGAAAACTAAAAATAGGAGAATTGATTCCCCACATATACTTTAAAAATCACAGCCTATACATAGAATAATTCACTGAAGGGTGAAACGATGAAAAAAGATGAAAAAAAAACACTTGCATATATTCAGTTTCTAATAATTAACTTATGTTTAGAATTTGTATCGGAACAATTCCAAAGGCAATAATATCTCTTTTTGTTGGTAGCAAAATTAGTTACTGAGTGAGAGAAGAAATGTGCTCAAGGCAATGTCCCGGTAAATGGAAAGCAATATGGGATAAAAGATAGCCACTGTACAGCCCCTTATCAGCCCTTTAAATGAGGGTAGGTGTCTCACATCCAGGTGGGGGGACAGCCACCTGGGATAAATACCTGTAATGTGAGAGATGTATCACATTGCCTCTGACGAAGCTGTGATACACAGAGAAACGCGTTAGGCTCCTGCTGAAGGGTAACTGATCCAAAGCTATACGCTAAACACCTGCACCTTTTGAAACTGAGCATCTTTTATACACGGGACATCATGCTGATTTTCTAACTGTGACCGGTAATAGTGGCTATTACACATACGGAGCTTTTGGGACCATTACCATCATAGGAAGAGCCTGTCTTTGATGCAGTATACTTAGCCGCATAACATCAGACTTTCTTTCCGGATGGGTGCTTGCAGACTGCAGCTGCCGAACTTCACCCTGCCCGGCTTGGTCACACAGCGAGTCACTACATTTGAGTTATGTGAACTCATTGCCGCTGCTACGGATGTCCTATATCCCATAATATGTGACAAGTCTGTGCCGGGAGAAACAATCACCGCCGGCTGCACTGGGACCTGAGCCTTTCAACTACCAGCTCCACCCGATAACTACACCTGGGACAATACAGGTATTTATCCCAGGTGACTGTCCCCCCACCTGGATGTGAGACACCTACCCTCATTTAAAGGGCTGATACGGGGCTGTACAGTGGCTATCTTTTATCCCATATTGCTTTCCATTTACCGGGACATTGCCTTGAGCACATTTCTTCTCTCACTCAGTAACTAATTTTGCTACCAACAAAAAGAGATATTATTGCCTTTGGAATTGTTCCGATACAAATTCTAAACATAAGTTAATTATTAGAAACTGAATATATGCAAGTGTTTTTTTTCATCTTTTTTCATCGTTTCACCCTTCAGTGAATTATTCTATGTATAGGCTGTGATTTTTAAAGTATATGTGGGGAATCAATTCTCCTATTTTTAGTTTTCTTGATATTGTATATATTTTATATTCATTATTTGACTTATGTATGAATAAATATCTTTTTCCCTATTAATTGAATGCTACAAGCGCTGCTTATTTCTTTGAGATCCATACTTAGCTTAGTCAACCAGCTAACTTGGTGCAAATTTTGGGCCTAAACTAGATGAAAACAATGAGCTGTGAGGTGGTCAAAATTGAGTGAAAATTAGTGGAAATTAATGTTATTGAGATTAATAATACTGTAGGAACAAAAAAATAACCCAAATTATGTGATTGTAGCAGATGTTATAAAAAAAAAATTTTTTTAAATACAGATCCAAAACCAAAACCAAAACACGCAAGGGGCAGTTTTGGCAAAACCAAATCCAGAACCAAAGCACAAAGACATACAGATCCAAAACCAAAACATGGGGGTCAGCACACACATCCCTAATTGAGACACCCACCTGCAGCTTTGCATATCCAAGCATCTGCGTACGACACTGCATCGGTTGTAGATAATTTGATTGGTCAGCATCATTTTTATCACAAGAAAACTGAATAGTGCAGTTTTAAATTATGAATTCAAATATGTGATTATAATATTTCCATCAAACATAGTGTGTTTCATATATTAGTGTTCTTTATGGCCTGTCATACACACATAGACAAACAGGGGCATACAAACAATATGTTCCCATGTAGTCCTCGCCACTCTCCCCTCTCACCTTTATGTGGAGACTCCAGCAACTTCCTCCTCCTCATCCTCCTCCTCATCCATGCAGCCTGACCTTCTGGTGTAGCGCCGACCTCCTGGTCGGGTCAGAGGGGCATGTGTGCTGGGCTCCTCCAATCAGGGCTCAGCACATTCTACTGTGACCCCTGGGTGTCTCTCACCATAGAGGAGCCTGTTAGCACAAGTATTTGTTGTATTCGTTGTTAGAATTAAGGATGTCGCCAACCCCCATGTTTTGATTTTGGTTTGGGATCCGTATCTCCTTCAAGGTTTTGAATCTGGATTTGCAAAACCATCCTTGCGTGTTTTGGTTTTGGATCTGTATTTAAAAAAAAAAAATCATAAAAACAGCTGAAATCACATAATTTGGGCCTTTTGTTACTACACTATTATTAACCTCAATAAAATTATTTCCAGTTATTTCTACTCAAATTTGACCACCTCACACAATATTGTTCACCAACAAAGGCTGGCTGGCTAAACTATGCAACCAACAGAGCAGCGGCACAAACACATGGCAGATATTTCTGTTTACAAATGTTTTCCAAATTAGTAATGTATTAGCAATAACCAATCCAACTAACTCACCAGTACATTCAATAGAAAACAATCCAGGACAGAAATTTACTACAAATCGTACGTGGAATTTCCTCGCTCAAAACAATTAGTCATAGTTAACAAGCAGCAAACAAAAAACCCTAAACCATGTGTTAGGGTTTAGCAACAGCAGACATGAATGCCCCTACACAAGTGCACATGCCCCTAGCACATGCCTATTCTCACTGCCCAATCCATATTCTCCTCCTGGGGGCACTGGGCCACCGATGACTGGCACTCAGTGCCCATGTAAAGCCCTGATCTTTCAGCCTTTTTGTTGAGCAGCTCCCCAAAATCTCCCTGACCATAAAAACAGTGCTCCCTACCTGCGACCAGAAACAGTGTAGGTCGGATACAGTGCGGGATGCATACAATGCAGGTCAGATACAGTGTGGGTTGGATATAGTACAGGTTGGATACAGTGTGAGTCGGTTACAGTGCGGGTCGGATACAGTGCGGGATACAGTGTGGGTTGGATACAGTGCGGGTCGGATACATTCCGCGACACAGTTTGGATTGGATACACTGCAGGTTGGATACAATGCAGGGTACAGTGTGAGTCGGTTACAGTGCGGGTCGTATACAGTGCAGTTTATAGTGGAGGTCAGATACAGTGTGGGTTGATTACAGTGCGGGTCACATACAGTGTGGGATACATAGTGGGCTGGATGCAGTGCAGGTCGGTTATAGTGTTGGATACAGTGTGGGTTGGATACAGTGTGAGTCTGTTACAGTACGGGTCTGATATAGTGCAGGATACAGTGTGGTTTGGATACAGTGCACGCCGGATACAGTGTGTTATAAAGTGTGGGTTGAATACAGTGCAGGGTACAGTGTGAGTTGTTTACAGTGCAGGTTGGATACAGTGCAGTTTATAGTGCAGGTCGGATACAGTGTGGGTTGAATACAGTGCGGGACTGTATACAGTGTGGAATACATAGTGGGTTGAATGCAGTGCAGGTTGGTAATAGTGTTGGGTACAGTGTGAGTTGGTTACAAACAATGCGGGATACAGTTTGGGTCGTATACATTGCAGTTTATAGTGGAGGTCAGATACAGTATGGGTTGATTACAGTGCCGGTCACATACAGTGTTGGGTACAGTGTGAGTTGGTTACAATGCGGGATACAGTTTTTAGTCGGACAGTGCTGGACAGTGTGGATTGGATACAGTGAAGGTCTGATATGGTGTGGGATACAGTGCGGGTCTGATATAGTGCAGGATGGATACAGTGTGTTATACAGTGTGAGTTGCATACAGTGCAGGCCAGATACAGTGTGTTATACAGTGTGTGTTGAATACAATGTGAGTCAGTTACAGTGCGGGTCGGTGTCCT
Source organism: Taudactylus pleione (assembly GCA_031769625.1). Lineage (NCBI taxonomy): Eukaryota > Metazoa > Chordata > Amphibia > Anura > Myobatrachidae > Taudactylus > Taudactylus pleione. Next base: position 5,104,933 of record JAUIMM010000126.1, on the reverse strand, counting down.
CGGTATGTGGGGCAGCAGTGCGGGATGGTGCTGGCAGCGTCCTCAGTGCACATGTGCTGGTGGTGTCAGCAGTGCATGGGTGCCGGTGTTGTCCTCAATGCAGGGTGCCAGCAGTGTCGGCAGTGTGGGGGTGCCGATGGTGTCGGCAGTGGGGGTGCTGTTTATGTCGGCAGCGGGGAGTACCGTCTGTGTCAGCAGTGGGGGTGCCAGCTGTGGGGGGTGAATTCAATGGGCTTAACGCTGATTGACTGAGATTCCCCATTATAGATACACCCCTGAGTCTATGGTGTGCACATGCATATGCAAGTGCACGCCATAGACACGGGCACACTAGTCGTTACATCCATTCCACAATGCGCTTGCATTGCGGGATAGATGAGCGTGGCTACATCTGTATACAGTTAACTGTCCTAACTTGCCATATGCAATGAGGCCTGTCTTGCATAGAGTTTCCTGTACCAAAGAGGTACCAAGGCAAATTGAGTTCCAGTATGCTGGTTGACTATTGCTGGACCATGAAGAGAGACATCCCAAAGGCAAAATATGCCTGAAAATCATCATCTAAAACATTTTAGGTCAGGCAGAATGAGGTGTATATTTATCATTTAGACTTACATAAGTACTAATTTTATAAAACTTTAAAAGTATGTCACAAAACACCCTGTCTGATTGAAAAAATCTTAATGCACATTCGCCTTCAGCAGGAAAAATACATTTAGGTTCAGTTTATTTAGTTCTTGTGAAAGAAAAAAAGTTTATTTTTATAGACCAGTGATCACAGTTCTGGGTGACCCTATGGCTACGCAGAATGACCGCCGGAACTGAGACGCTGGAGCCATTTTCACTGTGTAAGGGATTGCAGATGCAGGCTGTGACACCCCGAAAACTGTTGTGACACGCCTGCATTTTGCCGTCACTCCCCGTTACCTCCCACATATATCAATCAGACTGCGAGTAAAATGTCGCTGTGAGCGACTATTGTAATGTACCTTGACACACGTGCAGTGCAACTTAGACGTATGTGCAGTTTACCGACAATCGCTCACCCGCAAGAACATCGGCATTGCTTACATCTATACATCATGCCCTATGTGTACAAACAGAAATGTGTTGAACATACTTTTCTATAAGAGAATCTCTTATATAAACAATGATACTACAATTATGTGCATCAAATATAAACATCAATACAAGTCTCACACTCCATGCCTTCCAGCAGATCCCAAACAATGAAGGATGGTGGTAATGCTGCACCTACTGATATATATCATTTTTAAATTGTCTTTTACATGGAAAATACAAAATTAATATTGCAAACATTGTCCAGACACAGACAGACTGTGTTATATATACGAAACGTAATGAAAGTTGTGTATGAATTGTGCCTTACAAACACTCTACGGGCCTGATTTATAGTTGGGCGCAGTGTTGATGTTGCATGCCAGCCCTGATTCAGAGATTTACGCAATGCTGATATTAACGCAGATGGAGTGATTGTTTGTAATTGCACATGTGCAAAATCTGTCCTGCGCACATGCAGTGATTGGTTTGTGTTATGCCCGCACAGAGGATTCATAAGCAAAGTGAGTGACAGGTAGTCAGTGTTTGGGGGAGGTAACAGTGGCTGGCTAGGCAAACACAGGCGTGTCTGACTGTTTAAACCATTTTTTCTGCCGAGGGCCATTTTGATATATAAAACACTATTTGCGGGCCCGGTGCAGGCCACACCCCCTCCATGTGATGTCACATGGGGACGGGGCCACAATCGCCAGTGATTACAGCAATGCCTAGAGCATCCTGAGAATGCTCGGGGAGCTGTAAGGGCAGCGGTGTAACTGTCTGAAGTGTCCTAAGGATGCTCCAGGTGGCACTACTGCATAGATTCTGGCCACAGGGTGCCATTATAGGCACCCTGCTTGCCAGATGAGGCTAGCAAAAAAAAGCTCAGACTCTCAGACCAAATGATTCCGGGGGGCCTTATACAGACCTCGGGCCTTAGGTTCCCCATCCCTGGTTTAAACGCTGTTTCATAGGCAGTTCAAAACAACTATTGTGATCCCGCACTGATAACTTAATATATTTTTGTCTCCTTATTCAGAAAGAAGAAATGTTTTGGTACTTTCATGCCCTATGAACTCCATATAGATAATGAATAATACCTGTACATTTTTTTTTTATATTTATTCGACTGGAGGTGCTCCCTGAAATAAAAGGCATTCGGTGTCACTTAGGGGTCTAGTTACTAAGCAGTGTTATGAGACAGAGTGAAAAGTGATAAGTCTGTGATAAGCTGCCAGCCAATCAGCTCCCAACTGCCATCTCACAGGCTGTGTTTGAAAAATGACAGTTGGGAGCTGATTGGCTGGCACCTTATCACAGACTTATCACTTTTCACTCTGTCTCCTAATACTGCTTAGTACATTGGGCCTGATTCAGAGCCGGACGCTCTGACCAGAGCGCTCGCTCTGAATCAGGGCCCTCCTACCTTTTTTTGGAGCGGCCTCATGGACGCTCGCATAGCTGTGGGTTACCACCCACAGCTATAGCGAGCATCCATGATGATGGTCACGATGGTCTTGACCATCACGATCATCGGGCTTGCGACGGAGAACCTGCAGTAGGGTCTCGCTGCCGCAAGCCCTGGAGTGATTTTGGCTCCATCAGAGCCAAAATCACTCCCACTGACATCACTAGTGATGTCAGTGGGGCCGGCTTGAGACGGTAGGCGTTCCCATGGGAACGCCTCCATCTGGCAGGCACGCCCGCGGCACGCCCACCAAACGGGGTGTGCTGTCAATCAACAGCACGCCCCCTTTGGTGCGAGACCCGGAGCTCACCGGGTCTCGCGCATGTGCACGACGGAGCTCCCTCCGTCGTGCGCATGCGCAGTGGGGAACATTGACCCGCTTGCGAGCGTCCTGCAGCTCATGAGCGGGTCTGAATGACCCCCATAGACCCCTTAAATTGGTTACATTTGTTCCAATACCTAATATAATATTTGTGGAATGGTAACATTCAATAATTATAGATAATATACAGTAACAAAGTTTAAATATCATGGTGTGACTCACAGATCATGAAAATAGAGCATCTTGTAATGATTGTAGGAAAATATTGTTACACTGGGGAGGTCAATGATATTTAAGTAGAATTTACTCCTGAACAATTTTCTGAGATGATAAATTATGAATGATACCACCTATCACTTGGATGCCAAATATATGAGAAGTGATATAATTGACGAACGGCAAAGGAAAGTTTTAAATCACTTATCTACTAATCTGACACACATTCTTTTCTATGTATTACTTTGATTTTATTTAATATTTTGCCTAAATATTGGAACACATAATTTTAAAGAAAAATAAAGATAATGAAAGTTTTATTATATTTCTTCAGAGAGTTCGGTACCAATGATTATTTCAACCTAGAATGTGCACTGAATTAAAATCTTGTCTTTTCTCTTGGTGTCTGAATTAAGCTGTTTCATAGGTGTGCATAAATTAGCCATGGTGAATTCCTTCATAGCATGAGAGCTCTTTGCATGTCAAGACAGTCACAGTGTTTGAGACAGGTCAGACTTCACTCAGGAGCTGCATGGCTGCCAGATCTATGTCAATGTTCCCGATGTTTACGCTGATGTATGTTGTCAGATGGATATGAGAAGGCAGCAGTGGGCGTCCTATGCTCATGGAAGATTTTGAAGGCATTACCATATTTTAGCAATTGTGAACCATGAGAGATCGCAGTTGAGATTGCAAAGGGGACATCTCTGAATAAGATCCAAAGTTTTAAGTCTTTGCATTCATCCAAATCGCTTTGTGCATGTGTCCTGATGGTTACCATCAAAACCTGTGGAACAAAACCCTCATAGAGATAACATTTCAGTTGGCATTTCTAGGTGGTAACAGGGGTGGCGTGGTCAGTGACTGTGGTTTTTGCCACAGTTGCACTCAGTGGTATCACAAGGGGGGTGCGGAAGGTGTTGGCTGCACCTTGGTGTCACCCACCGAGGGATGACACCAAGGTGCAGACTCCCCCTCAGTGACAGGAGCTGGGTGCTGCACTGTAGCACTAAGTGCAGCACTTGGCTCCTGACACTGTGAGGGAGCCGGCACTGCACACAGGGCAGTCCGCATCTCTGGAACCCTCCCAGTGATAAGCACAGGACCACAGGGGTTTGGGCAGCGAGGCCACACCCATTCCCACATGGCCACACTCCCTGCAGGAAGGCCACTACTCTTTTATGGCAGCGCGTGGATTTGCCACGTGCACAGCATCCCTCCATGCACCGGCTGACACCACGGGGAGGGACACCACTGGTTGAACTGATTTCAGCTGCCATATTCAGATGGACATTCTGTGTCTCAATAGGGTTGGTGAGACCAATGGTGCATCATAATATGCAAAGTGACGGATTAGCACCGCAGTCGCTGGGTGTCTCTGTTGGAATCCCGTCAGCTGCGGCATTAGCATAAAGACGCATTTGCACTACAGAAAAATACATAGTTACGGCTGCAATAGTGTCCATCTCTGAATCAGGCCCTATAAGAGGAGGTGATCCAACTGGCACCAGTTACAAAAACAACATGTAAATAAAGGTGATGGGGTTGATCAAGGAGACAGATTGGGCTTCTCTAATCATCATTAAAGGTGAGGTGTAGAAAGTGTGTTTTCTCTTGGCCCTCAAAGAGCCTCAGAATCCTGGCTCCAGAATCCCGACTGCCAACACCTACAGCAAGTATTAGGGTTAGGGGGAGGGTTAGGTTTAGGAGTTAGACACTAGGGGGAGGAATAGGGTTAGGCTGCGGGGTGGAGGCTTAGAGTTAGGATATGAGGGGAATGGTTAGGGTTAGGTTGCAGGAAAGGTGCGTTAGGGTATTGGATAGGGTTTAGGTGACTTACCTGCAGGCGTCGGAATTCTGACTGTCAGGATGGCGCTGTCAGTATTCTGACAACTAGCATACCAACCGCCGGGATCCCTTACCCAACCCATTTTACCTACCTCAAATTTGGCTATTTTGATGCACCAGTTACTACATCCATGTTCTTGCAGTCTTAGTGATAATGTGGTAAAGAGAGATAGAAACAGCACCAATGCATGACCTGCTTTTTAATACTCCATTGAAACAAATATCAATTTTCAAATAAAGAGGTGCTACCAACTATAAAGGTCAGATAGTATATACAGGAAAAAGGAATAGTGTAATGGTGGCTGTGGTAGTGTTAGAAAATATTTATATAAACCATAACACACATAACAAGACAACATACTTTATAGCTAGCAGTTTAGAGCTTGCTGTTCTGTACTTATCTCCAGAAACTATGTAGCAACTTAACCAGTATTGGACTGTACTTGCAACATTAGTTGCACCTTGCAGATGTATACTGTTGTCAATCTCTCACTGTGCATTTCCACTGACATAAACTACGTGGAGATGGGGATTAATTATATTCAGTGTGTTATCATGACATCCATTTTATTGCACTTTATTTCCTGAACCGGGTATGTAACAAAATCTGTTAATTATGTTGAAGAAAACAGGGTTCCAAACCAGATCAGGCCCAGAATTTAGCCGGTGCCAACCCAGGAAATTCCCGAGTCAGCACTGTTCACACCGGAGCCGGGTCTGCAGTGACCCAGCTTTACCGGCGTGGAAGTGGATGCTTGGAGATGATGTCATCTCCAAGCACCACTGAAGCCGGCCAATCAGTATGCGATGTGCTCAGGTCATCGTGACCCGGATCGCGCCATTTACACTGCAGGGTTTCATGGGTTATTCCCGTGTTAAACCCTGCAAGTTACCTGGGTTGGATTGCCGGTTCATTCGCTGCGGGAATCCAGCCCTGTCCCTTTTTACATCAAGGAGCTACCCGGGTTAACCCTGCAATAACCTGGGTTTTATCTCTGGTGTATAACTGTCTGTCCTAAAATTAAATTTAAAACATCTCTATAGTTCGTAATCGGTACTAATTAAAATTGTATATGGGGTTATATAATCCTATCATTACCTATAGTTCACTATTATCATGTAATAAACGCTCTCTTGCAGTGTCTCATAAACTATTAAATGGTGATATCCTCTACATGCTGTTGTTCAGAAATGATCAAACAAAATTTATTATAGTGTGGTATGTATCCATATCAGTTACTGAGAGTTATAATTAAATTATGTCAGACACTTCTGCAACATGATATGTCTCAGTATTATTCAGCGCCTGCTGGATCATGCAGTGGCCCTGATTTAATTATTATTGCTTATGCTTCTATTCCACTCTCCACTGATGTGTATTCTGTTGATATATATCATTACCAGTATTGTGGGAAACATACCCTTGTTATCTACGATCTTCCATAGACATTAAGGGATTGTTAATTAGCTAATAAACCCACTGCCAGATATTTAACCTTACAATGTAGTGTGAGAGGATGGTTGTTAAGCAGACACAAACCTCAGATATTCACTCGCATCCTCCTGCCAAGGTTATCCAAACATTCAGTTTCTCTAGATATTATCAATGCTATAATGGTATACAGAAGGCTATTCTATAAATCTTATGTTACATGATTCATGAGAACAATGCTATTGTAGGTGAACTGTTCTGAACCTTTAGTTACTTAAAGAGTGATTATTGTTACATGTAATTCCCCAAATTAATACAGGAGTGCCTCACAGGAATAATTAGTGTTTTATGCCAACAACCACTAGCATGGATGCGGTTGCCAAATGGTATATACAACCCCTAATTAGTATACCGCTCTCCACTGATATGTAGTTGGTATATATAAATGGCAATGATATAAAGCAGGAGCACTGTTTGACATTGATCTAGCCCCACAAAGAGTTGTTATTAGTAAGCTAGTTTAACTGCTAGCATAAATACATTCATATAGAGCGGCGTGAGCAGACTCTTGTTTACCACAGTCATTGATTGAAACAGACATAGGGTCTCATTCCGACCCGCTCGCGAGCGCTGTACGCTTGCAAGCTGGTTGATGTTACCCAAATGCACATGCGCACGACAGAGGCGCCTCCGTCGTGCGCATGCGCGAGACCCGGCGAGCGACGGGGAACGCCTACCGTCTGGGTCCGGCCCCACTGACATCACTAGTGATAGTGGGAGCGTTTTTGGCTCTGATAGAGCCAAAAGCACTCCGGGCTTGCGGCAGACGAGACCCTACCGCAAGGGTCTCATCGCAAGCCCGATCATCCACAGCTATGCGAGCGGCCAGGAGGCCGCACCATTTTCAGCTAGGCCGGCCCTGATTCAGAGCGAGCGCTCTGGTCAGAGCGTCCGGCTCTGAATCAGGCCCATAAGCCTCAGAATTTCTTGTAGCATGAGTCTTGACACACTACCGCAGAGGTTAAACAAACATACGATCGCTCTAAATTGTATACTGCAATACTAATGTAGTTTAGCCACTTGTTATTAGAACTATTCATGAGGCAGTTCTACAAAGTTTATGTTGCAGACTTTAATAGCACAGGGCTGTTGTAAATGAACCGCTCTCAGCCTTTAAGTCCTGCAGAATGGTTATTTTACATATAATCACCCATATTATTGCAGGAATACTTTAAATAATTAGTCGGTGTACCAATAACCACTGACATAATAGCGGTTACTGATGAGGAGTAGTCTTTCATATGGGAGATTGTTGAACAGTAATTAAACCGCTGGCATACAATCAGCCATCTAATGCGGTAAGGACAGACATTCACTAGATCCAATAATTCAGTATTTCAAGCATATTTCAATCACAAATGGCTCAGGCTCAATTGCAGGACATTTCACTTAGTCACTGCCACATATCCAACGTACGTTTTGCACCAAAGCTTAATCATGGATTGTAACAACTCATTGGCTGGTTACACGTGGGTCCCAACCAATGAGTCACCGCTACATGTAAAAAGCTGCTGATTGGCTAGTGGTCCATTGGCAATACAGATGACAGTGATCATCAGTCATTTCGCTTGGTGTAAGTATATGTGACAACATATACTTACACATGTCCGCCATCGATCGGGTCGGTCATTTTTTTATTTTGCTAAGTACGGGGATGCTACGGAGACCCGCGCCAGGAAGGTGGTGAGCATAGGATCTTTTTTCCAGGTACCCCCAATGGATTCTACTAGAGAATGGGACAGAACAGCTGGTAGCAGGTAATTGTCAGGATGCGGCCTGGGATCAGCCACTACTCACCTCCGCGCCGGCGTGAATGGTGACTGAGTATTCTCCCTGGGGTCTGCTAGGGCTTCCGTGTGTGCATCCTGGTTCCCGTGGTGGTCCATATCACCTGAATAGTCTCTCCCAATGGTAGTCCTGCGGTCACTCAGCTGATCTCTTGATCTAATGACCAACTGCCTAGGGATATTTAGGTCTGACTCCAGGAACAGGAAGTTGCCTGATCAACATCATCTCTTCATTTACTTCAAGTCTTCAGTGTTCCAGAGACTCTGTACTACTTCTTCACTTCAACTTCCAGTGTTTTCCAGTGCTTTTCTCTCCAGTGTGCAGTTCACCTATTCATGCTGTTTCCCTGAGATATAAGTATTTGTAAATTGTTCCCATGCTGATTTCTCTGAGTTACATATCCAGCTTTCTCCCTGTGTTACATGCTTCAGCTGTAAGCTGATTACCAGTATTCTGAGTTTCCCTTTTCTTGCTGATTCAGTGAGTTATAAGTATTTGTTCTCATGCTGGTTTCTCTAAATTACATGTCCAGCTCTCTCCCTGTGTTACATGCTTCAGCTGTAAGCTGATTCTGAGTTTCCATTTTCTTGCTGATTTTCCGAGTTACATGTTCACCTCTCACATAGTTACAGAGCAAGCCGGCGATTGGATCTCTATCAATTCACAGTGCATCCCTGTGTCTGCATTCCCTGTGTTCCTTACAGCAAGTCAGTCCAAGGATCTTCCTTGTCTTCCAGAGCAAGCCTGCATCTGGTTCATTTCCAGCATTTCCAGTACCACTCCATTTCTGCTGTTTCCCAGTGCCATCCCATTTCTACCAAGTCCCCATTGTGTCTCATTGCTAGTAATTTCCAGTGTTACCACAGCTTTCAGTAAACTTCTAGTGTTATTATATTTCTGTCTTCTGCCACTCCAAGGTACCTGTCCAGAAGGCTGCGACCTGCTCACTTGGTGTGGCGAAACCCAAATTACAATAGGAGGGGTCAATGGTGAAGACCACCAAGTGGGTTAGATTCTGCACCTCTGGGCACATCTAGCCAGACCTGGGTTTGGCCGCAATAGGAAGATATTTCCATTGTCATCCCCATCAGTTACTGCTCTACCACCCTAACCCCCTGGCTTTTGACCTCAACAGAGGTGTCCCTAGTGCCCGGCTCTGATAGTAAGTATGTGTGAATGAGTTAGGTAGGTATGTAATAAATTTTTACTACACACAGTGTGTATGTCTTGTGGTTATTTAACTATTTATTTTACAGTGGGGGTACAGGTGCTGGCTGCCTGATGGCTTTTGTAGTTCCACAAGTGCCAAAGGGCAGGCATGCTGGCACCTATAGTTCCACTGTAAAATACAATAGTTGCAAACTATTTCCCCACACTATAACCCCCATACCCACAGCTCAGGGATGCAGAGAAGAGCCCCAGCCTGGGATGTCAGGATAGCTGAAATCCCTGGCTTGGGATGACTGGCTTCTGGTGTGAATGCTTTGGCTTGGGAGACACGGTGCTAGGGTCCTCTGGTTGTAGCATTACACCCTGGTCAGTTGGGGCCAGTGCTGGTTTAAAATATAGGGGGACCCCTATGCATTTCCTCCCCCCTATATTTAAAACCAGGACTGCCAGCCAGGTGCTGGTTCCTAAATTATGGGAGAACCCTACTCATTTTGTACCCTGTCATTTTAGGAACCAGGACTGGCTGAGCAGTCCGGGGATGGAAATGTTTGTTTTTTTTTGGGGGGGGGGGGAGGCCTACGTAACTTGTTTTAAACATTTAACCCTTTTTTTACAGGTACAACACAAGCAGCCTTCACATATGTCACTGATATGTGCAGGCTGCTTGTTCTGGAGAGTTTGCCAGAGAGTAAACACTACAATCTTGGGTGAGTAATCTCATCTAAACTTGCTACTCTGGGAAGATATTTCGATCTGCTTCACCATCGAAAAACTCACTCTCAGCTAAATTATTTTCTTCATAAATTTGTGAGTTTCAGGAGCCTCAAATTACCTTGATTAGACGATGCTAATCAAGTTTAAAAAACAGGATTGGCTATCTCTTACCTCCGTGCCGGCTTCCCCTGACTTCCTTGTGGTCAGACGTCTGGTACAGTGAGGGGCGAGTTGCGGAGTATTCTGCCTTAGGTGCTTTCTGTGGACTTCCATGGTCGACTGTTTGGCTTGGGGATCGGAGTTCCCATCATGGGTGCCGCCATGACAGTTCTTCTCATGTGACAGTCCTCCTAACCAATGGTAGCATGATCTCAGTCATCTGATGCTGTGCTCCAATAAACTGCTACCCCTGAGTATAAATCCACCTCCAGAACTCCAGGAAGTTGCCTGATCAACAGTTATCAATTCTAGTGTGCTAGTTACAGGTTCCCTTGGCTTCCACGACTAGTTCCCAGTATTATTCCTATGAGCAGCAGTGCGACCTCCATCTCTGCCTGTGTGCCTAAATATCCAGTGTTATTCCTGTGAGCCACAGTGCAACCTCCATCTCTGCCAGTGTTCCAAGTCTCCTGTGTTATCCTGTGAGCTGCAGTGCGTCCAACATCCCTGCCTGCACATCATATACCAGTGTCTCTATCGAGTCGCACCCCGTGGTGCAAAAGTGCATCTGCACATTAATACCAGTGTCTCCATCGAGTGCACCCCATTGTGCAAAAGTGCGTCTGCACATTAATACAAGTGTCTCCCTCGAGCGCACCCCATGGTGCAAAAGTGCGTCTGCACATCTTATACCAGTGTCTCTCTCGAGTTGCACCCCGATATACTATCTCCTGTGCATTTCTTTGAGCATCTCTCAAGTGCCAATCCCAGTGTACCTCTTGAGTGCTAGTTCTAAGTACCATCATCTAAGTATAGCTCCTTGTGTAACAATGCCTTGCTTAGGCACTTCCCCATGGCCATTGATACCCAGAGTCTCTATTCCCATGGATCTTGGATACCCAGTCCAAGTACCGCGACCTGCCTGCAGGGTGCAGCTAAGCCCATATTCCGCTTGGAGGGGTCACTGGCGAACACTTCCCTGCAGGTTAGATTCCGCATCATTGACCAGGTCTCGCCAATGTCCAAGATCTGTGGATGAGGAGTCCTGGTATCCAGGCCTCTCACCCCGAGTTCTTCCGAAATCAAGACCACAACCCCTCAGTAGGGGATTCTACCTCAGCAAACCTGACAGTTTGATCAGGCCCAAATATGGAAGTCGGTGGTTCCCTGGATATTGGGGCTATTCTGGATATTGTCTTTCATTTGAAAAACCAGGAACTAGCACAATCACAACTTTTGCAGAATTTTCAAACTCTGACAAATCAGTTCAACACCATCAAGTCCCTCAAGTGTATGAATACTTTTTCTTCCTGTCAACTGACAACATTCCAGCATTTACTAGGATAAGTCCAGGAGTCCCTTACAAATTTTTTTAAGTTCATTCCTTAGTTTTTCGGTGTTTCTTCTAAATCCTCTGGTGCTACCACTGATTTGTCATACATTACTGTCAGGAAGACTGGAATCAAGCTTCAAAGCTTCCTACGCCCCAAGCTTTCGGAGAACGAACGCAAGCGCTGCCAAGAACAACAGTTATGTTTATATTGAGACTCTGGTGATCATTTCATTAGAGACTGCATTCTTCGTCCTTCAAAAGGTGGGGATAAAGGGGTGCCCCCTGTAGACAGAGCTTCCAGTTCATTCCTGTCTCCGTTAGTGATTACTACTCCTCCTATTTCAGACAAGGGGAGAACACTTGCCAAAGAAGGTTATAATTGGGGCCCGGCTACTACTTGTTTCTTCCCTAGTGTAGGGAAGATAGGAGGAATAGGTCATCCTTCCAAAGTCAGTGACATATCCCAAGGTGGGGTTTTAAGTTTTGCTCCCTGGAAGAGAATTTCAGGTGCTACACCCCGAGAGGGGGTTACAAGTTTCACACCCCAGGATGGGGCCTCTATTTCAAGTCTCATACCCCAGGAGGGGATCTGAAGTCTTTTAGCCCAGGAGAGGGTCTTGAGAGTTTCTACTCAAATTAAAGTTTCAAATCATTCACCCCAGGAGGGGTTACAAGTTTTGTACCCAGGACGGGGTTCCCAGTGCTGTGCCCCAGGAGGGGGCCTTTGTTTCAAGTTTCATGCCTCAAGAGGAGGTATTCATTTCGAGTTTCGTGCCCCAGGAGGGGGCCTTTGTTTTGAGTTTCACGCCTCAAGGGGATGCCTTTGTTTTGAGTCTTACGCCCCAAGGCCCTCTGCCTTCGTGTCGAGTTTCACGCCCCAGGGAGGGGTCTTTGTTTTGAGTTTCACTCCTCAAGGGGAGACCTTCGTTTCGAGTCTTATGCCCCAGGAGAGGGCCATCATTTCAAGTGTTATGCCCCAAGAAAGGGTCTCAAGTTTTGTACCTCAAGAGCGGATTTTGAGTCACTCACCCCAGGAGGAAGTCTCTGTTCTTGCATCCCAAAAGGGGGTTTCATATTTCATACCCCAAAAGGAAAACCCAAGTCAGCTTTCCCAGAAGGGGGTTTTAGGTCCCATACTCCTCCAGGGAAGTGTCAAGTTTTGTACTCTTGGAGGGGGCCTTGAGTCTCTCACCCCAAAAGGGTGTTTCAAATCTTGTTCTCCTGGAAGCATCTCAACTCAAGTACCCCAACAGGGGTTTCCTGATGCTATACCCCAAGAGTGGGTTGCAAGTGTAATACCCCAAGGAGGGGTCTCAAATGCTATACCCCAGGATGGGGTTCCAAGTGACATACCCCAAGGAGGGGTCTCAAATGCCATACCCCAGGAGGGAGTTTCCAGTGTTATGCCCCCAGAGGGAGTCTCAAATACTATTCCCCAGAAAGGGATTTCAAGTATCCTACCACAGGGCGAGGGTCCAAGTATCTTATCCCAGAAAGGGATTCCCAGTGTTATACCCCAGGAGAGGATTTCAAGTGTTATGCCTCAAGAAAGGGTCCTCGTTTCGAGTTCTACACCCCTGGAGGGGGTTTCAAACCTCGCACCCCAAGAGGAGGTTTCAAGTTCCTCACCCCAGGATGGGGTTCCAAGTGTTATTCCCCAGGAGGGGACATCAAGTGTCTCACCCCAGGCTTGGATCTCCAGTGTAATTCCCCAAGAGGGATTTCCAAGTGTCTTACCCCAAAAGGGGATTTCAAGTATTATTCACCAAGATGGGAGTCCAAGTGTTATTCCCCAGGAGGGGACTTCAAGTGTCTCACCCCAGGATGGGGTTCCTAGTGCCATTCCCCAGGAGTGGACTTCAAGTGTCTCAACCCAAGATGGGGTTCCTAGTGCTATTCCCCAGGGGGAGATTTTGAGTATTACACTTCTAAAGGAGAGTTCAAGTGTCTTACCCCAGGAGGGGGTCTCAAGTCTTGTACCCCAGGAAGAAAGGTTTCCAAGTGTTACTCCCTAAGATGGAGGTTCAAGTGTCATACCTCAGCAGGAGGCTACCAGTGTTACTTCCCAGAAGGGGGTCTTGAGTCTCGCACCTCAGGAGGGAGTCCCAAGTTTTACATCCCAAAAAAGAGTTTCAAAATCTGTATCCCGGGAAAAGGTCTCCGGTTTCTCACTCAAGGAAGTGTCTTCCAATGTTATATCAGAGTTAAACATTTCAGCACCCCATCAGTTGGGAGGTTCACAAGATGGTGCTACTGTTACACCTGTAGGTACTACTCAGGATCCATCTGATGTTTCTAGGGCCATTTGTTTTGATGGAGATATAGGGCAATATTATGCTTTGGTAGATCAATACCTTGCTATTATGAGATCTTCTCCATCATTTGGAGTCAAGCCCTCTAATGTAGTAAAATTTATGATCTCATCTTTCCAAGGTGAAGCTTGGGACTGGGTTGAAAAGATCCGTTGCTGTTGGATTTAGTAGCTTTCAGTGAAGCAGTGATAAAGAAATTTGGTCCAACTTATCCTGACAGTTCTCTCGGGGATACTCATCTCAACAAAGTCTCAAGTTCTGGGGTACCACCCTCTACTATTAAGTTCAGATGCATTTCTTTGAGTCCTTCTCAAATAGATCTGGTACAAAAACAACCTGTCCAGAAGAATAAGACTCAAGGAGGCATAAGGATGATGAATTATAATACAGATTCTGACTATGTTCCTGAGTACAATGAAAAAATAATTTTGGTAGTTCCCATGAAAGACACTTTGCAACTTAAGTCTTCTTCTTCAAGTGCTTTGAAAAAGTCTCGGAAAAAGAAGAATCAATGACTTCCTGGTGACCAACCTTTCTTGGACAAGTTGACCATTTTTTCCAATTATTAGTCTCAATTTGAAGTTTGAGAAACCATCTGATAGTTGTGTACCTTCTAAATCTTCAAACTCTTCTTATGTCTTCAAGCAAGATTTTATGATGTTTTCAAGTCAGATTTTCGAGTTTCCTGTATTTTCAAGAATTTTTTGGTGTCTTTCTGAGGAGTTCCAGCTGAGCCCTTCGGTGGTGTACAGTATCCACCCTGAAAGGAGGGGGTACTATCAGGGTTCAGCCTAGGATCGGCTATCTCTTACCTCCATGCTGGCTTCCCCTGACTTCTTAGTGGTCAGATGTCTGGTACAGTTGCTGAGTATTCTGCCTTAGGTGCTTTCTGCAGACTTCCATGGTCGACTGTTTGTCTTGGGGATCGGAGTTCTCATCATGGGCACCGCCATAACAGTTCTTCTCATATGACAGTCCTCCTAACCAATGGTAGCATGATCTCAGTCAGCTGATGCTGTGCTCCAATAATCTGCTAGCCCTGGGTATAAATCCACCTCCAGAACTCCAGGAAGTTGCCTGATCAACAGTTGTCACTTCTAGTGTGCTAGTTGAGTCTGTTACAGGTTCCCTTGGCTTCCACGTCTAGTTCCCAGTATTATTCCTGTGAGCAGCAGTGCGACCTCAATCTCTGCCTGTGTGCGTAAATCTCCAGTGTTATTCCTGTGAGTCACAGTGCAACCTCCATCTCTGCCAGTGTTCCAAGTCTCCTGTGTTTTCCTGTGAGTTACAGTGCGTCCAACATCCCTGCCTGCACATCGTATACCAGTGTCTCCCTCGAGTGCACTCCATGGTGCAAAAGTGCGTCTGCTCATTAATACCAGTGTCTCCCTCGAGCGCACCCCATGGTGCAAAAGTGCGTCTGCACATCTTATACCAGTGTCTCTCTTGAGTTGCACCCCGAGATGCAGAAGTGCTTCCACATGCCAATGCCAGCGTCTCTCGCTAGTGCCACCCTGGGGTGCGGAAATGCGTCCACACACCATTACCAGTGTTTTCCTTGAGTGCCACTCCGCGGCGCAAAGGTGCGTCAGCACGCTATCTCCTGTGCATTTCTTTGAGCATCTCTCAAGTGCCAATCCCAGTGTACCTCTTGAGTGCTAGTTGTAAGTACCATCTTATAAGTATAGCTCCTTGTGTAACAGTGCCTTGCTTAGGCACTTCCCCATGGCCATTGATACCCAGAGTCTCTATTCCCATGGATCTTGGATACCCGGTCAAAATACCGCAACCTGCCTGCAGGGTGCAGCTAAGCCCATATCCCGCTTGGAGGGGTCACTGGCGAACACCTCCCTGCAGGTTAGGTTCCGCACCATTGACCAGGTATCGCCAACGTCCAAGATCTGTGGACGAGGAGTCCTGGTATCCAGGCCTCTCACCCCAAGTTCTTCCGAAATCAAGACCACAACCCTTCAGTATTGGATTCTACCTCAGCAAAACTTGACACAAACTCGATCAGACTCGAATCTTAGTAAGTTTACCCCATAAAGTATACCTGTTAAATACTTTTTTTAATATAGGGTTGCTTATTAAAAGTTACATTTTATATTTCATTTTTGATTACTTATACCCACCACTGAAGTATACATATTGTTTTCATCCTATTTTTGTAAGAGGGCCCCAAAAACAGTTCACTACAACATCAGTAAGCTATAAACAGTGGTAATCCTTAGGTTCAAACAGGTTTATTGTAAAAAAGTTACAGGTTTTACAAGGTTAATAATATCAGGAGCAATCACAAAGTATCGCAAAATAACATGACAGTCAGCTATATAAATATAAAACCTCAAAAACTAAGCTAAATAATAAAGCAAAAAATAAAAGTTTAAAAAAGTCTCTCACTTCAGCTATTGCAATGGCATGTAGTCAGCATCCTGACAGATTGTGGAGGTAAGTATTAGGGTCAGGGGGAAGGTTAGAGGATGGTTTTGGGTTAGGCTGCGGGAGGGGAGGGTCAGGCTGTGGTAGGGAAGGTTTCGGGTTACGCTGCAGAAGGGAAGGGTTAGGGATAGGCTGCAAGAGAGGTGGGTTGGGGTTAGGGTAAGGGTTATACTATGAGGGTTGACTGAAAAGTATTGAGACTGCCTCTGTTTTTCTGTCCCATAGGTAGATGTGGCAACGCTATGCTGGTTTTGTGAAGCTCATACATCGATGTATCTGAACCTGCGGTTGAACTGCCGTAGTCTTCTTTGTTTGGTCACAGCAAATAGAAGATCTTTGTATGTTTCGTCATGGCGGATGAGGAACACGTGTTGGAAAGATTACATCAGAGATGTGTGATTGAATTGAGTGTTAAACTTGGAAAAAGCGGAACTGAAACTCATGAAATGTTACGGCAAGCATACGGTGGAGAAACAAATAGCCATGCTGCAGTATTTCGGTGGTGGAAGCACTTCAAAGTGGGTAATACGCGAGTGACTGATGAAGTGCATTCTGGGAGACCATCCACCGTGGTTACAGATGTCAACATTGCCAAAGCTGCGGAGATGTTGCAAAATGACAGAAGATTAATTTATTGCGAAGTTTCGGCTTTACTTGGCATCTCATTCGAACAAGTTCAGCATATTGTGACAAAGGAACTAAAAATTCATTGCGTGTGTGCCAGATGGGTACCCAGAAATCTCACAGAAGAGCAGATGGATGACGAGTTGATACGTGCAGGAACACCGTTTGAATGTTGGAGAGGATACCCAATTTCCTGACATCGATTGTGACATTTGATGAATCGTGGATTCGTCATTATGATCCGAATTCCAAACAACAGTCCAGTGTATGGAAATAGGTAAATTAGTCTCCGACCAAAAAAGTGTGATTCCTTCGGTGTGTAAAGTCATGCTTCTGCTGTTCTTTGATGCACACGGTATGATCCTACAGC
This sequence comes from Taudactylus pleione, assembly GCA_031769625.1. Classification (NCBI taxonomy): domain Eukaryota; kingdom Metazoa; phylum Chordata; class Amphibia; order Anura; family Myobatrachidae; genus Taudactylus; species Taudactylus pleione. The sequence goes on along the minus strand of JAUIMM010000126.1, from coordinate 5,087,619 downwards.
ACTGGGCTCCCCGTCTCTGGTAAGACAATAGACAAAATATACAAATGGTATGGTGCAACAAACCAAAGCACGCGCTTTCACATGTGTTTCAGACCCATGAAAGGGTCACCATCTTGAATAAGATGCCAGTGTACCATCGAAATGCTTAGAAGGAGTGACAGGGACAGTATATCCGCACCTTTCTACATATCCCATTTATAACACCTGGGTTCCACTCTATGGGGGGGTATTCAATTTGAGGCGAAAAGTCAGAGGTCAGACTTTTTGCCGTCCTCGCTGATTTTTCTGGGATAAAGTATCGGGTGCATGCCCACTTTTAGCAGAGTATTCAATTAGCATCCGGCGAAAACGGGACCCGGTGGAAAGGTAAGTATGGAAAAGTACAGGGAATTTTCGAGAAATGTTCCTATCACCCTCCTAAAGATCCACAGAAAAAAAGGATATTCCCTCCAGCACACTGTAATAATATCAACAAAAATACTTGAATCCTACATGATAATAGAAATTCAGAGGTATTAGTTGCATACATTTGCAAATACATGATGAAGAGCCGGGCCAGCATCAAGGCTCCTCTATACCGGCATCCCTAACATTCAGGGGTTCACGTCTGAGACACAGGGCACCCCAAAATAATCCAGCCAAGGACCATCCCCAGGGCATCACAAAAAAAAGGGAAAAAAGGTGATAGTGAAGTGTAAAGTATAGATGTGTAAAGATAATCAATAAGTGTTAAAACAGTGGCGTAACTGCTGCCCCCACAACCCCCTTGGTGGGCTTGGAGGCGCTGGATAACTTGGGGGTGATGGGGGCAGTAGTTACGCCACCCAGTGGCGGAACTCCCGTAATTACGGTCGCACCCCCTGCACCCTCCATCTGCCGGGCGCCCGGCTCCTATTCAAACCCGCGGTAGCAGCCGGAGGATGGAACTCCCTCCGTCTTCCGGGTCCCACAGGGCACTATGGGAGTGACGTCATGACGTCACTCCCATAGTGCCGAGGAGAGGACGCCGGGGTCGGAGCTCAGGAGAGAGCTCCATCTACCGGGTCTCGCAGAGCACTATGGGAGTGACGTCATAATGTCACTCCCATAGTGCCAAGGAGCGGACGCTGGGGTATGGATGGCAGCAGCACTGGAGCGGGGATAAAGTTAACTGTTTCTTTTTTTTGTGTGTGTTTGTGTGCACACGGGGGGGGCTACTACAGGGGGCTCATTACTGGGGGCAACTACAGGGGGCAACTACTGGGGGCTCACTACTGGGGGCAACTAGAGGGGGTTAACTACTGGGGGCAACTACAGGGGGCTCACTACTGTGGGCAACTACAGGGGGCTCACTACTGGGGCAACTACAGGGGGCTCACTACTGGGGGCAACTACTGGGTGCAACTACAGGGGGCTCACTACTGAGGGCAACTACATGGGGCAACTACTGGGCACAACTACAGGGGGCACTACTAGAAGGGGCACAACTACAGGGGGCACTACTTGAAGGGGCACAACTACAAGGGGCACTGCATATGGGCACAACTACAGGGGGCACTACTTTAATGGGCACAATTACAGGGGGCCCTGCATAATGGGCACTACTACAGGAGGCATTGCATAAGGGGCACTATTACAGGGGGCATTGCATAAGGGGCACTAGCTTAGGGGGCATTGCATATGGGGCACAACTACAGGGGCACTACTTTAATGGGCACAACTACAGGGGGCCCTGCATAATGGGCACTACTACAGGGGGCATTGCATAAGGGGCACTAGTATAGGGGGCATTGAATTTTGGGGCACAACTACAGGGGGCACTGTATAAGGGACACTAACTTGATACACACAGTTTACAGGTTATAAACTATGGCCCTCATTCAGAGCCACTCGCTAGCGGCAGTACGCTCGTTCCGAGCGATGTTCACACATCTGCGCATGCGTACGGTTTTTAGTACGCATGCGCGAACCAGTCAGTGCGTCCGAAAATCGTTGGTACGCAATATAGCGAGGGCCTGCTATTTTGAGTGACAGAATGAGGCGTATGTGGGTGGTAACAGGGGAAGGTGCTTGAAAACGGGGAGTGGAGATCCAAACACAGGCGTGCTTAAAGGTCAAAACGGGCGTTTTAAGGGAGTGCATAATTAACAAAGCAGCGTCATTGACCACGTCACTTGGTTTTTTTAAACTCAGAACTGCTCGCAAAATAGCTTTTGAAAACACCAACCACAAGAATAGCGAGCAGTTCATACGCTGTACGATGTACTCGATTAATCTAATAAATAGCGGACATGACGTATGGTGCGTGCGGCCAGGGGGCGTTTTTATCAAATAAACAAGCGTATGTTTTGCTCGCTCGTTCAGACTTAGAGGTGGGAACAGACTGCAATTTGCGAACGGATCATTTGAATAGCCACCCCTTGTTTTTGAACGAATGACCACAAATAGTGAACGGCTCTGATCAGGCCCTATGTTCCCAATAATCTGGTTCTACACGGACATAAAAACTGTGCAACCTGTCTTGAGCTGAGGTGACAGACTGGCAGGAGCAGAGAGGAGGGTTGGTGAAGTAGATCTGTCAGGGTGGGATGTAATGGGCATTACTGTTTGGCATAATGTGTATTTGGCATTACTGTGTGCACAATGTGCTATTAGGGGCATTACTGTGTGGCATAATGTGTAAGGGGCATTACTGTGTGGCATGTGTTTTATGTGGCATTACTGTGTGGCATAATGTGTTGTATGTGGCATTACAGTGTGGCATAATGTGAAATAGGGGCATTACAGCATGGCATAAATTTGTTATATGGGGCTTTACTGTATGTCATTATGTGTTATACGTGGCATTATTGTGTGTCATGTGTAAGGGGCATTGCTGTGTGGCATAATGTGTTGTAAGGGGCATTCCGGTGTGGCATAATGTGTTGTAAGGGGCATTCCGGTGTGGCACACTATGTTATAAGTGCCATTACTTAGTGTGTCATAATGTCTAAGGCATGTTGCTGTATCATGTAACCACACACCTTAAACATCCTCTTTGGGTGTGTTTGATCTTTGGGCGTGGGGGGCGCCTGAAACTTTTTTGGCACGGGGGAGCAAAATTTATAGTTACGCCACTGTGTTAATATAAGAAGAGAGAATTAAAATGACATAAATGAAAACAAATAAAAAGGTGATGAAAAAGTAAGTGAATTAAGTGGTGATGCCTTGAAAAAGGCCAAGCCATAGCAACTCCGGGGGCCCCACGCCCAAACGCTCACCCCAAAGTAATTCATGTTACCTAATAGTAGCACCCACTCTGGGTCATATAATTACAAATTAATGTACTGCATAATAACAGCACATATATATAAGCCGAGAGCTGACTCACCTAGGAGGTACCCCAGAAACCTCCAAATGGCATTATGCGGACCAGCACTTCCTCCCAATGCTGGCTCCCTTCATGCCACTGTCGAAGTCAAATAATTGGTTATGATCGTTTGTAATTATTATCTGACGATCTAGTCGTTTATGGGGCTGATAAAGAGTCAAATCGGACGCTACTCTGCGTCGGAAGCAAGCCGATGCGCACAAATGCATATGTATGTATATATATATATATATATATATATATATATATATCTATATATATATATCATTCAAAGTTTAGCCAAGTGTGTGAGATCCAATTAGATAAAGCAGGCATCGGAAGCAGCAGCAGCAGTGATGGCAGGACCCGGGAGCCCTGTTGGTGTGGAGCAGTGCCACTGTGAAGGTAAGTTTCTTCATAAAGGTGTGGGCGGGGAGGGGGAGCTAGTGCTGGGGGCACTTTCTTAGGGGGCACGACTACAGGGATATTGCAGGATGGGCACAGCTAATGGGGGCATTGCTTAATGGGCACAGCTACAGGGGGCATTGTAGAAGGGGCACAACTACAGAGGGCAATGTATAATGGGCATAGCTACAGGGGGCACTGCATAAGGGCCACAACTAATGGGGGCATTGCTTAATGGGCACAGCTACAGGGGCATTGCATAAGGGTCACAACTACTGGGGGCATTGGTTAATGGGCACAACTACAGGGGGCATTGAAGAAGGGGCACAACTACAGAGGGCAATGCATAATGGGCATAGCTACAGGGGGCACTGCATAAAGGCCACAACTAATGGGGCCATTGCTTAATGGGCACAGCTACAGGGGCATTGCATAATGGCCACAACTACAGGGGGCATTGCTTAATGGGCACAACTACAGGGGGCATTGCAGAAGGGGCACAACTACAGAGGGCACTGCATAATGGGCACAGCTACAGGAGGCATTGCATAATAGCCACAACAACTGGGGGTATTGCTTAATGGGCACATCTACAGGAGGGTACTGCATATGGGGCACAACTACAAGTGAAGATGAGATTACTCATCCGAGATTGCAGTGTTTTTTTCTCTGCAAATCTCTCCCAAGCTAGCAGCCTGCACATACAGTATTAGTGAGATACGTGAAGCCTGCTTGTGTGTAAAACCTGTAAAAGAAGGGTTACATTTTGTAAATAAAAATGTAGGGTCCCCTCCCCCAATAGCATCACCAGCCCCAGCCTGCTCAGCCAGTCTTGGTTCCAAAAAATACAGGGAAAAAAATTAGTAGGGTTCCACCGTAATTCAGGAACCAGCACCAGGCTGCAGGGCCAGGGCTAGTTTTAAATAAAGGTCGAAAAAATTGGGTAAGGGTCCCTCTATATTTAAAACCAGCACCGGACCCAAACCGACAGGGGTGTAATGCCACAGCCAGGAGACCCTATTACTGGGTCTCCAGGGCCAAAACATTCTCACTCCAAGCTGGTCAGGCCAAGCCGGGAAACTCAAGGGAGGTGGGGACCCCCACAAGAAGGGGTCCCCCCTCTCCTGAAACCCCAGGCTTGGTCTGAAGCCTGGGGCTTTTCCCCGCACCCCTGGGCTGTGGGTACGGGGGTAATAAAGTGTAAAATCAAAGTAAACTATTGTATTTTACAGTGGAACTACAGGTGCCAGCATGCCTGTCCTTTGGCAATTGTGGAAATACAAGTGCCAGCAGGCAGCCAGCACCCATACCTCCACTGTAAAATAAATAGTTAAATAAAGACACAACACACACACCGTATATAGCACAAGTTTATTACACACATACCTCAATCACACATACTGACCTGTACCAGCCAGTCTGTCCTCTTCTCCAATGTAGAAATCTGTCTGGAATGACCTGCAAAAAGATCCTATACTCACCTCCATCCTGGCGCTGCTCTCCGTAACATCCAGGGTCTTGCTAAAACAATAAACCGACTTACCCGAACCATGCCGAACATTTGTAAGTATATGCTGTTACATGTACTTACACCTCGGGAAATGATAGATAACTGAAATCATTGTAATTTCACACAGGCAGCTAGCCAATCAGCGTCCGCTTTACATGTAGCAGCCGCTCACTGGCTGGTCCCACGTCAGATCTTTTAGTTGAAAAGTATTTCCGAGTTGTCCTGATGGTGAGTTGATTCGAGTTTGCTATCTCACCCTATTTTTATGAGTGAGAAGAGAGAAATGTCTTCTCTAACTCACCCGATTGCCTTTAGTAAATTTGTGAGATGAAAAATGACCAATCTCGAATCTTAGTAAATTTACCCCTACAGTCTTCTCCACATCAAATGCATTGAATGTGAAGGATGCTACATTGAAAAAGAAAAATGTTCAGATCCTGTGAAGTTATCTGATTCCAAATAAAAAAATCAGTCTCATTACTTTTCAATCAGCACTCGTACTTACAGAAATCTCTTGTGATTCTGACTGTCGGTATTCTGATTGTCAGTATCCTGACTGTCGGGATCCTGTACCCAACCTGTTGTAACATATTTCATGAAACTAGGGGATAAATTTACTAACATTTGGTTTTGGGTCTATTTCAAAGCCAACGGTCCATGAAGGGTATCGGATTGTAGCCTTAAAAAACAGCATTTACAGTGCATCGGTTTTAACTAATTTTAAATCAGATTTCAAACCCCTATACTGCAGCAGATCCGACGGCAAACCCTTTGTCAAACTGTTGCGGAAGTGGAGCACTGCACAGATCACTGTGATCTGTGCAAGCTTCGTTACTGTAAAATGTGTTTGAATGACAGGTGTTTTCACACCCATTTCACATTATTTTAGTATCACCTAAATGTACTAAAGAGTAATTGGAGTAGAATTTGCAAAATTTTACTCCAATCCCTAATTATCTGATTTTTTTAGTAAGCAGATTGCATTTCCCATAATTGTAATGGGAAATGTTATCTGCTCAGATGTACAACCTGTAATTGTAAAACAGTGGGCTTCATTCAGAGCCGCTCGTAAGCGGCCGCTCGTTCGTTCCGATCGATGTTCGCACATCTGCGCATGCGTACGGATCGTAATACGCATGCGCGAACCAGTCAGTGCTGCCGAAAATTGTGTGCTCGCTAAATAGCGAATGCCTGCTATTTTGAGTGACAGGAGGAGGCGTAGGTGGGTGGTAACAGGGGAAGGTGCTTGAAAACGGGGAGTGGAATTCCGAACGCAGGCGTGCCTAAAGGTCAAAACGGGCGTTTTAAGGGTGTGCATAATTAATAAAGTAGCGTCATTGACCACGTCACTTGGTTGTTTTATAGTCAGAACTGCTCGCAAGATTGCGGTAGGAAAATCCAACCACAAGAATAGCGAGCAGTTCATATGCCGTTCGATGTACTCGATTAATCTAATAAATAGTGGACATGACGTATGATGCGAGCGGCCAGGGGGCGTTTTTTTCAAAATTGTTCGCTCGTTCAGACATGAAGGCGTGAACAGACCACAAATAGCGAGCGGTTAATTTGAATAGCCACCCCCTTTTTATGAACGAGAGAGCGCAAATAGCGTCCGGCTCTGAATCAGACCCTCTATCAGAGGAAGCCTGTGTGATAATAACGACATCTTCAGATAGCATTATGCAGGCTCCCTCCGGTCCGCATTTGCGATGACGCTGTTTTTATGTTCAGCCCCCTCCCTCCCTGCTCTTTCTGTGTAGTGTGTACTTTACTAAAGCAGCCAGCAGCAGCAAGAAGACTCCTTGCACAAGACACTACTGTGCTGCGTAGTTGAAAGGTGTGTGAAACATGAGACTAGTGAATTGTCATATAAGGGGACTCGTTCAGCAGAGACCTGCTGTGCTGTCATCTGTATATTATTTCATATGCACTCTACTAGCTTGCATGAAAATTTTTTTTAATGGTGCTGACAGCTCAGTGAAATCGCACAGCTCTCTCTTTGATCCCTGAAGCTGCGCATGGCCATTTGAGTAATGGTGGATGCGCAGTAACAGGCTGTCTATCGCAAATGTGAGTAGACTAAACTGAGAGCAGGGAGAGAGATTCGCCGAAACAGAGCTTTATCGCAAGCTCTGTCGCGGCGTCAGGATGTTGATAGATTCATGTGATAATTGAAATCCACAATTAAATTGCGGATTGTGATAAATAGGGTCCTAAATGTAGAAAAACAAATGTGTCCCCCCCCCAAATCCATAACCACCCTCTGAGCCTACACTACCTTAATTCACCAATTTATTACTTAGAATCTGAAGGGGTCACATCCTCTTTGCTCAACTAGGCATCCTGACACTTTACAAAACAAACGAATGTCGTCACTGCTCTTTACAGAGCCCCGATGCGAGTGACAGTGACTATACTGTGAATTGAACTGCTGTCACGCTTGGCGCTGGGGAAGTAGAAACTCTGGGTCCGGGTTGCGGGAGGAAACGAAGGCGAGGGGCCTGGATATATGTTCTCATCCACAGCTCTCGAGTGTTGACGAGACCTGGGCAATGGTGCGGAGTCTAACCCACAGGATAGTGTTCGCCAGTGACCCCTCCAATCGGGATTTGGGCTTAGCTGCACCCTGTGAGCAGGTCGCGGTCCTTTGTCCAGGTACCCGAGCTCAGTGGGAATTGGAGACACAAATAACCGTGGCCCTAATAAGAGATGCCTAAGATTTAAGGCACTGTGGAGTGATCCACAAACAACGTAAAGAAGTCTGGCAATACTGTAGCACAAAGTTCACTAGTGACACGTTTAGCACACAGGCAGTTATGGTAATTCACTGTTGTATGAAGTTCACTAGAGGCTCGTTTAGCACACAGGCAGATGGTAATTAACTGTTGCACCTGGTTCACTAGAGACTTGTTTAGCACACAGGCAGATGGTAATACACTGTTGCAAGAAGTTCACTAGAGACACGTTTAGCACACAGGCAGATGGTAACTCACTGTTGCACAGGGATCACAGTAACGTCTTGGCACACAGGCAGAGATGGAACACACTGTAGAGGAAATAGAACGCGAGGAACCTGGACCGGAACTCAACTAGGGACTAGGTGACAACCGTTGTTCAGGCAGTTTGCAGAAAGGTGGATGCAGGCTATATACCCCACAGAACCCTTTGATAGGTGCACAGCGATCAGCTGACGCTCACCTATCCCAGGCCGGAAGTACAGTCACATGGGCCGACTGACATGGCGGCGCCCATGCTGGGAACCCCGATTCTAGACACCGGACCGCCCACAGTCCCCTACGCACGGGGAGAATGCTCAGCGTCCTCTCAGCCGCCGCGCCAGATGCCCGACCGCCCGGGAGATCAAAGGAAGCCGGCGAGGAGGTAAGGCCGCGCTGATCCCCGGCAGAGCCCTGACAGTACCCCCCCTTTCATGGTGGGCACCGAACACCCCATAGGCTTATTTGGAAATTTCCTATGGAAGTCTCGGACCAGCCGTGGAGCATGCACATCGGAAGCCTTGACCCAAGCCCTTTCTTCGGGACCATAGCCCCTCCAATCGATGAGGTATTGAAGAGTATTAAACTTAAGGCGTGAATCCAAGATCTTCTCCACTTCAAACTCAGTACCCTGTAAAGTCTGTACTTGAGGCAATTTGGGAGGAACAATTTGAAATCGATTGAGCACCAGAGGACGTAAAAGAGAAATATGGAATGTATTGCAGATTTTCATTTGTGGAGGAAGTTCCAACTTATATACTACTGGATTGATTATCTTATTGATGCGATAGGGGCCAATAAAGCGTGGAGCAAGTTTCATCGTGGGTACCTTCAAACTAATGTTCTTGGAAGATAACCAAACCCTATCCCCAACTTTTAAAAAGGGAACAGCCAAACGTTTCCTATCGACAAATCTCTTTGAGGATTGTACCAAGGAATGGTGAATTTTATTCCACAGGGTTGAAAATGACTCAATCTCCTTGACTGCTGCCGGAACTTCTACCGCTGGAAGATGTTCGAAGTCAGGGACTCGGGGATGTCTACCGAAGACAGTGAAGAAGGGTGTGGACTTGGATGACGATTGATACTTAAAATTGTGAGAAAATTCTGCCCATGGTAGAAGTTCCACCCAATCATCCTGAGAAGATGATACAAAAAGCCTGATGAAGGTCTCAAGTTCTTGATTAACCCTTTCGGTTTGACCATTCGTCTGAGGGTGGTATGCTGAAGAAAATTTTAATTTAATTCCACATGTATTGCACAGGGCTCTCCAAAATTTGGCCACGAATTGGACCCCATGATCAGAGATTATCTCCTTAGGGAGACCGTGTAATCTGAAGATATCCCGGATGAATATTTTAGCCAATTGAGGAGCCGATGGAAGACCAACCAGAGGAACAAAATGTGCCATTTTTGAGAAGCGATCCACGACCACCCATACCGTATTGTGTCCCTTGCATCGAGGTAGCTCGGAAATGAAGTCCATAGAGATATGAGTCCACGGGGCAACTGGAACCGGTAATGGGCGTAATGGACCCATCACCCTCCTGCGAGGTGTCTTATGCTGTGCACATTTAATACAGGACAGGACAAATTCTCTGACATCTCCCTTCATGGTGGGCCACCAGTAGGAACGTAGTAGGAATTGATAAGTTTTAGTGATTCCTGTATGACCAGCAAATAACGAAGCGTGAGCCCATGTCAACAGTTTTTTACGTAAACTGGGAATAACAAAAATTTTTCCCGGAGGCGGAGAGGATATCTGTGTAGGAGCGAAAACAATTGGATCAAGAATTGGACGTATCTGCGGATGGTCCTCTTCCTCTACCATAGTCATAAAAGAACGGGAGAGAGCATCCGCTTTTTTGTTTAAAATGCCTGGGCGAAATTGAAGCCTTAGATTGAACCTGGAAAAAAAAAGAGACCATCGGGCCTGCCTGGCATTCAATCTATGAGCAGTTTGTAGATAAGTTAGGTTCTTATGGTCTGTAATGACCGTAACTGGAAATCTAGCTCCTTCCAGAAGATAAAGCCATTCCTCTAGTGCCAAGCATATAGCTAATAGTTCCTGATCTCCAATAATATAATTTTTCTCTGCAGGAGAGAATTTCCGGGAGAAGAATCCACAGGGGTGGATCTTCCCATCTTCAGCGATCTGAGACAATACGGACCCAATTCCAACAGAGGATGCGTCCACTTCTACTGTAAATGGTTGATCCAGCTGAGGTTGGCGGAGAATTGGGGCTGTGGAAAATGCAATTTTTAATTTTTTAAAAGCTTGTATTGCTAGATCAGGCCAAGAGGATGGGCTGGCTCCCTTCCTTGTGAGAGAAGTGATAGGAGAGACCAATGTGGAGAAATGTGGAATGAACCTCCTATAATAATTTGCAAAACCCAAGAAACGTTGAGTAGCTTTCAACGAAGTAGGCTGAGGCCAGTCGGCAATAGCTTTCAGTTTATCAGAGTCCATTTGAAGAATTTTTCCAGAGATTATATGCCCCAGGAAGGGTACCGAGGTCTGATTAAAGAGGCATTTTGACAACTTTCCAAAGAGACGATGATTTCGGAGACGAGACAACACTTCTAGTACACGCCGATGATGGTCTTGCAAGTTTGCAGAAAAAATTAAAATATCATTGAGATAAACTACCACAAATTTATAGAGAATGTCCCGAAAAATCTCGTTGACGTAGCCTTGAAATACAGCTGGCACGTTACAGAGTCCAAAAGGCATTACCAGGTACTCGAAGTGTCCATCCCTAGTGTTAAAAGCGGTTTTCCACTCATCCCCTGCCTTTATCCGAATTAAATTGTAGGCCCCGCGTAAGTCTAGTTTGGTGAAAAACTGAGCTCCTCGGACCTTGTCGAAAAGTTCGGAAATCAGGGGTAGTGGATACCGATTCTTTATTTGGTTTAGGCCCCGATAATCTATACAAGGGCGGAGCCCTCCGTCCTTTTTCCCTATGAAGAAGAACCCTGCTCCTGCAGGAGAGGATGACGGCCGGATAAATCCTTTAGCAAGGTTGTCCTTAATGTACTCTGCCATAGCGGTAGTCTCAGGAACAGATAATGGATAAACACGGCCACGAGGAGGGGTCTTCCCCGGAAGCAGATCAATAGCACAATCCCATGGTCGATGCGGAGGGAGTTTATCTGCCACTTGTTCGCAGAATACATCAGCGAAATCCTGGTAGGGCTCTGGTAAATTGGACTGAGAGGGACCCACAGAGATAGAGGGTGGAGAGAACATATCGGATGGACAGGTAACTGTGGTTAACTTACGCAAAGGAACCACCTTGGTCAAACACTTCTGTAAACAACTTGATCCCCAGGACAAAATTTGCATCTTATTCCAATTGAACACAGGGTTGTGCTTTTTTAACCAGGGTAGCCCCAACACCAGCTCGTAGGGAGACTTAGGTAACACAAATAATTCCAGCCATTCCTGATGAAGACATCCAATCTTGATGGATACTGGATGGGAGAGAGAAGAAAGAGATTCTCCTAGCAATGTTTTACCATCTAAGCCAGAGAGTACTAGTTTATTGGGTAATGGAATGACAGGAATACCTAGAGTCCAAACGAGAGTATCTGAAATGAAATTGCCTGCCGCTCCGGAATCAATTAGAGCTTTAACCCTCTTTGTCCTGGACCCATGGGAAAGCGACACTGGTAGAAGACTGTCTGTTATTTAGGATGACTTGGACATAACCCCTAACTGAATGCTCCCTACTTCAGTCAGGGTCTCGCATTTCCCGCAAGCAGAGGACAATTCTTCAAAATGTGGTCGGGAGCAGCACAATAAATACATAATTTATTTTGGAAATGCCTGTTGCGTTCTACAGCTGTAAGCTTGGACTTATTGACCTGCATGGGTTCTTCTTCACTACTAGGAGAGAGAGAAGACTGGTTCACAGGAGGAGTACGGACCTGAAAGCGTTCCCCCCTGCCTCTACTAGCCCAGCGTTCCCGATGGCGAAGGTCGATCTTGATGCAGAGGGAGATGACATCAGCAAAGAACTCCGGTAAATCTCTGGAGGCCAACTCGTCCTTCATCCTTTCTGATAGTCCATGGAGGAAGGATGCCTTGAGAGCTTCCTCGTTCCACTTTAGCTCAGATGCCAGGGTTTGAAACTGAACTACATACTGACCAACAGATCGGGTCCCCTGGCGCACACGAAGCAAATCGGATGAGGCTGAAGTGGAGCAGCCTGGTTTGTCAAAAATCCTTTTAAATGCTGAAACAAATCCTTCATAATTTGACACAATGGGGTCAGCTCGTTCCCACAGGGGAGAGACCCAGTCCAGAGCAGCCCCGGTCAACAGGGAAATAACATACGCCACCTTTTCTCGAGAGGTGGGGAAATTCTGGGGGAGACATTCAAATTGGATCTCGCATTGGTTAATAAACCCTCGGCACCGCCTGGGATTACCATCAAATCTCTCCGGGGTTGCCAACTGGAGACGAGATTTAGATCCCGAAGCCCCTTGAGGCAAAACAGGTGGAGGGGGTGCAGCGGCTGCAGCTGGTGGAACCGGGAGAATAGATGCCAATGTAGTTTGGATCGAGACCAGCTGTCTAGAGAGCAGGTACTGGGCCACTTGCTGTTGGGCTGCCTCCAGGTTATCCATCCGAGAGGCCAGGTCATGAAGGGACCCTGTACCTTGGGACCCAGCGGCTTCCATTGTGAGGCCTGAACAAACTGTCACGCTTGGCGCTGGGGAAGTGGAAACTCTGGGTCCGGGTTGCGGGAGGAAACGAAGGCGAGGGGCCTGGATATATGTTCTCATCCACAGCTCTCGAGTGTTGATGAGACCTGGGCAATGGTGCGGAGTCTAACCCACAGGATGGTGTTCGCTAGTGACCCCTCCAATCGGGATTTGGGCTTAGCTGCACCCTGTGAGCAGGTCGCGGTCCTTTGACCAGGTACCCGAGCTCAGTGGGAATTGGAGACACAAATAACCATGGCCCTAATAAGAGATGCCTAAGATTTAAGGCACTGTGGAGTGATCCACAAACAATGTAAAGAAGTCTGGCAATACTGTAGCACAAAGTTCACTAGTGACACGTTTAGCACACAGGCAGTTATGGTAATTCACTGTTGTATGAAGTTCACTAGAGGCTCGTTTAGCACACAGGCAGATGGTAATTAACTGTTGTACCTGGTTCACTAGAGACTTGTTTAGCACGCAGGCAGATGGTAATACACTGTTGCATGAAGTTCACTAGAGACACGTTTAGCACACAGGCAGATGGTAATTCACTGTTGCACAAGGTTCACTAGAGACACGTTTAGCACACAGGCAGATGGTAATACACTGTTGCACAGGGATCACAGTAACGTTTTGGCACACAGGCAGAGATGGAACACACTGTAGAGGAAATAGAATGCCAGGAACCTGGACCGGAACTCAACTAGGGACTAGGAGACAACCGTTGTTCAGGCAGTTTGCAGAAAGGTGGATACAAGCTATATACCCCACAGAACCCTTTGATAGGTGCACTGCGATCAGCTGACGCTCACCTATCCCAGGCCGGAAGTACAGTCACATGGGCCAACTGACATGGCGGCGCCCATGCCGGGAACCCAGATTCCAGACACCGGACCGCCCGCAGTCCCCTATGCATGGGGAGAATGCTCAGCGTCCTCTCAGCTGACGTGCCAGCTGCCCGACCGCCCGGGAGATCAAAGGAAGCCGGCGAGGAGGTAAGGCCGCGCTGATCCCCGGCAGAGCCCTGACAACTGCATCATAATCAAAACTTATTTTAAGTCTGTAAATGCTAACAACTACCCACTAGCTGTCACAATCGGGCCTGGATTCACAATATTCCCAAAAGCCAGTTCAGAAAGATTAGAAAAAACTGTACATACTATCAAGTCTATACACAACAAGCATAATGTTATCAGGGACATTTCAGGAGAAAAGATATCCAAACCCATCATCAACTAATATGCCATGGAGTATGAAGAAGTTGAACACTTAGATCTTATTAAATTAATAAATACCAGCAATAAGGAATATGGGGTATTAGTTCCTTTCATAACAGATTATAGTAGCCAGTCAGGAGTTAGCAAACATAGCCTTAAAAAGCACTGGCCTAGTCTCCTTCATGACCCTATCCTCAAACCTTTGTTGCCTATTAAACCTAAGATCATTTTTAATAAAGTTCCATGTATAAAGAACATTTTAGCACCTACAGTTCCTATTAAACAGAACGAAGAAACTCCTACCTGGCTATACATCAATGATAAATTCTATCCTTGTATGTCCTGTAAAGCCTGTAAAAAGAAGGTTCATATCCAACACCAACAGGAAATTCAGATCAAACAAAATATCAACTGATATTGTGACTGTTGTTTATTTAATGGAATGTATTGTGGTCTACAATACATTGGAAAGCCCACAATACCATTAAAAGTAAGGATAAGGGAACATATCCTGAATATACAGAAAGGACTCCTCACCCATAGTGTTTCAAAAACATTTCCTAGACACACATAACAGTAACCCAGAAGGAGTGAAATTTATGGGTATCAAAAGAGTACTTACAGGCCCAAAAGGAAGAGACAAATGTAAGTAACTGTCTCAAAGATAAACTTCCTGGATCTATAACATAAAGAAGTTATCCCATCTGGCATGATTATTGAATATGACTTGGCTGCTTTCTTTTAATTTGTGAACTCTTGGACTGTATACATTTACATTTAATTTTTCTTATATGATGCTTGTTTTTAAAACCCTTATAACAGATTTTATATGCATAATTTTCTGTATTCTTAACTTTTTATGTTTTTATTTTGACTATTATTATTTTATTATTATTTTAAGATTATTTTTCTTTATTTTATTTTGTTTTTACATGTAATATCATTATTATTTATATCTTTATTTTATAATGTTATTGTCATACATATTTTTTATAAATTTATTCCACATATTTAAATTTTATTCAATCTATATTTGATCTTATTCACAATGTATGACTCTCCAGATTGTAAAACCCTTGATATACACACTTGGTATATCCATTAATTCTCCAGATCTTATATGCTATACTATGGACTCCTTCTATACGCTTGAAATTATCACCTGAGAGTATACACATACACAAATACACTGGTGCGGAGTTTAACCCCACTGGACTTCACCAGAAGATATGGGCTTTACTAAGTGAGGACCCAGGTCTCAGCCCAGTGTAGTTGGTTCTCACTGTGTAAGCAACAGAGTACTTAGCTGGTATGAGTACTCTGCCTACACCGATGGAAATGTGGGTATAGATATGCTGCTGTAGAGGAGTCCAAACATTGGTAGCTGAAACAACACTGGAAGCAAACTATAATGAAAGTATAGTACTGAAGCAGGAGCCTCTTATTTCTTTGGCACTGATCTTTCTATGTACAGCAAAGATATGTCATGTCAGATGATTACAGGAGCTGGTCAAGCACTAATGTATTATTAGCCTGCAATAGCAAAATAGCATATGGTCATATATAAAATATTTTATTCTTCTCGGTACCTACACAATACTTTATGAAAATAATTGGTTGGGGAAGTGTTAGTACTACCCATCTTTCTACATATGAGTGGGAATTCAATTAGCTGTGGGGTTTACCTATTAAATTAAATAGCATTTTCCCCGCATGCTAACCCTCTGATTCAGAATACACTGCGAAAACAATGGTTTTCCCCACACAGTAATCCCCAGAGGGTGCCTTTTCTCACAGACTTTTCCTCTCAGCTTCTGAAGCCGGAGGAAAAGTCCACCTCTGTATTTTAAGACATGGGGTAAACTCTGCTAATTGAATCTTCTGGCATGGTTAATTATGTAGATTCCCCCCCCCCTGTAGTCTCTTTGCTGACATCTCCTGATGGCATCTGACTGTAAACTGTTCTCACATGAATCTGCCAAAATCAGAGAAAATCCCAGGTGCAAGGCAAACAAATTAACTGTAAAGCTGCTGCTTAGAGGGACGCCAACCCTTAAAAAATGAAAACCAATGTATAAAGAAAGCAGCTTGGTTATGTCAATAAATATTTTTATAAAAGAAAAACATATTCAAAAATACAATAATTAAAATAAAAACATTAAACCTCTATTGTTGATATCAGACATAATTCTCTAAAAAAAAAAACAGGGAGGTCACAGCATTGCACTGATGGCAGTGGCGTAACTACTGCCCCTGCAGCCCCCGCAGTGGCGTGGAGGCACTGGGTGGCTTGGGGGTGCCGGGGGCTGTAGCATCACCACTGCAACTGTGAACGCTGGCCTCTGAAGTGATCGGAGGCTAAGGAAGCCTCCAATCACTTCAGAGGCCAGGGTTCCCAGTAATGCATTGTGCAGGTGATGTCATGACGTCACCCGCGAACTGGGGAACTTGCGCGGCCGCGTCTGCTGGATCAATTTAGATCCAGTCAGCACGGCAGCAGAAGTGGCAGCCCGAACAATGCGCGAAGTCAGGTAAGTACTGGGAAGGGGAGGGGAGGAGAGGAGAGGGGAGGGTGCCCGACTACAGGAGGCACTACTTAAAAGGGTACAACTACAGGGGGCACAACTCAGAGGGCACTGCTTGAAGGGGCACAACTACAAGGGGCACTACTTGAAGGGACACAACTACAGGGGGCACAACTACAGGAGGCACTACTTGAAGGGGCACAACTACAGGGGGCACTACTTGAAGGGGCACAACTACAGGGGCACTACCTTAGGGGCACAACTACAGGGGGCACTGCATATGGGCACTACTTTAAGGGGCATTGCATAAGGGGTACAACTATAGGGGGCACTACTTTAAGGTGCACAACTACAGGGGGCACTACTTTACTACTACATCAGGCATTGCATAAAGGGCACTACTACTGGGGGCATTGCATAAGGGGCACTAGTACAGGTGGCATTGCATAAGGGGCACTAGTATAGGGGGCATTGCATAAGGGGCACTGCTACAGGGGGTCCTGCATAAGGGGCACTGCTACAGGGGGACCTGCATAAGGGGGCATTGCATAATTGGCACTACTACAGGGGACACTGCATAATGGGCACTACTACACGGGGACCCTGCATAAGGGGCACTACTATAGGGGACATTGCATAAGGGGCACTATTACAGGGGGCATTGCATAAGGGGCTCTAGTACAGGGGGCATTGCATAAGGGACACAACTACAGGGGACACTGTATAAGGTGCACTAACTTGGTATACGCAGTTTACAGGTTATAAACTATGTTCCCAATAATCTGGTTCTGCACGGACATAGAAACTGTGCAACCTGTCTTGAGCTGAGGTGACAGACTGGCAGGAGCGGAGAGAAGGGTTGGTGAAGTAGAGCTGTCACAGTGGGATGTAATGGGCATTACTGTGTGGCATAATGTGCAATGGGCATTACTGTGTACACAATTTGCTATTAGGGGTATTACTTAGTGTGGCATGCTGTGTGGCATTATTGATATAAGGGGCATAATGTGTAAGGGGCATTACTGTGTGGCCCAATATATTGTATGTGGCATTACGGTGTGGCATAATGTGAAATAGGGGCATTACAGCGTGGCATAATTTGTTATAAGTGTATTACTGAATCTTGAAATGTCGTCACTGCTCTTTACAGAGCCCCGATGCGAGTGACAGTGACTATACTGTGAATTGAACTGCTGTCACGCTTGGCGCTGGGGAAGTAGAAACTCTGGGTCCGGGTTGCGGGAGGAAACGAAGGCGAGGGGCCTGGATATATGTTCTCATCCACAGCTCTCGAGTGTTGACGAGACCTGGGCAATGGTGCGGAGTCTAACCCACAGGATAGTGTTCGCCAGTGACCCCTCCAATCGGGATTTGGGCTTAGCTGCACCCTGTGAGCAGGTCGCGGTCCTTTGACCAGGTACCCGAGCTCAGTGGGAATTGGAGACACAAATAACCGTGGCCCTAATAAGAGATGCCTAAGATTTAAGGCACTGTGGAGTGATCCACAAACAACGTAAAGAAGTCTGGCAATACTGTAGCACAAAGTTCACTAGTGACACGTTTAGCACACAGGCAGTTATGGTAATTCACTGTTGTATGAAGTTCACTAGAGGCTCGTTTAGCACACAGGCAGATGGTAATTAACTGTTGCACCTGGTTCACTAGAGACTTGTTTAGCACACAGGCAGATGGTAATACACTGTTGCAAGAAGTTCACTAGAGACACGTTTAGCACACAGGCAGATGGTAACTCACTGTTGCACAGGGATCACAGTAACATCTTGGCACACAAGCAGAGATGGAACACACTGTAGAGGAAATAGAACGCGAGGAACCTGGACCGGAACTCAACTAGGGACTAGGTGACAACCGTTATTCAGGCAGTTTGCAGAAAGGTGGATGCAGGCTATATACCCCACAGAACCCTTTGATAGGTGCACAGCGATCAGCTGACGCTCACCTATCCCAGGCCGGAAGTACAGTCACATGGGCCGACTGACATGGCGGCGCCCATGCTGGGAACCCCGATTCTAGACACCGGACCGCCCACAGTCCCCTACGCACGGGGAGAATGCTCAGCGTCCTCTCAGCCGCCGCGCCAGATGCCCGACCGCCCGGGAGATCAAAGGAAGCCGGCGAGGAGGTAAGGCCGCGCTGATCCCCGGCAGAGCCCTGACAGTACCCCCCCTTTCATGGTGGGCACCGAACACCCCATAGGCTTATTTGGAAATTTCCTATGGAAGTCTCGGACCAGCCGTGGAGCATGCACATCGGAAGCCTTGACCCAAGCCCTTTCTTCGGGACCATAGCCCCTCCAATCGATGAGGTATTGAAGAGTATTAAACTTAAGGCGTGAATCCAAGATCTTCTCCACTTCAAACTCAGTACCCTGTAAAGTCTGTACTTGAGGCAATTTGGGAGGAACAATTTGAAATCGATTGAGCACCAGAGGACGTAAAAGAGAAATATGGAATGTATTGCAGATTTTCATTTGTGGAGGAAGTTCCAACTTATATACTACTGGATTGATTATCTTATTGATGCGATAGGGACCAATAAAGCGTGGAGCAAGTTTCATCGTGGGTACCTTCAAACGAATGTTCTTGGAAGATAACCAAACCCTATCCCCAACTTTTAAAAAGGGAACAGCCAAACGTTTCCTATCGGCAAATCTCTTTGAGGATTGTACCAAGGAATGGTGAATTTTATTCCACAGGGTTGAAAATGACTCAATCTCCTTGACTGCTGCCGGAACTTCTACCGCTGGAAGATGTTCGAAGTCAGGGACTCGGGGATGTCTACCGAAGACAGTGAAGAAGGGTGTGGACTTGGATGACGATTGATACTTAAAATTGTGAGAAAATTCTGCCCATGGTAGAAGTTCCACCCAATCATCCTGAGAAGATGATACAAAAAGCCTGATGAAGGTCTCAAGTTCTTGATTAACCCTTTCGGTTTGACCATTCGTCTGAGGGTGGTATGCTGAAGAAAATTTTAATTTAATTCCACATGTATTGCACAGGGCTCTCCAAAATTTGGCCACGAATTGGACCCCATGATCAGAGATTATCTCCTTAGGGAGACCGTGTAATCTGAAGATATCCCGGATGAATATTTTAGCCAATTGAGGAGCCGATGGAAGACCAACCAGAGGAACAAAATGTGCCATTTTTGAGAAGCGATCCACGACCACCCATACCGTATTGTGTCCCTTGCATCGAGGTAGCTCGGAAATGAAGTCCATAGAGATATGAGTCCACGGGGCAACTGGAACCGGTAATGGGCGTAATGGACCCATCACCCTCCTGCGAGGTGTCTTATGCTGTGCACATTTAATACAGGACAGGACAAATTCTCTGACATCTCCCTTCATGGTGGGCCACCAGTAGGAACGTAGTAGGAATTGATAAGTTTTAGTGATTCCTGTATGACCAGCAAATAACGAAGCGTGAGCCCATGTCAACAGTTTTTTACGTAAACTGGGAATAACAAAAATTTTTCCCGGAGGCGGAGAGGATATCTGTGTAGGAGCGAAAACAATTGGATCAAGAATTGGACGTATCTGCGGATGGTCCTCTTCCTCTACCATAGTCATAAAAGAACGGGAGAGAGCATCCGCTTTTTTGTTTAAAATGCCTGGGCGAAATTGAAGCCTTAGATTGAACCTGGAAAAAAAAAGAGACCATCGGGCCTGCCTGGCATTCAATCTATGAGCAGTTTGTAGATAAGTTAGGTTCTTATGGTCTGTAATGACCGTAACTGGAAATCTAGCTCCTTCCAGAAGATAAAGCCATTCCTCTAGTGCCAAGCATATAGCTAATAGTTCCTGATCTCCAATAATATAATTTTTCTCTGCGGGAGAGAATTTCCGGGAGAAGAATCCACAGGGGTGGATCTTCCCATCTTCAGCGATCTGAGACAATACGGACCCAATTCCAACAGAGGATGCATCCACTTCTACTGTAAATGGTTGATCCAGCTGAGGTTGGCGGAGAATTGGGGCTGTGGAAAATGCAATTTTTAATTTTTTAAAAGCTTGTATTGCTAGATCAGGCCAAGAGGATGGGCTGGCTCCCTTCCTTGTGAGAGAAGTGATAGGAGAGACCAATGTGGAGAAATGTGGAATGAACCTCCTATAATAATTTGCAAAACCCAAGAAACGTTGAGTAGCTTTCAACGAAGTAGGCTGAGGCCAGTCGGCAATAGCTTTCAGTTTATCAGAGTCCATTTGAAGAATTTTTCCAGAGATTATATGCCCCAGGAAGGGTACCGAGGTCTGATTAAAGAGGCATTTTGACAACTTTCCAAAGAGACGATGATTTCGGAGATGAGACAACACTTCTAGTACACGCCGATGATGGTCTTGTAAGTTTGCAGAAAAAATTAAAATATCATCGAGATAAACTACCACAAATTTATAGAGAATGTCCCGAAAAATCTCGTTGACGTAGCCTTGAAATACAGCTGGCGCGTTACAGAGTCCAAAAGGCATTACCAGGTACTCGAAGTGTCCATCCCTAGTGTTAAAAGCGGTTTTCCACTCATCCCCTGCCTTTATCCGAATTAAATTGTAGGCCCCGCGTAAGTCTAGTTTGGTGAAAAACTGAGCTCCTCGGACCTTGTCGAAAAGTTCGGAAATCAGGGGTAGTGGATACCGATTCTTTATTTGGTTTAGGCCCCGATAATCTATACAAGGGCGGAGCCCTCCGTCCTTTTTCCCTACGAAGAAGAACCCTGCTCCTGCAGGAGAGGATGACGGCCGGATAAATCCTTTAGCAAGGTTGTCCTTAATGTACTCTGCCATAGCGGTAGTCTCAGGAACAGATAATGGATAAACACGGCCACTAGGAGGGGTCTTCCCCGGAAGCAGATCAATAGCACAATCCCATGGTCGATGCGGAGGGAGTTTATCTGCCGCTTGTTCGCAGAATACATCAGCGAAATCCTGGTAGGGCTCTGGTAAATTGGACTGAGAGGGACCCACAGAGATAGAGGGTGGAGAGAACATATCGGATGGACAGGTAACTGTGGTTAACTTACGCAAAGGAACCACCTTGGTCAAACACTTCTGTAAGCAACTTGATCCCCAGGACAAAATTTGCATCTTATTCCAATTGAACACAGGGTTGTGCTTTTTTAACCAGGGTAGCCCCAACACCAGCTCGTAGGGAGACTTAGGTAACACAAATAATTCCAGCCATTCCTGATGAAGACATCCAATCTTGATGGATACTGGATGGGAGAGAGAAGAGATTCTCCTAGCAATGTTTTACCATCTAAGCCAGAGAGTACTAGTTTATTGGGTAATGGAATGAGAGGAATACCTAGAGTCCAAACGAGAGTATCTGAAATGAAATTGCCTGCCGCTCCGGAATCAATTAGAGCTTTAACCCTCTTTGTCCTGGACCCATGGGAAAGCGAAACTGGTAGAAGACTGTCTGTTATTTAGGATGACTTGGACATAACCCCTAACTGAATGCTCCCTACTTCAGTCAGGGTCTCGCATTTCCCGCATACAGAGGACAATTCTTCAAAATGTGGTCGGGAGCAGCACAATAAATACATAATTTATTTTGGAAATGCCTGTTGCGTTCTACAGCTGTAAGCTTGGACTTATTGACCTGCATGGGTTCTTCTTCACTACTAGGAGAGAGAGAAGACTGGTTCACAGGAGGAGTACGGACCTGAAAGCGTTCCCCCCTGCCTCTACTAGCCCAGCGTTCCCGATGGCGAAGGTCGATCTTGATGCAGAGGGAGATGACATCAGCAAAGAACTCCGGTAAATCTCTGGAGGCCAACTCGTCCTTCATCCTTTCTGATAGTCCATGGAGGAAGGATGCTTTGAGAGCTTCCTTGTTCCACTTTAGCTCAGATGCCAGGGTTTGAAACTGAACTACATACTGACCAACAGATCGGGTCCCCTGGCGCACACGAAGCAAATCGGATGAGGCTGAAGTGGAGCAGCCTGGTTTGTCAAAAATCCTTTTAAATGCTGAAACAAATCCTTCATAATTTGACACAATGGGGTCAGCTCGTTCCCACAGGGGAGAGACCCAGTCCAGAGCAGCCCCGGTCAACAGGGAAATAACATACGCCACCTTTTCTCGAGAGGTGGGGAAATTCTGGGGGAGACATTCAAATTGGATCTCGCATTGGTTAATAAACCCTCGGCACCGCCTGGGATTACCATCAAATCTCTCCGGGGTTGCCAACTGGAGACGAGATTTAGATCCCGAAGCCCCTTGAGGCAAAACAGGTGGAGGGGGTGCAGCGGCTGCAGCTGGTGGAACCGGGAGAATAGATGCCAATGTAGTTTGGATCGAGACCAGCTGTCTAGAGAGCAGGTACTGGGCCACTTGCTGTTGGGCTGCCTCCAGGTTATCCATCCGAGAGGCCAGGTCATGAAGGGACCCTGTACCTTGGGACCCAGCGGCTTCCATTGTGAGGCCTGAACAAACTGTCACGCTTGGCGCTGGGGAAGTGGAAACTCTGGGTCCGGGTTGCGGGAGGAAACGAAGGCGAGGGGCCTGGATATATGTTCTCATCCACAGCTCTCGAGTGTTGATGAGACCTGGGCAATGGTGCGGAGTCTAACCCACAGGATGGTGTTCGCTAGTGACCCCTCCAATCGGGATTTGGGCTTAGCTGCACCCTGTGAGCAGGTCGCGGTCCTTTGACCAGGTACCCGAGCTCAGTGGGAATTGGAGACACAAATAACCATGGCCCTAATAAGAGATGCCTAAGATTTAAGGCACTGTGGAGTGATCCACAAACAATGTAAAGAAGTCTGGCAATACTGTAGCACAAAGTTCACTAGTGACACGTTTAGCACACAGGCAGTTATGGTAATTCACTGTTGTATGAAGTTCACTAGAGGCTCGTTTAGCACACAGGCAGATGGTAATTAACTGTTGTACATGGTTCACTAGAGACTTGTTTAGCACGCAGGCAGATGGTAATACACTGTTGCATGAAGTTCACTAGAGACACGTTTAGCACACAGGCAGATGGTAATTCACTGGTGCACAAGGTTCACTAGAGACACGTTTAGCACACAGGCAGATGGTAATACACTGTTGCACAGGGATCACAGTAACGTTTTGGCACACAGGCAGAAATGGAACACACTGTAGAGGAAATAGAATGCCAGGAACCTGGACCGGAACTCAACTAGGGACTAGGAGACAACCGTTGTTCAGGCAGTTTGCAGAAAGGTGGATACAAGCTATATACCCCACAGAACCCTTTGATAGGTGCACTGCGATCAGCTGATGCTCACCTATCCCAAGCTGGAAGTACAGTCACATGGGCCAACTGACATGGTGGCACCCATGCCGGGAACCCAGATTCCAGACACCGGACCGCCCGCAGTCCCCTATGCATGGGGAGAATGCTCAGCATCCTCTCAGCCGACGTGCCAGCTGCCCGACCGCCCGGGAGATCAAAGGAAGCCGGCGAGGAGGTAAGGCCGCGCTGATCCCTGGCAGAGCCCTGACAACTGCATCATAATCAAAACTTATTTTAAGTCTGTAAATGCTAACAACTACCCACTAGCTGTCACAATCGGGCCTGGATTCACAATATTCCCAAAAGCCAGTTCAGAAAGATTAGAAAAAACTGTACATACTATCAAGTCTATACACAACAAGCATAATGTTATCAGGGACATTTCAGGAGAAAAGATATCCAAACCCATCATCAACTAATATGCCATGGAGTATGAAGAAGTTGAACACTTAGATCTTATTAAATTAATAAATACCAGCAATAAGGAATATGGGGTATTAGTTCCTTTCATAACAGATTATAGTAGCCAGTCAGGAGTTAGCAAACATAGCCTTAAAAAGCACTGGCCTAGTCTCCTTCATGACCCTATCCTCAAACCTTTGTTGCCTATTAAACCTAAGATCATTTTTAATAAAGTTCCATGTATAAAGAACATTTTAGCACCTACAGTTCCTATTAAACAGAACGAAGAAACTCCTACCTGGCTATACATCAATGATAAATTCTATCCTTGTATGTCCTGTAAAGCCTGTAAAAAGAAGGTTCATATCCAACACCAACAGGAAATTCAGATCAAACAAAATATCAACTGATATTGTGACTGTTGTTTATTTAATGGAATGTATTGTGGTCTACAATACATTGGAAAGCCCACAATACCATTAAAAGTAAGGATAAGGGAACATATCCTGAATATACAGAAAGGACTCCTCACCCATAGTGTTTCAAAAACATTTCCTAGACACACATAACAGTAACCCAGAAGGAGTGAAATTTATGGGTATCAAAAGAGTACTTACAGGCCCAAAAGGAAGAGACAAATGTAAGTAACTGTCTCAAAGATAAACTTCCTGGATCTATAACATAAAGAAGTTATCCCATCTGGCATGATTATTGAATATGACTTGGCTGCTTTCTTTTAATTTGTGAACTCTTGGACTGTATACATTTACATTTAATTTTTCTTATATGATGCTTGTTTTTAAAACCCTTATAACAGATTTTATATGCATAATTTTCTGTATTCTTAACTTTTTATGTTTTTATTTTGACTATTATTATTTTATTATTATTTTAAGATTATTTTTCTTTATTTTATTTTGTTTTTACATGTAATATCATTATTATTTATATCTTTATTTTATAATGTTATTGTCATACATATTTTTTATAAATTTATTCCACATATTTAAATTTTATTCAATCTATATTTGATCTTATTCACAATGTATGACTCTCCAGATTGTAAAACCCTTGATATACACACTTGGTATATACATTAATTCTCCAGATCTTATATGCTATACTATAGACTCCTTCTATACGCTTGAAATTATCACCTGAGAGTATACACATACACAAATACACTGGTGCGGAGTTTAACCCCACTGGACTTCACCAGAAGATATGGGCTTTACTAAGTGAGGACCCAGGTCTCAGCCCAGTGTAGTTGGTTCTCACTGTGTAAGCAACAGAGTACTTAGCTGGTATGAGTACTCTGCCTACACCGATGGAAATGTGGGTATAGATATGCTGCTGTAGAGGAGTCCAAACATTGGTAGCTGAAACAACACTGGAAGCAAACTATAATGAAAGTATAGTACTGAAGCAGGAGCCTCTTATTTCTTTGGCACTGATCTTTCTATGTACAGCAAAGATATGTCATGTCAGATGATTACAGGAGCTGGTCAAGCACTAATGTATTATTAGCCTGCAATAGCAAAATAGCATATGGTCATATATAAAATATTTTATTCTTCTCGGTACCTACACAATACTTTATGAAAATAATTGGTTGGGGAAGTG
This sequence comes from Taudactylus pleione, assembly GCA_031769625.1. Lineage (NCBI taxonomy): Eukaryota > Metazoa > Chordata > Amphibia > Anura > Myobatrachidae > Taudactylus > Taudactylus pleione. Next base: position 5,061,613 of record JAUIMM010000126.1, on the reverse strand, counting down.
TTAGTACTACCCATCTTTCTACATATGAGTGGGAATTCAATTAGCTGTGGGGTTTACCTATTAAATTAAATAGCATTTTCCCCGCATGCTAACCCTCTGATTCAGAATACACTGCGAAAACAATGGTTTTCCCCACACAGTAATCCCCAGAGGGTGCCTTTTCTCACAGACTTTCCTCTCAGCTTTTGAAGCCGGAGGAAAAGTCCACCTCTGTATTTTAAGACATGGGGTAAACTCTGCTAATTGAATCTTCTGGCATGGTTAATTATGTAGATTCCCCCCCCCCGTAGTCTCTTTGCTGACATCTCCTGATGGCATCTGACTGTAAACTGTTCTCACATGAATCTGCCAAAATCAGAGAAAATCCCAGGTGCAAGGCAAACAAATTAACTGTAAAGCTGCTGCTTAGAGGGACGCCAACCCTTAAAAAATGAAAACCAATGTATAAAGAAAGCAGCTTGGTTATGTCAATAAATATTTTTATAAAAGAAAAACATATTCAAAAATACAATAATTAAAATAAAAACATTAAACCTCTATTGTTGATATCAGACATAATTCTCTAAAAAAAAAAACAGGGAGGTCACAGCATTGCACTGATGGCAGTGGCGTAACTACTGCCCCTGCAGCCCCCGCAGTGGCGTGGAGGCACTGGGTGGCTTGGGGGTGCCGGGGGCTGTAGCATCACCACTGCAACTGTGAACGCTGGCCTCTGAAGTGATCGGAGGCTAAGGAAGCCTCCAATCACTTCAGAGGCCAGGGTTCCCAGTAATGCATTGTGCAGGTGATGTCATGACGTCACCCGCGAACTGGGGAACTTGCGCGGCCGCGTCTGCTGGATCAATTTAGATCCAGTCAGCACGGCAGCAGAAGTGGCAGCCCGAACAATGCGCGAAGTCAGGTAAGTACTGGGAAGGGGAGGGGAGGAGAGGAGAGGGGAGGGTGCCCGACTACAGGAGGCACTACTTAAAAGGGTACAACTACAGGGGGCACAACTCAGAGGGCACTGCTTGAAGGGGCACAACTACAAGGGGCACTACTTGAAGGGACACAACTACAGGGGGCACAACTACAGGAGGCACTACTTGAAGGGGCACAACTACAGGGGGCACTACTTGAAGGGGCACAACTACAGGGGCACTACCTTAGGGGCACAACTACAGGGGCACTGCATATGGGCACTACTTTAAGGGGCATTGCATAAGGGGTACAACTATAGGGGGCACTACTTTAAGGTGCACAACTACAGGGGGCACTACTTTACTACTACATCAGGCATTGCATAAAGGGCACTACTACTGGGGGCATTGCATAAGGGGCACTAGTACAGGTGGCATTGCATAAGGGGCACTAGTATAGGGGGCATTGCATAAGGGGCACTGCTACAGGGGGTCCTGCATAAGGGGCACTGCTACAGGGGGCCCTGCATAAGGGGGCATTGCATAATTGGCACTACTACAGGGGACATTGCATAATGGGCACTACTACACGGGGACCCTGCATAAGGGGCACTACTATAGGGGACATTGCATAAGGGGCACTATTACAGGGGGCATTGCATAAGGGGCTCTAGTACAGGGGGCATTGCATAAGGGACACAACTACAGGGGACACTGTATAAGGTGCACTAACTTGGTATACGCAGTTTACAGGTTATAAACTATGTTCCCAATAATCTGGTTCTGCACGGACATAAAAACTGTGCAACCTGTCTTGAGCTGAGGTGACAGACTGGCAGGAGTGGAGAGAAGGGTTGGTGAAGTAGAGCTGTCACAGTGGGATGTAATGGGCATTACTGTGTGGCATAATGTGCAATGGGCATTACTGTGTACACAATTTGCTATTAGGGGTATTACTTAGTGTGGCATGCTGTGTGGCATTATTGATATAAGGGGCATAATGTGTAAGGGGCATTACTGTGTGGCCCAATGTATTGTATGTGGCATTACGGTGTGGCATAATGTGAAATAGGGGCATTACAGCGTGGCATAATTTGTTATAAGTGTATTACTGAATCTTGAAACCAACACCTTAAACGTCATCTTTGGGTGTGTTTGTATTTTGGGTGGGGCTGAGACTTTTTTGGCATGGGGGAACAAAATTTATAGTTACGCCACTGACTGATGGATCATCATTTGTGCAGCGGCTGTAGGGCTGCCATCAAGGGGGGACTGCCGGGACTGGAGTCCTGGGCCCACACACTTGGACAGTGGGTGGGATCCACCTCCACCCGCTCCTACCGCTGTGTATTAAAGCGAGAGGGGAGGGGACCATGCCTGCTCCCACCACCTGCTGTTCCAACAGTAAGTACTGTGCAATAAAAAGCAAGAGGGTGACCGCACCTACAGCCCACCTGTTCCTACCACCAGGCCAGCGCAGTCACAGTGCAATAATGTTTTTTTTTGTTTAAAAGCCGTCGCACGTAACGTCACGCCGCAGATCCTCTATCTTACCTTATTGCACTGTGGCTGTGCTGGCCCGGCAGCAGGAGCAGGAAGGTGGTAGAACTGGGTGAGGATTGATCTAGCATCAACCGTGCGGACCAGTCACAAGAGAAGATAGTACATCTAAATGAGATGCTAGGGCTGGAGAGACAGAAGGGGACTGGATGGGCTAAGGAGACGGCGCAGGGCTGGAGACACAGAAGTGGTGCTGGCTGTCAGAGAGACAAAAGGGGTGCTGGCTGACAGAGAGACAGAAAGGGTGCTGGCTGGGGAGATAGAAAGGGTGCCGGAGAGACAGAAAGGGGCTGGCTGGACCTGGAAAGACATTGCAGTGGTGGAGTTGTAAAAACTCTGGGGGGGGGGTCCTGCTTGTTTTTTCAGTCCCGGGCCCCACAACTTCTGATGGCAGCCCTGAGCGGCTGTCAGGTGAGCACGGTGGCCGGTTTCAGTCTGCTGCATGTTATTTATCTCACCTAGATCCACGTTATCCCCCTGTGAATCCCTTCCAAATTTGGGCACTCTGTACATATTTAGCTTGGATCCCCTTCCATCATATTTGGATCTTGTTCACAGCTATCAATCAAAGTTGTACTTTAGAGAAGTGGTCGCTAATTTGATTGCAGCTACAATTTTGCACTGAAACCAGCTGCGAAAATATGATAATAGTTTCAAAGCTTACCCGAGCATAAGGACACCCACCGCTGCCTTCTCATATGCGTATGACATCACTTATCTGCGTAAATATCAGTAACATTGACGCACATCACGCAGTCATCTTGCCTTTGCGGCATTACTGACCAGTTGCAAACACTGCAGCTCTCCTGATCCTGATGCACAGAGGGCTCTCATGCTGCATTATGTAATCGCAATGGCTAATTTATGTACACCCATATAACGGCATTTAAACAGTAAGACACACCTGCCTTTTTCTGACAACCCCCTGATACCTCCCTCAAACACTTACTATCTGTCATTCACTTTGTAAATGGGCTTTCTGTGAGTGAGAAATCGCAAGACAATTGCAGCACGTGTGCAGTGTGAATTATATGCATGCGCAATGGCAAACAATCACTCGATTTGCGTCAAAATTGTCCATCAGGCTCTGAGTACACATAACGGATACACAAGTTCTCTGTTTATCTCCCAGTGACTGCAGCCATATGTTGCTTTGATAAATTCAGTTTATCATTAAGACCTGTTATTAAGTTATTCATTTATTTGGTGTCTCTGTACTACTGAACATGTTACTTGACTGCATAGAATGTTTTAAAGTATATTAGTCTTGTTTTAACAGATTTATATCTAATATCAACAATGGTGGTGTAATTTTTTATTTTTAAATGATTGTATTTAAAAAAAAAAAATTAATAGAATTATATATTTACAAAAGCAAGTTGATCATTTTACTGCCTGTATTAGTACTGCCTTCCACATTAATCTGAAGTCACTGCCTCACAGTGACACTGGGTGGTGCTCCATTCCCTGCTATTTCCCTGATGCGATGTTGCATGTCACAACTAAGCAATGCTGTTAGTGGTAGAGAAGAGTAAAAAATGCACTACAGTGCTTGTGATGACCAGTGCCAGATTTTAGGGCCACATGGGCCTGGGTGATGACAATGTCCAAGGCAGGGGCATATTAAGAGAGGAGGGGGCCCGTGTGCATTCCCCTTCTCTCTCCCCAGTGGCTGGCAGTGCACTGACCACAGCAGTAGACTCTGAACACTAGTCAGTGCCCACTGTGCCCAGAGTCTACTGCGCATGCACTGGTCACTGGGAAAATGGCTCGCCCACCATTTTCCCGGCGATTTCTCAAATGCATATATGCGCAAAACGCCAAGAAAATGGCAGCAGTGCCCATTTTCCAGGCATTTAGTGCAGCACTGCTACAGCCAGCGTGGGACTTAGGAGAGGTAAGTATTAAAAAAAATGGGTGCAGGGTGTGCGGTGTGGGCCCTTTTTGTACTCTTTTTGTAATCAAAGTTTGATTATCAATAATTATTAAAATAAGAACAGCTGTATCCACAGAAAAAGCTGAGTCTAAACTACAGTAAACACACAGAAAAAGCCAGATCCATATTGAATGTCCCGATTCGGAGATTTACGCTACGGGTCTGCGATCACACACGCAGACTGACAGCAGATTGTCATTGACTGAAGGGGCAGCTATAGCCTTTGCTTCCTGAAACGAGGCGTGTCACCACCATTGGGGGGGGGGGAGGCCAGGATCTCCGTCGGCTGATGGAGATTTCCTTGCCCCTTTCTCTCATCTGTGGCGGCCAGCTTGCATGACCCCATGGGTCACTTAGCCCGGCTGATGTTCCCGCTGATTATCCAATGCTGCATTATACGACACAGCTCGGATAAGTAATGCACAGGAGGTGTGATGTCTCCTGCTGCATTAATATAATTGCAAGGACAGAACTTCAAAGCTGCATGCGTGCAGCTTTGCAGTTCTGTCCTAAGCTGAATAAGCCATGTGTCTTTAGATGTTTGCTGAACAGTGTTTATTTTTTGAGCTGCTACATTTTCATATGCTGGTTATACAAGCTAATTATTGACCTTATAATACAAGCTAAACGTTCTATAAACTCTGCAGTCCGATCTGACATCTTTGATGTACACACTGAATTCTGGTAAGATTAATAGTTGTCTGCTTGTTATATAAATATATTTATTATACCCTCATTTAGTATATAATGTACACACTAATGCTGGCCATACACCTACCCGATTTCGGGCCGATTCCCCGATTTTCGACGCGCCATGTGGAAATCGTGTGGTTTTTTTAGGTAGGATGCAATGCGATGCTCGCTCCCACAGCCGTCAAAACATATCGTGTGATCAGCTGTGTAGCCCATCTTCTCCGTCATAATCATATGCTGATCGTGCCTTCTTTTTAGCATGCGATGCATCGTGTGTCTGAGCGGCTTCATTTGTTAAAAAGAAAAAAAGACTGATGCACGCACGGGGAGATCTGTGATGCATGCATCTGTCTTTAATAAAATAATCACAGATGCAGTAACGGTTCAGTAAGAACCATCCATGCATTTGTGAAAAAAAAAAGTGGCCTGCACCCCCACCCCAAAATGCAACCTGCGCCTGGATTTTAGGGACCTAGTGCTGGTTGGGCAACATATGGGGGACAAATGACGTAGGGTCCCCCCTTTGTGAGCACAACAAGCACCGGGCTAGTCAGAACCAGCCCTTGTTGCCAAAATATGGGGACAAATGACGTAGGGGTCCCCTGTATTCTGCGCAACCAGCACTGGGCTCTGAACCGGTCGTGGTTCTGGAAATACAGGGAAAAAAATTAGTAAGGTTCCCCTGTATTTTCCATAACCAGCACCGGACTTTTTCTAGCAGGGGCTGATGCCACAGCCAGGGGAGCCCTTTCACACAGCATCAGCCCTGACCGCTAGTCAGCCCGGGCCAGTGATCCCTGGGGATCTGGGGAACCCCCCCAATAAAGGGGTCCCCCCTCAAGGGCAACCAAGGCCCAGGCTGATAGCACGGGGCTATCCCCGCCACCCATGGTGGCGGTGGGTTGATAGTGTATAGTGGTTGTGTAAAAACTAGATGTGTAAACATTGTCTTTACAAGCAGAACTGCAGGTCCCAGCAAGCATGCCTACTTTGGACCGAAGAGGACATAACCTCGCATAATAGATGGTGAGTATGGTTTTTTCACAGGTACCATTTGGATAACTACTGGACAAGTGGACCGATGTTACAGGGATACATAGGTGAGTATGTGTACATGTGTGTATGTGTGTGTACATGTGTGAGTGCATGTATGTTTAACAAACTTATACTGTGCATGGTGAGTGTGTCCTGTGTTTATTTAAACATTTCTTTTCAGGTGAACTACAGGTACCAGCGGGCCCTTAATACCCTGCATGCTGGTACTTGTGGTTCTCCGAGTACCAGCATGCAGGGGAGGATTGCTGGGACCTGCAGTTCTACTTGTAAAGACAATGTTTACACATCTATTTTTACTAGGTGTGTGCACCGGCCACTTTTCATGTTTTGTGTTTTGGTTTTGGATCTGGATCTTTCTTCGTGTTTTGGATCTGGATTGGTTTTGCCAAAACCACCCTTCCGTGTTTTGGGTTCTGGGTTTTGTGTTTTGGATCTGTATTTTTTTTAAAAAAAGCATAAAAACAGCTAAAATCACAGAATTTGTGGGTTTTTCTGCTCCTATACTATTATTAACCTCAATAACCTTCATTTCCACTCATTTCCAGTCTATTCTGAACACCTCACACTATTGTTTTTATGGCCAAAAGGTTGCACCGAGTCAGCTGGATGACTATGCTAAGCGACACGAGTGGGCGGCACAAACACATGGTCCATCTAGGAGTGACACTGCAGTGGCAGACAGGATGGCAGCTTGAAAAGCTAGGCCCCAAACAGTACATACTGCAAAGAAAAAAAAGAGGTGCAAGATGGAATTGTCCTTGGGCCCTCCCACCCACCCTTATGTTGTATAAACAGGACATGCACACTTTAACAAACCAAACATTTCAGCGCCAGGGTCTGCCACATGACAGTGGCTGAAATTATTGGTTCGTTTGGGCCCCCACAAAACAAGCTGGCAATTAATCTGTCCCTACACAAAATGGCTCTACGGAGGCAAGATGTCGTCCTCATCCTCCTCATCCACCGATTCCTCACCCTCTTCAGTGTTGTGTACATCCTTATCCTCACAGAGTATTAATTTGTCCCCGCTGGAATCCACAACCACAGGTCCCTCTGTACGTTCTGGAGGCTGGTCTCCCTGGAAGAGTTGATAATTAATTTTATGAACATCATCTTCTCCACATTTTGTGGAAGCAACCTCCTACGCCTTTCGCTGACAAGGTTCCCGGCTGCACTAAACACTCTTTCGGAGTACACACTGGAGGGGGGGCAACTCAGGTAAACCCAGTTTGTACAGGGACCTCCAAATTGCTTCTTTTTCCTGCCAGTAAAGGTACGGACTGTCTGACATGTTTACTTGGATGCTGTCACCGATGTAATCCTTTAACAGACAGACGCACGCTTGTTGCTGCTGCTTTAAGGATGCAGGTGCGGCTACAGCCCACACAATTCACAAAGACAGAAATTTTTTTTTTTTATTGTTTGTGGAGCGCACTTTGAGGGTTACATCACCCTTTAACAGACAGATGCACGCTTGTCGCTGCTGCTTTAAGGATGCAGGTGCGGCTACAGCCCACACATTTCACAAAGACAGAAAAAAAAAAGAAGAATATTTTTATTGTTTGTGGAGCACACTTTGAGGGTGTCACCACCCTTTAACAGACAGACGCACGCTTGTCGCTGCTGCTTTAAGGATGCAGGTGCGGCTACAGCCCACACATTTCACAAAGACAGAAAAAAAGAAGAATATTTTTATTGTTTGTGGAGCGCACTTTGAGGGTTACACCACCCATTAACAGACAGACGCACGCTTGTCGCTGCTGCTTTAAGGATGCAGGTGCGGCTACAGCCCACTCATTTCACAAAGAGAAAAAAAAAGAAGAATTTTTTTATTGTTTGTGGAGCGCACTTTGAGGGTTACACCACCCTTTAACAGACAGACGCACGCTTGTCGCTGCTGCTTTGAGGATGCAGGTGGAATCTAGACGGGATTTGGAACTGGGGACACACTACCTCCATCAATTGTCTAAATCCCACTGCACTAATGGCGGATACCGGACGCACGTCTAACACCAACATAGCAGTCAAGGCCTCAGTTATACGTTTTGCTTCAGGATGACTGCTGTCGTACTTCATCCTCATTGCTAGGGACTGTTGGAGGGTCAATTGTTTAGTAAAAGTAGTGGTGTTCCTACTTCCTCTCTGGGATGATGAACAACTCCCAGCAGCAGCAACAGCACTAGGAGGAAGTGGTTCTTGATCTTTCCCTATTTTATTTTTATCGGAGAAAGTTTGGTCCTCCATTTATTTTATATTGATATATACGTGCGGCTAAGGCGCACACAAACACAGAAAATATTTTTTTGTTTTTGCTGGAGAGTAGTGCACTTTGTGGGTTACACCACCCTTTAAGAAATGAGCCAGCCGGCTCTTTACTTATGGGACACAGGCGCACGCTTGGCGCTGCTCCTCTGTTGATGCACGTGCAGCCACAGTGCACACAATTCACAAACACAGAAAATATTTTTTTATTTGGTTTTGAGTGTACTTTGGGGGTTACAGCACCCTTTAACGGTCAAGCCAGCCGGCCCTTTACTTATGACACAGGCGCACGCTTGGCACTACTTTGTTGATGCACGTGCGGCAACTGCGCACAAAATTCACAAACTCAGAAAATATTTTTTTATTTGGTTTGGAGTGTATTTTGGGGGTTACAGCACCCTTTAACAGTCAAGCCAGCCAGCCCTTTACTTATGACACAGGCGCACGCTTGGCACTACTTTGTTGATGCACGTGCGGCTACTGCGCACACAATTCACAAACACAGAAAATATTTTTTTATTTGGTTTGGAGTGTACTTTGGGGGTTACAGCACCCTTTAACGGTCAAGCCAGCCGGCCCTTTACTTATGACACAGGCGCACGCTTGGCACTACTTTGTTGATGCACGTGCGGCTACTGCGAACACAATTCACAAACACAGAAAATATTTTTTTATTTGGTTTGGAGTGTACTTTGGGGGTTACAGCACCCTTTAACGGTCAAGCCAGCTGGCCCTTTACTTATGACACAGGCGCACGCTTGGCACTACTTTGTTGATGCACGTGCGGCTACAGCGCACACAATTCACAAACACAGAAAATATTTTTTTATTTGGTTTGGAGTGTACTTTGGGGGTTACAGCACCCTTTAATGGTCAAGCCAGCCGGCCCTTTACTTATGACACAGGCGCACGCTTGGCACTACTTTGTTGATGCACGTGCGGCTACTGCGCACACAATTCACAAACACAGAAAATATTTTTTATTTGGTTTGAAGTGTACTTTGGGGGTTACAGCACCCTTTAACGGTCAAGCCAGCCGGCCCTTTACTTATGACACAGGCGCACGCTTGGCACTACTTTGTTGATGCACATGCGGCTACTGCGCACACAATTCACAAACACAGAAAATATCTTTTTATTTGGTTTGGAGTGTACTTTGGGGGTTACAGCACCCTTTAACGGTCAAGCCAGCCAGCCAGCCCTTTACTTATGACACAGGCGGACGCTTGGCACTAATTTGTTGATGCACGTGCGGCTACTGCGCACACAATTCACAAACACAGAAAAAATATTATTTTTTTTAGCACTTGGGGGGAGCACCCCTGACGGACAGAGCACCCCCTGGACAACACTACAGCACCCCTTTAGGACTGGGACACTGCACAGGACTTTGGAGTGGACACAGCCCCTATGGACAACTGACTGCACAACACAGTCCAGCCAGCCCCTATGGACTTTGAAGTAGTGGACACAGCCCCTATTAACAACAGCAGCACAGCACAACACAGCCAGCCCCTATGGACTTTGAAGTAGTGGACACAGCCCCTATGGACAACAGCAGCACAGCGCAACACTACTCTGCACTACACTACACTACACTACACTACATAGCCCAGCCAGCCCTAACTCCCACCCTCCCTCTTCACTGTCCACAGCCAAGTGAGAAAATGGCGCCGACGCGGGTACCTTATATAGGATCCAAAACCCGCGAGACCCGGAAGGCGGGATGATGACGTTTTGCCTTGATTTCAGATCCGAGTCAGGCGGGAAAAGTCGAGCCTGACTCGGATCGGCCTCGGATCGAGGGGGCTCGGGGGGGTTCGGATTTCAGAAATCCGAACCCGCTCACCCCTAATTTTTACACAACAACTGTACACTATCAACCCGCCACCCACTGCCACCAGGGGTGGTGGGGATAGCCCAGGGCTAACAACCAGGGCCTGGAATGCCCTGGAGGGGGGGACCCCATTTTGGGGGCGTCCCCAACTCCCCAGGGATCCCCGGCCTCGGTTTACTGTTGGTCAGGGCTGATGCTGCGGCAGGGGGGACCCGGTGAAAGGTCTCCCCTGGCTGTGGCATCAGCCCCCCGCTAGAAATAGTCCGGTGCTGGTTCTGGAAAATACAGGGAAACCCTACTCATTTTTTCCCCCTGTATTTCCATAACCACGACTGGATCAAAACACAGCGCTGGTTGCACAGAATACGGGGACCCATACGTCATTTGTCCCCCATATTTTGGCAACCAGGACTGGTTCTGACAATCCCAGTGCTGGTGGTGCTTACATACGGGGGACCCGTATGTCATTTGTCCTCTGTATGTTGCCCAACCAGCACTGGGTGCCTAAAAGCCCGAGCAGGTTGCTCTTTGGGGGGGGGGGTGCATGCCGTTTTCTTTTTTTAAGCACTTTTTTTTTTCACAGATGCACGGATGGTGCTCACTGAACATTCCCTGCCTTTGTATTTATTTTATTAAAGACAGATGCATGCATCACGGATCTCCCCGTGCGTGCTTCAGTCTTTTTTTTTCTTTTCTAACAAATGAAGCCACTCACATGATGGACACGCGATGCATCGTATGTACATTGTATGTCAATTGTGTGGCCGCAACTGCCAGGGAGCTGCCGGGGAGTTGATGGGAAAACGGCATGGTGAGTCGCATCGGCCCTCATCGTGCAGTTGTATGGCCAGCATAAATCTTCATCTGCTTGTCGGCTTCTGTTTCAGAACTACTATAATTCAATGTGCTTGTTATGACCTGATCGTACAGGCTAAGCACTCTGGGCCTGATTCAGAGCCGGACGCTCTGACCAGAGTGCTCGCTCTGAATCAGGGCCCTCCTCCATGAAAATGGAGCGGCCTCCTGGCCGCTCTCATAGCTGTGGGTGACCACCCACAGCATATGCGAGCGGCCAAAAAGATGGTCGCGATGGTTTTGACCATCACGACCATCGGACTTGCGATGGAGACCCTGCGGTAGGGTCTCCCTGCCACAAGCCCTGGAGTGATTTTGGCTCTATCAGAGCCAAAATCACTCCCACTGACATCACTAGTGATGTCAGTGGGACCGGCTTCAGACGGTAGGCGTTCCCATGGGAACGCCTCCATCTGGCAGGCACGCCCCCGGCATGCCCACCAAAGGGGGCGTGCTGTCAATCAACATCAACAGCACGCCCCCTTTGGTGCGAGACCCGGAGCGATGGAAAGCCCGTCGCTCCCCGGGTCTCGCGCATGCGCACGACGGAGCTCCCTCCATCGTGCGCATGCGCAGTGGGGAACATCGACCCACTTGCGAGCATACTGCCGCTCGCGAGTGGGTCTTAATGACCCCCTCTATGAGCTGTGCAGTTCTAATATACTTATCATGTAAGTTAGAGCTTATATACCTAATATGGATGCTGTATATTGGTGAGTTTTACAGTCACACAGTGATTATTATATGGGCTAATATATAGCCTTGTTTATTGTACAGCAGTTGCTTGTTATAATATTTAGTTTGTATTATCAGGAGGATATACAACTAGTATAACCAACATACTAGGATATAGCTTTTGGGATATAGGACCTTGATAATTAGCATCTAATTATATTTTATTTTTATTTTAAATTCTAAGCCCCTCTGTGTACAGTATGTATGTTTAATATGGCTCAGATACAAAATGTATCCTAACTGCAAGCAAACAGAGCACTTAGCCTGCAAGTTTAGGTTAATAACTAGCTTGTATAACAAGCAAATTAACATAGGGGAACTGGAAGCCCAAAAATATAGAGTGTGTGTATTGTATATACAAGGCAGCTTGTATAACAAGCATATTATAAATGCTAAGCTGGTAAAATATCAAACTTGTATGATCAGGATAATATTATTTAATTTGTATAATCAGGAAGACTACTTACTGTAGTTTGCATCACAAGCATTCTAAAGTACGGAACTTATATAACAAACAGATAAAGGTGCAGCAAGTGTATTAAACACACTAAATTAGATTATAAATAAGAGTGCATTAGGAGCACAGGATAATTTAAAATCCACTAGTACATTGTATATGTGACAAACGGGATACGTTCAGCATCCCGGCGGTTGTAACAAACATCTAAGCTATAGCCTGTACAGCAAGTATATCGTTAGCACTTAAAGCTTGCAATAACTCCTAGTTTGTATGATCAGGATGAAATACAACTAGTATAACCAACACACTACAGTAGGATATAGGTTATGGGATATAGGACCTTGATAATAAGCATCTAATAAGAGCATTTATATTCAGGGACGGCTCCAGGCACACTCCGTGCATGCGGCAGCACAGGGGCGTAGGGGTTCGGCTGCAGAAGATCCCCACCCTCGACCCACCTGCTTCTGTTATTATTGTATGCTCTAGGGGAGGGCGCAGTGAGGGAAGGGGCAGGGGGAGTACGGGACGGTGCTGGGTGCCGAGACACCTAGTACCGGCCCTGTTTATATTAAAGAAACATCTATCAAAGATCTACTATTTAACACAATTGGTTGATTCTACTTTAGTGAGAATTTACCAGCTCAAGCTGATATATTAAGATACACAGTATACAAATGCACCTTAAAAAAGTATCACAAATCTGCTACAACATTTATTTGTAACTAATGGTACATTTTAGAAGCTCACACACATGAAATACTTACCTTATATACGCTCTAGCAAAAAGCAGCACACAGCCTTGTATTTAATAACCAGTTTATTCACATTATATTTCCTTTTTTCTTTATTTTTTCATAGTGTCTGGTTTTATATGGACCCAATTACAGGGCATACGGATGTAATTACAGTTCAAATTACAAATCATGATGAAATTACTATGTACAGAAAAGACAAAAAAAAATAAAAAATTAATAGATAATTTGTTTCGATACCTGTTTTTAGAGTATACCCAATAAAGAATTGTTTTAGATTGACATTCCTACTAAGTTGAAAGTGCGCACTTTTGTAAACTGTTTCCTTTTGTCTATTTAATTGTATGTATTTGTGTTTTGAATCAGTGGGTAGCACTTACGAACTATTTGAATACATATAATTTTGCTTCAGACATAACTAACTTTTGTAGATTCTCCATTGACACAAATATTTGCTAATATATTATTTTTGGTGATTGATTTCCCCTCTTTTGACACCCTGGACATCGGTGTGATTGCTGGTCAGCTCAGTGTGTACCCATCTTAACGCATGCGTTGTAGGGGTTTTCAGGACTTTTCATGCATACGCAGTTGCAAATAATCGATCGATTACGCAAGCATCCGCATTGCATTAGAATTTGCGTGTACCTCTGCCAATTCTGTGTGTGTTTAGTTGATCTGGTAGAAACAGGTTTCTTTTTTTATTAAACACATATTGTACAGCATTTATTTGAGCTTTAGCATTACCATAAACTATAAAACAGCCTTTATTCGCTGTGAGAACTCCTGCAAGTCTTTCTGTTTTTTTAAAGGGGCAATCATTTTAAAGGCAAAACCAAGCTGCTTTTGCCTTTAAAATGATTGCCGCTTTAAAAATGCAGGAAGACTCGCAGGAGTTTCTGCAGCGGCTTCAGCTCGCAATCTATTACATAAGCCCCCCAAGTCTTTCCATATTTAATTCATATGACATGTTTTTGCAACAGCAAGGTGGAAGATATAATCCATTTGGATTGTTTTTAAATCTATACAAACCATTAAAATGCTATTATATTCTAAATACTGCAGGTAATTCTTTTAGCAGGCTGGAACTGTCATTCCTTTAATATCTCTTTGGGGAACACTTGTGAATCTGAATAGGGAATTTCTGATCCTAACTAATAACTTGAATCTTGGACATTATACTCAGCAAATAAACATAAGCAAAAATTGATGCTACAATACCTGTTTTGTAAAGCATTCCAGCTGCATTGACGCATGTTGAGTATTTATTTCTTTTTCCCCTTCAGATTTTGTTTGCAGAGTCAGGAAAACAACTCTCCTTCCTTATTATTCATTATTGCAGATTAATACAAGACAAATCAAAAACGAAATGAAAAACAGGCAACCGATGAGTGAAAACAAGCCCACACAAATCCAATAAAGCACAAAACAAAAGCCCAAGTTAATGTGGTAAAGTGGTGGGAATAATTTAATGAAAACCACAAACTCTATTGTTTATTGTTCATTTTATTAAAATACATATATAGATTTATATACAAAACAGGGCTTTTCACTGCTCTATGAGTATACACCATAAGGTGAAGTACTACAGATGTATCCACGTTCATCTTACACATGATGCACATGTACATGCACACAAATCGCACCTGTGACCAGCCACATCGGGCTGCGTATATTCACATCTGCGATCAGCTAATGCAATGGCATTAGCCACGGGTGCAATTATCTGCAGGCGCTCATCCTCGGGTGACTACATTGCCGCGATGTGTACGCCTTGCAGGTAAGATAAACGTGGTCATATCTGTAAAGTGCAGGGTACTCCTGTCCTGATTTAGCAGAGGATGGAATTGCAAAGTCACACACATGCAGCTTTGCAATTCCATCCTTGTAAAATGCAAATGCAGCAGGAGGTGTCTGACACCCCCTTGCTGCATCGTCCTTGTGACCATCGGTCACAATGGTTGCCCCTTTGGTCAGGCTGCAGTATCTGAAGGTTACCGCAGCCTGGCTGTGTCCTGAGGCCAGGAAATCTGCGTCCATGGACATAGATCCTGACCTTGCCACTTCCAGGAAATGGGGACAACACGCCCCCAGTTCTGGGAATACAGGCTGCCCCCGCACCAACCAACAAATGCCTCTGCCTGTCAATCAGGCCAAGGCATACGGGCGCCTGCATGTGATATCACAGGACCCATTCTGCACATGCGTTGAATGGGTCCTGAATATGCGCAGATTCCCAAACATTGTGAATCTGCGATCAGCAGCATACTAGTGTGCACTGCTGAATCAGGCCCTCTGTGCGTATAAAGTGCAGGACAAAAGGGTCATTTAAACAAACACCTCAAAACAAAATAACTGTACTATAGAATCAGTATGATATTTGCCATTTCTATGTGACTACATTTGCTGGTAGAACCCCTGTTATTGCCACTTATTGTTAATAATATAGATTAGCATGAGGACTGTCTGGTATAAGAGAAAAAAAGATACATGGGAAAATGTAACTTATAATGATCATTTAAACAAGTCATGTTCTAGTTAGCAAAAACTAGGTAACTACATATACAGAGAGATAGATAATACAGGGGGGTCTATTCAGCAATGATTTTTTGACTTAAAAAATGTGAAAACTATCATTTCCACATTTTTTAAGTATTTCCACTATTCAGCAAAGGGATAATAGAGAAGATAATGCAATTAACTTCTCCATTAATTCCCATATCTCAGAGTACCGCACTGTAGGGATCAGCCATTGATCTCTACAGTGCTTTAATGCTTTTTGCTATTCAGCAAGCAAAAAGCATTAATTTCCTTGAAAAATCTTTACTTTATATAACTCCATCTCAGAATGGCGTTATATAAAGAAAATCCTTAAATATACCAAAAATTGCAGTGACAGAGGGAAATTTTCCCATAAGTCCCTGCAGAATCTTGAAACTCTGCCCCAGTATCCGTCTCTGCTATGCGGTGACCACCAAGGGTAAGTCCAGCTCCCACCTGTCAAACTGTCTAAACTGATTGAAATGTGTACACAGGCTTTATATTAGTCTGTATACATTTATATTTATGTGCTTTTATATTTAAAATTTATATATACATTTTAAATAGAAAAGCACATAAATGTAAATGTATACAGACGAATATAAAGCCTGTGTACACTTTCAATCAAGTTAGTTTTGACAGGCTGGAGTTGGACTCTTGGCGGTCACCACCAGGGCTGCCAAGAGCTGGGCCAGGCCTGGGTGAAGGGGGGTGTGACCTAATCACGGGATGCGTGACAATACCTCTTAAGAAAAAAAATGCGCTGGGGAGTGGGGGCGCTGTGAGACCTTCAGATATCCAGGGGGCGGGCGCGATCAGATTGATCGCACCGCACTGCAGGGGTGGAGTCTGTTCGCAAGCACATGACTAAGAATGCGCAAAAGAAGAAGAAACAGAGGGTTTCAAAATCCCGAAAACAATGCCTTCTGAAACATCGCAGGGACATCGTGTTAACGCAACCACTACCCTGCATAAAATAATGCTGAATAGCAACAAAAAAATTTAATAACATCATCATCATCACTTTTGCTGTATAGAGCCTAGAGAGACTGATAATACAGAGAGATATACAGAGAGACAGAGTAAAATAAATAGATGGGTGTAGCAGATATATAAAATGTACTTACCTTATTATTGTACCTGGCTACTCAATCCCAAAAACAAGCTACAGTACCTTAAAAAAATAAGCCCAAAACAAGCAAAAAGTAACCATAAAGAAATAACAACTAAAAAAAAAAAGCCCAATTCCGCTTGTTATAAGGTACTTGGCAACTATGGCTGTAAATTGAATGAACTCCGATGCAAAATTGCAATGTACATCACAGTTCGTGATTTGCAACATTAGTGTCTATTATAAAAGATAAAAACCGTGCAAGACCTTATTAACTACCCTGGAAATCCCCAATTGGCTTCCATTTGATTCCTGGTCTAGGATGTCTCAGTTTCTGTTTGCATAGATCACTGACGTATAATGCAATATTTACGCCATACTGTAGCTAACAGGAATTACTGTGTAAATAATGTAATCCCTCCTATTTTCAATTTGGCATTGTACAGTATGAAATTAGTACATGACAACTAATACATCACTGGTTCCATGACCAGTCATTATTCTGTTCTATTCTTTCCCTGCAATCAGTGAGATGATGTGCTGTACTGACACACACCGTATACGTTTATTCACATTTATTTAATGACAGTTGTGGAACAGAGTTATGCAAATTGTCAAAACTTACCATGTGTGCTGCTCATCCATAGGTTCTGCATTCTCCGAAGTGCATGACTCAATACTCTTCCAGCAGTCGCTCTGATGTTTCTATATAACTGTTGCCAAATGCTTTCCGCTAGTGTAGTACAATTGTATGTGTGATAAAGAGCTACAAATTAAATTAAACGGAATTGATCATCAATAAAGGAGGACATGATATTATACAAAGTATAAATACTGTCTCTCACTACTAATATATACTAGGGGAGGAAAATAATCTGGGGGAGGGAGGAAGGGGGGGAACTTTGCCAAACTTGTTTTCTTTTCTTTTTAGTCCAGGGAAGTCCCGTACTTTCTTGTCAGGGGAAAACACTTTGTAAGAATATTTGAAGCATTATATCAGATGTTCCTGTCTGTATTTCTCATCAATCAGGGCTTGTAGTGTAGCTGTAATCAGTGTACTGTACTGCATCTTATTTACTTCCAAGTACAGGTAAGACATCATACCCAACACACCAAGTTCACTGAGCCAAGGGATATAGGTTTTTTAATATATGTCTCTACAATCAGACTTTTTATAGCACTAGTCACTATTTACATTGTCATTTTAAAAAAAAGTTTTATTTTCTAGGTGCATATAATACAAGTTTACAGAAATCCATGACATGCAAAAATGTCTTTGTTCTGGGGAAATAAGATCACCTGACACCTAGCAACAGCTGATGGTTTAGGCAGCATACCCCCAATGAAGCACTGCATCCCGGAAATACATTTTCACTTCTCTGACACACCAGAAGCAGGCTGTGCGCACGTACTCACTGAGCAGTGAAGAACACCATTGCTATCAAGATTCACGACTGGCACTGAAAATATTCAAGGGCCTATACTGAAAGGGGTAGGAGCTGTGACCAGTACTCTGTGGCTGTGGGGAGTGCTGTGTTGGTGTGGCCAGAGTCAAGTGGGTGTGTACACCCATACACCATCAACCCAATGGGGTCAATCCAGTTATCCGAGATGAACTTGCGGATGCGATTCATCGCGGCACCAGCTGCACCATACGGCAGCCCGAACTTACACAAAAGTGTGGGGTTGTGAGCAAAATTGTGCGAACTTGGGATCAGAGCAGCATGCGAGGGGTGCGAGATGAGGTTCCATGGCAACGGCAACTTGCGGATAATTGGATTGACCCCAATGTGTGCCTCTGAGAAAACTAGAAGTATAATGTTAATGCTTATGATTTAGGGCTGACTGTGTGGCCAGCTAGACAGCTAGTCATCATCATGTTACCATTACGATGGGCTTATTTTTATGTGAAGGCCTGGGGATGTAGCGCTATCACCCCCAGCTCCAATTCTGATAAAATGTTCCATGAAAATGTGTAAAATTGGGTGATTATTTTATGTTTGTTGTGTATAATTATGAATAAATTGATATCATTTTATACTGTGGGGTAAGTTATTAATATATCCCGACTGTTAAAACGTGTATTTACAATCAGCGCTATCAAGGTACTTATATATTTACACAAGTCTTAAACTTATTAAAAAAAACATCTAAAATCACATAAAATGGGCCTGTTTTTGTTCCTACAGTATTATTAACCTCAATAACATTTATTTTCAGTAATTTCCAATCAATTTTGACCACCTCACAATATTATTTTCTCATCTAGTTAAGGACAATCGTTGCATCCAGCTAGCTGGCTGACTAAGCTAAGCAACACAGTGGGCGGCACTAACATGTGGCAGTTCAGCTTCCAAGTTCCAACATGGATACAGTGTGTTATACAGTGTGGGTTGGATACACCAATAGTGCACTTACTGTGACAGTAGTGTCAGCATTGTGGGGTGCTGGCGGTGTCCTCAATGCGAGAGTGCCAGTGGTGTCCTCAATGCAGAAGTGCTATCATCAGTATTGGCAGTGTGGCGGTGTTGGCAGAGTGGGGCTCTGGCAGTGTCCTGAGTGCATAATGCCGGCAGTGTCGGCAGAGCGGGGGTGCCAGCAGTGTCCTCAGTGCAGGAGTGCTGACAGTGTTGGCTGTGCAGGGATGCCCTCAGTGTGTGGGAGTAGCGGTAGCGCTGGTTTGCTGACTTAATTCTCAATGCGTGGGGCAGTAGTGCGGGGGTGCTGGCAGTGTCCTTAGTGCAGGGTTCCGGTGGTGTCGGCAAAGCATGGGTACCAGCGGTGTCCTCAGTGCATGTGTGCTGACAGTGTCGGCAGTGCGGGGGTGCCAGTGGTGCCTTTAGTGCAGGTTTGCTGGCTGTGTCAGCAGTGCGGGGGTTGCTGACGGTGAGCTCAGTACATGGTATAGCATTGCTTCGGTGCTGGTAGTGACCTCAGTTAAGGGTACCAGCAGTGTCGACAGTGCAGGGGTGTCAGCGGTGTCTTTAGTGCAGGTTTGCTGGCTGTGTTGGCAGTGCGGGGGTTTCTGACGGTGTTCTCGGTACATGGAATGGCAGTGTGGGAGTGCTGGCAGTGTCCTCAGTGCAGGGTACCAGCGGTGTTGGCAGAGCGGGTGTGCCAGCAGTGTCCTCAGTGCAGGTTTGCTGACTGTGTTGGCAGTGCAAGGGTGTTCTCAATGCAGGATGCCAGCGGTGTCAGCAGCATGGAGGAGACAGTGGAGTCAGCAGCGTTGCTGCCGGCGGTGCCAGCAGTGGGCATGCCGACAGCCAGTGTGTCGGCAGCAGGTGTCCCGGCAGTAGTGGGTGCCGGCAGCAGGTGTGTCGGCAGCAGGGGGTACTGACCACGGGAACCAGCGCCATCTTCTTTTCCCTGCATTCAATGGGCTTAACGCTGATTGGCAGAGAGCCGTGACAGACGGGTCTGTCAGCCAATCAGCGCTTTGCGCATTGAAGGCAAAGGGATTTTTAAAAATGGCCGCTCGAGGCAAAACCTCAGATCCAGCAGAGGATCGCAAGGTTTTGCTTAGATTAGGGATCCAGGACAGGAGGAGAGACCCGAGGGGCGCCTCGGATTGCCCCGGATTCCCAAAGTTCGGGCGGGTCCGGTTCTCAGGGAACCGGACCCACTCATTTCTACTACGTAGTCACTGCGTTTGCAGTCGCAATCGCAGTGGCTGGTACGTGCACACGCAATGTGATGCATACTCATTCACAGACCACGAATATCGTCCGACTGCGTGTGTAATCGCATCTGCGATCCATGCTGAATCAGGCCCTCAGTGTGCATATCCCTTTATCTGTATAGGTGAGTAAAAGTAAAAATGGGCCACTAATTTCTTCTGTGATCTTTTTCCCAGAATACACTGGAAACATATCAATGATATTTATGCATGCTGAATATGATTGACACCATATAATATTTTATGATAATGTATAACTTATGGAATGTCATCCATACCAAATTTTCAGTAAAGAACATTATTTTGTGTAGTGATGTGTGTCAATTGTGTAAGTAAAACAATAAGAGCACATTTTTTATTGTGATTTTGACTTTATTAGCTGATATTTATATTATATAACTGTATTACACAATACAGGGGCTCTCATTGTTTATAGTAGGACTCCAGTTGGCGAACACCTTGATGTGGCAAGTGACTGAGTTTTTTGCATTACATTTACTAATTTATTGCAGTATGCTAGGGGGATTTTTTTTCCCTTGTGTAGCTAAACCTCTCTTTTACAAGCACATATTTCAGCCCATATATTTATTAACTTATATTTTGTATCACATATAAATATATTACATTCAGTGCTGGAAGACAGGCTCACAGGACAGAAACAGACACACTGACCATGCCGGAAGACAGGCTCACAGGACAGAAACAGATACACTGACCATGCCGGAAGAAAGGCTCACAGGACAGAAACAGACACACTGACCATGCCGGAAGACAGGCTCACAGGACAGAAACAGACACACTGACCATGCCAGAAGACAGGCTCACAGGACAGAAACAGACACACTGACCATGCTGAAAGACAGGCTCACAGGACAGAAACAGACACACTGACCATGCTGGAGGACAGGCTCACAGGACAGAAACAGACACACTGACCATGCCGGAAGACAGGCTCACAGGACAGAAACAGACACACTGACCATGCCGGAAGAATGGCTCACAGGACAGAAACAGACACACTGACCATGCCGGAAGACAGGCTCACAGGACAGAAACAGACACACTGACCATGCCGGAAGACAGGCTCACAGGACAGAAACAGACACACTGACCATGCCGGAAGACAGGCTCACAGGACAGAAACAGACACACGGACCATGCCGGAAGACAGGCTCACAGGACAGAAACAGTCACACTGACCATGCCGGAAGACAGGCTCACAGGACAGAAACGGACACACTGACCATGCCGGAAGACAGGCTCAAGGGACAGAAACGGACACACTGACCATGCCGTAAGACAGGCTCACAGGACAGAAACGGACACACTGACCATGCCGGAAGACAGGCTCACGGGACAGAAACGGACACACTGACCATGCCGGAAGACAGGCTCACGGGACAGAAACGGACACACTGACCATGCCGGAAGACAGGCTCACGGGACAGAAACGGACACACTGACCATGCCGGAAGACAGGCTCACGGGACAGAAACAGACACACTGACCATGCCGGAAGACAGGCTCACAGGACAGAAACGGACACACTGACCATGCCGGAAGACAGGCTCACGGGACAGAAACGGACACACTGACCATGCCGGAAGACAGGCTCACGGGACAGAAACGGACACACTGACCATGCCGGAAGACAGGCTCACGGGACAGAAACGGACACACTGACCATGCCGGAAGACAGGCTCACGGGACAGAAACAGACACACTGACCATGCCGGAAGACAGGCTCACGGGACAGAAACAGACACACTGACCATGCCGGAAGACAGGCTCACGGGACAGAAACAGACACACTGACCATGCCGGAAGACAGGCTCACGGGACAGAAACAGACACACTGACCATGCCGGAAGACAGGCTCACGGGACAGAAACAGACACACTGACCATGCCGGAAGAATGGCTCACAGGACAGAAACAGACACACTGACCATGCCGGAAGACAGGCTCACAGGACAGAAACAGACACACTGACCATGCCGGAAGAATGGCTCACAGGACAGAAACAGACACACCGACCATGCCGGAAGAATGGCTCACAGGACAGAAACAGACACACCGACCATGCCGGAAGAATGGCTCACAGGACAGAAACAGACACACCGACCGTGCCGGAAGACAGGCTCACAGGACAGAAACGGACACACTGACCGTGCCGGAAGACAGGCTCACAGGACCGAAATGGACACACTGACCGTGCCGGAAGACAGGCTCACAGGACCGAAATGGACACACTGACCGTGCCAGAAGACAGGCTCACAGGACAGAAACAGACACAGTGACCGTGCCGGAAGACAGGCTCACAGGACAGAAACAGACACACTGACTATGCTGGAAGACAGGCTCACAGGACAGAAACAGACACACTGACCATGCCGGAAGACAGGCTCACAGGACAGAAACGGACACACTGACCATGCCGGAAGACAGGCTCACAGGACAGAAACGGACACACTGACCATGCCGGAAGACAGGCTCACAGGACAGAAACGGACACACTGACCATGCCGGAAGACAGGCTCACAGGACAGAAACGGACACACTGACCATGCCGGAAGACAGGCTCACAGGACAGAAACGGACACACTGACCATGCCGGAAGACAGGCTCACAGCACAGAAACGGACACACTGACCATGCCGGAAGACAGGCTCACAGGACAGAAACGGACACACTGACCATCCCGGAAGAATGGCTCACAGGACAGAAACGGACACACTGACCATGCCGGAAGACAGGCTCACAGGACAGAAACAGACACACTGACCATGCCGGAAGACAGGCTCACAGGACAGAAACAGACACACTGATTATGCCGGAAGACAGGCTCACAGGACAGAAACAGACACACTGACCATGCCGGAAGACAGGCTCACAGGACAGAAACAGACACACTGACCATGCCGGAAGAATGGCTCACAGGACAGAAACAGACACACTGACCATGCCGGAAGACAGGCTCACAGGACAGAAACAGACACACTGACCATGCCGGAAGAATGGCTCACAGGACAGAAACAGACACACTGACCATGCCGGAAGACAGGCTCACAGGACAGAAACGGACACACTGACCGTGCCGGAAGACAGGCTCACAGGACCGAAACAGACACACTGACCATGCCGGAAGACAGGCTCACAGGACAGAAACAGACACACTGACCATGCCGGAAGACAGGCTCACAGGACAGAAACAGACACACTGACCATGCCGGAAGACAGACACACTGACCATGCCGGAAGACTGGCTCACAGGACAGAAACAGACACACTGACCATGCCGGAAGACAGGCTCACAGGACAGAAACGGACACACTGACCGTGCCAGAAGACAGGCTCACAGGACTGAAATGGACACACTGACCGTGCCGGAAGACAGGCTCACAGGACCGAAACGGACACACTGACCGTGCCGGAAGACAGGCTCACAGGACAGAAACAGACACACTGACCGTGCCGGAAGACAGGCTCACAGGACAGAAACAGACACACTGACTGTGCTGGAAGACAGGCTCACAGGACAGAAACAGACACACTGACCATGCCGGAAGACAGGCTCACAGGACAGAAACAGACACACTGACCATGCCGGAAGACAGGCTCACAGGGCAGAAACGGACACACTGACCATGCCGGAAGACAGGCTCACAGGGCAGAAACGGACACACTGACCATGCCGGAAGACAGGCTCACAGGACAGAAACGGACACACTGACCATGCCGTAAGACAGGCTCACAGGACAGAAACGGACACACTGACCATGCCGTAAGACAGGCTCACAGGACAGAAACGGACACACTGACCATGCCGGAAGACAGGCTCACAGGACAGAAACGGACACACTGACCATGCCGGAAGACAGGCTCACAGGACAGAAACGGACACACTGACCATCCCGGAAGAATGGCTCACAGGACAGAAACAGACACACCGACCGTGCCGGAAGACAGGCTCACAGGATAGAAACAGACACACTGACCGTGCCGGAAGACAGGCTCACAGGACAGAAACGGACACACTGACCATGCCGGAAGACAGGCTCACAGGACAGAAACGGACACACTGACCATGCCGGAAGACAGGCTCACAGGACAGAAACAGACACACTGACCATGCCGGAAGAATGGCTCACAGGACAGAAACAGACACACCGACCGTGCCGGAAGACAGGCTCACAGGATAGAAACAGACACACTGACCGTGCCGGAAGACAGGCTCACAGGACAGAAACAGACACACTGACCATGCCGGAAGACAGGCTCACAGGACATAAACAGACACACTGACCGTGCCGGAAGACAGGCTCACAGGACATAAACAGACACACTGACCGTGCCGGAAGACAGGCTCACAGGACAGAAACAGACACACTGACGGTGCTGGAAGACAGGCTCACAGGACAGAAACAGACACACTGATCGTGCTGGAAGAATGGCTCACAGGACAGAAAAAGATACACTGACCATGCCGGAAGACAGGCTCACAGGACAGAAACAGACACACGGACCATGCCGGAAGACAGGCTCACAGGACAGAAACAGACACACGGACCATGCTCACAGGACAGAAAAAGACACACTGACCATGCCGGAAGACAGGCTCACAGGACAGAAACAGACACACGGACCATGCCGGAAGACAGGCTCACAGGACAGAAAAAGACACACGGACCATGCCGGAAGACAGGCTCACAGGACAGAAACAGACACACTGACCATGCCGGAAGACAGGCTCACAGGACAGAAACAGTCACACTGACCATGCCGGAAGACAGGCTCACAGGACAGAAACAGACACACTGACCATGCCGGAAGACAGGCTCACAGGACAGAAACAGACACACTGACTATGCCGGAAGACAGGCTCACAGGACAGAAACAGACACACTGACCATGCCGAAAGACAGGCTCACAGGACAGAAACAGACACACTGACCATGCCGGAAGACAGGCTCACAGGACAGAAACAGACACACTGACCATGCCGGAAGACAGGCTCACAGGACAGAAACAGACACACTGACCATGCCGGAAGACAGGCTCACAGGACAGAAACAGACACACTGACCATGCCGGAAGACAGGCTCACAGGACAGAAACAGACACACTGACCATGCCGGAAGAATGGCTCACAGGACAGAAACAGACACACTGACCATGCCGGAAGACAGGCTCACAGGACAGAAACAGACACACTGACCATGCCGGAAGAATGGCTCACAGGACAGAAACAGACACACTGACCATGTCGGAAGACAGGCTCACAGGACAGAAACGGACACACTGACCGTGCCGGAAGACAGGCTCACAGGACCAAAATGGACACACCGACCGTGCCGGAAGACAGGCTCACAGGACCGAAACAGACACACTGACCGTGCCGGAAGACAGGCTCACAGGACAGAAACAGACACACTGACCATGCCGGAAGAATGGCTCACTGGACAGAAACAGACACACTGACCATGCCGGAAGAATGGCTCACAGGACAGAAACAGACACACTGACCATGCCGGAAGACAGGCTCACAGGACAGAAACAGACACACTGACCATGCCGGAAGAATGGCTCGCAGGACAGAAACAGACACACTGACCATGCCGGAAGACAGGCTCACAGGACAGAAACAGACACACTGACCATGCCGGAAGAATGGCTCACAGGACAGAAACAGACACACTGACCATGCCGGAAGACAGGCTCACAGGACAGAAACGGACACACTGACCGTGCCGGAAGACAGGCTCACAGGACAGAAACAGACACACTGACCATGCCGGAAGACAGGCTCACAGGACAGAAACAGACACACTGACCATGCCGGAAGACAGGCTCACAGGACAGAAAAAGACACACGGACCATGCCGGAAGACAGGCTCACAGGACAGAAGCAGACACACTGACCATGCCGGAAGACAGGCTCACAGGACAGAAACAGTCACACTGACCATGCCGGAAGACAGGCTCACAGGACAGAAACAGACACACTGACCATGCCGGAAGACAGGCTCACAGGACAGAAACAGACACACTGATTATGCCGGAAGACAGGCTCACAGGACAGAAACAGACACACTGACTATGCCGGAAGACAGGCTCACAGGACAGAAACAGACACACTGACCATGCCGGAAGACAGGCTCACAGGACAGAAACAGACACACTGACCATGCCGGAAGACAGGCTCACAGGACAGAAACAGACACACTGACCATGCCGGAAGACAGGCTCACAGGACAGATACAGACACACTGCCAATGCCGGAAGACAGGCTCACAGGACAGAAACAGACACACTGCCCATGCCGGAAGACAGGCTCACAGGACAGAAACAGACACACTGACCATGCCGGAAGACAGGCTCACAGGACAGAAACAGACACACTGACCATGCCGGAAGACAGGCTCACAGGACAGAAACAGACACACTGACCATGCTGGAAGACAGGCTCACAGGACAGAAACAGACACACTGACCATGCCGGAAGACAGGCTCACAGGACAGAAACAGACACACGGACCATGCCGGAAGACAGGCTCACAGGACAGAAACAGTCACACTGACCATGCCGGAAGACAGGCTCACTGGACAGAAACGGACACACTGACCATGCCGGAAGACAGGCTCACAGGACAGAAACGGACACACTGACCATGCCGGAAGACAGGCTCACAGGACAGAAACGGACACACTGACCATGCCGGAAGACAGGCTCACAGGACAGAAACGGACACACTGACCATGCCGTAAGACAGGCTCACAGGACAGAAACGGACACACTGACCATGCCGGAAGACAGGCTCACAGGACAGAAACGGACACACTGACCATGCCGGAAGACAGGCTCACAGGACAGAAACGGACACACTGACCATCCCGGAAGACAGGCTCACAGGACAGAAACGGACACACTGACCATGCCGGAAGACAGGCTCACAGGACAGAAACGGACACACTGACCATGCCGGAAGACAGGCTCACAGAACAGAAACGGACACACTGACCATGCCGGAAGAATGGCCCACAGGACAGAAACGGACACACTGACCGTGCCGGAAGACAGGCTCACAGGACAGAAACGGACACACTGACCATGCCGGAAGAATGGCTCACAGGACAGAAACGGACACACTGACCATGCCAGAAGACAGGCTCACAGGACAGAAACAGACACACTGACCATGCTGGAAGACAGGCTCACAGGACAGGATCCGGTCACAATCCTGACAGTTGGGATGCTGGCGCTTACAATGCCAGTGCCGGAATCCCTACACCTGTCAGATTCCTGGCACTAGCATCCCGACCGTTGGCATCTCAACGATACTGGGGTTAGGGGAAGGGTTAGAGTTAGGCACTAGGGGGTGGGTTAGGGGTAGGCACTAAAGGGGGACGGTTAGGTTTAGTGTGCAGACAGGGGGAGGTTAGGTTTAGACACTAGGGAGAGAGTTTAGGTTTAGGCATTGGGGAGGGAGGGATAGAGTTAGGGAGAGGGGAAAGGTTACAATACTGACTGACAAACGTCGGTATCTTAACCCTGTCGGGATGCCGGCATCAGGATTCTGACTGCCATGATCCAGAGTGCCAGCATCCCGAACCCAACCCCACAGGACTGAGACAGACACACTGACAGTGCTGGAAGACAGGCTCACAGCTTAGGCACACTCTTTTCCCTACACATCAGGCAGCTACAGATTATCCTTCTTCTTGAGATGAGTGCTGGGTAGGGTTGGCCATTGATGCTTAGCAACCATAGATGGTTTACCACCAATACTCAATGGTTTTACTATCAATGGCAGAGCCCTGATGGTTCACAATCCTTTTTATTCTACAGTGTGCATGCACGGGAGTAGTGGGCTCTTGTAGACTGTTTCTTTTGCAAACCATTGATGGTTTCACTATAAATAGTTTTTGAAAATGATGGGAAACCATTAACGGCATGTATTTTCTTAAACCTAATGCTGGGAGTACACTTCTGATGACAAAGAAGAGATACTCAGCACGATTGGTCTGTTCCGATGCTTGAACTTTTCTCATATTTACTTTTTCAAGTGCAGTGCATAGACAAGTTTGATTGAAATCTCAAATGAGATTGTAACAAAGGATGTCTCAGAGTTATTAAAAGAGGGGCTTGAATGTAGGACACACAAAACGTCTTTGAAGCACAGAATTTTTTGGTTTGAATGTGGGTAGAACTCACCTGGTGACAACCAATGTTGGTTTAATGATGAAGATCTGGAAAAGTCATAAAATGGGACATATTGAAGGAGTATTCAGCTCAGTAAGAATATACAATAAACAGCTTTTCGTTAACAAATTAACTTTCACCAGTACACAAGGTGGCAGAAACTTTACTGAGTCAGGAAACAAAAGAAGATTTATACTGTTTTCAGCTGCACAGTAAAAAGGGGGCCAAACTGCCAAGTAATGTGATATCCCCTGACGTGGCGGGAGCTATGAAGAAAATGGAAATTGACATGTCATGTGCCTTTTCAGTTTTTACAGCAAAAGAGTATTACCAGTTATTTGCAGAAACTGCATTACAAGAAATCTATGTATTATGGAAGACATGTAGTGCAGTATTCAATTGGTAAAGAGCGCCCGATCTCCAGTCTAAAGTAACGGGAGATTGCGGGCGCTATTCAATTGTTGCTGTTTTTCACGCTGATTGCATCCAAAGTGGTCGGATTTAGCCACGTAAAATGGCTACCCCCGACCAAAGTGCTGGGCGCAATTGCGAAAAGTGCTGTATGGGCGCCCAAACAGGTCACCTTTCGCTCATTTCAGCTCGCACCCTGGGCTGCGAGCTGAAATGGTGTGCTGGCAGCTGATCACGCCCGACTAGAGCAACAACTGAATAGCTCCTGTCGGGCACATAAAGGGGCGAAACAATTGAATACCGCCCATAGTGGTCTCCAATTAAAGCAAGTTTACAAAAGCGAGTTTGTTTCTTGAAACACACAAACATTGCGCAAATGCACACTCCCCAGAGATGCAAGGTCCAATTAGAAATGCCCATTCGAGGTAATTGCCGCAAGTGTGTGCAATTATTCAGCAAAATTCAGCCTTGGAGAAGTGCATGAAAAAGTGGGAAATTATTCTGGATCCCAAAAAAGGGACAACTTTGTTAACAGAATCATATAGAAGGCTGTTAGTGGGCATAAGCAAAGTACTGGAGGTTTTTAAACTGTGTTAAATGGCTGATTTGTGCATTTAAAAATATATACTGTATAAAAGCAACCTTTTTCATTTAATCACAAAAGAAATAAATATTAATTGCAAAAAAAGAAAAAAAGTAGAGAAAGGTGATTTTGTGGTAATTTGGGGTCATTTTTAATTATTTATATTATTTTTTTTTTTTTATCAAAAATTTTTAATGAGGATATTGCAGAATATTTATGAGGTTTCTGAAAAAAAGAGAATGGAAAAAAGTACCGGAGTACAAATAAGGGAACAAATAAAGAGAAAGGGGGGCAACAATACATCTAAAGACAACAAACAAATATTAAATATTAAATCCATAAATACAGAAATGGTGAATAAATTAGGCATCTGAATCCCCCTGTGGGAGCTCATTTGAATTGAGAGGGGAAGAGGGACTCTGTGAATTTGGGCGTGGAAGAGGAGCACCTGTAACATATGGGTGCCAATTTACAATAGGGGAAGAAGCAGCCATAGAGTAAGCAACCTCTCTTGTCTCCATTTCAAAATGAAATTGTATTTTCGCTATACCTTTGGCAAATTGAGGAGAGGAAGGGGATTTCCAATGTTGAGCTATAGTAGCCCTAGCAGATATCTAAATATGGCTGAGGATTTAACGGTCAGATTTCGGGACGGAAATAAGATACCAGTGTAGAAGGGCAAGGGAGGGGTCTAGAGGAAGAGTGAGACCTAGAACATATTGTATGATGGCAAATACTTCTTCCCAGAAAGGACATAAAATAGGGCACTCCCAAAAAACATGGAAGATAGAGTGACAAAGGCACCAGCAAAATTTTGAAACTGTTGGCCAAATTCTATGTAGAGTGTATGTAGAGTAACCCTAGAGTGGGTTAGATATAATCTATTTAAAAGTTTGACATGCATTTCAATATGGTTAGTACACTTAGAAAAAGAGGAGAGATGAATAATCTCCCATTGTTTGAGGGTAAAAGAACATTGAAGGTCTGTTTCCCACTGAAGTTGAACAGAGCTTTTAATTGTGAAATCTGTAGGGGACAATAGAGAATACCAATAAGATATGGCACCACAGGAGAAAGGTTTAGAAACTTTACTCAAAATTTGACTCGACGGAGCCTGAAAGACAGTGGGACCTGTATTCATCAGGGCATATCAATGTGTAAGTTGGAGATAGTAGATTCAGGCTGAGGGACTTAATAGATATTTAATGCAGAGGTCTGTATATGATAAACTAGAAGACGAAGAAAAAAAATCTGCCAGGGACTCAATACCCAAACGCATCCAGTACGACATATTAAGGCTGGGCAGTGCTTTGCCCAATGCTTGAAGGGATATATTCCTAGTGGGAAGAGTAAAATCAAAACGAGTTGTCAGGTTAAGTTTCCAAATGTTTAAAGTATCAAAGACTGCTTTAGGAAATAGTGAGAGTTGTGGTCTAAGTTGTTGGGGCAACCAAAGGAGATCTGGAAGAGGAAATCTCCAAAGGAGGGCGCATTTCAGGTCTACCCAAGGTTTAATACAAGGGGGAAGGAACCAGTCACATACTTGGGAAAGCAGGGCTGCTTCATGGTATCTAGTCAGATCGGGAAGATTGAGGCCTCCATGTGATTTAGAACGTACCATACGACTATAAGCCATTCTAGGGGCTTTACGTTTCCACACATAGGAAAGCATCAATCGCCACATCTGATATAATAATGTACAGGGAATAGCATATGGGATGGCTCAGAATAAATACATACATTTAGGCAATAACATAATTTTAAATGCTGCTAAGTGGCCCAACCACAACATCTCGTGATTCATCCAAGCAGTTGCTAAAGATGACAATTGAGTCAGAAGGGAAACATAATTTACATTAAAAAAAAATTGTGGATAGCGGAGGGTATAGAAATTCCCAAATAAGATAAAGAGGAATCTTTCCAAATAAAAGGAAAATGTCCTTTCAAGGAACGGAGAGTCAAAGGGGGGATATTAATGGGTAAATTAAGTTAATCTGTAATAAGAGGCTGCACTATAATTATCCAAGATAGTATGGAGGGGTATCAACGAGGTCTCCGGGTCGGTTACAAATAATAAAACATAGTCTGCAAAGAGGCATAATTTGTGAGAGGTATCATAAACTGAGAGTCCAGGAAACTCAGAAGATTGACATATTTTTTTAGAAAATAAATTCTATGGCTAACACAAATATTAACGGAGAAAGGGGGCACCCCTGTCTGGTGCCTTTAGAGATCGAGAAGGGGGAGAAGAGAAACCAGTTGCTAAAAACTCGGGCCGATTGGTTGGCATAAAGGGCACTAATGGATCAGAGAATATCATCCTGGAATCCAAATCTTGATAACATGATAACACTTGGTGCATATAATCCCAATGGAGTCTATCAAATCATTTTTCAGCGAGGTAGATAATAGTATGCTGCACTGTGTAAGCAGCTCAGTGTAGTTCGATTTAGACAAGGTAATAGGATGACTGAGAGCTAAGTACTATTGTTAGTTAATTCATATTGATCTATGTTAAAAATAGTAAATTAAAAAAAAGGAGCTTTTAAAAAAAAAAAAAAAAAAACCTTAAAAAATTTTTTTTTTTCTCTTTTTGTCTAATTTTGTGTGATTTTATGACACAAATGAATAATAACAACTTGAATCTTGAATTCACAACTACCAATAGTGCAGAAATGGTTGTATTCTTGGATCTAGAGGTATATATAAAAAATAGAAAAATCAGCACAAGAACCCATATAAAAAAGATTAATGGGAACAATATGTTGGCATATAACAGCAACCACGACAAACAGTGGATAAGAAATATACCCGGAGGCCAACTCTGTCGATTAAAAAGAAACTGCACAGAAAATTCCATTTTTGAAGAACAAAGTAATGCAATGAAGAATACTTCATACAAAAAGGTTATAGAGAAGAATACCTACAAGATCAGTTAAGCAAAGTGATAAAACTTGATAGAAATGACCTCATAACCTACAAAACACTTAAACCATTAAGAACGGAGGATCAAGAAAATCCTGAATACTCATTGGCACGTGTTAATACTAGATGAAGAATTAAAAAAGGGAATTCTACAAAAACCAAAAGTGATTTATCAGAAAGCGTAAAAACTTAACAACATTTAACACAAAGTTACATCCCCCCACAAAAAGAAAAAGTCCAAAGAGAAAGAAAAGGATTCTACTATTGTCTTAATTGTCCTGGATGTAAAAATCAGAAAGCAAATACTCAACCAATCCCATGCTTTAAATCAAAAATTACAGATGAAGAATTCAATATCAAGGACAATATAACATGCAACACGGAAGGTGCTATCTACCTGTTAGAATGCCCTTGCGGAAAACAATATATAGGACAAACAAAAAGGAAAATCAGAATTCGGGTGGCAGAGCATCTCTACATCATCAAAAGAGGACTCCAAACTCATAGTGTATTGGCCCATTTTGCAGAGAAGCATAATAAAGACATCTTCGGTCTGAAATTCATAGGAGTCCGAAAAATCACGCCTAATTGGAGAGGAGAAGATTTGGTAACAACTTTAAAACGTAATGAAACAAGATGGATCTACCAAATGAAAAGCAAATGAAAACCTTAGAACGGCAAGGACTAAATATTGATATTGAGCTCAAAGCTTTTCTATAATCATGTAATACACACACAACAAATCTTATAATTTGTAAACCTTTTATTATTTATATTTTTATAATCTTCATATATATATATATATATATATATATATAGATATTTATGTTAAAAGTCAAACCAGTTTTATTCACATCCTTCTTCCCCCCTTTTTCCCTTCATTCCCTACTTTTCTATTCTACCCTATTCATTTCTAAGAGACCTTAATGATGTGACTAATAGGGACATATGGTTACCTCCAAATATAGGTCACTTCCTGTTCAGGCCACCATTTTTAATTTCAATAAAGTTTGCTATTTAAACAACACCAATTCATTAAGAAAATATCCTTGACAAAGCATCTTGAAGGACGTGAAACATTGGAAGACAGAGCAGAGCAGTGTACAACTCTAAGCAGGACCAAGAGAGCAGCAAGCTCCCGGCAAGTGACGTCATCACCAGCCGCTGTGGCATGCTCCAGTTGGATACCCGCAGAGTTTTCTAGACAGCAAAGGAGGAGAAGATCGCATGCTGCAAGAGTCCCAGAGTAACCCACAGGTAGGGGCAGTCAGGGACAGTAGCTAAAATATCTCGATCCCTCCTAATCATCTGGACATTGAATATCATTTCACCTCCTGCTCTAACATTATTTTTAAAAGAGTTTTAAACATTGGAGTCTCTCTTTTTACCTATCCTAATACCCTCTTCCCCTCCCTGCTTGTCTTGCTGGTGCATACTGTTTTTATTAATTTAATTAATTATTTTACAGAAAAAGAGAAAGAAAAAGAAGAAAAAAAAAAAACATTTTTTAAAAGTTTTTTATTTGTTTATTTACTATTTTTAACATAGATCAATAGGCATTAACTAACAATAGTACTTAGCGCTCAGTCATCCTATTACCTTGTCTGAATCATTTTTCAGCGTCAAGAGGGAGAAGGAAAACTTGTAATTTATGAAACGACACCCACTCAACTAGTTCTAGGACCCTATGGGTATTGTCAGGAGCCTGGCATCGGAAAATGAAACCCACCTGGTCAGTTGTAGAAGTAAAGGATTCAAAGAATTAGCTATCAACTTAGCATAGATTTTCACATCCATGTTAAGAAGCGCTGTGGGTCTATAATTTTTACACTCACAGGGGTCTTTACCAGGTTTTGGAATAGTTACGATTTGAGCCTCCACAATTTCGGTTGGAAAAGAACCAATGTGAGAGGCCTCTGTATATAATTGTAGGAAACTTGGGGAAAGGTCCTCATTGAATTGAAAAGTAATTAGTAAAGGAGTCATGACCAGGGGCTTTACCTTTGGGTAGTTGTTGGACTACTACCTGTATTTCTTCCAAAGACCAAGGGGTGTTCCAGGATGTCAGACTATCAATATCTAAAGGGAGATATAAGCTATCTAAAAAAGAGGAAGTCAGCCGAGGGTTGAGGAATGGAATAGTCATCACACAAATTATATAATTTTGCATAGTAGTCCGAAAATCAATTAGCAATATCAAGGGGGTTAAGGCATTTTGAACCAGAGGGAATAGGAAGGCATTTAATACTATTACGTGCTTGACATCCACGTTTGTGTGCTAGGAGATGGGAAGTTTTATTACCAGCGATATAGACTTTTTGGTGAGAAAGAGCTGAATGGATGTGTGACATAAAAAGTTTCTGGAGCTGTTGTCGCACCTCTTGGCGTTGTTTGCGTAAAGTAGGGTGGGCCTGATTCTGGGACTCCAAAGACCATAAAGTGGACTCCAAATCACTCTGTATTTCGGGAGCGAGCTTTAAGTTGACCCCCCTTCTTAATAGAAGTACCACGGAGGTCCACTTTCAAAGCACACCAATAAGTGAAAACGGAAGTATCATCAGGTGAATTTTAGTGTGTATACATCGTAACAGGGTCATTAAGGGCCTTAAGAGTCTCAGGATCATGTAGTTGGTATTCATGGAAATGCCAAAAACATGCAGGGGAAAAATGATGGCCTGTATCCCAAATCCATAAAACAGGTGCATGGTCAGACCAGGTAATTGGGAGAATTGTAACCTGTTAAGTAGATTGAAGAATTATTTTATCTAGAAGAATAAGGACTATTCTAGAATAACTATTGTGGACTGAGGAAATTAAGAAACCTACCATCCTTATCCTTGATTTTCCGATGTAAAACAAATGGGGTATGCACATGGAAGAATGGCAACACCATCACGTTTGGATGGACCATTACCGGTATAACATAATGGGTATCTATGATCCTTAAATATAGGAGGAGCTAAGTATGAAAAGTGTGTTTACTGTAAGGCAACAATATTAGCTTTATGATGGTGAAACAGCTGCCAGTTCCATTAGAACTGAGTTATTGGAGGTAAGAAGGTCGTTGTGAGAAGACACTAACGCTTGCATTTTGTTCTCCAAATTTTTAGTGTGATCACCAATACCCGTCACCTCACCGCAAGTTGTGTAACGGAAGCCTGAAAGTCAGGTGAGGTCCGTCCAAAAAGCCTGAAGCATCTTATGGAGCGGGTGGACTATGAGCGGCAGGGGTGTATCTAGGGGTCCGAGCGCCCATGGCAAAGTAATGGAATGGCACCCCCTCCCCCCATATTATCTGTATAAATACACACACTGTACTTAAAACCTCTTCCTAGCCAGCCCCCATGTCTCACCTGCCAGTTACAGTAACACTACACCTTGTCACATACTCAGCCTGTCACCTGTAGCACTACACTCTGTCACATACTCACACTCACCGTCACCTGTAACACTACACCCTGTCACACACTCACACTACACCCTGTCACCTGTAACACTACACCCTGTCACCTGTACCACTACACCCTGTCACCTGTAGCACCACAGCCTGTCACATACTCACACTACACCCTGTCACCTGTAACACTACACCCTGTCACCTGTAACACCACACCCTGTCACATACTCACACTACACCCTGTCACCAGTAACACCACACCCTGTCACATACTCACACTATACCCTGTCACCTGTAACACTACACCCTGTCACACACTCACACTACACCCTGTCACCTGTAACACTACAACCTGTCACATACTCACACTACACCCTGTCACATGTAACACTACACCCTGTCACACACTCACACTATATCCTGTCACCTGTAACACTACACCCTGTCACATACTCACACTACACCCTGTCACCTGTAACACTACACCCTGTCACACACTCACACTACACCCTGTCACCTGTAACACTACACCCTGTCACACACTCACACTATATCCTGTCACCTGTAACACTACACCCTGTCACATACTCACACTACAGCCTGTCACATGTAACACTACACCCTGTCACCTGTAACACTACACCCTGTCACACACTCACACTATATCCTGTCACCTGTAACACTACACCCTGTCACATACTCACACTACAGCCTGTCACATGTAACACTACACCCTGTCACCTGTAACACTACACCCTGTCACACACTCACACTACACCCTGTCACCTGTAACACTACACCCTGTCACACACTCACACTATATCCTGTCACCTGTAACACTACACCCTGTCACATACTCGCACTACAGCCTGTCACATGTAACACTACACCCTGTCACCTGTAACACTACACCCTGTCACACACTCACACTATATCCTGTCACCTGTAACACTACACCCTGTCACATACTCACACTACAGCCTGTCACATGTAACACTACACCGTCACCTGTAACACTACACCCTGTCACACACTCACACTACACCCTGTCACCTGTAACATCACACCCTGTCACATACTCACACTACAGCCTGTCACATGTAACACTACACCCTGTCACCTGTAACACTACACCCTGTCACACACTCACACTATACCCTGTCACCTGTAACACTACACCCTGTCACACACTCACACTACACCCTGTCACCTGTAACACCACACCCTGTCACATACTCACACTATACCCTGTCACCTGTAACACTACAACCTGTCACATACTCACACTACACCCTGTCACCTGTAACACTATACCCTGTCACACACTCACACTACATCCTGTCACATACTCACACTCACCCTGTCACCTGTAACACTACACCCTGTCACACACTCACACTACACCCTGTCACCTGTAACACTACACCCTGTCACATACTCACACTAAACCCTGTCACCTGTAACACTACACCCTGTCACATACTCACACTACACCGTCACATACTCACACTACATCCTGTCACCTGTAACACTACACCGTCACACACTCACACTATGCACTGTCACATACTCACACTCAGCCTGTCACACTACACCCTGTCATATACTCACACTCAGCCTGTCACACTACACCCTGTCACATACTCACACTCAGCCTGTCACACTACACCCTGTCACATATTCACACTCAGCCTGTCACACTATACTCTGTCACATACCTGTGGGGTCCCGCTGTCAGCCCGCACAGGAGCAGCCGGAAGGTACCCTCTCACATTCTCCGCTCCTCGGTTCCCGGCGGCATGTGAGACGGATGCCCGGGTGTCCCGCTGTCAGCCCGCACAGGAGCAGCCGGCAGGTACACTCCTTCATCCTCGGCTCCCCGGTGCCCGGCAGCATGTGAGAGGGAGAGTCAGCCGCGGCTGCCGGGCAGGCCGAGCAGGGGAGGATCCGGGGACAGGGAGGAGGAGGCTGGGGGAGGACGGGCGGGGAGGTGCTGGTGAGCAGGTGGTGCCGGGTAGTAGGGGGTGGGTGACTCCCTCTCCCTCACCAGCGGCTCCCAGGACCTGGACGGACATCATAGGGGCATACCTGGGACTCCGCGGCAGTCCTGTCTATTTCTACCCCTTGACCATGGGATGCACTGCCGGCCGGCGCCCCCCCCCCCCTCGGCCGGCGCCCCTGGCGAGTGCCATCCTGGCCAATGGGTAGATACGCCCCTGATGAGCGGAGCATCCGCAGAAAGGTCAAGGCCAGTGTTGGAGCCAGGTGAGGAGGTAACCTCTGATGCCATCTGGGTTTTTCTGGCAGGCGCCAGATCAGAGGTTTTCTGTGAGACAAATCTGATAGGAGGTGCAAGGGTAGAAAGATTGCCCCATTTGACAGGCATGATGGTCCCTTCATATGAATGGAGTAGGCAGTAGTAGGAAGACAAGTGGTTTCAGATGTGCTGGATTTTATATCATATAGGTATAAACTACAGAGTTCTCATGGGTGTGGGTTGAGAGATATCACTGAAGCAGCATGGAGGTGAAAGGTATTACAACCCTGAAGGGGGATGGGGAAAAGGAGACAACTAATCAGCCACCAATTTGGAGACACTGGTGGGCAAAAGGTCTGGGAGCCATGAAATATGTGCCAAGAGGTGATGAAGGCTAAACAGGGAGCACCCATACACACAATAGGTAAGAAGCAGAGTCCCAAAATGGTGGCCCCCTGCGATTCCCAGGAAGGGACACCACAGACCTGGGTAGTAGCACCCCTGAAAGAAAGGGATCCGAGTCCAGCATTTCCGCAGGGGAGGCTGTAGTGAGCCGCGGGTGCAGCAGCATGTTTAGTGGTAGCTGCGATGGAGACGCCACGCGGTCCGCCATCGGAGCTCCAAAATTGAAACCGCGGCTTCTGGAGGACAGTTAGGCCGCAGATCACCAGACCCTGTATATTCCTCCAAAAGTCTGGCAGGTAGGGTAGGGTCAGTGCAGGCACCTCGGGGAGGAAGAGCAGTCCAGCCAGATGGAAAGGTGTGGCCCCAATTTGCGGACACAAAAGCAATCAGCAGGAGCACCCAAAAAATGACATGTAATTATTGATACAGGTAAACTACTTGAAAATTTTCAAATGCCTATTTGGTCATTAGGGGGGGGGGGTCCAAGGGATTATGTGGCTGCACTGCCCCCCCCAAAAATGTACCTTAAAATAAAGATCTTCCCTATCTTTTCACAACCACAGGGGGCTACGCTCAGAAAAAGGTGAATTTCCTCTGGTAAGGCAACACGAGTTTGGAATTGGATTGCAACTGCAAATCGCAGTACGAGTTTGCCGTGGATACACCATAGTGGAGAAAAAGGGACTACAGGAAAAAATTAAGTTGATGTAAAAATGTAGTAATTATATTTATATGTATTACAAATCGAGGGACTGACATTGCAGAGTTCAATGTCAACAGTGTCAAATAATGGTTTAACTATTAAGTAATTAAATCAATTGTTAACTGTTGCACAACCAATATGCAAAACAGGGATATGAACACTCAAAGATATGTCAACATACAGGTTTTTTATGCATATTTTAGCCTAAACTTAAAAATAACAGAAAAATGTACAGTACTGTCACCACTCTATGTCGACATGGTAAATGGCAACATTATGAACATGTCGATATTTAAACCATGAATGTTGACCTTAAGTCTATGTTAATAATTTGACTGTCAGCATTCAGAACCTGTTGACATTTGGATAATGAAAAACAGCTCAACTTACCTGTACTATATGTTATAGGACCAGGGTTGAGGCAGAGCTGAATAAACTAGGAGATTCAGCTATTTTGACCGATGAGGATTGTCTTACATAGAAATTAATTTTTTAACCACTCATGTTAAAACTCTTATTCCCTATTCGTAATGTATACAGTACTAATATTGTTACCTATGGCTAATATATTTGTTTTTGTCACATCCTAATATTTTTATTACAGGGTGTGGTGCCACCAGATTAATTAAATCATCATATCATGTAGAAGAAAAAAATCAGCAATACTGATGCACTCCAGGAATAGTACAGAAACTCTTAGGGGTTAATTTACTAAACTCTGTGTCTGGTCGAGATTACAATCACAGGTGTGTTTGGCCATTTTTTATAATTTGGAAATTTACTAAAGGCAAACTCGGGTAAGAAATCACGAAACTCTCTTTAAAACGTGAAAACACAAATAGAAATAAATACATCATCAGCCAAACTCGCAGGTAACTTTCATAGCCAGGAATACAACATGGGAATTTATCAAGAATCGTGATTATAATCATGGGTGTAATTTTAGCAAACTCAGTCTTAAATAGAAGATTTAAATAGACTACCTCCTGAGCTACATGTTTGGCAGAAACATACACAGATCAGTATAATCTGTGTATGGTTCTGCTTGTAATTAGACTAAAAAGATTTCAATAAAAAAAAAATTATGTGCCCCGCCCCAAAAAAAAAGCATAACCAGCCCCAGGCTCCTTAGCCAGTCCTGGTTCTAAAAATATGGGGGACAAAACATGTAGGTATCCTCCATATTTTATGAACCAGCACTAGGTTCTGAGAGCCAGTCCTGGTTTTAAAAATACAGGGAAAAAATGGCATGGGGGTCCCCGTATCTTTAAAACTAGCACCAGACTTAAACTAGCCGGGGTGTAAAATCACAACCAGGGAATCCAGGGAATCCTTTTACTGGGTCACCTCAGCCAAAGTATTAACACCCCAAGCTAGTCAGCCCAGGCCGGGGATCTCAGGGGAGGTGGGGACCCCCCCAATACAGGGATCCCTCCTCTCCTTAACACCCCAGACTAGGCTGAAGCCCAGGGCTCTTCCCTGCACCCCTGGCCAGTGGGTGCTGGGGTAATAGTGTAAATAATAGATGTCTACTATTGTTTTTTACAGTGAGACTACAGGTGCCAGCTTGCCTGCCATTTGACACTTGTGGAACTACAAGTGCCAGCAGGCAGCCAGCACCCATACCCCCACTGTAAAAAATTGTGAAAAAAACACACCATAGAAAGTATAATATTATTGCACACTAAACACACTCACACATACTCACCTTTTGCCGAGTAATCAGTACCCTTCTCCAGTTGTAATCCTAGGGTTTCCCCCAAAAAAATTTAAATACTCACCTATCTCCTGGTGCAGGTTAGTCCTCTTCTGCAGTAGAGTCCTGGCCATGCGAAAATAGCAAACCAATAAAGCGCGGACCCCTCGGACATTAAAGAGATGTATGTTACTATGTTTCCACATACATCTCCTCCCAGGTAAATGACAGAGCACTTGTGGTTTCCGTCATTTTCCGGGCTGCAGCCAATTTAGAAAATTTTCAAAAGGAATGGAATAATATTTTATACCAATGTTCTTCTTTGCTGATGACCCTAATACCAGAAGGGTTAAATTAATTTTTTTAATGAATTTTTTATACAGAAATTTTATATACATGCCAGTTGCACATTTATTTGAGATGTTTTTTAACCTTCCATATATTGTTCATATATATTCTAGGTGTTCTTATGTATTTTTAATTCAGATATATATTATTTTCTATATGTTCTTATCTACCTACTTGTCACTTTATAAATTATAATTTTTTATAGATGTATGAGTCACCTTTAATTATGGAGATAGAAATGTTATATTTATTGCTGATTGTCCATTGAATCTATTGTATTTATATTTCTGTTTATCTATACCCCTATTCTCCAATATATGGAACCCATATGGAGGAAGATGTTCCCAGAGATTGGGGAAGAAAATACACAATCCCCATAGCAACTTGACATCAACTTCCTGTTTTAAAATGAAACCGGATGTTGACATCGTACCAACTTCCGGTTCTCGCTGTGGAGACTTAAGGTAGATGAGCTGTTTGAAGGGAGAGAAGAAGCCCTAAACACATTGCCTGATAGGAAGGCACGTGAGGAGGGATCCAAAGAAAGAATGGATATGGGTTTAAAGACTATATCGAGGAACGCGAAACCAGAAGTAGCGAGCCGCATGACTTCTGGTCTCGTCTACTTCCGGCCAGAGAGGAAAATAATAATTTCCTGTTTAATGGCATTTAATGCCACATTGTTTTTTAGTCTGCGTCCTTCTGAAGAGCATAAGCTCGAAACGCATTAAGGACTGCAGGACTATCTTCACCACTAAAGGGGATCTAAGGACTTGTGGACCAGAAATTTTGGATTGTTAAACACCGTCTGGTATAATCCGGATTACCAGCGGTGCACACACAATGCCTTTAACATCTTGATTCTGGTAAACAAGCCTATGGTTAGCCCATGATACTGGCTATATGTGCCATTTGCTATATATTTGCTATACATTATATATATTTTTTGTTTTTATATGTTGGCCAAGTGTGGGCGTAATGAGAGAATAAATCTGTTGGAATTTGTGACAATATTACACTATATTGTGCCTTCTATTTCCTTACATGCTTGAAAATTCCATTCGAAATACATTCTGCAAGAGAAGCAATATGTTCTTTTCTTTACTTTTGTGTGAATATACAGTATACAGTATAAGATTTAGCACCACTGGGAGGACAAACTTCTTCTATATTGTCATTTGTTATAAGGGTTTAAGGTACCCACGTGTCTCCACCTTAGGCTGCTTTATTCATTACGCTAAGGGAGTATTGCCATACTATATACAGGTATCTCTTCCGTCACCCGTTTAGAACCAGAACTGACTCAGGAGGCCGGGCTGGTTATGTTTTTGGAGTGAAACCCACACCATTTTTTATACACAAGACACATATGTAGTCTGCACGTATCTCAATGATATGTGCAGGCTTCATGTTCGGGAGTATTTGGTTGTGGTCAGACACGGGGAACTCAGGAAGAAACATGATCACATACACCATCAAAAAACATGATTCAGCAAAACACAATTCTTAATAAATTTGAGTGTTTCAGCTGTCAAAAGTCTCCCTTATTTTAACGATGCTGAGCGTTTCAACTTGGGTAATATCGGACCAATAAAGAAAAAAGTGAATAAAGTAAGAAAAATTGTGAATGAAAAAAGTTATTTGGGCATATTCAATTGGGGGCAAGAATAGCAAAAATCCTGCACATGCGAGGTTTGTCCTGCAGGTTCAGGGTTTTTTCAATCTTGATTGCCGGTTGTTGTTTTTTTTGAGTACCTCCAGAGCAAGTCAGGTTTTTCCTAAAATTGTTAAGCACAGGAAAAGTCAGCAGGACTTACTCTGGGACCCCGGCGGCAGCCCCACTGAGGACTAATTAAGCAATTGGAAGTTTCACTCACCTTTCTAAGAGCTGTCTTCTGCATCCAGCGTCGGGACCTAGTTTCTTGCAGCAGCGGTGAGTATGTTGTGTGTATGAGTATTTGTAAGTGTGTATGAGTGAGTGTGTGTGTGTGTGTATGAGTAGGTTTGTGTGTGTCCCCTGGTGTGTGTGTGCCCCTCCCAGTGAGAGTATGCCTTCCCCCATAACGGGGATT
This sequence comes from Taudactylus pleione, assembly GCA_031769625.1. Classification (NCBI taxonomy): domain Eukaryota; kingdom Metazoa; phylum Chordata; class Amphibia; order Anura; family Myobatrachidae; genus Taudactylus; species Taudactylus pleione. The sequence continues at coordinate 5,018,235 of JAUIMM010000126.1, read as the reverse complement.
GGGAGAACTACATCTCCCAGTAGCACTTGCTCCTCGCACCAGCCCCCAGAGCCTCCCAGCAGTCCCCTCCCCAGTGAAAAGATGGAGGGGAGACCACCAGGAGCCACAGAGACTACCTGAGACCCCTGGGCAGGTAAGTGTGATTTTTTTTTTTATTCATTTTTTTTACTCGCCGCAGGGTTTTCAGAGCTGAAGGGGTAAATTTACTAAAATGACAGTTTTTAGAAGTGGAGATGTTGTCCATAGCAAATAATAAGATTCTAGCTATATTCTTCTAGAAGGTGCTAGTTAAATGTTAACTAGAATCTGATTGGTTGCTATGGGCAGCATCTCTCACTTTAGTAAATTTACCCCTTAGAATGGCAATTGTTACTTGGGTCACACAGAACTATAACAACCTCTATATGGGGTTCTTTAAACTATATTTATGGAATGGCCCCTCTGTGAGAATCTAGTTATCTTTCAGCCATTTTATTGGTGGTCTATTATTTGGGGCATGGGTTATTTATCTACACAGGAATTTGTTACAGATTTCAATTCTAATTTCTAATTTTGAAACTTAAATTCACACACATTTAGTCCAGGGCACATTCTTTTCAAATATTACCCTCTCGGCCAGAAGAAATGAAGTAGTGACATCCAATTTCTGCAAAGAGGTTGACATGAGAATTAATTAAATTACAAAAGTGGTCATCACTCTCCATGGGTGATCAACATACCCAAGGGTCAATATTCATAATTGTAGCAAAACTGTACACATCTAGATGTCTTGGATGCACGGGTCTCTGAGGTGAATGACTACTTTCTCTTTAGAGCCTAAGCAGTGGAACTTATAGTGAGAGCCTGAATGGAAGTCAGGGAGTTATATAGATAATCTCTTTTGGCCTTGGCCATTGGGGTATAAAAATAAATCAGATGTTAGTAGGGATTTCAGTGTATCCTACTTCTCAAAATAGAATTCTATATTTTAGAGTTGAAACCTATATTACAGAAAAATGTAAATATTCTTAAACAAGATCCGTTTTTTTAAACCCCTTTTTAGGGTGCAGCTAAAATGCGTGTTCAGTAAGAATATCAATCTAAAATCTATTTTGGGCCCTGGTCAATGAAAAACAATCCACAGAAAACTCCTTAACATGGCTAACACCACATAAAATCTTTTTTTTTTGTAGATGCAGTAAGAACAAATATACTACATGTCAACATGTTTTTAAAGGTCAGTGGAGGTTGCATATCATGTCCAATGAGAGAATTACCCTATCAAGCAAATTGAGATATGCTATGGAGACTGTATAACCTTTGTCGTGATGCTGACTACATCCTGTACATACAGTCAGGTGCTGATGGTCACAATACTGACAGTGGCATCCCAACTGTTAGAATCCCAACAGATTGCAGAGGTATGCATTAGGGTTAGGCAATAGGGGGAGGGTTATGGTTATGCTGTGGGGAGGGTGGATTAGAGGGGGTTTAGAGTAAGGGTTATAATACTTACAGAAATCTGTTGGGATGCCGCTATCAGTATTCTGGCCGTATGCTTCCTGACTTTTGCCATCCATTACTCAACCTGTATGTACAGTACTCCTCAAGATGCATTTTTGACCACTATGCATGTTCTGTATTGTGTATTAAACCCAATAAATATATAAAAAAAAAATTCAGAGGTCTCTCCTTCCTAACAGAAAAATTGAGGCCGTTTTTTCAGTAACTGGAGTAGACCTGTACCCGGCTTTAGCCTTGACAGAGGTTACAAAGTCCTTTGACCTGGTGATAGATTCTATATGTTGGTCTTCAGACAGGTGCTTACTGTTCTGATTTGTTGTTCATAGTGGAAAACATTTGGGAAGAAGCAACTTATCTAGGGGATGCGGTCATAGACTGTAGCATCTTTCTGGTAAGAGTTTCACCCTTTGCTGTGGCTGCCAGGCAGCCTCCATGGCTCTGCACATGGCAGGTGGACACAGAAATCAAGAAGGTCCTGGAGTACCTTTCTTTAATGGTGAGGTACTCTTTGGATCAGAGTTGGACAGAATTATTGCTACTGCTGTAGCCCCTAAATCCACCTTCCTTCTCTCTATGGCACTGAAGGCCAGGACTTCCTCCTTTGGCCCCAGGAATGGCACACATTTCATCCCTCCTCAGTGAGCCAGGGTTCCACTTAAGTAGGTGGTAAAGCCAAAGGCAGGTAGACTTGGTCAAGTTGCAAACCAGCCCCCAAGCTCTCAGATAAGCAGTCTGCATAACAGGTTGGACTCCTAACATTTCTGCAAAGAATGGTGACAGACAACATCTGACACCTGGGTACAAGTTAGGTACAGAAATATCCGCACAGGAACTTATATTATTTATAAATCTATTCCCCTAAATTACACAATCTTTAAATATAATTCAATATTTTGGGGAGGTGCACCAGAGAATAAGCATAACATGACTCAAACGAAATAAAGAAAAAAGTATTCTCATAACGGGCACACACAGATTATATTCAGTAAATATAAATACAGTACAATGAGAGCCTGGATTCTAAATTAAAACTTAATTTTTGTTAAGGCGAAATATATAAAAAGGTGTTATAAGAAGAATGATTAAAAATATTGACAAAACCTATTACGTGTATTATTTCTCTAATTATTCTTATGTTGTCCGCATACTTCATTAAAGATATTTAATAGCATCAATCTATTGTCACTTTTTTTACCAATGTGGAAATCAGCTGATGAATTTGCTCCTATTTACATATCCTGTGACAATATATAATGTCACCTCCTTCATAAATTGCGGTGCTCGTCAGTTGTTTGGATCAGTACAAAGATATTGCATGAAAGTTGCACAGTCTGGTCCTCCTGGAGGTACTTTATGAATAGTGTTCCACTTGACTCCCGTCAAGGCTGGGGCATTTCAGGAGTCCATCAGGTTCCTTTTGGTCTTAGAACTCATCTCCTCAGTTCTGCTACATTTAAGAGGAACTAATTTTTTATTCCAACCTCTTCTTCCTGCAAAAACCAGACTTCTCCTTTGGCCCCTTTCTGAACTTTAAGTTGCTGCACATCCATCTTAGAGTTCCCAGATTCAAGACCCCCAGGTCCATTATGTATCCGCTGGAACCAGGAGACTTTCTGGTGTCCCTGGACGTCCTACACTTTTTGGTCAGTTTTAATTTCAGGCTTTGCCTTTTGGTTTATCTATGGCACTTCATTTATTCAACAAATTGATGGCTGTGATATCAGCTGCTCTGCGGCTTTGAAGAGTCAGGATAATCCCTTACCTGGATGATCTGATTGCAGCCCAGTCTACAGGCACACCTTCACCTGATGGTACAGGCGCAAGTCCAGTTTTATGCCATCTCATCAAATGCTCCACATGCAGAGTGTGACTGCTTCTTAGGATGTGCCAAGTGTTTTTGGCAAACTGTTCCGCACTTTTGACATGTTAGAATTTCCACAGTTCCACTCAAGAAATTTGCAGTCTAAGCTCCTCTAAGTGGAACTGGTCACACTTTTCGATTTGGTCCCAGTTACTGATGTCATCCCTGGAAGTGGGATATTCTCTGCTATGGTGGCTGCAGGCCTCTAATTTGAACTAATGGTGTATTTTTTGAGTCATGGTTAGACTCTGCTTACAACTGGCATGAATCTCAGGGATTGGGGATCAGTAGTTCTCAACTTGACCTTTCAGGGATGGTGGACGGTGGAGGTATCCCTGCTACCCATCGGTATCCTGAAGCTTAGGTTGATCAACAGAGCCTTGTGCCAGACCAGACCCATTCTCCAAGGCTGTTTAGAGGTCACCTACATAAACCTTTAAGGCGGCATAATGAGCCCTCGGGCCATGTGAGAAGTAAGCTAGATCCAACAGTGGGCAAAAGGGTTCCTCCCAGCTCTGTTGGCAGTCCACATCCCAAAAGTCAACAATTAGGAGGTGGACTACCTCAGCCATCAGGATGTCCACCTGGTCTCTCCGTCCTGAGGTCCTCCAACAGCTAGTGGACTGCTAGTGCTGCTCGTCCATAGTTATGATGGCTTCCCACCAGCACCACAAGCTAATCTAGCACTGCTCCAGGAGGTCTTCTGGGGGATATGTTGTCTGTCCCTTGGACATTTCCTCTCCTATGTCTTACCATTTGTGTTTCTGCTGCCTTGGGTACTCCAGAAGCCCCGGCTTACCTTCGTTCGGGCACACGTCCTCCTGGATTCTGGCATCGGGATTAAGATAGGCGTAGGTATTTTGAAGCCTATCTAAAGACTGCTATTTTGCATACATAAACCAACTTATTTGTTACTATTTTTTTCTGCAGACCAACATGACTGAGAAACTTTCACCCTCCTACACAAACTGGCACCTACATTGAAGACCTAGATAGATCTCCCCACTGAAATCTAATTTGGCATATTGGGAAGCAGAGGGTCATTTGTTACCATTTGTGCTTCTGAAACCCTACAAAGAAGACTATTTTGGTGGGAGGGACGGTAACGTGTAATATCATGCTAGTATAAAGTTAGAGCTATCGCCATACTGTCGCATCCTATTACTGCATTATAACTGTGGGACAGATATATTTCCCATCAATAGTTCACGCCGGTGCATACAAATTATGGCCATTAAATAAATTAATAATTGCTTTTGCCACAAACTGGCTGTAAAGAAAACAGACTTAAAAAAGCAAACAAAAATTATAAAATGTATTTCCTACAGTTAGTTTACTTTTTAAATATTACATTGTTGCAGTTTTATAAATGTATCTTGTCTTGCATTTAACTTGAGGGGAAACCCTATAAAAGGAAAACATAACAGTATACTATTATTAAGTGGCAGTACATAGTAGGTTTAAACACCCTCTACTGCTCAAGCTGTTATCCTTGCATCTTGCTGTCCAGAAGCTAGCACAACATGCATTTAGAACTACAATTTGTCATCCTAATCCCTCTATACATGGCCTTTGGAGTAGTCCAATTGTCTACATGAGTGGCTTGATGTACTGTAGTTAAAAAGACGTCACAGCATATTGCTTCCACACATTGAGGTGTAATGAGAACAGACACCAGGGGTTAAATTTACTAAGTATCGTGTCTGGCTGAGATGTCAATCACAAGTGTGTTTGGCCATTTTGTTAACACTTGCAAATTTACTAAAGGCAAACTCAGGTGAGAAATCATGAAACTCCCTGAAAAACATGGGTGAAATCGCAAATAGAAATAAATATTGTACACCATTGTTCAAACCTGCAGGTACTTTCCATAGACAGAAATACAACAAATTTACCAAGAATCGTGATTATAATCACGGGTGTAATTTTAGCACACTCGGTCCAAAATAGAAGTTTTAAATAGAATACCTCCTGAACTGTGTGTTTTGCAAAATATACACAGATCAGTGTGATCTGTGTATGTTTCTGCCTGTAAAAAAACAAAACAAATTACGTCTGATTCCCCCCCAAAAGTATAACCAGCCCTGGGCTCTGGGAGCCAGTCCTGGTCCTAAAAACACAGAACAAAATGTGTAGGGATCCCCCCCATATTTTATGAACCAGCACTGTGCTCATACTAGCTGGAGTGTAATGCAACAGCCAGGAGACCCTTTCAAATAATAATAATAATAATTTTATTTATATAGTGCTTTTCTCCTAAAGGACTCAAAGTGCTTTACATTTACAGTACGAAATACAAAACAAGCTTAAACAAGGGACATTAGTGAAATGCTTGGGTGAATAGGTGAGTCTTGAGTCTATTTTTGAAGGATTCTAGAGTGGAGGCCTCTCGAACTGCGCGGGGAATTGAGTTCCATAAGGTTGGAGCCACAAAACTGAAAGCTCGACCCCCAGACGAATACCATGAGATTCTAGGTACTGTTAATAGTCCTTCATCAACGGATCGCAGTAACCGAGTGGGACAGTAGGGAATCAGAAGCTGCTTCAGGTACCCTGGGCCATGGTCATGAAGGGCTTTGTAAGTTATTAATCCAATCTTGAAAGCAATTCGCCATCTGACAGGCAGCCAGTGAAGGGAGTAGAGAATGGGTGTTATGTGGCTGGAACGGGGCTGGTTGGTTAATAGCCTGGCAGCTGCGTTTTGTACCATCTGCAAGCGGTGTAATTCTTTTGCTGGGAGAAAGAGGTAGAGGGCATTGCAGTAGTCTAGGCGTGATGATATAAATGCATATATGACTTTAGGCAGATCTTCTGAGGGAATTAAGTGCTTGATTGTGGCTATGTTCCTCAGATGAAAGAATGAGGATTTGATTGTGGCTGATACCTGATGTCTAAGTGTCAAGCCACTATCCAGGACAACACCAAGATTCCGCACATGTTTAGTGTTTTGTAATTCTGAACCCCCAAGCGTAAGTCCTGTTGGTTGGCTATGCTGTAGCCCTGTCCTGTGACCTATCATAAGAACCTCTGTTTTATCAGGGTTCAGTCGCAGCCAACTGGCACTCATCCACTCCTGAAGCTCAGCTAGGCAGCCATTTAGGGTTGTTATTGGGTCATTTGTACCTGGAGCAAAGGACAGGTACAGTTGTGTATCATCTGCATAGCAGTGGTAAACCAGGCCATGACGTCTGATTATTTCACCCAGTGGCAGCATGTATACTGCAAAAAGCATGGGAGATAGTATAGAACCCTGTGGGACACCGCATGGAAGTGATACTGGTGATGAAGAGTTTACTCCAGAAGAAACTCTCTGTAACCTGCCAGTGAGAAATGATTTGAACCATCTAAGGACTGTGCCATCCAAAGAGTCTCCTGGCCAAAGCATTAACACCCCAATCAAGTCAGACCAGACAAGGGATCCCAGGGGAGGTAGAGACCCTCCAATAAAGGCGTTCCCCCTCTCCTGAGCACCCCAGGCCTGGGCTGAAGCCCAGGTCTCTTCCCTGCATCCCTGGCTGGTGGGCACAGGGGTAATAGTGAGAATAACAAATGTATACTATTGTTGTTTACAGTGGGACTACAGGTGCCAGCGTTCCTGCTCTTTGGCACTTGTGGAACTATAAGCGCCAGCAGATGGCCAGCACCAGTAACCCCATGGTAAAAAAAAACAGTACAAAAGTGAAAAGTGACAGGACACAAAAACTATAGAAAGTATACATTTATTACACCCAAACACACAAACATACTATACTTGTCTAGTCCCGGATGATCGGTCCGCTTCTCCAGTAGAAATGCACGAGTCTCTCTAAAAACAAATATTCACCTACCTCCTGGCACAGGTCAGTCCTCTTCTATAGTAGAGTCCCGGTCATACAAAAACAGCAAACCGACTTACCTGGACCATGGACAGTGAAGAGATGTGCATGTTCCCACATACATCTCTTCCCTGGCAACCTCATGGGTTCCATCACTTGGAGGGCCGCCAGCCAATCAGAGGCTGCTCTAGAGTAAGCAGCTGCTGATTGTCTGTAAGCCATGTGGTTGTTGATTAAGAGGTGAAAGGGTCCCCTGGCTGTGGCATTACACTTTTTTTCCCTATATTTGTAAAACCAGGACTAGCTCACAGAGCACAGTGCTGGCTCATAAAATACAGGGGACCCCTATACATTTTGTCCCCCATATTTTTAGAACCAGGACTGTCCCCCAGAGCCCAGGGCTGGTTATGCTTTTGGGATGAAACTCCACATAATTTTTTTTCTATTTCTCACATTTATTTTCTAACATAATACACACATGCAGCCTGCATGTATCTCACAGATATGTGCAGGCTGCATGTTTGGGTGTGTTTGGCTGCACAGACACAGGGACCTCGGGGAGAAACACAAAAACATACACCATCGAAAAACACGACTCAGCAAAACACGTTTCTTGGTAAATTTCAGCTGTGAAAAGTCTTCGTGTTTTAGCGATGCTGTGAGTGTTTCAACTTGGACCAGACACGATGCTTAGTAAATTTACCCCCAGGAGTTCTCAAAGGCATTGGTCTTAGAATGCTAAGTACTGTGTAGTGTGCATGGGATAGATAGATATTACTTACAAGCTATAATGGCCCATATTGTTTGACTATATAAACTCTAAAATTATGCAGTCTTAACATTGTACGCATATTACAGAGTTTACTTATTGTTTGTTTTAATCTACTTTTGTAAAAAAAAAAAAAAAAAAAAGTTTTCCCATCAAAACCTTAATGCTTTTAAAATCCTGCACCAAGTGATCATTACTATTGGTCTCCCATTTTATCTAGTTGTTGATATGGTTTTTGTGTTTAAACATTGGGCCTGAAATAGTGATAACAGGTTTCTTTACTACAATTTTGGATTTCTGATTGCACCAGACACCATATATGCCCTTGTATCTTGATTCAAAAAACCGCACAATAATCACTCTTTCTCATTAGGAAGAATGGGGGTGCTACTACGGACAAGAATCATATCACAAGTAGATAAAGAGAAAAAAAGAGGAGAAATGTCCCTTGTAGTGCACTAAACAAAAATGATACATAAAATATAACTTTTATTAATATAATTAATATCTGAGGACTAAAAAGCGAAATATTAAAAAGGGGAAAATTGTGTGTAATGTAAATGAAATGTGTTATAAAAAATGCGTACGCTCCTATTACACTGAATGCCCTGATATTGATGTCAATAACCAGTTAGTATAAGTAGATATAGAGAGATTATGATGTTGCTAGAGAGTGTATATATATTAGGGATGTGCAGGCTCGGTTCTACTCGGTTCCGTTCGGTTCTTTTTACCGGATCTTATTGGGTTTCAGCTGTCACGAGTTTTGGATAGCCAATAAGATTCGGTAAAAAGAACCGAACGGAACCGAGTAGAACCGAGCCTGCACATCCCTAATATATATATATATATATATATATATATATATATATATATATATATATATGTAAATATAAGATGGCCACCCCTAGATACAATGTGTGGCCCCTATTTAGTACAGAGTTTATCTCAATCTGAGTGACGTCAAAGACATCATCCTTTGGTGATTGTCATATTATAAATTGTTCCTCCCATCACATATATAAACAGATAATAGTAATATACACTGTTGTAATTACAGTGTTAATAAACAATAGAATTTATGTGATGTGTATTCACATATGATCAGTAGTATTCTCTGTCCATAAATATAAGGTTTATTTATTTTTGTTGTTAAACCCAATGCTATCATAGCATATCCACTGTGTAATTTTTCTCTATAGTTGTCACTCTCAAAGTGATGAAGTCCAACGCTTATATCACGGACATTCCACCATATGAAATATCTCACAGTCACATATAGGACTCTATATCCCTCCCACACCAGACTTTATAGCTTGATTTTATATATCCCATATCAAGTATATCCCATCATATATGTGGGGATGTTCATGGGAAATGGTTTATGCAAATTCTGGGCGTCTCTATTACCACTATCTTGTTTATCACATAAATCTCTGTGTGCTAAAGTGTCTGTCCGCAGGGGTCCCTGCGTAGCACAGCACTGCACTGAGTTACTATATCAGTGGTAATTCAAGTAACGGGTGATATAAATACATAATATTCTCGTTTGACACAGTTTCAGATAAAAAGGTTAAGCAACAGTAGCTTCTTATTGCTTGTGCTATTGTACACACTTCTCTATATGTTAGCAAACATTCACATGCTGGTCGCGCTGTAGTATACATATATAAGGTAAGTATTCCACATAATGCTGAGCTGACTAGCAGAATATTAGGGCATAACAGAGTCTGGAGCGCCGCTAACCGACGCGGCGTTTCACTAGGTAGCTTTATCAAGGTAAGCCGAGCCGCTTACCGGAAGTGTCTTATATACCATCAGATTTGTCTCATGGCCAATCCGGGACTCCTAAAGATAGATTCATCCAATCGGATTGCTAGATGTCTCATGATACCGCCCCTCCTTTCTCTGACTGACAGATTTGTTCTAACTAGACAGATACTAATGATTCACGTCTTTCAGACTAAAGTAGTCGAATCATGATTACTCAATCCATATATTATACTCAAAATCACAGAAATACCATAATATAAACAGTAAAATGATGAGAGGAGGGTGTATATGATGCTGCTTGTATATTCTCATTAAATATTGGATAACAGTGCGGGAGACAGAAGGGGGAAGATTGATATTCCACCATTTGTTACAGTATAGGGTCTATCCAGGTTGATGGAACGATTTCCGAAAAACGGATTCAAACCCATTTAGGGAGATTTGGTGCACATATAATGGTGAGATCTTAAAAAATAGAATAAATACAATATAGTGAGTTGTCTCAGGGTCTTAAGGACATCAAAGTATAATGTTAAAAAATAAATAAATAAAGATTTCAAAATATAGTGTTATATCCATATAAATGTATATAAAGTGGGAGTAATATAATAATCAGTTAATGTGTGAAGATCAATTTGTGAAATGATAATATATCTCCATATTATGAAACTTGAATAATTAATCTCCTGGATTCAAGAATATATTTACCTTCCTTAATCACACATTTCATGGGGAACCTAGGTTTTATGATTTTCCTCTCTTATTCACTTAAATCTATCACATACACCTTCTTTTATTTTAATTTTTATGAAACACATATGCACTTGTCTAACAATTTTATTTGTCTTTTAATTGAGGGACATGTATTTTTGAACTTTATAGATTTATAATCATGTAGATACACATAATACTGATAATAGAATATCAGTAAGTTCACCACTAATTTGCACATTTTTGCACGGAACTGTACTTATCTATTTATACGGTTACCTGTACACTTTATATACATTTATATGGATATAACACTATATTTTGAAATCTTTATTTATTTATATTTATTTTTTAACATTATACTTTGATGTCCTTAAGACCCTGAGACAACTCACTATATTGTATTTATTCTATTTTTTAAGATCTCACCATTATATGTGCACCAAATCTCCCTAAATGGGTTTGAATCCGTTTTTCGGAAATCGTTCCATCAACCTGGATAGACCCTATACTGTAACAAATGGTGGAATATCAATCTTCCCCATCTGTCTCCCGCACTGTTATCCAATATTTAATGAGAATATACAAGCAGCATCATATACACCCTCCTCTCATCATTTTACTGTTTATATTATGGTATTTCTGTGATTTCGAGTATAATATATGGATTGAGTAATCATGATTCGACTACTTTAGTCTGAAAGACGTGAATCATTAGTATCTGTCTAGTTAGAACAAATCTGTCAGTCAGAGAAAGGAGGGGCGGTATCATGAGACATCTAGCAATCCGATTGGATGAATCTATCTTTAGGAGTCCCGGATTGGCCATGAGACAAATCTGATGGTATATAAGACACTTCCGGTAAGCGGCTCGGCTTACCTTGATAAAGCTACCTAGCGAAACGCCGCGTCGGTTAGCGGCGCTCCAGACTCTGTTATGCCCTAATATTCTGCTAGTCAGCTCAGCATTATGTGGAATACTTACCTTATATATGTATACTACAGCGCGACCAGCATGTGAATGTTTGCTAACATATAGAGAAGTGTGTACAATAGCACAAGCAATAAGAAGCTACTGTTGCTTAACCTTTTTATCTGAAACTGTGTCAAACGAGAATATTATGTATTTATATCACCCGTTACTTGAATTACCACTGATATAGTAACTCAGTGCAGTGCTGTGCTACGCAGGGACCCCTGCGGACAGACACTTTAGCACACAGAGATTTATGTGATAAACAAGATAGTGGTAATAGAGACGCCCAGAATTTGCATAAACCATTTCCCATGAACATCCCCACATATATGATGGGATATACTTGATATGGGATATATAAAATCAAGCTATAAAGTCTGGTGTGGGAGGGATATAGAGTCCTATATGAGACTGTGAGATATTTCATATGGTGGAATGTCCGTGATATAAGCGTTGGACTTCATCACTTTGAGAGTGACAACTATAGAGAAAAATTACACAGTGGATATGCTATGATAGCATTGGGTTAAAAAAAAAAAAGAAATAAACCTTATATTTATGGACAGAGAATACTACTGATCATATGTGAATACACATCACATAAATTCTATTGTTTATTAACACTGTAATTACAACAGTGTATATTACTATTATCTGTTTATATATGTGATGGGAGGAACAATTTATAATATGACAATCACCAAAGGATGATGTCTTTGACGTCACTCAGATTGAGATAAACTCTGTACTAAATAGGGGCCACACATTGTATCTAGGGGTGGCCATCTTATATTTACATATATATATATATACACTCTCTAGCAACATCATAATCTCTCTATATCTACTTATACTAACTGGTTATTGACATCAATATCAGGGCATTCAGTGTAATAGGAGCGTACGCATTTTTTATAACACATTTCATTTACATTACACATAATTTTCCCCTTTTTAATATTTCGCTTTTTAGTCCTCAGATATTAATTATATTAATAAAAGTTATATTTGATGTATCATTTTTGTTTAGTGCACTACAAGGTTTCTTTACTAGTTACTGGACCACTCAATGATCTCTGGTGACTGCGTTGTACAAGCAGAGTGGATGTCAATAGGTATTTTGTTCACCCTGGCACATTATTGATTGGATTAATAATCATGCAGTGACTGTAAATTTTCTTATTAATACAATACATTGTATCATGCGCACAGAATCTTGTTGATTTGGCAGACAGTGAAAGAGCTACAGTAGTCAAACTGGGGCAGAAACTGTGGGATACAACATCAACCGGAGAGTGTTTATCCTGGGGCAAGTTATCGAGCTGATGGCCAAGCTAGGTAAGCATGTGAAAGCTTGTTTACTTCTTTTTTTTTCCTACTTAAGCAATTTCCCAAGGAGTTATTTCATATTAAGGCACTTGATGCCTGTATGCTTGAATTATACAATGCAATCAAGCAGCTCTAAGAATATCTGAGCTAGAAGAGCTATTCAAGGAGGGTGGGAGGCAAACCACAATGTGCATAAATAGAAATTCAGCTAGTTACAATAAATGCTTAGAAGCCGTGACATATATTATATATTCTTGCTCTCAATTCCATATATATATTTTCATTGTTTGACCAGGTACTCAGACTTTCACTGCTTTAATATTTTTCTTTGCTTAATTCAGCAAATATGTGCATGCACCCACCCGCCAGGGCTTCTGGTGTCTTCACCTGGGGGGTGGCTGCCACATACCCAGGGCTTCTGTGGTCCTCTTCAGGTGCCGCCGTCTCCAACGTCACGAGTCATGATTGGCTCGCGGCAGCCATCTTTGAAAATCAAAGATGGCCACCAGGACCGGTGCCTGTTCGGGTGTCGGCGGCGGGCCTGGATCCGAGAGGATCCAGTCCCCGCCAGCCATTCTGTCGAGTACGGCAGCGGCGGCCATTTAAAAAACAGCGCCTCAGCGCCATTTTTTAAATTCAAAGATGGCCGCCACGAGCCATGATTGGCTCGTGGCGGCCATCTTTGAATTTGAAAAATGGCGCTGAGGCGACATTTTTGAAATGGGCGCTGCTGCCGTATTCGGCGGAATGGCTGGCGGGGCCTGGATCCTCTTGAATCCAGGCCCGCCGACAACGACCTCACCACCGCCAGACCCTCCGCCGTTATCCGTGCCCCCCATGCTGCCACTGACACCTGCTGCCGCTGATGTCCCTGCTGCCACATCCGTGTCCCCGCCGCTGCTACCATTGCCCGTTATCCGGCGCCCGCTACTGCCCGCAAATGACGGCCATCTTGCTGCACCCAAGTGAAGCCACTATGACTACACCTGCTGGAGGCTCCTACTGCAGCTGCACAAGAAGTTGAAAAGTCCTATCTTTATAATGGCGCATACTTGAGGTAATAGTTTAAAAACTGTAACTTTCTAATTTACCTGAACCCCAAAAGCACGTACCCTGGCACAATAGCTACCTAATAAAACAAACCCCAAGTCTAAATTCCACCCCTACCCTGAGTTTTGCCTTCCAAAAAAACCCCCATAGACTACAGCAGAAAAGGGTTCCTAATTGAGAATGTCAGAAAAAAGTGAGTTGGAGCTTTAGATTACTCCCAAATCCTAATTTTTTATGTTTTTGCCCTGAAATTTGGCATGCAGCACCCAGTGACAGTTCTACCCGGCCATGCTAAATTTCAGATCTGTACCTTCTATAGCTTTTGAGGTGTAGCCCCTCAAACACCCTGACCCCCTTTAGAATTCTCTATGGAGAAATCCGTTTTTTAGATGCAGCCTTAATATAAGGGCACGACTGTGCCCTTATAATATATTAATTGTTTGACCAAGTGATCAGGTTTTCACTGCTTTAATATTGTTCTTTGTTTAATTCAGAAAATATGTGCAAGTGTCTAGTATGTGATGTGCCCAGAAAAGAAACAGCATTCATAGTTCTTATTACAAATCCTTTCATCTGTTTTCTTTTTGTTTTTTCCAGTGGCTTTATTAACTACTGCGATAGCTAGATAAAGCGTATTCTCCAGAATTCCTTGGGTGGAAATACTAAAACCGTGATTATTTGTACTATTACATTGGTTTCGTTTGACAAAATATTGAGCACTCATTAATTTTGACAAGGATTTTAAATTTAGCTTAAGGCTGGGTACACACGTAAAGATTTTCTGACCAACCATCCAACTAGTTGATTGGTTGGAATGAAAATCTGGTAACGTATGGGAGTAACTGATGATCAGCAATTTGCTCCTAAATGCCAGAAAACAGCTGAAAATGGACGTCAGATAAGTTTGTTAAATGTTTGATCTAAACAATTTGTTCAAACAATAGTTTTTGTCCATTTTCCGGTGACGGATCGCGCTGTCACTGCTAGCAATCGTGCGGCCCCCGCTGACCACACGATATGCCGGCTCCCCCTCCACCTTTTGAATGGGATCGTACATCGCATCCCAGGTCAGATGGTTTATCAGGAAGACCTGGGGATGCGATGCACGACCCCGCGAGAGCGCGCAGCACGATATCAGCTACAATATCGTGCCCATACATGGCACGACATAGCACCTATATCATGCCGTGTATGGCCACCTTTAGTAGCTTATTTAAAATTATAGTAGGTTTAAAGTCACAATTTAGTTCTTTTTTTTTTTGCTTTGTTTTAGTCAAGATTTGGACAGTGGAAGTTAGTTTTCATTTTACTCTAATTTTAGTAATCATTTTTGTAAAACAATTTAATTATACTGTAATGAATTTTGCTGAAGAACTTTTCCCTTGAGAACTTGAAGTCAGCATTCCTTTATGTATACCTTTATGTGTTCAGTGATCTAGGCTCAGTAGGCTGTGTGAGAATGTGTTACATACTGACTTACCATAGTACTCCTCCCATATATCATATACAAATTAATGCTTGTTAGAACAAGTGCAATATATAAAAATATTTCCTTCACACAGGTCATATTTATTTTCTGCAAATATCTAGAACACATACTTGTTCTTTCAAAATTTAAAATAACTACTTCAAAAATCGAAAGTAGCATGGACCTCATTCAGAGTCGGTCGTTGCGGCCGCACGGTCGTAAGGTAAAAGGGTCCGGATATGCAAAGGAAGCGTTCTCAAGTTGCGTTGTTAAGATGGGATCGTTAGCTGGACGAGCGAGGGGAGGATGCGGCCGTAACACTAAAAATACGCCCCCTTCTCGATCGCATTAAACGTCATCTCCAGACATATAAGGATTAATCGAGACCATCGGACCATACCCTCTCTTAAGCACTACGATCAAGTCAGTGTAAAAACCTCCCATGTCACATGTGCCATGACACTACTTAGTTAATTATGCACTCCCATAAAACACCCTTTGCATAGTCAGGCACGCCTGCGTTCGGAACTCCACTCCCCCGTTCACAAGCACCTTCCCCTGTTACCACCCACAAACACCTCATCGTGTCTCTCAAACTAACGACCTGGCTGTGTTCAAGGAGAGAGCAATTTCTGATCGTAATAGCTAGTTTGCGCACGAGCATTGCGAATTTTACGCATGCGCAGTTTAGCGAACATCGGTGGTGTACGACCGAGCGGCCGCAACGACCGACTCTGAATGAGGTCCTGTATGTAGTAGTAGTGTTAATTTTGACAAGGATTTTAAATTTAGTTTTAGTTGCTTATTTAAAATTGAACAAACAATTCATTGTAATAGTGCATACACACAGTCAGATTTTTCTTCAGATCTGAACGATTACGATTTCAAAAATCGTTCAATCGTTCATATCTGAAGGAAAATCTGACATATCTGAACGATGATGCGCGTTCCCGATGGTCAGATAACGATATCTGACATCTGAAGTGTTTGCAGTCAGTTTTGGACGATTTCAGTCATTTTAATGCAGTAAAAAATCGTTCATAGTTCAAATCGTTGGTCAAATCGTTCATCTGACAAATCTGACCGTGTATATGCACCTTAAGTTTCGTTATTAAAACGTTTATGTTTTTATTATCATTACAATTTAGTCCTTAAAAACAATGTTGATGATTATTTTTAGTCAAAATTATCGTCGACAAAATTAACACTGTCTACAGGTAACTAACAGAACCTTGTGGAGTTTTTTTATTCTTGACTTTCTGATGAATTTTAATCAAATAATTGTTAACTATCAAGTGGCACACCTAAAACAGGCTCTGTCCTTCTGTGGAGGTAATGACAGCATCAATGTGCAATTATTTATTTATTTAGCACCATCATAAAACATTGTGTTGTACAGATTACCATATGATTAATCCACATCCATTTGAAACTTAAGGTCTAAATTCCTGAATGGTATCCTCCCAAACATGGAAAGAACATACAAACTCCACACAAAGTGGAATAAAGTACATATACCCAGTACTGTGAGGTTGCAATGATGACCACTGTGCCACCATGCTTTCTGTAACTCTGCCTATGGGCAGTTTAGCTTCTGCTACTTGATTTTTGTCTCCTACCCCAGTGGAGGTTACAATCCCTGCCCCAGTGGGTTACAATCTATATTCCCTATCACATGTACACGCACACACATACACACTATGGTTAATTTTTGTTGTGAGCCAATTAACCTACCAGAATATTTTTGGAGTGTGGGAGGAAACCGGAGCACCCGGAGGAAACCCACACAAGTACAGGGAGAATATACAGTAGGACATTATCCACTATTTTTCATCAAAGCCAATTTAATTTAAAGTTGCAGCCAACTTGGATTTTGTCCTGGAGTTTTCTGTAAATTGTTTTCTTCATTTCTTTATATGTCTGTGAGGGGAATGCTGTTCCCAGGGCTGAGTACAACCTCACAAAGGGAGGTTGTTGTGGTGAAGTTCACAGGTGCCCTCTGTGCAACATGTGAGGTGAAGTGCTAATTCCATGCTCGCCTGGGAAAGAGACCATAACTAGGTGGTGTCTGAGCTCTCAAAGCAACTAGTCACCATTTCCCACTGCATCTGTGGTCATGTTGAGCTAATCCTCCCTGGAACAGCAGACTCAGGATCAAGTGTAGCATCTGGAAATCATCCCTGATTCTGCTGTGACATACAAGCCCTAATAGAGGCTACTTGCTTACCAAGGAAATTCCCTGGTGGGACACAGCTGACAAGACACATTAACACTTCCATTCCCTGTCACTACTGCACGTTCAGGATCCTGAGGTATCGGAGATTATGGACACATCCCAGTTTACATGCAAAAAGAAACCGCCCCTTTCTTTTTCCTTAAAGGATCCCAGGTGTGGGCTCGACATACTGAAAATTTCAGGTCTCCTTTTGGTTTATAAGGATACAGATAGATATGTAGATCAATATATTAGAAAGTCTGATAATAGCATACACATACATCAATAAACAAATAGGGTACATGGTACATAAAAATCCATAAAAAGTCCAGCAAAAAACAAAATCTGTAACCCTCACCTATAAATCAAGAAAAAAATATCAAATATTTATTGCCACATTGGGTTAAAAGGCCAAGTAATACAGCACATATAGCACACACGTAAGCACCTTTAGCACCATCCTACTCATCTGTGTCACCGCATACAGTATGGGATATAATAATTAGTATAATCATGATTTCACTTTAATACTGTGCAGAGCAGCTGCTAGGTCTTCTGTGCATCCCAATTGCCAGTTTTACTTGTAAAGTGCTGCATAGCACCCAGGAGCACTCTCACCCTTAGGGACAGCTTTGGGATTAAGGATGAAGGAGAAAATGGGACCTTTGTACTTGCATTAAATCCTTTTCTCTGATTTCATGGGGTACTATGATTTGTCCTGTGTTCATGTCCTCTTTATAGTTTGGACAGTGTTTTTCTTTCCTATCCTTATATACTTTGTCTCTGTTCTTTTGGACATTGGGCCTGATTCAGCAAGGATCGCTATTCTGCTTATAGGCACTCAACGCAGTTGCTAATATCAGCGGTGATAGCGCATTGCGATCGCAGCCTAACATAAGGACGCCCACTTCCCTTACTCACATCCGTATACTTTGGCAACACAGCGAAACAATCGGTAACATCGTACCCATATGAACAGTTAAGGCAGGTCAGACCTCACTCAGGAATTGCTTACTTCAGCGTATGCTATGAGGCCTCAGGCTGCGTATGGTATCGCAGTGGCTAATTTATGCACAGCTATGCAACGCCATTGAAATGCATTGGCACGCCTGCATTCGCCAGACAACCCCCCCCCGTCACCACCCACAAAAGGCACTTCCTGTCAATCAGTCTGCGATGGCATCGTGGTTCCAAATGCAGCGATTGGTTCGCACACTGCTATGCATACACATGCGCAGTGCGAAATAATTGGCCGATTGCGTGCGTATGAGCAACTGCGATCCTTGCTGAATCAGGCCCTGTGTTAGTAATAAGAGTATATTTGGGGAGGGGCTGCAATTAAAACAGCAGATTTGACAGTGCCCAGACTCCTCACATTGCTCTTTGTTCCCCATGCAATCGGTATAAAGGCTTTAGCGCAAGTACAAAAATTCCACTTTTGTCAGTACAGTTAAACCAATATTTGAATTTCTGTTTCTGTCTGCCACTGTTCAGGTTGTGAGTTTCAGGTGATGGATCATCATCTCACTACTTCTGTAGTCCAAATATTGTATGTTATGCCAAATATCTATGGTACCTAAGTGGAACATTGACATTTTAAAATAGAATAGTTCACAGCCCATACTACTGTGTTTTTCATTTTAAACTGCGTAAACCATTGTAACTGCACGAAATTTAACTACAGTGAGCTGAACTTATCGTACAGTGTTGTAACCACCCCACGACGTTTTATTTTCTCTTTTGACTGTAATACAGCTAATTAACTTTCAGTTTGCAAGTACAGCGAAACATGTAAGCAATACTCCCCATGTTAATGAACTATTGGATGACCAGGCATTACTCAAAAGGTACAGGAAGGAAATCATAGATTTAAAGAAGCAGCTGGAAAGCTTGGATGTAATGCGGTGGGACTTTATACCAGTCGACTTGCTACTACAGTAAATGTTTTCTGTATTAGTTTAGAATAGGTTTCTCTGGGTCATAGAATATCTATGTACTGTATAAGAACCATTTATAATAAGCATAAATATTAAGCATTTAATATTTCTTTCTTTTTGAAGGATTCATCGAAGATGAAGGCCCATGCAATGACTAAAGAGGAGCATTCTCAGTTGTTGGTAGAAACAAAGCAGCTTCAAAAGGAAAGGGAAGATCGGATATGGAAAATTGCCTTCCCATTTAGAATGTAAGCGCTCATGAGCAGGGCCCTCTACACTCTTGTGCTTCCCCTTACTTATACTTTCTTCTACTCCTTACTCCCCACTAGGGCACCTAACACTTGGATGCTTACGCCCTGTTGCCTATTTTGAGTGTTATGATCGCTAATGCATCAGTGTGTATAAACCAGGATGTAGTCAGTTTGCCGGTGGACGGGATGCCGGCTGTTGAAATCCCGACCCGTGACTAAACATAGGCATCGAAATCCTAACGCCAGTTTAGATACAGATGCTGGAATCTAAAAAGCCACAGTCCCGATCGCAAGTATAGCAGGATGACTAAACTGTTAGCCGCGTGGGGATAGGAGGGTTAGGTTTAGGTACCACGGGGGGGTTAGGGTTAAGCTTTTGGGGGGGTGGGGGGAGGTTGGGGTTAGGCACTAAGGCGGGACTGTTAGGTTTAGGCACCAATGGGGAAGGTTTGGGATAAAGAGCATTGGGACGCCGCTGTCGGCATTTTCACAGCAGGCAACAGACTGACGGTATTTCATACCCAACCCGTGTAAACCAGGTCCTTGTCCTGCATTGTATTGCACTGTAAGTCACTGGTTTCTTGTTCACTTATCTCTTTATGTACTTTGTAAGGTGCTGCAGAACTCTTGTTGTGCCATATAAATAAAGATAATATCAAACACTTCATTAACTGTTTTGTGCCCTTTGTAAACTATGTACTGCAGTGCCCTTGTGGTCTGCAGCATGCAAGTAGTACAAGCAGGAGTTTAAAAACGTGATTTTTGGAACATAGGCGTAACATCATTAAACATTCTAATGGATAATATTTGGCAAGAATCGTGTCTGCCGAGGTTTAGGGCACCCCCCAGGGGGACATAGGGTTAGGTACCCCCCGGGGAGGGTTAGGCTAGGGGAAGAGAGGGTTAGGCACCCCCCGGGGAGGTTAGGGTTAGGCACCCCCCACGGGAGCATTAGGTTTAGGGTGCGGGGAGGGAGGGTTAGGTTTAGGCACTCCTTGGGGGAAGTTAGGGTTAGGCACTGGGGGGGTTAGAAATAGACACCCCTAAGGGAGAGTTAGGGTTAGGGGGTGGTGGTGGGGAGAGGGGAGGGTTAGGTTACTTACATGCCGCTGTCGTGATTTCCTCCCTTCGGCCAGCCGCTGCTGGGATTTGAACCCCATTCCCTTTATATATGTGAAGTTATTCTATGTCAACTATTATGTTATTTTAACTATACAAACCACTTTTAGCAAATGTATTATTTTAAACAATACCCATTAGAGTGGATTTACAACATTTGAGAGCAAATATTTTTTTCATTAAAAATGTATTTACAGCGTTCACTATACTGTAATGATTCAGCCGGTGTGTCACTTTATTAGGATATTGGAAAGCACACAGCACTATCTTGAAGAATTAGTTAGATTAATCACAAAACCGATGAAATCAGATTGCAGCAGAGCAGACCTATTCTAGCAAATGACTTGCTTAGAATCCTGTCTTATCATGGTGACGAGTTATCATACTGTGTAACATATGGTGCTGACTGGAATCCAGAGATCCTAAATAAGCCAATCAAGCCGCTTATCCAGAGTCTGCTGACATTCAGTTATTAACTAGCACTATTGCAGGTGCCTGACTCCATTTCTATTTGGAGATTGAGACTTCACCAAACATTTGATGTGACGCTACATCTCTAACAATAGCCGGACCAGGTTGTTTCCATTTTACTATCTGGAATATCTGGGGTAATAATCTTAGTGGTAGATGTTGATGCACCGCCATTATGTGGACCAGTGTGTGTCATATCTGGATAGTCACTTTTTTGACAAATGAAAACCTCACAGATTAATCATCTAATGCAGGACAATGATCTTAAGCCTACTTTTAAGCTATGAATAAACTATTTGGTGAAGAAACAGGGAGCCAGAGTACTATCTTTGATTGACTCACCGGCACAATTTCCAGATCTCAACCCTTGAGCTCTTGTGGGATGAGGTAGACCATGAGGTCAGGAACAAATACACTACGGGCTAGCCGCACTTCTGGGAAGAGCTACAGAAGCCGTGCATACATATTTTCCCTATCTTCAGCTAGAATTCCAAATCTCTCAAAGTTGTAACTTATCAAATGGAAGATTCTTTGATGAATGTATAGAATAGTTTAGTAATAAACTGTAATAGAATAGTTGTATGAAATAAAAATGTTTTATGACATTGACAATATATTGACTATTTATCAGGTCAATTTGATAAAAAAAGCAACTAGCAATTCTTCATAAATAAATCTGATTTCAAACTTTTGTAGTCTAATGTATGTAATATAGCACCGGATGA
This sequence comes from Taudactylus pleione, assembly GCA_031769625.1. Classification (NCBI taxonomy): domain Eukaryota; kingdom Metazoa; phylum Chordata; class Amphibia; order Anura; family Myobatrachidae; genus Taudactylus; species Taudactylus pleione. Next base: position 4,996,262 of record JAUIMM010000126.1, on the reverse strand, counting down.
CTTGAGACTTGGCTATTACTTATTTTGTTTAAATTATCAGATTGTAAATCTTAGTGGCGGATCTATTCAAGGCGATAAGGGTTAGCACAACCCTGCCCCCTCCTGCACTCTGATTGGAGGATTGTAAGTTGTAGATCCTATGTGAATTTTAACACTGCAGCATTTGGTACACTAACAAAGATTTCAACACAGAGCAGCTGGAGACTAAAGGCCCCCATACATCAGAGATGGATTGGAGCAATCGTGCAATTTGCAATTGATTGTGTATAAAAATCTGCAATGTATGGGCTTCACAGATCGCAGATTGCAACCAAAAAGTGATTGGAATTGTTTAATCAGATTGTCCAACATGTTGGATTTCACAGATTGATTGGGGCTGTAGATTGCTAGTGTATGGACATGATTAGCAGATTTGCAGACCGTTTCTAGAAAAATGATGGGCCTTTCAAGATTGCCAGATCTGTGTTTGCTGCAATCGATCTGCAAATCACTGAAAAAGATCTGTAGTGTATGGGCGCAGATTGCTCGATTGGGAAATCCTAAGATTGGGCAATAAATCTTCAAATTGTTCAATTGTGGTTTTCAGATTGCTGATGTATGGGGGCCTTTAGATATACTGTAAGTATTCTAGCTAAAGGGTCTCTTAATAAATGCTTTACTACGACTATATTCAAGAACATTATAATTGGATTGGCTTTACTCACAGTCTACAATATTGGCACCTGAAAGAAGGTTTACATTACATTGGGATGGCTGTCCCTAATTATTGGTCTGCAAACAGTATTGATATATGTATTGGACTATAGTAGTGTTACATTATGAGCTGGATCACACACAAAATAATTCACTATCACACTTAGGCCCTCATTCAGAGCCGTTCGCTATTTGCGGTCGTTCGTTCAAAAACAAGGGGTGGCTATGCAAATGATCCGTTCGCACATTGCAGTCTGTTCACACCTCTAAGTCTGAACGAGCGAGCAAAACATACACTCGTTTGTTTGTTAAAAACGCCCCCTGGCCGCTCGCACCATACGTCATGTCCGCTATTTATTAGATTAATCGAGTACATCGACCAGCGTATGAACTGCTCGCTATTCTTGTGGTTGGTGTTTGCTACCACAAATTTGCGAGCAGTTCTGGCTATAAAATAACCCAGTGACGTGGTCAATGACGCTGCTGTATTAATTATGCACACCCATAATACGCCCGTTTTGACCTTTAAGCACGCCTGCGTTTGGATCTCCACTCCCCATTTTCAAGCACCTTCCCCTGTTACCACCCACAAACGGCTCTTTCTGTCACTCAAAATAGCAGGCACACGCTATATAGCGTACAAACGATTTTTGGCCGCACTGACTGGTTCGCGCATGCGTACTAAAAAACGTACGCATGCGCAGATGTGCAAACATCGCTCGGAACGAGCGTACTGCCGCTAACGAGCGGCTCTGAATGAGGGCCTTAATTTTTAAATTGCAGTGTTATTGTTAATCACAATTTTTGAATACTACCCATGACTCACAAGTAGGTTTTTTTTCTATTACCATTTCCCGAGAGATTATTATTTTTTTTACCTACTTTATATCTGTGATTTTGTAGTGCTGTTCCATTTCTTTTTTTAAAGGGAGATTTCACAGACTCCTGGTTCACCGGAGTACTAGGGTATTTAATTTAAAGTGCCAGTAGGTGTTATTCCCTCTGCCTTTGCATTTACATTGAATGGGATGCAAAGACTCTGTCTAGGAATGACTAACACACTGAATCACTTATGACAGTTTCTGATACCCAGATGCTTACTTATTGTTGCTCTTTGTGAGAACAATGCAGCTATTCTACCACGGTCACCGAGTATAAGTTCTTCAGGAAGTTATGTCATTCTCAGCATTGTTAATTTCCCTGCACTCAGCTGCCAGACAAAAATTATCCAAGCTCAAACCAGGGTCTAAAATAATGATTATTCAAAGGTCTTAGTCGCATTCATCTATAAACACCAAACAGCACTAATGTGCTTCTGTTCATTGGATGGTATAATAAATGAGAGTACCAACATTGGGTCACATTCGTCAATTTAATATTTGTAAATTGAGAGCAAAACTATGCAGGAAAAGCCTCAGCCCTGGGGTGGTCCAGACACACCAAAAAGCAACTGTAGACCTCCCATAGTTGCTTTTCCAAACATTGCTACATACGTACAGAAAACCGACAAGTTGCTCAAAATATTTTTAAGCTGCAAAAAGACATTAATGTAGTGGTTCCCAAACTAGATGCTGTGGGACACTTGCAGGGGTGCCACAGGTCAGTGATCCAGGGCCAAATAAAAAAATAAAAATGGATGGTCCATGTGATTGGCAAATATGGGGACAAACCGAAGCACAAACCTGCCCACCATCACATAATTAAACTTAAATTGTGTTCACTTGTCATCCTTATTTAATTGAATAATTGCTGAAAAATCTTGCATTAAGAAATGTTTGGCAAAGGGGTGCCATGACAAAATGCAGATACTCTAGGACACCTTGATTCAAGAAAGTTTGGAACCACTGCATCAATGTATACGTAATCATTTAAGTCTGATGACGTAACGAAACACTCCTCAATGGACACTGCCCCTTGCTGCCTATTATAGTACTATTGCAGTATAGCAGAAATTAAGAGTAGATGTACCAAGCCTTGGAGAGCGATAAAGTGGAGAGAGATAAAGTAACAAACAGCTCCTAACTGTTATTTTTCAAACAGCTGCAAAGTGACAGGAGCCGATTGGTCGGTACTTTATCTCTCTCCAAGGCTTAGTACATATCTCTACCCCTAGTCAGATTTTAAAGTACAAGGCAGATGTCGCCCTGTTAAACTGTCAAACGTTAACAGTCAGTCCTGCCTGGAACCTGGTTAGTCTGACAGAAAAGGTAGAACATGGCAGTGTGACAATTTGGAGAGATATGTGATTGGGAGATCCAATAGCCAAGTCGCAATCATGAACGTTAAGCTCTTCATTGGTCCTCCGCATTACACCCATGCTGCGGCCATTTTAAAGTGATGAACAAGCTGGTAATGCAGCTTTACGATACTAAGTACCCCATTTAGAAATGTACCTTATTACCAGTATAGCAGTGATACTAACGAGTATGCCACTGATATTCAGCATTACTGACCTCTCCGGCGAGGTCCAGTGACGACTCCCTGCCTCTGCAGCATCTTCCGCTCTGTTGCCGTCAGCCAATCAGTGCCAACAACAGGTTTCTGTGTCATGTGCATGCGCATGACACCTTCACCCGGCGGGGACCCAGCAGCCATCTAAAGATGGCAAGAGCTATACAGAGACAAACAGCTGTAATCTTAAGGTGCCCACACACAAAGCGATCTGCACACGATCCCACGATGTATGCGATTTCCCCAGAACTCTCCCCTGGCAGCTCCCCGGCAATCCTACACACGATTTGGAGTAAACAATGTCCCATCTGACTTAAGATCTATCGTGCATCCAGTGCATTGTGTCCCAGATTGTCAAATCTGCCCTACAGCATGGCAGATCTGAAGATGCACTGTACGACCAGCGGGGATGCGCATTGGCATCGTGATCGCGAATGGATACTCACGATTTAGACATATTCTACACGATTTGTCGTCACGATTCGTCGAAATCGGCCAAATTGTGTAGATTATCGCTATGTGTGTGGGCAGCTTTAGATTAGCGAGTGCTAAAGGGGTTGTGTCTCATTAATAAATGGTGCCCAACTGAGAGATGTACTAAACATTGGAGAAGGGAGCTGATTGGTTGGTCCTTTACCTAACAGTCATTTTTCAAACACAGGGGGCGATGTACTAAGCCTTGGAGAGAGAAATAAAGTGGAGAGAGATAAAGTACCAACAAATTAACTCCTAACTGTCACTTTACAGGTGATAAAACTTGTTGTGTATGATAATGGTGCTCCAGTCAATCAGCTCCCAACTGTCATCTGTTTCAAAAATGACAGGACTTGATCGGTTGATACTTTATCTCTCTCCCCGGTTTAGTACATCTACCCATAAGTGAACGTCATCAGAAAATTAACATTATTAAAGCAAAAGTCCCCTAAAATTAGAGACAAAGATGGCATGTATAAGTCTGGAAGAAATGTTATATTTAGATAAAGGGGTACATGTTCTGAAGTTATAATGGCATTGTAATAAGGCATTATATCAGCAAAAGCACATTTCTATTTTCAAGTAGATTTGGACAGAAAGACAGCAATCTGTTCATATACTGTATTTGTAACTATATAATCACACTCATCTTGTTGCAACAGAAACTGCATTGGTAATAAATTCTGTGTACACAGAGCATGTACAAAACAAAAAACAGCCTCTTTGGTCATGCTTCATGAACATATACACGTTGCTGCTTTTTTCTCCTTTGTTGCTGGCATCTTTCACCTTCATGATAAACCATTTCTCTTGCTCCTGAGATCAATCAATGCTTTGGTAACATAACTGAAAGTTGTACTGTGCTCTGCAAAAACAAGGCAATACACTGTTAACATCTGGCCTATTAAGCACAAAACAAATAACATTGTTTTAAAAGTGAAATTAAATACTGGAATAAAATTGACACAATGGGCCTGATTAATTACAGATCGCAATATTGAGTACGCACGCAGTTCAACTGCGATAGTATTCTAATCCATTGCGATCGCAATGCAAACTCAGCACTGCAGAAGGACGCCCGCCTTATATTGCACACATTCGTAATACTTAGAATAGAGAAACTATCGGTACAATCGCAGCCTCATGCACACTTGCACAAGCTCTGACCATACCCAGAAATTGCTAACAACCACGCACGCTATGAGACCTCACACTGCGTATGCTATCGCAGTAGATAATTTATGCACGCCCCTGCAATGGCATGCGAATGCACTGGCACGCCTGCGTTTGCCCGACAACCCCCCGGTCACCACCCACAAATGGCACTTTGTGTCAATCACTCTGTGATGAGTCTTTATAGTCACCGTGATCGCAGTCCCCATCGCAGCGACTGGGTCGCGCACTGCGATGCATACAGAATCGGCCGATAACGTGCATATCCGCAGCTGCGAACTGTAGTGAATCAAGCCCAATGTACAGAATGACGATCCGTATCACCTCAACTTCATACATGTACGCTGTTACCACACTTTTCACTTCCTAGAAACATTACTAGAGTGCGCCTAGTCCTTACTTTTCAAATGTTCCATAGTAAGGATTGTGTATCAGATATAGCACTGTTCCACAGTCGCACTGTGAACAAGATGTACCAAGTACCGAGAAAAATTATCTTGCTCTACTCTGTTGAAACCTACGAGGTCAGCAACAGCGGTGGGAGCGGGGAATACCCATAAAGCTCAGTATAGCAAACCACTGAAAACATAAAAAGCAGCAGGGAGTACTTTCTATACTAGAGAAAATTCTACTGGGATTTTAGGCATTTTCTTATTACTTATGCTGGGCATACACTCTACAATTATCTGTTAGATATCTGTCAAATCTGTCTGGTGGGAAGGAAAATCTGGTCCATTTTCTAGTGTTTGGGAGCAAATTTCTATTGTCATTTGCTCCCATACATTTCCAGATTTTCATTCCAACCAGCCAGATTGGACAGATATCTGACACATAATTGCATAGTGTATGCCCAGCATTAAGAAACCAGGTTAGAACTGGCATTATTAGCAATCTGTCATTATACAGAGTGTGACATAAAATTTATTTGAATAATTTATGGAAGATAAATACCTGGTGGTAAATAATGGTGATGGATAGAAAGAAAAAGCAATTGTACACTTTTTCCAATATAGTACAAAAAACTCATATCTGTTTATCTGGGTAAATGAAGAAAAAAAAATGATATACAACGAAACTGTAACTGCCTAGACAAGGGAAAATGTGCCGGGTCTTGTGCTAGAAAACAAGAGTTTCAGTTTTTTCTGATTGAGCACTATGTAAATGTTGGGCTTAAGTGGTGGAGTGGAAATAACAAAAAAACTAAACATTTTCCTGAGTCAGTCATGATTCCCACTTTGGACAATACGATTTACATGGGTAGATTGGCTCACGTGCAAGCAAATGCTAAATACTCCATTCTCTTCAGAAGTTGGTAGCAATCCAACATAATTTATAGAGAGATCTTTGGGAGCGATCACATCCAGAGATTGTGATTATTTCCAATAACAGTTTCCTACACACCAAGGGGACTATTTAGGAGCTTATGACAGTTCAATACTATTTAAAATGATGCTTAGTTTTTTTATATTCATTGATTGTATGTAAATATATTCAATTTAATTTGACTTTCGCACATCAGTTTAAAATACCAATTCCCCTCCACATTCCCACTGACAATAGGCGCTGTCTATTTTCCCCCTTTTAAAAATTTTCTCGGGTCATATACAAAGTGACTGCCCTGTTATGACGGCTGCAATTTTCAGTGGTATATGGGAGTTCTATGGACGATTTTCAGTGTATAACTATTTTTGAACCCGGCAGCGCCAATCAAGGGCTTCTTTTTGTTATACTAGTTTTTGAAGATTTGTTTTAGACTTGGTAAAGTGTGCCTAGGTATACTTCGTCTCTGAAACATAGCTGGTATATGCAAAATACACTCCATTATAAATATATGCTAAGAACCAATCCCCGCCAGCACTGAGCTGGTGCAAAAAGTAAAGTGTTTTTGAGAAGTGGCACCAGCTTTGCACCCTTCTGCAAAGCAGGGAATATCACATGCATTTATCACATTTTAATAATACACAATTTGTAGTTGATGAGTGCACTTCATAGTTTCAAAAGAGAAGTTTATGGTGAAACAAACACTTCTAAAACAGGAAAAGCAGTTTGACTAATGAATACCTTCATGTTCTGAATAGTGTCCGTCCAGTCCATCGCCGCTATCTGAGGTATTGCAGTCAAAAGTATACTGGTTGCTTTATTGGCATTTTCTTTCAATGTCTTTAACACTCTGTCTACTGATACCTACAGTTTAAAATAAAGTATCATTAGTTGCATATTACATTCGGATGAAAACCGATATATGTTGCAAATAAAAGGCTTCTTAGGCTTGTTGGAGATAAATGCATCAAAATCAATTACACATTGCGGCAAGGTTTTGTAAACAAATGCTAGGCAGATACCTAAATGTTTTCACTAACAAATCCATGTAACTTGCGATTTTCAGAGTGATTAAACAATCTTGTGATCAGATCTCCAGTGCACAAACTAGTGATTTATTGTTCCAAAAGATTATCTGTTCTAAGTTTGACAAAAGGGGATGTTTATAAATAAACTAAATCGGCAGATATTTCAGACCGGTAATCGGAATACATACTACAAAAAGTGCATAAAATTTACTTATTGTTTTAGACAAATGTCGTGCAACAGATCAGATACAAATATCCGATCTGACTGCTTTTAAAACAATATTTGACCCCTAGTGCTGTGTTCACACTCTGGGATTATTGAAACAGCCAGCTGAAAGTCAGACCAGTAATTGCGTAATGTGTACATAGCTTTCAGTTACAAAATTAGAAGTCACACATGACTAAGGTGTACTCAGTTTCCTGCAATATTTTGAAAGTTTTTAATGTCTGACAGTATTGGAGTGCAGTTGTGAGACTTTCAAACGGTTTCTATGGTGACAAGAATTCTCTTTAAGAATGCATTGACGTTTGATAGAAAAGTCAAATTTGTAGGATACAATTTGGAAGCTAGGGCCCTTACCCTCTAGTGTTTAGTTACTGCATCTAACAACTTAACCACATAACTGGCTAACATTTTTTTCATAAATAAAGTTGAGAAATTCTTGTTTTTGTTCTAAATTTAATATAAGAACATCTTTTCTTAAAACCATATTTATATATTATAGTGTGAACGTGGAAAACATGACCTATTTGGGGTCCTGAGGACAGAGTTTGAGATCTTGTGGTCTAGAGTGTACCCACTATGCACAGACAGAACGACCCAGCTGCCAACGCCGGCAAGTTCAATTGTGCCGGGGAACGACATATGGGGTTGTCGGTCAACGGATAGTGCAGTGTGTACCGCCTGCGCAATATGTCGTACATCGGCCCTATCAGACATTGCATTGAGGAGAAGGAGGGGGTCACCTAATATGTTCCCACCTTTAGAGTAAGGTATGGAGCCCAGGGGCAAATGCTGGATTTCTGGAGTGGGGTTTCCAAAATTAAACATATCAGAATAAATGTTGGCTGGCACTCCACTAAATCCATAAATGCCTGGGTGAACCTTCACTCCCCTCCACAGCAGCAAAAACGGCAGCACTCTAAGGACTTGAAGACAAATAGAGAATCCAAATACGTATTCCAACGTTTTCAGAGGTTTACTTGTTCCTCACCAAGTTTTAAGCCTCCTACACAGCTGTTTGTTTCAACTGACATATGAAAATGGTGATCATTATCATATGTTTGGTACGATGATTGTTTAATCATACACCCGACTATAATCCTACAAAATTCCTGACTTTGTACAAGTGTACCTAGAAGAAATGATGCTGTTTGGAAGGCGAAGGGTGATCACACCAAATATTGATTTGATTTAGATTTCTCTTCTGTTCATTCTTATAGCATTCTGTTAATTGATAAAAATAAACAATTAACACTTCTATTTTTTAAAGCATTCTTACTTTGCAGCATTTTTTCCTGTCCAAAACTTTTGCACAGTATTTAGAGAAAAGCCAGTTTGGGTCCTGGGGTTGTGGATTTGAGTAGAGGGAGGGCTCCATCCACAGGCCACTCCAGGTTTTGGGCCTTTCAGCCTGGTAACAGACTCATTAGGGCTTGCAGCTGGTAATGGCTAATATAAGCTGGGTTTGTTTGTGGCTGAGTGTCTCACACCTGGGAGAGCAGGCAGACTAGCCTGTTCAGAGACACTTGGTAATAATCCTTGTAAGCACTGTGCATGTGTTTTATTGATGGTGAAGGTAATAGGCCCTACCATTATTATAGAGAGGGAATCTGCTGTATAGCTAGTGCCCAGCCGGGCTAGGACTTATGTTTGTTTTGTTTATGTTTATATTAATTTGGCACAATAAAGACTGGCGCCGACCAGTTTGTACGAGAACCCCTGACTTGTATCTTGTTTCTACAGCTGCTGTGTGTGTAAAGAGGGAGTCCATCTACCCCAGGAGAGAGACCCCTATCCTGACTGTGTCACATTTGGTGGAGAATGCGGGCAATCACACACTGAAGTTATCAGCAAGGAAAAATGTTTGTTGAAAATTTAAAGGGACAGATACCAATTCGTCAGGGTGAATATAAAGTTGTGTCCTTTGAAGTCCATTGAGGTGGTGTCCGCAGATGCTGAGGGAAGCTAGATTCTACTTCCAACCTACACCCCAGGACAAAATGGAGGACATGGTTAAAGCCTTGTTCCAAGCTATGGCAGCTCAGCAAGAAGCTACCAGAGCTCAGCAGGAAGCTACCAGGGCTCAGCAGGAATCCACCCAGGTGCAACTATTGGCCTTGGAGGCAGCCCAGAGGCAACATGTCACCATCGAGGAAACCCGCCAGGCCATAGCGGAAAACAGCCAGGCCATAAAATAGGTGTACCAACAGCTTGTAGTCCGATCTGGAGATGCTTCCCCTGCTCTTCTAACTAACACTCACACCATACGGGCCAGTCACTTTCTGCAAAAGATGAACCAGAGTGATGTGGAGGCGTAACTTACGGCCTTTGAAAGAACCGCCGAAAGAGAGAAGTGGCCTAAAGAGCAGTGAGCAAGTCTTGTGGCACCCTTCCTGTCTGGAGAACCACAAAATGCCTACTATGATTTATACCTGGATGATGCCAAGGACTATGCAAAGTTAAAACGGGAGATCCTAACCTGCTTGGGAGTCACCTCAATTTTTCGGGCCCAACGAGTCCACCGCTGGGAGTTCCAAATGAAAAAACCTCCACGCTCACAGATACATGACGTCGTCCATCTAACCACAAAATGGCTGCAGCCCGAGTTGCTAACAGGACCACAGATGGTGGAGAGAGTCGTGATGGACTGGTATCTGCAATCGCTACCTGTATTTCTGCGCAAATGGGTGAGCCATGCAGACCCAAAGTCCGCAGACTAGCTAGTCGAACCGGTGGAGAGGTACGTGGCGGCTGAGGAGCTGAGTGTGCCCCACCGAGCCCCGATGGCGCGTCGGCGTACTCCCATTGACACTGGTAAGACTGTTCCAGGGGAGAAGGGTGCTGGGCGGTGGAATGTACTCAAGACCTGGGGTGTGGAACCTGGAGATGGGACAGCCAGGCCAGGAAGGTTCCTACCCCGTAAAAGACTAGATATTGATGTAATGCAATGTTTTCGATGTGGTGGTTTTGGCCATTTTGTGGCTAATTGTTTGCTTGTGATACTGCTCATGTCGATGTCTTTCTTTGCAAAACCAGCCTGTACTACTGACCGGCAGGTTGAGACAGATAAGCACATGTGTATATTCACTGTAGAAGGCAACCGAGTAAAGGCTCTGTTAGATTCTGGTAGCCTGGTTACACTTATGAAAGCTTAACTGGTGAACCCCTTGAAGCGTAAGGGGAAAACTGTTGGTGTGACCTGCATACATGGGGATACCTGCTATTATGATACTGCAGAAGTGAACATAGAAACACCATGTGGTTCCACGATAGTCTTTGTGGGTTTGGTACAGGGATTAATGTATGATGCAATATTGGGTAGGGACTTTGCTCACTTCTGGAAATTGTGGGAAATCCGATTTTGCAGAGATAAATCACGCTGACTCGTTTGAGAGGGTTACCGATGAAGTAGCAGAGTCAGAGATGTTCCCTTTTTCTAGTATGATTGGCGAACTAGAGAATGCGGAGCCTGACGGTGGCTCGCCAAGTGGTGTGCCTCCCACTGAGGATGAGAGTGTTATTGGACACGTGGGCCGCCTGCCTGATCTTGAGGTCAGGAGAGATGTCTTTGCCATGGAGCAGTTGAATGACCCTACTCTGGTAAAAGCCAGGGAGAATTGTCAAGGTGATCAATGGTAAACCCATAGACCCCGACAGTCCTTTGTCATATCACATGGCAGTATGTCAGGGTTTGTTGTATCAGGTGACTAAGAAGGGGGAAGATATTGTGGAACAATTAATAGTTCCCAAAGCATACAGAAGTCCCCAAGCATACAGAAGAACAGTATTAGATCTGGCCATGGTCATATAATGGCAGGCCATCTAGGGGTAGAGAAAACTACTGAGCGAATTATGCAGAGGTTTTTGTGGCCCGGGGTCCATAAAGAGGTATCTGACTATTGTGCATCCTGCCCTGAATGTCAGTATCATGCTCCAAGGCCACATTTCAAAAGTCCCCTGGTTCCGTTACCCATTATTGAGGTTCCGTTAGAAAGAATAGCTATGGATTTGGTTGGGCCACTAATGAAATCTGCCTGGGGCCATCAATATATTCTGGTGATAATGGATTATGCTACCCGGTACCCGGAAGCGATACCATTACGCAATACATCAACCAAGACCATTGCTAGAGAATTAGTCCATGTCTTTAGCAGGTTGGGAATACCTAAGGAGATCCTGACTGACCAAGGTACCCCATTTATGTCAAAAATCATGAACAAGTAATGCCGCCTGTTTAAAATTGACCAACTAAGAAATTCTGTGTACCATCCCCAGACTGATGGGCTAGTGGAGAGGTTTAATAAAACTTTAAAACACATGCTAAGGAAAGTAGTGGACAAAGATGGTAGAGATTGGGATTACTTGTTACCTTATTTGCTGTTGGCCATAATAGAGGTTCCCCAATCCTCCACAGGGTTTTCCCCTTTTGATTTATTGTACGGGAGACATCCAAGGGGGTTACTTGACATTGCCAAAGAGACATGGGAGGGGCAGCCCAGTCCGTATAAAACAGTTATTGAGCATGTTTCGCGAATGCAAAAAAGAATTGCTGCTGTGGTGCCGATAGTAAGAGAGCACTTGGAACAGGCCCAACAGGCACAGAGGGTATACAACCGCAATGCTCGATTACGCAACTTTGCTCCTGGGGACAGAGTGTTGGTTCCCACAGTAGAAAGTAAACTTTTGGCTAAATGGCAAGGACCCTTTGAAATCTTAGAAAAAGTGGGGCAGGTCAATTATAAAGTTTACCAGCCGGGGAAAAGAAAGCCAGAACAGATATACCATGTAAATCTTATAAAATCCTGGAAGGATAGAGCAACACTGTCAGCCGTCCGAGCCCCTCCAGTAAACACAGGGCCCATGGTAGTGGCAAAAACCCTGTCAGCCAGTCAACAGCAGGAAGTTAAGGAATTTCTGATCAGAAATAGGGTGCTGTTTTCTGACCTACCAGGGAAAACCACGGTCATCAAACATGACATAATCACTGACCCGTGAGTAAAGATTAACCTAAAACCCTATAGGTTACCAGAAGTCCAAAGACAATCAGTGTCGAAGGAAGTTAATAAAATGTTAGAGTTGGGTGTAATTGAAGAAACGCATAGTGAGTGGTCAAGTCCCATTGTGCTCATTCCAAAACCCGACGGGAGTGTGCGATTCTGCAATGACTTCCGGAAATTGAACAGTGTGTCAAAGTTTGGATGATGTGGTCATTCATAGTCCTGATTGGCAGTATCACTTGCCCAGAGTACAAGCAGTATTGGACTCCATCTATAAGGCAGGTTTGACAGCCAACCCAAAAAAGTGTTGTCTGGGGATGGAAGAAGTAAAATATCTTGGGTACACCATTGGCAGAAGTTTGATAAAGCCACGGCTCAATAAGATTGAGGCAATCCAAAACTGGCCACGACCCCTGAATAAAAAGCAGGTGAGAGCCTTCTTAGGGATCACTGGGTATTATAGGAGGTTTATATCCAATTTTGCCACCATTGCAGTCCCACTGACTGACCTTACCAAAGGCAAACAGAAAGTCATGGTGGCATGGGGTCCTGAAGCAGAGAAGGCTTTCCAGGAGTTAAAAATAGCGCTATGTACCCAACCAATTCTGATGACCCCTGATTTTGACAGAGAGTTTACAAACCGATGCGTCAGATGTAGGCATCAGAGCGGTCCTGTTCCAAAGCAAAGAGGGTGAAGAACACCCAATTTTCTTCTTAAGCCGGAAATTAAATGTACATGAAAGAAACTATGCTACGGTCGAGAAAGAAGCATTGGCCATAAAGTGGGAGCGTTAGAGACTCTCAGGTACTACTTTGTGGGAAGAAAGTTCAGATTGATCACTGACCATGCCCCTCTGAAGTGGATGTCAGAAAACAAGGACAGTAATGCGAGAATAACGAGATGGTTCTTGGCATTACAAACCTTTAAATTTATGGTAGAACATAGGCCAGGAAGCCAGCGGGCCAGTGCAGATGCTTTGTCACATGTCCATTGTTCGGGGGCTGCAGTTGTTCAGCCCCACAGGTCGATACAAAGGGGGGGGGGGATATGTGATAGAAGCACTGGAAAAGTGTGGAATGGCTTATATGTATGGCATAGGTTCCTGTCATATGTGTTCTGAAAGCCCCAGGAGAAGTCTGTTTGGGAAAAACAGACTAGAAATGTCGGCTTTAGAGAAAAGTCAGTTTTGGTCCTGGGGTGTCTATGTGAGGAGAGGGAGGGCTCCATCCACAGGCCACTCCAGGTTTTGGGCCTTTCAGTCTGGTAACAGGCTCATTAGGGCTTGCAGCTGGTAATGGCTAATATAAGCTGGGTTTGTTTGTGGCTGAGTGTCTCACACCTGGGAGAGCAGGCAGACTAGTCTGTTCAGAGACACTTGGTAATAATCCTTGTAAGTACTGTGCACCTGTTTTGTTGATGGTGAGGGTAATAGGTCCTACAATTATTATAGAGAGGGAATTTACTGTGTAGCTGTGTAGCTAGTGCCCAGTCGGGCTAGGACTTATGTTTTGTTTATGTTTATAGTGATTTGGCACAATAAAGACTGGCGCCGACCAGTTTGTACAAGAACCCCAGACTTGTATCCTGTTTCTACAGCTGCTGTGTATGTAAAGAGGGAGTCCCATCTACCCCAGGAGAGGGACCCCTATCCTGACTGTGTCACTATATATCTATAAAGCAGATGAAGTGTGTGCCACATAGTGCATTATCCAAAAGTATTTATTTAGAACATTCAAAATAGACATCCATAAGATATAATGTACCAGAGGAGGCGGTCAGACCACCGCAAGTGTACACAGCATGAAACAAATGAGTCTCCGGGCAAATGCAGTGAGTTCCACCGGAGGATAGAAATCATGTACAGGTAATGCTAGGCCACGCCCTACGCGTTTCGTCACGTGGACTTCGTCAGAGGGCTGGCCTACCATATCCAGTATTCCCCTTAAAAGCAATTTAGTATCCAAGCAGTAGATACATATCAATCACAGCCATTGCTATGTAGCACAATACAATTAAAATCAATTGGAGCTACGTGGATATACCTTATCTTAGGATGATTACAATACAAATAGCGACAAATTCAACATGCAAAATATACATAATATTACAGCAACTTGAAGAGCAGGTTTAAAATCACCTCACATATAAAAATACATCATGTAAAAATAAGCAAACATAAAAAGTTATTACAACCATTTAAATGAGATCTTTAAAACAAAAACGGAGTGATCTCAAACCCTTCGTTTAGACCCATAGGAAATATAGTATTTAGGGTTACAATCCAATATGTTCCTGTTTGGATAAAGTATTCAATCTATCACCCCCTCTCTGGTCTAACTTAACATGTTCTAGACCAAGAAATTTAAAATTATGGAGTTTGCTTGCTTGGCATAATCTAAAATGGCGTGGAACACTGTGATTGTCTATCAAATTTTTTATGTTTCTAGTATGTTCCAAAATGTGAATTTTAAGGGGTCGCTTAGATTTCCCAATATATTTCTTACCGCAACCACAAACCAACATGTAAATTACATATATAGTATTGCAATTAATTAGACTCTTTATTTTATATTCTATTGAACTATCACTACCGCAAAAAGTCTTAAGTTTCGGGACTGCACATCCCATCCTCAGGATGCACAGTACAAAATCCTGAGGAAGGGACGTGTAGTCCCGAAACGTTGATACTATTGCATTAAATTTCTTTGCCACGTTTATACTCCATGAAGTTCTCTGAGTGCCGCCTCTGTGTGCTGTATGTATCGGGGACGCCATTCCCTGTAAGGAGGGCACCAGAGCAAGTATATTGGATTCTTTTCCAGATTTGCAACAAAGTATTAAAAAGTGAAAGTTAGATTTAGGATTTTAGTTTGTCCCATTACTTTTGGCCCCTTAAAAAGTGGGAGGCACTTATAGAAACCGTTGTAATTCCTACACAGTTCACCTGATTTGGATGCAATTACCCTCAAATTAAATCTGAAAGTCTGCAGTTAAAGCACATCTTGTTCGTTTCATTTCAAAGCCATTGTGGTGGTGAATAGAGGACAAAATATGAAAATTCTGTCAATGTCCCAATATTTATGCACCTGACTGTATATATATATATATATATATATATATATATACATACATACATACATACACACACACATACATATACACAGTATACACACATTATATATTCAAATATACACACACACACTAGCTGAAGTGCCCAGCGTTGCCCGGGTTTAAATCTTCAAGTTATTACGTTTTATTATGTGATGTTGTCCAATCCAGTGTAAGGCCCAGAACAGGCTCCCTGGGTCAAAGTTCTGCCATGTCATATGAACAGGTACCCAACCACTCCATTAGGCATCCCTGACCAATTGCCACCCCTCTGTATAGTTTTCATGCAAATCCATCCAGTGGAAGACCCAGAAGAGGCTCCCTGGGTCAACATTCTTCCCAGAGTACACCAACGGGAGGTCTGAAGGACCAATGAATTTTATATATAAGATAAGGAAATAAACATTGCATTTATACCCATTATCTGCACTATTCGGCCAATAACTGTACTGTTTCTATTGTGTACTGAAATTTTTTGCATTTGCCAGTGCAACCACACCCTCAGTAGCAATCCAGTCTAATCTCAGCCAGGTGCAACATGAAAAAGGGAGTGCAGACAAGGACAGGGAGTCATAGCTCGAGATTTACTAATGCAATAGATTCTGAATCTGCTGCGAAAATGTAAATGAACTTGCAATCGCAATTTGTGATGTCAGATGCGACTGCATGTAAGACTTCTTCTATATTAAACATTGTCACATGATTGAAGAAGACTATGTTTATACTTTTTGTTCCTCAGTAGACTCATGTTGCTTTCTGCAAGTTCCCAGTTTTTGTTCTTTTTGTAAAAAATTAAAATCTTTGAGTGTTATGTCTCAGCATAAAGGGTGAATTGCTTCTGGTTTCTAAACTCCTTTATTAAACAAATAATTTAGTGGTGCTTCGTTTTTTGTTTTATTTACATGATACATAGTTTCGTAATGTAAATGCAAATCGAAAACACATGCATACATCTGAAAATATTTTAAACAACATTTTTAACTGTGCTTAAGGAGGAATAATGGGGCAGAGAGAGGGCAGGAAAGCTTAGGCAGCGTACACTAATGGTATGTTCAGGCAATTAGGACTTAAACTGCAATTTAATGGTATGTGAAGCATGTATGTTAGTGTAGGGACGTGCAGACATTGGGGATACTTTGAACAAAATAAGAAATTCCCCATGCTATTGGCTAAATGCAGATGTACAGTGGTAGTGACAAGCGTCGACAACAATTGTCTTTCTGTTTTGTATACTTATAGGGTAAGCAGTTGGTACCATGTACAAGCTCAGGCATATTTCTCTTCTGTTTAAACATTTTGCCTAGTGTGGTCATGGCTACTATCAATGCTATATAAGGCTTATTTGAGTGTGGCTCACAAGCCAGCTCATGTCTGGATGTTACCCTCTGTACCTGATAGGTGGGTGAATTTAACTGCAATTTAATGGTTTGAAGAATTTATGCTCGTGTAGGGACTTGCAGAGATCCCTTGTAGTTGGGCTACACGCTTAAATATTTTGATTCAAATATGAACAGAATGACCATGCTTTTATGTGCTAGATACACAGATTTGCAGTGGTAGTGATAGCCAGAGCATAAATCGGGCATGCAAATGTCAAAAACGACCAGTGATGCGTTCTCCCACTGGTCGTTTTTGACATCTATCATCTCCCGAACATTCTGGTCAATCTGCCGATAACAACAGATTGGCCATGTTCGGGGATGAGGGAGGGTGTCTACACTGAACGACTGATCGGATGAAAAATCAGCGGGACTTGCTCTGGGACCCAGTGATCGAAAATATGCGCTATAGCAAGTGTTTCCGCGATACAGGCAGTTATGGACCAGGTTTTTAAAACAGCACGGGTCCTGCAAGATGCGCTGTGTGTTCTGTTCTGTGTCTGCAGCAGCCAATCACCACAAGCAGCGTCTCCCTAATTAAACGCTGCCGGCAACGATTGGTTTGGGAGGCGCTGCCGGCAGTGATTGGGTGCTGCGGACATAACACACAAAGCGCGTCCAGCAGGCCCTCTCTCTCAACTAATTGCTGCCGGCAGCGCTGCCTGCAATGTAACAGTCGGACCAATGGGAGCGCTGATCGCTGTGACCAATAAGAGAGCCTTTACTTTATATGTAGTGATGATGCATTGCTAAGTCCACATGACCGCGCCCCCGCCCTCAGTGCAATGTATGGACTTTAGTAGTGCTGCAGTACTCGGCCAGCTACCCGGGCATCAGGTAAGGGCAGAAGCTTCCAGGTCGGATTATTCTGTAAAGGAGCAGGTGTAGGAGGATAGTAAGATGGGAAGGAGGATTGCCAAGGGTACAGTATTCCCCCTACTCCATTCGGTGCTGGGTATAGACTGGGTTGTGGTAGAGGCTGCTCTATTCCCACACTGTTGCCTGATGTGCAACCTGGAAGTGATGGGCGCTGGGTGGTGAGCCACGATTCCCCATTCTGACCTCTGCCAGCCCGTTTTACCAATTGGCGACTAAAACTGCTGATCTGTGGACATCGACTGCCGGCAGCAATTGGTTGGGAGATGCTGCCGGCAGTGACAGGTTGCTGCAGACATAGCACACAAACACACACACACATCACGTCCTGCAGGCCTGCTCTCTCAACCGATTGCTGCTGGCAGCGTCTCTCAATCCCCAGCACTGCCACCAGTATTGCCAGCCCCTAACCACCTTCTTTCCCCCAGTACTGCCCTAGCTGCTATCTACCCTTACCCCCTCCCTACCCCCAGTACTGCTTGCCCCTAGCCTCTTCCTTGTCCTCAGTACTGCCCCAGCTGCTATCTACCTTTGCCCCCTCCCTACCCCAAGTACTGCATACCCTTAACCCCCTCCTTGCCCCCCAGTACTGTGCCAGCTGCTATCTACCCTTGTCCCCACTCCCTCATCTCAGCATTGCCTGCCCCTACCTCCCTGCTTGCCCCCATCATTGCCAGTGAAAAGATGGAGGAGAGGCCCCCGAGATCCCCAGAGGTCTGCTGCTGTCATACTGTAGAATTTAAGACAGATTAAATATTTTTTCTTCAGATGAGAGAGACTCCCGTTTTCTCATTTTGTGTACATGTCATGTTTCATTTTGTACATATAGTGATACAAATAAAATCCCACACTGCACTATATAAATTATCTGATAACAAGTATTTATTAATCCATTTCTGCTGAAGGTTCTCTCATCCTTGTGTTAAAGTAATTTTTTTAACATTTGCTCTCATCACATTCCAGCATCAATATCTTTTTTAATGAGGTAACCATACAAATTACACCTTATTTTTTCAGAAGACTTATCACTGTACTACTTGGTTTCCAAGATTTATCCCTCAGTATTTTTTTGTTGCATTCATTGGAGTCAATTAATTAGGTGAGAGTAGGTGCGAGTTGGCTTGTGCGAGCCATTTTCATGACAAACTTGCACTGTGAAGTGCAATAGCAAACCAATTACAATTCTCTATTTTTTTTTTGTGAAATCGCATTTTGTTGTGCCCACCGCCCCCAAGGGTGTGAGATGGTAGGGAAAATATTTATTTCAAAGTCAAAATGTGAGGACAGTGCAAAACACCCTGGATAAATCCCCCTAATGACTAATTAGAAATTTAGAAGTTTAAAATTAGCTTAATTGGTCCAATAATTACTTGACCTTTTTGGGGTGTTTAAAAAAAAAAATGGCCTCAAATTGCCCCCAAATTATCTTTTTTGTTAGTTTAGGCACCCCATATGTAATTACAGTATATTTTTAACTAAAAACATTTTTAGAATTTTTTTAAAAAAGTTAAAGTGGCCTCAAATTAACACAAAATCACTTTTTCTCTCCTTTTTTTTGCATTTCTCGTTTAATTTATTTGACGTTTGAAAAAAACTTTGGTTTTTATTTTTTTAATTTTTTTTTTTTAACAAAAATGGACAAATCAGCAATTTGACACCATTTAAAAACGTCCACTGCTTTCTCTATGCCCACTAACATCCTGCTAGAAGATTTTGTCACTTTTTTGGGGTCCAGAGTGGTTTCCCCACTTTTTCATGCCCTTCTCCCAAGTCACATACTATAGAAAATTTGCGCGCCCTCCCCGCGAGTAGCGTGTCTGTGGCACTTCTAACTGGATTGAGCATTTCCTGGGAGTGTACGTTCGTGCATAGTATGAGAGTTTCAAGAAAAACTTGCACTTGCTAACTGGCACCTAATTGGATTGACCCTATATATTTAAAAACACAACTATCACTGGGGAAGGATACTGCAAAAATTGTGTTATGTTTCTACATTATTGCAATTTGTTGCTACATTGTATCCAAGGACTAGATCACAGAATTTTGGCCAGATAGCTAGTGTGTCAGAGGATGATAATTCTGCTTTCCTTAGCTGCTATTGTATAATCAGGGCCCCTTTCAGACCAACGAACTGGGAAATACACAAGTCTATCAACCCATGAATTTCCTGGGTCTCAGTTCCTGACCCTGATACAGAGCAGGGTAAGGGACCTGGAACTCCGACCCGGGTCTGCACCTTTCACACAGTCCAGACCCGGGTCAGTGTGCATGCATTGGCAAAATCCCGGGTATTTAGGCTGTGTGAAATGGGTATAATAGGAAGATTCAGATAAATGAGAATCTCAGGAAGTATAAAAACTAAGGTAATCGTCTAAAGAAACCGATAACACTCAATGTTGGAATAGTTGAGTACCCAAATCTTTCTAGGTGGTAGGGTTGGAGAATGATAGGGACTTAAAGTCCCTCCCCACAACATTTTCATTCTTTTTCTTTTCACCAGGGTCTCCACTGGTTTTTAGGAATGGCCGGGACAGGTAAAAATTTTTTTGGAGTGGAGCTAGTCATCCGCAGTCCTACTGTATTTCTGGAAGTCAAGTCCCACTCGTCCTTTGCAGTGAAAACAAGAGATATGGTAAGAACTTACCTTTGTTATCTCTGTTTCTACGAAGTCCATAGGGTCCACAGGGTTGACCTTGGGGTTATAGCTGGAACAGGATCCATGGGCACCACACAGTTAAGCTTTTAGCTCCCAGGATGCACTTGGGTCCTCCTCTATACCCCGCCCCCGAGCCACAGGCACCTCAGTTGGTAAGCAGCCTAGGCCGGAGGAGAATATGGAACAGAGAGAAGGAAGACTGGAACACACAAGAAACCATACTCACAGCAATAGGAGACGGAAAACCGGTGACCAGCCACACAGCCCATTTGAAGCCAGGTGCGTCAGGGCGGGCGCCCTGTGGACCCTATGGACTTCGTAGAAACAGAGATAACAAAGGTAAGTTCTTACCATATCTCTTGTTTTCTACTTCAGGGTCCATAGGGGGTCCACAGGGTTGACCTTGGGGATGTCCCAAAGCAGTACAACTAAGGGCGGGGACGCTCCTGTGCTGAAAGGAGTACCCGGCGCCCAAAGGATGCATCCTGAGAGGCAAAGGTGTCAAACGCATAGAACCTCAAAAACGTTTGAATTGAAGACCAAGTGGCCGCCTTACACAGCTGAACAGCAGAAGCGCCACGTCTAGCAGCCCAAGAGGGACCCACAGAACGAGTGGAATGAGCCTTAACAGAGGCTGGCACAGGTAAGCCCTCCTGTGCATAAGCCTCACAAATAACGGAACGAAGCCAACGGGCTAACGTTTGTTTGTTGGCAGGCCAACCCCTCTTGTGAAAACCAAAGAGGATAAACAAGGAATCAGACTTCCTAACCGAAGCCGTCCGGTCTACATAAATTCTAAGCGCCCGGACCACATCTAAGGAAGTCTCACCAGCTGAAAGATCAGGGGACTGAAAAGCTGGCACAACAAGTTCCTGATTAATATGGAACTTCGAGACCACTTTGGGCAAAAACTCAGGACGAGTGCGGAGCACCGCTCTGTCCTGGTGAAAAATCAGGAAAGGAGGGCGACAGGAAAGCGCCCCCAATTCAGACACCCTCCTGGCCGAAGCAATTGCCAGGAGAAAAACCGTCTTAAATGTCAGCCACTTGAGCTCCACCGCCTCAAGAGGCTCAAACGGAGGACCCTGCAGGACCCGTAGCACCACCGCCAAGTCCCAAGGAGCCACAGGAGGCACAAAGGGAGGCTGGATCCTGAGAACACCTTGGAAAAAGGTGTGAACGTCTGGTAGTATTGCAATCCGCCGTTGAAACCACACGGACAAGGCGGACACATGAACCTTCAGAGATGCAAGGCGTAAGCCGAGATCCAATCCTGACTGAAGAAATTCCAAGATCCTAGAAACTCGGAACACCTGAGGATCATAAAGTCTGGACTCACACCACTGAAAGTAAGTGTGCCACACTCTGTGATAAATCCGTGCTGAAGCAGGCTTGCGTGCCCTGAGCATCGTACCAATAACCGAACTGGAGAAGCCCCGAGACCTCAAGACGGCTGTCTCAAGAGCCACGCCGTCAAAGACAGCCGACCCAGATCCGGGTAAAGGCAGGGCCCCTGAGACAGCAGGTCCCGACGTTGAGGAAGTAGGTACGGAGCGTCGATGGAGAGGCTCCTCAGATCGGAGTACCAAGGACGTCTGGGCCACGCCGGAGCTACCAGCACGAGCATGCCGCCATCCTGCTTGAATTTCCGCAGAACCCGAGGAAGCAGGGATATCGGAGGAAACAGATACGCCAGGTGAAACGTCCATGTCACCGACAGCGCGTCCACCAGACTTGCACCTGCGTCTCTTGTCCTTGACCCGTAAACGGGCAACTTGTGATTGTGACGGGAGGCCATCAAGTCCAGCTCCGGCAGTCCCCACCTGTCCACGAGTAGCTGAAACACCTCTGGGTGAAGCGACCATTCCCCGGGATGCACGTCGTGACGGCTGAGGAAGTCCGCCTCCCAATTGAGGACTCCGGGGATGAAGACCGCCGAGATCGCTGGAATGTGACCCTCCGCCCAAGACAGGATACGAGACACCTCCGACATTGCTGCCTGACTGCGAGTTCCGCCTTGGTGATTGATATACGCCACCGTGGTGGCGTTGTCGGACTGCACCTGTACCGCCCTTCCGTGAAGAGCGGGGCCGGACGACTGCAGGGCCTTGTATACTGCCCGCAGTTCCAGGATGTTGATGGGGAGAAGTGCTTCTTCCGCTGACCAACGACCCTGAAGCGACAAAGAGCCGGTCACTGCCCCCCAACCCCGGAGACTGGCATCCGTCGTGAGCAGGACCCAGTCCGGGATCCAAAATGGGCGCCCCTCGACCAGATGAGCTGTCTGAAGCCACCAAGCCAAAGATAGCCGAACGTCCGGAGACAACACCAGCACCTGAGAGCGGATCCGGTGAGGTAACCCGTTCCATTCTGATAGAATCAGCCCTTTCAGGGGCCGGGAATGGAACTGGGCAAATTCCACCATGTCGAATGTCGACACCATGGACCCCAGAACTCTCATAGCCGAATGGACCGACAGGCGGCAACGGCTCAGGCAACTGCGTATCCGCAGCTGTAGTGAGGCGACCTTCTCCGGAGTCAGGAAGATCCTTTGCTGACGCGAATCCAGCAGGGCTCCCAAATGAACCATCCGCTGTGATGGAATCAGAGAGGACTTTTTCCAATTTATCAACCACCCGTGCGCTTGCAGGCAAGCGATCGTCAGGTGGAGATGTTGAAGCAGTACCTCCGGGGAGCTCGCCAGCAACAGGAGGTCGTCCAGGTACGGCAGCAGCCGTACATTCTGGTTCCGAAGATGTGCGGCCATGACCGCCATAATCTTCGTGAACACCCTCGGTGCCGTGGAGAGACCAAAGGGTAGCGCCTGGAACTGATAGTGGTGTTGAAGGATAGCGAACCTCAGATACCGCTGGTGTGAAGATGCTATCGGAACATGGAGGTAGGCGTCCTGGATGTCCAGGGACACCATGTAATCCCCCGGTTCCATCGCCAGAATGATGGAACGTAACGTTTCCATCCTGAACTTGGGAACTCTGAGGAATTTGTTCAGAGACTTCAAGTTGAGGATAGGGCGATGAGAACCATTGGGTTTCTGCACCAGAAACAGAGACGAATAATACCCCGTCCCTCGTTGTGATAGAGGAACGGGAACAATGACCCCTGCTTTCAGCAAGGACTCTATAGCCTCCTGAACCTGTAACGCCTTGGTCTTGTTCTGAGAAGGACTTGTGCAGAAAAACTGGTGGGGTGGTCTGTGCCGAAAAGACAGGGCGTACCCCTGGGAGACCACTTCTCGAACCCAGGCATCCGTGGTGGTATTGTGCCAGCACTGGGCAAATAGAAGAAGTCGGCCTCCCACTCTGAGGTCCCCCAGAGGGAGGCCCGTCCCATCAGGCCGCAGGTGTATCTTCCTGCTTGGAAGAAGGGCGCCGAGCACTCCAGGCTTGCTTCTTGGGTTTAGAGGCCGTCTTACTCGCAGACTGTCTTGGGAAGGACTGACCTTTCGCCTTACCCTGAACCCGAAAGGAACGAAAAGCCGAACTCCGAACCTTAGCAGGCAGTGCCGCCGAAGGGAGGAAGGCCGACTTGGATTTAGCCAGGGTGTCCACTATTTTGTCTAAGTCCGGACCAAATAGTAATTCCCCATTGAAAGGTAAGGCCTCCAGACCTTTCTTTGAATCAGAGTCCGCTCTCCAGGACCGCAACCATAAGGATCGGCGGGCAGACACCGCTGCAGCCGATACCCGCGAGGTCAGCAGACTAGCATCTAAAGAAGCTTCTCCAATGTAAGAAGCGGCGTCCCTCATTTGTCCCATAAACGCCCGCTGGACATCCGGAGCGTCGTCCGGGAAGGTATCGTCCAATGCATTGGCCCACCCCTCAATGGCCTTGGCCACCCAGGAAATGGCCATGGACGGTCGGGCCACCGCCCCGGAGAGGGAGTAAATAGACTTTAAGCAAGTCTCAACTTTCCTGTCCGTGGGATCCTTCAGCGAGGATATTGACGGTAATGGTAAGGTGGCGCCCCGAGTTAAACGGGTGACATGGGAATCCACCGCCGGTGGAGTTTCCCATTTTTTACAATGTGCCTCAGGGAAGGGGTAATTAGAAGCCAACCGCTTCTGAGGAAGGAATCTCTTACTGGGCGCCTGCCAAGCTACCGCCATATGATCCGTCAACTGATCCGACAGGGGAAACACCGCAGAAGCCACCTTAGTTTTTTTGAAACTAGGAAACTTCGACCTAGGAACCGGTGCCTCATCCTCTATAAGAAGAATAGCTCGCACCGCCCTAACTAGTGCTCGCACATTAATGGACGACTTGGTATCCATTTCCTGGACCGAGGCGTCCGAATCAGTGTCATCAGGGACCTCCCCATCATCTGAGGAACCCTCCGAGTCCGATACCTGAGCAGCCCGTGTCATGAGTGGGCGTTTAGAAATCCTAGAAGGCATGTCAGTCTGCAACATTGACTGAAAAGCCGAGGAAGCGGCCGCCAAATTTTGCACGGAGTTGGAGAGCACATCCACCCATGGTGGAGGCGTCGCCATAGGGGCCTGAAAAGGTACCACAGGCTGCTGCGGCACAGGGGAAGCCTGTATATACATAGGCAACCCCGCATAGGGACCAACTGATTGAGACCCAGGAGGACTCCGCAATAACTGCGGGACACCCGGGGAATGGGGGATGGTCGGCTGGGGCACCGCCCTAGTAGGGAGAGCAGTCGGGACCGACAGACGGTCCGCAATAGACACCAGCACTTGAGAAAACATCGCCCACGGTGGTTCCTGCACCAGAGAAGGTCTGGATGGGCCAGGAGCCACCTGGCATCGACTACACAGGCCATCCTGTGACAAATCCTCCCTATCTACTCCTGCAGAACAGCGTCCGCAGGAGGCCAACACCGGAGCCACTGAGCGCTCAACCTCCTCGTCTGACATGACAGAATATATTATATATCTGGCACCAGGGTAGAAGTGAAACGCACTCACCGGTGTGCTGAACAACAGCCCACAATATGGCACTGAGTAGCACACTACTGTATGTGACGGACCTCACAAATACGTGATCTATATAAGTGAGGTCAGTAGAAACGCCCCTCCCCCACACACCTGCAGGGCTTGTAGGAGAAGTAAAGGGATAGGTATAAGCTGACAGTAAGCGGAAAATAAGCACAGACAGGCAGCACTAGCAAAAAGTCACATACCATGCAGGAAGATATACTCACTGCACCTTTACACTACAATCAACCTGCCCAGATTCAGTGTCTGGGAGGGCTATAGTGCTGTGTACGCTGTCCTTAATCAGGGGAGAGGTACACAGGGGGACCGGTCCGCGTGCTCCCTGAGATCTGCGCTGCCACTGTGGGAAAATGGCCGCTGGAGACCTCAGAGGAGGAGTGGCCGAGGAATCTGCAGCTCAGCGACGCCAGACTGCGTGCTGAAAGGCGCGCTGAGCTGAGGGGAGGAGCCGCTGACAGGGAAGGCTTCCTCCCCTGGCTGGCCATAACCCCAGGGATGCTGGCTTCCCGCTTGCCGGTTATCCCTGGTGGTCTAGTGGTCCCACGGGTTATGGGGGGGGGGGCCCGCCGCCACTGCCAGCAGCCTCCGGTCTGTCCCCAGGACCGGAGGCTAAAGGACTGCATTTAAGGCATTCCGCGCGCCGCCGCTAGCCAGCGACGCGCGGCTTACCTGCATCCCTGGCGACTCCGGCAGCAGTCCTGGGAGGTAGACAGAGTCCGGCTAGTACGAACTCTGTCCTCCCGCCGCGATCCCCAGATCAGTACTGGCGTCGCGGCGCCAGTCGGGGATCATAGCGGCAGCGTGGGCGTCTGTACAGACAGCCCTTCGCTGCCGTCTGTAGTAAAAATAGATTAAAAAACTAAATAAAATTTAACTTAAAATAAAAAGCTTCTGGGGGCTGCTCCTGCAGCCCCCCTGCGCGGTGACCGACTCCGGCCGGACACCAGCTTACACTGAGGTGCCTGTGGCTCGGGGGCGGGGTATAGAGGAGGACCCAAGTGCATCCTGGGAGCTAAAAGCTTAACTGTGTGGTGCCCATGGATCCTGTTCCAGCTATAACCCCAAGGTCAACCCTGTGGACCCCCTATGGACCCTGAAGTAGAAAGGGTTAATAAAACCAATCCTCAAAGTGGTATTCGGGTTAGAACTGTAGCTTTCTATACAGAGGTGCATGTGCTACCACTGAACTCTTATTAAGACTATGGGTTAGATTTACTAAACGTTCTATAACAGAGGTGGAGGTGTTGCCGATAGCATCCAACCAGATTCTGTCTGTCATTTTCTAGGATGCAATAGAGAAATGACAGCTAGAATATGATTGGTTGCTATGGGCAACTCCTCCACTTTTAATTTTTAGAAGCTTTAGTAAATCTACCCCATGTAACATTTAGTTCATGCAAGTTGAATGTTGCTTAATTACTTTTTGATATGTTCTACCTGGCCATTTTTATTTTTTTCTGTACAATGGGCCTCATTTCTGATGTTAGAAGATCGGAGCATGTGCCAGATCTGTACTGCGCATGCACCATTCTTCTACTGCAGGATCTCTTGCAGTTGCCCAAGCTGCAGTCTGATTGACAGACTGCGCCCATCTGGGGGAGGGCAGTAGGCAGAGCCGGCCTGCGTTCCCGGAAACAGGGGTGTCTCAGACTTCGCGGCTGAGCAGCACTCGGATGGCAGATGCTTGAAGGAGGTGTCTTTCCAACAGATGCCTCCAGCTGCATTACCATATATTATCAACAATGCTGCATCCAAAGACGCAGCAGGATGCTAAAGTTGGGTACACGCTAAACAATGTGTGTACCCAGCGATGTGACGGACGACGGCATGAGTGACAGGCAGACATATTGGGTGGCCAGTACACATTACATGATCCGATGCACGACACGTTGGCACCAGCTGCGTCCCGCTGCATTGGGTCGTTAGTTGCATTGTCAGATTGAGCTGCATGTAGGCACGACCTGATGATGCGACAGACGATGAAACGTAAGCCCACATGGCCCGACATAGTGCGTACACATTAAGCGATTTTGACGATATGTTGGCCAGATTCTTCTAATCGGGGGAAATATTGTCTAATGTGTACCCACCTTAACTGCGTTCATCTCTGAATCAGGCTCACTGGGCTTTTTTCCCTATTGTGTATTCTTGGTCAACAATAAGAAAAAAATCAGTGTGAAAATAGGGATTGTATGAGGGGACTACTGAACAGCGAATTTCACTATCCCTTTCATGACGAATTATACAATCTCTACACTGCATTTTGTCGTATGATATCGAATTAAATAATCGTTCAACGCACATTTCTATTATACCCTAGTATAATACCTTACTCTAATCAACATTAGACTCCATCATTGCAGACTATATTTTTTTATTCCATATGTGCTAGGACATATGTCCAATGTTAACTTTAGTTCAAATGATCTCTTTTTGATCCTTTACCTTGAGCAAACCACACACCAGCCAGTCTCTTATCTGAGAGAACCACTCCAAATTGACAGTGATCTGCATACAGATGTGTCCTTGCTCATCTAGCCTCAATACGCCATGCAGCGCGATATGTCTGGCGTGAGTGAGCCGTCAGGTCCCGTGCAACTCTGCTAGCGTTGGTCATTTATTTTTGGCTGAAAATGTTTCTAAGTCGCAATGCACCAGGAGACTGTGCTGATAAATTTGATGTGTGCAACTGAGGGCCATATTCAATTAGGCTGCGAAAAGCTGTTATCGGCGATACTTTATCGACGATGACGTCATTTTCGCATTTCTCACTTATCCCCGTGTTCAATTTTCCCATCTTTTCGCCGGTACGGAAAATCAGTGGTTCAAACCCAGCGATAAAGTATCACCTATGAATAGGTGTCGAAAAATAGTGCAGAACAGGGGTTATGGGGCACAAACTTCAAAAATCACCCTACACCCAAAAGGTAATCTGTGTCAAAATATAAAAAAAAAGTTCCACAGGACACCCCAAAAACAATACTTTAGTTTTGGGGGTAAAAAAAAAGTCGGGGAACAAACTTTAAAACTAGCGAAATAGACTCAGGGGCGGTCCCCAGGTATGCCCCAGGTGTTATTTTGATTGTGGGTGGTTGCGGCAGGTGGATTTTTCACGATTTTTCACTTTAGCCACTTAAAAATATGCTTGCACCCATTTTAAGGTACCCCAAATTTGATGGGACTACTTATTTTCCACAAAAAAAACTTTGAAAATGCTTTTCTTCACCACTTTTCAAAAAAAGCAAAATTAAAGCTATTGAGACAGTTTAAACACCCCAAATATCTTTAGCAGGGCTATTCGGGGTACCCATAGTGAACCCCCATGTCACAGCATCTGTTGGGGGGTGTCAGGCTGATTTCCCCAAAAATGATAGCACTTTTCGCTGATTTCGTTATCACTGGCTCCCGTTTTCACCATTTTGGAATTGAATACGGGGATATGCGGGAACGGACTTTTCGCTTCAAAATTGAATACGCCCCTGAGTCTCTCAATCAGCATGCGAAGTGCTACGATGCAGCGGCCACAGCTTTTTTCCACACCAAGTTCCGATTACAGACTCAGTTGCACACAGATATACAAGTGTCGCATATCAAATTAATCAGCACGGTCTCCTGGTGCGTCCTAGTCATCACATCACATTGCAACTCAGGCACATTTTCAGCAAAAAAGATGCCCGGCGCTAGTGGAGCCTCACTGGACCAAGCGCTGCGAGAGGGTCTGTTTTGTGCAACTGTAGCAAAGACGAGTGAGGACACAACTGCGTTTAGCAGAGTTGAGACAATTATCTAAACTACTTTTAACTTTAAATTGACTTATTTTATGAAAATCAAATCTCTCCATTATTACAAGTGTGGAGGGGGGGGGGTTAATAAAATGTTTTATAGGAGGTGAACCCCATGACTAACCCTAGTCCCTTAGGCTCTAAGCTCATCCTCCCATTTTATAATCCGCCACTGTCTTCTTAAGGTAGTATGCTCATACCTTTACAGAGTACAGTATGTAATTGCTTGATTCTTCTAATGAAAAAAATTCTGCCGCACCTAATAGGAAAGCCCCTGCTCTTTCAAGCCTGTGTGTTGGATATCACAAGAACTGGGTGTACCCTGTGCTGCTGGTTTCCTTAACAAAGTGATAATCGAGTAAAATTTAAAAAAAAGAGAATGATACAAATAAGCTACTTGACACTTACAGCTTCTTCATGTTCCTTCCAGCAGTCATAGTCAGTTGCCATGGCAACACTTGCATAACAGATACCAGCTTCTTTTGCTAGGACCACTTCAGGTACTGTGGTCATGTTGATGACATCAGCTCCCCAAAGACGAAACATGTTACTTTCTGCTCTGGAGCTGAACCTTGGGCCCTCTATGGTGAGCATTGTACCTTTGGAGTGGCACTTTATGCCAAGTTTTTTAACAATATCTATCAAAACCTGCAAAATACAAAATGACAGTTTAGGAAGAGTTCCCAAAAATCTGCAGGAAAGGTTTTTAAAGTGTCACTGTGGTGTTTTTGTTGAACACCAGGCAATGGGGCTTGAGATCCTTGAATGCAAAGAATAGTTTCCACTTATTGTGAGCTATTGGAGGCATCACATTTGTATTAATTTTGTTATTTGCAAAAGTGCGCCGCTTTTTCAAATGTTAAACATCACAAGCATAAATAAAGTATAACATACTGTAGTCTCTTCTCCTAAAGGATAATTCAAAAATATGACCTGTACACCCATTGTACACTTACTTCTCTAGTTTTGTCACAAAAAGGTTCAGCCATAGGAATATGACAGACACCAGGTAGACAGGCAGGTGTCCCATCATAAAAAGTCTGCTGTCTTTTAGTGGTCCTGTGAAAAAGCAAAGCATGTAGTTAGTAATCCGAGCCATAAACACACAAACACAAATAAATATCTTAGGCAATGAACACAATCTATAATGCAAAGGAAAAGGATGGAGCTGCCTTTAGCAACTAATGAAATGGTTTAGTTTTGTTTTGTTATATCACCATAATGTGTCTCACTGCTTTAGGCAAGGCTCACTCTATGGCACTTCAAATGCTGAACGAAAAATCTGAGGCTGTACAACGTAACTATAATCAGGCTGAAACCTGTATGTGTGTAGGTGAATGTTTAGTATCAGCACAAGCTGTATTACGCTCCAAAAACCTAGAGGGTAAGGACTGACATAACGCTGCCATGTAATGGCATTATTCAGAAGTCTATTATATTGGAAGGAGAAATGGAATCCATGGGTAAAGACAACAGGAATTGATAATACAGGTTGAGTCTCCCATATTCAAAATACTTGGGACCAGGGGTATTTTGGATATCGGAATATTCTGTATTTTGAAATAATTGCATACCATAATGAAATATCTTGGGAATAGGACCCAAATCTAAACAAATAATGTATTTATGTTTTATATACACCTTATACACACAGCCTGCAGATGATTTTATAAAATATTTTCAGTCATTTTGTGGCTCAAACAAAGTTTGTGTACATACATGAAATTTATTTATGTTTAATTAAACATTAAGTACCTATTGCAAAACCTAAAAGGAGCATAGAGATCAAAAGATAATATCAGGTAAAACAGAGCAAGAGATACTGTAATATCAGGTAAAATAGGTATAAGAAATACTCGTTTAACCCTCTAGGGCAGGCCTGGCCAACCTGTGGCTCTCCAGCTGTTGTGAAACTACAAGTCCCATCATTCCCTGCCACAGTTTTAGCATTTCCTAACAGCAAAACTGTGGAAAGGCATGCTGAAACTTGTAGTTTTTCAACAACTGGCGAGCCACAGGTTGGCCTGGCCTGCTCTAGGAAATAGCACATCAAGCCGGGCAATCCAACGTGTCTCGCATTGTAACAACTTCTTGGCTCGGTCCCCTCCC
Source organism: Taudactylus pleione (assembly GCA_031769625.1). NCBI lineage: Eukaryota > Metazoa > Chordata > Amphibia > Anura > Myobatrachidae > Taudactylus > Taudactylus pleione. Next base: position 4,965,010 of record JAUIMM010000126.1, on the reverse strand, counting down.
CGTAACTGGGGGGGGGACAAAGTCAATAATTCTATATCGCAAACTAGAGAGGGTGATTAAACTCGGAGAAGTGGCGAGCTACTCTTTGTTTGCTTGAACCAGTCGCAAGCGCATTACGGATCGCCGATCTATGGGCTGTCATCCGTTCTTTAAACTTTCTCTCAGTTTTCCCAATGTAGCTTAACCGGCAGGGTAAGATAATTTGATAAACTAAATGGCTTGAGTTACAATTAAGTTGGAATCTAATAGCAAATGTTTTGCCACTATGCGGGTGGTAAAAGGTGTCTCCCAGTATTAGGTATTGACAAGTAACGCATGAGCATTTTAGGCACAATAAAAAAACATTTTCAAGATTCGATATAGAAACCTCCCAAGATAACATCAGTTCCAACAGTGAGTTAGAGAAATTTGATTCTGCAAGTGGCACCCTTTAGATATGATCACCAGGCCAGAAAAATCCAGGCGCAAAGACGCCGCACAAGGAGAGGGCACCAGAACCAGAGGCAGGGGGTGTGCTGGAAGACCTCCTCATTCCAGAAGGATTTAGTATTCAACCTATCGTCACATGAACTTTCCAACAGCGAATATAGGGCCTGATTCAGACCCGGTCGCAAGCGCTGAGCGCTCGCAACCGGGTCAATGGTGGCCCAGAGCGCATGCGCACAACGGAGCCGGCTCCGTCGTGCGCATGCGCAAGACCCGGATAACGACAGGCAATCCGTTGCTCCGGGTCTCGCACCAAAGGGGGCGTGCTGTCGATTTTGTGTTACAGCACGCCCCCTTTCGTGGGCGGGTCGGGGGGTAGCTGCCCAGACGGAGGCGTTCCCATGGGAACCCCTACCGTTTGGGGCGGCCCCACTGGCATCACAAGTGATGTCAGTGGGAGAGCTTTCGGCTCTGTTTGAGCCGAAAGCTCTCTGGGGCTTGCGGCCACGAGACCCTACCGTAAGGGTCTCGTCGCAAGCCCGATGGTTGCGGTGGTCTTGACCATTGCGACCATCATCCTGGCCGTTCGCATTAGCTGTGGGAGGCCACTCCATTAAAAAAAAAAAAAAAGACGCCCTGATTCAGAGCGAGCACTCTGTAAGAGTGTCCGGCTCTGAATCAGGGCCATAGTCTATTAAACAAAGGATTGTCATTTGTTCCTTCTGTACCTTTTGAGGAATTCCAGTGGAATGTGGAAAAGCACTCCTTACATAGGAAATTAAAACTATAAGAATTCTTCAAAGGTGAAACATCTCATGTAAATCAAGAGGATATTCCTACACAATTGAAACAATTTACCCCCCGCTCTAATTTTGAACCTCAATCAAATAATGCGAGAATAAGAACTTACCTCCGGGTTCTCGACCATGTCACGGATTCAGGTATCGCTAAAAGCACTTTTCATCCGAATCTTACTCCCTTGGAACGACAAGCCTTACAATCCCTATCTAACAATAAAAATATAATCATCCGTGGCATGGACAAAGGTGGAGCCATTGTTCTTCAAAATCTAAAAGACTACAGGGCTGAAGCTGAAAGACAACTGTCAGATGATAGGGTCTATTTAAAACTACAAGGGGACCCAACATTATCTTGTAAGAAAAAACTACAATCGATATTGAACCAAGCAGTAGATTTGAACTGCATGTCTGACAAATTAATAAATACCTTAATACCAGAGTTCCCCATTATGCCTATTTTTTATACCATACCAAAAATTCACAAGGGCACTGACCCTCCACCTGGCCGCCCAATAGTCTCTGCTAGAGGCTCCCTTTTATAACCATCAGCAATCTACTTGGATTCTCAACTGCAGCCCACTTTTCTACTTGACACTACCACCTTGCTAAGGAAATTGGGAAATATTACTTCAATTGTTGATTAACCAGCATTGACGTGGTTAATCCTTATATATCCATTCCACACGATTTTGGTCTTCGATGTGTAAAACATTTTTTGTCCTGTAGGGCTTCATTTTCTTCAGCTCTAATGGACATCATAATTCGCTTGTTTGAACTTATTTGGACGAATAACTTCTTTATGTATGACAAACAGTATTTCCTACAAATAAGAGGATGCGCAATGGGTTAGAGCACTGCTCCTGTATATGCAAATATAGTCATGTTTGCTATAGAAAATGACTTATTTTTCGGTGACCCCTTGATCTCTTCCCAGATCATTCTATATACAAGATATATATAGATGACCTACTAGTTATCTGGCAAGGAGAAGAAATATCGTTACGCAATGTAATAGAGTTACTCAACCAGAGTAATAGTCCAAATAAATTTACTTTTAAGATGGATAGGAGAGAAATGAATTTCTTAGATGTGAATATTTCTATTAATAACTGTGAAACTGTAACGACTTTGTACTCCAAGCCCACCGATAGGAATTTGCTTCTTCAAGCAAAAAGATGCCATCTCAAAAGCTTAATTAGAGGTCTCCCCTTTTCCCAAATGGTTAGGGTTAGTTGTAGTAACAGTGATTTTAAATCGGCAGTACAACAAATTGATGATTTAATAGAATGCTCTTTATGTAGAGGCTACAGCCGTAAATTGCTTAATGACACCAAACAGAAAGTGCTTGCTATAGACAGGAGTGATCTCCACTCTAAGAAGAACATTAGTAGGTCTGTTGAGCCCAACTTCCCTTGGGTTAATAGATATAACGTTGCTTCGCCAGTAATTAACAAAATATCAAAGCAACACCGGCCTCTCATTAAAACATATGTTAATTTACATCTAATACCCAACTAATGCCCTGCTTTTTGAGAGGCTGTAATTTACGGGACATTTTAGTAAAAACAGATATCTCTCGATTACGACAACCCAATTTTTTCCCCAAAAAACTAGGTTGCATTAAATGCTCGTGTGTTATTTGTCAATACCTAATCCCGGGAGACACCTTTTACCACCTGCATAGTGGCAAAACATTTGCTATTAGATTCCAACTTAATTGTAACTCAAGCCATGCAGTTTATCAAATTATCTGCCCCTCCGTGTTAAGCTACATTGGGAAAACTGAGAGAAAGTTTAAAGACCGGATGACAGTCCATAGATCGGCGAGCCGTAATGCGCTTGCCACTTCTCAGAGTTAATCACCCTCACTCAGAGCCAAGCAGTTGTTACAATGCGAGACACGTTGGATTGCCCAGCTTGATGTGCTATTCCCTAGAGGGTTAAAAGAAAGTATTTCTTATACCGGTTTTACCTGATATTATCTTTTGATCTGTTTTACCTGAAATTATCTTTTGATCTTTATGCTCCTTTTAGGTTTTGCAATAGGTACTTAAGTTTCATTACCTGTAGTTGTACTTTCTACTATTGATGTGTGCATAACCTTTTTTTTGTCTCTTATTAGTGTTAAATGTTGTTATTTATCTTGTAGTCATGGTGATGGTGACATTACATGTGCGTTGGAGTACGCAATTAGCGTGATGACGTCATCCATAACGGATACCGGGTGGGCGTGCAGTTCCAGTACCTGGAGCTCCGGTTTCACATGGTGTAACTGCATAAAGGTATGTGTACTCTTTGTTTCTGTAGTTTTCCTGACGACAGTTGAAATAACTGAAACGTTGATAACGCCACAGCCTGCTTATGTACCTTGTTTTAAGCCTCGGGTGCCGCATCCCTGCTTTTTATAAAATATATATATATATACATATATACACACACACAAACAAAGACAGCAGCACTCACAGGTCTTCCAATTAAGTTAAAACATAGTACACTTTAAGCCTTAATTCCAACGTTTCAATCTAATTTATTCGAGATTTTCCATCCGTGAGGAAAATCTCGAATAAATGAGATTGAAACGTTGGAATTAAGGCTTAAAGTGTACTATGTTTTAACTTAATTGGAAGACCTGTGAGTGCCGCTGTCTTTGCTTGTATTTATCTACTACGGAGGACATCATCCCCCGGGGAGGGCACCCAGGCAAGGTCCAGCTGGATTGTACGGAGTGCCGGTTAGTCGTGGTTTTATATATATCTGCACAATGTTTTGAAAAATAAATTGTATAAACTCTTGGCATCGGAATCATGATTTATACTAATAAGGAGGAGAGTAAGGTAAAGCACTTAAATGGCAAAATTTAGACATTTGGGTTGATGCCAAGTTATACCTTATACACATTGGACCTGATTCAGACCCGTTTGCTAGATGCGATCGCTCGCTCCCAGCGTTTGGAAATTCCGCTAAGTGACGTCAAGGCATCCGCTCCCAGGGCAAGTCATAAGCACTCCCACTATGTCTTGGCGAGCGAAAACTTTGTGTTTGTAGATGCCCACCAGCCTGTCTTAAGACGCCCACATGCGTACGTCATCTCCAGGAAGTGCATGAAACCATTGGTACATCGAGCACCATCGGATGCGATCGCAGCGCTTGAGGTTGACTATACCCTGCCGCAAGCACTGTGAGCACTTCAGTGGGAATGAGTATGAAATACCGCCGTCCGTCCGTGGATAGGTAAGTATCCACTAATCCACTAACCTAACCTAACCCCCCTAACCCTCCTTAGGGGTGCCTAACCCTAACTTCCCCCCCAAGTGCCTAACCCCAATCCCCCCTCTAAGTGCCTAACCCTAACCACCCCCTTCCCCGCTACCTAAACCTAAGTCCCCCGGGGGGTGCCTAACCCTAAGTCCCCCCCGGGGGTGCCTAACCCTAACCCTCCCTCCCCCTAGCTTAACCCTAACCCTCCTGGGGGGGTGCCTAACCCCAAGTCCCCCCCGGGAGCCCTAAACCTAACCCTCCCCCCCCCGCGGCTGTCCGCTCGCGGCGCACGGCATCACTACGATCGTGATGCCGGGCGCCGGTCTCCCGGCGTCGGGGAAATGCGGGCGTCTACATCTAGACGCCCGGCATTTCACCCTTGCCGGGATAAGACAGTCGGGAAGCCGGCTGCCGGTATATAGGCAGTCGGCTTCCCGATTGCTTCCCCTTCAGTGTATATTTCTAGCAAGTGACGTGTCCTATGACGCTGGCTGTTATTTATGCACACCTCTGAAACGGCATTGAAATTCACAGGCACGCCTGCGTTCGCACCTCCACTCCCCCGTTTCCAGTGGCCTGCCCCTGTTACCACCCACAAACGGCTTGACCTGTCACTCATTCAGCTGGGCTGTCTATGCTTGGCGAGAAAGAGTTTCCCCATCGCTCGTACTAGTTCGCGCACGCGCATTACGAAGCATATGCATGCGCACACTGAACGACATCACTAGCTCTGAGCGATCGCTTGCTAGCGAACGGGTCTGAATCAGGTCCATTGTGCGCTAATGTGTTGTATTACTCTCATTTTGCATTACTAAATATGTATCGAGTATATGCAAAATATAATTATAGGGGTGCAAAAATATGAGATATGGTAAGAACTTACCTTTGTTATCTCTATTTCTACGAAGTCCATAGGGTTCCACAGGATACCTTGGGGTATAGGCGATGGCGGCAGACATCCAGGCACCACAGAGTTAAAAACTTTTCCATCCTTCCAGGATGCACTGGGGTCCCTCTCCTATACCCCGCCCCTGAGCCTCAGGCACTCAGTTTTTCGTCTAAATACTAAATAACCCAAAGACCCTTGGTGGAAATCTAGGCACACAGCACTATCAAAAGAGATTTTGAGCTGCACTTTCGCCATTTTGATCTTTGTAAGTGACCTTCAGAGTGACTAACATGTTAACGGACTTGGCTTGATGAACTTGAACACAGGATAATGACATATCAATTCAAATGACTAGCCTCAGCTAATGACATGTATCAGCTCCTACTGTTTGGGGTCCTGGGGACAGAGTTTGAGAACCAATGGTCTAAAGAAATGGAGAAGTAATGCTTTACTTTTTAAGAGTGCTGCAGAAAAGTAAGGTTAACATTAAACAATGTACTTTACCATTCGTTGTTCATATTTAAATTTCAATATGTGGTGTTTGTCCCTTAAGATTTAGAGCCTATTAAATGTTTACTTTAAAGGAAAACCACAATATTAAAAAAATGCAATCATTAATTTTAAATACATCATGAATTTAAACCAGTGCTCATTTGCTGTATAATGAATTCAGAGAAGGAGACAAGTTCAGGCATGTTTCAGACAGAGGAACAAAGAAACATCACAAGATAAACGTTTGCCTTGTTACCAATGATGCAATATCTATATACAATATCAAGCCCGGTAAAGAAAAGAAAAACTGAAATCATTAGTGGGTACGCAAGATTGTAACTGACAAATATTGCACATGTTTTTTATGTTTGCAATTTTAGTACTATACTACAGCCGGATTTTTCAAAAGGGGTTTAAAACCCGACAGAAGAAGCCCGACAGGAGGAGATCTCGACGCCGGCTGGTAAGTACCCTAACCCTCCCCTCTTCCCCCCAAACCCTCCCTTTGGGGTGCCTAACCCTAAAACTCCCGGGGTGGTGCCTAAACCTAACCCCCCTCTTCCCGCACCCTAAACCTCCCGGGGGGGCGTGCCTAACCCTCCCCCCTAGGGGTGCCTAACCCTCCCCCCTCACCCCCCACAACCTCCGCTACACTCCCTAAACCTAACCCCCCGCGCGCGGCTAAGGACCTCGTTCGGGCTGGCGCACTGGTGTCGGGATTAAGGTACGCGTCTGTATTTCGATGCCTGTCTCCTGTCGGGATATAGACCAGCAGCATTTAGTCCGCCGGTCTATAAACTGCATCCCTTTCGTAGTACTGGATTTTCTCTTCACGTTTTGTGCGTATATTTCTATGCTGCAATTATATTTTTATTTAAATAAAGACCTTAATTTTGCTAACACAAAGATAGTTTAATATGATTTTGAAATCTCTTATATATAAAAAAGTATATTGTGTAAGTTTTAAGTGTGCAGAAAAGATCATTTAATGAACATGAACCCATCAATTATATTAATACACTTTACAATTCTATAACTGCAATAAGCTGATTTTGGTACTACTTTTGTTAATGTTTGAACTCAGACTATTTATTCCACCAAAAGGTACAATTATTTTTGATCCGTCATTCGCCAAGGCGCTATTGTGGCCGTCATATATCATCCCATCTGAGCCCCCCCTAGCCGCATGTCTGCCCCTGTCTCTCCAGCCTCACCGCCACTCCCAATTCTTTCTTGCCTCATTGCTCCAACTGTGTCCTGGATGCCGATCAGCTGACCAAAGTGGGTTTTCCACCACACCCACTGCAGCAGTCAATGAAAACTTGTACCAGAGAGAGACACTCGAGCTCACACCAAATTAGCTATTCTAATAGACTGTCTCCACTCATAAAGGGAGATTATTATTACAATTTATTATTTTTCACAAATACAGTGCAATCATCTCCCCCTGTAATCGGCTTCATATTGGTATTTGAGATTGCTGGTAAGCAGGAATATATTTTTTTGTCGGAAAGGTCTCTCAATATATCGTAGCTGCCGACTTGGTTGGGGGTCCTGACGTTTATAGGCGTGACGGGGCAGGGTCACGCGATTGTTTCATTTTGGCCCCGCCCCCACTACACAATGCTGATAATACAGGCATTGTGAAGCAGGGGGCGGAGCCAAAATGATGTGATTCAGTGTGAATCGCGTCACTGGCCCTCCCGCTGCGGGGGTTTAACAGTTAATTGCAGGGAGGTCGGGAGGCTTGCCTGCCTTTCCGGGGGGCCGGGAGCTGCACCCAATTATAGGGAGGCTCCCAGCCGAATCTGGAGGGTAGGCAACCCTGCAATATATACCTATCCCGGTTGAGCTTAGACTTCCTGGTTTATGACCCTGTGGTTTATATGTGCATTTGCGCCTCTGCCTGCGCAAACTGGAAGAAACGGAGGATCCCCCCATGGGTGTGTTTTTTTCAAAAGAAGCCCATACGCTTCTATAGCCTATGCCATGTTATAATGGCTTTATTTAATGGACACAAGTTCAAGAAAGCTAAGCATGTGGCCACATTGCATCCCATAGAAAGCAATGGAGGCTGCTGTGCAGCAGATAGCCTTTCCATACATACAGATGGGTCCACATACATCTAGCCTCCTTGCGCGCTAAACAGCCCTTCTAGTCGCGCCATGCCGTGGCGTGAGATGGTAGCACTGAGCATCTTTTCATGTGTCTTTTTTTACCTTCAAATGCGTCTTATTCGCACAACGATGTGACTAGATAGCACAAGCAGCTTCTGCGGATTAAAATGATATGCAGCATGCCTCTGTTCTGTGAGCGAGTGCAGGTGTATCTACATGCGAAACGATGCGTTACAGTGTCAGTGGCTGTAACACTGTAACGTAGTGTTTAGCATGCAGATACAGCCGCAGTCACACACACAACATAGGCATGCTGCATATCATTTTAATCAGCAGAAGCTGCTTGTGCTATCAGTCGCATCTTTGTGCGAATCTGACTCGCTCCTGCGTAGTGTGGCGTAACTTATAGCGCCCGGAGGACAGATGTATGTCGGCATATCTGTATGGGGATCCATAGGTGATGCAGTAATCCTCAGAAAATTTCAGTTTTTACAGCATTTTGCACATTGGTGGTAGAGTGAACTCTATGGGCAGAATGTATCTGATAAATACAGAGAAAGTATCTGCTCAAAGAGACCAAGTGACAGTTCACAGGCATGGACAGCCAGAAAGAGGTAGGAAGACAAGGGAATCAAGATAAATAAATGAGGGGGAAAAACCAGGAAAAAAATGCTAAAAACGGATGTGAAATGTAGGGAAATGCAGCAAAAGAGGATGTCTGAGGGGTACGATAGAGGTTTGAAAGTGAGTAGAATAACAAAATGTTTGAGAGGGATTTACAAGGAGAAGATACAGAGAAATAATAAATAGTATACAAACAAAAGGAACTAAAATAAAATACATTTAATCAGAAAATAGGCTAATAGAAGATGAGAGTTAAATTAGATTAATAATGAGGTGAGAGGTTAGGAACTAGCAATAATGAAAAGGATAACGTAGGGAAAGTGAAATGAGGCAACTAGGACAGTCATCAGCACGCCTTCATAGCCTCACCCATAAAGGACCAGCTAGAACTTCAGAAATAACACTTCAGAGATAATCAAGAGAATCCAAAGGCAGAAATTACACCTAAGGACCAGATAAGTAATTTTTCTAGAATTGTTATCAAAACGCACTTACTACTAAATGGCAACAAACCAAGTCCTGACCAGGTCAATACACTCTGGTAGACCAATCCACACTAAAGACTGTGGATAACAAGGGAACATTATGTGCACCCAGGGCTGGATTAAGGCTTGTGGGGGCCCTGGGGCAACTAAGTTGTGCAGGCCCCCATCAAGCCAAATGGAGCCTACCCCCCACTACATCATGCAGTCTAACCCCTCGCCCCACCCCACCCAATTACTTACCTTCTGGCTTTTTGTGAATGCAGCAGCACAGTCCGCGCTGCTGCATAGAGCGCAGAGCGGCTCCTGAGGCCAGACATCAGTGATCAGCATCACGAACATGATGTGTCACGTGACACTGAGGTGGCTTGTGAGCCGCTCCGCGCTCTATGCGGCAGCGCTGACTGTGCTCACGCATTCAGAACACAGAGCCGCAGCAGTATTAACATGTCAGGTAGCAGCGTATCCCAATCCGGACTGGGGCAATTCTCACTTAATATTGGTGAGTCAGACGTTCCTTCTCCAAAGAAGAGGACTGGCCGTGCGTTTCCACTCTTTGCCCTTTTCCGAGGTAGGGCCTTGGAGACTTTACATTGGCGTGGTCTCTGTGGTTCTTTCACAAGCTCAGCAAATCCTGGGAAATTGCGCCCCAATATGATAGGATATGGGGAGCTTAGGACCAACTGCGGCGACCACCTCATAAGCGCGCACCTTTATGGTAAGGCTCATTCGCACTCGGGAAAACTTTTCTGTGGATCCATGAACGCAGACTACTTCAACTAACCCTGGCACCTTTTCCACTGGCCTGGGCAGGACAGCCTCTGAAGTCAGGGTTAGCTCACTCCCTGACTCTATGATAGCTGGGAGTTCTCGGCCATTCAGTAACAGTTTCCCACATTAATGGGGGTCTGGAATCCAGGAGTACCATCGTGCAAAAAGCAGCGTATGTAGCGCCTATACTAGCAACCCCACACTCCATAGGCTCCGTTTTTCTTGGGACAGTCTCACCTTAAATGACCTGGCTCTTTGCACTGATAGCAAATGACCTTGGCATCTCCAGCAGTGTTTCCTTGAGGAGCGGTGACAGTGTGGGTCACAGGCCAATGGGGTGCCATCTTAATGAGTCGCTCACTCCCTGGTTTCTTTTCTGGCATTGTTGTTATATTTCCTGTGGTCTCATACCGCTCCAACACTGTACTTAATTCCTCTAGATTTTGAGGATCAGCATATATGACCCAGTGCTGCATATTCCACCCTAGGGTTCTTATACACTAGTCAACAAACACTGGGCCTGATTCAGAGCCGGACGCTCTGACCAGAGCGCTCGCTCTGAATCAGGGCCCTCCTCCATGAAAATGGAGCGGCCTCCTGGCCGCTCGCATAGCTGTGGGTGACCACCCACAGCATATGCGAGCGGCCAAAAAGATGCTCGCGATGGTCTTGACCATCGCGACCATCGGACTTGCGACGGAGACCCTGCGGTAGGGTCTCGCTGCCGCAAGCCCAGGAGTGATTTTGGCTCTATCAGAGCCAAAATCACTCCCACTGACATCACTAGTGATGTCAGTGGGGCCGTCTTCAGACGGTAGGCGTTCCATGGGAAAGCCTCCGTCTGGCAGGCACGCCCCCGGCACACCCACCAAAGGGGGCATGCTGTCAATCAACATCGACTGCACGCCCCCTTTGGTGCGAGACCGGGAGCGATGGTGAGTCCGTCGCTCGCTGGGTCTCGCGCATGCGCACGACGGAGCTCCCTCCGTCGTGCGCATGCGCAGTGGGGAACATCGACCCACTTGCGAGCGTACTGCCGCTCGCGAGTGGGTCTAAATGACCCCCACTGTCTCTACAATCTGAGCGGCAGTGCTTTTTCTGGCTGGAGCCAACTCCACCCCTGTCTGGAGAGTTCTGCAATCAGCTTCCAAATAGGGACCCCCTGGTATTAGGGCCCATTCATGGAAGCGCTGCACTTTCCCAGAAGAAGTGAGACCAGAATAGTACTTATGACTTGGTCATATTTTTCTGCATCAGCAGAGGACAAAACAGCATAGGCTTTCTGAGCCTCACCAGTGAGATAGGGGGCAAGTCTATCAGCCCAAGTATCTGCTGGCCATTTTAAATGCTGTTCCACCCTCTCAAATATCAGCAAATATGCCCCTGGGTCATCTGAGGCAGACATTTTCTTCAGATGCTCAGCACCTGCTGTGCCCATTGACTGGGTCACTAAGTGTAACATTTGTTCCTCTGTCTTTTGGCGAGAGGCCAACAAATTTACTATAGTGCGAAAAACTTCCTCCATTTTTATAGTGGGAGGTGTATGTACAAGTGTAGGTGCTTTCAGATAACAAGTCAGTTTACACATATAAATATATCTTTCTTCAGCAAAGCAAGTGTAATTTATGTTTAACCATACATGCCTGCTGTCCTGGAAGTTGCGGGAAGCTCCCAATTTTTCGTGGTAACCCCCACACACCTGCAGTAGAGTAGGCATTTCTCCAGGATTCTGCCCACTTCTTAGTGAACTGGGAAAAATAGGGAGAATTTCCGCGGCGATCGCGGGTCCCTGTGTAGTGGGCGGTGCTTAATGACACGATTCTTGAAGAATCACATCATTTCGCTCCACCCATATTTAAATTGATGGCAATTTACTGCAAAAGGGGTGGGGCTTAATTACGTGAACTGTCAGGCCCCACCCTCGTCGCAACCCACCTGCTTCTTCTCCCTGGGAGGAGAAAAAAAGAGTAGGCAAGTATGAGTTTAACACGGAAAAAATAAAAATCTCTTTTTTCTCCAGCAATGCAGGGGTTAAACAGAACACAGAAAAAAACTGGCTATTTCTCTTCCAGTACTGCAGTGCTAATTAGACCTCAGTAATATCCCTTTTACACCAGATGTAAAACCCGGGTTATTGGAGGATTAACGTGGGTTGCTCCTTGGTGTAAAAGGGGACTGGGTTGGATTGCCGGGTCAAGTGACCCGGCAATCCAACCCAGGTAACTAGCAGGGTTTTACCCGGGAATAACACGTGAAACCCTGCAGTGTAAACGGCGCGATCCGGGTCAGGGTGACCTGAATCGTGCCGCTTGCCTGACGATTGGCCAGCTACAGTGGCACTTGGAGATGACGTCATCTCCAAGCGTCCACTTCAATGCCGGAAAAGCTGGGTCTCTGCAGACCTGGCTCCGGTGTGAACGACACCGACTCGGGAATATCCTGGGTCGGCGCCGGCTAAATTCCCGGGTCTGATCCGGATTGAAACCCAGGGCCTGATTCAGACCCAGTCGCAAGCGCTGAGAGCTCACAACCGGGTCGATGGTGGCCTAGAGCGCATGCGCACGACGGAGCCGGCAACGTCGTGCGCTTGCGCGAGACCCGGATAGCGATGGGTCTCGCACCAAAGGGGGCGTGCTGTCGATGTTGAGTGATAGCACGCTCCCTCTGGTAGGCGGGCCGAGGGGGTGGCTGCCCAGACAGAGGCTTTAACCATGAGAATGCCTACCGTTTTGGGGGCGGCCCCACTGACATCACAAGTGATGTCAGTGGGAGAGCTTTCGGCTGTGTTTGAGCCAAATGCTCTCTGGGGCTTGCGGCCATGAGACCCTACCACAATGGTCTCGTCGCAAGCCCGATGGTCGCGATGGTCTTGACCATCGCGACCATCATCCTGGCCGCCCGCATTAGCTGTGGGGGGGCCGCTCCATAAAAAAAAAAGACGCCCTGTCAGAGCGTCCGGCTCTGAATCAGGGCCCCTGTTCTAACCTCCAGGTCAGACCTGGAATTTAGGTGTAAAAGCAGTATAATATGTGTGTCTCTTGTTCAGTCAACAGTTGAACTTAATTACAAAGCATACTAGCTGGTCAAGATACTAATCAGCATTTGTTATATCTCAAGCACCTTAGTAAAAACAAAGCAAAGTAACTTTCTTTTTTCAGCACACATAAACCAAAGTTTTTGCACAGTAAGTCAAGGTGTAAAGCAGATTACACAATGGGCCTCATTCAGAGGCGGTCGGAGGATGCAAGCGGTCGCTCCGAAACTGGGCGGCCACTTTCATCCTGACCGCCCGCCTCTGTTGCGGTCGTTAGGCTGTGGGTTAACACCCACAGCTCTAACGACCGCTCTGGTGGTCAGAGACCATCGCGACCATCGGGGCTTACGACGAGACCCTAGGGTAGGGTCTCCCTTGTCGTAAGCCCCGGAGAGCTTCTGGCTCTGTCAGAGCCGGAAGCTCTCCACTGACATCACTAGTGATGTCAGTGGGGCCGCCCCCAAACGGTAGGCGTTCCCATGGGAACGCCTCCGTTTGGGCTGCCACCCCCCTGGCCCGCCTTCCAAACGGGGCGAGCTGTCAATCAACATCGACAGCTCGCCCCCTTTGGATCGAGACCCGCTACGACCGCGCGCTGTCGGTCGTAGCGGGTCTCACGCATGCGCACGACGGCGCCGGTGCCGTCGTGCGCATGCTCTGTGGGGGGGCCATCGACCCGGTCCGAGTGCATCGGCGCTAACGACCGGGTCTGAATGACCCCCAATGGCCCTCATTCAGAGGCGCTTGCAAGAAGTGAGCGCTCGTTCTGAATGAGGGCGGCCACTTCTATTTTTAAGTGCGGCCTCCTGGCCTTTAGCTAAGCTGTGGGTTACCACCCACAAATTTAGAGACCGACCAGGTTGATGGTCGCGATGGTCAAGACCATCGCGACAATCGGGGCTTGCGACGAGACCCTAAGGTTGGGGTCTCGGCAGCCGCAAGCCCCAGGGAGCTTCCTGCTCTGATCGAGCAGGAAGCTCCCCACTGACATCACTGCTGATGTCAGTGCGGCCGCCCACAAAACGGCAGGCGTTCCTTAAGGAACGCCTCCGTTTGTGAAACCACACCCCCGCCCCACCTACAATACGGGGCGAGCTGTCGATCAACATCGACATCCGGCCCTTTTGTAGTGAGCTCCGGAGCGAGAGAGCGTGCGCAGGGGATAAACATCGACCCGGTTGCGAGCGCTCAGCGCTTGCGACCGGGTCTGAATGAGGAACAATGTCCTTAATACAACTGCTATTTTTTTCTGCTTCGCCAACCATACTTGCGTATACCAAACATTCTGACTTGTCAGTTCCTTTGCCATGCTAGAAGCGGCTGGCGTATGCGCTGCAACACTGCAGTGCAGGGGTCCCCATATGGGCCACCATATGTAACACGGGGTATATAAAATGAGGATCCCAGACAGGTCGGTACTTGGTGAAGCAGTGGTCTTTTTTAATGGTAGCAGACACTGCACCTTAGCTTATTTGAGGTTAGGCCTGGACACACACAGGCACATAACAGAAAATAAGCAAACATAAAAGTAAAGCTGGCCATACATTTAAAGATTATCTGTCCAACCAGCCAATTAGTTGATTGGTTGGAATGAAAATCTGGTAATGTATGTGAGTAACTGATGATCAGCAATTTGCTCCTAAATGCCAGAAAACAGATGAAAATGGTCGTCAGATAAGTTTGTTAAATGTTTGATCTAAACAATTTGTTCAAACAGTTTTTGTCCATTTTCCGGCATTTGGGAGGAAATTGCTGATTGTAATTTACTTTCATACCTTACTAGATTCTCATTCCAACCAATCAACTAGTTGGATGGTTTGATATATAATATTCAGATGTGTGGCCATCTTAAGTGTTCTAGCACTCCTCGTGTTAATGCCTGTGGACCCTCAAGGTCCCGGCACCCTAATGCTAACTACCACCCCCAGCCTATCGCCTGCCCAGTTGTCCAGCATAAGGACCAATGAGCAACAGGTGTGTAAGAGTTTTAAACCCTTCCTGCGCTCTAGTGATTACTCCAGCTGGGTCTGTGTAAATGTGAAACCCTGGAATTCCACACCTCCACCAGTAATGCAGAACACACAGGTTTCACTCCAGCCTTCCTTGGAGGGAGCTGGTTCCACCAGAATGTGAGTAACTCAAGTGAGAGAACCCTTCTCACCACAATATATATTATTGTGTGTGTGTGTGTATATATATATATACACACACACACGTGTGTTAAATACACACACACATATGTAGCGAGTCACAGATTTCCCTCGAGTCGTGCTTTATGTTACGGTGTCAGTCACAGTAAAAGATCACTCCCCCATCTTTTAGAAGGAGGGCGCAGTTCGGATGGTGGGAACATTGCACAGAGGGTGGACAGAGCATGAAGTCTCTCAGCATGAAGCACTGTGTCTCAGTGTAAATGGCTGGATACACAGTTATAGCTTTGTCCAGCCAGCAATGTCTGCAAAAGTCACTCTATATCAACATTTTTCATTACTGCAAAGTTTTACACAGCCCCCACCCAGAGGGCAAATTTTTCTGGGGAGAACACAGGTATATCTCAAGGTTTATAGTAATATGCTAGAAACTACTGTTTTTTCTCACTTTAATGTTATATTAATTGATATATATTTGACATTGCCTTCTGTAAGTACTAAAATAAAAGTTAAGATAATGGGAGGCAACGGGAGCAGACGTGCTGTTTCTGAGCTCCTTGGTGGCGTCTTTAAAAAAACCTATCTGTCTCTACTCCTACAACCTACCTGAGGACCCTGCTTGTCCCCACACTATTTCCGCGCTTAACCCACATTGGACAGTCTGGTTCGCGGAAACGGGAGTGTAGAATTTGTACTCCTGCGGATTGCGGCCTACTTACTTCACTGAAGCCGGGGCCTCGATTTCCGTAAGCGAGTCACCGTCTCCACCTCAAGTGCGGGGAACCCTAGACGCCTGGTCCTGCTGCAGTCCTGCCGCACCTGGGGACTATATCGGTGAGGATCCGGACTCCTGCCTCGCATGCTGGATGCAGTCACCTCCTCCTATTGTGTGAGAAGGAGGGCCGGCGCTGGGTGCTGGCGGCTGCCTGCTCTCCTAGGCCTCTTCACGCTCAGCGGCCTCTCTCTCACCTGTTAGCTGGGCTTCTGTGGCGATGCGGTCACTGGCTAGTCCGTGCATGGCGCCCTCCTACTGAACTGCTGCTGTGTGTAATCGGGACCTCCGGGTGACCCCTCTGCCTCTCTGCCGAGGGGTGGTGAGCCTGCGAGAGGGGACTGCATTATCCTCACATCACACCTGAGGGTTTGCCCTTTTTGTCCCTTTCCCATCTTCCCCAATTGCTGGGGCTGGTGTATGCCTCCCATGTACAACCTTCATAGCCCTGTTGGCCCTTGTCCCTGTAGTGTGGCAGTTTCTATTATATCACCATCTACAGTGCTGCCACATGTATTAAACCGCCTCCATTCATGAGGATTTAGCTCCCTCTTGTGACAGCCTGCTGTAATTTCAAGATTTGAAGGAACAGTGTCTCTCAGAATATATCATTACAGACTTCCGGTGGGGGCGCCGAACATAGTGGCCGCGTTTTAACGAAGCTCCCTGCTCCACTGCTGATCCCAGCCTGAATTTGGGTTGTCCACCCATCCCACTGGCTATTACAGAGAAAACGGGAAAAAAAAAAAAAGACGAATCCAAATAGCAATTGTTTCTAAATTTTTCCTTCCAGGTTTCCACAAAGAGAATAGAAGTTTCCATTGTTTGCAAGGAACGGTTTACTAAAGGCGTCCGTTTTGCGCTCTTATACTCAGCTATATTGTGAATCATTCATGCTGGAAAGCCACATTACTTTGGCTCCCCAAAATCAGTGCAGATCTTTCTTTAATCGCTGGGATCTGTCTCTCCTCATTCTACCCTGGACGATAATGACTGATCATTGGGAGAGTTGATAAGTATTACAATATTTTAATGTCTGTTCGACATATCCTTACTGTGTTTTTCACATGTTATTTCTATACACTATGCCACCATTACTGCTGCATTTATTTGAGGTTTATATTTTTGATGCATCTTTGCTGATTATGCCTGTTTGTCACTTGTATGTATTACGACCTTTAGGGTCTAACTATTCTAATCTTCTTGATTACTATTTTATGTTGGGATGCATATTTGAAGATCCCAAACTGGGGTCTTCAAATATGTTAAAATGTTGATAGGTTGCTTTCTAAGTATAATTGTGCTATTTGTGTCCACACTGGATTTGCTTTGATTGTTCATGTTATCATTCATTGTCAGGGATTTTCTGTGACTACTCCCTTCTCTGCTTGCTGGGACGGGGTAAGTGAATTAGATAGAGAAGTTTCCTATTTCATGTTTCCCAAAATGGGGATTGGTTAATGTCTACTATTCCACTATCTGACAATTCTGATGTTTTAACCAAAAGATTCATTCAAAATTCTTATCCTGGAATGTAGAGGGGTTAAACTCACCTGTTAAAAGAAAAAAAGATACTGCGTCATCTTAAGAAATTTCATCCAGATGAGGTTTTTTTTTTACAAGAGACGCACTGGAAATCACATGACCCTAATATTTTAAGGGATAATTGGATACAGGAATACTAAAGTGTATCCTTTACTACAAAAACACAAGGTGTACTTATTTTGTTTGGTAATTCCCTTAATTACAATATATTAGATGAATGGATAGATTTAGAAGGGAGGTTTCTATTTTTGAAGGTGAATATTGAAAATGAGATTTTCACCTTTGCATGTATATATGCTCCTCCAGGTCCCAATGTCTCCTTTTTCTCAGATATTTATGCAGCTTTACAAGGATGGTTAGAAGACTCTTTGATTCTAGGAGGTGATATTAATGTAGGATTTTAATCCCTCATTAGATGTCTCAGGGGTTCCTAGACAGACTGGAGGTGGACGTGGAATGCCACGCTTAGAGTCTTTTCAGCTAATTGATCCATGGAGATATTTACATCCAGATTCTAGAGAATACTTTCTTTTCACACCCACAATTCTTTCTCTCGGCTTGATTATTGGTTGATACCAGGTACTTTGCTTCATAGAGTTGAAGATGCTGCCTTAGCTGATATATTCATTTCAGACCACGCACCCACATGGTTTGCTATTAAGTTGGAGGTTCCACACTTTTCCTCTTTTAACTGGCGGGTTTCCAGACTTTTTAGCCTCTTCAGAAGATTTTCAACAGCAATTAGTTCATAATTTTCAAAATTATTTAACTGATGTCGATCATAGTCAGAATATTAATCTTTTTTGGCAGGCATCCAAACCAGTGTTAAGAGGTCATTTATTACCCCATGTGTCTTTTAAAAAGAAAAAACTTCAACAAAGATTCCAACAAGTTAGTGCTGCTGTAACATCTGCTTACTCTGATTTATTGACTGATCCCTCTGAGGAACATAGACAATCATACAAGGCAGCTAAAGCCCTATACGATAATCTCTGTACAGAGCAAGCCCAAATGAATCTGACTTATCAGAAAAATTGATACTTCCAATGGCGTAATCGCCCAGGTAAACTGTTGGCAAACTTAATACAGTTCTCTACCAACCGCAAACATATTTCCTCTATAAGAACATCTGCAGGTACACTTAGTACCAATCCAGAAATTAATAGTGACACCTTTCTTACCTCTTTGTACCAAGCACCTCCTGATGAACCTACACAGGGAGTTGAATTTTTGAGGCAAACGGGTCTCCATAAACTTAATAAAGAAGATAGAGAGGCTATTTTATCCCACATAACAGACTAATAGAATCAGTGATTAAATCATTACCAACTGGCAAAACACCAGGTCCAGATGGGTTCTCAGCAGCCTACTATAAAATACTCTCACAGCACATTGCACCACATCTTTCAACATTGTATAATTCCATTCTTACAGGCAATTCAGCCCCACCGAGTTTTAACACAGCACGAGTTATAATGCTGCCAAAACCTACTTGGGTGTCGTCTTACAGACCCATCTCCTTGCTAAATCAGGATTTTAAAATTTTCACAAAAATATTAGCTATACCTCTCCAACCTATACTGTCCAAAATACTTCATCCGGTACAAACCGGTTTCATAAGAGCTCATCATTCTGTTCATAATGTTTGCACACTGTTGGCTACCATGATTAAAACACATCAGATGAAAGAAAATGGGAATATAGCGATTAGCTGTGATGCAGACAAAACATTCGATAGTGTGTCTTATTCTCATCTTACTAGAATGTTTCATTACCAAAGCTTTGGCCCTGCCTTCTTGCATGTCTTTAACAGCCTATACCAAAATTTGACTACCTTTTTGACTATTAATTCATTAAATACACATTCTGTTTATTCCGTGGCACAAGACAAGGCTGCCCGCTGTCCCCGCTTTTATTCAATTTGGCCCTCGATCCCCTGCATTTTACTAAAGAGACTGGATGGCAAGATATTAAACTTGGCCAGATAGAAGTTACATTTTCAGCATTTGCTGACGATCTCTTGCTATACTTTGCAAACCCCAGAATGGCTATACCTTTTCTGGTATCTTTGTTTCATACCTTTGAATCAGTGCAGGGTTTAAGATCAACTACACTAAAACTGACTGGCATTTTTTCCTGAAGCAAAATTGGGTTGGGGGGATTCCTTTCCGATGGGCTAATGATAGCATTACTTATTTTGGAATCAAAATCACTATGCATCCCTCCCACTTATATAATGCAAATTACACACCACTATTACAAAAGACTTTTTCAGATTTTACTAAATAGACATATCTTCCTTCGTCCTATATTGGCAGGTGTCACCTATATAAAATGATTTGTTTCCCAAGACTACTCTATGTTCTTCAAATGCTTCCTATTATACCATCAAAGAATCACCTGAAAGTTCTAAACAAAGCCTTAACAAAATTTATCTGGGCAGGTAAATGCCCAGAATATCATTATTTACATTACAATAAATAACTGATTTAGGTGGTGTCAATTTACCGCGTCTCAGATCCAATGCCTTAGTGGCCAACTATAGAATCGCCATTGACTGGATGCGGGGGGGGGGGGGGGGGGGCTAACACTTATTTTACAAGATCTATGGAACAGGCTTTTATCCCAGATTGGAATTTGATCTATTTTTTAATCTCTACCAATAGAGGTTAAAGATAATCTACTACTTTATACTACCTGTATGGCATGGAGACTGCTCCGCTCTAACCTGAAAGTATCTCGATATGCATCTTTATTTTTACCTCTCTGGGGCAATCCAGCCTTGTGTCCTCATAGAACATCTTTGATTTTTAAGATATGGCATGACACGGGCCTTAAATATGTTTATCAATTTTTAAATGCAGATACTATGAATCTACTCATGACCTCTCAACTACAAGACCTGCACCCATCTGTCACCAGTGATCGCGGTGAGTGGAAAAAATTGTGGGTCCCAGGGACCCCTCACTTTAAAAAATTGGGGTCCTACACCACTTTTTCTGGGTCCCGTTACATATTATGGGAGTTGAGGGCAGGCACCAGTTGGGACTGTGCTGGGGGGTATATAGCAGTTGGGGTAGAGGGGGTTGGGGCAGAGCTGAGGGTAAAGGCAGGGAGATATTGGGGTAGAGCTGCAGCTATAGGGGAGCAAGGGCAGGCAGGGCTGGGGGTAGGGAGGGGTAAGTGCAGACAGTTGATGCGACAGTGCTGGGGGGCATGGAGGGTACAAGGGGCAGATTATGTGAGGGGCAATGGTAGATAGCAGCTGGCGCAGTACTTAGGGGTACGGTGGGGGTTAGTGGCAAGCAGTACTTGGAGTAGGGAGGGGGTGAGGGTAGATAGCAGCTGGGGCAGTACTTGGGGGGTACGGTGGGGATTAGTGGCAAGCAGTACTTGGAGTAAGGAGGGGGTGAGGGTAGATAGCAGCTGGGGCAGTACTGCAGGCAAGGAGGAGGTTAGGGACAGGCAGTGTTGGGTGTAGGGAGTGGCCAGGGTAGATAGCAACTATGGCAGTAGTGGGGGGGGGCAAGGAGGGGGTTAGGGGCAGAGCTGGGTCAGGATAGCAGCTGGGGCAGCACTGGGGGTAGAGAGGGGGCAAGTGTAGATAGTAGCAGGGGCAGTATGGGAGGCATATAGGGGAAAAGAGTTGTTAGCAACTAGGGCAGTACTGGCACAAGCAATACTGGGTGTAGGCAGTGGTAAGGGTAGATAACTAGGGCAGTACTGGGGGTCAAGGAGGGTGTTAAGGGCAGGCAATAGTTAGGATAGCAGCTGGGGCAGAACTGAGGGTAGGGAGGGGGTAAAGATAGACTGCACATGGGGTAGTGTTTACCTCATTGGTTTTGCTGGGAGCCCCCGGCCGGGTCACTGTTACAGCTTCCTCCTGTCCCATGCAGTGTGCAGCTTCCCTGCCTCCTGTGTGCAGAGCGCTCAGCAGTCTGAAGGAGAGCAGGCTGCCGGAGGGACCCGGCACCACCGTCAATTCTGCTGCCCGATGGACTCCGCGCATTCAGGCTGGGGGCAGACGCCGCGCATTCAGGCTGGGGGGAGATGCCGCGCACACAGGCTGGCGGGAGACACCGCGCGCCCATTGGCTGGGGGAGACGCCGCACTCCCATTGGCTGGGGGAGATGCCGCGCTCCCATTGTCTGGGGGAGACGCCACGCGTCCATCGGCAGGGGGAGACGCTGTAGCGCAGCCATTGGCTGGGGGAGACGTCGCAGCGCAGCCATTGGCTACAGCAGCACAAACAAAGCCAGCGGGTACTACAGGACCCGATCAGTTTTTAAATCTGGGTCCCCAGTTTGCTGTATCGCGTAAAAACGCGCTATAGCGCATATTTTGCGAAACCTGTGTCACATTCCCTTTATTTCCATTTTTACAAGCTACAAGTTATGTACAATCAGTATGACATGTGTTAAATGAGAGATACATGGAATGCATATTGGATAATACAGTGCGCCGTAGATCTGGGAACTTCTGTTCTACTTCACATATATATTCGAACTCTTGTTCACTACTTAATAAAGATTCTGGTAATGTGGGATTATTAAAATGGAAATTGACTTCCCTGAGCTCTCAATGAAAACCATATTAGCTTCTTATCTCAAACTAAATATACAACTAACCTCAATTTCAAATACTGAAATGCATCAGAAAATCTTACACAGGGCATACTTTACACCGAAACTAAAATTCCTTATTTATGATGCCTCCACCTCCAACTGCTATAAGTGTGGAACCCCAGAGGCTGATATTATACATGGTTTATGAACCTGTCCTCAAGTGCAAACATTATGGATGAATCTTCAAAATTACATCAACAACACACTAAGGATTAAATTTGTAATCATTAAAACTTGGGCTTTTTGGGATATTCACCCCAAAGATACTGCCCATGGCCTCTCCAAAGGTAATCATATATTACTTGCAAAACTGGCAGCAGCCACAAAAAAGGGCTATTTTGTCTCAATGGATCTCATCAGGTCCTATATCCATAACACTATTACACATCATTACACAAACAAAAGCAGGTCGAACGGTTCTTTGACACATGGCTTCCATACGTACACACTTTATCCCGAGTAATGAAAGAAAATTTAAGGAAATGCTTTCAACTCACTTCTTGGTATAACCCATAGATTCTTAGTAATGGTACTCCTCCCTTCTGATTTATTGATGTTTTTAAGTCTAGATTGTATGTTAATTTTGGGATCGTCTGTAAAACTGTTAAATTTATTGACCATGATGATGACATGGCTTGTTCTGTATGTGATGATTCCATTGCTCTACAATTGTTGAACATTATATATTGTATCACTGTATAACAACCCAGATGTGTACTCTTTATACTATTTGTAAACCTATCAATAAAAATTGTTTAAAAAAAAGAAAGGTAAGATAATATGTCAAGTACAGACTATTTCATTTTTTACAAATGGACCACAAATACCTCTATCCCTCCCCTATTATTTATTTCCTTTCTATATGCCCCAATAAAAGTCAAGCCTTTACAGTCCTTTGGGATCTTCATTTGATTGGACCTTCACCCCTGAGTATTGGAGTCGGTGGCATTTCCTCTCTGAAGACATAATCAGGGCAGCAACCACAGTCCATTAAACACACTGTATTACAACTTTGGGGACTGGACTTTGTCAAAAACTGGGGATGAGCAGGATTAAATCCTAAGCCATTACTTAACTGAAAAAATCATCCGATAAGTTTCCAGAGAAGAGATCACCTTTTCACATCTTGTTCTGCTCCCTTCCGTGATTAAATAACCTATTATACCTCAAAAACTCAGTAAGGCTAAAGTTACAGTGCAACAAAAGAATTAGCAACATGCAACTGTATTACGTAGGGGGTGGAGCCATAGGGTGTTCTGTGCAAAACACAAAAGAGAAAACTTACTCACTACCTCTGAAACTGTCACAAGCAAAAATATTTACTCCCAGGAACTCATTTATGAAAGAGACACTAGCTTTAGTTTTGTACCAGTACACCCAGAGAGTCTACAGACTGCACTTCAATGAGTCCAACTATCTTTCTAGTATTTGGAGACAACTCTGAATAGAGCCATTCCATAGAAAGTGACACCAAACTGTCAAAAAATTAGGGGTGTGCACCGGCCACTTTTCGTGTTTTGTGTTTTGGTTTTGGATCTGGATCTTTCTTCGTGTTTTGGATCTGGATTGGTTTTGCCAAAACCACCCTTCCGTGTTTTGGGTTCTGGGTTTTGTGTTTTGGATCTGTATTTTTTGTGAAAAAAAGTATAAAAACAGCTAAAATCACAGAATTTGTAGGTTTTTCTGCTCCTATGCTATTATTAACCTCAATAACCTTAATTTCCACTCATTTCCAGTCTATTCTGAACACCTCACAATAGTGTTTTTATGTCCAAAAGGTTGCACCGAGGTAGCTGGATGACTATGCTAAGCGACACGAGTGGGCGGCACAAACACGTGACCCATCTAGGCGTGATACTGCAGTGGCAGACAGGATGGCAGTTTGAAAAACTAGGCCCCAAACTGTAAATAATGCAAAGAAAAAAAAGAGGTGCAAGATGGAATTGTCCTTGGGCCCTCCCACCCACCCTTATGTTGTATAAACAGGACATGCACACTTTAACAAACCAATCATTTCAGCGCCAGGGTCTGCCACACAACTGTGGCTGAAATGATTGGTTCGTTTGGGCCCCCACAAAACAAGCTGGCAATTAATGTGTCCCTGCACAAACTGGCTCTACGGAGGCAAGATGTCATCCTCATCCTCCTCATCCACCGATTCCTCACCCTCTTCAGTGTGTACATCCTCATCCTCACAAAGTATTAACTCGTCCCCACTTGAATCCACCACCACAGGTCCCTCTGTACGTTCTGGAGGCTGGTCTCCCTGGAAGAGCTGATAATTCATTTTGATGAACATCATCTTCTCCACATTCTGTGGAAGCAACCTCCTACGCCTTTCGCTGACAAAGTTCCCGGCTGCACTAAACACTCTTTCGGAGTACACACTGGAGGGGGGGCAACTCAGGTAAAATAGAGCCAGTTTGTACAGGGGCCTCCAAATTGCCTCTTTTTCCTGCCAGTACAGGTATGGACTGTCTGACATGCCTACTTGGATGCTGTCACTGATGTAATCCTCCACCATTCTGTCAATGGTGACAGTATCATATGCAGTGACAGTAGACATGTCAGAAATTGTTGCCAGGTCCTTCAGTCTGGACCAGATGTCCAAACTTGGTCCTGCCTGCCCTGCATCACCGCCAGCGGGTTGCTTAGGATACCTAAGTTTTTTCCTGGCAGCCCCAGTTGCGGGAGAAAATGAAGAAGGAGCTGTTGACGTGTCACGTTCCGCTTCAGCTGACAGTGTGTTCACCAGCAGGTCTTTGCACCTCTGCAGGCTTGTGTCGGCCGGAAAGAGAGACACCACATAGGCTTTAAACCTAGGATCGAGCACGGTGGCCAAAACGTAGTGGTCTGATTTCAACAGATTGACCACCCTGGAATCCTGGCAAAGCGAATGAAGGGCTTCATCCACAAGTCCCACATGCCGAGCGGAATCGCTCCGTCTTAGCTCCTCCTTCACTTTCTCCAGCTGCTTCTGCAAAAGCCTGATGAGGGGAATGACCTGACTCAAGCTGGCAGTGTCTGAACTGACTTCACGTGTGGCAAGTTCGAAGGGCTGGAGAACCTTGCACAACACGGAAATCATTCTCCACTGCGCTTGAGTCAGGTGCATACCCCCTCCTTTGCCTATGTCATAGGTGGATGTATAGGCTTGAATGGCCTTTTGCTGCTCCTCCATCCTCTGAAGCATATAGAGGGTTGAGTTCCACCGCGTCACAACCTCTTGCTTCAGGTGATGGCGGGGCAGGTTCAAGAGTGTTTGCTGGCGCTCCAGTCTTCGGCACGCAGTCGCTGAATGGCGAAAGTGGCCTGAAATTTTTCGGGCCACCCAAAGCGTCTCCTGCACGCCCCTGTCGCTTTTCAGAAAATTCTGCACCACCAAGTTTATTGTGTGAGCAAAACATGGGACGTGCTGGAATTTGCCCAGATGTAATGCCCACACAATATTGGTGGCGTTGTCAGATATCACAAATCCCCAGGAGAGTCTAAGTGGGGTAAGCCACTGGGCGATGATTTCCCTCAGTTTCTCTAAGAGGTTGTCGGCGGTGTGCCTCTTACTGAAACCGGTGATACACAGCGTAGCCTGCCTTGGAACGAGCTGGCGTTTCCGAGATGCTGCGACTGGTGACGCTGCTGCTGTTGCTGCGTAAGGTGATACATCTACCCAGTGGGCTGTCACAGTCATATAGTCCTTAGTCTGCCCTGTTCCACTTGTCCACATGTCCGTGGTTAAGTGGACATTAGGTACAATGGCATTTTTCAGGACACTGAGGACACTTTTTCTGACGTTTCTGTACAGTCTCGGTATCGCCTGCCTAGTGAAGTGGAATCTAGACGGGATTTGGAACCGGGGACACACTACCTCCAGCAATTGTCTAAATCCGACTGCACTAATGGCGGATACCGGACGCACGTCTAACACCAACATAGCAGTCAAGGCCTCAGTTATACGTTTTGCTTCAGGATGACTGCTGTCGTACTTCATCCTCCTCACTAAGGACTGTTGGAGGGTCAATTGTTTAGTAAAAGTAGTGGTGTTCCTACTTCCTCTCTGGGATGATGAACGACTCCCAGCAGCAGCAACAGCAGCAGCGGCAGCAGGAGGCGTAGCAATGCAGGATCCTCCGGAGGAATCCCGGATAGGAGAGTCAGTCATGCCAGTGACATGGCCTGCAGGACTACTTCCGATCCTGACTAAGGAGGAAATTGACGAGGAGGGAGTTGATGGTGTGGTTTGCAGGCGCTTGGATACAACAGGACAACGGGATTTAGGTGTCCCTGGACTGCTTACGGTCTTAGCCAAAGTTTCTGAACTTGACAGTAACTTATTATGAATGCGCTGCAGGTCCGTATAAGGGAGGATGTTCCTAGGTGGTTAACGTCCCTACCCCTACTTATTCCACCTTTACATAAGGTACATATGGCAAGACAGTTGTTGTCCGGATTTGGATAGAAATATTGCCAGACCAAAGAGGTGGAATGTTTGGTCTTCTGCCCAGGCATGACCGTGATGGGCTTTTTCATCCCACGGACAACAACTGTCTCCCCCGGAGCCTGATTAAAACAAACCACATCACCATCAGAATCCTCCTCGCCAACTTCCTCCTCAGCGCCAGCTACACCAGTATCCTCATCCTGTGACATCTTCAATTTGCATATCAGCAAGTGGACTGTGGGTGCTCCTTTCAGCACTTGCAGGGGGCGTGCAAATGGTGGAAAGAGCCACCTCTTCCCGTTCAGTGCTGGGAAGGTCAGGCATCGCAACCACCACCACACTAGGACTCTCCTTGGGGATTTGTGATATCTTCTTAGAAAGCACAGTTCTTCTCTTAACTCTTTTGATTTTTTTAGTGGGAGGAGGGCTTCCATCGTCATGTGAAGCTGAACCACTAGTCATGAACATACTAGGGATCGACCTTAGCCGTTCCTTGCCACTCCGTGTCATAAATGGCATATTGGCAAGTTTACGTTTCTCTTCAGATGATTTAAATGTTTTTTTCAAGGTCATTTTCCTGAACTTGGTCATTTGGGATTGTATGTGCCCTCTATTATGACATTGGGCATCGGCCTTGGCAGACGACGTTGATGGCATGTTATCGTCTATGTCATGACTAGTGGCAGCAGCTTCAGCACTAGGAGGAAGTGGTTCTTGATCTTTCTCTATTTTATTTTTATCGGAGAAAGTTTGGTCCTCCATTTATGTTATATCGATTTGATATATACGTGCGGCTAAACACAGAAAATATTTTTTTATTTTTGCTGGAGAGTAGTGCACCTTGTGGGTTACACCAGCCTTTAAGAAATGAGCCAGCCGGCTCTTTACTTATGGGACACAGGCGCACGCATGGCGCTGCTCCTTTGTTGATGCACGTGCGGCTACTGCGCACACAATTCACAAACACAGAAAATATATATTTTTTTGGTTTGGACTGGAGTGTACTTTGGGGGTTACAGCACCCTTTAACGGTCAAGCTAGCCGGCCCTTTACTTATGACACAGGCGCACGCTTGGCACTACTTTGTTGATGCACGTGCGGCTACTGCGCACACAATTCACAAACACAGAAAATATCTATTTTTTTGGTTTGGACTGGAGTGTACTTTGGGGGTTACAGCACCCTTTAACGGTCAAGCCAGCCGGCCCTTTACTTATGACATAGGCGCACGCTTGGCACTACTTTGTTGATGCACGTGCGGCTACTGCGCACACAATTCACAAACACAGAAAATAATTTTTTTTTGGTTTGGACTGGAGTGTACTTTGGGGGTTACAGCTCCCTTTAACGGTCAAGCCAGCCGGCCCTTTACTTATGACACAGGCGCACGCTTGGCACTACTTTGTTGATGCACGTGCGGATACTGCGCACACAATTCACAAACACAGAAAATAATTTTTTTTTTGGTTTGGACTGGAGTGTACTTTGGGGGTTACAGCACCCTTTAACGGTCAAGCCAGCCGGCCCTTTACTTATGACACAGGCGCACGCTTGGCACTACTTTGTTGATGCACGTGCGGCTACTGCGCACACAATTCACAAACACAGAAAAAAAATTATTTTTTTAGCACTTGGGGGGAGCACCCCTGACGGACAGAGCACCCCCTGGACAACACTACAGCACCCCTTTAGGACTGGGACACTGCACAGGATTTTGGAGTGGACAGCCCCTATGGAGAACTGACTGCACAACACAGTCCAGCCAGCCCCTATGGACTTTGAAGTAGTGGACACAGCCCCTATTAACAACAGCAGCACAGCACAACACAGCCAGCCCCTATGGACTTTGAAGTAGTGGACAACAGCAGCACAGCGCAGCACAGCACAACACTACTCTGCACTACACTACACTACACTACACAGCCCAGCCAGCCCTAACTCCCACCCTCCCTCTTCACTGTCCACAGCCGAGTGAGAAAATGGCGCCGACGCGGGTACCTTATATAGGTTCCAAAACCCGCGAGACTCGGAAGGCGGGATGATGACGTTTTGCCTCGATTTCAGATCCGAGTCAGGCGGGAAAAGTCGAGCCTGACTCGGATCTGCCTCGGATCGGGGGGGCTCGGGGGGGTTTGGATTTCAGAAATCCGAACCCGCTCACCCCTACAAAAAATACATTTGCAAATTTGCTGCTTTTTCAAGGTAAACTTGGTCTGAAAAAAAAAAAAAAAAAGATATGTGGCAACACTAGTATTTCTGTAAATGCTAATCCTAAAGCTAGATACTATTGGAAACAAATCCACGTGAATAGCAGTATTTCAAGAGGAAGTTTAAAAGGTTTATTATGACTCTATAATAATTAGATAGATATATATATCTATCTATCTATACATAAATACATACATACATACACACAGTCAGGTGCATAAATATTGGGACATTGACAGAATTTTCATATTTTGGCCTCTATTCACCACCACAATGGCTTTGAAATGAATCAAACAAGATGTGCTTTAACTGCAGGCTTTCAGATTTAATTTGAGGGTGATTACATTCAAATCAGGTGAACGGTGTAGGAATTACAACGGTTTCTATATGTGCCTCCCACTTTTTAAGGGGCCAAAAAATAATGGGACAAACTAAACAATCCTAAATCTAACTTTCACTTTTGAATACTTTGTTGCAAATCCTTTGCAGGCAATTACAGCCTGAAGTCTGGAATGCATAGACATCACCAGACGCTAGGTTTCATCCCTGGTGATGCTCTGCCAGGCCTGCAAATGTCTTCAGTTCCTGCTTGTTCTTGGGGCATTTTCCCTTCAGTTTTGTCTTCACCAAGTGAAATGCATGCTCAAATCGGATTCAGGTCAGGGGACTAACTTGGCCATTGCATAACATTCCACTTTTTAGCCTTAAAAAACTCTTTGGTTGCTTTTGC
This sequence comes from Taudactylus pleione, assembly GCA_031769625.1. Lineage (NCBI taxonomy): Eukaryota > Metazoa > Chordata > Amphibia > Anura > Myobatrachidae > Taudactylus > Taudactylus pleione. The sequence goes on along the minus strand of JAUIMM010000126.1, from coordinate 4,935,649 downwards.
AGTATGCTTCAGGTCATTGTCCATCTGCACTGTGAAGCGCGTCCAATGAGTTCTGAAGCATTTGACTGAATATGAGCATATAATATTGCCCGACAGACTTCAGAATTCATTCTGCTGATTTTGTCAGCAGTCACATCATCAATAAATACAAGGGAACCAGTTCCATTGGCAGCCATACATGCCCACGCCATGACACTACCACCACCATGCTTCACTGATGAGGTGGTATGTTTTGGATCATGAGCAGTTCCTTTCCTTCTCCATACTCTTCTCTTCCCATCACTCTGGTACAAGTTGATCTTTGTCTCATCTGTCCATAGGATGTTGTTCCAGAACTGTAATGGCTTTTTTAGATGTTGTTTGGCAAACTCTAATCTGGTCTTCCTGTTTTTGTGGCTCACCAATGGTTTACATCTTGTGGTGAACCCTCTATATTCACTCTTGTGAAGTCTTCTCGATTGTTGACTTTGACACATATACACCTACCTCTTGGAGAGTGTTCTTGATTTGGCCAACTGTTGTGAAGGGGTTTTTCTTCACTAGGGAAATAATTCTTCTGTCATCCACCACAGTTGTTTTCCGTGGTCTTCCGGGTCTTTTGGTGTTGCTGAGGTCTCCGGTGCGTTCTTTCTTTTTAAGAATGTTCCAAACAGTTGATTTGGCCACACCTAATGTTTTTGCCATCTCTATGATGGGTTTGTTTTGATTTTTCAGCCTAATGATGGCTTGCTTCACTAATAGTGACAACTCTTTGCATCTCATATTGAGAGTTGACAGCAACTGATTCCAAATGCAAATGCCACACCTAGAATCAAACTCCAGACCTTTTACCTGCTTAATTGATAATGAAATAACGAGGGAATAGCCCACACCTGTCCATGAAATAGCTTTTGAGTTGATAGTCCCATTACTTTTGGCCCCTTAAAAAGTGTGAGGCACATATAGAAACCGTTGTAATTCCTACATCGTTCACCTGATTTGGAGTACCCTCAAATTAAATCTGAAAGTCTGCAGTTAAAATCACTACTTGTTTGTTTCATTTCAAAGCCATTGTGGTGGTGAATAGAGGCCAAAATATGAAAATTCGGTCAATGTCCAAATATTTATGCACCTGCCTGTGTGTGTGTATATGTATGTGTGTATATATATATATATATATATATATATATATATATACACACACACACACACACACATACTTTAGTACATTTACTACTAATATTATATATAAATGAACTCTGACTTCTGTTCATGCTACTTTAGACAAGGAAAATGCACATGTCCCTTTCCGTCACACTGGATGTCCCACTCAGTCAGTCAACAAAACAATTTTATTTTTGTACAAAGAACAAATACACAAATATTTACATTAATATAATAAACCATTGGGTCTGCTTATCCTGCAAAGGAAAAATCAGAGCCCAGCCTGGTCTAATTTCATGGAAGTTCAAAGTTATGTAACCTCAGAGAGATTTTGTGTTTTGTCCCGTTCTGTCACAAGTACATACTGTAGTATTTGTTGCAAAAAAAAAAATTTAATTTTTTCTTCAACTTTTATTTTACTACCATCTACTTTGAGCTTTCACTAATTTATGATAAAAGTAAGTTCTGGATTCATTATTGAACCTTATTCATGGAATGGAACTTAATTTAAAATGTATCCAAACGTCCCACTCCGTCACATGGAATGGCCAAATACAGGAAAGCACCCAATTATGCGAGCACATTAGTTATTATCACATCAGCATATAGTAATACACAAAGTCTAATAGTCACATGAATTTCAACTTGCTAATACTTTAGTACTACCTCTATCATTCAATAGAATTTCCACTTATACATACAATTACATGGTTTAGTTTTAGGTTTTCAATAAGTCATAATAGTGAAGGGATATTGGGAATACTTTATTACATATTTCTCTGTTAAAAGTTTTTGGGGCAAAGTGCACCTACAAATGTGCAGTTCTACTGATGTGCAACTGTACGATGCAAAATGTGTCCCATTAGCTGTATACTATGGGATACTAGTGTGAACTGCTGCAAAATTCAATAGGTCTATGTATCAAGACAAATATGGAGGATACAGTGGAACATTTGCACTCTTTCCTCCATATTCAACAGTAAAGCATCCTGAGACTATTCATGTGTGGGGTTGCTTCTCAGCCTAAGAACACAGCCATGAATAAAGAATGGTACCAAAACATCCTCCTAGAGCAACTTCTCTCAACCATCCAAGAATAGTTTGGTGACAATGCCTTTTCCAGCATGATGGAGCACCTTGCCATAAGGCAAAAGGGATAACTAAGTGGCTCAGGGAACAAAACATCCAAATTTTGAGTCCATGGCCAGGAAACTCCCCAGACCTTAATCCCATTGAGAACTTGTGCTCAATCCTCAAGAGACGGGTGGACAAACAAAAACCCACAAATTCTGACAAACTCCAAGCATTGATTAGGCAAGAATGGGCAGCCATCAGTCAGTATGTGGACCAGAAGTTGATTGACAGCAGGGCGAATTGCAGAGGTCTTGAATAAGAAGGGTCAACACTGCAAATATTGACTCTTTGCATAAACTTAATGTAACTGTCAATAAAAGCCTTTGACACTTATGAAATGCTTGTCATTTTACTTCAGTATACCATAGTAACATCTGACAAAAAGGTCTAAAGACACTGAAGCAGCTAACTTTGTGAAAATCAATACTTGTGTCATTCTCAAAACTTTTGCCCATGGCTGTATGTTGCTCTGCAATGAGATATGGAAATGGAGAACTTTAGTATAATGACGATACAGAAGGTGGCGCTCTAACAACCATGTGGATGAAGTAAGTAAAATACACTTTTTAATTTATATACATGGAGGAAAATATAACGAACAGATTTATTTCCATTAATAACAATAATTTTTTTTTTAAATAATTAGAAATGAAAAACAGATTACATATATATTCAGTAAAGTGTCAGCATGCAATCATGGATAATCATAAGTCCATACAGATCTCTCGGTGCTGCAGTGGGATAGCTAAATAAGCAAGAAAAGCTGCTGGGCTGGAGAGCTCGGCACCACCGCAGAGTACTTTTCTCCGACCATGTAAAGATATCCACTTTAGTGTCCATACTCCTGAGCATGAAGTTCGTGCAACTCGTTTCGGTAAAGAAAAAATTAACAAGTCCACCTCATTGGTCCCACGAAAGGATAGCAGCTCCTGTACTCCACTGACGCGTTTCGACTCTTAAAAAGTCTTTAGCAAGGTGTCTTATCAAGTCTGCACCTTGATAAAGACTTTTAAGAGTAAAAACGCGTCGGTGGAGTACAGGAGCTGCTATCCTTTCTTGGGACCTCAGAGGTAGACCAGCTACAATGTGGAGGTGATTTGCCCTGGGACTCTTGCTCATATGCTGTCTTAGTGCCTTGGTTAAGGCCCAAGTTGTACTCTTTTTTTTTTTTTTTAACTGAAACGCTTTGCACGGACTTCGTGCTCAGGAGTATGGACACTAAAGTGGATAGCTTTACATGGTCAGAAAAAAAGTACTCTGCGGTGGTGCCAAGCTCTCCAGCCTGGGACCTTTTCTTGCTTATTTAGCTAGCCCACCACAGCACCAATTACTGGTGAGAGACCTGTATGGACTTATGATTATCCATGATTACATATATATTCAGTAAAGTGGCAGCATGCAATCTGTTTTTTATCTTTGACATTTTTTAATTGTTATTACTGGAAATAAATCTTAGTTTAGGACTCAATAATGTCCTCCGTGTATATAAATTAAAAAGTGGATTTTTGTTACTTCAACCTCACGGTTGTTAGAGCACCACGTTCTGTATGGTCATTATACTAAAGATTTGCATTTTTGGGGAATTAGTGCTTTCCTTAGGTACAGGGGAGGCTGCCTTATCCATGTTTATTACGCACATTTAGGTGTATATAACGTTTATTTGTTGTATGGACATGGAGAAGTAAAGAGGTGTCAGCAGAGCTAGGGCTTGCCCTGGGACTACACTGCTCTCTCCCATACTTTGTACTCTCAAATCCTTTGCCACCACTAAGGTGCAGGAGGTTAGTTTCATTCCATTTTTGACTCCAGTTCCCTTTTATATCATTAAATATTAAACATGGAGACACAAAAAAGGAGCACTGTGGCCCTATGCATGTTAGTGCACAGATTTCCAAAACAAGGATAACAACTAAAAATGGATACGCTCTGCCCTTTTGTTTCTTCTTTATAATGTTTCTCGACTAAACCGCTTAGTGAAACTGCACAACAAGGGTTTTCTTCACTCCTCCAACTTCCATTGGCCAGAGAAAAATGTCTGCTCTGGCCAATGCAATTATCGTGCTCTGCAAACATAGTATTTGATACCAGATAAAAACCTCTTGGCCCATCTATTCTGCTTCCCACATTGGTGGAAATAACTAGGCACAGCAATTCAAATCGGTAACGTCACCAAAGAGAATTCTACCCCACACCTCAGCTATTTTCCACTCATCAGTGAGGTCCTAAATGTCACACAAAATACCAAAACTATAGATTGTGGCAAATGCATGAAATCATATAAGCAGAATTACACATGCAACTCCTGCGAAAAAGGCCAAAATAAGAAATGCACAGAAAGCTCTATGCATTTGAAATAGGAGTTATGTTTTGGCGCATGTTTGGTTGGTGAGTTGATATTCTCAGTTGCTTATATTGTTTGATAAAAGTAGTATGGTGGTAATGCTGGCAGGCTGATGTCATTTGTTGGCATACAGATCTCATCATTCGATGCATTTCAGACGAATAGCAAAAACAAAGAGGAAGTCCTTGTTTTAAGTGTGTGTCTCTCTGGGGTAGGTAATATAAATTGTAAGCTCCACTGAGGCAGAGTGTCATGTAAATAACTAATTATTCTATGTAAAGTGCTGGGTCATTTGTAAGCATTATATGAAAAAAGATAAATATAAGGAGACAAATGAAAACTTAGGTTAATCAAAATGACTTTTGGTTTGCAACAGCCCAATCAAAGCAGTAAGGTCATGGTGCAGAGTGTTGCATGCTTATACCTGAAATCTGATGATTGTCTCTGGGATTCTTCCTGATCGGGCCATTAATGCTGAAATGGGAGGCACTTATAAATGCATATGCAAGCTGTGTTCCAAAAAAGCATGGCAGTGCAGACGTGCATTATTTTTAAGATGACTCATGCACTGTGTGGACACAGAGATAGCATGATCAATGTGTGGTGGCAAAGAGCTGACATAACTAGTGTGTCGAAGAGAGGGCATACTTGTGGTGGCACTCAAAAAGCTGCATATTTCATGTTTGAGAACACAGAGATCACATAATTAATCCAATGGGGGAACACAGACACTATAGAGACACACCGAGACCCTATAAATGTTGGGGAACAGAGCTTCTGTCACTAAAATGTGGAGGCCAAATAGAGATGAGATAATGTGTAGGGACTGTACAAGGACACAAGGTTACATGCTGGATTGGACCCGGGCTAATCTAATGACATGTTTATACTTCCATATACTACTCCTGACTCTCTAGCCATTTTATTTGTGTCATTTTACTAAATAGAGTAAAAGAAAAAAAAAAATAGGCAATGACACACCCAATGTATAGTTATGTCACTCACCTAAACAGCTGTCAGCTTAGACAATTACCTCATGCAGCATATCAATGCATAGGATGTGCTGACTAAACTACACATATTCTATGTAAAACAGCAGAGGAATATTTTCCTGACATCATGAAATGATCACTGACCAATAGCTATGACAATAAAATTATTGATAAGTTTCTAAGGGAAGACTCCTAGTCCAAGAGTGACAAAATAATTTCTCTTACCTATCAATAAATTGATCGATCACAACAATATCTCCAGGTTGGATCTCTTCTCTCAGTGATCCACAAGCTGTTGTTACCAGGATATGAGTACATCCTTCCATCTTCAAAGCCCAAATATTTGCACGAAAGTTAATATTTGTTGGAGCAATTGTATGTTGCCTGCCATGCCTGTAACAGAGCGCAAAAGCAGAATAATATTAGGAAAACGCAGCAAGAATAATCTGGCCACCAAGTTTAGTTTTTCTTTTGTTGTCTGTAACGAAGGTAACATTTGTTTTTGTTTTTTATATTAAAAAAAAAAAAAAGAGTAACTTTTTTATTCTCCCAGAATGACAAATACTATGAATAAAAAATATGAATAATGAACATTTTGGAATATTGTTAACTAATTGTGCTCATATACAGGCTGAACTGACTGCATAGCCTTAGCACCAAGTGACTGGAACCATGTCCTATTTAGCCACACAAGCATAAAGAGCAGCTAGATCTTAGAGACTCCAAACATCATGGCCACATGAAGACCACATACATTGGTAGATTGTGGTTTGTTCAGCCAAATTTTCCACTGGCCCCAACTGTATCTTATTCTAAACAGAGGTTCATCAAACCTGGTGGCCATACTAGTAAGTCATCAGGAGGAAAAAAAAAAACACAAAACACACACAACCTGCACAGGTCCCACTTGCAGCTAAAGAAATTTGCTACCACCACCAGGGTTTCAACCAACCAACACTGCAAGATATTGGAACTACTGTATATTTGTGGAACCACAATGGCTACAGAATCAGCGGCAGAACCATCTTATTCCATTCCCATATAGTTCAAACTTTGAGAGAGAAGCTGTTCTAAACACACAAATATTACTGAAAATTGCCAATAGGGTTGAAATATTAATTATACAAAATTGCCCATAGGGTTGAAAATTACGGATTATACTCACCGATAATTATGTTTCTTCGAGAGACTCCATGTCAGCCATTATGCTGTGTTATGGACTCATCCTCCTAGGTTTAGACTAAAAAGCTTTTTCCAAGAGACTGCCCACCTGGTGTATATATCCTAGCTCCTCCTCTTCCCCCTTGTCTTTTTGTGTCTCCCAGTACTCAATTCCTGGAAAAAGCACAATTCGGGGGATTCTATAGGCTGCCATGGAGTCTCTTGAAGAAACAGAATTATTGGTATAATCCTTTATTATATTATTCTTTCCTCCATAGCAGCCATTACGTTGGGATATACCAAAGCAGAATACAGGGAGTGACAATAAATACTCAAGACTTCAAGATATATACTTATACCAGTGCAATTTATTTAAAAAAAAAAAAAAAACTGCTCCTTGAAGAACCTGACTTCCAAGTGGGCATCCAAAATATTTGAAGCATAGTGATTTGAGAATGTATGTATAGAGGACCAAGCTGGTGCTGTACAGATGTCTTTACCGATGCCTGAGCTTTTATCAACTCATGATGTCGATACTGCCCTGGTCAAGCAAGTCTTAAGGTACCTTATGCCCTTCTTTCTGATAACAAAGGCAATTCATTTTCTAATCCATCTTCTGATGGTCTGTTTAATTGGTACACAAACTTTCTTTATTCCTGCTGGAAGAACCAACAAGCTCTTTATTTCCAGAAATTCTTTCACTCTGACTAGATAGTTAGCAGTTCGATATTGCTCTGACAAGATCTAACATAAGCATTTTTTTTTTCCTTTTTGTCATCCTTAGGTTGAGGGGAAAAAAAGATGGTAGCGTGATTTCCCAATTCAGATGGAATGAGGATATTACTTTCAGCAAAGACTGAATTAGTTTTTAAATTTGTACTCAGGCGTGTTAACAACAGGCCTATCTTTTTACTATGACCTGGAAAACTTGTGTATTCAGCTCCCATTTTCCCAGAGGGACATGCTTTCTGCTGTAAAAGTCTGCTGTTATATTTCTCTATCTGGCACCTGGCGTGCTGATAGGGAATTCAGGTGTATTTTTGCCGGGATGTAGTTGAGATCCCAGCGCACAGAACGCCGACGTTCAGCATCCTGGTGCCGGAGTCCCGTCAGGTGTGAGAATGCTGGCACCAGCATCCAGGCACCTGCAATCCCGGCTGGTAAATATGAGGGTTAGGCTGCAGGGAGGGACGGTTAGGGTTAGGCTTCTGGAAAGGTAGGTCAGAGTTAGGGGGAGGGCTAGGGGTTAACCCTAACCTGCAGGGATTCTGTCGGATGTCGCTGTCGGTAATCGGACTGCCAGCATCCCGACCACTGGGATCCCATACTCAACCCCTTTCAGCCCATGCACTGATCCTGTTACTTTTGTTCATTAGAAGCTAGCTTTTGGTACCGCCCTGGCAGTCAAGTAGGCCACCACTGCCAAGTTGTTTGGGAACACTTTCAGGTGAGCGCTCTCAAAGTGGTCCAGAGGATGACTTACTGCTGTCCATAGTGCTTTCATTTCTTGCAGGTTTAAGAAAGCGCTCTCTCTTGGGGGGGGGTCCAACATCCTTGTACTACGTGCTGTAACAGATGTGACCCCCATCCTGTCGCACTTGCATCTGTTGTATATATCAGGTACTGTGGCTGTGACAGCGAAGTTGACCTGTTTTCCACCAAGTCAGAGACATCTTTGTGGATTGTTCCAGCTGTACCTAGTAGTATAGGAGGCAATATTTTTGGACTGCACCTAAACATATGGCATGTAGTTTTCTCATTCACATCTCGCTCATGGAACAATATCTATAGTTGAATATACCATACACAGTAGAAGAAGCTCTGTGCACAGCTGGCTACTATCACAGACTTGCACAAAGAGTGTGATTGCATGTTTTTAAAGTATTTGCCTGTGTGCCTATAAACTATTTGTGCCGTACTGGTGTTAGTTGGATATTTTTCTAATTCATGATCCAGTAAGGATTGGAGTAACTCTGTTGTCCGGTCTAGTCTGTTTTTTTACTAATTCCTCTGATTTCCCAGAGGCCAGTACATCATTATCAAATAGGCAACACCTTTAAAGATTTATTGGTGAAGACAGATGTTACTAACAGATTCCCTGATACCGTGAAGGGGTTTCTTACGGTTGCTACCGATGTACTAATTGCACAACATGTAGATAAATGCAGAGTGGTGATACATTCTTTCATCCCCACTTGGGGAAACCTTTGAAGATTACCCACTTTGTAACTACAATATATGTGGTATACCCAATTACATGCCCGTACAGTAAATGCTAAGTAGGGAAAACAGAATGCATGTTCAAAGAAAGAATCGCAGTACATAGAAGTGCCATTCGTATTGCTTTGAAAAGGGCAGATCCATAGATTGGGGACTTTGGGCCCGATTCAGCAAGGAACACAATGTGCGCATGCACTCTCGGCCGCTGCAAATATATAATAATCAGTTTTACACATCTAGAGCCCGTATTCAATTAGAAACGAAAAGCCGAGATCCGCAAAAAAAATTGCTGATTGCGACTTTTCTTCGTATTCAATTCCATTCGCTTTTCACGTACGCGAAAATGCAATGTAATAGGCAAAAAAGATTTGCACTTTTTTTTTCTTCATAGGTGGAGAAAATAAAGTGCAAAATTGCTATTTTGGGGTGCAAAGGTGGGGAAACCACTCAGCACCCTTGGGACAGCCCCCCAAAGGAAAACTGAATCAAAAAAGTATCGCGGTCGCAAAACTAATAGAATACGGGCTTAAACCTGGTCTAATAGAGCGATAATTAACGAGCACCCAGAAAAATGTAACTGCAAAACTGGGCGCTTATTAATTGTCACTGCCCACGCAACAATTGAATCGCCCTATAGGAGGGCAGACACTCTCTTGGCTGTATCCACAAAAAGCAGTATCAGGCAATGCAACAGTGCCTAGTACAAACGGAGGGCCAAAGGCAGCTCCTTTTCCCCGATGCTAGGTCATTTTTAAGGTCTCGTAGACCGCCCTCAAGGCATCCTGGTCTAGCTGCTTCATACATCCCCTCCGGCTTAGTATGGGGACGGTTTCTGACTCGAGTTCTCCGGAGCTCACTGGGTTGACCGGTGACTCTGACTGGCCGTAGCTGCCGCGCACCCAGCCTTCAAACACTCAGGCCCTGATTCAGACCCGCTTGCAAGTGCATAGCGCTCGTAAGCGGGTCGATGGTGGCCCATTGTGCGTGTGCGAGCCCCGGAGCGAGCGCAAAAAGCACTCGCTCCGTGGCTCACTACAAAAGGGGCGGCTGTTGATGTTGATCGACAGCTCGCCCCGTTTTGTAGGCATGGCCGGGGGGTGGCTTCACAAACGAACGCCTGCCATTTGAGGGCGGCCCCACTGACATCACCAGTGATGTCAGTGAGAAAGCTTCCGGCTCTATTAGAGCCAGAAGCTCTCTGGGGCTTGCGACCACGAGACCCTACCACAAGGGTCTCGTCGCAAGCTCGATGGTCTTGACCATCGCGACCCTCATCCTGGCCGCTCACAATAGGTGTGGGTGGTCACCCACAGCTATGCAAGCGGCCAGGAGGCCACAACTATAACAACCAGCGCCCGCCCTGATTCAGAGCGCGCGCTCACTTTTTGCGAGCTCCTCTGAATCAGGCCTTCAGAGTGATATCCCCAGGATGCTTTCCATGCCACAGACTGCGGCTCCATGAGGCATGGAAAGCATATGGTTCTATGGATCAAAAGATAACAAAACTTCCCTACACCAGGCTTTCTAGGAGACAGGAAGAAAAACAGAAAGGGGGAAGAGGAGGAGCTGGGATATATACAAAAGGTGTGCGGTTCCTTGGAAGGCTTCCAGTCTAAAACTAGGAGGATGGGTCCATAACCCGACATAATGGCTGCCATGGAGGAACGAAGAATAAATATACATCACTATACAAAATTGCCCAGATAAACGCCAGAGGAAAAATTAATTTTTTATGTAGCTTATGAACAATGAAAGTTACCTTGCAAGCAGCACACATTCAACATTTTTAATCTTTCCCAGAATCAAGGCATCTGATGGCTTAAAAAGAAAAACAAACAAGGATTATTGTTTGCAAAATCGCAATAAATTACATATACAATATGTTTTGCATGGAGCAGTTCTGTCTCTTATTGCAGTGTTGTCAACTCACAGCCAGAGCCAAGCATACATAACTACAGGTATTTGTGTCATACACATGTTTCTATAATCTCCACTTGTGACCGGAGGTATGTGGCTGGGATGTAATGGGGCGTTCTCATGTAGGCAAAGATCAGATAGGGTGCACCAATGCACACATTTCCAGGCATGGTCTCTTGCACACTGATGATGCTTGCAAAGAGGTGTACAACTCTGCATACAGCAAACATTTATTCTGTGCACAAAAAGTGTGGACATCTGCGGCTGAGTTGCAGTCAAATGTGTATCAGGCCCTTTTTGTGAAAACGCAGGCACTGTATAAGCAGCAACAGCTTGGTTCACTTATCTACATATACTCCAAAATAAGAGCCACATCACTGACTTATGAATATGACCAATAATAAATTTAAAGTTTCAATTAAGAGTATTTACACATTATAATGAATTATCACTTCATCCTCCCAATATACTTTCAAATAACTTATTTTTGTTGCATAAAAACTTAGTAGATGAAAATACATCCTTTTTGCCTGGGCAACTGAAAGTTTATGTAGTACATAAACTGAGTCTGCCCACATTAACACACTGCTATGTGTAGGGTGCCATCACTCACACTGGCATGAGCATGAGGCACCACAGGGATAATGGACTAGTCTTCTCCCCACTCCAGGACACAGACAACTCATTCGGGTGAACAGGAAGGCGAGTAATAATTCAATTGTTTTTGGGCATGCAGTCTCCAGTCTAAAGTGACTTGGATCTATTCAATTGTTTACGCTAAAGGGAGCGAGTGCCACGGGCGACCATTGTTTCTGCTCATACCCTCTTGAGGTGGCGAGTAGAAATACGTGAAAAGTTGGTCTTTTGGGAGCGTCTAAACCCGATAAGTAATGGGCGACACTCACACCATCTGCAAAACAATTGAATATCGCCTGTCGGGTCTAAGAAATTCCCCCCTAAGTATAAAAGTAGCCCAATATATAAACTAGTAATATGGACCTGGCATTTGCTGGGTCAAATGCTCAGCATTGCAGGGCTTTTTTTCCCCTTATCCTTCCCATCTCCCCCTCCCCAGTTCACTCCCCATGTCTCTCTCTTTTATTATCTCCTCGCTCTCTCTCATCTCTGTCACACTCTCCCACTGGTCTCTCTCTCTTCGCTATCCCATTTCTCTATCTTCAGCACCTGTGTTTGTCATCTCCCCCAGTCTGTCTTGCTTTTTGATTTCTGTCTGCCCCACTGTCCCTCTCTCTCTCTCTCTCTCTCTCTCTCAGATGGGTGGGACTTGCAGGAGGGCTGTGCGTGTGATTGGGAGTCACATGGTGGGGATAGGGTGGGCACGGGCTCCAGGTGCTGGCAGGAGGGAACAGTCCTACTTACATTTGTTTAGTGCTGGGGAGAGAAAAGGAGTATGTGCCTGTCAGGAAGCCTGTAAGAGCTGTGAGGAGACGGAGGGAGGAGTCCTACCTCTAGCACTCTACTGTGCTTGTGCTAGACCAGTGGTTCTCAAACTCGGTCCTCAGAACCCCACATAGTTCACGTTTTCCAGGTCACTCAGCAGGAGCACATGTGTAATCATTATTCACTGACACATTTTAGAAGGTCCACAGGTGGAGCTAATTATTTCACTAGTGATTCTGTAAGGAGACCTGTAAAACATGCACTGTTTGGGGTCCTGAGGACAGAGTTTGAGAACCTGTGTGCTAAACTGACACAGTAGGTATTATGTAATAGATATTGATAATATTTTTATGAATGACGCTCTTGCTAAACAAGTTATAAAAAAAAATCAGTATTCAATATTTCAAGGACTCACCTGATGAGGTTCACCATGACGTGGTATGTGGGCAAACATATTTGGCCAAACATGTACTATGTATCTTATTATAAAACCATGTTAATTGTTGGAGTTTATTATATATATTTTGATAATCAGTATTCTTAGTGCTTAGAGTGTGTATTTGCATTTTTCCCCCTTTTTTCGGCATTAGAACTACAGGTCTCAGCATGGTATCACCTCTTATATTTCAATTAGAATGTGCAGCCCAGCCTCCCATTTTTCCTACATATGTGTGTGTATTTAAGGTAAAGCTGAAAGCGAGACCCCTTCTCCTGGGCTAGGACTCCTCCTACCTGCCACAGGTAATTAGAATAGGTAATTGCATTGCAGTACACATATTTAATGGGCACTATTAAAGTCCTAGATACATTTATATAATGTGTCAGTATTAGGGATGAAAGGGACCCACCGGATGAGGTTCAACGTGATGTGGTAGGTGGGCAAACATCTTTGTACTAAGAACCTTATTATAAAACCATGTTAATTGTTGGAGTTATATGTACATATAAAATAATATTTTGATAATCAGTATTCTTAGGGCTTAGAGCAAAGGTTCCCAAACGCGGTCCTCAAGGCTCCCCAACAGTTCAGGTTTTAGAGATATCCATGGCTGATCACAGGTGACTTAATTAGTACCTCGGTCAATTTGATTTAATCACCTGTGCTCAGCCATGGATATCTCTAAAACATGAACTGTTGAGGAGCCTTAAGGACCGCATTTGGGAACCTCTGGCTTAGAGTGTGCATCTGCATTTTTAACCCTTTTTTCAAGTTATTAAAAATGTAAATAAATGAATAGGTGCATACATTTAACATTTTCTGTGAGGTTCACGAATTGGTAAATCCACTGTTTCTCAACTTTTATGAACCCAAAAGCAATAAAAAGAGAATCCCAGGCTTTTAAGATTCCATATTTTCAAAATAGGAATCCATACCTTGCCTTTTTTAGGGTGCCAAATGCAGTAAAGCAGTTCTAGTACCCCATCTCTCCTATGTACGTTAATCTACAATTAGTTCTAAATTTTACAGAGCTGTCGGACTAGACAGCCATTATAGATTTTCTACGTCCTGGACACCTTGAAAAAGACCACCGAGTTAGGGGTCGAAACGCGTCGGTGAGGGAAGGTGGATACCCGATTTTGACGGAGGTTATTCCTATCCTGACGGCTGTGGATAAGATCGCGTACCAGCAAAGTGCCCGGGACTGATGCTGGAGAGACACACTATACGCTCATTTGAGGTTTTCACCTCTCAGCCTTCTGGTAATTACATACCTCTGCCTTTTGAGGACTATCCATCAAATGGATGCTGCTATTTTGTATTGTTTTATTTTAATGTGATTAATTAAAATTGTCCATATTGTGCTTCACTATTTGCACATTTGTTCTTCCTCTTTGTGTTGTTGTGCCTATGAGCATATTTCTACAGGTCCATAAAGGGACTGGCTACCAGCTGTACCCCCTGCTCAGTTCTCTGCTGACTGATGGGATAATTAGTGGGATATTTCTCCCTAATTGTGAATTGTAACCAAGCGCAGGTTATGTGACTTATTTTCTTTTTTGCTGTTGTATATTGGTGGAGGTGTGGGGATACCTCTGTTTGAGTGTCACTTACCAGCTGCAAGGGTTTCTGTGCGCACATATCCACTTTCTTTCTCCTATTATCTACTGCATTATAGATTTTTGTTTATTATTGCTTTTAGACACAAAACTAGAAGCGGGAAACCAGTAAAGACCATCACCAGATTATGATATAAGATCTATGAGAAACGTGCAAGCTTTTAGTAGTCAGTAATTCTTTCATAGAAGTTACTACACATAATAAAAGCTTGTTACACTGGTGGAATTATAGTAAACACAAGAGAAAAAAAGTGTGTCTGCACAGATCTACAGGTTATTCATATATTAAACATTTATACACTCATCCATTCCAATCCACTTAATGTCGAGTTACAAAGAACTCATTCTGTCCAATTATATATTAGGTGGAGGTGCACCCAGGAATAAATCAATCAATACATATAGAAAGAAGAAGTAGTATTGCTATATGGGGTTTTCACTGGATGAGTAATATTTATGATTCACTTGATTATATTAGAGGTCCAGATACACAAAGTAAATAAAATATAACCTTTATTATTATCACTAAAATAACCAACTATTTATTCATATTCAGTGTTATCAATATTTGTTATTTTTTATTAATTTGTTTTTTAATTTGTTTGTTTTATTTGTTTTAAATCAAAAAAGCCAGCGAAGTATCATGATTCAAAGTGTTGATTGGATCTGTGTGAAGTAAAGTGATTAAAAAAAAAAAAAAAACATTCACTTGTGGTATACTTTTATTCCATAATGGAAAATATAAAATATCCTGTGATGTGAATCCCATTGTATATTGATGTAAATATATAAGCATATTTAATCAAATAATATCATATCGTGGAAGGTACACTGTAAGGGGCATATGTATCAAAGCTTGATGTGAGATAAAATTGTGAAAAATATATCACCAACCAATCAGCTTCAAACTATCATTTCTTAAACACAGCCTGCAAAATGTAAGTTAGAAGCTGATTGGTTGGTGATATATATCTCACATCAAGCTTTGATACATATGCCCCTAAGGGTAGATAATAACCACTCAGGATTGTATATTTAAAGGGAGCCTATCTAAATTGGCCAATCTATGATAGCTCCGTAAAATAAATTCAATAGTTGGATCTGTATAATCTTATATCACTGAGAGTAAAGGCCCCCATACATCAGCAATTGATTGCAGCAATCGTGCAATTTGCAATCGATTGTGTATAAAAAATCTTTCCCTTTTTCAATCTATTGTGGCAATTCTGCAATCGATTGAAAAAGGGAAAGATTTTTATACACAATCAATTGCAAATTGCACAATTGCTGCAATCAATTGCTGATGTATGGGGGCCTTTACTGGTATACTCAAAAATATATAATAATAACAGGATGTTCCATATCTAAATTGATAAATTATAGGCTGTAAAGATGTGTGGCATTAATGTATCTTCCAAAATTACCTTGCACTCTGTCTCTGCTTGTTTAAATAGTAGCTATGGTGTGTTGCAAGTTACTATGATTCAGCAAAAAATCATTCATAATGCAACAAATAAACTGTCAGTCATCTTCCTTCACACAGGAGAATTGTTACTATTTATAATAATCTTTCAGACAATCTTGTCACTAGAAAATTCACTCATATAATCAAAGCCATAGCTTGTTCTACATACAGCAGTACTATATAATGGCAGGGTGCAGCCCCTATTTACTGAGGAGATGAATATACCAGGATGTCCCACTGATTCGTTATAATTGGAACAATATGCCTATACCAGCTGGTAATATGATAAACCACATTAGAAATCTTTTAATATTGTTGTTGATAAGGGCAGGTGTTCTCACTCACACTGATGAACTCTAATAAATTATTAAATGTTAAGGCGCCCATACATCAGCAATCTGAAAACCACAATTGAACAATTTGAAGATTTATTGCCCAATCTAGCAATCTGCGCCCATACACTACAGATCTTTTTCAGTGATTTGCAGATCGATTGCAGCAAACACAGATCTGCCAATCTTGAAAGGCCCATCATTTTACTGGTAAAGGTCTGCAAATCTGCTGATCATCTCCATACACTAGCAATCTACTGCCTCAATCCATCTGTGAAATCCAACATGTTGAACAATCAGATTTAACAGTTCCAATCACTTTTTGGTTGCAATCTGCGATCTGTGAAGCCCATACATTGCAGATTTTTATACACAATCGATTACAAGTTGCAGAATTGCCACAATTGATTGCTAATGTATGGGGGCCTTTAGCTGTATTATTTGCAAGCACACACTTAATTAACACAGTTATTTCCGATTATAATGCAGTCAGGTGCATAAATATTGGGACATTGACAGAATTTTCATATTTTGGCCTTTATTCCCCACCATAATGGCTTTGAAATGAAACAAACAAGATGTGCTTTAACTGCAGACTTTCAGATTTAATTTGAGGGTAATTACATCCAAATCAGGTGAATGGTGTAGGAATTACAACGGTTTCTATATGTGCCTCCCACTTTTTAAGGGGCCAAAAGTAATGGGACAAACTAAACAATCCTAAATCTAACTTTCACTTTTTAATACTTTGTTGCAAATCCTTTGCAGGCAATTACAGCCTGATGTCTGGAACGCATAGACATCACCAGACGCTGGGTTTCATCCCTGGTGATGCTCTGCCAGGCTTCTACTGTAAATGTCTTCAGTTCCTGCTTGTTCTTGGGGCATTTTCCATTCAGTTTTGTCTTCATCAAGTGAAATGCATGCTCAATCGGATTCAGGTCAGGGGATTGACTTGGCCATTGCATAACATTCCACTTTTTAGCCTTAATAAACTCTTTGGTTTCTTTTGCAGTATGCTTCAGGTCATTGTCCATCTGCACTGTGAAGCGCCGTCCAATGAGTTCTGAAGCATTTGACTGAATATGAGCATATAATATTGCCCAAAACACTTCAGAAATCATTCTGCTTCTGCTGCTTTTGTCAGCAGTCACATCATCAATAAATACAAGGGAACCAGTTCCATTGGCAGCCAAACATGCCCACGCCATGACACTACCACCACTATGCTTCACTGATGAGGTGGTATGTTTTGGATCATGAGCAGTTCCTTTCCTTCTCCGTACTCTTCTCTTCCCATCACTCTGGTACAAGTTGATCTTTGTCTCATCTGTCCATAGGATGTTATTCCAGAACTGTAATGGCTTTTTTTAGATGTTTGGCAAACTCTAATCTGGTCTTCCTGTTTTTGAGGCTCACCAATGGTTTACATCTTGTGGTGAACCCTCTATATTCACTCTTGTGAAGTCTTCTCTTGATTGTTGACTTTAACACATATACACCTACCTCCTGGAGAGTGTTCTTGATTTGGCCAACTGTTGTGAAGGGGTTTTTCTTCACCAGGGAAATAATTCTTCTGTCATCCACCACAGTTGTTTTCCATGGTCTTCCGGGTCTTTTGGTGTTGCTGAGCTCTCCGATGCCTTCTTTCTTTTTAAGAATGTTCCAAACAGTTGATTTGGCCACACCTAATGTTTTTGCTATCTCTCTGATGGGTTTGTTTTGATTTTTCAGCCTAATGATGGCTTGCTTCACTGATAGTGACAGCTCTTTGGATCTCATATTGAGAGTCGACAGCAACTGATTCCAAATGCAAATGTCACACCTAGAATCAACTCCAGACCTTTTACCTGCTTAATTGATAATGAAATAACGAGGTAATAGCCCACACCTGTCCATGAAATAGCTTTTGAGTTGATAGTCCCATTACTTTTGGCCCCTTAAAAAGTGGGAGGCACATATAGAGACCGTTGTAATTTCTACACCGTTCACCTGATTTGGATGTAATTACCCTCAAATTAAATCTGAAAGTCTGCAGTTAAAGAACATCTTGTTTGTTTCATTTCAAAGCCATTGTGGTGGTGAATAGAGGCCAAAATATGAAAATTCTGTCAATGTCCCAATATTTATGCACCTGACGGTATGTGTAGGAATACTACTACGTCTTTCTATATGTATGGAATTATAGCAAAGCCTAGTATAATGATTTCATGGTTATCCTGCTGGTAGGTTATTTGTTGCCAGTTGTAAGTGGAGTTGTATTCCACAGCGCTTTGTGTTTATTGGAGGATCTGAAATTCATTATGTGCTCATTTTGGCGTGATTGGTTTTCCCCAATCCTAAAAAAATAGTGGTTCTACCTTAAATGTTTTGTCATAGTGGTTACATCTAATTTCACAATCCACAACACAACAGGCTCACCCAGAGGCAGCTGAATTACTAGCAGGTCTGGGGTGCTCACAGCCAGTCCTCTGTGTGTTTATACCCAGTCCAACTAAAGTCTCCATCACAAATCTAAGCAAACATTTTTTTGTCCAGTACCTGTTTGAGGAAGGAGAGCATTTATTATATGAAAAAAATAAGAACAAACAATTAGCAGCAACAGATGGTAAACACACCGTGCAAGTAAATTAAAACAGTCATGTTACATCCTGAGACAGCATTGCATTACTTCTTGGAGATGCACACATCACATACAGAGGGAGATGATATATTGTGTACGGCTTCAGCCATTACTTGTGTGGACCCGCCTCACTGCCGGATCGCGGTGATGCGGGTCCTCATAACGGCCGCATATATGATGTGGTTTTTTTGTAAGTGGGAGAGCGCTAAATCAACTGTCTGGTGATCTGCGCTCCCCCATCAGTGGCTCTCCTCTTCGATAGTGAAGTTCTTTCTGCGCATGCGCCACTGGTGGGTTTCCCAGCAGGCCCTGCGTGCGTGTGGTAGCGCATGAGCAGTTGCTGGGAGAGGCGCTGTGTGACCGGTGCCTGCATTGTCTGCGCAAGCACCCGTCTTTTTCCCCCCAGCAGCACCAGAGGTTTTTTTTATTTTTTAAATAACTATTTTTGTACACACAATCCCTGGAGGTCGAAGCAGGCAGCCAGGGACAATGCGGGGAGGAACAGCAACGGTAGCTGCAGCTGTCGGAACGCTTAGTGACACTGACCGTTCATACATATGCCTGCACATTGGCGCCCTATCTTGAGAATAGGAGCTCTGATAATGATGGGGGCGCATAGCGCCCCAGTCATTATGCACACATCTCCACATTACTACATGGGGCAGAAGTGGTATCAGTGCACATAATGGCCCTGATTCAGACCCGCTCGTTGCAGCAGGCAGCTTGCAGGGTCCGTGGGTGTATTTTTTTTTTGTCTCCAGGCCGCTCGCAAAGCTGTGGGTGCCACAGCGGACTGGAGACCGTCACGATTATCGCAACCATCGGGTTTGCGACGAGACCCTGGGATAGGGTCTCGGCTGCCGCAAGCCCCGAGTGGACTGTCTGCTCTAATAGAGCACTAGTGATGTCAGTAGGTCCTCCCACAAACGCTGCTTTTGTGTAGCCACCCCCCCTACCAGCCTACAAAACGGGGTGAGCTGTCACTCACCATTGACAGCCGCCCTGTCTTGTAGCGAGCCCCGCAGCGACTGAAGTTCAGTCGCTCGGCGGGGCTCGCGAATGTGCACGCCGGACGTGGCTCATGCGCAGTGGAAAAACATTGAGCCGCTTGCGAGCGCTGTGCACTCGCGAGCGGCTCTGAATCAGGCCCAATGTGCGCGGATACCATTTTTCACCATAACGCTGCTTCAGAAGCAGGAAGTGGAAGACAGCAGTCCTGAGGAATTTCAGCAGATACAAACTAAAGCTAGGTACACACTGTTCGATCCGACATATAATATATCGTTCTGATATAGATCGTGCAGGATGTATGCCCGATTTCGCATTAACGAGGGTCATTCATTGCATCGTCCCATCTGCTGTGCTGCACAGCGGATGGAATGATTTAATGAACAACCCGGTACTGTTACATGCAGCATGCTGCCTCCTGCTGATGGCACTATGTCACTGTATGGCTACCTCATGCATCAGGATATCCTCTCTCTCTCACTGTTATGTCCCTACAGTAACCAGGGGCCCCTCAGCATAGGTCTCCTATAATCCACAGTTTGTGCTCCATGCAGGACAATCACAAAGGTCCCTAGTCAGTATAGGGCTGGGACATATGTTGCACTGTGTGCCACCTACAGGTAGAACATTAGGGCCTAGAAGTCACAGCCCTTTCGGTTCCGTATTTACCCAGCAACCGCCCTCCTCAGACTCCCTTCCTGCCCATACATGAGGGGGCTCTGGCAGTACAGGTTGGGTCTCCCATATCCAAAATGCTTGGGACCGGGGGTATTTTGGATAAGGAATATTCCGTAGTTTGGAATATTTGCATATCATAATGAAATATCTTGGGAATAGGACCCAAGTATACACACAGAATGCATTTATGTGTTATATACACCTTATACACACAGCCTGCAAGTAATTTTATACAATATTTTCAATAATTTTGTGGCTCAAACAAAGTTTGTGTAAATACATAAAATTCAGTTATGTTTCATATACACGTTATACACAGCCTGAAGGTAATTTTATACAATCTTCTTAATAATTTGTGCCTTAGACAAAGTTTGTGTACATTGAATCATCAAAAATCTAAAGTTTCATTATCTCAGTCATGCCAAAAAAATTCTGTATTTTGGAATATTCCGTATTTCGGAATATTTGGATATGGGAGACCCAACCTGTAATGGCATATATAGGGCATAAGGGGGCCCTGTCATTGATGGCACAAAGCGGCATAGTGGTCTCATGGCATATGAGGGCTCAGATGGCATAAAGTGCACGAGGGAGGTGAGCTCTGAAATAAAATGGTTGTATCCTTACTGCAATTTTGGTCACTCCCCATGGCCACACCCCCTTCCGGGAATCAGAAAATAAACAGGCAGTAACCCTATCTTTTGTATAGTTACAATAGCTTAGCAGACATTCTGCATGTTCATGCTGTAGCTTTGTGATGACTGCTCATGCATCTTCTTGCACAAAACATTCAAATTTATACCAAAAGCTCTAAAAATAAAAATAAGAGTCTATTGCAAAGAAAATAATTTCTTAGAAATCCCTATTGTAAGAAATGACTTCCTGGAGTAGTCAAAGAAATACATTGAAAATAGGTGGAAGCCACTAAGTGCAGCTACCTCCTAAGCATTACATAGAAGAGGGAACAAACTTTATACACATACATGTTTTTACATTTACGATTTCTTACAAACTGTTCCTTTGATACATGCTTTTTATAGGTCTTTATGAAGATTATTTAAAAAGTGCAGTCTATTGGCAGGTAAGAAAATTATCTTGCATATTCATGTGGATGGTTCAAAGGATTGGCTGGCTTGTTCACAGCTTTACAGGCTGGAGGATAATAGTATGCAGCGATCTATAATTTTCCCTAAAAATCAGGAGCATTCAACACTCAGTACATGAAGAGTTAGCACAATATTAGAATGTTGTGCTGTACATAATTACACTGCGGGAGGGGGCATGACGCTGCATATGGGGGTGTGGCCAGGGACATTATCCAGAATAAGGGGCACAGCAGGGGGTGCGACTGTCATCGCATCATCGTGGTCCCGTCCCTCTGCTCAATGCCGAGATTAATGGTATTGTAAAACAGGGTCACAACCCCCCTTCCCCCACTGCAGGAGTGTGTGTGCGGGACTGCGCAGGGGTCCGGAGGTATGCGGACAAGTGGAGGCTGACTGGGAGACTTGCCCGATATTCCCATTCCGGGAGTGTAGGCAAGTATGATGTCAATATGCACGGATGAAAAAAATGCTGCATTCAACAATTGCAACAAATTTTGTACAAACTCATTCATTTCATTGAAAGGCGGGGGGAAGCCTAATTATCTGGAGAAAATAATGATTTATCATTTTTATCAGAATTCTAGAGGTAATTAAATTTCCCATTGCAAACAGAATGAAATATTGAAATTTGGGGGGGAGGGGGAATTAAATTAGCTGCTGCAATTTACCATGTGCTAAATGATTGTGACAAACTCGTTATAAAAAAATATATATATATATATATATATATTTTGTACGGGATGGTGGCGTTCGGGATCCCGACGGTTAGAATCCAGACGCCGGTATCCCAACTAGGATACCATCCTGGCGGCTCGAGGAGAGTATACCTAACCTAACCCTCCCTCCCTGGTGCCTAAACCTAATCTCCCCCCAGTGCCTAAACCTAACCCTCCCCCGTTAGTGCCTAACCATAACCCTCCCCTTAGTGCCCTCCCCTTAAGAAAAAAACAAACAAACAAACAAACATCCCAATGTTTTATTTAATGCAAACTACAACCACTACATATGTATATAAAAAAGGGGGGGACCACCCACTGAAGCAAATATATAAATATGCAACAACAGCATTACAAAAACATAATTCCACTTTTCATAATCTCTTTGTAGTGACTACTTTAACACCTGTCTGGGAGGAGGGGTGTCTTTCCTCTGAGACTTCCTTTTACTGCGGGGACACCCTGTGCTTCCACCAGAGCAGGTTGCAGAAGAGTATTAGGTCTTACATAACCCTGCCAGACACATCAAACTGCTTCAGTAGGCTAAGTAATCACATGTAAAACTCTACTGCCGCTGGGACTACCATGTGCCTTTATGTTGATGCACTATGCACAGTGGTATTTGTGTGGCAGTAGGTTCAAGAAAATAACCTAAACCCAAAGAAAGGTATGAAGGTGAGGTGACTAACTATTAGTTACTGTCAGGAAAACCTCAAGTGTTACCAAGTAGAAACAGGAGGGTATATTTACTAAATTGTGGGTTTTTAGAAGTGGAGTTGTTGCCCATAACAATTAGATTCTAGCTATTATCTTCCAGAAGGTGCCAGATAAATGATAAGTAGAATCTGATTGGTTGCTATGGGCAACAACTCCACTTCTATAAAACAGCACTTTAGTAAATATACCCCAGACCGTCAAGAAGAAATTAGACAAAACTGATGCACAACTAGGAGACAAAAATCACTTTTACAGCTAAAGGTTCTGCAATCAGTTGCTAGATATAAAAGGGCTGTCTTTTTCACATAGGAAATTGAATCAAATTAAATAAACCTTTAGTGTTGGTTTACTCAAAGCTAAGTTATGAATCATGAACCCAACATATTCATCTGAGGACTTTGTGCACAGAAACGTATTAAGGAACTGATCTGCTAATATAACCAACACTACAGTATTTACTCTCCGAGAACACCTAAAGACGAGATTTGTATGTGGCTGCCTAATGGGGCCCATACACTATCATTTCTGACCGGCAGATCGGTGTTTCTGATCCGATCGCGAAACCGGTCGGTAGGTGTACTGGGGGCCTTAAGAGAATGTGTGAGAATATCTCAGATGATATCTATTAGTAGCTTCACAGCTGGAAACCCTTCAATCACCAGCTGGCTAGTAACTCTCGTTAAGCAAGCAGACCGAAGATCGTTTACCAGAGGGACATATACATTGTTGAAGGCTGACACAGAGGAGTGAGAGCCCACCAAAGTTCCGTAACACTGTAAATGATATTGCTCATAACTGAGATTATACATTCTGCTTAATAAAGAAATAATGGTACACTACGTGACATTAGCTCGCAAAACAGAATTAATTAACTCTGCTGTTTAAAGACTCCTCTCATAATATAGTGTTGCAGTTCATGTGTATGTGTTTAACGTTATGTTTACATCCATTTGATGCTTTTAATTTGAGTATTACGAAATGTAATACCTTTTTTTTATGAATAAGGTCTGCACTTTTGGGATTACTATAAATAATACATTTTTCATTCTCCCACATATCAAGTACTAGTACAGGTCTGAATATTTCTTTCATACAGCTAATGTATTATGGGGGAGTTGTATTAACATCTCACTTATCTCTGTCCCTGGAGAGTTGTTACAATAACTCATCCTTCCGGTGATCTCTGTTCAACTGGATTGCACCAGCTTACTTTGTAATGACTACTGGGCAGCCATGTCGTGCATGTGCGAGATCAGGAAAATCTGTGACATGCACGAGGAACATCTGGAGGCAGCAGTGGGTCATAAGAATAGCAACATCCTCAGATGGCTGTGTGTGTTATTAGACAAGCAATGAAAAGCTCAGCTTTTCGTCACTCAATGGCCATGATGCTTCTCCAGCACCGCCAGCTATGTTGACGGCATAATTGAGAGAAGCCAAAAGGTGCCCGTGGACAAATTTCTGACTTCTCTATGCAACACTTTAAATATATTATGGAGAAGCAGTACAGTTTTTCGTCAGAAAAGCAGAATAAAGGGGTTATATCTGCTTGTCACCAGTGATATGTAGTTCTCTATATTGTGTGTTTATAGTGACCTCTAGTGGAAAACCTATATATAGCAAGCATTAAAAAATTACATTCCCAAGCTCAAACATTATAATCTAACAGTAAAATATTTAATACAGTAAAAAATAAGCGATGCAATTATGGTATCTGAAGAATATCTGCTTTATTAGTTGGTAATGATAATGAATAATTCAGTAACAATAAAATTCACACGCAAAAAAATTAGTATGACTCACTCAAAAAAAATGTGGTAAGCCATGTTTTGGGCGTAGAGAGCCAGACTGGGCAATAAGGGCGTGGCCTAATAGCGGGAGGCGTGGCCACACCCTTTTGGCGGAAAACAAAACAGAAAACATTCATGCTGAGGTGGGGGGCTGTGAGCCCTTCAACCACGCATAATTAGTATGATCGTTCCACCCCACAAGCAGCAAGGGGAGGGAGAGACAATCAGTGCCTGTCATTTTTCAAACACAGCCTGTAACTAGACAGTTAACAGCTGATTGGTTGGTACTTTATCTCCATCTACCTTCTCTCTCACCAAGGCTTAGGACAAGTTAGTATGATGACTTAAGAACTCTGGTCTCTGCTGAAACAAGAGGCTAAAGCTTATCAATTTGGCCTGGCATGGATTAAAAACAATATAAACATATTAGTTTGTACAGACCAAGTACTCCTTCTATTCAAACAAACCAAATCAGATTTCCCAAATGCAATAAAATGTAATCAATCAATAAGAGAAAATAAAAATAAATAAATTGGCAATTCATATACTGAAAAATCTAGGAAAAATCCTAGAAATAAGGAATTGGGCCTCCTAGATGTCATCTTTCATTGCAATGATAGTTTCCTCTTGAAAGCAGCACAAAACCTAGTTTTTTATGTCCAGCTGGTCAGAAAGAATTGTTGAGGTTTCTTTAGCAATGCTGCATCACAGAAAATGTACCAGTCCTATTTTTTTTTTAGGAACCATCATTTTAATATAACACAGGGATTACTAACAGTTCCCATGTGTTCAAGGGAATCTTTCATTTGGAATGCTTATTTGCCTAGAATTCTTACATGTGTAAAATAAAATATGTAGGCATTGGTGCATTGCCTAATATTTAAAAAAAAAAAATAGGTTTAGGGCCTAATCATAATATATTACACACAGTACAAACACAGTTAAGTGCCAAAAGTAATGGGATAGCAGTATGTAAAGGTAATGATATGTGGCGTCACCATACTTTGACGTCTTGGAAATGCCCACACGTGCATTAGTTGTAGTCGGACATCTCGTGAGTCAGAGTGAACGAACACCAGTTAGGCTGCGACATGATGTATTGTAACGCAGGGCGTGATAGTGGGCGACTAATGGATGGGACTTTCCATTTCCGAAGTTGTGCAGACATTCAACATTCCTCAAACTACAGTGTAATGTGTGTACCGGGAATACCTCATGGAAGGCATTACCACCCACCGTGGATAGTTCAGTGGCCAACACAGGTGCCTCATGATTGTGACTGGCAGAATCAGGCCAGAATTGTCCGTGGTAACAGACAAGTAACATCGGGCCAAAGCACATCCACATTAAATGCAGGTGGTACCAGATGAATATCCAGAAGGACAGTGCAGCCTTCTTTAGCTTCTATGGGCAAAGACTCACCAGAGTGCACCTGTTAACACTATGGGGCCCATTTATCATTAAATATATGCGGCTTATTCCCCAAAAACACCCCATGTATGAAGGAGGGATCGCAGCAGATATTTCCGATACCTGCTGCGATCCCTCCATTCCCGCAGGCAGCCGCAGCCCCCACAGGTTTCTATGGGGGATGTAATGCTGCCAGATTTACCAACATCCAGAATACATTATGGATATTGGGCCCCGCTGCTAACACCATCTGAAGATGGCGTTATCCCATTGTAGCCAATGGGCTACACGTCGCAGAACTTACCAAAAGGAGTCAGCGGGACTGCGCATGTGCAGTAGCCCTGACAGCACTCCGGGCACATCGCAGGGACGTGCTTCTTTCAGAGCCCGTCCCTGCATATTCCGGATGATACTTTCCGACGCTATAATCGCATCTTGCAACGCGATGATGGGTGGTAATACCATGCTCAGATCGCATTGCAATCATTAATAAATGGTCCCCTATGACACTAGACACAGCTCCACACCTGGGCTTGTGACGTCGCTAATTGGACCCTGGAGGACTATCAACATGTAATGTGGTCATATGAGTTTGGGTGTGGCGCAGACCCCATGGACCCCAGTTGTCAACAAGGCACCATGCAGGCTGGTGGTGGTTCCATAATGGTGTGAAGCGTGTTCACATGGCATGGGTTGGGTCCTTTGGCCCGTCTGAACACGTCATTGATTGGTAACCGGTAAGTTGCATTGTCTGATGACCATTTTTAGCCCTTCATGGACTTCATGTACCTCCACAATGATGGAATATTCCAGCAGGATAATGCACAGTGGCCCTGAATCAGGGCCTGTCTGTTTTTTTTTTAGAACAGCCTCCTGGCCGCTCGCATAGCTGTGGGTGACCACCCACAGCTATAGCGAGCGGCTAGGAAGATGGTCGCGATGGTCAAGACCATCGCGACCATCGGGCTTGCGACGAGACCCTTGTGGTAGGTTGGCTCTAACAGAGCTGAAATCTCTCTCACTGACATCACTCGTGATGTCAGTGGGGCCGGCTCCAAACGGAGGCGTTCACATGGGAACGCCTCCGTTTGGGCAGCCACTCCCCCGGCCCACCCACCAAAGGGGGCGTGCTGTCACTCAACATCGACAGCACGCCCCCTTTGGTACGAGACCCGGAGCGACGGCTTGCCCGGGTCTCGCACATGCGCACGACGGAGCTGGCTCCGTTGTGCGCATGCGCTCTGGGCCACCATCGACCCCGTTGCGAGCGCTCAGCGCTTGTGACCGGGTCTGAATCAGGCCCAGTGTCATCAGTCCCAAGTTGTCGAGGAGCATTCTGGAGAGTACCGACGAATGGTGTGGCCACCATGTTCGCCCGACATAAATCCAATCGAGCATTCATGGGAAATGGTGGAGAGATCCATTCGCACCCAAGATCCTGTACCTAAAAATATCAGGGAACGGTGGGAAACTATCCAGATGGCATGGGTCAACATGCCTGGAGAGGTCTTCCGTCCACTTGTTGAATCGATGTTGCATCGATTTGCTGCACTTCGCCGAGCCAGAAGGGGTCCTACACTATACAAGGCATCTGTCCCATGACTTTTGGCACTTCATTGCACATTATAGAACTGTAATATAAAATGAATTGCCAAAGGTAAGACTTTGGTGGGTTTCACAAACTTCATATACTATTTTTGTATGTTTTGCTAGTATTCTTGAAGTTATTAAAGTGTATAAAAACAAGTCTGAAACAGCAACTATTGCCTTCAATGACCCCATACCCACTTCTAATGAAACCTGTGTTTGGGAGCATTGCAGAAAAATTTATTTTCGAATGCTGCCTGCTCCCCTCATTTTGGTTTACCAGAAGTGAACATATTGGAGTAGCCAAAAAAGACCTCCAAAATGCAAATATCCAATTAACAATCACATATAAATGGCGTTGCATTTGTAATGCAGTTTCACTTATGTTTGTACTTTTTAATATAAAACAAACAGCAGTAGGTATAAGGCCATAAAACTGCACTAGGCATTCTTGCTACTACACCAAACACTCAATAATTGAGAATAACAATTTGCAATATGGCTACTATAGGGATTCAGATGAAATGGGATTGAAATACCGGTGGCTGTTTAGGCTCAAATCCCGACAGCGGTAGCCTGACAGGAGGAGATCCCGACAAAGGAAGGTAAGTATCTTAACCCTCCCCTCTCCCCCCCTGACCCTCCCTTGGTGGTGCCTAACCCTAAGTCCCCCCGGGGGTGCCTATACATAACCCCCCCTTCCCGCACCCTAAACCTAACTATCCCGTGGGGTGCAATACCCTAACCTTCCACCAGTGGTGCCCAATCCCTACCCCCCTCTCCCCCCTAACCCTCCCTGGGGGGTGCCTAACCCTAAGTCCCCCCAGGATGTGCCTAAACCTAACCCTCCCACCCCACCCCACCCCCCAGCGGCTCATACTTACCTGCCTCCAGTCTCTTACGATCGGGATGCCGATTGTTGGAATTCCGATGCCGATATCCTGATTCGTGCACAGATAGCGGCGTCCGCATTTTGCCTGGCGGGGGGGGTAATCGACCGCAGGCATTTCGTCCGCTGTGTTATTAACTACATCCCATTCAGATGTGTGCAGCCACAACTCTTATTGCAAAGGGACAACAACACAAACCCAGTGACACCTTAAAGCAAGTGATTGAGAAATCCTATGTATAAAGGTGCATACACACACAACGATTTTTTGAACGATTATCGTTAACCTATATCGTTTAACGATAATCGTTTGAAAAAATCGTTCGCTTTCTGAGTCAAACGATGAACGATTATTGTTCATGCGCGTTCACGTTTGTAGTTTCATGCGCGTTCACGTTTGTAGTTCAGTCAGACTTGTCAACTCAACGATTTTCATTAAGTTAATATGCAAAAATCGTTTGTAGTTCATAAAAATCGTTCATTACATTTAAATGAACATAGTAAATGAACAACTTTAGTAAACGATTTTAGTTCATTTTTTTCAAGGTAGAAAATCGTTTACTAAAATCGTTCATTAACTCAATCGTTGTGTGTGTATGCAGCTTAAGTGTTATGTATGAGGCTTAAGACTTAGTAGACAGTGCTAACACAAATACCATTCTCTTCTATTTTTCTTTTGGAAAGAAGTTCTACACCATTATATTTCGAATACCAAAGATCATCTAAAATAAAAAAAAAACATTACCTACCTAAACTTGAAAGAGATTTGAATTAGCTATACTGATATGACTAACTTTGAACATATGTATGTATTCAAAATAAAGTTTTCAGTGATTATTTTAAAAAATTTAATTTAACTATAAAACCTAAAATATTTAATATCCCAAAATATTACAATTATCGAGACAATTTGTGAAAAAGTGATACACAAATCCCAACCTTCAACGTACACAATTCATATATGGAGTCACATACTAAAACTATGCTAAAGCTGCACTAGTGCAGGAGCTCCCTCAACCCCAGACGAGCTCTGTGTGCTGCTGCATGTAGCCTGTTCTCCTGAGCTCCTCCATCCCCTCAATAGAAATCTAAGGGTAAATAGAGGGAATCAGAGACAGTGCATGTCATGGTTTCTTATGATCACATACCTCGCCATTTAAAGTTGGCTAACATAACTGATTTTCTGGTTCTGTATTACAGAATCGGCAGAGAACAAGAAAAAAGGGCTACACGTCGACAGCAGGCAAGTGCTTATATTAATGGTACCATGCTACACGATGGTAACTTTCATAGCAAAATTCATTGTCACTTCCACTGAAACCCACAGAGTTTGGGCTTTTAGTGACAGTGTCACATGTCCCTCTCCCTTCAGCCCAAGACAAAAGTCTCTTTTCAGCGACCAGTCTATTTTCATAGCCAATGTACTGAAAAGGAAGTGGTTAGCATAACATTTTATTTATAATATTATAATAAATATGTTAAAACAGTAAATTACTGAGTATATAAAATCTATGAAATAAGCTGTGTGTTAAGAGAAAATACACTTCTGTACACTTACTATACAAGTGTAAATACTTTTTTGTAATGGGAGAGAGGGGAATGTCAGTTAATATGAAAACATACCTTGCCAAAAGGTGTATCAACATACTTCTCAATTCTGCCTTCCAAAATATCAGGATCATCCAGACCAGACCCACCAATAATTCCAACCTAATACATAAGAGAAAAACATTTTAAAAATGTATTTTGAAATGTAATATTACTGTCAAAATGATATCTTCATCTTCTACCAGAGCATCCTGACCATGGAACAGGTTTCTCTCACATTTTAATTTCAGGCAGTTATTAATTGGTAACAACTGCTGTCAAGGACCATGGAGTGGCAGATTCACTTGACAAATGAAGAATTATTAAATTTACTACTCAAGTCAACATTCCAAATATATATAATGGTATCTAGTGGACACTGAAGGAAGATTAAAACTCAAAATCAAGCTAATTTTTACATAAAATTATGCAGAAACTGCAGTTTCTGCATAATTTTATGCATCGATCCTATGTACTAATGGCACAATGGAGGAGATTTCACAGAAACCCACAGCAAAGTGCTAATTAACGCTGCAGATCGCAGTCCTGATTATTATCATTGAGGACTACGATCTGACCCCTATGTCCTGAACTCCAAAAAGCAAAGTTTTTCGGAGGTTTAGCACCGGTAGTTTTCCCCCCGTCTTCAGATGGTGTAAACTACTATAAGCCTACTGGGGCTCCAGGTGCAGGAGAGAGATCTTTTGATCTTTCCCCCGCAGCCCCCGACTAGCCCCGGACGCTGACACTGTGCGCATGCGCAGTGTCAGCTTCCAACGGGGAAGTCTTTCACTTCTGTGAAAGAAGTCTCCTAAATGCCGGGGATATAACTCTCGGGGACAGCGGTTACCGCAATCGCTGTCCCTGCAAGTTCCCAGTAGTACATAGCCGGGATATTTTTATTAAAGAAGAAAATTGGACAGTTAATAACTGCGGCAGTACCGCGATTATTAATACATAGACCCCCTAGTTTTGTTTGTTACTGTGTTCCCAATTGTAAAGTGCATCAAAATATGTTAGTTATACTTGCCTAGCCTCCCAATTCGGTCGATAGCCTCCCGAAAATCAGGTGCAGCTCCCGGCCCCCCAGAAGAGGCAAACAAGCCTCCCGGCGGTGACATGATTCACACTGAATCACGTCATTTTGGCACTGTCCTCTGCTGCACAATGCTGGTAATCTCGCCATTGTGTAGCGGAAGTAGGGCCAAAATGACACGATCATGTGGCCACGCCCCCACCTTCAATGCCAGACACACCCACCTACGATGCCGATCTGGCTGCCCCCTCCTGGAAAGGGCAGCCAGAAAGTCGGCAAACCTGATGCTAGGGCTATATTAATAAATGGGGCATACATGTGATGTAAGATGGTGGTCCAATTTAAACTGGTCAAATTACAAGACTGCCTTTTGCAAACTGGTTATTCGAGAAACTTAACTGTCCAATTTGGCTATACAATATTGCAAAAGGATAATAAGAAGGCAGATTGCCTGATGGAAAACAGGCCAACACTTTGCAGATTTGCATCCTAAATGGACTTTTGATTAGACTCTGGTCAAGAAAGTGGACAGGCTTTATAGGAGACACTTTATTTGGCTCTGATGTGGCCCTTCCAACCTTTCTAAGAAAAAAAAAATCCACATGGCCGACTGTACTACTTAGGTTTTTAATCCACCGCCATTAAAATTCATGCTTCTGCTGGCATGTAAAAGGTTATTGGGATGGAACATGTGGGTTTGGGGGTCTTTGGAGCCAACTTGACATTTTACTTGCGCCCAGGGTCGGACAGTCTCACAAGTGTATTGGGGAAATCCCCTGTGTGCCCCACCCATCCTCTAGGGGTCAGTAAGTTGGTGGAATAGAATCATGGATGAACTTTGAGTGCTTGGTTTGCTTTTATGGAAACTGCACCCAGATTAGCCTTCCTGCCAATGAAAGTGGGTGGTCCTGACACACCCTGTCCCATCCTTTATAAAGGGACCCTGTTCTTTGCATGTCCTATTTAATGTTTGGCCAAGTTCCTCTGTGGTGGCTGGCCAAATCCTTTCTGGTTGCTGGCCACACCCCTAGAGCTTGAGCCCTTATCACTGCATTCCCTGTAGGGATGGCCATCGGTGTGGTTACCATCGATGAGATTTTTGCAAGTGACCATCGATGGCGACCAACAATGGAATGGATGACCATCGATGGTTTCAACAACCGATGGTCATCCCTGCTCTTTGACTGACTGGCCAGTCAGAACTGGGGGTGGGGCTTCGCGGCTGTCAGGGGCAGAGCTATGCTCAGTGTTTCGGCACGTTGCAAAAACAAAATTTGGTTATGCTTAACCATCGATGGCGGGAAACCATCTGGCTCTCCCCATCGATGGTAAAAACATTTGATGGCCATCCGTAATTCCACAGTGGGCCCTTCATGCGCCAGTCCAACACAGCCTTCCCTAATGCTTCATGCTCCATTTACGTGGAAAAGAACACAAGTGGGCGAATGGAGCATGCGACTCCAGACTATAAACACAGGCGTTAGTTACCACCAAACACCATCGCATTTTGTGTGTGAGCATGTGGTAGGGAATATAGATTGTAAGAGCTCCATTGGGGCAGGGACTGAAGTCAATGGCCAGATATTCGCTGTACAGCACTACAGAATATGTGTGCGCTTTATAAATAACTGGTAATAAATACATTTTGCCAAACACTGATGAGCAAGATTTTACTAATCATGAGGCAAGCAAAGAAATGTGCAGGGAGATCTAAGGCTGTTGAAAAATGACATGTGAAACATACAGTACTGTATGCCAATATACATCTTGCAATCACTTTAGGGTTTTTTTTATTAAAATATTCCCCTTTAACTCTCTGGTCTGGGGTTACAGAAACAAAAACGTTCAATATATAAAAATAAGCATAGTGTCTTCCCTTTAAAACAATTTCTGTCATATGAAGATGTTCTGGAAGGCAAAATATCATGAGGGATGTTAATAGGAAGGGGAATAATTAAATGTAGGTCATATTACAATAAGTCTTATTGGAACCCATGATCTCATCAGAGAGAGCAGAACCGCAGGAGCACACTGCTGTAACTGCAATGCTGTAATGCTATCCTCTCCACACCGAGCATCACACAGCTCTAGACTTCCGTTTTATATCCCTGGGGATCAGAGTGCCAGTCATTACCCCTGGGATTGTCACCAGTGTGTATATTCTGTATATTCGGCCACACTCCCGCACTTTAGCGGCCCCCGTGGTAAGCCTGAGGGACGATCACAGCAGCACACGTCACTCACACCCCGCACATCACCGGGACACCCCGCGGCCCGCTACATAAGTCACTAGCGCCATGTGCTGCCATGATAACATATATCTGATGTGCTCCGGCTCAGACTGTGACATGAGAAGACACCAACCTTCACAGCGTGCGCCGCAGCCATATTGGGATCCGGAAGAAGTCGCGCTGCCCCCCCCCCCCCTTCCCCTGTATATTATGTGGCTGTGCCCGGCCCCTCACATCTTCCCACCCTGTGCGGCAGCTAAGCTGTGTGCAGGGATAGGGTGGAAACTCAGCACAGTGCTGAAGTAAATGGAACTGCTTTCTGTAATTATTATTTATTGCCAGTTATTTGTATAATTACATTGCAGTAATGTGTGATGGTAGTTTTCTGCATTTCCTGCCAACTCATTTAGCATATGTTCCTCTGGCAACTGTGTATTGTAGTATAGAATTATTTACCACAATGCAATATTCAGAGTTATGGGATAAAGTGAACGGAGATAAAGTACCAGCCAATCAGCTCCTAACTGCCAAACACAGCATGTGACATGGCAGTTAGCAGCTGGTTGGCTGGTACTTTATCTCCATTCACTTTTATCTCCATCCAAAGCTTGCTAAATAGACCCCATAGTCAGGACTCCACTGACTCTGCGGGATTGTCCCACTTTCATGCCTGCTGGAACACTTGTCTCGATGTCCTGTCCGCTGGCTAAGGATGAACATTGGAAACTGATGTTTGGCAACCAGGATGCACTGGGTCCACTCTCCCTATACCCCACCCTCGAGCCAGAGGCACTTCAGTTTCGTTGGTGCCCAGCCGGAGTCGGGTCACCATTTCGCAGGGGGGGCTGTTTAGGCAGCCCTAAAGCTTATTTCTTTTTATGATTCTATTTATTTTTACAACTAGAGCGCACAGCAACAGACAGTATGTGTGACCTCTGCGCTGCCGCTTCGTCACCACTTCGGTGCCTCAACACCAGTGCTGATCAGGGGATCTCGGTGGGCCTTCCGGGGTCAGCGCTAGCCAAGACCCCCGGAGAGGACCCAGACTGCACCCGGACATCAGGGGACAGGTAAGGCGGGTCGCCGCTCGCGGTGACCCGCGCGTTATGGCAGTCAATACTTCAGGTCTCTGGAGACAGACCGGAGGTGGCTGAGTGTGGACACAGGTTCCGGCCATCACGTGCGGGAAACCAGCGTCCCGGGGATTAATAATTGACCAGGGGAGACAAGCTTCCCTGTTTAAGCGGCTCCTCAGCTCAGCGCTCCTTTCCACTGCGGTCTGGCTTCCCTGAGCTTCTCTCCTCAAGCTGCGGTCCCTCTGAAGTCTCCTTGGGCCATTCTCTTCAGTCGTGCAGTCACAGCTCTCCCAGGGTCAGCGTATGTAGCACTATTTCCTACCAGACACTGAAGGTGCCCATACACAGTGCGATGCACCATATAGGACGACTGCCGATCCATCGGCAGACAGATCGTGCTGTCACCACCGGCAATCATGCATTCCCCGCAGACTGCACGATATCGCATCCCAGACCAGATGGTTCTGCAGGAAGATCTGGGGATGTGATGTACGACTCCGTTGGAGCGCGCAGCACGATATCAGATACGATATCGTGCCCATACATGGCACGATATATCACCTTCAGCACCCTCGGATCGGCACGTATATCGTGCCGTGTATGGGGGCCTTGAGTCTGTGTAGTTGAGTGTAGTGTCAATTTGCAGTAATTCCTGCTTTGTATGCGACTTGTGCTAGTGCTGCCTGTCTGTGTCTCTTTGCTAGTATTTGTAATACTTGTGGTTGCATTTTACCCAGTGCCATATTGTGTCATTTTACTCTACACAATTCTGCACCCATTCTGCAATGCAGATTATGTACTGCAGGTTTCAGTGAGGAGGATTTGGTTCGGGATGGGTTGTGTGTGAGGTGTTATAATCCACAAGGTACCTCGAACCCCCCAACATTGGTACAGGAGCCCCCTTGGGCGGTCTTTTCTCAGATGCTGGCCTCCATTGCGGGCCGTCTTGCAGTCTCGGCTACTTTTCCTCCTATGGAGTTACCACAGCTGTCATTCCCTCACAGGGACTACTGCTAAATATGCAGTGCCCTCCTGTGTCACAACAGGCTATCTTTCCCACAGGTTATACCTTCACAATGCATGGATGTTTTCTCTACTTCAGTGCAGAGTCTGGCAATTTCTACTAAGGCCATTCAGACCATGTTGCAGAGTGAGAAACTTGTAAGGCCAGCTAAGCATCCTGTGATGTCATTTCAATCCACACAGCTATCAGAGTCTGATATGTCATCTGATGATGGAGAAGCGGCTGATACCTCTAACCCAAACTCCGCGTTGCAATAGGCGGAGACTAAATCAAAGAGTAATATTCCTGCCTTGGTGTGTGCGGTCAGATCCGTATTGGTTATAGAAGATGACGAGCCAGCCCCTAAATCCAAACACCCTCTATTTAAACAGATAAAGGTAACTTCAGCAATATTCCCTGTCAGATCAGCTAGTGGATCATATGGCTGCTGCCTGGAAATCGCCTGGTAAGAGGTATCAACCTCAAAAACGTTTGGCCTCATGTTATTCATTTCCTGAGGCTCATTGTAAAAAGTGTGAATAACCCCCTGCAGTGGATTCCCACGTCACACGATTGATTAGAAGTGCCATGTTACCTATGCCTTCCAGATCCTACTGATAGGAAGGTGGAAACTTGCATGAAATCAATATACTCTCTTTCAGGAGCTGTTGCCCGCCCCTCCATGGCTATCTCATGGGTATCTAAGGCTATAGAGAGTTGGGCCAATGCACTTGAGGACTCCTTCCCCTCGGAAGCTCCGGAGAATCAGGTATCACTGGTTGGCCACATCCGGGATGCGGCTGCATATATAGGTGAGGCCGCTCTGGATGCTAGTCTACTGACCTCCAGGGTCTCGGCCGTGGCCGCTCACCGTTCCCTGTGGCTGCACTCTTGGAGCGCGGATGCAGATTCTAAAAAAGGCCTAGAGGCCTTACTCTATAATGGGGAGATTTTGGTTGGTCCTGATTGTTTCCACATTGGCAAAATCAAAATCTGCATTTCTGCTTTCAGCATCGGCTCCTTCAAAGCTTTGAACCTCGTCCTTTTAGGCCCTTTTGTCCCAAAGGAAAATTTAAAGGGCAGCCCTTTCCTAGACAGCCCACTGCCAAAAAGGTCGCCAAGCCTAAGAAACAGGCGTGGAGCACAAGATGTGCTGCCTTCAAACCAGAGAATAAACCCTCTGCCAGACGGGAAGGGATCCCAGAGTGGGAGGCCGACTTCTTCATTTCGCCCAGTGCTAGTGTCAAAACACCAAGAACACTTGGGTAAGAGAAGTGGTCTCTCACGGATATTCCCTCTCATTCCTTCGAAGACCTCCCCACCAGTTTTTCTGCACAGGCCCTTCTTCAGACAAGAACAAGGCCTTACAGATCCAGAGAGCCATACAGTCCTTGCTGCAGGCAGGGGTAATTGTGCCAGTCCCACTATCCGGGCGAGGGACTGGTTACTATTCTACTCTCTTTCTGGTGCAGAAGCCAAAGGTTCTCATTGGCCTATTCTCAACCTCAAATCCCTAAACAAATTCCTCAGGGTGCCCAGGTTCAGGATGGAAACCTTTTCTCAATCATACTGGCTATGGAACCTGGGGATTTTATGGTTTCACTGGATATTCAGGACGCGTACCAACATGGTCCCTATAATGCCTTCTCACCAGCGTTATCTCCAGTTTGCTATACTACAGCAACACTTTCAGTTCCGGGCACTACCCTTTGGCCTTTCCACAGCTCCAAGGGTGGTTACCATAGTTATAGCTGTCATGGCGGAACATCTGCGGAATCAGGGGATCCGGCTCTACCATACCTGGACGACCTCCTCCTGTTGGCGGGTTCTCCAGAAGTGCTGTGCCACCATCTACAACTGACAATTGCCTTTCTACAGGCGCATGGATGGTTAATCAATTGGAAGATGTCCTCCCTGAATCCCTTGCAGAGGATGATTCATCTGGGGGCACTACTGGATTCTCAACAGCAGAGAATCTTTGTGACTTCAGACAAGATCTCCACATAACAACTACAAGTACGCAGATGCCTCCACAGTCGCCGGGTGTCAATACACTCGGCCATGTAGGTTCTGGGATCCATGGTGTCCACCTTTGAAATGGAGGAATATGCTCAATTTCATTCCAGGCCTCTGCAGGTGCTGATCCTCTCCAGATGGAATGGATTGCCACACCGGATCAAAGCTCAGACAATAGTGCTCTCTCCGGAGGTGCGTCTGCCTCTGTCCTGGTGGCTACTGACATCTCATCTAACCAAAGGTCGCCCCTTCTGGATCCCGGACTGGGTACTCCTAACAACAGACTCCAGTCTCCGAAGCTGGGGCGCAGTGATCGGTCTGCACTCTTTTCAGGGTCGTTGGACAACGGATGAAGCAACCCTTTCAATCAACATATTGGAACTTCGAGCTGTGTACAGGGCCAATATAGACAAATAAAAACCTCATAAGCGCTCAGAAGATCCAAATTATCGGAATAGTCCCAAAGTATGAATGCAGCTGTGATGTTTCCAATGTAGCTGTCCTATTCTCACATGGTGTCAGATGCAGAATTTCATGGTAAAGATATAGGATAATGGTTACACAACTGTAAATGTATTGGGAACTATAGAAATAGTCCACAGAATCCCAAAGATGTGCTCTTTGAAAGGGTGGAAGAATTTCACATATACACCCTAGTGCAGTAATTCCCAAACTGTGCCGTGGCTCCCTGGGGTGTCTCGGAACACTTGCAGGGGTGACTCAGGTTGGTGGTCCAGCACCAAATCCAATTATTTATGGTCAATGTAATGTAAATATGTGGACAAACAGAAGCACAAACCTATCCACCACCACATAACTGAGCCTAAGGATGACAGGTAAACACAAATTGACTTCACTTTACTACATTTTTTCTGAATTTCTCAATAACAAACTTTTGGCTTAGGGGTGCCGTGAAAACAATGCTGATACTCTACGGTGTCGTGATTCAAAAAAGTTTGGGAACCACCGCCCTAGTGCATATACAGAGTAGAGGTATGTATAATGATGCTTACATCAATCAAGTATGTTGCAGACTCATAAAGGTTTCTTTCTCCACATGCTCCGTGTATCTTTCCCCACATCGGGCATATGCTAAAAGAGAAACTCCAGATGTGTGTAAAAAATCACCTTTTTTTAATGGTATTAGAACATACAAGTTAAAAAATTAGAGATAAATTCATACCAGATTGTATAAGCCAGAACGATACGCTCCTAAGGTGGTATGGAACCCGGGTGCTCATAAAGGGGTATATCAAGCTGGCCTTATGAGTATGAAATATTCCCACTGTCACTCCTTCACTACGCATTTCGACTCTCACTGGCATCTTTATCAAGTGGAGTGACCTTTAACAAGTACACATGGCACTCGTATCTGCGGCACCTCTAGTTGGCCAAACATACTTCACATAAAACCCGTGCATGTTCAATCTGACAACGCCACCATGGTGGCTTACATCTACCATCAAGGAGGCACTCGAAGTCGGGCAGCAATGACAGGAGTGTCACCTTCTGACATGGGCAGAGTGTCACCTCCCGGCCATTTCGGCAGTGTTTATTTCGGGAGTTCTCAATTGGGAAGCAGACTTCCTCAGCTGTCACGCTGTGCATC
The DNA here is from genome assembly GCA_031769625.1 of Taudactylus pleione. Lineage (NCBI taxonomy): Eukaryota > Metazoa > Chordata > Amphibia > Anura > Myobatrachidae > Taudactylus > Taudactylus pleione. The sequence continues at coordinate 4,896,403 of JAUIMM010000126.1, read as the reverse complement.
CAGGGGAATGGTCTCTTCACCAAGAGGTGTTTCAACTCCTAGTGGACAAATGGGGCCTTCCAGAGGTGGACCTCATGGCCTCCTGACAAAATCACCAATTACCAGTGTACGGGTCCAGGACAATAGATGCCGAGGCAACCTTGGTGGATGTTCTGTCAGTGAAGTGGACCTTCCAGTTTGCATACCTATTTCCTCCAGTCTCCCTTCCTCTTTGAGTTCTTCAGAAGTTCAAACAAGATGGAGGTATTGTCCTGCTAGTGGCTCCAGCTTGGCCCAGATGTCATTGGTACTGAGTTCTTCGGAGTCTCCATCGACACTCCATTCTTGCTGCCTCAATGTCCGGACCTGTTGTCTCAGGGTCCTTGCCTTTACCTGGCGTGGCTCTTGAGACATCCCTCCTAAGGTCCAAAGGATTCTCTACCTCTGTCATCAACACGATACTTAGAACGCTTAAGCCAGCTTCTGCTAGGATCTACCACATAGTGTAGTATACATATTTGTGGTGGTGTCGTACAAGAGGTTACGACCCTCAGGTGTTTTGGATTTCCAGAGTCCTGGCATTCCTTCAAGCTGGATTGGACCTTGGCCTACGCCTGACCTCGTTGAAAAGTGCATGTCTCTGCATTGTCCATGTGATTCCAACGTAGAATTGCTCTGCTTCCGGATATCTGCACCTTCCTTCAGGGTGTCTCCAGATTCAACCTCCCTTGTCCCCCCAGTGGCTCCTTGGGATTTGGCAGTAGTTCTTCGGGCCCTCCATTTAAACCACTAGATTCAGTGGAACTTAAGTGGTTAACAGCTAAGACTCTTTTTCTTCTGGCTATTTTATCTGCCAGGAGGGTGTCAGAATTGGGAGTGCTCTCCTCTCATTCTCCCTTTCTGATATTTTTTCAGGACCAGGGCTGTGCTTCGCACTTGTCCTGAGGGCCCGATTCAGACCCGCTCGCTAGATGCGTTCGCACACAGCCAAAGTATGCAAATCCCGCGATCACACGACAAGGCATTAGCACGCCCACTATGTCTTGGCATGCGATCGAGGTGTGTATTTACATGCCCACTAGCCTGTCTTAAGAAGCCCACTTATACATGTCATCTCCAGGATGTGTATGCCACCATCGGTAACATCGGACCCATACACAGCACTTGTGGCAGACCATACCCTACTGCAAGCACTGTGAATGCTTCAGTGTGTAATTCAGCCATGTATTATGATGCTGCATCTTAATTATGCACCCCTCTGAAACGAGTTAAGATACTCAGACACGCCTGCGTATGCACCACCATTCCCTCATTTCCATCGGCCATCCCCTTTCACCACCCACAAACGGCTCGTCCTGTCTCTCAAGCTAGCGAGGCGTCTTCACGATCACAGACTTGTACGCTCACTGCCATGCATATGCATGAGCAGAATGCAAACATCGGCAGGCTGCGTGCAAACAGCCTAGCGAATGGGACAGATTCGGGCCCTGAGTTCCTTCCTAAAGTTGTTTCTAGTTTCCATATTAATCAGAAGATTATAGTACCGGCTTTTCAATCACCAGATCTCTCGGCAGGCGAGGCCTCCTTGGATGTGGTCCACACCCTCAGGATTTATGTGGACTATACCAATTCCCTCTGAAAATCGGACTCCTTATTTGTGCTTTATGGATTTCACAAGAAAAGGTGGCCAGCCAATAAACAAACATTGGCTAGATGGCTTCATATGACTATCTCAGTAGTTTACATGCTGGCAGACCTGACTGTTCCAACTTCTGTTAATGCTCATTCTACTCGGTCTGTGGGTTCCTCGTGGGCAGCTCGCCATGGCACCTCGGCTGTTCAGCTGTGTAAGGCAGCCATGTGGTCGTCAGTCCAGACCTTTCTAAGGTTCTATGCCCTTCATAACTTTGCCTCTTAGGATGTTTCCTTTGGGCACCGGATTCTCCTCTCAGTGCAGGAGCGTCCCCACCCTTAAAAGGACTGCTTTGGGACATCCCCAAAGTCTCCCTGTGGAGCCTATGGACCTTGAAGAAGAAAATGAGAGTTATTGTAAGAACTTACCTTTGTTAACTCTCTCTTTCTTGGAAGTCCATAGGGTCCACAAGGCACCCGCCCAGATGCACCTGGCTTCATATGGGCTATATTGCTTGTCACCGGTTTCCCGTCCCCTCCTCTGTGAGAGTGTGTTTCTTGAGTTTACCAGTCTTCCTTCTCTCTTATTCTCCAGCCTTTGGCTTATTACCAACTGCAGTGCCTCTTGCTCGGGGGTGGGTTATAGGGAGATTGGACCCAGTGCAACCTGGGAGCTGAAAGCTTTAACTGCGTGGTGCCTGGATTCAGGAGCTCATTCAGACCCGCTCGCTAGATGCGTTCTTTCGCTCCCAGCATATGCAAATTCAGCTAAGTGACGACAAGGCATAAGCACACCCTCTATGTCTTGGTGTGTGATCACTTTGTGTATGTAGTCGCCCCCACCAGCTTGTCTTAAGACGTCCACTAATGCACGTCATCTCCAGGAAGTGTATGCAAGCATCGGGTACCATCGGAACCGAATGCAGTGCTTGAGATAGATTATACCCTACCTCAAGCACTGTGATCACTTGAGTGTAAAAAGCAGCCAGGTGACATGTACAATGACGCTTCCTTTTAATTAGGCACGCCTCTGAAATGGCGTTGTTTCAGTCAGGCATGCCTGCGTTCACATCTACACTCCCCCGTTTCCTGTGGCCAGCCCCTGTTACCACCCACACACAGCTTCTGTCACTCATTCTGTTGGGCTGTCTATGCTCGGGGAGCGAACGCTTCCCGATCTTTCACAGTGGTTTGCGCACTGCGATGCATACGCATGTGCACATTACTAAACATCGGCAGCTACGAGCAAACGCTTCTTAGCAACCAGGTCTGAATCAGGTCTTCAATTCCATCACCTACACCACAAGGCCTCTTTGAAGAAAGAGAGTTAACAAAGATAAGTTCTTACCATAACTCTCATTTATGGTATGTTCCCCCATAGGAGCAAAATCCCAAGGCTTCACAGAATACTCAGGCCAGGACTACAGATGGACCTCCATCCGCAATGGATCAACAAGCTCTCACTGGAAGGATGGACAACAACCAAACGCAGATAATTCTTTGTCTGCAGGACATATCACATCACATGGATGAATTCCACTAGGTCCTCACACCCTCTGGGAATATAACAGTCGGTGATTCCAGCCCTATACCTCCATTGCCCAGGGCACCTATGGTTCCTTAACCCTAGGGTATATGGATGGGACCCCAGCAGTTGTCATGGATTCCTCAATCAAGTATTGATTCACTATGAAGTATTTCCCAGTGATTTTATTTTCTGAGAGGACTAGGGTAGTATTTATCTCGCTACCATCTGGCCAAGCCCTGGCATGGGCTTCCACCATCTGGGACCAACAGTCCTCTTTTCCAGGACACTACAGCATTCATCAATGCCTTCCAGAGGATCTTTGATGAACAGTGAACAATTGCATCTGTGGCATCCTCCATCCTTTGGCTCCACCAAGGCTCCTCCACAGTGAAAAAGTACATCATCCAATTCCGGACTCTATACTCTGAGCTGACATGAAACGGCAAAGACCTGTAGCCAACTTGTGGAAGGGATTGGCCACATCAAGGATGCCCTAGCATCCATAGACCTTCCACAGTCACTAGATAGCATGATTGCGCTTGCATTAAGTGTGACATCCGGCTGACAGAAAGAACAGTTGAGAGGTGAGTTCCAGGACCTATCACCCAAACAGGGCACCCCAGTACGAACCACCTTGTGACCAATACAAGGAACTCATGCAGCTGGGTGGAGCATACCTTACCCAACAATAGCAAGAGCACCACCTTAAGTACAAACTATGTATGTTCTGTGATGCCCCAGATTACCTACTGAACTGAAATGCCCCAAGAAGTCAGGAAAAGGCCAACCCTTTCCAAACCCAAACACTTCTCGGTACCTATCTCCCGATCGAAGCATGGGGGACGAAGTGGCAACTATGTTACCTCACCTAAGTTGTCAAGAGAAACCCCTTGATGCTATGCCCACTGAGGTCACCATGACCCTACCCTCTGAGAGAGTAGGGTGGAACAGATGCCACCCCACCAGGAGGGTGATTGTGGGATCAACCTAATTCCAAGAAAGTCTTCACCCTGGGCGCAGGTTTTCCCACTTTCATTGCCAGAAACCCAGGCGATGTCAGTCTACACTCAGGAGAACTTGGAAAAGGTTTTCATTTAAAAGTCCAAATCAACTGCCGGAGCTGGATCTTTCTTTGTAGCCAAGGATAATGGAGAACTCCATCCTTGCATCAACTATAGATGTCTCAATGCCATAACCATTAAAAATGTGTACTCCATCCTATCATTTCCAAATTATTCGACCACCTGAAAGGGTCCACTGTCTTCACCAAGCTGGACCTGAGGCTGGCTTACAACCTTATCCATATTCAACAAGGATATGAGTGATAGACCGCTATTAACATATGGGATGGGCACTTCAAATACTTGGTGATGCCTTTTGGACTCTGCAATTCCCTGGCAGTCTTCCAGGGATTCATAAAGGATATATTCCAAGCTCTCATGTACTCATTTGTTGTAGTCTATCTTGACAAAATTTTAATCTTCTTGCCTCACAATCCCCTTTTAACAAATAAAAGAGGTGCTCAAACGACTACGAGCCAACCACTTATATGGTAAATTGGACAAGTGTCAATTCTAGCAGACCTTGCTACCTTTCATTGGGTACATTGTTTTGGGCACAGGTCTGGAGATGGATCCAGCAAATCTCCAGGCTATCAAGGAGTGGCCACTGCGTACTGGTCTCTGAGCCACTAAATGATTCCTTGTATTTTTTAATTTCTACTGGCAGTTACAGATGTGTCCTGCTACATCATTGCTGTGTATGCAGCAATTCACACCACACATGGCGCGAGGCGTATGCCTGCAAGCGGGTACGTGCACTGCAATCGCACCTGCGCCTCTATATGATTGCATGGTGCGATCGCAGTGCGTACCATAATGTATGCTGCTGTTTAGGGTAATCACATGGCGTGATGTATGTGCACGGTTGTAGCGTGGTCGTCAAAGATGTAGCTGGACACCTTTGTAATTAAGAAATAATCTACAGTAGTAGCCCCGATAAAGGCTCTCACCAGGAAAGGAAGTAACCACAGAAAATTGGTACCAGAAGCAGTTCAGGCCTTCAATATCCCAATAAAAGAACTGGACACCTCTCAACCCTTCATACTGGAGGTGGTGGCATGGGGGCAGTACTATCCTAGCAGGACACCATGGGGAAGCTTCACCCCTGCAGATATCATTCCCACAAATTGCTGCCCACAGAGAGGAGATACAGAATTGATGACAAGGAACAGCTAGCCATGATACTGGAGCTCGAGGAGTGGAGACATCCATACACCTGGTGACTGTATTTACAGATCACAAAAACCTGGCATATCTGCAGTCGGCCAGGAGACTGAACTCAAGAAAAGCACACTGGTCACTGTTTTCCAGGTTCCAACTCACTATAGCCTTTCACCCGAGCTCTTGGTACACCAAAGCAGATGCTTTATCCCACTCGTTTGACAACATGGACAGAGAAGAGGTGAATTCCAAACCATTCCTAGTATACTTCAGTTACAGATACAATCTCAGCAGAAGTTCTCCCTGTCAGATCATTCATGCCAGAAAGGCTGAGATCCAAATCACTCCGCTGGACCCACATATCACAAATTTCAAGATATCCTGGCCCCCAGAAAAATAATTAAGAGATGTGCAGGAATATCTGTGACAAGTGTGTCTAATATGTGATCTCAAGGATTAAGCCCCAATGACCTCTGTGCCCACTCCTCATTCCAAGTCAACCCTGATCCAGCACCTCCATGGATGGATTTTATCACTAGCTGCCAACATCTAAAGGGTTGAATACTATGTGGGCTGTAGTTCACTAAGGCGACCAGCTATTGATTTATTGCCTGGAAAGGTCCAACCTTGTGGAAGAATTTTTCCCCTCTCACTTCCTGCATCCCAGGCAGTTACTGAATTCAATACAGAGAACCTGGAACAAGGATTTATCAAAAAGTCTAAATCACCTGCTTGAGCTGGCCTCTTTTTTGTTCAAAAGAAGGATGGGGGTTTGAAACCATGCATCGATTACCGGGGCATGAATGCAATTACCACCAAGGATCAGTTCCCTCTACCTCTGATTTCAGAACTTTTGATCGAATTAAAGGGGGCTAAGATTTTCACTAAGCTAGATCTTTGCAGGGCCTACAATTTAATCAGAATCTGATCTGGAGATGAGTGGATGACGGCCTATAACATTCGAGATGGCCACTACGAATACTTAGTTATGCCTTTCGGATTAAGCAACGCCCCAGCTGTTTTTCAAAAATACATGATCATATCATGATCATATTTTCCGGGATCTATTGTGTAAATACGTAGTGGTATACTTGGATGATATCCTAATATTTTCTGAAGATATAGCAAGTCGTCGCCAACTTGTATGTGAGGTGCTTTCATGACTCAGAGCTAATCAGCTTTTCTGCAAACTTGAAAAATGCTCTTTTGAGCAAAATTAACTGACATTTTTAGGGTACATCATTTCGGGTTCCTGCCTTCGAATGGACCCAGAGAAGCTTGCCACTATTGTCAACTGGGCCCGCCCAGTTGGATTGAAAGCTATACAACGCTTCCTGGGTTATTGCAACTTCTACTGCCATCGCTGCTCCCATCACTGCTCTCACCAGAAAGGGTCAGAACACTCGTGAAAGGTCAAACAGCACTTCCTTTCAGCACCCATCCTGAGACAACCTAATTGTGACCAACCATTTTTTCTGGAGGTGGACGCTTCCACAGTTGGTGTTTGAGCAGCCCTGTCACAGAGAGACAAAGGAAATAAGTGGTACTCCTGTGGGCTCTTCTCCCGAAAGTTCTCTTCATCAGAGAGGAATTATGCCGTCGGTGATAAGGAGCTTCTTGCCATCAAATTGGCTCTACAAGAATGGCGATACATGTTAGTAGGAGCTAAATTTCCTGTAACAGTCTACACCGATCATAAGAATTTGACGTACCTCAGGACAGCTCACTATCTAAATTATCATCAGTCCAGATGGTCATTATTCTTTGATCGATTTAATCTAGTGATTACTTACCAGCCGGGTAATAAGAACATCAAGGCCGATGTCCTGTCTCAAGCATTTAGGGGGTCATTCAGACCCGCTCGTGAGTGGCAGTACGCTCGCAAGCGGGTCGATGTTCCCCCACTGCGCATGCGCACGACGGAGGGAGCTCCGTCGTGCGCATGCGTGAGACCCGGCGAGCGACGGGCTCTCCATCACTCCGGGTCTCGCACCAAAGGGGGCGTGCTGTCGATGTTGATTGACAGCACGCCCTCTTTGGTGGGCGTGTCGGGGGCATGCCTGCCAGACGGAGACGTTCCCATGGGAACACCTAACGTCTCAAGCCGGCCCCACTGACATCACTAGTGATGTCAGTGGGAGTGATTTTGACTCTGATAGAGCCAAAATCACTCCAGGGCTTGCGGCAGCGAGACCCTACCGCAGGGTCTCCGTCGCAAGCCCGATGGTCGCGATGGTCAAGACCATCGCGACCATCATCATGGACGCTCGCTATAGCTGTGGGTGGTTATCATGAGGACGCTCCAAAAAAAGGTAGGAGAGCCCTGATTCTGGTCAGAGCGTTCAGCTCTGAATCAGGTCCTTAGTTCTGTGGAAATGGAGGAAGTAAAGGAAAATAAGGCCATTCTAAACCCTGCCTGTTTCGTAGCAGCCACCCAGAGGGTCAAGATTCCGCTGGGGAAAACATTCGTAGCTGCAGAACTCCGGGCCAAACTACTTCAGTGGGCGCATTCATCACGTTTTAGTGGGCATGCAGGTGTCAAGAAGACATTGGAGCTGATCCTCAGGCGGTACTGGTGGCCGACGATCCGTCAGGATGTAAAGGACTTTGTGGCAGCCTGTCATATTTGTGCTCAGCACAAGATTCCACCGCACTCTCCATCGGGTCCTCTGTTGCCACTACCAGTGCCTGATTGCCCTTGGACTCACATTTCTATGGACTTTGTGACTGATCTGCCTTCATGCCAAGGGTTCAACACAATCCTGGTGGTGGTGGATAGGTTCTCCAAGGCCGCTCACGTTATTCCTTTGAAAGGTCTACCTTCAGAACCAAAGTTGGCGGGGATCTTTGTAAGAGAAATCTTTAAGTTACACGGGTTTCCTAAGGACATTGTTTCCAACCGAGGGGTACAGTTTACCTCTAAGTTCTGGAGAGCATTATGCAGGTGCTTTGGCATCAACCTGAGCTTTTCGTCAGCCTATCATCCCCAGTGTAATGGCCAGACTGAACGAGTAAACCAAGAATTGGAAAAATTCATTAGGATGTATGTTTCAGACTGGGTCACTCTGCTACCCTGGGCTGAATTTTCCCACAATAACCTGTACCATGAGGCATCGGGACACTCTCCATTCTTTGTTCAGTATGGTCTGCATCCAGTGTTACCCAAGTTACCAGGCCTTCATCAAGTATCACTTCCAGCAGTACGTGGTACAGTGAATCAATTCTTTAGGATCTGGAAGATGGTAAAAAGGAATTTGTGTGAAGCTTCTTCAAGGTACAAGCTGTTTGCAGATAGGAGGAGGGGTCTGGTGCTAGCTCCTGGTGATAAAGTCTGGCTGTCAACTAAACATCTGAGATTAAGGGTTCCGACAATGAAATTTGCTCCCAGATTCATTGGTCCTTTTCAGATCTTACAAGTGATCAACCTAGTAGCATATCGTTTGAAACTTCCAAACACTGTAAGAATACCCAATGTGTTTCACGTTTCTTTGCTCAAGCCCCTGGTACTTAATCATTTCTCAGCTCCTTGCAGTCCTCCTCCTGTAGACAATCAGGGTTTCTAGAGGAGCTGTTCAATTTCTAGTGGATTGGAGGGGGTATGGTCCTGAGGAACATTGCTGTGTCAAGGCTTCTGACATTCATGCGCCACACCTTCTTCAGAAATTCCACCGGAAGTTTCCTAACAAACAATTTGTGGGGTGTTCGGTGCCCACCCCTAGTGGAGGGGGTAATGTCACAGTGCGCCGGACACTTGCTGCCACTTACCGAGTCCGGCAGCACTGGAGTCTCCGTCTGTGGCAGGCAGCGGGCAGAGAGTTCCCGATGCCTGCTGCTGTGACGTCCGCCCTGGGTCTCCCTCACACTGGAAGTGCAGGCAGCCATGGCTCTTCTAGGAGCGCACACACTAACCTGCAGGGGGGCTTAAAGTGACAGACGCGCCAAACGTGAAGTCACGATTGGCGCGAGAATTTGAACTCACCCTATTTAAGGAAATCTCTGGCACCAGACAGGTGCCAGAGTATAGGCTCAAAACCATACACCAGCATTTCAAAGTACTTACCTGTTATCCTGATCTTGAACTGGGCTTGTTTGTGACTCCGAATTCGTCTAAACCCTTGTACTGCTCCTGATATCTGGTTCTGATTTAGCAACCCTCAAAGCTGCCTCCACAGCCCAAAGGCTGGATCTCACCTCAGGCCTCAACTAGTTGTGACAACATGTCACCAAACTACCATCTCTCAGAGTATTGCAGCTATTACCCTTTCAGTGTGTTCCCTGAATAAGTAAAATCCCAAGGTTTCACACAATGTGTTCCAGGAAACCTGCTTCAGTATTTGTTTCACAGCATTAAGCCTCAGTGTTTTTCAACACACCTACTCCAGCATTTTCTTCTCAGCAATCTGCCTCAGTGTGCTTCAGCATGCCTGCTACAATAATTTGTCTCAGTGTGCTCCAGCACACCTGCTCCAGTATTGCTTCACAGCATTTTGCTCTAGTGCTGTCCAGAAAACCCAATTCCAGTATTGCTTTACAGCATATTTTATCCTAGCCTACCTCAGTTGTGCGCCCAGCACCCAGTTCCACTGTATCTCAGTCTCTCTAAATTCTGCTAGTCATGGACTGTCTTACTATCCCGCACCTGCTCTCAGTACCTATTCTCCTAACCATTCTGTAACATCTGTCTTTCAAGAGATTCAAACAGACAATGTCAAGCATAAGTCCTATTTCAGGTATCTGGAATAACTCCAGTAAATTGTAGAATAAAATATAATGATTTTAATTAGAGAAAATCTTTTTATGCAGAGTTACTCATTAAGTAATACTTTACTGCATTGCTGAAATCATATTCTTCTCCCACTCTTTATTAGTGCTATATCTTATTTTACGTCCAAATGCCGTTTCTGAAAATAAAACCGTAAAAAAATAAATAAAAAAAAGCATGAATTTCTCTCTCATGTTAGCAGTAGGGCGCTGGAAAGTGGTACTAGACACAGCTTCCATGTTCATATTTACTGCTCTGTATGTTTTAGTTGGAGGATACGTTTTCTGTAATATTGTCTAGACCAAGCTCATACAACACTAGCTGGCAAAAGATGAGAGGAGATCCTGAGATTTGTAGTCCCACAATAACTGGAGTGCTACTGTTGTCTACAATCCATGTATATGGGAACTTTGCAAATGTTTGAAGAATAAGACAAAGGCAAGCTTCCACATTTGAAAAAAAAGTGTGATTGTGTATGTTATACTTTGTGTCATTTAATGAGAGGGAAATCCATACTCGTCTGTGCTATTTGCTTTTGGTGTTTCCTGGATTGTAGAACAAAAGTAACATTCAGGTGTTAGACAAACACTTGTTAATAGAGTTCAAAGACTGGAGATGTGATTATATATATGTACAGTAGGAAGCAGCAAAACTTTAATTATCAACTTTGTTGTACAGTACTATTAAAAGAAAAGCAGCCTTTAATTCCTTACAGAATACCAGGTTTAGAATTCTTCAGTTTCCTCTGTTGACAATTCTTAAGTTCCATAGACAGTACCAGACTTAAAGGTGCGTACATACACACTAGACGATGGTTTGCACGATTCGCCCGATTTCGACGCATCGGAACGACATATTGTGTAAATTAAACTGTGGTATATTTACATTGATAGATCGTTGATCAGATTGGACACCTTTTAGCACCATATCGTGTCCTGGAGTGCCAGGGAGCTTCCAGGGAGAGTTCAAGGGAAATCGTTCACGATATCGCATAATGAGCACATCGTCTAGTGTGTATGCACCTTTTAAGATCTGTACATGGAATTTTTAAACACTAGAAATATTCCTATTTTTCTATAATAACTCATGCACAATAAAATACATCTCTTTTGCTTTTTAGATGACATTACCATCAGTTCTTACTGTCTAGGGGACATTTATCAATCAGAGTATTGAAAATGGATAAAGGTCTTCTCCCTATTTATAAAGATTTTCAGCTGACGATGCCGATCATTAAGTATAGCCAAATATAAAACTGTTGATAATGAATAATTCAATTTAACATTTTTTTGTTAACTACTGTAATCCATGTGACCCAAATGATTTGGTGGCCAGCGCCTACTGGGGTTCAAAAGTGCAGCTACAGTGAAACTTGGCACAAGGCGCTCCACTGACAAGTTAGAATGGATGGATGAGGCATAATGAGCATCTGTCTCGTCTGCGCAGGAAGATTAGGAACCATAAATTAGCAGTTCATTTTCAAGACAATCATTTAAGAAAAATAATTAAATTCTGTAGATCCAAACCCAAGATGAGATTGTCATTCTTGTCCCTTTCGGCCCCCCAATCAAAACAAATAAGCTATATCATTTTTGTAAATATTATAAGGGCCTAAATTCCCCCAAACCACATAAACAATTTATTTATTATTTATTCTGCCAATGCCCTTTCAAGAAAAAAATCAAGTTGTTAATGGGAAATTTGGCCAAAATCGGAATTCAAATGTCCATTATAAAGTTAAAACATTTTAAAAATGGGTGTGGTATATTTACATTGACACTCAAAATACAGACACCATAATGTCGATAGGCACTGTACATTATTTAGATAAACAAAATATTGACATGGACTACATGTCTACAATCAATATCTCCTGTATTATGTAGACAGCCAAAATGTCGACAGGGACATAGGACCTCATTCAGTGTCGGTCGAAGCGGCCGCACGGTCGTACGCCACCGATGTCCGCTATACTGCACATGCGTAAAGTTCGCAATGCGCGTGCGCAAACTAGCCACTACGATAAGAAATTTCTCTCTCCTTGAACACAGCCAGGTCAGTAGTTTGAGTGACAGATTGAGGCGTTTGTGGGTGGTAACAGGGGAAGGTGCTTGAAAACGGGGGAGTGGAGATCCAAACGCAGGCGTGCCTAATTATGCGAACGGCATTTTATGGGAGTGCATACGGTTGATGGGAGTGCATAATTAACAAAGTAGCGTCATGGCACATGTGACATGGGAGGTTTTTACACTGACATGATCGTAGAGCTTAAGAGAGGGTATGGTCAACCTTAAGCTCTACGACCAGTTCCGATGGTTCCCGATGGTCTCGATTAATCCTTATATGCCCGGAGATGATGTGCAATGCGTACGAGAAGGGGGCGTATTTTTTTGTATTCCGCCGCTTCCTCCCCTTGGTCGGCCAGCTACCGATCCGAACTTAGGGACGCAACTTGCGAGGGAATCATTTTTATATCCGGCCCCTTTTCCCGTATGACCGTGCGGCCGCTTCGACCGACTCTGAATGAGGTCCATAATGTAGACATGGACATATTGTAGACAATCTATATAAAGACAGGTTGAAATGTCAACAGGTTCAAATTGTCGACAGTTAAAATCTAGACGTATTCAACATGTTATCATTTAAAATGCAGACAAATCATAAGGTCGACACCAAAATGTCGACAGCGTCAAAATGTTAACAACTAAAATGTATACACAGTTAAAATGTTGACAGTCATAATAAAATCAACCAAAATATAGACACAGGTGCACCTCACAGCCGGCATCTGAGACACCTCTGAGAGTCTGTAAAGAGAAAAATAGTTACATTTAAAATAAAAATTTGAGGGGGCCCCTCAAATCAATAGCCATGTCACAAGCAGCCGCGCTGCCAATGCTGTGCGGGGTGACAAGCGTTCACTGAAGTCTCCTCCTTCCTCTTGTTAGGATCTGTGGTAGCAGCATATTGTTTGCAGTTCCAGTCTTGGTTGCTGCTGAGGCTCTGCACTAATTACAGCCTGTCTGTGTGCAGTATCAGGTGCACACATTGATTATCCTGTCTGTGCACAGTCCAGCTGCTCACTAGTCTCTCATTAGGGAGGCTGGCTCTGGTTGGGCACTGTTTCTGTTAAATTCCAGGCAAACCTTCACTACATGATGGTGACAGAGTTTCGTGTTTCTGGTTTGTGACTGTGTCTCCTGTACACCAGTAGAGTTCCAGTGTTCCAGTCTCTCCATTGTTCCAGTTGTTTTATATTTCTCCTGCCGTTGTTTCCTATCCAGGTGGCACGATCTGCATTCCACCTTCTGTGTGCTGTATGAGTCATCCAGGCAGCACAACGTGCATCTCTGTGCTCAGCTGAGTGTGTCATCCTAGCGGTACAGAGGGCATCCCTGGCTGCACATTAGCGTCCGTCGGCTTGTGTCAACCATGCGACATTAGCCGCACTTTAGCATCCTCAGAGCACTATACTGCACACCCTCGCCAGTGTCAACCACGGTGACATTGGCTGCACTCCAGCATCCTCAGAACGTTATTTAGTAAACCAACGCCAGTGTCAACACAATGACATTGGCCGCAATTTAGCATCCCAAACCAGTATTGTTACACCAGTGTCAACCCAGTGATATTGGCCGCACTCCATTGTCCTTGTTGCGCAATTCAGCGTGCCTGCGCCAGTGTCAACTCGGCGACATGTTACCTCCTCGTATTCACCTGGGCAGAGATTTAGCAACGCTCAAAGCTGCCTTCACAGCCCAAAGCCTGCATCTCACCTCAGGCTGCAACTAGCCAAGGCCAACCAGCCCTCAAGGCTGCTTCCTCAGCCCAAAGGCTGCATCTCTCCTCTGGCCCTCGGGCCTCAACTAACCAAGGCCGACCAGCCCTCAAGGCTGCTTCTTCAGCCCAAATGCTGCATCTCACCTCTGGCCGCAATTAGCCACAGCCGACCAGCCCTCAAGGTTGTTTCTACAGCCAAAAGGCTGCATCTCACCTCTTGCCCTCAGGCTGCAACTAGCCAAGGTCAACCAGTCCTCAAGGCTGCTCCTCAGCCCAAAGGCTGCATCTCTACTACACCCACTGACTACAGTAAGCTAGTTTATCCCAGCCCTCAAGGCTGCTGCATGGCCTAAAGGCCGTCTCATCTTCACGGCCTACAGGCCCATCCTGTCAAGACATCTTCCAGCTCCCAAAGCTGAAGCACAGCCACATCCAGCCAAGAATTACCCGCCCTCAAGGTTGTAGTCAGATTACACCCTCAAAGTCACCCCCATGGCATAACATTATCACTGTCCACACACATAATACACTGAGGGTAGTTCCCTTTGATCTCCTGCCATGGAGCGTACTCAGAGCCTAGCCCAGGTTCTGACCACACAGGTTCAGCTGCTTACGCAGCAGGTGCAGGAACTCTCTCTTCGGGTAAAAGAGACCTGGGTACAACTGTTCCTGCTATGATTGAACCAAAACTGAACTTGCATGACCAGTTTTCCGGAGACCAAAGGGAGTTATTGAATTTCAGAGAGAGTTGTAGGCTCTATTTTAGACTCCGTCCTAGGTCCTCAAGCTCACAGTTCCAACAGATTGGATTGTCATGTCCTTATTAAAAGGGGATCCACAGACATGGGCTTTTGGTCTTCCTTCCACTAGTCCCGCACTTCAGACCTTAGACGCCTTTTAGCTGCTTTGGGTTTGCTTTATGTTGACCCAGATAAAGCGGCTATGGCAGAAGCAATTCTAAGGTCTTTAAAACAGGAGAACAGGACGGCTGAGGATTACAGATCTGGCTTCTGCAGATGGGCACTCGATACTTGCTGGTATGACCCAGCCTTGCATAGTCAGTATCATTGGGGGTTGTAAGATAACATCAAGGATATCTTGGTCCAGTATCCTTCTCCTAATTCTCTTGACAAACTCATGTGCCTGGCCATCTGTTTTGATCATAGACTCTGGGAGCACTGGTTAGAGAAGAGTTAGTCTTCCTTTTCTTTACTCAACTCTGGGAACCCAACACAGTTGGGAATATGTTGTCTTTCCTCTGATGAAAAATTCAGGAGGCGTATGTTGGGGGGTATGTTTTCTTTAGCAGTGAAAGACATATTGCTCGAGTCTGTCCTTTGAAGTCAGGAAAAGGCAGGGTCTAAATGACTTAGGGGAGGTACATCTAGGCCTTGCATCCATCTCCCCAGAGAATTTGGTTCTCATCACCGCAGTCATCACCCTGTCCAACGGTTAAGTCTCTGTTCCTGCATTTGTCGACAGCGGGGCTGCGGAAAACTTCATGGACTTCAAGTCCCTAGGCCTCAATCGGGAGTCCTTGGCTTCACCTATGTCGGTGATCGGTTTAGATGGGACCAGTTTGTCTAAACTCCTGGTAACCTGCCATACACCACTCTTGCAGTTGGAGTCCATTGGAGCTCTTCATCAGGAAGAATTGTCTTTTCTGCTCCTACAGCGTCCGCTGGCTCAAATTGTTTTAGGATTACCATGTTTTAGACATCATAATCCTGTTATCCAGTGGCAAACCGGTGAGATTCTTGAGAGAGGATTGATGTGCTTTTCTCAATGTCTGTCCCGTCCAGTTCAGTTAGCTGCCGTTGTCTCATCCAAACCGTTGTCTATTCCTGCTCCTTACAAGGATCTTGCCGAGGTTCTTTCCAAGAAAAAGGCTGATGTCCTGCCACCACACCGGGCCTTTGACTGCGCCATAGATCTGTTACTTGGTGCTAGACTCCCTAAGGGCAGATTGTATGCCTTATCCATTCCGAAGGATAAGGCCATGCAGGAATACATTCAGGAAGCCCTGGATAAGGGATTCAATTGACCCTCAAAATCCCCGGTGGGAGCAGGGTTTTTCTTTGTTGAGAAGAAAGATGGATCCCTTAGAACCTGCATAGACTTCTGAGGACTGAACAAGATCACAGTCAAAAATGCGTATCCCTTACCACTCATCTCCGTGCTCTTTGATCAACTGCGAGAGGCTTTCCATCTTTGCTAAGATCGATCTTAGAGGCGCATACAACCTCATTCGCATCAGGAAAGGAGATGACATTCAGGACATTTTGAATATCTTGTCATGCTGTTCAGCCTTTCCAATGCCACAGCCGTTTTTTCAAGTCTTCATTAATGAGGTGTTAAGGGATTTTCTAGGAGTCTGTGCAGTGGTTTATCTAGACCACATCCTCATCTATTCCAAGTCAGTAGAGGAACATCGTGGGCATGTGCGGCAAACCTTGCAAAGGCTTTTGGTTAATAACCTACATGCCAAATTAGAGAAGTGCTACTTTGAGGTGAAGGAGGTGTCATTCCTGTAATCTCTTCACAAGGCTTTTCTATGGACCCTGGCAAGGTGAAAGCCATCCTGGATTGGGAACAACCCACAACGCTGAAGGCCATCCAGCGATTTCTTGGGTTCGACAATTATTATCATAGGTTCATTAAGTCCTTCTCCTCGATTGTGGCGCCCATCGTGGAGTTAACAAAAAATGGAGCTGAGGTCACGAAATGGTCATCTACAGCTATTCTGACCTTTAATACCTTGAAAGAGGCTTTCATGTCCGCCCCTGTTCTCCGGCACCCCAATCCAGAATTCCCATTCATTGTTGAGGTTAATGCTTTAGAAGTTGGAGTGGGCACTATCCTTTCACAAAAGGATATAAAGGATGGCAAGCTTCACCTATGCACCTTCTTTTCCTGGAAATTTGATTCCGCTGAAAGAAACTATGATGTCGGCAATTGGGAGCTTTTGGCCATCAAGTGGGCCTTTGAAGACTGGAGGCACTGGCTAAAATGGTCTAATCATGTGGTGACCATTCTCATGGACCATAAAAATTTGGCCTATATTGAGATGACTAAAAGATTGAATGCGAGACAGGCCCACTGTGCCTTGTTCTTTACCTGCTTTAATTATGTGATATCCTTCAGGCCAGGGTCTAAGAATATTAAAGTGGATGCTCTGTCTCGCAGCTTTTCCATCAGTCATTTCCCAAGGGTCTCTGAAGAGAGCATCGTTCTGGCTACTAGAATTCACTTTGCAGTAACCAAGACTCTGGAAGATTCTCTTACTTCATGTCAGTCTGAAGCCCCTCAGGAAACACCATCAGAAGTGCTCTTTGTTCCTGAGAGACTGCGCAAGAACGTATTGAAACAATGTTCATTCTTCTAAACCGGGGGTCATCCTGGTATCTTTGGAGCTGGTGTCTCGTTTTGTCTGGTGGCAGTCCATGTCTCGAGACATTCATGAGTTTGTTTTGGCATGTGATGTCTGTGCATAAACTAAAACTCTCTGGACTGCTCCTCAAGGGTTACTGTGTCCTCTTCCTACTCCTTCTAAGCCATGGTCCCATATTGCTATGGACTGTTGTCGATCTGCCGGTCTCTTCACTCTGTTCTGTCATCTGGACTATCGTGGATCAGTTCTCCAAAATGGTGCACTTTGTTCCCTTGAGCAAGTTACCATCTGCTAAGGAATTATCTGCATTATTTCTTCACCATGTCTTCAGGCTCCATGGACTTCCAGAGGATATTGTCTCAGACCATGGTACGCAGTTCTTTGCCCGGTGTTGGAGATGTTTCTGTGCTGATCTGGGGATCAACATCAGTTTGACCTCAGGCTATCATCTGCAGGCCAACGGTCAGACGGACGGGCCAATTAGTCCTTGGAACAGTTTCACCGCTGTTTCATTTCCAAGTGCCAGGATGATTGGGTTCCACTGCTGCCTTTTGTGGAATTCGCATATAATAACTCCTGCCATTCCAACTCCACTGTCCTTTTTATGGGAGTCACCCAAGGTGCGGGCGAACAAGCATCGGAGAACGTGTAATTTCAGAGTCAGTGATCTGGTGTGGCTATCTTCAAGGAATATCAATCTGCGCCAGAGGTCACAGAAATTGGGGCCAGAGTTCATCAGGCCATTTCACATCATTGCCCATATCAATCCCGTAGCCTTCAGGCTGAATTTACAGAAGACCCTTAGAATTAACAGCACATTTCATTGTTCTCTCCTCAAACCAGTGTTCTTTTCCTCCAGGTTCACTTCTAGACATCCAGTCAGACCTCCACCACTTCTCGTCCAGGGACACCAAGAGTTTGTGGTGGAGAAGATTCTGGACTCTAGATTTTCTTGTGGACATCTTCAGTTCCTGGTCCATTGGAAAGGGTACAGACCAGAGGAGAATTATTGGGTTCCAGAAAGATCTCTGTATGCTCCCACCTTGCAGAGAAGATTCTTTGAGAACTTTCTGAACAAACCAGGCTCTAGGGGTTCCTTGTCAAGGGGGGAGGTACTGTCAGAAGCCGACGCACTGCCAATGCTGTGCGGGGTGAATGCCGGGCAAGCGTTTGCTGAAGTCTCCTCCTTCCTCCTGTTAGGGTCTGTGGTTGTAGCATATTGTTTGCAGTTCCAGTCTTGGTTGCTGCTGAGGCTCTGCACTAATTACTGCCTGTCTGTGTGCATTATCAGGTGCACACATTGATTATCTTGTCTGTGCACAGCCCAGCTGCTCACTAGTCTCTCATTAGGGAGGCTGGCTCTGGTTGGGACCTGTTTCTGTTAAATTCCAGCCAGCACTTCACTCCATGCCAGTGATAGAGTTTTGTGTTTCCGGTTTGTGACTGTGTCTCCTGTATGCCAGTAGAGTTCCAGTGTTCCAGACTCTCCATTGTTCCAATTGTTTTATGCTTCTCCTGCTATTATGTTCCATCCAGGTGGCATGATCTGCATTCTACCTGCTGTGTGCTGCACGAGTCATCCAGGCAGCACAGTGCATCTCTGCTATCAGCCATGTGTGTCGTCCTAGCGGTAAAGGGGGCACCCCTGGGCGCATGTTAGCGTCCATCGGCTTGTGTCAACTAGGCAACATTAGCCACACTTTAGCATCCTCAGAGCACTATACTGCACATCTTCGCCAGTGTCAGCCCGTCACATGTGCCATGACGCTACTTTGTTAATTATGCACTCCCATAAACCGTATGCACTCCCATAAAACGCAGTTCGCATAATTAGGCACGCCTGCGTTCGGATCTCCACTCCCCCGTTTTCAAGCACCTTCCCCTGTTACCACCCACAAACGCCTTAATCTGTCACTCAAACTACCGACCTGGCTGTGTTCAAGGAGAGAGAAATTTCTGATCGTAGCGGCTAGTTTGCGCACGCGCATTGCGAACTTTACGCATGCGCAGTATAGCGAACATCGGTGGCATACGACCGTGCGGCCGCTTCGACCGACTCTGAATTAGGTCCTATATGCAGAACTCCTATACTTTTAATTCAGATAAGCGATCTCCTCCTCATTTTATTATTTTATTGTGTGTGTTTTTTATTGTATTTATGTAATAAGGTTTGCCCTAATATATAGGGGAACCATCCTGTATGAACTCTTTGTGTGTTTAGAATAAAATTATCCCTTTTTAATACATATTGGTATATACTATTTTTATCTATTTATTATAATCACTTATGCACTTTAGGCATCTAGCACTTTACTAGTCATTGGATTGTATGTCTTAAGGTCATTTCTGCCTATGTACATTAATGGCAGTATTTATATTCTGAATCAATGTCTGGTTCAGACTGGTGTTTATTTATTTTTTATATGCTACTTTGTCACTAATATGCACCTTATTTTATTGCAATAGGTTACAAGTCCTATTGTTTTCATATATACACTAATAGCGGTATTGTCGCCCTAAGTCGATCCCCCCCCCCTTTTTCTTGATTCTATAGTAGTATTTTCACCAATGCTACATATTATTGATATGGAGCTGACGCCCTTTTAGATATATCTATTTGGGCTTATCCGCATTAATCTACACTAACAGTTTGACAGTTCACATTTGTCACTATTATTTACTGGTGCCGAATCCACTTTTTTTGTGTATATATATATATATATATATATATATATATATATATATATATATATAAATTTTGGATTATTTACCTGGTCTTGTGTATTTGTCGTACGGAAGATTAAATAACAGAGAGCAATATCTTTCATCTGGGTGAGAACAAGCTAGCTCAAGTTATGTTTGGCATTAAATGCTGTTGTTCATCATACAAAATTAATGTCATGTTGCTAACAACACAGAATTATATGATAAACAGTTTATAAAATAGGGTATAGATTTCAGAATGCCTTCCTACTAACCTTACTAAATTGATCTTATACTTTTAAAACTGCTGTTTTTCAATGTAGTATTATATTTATATAGCTGTGCTTTGAAGTCAAAGCACAGTTTATGTAGATTATATGCCCCCATATATTCAGGACACAGTATTTGACTGCACCTGACAATCTGACTTGTGCCAAGAAGTGACTTTGTGCTCGAGATGTGGATTTATAACTTTTACTAAAATGGGACGATTAGTCTTATTTAACTCCCAGCCTTGTCTTTAGTGAAAATGAGTCTAGTTTTTCTAGACAAAACACGTCAGCTGAGGTGCTATGAGTGTGTATAAATGGGAACTATTGCAGGAACTGCTGTATGCTTCTCTATCAGGAAAATCTATCTAAAGGAACTATGTAAAAAATACTGTATTTTCAGTTGAACTTCAAGGCAAATGAGCACAAGAACACGGATATTGAGAACATGCCCCCTGAAAGTATCAAGACATCCAACGCTAATTTACATCAAGGCCTGAGTGCTGTGGTGTTCTACTGTACATATTAGATTGTGCTCAGTACCTACTAACTATTATATAAGCATCTATTGCCTATTTGACATATTTATTGGAGAAACAACAACTTTATTTTGCTTTACATGGAGCTCATCTGTAGCTGTCTCTAATTAGAGTTCCTTAATCATGGACTAACCACTACATACAAAAGACCTTTCTTCAGGCTTATTATACAAGAAACTGGACAAAGACCTATTGCAGGACATCATGAAGATGGCATTAAAAAGATATGTAATCCTTTACAGATGTTGCCAATTCTGCTCTCACAAGCAGATTAAAAGAATTTTGTATAAAACATTTCGGGACTTTATCTGGAAGAATAAACATCCTTGAATTGGTTTGCTGAAGCTCCAACAAACCCCGGCTAATGGAAGGGTTAAATTACCTAATTTAAAATTATATAGTCTTGCTGGAGTTTTAAGATACATAAGGGATTGGATGCCCAGGATGGACCTATATACTGATTCAAAGCTGGATCAGTCTTTTTTACCTGAACAGCACCTACTGGTTTTTCTCCATTCCCATAGACAAGAATTATCCGAGGATATTATATTATTAGTAATCCCCTGCTGATGGTTGCCTGGTGAGTTTGACACTTTACAAGAAAGCAAAGGAATTTAAATTGTCACCATTCTCTCCCATTACTTTTAATTCCTGAGTTTCAAAATGGGGAGGATTCTGTGCCTTTCTCATCATGGCTTGATAGGGGGATTCCTTACGTCCGAGCATTGGTTGACACTGAAAACTGTCAACCCTATCGAGTGGCGGAGTTAGTGGATAACTATGGATTACCTCACACTCTCTGGTGCTATATAAGGTGCAACACTGTGAGTTCCATGATACCAACTTTTTCCTCCGAGAATTGGTCCAACTCTTTGGATCTATTATTAGCTAGACCTATGGGGGGACTGGGGGCAATTTCTCTCCATTATAAAATTCTTTAGATTCCCTTAGACCATTCTACTATATCTACAAGGTTATCTACTTGGTGTACTGTATTCCCCCATATTACCATGGAAAGCCTGTGATGCTCATTCTTATATTCTCAGTCAGTGCTCTCATCAAGCATGTATAGAGAAATGTTCTATAACATTTATCACAATGGGTATCTTTCACCCCATTGCAGGTTATTGATGGGATTGTCCGATACTAGTGTTTGTGCTAACCTTTATACATTGTATGAGGGAATGCACCCTTATCTGTAGGTTTTGGTCATCGGTCAATAGATTTGGATGTAGGTATCTAGTTAATTATCTTACACTATCGACGAAGAGGGCAATTTTGGGTATTCTGCCACTGTCTGTTTCGGGTAGGGGAGATAGTAAAATATTCTTATTGGATATATCTGCCATGGCCCGTAAATGTATACTACAGACGTGGATCCATGCCGATCCCCCATCTGTTTATTCCGGGCTAACAAATTGAGACCACTAGATTGGCTAGAGACCACTCTACATAAGGAGACTTAGACAGCTTCTTTTTTCCAGCTGTGGGAGGGTTTTATAGACTCCTTTACATTGGCCCTAAAACGCCAAATAAATTTGAGTTTCCATAGTACTTCTTGGTGTGAAACCCGGATTTTACTGAATGATCCACCCATTTCTTTACATGTTACAGGATGATATGGGATCTGTTTCTTTTTGGGTCTTCTTTCTCCTATTTTATTTTATTGGTTTACCATATCTAGACTGCTCTGGATATTATGTGCCATTTATTTGCTCTTGCCTTTCGATGGAAATATTTTTCTGTTAATACATTTTATTATTTATATATCTATACTGTGGAGGAGAGATAAGATGGACTCCCTGTGAGACAGAACTGGTCTAAGTGGACTACCAGGAGGTCGTCTAAGTAGATGACACATCATACTCTTTTCTGATGGTGATGTGTGATTACAGTCTTCATGAGGTGGGTGAATGTGTAAGGGACATTGGACAGGTCAAAAACCATGATGATCCATTGGTAGAGGACATCATTCTGCAGGAACCTTAGGAGCCTCCTGTGATTTGGGTGAACGTGAATTGTATGGAAGGCCTCTTTGAGATTGATTTTGATACAGAAATCATTCTTTACCAGCAGAAAAGACATATAGACCAGACCCTCCATATGGAAAGCATGATGCTTTATAAACTGGTTAAGGGATTTGACATCTAAAACTGGTCTGTTATGAACCATCTTGTTGGTTTACAGGCCTCCTTTAGATGTGTCTGCTAGCTCTAATTTGCCCAGATGTACAGCGAGAGATTAGACATCCTCTAGCAGAGGACTAGTGTTCTTTGAGCAGGGGAATATGGAAACCTGTAGAGGGGAAGGGACAGGCATTTTTCTATGATCTTTAATAACCACCTGTCTCTGGAAATCCACATTCAAGAAAGCAATTGCTTGAGCAAGACTTGGAGAAGGGGCTGCATAAAAACCATTTACCATATGCTCTGTCTTTCCTGGAGGGGTTCACATTACTGGACACAGCACCTCTTGTGACTCATGTCCAAAATAAACATGTGCGCACATGTGATCAGTGTGTATGCGCATCCACAATGCTCATCAGTGTCCGGGTGTAGGGCACGTGTGGCAAAGCTGCGTGCACGAACTTCGACTACCACGGCGGGTCACTTACTCGTCTTTGTGACAAAGTAATTTCAAGTTTCTTTCACTTTCCTTTCTCAGCAGATGTCAGGAGGCTTGCACCTAACCCACCAGCTGTTGCTAGGTGGCAAGCCTCCCAATGAATAAAGGGGAAACAGCCACAGTTAAGTTGCAAATACTTTATAAAAATGAGGTAGATATAAGTACATTTACAGAGAAAAAGGTCTTAACAGAACTCACAAAAGTGAAATTGGATAAATCATTTGGGCCTAGATGGAATATGTCCAAGGTGTAACAATCAGGGCTGAGAGGCTGCTGAGATCGCGGTCCTTACCACTCTGGGTGCTCTGGCACGGGGCTTCCGGCGGGGTTGCAGGATCCTGGAGAGTGGCACTGGGCACAGTGAGCTTCCGCAGACTAAGGGCTACCATCTGGAGGCAGGTAAGAGGGGGTGAGATTTGCAGCGCTTCTACACTGTAGACTGCTGGGCACGGCCATCTTGGATTCTGGTCAGATGTCTGGTTTGGGCCAATCCGGTCACAGACTGGGCTGGGAGTGCTAGCAGCCAATCCTGCACTACTTGAGGGTACTAAAGGGCTGTCAAGAGGTCCTTTAGTTGCCAGTGCAATGTCTATCACAGCGTATGCTGTGAGCTAGTTCTTTGTGCTCCCTTGCTCCTTAAAGTGCAATAGTTAAAGTGTGTCTCAAACAGTTTCACCTCTTAGCCTTGGTGCGGTCTGGCTCCTGTTTACTACTCGCCTCCTGTACCTGCAACCTGCTGTCTGTCCTGCCGACCCCGGTCCACTGAGTACTGCCAGCGTCTCTTCAGTTTTACCTCACCCTACGTGTATACCCAAATTACTTTTTCATTCATGAGTCATACCCCCCTAAGACCGGCTGCTTTCCAGTAGCAACGAACAAATCCTCACTCACTATCCGACTCCACTCCGGGTCCAGGTGCACGTCAAGCCATGACAGTTAGCACTGGCCAAATGGATTCGGCTAGTGGACAGGATTTGAGGGCCAACCTGCTCCAAGGTATCGCCAGCCCCTTAGAGGGACTAGAGGCTTCACAATGGCAAATGGCTCAATTCCTACAAGAAATGTCTCTCCATCAGGACACGTTGCAGGACTCTCTGGTTACAGCCAATATGCCTGCTGCCATGAACCAGCCAGCAGGTCCAGCCATCCCTGCTCCATCCGCAGCATCCCACCTGCACCTCCTGACTCCCAATAAGTTTGACGGGAACCCTAAATTGTGCCGAGGTTTCCTCAACCAATGTGATGTCCACTTCACATTACAGCCTATGAACTTCCAGTCCCCTAAGTCCAAAGTGGCTTATATTGTATCTCTGCTGTCCAGCTCTGCCCTAGATTGGGTTTCGCCACTCTGGGAGAGGTCTGACCCATTTTTAGAGAACTACTCCAAATTCCTCACATCCTTCCAAAGGATTTTTGATGAGTCCAGGAGAACTACCTCAGTAGCAGCTGAGATCCTGCGCCTTCGTCAAGGGAGTTGTCTGGTCAGCCAGTATATCATTCAATTCCAAACACTGGCGTCGGAGCTAAAATGGAATGAGGAGGCTCTGACTTCCGCCTTCTGGAGTGGGCTGTCAGATCGAATAAAAGACGAACTCGCCACATGAGATCTTCCTGCTACTCTCAATGATCTTAGCTCCCTCTGTAACAAAGTAGACCTACGGTATCAAGAATGACAGAGTGAGAAAAGTAGGGGAGATCGTTTAAGATTCCGGCCGACCACTACTCCAAACACCCTCCTGCCTGAACCAGTGGGCGATGAACCCATGCAGATTAATTGGGCTCGTCTCACTGTTGAGGAGCAGCAAAGACGTTGGCGGGAGAACCTATGCATATACTGTGGAGAGACTGGTCATCTGGTCGCTGCCTGTCCTCATCGTCTGGGAAACTCCCGATCCTAACCTGTACCAGAGACACCAGGTTGGGAGTAATGTCCTCGTCTCCATCAAAAACTGAATCTGCTTTGTCAATTACTCTGGAGCTATTACACGGTTCTAAAATTGTTCTCTCTCTCCTTGATTCAGGGGCTGCCAAAAACTTCATTACCGCTGAACTCGTCCAGAAATTTCCAATCCCTGTATCTTCCCTTGATCATACTGTCACCTTGTCTGCAGTAGATGGTACCCAAATTGTCAATGGAATCGTGTCTCTTCGTACCCAACCTGTACCGGTTCATGTTGGGGCCCTTCCTACAGAAACGATCCATTTCTTGGTCATCCCCAAGGCCTCTCATGGGGTCATCCTCGGATATCCCTGGTTATGCAAGCATACTCCCAATATTGACTGGGGTACCATGCAAATCTTGTCCTGGGGGGAAGCTTGTCTTGTGGCCTGTATTCCTCAAATTAAACCTATTAAAGAGATTCACATTGCAACCACTACACCAATACCCAGCCAGTACCGCTCTTTTAGTGATGTCTTTTGTAAAACGGGAGCCGATATTCTGCCTCCACATCAGGAGTGGGACTGCCCCATCAAGTTGATCCCCAGCAAAACTCCCCACATGGTCATACTTACCCACTGTCCCTACCTGAGACCAAGGCCATGTCGGCATACATCCAGGAAAATTTTCAAAAAGGATTAATTCAACCATCTTCTTCACCGGCTGGTGCAGGCTTCTTTTTTGTATCTAAAAAGGATGGAGGTTTGTGTCCCTGCATCGATTACAGGGGCTTAAACAACATCACTGTCAAGAACTGTTACCCCTCATTACCGAACTTTTTGATCATAAAAGGAGCTACCATTTTCACCAAATTGGATTTAAGAGGGCCATATAACCTCATTAGGATACATGCTGGTGGCGAGTGGAGAACAGCATTCAATACTCGGGACGGTCATTTTGAATATCTCGTAATGCCCTTCGGTCTTTGTTACGCTCCTGCTGTTATTCAAAATTTTGTGAATGAGATCTTCCAGGACGTATTATATGTTTCAGTGGTGGTCTATCTAGACAACATCTTAATATTCTCCTCCAGTATTGACAAACATCGGTCTCAAGTCAAGGAAGTATTGACTCGTCTATGGGAAAACCACCTATACTGTAAAGCAGAAAAGTGTGTGTTTGAAGTTTCCTCCGTTCCATTTCTAGGTTACATCATCTCAGGTTCTGGCCTTGAAATGGATCCCAAAAAGGTACAGGCTATTTTGGACTGGTCTCTTCCCGAAATCATTGAAGGCGGTACAAAGATTTTTAGGCTTCGCTAATTATTACTGAAGATTCATCAAGGGATTCTCCACCCTCATGGCACCCATTTCCGCCTTGACTCGCAAGGGGGCAAATCCATCTCAGAGGCCTCCCGAGGCCGAAACCGCCTTTCAAATTTTAAAACACGCTTTAATTTCTGCTCTGGTACTAAGACAACCTGATGTCAATTACCCAGTTTTTCTAGAAGTGGTTGTCTCCTCTGAATCGGTAGGAGCGGTACTCTCCCAGAAACTCGAAGATAACAAATTTAATCCCTGCGGGTTCTTCTCTAAGAAGTTTTACCTGGTAGAAAGAAATGATCCCATTGGAGAGCAGGAGTTGTTGGCTGTTAAATTAGCTTTTGGAGAATTGTGTTATCTTCTAGGAGCTACGTTTTCCATCACCATTTATACAGATCATCGGAACCTCCTATATTTAAAAAATATCCAGTGCCTCAGTTCCCGGCTGGCTCGGTGGGCAATATTTTTTTCTCGTTTCAACTTCACTTTGACCTATCGCCCTGGCTCACTGAATCAAAAAGCGGATGCTCTCTACCGTTCACTTTCCTCCGATGCATCTACCGAGAATCATAAGGAGACACCAGTTCTTGAGTCCAGAGTATTTGCTACCACCCGCATTCAACCCCCTCCTGGGAAGACCTTTGTGACCCCAGATATGTGCAAACAGCTATTGAATTGGGCTCATTCGTCTCGCTTTTCTGGACACCTGGGCATACATAAGACTTTGGAGTTTATACAATGTTCATATTGGTGTGGATTTTATTTCCTCCTGTTCACAGTGCGCTCAGCATAAAATATCCAGACAAGCTCCTGCCAGCACACTGCTACCCCTGTCTACACCAACCCATCCCTGGACACACCTATCCATGGACTTTGTAACGGACTTACCTGCCTCCAACGGGTTCACCACCATCTGCGTAGTGGTAGCTCGCTTCTCTAAAATGGTACATTATATTCCCCTCAAGAAACTACCATCCGCTCCTGAGTGGGCCCAGTTATTTGTTGACAATATCGTCCATCTTCACGGACTTCCAACCGAAATTGTCTCCGATAGGGGGGTGCAGTTTGTAGCAAAATTTTGGAGAGCCCTCTGTTCCGTCTTCCAAATCAAACTAAATTCTCCACGGCTTATCACCCCCAGTCTAATGGATCTACAGAAAGGGTCAATCAAGACCTTTTTACAAATTCATATGTCCTCATCCCAAGACAACTGGGCAGACACTCTACCCTGTACAGAATTTGCTCACAATAGCTCTTATCATTCATCAGCGGGTCAAACCCCATTTTTTGTAGTGTTTGGTCTGCATCCCAGAGTACCAGAGTTCAAAGAATTTCCAGTTTTTGTTGTACCAGCGGTAACCTCTACACTACAGTCATTTTCATAGATTTGGACTCAAGTTCATTCCGCCCTATGGAAAGCTTCTGCCCGATACAAAGTAGGGGCTTACAAGAAGTTGAGAGCGGTGCCCAACCTAAAAATGGGTGATTTAGTGTGGCTGTCTACTCGTAATCTTCGCCTCAAGGTTCCTTCTATGAAGTTTGCTCCCCACTTCATCGGTCCGTTCCCATCATTCAAGTGATCAATCCAGTGGCCTACAAACTGAAACTCCCATCCTACCTCAAAATACCTAACTCCTCCCATATTTCTCTGCTGAAACTGCTTATCCTGAATCGCTTTTGCAAAGTCCTACCATGCTCTTCCAAGGTCCTTACTGAGAGGGGCATAGAGTTTGAGGTCAAACAAATCCTGGACTCTTGTTTTTGCTATGGTCAGCTTCAATATTTGTTGGATTGGAGAGGTTATGGACCCGAAGAGCGATCCTGGGTGAAAACAGAGGACTGCTCCTCGTTTGGTGCTTAAATTTAATTCAGAAAACCCAAGAAGTGTCCAGAGGCCACCCGTAAAGGAGGGGGTACTGTCACGATAAGGGCTGAGAGGCTGCTGAGATTGCGGTCCTTACCGCTCTGGGCGTTCTGGCATGGAGCTTCCGGTGGGGGTGCAGGGTCCTGGAGAGCGGCGCTGGGCACAGTGAGCTTCTTCAGACTAAGGGCTACCATTTGGAGGCAGGTGAGAGGGGGTGAGACTGGCAGCGCTTCCAGGATGTAGACTGCTGGGCATGGCCATCTTGGATTCTGGTCAGATGTCTGGTTTGGGCCAATCTGGTCACAGCCTGGGCTGGGAGTGCTAGCAGCCAATCCTGCACCACCTGAGGGTACTAAAGGGCTGTCAAGAGGTCCTTTAGTTGCCAGTGCAACGTCTATCACAGCGTATGCTGTGAGCTAGTTCTCTGTGCTCCCTTGCTCCTTAAAGTGCCATAGTTCCAGTGTGTCTCAAACAGTTTCACCTCTTTGCCTTGGTGCAGTCCGGTTCCTGTTTACTACTCACCTCCTGTACCCGCAACCTGCTGTCTGTCCTGCTGACCCAGGTCCACTGAGTACCGCCAGCGTCTCTTCAGCTTTACCTCACCCTACGTGTGTACCCAAATTACTTTTTCATTCATGAGTCATACCCCCCCTAAGATCGGCTGCTTTCCAGTACCAACAAACGAATCCTCACTCGCCATCCGACTCCACTCCAGGTCCAGGTGCACGCCAAGCCGTGACACATGGATAGTAAAATTAGCAGAATTATTCAACCAGTCATTAGCTACAGGAGTAATTCCAGAGGATCAAATGTAGTCCCACTGCAGACAAGTGGAAGCAAGGAAGATGCAAGCAACTACTGCCCAGTGAGACTTACATCAGTAGTAAGGAAATTAATGGAACATTCTTAAAAGAAAAAGTTGTAAAATATCTCAGATCCAGCAACTTACAGAATCTCAAATAGCATGAATTTACTTGGGGTAGATCATGCCAAACAAATATCATTGACAGTTTTGACTGGGTGACTAATGTAATAGATCAAGGGGGGAGGGGGACTTTAGAAGTAGCTTGTCTAGACTTTAGTAAGACTTTTGATACTGTCCCACATTGCAGACTGTTAAATAAGCTCAAAAGCTTAAGATTGGATTCTACGATGGTTGAATGGATAAGACCTTTGTTGCAGGATAGAAAACAGATAGTTGTAGTAATTGAAGTGCATTCAAATGAGGGGAAGGTTACCAGTGGAGTACCCATGGGATCTGTATTTGGACTAGTGCTTTTTAATATCTTTGTTGTTGACACTGCAAATGGTATTGAAGGGCACATATACCTTTTTTTTGCAATGAGAACAGCAAGTCAGATGCTTGGTCGCATAGGGAGAGGAATCAGTAGCAGAAAGAAAGAAGTAATAATACCACTCTACAGGTCATTGATACAGCCTCATCTAGAAGAGTTTATCCTCCAGCCATATCTCCAGAAGGATATAAATACATTAGAGACTGTACAAAGAAGTGCAACTAAAATGGGGCATGGCCTACATCACAAAACCTACCTGGAAAGACTAAAAGATCATAATATGTATAGTTTGGAGCAGAGATGGGAAAGGGGGGATTTGATATAAACTTTCTAATATTTCAAGGATTTTATCAAAGTACAGGAGGGAAACATTAGAACACGAGGACATGCACTGGAACTGTAGGGAAGTAGGTTTAGAGGAAATTTGAGGAAAAAATGTCTTCACGGACAGGGTAGTGGATAATTGGAATACGTTTACTTATATATTTAAAACAAATTCCTTGCACTGTTCTCTCTTATTATTTATGAATACTACTGTTTTTTTAGGTGTTGCAATACTTCAAAGAATATTGGCAGTATAATTGTTTTTTATATTATTAATTACAGTGTATATGCAAAGCACCTGATGTATGCCCTCCCAATACATTCCTGCAAGTATATGCTGCAACCTGTAGTTCCTTAATAGCTGGCAGCAGTTCATCAATGGTTTAGGCAAGATGGCATATCATCTCTGGGAGACAAAACGTTTGAGTTTCACATTCATATTTCCTGGTCACAAAATACTGCACTGTGTGAGCAAGGCCAAGTGGGCAAGAAAGTCCATTGAATTGGGTGAACATCAGTGCGATAAGTTGAACTTTGGTAGTGAAAAAGGAGGTGTTTTCAGCAAGTGAAAATTTTCCCTTACTGAGTCAGATTTAGGGGCCTATGTATTAATATTCTCATTACTGCCAACTCACTGTGAATATTTTCATTTTTAGTGAAAATATCCCGGCTATGTACTACCAGGAACTCTCAGGGACAGCAGTTGTGATAACCACTGTTCCCGCGAGTTATATCCCCTGCATTTCAGAGGAGTCTATCACTGAAGTGAAAGACTTCCCCGGGGGAAGCTGACACTGTGCATGCGCACAGCACCAGCTTACTGGACTGGCAGGGGGCTGCAGGAGGAGAGATCGAAAGATCTCTCTCCTGCCCCTGGAGCACCCATAGGCAAACAGTAGTTTACACTATCTGAATATGGTGTAAACTAACGGTGCTAAACTCCGAAAGGCTTAACTTTTTGCAGTTTAGTACATAGGAGTCAGATCGTAGTCCCCATTGATAATAATGGGGACTGCGATCTGAAGTGCTAATTAGCACTTTGCAGGAGATTTCTGTGAAATCTCCTGCACTGTGTCATTAGTACAAAGGATCAATACATATAATTCTACAGAAATTGCAGTTTCTGCATAATTTTATGTAAAAAATGGCTTGATGCATAGGCCCCTTAATTAGCTCCTATGAGTCAGAGGTGAGGCTCAATGCCAGATGGATTTTTAAAGACCATCTATTATCTAAAGGTTGCATTATACTTTCTCTGTAATAATTAGGGGTGTGCACCGGACACTTTTCGTGTTTTGTGTTTTGGTTTTGGATCTGGATCTTTCTTCGTGTTTTGGATCTGGATTGGTTTTGCCAAAACCACCCTTCCGTGTTTTGGGTTCTGGGTTTTGTGTTTTGGATCTGGATTTTTTCTTAAAAAATAAAAAAAAATGCTAAAATCACATAAATGGGCCTTTTTTTGTTCCTACGCTATTAATAACCCCAATAACATTAATTTCCACTCATTTCCACTCTATTCTGAACACCTCACACCTCACAATATTGTTTTTAGGCCAAAAGGTTGTACCGAGGAAGCTGGATGACTATGCTAAGCGACACAAGGGGGCGGCACAAACACGTGGCCCATCTAGGAGTGGCACTGCAGTGGCAGACAGGAAGCCAATCAGCGTTATGGTGCCCATTTGCATGTAGCACGAACCCGGGAGATCCGTGCTACATGCATCTGTGTGATTGGCACAGAGCAATGACAGGTCCGTGAGACCCGTCTGTGCTGCTGTGGTAAAAAAAAAAAAAAAAACCTGTGTAAAAAAAGAAAAAAATGGCGTGCACCCCCCCAAAAAAGAGCAACCAGCCCCGGGCATTAGTAACCCAGTGCTGGGTGTGCTTAAATACAGGGGACAAACGACCTAGGGGTCCCCTGTACTTAAGCACAACCAGCACCGGGCTAGTCAGAACCAGCGCTGGTTGCCAAAATACGGGGGACAAACGACGTAGGGGTCCCCTGTATTCTACGCAACCAGCTCTGGGCTCTGATCCGGTCCTGGTTCTGGAAATATAGGGGACAAAAAATGAGTAGGGTTCCCCTGTATGTTCCAGAACTAGCACTGGACTTTTTCTAGCGGGGGGCTGATGCCACAGCCAGGGGAGCCCTTTCACCGGGCCCCCCAGCCGCAGCATCAACCCTGACCGCTAGTCAGCCCAGGCCGGGGATCCCTGGAGAGCTGGGGACCCCCCCAATAAAGGGGTCACCCTCTCCAGGGCACCCCAGGCCCAGGCTGATAGCCCGGGGCTATCCCCGCCACCCCTGGTGGTGGTGGGTGGCGGGTTGATTGTGTGGTGTGGTGTAAATAAAGAATATCAAACATTGTCTTTACAAGTAGAACTGCAAGTCCCAGCTAGCCTGCCCCGCATGCTGGTACTTGGAGAACCACAAGTACCAGCATGCAGGGCATTAAGGGCCCACTAGTACCTGTAGTTCACCTGTAAAAAAAATGTTTAAAAAAACACAGGACACACACACCGTGACAGTATAAGTTTATTAAACATACATACACACACACACATGTACACATACTCACCTATGTAACCTGTAGAATCGGTCCACTTGTCCGGTAAAGTATCCCTAGGGGACCTGTGAAAAAAAACATACTCACCATCTCCTATGCGAGGTTCTGTCCTCTTCGTTCCAAAGTAGGCATCCCCGGACTTGGCAAAAAAAAAAACGAAAACGCGATCCACGAACTTAGTACCGTTCTATAGAACGGTACTTCCCGAATGAGAGCTTAGCGGCGGGGTATCACCATGGAAACCCCGCTGCTAAGCGTTCATTGGCTGAGAGAGGTCATCTCCCGTCTCTCAGCCAATGAACGGCTCCCTCCATTGTAGTCAATGGTGGGAACCGCAGGGTAAACTTTAATAACCTTGCGGCTCCCAGCATTGACTACAATGGAGGGAGCCGTTCATTGGCTGAGAGAGACGGGAGATGGCCTCTCTCAGCCAATGAACGCTTAGCAGCGGGGTTTCCATGGTGATACCCCGCCGCTAAGCTCTCATTCGGGAAGTACCGTTCTATAGAACGGTACTAAGTTCGTGGATCGCGTTTTCGTTTTTTTTTTTTTGCCAAGTCCGGGGATGCCTACTTTGGAACGAAGAGGACAGAACCTCGCATAGGAGATGGTGAGTATGTTTTTTTTCACAGGTCCCCTATGGATACTTTACCGGACAAGTGGACCGATGCTACAGGGTTACATAGGTGAGTATGTGTACATGTGTGTGTGTGTGTGTATGTATGTTTAATAAACTTATACTGTCACGGTGTGTGTGTCCTGTGTTTTTTTTAAACATTTTTTTACAGGTGAACTACAGGTACTAGTGGGCCCTTAATGCCCTGCATGCTGGTACTTGTGGTTCTCCAAGTACCAGCATGCGGGGCAGGCTTGCTGGGACTTGCAGTTCTACTTGTAAAGACAATGTTTGATATTCTTTATTTACACCACACCACACAATCAACCCGCCACCCACCGCCACCAGGGGTGGCGGGGATAGCCCCGGGCTATCAGCCTGGGCCTGGGGAGCCCTGGAGAGGGTGACCCCTTTATTGGGGGGGTCCCCAGCTCTCCAGGGATCCCCGGCCTGGGCTGACTAGCGGTCAGGGCTGATGCTGCGGCTGGGGGGCCCGGTGAAAGGGCTCCCCTGGCTGTGGCATCAGCCCCCCGCTAGAAAAAGTCCAGTGCTGGTTCTGGAACATACAGGGGAACCCTACTCATTTTTTTCCCCTGTATTTCCAGAACCAGGACCGGATCAGAGCCCAGAGCTGGTTGCGCAGAATACGGGGGACCCCTACGTCGTTTGTCCCCCGTATTTTGGCAACCAGCTCTGGTTCTGACTAGCCCAGTGCCGGTTGTGTTTAAGTACAGGGGACCCCTATGTCGTTTGTCCCCTGTATTTAAGCACACCCAGCACTGGGTCACTAATGCCCGGGGCTGGTTGCTCTTTTTTGGGGGGGGGGCACGCCATTTTTTTCTCTTTTTACACAGGTTTTTTTTTTTTTTTTTTACCACAGCAGCACAGACGGGTCTCACGGACCCGTTAGTGCTCTGTGTCAATGACACAGATGCAAGTAGCACGGATCTCCTGGTCCGTGCGTGCATCTGTGTCATTGAAATACACAGCAGCACAGACGGGTCTCACTGACCCATCTGTGCTCTGTGTCACTGTCAATCACACAGATGCATGTAGCACGGATCTCACGAGTCCGTGCTACATGCAAATGAGCACCATAATGCTGATTGGCTGAGAGCCGTGACAGACGGCTCTGTCAGCCAATCAGCACTTTGCCCATTAAAGGCAAAGGCATTTTTTTTTAAATGGCCGCTCGAGGCAAAACCTCGAGATCCGACAGCAGATCTCGAGGTTTTGCCTCGGGAGAGGGATCCGGGGCAGACAGGGAGATCCGAGCTTGGGCTCGGATCGCCCCGGATCCCCGAAGTTCGGGTGGGTTCGGTTCTCAGGGAACCGAACCCGCTCATCCCTAGTAATAATATAATCAAATATATACATAGTTATATGTACCATTCAGTCAATTAATTGTCAGTCTGTAATAAGTAAGTAGCATTTTTTTCCATCAGTAAAAAAAGGGTGAAAATCAGTAAAACCTGCATCTTGCTATAAAATCTGCCAAATGCAGGGTGTTTCACTTGCTATTGGCCCCAAGGTTTTCTCACTAGCTACTGAATGGTGAATTTTGCCGGTGGTTTCTGACCTCAATTGTCTTTGGCATGCCTTTATCGACTCAGTTTTCCAGTATGTCTGGACAATAAATATGCGTTTTTCAGCTGGGTACCGGTTCATATTGGCACATAACACACAGACACTATGAATGTGGACGCCTCAGTACACAACACCACTGTCAGAAGCAGGAATACCTACTGATTAGCAGTAACGGCTCCAGAGGTTGGGCTGCAGCACAGTCCAAATTTCAAATAGGGGAACCACACCAACTGCCATCCTCACTGGTTATATCCTCACTGGCAGTTGGTGTGGCTCACTATTTGAATTTTGGACTGAGCTGCTAACTAGGGTGGTGAACAGTTGGCCCTCACTTCGCGCATGCATGAACAGCTGGCCTGGATGCTAATGGCGAACACTTTCAACACCTGCTATGACTTCCTCATGTTTTTCATAGATCAAGGTATGTCTGTGTCACATTTCACAAAATTACATCAATTACTTTAAAAGTTGTAAGTAAAATGTTGCGGTCAATAGCGAGTGAAACAGCCTGTATAACATGCCATACATACATTTATGCCTTTGATAAAACTACTACATAAATGAAACACACTAGGACTTGCCTTCAGCCCTTTTTAGGACTTAAAAGGTACACACAGGGGTTAATGTAGAATTGGATTTACATCTGTTTTTTCATAAAATATGTATTTCCAGACTGCCCATGTGAGCCTAAAATTAACACATCCATATGTAGATTTTGTGGCATGTTACCTTAAGTACTCCTTGTGCTAGAGGTGGGACGGGGACAGGCGAATGCAGGTCAGAGTAATGTAAGAGTATATTCACGTACTGTGTAATTGTGACTGAGGTAGATGCAAGTGTGTTTATACCTCTCAGGAAGTATATCTCTTGCAGGTGCTTGAGGGTAGGTCAGTGATGATGACGGTCACTAGCAATACCTAGCTGCTTCTGATTGGCTTATTGCATCTTGCAAATTGTGTAATTAAGGGTATATTTATCAAAGCTGGGAGAGTGATAACATTGTAAAGAAATAATTTACCAACCAATCAGCTCCTACCTTTTTATAAACACAGCCTGCAAAATGTAAATTGGAAGCTGATTGGTTAGTACTTTATCTCACAATTTTATCTCTCTCCCAGGTTTAATAAATACCCCCCTAAATCATCTAGCTGCTATATTATAGAAAGTGGGACCTAATTGTCACATTATTGAATTAATATTTCCTTTTGCATTACAAGACATATGATTCCTATGTTACTAATGTACTCCTGTAGTTGTTCCAAAGACAGGGAAGTGGCTGTTTACCTTTATATGTGTATAGGTGACATGTAGAAACACTTATGCAAAATCTGAATAAGTGCTTGCCTGAATGTTTTGTAGTCTGCAAATGACCTTTTTTCCTTAGTGAAGCTATGCATTTGTCCACATGAGGGACTCATGGGACACTAATGGATTACACAGGTTCTCTGGATGATTAAAGCCATGTGAAATACAGGCTTGGTAAGCCTAACCATAAAGCACCTGTGCTCTGTATGGTCAGCCTTATCTGCAACACCCCCAAAGATCTGTAAGGAATTGCATTTTACATTCATGGTGTGCTAATATAAGTCTGTGTGTGGCAATGGCAACACACTAACATTCCATCTAGAGCACAGGTTCTTAAACTCGGTCCTCAGGACCCCACAAAGTGCATGTTTTCCAGGTCTCCTCACGCTCACAAGTGAAATAATTAGCTTCACCTGTGGATCTTTCAAAATGTGTTAGTGAGTAATGATTACACCTGTGCACCTGCTGTGTGACCTGGAAAACGTGACCTGTGTGGGGTCCTGAGGACCGAGTTTCAGAACCACTGATCTAGAGCACAGGTTCTCAAACTTGGTCCTCAGGATCCCAAACAGTACATGTCTCCTCACAGAATGCGATATTAGCTCCACCTGTGGATCTTTTAAAAGGTGTCAGTGAGTAATGAATACACCTGTGCACCAGCTGGGTGACCTGCAAAATGTGAACTGTGTGGGGTCCTGAGGACCGAGTTTGAGAATCACTGATCTAGAGTAATTGGGATCTATAGCAGGGTTACTAATTAATTCACTCACCTGCCCTTTTCAGACTTTTTGCTATCTACACTTCAAACTGTTTACAATACGCATTCACCGCTGACATCTGTGTGATACTGTACTAATAAATTTGCCACACCCAAAATTCTAATCTACATTTCCTCTCAGATTAGCTCTTGCAAAGAGTTCCCTTATTTGTATCTTTCTTAATGCTCGTAAATGTTAGATGGTTTTGTCATTTTTATAATGGTGTGTTTATACTGCTTCTCTGCTGAGTAAGGGATTGGAACTATACAAATCTACAATAGTAATAATAATAATAATGTACTGTAAATGCAGCTGCAGGGTTAACTGCCGTCAATGTCAGTGAGCCAGTAGGAACTTGTACATACCTGAACGAATCTGGCATCTTTTGCATATTAATACTTTCTGATATATATTGGTTCTGGTTCAAAGTTGCATGTAAATCAGCCACAATTACATCCGCTTGGCGTGTTCAGAAATAAATGTTGATCTTCGCCCATTTGCAGAGAAGGAGATGTAGATATGGGTTATAATACTTAGATCATTATTCAGGATCATGGTACACTTAATAACTCTGGTACAGTAAGCAATATTATATGAAATAAGAATGATAAAGGTGCCCAATGTGATGTCAATAAATGAACCAAAGATTTCTGGAAATGTTTATAAATTATCTGGGCTTGACTGTGTTGGTGGGAATGTTAGTTTGTATAACATCAGCAATATTTTGATGGAATCCTGTAACTTCAGCGATGGATGCGGGGTTAATACAATGGATGTGGGGTTGTTTGTATTTAATTACATTTTACATTGAATTTGATTTTTGCATTCATTAATAAAGAGGTGGGAGGGGGCTTGGGTGCACACCCTCTTTTTAAACATAAGTGGCGCTATGCAGCAAACAAAAAATGCAGGTGCACACTGAGGGCCTGATTCAGACCAGCTCGTGAGCGCACAGCGCTCGCAAGCGGGTCGATGGTCCCCGACTGCATGAGACCCGGCCAGCGACGGGCGCTCCGCCGCTATGGGTCTCGCACCAAAGCGGGGCAGCTGACAATTGTGATTGACAGCTTGCCCCGTTTTGGAGGCGGGTAGGGGGGGTGGCTGGCCAAACGGAGGCGTTCCCGAAGGAATGCCTGCCATTTGGGGGCGGCCCCAATGACATCACTAGTGATGTCAGTGGGTGAGCTTCCGGCTCTATTAGAGCCGAAAGCTCACTGGGGCTTGTGGGAATGAGACCCTACCACAAGGGTCTCGTTGCAAGCCCCGATGGTCGCGATGGTCGTGACCATCGCGACCATAACCTGGCCACTCACTAAAGCTGTGGGTGGTCACCCACAGCTTAGCGAGTGGCCAGGAGGCCGTCTTTAAAAAAAATCAGGGACACCCTGATTCAGAGCGAGCGCTCTCAAAGAACGTCCGGCTCTGAATCAGGCCCTGAGTGTGCACCTGCATTTTCTGTTCTATCTATTAATAAAGGTCAAGACTATACTTGCCTACTCTCCCGGGAGTTGCAGGAGGCTCCCGATTTTTCGGGTAGACCCCCGCACCCCCAAAAAAGTTTGCAGTTCTCTTGCATCCTGCCCACTTCCTAGTGAAGTAGGCATGTTGGGGAGATTTTATGAGAAATTTGCGGGTCCTTATTGAGGGGACGGGGCTAAATTCAGCAAATCTCGTCATTTAGCCCTGCCCCCTCCTCGCGGACTATTCCCGGGGAGAGGTTTTTTGAAAAGTCGGTAACTATGGTCAAGACACAGGCTCTCTTCCATATGGCATTACACTGCATTATTATATTGTGCATAAATAAGGTACTGATATTATTGGAATTTAATGTATGTTTTAAGTTGTTTTTCATAAACTATAACAATCTAAATCCAGTTGATCAAAATCAATAAATATCACCTGTTCTGTCAGTTCTGTCAGGTCTCTTGGGTTTTAAAAACCTCCTTTAATCAGGTGAATATCTTCTGATGAAAATGCTGTGGCACAGAAACGCATCAATATTTGAATTATTTTGGACACTCCATGCTATCATACAAGACTTGGCCTGATTCAGATGTGAATGCAGTGTCAAAGTTTGCACAGCGTCCAATGTTTTAGTTCTCTGCAATGCATGTTACCACCCGGCGGTTGCAGAACGAATTTGGACACACATAGAGAGCTTATTGTCCTAGAAGGTTACATGAGGGTTGGCTCAGGGCCAGCTCCACGGGTAGCCAAGCCCTGTGCCAGAGTCCTCTGAAACACCCATGAGTGGCCTAATTACCATAAGCCATGCCCTCTAAGTGACATTATTTGGGGGTGTGCCTGCATGGAACACCTCCCGTGTAACGTCAGGCTGGCGGTGAGCCCAGCACTCTGTCACTAGCTGGGCTTCCCCCAGCCCTCTCCTAGCACTGAAGGGATGCTGCGCGCATGCGCGCAGCATCCATTCAGCTTCTCTGGGGTCCAGGACCGCCAAACAGGGCGGCGGTGGGATTGCCCAACCTCCCGATCAGAAAACCCGCGGGACTCTTTGGCCCACGGGTGGAACACTGGGACTGTGCTGTCCCGCTGAAATCGGAATGTTGGGAGGGGTGCGACCTCTATGGGGTGGCGCCCCTGTTCGACCGCTCTGGTTGAACACCCCAAGAGCCGGCCCTGGGTTGGCTAGTGAGACACGGCCAGTGACTGCATCCAAAGACAGAGTTGCAATGGCACTGGGGGCCATATTCCAACGGACATTCTGAGCAACCATATGACGCTTCTAATGTCTGATGGTGTGACTTTTTATGCACAGCGGTGGATTAGAGAAGCAGCCAGTGGGCGTCTCAGTAGGAAGCCCATTGGTTGCAGTATTAGCAGAAATGTGCAGTTGTGCTTCACAAATAAAAAAAAAGCTTTCGTGGCTGCAATACCGTCCACCTCTGAATCAGGCCCTCTATAATGAATATTGCAATTGTGTTTAATAGTGTCCTATTACTGGAGAACTTTTCATTGAGAAAGATACCTTCTAATTGTGGATCTGTGCAGTAACTCTGAAAAACAACTACAATCTGTGGAATTGTGGGAACAATATACCCAACATAAACCAGAGCCACTGTCATGTTCTGTAAGCGCATATTTGCCCTAATACTCTGATCCTCATCTGCTATCTGAATAGTGTTTGTAGACTGTTTACTTTTATTCTCCTTTTTAGTAAGCACTAGCTATATTCCTTTATTAGGTTTTTTTTTTTTTTTAGTAATAAGAAGCCTCTTATCTTATTCACTAGTTAGTCTCCCAATTTTCAAAGTTTACATAGAGTCTAAGGGGTATATTTACTAAAGTGTAGATTTTTAGAAGTGTAGATGTTGCCCATAACAACCAATCAGATTATTATTATAATTTATTTATATGGCACCACAAGTGTTCCACAGCCCCTTACAAAGTACATAAACAAATTGTAGACAAGCAACTTCCAGAACAATACAATACAGGACCAGGACATGGATAATATATATTGCTACATTAGCAACCATAACACCCAGATAAGCAACAGAGCATAAGCAACCGAGTGTTAGGTGCCCTAGTGGTGAGTAAGAAGTAGATGAAACTAAAGTAGGGAAAAGCACAAGAGGGTAGAGGGCCCTGCTCGTAAGAGCTTACATTCTAAAAGGGAGGGGAAGACAAACAGGTTTGCCACAGATGGGGATGAAAACATTTTTTTTAGCACCTTCTAGAACAGGCCTGGCCAACCTGTGGCTCTTCAGATGTTTATGAAACTACAAGGCCCAGCATGCCCTTACACAGGTTTGTTATTAGGGAATGGTAAAACAGTTGCTGGGCATGCTGGGACTTGTAGTTTCACAATAGCTGGAGAGCCACAGGTTGGCCAGGCCTGTTCTAGAAGATAATCGCTAGAATTTGATTGGTTGCTATGGGCAACATCTCCACTTCTAAAAAAATGCACTTTAGTAAATATACCCCTGAGATTTTCTTTTTTTTAATGTGACCTTAGCATTTACAACTAACATAGTCAAGTCACATCTATACGTTATACGTCTGACGTTTACCTTGTAGTTGTATGTAATTTACACCTGACACACACCTCGTGCAAATGCTCATGTTTATGAGCTGGATGCATCTTAAGATATGTCTGTCTTAGCATACCTATGTAAGTATGCTTTTTTTCCATACATCTGTTTGTCTGGATACCTTCTGATAGAAAATATGCCCAATCCAAAATGAGCCCCTAAGAGGTTAGTGATGAAAATTGGAATAGCACAGTGTCCCAACTATCCCTTACATTTAACTTCTGCAGATCAGAAATAAAAACAATTGAAAATATTTTTAGGGGCAGATTCAATTAGTGGCAGTGCTTACTTTGGGCTTATAGCCTCGAGCTTTAACACCCAGAGCTATTCAATTATAAGCCCATTTCCTCACATGGTAAGCCTGCAGCTAACGTGCAATAACCCATAGATCTGGGTTGAGTGTGTGGAGCTATGGGTTAACACGCTTGCAGCAGCCAGGGTAAGAGCTGAAAGCCCTACTTACCACAAATTTATGTTTGCACCTCAGGAGGGTGTGAACAGAAATCTGCGGTAAGTGCAGCCTGCCGGCTTAGTATCTGTTTTATAAACCACTACACTTGGACAATACATGCTGTGATGCAAGCTGTGCAAATACAAATCCTTTGCATTAATCACTTGCCTGGAGATGCAACCACACCAAGTTAGGCTTTCCCTGACACACATTTGTTAAAAAAAAATATTCTGAATCAAGTTTAAATAGCTATTATTTACATCATTTGATAATGAAAACATTTTTACAATATTGGGGGACATTTTTGGAAAAAAATATTAGCCAGCTAAGTGGTTAAGGGACAGAAAGAGATGAGCTACATAAAGGTTTATGTGAACAAAAATTGCTAAGCTTTTATTAAGAAGTATTTGTGCCAATGTACAGTGTATGATTTTGTATAAATGTGTTACTGAGGCTTTGATGAGTCATACATACTTACTTCACCTACACAGGACACACACTCACCAGGTTTCAACAAGAATTAAACAATGCGTAGTTCCCCCACAGTGACTCATTACCTATATAATAAAAGGGTAAGTGTCATTCAAAGCTTGGAATTTAAAATTGTTGATGATGCTAAAATGTGCTGATGTGGACATTATGGGAGCGCCCTTCTGTTAACAGCAGTGTGTCACTTACTAAGCAATTTATTACATTTTAATATGCAAGGATGGGTTAAATATCTGTGAAACTGGACACATGAATAAAAATGTTACTTTAAGGGGAACTAATACATAACTGTACTACAATGCCAATGCTCCTTATTCAGCACTAGGCTTTCATAACTGTACAGTGTTTCAGAAAGAAACCGTGGTGGAAAAAAAATATATTTTTCTTTGTCCAGTCAGTTTATTCCTTGTACTCTGACTTTGCATGATGTGTGTTTGCTTCCACCGCTAATTGTGTGCACTGTCAGCCTTTCAATTGTAAAGTAAATTGGGCTTTGACTAGCAGGATTGATTGTCAAGTTTAACTATACCATCCATTATGTTTTTAATGTAAGGGCTAATTTGCCTTTAGGGTTTCAGGTATAATCAATAACGTATGCCCTGTGCACTCTAATTGAATGGTATAGTCATAGTGACCATTATAGTGACCATAATCACTATTATATCCCATTTCAGTGACATTATGTATAGTGAACTAAGCAAGCAGGAGATAAAAATGACTGGATACACACTGGCCGACATATTGAACTGGCGATATATCATGTGTGCTTCAGCCAGTGTGTACAGATGATATGTCTGTGAACGACGTCATTCACAGATATAGTGCATTGGCTAGCAGATAATGCTGTAGTTATATCTGCACACCGTGCTGTGTGCACAGGTGGTCAGACAGCTGCCCACACACTTGCTGCACAGGCCACCAGAGAGCAGGGCGCGATATGTCCCCAGCCAGCGGTATCCCTGGCCAAATGGCAGTGATGGTTGTTCAGTGTGTATGAACAACCATTATCTGCAGAACAATCGATCTGCATGTATACAGTGCATCCGGAAAGTATTCACAGCATTTCACTTTTTCCACATTTTGTTATGTTACAGTCTTATTCCAAAATGGAATAAATTCAGTTTTGTCCTCAAAATTCTACACACAATACCCCATAATGACAACGTGTAAACAGTTTTTTTGAGATTTGTGCAATTTAATATTAAAAAAAAAAAAAACTAAGAAATCACATGTACATAAGTATTTACAGCCTTTGCTCAATACTTTGTTGATGCACCTTTGGCAGAAATTACAGCCTCAAGTATTTTGAATATGATGCCACAAGCTTGGCACACCTATCTTTGGGCAGTTTTGCCCATTCCTCTTTGCAGCACCTCTTAAGCTCCATCAGGTTGGATAGGAAGCGTTTGTGCACAGCCATTTTCAGATCTCTCCAGAGATGTTCAATCGGATTCAAGTCTGGGCTCTGGCTGGGCCACTCAAGGACATTCACAGAGTTGTCCTGAAGCCACTCCTTTGATATAATGGCTGTGTGCTTAGGGTCGTTGTCCTGCTGAAAGATGAACCATCACCCCAGTCTGAGGTCAAGAGCGCTTTGGAGCAGGTTTTCATCCAGGATGTCTCTGTACATTGCTGCATTCATCTTTCGCTCTATCCTGACTAGTCTCCCAGTTCCTGCCGCTGAAGAACATTCCCACAGCATAATGCTGCCACCACCATGCTTCACTGTAGGGATGGTATTGGCCTGGTGATGAGCGGTGCCTGGTTTCCTCCAAACATAATACCTGGCATTGACGCTAAATTTTTTACACGTTTTCATTATGGGGTATTGTGTGTAGAATTTTGAGGACAAATTAATTTATTCAATTTTGGAATAAGGCTG
The DNA here is from genome assembly GCA_031769625.1 of Taudactylus pleione. NCBI lineage: Eukaryota > Metazoa > Chordata > Amphibia > Anura > Myobatrachidae > Taudactylus > Taudactylus pleione. The sequence continues at coordinate 4,852,582 of JAUIMM010000126.1, read as the reverse complement.
TAACATAACAAAATGTGGAAAAAGTGAAGCGCTGTGAATACTTTCAGGATGCACTGTATCTTTCAGGTATTTACCCATCTTAAGAAAGAGAAAGTGTTTCCCACCAGGTGTTCTGTTTGAAACCATGAACAGCAGAAAGAGTGGGTGAAAGAAGTGTTAATACTTTATTAAAGTGAAGACAATGAAGATGAAGAAGGTTTTTTTATTGTTGGTTGTTGAAGGGTTTAGTAAAAAAGATTTTTCAAAAGAGGAAAAAAGAGAGATGAGATCTACAGGTGCAAACCTGGGATTTTTTAATGAAAGCTTATTGGCGGATGTCTGTATTTATGCTTAAAATGTAACCTTTATTTTGTTATATATTAAAAAGGTTTGCAATTTTTGCAAACTCATGACACTTACATAATAGTGAAGCTTTGTGACAAAAAAATAAGGGTTTAATAAGGCTTTATTGTGTTCGCATATTGGAGTACATTTTCTTATGTTTTATTTGCATCTTGAGTGATAAAATGACCAAATGCATATTCCATGTTATTATCCATGAAAAGTACATAAACTAGGGCACTATTTGTCTTGTTAATGAGGACATATTTGTATTTGGATATAGTGGCTATAAATAGTATTAACCCATTTCTAACTTTTTTGCTTTTCTTACATCAAACAATAAAGTGGATCTATATGAATTTTTACCCCTGATAAAACTGTGATGCAAATGATTGAAAAAAAAAATCTGAAAATATTTTTCTCAATTATATATATAAAAAAACATCCAGCCAATATTTCAGTACATGAGCATTAATAACACCCCCTGATTGAATCATTCATAGAAGCAGCTTTAGCTGCAATTACAGTTCTTCATCTATATGGGTAACCCTCTACCAGATTTGAATGTCTATACAGGTGGTTCCCAAACTTTCTCAGTTTGAGGCACCATTAGCGTCTCCATAATTTTTTCAAAGCACATCTAAGAAAATATGATTTCCAGGCAGTCCCGTTTTAAGTAGCTGGGTCAAAATAACATAATAAGTATTTAAAAAAGAAAGAGGAAAAAAAGAGAAAAACTGTGCTATTCTTACCCATTGCCCCCTCCATGTCTCTCCCTTTGCATCCTCCATGTCTCTCCAGTTACCCCCTCCTTGTCTATCTATTTGCTCCTCTCCATATCCCCCCTTACTTACCTTTAGTTGTGATCGCCAGTGCGGTTCTTTTTGCAGTATCGCTCCTCAGATCAGATCAGACACTTCCTGTATGATCTCCCACACACAGCGTTGTAGGACCCCATTCAGCAACAGACTCAGGATTCACTGCCTGTTGCTTTACAGTGACTGCTCTCCCCTGCTTATCGCAACCCCCTCCCTGTGTGTTCTACTCTGTGCTGCCAACCCCTCTCCCACCTGTGCAGAATGTTTTGTAATTTTATCTTGATATTTACATGTCCTTTTTTAAAGTATAACATAAGTTTATTACATATTAATTTGGGTATTAATAAATTAGTACTATTAAATCTGTTTGCACTCTCAGTATATTCTGTATTTATCTTTCTTACCTGTTTTGGTTATCCTAGTGGGGACAAGCTCCCCATTACTAGAGAGCAGCATGCGGATTTCTTTGAATGTTTAGCCCCTGATTTTATGTTCTCTCTTTCATATATTATAATGAGGAGGTGGAGGAATTCACAGGCATATGTTACTCAAAATTAGACATAATGTATCTGATTCACAGCCACATGTAAAGTGTCAGCAGCTGTGATATTTTGCACTGTGCATGCATCTCAGGCTGTTGAGTTGAATAAGCAAATCTTTGCCTATATATGGTGCTATTCAGAGTCACACAGATGTCAGCAGGATCTCTAGTTGTGGCTTAATAGGTGTAACTAGGTTGCAAATGGGCATTGACAAAAAGCTTGCAGTGGGTGTGTCGTGGGACAGAATTGCAGGCTATTTAGAGGTGAGCCTATGTAAGCTGCAACAATTTCTGAAGGATCTTTTGCAATCAGGATAGGGCTGGTCTAGATTTGTGATGATAGTGATGATGGCTCACAAGCGTCAGCATTTCGACACCTATCTTAAGTCCCTTGTCGGGCTTCAGCCGCCCCGTTGGCCCGATGAAGCTAACTTGAAAACGGCCAGAAGGCTGCAACTATCGTTGAGAATGCAATGCATGTTGCAGCTTTGTATGTTGCTCTGAATCAGGCCTGATATGTACATAACCAGAAGTAGCATTTGAAGAATAAGAGGCAATGAGGTCTAGAAATCATCCATGCGTATAGGAGAGTACCTGCTAGAAAGTAAATTTTAGTTAAATACTTTTTCTTAAACTTTACAATTAGGGGGTAAATTTACTAATAATCCTGTTTTTAATAATGGGTGTAAATTAAGCAAAGTCCTTTAAAATTAGACCCCCCCTCCTGAGCAGCGTGTATGTATCTACCTGTTATAAAGGAAAGAAATGGTCACATTTAAAAAAATTGCGTGGGGACGCCCCCACCAGGAGCATAACCAGCACTGAGCTCTTTGAAATGGCGCTGGTTAAAAAAATGCGGGAGACATAAAACATAGGGGTCCCCTGTATTTAATGAACCAGCACCAGGTTCTTGACCCTGCACTGGTTGTAAACATATGGGGAAAAAATGGTGTAGGGCCCCCCGTAGTTTTACAACCAGCACTGGCTTCACTAGCTGGGGTGTAATGCTGCAGCCAGGGTACCCTCTTCACAGGGTCCCCTGACCAATGTATTCTCTCCCCACACTAGTCAGCCTTGGCCAGGCATCTCTGGGGAGGTGGGGACCCCCCCAATAAAGGGGTCCTCCCTCTCCTGGGTACCCCAGGAGAGAGCTGAAGCCCGGAGCTATCCTTCACTCCCCTGGCAGATGGGTGCAGAGTTGATGGGGTTAATAATGTTTTTATATATAATATTGTTTTTTACAGGGGGTGCAATGGTCCCAGAAAGACTCCCCCACATGCCAGTACCTGTGAAACTACAAGTACCAGCATTTTTTATATTTTATTACACATACACTCACTTAATGACTCACTCACTCACACTCACCCATACTCACACTACATACTTACCTCGTCACTAGCGCCGGTCTGTTCCCTTGTCCAATAGAATTGAACTTCGGTACCTGTAAATAAAAATTGATACTCACCAACCCCTTGGTTCAGGTCCTCTTCTTTCCTTGTAGGCATCCTTGGTCTTGGGAAAACAAAATAACATGAATATGGACCCCACGGTCAGAATACCGTCCCCTAAGGAATGCCGGTTCAGCCACTGCATTTCCCATAAAAATGCATTGGCTGAACGTTCATTGGATGAGAGAGGCGACCCTCCTTCTCTCAGCCAATGTGTATGGGTTCCCCCATAGGCTACTAAAACTCTTCCTTCCAGGAGCAGGGACTGATATGAATGACTGAATATTCTCTGTAAAGCTCTATGTAATATGTGTTTGTAATATAATTAACTCTTAAAATAAGCACCCTCCCTCTTCAGAACAGCTGACAGCATCTCAGTTCCCTAATCTGCAGTACCACAATCAGAGCTCTGATACTGCAGATCACACACTATCGTGCTCAGCCATCATTTTGTTTATTTGTACCTCCATCTAATAGCCTCTTCTCTCTGTCTCTATTCATTGTAATAGATATACCACTCTTGGGTGTGTGGTTGTGCTCTGATAAACGCACACCTTGCTGTGCTTTGTGACGCACGAGGCCATGTATATCAGAGTGACCGCACACCCAAGAATGGTATATCTATCTTATAAAAAGGCCCCTGTTGTGAAAAAATAGTTCTACATGGAAATGATGTAGGGTGAACCAGATACAGCAGGGATTCCCAACCACGGTCCTCAAGGCACACTAACAGTCCAGGTTTTAAGGATAACCATACTTGAGCACAGGTGACTTAATTAGTACCTCAGTTATTTTGATTTAACCATCTGTGCTCAACCATGGATATTACTAAAAACAGGACTGTTAGTGTGCCTTGAGGACCGAGGTTTGGAATCACTGAGATACAGAATAGGAGATAAAAATAGTTCAGAATAGGCTGTTTAATTTTATCTATTTTTAATGAATAAACGTTTAACTGGATAACAGAATAAGTTAATAAAACAGTCCATTTAAGAGTGATTCATTTTGGAAGGAAAACGTGGTGAACAGTGATTGTACTGGCAAGAAGTGCTTAATGCTGAGAAGTGTGGGGAAAGGATTCGCATGGATAGAGCTTTCTCACAAGCTGTCCCTGCATGCGATATTTGATGCATACTTGCAATGTATTCAAATACCGCATTGACATTTTGGGCAAATTTCTCGCATCCCATCTGCATCTGAGATGCGGATTATGATAAATATGCCCCTAAGTGTGAACACTGATCTAATTATTACAGACTAAAGGTAGGGCTTGCATTGCAAAATGCCTTTTAAGAAATAAGTAATGTAAAGAAGAAGGTTTAATATGTATGGAAAGTGAAGTTAGCCTTATAAAAAAAAATTTGGAACCTAGAATGCTAAATGTTTTAATGGCCCAAGACCTCTGTATTACCCTCTTGCACCAAAATGGACTCCATGCCATGAGTGTGTCAGATTGAGATTCTGCAAACCCGTTTATCTTATCCATCGCAGTCACTACTCCTCATGGCATGCTCCTGCATCCCTGTCCCCGCGTGATCATCCTGTCATGGAATTCCACTGACAGTGTTTTTATGTTGCCATGCGGCATGAGCGCCGCCATATTGCTTCACCTCACATGATCATCTAATCCAAACCTGAACTTGCACGTACCACATGATTCCATTAGCCTATCCAGGTTCAGAGTGTCCTATTAAAGTTCCACTGGCCCACTCATTCATTGCTAGTACAACTTGTCTCCCCACAGTTCCTGGTCCTGGTCTATAGCGCTGCTACAGACACCCTGTCTACATTCATGTCTGTTTCAGTTGTTCCTGCAGTCTTGCTGCTTCTCAGAACAGGCTTGGTGCTCACCCATCATTCAACCTATCTACACCATTGTGCCTCACCTTCATATGCCATTACCTTCTGGAAGCCTGGATGGTATGCAGTCAGGATGCCGATGGTCTGAATGCTGACCATTGGCATCCTGACTGTCTAATCCCAGCAAGGGTCTAATGACAGGCATCGAAATCCCGATGCCTGTCATTTTACCTACGCCAGGAGCTCAGTGCCCACCATCCCGATCGAAGGTAAGCTGGGCACCGGGCGCAGACAGCTGCTGGGGTGGAGGGTTAGGTTAGGCGCTCCCGGGTGGGGGACTTAGGGTTAGGTACCCCTCCTCGGGAGGGTTAGGGTTAGGTTAGGGGAAGGGGGGGTTAGGGTTAGGCAATCCTGGGGAGAGGTTAGGGTTAAGCAGCTCCCCGGGGTACTTAGGGTTAGGCTGCGGGGAAGGGGGTGTTAGGTTTAGGCACTTAGAGGGGGGTTAGGGTTAGGCACTTGGGGGGGAGGTTAGTGTTAGACACCCCTAAGGGAGGGTTAGGGTTAGAGGGGATAGAAAGGTTAGCGATACTTACCTTAATTGACGATCTGGATTTTCACCCTCGCCGGGCTGCCGCTATCTGGATTTGAACCACCTGTCTACTAAAGTGTGCAAATACCTAGACAGCATTCAGTTCCTCTTCTAAGCTAATTATCACTTGGCTTTACTCTGTGCTACAGATTCCAGCTCATTACTATGACATCTGCAGAGGGTGCATGTAATAGTGTGTACCTTATCTAGTAATCTTTCTAAGCACCATCATACATGTACTAGGTTTAGCAGGTGTTCTGCCTCTGCCAGACAGACACAATTGCTCACCTAGATTTTCTGTGTCCTGTTACCATCCAGTATAGTACATATACTCATGAATAACAGCATTATACGTGCACCTTGTTTCACACATTCCATTCCTCACCAGAATAGTCCAACCCAATGGACCCAGTCCTGTGCCCAGATACTATACAGAACCTTATTAAATTATTTGTTACCTCGTGCTCTCTAAGTTTGGGCAGCAAATAAGTCAAAAAGGGTACCCACAATCCTTAATAATCATATGAAAGGCTCTACAGAGATGACAAATTGCGCCTGAAATTTAGACGAAGACCCAAAAGGGTCAATATACGTAGGAGCACGCAATTCCTATAGACATATGTTTATACTTCAGCAGAAGGAACCCAAGGTTACAGAGACCGCTATTAGCGGGAGACGCGGCTCTGTCCATTGATCTTACCCATGATCGCGTGACCAACGAGACCCGGAAGTATCAGCGGCTGTGCGGCGAAAACCAGTAGGTGCAGGATGGCGCCTGCTGTGAAGAAGGAGGAAGAAGGAGTCAGATGGGATCGGACGCCTGCGGCAGTAAAAGATAAGACTCTGTAGGTGGGGGTTGCCTGGTCATTGGCTGTGGAAGGCCAAACACTGGTGTCATCTCCTCCAAGACTGACACTGCAGTCTAGTGAGCACAGGGTCAGGGACACGCTGTCCAAGACTAGCGGATCACTGATAACCAGAGCTACAGACAGATAGTCCGGAGTCTTTTACTTTTTTCAGCCCATACGGCAGTCACACCTGCAGTTACTCATATTGTTCCTCCTCAAGGGGTGCCCCCACCACAGACTGTGCACTGCATAGATCCAACTGTAGTGCTACTTCTGCCAAACATACAAGGATAATTTTGTGTGTATTAGAGCTGTGGGACGCCACCCTCTAACAGCACCCATTTATTGCACAATTTCACATGATCAGGACTGTTCATCTGGGAGGATTAAGACATTTGCATGTGTTTTTTACTTTCATGTATACATATTTTATAGTACAAGAATATATATTTGTATTTTTATGTATTATTATTTTTTTCATTTTCTGGCAAATATTTTTTTCTCCAGAAACATCTCTAGCACTTGCATGATAATATTGTGAACAAGATTATAAATAAAGTTTTCTTTAAGTTTATCATATCTTCATCTGCCATTTTTTCCACCAAGACACTCATATTAGGGTTTCTAGTCTAAACACTAATATATGATTATTCCAGCTCTAGACGCACAATATGTAATCCTCCCCCTAATTTTACCTAGATAACACTGTCTACACCACTAAATTTCAGGCGCAATTTGTCATCTCTGTAGAACTATACAGAACCTGACAGAGTGATAAAATGAAATGTCTATAGCATTGATTAGGGCGTCATTTAATTGTAGTATACATACAGTAACAATTAAATCAAATAAAGTTTCCCAAATAATAAACATATTTTGCAGAACTTTCTCACTGTTCAAAATGGAGCAAGATGAATTTAGATTGTATAATTATCAAGTACCTATTACCAAGGATGGCAACAGAAACCTTGGAACTCAGCACACTCATGTTTTCCCAGCACACTCATCCCTCCCCCGCAGGTACATGCCAGTCGGCCATTGGATAATCTCCCATAACTCTTCAGCCTTATCCCCCAGTCTCTCCAGCCTCATCACTGTTTGTGTCTCTCAGTGTTATCCCCCGTGTCTCTCCAGCCTCATCCTTGCTTGTGTTGCTTCAACCTCATCCCCCTATCTTTCCTGCCATGTCTCTACAACACAATCTATGTGTCTCCATTCACACTATTTCTCTCCAGCCTCATCACCCCATGTTCATCTCCAGCTCATCTCCAATGTGTCTCTGCCTCATTTTCCCCTTTGCTTCTCAGTCTCACCCACCCATGTTTTTCAGTCTCATTCCCCCTATGTCTGTCAGCCTCACATCTCCCCTGTTTCTTTAAGTATCATCCCCCATGTCTCTCAGTCCCATCATCTTGTGTCTCTCCAGAACATCCACATTTCTTCAGCTACAACCTTATGTCACTGCACTTACAGACCCCCACCCCTGTGTGTCTCCAGCCCAGCTCACTATTATCTCCTTCTGCCTGCTGCATGTTGTCTTATGCACTGCGCTGGTAGAAAGCACAAAACTTTATTGAACTAGCCACAGGGCTCCCCCTTTCTGCCTGTGAATTGCTGATTACTGCAGCAGCACAGGCAAGGGGGAAACTTGAACAGGACTCCCGAGATCCCTGTGAGGCCAAGGCCCCTCAGACTTTCAGGAGTTAGTACAAGTGTCCCCCTTGTACCCCCCTGTCGCTGGACCTGCCTATTACTCAGCACATTAATCTTACTTTTCTCTTCCACTGTCACACAATGAAATACGTAGGGTTGTATAATCTGGCTTGTTTTTTATGCCTCAGGGAAACTCTAGATTATGCTGAATTTAGTATCGTATAATCCATCTGTATTTCATTCCTGCAGTTTTTGTTTTATCTTCAACAGATCCTTTGCAATTTGTGACTTTCCCCAATACATAAAAGCCACCCTTTGCATGATTTGGGCACTAAACCTGCCAGCAATGTACTAAATGATTAAAAACAGCAGCACAAACGTGATTAATCCTGAACTGCCAGTTTGAAACTACATATAAAAATGCTGCTGGACTGGTGGCCCCCCGCTATGTAAGCCTGGGACAAGATGGTGGCAGCATCTGGATCCTGTGTTTAGCCCAGGAACTATTTATATGAACCTTATGTTTTCCGATGCAGCAACATAATTTTGACATTGGATTTGCACCGGAAACCTGGTGATGTCATTGTGATGTTACTAGGCATTCTTACAGGCGGGGTGGGGAAAGTGGACCTGTCAGTGCCAAGAAGAGATAATTTGGCTAGGGTGCATGGATCAAGTCCTGCCTGCTCTTACATAGTCTACCAAAATTCTGAACATTTAAAAATGATAATAATAAATAATTTTAACTAAAAGTATGCTTATAAGTTGTTCCCATCTCCCCAGCCACCCAAAATGATACAATCATTCTCTGTGACAAAAGTCATGAATAGAATGCATGTAAACCAAACATAAAAAATGCCATCATAGCCCCAGGTTTTGTACACTCAACCTTACTCCATCCTACTAGAGATTTGTGTACATGTAAATCATTTTGGATTGGTGTGATAACTGAAAAATAAATGAAAAAGAGCTTTAAATCTAAACTGTGTACTATATAGTTTAATTTTGTAGAACATTATTGGGGTCACACTGATTACCTAAAAAGTAGTAATTTGTTTAAAAAATAAAGTCCATAAAAGCTATGTAAAGCCATTAAAATTAAATAAAATAATTAGAATATACTATGATATGAAAACCCTTTCTGTCCTCAATTAAATAAAATGTAATTAGACATACTAATAAAAAAAAAGTTATTTCCAGCAAATACAACATAGTTTCATTATTTCCAAACTTTGGCCTGGTCTAGATATATAATATACTACCAGTCATTTATAAAAATATAGAATATTCCTGGGAGAGATGGGAGCCTTATTTGAGATCTATGGGCCTGATTCAGAGCCGCTCGTAAGCGGCCACTCGTTCGCTCCGAGCGATGTTTGTGCAACTGCGCATGTGTACGGATCGTTATACGCATGCGCGAACCAGTCAGTGCGGCCGAAAATCGTTTGTTCGCTAAATAGCGAATGCCTGCTATTTTGAGTGACAGGAGGAGGCGTATGTGGGTGGTAACAGGGGAAGGTGCTTGAAAACGGGGAGTGGAGATCCGAACGCAGGCGTGCTTAAAGGTCAAAACGGGCGTTTTATGGGTGTGCATAATTAATACAGCAGCGTCATTGACCACGTCACTGGGTTATTTTATAGCCAGAACTGCTCGCAAGATTGTGGTAGCAAAAACCAACCACAAGAATAGCGAGCAGTTCATACGCTGGTCGATGTACTCGATTAATCTAATAAATAGCGGACATGACGTAGGATGCGAGCGGCCAGGGGGCGTATTTTTAAAAAAAACGACTGCAAGTTTCAAACGCAAAGAGCGAACGGTTAATTTGAATAGCCACCCCCTTTTCCTGAACGACCGTCCGCAAATTGCGTCCGGCTCTGAATCAGGCCCTCTGTACCAATCCATTTAAAAACTCATTCCTTCCAACTTTTTTTATCATGTTTTATTAACCTTAATAAGCACTTAAAACTGCATAGCAGTAAGGACCTCATTCAGAGTCGGTCGTTGCGGCCGCTCGGTCGTACGCCACCGATGTTCGCTCAACTGCGCATGTGTAAAATTCGCAATGCGCGTGCGCAAACTAGCTATTACGATCAGAAATTGCTCTCTCCTTGAACAGAGCCAGGTCGTTAGTTTGAGTGACAGAATGAGGCATTTGTGGGTGGTAACAGGGAAAGGTGCTTGTGAACGGGGGAGTGGAGATCCGAACGCAGGCGTGCCTGACTATGCAAATGGCGTTTTATGGGAGTGCATAATTAACTAAGTAGTGTCATGGCACATGTGACTTGGGAGGTTTTTACACTGACTTGATCTTAGTGCTTAAGAGAGGGTATGGTCAACCTTAAGCTCTACGAGCAGCTCCGATGGTCTCGATTAATCCTTATATGCCCGGAGATGACGTGTAATGCGAACGAGAAGGGGACGTATTTTTAGTCTTACGGCCGCATCCTCCCCTCGCTCCTCCAGCTAACGATCCCATCTTAACGACGCAACTTACGAGCGCTTCATTTGCATATCTGGCCCCTTTTACCTTACGACCGTGCGGCCGCAACGACCGACTCTGAATGAGGTCCTAAGTGCTGAAAGAATACTATAGATTCTATAGTATTCTTTCAGCACTTACTGCTATGCAGGTTGAGTCTCCCATATCCAAAATGCTTGGGACCAGGGGTATTTTGGATAACGGAATATTCCGTATTTTGGAATAATTGCATACCATAATGAAATATCTTGGGAATAGGACCCAATATACACACAGAATGCATTTATGTGTTATATACACCGTATACACACAGCCTGCAGGTCATTTTATACAATATTTTCCATAATTTTGTGGCTCAAACAAAGTTTGTGTACATACATGAAATTTATTTAGGTTTCATATTCATATACACCTTATACACACAGCCTGAAGATAATTTTATACATAATAATTTGTGCCTTAGACTAAATTTGTGTACATTGAACCATCAAAAATTAAAGGTTTCATTATCTGAGTCATGCAAAAAAAATCTGTATTTTGGAATATTCCATATTTCGGAATATTTGGATATGGGAAACTCAACCTGTATAGCATTACTGACAAATATTCTGCATATGATCATTAAATCCTATACAGTGATACAATAGCAACAAAATATTCTTTGACCATATTGCCTATTACAGTTCATGTCTTCCAGGTCACCTAGCAGGTGCACAGTTGTAATCCATTTGATGTTACCTCCGGCGGTCTCTTTGGCTTGTAGCTCTGTGAGGTAAGAGCCATCGGTAGATTGTTGTTTAGGCTCCAATGCATTTCAACCATATGCTGGACTTTTTCCTTGAAAAACACAAACATTCCAAATAATTTTCTGCATGAATTGTGACTATTTTTAAGCTGCCAGAATGTGAGGGCAATTAAAATAATTTTCGGGTTTATGTACTAAGCCTTGGAAAGAGAGAAAGTGGATGGAGGTAAAGTACCAACCAATCCTAACTGTCATTTTTAAACACTGCCTGTAAATTGACAGGAGCTGATTGGCTTTACTGTATCTCTATCCACTTTATCTCTCTCCAAAGCTTAGTACATAGACCCACTAACAGCATAAAATAATAATAACTTTTGAGACTTCTGTGTTATTATCTTATTATATTATTTTCTTTAACCACAAATTACAGTGCACACCTCAAAAAAACATATAATTTACAAGCTGTCGTGTTATTTTCTTAGTAAATCAAAGCATACTATTTAGAGGTCTAAACTTAGCTTTCACTCTTGTATCCTACCTGCACTTCAATTCAATGCTCCACTATTATTTGTTGGCAAAATCCACTCATTACAATTCATGATTACTGTCTTATGCTTCCTTTCCAAACAAGCATGTCCTGACATTTCAAGTGCCCCTGTTTTTCAATATAATGTTTCCTTTTGAAAGTGATTGAAAGTGATGCTCTTGGCTCATTATTTTGCACCAATATTCATCCATATTTTTGCCATTAATAGATTGCAACACTATATGTTTGATTTTCGGGTGGTTTGTTAGAGAAATACTACAACTTGCACAAGATTGGTGAACATGAAATGCTGATCTGAAAATTAGTATTATGTTATATCCTTTCTGTTATAGTTGCTATAGGCATACATAAAAACTAAGGCTACAAATAAGAACCTGAGGGCAACTTGAGGATGACAAATTAACCCTGTCGGGATCCCGTCTGTCGGTATTTCATACTGATTCCTATGCCACATGATATAGGCCCTCATTCAGAGCCGCACGTTACCAACAGTACGCTCGTTGCGTTCCGATGTTGACTAACCGCGCATGCGTCGGTGTTACACTGCGCATGTGCGTACGGCAGATTGCGAGTTTTTTTTCTCTCGTTCCTAAAATAGCGTACAGGAAGTGACATGTCAAATGTGATTGACAGAACAGGGCGTTTTTGGGTGTTGGGGGTGGAGATGAAAAAACGCAGGCGTGGCGAGGCGTTTTTGGGGCGTACATACATTAGCAGATGCGAACGTCAAATGTGTTCGGACCGTCTCATACGTCACTGGAACATCCGCTTTCCCTTCAAAATGCTCGCACAGCTTAGGGTCAGGATTACTCGACCACATTGGCGATGGCCTTCTCCTCCGTCCCGGGACTCAACGATGGTGCTGCGATTAATCGCGGCTGGTCAGTAAAGTAATTAGTGTTGGATTGAAAACCGGCTTGGTATGTGTTTGGAAAGCAGTTTATTGGGATAGCACAAAAGCGTACGCAGGTGGAAATCAGAGCTGCTAATGTCATGATTACACAATCAATTAGCGTACATTTTTGGTGTTTTATTTTGGCCACAATTTGTTGGTTATGGCCTATTGTAACAATAATGTCATCATGTTTTAATTAGCTCCCCTTTTTTTTGGTTTACTGTGGAATTTGCATCGCTATGTGATTTTTTAAACGTTCCTTAAAGAGGCCTTTTTTTTTTTTTAAGAGGGTCAGTTTTTGCCTTTAGGGCCAGGATTAAATGTAACCCATTTGTACAATAATGTCACAATACAATCTCAGTTTTTTGTTTTAAATTTATTGTTTAAACACAAACAAATTGGCCTAATATTTTGTTGCCTTTTTTTTGTGGCAAAGATATTTGTTAAAAAAAAAAAAAAAGCCATAACTGCTAACATAAACGTAAATACCAAATGTAAAAACATTTCACAAGAAAGGAGAGGGAAGTTTTGACCAGAAAGGAATATGAGCCAAGCACAGAAGGAGTGTGGGAAAAGTCGCCATTGCTGTCACCGTTTTCTCGCCCGTTTGGCTGGGTGAGGGTGGGCGCCAGACCGGGTCCGGGATGCCATCGGGCTGGCCTGTCCAGAGGCAGATGTTGTGGCCTCTGGACTAGGCACAGGGCTAGGCACATTTGGAGGATTGGCTGATGTTGTGCCAGAGGTGGAGGATCCGGATGTTCCGGAAGGAAGGGAGGTCGGCTCCACCATGTGCTGGCGAACGAGCTGCTCCAGGGCATCGGCGATGCGGATGTTGGCCCTGGTATTTTCCGCCAGGGTCTGAGCAATGGTCACGTTGGCCGCAGCATTTTGCTCCAGGGCCTCAGCCACCCGTATCAGACTGGCGTCCATCCTCTGCAGAATCTCCGTATGGCAATCCGATTTAAAATTGAGTTCTGTGAGGAGGCCCACTGCCTGCGAGGGGGCACGCCCTGGACTGGCTTCTGCAGGGTCCTCAGCCGGATGTACTGGTTCCTCCCCTGCAGAGCCAGCAGAAATTCTGCGGCCAAGGCTCCCCTCTGGAGCAGACTCATCCGCCTCTGTCTCTGTTAGGAAAATTGCGAAAAGACTCACATTAGAATCTACATATTGGCACAATAGCATTTCAGAGTTGGTGACATCACAAGACTTACCTTGGCCAACATGAGGAGCCGCAAAGTCTGGCATGTCCGTATCCATGTTGGACACGCCAAACACCTCCACAGCCTGCACACACCCCTGTGCCAGCTCTTCTAAGTCTGTCAACTCCAATGACACAGGGGTGGGACCCCCACCTGTCCCCCTTGCATGCCTAGCCCTGTCGGCAAGTTTTTGCTTGAGACGATATTTGAAGTCTGCCCATCTGTGGAATGAAATTGGAACCATTATCCATTTTTTTACAATGGGGTTTGTTTATAGGATGGGAAAGTGTTTACTTACCGCCGTTTGACATCCCGGGCTAGACGGACATAATCACCCACCCTATTGACAGCAACGGCGACCTCCTCCCACATTCTCCACTTCTGGCTTTGGCTCATATCCCTGGCTGCCTGGGGCAGGATGTCAACGCACTTCTGGATCAAAACCTCCATCTCCTTGCTTGTGAAATGTGGCTGCCTTTTTTTTTTGGCAGCTTTGGCGGGTTGACTGGGGCCAGCAGTCTCTTCCATGTCATCCTCCTCACCTATTTGGGTAAATATGCAGATTTAGCCACTTCACAACTTGCCCAATATATTTGTTTTAAAATAATCATTGAGACAAAATGCATGAAGGCCTTACCGCCGGATTTTTGGCCATTGTTTCCCTGGTCTGAAGCCATGTCTCTGCTTCCAGAATGAAATCAACCAGAAATTCAATGTGATTTCGTGACGTATTTATACATGCGTCCTTTGTTTGCGGCCGCATCATTGATTGTGCGTCCCTATGATTCATCCTTAATTTGTGCGGGAAAATAAACACTATTTATGGCTTGGTGTGTGTGGAGTCGAGGTTGGGTTGTTGGATTGTTGGCGGTTAAGTTGGTTGGATTTGGTTGTTTGCGGTTGGAGGATTTGGCAGAGTTGGTTTTTTGTTTGGTTTTGCTACAGTTGTTTTTGTTTTCCGTTCGCATTTTTTTGCTTTTTTCCCCATCCTTTCCTGATTTGGTAAGTTTTGTGCAGTCTAATTTGTGGCCAATTGGTGTCTACTTCTGTTTTTTGGTTAGCTATTTTTTTTTTAACACTAATTTCATCTTTTTTAGTTTGTTTTGGCTTTCGGACCCAAAGACCTTTTTTTTGGAAATCTTATATATTCGAGTTGGGTAAGTCCATTTTTTTTCTTGCATTTGCGAACTAATTAACGCATTTTTGACTGTTGGTGTAGTGACTTGCATTTGCGAACTAATTAACGCATTTTTGACTGTTGGTGTAGTGACTTGCATTTGCGAACTAATTAACGCATTTTTGACTGTTGGTGTAGTGACTTGCATTTGCGAACTAATTAACGCATTTTTGACTGTTGGTGTAGTGACTTGCATTTGCGAACTAATTAACGCATTTTTGACTGTTGGTGTAGTGACTTGCATTTGCGAACTAATTAATGCATTTTTGGCGGCTTATTCATCATGTAAACCAGTTTTGCTTTTCCCTTTTCCATTTTTGGGGTCCATTTGAACCCTATTTGACATACGGTGTGCAATGTCGTTTTCATCGATGGCCAAATGTGTGTTTCGCCTATTTTATGTGTTGGCTTGCAACAATTTGACAAACAAAAATTCACCCTCTAAATTTTTGATGTCTCATTTTTGGCTTTTTTACAGTTTATACGTATCATGACAATACCCCGGCATGTAAGCAGCTATGGATGGTATCAGAAAGCTAAGTTGTTTTATGTTACTTTTGGGGTGGCTCAAAAGCCTTACATTGTAAACTTTGAATTTCAGGTAGATCTGGGGCGAATTGTTCTGGCCCTGCTCCCGGAAGACGACCAACCTCAAACTCGTCCCAGACGTAGGCATCGCAGGCATGCAAGGCCCCAGATATTTCGAACACGTGTCACCCTTTTTGGAATGCCCGATGATGAGGTTTTAAGACGCTACCGTCTACCTCCCAAAATCATCATAGACACTCTCTCATTAATAGAAAGTGATCTTGAGCGGCAAATTGACAGTCCAACAGCAATACCACCACTGACGCAATTTATGGCGGTGTTACATTTCTGTGCCTCAGGATCGTTTCAAACAACGGTGGGAATAGTGGCGGGCATCTCCCAATCCTCCTTTTCCCGGATCCTGAGGGCAGTGATGGAGGCACTTTTCAAGCACCTCCATCATTTTATTAAAATGCCTTTGGATATGGGTGCCCTTAGTGTGGCCAAGGCCAATTTTTACCAAATAGCTGGCTTCCCACACATCATAGGGGTTGTGGATGGTACTCACATACCACTTCAGCCTCCAGCACGGCTGGAGGCAATATTTAGAAACCGTAAACACTATCACTCCCTGAATGTAATGGTGGTATGTGATGCCTCCCTCCAGATCCTGTCCCTGAATGCTAAATTACCCGGAAGTGCTCATGACTCCTTCGTCATCCGGCAATCAGGGATATGGCAGAAATTAACCAACCTACAAGCTGGTGATGCGTGGCTTCTGGGTAAGTGGAGACCTTTAGTACATAACAATGTTAAGCTTGATACACAGTGTTCCTGATGTGGTCTATTTTTGTTCACAGGAGACAGTGGATACCCTTGCATGTCCTGGCTGCTCACTCCTTATTTGGCTCCCACACCAGGGCCACAAAGTGCGTATAATTCCGCACTTACAGCCACCAGGCAAGTGGTGGAGCGCTGTATCGGCCTTTTAAAAGGCCGATTCAGATGCCTCCACCGCTCTGGTGGCGAGCTCATGTATGTGCCGGATATGGTGTCTAAAATTGTGGTCCTGTGTGGGATATTTCACAACATTGCCATAAGGAGTGGTGTCCCAATGCAGCCAGAGGATGCCTTACCTGAGGATGGCCCCCCCGAGGTTGGTCGAAGGTCAGTATGTGGGGGGGCCATACGCGATGATGTGGTGGCCAGATTTTTTAGGTAAGTTTGAACAAAACTACAGTGTTTATACCTAATGTGTTTGTGTTTGTTTGCGAACATCTAATTTTGTTTTTTGTTTCTCACCATCTTCTGTTTGTTCACATAATCTTTGGCACTCCAACGCTCACTACTTCCTGCTACCCTTACCAAACCTGGATCTGGTCCTTTTGGGCATATATTCTGGAACCCATATCGCAATGCCATGTTTGTGGAATCATGTTGGCATGGTCCTTCATCAACCAGTTCTTGATTTTTTGTTTTTATTTAATTATTTCTTGGTATGTGTTGTATTTGAATTTATCACTGTGTTCTTTTTTTGGGAGTGACCACTTTGTTTTCTCTGTTATGTTGTGAATAAATGTTTGGAGAGTGAAATGGTCTTCCTTTTTTGGGACGTTAACAGCAAGTGTAACCAGGTTAACACAAGTTACATTTGACTAAGGGGTAAACCAGTACTGACGCCAGTTGAGCTAAACTGAAATATGTTTTCAGCTTCCCAACCCACACCAAAAGGAAGCCTGGCCCAACCTTGGGATTTGTAAGATTGGCCTAAGCAGCTTGCGCACCAACTAGGAACCTGTAAAATGTAGAAATATGTAATTGACACTACACCCAAAAAGGGAAATGACATTGTTACTGTTATGTGTTTCTTGTGTCTGTTTGACATACAAAGACAAAACACAATCTAACTTTTAAAAAAGGGAAATCCTTGCAGGAACAGTCTACTTATGTCATGCTAAACTATCTTGGTTTTGTATTTTAAAAATGAGCCACAACGTATATTTGTCTTAATAAATTTATTTTGAAAATATAACAAAAATAAAAAAACTACTGCCGAAGGAGGCCAGACAGCCGGTCGAGGGCCACCAGAATGCCGATGACATGTTGGCGCATCTGCCCCACACAATCCGCCACCTCTTGCCGACGCCTCTGTTCCTCTGTGGGTGAGAAAAGTGTGTGGGTTAATACAACAATAGGGAATCCACATTAAGAAAAAAAAACACAACCAAATCACTCCTAAACCCAAACCAAAAAAAAAAAAAGGGGGCTGGCAAAAATACAAGGCCTAGGTACAAATTCCCACAGGTATGATATGTGTATGTTGAAATCACCAGGAAGAGGTAAAGGCAAACCTTCAAAATCACCAAAAGTCAAGCCACAAAAACACGAAGAAAGGCACGACACATGATTACATACAAACAGTTTGTGCTTTAAAAAAAAAAAAAAAAAAAACATACCGGGAGCCAAAACGGGAGCTCCGGAAATACCTCCATGATCCTCCTCGGAGGATCCGTCATTCCCCAAAGAATGGGGAGGAGTTATGATGGACTCCGGGGAGGGGGTAATTGGAAGAGGGGTGGGTGGAGGAGAGGGGGAAGTGGGACGGAGGGGAAGGAGGCCCGACATTTCCGGGAGAGGGTCTGGGAAGGATGGGGAGGAGTGGGGAATAGGGGAAAGATTTGGGGTGGAGTGTTGGCTGGGGGTTGGGGATAGTGGCCGGGAACGCCGTCTGGACGGACGGTGACGGCGGAGTTTTGGCTGTCCCCCTAAAATATGACAAAGAAATTGCGGTTAGTTTATGGACAAATCCGGGCAACAAAACTAAAAAAAAACAAAAAACCAACAAATAAGCCAAATAGCTGTAGAATGAATAAATCAGAAATAGAGGGAAAACATGCACACGCAGATATGAGTACAAATAATAAATAGGACAGACAGGAAAACATGCACACGCAGTTTGACCCACAAACACAAACATTAAAACCACAATACATAACACTTACTTTCCAGGATCTCCATGCGAAAGCATGCCAGCAAGCGGGGCGTTCGCCGTTGCAGGTCGGACCACCTGCGCTCCAGCTGCCCGATGTTGCGGCGTGAGCCGAAGGACCGCAGGCGGGACCGTGCCTCCGCATACGCGGAGCGCTTCTGCCGGTTGGTCATGGGTTGAGGTTGGCTGGTGATCCGGCGATCCATGACCTCCGTAAGCACCAGCAGCTCGCGCCTGGTGAATGCGGAGGCTCTCATGATGGCAATGGTGTTTTTCTTAAAAATCATTTTTGATAAAGTGTGTAAAAATTTTCTGATTGGCTAATGTATTTTGGAAATTAACAGGAGCAATTTTATTGGTTAGTGTATGAGTCATGTGTTCGACAGGGCCAGAAATCTCTGGAGAGTTATGATAGGCTTGATGCAGTGACATGCGTAAGCAAATTTAAATAAAGAAATGAACCCAGGGAAATATGCGGGGATCCACAGCAATAGTACAATTGTTTAATTGTGGTTCACATGTTTTTTGAACAATAAAAGCGAATGTTTCATCCGTACGTATTCTGCGGGTAAACACAAACACGGACAAGAGTAAAGTTTCTTGCATTGTGTTGAAAAAAAACAAACAATTAAGCTAATTGATACATTGATTGGCATGATACGATTGATGGAGGTAGGCAGAATAAAGGAGCAGGTAATCGACATCTGACAAGGCCACTTCCTGTTTATACTTGTGCGTGCGTTCCTTTCAAGCCATTTCGGGGATGTACGCTCGCTATTTCGTACGCTCGTTAGTTAGAGGAGGGGTCGTCAGAGTTTAGGGAGGAATTTTAGATGCGAACGAAAATACGAGCGAGCCATTGAATTTAAATATTTTTGTACGTACGCCTAACGTACGTGCGCCCGCTTGCGAGTGGGTCTGAATGAGGGCCATAGCCCCTTATTCACATTATGCCACACAGTACTGCCCCTCATTGCACATTATGATAGACAGTAGTGCCCATTATTGACCACACAGTATAGCCCCTTATATACTACAGTATAACCCCTTATACACCACACGGTACAGAACCCTATACACATTATGCCACACAGTAGGGCCCCCCTTACCTTTTCGTTAGTAAAGAGTGGCCTGGGCCTAATGCCCAGCCACTCACCAGGAGCTCAGGCTATTGCCTGTATACCTTTGCACACATAAAGTGACCTGGGCCTTATGTCCAGAGTCACTTACACTTGTGGCACGGCCCCGCTCTGCCCGCCTAACATGCACCACAGGCCTGAGGCCTAATGCCTGACACCTGGTGGTCTAGGAAGGGGGGTGGTAAATTACTGGTGGTCAAGGCTGCCTACTTGTAAGCTGGGAGAAGCTGCAGTGGTGAGCAAACTCTTTGCTTCCCACCAGCTGCAGCACTTTCCCGTCCTCATCTTCTTTCCTCTGCGGCTCCCCAGTGGCACCATCTTTTTTCTTCCGCAGCGGTCTGCACCCGAAAACCACCACTGCCTCTCTGAAGGCTCCACTCGGCAGTGTCAATCTCAGCTTGCTGCAGCTGCATGTGATTGGCTGCCAGTTTGTGAGCCATGATTGGCTTGCAGATGGCACCAAATTTAAACAGGCACCGCATCCGCTAGCAACGGTCAGCAACATGGCCATTATAGATAGCGGTGTCCGTTTCCGCTAACAGGACATTCTGCTCTCTGTGCGGTGGCACTGACCGCACCACCATAGTTACGGCCTTGCTGTTCTGTAAATCACTGTGGCAGAAGTCATCTGGGACACACACCAGTCACCTCTGCTGTGGCAACCCAGCAACGCTGTCTCCAATCCCCAGCGCATACACCAGTACACTCTGCTGTGACTATTATGTTGCTGTCCCCAACTATTAGCGCAGACTTGAATACTCTTGCTGCTGCAGCTTACAGTGCTGTCTCCAATCACTATCTGTACTTTCTGCTCTGACTACTATAGTGCAGACTCCAATGCTCAGCGCAGACATCAGAATTATTTGCTGAACAGTATAGCGAT
Source organism: Taudactylus pleione (assembly GCA_031769625.1). Taxonomy (NCBI): domain Eukaryota; kingdom Metazoa; phylum Chordata; class Amphibia; order Anura; family Myobatrachidae; genus Taudactylus; species Taudactylus pleione. The sequence continues at coordinate 4,831,979 of JAUIMM010000126.1, read as the reverse complement.
GTTCCTACTTATCAGCGCAGACATCAAAACTCTTTACTGTACAGTAATCAGCACTGTCTTCAACATCCAACATTGTCTGCGGACATCATCGTTGTACCATCTCACTAGAGCAGAGTGATCAGTATTCTGCCTGTTTCTGCCTACCATAGGTTCACTGCCCCTAACGGTCCAACTCCCAGTTACCTCAGTATCTGTATCAGCTCTGTTCTCAATCTCTTAAGGAGAAGCTTCATAAAGCCCCCTAGCTTCCATCACTCCACTTATGCACCAGCCAACCCTATGGTCCCTGAACTGAGTTCACCCCTATTGCTCTAACATACATGCTGTCTAAAAATAAGATAAGATACTGTAAGGTTAGTTGGAGCAAGTAGAGTGCAGCAGATATTGCAGGGTTCTACTAGCTCCTGCTGACCCAGTAATTGGAATACCCAGGTTACCCTCATGACTAATGGGCTGCAGAGGTAATTGTCTGGAGTCACTCTACGAGAGTAAAATCTACAGAGTGATGTTCTTATTATTCCTATTTGAGACCTTCTATTTCTAATCTGCCTAAATAGTTTCATGACCCTCATCATCAATTCCACATCTGGCCTATGGTGTTCCAACTAGGTGCAGTCAGCTTTACATTGCTGCTGAGAATGCATGATGACTAGATGACCATTAGAATTAAACTATAATCTTATGTTCATACTGTACATCTCCAATACATTTTGAAGTACACATTTTAGCAGAAGCCAGTTTTATTTTTTATTAGCTAAAGTAAGAATAAACTGATTTTTGTAGTATATTTTCATATTAATGGATGTCCACCTCATCTTACTGATTGTATGTGCTGCTAATCGCTGTTAGAAGTGTTTCTGCCCTGCAGAACTAATTACTGTACCTTTCTGTCACCAGCTTGAATATTTACTGTATCAGTTCTATAACATTAATAATCATATGAAATTAGGATATCATGACTTTGCAGTTTGGAAATGCTTTCAATGGAGTTTGGTGTTTGTTTAATTGTTTAAGGAATGCCGGTATATCCCACAACTTAACTTCCCAACAGTATATTTATTATGTTATCTGTGGGTGTTGGTATGTGTTAGGAGGGGTGCTTGATGACTAACCCAGGATATGAGTCATTCTGATCTGTCATTCCACATTATAGAGAATTTGACAACTGAGTAATCAACATTGTTTTATGTGGAAAAAGGAATAAAACAGAGATTCTAAAATATCCAGATATTTATTATATTATTCCTAGTGATTTTTTAAAAACATTTGTCCAATATACACAGCTTCAGGCCGACTTTAAAATATTAATGATATTATTGCTCGTGATTGCAAAATAATACATATCAACTGACCTTAAATGAAATAGAAACTGGCAACACTTATTTGTGTCTGTCCGCTTGTGTGCAGGCATTACTTTACATCACAAAGAGCCATAAAAACTATATTTTAAATAGTTTGTGTTCTATAGTCATTTTTAAATAATAATTACAAACTAGTGCTCTGAGAGGGAGCAGGAGCTGAAGTGAGTGTGCATAAATGTTAGATTCATAACAGGAAAACCATCTAAGAGGGCATTTAGGTACCAATAAGAAATAGAGATAACAATGTAAAAACGAAAAAATGCTAATAAAATATTATAAGATACATTAATCAATCAATATAAAGTAATATAATATATGAAAAATACATTTTATATTATGATAACTATGTTAACATAACAACTAAAGTGAAAAAAAATGATTAGCTAAAACAAATTTTAGATACAGTATACAGTAATGAAATAAGCACAATAAGCCTTACAAAGGTTAAAAATGTTTAATTATGTGTAAAAATATGTTAAAGCCTAATGCCAGGGGACTTATTTTAGTATCCTTTGGCTGCTGCACAATGTATACTAAATAGTTGTCACATCAAAATACCACAGAGGAAAATAAAGATTGCATATAATCCAATCAGATGAGTATAACATTTAGGTATATGTTTGGCTTGCATTCGGTATGAATAGCCGGCTGCCGCATGACCGGCGGTTCGATACCCGGCTGCGGCAGCGAGACAAAACAGCAGAGCCCGGCAGCGGAAGCCCGACAGCGCTGGATATCCCGTTCGTCCCTAAGGTAAGTACTTACTAACCTAACCAACCCCCCTAACCCTAACCCTCCTTAGGGGTGCCTAACCTTAACCTCCCCCCTCTAAGTGCCTAACCCGAACCCCCCCTTCCCCGCTGCCTAAACCTAAGTCCCCCGGAGGGGTGCCTAACCCTAAGTCCCCCCCGGGGTGCCCAACCCTAACCCTCCCTCCCCCTAGCCTAACCCTAACCCTCCCGGGGGGGTGCCTAACCCTAATTCCCCCCCGGGTGCCCTAAACCTAACCCTCCCCGCCCCCACAGCTGTCCGCTAGTGGCACCCGGCATCCCTTCCATCGGGATACCGGGCGCCTGTCTCCCGGCCCCGGGAAAATGACAGGCGTCTAGATTTTAGACGCCGGTCATTTATCCCTAGGTGGGATAGTGGATTCAGGAAGCCGACGGTCGGGATTGCGGCCGCCGGCTTCCTAAACGTATCCCGTTTGGCTTCCATAGCCAAGACATAATACTTGAGACCATACTCATATTGTAGAAAAGCACTTTTTAAGGGCTTAAGTTAAAGATGTAGAAGTCTTTAACAGTTTCAAATGTATAAAAATCAAACAATGTTGCAGATTGTTCAGCATCTCTTCTGCTGAGATCAAAATCAAATATGACATGAATGTGATGGCAGATTTTTGTCCAATGTTCCTCATTGGTATCAGCAGGAAACCTTTTGAATAAAATAAAAAAATACTGAACCATCCATTCCAGTCAGTCACTCATTTACAGAGTATGCATTGCAGTGGAGTGCTGCTGTAGCTAGGAGGGGATTAAAGCTCCCTTTCAGAGTACAGTAGACTCACTCTGCAGTACCAGCAGCATGCATGGCCATTTTAATAATCACCAGTGGAGTGTAATTTAACATCTTTCAGTAACATTGTGATGGTAATGAAATAAAGCAATCAGAGCTGGCCCTAGCCAAATTAGTGCCCTAGGCAAGATTGTGGATGGTGCCCCCTTCCCCGTGGGATCCTGAAAAGGTGTGGGCAGCACAGCACGGTTTCAGCACCCACCCTGACCCACCACCCCTATCCCAGCACAGCACCCCTCTCCTAACAGTGAGCACCACAGTACTCCGGCCCTCTCCAAGTTTCAAACTTACTTTACATGAGCGCAGACTGCAGAGCCATCCAACTGAAGGTACAGCAAACCATGGGCGGTGGACGTGCTTTTCCCATCTCAGGCTGGCAGGCCGCAACTGTGTGTGATGATTGCTGGAGGCGGAAGCCAGAGCCGTGAGGTGTGACTCACTACTCCGAGCTCCGCAAAGGCCCATGGTGCAGCAGCCCTCCTGTGACCATTTACTTATAGTTCTGAATGAGCCTCTGCCCATGCACAGAAGCTCATTCTGATTGTGTGGCGCCTCAGAGCCGGCCCGCTGCTAACCCCTAGCAATTGCCCAGGTGCTCCGCCCCCGAAAATTCATGCTGGCTGCTCTGCTACTGCCAGGTCTGTTCAGAACTGTCAGCTGAGCTCCAATCATGGACGCTATGCAGCGGCAGTAGCAGCTGCCAGAGTCTCCGTTCAGCCGGCAGCAGGTGCCCCAGCCATGCCTGCACCAAACCTCCCCTAGCACTAGGCAGGTTTGGATGCCCCTAGGCATTTGCTTAGTTTGTCTATGCCTAGGGCCGGCTCTGAAAGCAATGGTCAGACTCTGGTCTATAAGACGCAGATTGTGAGTTTTTTTATTTTAAATATGCAATGTGTTCATCCTTATTTCATTTACATTATCTGTTATTATAATTATTTTTAATTTCACTTGACATAATTTCACTTTATATTATTTTATTTGATTGATTCAGGTTTACATTGTGTTCTCAGAATAGTACTCTATCATATCCTTTTCTTGTTACAAGTCTAACACGTGTAGACTTAATTCAACATGCTAACCTTAAAACGTGTTCCCTTTCAGTCCTCCTGTAGACAGTATATAACAATATAGATTTTTTGGGTGAATAGAAAATCTCTCCTACATTGCAACATTTGGGAACATACTGTACCTACCACAACAAGGTGCATACACACACAACGATTTCCAGTATGAACGATTTTAGTTAACGATTTTCGTTCAGATTTTCGTTTATCAAAGTTGAATGAAAATCGTTCTGTTGGATGGTCAGAATGGACGATGAATGAAAACGAAAAACTACAAACGGGCGCGCGCATGAACGAATTTCGTTTTTGGTTAAATGAACAACGATTTTTAAAAATGATTTCACTATAACGACGTCGTTATAGTGAATTCGTCCTGAAAATCGTTGTGTGTGTATGCACCTTTAGTCTCTATTTAAAGAAGGCCCTATACCAAGCGGAAAGCTAATAGTAAGGTATATGATTAAAAAATTCCAATGCGTACTGATAAACCATAAGAAGGGAATGACAGTCTGTTTGGAGATAGAAATTCTATGTCAGAAAAAGACTGTGTCATGCTCTAAAAACCCACTGGGTAAAGCAAAGACACAGAGGGTTGTCATCTAGCTTCAGTGGCGTAACTTCATCCCAGGTGCCCGGAGGCAAGATAAATGTTGGTGCCCCCCCCAAACTAAAATGTACCACCCCCAGCACCTATGCCAGCCCCAGCTGCCGCCGCCCCCCTTATGCAGTTCCTTTTATATAATGCCCCCAGTAATGGTGCCCCTATGCAGTGCCCGCCTATGTAGTGCTCCCCAGTAATGGTCCCCCTATGCAGTACCTCCAGTAGTGAGCCCCCGGTAGTTGCCCTCAGTAGTGAGCCCCCGGTAGTTGCCCCCAGTAGTGAGCCCCCTGTAGTTGCCCCCAGTAGTGAGGACCCTGTAGTTGCCCCCAGTAGTGAGCCCCTGTAGTTGCCCCCAGTAGTGAGCCCCTTGTAGTTGCCCCCAGTAGTGAGCCCCTTGTAGTTGCCCCCAGTAGTAAGCCCCCTGTAGTTGCCCCCAGTAGTGAGGCCCCTGTAGTTGCCCCCAGTAGTGAGCCCCCAGTAGTTGCCCCCAGTAGTGAGACCCCTGTAGTTGCCCCCTGTAGTGAGCCCCCAGTAGTGAGGCCCCTGTAGTTGTCCCCAGTAGTGAGCCCCCAGTAGTTGCCCCCAGTAGTGAGCCCCCAGTAGGTGCCCCCAGTAGTGAGACCCCTGTAGTTGCCCCCAGTAGTGAGCCCCCAGTAGTGAGCCCCTGTAGTTGCCCCCAGTAGTGAGGCCCCTGTAGTCGCCCCCAGTAGTGAGCCCCTGTAGTTGCCCCCAGTAGTGAGGCCCCTGTAGTCGCCCCCAGTAGTGAGGCCCCTGTAGTCGCCCCCAGTAGTGAGCCCCTGTAGTTGCCCCCAGTAGTGAGCCCCTTGTAGTTGCCCCCAGTAGTGAGCCCCTTGTAGTTGCCCCCAGTTGAGCCCCCTGTAGTTGCCCCCTGTAGTGAGGCCCCTGTAGTTGCCCCCAGTAGTGAGCCCCCAGTAGTGAGACCCCTGTAGTTGCCCCCAGTAGTGAGACCCCTGTAGTTGCCCCATGTAATGAGCCCCCAGTAGTGAGCCCCTGTAGTTGCCCCCAGTAGTGAGGCCCCTGTAGTTGCCCCCAGTAGTGAGCAGCCTGTAGTTGCCCCCAGTAGTGAGCAGCCTGTAGTTGTCCCCAGTAGTGAGGCCCCTGTAGTTACCCCCAGTAGTGAGGCCCCTGTAGTTGCCCCCAGTAGTGAGGCCCCTGTAGTTGCCCCCAGTAGTGTGCCCCCAGTAGTTGCCCCCAGTAGTGAGACCCCTGTAGTTGCCCTCAGTAGTGAGACCCCTGTAGTTGCCCCCTGTAATGAGCCCCCAGTAGTGAGCCCCTGTAGTTGCCCCCAGTAGTGAGGCCCCTGTAGTTGCCCCCAGTAGTGAGCAGCCTGTAGTTGTCCCCAGTAGTGAAGCCCCTGTAGTTACCCCCAGTAGTGAGGCCCCTGTAGTTGCCCCAAGTAGTGAGCACCCTGTAGTTGCCCCCAGTAGTGAGCAGCTTGTAGTTGTCCCCAGTAGTGAGGCCCCTGTAGTTGCCCCCAGTAGTGATGGCCCCCACCACACGCGCACAAACAAACAAACACTTACCTTTATCCCCGCTACAGTGCTGCTTGCGTCCATCCTCGGCGTCCGCTCCTCGGCACTATGAGAGTGACGTCATTACGTTATGACGTCACTCCCATAGTACACTGCGGGACCCGGAAGAAGGAGGGAGCTCCGTCCTCCGGCTGCCGCCGGGAGTTTGAATTGGAGCCGGGCGCCCGCTGGTAACACAGTCAGTGGGCGCCCGGCAAATTGAGGGTGCAGGGGGTGCGACCCCTGCACCCTCCGTAGTTACGCCAATGGAGGTGGAGCGGCGATCAGCGATGCTCCTTCTCCATGCAGCTCCCGGGGACAATGGAGCCAGGTGCCCTCTTCAGGGCTGACGCCCGGCGGCAAATTACTCCATTGTCTCCGGGAGTTCCGCCACTGTCTAGCTTTCACTTCATAGAAGAATATTGTCCAGAAGAGTACTGCTTTGTTGTATATGAATCTGCAGAACAGGATTATGTTTTTGTACACAGATTTTATAAAACCTGCGGTATGGTGTTGAACAAACGTTCACATTGTTTTCAAAGTTGTGCAATATGTTATAGAACATGCACCCGTAAGAGCTTATTATTTCCTTTGGCAAAAGTTTAATCTGTATATTATAAAAGTGCATTTCATGGTAAAGCTAACTCTCAATATATGTCTAATCATATTCTTATTAAAGCTTATTGAAAGCAATCGGAGAATGTTTTAAACCAAGAGTTCTTGCAGGTGAATCATTTTAGGGCTCCCATGTGTCCTAGTTTTCAAAATACAATACCCTCTGTTTCCCACTCATATATTCAGTTAGCAATGATAGTTTTCCATAATGTAACTTACATTAACAGGATAAATTGAGATATTCAGAGATGCAACTAGGAACTGTTGGGCAAGGGGCATGGAGCTTTGGTTTCACTATGCTTGATCCAGGGCCGAATTAACAATGGGGCAGATGGAGCTTCAGCTCCAGGCCAGTCAATGAAAATAGGCCCACACCACAAGGGGAGACAGTGAGACACTGCTGGGAGGAAATAAAAAAAAATTCCTGTCACCACCAGCGGCATTTCAGATTCCGCCCATTCCACTCCTCCCCCCCATGAACAGCACAGTAGGGAAAATACAGACACTGGGCCACAATACATTACATATGGGTGATTAAGAGTCACTAATAAATTTATGGATGGGGCTGGGGCACACTAAGGAACATACTGGGGGATTACGTACACAATAAAGAGTATACAGATGGGGATGCGGAGCACAGTAAGGGGATGAAGAGCTCAAACAGCAACGTACAGAGGGCAATAAGGAGTACATTTAAAAAAATACAGATGGGGAACGATAAAGAACACATACAAAAAGGGAGCATAATAAAGATCATATAGGTGGGGGGACACAATACAGAACATACTGTAGAGGGTCAACATATAATCATAGAGACATTTACAGACATACAGGGTCACACCTGGACATAGAGGGGCACATACGAACATAAAGAGGCACATACAGATATATAGAGGCACATATGGACATAGAGGGGCACATACGAACATAAAGAGGCACATACAGATATATAGAGGCACATATGGACATAGAGGGTCGCTTACAGATATAGAGTGTCACATACAGACATAGAGGGGCACTTACATACATAGAGGGGCACACATGGACATAGAGGGGCACACACGGACATAGAGGGGCACATACAAACATAAAGAGGCACATACAGATATATAGAGGCACATATGGACATAGAGAGGCACTTACGGACATAGAGGGTCACATACAGACACAGAGGGTCCCATACAGATATAGAGGGTCACATACAGACATAGAGGGGCACATACAGACATAGAGGGGCACACATGGACATAGAGGGGCACATACGCATTCGGTATGAAATCCCGGCTGCCGCATTGCCGGCAGTTCTATTCCCGGCAGCGGCAACCCGACAAAAGAGCCCAGCAGCAGAAGCCCGACAGCGCTGGAAATCCCGATCGTCCCTAAGGTAAGTAAAAACTAACCTAACCAACCCCCCCTAACCCTAACCCTCCTTAGGGGTGCCTAACCCTAACCTCCCCCCACTAAGTGCCTAACCCTAACCTCCCCCCACTAAGTGCCTAACCCTAACCTCCCCCCTCTAAGTGCCTAACCCTAACCCCCCTTCCCTGCTGCCTAAACCTAATTCCCCCGTGGGGGGTGCCTAACCCTAAGTTCCCCCCCGTGGTGCCTAACCCTAACCCTCCCTCCCCCTAGCCTAACCCTAACCCTCCCGGGGGGGAATCTAACCCTAAGTCCCCCCCGGGTGCTCTAAACCTAAAGGTCCCCCCACGCGGCTGTCAGCTCGCGGCGTCCGGCATCCCTTTGATCGGGATGCCGGGCGCCTGTCTCCCGGTGTCGGGAAAATGACAGGCGTCTAGATTTTAGATGCCTGTCATTTAACCCTAGCCAGGATTGAGGATTCGGGAGGCGGCAGTCGGTATTGCGGCCGCCGGCTTCCTAAACGTATCCCGCACATACAGATACATAGAAGCACATACAGACATAGAGGGGCACATACAGATATGATACATACAGATGCATAGAAGTACATACAGACATAGAGTGGCACATACAGATATGTGGAAGGAGAAGACAAAGAAAAAATATTGTAAAATGAAAAGAATAACTCAAACAGATTATATATTATGATAACATTACTAAAGTTAGTATAAAATATAGGGTACCTAGTGAAATACTGTATATAAACATCAAATCATCTTATGAGAAGGTAAACAGGGTCTGTATATAGAATAGATAAATGGCAATTACTATTACTTGTAAAATATCCTTTCTAACTACAGAACTCATTTACCTTCTCTATAAAATGTTTAGAGATTAATATATTAGACAGATAGCCATTATATTAACTTTTGCAATCATCATAACTATTGAAATCATGTTATATATTCAATGTATATGTATGTTTTTATATTTTTTCATCCTTGCTTTTTTTAAACCCTCCCCTAGGACTGTCTACCCCTGTTTTTTCCAAGGCCGGTTATGGATAGAGCAACAGTCTTAGAGAAATGAAGGCAGTGTGAGAGGGAATAAACAGCAGTAAGTTCCTTTAGGAGGTAGGACAAGTTAATTAAAGAAAATAAAAACATTTTATTATTTTTTTCCCCAGTGTGTGTGTGTGTGGGGGAGCAGCTCTACGTAGGCGCAGGGGCGTATCTATAATGGGTGCAGGGTGTGCGGGGAACACGGGCCCCTGGGTCCAGGGGGCCCCCGCACCGCACACCCTGCACCATAGAATTACTTACCTCTCCAGAGTCCCACGTCGGCTCGGGGGTCCGATGCTGCAAAAAAGACTAGAACATGGCCGCCGCAGCCATTTTCCCGTAGTTTGTGCATGCGCAGTACAGGGAATATGGCCACCGTGGCCATATTCCCGGTGACCAGCGCATCCTCTATAGACTCTGGGCACACTCTAGTGCGCTGCCCATGTCGGAGACTGCACACGGGCCCTCTCCTCTCTAGAAACGCCCCTGTGTAGGCGACATCCTTGTGAGTGGGTATGTATTACATCATAGTAATTCCTGGGATCTAGGGGTAATGTATTACATTAGGGCTCTTCAGTCGACTCTCTCAGGTCCTGAGAAATTCAAAGGATAGTCCTAATGTAATACATGCATGCAGCTCTCACAATAGACTTTTTATAAATTTCAGCTCCAGGCCTATGTGGACTTTATTCTGGTACTGTCTTGATCCCTACCTGATGATAGTGAGTATAGGCAGTTTTGGCGCACTACAGATGTTTTAGGCAGTGTGACAGCTACCACCCCTCCACACACACACACTTATGGGACCCGTTACTAGCCACTGCACCTCCTGCAATGGTGGTAGTTTCTGATACTGATATTTAGTTTTCCAATGTAATATTGTTGCTCATATCCACCACATCTTGTCTATTCCCTGGGATCCTGCACATGCTTGCCATTCCCAAGGTATACGTGTATTCCTATAAATGTTTTACCTAGTTTGTGTCCTATATAGAAGTGTATGGTGGATTTTACGGCATGAGCAAACTTCAGGTCCCAGTTTTGATATGTGAAGGAGCCCTTACACATACTGTATTTATACACTTAAATCTTTTGGCTAATGCTGTTAGGACCCAAACTGCCCCTGCCAAGTCTTGTATCTTGATGATCAAATATACTCCTTCTATCCAACTCACAGACTCCTATGTCATATCAGAGGTATTTTTGAAATCTTTTTGAAATCACTTTATAGCACACGCCATGAAAGTCCTGCACTGGCATACAATTCCAGTGGCTCTGTATCCTTACTGAGGGAAAATGTATCAAACCTTGGAGAGAGATAAAGTGGAGGTATTGCACATAGCAACCAATCAGCTTATAACTCATTTTATAGACAGTGCTAGATAAATGATAGCTAGACGCTGATTGGTTGCTATGTGCAATTTTTCTACTTTATCTCACTCAAAGGTTTGATAAATCCCCCCTTAGATCCTTATGGACAACTGTAAATGACCCTGTTACAGAACTGGACCCTGTTACAGAACTGGAAGTGCAGGCTATTATATAGTAAAATCTTTGCAATCAAAGAGTATATTAAACATTATAGCAAGAGTTCTTGCAGGTGAAACATTTTTAGGGCTCCCATGTGTCTTAGTTTTCAAAGGACATTACACTCTGTTTGCCATTCATATATTTAATTAACAGTGGGGGCAATTCAGCTAGGATCACAATTGCAAAGCTGCACAGAGACAGGTTTGCAATTACATCCTTGCAATGATGCAAATACAACAGGAGGTGTATGACACCCCCTGCTCCATTTGCGATCCCAGCACTGCAACCGAGGGTCGAAGGCTGGGATCACCATCATGACCATTGGTGGTCAATGCTCGCGCTTGGTGTATGGAGCCAGCCAGCTGAGTAAGCCTCAGCTAACTCAGTCTGGCCGGCTTGCGAGCCCAGGACACTGCGTCGACGCAGTCCCTGGGCTTGACACTCCCGGAAAATGACCCTGCCCCCGCACTTCTCCTTAAATGCCTCTGCTTGTCAATGAGGCAGAGACATTGAAGGGTCTGCGTGTGACTACGCATGACCCATTCTGTACACTCGCAGCATGGATCCTGCGCACGCACACAATTCCCGATAATTGGGAATCTGCGATCAGTGCACTGCTGAAACAGGCTCGTGCCCAGCGTTGGCTTTCCATAATATTACTTACTTTAACAGGACAAATTGAGATATCAGAGATGTAACTAGGAATTGTTCTGCAATGGGTATGGAGTGTTGATTGATCCCTGATGATAGCGAGTGATGATAGTGAGTGTAGGCAGTTTTGGCACTACAGATGTTTTATTCAGTGTGACAGCTACCACACTCCCCCCCCCCTTCTCACACACCAATGGGTCCTGTAGCCACTGTACCTCTTTCAGTTGGTACTGATAAGCTGAGGGTGTCCACTTTTGTGGACGATTTATTTCCATAACCCTCACATAGTGGTATCCTTAACACTTAAAATTGTATCTGATTTTAATTCTTCCTAATGAACTATATTACAACAGAAGCATTAGAATTTTATGTGGAGACAAAGGGTATATTTACTAATGTTCGATTTTGAATTTAGTGTTATTTGACATTCGGTTTTCATTCGATTTTTATTCGATTTTGCACTTGGATATTTACTAAAGGCAACATCAAATGTCAAATTGAACATAAAACTAAATTTCACTCAAATCCCACTCAAAATCGAACATTGGAAAAACTTTTACATAGACCAACACACAAGTCCCTTATTTAATAATATTCGATTTAAAATCTAACACAAAATCGAAAATCAAATCATACTTTAAATCCCCAAATGAATAGACCTGCTTCATGCTTTTGATTTTAGCATGAGCAGGTCTAATTGACACAGATGCATTCACAGATCACTGAGATTCGTACATTCCTCTGTTTTTAACTAACTTGGAAAGAGTTAAATAAAAAAAATGTTTACGTGGTACAACCAGCCCTGGACTTTTCAGAGCCAGTCCTGGTTGTGAAAATACAGGGGACAAATGATGTAGAGGTTCCCTGTATTTGCCATAACCAGGACTGGCTTGCTTAGCCATGTGCTGGTTGTGCTAAATACATGGGATCCCTGCGTCTTTTGTCCCCTGTATTTTCACAACCAGGACTGGCTCTGAAAAGTCCGGGGGTGGTTGTGCTTTTAGGGGGGATCCCAAATCACTTTTTTTAATTTAACTCTTTCCAAGTTAGTTAAACACAGATGCATGCACAAATCTAACTAGTCTAGTGCATGCATCTGTGTCCATTAAACCTGCTCATGTTGAAAACGAAAGCACGAATCAGGTCTATTACTTTGGGGATTTGAGGTTTGATTTTCAGCGTATTTGGTGTTCGATTTGCACATGGGCATGCAAAATCGAACATCAAATCACTGTTCAAAATCAAACCAAATCGAATTCGATTTAGATAAGCCTTCTAAAATCAAATTTTAGTAAATTTGGGATTTTGACAGGGATTTGTACATTCGATTTGATTCGATTTGAGGTGAGCTAAATCAAATGTAAAATCGAACTTTGATAAATAAACCCCAAAGAGTGGTTGGGAGGAACCTTCCTTTTTCATTGGGCTTGAATTACAGTACTTTACATTACTTGGGTTTTCATATTCTTACTTACCCCTCTCCATTGTACGCCAATCTCCCATGTTTGTTTTGTAAATACATTGTTGGATTCAGGGCTGGATTATAGGTGGGGCAAACAGGGCAGTCACCAAAGGACACACTGCCACAAACATTGCCCCAATTGGTGCCTGTCTTATCGCAACATCAGTCTGCACCCATTCCCTAACCAGCTCCCGGCAGCATCACGAATGTAATACATTGTGACACTGCTGGTCAGTAGAGATTGGAGGAGTCAAGAAGTGCGTGGTCTGGAGACAGAGGTAAGTTAACCATCAGGGCAGGGAGATCACAACATAGCACAGTAGCACAGGTTGGCGGGTGTCAATTTTATTAGCACAGTACCATAGTGGCGCAGCGGGGGTATCAGTTTTATTGGTGGTGCTCCCCATAACTTAATTGCCCTGGGCATCCAAAAACCTTAATCCAGCTCTGGTTGGATTTTCAAGTGTGGCATTACCTTGCTTGGCTTGCTTCCAAGCAAGGTAATGTTGTAACTTCTTTTCCTCCAAGGGGGAGATGTATCAAACCTTTGAGAGAGATAACGTGGAGAGAAATAAATTACCAGTCAATCAGCTCCTAACTGTCATTTTACAGGCTCTGTTTGAAAAATTACAGGAGCTGATTGGTTGGTACCTTAGCTCTTTCCAAGGTTTGAAACATCTCCCTCAAGGCTTAAAATGCTGACCAATGTCTATGAGCACATTAAATTGAGCTAATTTCACTATATCCTGATTTGGGTGTTCTTAATCTTCCTTCCTTAAAGAATATGTTATTGCTACTAATTATAGATATGATGTAGATTTGATTGAAGGAACTAACGCTTCCATTAATCTTTCCATTGGACAAGCCTTTAGTGCTGATATTTATTTGGTCAGTTTGCTAAATATGCACCCCTCTGGTTTCCCTTCCTCTTCTTAAGGAGAACTTGTTAATTACTACCACCACCTGTATGGCATAAGGTCCGCTTCCATCTACAGCTTACAACCTCACATTCCCTTTTCCTCTACTGTCATAAAATCTTGTAACCACAAAGGGCAATGCTATGTAGAACAATTTTTAGATCAATCAATGCTGCAGCCTTATACATACTATCAAATGCAATATAAATATCCACATCGGCCTTGTCCATTGTTCTCGTATTTCCAGGTTCACAGTTGTTTCTAAATTGGTTCTCAAACTGACAGAAGCTGAGAAGCGATGTGTGTTGGATAGTGTGCTGTACCACTGCCTCTTGCATATGTTTTCCACTTCATTCTTATATGCTTATATTTACCGAACCTTTCATCTGGACACCATAATGAAGTGGTGCTCTACATTCTACATTCTCTGTTTTATACAGAGGGCATCTGCGAGATGGAATAAGCTTTTGCTTATTCTACTTCATAAGCAGAGATGCATTATAAACTTCTCCATCATTCCTGTTTAACTCCCAATTTAAGATTTCTTAGTGAAGATTCACAGAAACCATGGCTAGAGAAAGGTACATATGCAGTGACCTTACCGATAAGGCACCATAAGATTTACAGTGTTGCTGGATGCTGTACACTGACTTTTATGGTAGGAATAATATCTGTTATCTCCATACGTGCATGTCATCCATGGAAATGATATCTGATTCTATTCAGTATTGTTATTTTCTAATGGACATACCTTGGTATGCTAAACTCTGAGGCGCACCTACCTATGCACCACATGGATATTGGACACTAATATAAGTAATTACGAGACTTGTGCTTTCCGTGTTACCATGATGTACATGATTTCATAGACAGTGAGCCTTATTGTTTGCAGTATGTTATATGGTGCATGAATGTTAAATTACTTGTATTAAAAAAAACAATCTAAATTTATATTGGGAAATCCTGTTCTCCAACAGTATTTATATACTTATATATATATTAATAAAGTACATACATATTGTTTTTCCCCCAGTCTTTGCAGAAACAGTAATGACATTTGGTCAGACACCCTGAAACAATAAAGTATGTTGCTTGTACTTTATGTTAAAGAATAATAGTAATGATAATAATAATAATAATAATAATAATAATAATAATAAGAAGAAGAAGAAGAAGAAGAAGAAGAATGTATTTGTTACATTTTACTGTACTAATAAATATTTAATACAAATTAAGGCATAGTGTGCATGGGATCGGTATGACTTACCGCTAGCCGCATGGTTCAAATCCTGACAGCAGAAGCCCGGCAGAGGTGAAGATCCCGACAGCAGCTAAGGTGAGTACAGACTAACCTAAGCCCCCCTAACCCTAACCCTCCCTTAGGGGTGCCTAACCCTAACCTCCCCCCCCAAATGCCTAATCCTAACCACCCCCTTCCCCGCTGCCTAAACCTAAGTCTCCCCGGGTGGGTGCCCATCCCTAACTTCCCCCCAGGGGTGCCTAACCCTAACCCCCCCTTCCCTTAGCCTAACCCTCCCGGGGGACTGCCAAACCCTAAGTCCCCCCTGGGAGCCCCTAACCTAACCCTCCCCCCTTGTGACTGTCCGCACCCGGCGTCCGCTTACCTTTGATCGGGATGCCGGGTGTCAGGCTCCTGGCGTAGGTAAATGACAGGCGTCGGGATTTCGACGCCTGTCATTAGACCCTTGCCGGGATTAGACAGTCAGGATACCGACGGTCATGATTTAGACCATCGGCATCCTGACTGCATACTGTCTGTATAAAGGGTGGCTGGACACTCTTCTACTATTCTTAGGCTGTGATCAGGAACGGAACTGAATAAGTGACATTTGTGATATTTAAAAAACCTACTATTTCATTTTTAGTGGTGAGGACTTGTTTTCTATAATAATATGCAAAACACAGCATTTATTATATACCTCTCCTCACATGCTTACTTCTGGAAAGCACATTCTTGCAGGTCTGCAAAGTGCACAGTACTCACTCCCTCTTTATCAAGCAGTTCCCAAGCTCTCGCATCTGAGCAGAGTTCCCGCCCAGGTAGCTTCCTCTTTCTCATTCATGCTGACAAAGGTATAACAGCTGCACCATGTACAGAGTTGCACTAAGACTGGATTCATTGAACAGAGAGTTATCAAGACGGCATACATGACTATAGTGTGACAGCACATGGCAGTTCATGGTACACTGTAGGGTAAGTTTGGAGATCCATATTGCAGTAATATGCATAGTATGGCAGAAGTTAGTGCAGATTGGACAATTATGAATTATTTTTTTATAGTCTAAGATTATGTAAGTCATTATGAGTACGATAACATTTAAAGGATTGCACACTGTCTATTTTCTTTCATGACATAATGCATATAGTTTTTGTTGCATAATGAGTATTATGATTGATCTTTGCTCTTTACATTGCATAAAATAAAATATCTTAAAACATGGACATAATAATGGCATTAACTAAAGCAAAATATTAATGGTTAATAGCACATTGTTATCAAGAGGCGGCATCTCAGTTATGCAAGATTTACAAGCTTATGCAATGTATACTTAGATACAGTATATATGTATATACAGTATATATATATATATATATATATATATATATATATTTATCATACAGGCTCTGCACTCCCCTAATTTTTACTCCAAACTGCATTTCATTTCAATTCAAGGACTGTTGGTTCCGAAATATTGCATCATTTGCAAAGTCGACTAACTGCGTCCCTTATATATGCTATTTATACCTATGTATATACACTAAACCACTTGATATAATCTACTGTATACTGATAAATTCAGTATGTGTGATTATTTGATGGCAGGACACTTACACTCCTAGTCAGAAAGTCTAGAGGCCGTATTTTCACACATTTTTCCTGACTCTTTAAAAGTGCTTTATTGTTATAATATTGTCATTTAATAATAATATTATTGTGTTTTCATTTGAAATGAAAATCACTGCATTATTCAGCATTCGTGCTTTTGAAGCTGAAAGTTTGGTGCCCTAGTTTGTTTTCTGCCTTCACCCCCTTATTCTTAGCCCATTGCTTGCTGTAATTGTAGTTTAATTGTGTGTTTCACCTTCCACCACATTATATCAAATATTTATTATTCCATACTTAGAGCCAAAATGTAATTGTTTGATTTAGCAAAGCATGAAATGAAATGGCGGGTACTCTATTTACTGTACTGTATGACACTCTGATTATATCAGTTTTTCATTCAATCTAACTATTTGTTTCATTTGCTTAAAAATACATTTGAATGGAATTAATATCTGTTGCATAACTAAAGGACACACAAATCTTTGCTTTTAACTTGTTTTCTTATAACAGCAATATGCAATAAAATTAACCCAAATGGCAAACTAAATCATGAGATTATATTACTACAGTACACTGTATCATAATGCCTAACTGAATATCTACATTATACTAATATATAGCAAAATATGAAAATATTCTGACTTTATAAACTTATATATTGTGACACGGTTAAACGCACAGTTTTTTTATGTCAGTGTGAATATAGTATAGAAGATACAGAAGGTCACCTAAATTTTCACTGTGTACAGCAATGATTCCCAACATCGATCCTCAAGGCACACTAACAGTCCTGGTTTTGGTGATATCCATGTTAAAGTACAGATGGTTAAATCAAAATAACTGAGATACTAATTAAGTCACCTGTGCTCAAGTATGGCTATCCTTAAAACCTGGACTGTTAGTGTGCCTTGAGGACCGTGGTTGGGAAACCCTGGTGTACAGCCTAGTTCAGAGACTTTCTGGCAACAGTGATAAAATGTTTGCAGTGTTTATAACATGTTATTAATTCAGAAAAATATAGATGCTGTTTAGGTATGCAGTTTAAATAATATGCGCATATCCTGCAAAAAGAAAAAAAAGTTTCCAGAGAAGTCTTAATTTCAGATCTCAGTGAGTGGACATAGGTATTAGTATTAGTTGATTAGAGAGATCTGCTGAATCTTTACTTGAAATATACCTTTTTCAGAATCAGCAGACTGCTTGCTGCCATGTGACACTACTCCCAGTTGCCAATATTTATCAATGATATGTTTTTAATAAATAATACAAGACAACTTGCTTAAAGTTTAACATTTCTCCTTTCCCACAATCTATGTATAATACCTAAATAAAGAAACATTAATTCAGTTTATGCTTCAGTAAGATTTTGTGAACTGTAGACTTTCAACTTCATTGCAAGGACTTACTCATGTCTGAGTAGTTAAGAATGGTGCAATCAATATCTGTAAATGTTTGTCTACCATCTGCATGTCAGTCACAATGCCGTAAAACGGAGGTAAAATCAAACAAAAGCGAGATAATAATTTTTTACTTGACAGGCAAATGATTCACAGGAGAACATTAACGAAGAATAAGGAAAGTGTTCTATAGGTCAAACGAAGGTTACTTTATAGTTTTCTTTTAATATTGATCATAATTGAGTGTATATTCTATCTATCTATCTATCTATCTATCTATCTATCTACAGTATCGTTCTATATATCTATCTATTACACATATACATACAGTACTGTGCAATAGTTTTAGGCAGGTGTGGAAAAAATGGTGGAAAGTAAGAATTGAAGTATTAATGCTGCTTTGAAGGCAAAGGGTGGTCACACCAAACACTGATTTGATTTAATTTTTCAGCTGCGCATTCACTTTGCATTTTGTTAATTGATAAAAATAAACTATTAATTCTATTTTTGAAAGCATTCTTACTTGCATAATTTTTTCCACACCTGCCTAAAACTTTTGCACAGTACTATATATATGGAATCTGTATGTAATGCCGCCGGATGTATTGGTAAGAACCCTAACCCTCCCTTCCTCCCGCCCCCAACCCTCCCTTAGTGGTGCCTAACCGTAACTTCCCCCCCCGGTAAAGCCTAAACCCCCCCTTCCCACACCCTAAACCTAACCCTCCCCGGGGGGTGCCTATCCCTCCCCTCCCCCCCAGTGGCGCCTAATCCCCCTTCCCTCAGCCTGATCCTAACCCTCCCCGGGGGTGCCTAACCCTAAGTCCCCCTGGGGGTGCCTAAAACTAACCCTCCCCCCCTGCGGCTAACAGCTAACAGTCCCCGCTTACCTTCATTTGGGATGCTGGGATTTCGACGTCTGGCTAAAAATAGCCTAGCTTTAGTACAGAGTCGGGCTTCCAGCATCGGGATTCCGACGTCCGGCATTCTGGTCGCCTTTAAATAAACTACATCCCGTATATATACATATGTAGGTCTTGTACTGAGCTGTACTTCCTCGTAGCCATTACTGTAACTACAGTCAACACTGGGAATATCCTAAAATTAATTTTAGTAAGCTATATATATATATAACATTTTGGTACTAGGCTTGACACTATAGTACTCCATGAAATTCATTGCACAGATCATGGTGTTTAAAAGAATATCCTCTGTATTGGTTGCTTCTTATCTTTCTATTTCTATTTTCCCAAGACTTTTAAAATTAAGAGGTGTTAATAAGAAAGCAGCCCCCTTAATTGATATGATATAAGTGATACATTTTAGTTTGTGTGATTGTACTTGCATTTAAATTTGATTTTCAGTAGGATTATATATTAGCGTTTTCACAATTTTTTGTTTTTATATGTGTGTCTGTGCAGTTGCCTTGTTTGCTTTTTATGTGAACCTGTTTTTATTTTCAATTATTTTAAATATTAATAGAGACATTTCAACTAGATTTTTTATATCCACAAATATGTGTTTGATTGGGAAGTAGTTTATAGACCAGTGGACTAAATGCTGCCGGTCTATATCCCAACAGCAGAAGCCCTACAAGGGACTTAAGGTAAGCGTCGAAATACCTAGGGTTAGGGTACTTACATGATCCGTCGGGATTTTCCTCTGTCTATTAAGCTGCTGGGATTTCATACCCAACCCGTTTGATTTGTACTGAAATGGGAAAGCAATTTCCAACGGAAGGCATGGATTAAGTCAGCGATGTTGCTGCTAAAATGGGCTCATGGGCAGTAAAAGTTTCAGCTTTGTTAGTAATTTTAACTTTTTAGCTGCGAGACCTAACAAGAGGTGCTAAAATGTTCACAGTATTTGTTATAACTGTCCCTAGTTCTTAGGGTTAAGTTTCATCTTTCATTTAATTTCTTGGTTAAGCATGTGAATACTTTCTATAAACTTACTTAAAGTATACAGTGAGCTCTCTAAAGCTGGGTACACACTTAAAAGATATATCTGCAGATCGACTAATGCGCAAATGATGGTTGTTCATACACACTGAACAACCATCACTGCCATCTGGCTGGTGGTCTCACTGGTAGGCGGTCGCGTCACTTCCCTCCCTGGTGGTCTGTGCAGCAAGTGTACAGGAGGTTGACTGCCATACACAGACATATCACTGTACACACTGGCCGATGCACACACTATATATCGGGTGTTGAACTGAACGGCCGATATGTCGACCAGTGTGTACCCAGCATTAGACTTCATGTAGCCCACCTGACTATGATCATAAAAGTTGCACTGTTAAGGTTTTACTATAAAACACAGTTATAAAACGAATTCTTATATGGTAAAATATATTGCTAAAAAGAATGTAAAGTACAGGAAGAATAAGAAATAACAATATAATGCTAACAGTATGTCATATAATAACCAAACATATTAACAATGTTCTTGATAATTGACCTTTTTTTTTCATTAAACAACTTTTATTTAACAACTTAACTTTATTTATATACATTTTGAGATGAGGTAATGATCCTTCCCCTCTTCAAGGGTAAAAAATAACGAGCAAACAAACCTTATTATGACAATTAAAAATAGTAATTAAAATAGTAATTCAGAGTCCTAGTCAAATTGTTGTGACCTTTGAAAGGTTACTATTAAGAATTTAAAAATATTAAGACAGACATATCTTACTGTATATAATTACATAATGCATATAAAATAGTGTTTAACTGATATACCTTGACTTTTAATCATGTGTACAGTACACTGCATGCAACTTGTCAGCAAATTATAAGTGCCCCATTTTAGGGATATTTCTTTAGACGTTGTAACAATGAAATCATGAGCAAACTGTTTTATGCATAATTGTATAAGTCATCATATTAGCATATCTCATCTCAACACATATGTTTTTGGGGGATATCCACAAATAATTAGTATCCCTACAATGTATTATGGAGGGACTGCAGCAGATATCTCCGATAACTGCTGCTGTCCCTCCATTCCCGACGGCAGCCGAAACCTATGGGGCAATGCTGTCAGACTTACCACGCCATCTAAAAATGCCGCGCTTCTGTAGCCTATGGGCTACAGATCGTATAACTTACCGGAGAAGCTCTCCCTGCCAATGGCCGCAGCGCATGCGTGGTCTATAGCAGGGCTGTGGAGAGCTCTGCCGGGCCCAGGTACAGAGGGGGCGTGGCCTTATCGCGGGAGGTGTGGCCACGCCCCCTTGAAAAAAATAAACAATTTTGCAATGCTGCAAAGTGGAGCTGGGCGCCGGGAAAGGTGGTGCTGTGAGCACCTCAGCCCGGCGCAAAGCCGAGGGGCGCGATCAGTGTGATCGCTCCCCCCCCACAGGCATAGGAGACTGCTGTGGCTGCTGCTCACGCTGTGTGCTAAGCTGCTGTGTGGGAGAGAGAAGGGAGGGGGGGCCGGCACCGGACCCAGGCCCCCGCCGGCCCCTCAGGAAGCCCGGGTCGGGGTAAACAGTACCCGCTCCCCCCCTCTCAGCGCCCCTGGTCTATAGACCACGCATGCACCGTAGCCCGGCAGAGGAGTGAAGAGATGATCTCTTCACTCTGAGCACCTCGCAGGGACGGAGCCCTGTCCCTGCAGGGGCTATTTCATATATGCCCGGCACTAAGATCGCAACTTGCAATACGGTCATGGGCGCTAGTAATACACCCAGATAGCAATGCAAATGTGATTATTGATAAAATGGCCCCATTAACTACATGCATAGATCTGTAGCATTTTGTTACATGTACAGTATTCTGTCTATATGTAATAACTCTGCTACCCGGTGGCAAACGCAGGATTTCTAGAGGGGGGTTTCCAAATGCTTGATTTTAGAGTGAGTGTGGCCAGTCCACGAAGAGGGCATAATTAGCACTTATCCAGCTTTAATATGTTACATACAAAGTGTATTGTATGTCATAATCCCAGCATATACAGGACCAGCAATCATAGTAAGCCATTAATTGCGGCAGTAGGGCCATCCTGCCTGAGCTGAATAATTTTATGTCAGATGTGGGCACCATTCCAGAGCATTAGAGGAAGTCTGGGAGTCTGGGGGAGCGGCAGAAGAACCTAGCACTGCCCTGGACATATATGTAAATATCGGTCTCCTTATGTACTGGATAGTGTATCATTATGCAGTGTTAATAATTAGCCCTATTGATGGTCTATAGCAGTGCACCCCTAACAGTGCATGTTTTCCACATCTTCTAGTTGGTGCACAGGTATATTTATTACTGGCTGACACATTTTAAAAGATCCACAGGTGGTGCTAATTATTTCATTTGTGATACTGAGAACAACATGCAGCACTAGTAACATTCTATTATATTACTATTTCTGTTGTGGTCATGGTGTTGGCTGGGGAGGGGGGTTTCCAGGCAGAAGGAAACCCCCCTGCGTTTGCCTATGTTACCTGTGATGTTATGCAGACATTCAAGTCAGGGGCGTCTTAAGAGAGGAGGGGGCCCGTGTGCACTCCCCGTGTGGGGCCCCCTCCTCTCGCCCCGGTGGCCGGCAGCCGCTGGAGCATTAGTAGACTCCGGGCACTAGAGTGTGTCCGGAGTCTACTGCGCATGTGCAGAACACCGGAAAAATGGCCACGGCAGCCATTTTCTAGTGTTCTAAGCAGCGCTGACACCCGCCACGGGTAAGTTTAAAATAATTTGGGTGCAGGGTGTGCAGTGCGGGGCCCCCCTGGACCCGGAGGCCCGTGTGCCCCGCACACACTGCACCCATTATAGATACGCCACTGATACAAGTTATAAATTCTAACATCGTCCATGAATTTAGAAGTTTGAAACAGGTGAAATTCACTGATATGATGGCCTCATTCAATAAGACATTTAGGGGTCTATTTATTAAGCCTTGGATGGAGATAAAGTGGACAGAGATAAAGTACCAGCCAATCAGCTCCTAACTGTCATTTTTCAAACACAGGGCAGTATTCAATTAGTTTTGTTTCTGCGATAAAGTTTCGCCTGCCCGACTTTCTGCCTATATCACGTGTTTTTGATGTAGAAACTTATCGTGCACGCCTCTGTAATTCGCCCTATTCAATTCCAAACCACGCGAAAAACGGCAAACCGCGAACTCGGAAGTGCTGTTAGAAATGGGGAAATCAGGCTGAACCCCCCAAAAAGATGCACTAACATTTTGGATCAATGTAGATGTGCACGAATAGCCCTAATAAAGCTATTTGGGGTACTTAAGTTGTTGCAATAGTTTTTAATTAGCGTCTTTGCACAAGTGGTGAAGAATGGCATTAAGCTGTATTTTTAGGTGAAAATAAGTATTCCTGTCAAATTTGGGGTACTTGAAAATGGGTACTAGCATATTTTAAAGTCGCTAAATTGAATTAAAAAAAATCATGAAAAACGCACCTGTTGCAAGCACCTGCAATCAAAAAAACACCTGACCCATCCTTGCAGGCCCCCAAAAAGTCTATTTCACTAGTTTTTATGCTTGTCCCCCCACTTTCTACTTTTTCACCCCCAAAATGAAAGTACTTTTTGGGGTGTTCTTAACTTTTTTACGGGATTTTTTTGACACAGTTGCCCCAAATTTGCATCCCAAAATAAAAAATTTGCACTTCTTTTCTCCTGCTATTCAGAGGCGAATCTTTTTCACCTATTACATTGCATTCACTTTCCACGTACGCGAAAAGTGGGTGGAATTGAATACGGAGATAAGTTTCCGTCACGTGAAAAGCCGAGATCGGCGATACTTTTCCGTGGATCTCGGCTTTTCGCTTCTAATTGAATACAGCCCACAGCCTGTGACATGGTACCTTATCTCCATTCACTTTATCTCCATCCAAGGCTTAGTAAATAGACCCCAGTGACTGATATCACGTGTCCTATCAACAAGGATTATAGATTAAAAATCAATGTTCTGCTGCGGACAGAGATAAGGTGAGAACTAACACTATTTCACCATTACAGAGCATTTCAGAATGTTCTTATACAGTGTAGTTATCACCATGGCATATGTGGTAGATGTTTTTGACTATGCTGTTATTGGAGCTGATGCAGAGTCAGTCGTACACCAGTTTGCGTACTGTATCCTGCATGAATTCACACTGTGCATGTTCTGAAAGTCATCACACATATGCACATTTTGCATGCTTCAAACCCTATGACCGGAGAGGAAGAATAGGGAAATGAAGGGACGTTCCCAAGTTGCTAAATTCATTAAGGGCATATTAACCATATGCAGCTCATGCATAACAGCAAGTAAGCACATATACTGTACGCCTGTCAGGAGGAGTATCTTGCACCTGCTATAGGGTAGACATAGGAACACAGGGAAGGTGATGACTTAGTGATACACCAGGCACATATTATGCTGATGCTTGAGATCATACAGTGAAAATACACTATTTGTCTGTTATCTATTATTTTGAGTAATTTATGCCCACTTTGCCACCAATTCTACATCAACCCCATTGTCATTATGCTGAATTGCATCACAGATGTTGTTTTCTTTTACTTACTTATATATTGCAAGAGCCAGGATGGTACGTTCATTAAAGTATGTAATCATTCTTATGCCTGCACTATCATATGGGTAGATCTTTGGATCAAATGCCTAAGTTGGAACTTGAAAAATAGATATATTCAAATGCAGCAGGTTTCTGTTGATATAATGTAAAACAGTACTGTCATTCATTACCATTAGTTGCACAATAGCTGACAGCTCTGATCGGGCCTGGCAGCAGCAAACAGTGAGCGGGCAGCGACGGAACAGACGGTGGCAGTTTGCAGGGGCGGAGCACCTGGACGGCGGCTAGTGGTTAGTGCTGGGCCGGCTCAGAGGTGTCACACAATCAGAATGAGCTTCTGGGCGTGGGATGAGGCTCATTCAGGACACTAAGTAATGGTCGTGGGAGGGCTGCTACACGGGCCTTTGCAGTGCTTGGAGTAGTGAGTCAAACCTCATGGCTCTGGGCTCCACCTCCAGCAATCAGCACACACAGCTGCGGCCTACCAGCTTGAGACAGGAATAGCTGGTCCGCCACCCGCGGCTTGCTGTACCTTCAGTCAAACAGATCTGCAGGCTTCGCTCAAGTAAAGCAAGTTTGAAACTGGGAGAGGGCTGGGGTGCTGTGGTGCTCACTGCTGGGAGAGGGGTGGTGGGTGAGGGTGGATGCTGATATTGTGCTGTGCTGGGATAGGGGGGTGCTGTGCTGGGTGAGGGCCCCTTCTGTGAGGCCACACCCCTTTTCAGGATTCCACGGGGAGGGGGTCACCCAAAATCTTGCCTAGGGCACTAATTTGGCCAGGGCTGGCTCTGCCTGTACTCCCCTGCATCCTGCCTTGCAGCGGTTCTTGGTGAATACCAGAGGGATCATTAGACAGCACTAAATAGGATACGAGATAGATTGGAACAAGAGTCCACTGAAAATCCCTACATCATGAAATGTTGTATTTATTCTCTACTGTCCTGCATCATGAATAATGTCTTTCTAGATATGATAGTTTTTCAAAACCTGTGTGTAAAATATCATATACTGTATGCTTTGTTCCTTATTTGGCCAAAATTACAGTTTGCAGTGTAATTTGACCTTGAGTGTTTTCAGTCTAAGGGGGAAATTTAATAACGCTTGAAGAGAGATAAAATTATTAGAGATAAAGTACCAACCAATCAGCTCCTAACTGTCATTTTACAGACTGTGTTTGAAAAATTAAAGATGCTGATTGGTCGATGCTTTATCTCTCACAATTTAATCTCTCCCCAAGCTTTATTAAATTTCCCCCTTATTCCTGTTGATAGAGGAATGTGCTACTACATACTCCATGCTTATTGTACCTCCAAAGAGGCTTCATTCCCTGATTCAAGAGGCTGCAGAAGTCAGGCCCCCTTATGTGTCCAACCAGCCCCCTTTCTGTGTGTCCAGCCAGGCCACCTTATGTGTCCACCAGCCCCCCTTATGTGAGTGTCCAGCCAGGCCCCCTTATGTGTCCACCAGTCCCCTTTCTGTGTATGTCCAGCCAGGTCCCCTTATCTGTCCAGCCAGGTCCCCTTATGTGTCCAGCCAGCCCCCTCTTCTGTGTGTGTCCAGCCAGGCCCCCTTATGTGTCCAGTCAGCCCCCTCTTCTGTGTGTGTCCAGCCAGGCTCCCTTATGTGTCCTGCCAGCCCCCTCTTCTGTGTGTGTCCAGTCAGCCCCCCTGTCCTCCGCTTTCACAAGCACAGTACTTTTAAACTTACTGTCTGCTGCAGTGTGCTGTCTCCTCTGCTGAGTCCCGGCCCCCGTACACTGAGGTGCATGCACGTGTTCCCAGGCAGCCTGAAGAAGACTTTTAGAGCTGCGGTGGGTCCTAGTGCCCACTGGCTCAACTTAATTTGATGGAGACAGCAGCAGCGCTGCTGCATCTCTCCGTAAAAGAAAACAATGCTAGAAACATCAGGGGGGGGGACCTCTTTCTCCTTTCTGCCAGGCGTCCGGGCCCTTGATTCCAGTCCTCGCAGATCCGCCATGATGGCGGCCCTGCCGGTAATAGCACTGTACCAGCATCATGTACCGCCACCTGCATCCAATATACACTCACCGGCTGGACAGGTGTACCCCTGTGCAACACTTAACACCAATTATACCATATATCTGGTTAGGTAATTGGGCTGTCTGTAGTGATACTGGTGTTTACGCAACTCTGCCATACCACCGCACCTGTACACACATATTACCAACACACATGTTACCAATAATCCCAACCCCTCCAAACATCATGATTAATTGACATTTGTTGCCCATCTATATCTATCTCTATTCATTTTGTAAATATGACATTTTAAATAAAGTGCTGAACGGCATTCTGTATAATGGTGAAGCAAAAATGCCACTCAGTGAAACCTGATTAATTTGGAATCTTGCCTCAATTTTGCACATCTATAGTTCCTGCACATATAGCTGCAGACTTTTAGGACAGTTTTCCTATTAGTTAAAGCACAAGTTCTCAAACTCGGTCCTCAGGACCCCAAATAGTGCATGTTTTTCAGGTCTCCTCACAGAATCACAAGTGACATAATTAGCTCCACCTGCGGATCTTTTAAAATGTGTCAGTGAGCACTGAATACACCTGTGCACCTGCTGCATGACCTGAAAATGGAAACTGTGTGGGATCCTGAGGACCAAGTTTGAGAACCACTGAGTTATACCCCTTTTACACCGGAGCTAAAACCCGGGTTTTTGAAGGGTTAACCCGGGCAGCTCCCTGGTGTAAAAGGGGAGAGAGTTGGATCACCGGGTCGAGTGACCCGGCAATCCAACCCAGGTAACTAGCAGGGTTTAACACGGGCGTAGCCCGTGAAACCCTGCTGTGAGAACAGCGCACTCTGGGTCACGATGACCTGGAGTGCGCTGCTAGCCGGCCGATTGGTCCGGCTTCAGTGGCGCTTTGAGATGACGTCATCTCCAAGCGACCACTTTCACTCCGCAAAAGCCGGGTCTATGCAGACCCGACTGCGGTGTGAGCGGCGCTGACTCGGGAATATCCCGAGTCGGCGCCGGCAAAATTCCGGGTCTGATCCGGATAGGAACTTTGTTCCAACTCCGTGTCATACCCGGAATTTAGGTGGAAAAGGGGTATTAAAGAAAACAGAATAAAGCTGGGTACACACTACTACATATATTGCTTGAACGACATATCGCTAATGCATCGGTGGGTGTCTACACTGGCTATGTCTGCAAATGATGTCAATTAATCGGTTAAATAAAAATTAAATTAGGAGACCAACACAAAACTGGTCATGTAGGTATTTGTTTTAGTTATGTACAATATACCATTCATGTTTTATCATTATATATGTGTTGTTGAGCAGCTTAAACGTTTCCAGATCTTTTAAGAGGTTAATACTAGAGATATGTTAATTATTAGAACAGAAATTGAAGTGGATAGTCTGCTCTCCAATTTATATATACACATAAATAAGACTTGCAACTATATCAAACTGGGTCATTTTAGGAATAAAAAAGCTAATCAATGCTAGTTGTCTACCTTACCACTGTTTAGCTTATAGCTATCCATGGGAAATAATAATATTGTTTGCAACAGAAATAGTTAACTGCTTCAGAAATATTATATAATATGATGAAAGGTTTATGTCAGACCATAGTGCATTCTTTAACTTGTAGTTAATTTATCAGTGTCAAAAATCTGTTGTTAAACCTGTTTCACGGTATAGGTAAGGCAAAGTGCAGAACAATACATATATCTATGTCTAAAAGATGTTTTATTAATTATTAATGAGTCACTGCACTAAATATTAACATATTAGACAGTGCAATTCGTGAAAATTCTTTACGACAGATATTGCAATAATAACAAGTGCAAGAAAAGGATTGGTTTGCATTTACAGTGTTCTTATTGCTCTTTTAAAACCAGCAGTCAAATCTGCTGTTTAGTAAATAACTCTAAATCTCCACAGGCTTTCCTAAATCTGTAAGAAGCTATGCAGTCAAAACAAAGACAGACAGACAGACAGACATAAAAATCCAATATTTTTACCCCAAGGAAAAGTTATTTTTTCCCTTAAAAACCCTTTCCTCTTGGTGAGAAATCTTAACATCAATATTTTTCTCTAGGTCCAATGTATAATTTTTTAAATGTAATTACTACCCTCATTTTCATTCATATTAAAGTTTTATGCCATTATAAATGAATTTAATATATAATTAGCATTGATAATATGTTTTCTTGGTGAAAACAAAATAATTTGTAAAACAAAAAACTGAAAATCATGAAAAACAGAATTTTGGGCAGAAAAAAACTTGGTAAAAATCACTAGAAAGCTTCATAAATTAAGGTGCATACACACACAATGATTGTTTGAACGATTATCTTTATCGTTCAATCGTTGAAAAAATCGTTCACTTTCTGAGTGAAAACCATGAATGATTATCGTTCATGTGCGTTCACGTTTGTAGTTTGTAGTTCAGTCAGACTGGCCAACTCAACGATTTTCAGTAAGGGAATATGCAAAAATCGTTTGTAGTTCAAAAAAATCATTCATTACACTTTAAAAAATCTGACAGATAATCTGACAGATTATTGTTCAGAAAATTGTTGGTAACTAAATCGTTGTGTGTGTGTGTATGCAGCTTTAGCACTTAAAGTGCATACACACACAACGATTTTGTTACCAACGATTTTATGAACGATTTTATGAACGATTTTATGTCAGATTATCTGTCAGATTTTTGAAAGTGTAATGGTGCATACACACGATCAGATTTTTTCTTCAGATATGGACGATAACGATTTAAAAATCGTTCAGTCGTTCATATCTGAAGGAAAATCGTTCATATCTGACATGCCTGAACGATGGACGATCAACGATGCGCGTTCCCGTTTGTCAGATAACGATATCTGACATCTGATGGGTTTGCAGTCAGACTTGGACGATTCCATTCATTTTAATGCAGTCAAAAATCGTTCAATCGTTCAAATCGTTCAAAACTTTGGTCAAATCGTTCAAATCGTTCAGATCGTTTAATCGTTCAATCGTTCATCTGACAAATCTGACAAGTCTGACAAATCTGACCGTGTGTACGCTCCATAATAAACTATTTTTTTGAACTACAAACGATTTTTGCATATTAATTTAATGAAAATCGTTGAGTTGGTCAGTCTGACTGAACTACAGACGTGAACGCCCATGAACGATAATCGTTCATCATTTTCACTCAGAAAGTGAACGATTTTTTCAACGATAAATGATATCGTTAACGATAATCGTTCAAAAAATCGTTGTGTGTGTATGCGCCTAATGGAGCATACACATGGTCAGATTTGTCAGATCTGTCAGATGAACGATTTGAACGATTTTACCAAAGATTTGAACGATTTGAATGATTTTCGACTGCATTAAAATGAATGGAATCGTCCAAGTCTGACTTCAAACACATCAGATGTCAGATATCATTATATGACCATCGGGAACGCGCATCGTTCATCGTTCAGGCATGTCAGATATGTCGGATTTTCCTTCAGATATGAACGTTTGAACGATTTTTTAAATCGTGTGTATGCACCATTAAGTAATTCTACAAAGGCACAGTGCATAGATGTTTTTTTTTCTTTTTAGTAAGTTCCTGTTCTT
Source organism: Taudactylus pleione (assembly GCA_031769625.1). Lineage (NCBI taxonomy): Eukaryota > Metazoa > Chordata > Amphibia > Anura > Myobatrachidae > Taudactylus > Taudactylus pleione. Next base: position 4,801,881 of record JAUIMM010000126.1, on the reverse strand, counting down.
GCGCATTCATACCTGTTTTTGCAGGCACTTTTATAAATTAGAGCATTAATACTCTAGTATATAGGGGAACAAACTTCTACAATTTATGATAAGATTCACTGGTCAGTGATGAAATAAACTTGGTAATTTGTAGTGCATGAGTATATTCTGTATACAGTAGGTTTAATGTCCTGTTACTGTGTGATAAAGGCCCACATTGATCAACATATGCAATGTGGCATTCGATGTGCCAGATCAGTTTGTTTTCTATAAGTGGTCATCTTTCATTCTCCTTGATCTGTGTATTTTGGGATTATCTCTGTGACCTATTTACATTCTGTTTATTAAGCAAAATCATTAATTTATTGTATGGTACTTCCTGGGATTTATTTGAAACATGTCCTATGAACGTGATTTATTTTAGGTATTAAATGCTGACTGTGGCCGAAGGCAGGCCACACGGGGTTAATGGCTGCCACAGCAGTGAAGGGGTTAACCCCTGTGCTGTGCCGCCATTTTTAAAAGGACAAAAAGGCACCAGGCGCCCATTGTAAATGTATACTCTGCGCTATGCGCTGAGTGTTAAGTGTGTTTTTAATGTTCTATATGCCGTGGCTTGGACTTGCTGCACTGGGGGAGTGTAGGTAGAGTGTGTCATGGCCGCTGCGGAACAGGGAGAGCCAGCTCCCACTGCGACCAGCGCTGAAACCGTTAAAGTGGACAGTTTAAAAGCACACTGCACATGGTTTATAATAAACTGTATTAAAGTATAAATGTATTGCTGTAATGCACTGCAGCTGATCTGCAATGCATTAGTGCATGAAGCAACATATGTTTAATAGGCTATGCACTATATGGTTTAAAATTTAAATGTATATTTTGTAGAGAAAATGCACTTCTTGAATATATGCCTGAATATGACATGAGCAGCCTCTGTGTCTGCAGAAACTAGCAGGAGGTCTGATGAATAGGAAGACCTGTTGTGGTCAGTGACCTATGGCTGGAAGGTTACTGTGTAAAGGTGTGAATGGTGTCATATAGCCAAACACTTCACATACAGAACTTCCTTTTGAAAAGACAATTTGTTTTTAAGTAGATCCTTTTGGATGCCACTTCTAAAAGCTGAATGTGTTAAGGTTGGAAATGCCAAAGTGATTGATAAGGATGAATGTCATTTACCATTTCCTGTGAAATGTTATATCAACATTTTAGGAGACAGTATAATGTATGATAAATCAGTTTGTGTTTAAAGTTTGGGTGGTGACCAAAACACCAGGTAGTCTCAGGCTCAGGGGAGTGACCACTCCCCACTGTCCATAGGGGACAATGCTAAATGTGCATGTGGCTAGCACATGCACAGGTCATGCACTTAAGGTGATTGGTTGGAAACCACAGGGCAGACTTACCCCCTGTGGAAGTGTGTGTTAGAATGACATAAAAAGAGGGACTGTGAGCCCTGTATGTGTACAACCCTGTAACTTCTGTGAGGAGAAGAGCTGCTGATAAGATTCCTGTATGTGGTACATCTTTGAAAATCCTTTGTGGAGAATTGCTGTTTGATTTCTGTGTGATATTCCCCTTCAGACGGAAGGGAGGGTCTTCTTTAAGACATTGAGCAAATAACCACCATTTGCCTTTACCAATTGATTCAATCCTGCGACCAACAGAATTGCGCCAAAACGCTATTCCGTTCTCTTGCTGTTCTGGGTAAGAGCTCTGTGTCTCCAAGTTCAAGCCCTCTGCCAGCTACCGTGCAGACCTGGTCCATTGTGAGGGATCAGGTGGGAACAGCCGACACCAAACAGGAGGTGTGTCCGTAGTTAGACAAACGCATACGCAGCAGAAGCGGTTCCAGGTTCCGAGGCAGGAGCCTGAGTGTACCTAATAAGCGGTTCCAAACGCCGATGATAGAGTTTGGTGGTGGCAGTATCGTTACACGCCCACGGTGCAGTGGGCGGAGTCAGTGACAGGTGGTCACTGACGGTGAGTGGGAGTCCAAAAGCGCTAACCCGTGACCAGTGACGGCCTAGGCGAAAGGTGTCCGGTCACACTGACTTATGGGGAAACTCCCAGTATAGAGTCAAGTTTCAAGGGCCATGTAAAATGGACCCTACGGTACTTACTGTTGGCTAAAATTTTATAAAACATTCTGCGTAACAAAGTAGCCAATATAGCAAGATAAAATACTGATTTGGTGAGTCATAAATTATTTACTAGTGTTTAAAAACTGACACAAAAATGCACTAAAAATTAGAAGTTCAAACAATAGAGCTCATTTTCTGTGGTACTTATCATTATATGTCCTCTGAACGTTCAATTTTTGACCACGTAACTCAAAACACATAAAAAAAAGACATATAGAATCATGTAATATTATAATATCAGGCTCTCTATTATTAAACACCCTTCAGTGTCTGTAGATGGAGTGGTGTATTCTTAAAGTATGGTCCTCTGTCACCATCTATGCTCCCTACTCAGTAATGAGAAATCCACAACTTAAGATAGATATAGTCAAGAAGGATGCTTACATGATGCTTACATGTAAATATATGGTTTAAATGCATGTAGAGGTTTCTTTTCCCCATCATACGTCTTTAATCAGCTGGATAGGCTTGTGCAAATATGTATGAAACATCCACACACCGGATAAAAAAACAAAATCATTTATTTATAAAAAGGCTAAAAACGACAAAGTAATACACTATTGGTCCCAGCACAATCAGTCAGATGGTATAAAATATTCACCCGTCTAGGAGGCTGAAACCCCAGGTAGTCTCATGCTCCTAAGGTGGGACCATTCATGCGCTGGGCATATAAAAAGTGTGTATCCCTGGTCACTCTTCTCCAACACATTTCAACGCTCCTGGTGACTTTATCAAAGATGAGTGACTCCATATCGTGAGTGGCATAAGTACCTTGCTGGCGGAAGTTCGGGACCGGAAGTCCACGATACCGTCGTGCACCCATATCCAGCATACTCAACAATATTTACCAGAGAACAAAACATGTACCATTCCTGTAAACAAGGAACTATATAAATATATAAAAAACAAGAAATTAACATGTATATTATATCTGTTCAGGTGTGACATCATATCATAATCCAGAAATATCTAGGGGGAAACTCAGGTTATGGACATGGTGTGATAATGTGTCTGTACTAAATAAAGTTATTTTGTATGCGTAGATTGACATGGCAATGCTGCATTTACATACTCCAACTCCATCAATGCGCGTTACCATGACAACCCTCATACACATATATGCCCAATGGGGGAATGCAATTTGTTGGAGCATGAAAAAACCTGCATATTTCACCTCCCAACACATACAAATACATAATAGCACAGTAAAAACCTGATCTATATAGTAAATACAATAATCTAACAGTACTTATATAATTAACTCACATGTTATATACACAAATCCGTGGGTTCAGAGAAACCACTTAACCTCGAAATGACAGTTAAGGCACAGTGGTTTAAATGTTTTTAAATCATAAATCATATGCATTTAATTTTGTGCTAACCTTTTATTTCTATCATTGGTCCTCCAATTATTTTTCATAACTGAGATACCACTAACATGTTTAATCCTTTTTGTGGACTTGTTGTGTTGTTCCCTAAAATGTAAAGAAAAAGGATGGTTCTCCTCCCCTTTTATAATTTTGTGGATCTGTTCTGACCAGCGCACTTTGAATGTTCTCTTTGTTTTACCTATATATATTAAATTACAGGTGCATTCGATCATATATACAGCCTAACTTGTATTGCATGTAATAACATCTCTGACTTTGGTTTTATTTGGGGTTAAAACTTCTGTTATTTTATTAGTTTTACTCGGGCGTGATTTACACATCCTTCATTCTCCACAGTGATAAAACCTTTATTTTGTGGTAAAAACCTTGTTCTATCCATAGGAAGGGCATTAGACACCACAGCATCCTTAATAGTGGGTGCCTTTTTATAGATAAACTTAGGTTTATACGGCAATATTCTATTTAAAATAGGATCTCTCAACAATATCTTCCAATTATTCGTAATCGCCCTTTCCACTTTTTTATGTTGTGAATTAAATTGTTTAAAAAAATGCTAAACTGAAATTCACTCTCTGTTTAACTTTATTTTGTTCATTTTCGCTACAGTAGACTCTACAGTTTTTCTATCATACCCTTTTTCTACAAACTTGCTTGTCATCTCAACTGCTTGTCTTTCAAAAGTTGCCACATCAGAACAATTTCTTCTTAATCAGACATTTTGTCCCTTAGGAATGTTCTACAGCCATTGGGGCAAATGGCTAGTATCTATCCCTATATAAGCATTGGAATCTGTAGGTTTACAGAAATTTCTAGTTTTCAAAACTCCATCAATAATCTCTATTTTCAAGTCTAAAAAATTAACTTAATGTTTGCTGATGCAAAAAGTAAAATGAATATTCAAATCATTCACAGTCAGGTGTTGACAGAAACCTTCTAACATGTCTCTGTCGCCCTTCCGAATAAAAAGGACATAGTCAATGTACTGCCACCATTGCACCAAGTACGCGCTCCAGCCATGCCTGGTCTATACTGCCAGATTTTCCCAGTTGGACATTAATAAATTGGCATAACTGGGCACGAACTTGGTGCCCATGGCGGTACCAACTTCCTGCCTATAAAACTGTCCATCAAAATTAAAATAATTATTTTTGAGTATAAATAAATACCCTCAAACAAAAACTCTTTTAATACAGGATCAAAATATATTTTTTTATAAAACATTAATTGCTTCTACACAATCCTTATATGAGATTTTTGTATACAACAATGACACATCTGCCATCACCAGACAGTAATCGGCCTTCCATTCAACGGTCTCAAGTTTAGATAATACATCTTTGGTGGTGAGATTGTTCATTACTCACAATGGGTTGTATATGGTGATCTATTAGGGCAGATAGATTGGCTGTTATGGAGTCAGTTCCAGCTACAATAGGGTGCCCTGGTGGTTACTGGCATCTTTATGTAATTTGGGTAGCGGGTACATTACTGGAATAGTGTACTCTTCATTAATGAGAAACTCACCAACCTTCGTGTCTAGAACTCCCAAGCCAACATATCTGTCTACCACACTTTTTAGATTTTGCTAAATTTTAGTAGATGTATCCCCTTTCAGTTTTAAATATGTTTTACCATCATTTAACTGCTTGACCCCCTCTGCTATATATTTGTTTTTGTCTAAAACCACTACCGCCCTCTTATTAGCGGGTGTTATTATAATTTTATCATTACTTTGTAGTTTTCCCATAGCCATTCTTTCTCTGCATGTTAAATTATTATATTTCTTAGGTCTATGGTTGAATCATATATATATATTTTTTTTACCCGATGTGTGGATATTTCATACATACAGTATCTGCACAAGCCTATCCAGCTGATTAAGGATGTATGATGGGAAAAGAAACATGTACATGCATTTACACTATATGTTTACTTGTATGCATCATGTAAGCATCCTTCTTGATTATATCTATCTTAAGTGATGGATTTCTAATGACTCAGTGGGGAGCACAGATGGTGACGGAGGACCATACTTTAAGAATACACCACTCCATCTAGAGACACTGAAGGGTGTTTAATAGTAGAGAGACTGATATTATAATATTACATGATCATATATGTATTTATTATTTACATGTTTTGAGTTACATGGTCAAAAATTGAATGTTCAGAGAATATCTGATGATAAGTACCACAGAAAATTAGCTCTATTGTTTGAACTTTAATTTTTAGTGCATTTTTGTGTCAGTTATTTACAATTGTATATAATTTTCATGAGTGAGGAGACTCATATATGCTGCTTTATTGTATTTTACGCCAATGAGTAAGGGCTGTTTATTAGTATATTGTATAAATTATTTACTACCCAACTATTCCTTTTTTAGCAGTGACAGGCCCTAGATGTAGGATTCATATTCTTGACCATAATGTCTTTGGGAGTCTGATGTTTATGTCTTTCTGAATAAATTACTGCACTGGCTCCCAAAAGGTGGTGTCGGCAGTGCAGGAGTTTGGCAGTCTTATCAGTGCGGGGGCGCCAGCAGTGTCGGCAGTGCAGGAGTGCTGGCAGTGCTCTTAATGGGGAAGTGACAGCAGTGTTGGAAGTGCAGGGTTGCTGGCGGTGTTGGCAGTGCTTCTGTGCAGCAGTGCCGGCACTGCGAGGGCTGCCAGTGGTGTCGGCACCACAGGTGGCAGCTTCCTCGGTGCGGTGGGGGCCGCCATCTTGCATTGATTTTCCCCATTGAAGTATTTGGTGAAGAGCTGATTGGCTGAGAGCTGTGACAGACAGCTCTCAGCCAATCAGCCAATTGATTTCAATGGGTCATTTGAAATTGGCGTCCGAGCCAAAACCGGGAGATCTGACTTTGAGATCTTGTGGTTTTGGCTCGGATAGGGATCTAAGGCTGACAGGGAGATCCAATTTGCGACTCAGATCACAACAGATCCTAGAAGTTTGGGAGTCTTCAGATTCCAAGGAATCCGAACTGCTCATCTCTAATACCTACTGAAGAAGTTTAGTACTTTTCTTAAAAAATTTCAATAAAATGTTAATTTTAATCAGTTTGTGAGAGCAAGATGGTGTACGAAGAGAAACTGGAGAGACAGAGAGATGGCAAATACATCACAGTAGTAGTTGATGGAATCACACATATCTATGACAGAGGTAACTAATATAATGTGCACAGTAGCAGGGGAGGTACAAGGGAACAGACCACTCTCCCAACTGAAGAAATTTTAAAAGAGGAGCCTATCAGAGGACAAAGGCATGATGACTGTATTGTATGGCAGTCACTACAATAAAATGCTGTGTGTACTCTATGGCGCTTTCTGAAATGCTCTCTTTCTCTTATGGTGATCACTGCTCTGGTTGTGTTGCTTTATACTATTTCTGTTGTGTGTGTGTGTGTGTGTAGGTGGGGGGGATTATTGTAAAGTTAGGGGTATTTATTTATGTAATTTGAATGCAACTAATGTATTTAGATGATTTTTGAAACAATTCCCCTGATATTAAAAACTGGCTATGCCACTGTACAGAAGTTCTCTCATCAGTGTCACATTAAATCATACTTGATTAGGGAATAGTCACATTACTTGTGAAAGTTTGGATATTGGCAAGGCTTTGCAGAATTTGCTAAGTAAGCTGAAGAACTTGCAAGAGCTATTTTATATTTTGTAAACAAATGTTTCTCAATCCTGGCCTCAATGAAAATTCAATTAAAGGAATCAAAACACACTATAGCTCTCTTGGACAGTTAGGTAAGTTTAGATTTAATTGGCTTTAAATTACAACATGTACTGTATGAGCCCAGAATGGTTCCGGTTCCTGATCAATGCCTGACAAGGCAATTTTAGATTGCATCTGCAAAAGTAGAAAATATAGTTGTACAATGACTGTGATCTAAGTAAGTGGTCCTCGTTTAGAAAACATAACCATAAAACGTGCCTGCAAAAATGAGGCCTGACGTGCATTTTTAGGTGCACATTCCTTAAGATACAAGCAACTGAAAATACCATATATCTTGATGTGGCCACATTAAATATATGCCAATAATTTTCAGGTTGATGAAGATGAGACCTAATGCTATAGTTAAAATAATAAATGCATAAATAAAACTTGCCTCTTCCTGCTCCGCAAAGTGTAATTATCACCTTTGCTATGCTGGTGGAAGTGATAATATATTTTTTTTCTTTACTAAACTATAATAATGTAATGTAACACTCAGCACCCACCCAGGTTGATCTAGTCACACTATAACATGGAAATGGTAGTGTGTGGGTCAATCTTTCATAATGAGGTTAATTACAGTATGTTTTTGTGGAATGGGCAGTTAATTGTAATTATATCAATGAAGGGGAAAGAATGGGGGCAGGATGGAAATCGAATGGCAGTGTTGATACGGAGTAGGTTTTGAGGAGTAAAACAGAGTGTAGAAAATGGATTTGTAGGGAGGATATATGAGTAAAATGAATGAGAGAATTGAGGTGAGAACAGAGGGCCATATACAGCAGTGCACGCCGATGGTCAGGAATCTATGCAGGTGTCTGACTTCACACATAGACTGGCAGCAGACTGTCAGTGATTGACAGTATACTGCCATTTGTGGGCGGTGACAGCCCCTGTTTCCCGAAATGGAGACGTCGATGCCGTTGGGGGTTTGAGGCCAGGACTCTGTTGGCTGATGGAGATTTCCTGGCCTCTTTCTCTCATCTGTAGCTGCCGGCTTGCATTACCCCAAGGGTCACTTAGTCGGCCGATGTTCTTGCAGATTATTTGATGCTGCGTTGTACAACACAGCTCTGATTAGTAATGCATGCAGGAGGTGTGATGCCTCCTGCTGCATTACCATAATTGCAAGGACAGAATTGCAAAGCTGCTGAATCAGGCCTTTAGAGTGGATATGATGTAGAGTATATCTATAAGTGAAGAGAGTTGTGTGTAAAGGTGTGTGGGTTACTGTATATGTACAGTCTGCAATTTATCATATACCATAATATTACTCTGGCTCCTGAATGTTTAGGCTGCCTCCTAAAAAATTCTAAAAAATTAACTGACAGCATGAACCCAAGCACCCACCAAGTCAGCAAGTTGTACTTGATTTTGTCAGGTACTTCACTAAGTTGCTTTTGTCTTACTGCTCCACAGGAGGGCTCTGTCCTCACTGAGCTCACATTGGGACACCTGCATTACGGTTTGACAGGTGAATTGCCACAATCAAACTCCTTACCTGCTACTGTCCCTAGAGCGGATAAGCGGTAAACAAAATAAAGCAATGATCAATCACTTTCTGCTAGCCTCAACCTGCTTCCCAGGCAGTGTGAGACCGACTACTGAAACTGACCCACCTTTTATCAGCCTCTCCCAGGTGGTCTAGCAGTCAAGGTAGCTACCAGACAGAAGCCTTGGGCATATATATCTCCCCTTGACAACTTCCCCAGTATTAGTATTCAGCCTTAACATATGTGCATATAATTACTGCAAAATGTTAGAATAATATACTGCTCTAAATGTACCGCAAAATGTTAGAATAATATACTGCTCTAAATGCTATCATTTCAATTTACAGAAAGAAGGAGCAGTTGGAGTAATGTTGAAGTGTTGTGGTTCCTAGAAAGTATACATTTCTAGATTTATAGGATTAAAATAGTGTTTGAGAAGTAAAAGAGGAAGCGCTCCATAGCATCTAATGTAAACTTAATCCAGAACTGAGTGGCACTCTTAGTAAACTGATAAAAGTAATTTGGCGTTTGAGTTAACATATCAGTCTTGGGGGTAGATGTATCAAGATTTGGACAGAGATAGAATGGAGTAAATGCTCAAAGCAACTAATAAGCTTCTGTCATTTTAAAGACTGTGCTAGATATATCATAGTTAGAAGCTGAATGGTTGCTTTGAGCATTTTCTCCACTTTATCTATCTTCAAGGCTTGATACAGCTCCCCCATGATGTTTTAGAAAGAACCAGGAGCCACAGGTTCTACCAGATCCCCTGGACTTCAGTAGTACTGCATTTCTTTGATATAAGTGCTGTTAGTGTATAACACATGGTGGGGCCTCATACTTCTTGGAAGCTTGGAACAGGGCATTGTCCTGCCAATAAAGGAACACTGGATCCTTATAATGTTATTCTCTGTCCATATATACACACACATATACAGCTTTTAACATGGAAAACAAATATATACCTTTCTACGACTACATTTGAGTAGTGTAGGTGTAGAAATATAAATATCTAGTTCTCTTGAATGTAGAGAGACCTACCTGATCAACTCCACCAACTCTTGTCTACATCCATGCCAACCTCAACCTAAGGAATGCTCCTCAACAACTAATCACATTTGCCTTCAGCCTCCCAGCTTTTAAATGCTCTCAGTACTCACCTTTTTATTCAAGACTAGCATCCTTCCTTTGTTATGAGAATACCTGAAGAGACATGATATAGCCTTTAGAACAACTAAATAAGTTAGCAGCCATCTTTCCCTTAACGCTGAATGTACTTACTGGTATTCAAACTTCCATTGACTTTTTAGGAGCTAGGTGGTTAAACTCCTTTGTTTTCTGGATGCATATAATATAATGGTACATGGTACAGAATCAAAACTGGTTGTAAACAAACAAAGCCAATAATACACACCAAGGACAAAGGATGGAGATAGACCGAATAACAATAAACAGGCTAATAGAGAACTGCATAAAATGATATACAGAGCCAGATCAGCAACAATGAGGAGATAAATGGACCACAGGCCACTACAAAAAAGCAGGAACTGTTACCGGTATTAGTAAACCCCCCAGCAAGTTATTTAAACCTGCCAGAACCAATAGGCTTAGCCCTGTAATTTAGCTGGAATACCAATGACGTCAGCATGTAATGTGCTGGCATCTGTTGGCAAGCATTTGCTGCTTCTGCGACAAACCAGCTTTCACTTCTAACAGCCATATACATAAAAGATAATAATACCAAATAGGGCCCAGAAACACATATGGATCTTAGCATTTAAATTATTTTAATTTATATTGCAACTACACATGAATGCAAAACTTTCCTATGCGCAAATCCTTAGGATTGGAGTAACAGGCAATAGGGTAGTAATGCATAGGCAAAAAAACTGTGACCTTTTATTTTTGAAGGTTTGAGATAACAATCATTATGTAGACTATGCAACATTCCTCTGTCACAAATGATTCTGGGGTAGATGGGCATCATTTTAAGTAGAGATGTGCGGTTCGGTTTTACTCGGATTTACTCCGTTATGTTCGGATCTCAAAATCTGCATGTTATTGGCTATCGGCTATCACGTGTTTTGGATAGCCAATAAAATAAATCTGAACTAATCCGAACTTGCGATAATTTTGGTAAAAATAACAGAGTAAATCCGAGTAAAACTGAACCTGCACATCACTAATTTTAAGCCTATTTGTTTTTGCTTTAAACTTTTCTTGTCAGGGCAGGTGGCATTGATCCGCACCCCCCCATATTTGTGGAGCTATAAATGTAATAGTGGTCTAATACTAGCTAATGTGCCAGATAGCAGTGGATCAATCTTAAAAGTAATGTATTAATGTAGAGCTACAAGGTAAGGTTATATAAGCTCTCTCCTGCTCTAACGTGGCCAGCAACAGCCTACATTGAGTTTTAGTGATGTCACAACAATGTCATCTAATTTCTGTGACAATCCCATAGCAGAAATCCTGTTTTGCCTATTGACCCTATATGTGTACACTATTTCTCTCCAAGATGTACCCATGACAACCAGCGCAGAGAACACAGGGCCTGATTCATCAAGGAATGCAACTGCGAATGCAATAGCGATTACGCACGCAGTTTAACTCTGATATGATGCTTATCCATTGCAATGCTGCTGCTGCACTACATAAGGACGCCCACTTTACTTAGCACACATCCGTAATGTTTAGCAGGACTGCGAAACCATCGGTACAATCATGTACCATCGCAGCCTCATGCACACTTGCTCAAGCCCTGACCTTACTCAGAAATTGCTAACTTCCACGCACGCTATCAGGCCTCAGGCTCTGTAGGGCATTGTAGTGGATAATTTATGCACGCCCCTGCAATGCCATTGAAACGTTCTGGCACACCTGCTTTCGCCCGACCACCCCTCTGTTACCACCCACAAACTGCACTTCCTGTCAATCACTCTATGATGGGTCTGCATAGTCACTATGATCACAGTCCCGATCGCAGTGGCTACTTCGTGCACGCGCACCTTGATGCATACGCATGCGCAGTATGCAACAATTGGTTGATTGCATGCTTATTAACAACTGTGGACCTATTTCAGAGCCGCTCGCTAGATGCGATCGCTCGCATGATGTGTATGCAAATTGCGTAGGCAGTGCAAGCGCACAGCAATGCATTAGCACACCCAGTATTTCTTAGAAAGCGATCACATGTATGCAGACACCCACCAGCCTGTTTTAAGAAGCCCACTTGTGCACGTCATGTCCAGGAAGTGTATGCAACCATCGGTACATTGGATGCGATTGCAGCGCTTAAGGTTGACCATACCCTGCCGCAAGCACTGCGAGCACTTCAGTGTAAAAACAAGCCAGGTGACGTGTACTATGATGCTATCTTTTAATTATACACACCTCTAAAATGCCATTGAGAAGCTCAGGCATATCTGCGTTTGCACCTCCACTCCCCCGTTTTTAATGGCCAGCCCCTATTACCACCTACAAATGGCTACCCCTGTTACTCACTCTGCTGGACAGCGAGCGAATGCATTGTGGACTTTGCACGCTCACTGCGATGCACACGCATGCACACAATGCATACACACTGCATACCATCGGCAGCAGCGAGCGTTTGCATCTTAGCGAGCGGGTCTGAATGAGCTCCTGTGTTCCTTGCTGAATCAGGCCCACAGTCCACACAGAGGAAGAAAGTATTAGTATGAATGATGTGTTGGCATTCACAGATTTGTGGCAAAAGTATGACCTGAACATGCCAACTTGTCTTGTACCAGCATTTGTTCATATACCACTCAGGCAAATTCCTAAAATGAGTCACAACTGGTCACCGGAAGCCCTCTGCTAGCACCTGACTAGCTTTTGTATGAGATTTACCTTAATTATGCTACACTGTGCCTCCATTTAAATTCTTATTTCTACTTCAGGGTCCATAGGGTATCCACAGGATACCTTGGGGTATAGGTGATGACGTCAGGCACGGACACCACAGAGTTAAATTTTCAGCCTCCCAGGATGCACCAGGGTCCCTCTCCTATACCCCACCCCCAAGCCAAGGCAATTCAGTTTCGTGGGTGTCCGGCCAGAGGTCGGATCACATTCACAGAGGGGGCTGTAATAGCCCCAGAAGATTTCTTCAGAGTGCAGCTGTGGCTGCACAAGATGAGCCTTACAGCATGGACAGTCAGTACTAACGTCCATGCTGTCGCTCCTACACCCCGTCGGTACCAGAACGCCGGTACCGATCTGGGGATGCTGGTAGGTAGCTGGGGTCACAGCTAGCGGTGATCCCGGCTACCTGGACTGTGGCCGGATGTACGGGGGACAAGGTAAGCAGCGGGGTCCCGCGGTGGGCACCCACCGGTAACACAGTCCTTTTTGGTCCCCAGGCAGGGGGCTCTTTGGGGACCGGCTGCGCGTGGGGCCAGGTACTGATCCTGCGCCTTCCACTAGATCACCAGGGACAGCGGACCTAGCATGTGCGGTACAGCGCGGTGTCCCAGGGGTTAATAGCAGGCCAGGGGAGAACGCCTTCCCTGTCTCACAGCCGGCGTCTCCCCCGCTGCACAGTGCCATTCCACAGCAGTCTGAGCGGGCTGTGTCAGCGCTCCTCCCCCGGGCTCGCCTCCTCTCTGCTCCTCCATGGCCATTTTCTCCCTGCATGTGCTGGAGATGGCAAACGCTGCTGGAAGCTGATACAGGTGCCATTGCGGTCCGGGTCCCCCGCATACCTCTCCTTCAATTAAGGTCAGTGTATGCAGCACTGTTTCCTACCAGGCTCTGGTCTGTGTAGTTGATTGCAGTGCTTGTAATGCAGGATGTTATCTTTGCATTGTATGTGACTTAAATGCTAGCGCTGTTTGCCTGTACTTTAATTTCTGACTGTCAGCCATTTTCCTATCCCTGTTCTTCTTCTGCTACAGCCCTTGTGGTGCGGTGTTGCAGGGTGTTTATTACTTCACAGTAAACGTGGTTTTTCTGCGTGGGAAGTCACATACGCTCCGTTCACACTCCTCATGTCGGAAAGTGAACGAGGATATCCTCTTCCAGCTATAATGTACTGATATAATGTGCAGTTAGCGTAGGGATATGTAGACGCTGAGGGTTTATGGAGGGCATGTTTTATTATATATCACACCCCATTTCTGTCACCACCCTCGGCTGGCTAAGATGCTTACAGCCCTTGTGGGCAATGCTCCCTGTGTTTCCCCATAGGGGTTATCACAGCAAGTGGTGGTTTCATCACATGCAGGGGTCCCTGGGCAGTTGATGGTACCCCAGTGTATCCTGTTTTTCGCCCCCCCAGGTCTTGCAGGAGCCTGTGTGGGTGAATTTATTGTCCAAATGGTATAGCACCTGATGGACGTTTACACTTGGGGGAGTCACCATTTCGGCCTTCTAAACGGCCTTTCGGGTCTCAGACGGCTAAGGATAATAAGGACATGACGTCTGATGATGGTGACATTATTGACTTTTTCAGACACGAGCCCCTTAGTGCAGAGGAGGTGTAGTCTGGGTCTAAAGTCTAAATACCTGGCCTTATACGGGCAGTCCGTGCGGCTTTGGTTATTACATATCCCCCGTGGCTAAATCCAAATATGCCTTCTTTAAGGATAAGGGTGTTGCCACTGTAATTCCTCTATCTGGTCAGGTGGATCATTTAGAGGAGGCGTGGAAAATCCGGGTGAGCGGTTCCAGCCTCAAAAACGGTTGACCTTTTGCATACCCCTTTGCGGATAATTACTTTATGAATGTGAGTTACCTTTACGGGTAGATTCTCATGTTACACGCCTAGTGAGGAGTGCTACGTTGCCCATGCCCTCCAGGTCCTCCTTGAAGGAGGTTACAGATTACAAGGTGCAAATATATCTAAAATCTAATTATTCCCTTGCTGGAGGGGCGTCCAGGCCGGCAATGGCTGTGTGCTGGGGGCCAGAGCCATGGAGCGCTGGGTAGGTAACTGGATCTCTGCACACTGACTCTCCAGCAGAGCAGGTGGATAGTGGCAAATTCTAAGAGACTTAGCCACATTCATAATGAGACAGTCTTACGTATAGCCTGCTCCTTTCTAGAATCTCCTCGGCAGCAGTAGCGGCACGGCAGCAGTAGCGGCTCGCCGCTCCTTGTTGTTGCGCTCTTGGAAAGCGGATGCAGATTCCATTTGGAATGCTTTGCCTTTTATGGGACAGGTCCTGTTTGGCCCTCATCTGGACACAATTGTGGCCCTGCAGGCAGCAGCTACATCTGCGTGTCTGCCATCGGCTACAGTCCCATCGGGGTCTGGGACTTCGTCTTTTCGGCCCTGTGAGGCCAGGGTAAGTCTAAAATACAGCTTTCCAAGACAGTTAGTAGCCAGGAAATCTGCTCAGCCATAAGAACAGGCTTGGAGTACAAGACGTCCTACTCCCAAGTTGGACTATAAGCCTTCAGCCTCACGGGACGGGCCTCCTCTCGGGTGACCCCAGAGTTGGAGGCCGGCTTCTCCAGTTTGCCCAGTGCTGGTGTCTTACCACCACGGACACTGGGGTAAGAGAAGTATTTTCTTGAAAGTATGTCCTCTCCTCCCGATAAAGGCCTCCCAGCCGGTTTTTCGTTACAGGTCTTCTGTCAATTCAAGACAAGGCCCTGTAATTTTTGAGGGTGTTACACTCTATGCTCCAGGCAGGAGTTATAGTACCTATTCTGTTGCCCCAAAGGGGAATGGGGTATTACTCCATCCTCTTTCTGGTACAGTAACCCAATGGGTCTTACCAGGACATCCTCAACCTCGAATCCTTCAACAAATTCTTAAGGGTTCCTCGGTTCAGGAGGGGGACCCTGCATTCCATCATTCAATGGAGCCTGGGAATTTTGTGGTGTCATTGGATATATTCAGGGTGACTACCTGAATATCCCTATTTTCTTAGCACACCAGTGTTTTCCTCAGGTTTGCAGTGGTCAATAAGCATTTCCAGTTTCTTGCATTGCCCCTTGGTCTGGCCTCCACGCCTCACAGTTTACCTGTGGATGCAGGGGGTCTGCTTGTTACCCTATCTGAGTGACCTCCTGTTGTTACCAGGGCCTTCCAGAGATACTTTAGTGCCATCTGCAACGGACAATATCTGTGTTGCTATGTTACGGCTGACTGATAAACTGGAAATGGTCCTCTCTGATTCCTCACAGAGGATGCTCCATATCCCAACATCTGAGGATCTTTGTGATTGAGGAAAAGATCTCTGCATTACAGGCAAAGGTACGCAGTTGCCTGCAGAGTCGCAGAGTGCCTGTTCACTCGGCAATGTGGTTCTTGGGTTCCAGAGTGTCACTGTTCGACATGGTGGAGAGTACCCAGTTTCACTCTAAACCTCTAGAAAAAATTGATCCTCTCCGGATGGGATGGGATGGGTTGCCCCATAAGATCAAGTCAATAGTGCTTTCCCCAGAGGTTTGTCTCTCTCTGGCCTGGTGGCTGCGGAAAGCTCACCTAAACAAGGGACACCCCCTTTGGGATTGCAGACAGGGTCCTTCTGATGACGGATGCCAGTATCCGTGGCTGGGAAGCAGTGACGGGTCCACACTTGTTCCAGGGCAGGTGGACACCAGCAGATTATGCGCTCCCCATAAACATCTGACAACTCTGAGCAGTATTCAAGGTTCTCCAGCATGCAGGACAGGTCCTACATGGAAATATCGTGCAGGTACAGTCTGACAACGCCATCATGATGGCTTATGTAAACCACCTAGGAGGTTCCCGAAGTCAGGCAACACTAACAGTGGTGTCCCCAATTCTGGCTTGGGTGGAAGGCTATATCCATGCCATCATCGGCAGTGTTCATTCAGGAATCCTCAGATGGAAAGCAGGCTTTCTTAGCCATCAAGACGTGCATTCAGGGAAATGTCTGCTTCATCAGGAGGTGTTCAATCTTCTGGTGAACAAGTGGAGCCTTTCAGAGATGAGACTCTTCTGGTAGACGTATGTAGGTCCAGTGGACCTTCCCAGGTGTGTACCTCGTCCCTCCATTATCCCTTCTTCCTCCAGTAATAGCAAGAAGAAGGCACGCTCCTGCTGATAGCTCCAGCGTGGGCCAAACGGCACTATTACTCAGATCTTTGGAGCCTCTCAGTTAACACTCTGAAGTGGTTGCCTGTACACCCAGACCTGTTGTCTCAGGATCCTGGCTGATATCCAACCTGGGTTGTCTGTCCTTGACCGTGTGGCGGTGGAGACTGCCCTCTTAAGGTCTAGGAGTTTCCCAGCTCTATAGTTAACAGGGGCTTTGTCCATGCTAAGCGCTCAGAAGCTTTTATCTGCAAGAATTTACCATCAGGTATGGCATACTTTCTTTCAGTTGTGTCACCCTAGAGGCTATGCTCCTCGGGTATTCCGGATATCCAGAGTGTTGGCTTTCCTACAGGTGGGCTTAGATAACTGTCTTCGCCTTGCTTACCTGAGGGTGCAGGTTTTTGCCCTGTTGGTATGGTTTCATTGTAGGAGTGCTACTCTTCCTGAGGTCAGCACCTTTGTGCAAGGTGTACATTATATTCAGCATCCCTTTGTTCCACTGGTGGCTCTTTGGGATTTGGCTGTGGTCCTTAGGGCTCTCTGAGGACTGCCATTTGATCCACTGGGCTCAGTGGATTTCAAATGACTTACGGCTAGGACTGTATTCCTTCTGGCCATTGATTTGGCCAGTAGGGTTACAGAATGGGGGGCTCTGTCATGTAGACCTCCCCTTTTCTCATATTTCCTAGGAACAGGGCAGTGCTTTGCACTTGCCCTGGATTTTTACCTATGGTGGTGTCTAGTTTCCACATCAATGAGGAAATTATAGTACCGGCCCTTACTTCCCCAGTCCTGTCTGCTGGTGAGGCCTCCTTGGATGTGGTATGGGCTCTACGAATTTAAGTTGACTGTACCAGTCCATTTAGGAAATCAGACTCTCGGTTTTGTCCTTTCTGGTTTCCATAAAAAGGGTTGGCCTGCCACTACGCTAACTTTGGCAGGATGGATTCACAGGTCTTCCTGTTCCATCCTCTCTTAAAGCTTTTCCACTAGGTCTGTGGGTCCTTCGTGGGCAGCTCGACATGGCGCCTCAGCGGTGATTGGCAGCCACGTGGTCATCTGTCCATATTTTTGTAAGGTATTATGCTTTTGATACCTTCGCCTCTCAGGATGCTTCCTTCGGGTGGCAGATTCTCCTTAAAGCACAGGAGCGTCCCCACCCTTAAAGGATACTGCTTTGGGACATCCCCAAGGTATCCTGTGGATACCCTATGGACCCTGAAGTAGAAAATATGAGATATGGTAAGAACTTAACCTTGTTATCTCTATTTCTATGAAGTCCATAGGGTTCCACAGGACTCCCGCCTGTCGCACCTGTACTGCAGATGGGCTTTGATCTGATCACCGGTTTCTCCATCTCCTTCTGGTGAGAATGTGATTCTTGTGTGTTCCAGACTTTCTTCTCTCTCTTTGTTCTCCTCCTCCGGCCTATGGCTTGTTACGAAACTGAATCGCCTTGGCTTGGGGGTGGGGTATAGGAGAGGGACCCTGGTGCATCCTGGGAGGCTGAAAATTTAACTCTGTGGTGTCCGTGCCTGACGTCATCACCTATACCCCAAGGTATCCTGTGGAACCCTATTGACTTCGTAGAAATAGAGATAACAAGGGTAAGTTCTTACCATATCTCATATTCTATTTCTATTCTAATATTTTTCCTAAAGGCTTTTTTTGAGTGGCAGTTTGTTTATTAACCTCTCTCTCTCTGTTGCAGCTTTAGGTGGTTCCTGATCACATCACTACCCAAAGCTTCATTGGAATATGTATAATTTCCGAATAGAGCTGGAGAGAAGGCAAGATGTTGGCATAGCTGTGATATTGTAAGCCTGCTATGCTAACATATTGCCATCTTTCTTTTCTACCAGTGCCAGCAAAATGCAGGAAATTGTCTTTGTTTAATTTTTGTTTAATATTGAACGTTTGTTTTGAAATCTTGCAATACCTATAGCACACACTGTAATTTCACATTTGTTTTAGTCTCCAGTAAATGTGATTAATAATTTGATTTCTGATTAATTATTTAAAAACATTCATTTCTCAATATTTGGTAAATATAATAAAATATCTACATAACTTTTTTAAATCCCTGTTGAATTTGGTATACACATTGCTTGACTGATGCAGTTATTGGATCAGATACATGATATAATTAGTCATGGACGATGCCAACTCATCAATAACTCACATAGCATGGTGGGCAGACTGTAGTGAGTACAGATGAGTTAATCATTTGTAAATGTCTGTATGCTAACAAAGCAGACTTCTTGTATTTAATGTGATGTGATATTGTACTATTTATGATGTATTGGAATTACACTATTTTAGAAAGATTATTGATTTTACTTAATTGATTGAAAGTAGTCAGCAGGCTGCTGTTTTGCATTTCAAACAAAGTATATGCACTATATAAGAAATTGTTATTAATAATAATAGTGCATAATCATGATTCATGTGTTCTACATTTTTGACCATTGCTAGCACTGTCCAGAATTTGTTGTGTGCTCATATTTCCCTGCCTGAAGGAGAATACAAGTCACATATTTAGTAAATTAGCACCCAACAATAACTTTGTCTCCTTGGAAAACTTTTTACAATATTTAAAGCCAATAATAAAAGTCACCACCTAAGTCATTTGCATAATTTGTTGGTGTTTTCGTGTTAGAACGTATATTAATGAATTATACAATATGGTAAATTGTAATATTATTGTAACAATACAAAATATTAATTGAAATCCACATTTATTTAAATTGTACAATTTTGTGTCTGCATAAAGAGTTTAAACTTAGTGAATGGGGAAATTGTATTTGTTTATAGTATGAAATATTGTGCTTTGAAATGTAATCCAGGTGTACAGAATATTCTTTCTATCTGTTTTCTTCTGCTGCAGGGAATATACCTGATACCTGTTCATTGCTATAATAATTGACACTAAACTATGACTACGTAGAAAGGGATGTAGTTATGAGACGAGTGGTCGCGAGGCTGCTGGTCTCAATCCCGACGCTGGAATCCCGACAAGGGACTGGTCGCGAGGCCACTGGTCTCAATCCCGACGCTGGAATCCCGACAAGGGACTTAAAATAGGCATCGAAATACCAACGCCTATCTTAATCCCAATGACGGAATCCAGAAGGATGGCGTCATGTTTGGCTTAAAGGAATCCCCTATTTAGGGGATGGAAGCTGAGGTCCCTGGAGGAGAGAGAAGCCGGAAGCGTGGGACCTGTATATATGATCTCCTCATCTACAAATATCAAACGTTGAGGAGACCTATCTTGGGGTCTAACTAGCTGGGAGGTGTTCACCAGTGACCCCTCCAAGCAGGATATGGGTTAAGCTGCACCCAGCAGGCAGGTCGCGGACCTTTGGACAGGTGTCTGATACCATGGGAGACAATAAACAATGGCCCAAAAGATATACTTCTGCAAGAAGTACCTTTTGCACTGGGAACTGGTACTCAAAATTGTACACTGGAATGGGGTAGCGACAACTTTGCACAGGCAATTTCCTTCTGTCCAGAGACTGGCTTTATACCCTAAAGTAGCAGATCATTGGTGGACAGCATCAGTATAATTCTCAGCATGTCACTCGCTGATGCACCTGATGTCTGACCACCTGAGGGATCAGGGGAAGCCGGTGCTGTGGTGAGTAACGGCTGATCCTAGGCCACAACCTGATAGTACCCTCCCCTTTCAGGGTGGACTCTGGACACCCACAAGGCTTCTTAGGAAATCTGTGAAAAGCATGTAAAAGTTGAGGAGCATGGACATCAGATGCCTTGATCCATGCCCTTTCTTCTAGTCCATATTCCTTCTAATCAATAATGTATTGAAGGTCATTAAACCGATGCCGAGTATCCAGGATTTTCTCTACCTTGAACTCAACTCCCTGATGAGTCTGAACTTGAGGAGTCTTCAGAGGAAACCGTTAAAATTGATTAAGTACCAGCGGCCGTAGCAAAGAAACATGGAAAACATTAGATATTCTTAATTGTGGAGGAAGTTCCAATTTGTAAGCCACAAGATTGAATACCTTAAAAATATGGTAGGGTCCGATGAAACGTGGTGCTAACTTCATACTTGGTACTTTCAGGTGAATATTTTTGGAAGATAGCCATACCCTGTCCCCAACTCTCAGGAGGAGAATGGCGAGACATTTCCTGTCTGCAAACTTCTTGTTGTTGTAGGAGGTCTTCTTTAGAGAACAATGAACATCCTTCCATAACTTTGCAAAAGAATTAACCAAGTTGGTAACTGCAGGAACTTCCACAGGAGGTAAGTCTTGAAAATCGGGTACTCGAGGGTGTCTACCATACACAGTAAAAATTGAGTGGAATTTGATGAGGAGTGGTACCTGAAATTATGGGCAAATTCCACCCAAGGTAATAAATCGACCCAGTCATCTTGAGAGGAGGAGACAAAGAGTCTAACAAAAGCCTCCAGTTCCTGGTTCACCCTCTGTCTGGTCATTGGTCTGAGGGTGGTAGGCAGACAAAAACTTCAATCTAATCCCACAGGAGGCACAGAGAGCTCTCCAAAATCTTGCCACAAATTGTACCCCCCCAGTCAGATATGATTTCTCTAGGCAAACCATGAAGTCTGCAGATCTCCTGGATAAACACTTTTGCCAACTGAGGAGCGGAAGGAAGGCCAGTTAAAGAGACAAAGTGGGCCATTTTGGAATACCGATTGACCATTACTCAAATAGTACTGAAACCTTTAGAAGATGGGTCCAAGGAGCATCCGGCACAGGCAGCAGACGTAGAGGACCAACAACTTTCTTATGACTGAACTTATGCTGGGCACACTTGGCACAAGATACAATGAAGCTACAGACATTTTCCCATATAGTGAGCCACCAGTATGACTGTTGCAAGAATTTGAATGTTTTGATGATCCCAGAGTGACTGGCAAAAAGAGGAATGAGCCCCGGTCAACAACTTTTCAAAAAAAGAAGGTCCACTATAGTCTGGGCCTGTGGTTGAATCTCTTCTTCCAAAGGGGACAGAAAGGATTGAGATAAGGCCTTTTTATTCAAGACCTCTAGGAGGCATCTTCCCTAGCATGAGATCGATGTTACAATCCCAGGGGCGGTGAGGAGGTAATCTATCTGCAGACTGCTCATTAAACACATCAGGAAAATCCTGGTATGCAAGGATCAGGAAGGACTTCCTTTTGTTTAGAAACTGGAGAAGAACTCGTAGAAAGGGGATGGAAACATATAGGTGCAACCCAAGACAGGCACTGGTGAAAACAGTTTTGACTCCAAGCAATAACTTGCATCGTAGACCAGTCCAATGTAGGATTGTGTTTCCTGAGCCAGAGTAACCCCAGAACTACAGTAATTCATAAGAAGACCTGGGAAGGACCAGAAATTACCAGTACTTCTTGGTGTAGGCAGCCCACCTGAAAAGACACTGAATGGGTAACAAACAAAATTGGATTACCATAAATAATGCTGCCATCCACCCCAGAAAGATCCAACTTAGTTGAGAGGGGAGTAATAGGTATATCCAAGGAGAGAGCCAAAGCTTCAGAAATAAAATTCCCTGCTGCTCCAGAATCTACTAAGGCCTTCAATTCTCTTGTCTGCTCCTTGTAGGAAGCATCACTATTCAATAACTATGCATAACATGAGATGGCTTAGTCAATACCCCCAACTAGATGCTCCCAGAACCAGTTAGGGTCTTGCATTTCCCGAAAGGAGAAGACAATTCCTCAAGACATGGTCTGTAGCAGCACAATAAAGGCAAAGTTTGTTCTGAAACCGACGGGTTCGTTCAGCAGAAGATATTTGAGATATGTTGATCTGCATTGGCTCTTCACTACTGGATATGGAGGAAGAAGAACAAACTGCTTGAGACAGCTGATTTTGGAAGCAATCACATCGAGCTCTACTAGCCATATGCTGCCGGTGATGTAAATCAATTTTAATACAAAGAGAGACCACTTCAGGAAATGACTCTGGAAGATCGCGAGAGGACAGTTCATCCTTCATCTTCTCAGAGAGCCTTTAGAGCTTCCTCATTCCACTTCAATTCAGAAGAGATAATCTGGAACTGTACCACATATTACCCAACAGTCCCCGTCCCTTGACAAAGTCATAGTAGGTCAGACGAAGCAGAACCCATGCGACCAGGTTCATCAAAAATTCTCTTGAAAGAGGAAATAAAAGTTTCATAGTTGGAAACTAGCGGATCTGCTTGTTCCCATTGTGGAAAAACCCAGTCCAAAGCTGTTTCGGACAATAAAGAAATAATATATGCCACCTTCGATCTAAGCGTATGCAAACTCTGCAGTAGACATTGAAACTGGATCACATACTTGTTGATAAATCCCTGGCAGCATCGAGGGTTCCCATCAAAATGTTCCAGTAATGCCAGCTGAAGACGGGACCTAGCCCCACCAGGAACCAAAGACTGGATTGGTGGAGTAAGAGGTGCTACCACCAAAGAAGGAGGAAGGAGCATGGCTAGAGTTGCTTGAATTGACAGCATCTGTCCAGAAGGAGTCAATATGATTTACTGTTGCATTTTTACAGTGGCAGCCCGGCAGGGGTGAAAATCCAAATCGTCAAAAGGTAAGTATTCACTAACCTAATTCTACCCCCTAACCCTCCCTTAGGGGTGCATAACCCTAACCTCCCCCAAGTGCCTAGCCCTAATCCCCCCTAAGTGCCTAAACCTAAGTCCCCCAGGGGGGGTGCCTAACCCTAACCTCCCCCTGGGGGTGCTTAACCCTGTCCCCCCCTTCCCCTAGCCTAAACCTAACCTCCCAGGGGGGTGCCTAACCCTAAGTTCCCCTGGGAGCCCCTAACCCCCCCTGCAGGTGTCGGGCTCCCGGTATAGGTCTAATGGCAGGCGTCGACGCCTGTCAATGCCTTGCCGGGATTAGACTATCAGGAAGCCGGCGGTCAGGATTACGTCTATTGGCTTCCCAACTGCTTCCCATCTGGAAAGCTTGTGTAAGTATTGACCCACCTAATGTTGTGCTGCCTCTTGATTGTCTATGTGGGTGGCAAGATCCTGTAATGCCCCTGTAGCCTGGGACTCCTTAGCTTCCATTGGGCCTGTGCAAACTGTCATGTTTGGCTTAAAGGAATCCCCTATTGAGGGGATGGAAGCTGAGGTCCCTGGACGAGAGAGAAGCCGGAGGCATGGGGCCTGTAGATGTAAATGTTGATGAGACCTGTCCAAAAGCGCGGAGTCTAACCAGCTGGGAGGTGTTCACCAGTGACCCCTCCAAGCAGAATATGAGTTTAAGCTGCACCAAGCAGGCAGGTCATGGGCCTTTGGACAGGTGTCTGATAACGTGGAAGTAGAGACAATAAACAATGGCCCAAAATATATACTTCTACAAGAAGTACCTGTCACTGGAGTATTGAAAGCAGAGGTCCCAGGTTGTGGGGCAAATCAGAGGTGAGGGGCCTGCATGTATGATCTCCTCATCCACAGGAATTGGATGTTGATGTGACCTGATTAAAAGTGCAGAGTCTAACCTGCTGGGAGGTGTTCTCCAGTGATCCTACCAATCAGGATATGGGTTTAAGCTGCAGGCAGCTCGCGGTCCTTTAATCAGGTATCCAAACTTGCGACACTATAGAGGCAAAAGATGATACAGAATTTTCCCACAGGTTGAGAAGTTTAGCACTCTGTTGCCCTGGAAGAAGGTATAGTACACACTGGTAGTAGTGTGCTCACACACAGTTGTACAGAGAGAAGGCACCTGGCATGGTACACTGGCAGAGGTGTTAGAATGCACAGCTGTACCTGAGAGATGGCACTTGTAGATGCACACAGGTAGAGGTGTTATGACGCACTGTTGCATCGAGAGGTGGCACGGAGTTACACACAGGCAGAGGTGGAATTACACACTGTTGCACTGAGAAGTGGCACCAAGTTGCACACAGGCAGAGGTAGTATGACACACTGAGGAGCAGTACTTGCAAAGACTCAAGGGTAATCACAAGGGAACCTGGAACGAGGACACGACTAGCATGCACTAGAAATTACAAACATTGGAGTTCTGGGGCCAGATATATACCCATAGGTAGCAGTTGTTAGGAGGACAGCGTCAGCTGCCCAAGACCATGCTACCATTGGTGGAGATACTGTCACAAGAGAAGGACTGTCATGGCCATGCCCATGACAGAAACCACAATCTCCAAGACACAGAGCCGATAATGGAAATTCCCTAGCACCCAAGGCAGAATCCTCAGTGTGTTACCCGCCGCCGCACCTGATGTCGAACCGCATGAGCAGTTAGGAGAAGCCGGCACAGTGGTGAGTAATGACCAATCCTAGGCTGAACACTGACAGTACCTTTTGCACTGGGAACTGGTACTCATAACTCTACACTGGAAAGGGGTATCTGACACAAAGTTGCATCAAAAGGTGGTACTTGATTCGCACACAGGCAAGATGCTCGGACGCACTGTTGCACAAGGAATTGGCACTTGTATCACACACAGGCGAGATATTCGGACACACTGTTGCACATCGAGTTGGTACTAGAGATGGGGTAACAACAAGTATACACAAGGTAGCAACAACATTGCACAGGCAACTTCCTTCTGTCCGAAGACTGGCTTTATACCCTAAGATAGCAGAACTTTGGTGGACAGCATCAGCTGCCAACCACCATGCTACCTTTGGGTAAAGGGTAGTCAGGTGATGTGAACTGTCATAGCTGCGTCTTTGACGGCAGCCGCAGCAACCAATGCACAGCGCAGCTCATGGATGTCCACATGGCTCTAAGTTTAATGCTCAGTGCATCACTCGCCACCGCACCTAATGTCTGACCACCCAAGGGATCAGGAGAAGCTGGCACTGTGGTAGTAATGGCCGATTCTAGGCTGCAACCTGAAAGATGGCAGCCCAAACAAAGGTAAGCCGGGGCTCTCTTAGTGTTAGCCTCGGGGGAGTGGGTTAGGTTTAGGCAACTTAGAGGGATTAGCATTAGTTTTTTTTGGGGGGAGGTTACAATTAGGCACCCCTACAGGGGAGTGTTAGGGTCAGGCACCACTGGGGAGGTTAGGCACTAAGGGTGGAGGATTAGGTTTAGGCACGAAAGGGGAAGACATAGGTTTAGGCACTAATGGGAAGGGTTAGGGTGTGGGATGGGGAGTATTAGGCTACAAGAAGGGAGGGTTAGGGGGAGATGGGGGAGGGTAGGTATAGGTCCCCGACCCCTGTCAGGATACCAATCATAGGGGTGCCGCTGTTGGTATTGTGACAGGAGGCATCCCGACCACCGATATTATATACTGAATCCCATAGAAAAGTAGCAGGAAAGTTTTGCCAATAAACTTGTCATGGAACTGTAACCCCCATCTATTTCTTCCATCTGTCCTATAATGTATGTAAGCAATTGATTACTTACCCACAAACATTGATCTAACTATTCTGTTATTTATGGAAAATAAAGAAACAAACACAGGTAAAATCAGTACAGGGACAGGAAGAATAACTCACTCAGCCTTGGTGAATGTCTTCCCAACATTCATGATAATTTATTCTTCCATTGCTTTGTTTGTGGTTGATATGATTTTCTTATTATGTTACATAAGTCATCACACGCCATAATGCTGGCCCTTATACACGGGTCCCTGCTTACTCCTTGGTACAGCCAAAAAAAAGCACATCCTGCATATTTTTTCTTCATTGGGTCTCTTTTATTAAAGTCAAAATATCCATTATGCTGCATGATAATACTCTTTCCTGCATTGTACAGAGCCAGACTCATCATAAGATTTATATTCATAACACTGCACACAACCTGGGTATAAATGAAAACAACTTATCTGAACCAAAAATCAAATGGAACTCAAAGACTATCTCACCCTTTTCCTAACAGTAACTCAACAGGTAAAACACGAGAACATGGTGTAATAAATTTCTCACAAGAAAATTAATTTAATAACATTTAAGAACCACTCATACAGTGTAAATACAAGCAGTGCACTTGTCTGAACATAAGAAAAGTAAATTCTGATTAGTCACCACAGGAGTAAAGCATCCGCCAATATTACGCACCAACCAACTAACCAGTGTGTATGTATGTGTGTGTATATGTGTGTATATATATATATATATATATATAAATAAATAAAAATGTGAGAGCGCAAACCACAACGATATTTCAAACATTAATAGAATGGAAAGAATGTCAGACGTATGGAAAAACTTGTGATACACACAAATGGAATGTCCAATACTGTCTCTATTAAGAAATTTTCAAATGACAGTCCACTTTTCTTCTTTATTGTACTGGACCAACTTCGCATGGCTCCAATTGGACTTTTCTAAAAAAGACCCACTCACCAAGAAAAACACCCAAGACAAATTGGCCCAATGGCCCACTGTTAGATCTTTGAAAACATTGATTTTATTAAAAGAATTGTCTAATAGATACATATATAAAAGAAAATGTATTATATAAAATGCTTACACAGTTTCTTCAATAATCAATATAGAAGGCAATATGGAATCTGCTGTTACCCCTCAGGGGCCAGATTTTCAAAATGGGCAGGTTTCTCCCTGCTGATAATAGTTCATAACCCAACGCATTTTGTCTATTAGGACTTCATCAGGGGCATATATATATATATATATATCAAATACACAAACTCCAGCAGAAATTTGTAAAGTATTATCCTTTAGGTTGTCCTTGAAATGGACCAAATTAGGTCCATTGGGTTGTGAACTGTTATCAGCAGGGAGAAACCTGCCCATTTTGAAAATCTGGCCCCTGAGGGGTAACAGCAGATTCCATATTGTCTTCTATATTGATTATTGAAGAAACTGATGTGCTTTAACTGCAGACTTTCAGATTTAATTTGAGGGTAATTACATCCAAATCAGGTGAACGGTGTAGGAATTACAACGGTTTCTACATGTGCCTCCCACTTTTTAAGGGGCCAAAAGTAATGGGACTATCAACTCAAAAGCTATTTCATGGACAGTTGTGGGCTATTCCTTCATTATTTCATTATCAATTAAGCAGGTAAAAGGTCTGGAGTTGATTCTAGGTGTCACATTTGCATTTGGAATCAGTTGCTGTCGACTCTCAATATGAGATCCAAAGAGCTGTCACTATCAGTGAAGCAAGCCATCATTACGCTGAAAAATCAAAACAAACCCATCAGAGAGATAGCAAAAACATTAGGTGTGGCCAAATCAACTGTTTGAAACATTCTTTAAAAGAAAGAACGCACTGGAGAGCTCAGCAACACCAAAAGACCAAAAAAACAACTGTGGTGGATGACAGAAGAATTATTTCCGTGGTGAAGAAAAACCCCTTCACAACAGTTGGCCAAATCAAGAACACTCTCCAGAAGGTAGGTGTATATGTGTCAAAGTCAACAATCAAGAGAAGACTTCGCAAGAGTGAATATAGAGGGTTCACCACAAGATGTAAACCATTGGTGAGCCACAAAAACAGGAAGACCAGATTAGAGTTTGCCAAACAACAGCTAAAAAAGCCATTACAGTTCTGGAACAACATCCTATGGACAGATGAGACAAAGATCAACATGTACTAGAGTGATGGGAAGAGAAGAGTATGGAAAAGGAAAGGAACTGCTCATGATCCAAAACATACCACCTCATCAGTGAAGCATGGTGGTGGTAGTGTCATGGCGTGGGCATGTATGGCTGCCAATGGAACTGGTTCCCTTGTATTTATTGATTATGTGACTGCTGACAAAAGCAGCAGAATGAATTCTGAAGTGTTTCGGGCAATATTATATGCTCATATTCACTCAAATGCTTCAGAACTCATTGGACGGTGCTTCACAGTGCAGATGGACAATGACCCGAAGCAAACTGCAAAAGCAACCAAAGAGTTTTTTAAGGCTAAAAAGTGGAATGTTATGCAATGGCCAAGTCAATTCCCTGACCTGAATCTGATTGTGCATGCATTTCACTTGATGAAGACAAAACTGAAGGGAAAATGCCCCAGGGATGAAACCCAGCGTCTGGTGATGTCTATGCGTTCCAGACTTCAGGCTGTAATAGCCTGCAAAGGATTTGCAACAAAGTATTAAAAAGTGAAAGTTAGATTTAGGATTGTTTAGTTGATAGTCCCATTACTTTTGGCCCCTTAAAAAGTGGGAGGCACATATAGAAACTGTTGTAATTCCTACACAGTTCACCTGATTTGGATGTAATTACCATCAAATTAAGGCCCTGATTCAGAGCCGGACGCTCTGAGCAGAGCGCTCGCTCTGAATCAGGGCCCACCTCCATAAATATGGAGCGTCCTCCTGGACGCTTGTATTTGTGATGGGTCACCACCCACAGCCTATACGAGCGTGCAGGATGATGGTCGCGATGGTCTTGACCATCGCGACCATTGCCAGTGCGAGCAGAAGCCTGCGGTTGAGTTTCTCAACCGCAAGGCCAGGAGTGATTTTGGCTCTATCAGAGCCAAAATCACTTCCCACTGACATCACTAGTGATGTCAGTGGGGCCGGCTTCTGACGGTAGGCATTCCCTTGGGAAGGCCTCCGTCTGGCAGGCACGCCCCCGGCACGCCCACCAAAGGGGGCGTGCTGTCAATCAACATCGACAGCATGCCCCCTTTGATCAGACACAACGATTGAAGGAAAGTCCTTCGCTCGTCGCATCTCGCGCATGCGCACGACGGAGCTCCCTCCGTCGTGCGCATGCGCAGTGCACACCATCGACCCACTTGTGAGCGGACAGCCGCTCGCGAGTGGGTCTGAATGAGGCCCTAAATCTGAAAGTCTGCAGTTAAAGCACATCTTTTGTTTGATTTCAAAGCCATTGTGGTGGTGAAGAGAGGCCAAAATATGACAATTCTGTCAATGTCCCAATATTTATGTACCTGACTGTATATATATATATATATATATATATATATATATATATATAGACCACACAGCAGGCGGGACTCGGAGACTTTTGAAAAAGTGCAGAATTGAATCAGTCATCGATATTTCAGGGTAACACACCCCTTCCTCAAGATGCAGCAAGAGTACCGCCTGCTGTGTGGTCTGTATGGTGGGGACATGTTCTCCTCTGACAGGAGGGCACCAAAGCATATAATTGTATTACAGTTATGGTATATATATATATATATATATATATATATGCCCAAGAAATGCCCTTAATTTGTGCTAATGTAAGATGAAATCAACTTCTGATAACTATAAGTGATAATAGCTGTACTGCTCTGATGGCCCCCTGTTAGTTGAGCCTACAAAATAACATAGAAAGAAGAAAGGGCGCTATATTACTAGTATATATCATCTGTACTGTAACAAAAGTCTCCTGACTATATAAGACAATTCAATAAAAAAATACAATAGTTCTTTTGTAAACAAAGTTTGATCTCTTCTGGATAGATGGTATAGTGAAAAGATCTTTTCCCGTAGTTGTACCCAGTCCCTTCAATGTTCTTTTGTGGGTAAATGGAGATCAGGTGTATATCCCTTCAAACAATCCTTCCGTTGGATTGAACTGTAAAAAACCTTGCACCAGAAAATCACCCAGACAAATGAGGCCCAAAGGCCATAATTAGTATTATAAAATATTTATTTCACATTAAAAACAGTTACCATAAGTAAATGTTTAAACCAGCTTACATTGGATAATCTATTGAAAGATGAGACATTTAAACTTTAATTGTGTTCTGATATTCACAGTCACATTTTATAGGTTAACTGCAAACAATAGTGAACCTCGAAATTTTCAATAATAAAATGACCCAACATGTTTCGTCCTTAAAAGGACTTCATCGGGGGTTTAGCGAAACTTAAATTTTTGGCAGAAACATAAATAATTCCTGGTTTGTTACCAGATATTCCACATCAGTACGTTGTGGAAAAGCATATTTAATCTGCCACTGGGTGCCGTTTCCAACATCTTTCAATCCCAGTACTGAATGACTGAATGCAACCTTATAAAAATAAATACATAAACAAAAGGGTACTTCCTTCAGCGAGCACAATGATTTGCAATGGTGTAATTTACAGAAGATAGTACAGTACAGTACCCACACAGAACTCTTTACAGTGGCATGCCACTGGTTAGTCTTGTGGTTTTCCCTACATAGAGAAGACCGAAAGGACACAATAGACTAAAGCAGTGGTTCCCAAAACTGTGCGCCATGGCAACCTGGGGTGCATTGGGACACTTGCAGGGGTGCCTCTGGTTGGTTGTCCAGTACCAAATCAAATAATTTTTGGTCATTGTAATGTAAATATGTGGACAAACAGAAGAGCAAAACTGTCCCATACCACATAATGGAACCTAAGGATGACAGGTATGCACAGTTCACTTCACTTTACTACTTTACATTTTTTTCTGAAACTTCTCAATTACAAACTTTTGGCTTAGGGGTGCCATGAAAACAATTCTGATACTCTAGAGTGCCGCAGTTGAAAAAAGTTTGGGAACCACTGGACTAAAGTAAAAATTTACTTATGGGGAAATTGTATTTTTGCAAGCAAATTTATACTTAAAAGCTATTGAATTGGAAAAAATAGATAGCAGTGGAAGGGAAAGTGACACAACGAAAAATGTTTTGAAGTTTTGTGCTTAACACATTGTTGCCCTTGCTTGAATTATAATTTTGAAATTAATACCTTACAGAATATGCCCTTTTATGTTATTCATGATTTAT
Source organism: Taudactylus pleione (assembly GCA_031769625.1). NCBI lineage: Eukaryota > Metazoa > Chordata > Amphibia > Anura > Myobatrachidae > Taudactylus > Taudactylus pleione. Next base: position 4,770,465 of record JAUIMM010000126.1, on the reverse strand, counting down.
ATATTTTAACTGCTCTTATTTTGTTTATCCTATCCATTTATTTATTGGGGTTATTGATGTTACATATGTTTATAAAATTTACATCTTATCCTATTAAGGTTACTAATGCTCCAAAAATATGTATTCACACTTTCTATATTTTTATTTGAAGGTCTGCTAGTACTTAGTAGAGATGTGCGCAGACCCCCATGTTTTGGTTTTGGTTCTAATTCATCATCATTTATTGGTTTTGGTTCTGCCAAAACCACCCTCAAGTGTTTTCATTTTGGATCTGTATTTTTTTTTTAAATGTTAATAAAAACAGCTAAAATATTGTAATTTGGGCCTGCTTTTGTCCTAGAGTATTATTAAGCTCAATAAAAATATTGTTTACACCCATACTGGCTAACGGCTGGAGCAAGCTGACAGAGCAGCGGCATAAACACATGTCAGTTTAAAAAAGAATGTAGCACATTTAGGAAACATAGGATCACTGCAGTGGCAGAGAGGATGGCAATTTAATATAAACTATATGATGCTATAGAATGTTTCCTTAATGAAGAACTAGATCAAAGGCCAGCACAGGTAAATAGAGATGGAGTACCTTAGTGGAAGCCAGGTAAAGTGTTGATTGATTGATTGATTGAATAATTAATAACAGTGTTAATATAATTATTTAAAAAAAAATCAGAGAAATAAAAAACAATATTAAAAAACAAGCATCCAAAATTGTTTGCACAGCAACATACAAAACAATATGAACACCCCAGTTAAGTACAGTAATATACACTGCCTACACACACACATACAGTTTTGGCAAAGCCCATAATGAAAAGTCGTGCATGATGGAATTGTACTTGGCCCACCCTTATTTTGTATATTAAAAAGAACAATGAAATATAGGCTGCATTTTAATTATATCAGAGGTATATGCAGTGATCCACTTAAATAACCTGAGTGTGAAGTTTTTAAAAGTATAAATATATTTATAAAACATATATCCACTTATCAATAGATAGTAAATAAATGCATGGGTCCCAGGAACTTTAAAATGTCATATACATTAATAAAAGAAAGCTGTTGTTTGTAAACTTAAAACACTTCTATATTGGTGAGTTATATTGTATATTAAAAAGGACATGCACAGTTTGACAAACCAAGCACTTCAGAGACAGGGACTGACACTTTTGTGAATAAAATGCTTTATTTGTTTAGGACCCCACAAAATAAGATAACAATAGGCTTAAGGTGGCTAACAGTGTTTTTTTTATCATCTCTACAGTTCAAAGATGTCATTATTATCCTCACCCTCATCAGTGTTGTTAACATCACCACACAATATTCATCCCATTCACCATTACAGAAGCCTCTGTACATTTTTGTAATTGGCAGCAAAGGTCTTCCTCATAGAATTTATAGTTAAGTTTTATGAACATCAGTTTTTCCACATTTTTAGGAAGTAGACTCCTACATCGAACACTCAAAAGGTTCCAGGCTGTGCTATATACTTTTTCTGAGTACACATGGCGGGTGGCCAGCTTAAGTAAAGAACAGCTACTGTAGTTTGAACAAGGGGCTCCAAATTTCTTTTTTTTTCACCCAGTATTTAAAGGGACTGTGTAACATGCTAATTTGTGCATAGGACCTGATTCAGTTTTGGAAATAGAGTAAGATAAAACAAGTAACTGTTTACCTAGACAAACTATTTTGCATTGCAAGGGGTGCAAATACATACATTTTGTTTGCATGTGGGATAAATACTGGCCGCTTTTGCATGTAGCCCACAAATGCTAGACAGCTTTTTATTTACATTGCAATTTAAAATTCAGTTTGAACACAGCCTGTCACAGCCCTCCTTGTAGACACCAGAATCAGACGCCGTGTGGTATCTTCTGGCTCCCACACTGTGCTGCAATGACTCCATCCTCTCTGGCGGGTCCCGCTGGTCTCCTCTCTCCTCACAGGGCCTAGCATCCCATGTGATCAAGCTGCCGCTCTCCGGGGAAGATGGACACAACCATCTTGGACAAGCCCATGTCACACCACTTCCACCAACGGAGCAGCTTATCCTCAGTCCTCAGCCAATCAGCATGCTGCAGTCCCTATAAAGAGACTTCCTGCAGCAGTATCAAGTTGCCAGTGCAGGACTCATAGCCTTGTCAGTGAGCTTCCTTACTGTGCTCCTAAGAGTGACTTATCTATACCTTCCATGTATTGTCCCTGTGACATTCAGTCCATCCTTAGGTTCCAGCCCGGAGCACAGTTACTCTCTGGTACCAGTCCGGAGTAAAGTTAATCCTCCGGTGCCAGGCTGGAGTCCAGTTATTCTCCAGAACCAGCCCAGAGTCCAGTTACCCTCTGGTACCAGCCCAGAGTCCAGTTACCCTCTGGTACCAGCCCGGAGTCCAGTTACCCTCTGGTACCAGCCTTTAGTCCAGTTACCCTCTGGTACAAGCCTGGAGTCAAGTCATCCTTCAGTATCTTCTTGGAGTCCAGTTAATCTAATATTCTTCCAGTACATGACTATAGTATTGCAGCCAACCTGCTAGTGCTACATCTCCTCGGATCGTATCCTGTAATTCTACTCTATGCGCAGGTACTTCATTTACCCAGCAGTTTCCAGCATGAAGCTGATCCTAACAAATCAGACCCAACTCCCAGCCCGGGAACACAGCCACAGATCCCTATGTCTGTCACACACCCTCCCAAATGTAAAACTCTCTGCAAATTTTAAATCTGCCCCACTTTCAGTGCAACATGGTATTACCAAGATGCACAGTTACTTGCTTTTTCTTACTCTATTCTCAAATCCTAATCAGGCCCCTTGTCATTACAATAATCCTCCGCCATGCTATTGATGCTGAGTGTATCGGAATGAGTCATGGTAAAGGTGTCAATGAGTTTGGGCAATTCTTTTAAGCATAACCAGATATCTTGATGTTGTTTCCCTCTGGTGAGCTGAGTTGACTCATACTCATCACCAGTGGGTCTCTTGGGAAAGGTCAGTTTGTTCCATGCAGCAACATTTGCAGGAGAAACTGAAGCAAGAAACCTGGTCATGTAATTTGCAACTTGATGTGACATTTTGCTCACAAGGAGCTATTTGCAGATGTTAAGATCTGTATTAGTTGGAAAGAAAGACATTACATAGGAATTAGGTTGCCAAAATGTAGTGATCCAATTGCAAGATGTTGCAAACTCTTTGGTTCTGGCGAAGGCAATAAAGAACTTGATATTATAAGTCCAATATACTTAGCGGAATCGCTTCATTTCATCTCCTCCTTCAGTTTCTCTAGCTGCTTTTCCACTAGTTTAACTAATGTAATCACCTGACCTAGCTGGCAGTGTCTGAAATCACTTCATTGGTTAATATTTCAAATGGTTTCAGAATCTTGCATAAAACAAAGCATATTCTCCATTGTGCTGGAGTAAGGTACATTCACTCCCTGCTCCCTATGTCATGGCTTGTAGTGTAGGTTTGGATGTGTTTTTGCAGTTCTTCCAGTTGCTTCCTCTTGCTTCAGTTGGTGGAATGGCAAGTTTAACTTTTCTTGGAGCTGCTGCAATCTTTTGCAATCTGTGGTTGCTGAATGCCAAAAATGCCCCAAATATTTGGAACCACAAAGTTTATTTTGTGTGCAAAACGTGGTATGTGTTCAAATTCACCTAGTTGAAATGCTCATATAATGTTACTTGTGTTATCCGAAATGATACATCTTGAGGCAAGTCATAGTGGGGTAAGCCATTTTGCTATCACATGCCTGAGTTTTTTTTCAGCAGGTTAACACTGGTATGCCTCTTAGTGAAACCAGTTATACAGAGAGTAGCCTTCCTGTGAATGAGCTGGTGTTGTGTGTTAGATACTGCTGATGCTGCTGAAAGAGATACATCCACCCAGTGGGCTGTCACAGTTATGTAATCTTTTGTTTCACTAGTACCACAATTCCTTAGTTAAGTACATACTCTGCACACTGGTATTTTCTAGGCCAAGAATACATTTTCTATTAAACATCCTAGTACCGGAGAGGAATTGCTGTTCTGGTAAAGTGGAATTGAGATGGAATTTGGTAGTGGAGACAAAGGACCTCAACTAATTGTCTAAAACCAGATGCATTCATTGTGGATATTGGACTCAGATCTAATGCTAGCATACGTGTCATGGCTGTGATCCACTTTGCAACTGAATACCTTTCATACTTGCTGCCTCTTGCAAAGGATTGAGGATTGATTCACAGTCAATTGTTGTTTGAAACTACTAATCATCTTGGTCCCCTTCTGTGATGAAGATTCACCCCTAGCAGCATCAACCCCAGCATGCAAGAATTCTTCTGGGGAATCCTGGATAGGGAAGGAGTAAGTTAGCCTTCGCAAATTGAATGCAAAAGGAATACCTCTGGTTATTAGATGAGGAGATTGATGATGTGGAGACTGCATGTACTGTGATCTATCCATTCTTCTGGCAGCTGATGCTGTACTGCTTGTTATTATTTTACAGGATTTTTCAGAATTTCCCAAATAATTTGCATGAACTCGCTGCAAATGACATAACAGGGAGGAAGCTCATAGATGGTTAACATCCCTACCTCTACTTACTTTGGTCTTATAAATGGTTCAGATGGCTTAAAATGTCAGGATTTGTGTAAAAATAATTCCACACAAAAGACGTGGCATTTTTGGTCTTATTGCTAGGCATGACTATGGCCTTCTTATCATATTAAAGAACTGCTGCCACTGATGGCTGACTTACTTTGAAACAAATAACATCCTAATTCTAAATGTTATGAACTTCTTTTTGTTCAACAAATTTATAGTATCAACATTCTCAGTAGCATCAAATACACATATATCACCTTCATCCTGTTGTACTTCCACAGTAGCTTCCTACTTTCTATGTCACCATCTCTACTTTTGCTGCTACTAATCCTCACATTTGCAGAGGATGCAGATATGACGGAAGGAGGCTTCTATAGAATTATAATAAGGCATAACATTAATGGACACCGTTAGACTCTCCTTGGGGATTTGTGAAGTTTGTAAACACACACAGTTTGTTCTTCAGCCTTAGTGTTTTTTGTGCACTGAATTGCCTTTTTTAAAGATTCAGAGCGAGAAGACGTTCCATGTGAGGTTACAGAAGATGCCTGACTTTGATTGGCCTCGGCTTTTGCATTAGTCATTCTAGTGTATGAAACAGCAGTAGCAGGACCACCACTTGTAAAGAAACGCCATAGTCTGAGCTTTTTCTTGCCACTGCATGTGGTGTATGACATGCTGGCAATTTTACATTTTGTGGCAGTAAATGTTCCCATTATTGTTAGAGGTGATGATTTTTTCTTTGGTATTATGAAATATTGTTTAAATATTCTTTATATTTCAGATGCCCTTAAGCCTTCTTTCTCCTTGACCAACTTTAATAGATCTTGAAGCACTATCATGACTGGCAGCAGCCGCAGCACTAGTACTGGGTTGCTGCTCCTGTGATTCTAGCAACTGATTCATTATTCGTTTTATTTTTGACACCAGCCAATAAATTATTTATATACATTTGAGAATTGTTTTGAAGTGCATGTTAAGGATGGGACACCACCGCACACACCATCACTTACACTGGAAAGATTAAAAAATGCATAGCAAACATGACCACATTTCTTTAGACATGTTTTATTAAAGATTACTTACTTGTGTTCACTAGTAACTAGAGATCTGTTAGAACCGTGCATCTAGATGCTGATGCCCATGGATAGGTAATTACCAGATTTCCTTATTGCAAAATAAACGGATTTGTGCTTTACTCAGAGTGAAATCTTTTTGTAAATCACTTCTCTAAGACACCCCTTCCCCTCACACACATGCAGAACAATGCATGATATGGAACATACAGGACAGGCAAACACCACAGAGAAAATTCATGTAAGTACAATCCCTTTTATCTTACCATACTATTTTGTATTAATTATGTCTGGTAGTCCCCACTCTGTAATTTTAAGGTGGAAATACGGTGAGCTCATGTAACAAGAGAGAGCAACTTACTGAACAGAATTGTGGAAGTGGAGACTGCTTACTACTGTTCTACTCATGTCTACATTAAACCATTATTGGGACTTTTGAACATTTTTATATAGTCATTGAAGGAACACAGATTATTTTTACATCTGGTTAACTTTGGAGTCATTGACATTATTATTTATTCATCCATTAATTTGCACTCTACTTAGTTTTTTGAGGACATTTATCCATTTTAATGTTTCATTTTAATTTTGGTATAGTTGGTTTTCATACTTTGAGCTTGTACACTGCACCCTAGAGCACTTCTGGCCTATTTTCTTTAACGGTATATATGAGGTTGAGACACCTCCTTGTGTGATGCTACTAGGGGTCATAACATTTTTACCTTTGATTGTTAACCCAACATTACATTTAGTTTTGTGAGTTGCACGCTGACTTCCTCTCTCCTCCGCCCCCTCATACTCCTTTCTACCTTCTCCATTAACTTTTGGGTCCCCAAACCTCCTCTTCCTCCTCAGTAAACTCATTACACAGAAAAAGACTACCAACAATTAACACAGAAAAAAGGTAATACAAACAGACACTGGCTCACAGCACTCACACACAAAGAAAACAGGACAGAGTAACACAAAAGACAAGACTAAAAATATTTGAAATCAAACAAAACAACAACACACACAAATGTACAAAGACAAAGCAATCAGTAATTGTAAGTAGAACTTACCGAACCCACCATATGACAACAAAACACTCCACTCCACTGTACAAACCACCTTCATCTCTCTCTTTCACAAACCTATCAAACTTTAATATGCACAAACAAGGTGTATGTAAGGGTAATTTGGTCAAGCTTGCGTGACTTTTAATACCCAATGCATACAATGGTTTTAGATAAAAATGCCCTATGCAATGACACTCGCTGTTGGACTGGACACTTTTTGGCCAGTTTCAGCTCATGGGCACTCTGTGGAAGTTGGTGCCCAGTTATGTAAGTACTTTCTAAATAATAACCTAGTACATCCAGCAACTTTTACACCAAAGTCGCTGAAACATTGCCACAAATTACAGCAAGTTAAAAATTGCAAAATATATGAACTCAGGTGTGGTATGACTTGTCGACATTCAGAAGGTCAACAGGTCAAGATGTAGACACCAGAATGTCATCAGGTTCTGAACTGTTGACACTGTCATTATGTTGACAATCAACATGTAGACATACTTTAAGGTCGATATTGTTAAAATGTTGTCACATTCATTTAGCATGTTGACACCAAAATGCCGAGATATTTTGTATTTTGTTATTTTAGCCTAACTCTATCCCTAACCCTAAAAATTCATTGACATGATAAATATCGACATTCTGAACATGCCATCATTTTAACCATGTCAACCTAAATGCATGTCTACATATTGATTGTTGACATAATGACCATGTTGACATTTGGACTGTCAATATTCAGAACCTTTTGACATTCTGGTGTCTGCATTCTGTCGACCTGCTAATTGTCAACAAGATGACTAGATCCTGTGCACCCTATCACATTCCCTTCATAATGTGTATATCACAGATTTATATAAATGGATGAAGTGGTGTTGATTATTTACACTCACCTTTTCAATATTTATTTGAAATAAACAGGTTCCTCAGTGCACAGATACCCATAACTCAGAATCAGCCCCCATGTCATTTGTTATATCTGACTACAGTACATCAGGGGCATGACTGCTATTGGTTGCTGACACTATTTTATTGTATCTTACATCATCCTCATGGCTGTGGATTACACAGTTCTGACAGATATTATATATGATCTAATATCTTACTGCTACTGTAGCTACATCTAAGATTTATGTTCACACAGCCTTTGTAGCCAGGTTTAGGTTCAGCTGATAACACTCTCTCTTCAGTTGCATTACAGGATTAGTGTATGTTACTACATAGTACTCACAGATCCAGTAGATCTTACATTTCCCTTTATCAACATAAAATACAGTCTCAAGTTACACACACCAAATAGTGGATACAGCCTTCAGTGAATCTGACATTTTGCTAAATAATGATACACAAGTGGTCCTTAAGAAAAATGATGTCACAATCAGATAGCTTTCCCTCTTAACATACAGAAACTGTACAATATTCCTATTGTTTTTTATTGGGGCATAGTTCCATAAAGTGATTTGACTATTGTTTTACATATATAAACACAACTTGAGACTTTAAATACTGGGGGGATTATGTAGTAATCTTAGTGAGAGATAAAGTGAAAAGAGCCCGGGACAGCTTTAGAGGGGAATAAATGTCTCCCTTTGCAGTTGCCAGCACTGCTTTGCGCATATCATTTTATAGATTTCTTGGGAGGAGAGGGAGTGTAGCCATGCATTGCAGATTTGGCCACACCTACTTAGTGTCACCTGGGCCCCGCAGACAACTCAACAGCCCTGAGTATCCAAGATCCTATGATAAGCAGTGTAACATCTAATCAGAGTTCCCGAGCACTCTTGAACATCAATTCTATATGTGCATGTAACATGGTAGCCTTTTGGTAATTTTATGTATCCTATTTTATATATGTGTTTCTTAATCCACAAGGCAACTTCACTGTGCCACTGTTTTTAATATTTTATTAAACTATTAATGCACTATCTGGTGTTCCTTTATTTCTCTTCACTTCCTATTAATTGTAACAGAGGAACAGCTAAGATTCCAATCACCTATCTCCCAATCGGAGTGGATGCTGGACTGCTGACACTGAGCCTGATTCATTAAAGATCGCTATTGCGATCGTAGCTGTTATTACGCATACAGTTCTGCTGCAAAAATATGTTAATGTTTGCAACTGCTCAGCCAACATAAATATACCCACTAACACTTTCTCACCTCCGTAAGACCTCGCAGTCCTGCGTGCACATACATCGATAACATCGAGTAACATTGAACCCTCACGCAGAATTACAGCAAGTCTGCCTGTCTCAGTAATGGCTAGTCTTGAGGCACGCATTGAGTACTCAAGCTGCGAATGCCGTTGCAGTGACAAATTTATGCATGCCCAGGAAACAGCTTCGTGAACATCTTCATGGTAATGTGGGAGGAGTCCCATGTGTGGCAGGAGCTGGGGGCAGGACTCGTTGCGTACCATCGGTACATAGACGATATCGTCATGATTTGGAGAGGGGGCCTCAGCACTTTTTCTACCTTTCAAGATAGTCTTGACAACAATAATTTTGGAGTGGTTTTCACATACACTATTAGTGAAATACAAGTAAATTTTTTGGATCTCACTGTGTATATTAAGAATTTTAAAACTTGAACAAAAAACTTTTTTAAATCAACAGATAGTAATTCCTTTATAAATATTGATAGTAGCCATCATCCTAGTTGGCTGAGGGGAGTTCCAAACAGTCAATTTTATCGCATAAAGCGAATTGTACCAATGATGATGTCTACAAAGAACAGGTACAACCCTAGAAGATAAATGAATTGTACCTGTGCAAATTAAGCTATCAAATTTAGGTTTTTATTCAGGTTACCTGTTACTTAAAAGGGAGGCGTTTGTACTCTAAAAGATCCCTGAAATGTGTATTTTATATATGCCATTGGAAAAACTGCATACCGAATCTGTGGGGACATACAAGGAGGGTTTTGTTTTCAAGTCAGCTATGCCTTGATAAAGAACTGTGGAGGGTAGAAACGCGTTGGATGCTGACTTGAAAACGGAGACTTTGCAGCTTTTTACCATCTTCAGGGAAAAGGAGGTTTGAATAGACAGGTGGCAGCTGTTGGAAAAGCCGGAACAGCCGAGACCCACGTGACTGTGAATACACACAGCGCTGCAGCCACGGGTGAGAGCCGCGAGCACTCTGGTTGTGAATAAGATCCACGACCACGCTAGGGTGAGCATTGAAAGAAGCGGATAGAGCTCGGGTGAGAGCCGAGTCTCATTAGACATCTACCGCCCAGAGGAAATACCATTCTGGTAGTACCAGGTGTCATAGAATTCCTTCTGTGAATATACACTCACCATTAGAGATGGAGCAGATTGCATCACATGTGATTTGGTCACTACAGGTCCGGTAAGATACCCCCTTGTTTTGTGCACCGATTTAACATCATTTGAGTGGCAAAAAAATCATTTTTGATGAGATTTATTTTAAAGGACATTTTTTGAAATTTTGTTTTATTAAATATTTGTTTTTTTTATGGAGGACAATCTGTTTGAACTTTGACTATTTTTAACAATATCAGGACTAATTTATATTGGAGATTTTGAAGGATTGGTCTGAAAACCACAGCTTTATTTGTGTTGTTCAGGAGAAATAAAATTGGATACACTGAAGTTATCCTGCATTTGAGCAATACGAACACAGCGCTACAATATCTGACACAGTGTTTACACATCATCGTTTTACTTTTTCTAGTTTAAAATATTTTAGGCATAAAGATAAATTAAAGCAAGAAAAATATTGTTTACCCATATATGAACCAGTTGAAATTGTATAGTATAGTTTTCCATGTGAACAACAGACATAAATCAGTGTGGGCTGTAAAACAATTTAGATTTAGTGGACATTCACTGAAAAACAAAGCAGAATTTTGAGTTTCACGTAAATTGGTTTTACAACCCCCTATGTCTATAAAGGCAGATTGGGGCAGGGGAGGAGTAAGTACAAGTTAGAGGTATGCAAACATTACATTTGAAATGTTGCAGAGTACTGTATGTGTTTTAGCTCAAACATTCAGAGAAAGTTGTAGTATAAACTTAACTTTGACTAAAATAGTTAAAACTTTCATAACATAATAACACAGAGGATTAAGAGGAAGACTATACAAGAGAGTACACTTGCAGAGCAAACAGAGAGAATACAGTACACCTACAGTGCCATCTGCTGTCCAAGCTGTGTAGCTTCCAAACAATACTCCACCATACAACACCCTCTAAAAATGAGCCCTATTTAGAACACTTTAGGAATATCATATGTGGATCACAAGCAATGGTCTATAGATATGTGGTCATGATCTAAAATAATTCACAAGCACCAGTGCCCAGAGAGTAATTCCTTAAGAAAACTGGGACCACAGAAGGTGTGAACTAGAGGTCCTCTTTAAGTTCTGAGGGTCATTACGTACAGTATTATATACTTATCGCATATTATCCCAGATTTGTTTAGAAATATTTTACTAGCTTGCCAAAATAATACTATGATGGAGTGGAAAGCTCACGCAGACTTTGGAACTTAGTAAACCCATTAACCTCAGGAAGGACTCAGCTAGCAACCTCTTTATCTGTTTTCCAATAAATGCATGTAGTAAATCTTTCTGATATTAACTAGTGGTATATTGTTTGCTTAATATGCCATAAAGCTTTTAGTCATCAAATGAACAAATGCCAACTTGTGATGTGACACTATTATTTTATCGTAATTTTGCAAAATGTTTGAAACTTTAATGGCATGATCCAGAGTCCATTTTGCTGAATGATCTTGCCATTTTTTACTGCCACGCAAAAAAGAAATGCAGGTGCACATTCTAAGCACTAAGAATACTGATAATCAAAACTATTGTGATAAATTCTAAATTAAGATGCAGTACAAATATGGTTCTTAGCACATGTCTGGCTAAAATTGTATGTACATCTACCTAGTTAAGGTGACTCTCATCTGATGGGTTTCTAACATCCCTATTACTAACACAATATGTATCCAGGCCTTACCTATAATAGAGCCCATTCTGATATGTAGACAGCAAAGCAAGGACCTACACAGATTAAATCACCATGAGGTGCCAGTACCAGGCAGAAGGAGTCTCTACCATCAAGCACACATTATATATACAAATACAGAAGAAGGGGGGAGGGGGTGTTTGGACTGCACACCCTACTTTTAAACATAATAAGAGACCAGCAGTACCATGCAGGAAAAATAAAATGCAGGTGCACACTCTAAGCACTAAGAATACTGATAATCAAAACAATTATGATAAACTCTACAATTAATATGGAGTATAACTAAGGTTTTTAGCATCTGCCCTCAAATGATTTTTTTTTTTTTTATAATCTTTTTATTGAAGCATGACATAGTGTTACAAATATAAAAACATGTACATGTCAAAATTTAGACAGAAATACGGAGAATGATAGCGAGATAAGGAAATCTGTCCAGTAACCAAATTGAAAAAAATAAAAAATAAAAAATGTAATACATATGGGAGTGATATGCAAAACAAATAACAATTGCAAAATATACAGAAGAGACTATTATCAGACACATAGTACTGACTAAAATGCAACAAAATGCCTATGCCTCAGCCACTTTTCTTTTTTTCCTAATCCAAGTAAACATGACTGTCTCTGGTTTAAGGACCAGAGAGGGTCAGGCACATCTTGAACAAACGTTACAAATAAAATACAAAATTGACTGTATCTAACTTAAGTAGTTACTAATGAGATAGAGGGTTAAATAAAACTATAAGAGAGTCTCAAAGCAGACGGAGAAAAACAAAATAAATGGTAAACTTATACTGAAAAAGAAATGTTTAAATGTGTATAATGAAAACATCTCAACATAAAAGTTATGTATTCCAATTGGCCATATAGACACAATAGGCTATAAGTGAAATTAATTGAGGGAAGACAAACAGACGTGTATCAAAGCCAAGAATATATAGGTAACATTGAAAAATACTACAAAGATAATGTGAGCAAAATCTATTATTGCAGGTAATAACTGGAAAACCTTGTAATGAGTAATTGCCAAATTCAAAATAGTATAGATCTAATATAAGAAGGCTCACAGTTGCCCAACAATGAACCTCCCTGTAGAAGTGAAAATATCAATCTATTTAAGTAACGGCAACTAGGGGCCCCAAAGTAAAGATGTTATAAACACAATACAGATGTGTTTAGGGATAGGGCTGCTAATGATATTTAAGTAACAGCACCCGGGGGGCCTTGAAACAAAGCTGGTATAGACGTTGCAGGGGGTAACCCCGGCAGTTTCTTCCAAGGAAATAAACACAACAGCTTAACTGGAATATTAAAGGCAAGAATGCCAGGAAAAATAGCGGTTTGACCGCCGTCCACATGCCATTGAGTTAAAGAATATGTAATGTGCATTAATGAAACTTCAATCCCATAATGTAAGTCCTGAGTTGCATAGAGGTGGGTAGTAGGGTTCCCCTCTAAATTAGGAAAAGCAACATATTGAGAAGGTGACCTGGTGTTCAAGGTGACAGCATTTTCCGGATGAGGAATGGGCATAAAAGCAACAAGTTCAGAGTTGAGACTAATTGGGGCTGGCTCATTGATCACAGAGTCACTCTGCAATCGGGTTAGAGTATCTGGGCCAGGGGTTTGTGCATGCAGAGGAATCGGGCCAGGGGTTTGTGCATGTAGAGGAATCGGGCCAGGGGTTTGGGCATGCAGAGGAATCGGGCCAGGGGTTTGGGCATGCAGAGGAATCAGGTCAGTGTCAAAAAGAGACAAGCTATTAAACTTGTTGTCTAGGTAAGGTAGTAGAATCTTCAACAACTCCATCGCTAAATGAGTAGCCAAAGCTGTAACATCAAATCTTGAATCTGGAACCTCCACTGTTGGTGAAACAGGAAGGATAGAAAGGGGAGAGGAGCACTCCTCCAATTGGAAAATCCTCTGAGCAAACATGATATGAGAAACAGCGTACCTTGTTGAGAGACGAAAACCCAGCTAATCTTGTTGTGGAACAAGCTTATAAAACTATGGAGTTATCTAACACGGATATACAGTTAAGATAATAACACTAGAAAATAAGGTTACAAGTATCGAGTATATGAAATAAAGCACTGTAATAGCAGGTGTAATGTGAAATTATAACACCAGGTGGCAGTATTGTAACTTATAAGACTGAAGTATAGCTAATAAACCCGAGTAGAATTCACAAAGCCCCGTAAATACTGTGTGTGGAAATTGTACTTGTACCAATGAAAAATATTCTCAATAACATGAAAATACACATTGAAACAAAACTACTTCTTAAATATATGATATACAACAGATGCATCAATATCCTTAGTAATAGAAAACAATGCATCTAATTTATACCCAGAGAAAATTAGAGATAATATCAGTCAGCCAACAATATGGAACATTTCAATAGAGAGCTCACAGTTCCCAAAAGAAAATCAGTCCAGCCGGTTATTTGACAGCTTAATATGGGCAGCAGCAGTGTTCAGATCTGGAGTTAAAGCTGGACAGTCAGAAAGGAGCAGTTTCAGCCGTGAAAACCCCAGCAGAGTATTCAGTATCGGGTTACCTCAGCAGCCCCGGAGCTCCAGGCAACTGAGAACCACCAGCAGTATAGAGGAGCCACGATCTCCCTGGTCCCCGCCCGCCGTCTGTGCAAGGTAAGGCAAAGTCCCGCAGGGACAATAAGCACCAGGAGAGACTGTCCAATGATGAGCCTCCCCCTGGCAGTGTTATTAGACACCGGAGCTGCAGTATATACACGAGGTGTACTGAGTGGAGATCTTTTGCAGGCAGCACCACAGGTACTCAATTCCAGGACATGGACCGAACCTCAAGCAGTCCAGCAGGGAGGCAAGCCAGACACCGCTGGAGGAGGAGGGCAGCCCGGTAAGTGAAAACTGTCTCCAGGAGATCCACAAGGGTGCTGCTCACATTCACTGGGACCACCGATCACAGCAGCCCACAGCGTGAAGTATAGCAGTCACAGCAGGAGAGATTTTCAGTCAATCCCAGCTTTCGCGCCCAAAGATGGCCGAGGGCGGTCATATGCGCCTTACACTTTGTAGGCTTGACTCCGGGGTACAGAAGGTGACTCCAGACCTAAGATCCGGATCAAAGTTCCTGCCAAAGTATCAGCGCAGCTGTAACTCACAGCTAACAGTGAATCCCAGAGCAAAAACTAGGTTTTAAAGCAGTTGAAGCTAGCAAGGTCTGGAGTTCATGTAAAAAGCGGCCACACTGGGTGCCCCGCCCACCGGAAGTCCCCTAAAATGATTTTAATTAGTACAGGCAGGGCCGGATTAAGGGAGGGGCGATAGGGGCGGTCGTCCAGGGGCCCCCACACACAGAGGGTCCCCACACAGGGCCAGGCCTGGCGACAGTGGGGTACACCCGTGCTGGGCCCCGTGCTCCAAAGGGGCCCCGAGATTGAAAGGGCTCAGTGGCAAAATGGCATCTGCCGCGGTCCGCAGATAATAGGATACAATAAATTGACCACCCGTATCCTCCCCCCCAGCGGCCGCACCTGGCCAGCCCGGCCCGTGTGCCGTGTATTATATGAAAGTTCCGCCCCCAAAGTTAAAGCTGACTGCCCCATCACCTGGTCCGTAGCTGATGCATATTGCGGAATGGCATCAGTGCGCATGACGCTGCACCACCCCTTCTTGTCTCTGGAGTACTGCTGCTGAGATCCATCCACCGAGGAACAACAGGACCACCGCCGGGCACACAGACCGCACACAACTTCAAGCTGTGCTGTAAGCTGCAGCTCCTCTCCTCCACTGTCCTAGCGGCTGTTCGTGAGGATAAGTGTGAATTCTACTACATGCTGTTTGAATTTTATTTAGAATCGATATGGACAGTTAGTGAGTGCCCCATTTTCTAATTTTGCAAATAGCCCCAGCTACTATATATATATATTTATATATATATATATATATATATATACATATATATATATATATATATACATATATTACATATTGGCCCAGCCTCCAATTCAATATATGTATATGCATAAGTTGAGGGTACATATAAAATTTATTATAACCCTCCACTTATGTATATATTGAACTGGAGACGGGACCTATATGTAATATAATATATATATATATATATATATATATTATATATATATATATTCACCATTTCTGAGTACCTAGAACCCCCCTCCTGACGCACAGATTCCCCCCGACAGTGACCGGCCGCATTGGGGCGGAGCCAATATGACAAGCCCTACCCCCATATAACCACCAATTGTGGCATTACATCGCGGAGGGCGCGGGGCCTAATGAATCGAGGTGCCCCAGGAATGGTCCTGCACCAGCTGCTGCATCAAGTGAAGGTATGTTTGTGTACTGTTTCAGTGTGTGTATGTATGTATTGTATATGTATGTGATTCTTTGTGTATATGTGTTATGTGTTTACTGTGTATGTGTATATGTGTTTCAGTGTTAATGTGTATATATATGTGTACTGTTTATGTGTGAGTGTATGTTATAAATATATATATATATATTGTGATAATTATACAATTTATACTTAGGACCGCCCCCCCCCCAAAAAATAAAAAATCTTGTGTTTGCCCCTGACTTCATGTGGCTGGGAAGGGGGAGAGGTAGGCTCTGTGTGGGGCTTTCAGGGTGTGTGTGGGGGGGGGGGGTAGGCTCCGTGCGGCTTGGTAGGGGGCCCCCACTAGCCTTAATACGGCCCTGAGTACAGGTCCTTGCATTGTAGTGTACACATTGGAATGGCCACTATTATAGGGAAGTCCTGGATAAATTGATAAAATGTGTTAGTATTAGGGATGTTAGGGACCCACCTGATGAGGTTCATCTGGTGGGTTGACATGGTAGCTGGGCATGCATTTTTGGTCAAACAGGTGCTAAGAACCTTATTTATGCTCCATGTTAATTGTAGAGTTTATAATAATTGTTTTGATTAACAGTATTTTTAGGGCTTATAGTGTGCACCTGCATTTTCTTTTTTTCTGCACAGCACTACAAATCTCAGCATGGTAGCACCTCTTATATTTAAAATTAGGGTGTGGAGTCCAGGCCCCCCAGAGACATAGCTATAATGGCTGCAAGGTGTGCAATGCACACAGGCCCTCACCACACACCCTGCACCCATACTTTCTAATAATTACCTCTCTGAAGTCCCACGTCAGCTGGAGAGGCACTACACAGAATGGCTGAAAAATAGCAGCCGCACCTCTTTTCCTGGTGTCCTGTGCATGCACTGTAGGGAAATCTAAGGAAAAATGGCTACCGCACCATTTTCATGGTGTGCTGTGCATGAGCAGCACTGACAGTACTGAATCTGTCAGTGCGCATGGCTGCCGAAGAGAGAGAGAAGGGGGCCCTGGACGATGAATGAACAGGGCCCCCCTCCTTTCCAAATATGCCCCTGAGCCCCCTCTTCCGATTTAGAGCTGTACGCATTTCAGTTGTATCTCCACTTGTATGGGAATGGATGTAACTGTCTGGCAACTGTGCATTGCATGTAGCCAAAAGGTGCGTACACACTGGGCGATTAAAGTGGACGACTGAACGATAACGATATCGTTATCGTTCAGTCGCCCACCTTATCGTCCATTTTTAACACCAAAATGATGAACGATAACGACGATACGCGTTCCCGTGGGTCGTTCGCCATTATCGTTCATCGGGTAAACATGCATGCCAACCTGACGATATTGTCAGGTTGCTGCATGTTGGAGAATGGGGGAGAGAGCTCAATGTCATGAATTACATTGAGCACACCCTGCCGGGGACACACTAGATGATATCGCTCAGGGAGCATATCATTTAGTGTGTACGCTCCTTAAGTGTTCTAAGTGCATGTCATGGGCATGTAGGCGGAATTGCGGGCCTTAAGGAGCTGTGTATATCTAGAGATACATTTGATTTTGAACCATGGATGGGGTTGATGAAACTGTGCACTGTTATTATGGCAGCAGCTTTCAGAAATTGACAGATGGGGAGAAGAAGCCGCATAAATGTGACCCCCCTCTGCAAAAATCATCATTTATTTTCATGTACGCAAAGCTTCCAACTGTGGTTGGGTATCTTTCCATATTTGCCAATTATGGTGAGACATAAACTTGCAGCCGACTTACCTGCTATACTGAATCAGGCCCTAGGTCTGTAAGGCAGCACAACAAAACTACTGCTTCATCTGTTTTTTTTTCCAGTGAATTTGAAAATTAAGGCTGGATAAAATCACACAGCAGCTATGCTTACCTTGCTTTTGTGCTTCCAGAAGACAGAAAAGATTCTGCAGAACACATTTAAAGGTTTTACTTTCCTTTCTGATTCCGGCCAGGCTGCCAAAATACTTAGTATATTTAACTCCATATTAAAGTTGCTATTTGGAGCTTCCCTCTCACAATGCTGACTGGAGATCAGTAAAGGGATGAAATAAGATGTTTTTTCTATCACTAAAACAAGTAATCTAAATGAAAAGCTGCAGTAAGGGGTAAACTTACTAAGGTGAGAGTTTTTAGAAGTGAGTTTTAGAAGAGATGTTGCCCACAGCAACCAATCAGATTCTACTTAACATTTCACTAACACCTTCTACAAGATAATAGCTAGAATCTGATTGGTTGCTATGAGCAACATCTCTTCAAAAACTCACTTCTAAAAACTCTCACTTTAAATCATTGTCTGTCCATTATGACCTGCAATTCTACAATTACAAAATAATATAGTAAACTACTTACTCTTACTGAAATTAACAAAAGGAGTATGGGTACAAATAAAAGTTGCACATTAAAATCATCATACTAATCTAAAATCTATCCATGAAATTCCATTTACAAGAAAAAGAAACACAATTGTTGATAACTAACTAACTAACACTAGAGGGCAGCAAAGAGCTACAAATTATTTACTCAAAAAGAGACAATAAAATAATATTTTATGATAGTGGTCAATGATAAAAGAGTTATTAATTCAACCTTTTTCTATGCAACTATGATACATTTACTTAACACATAACATTTGTACCACCATTAAAAGGATTTCAACTTATTTTATTTTGTACTGTTATGCATAGAGGTAATTTGATAGGTTCTGGAAAATCTGCAAATATTATTATAACTAGGATAATTTTTGGTGAGCTAAAAGGCATGTCTGGAAGAAATGAGAGCACTGCTGAAAAATGAAAAGCAATGCCAAATCAGGAAACACCCAAATAGTAATCCTAATAACATAAAATTCCAATAATCACAGTAATGAAATAGCCATCATTGTGGTTTTATTCAGGACCTAACAGGTGGCAGCATATTACTAATACTAAAGTAACAACAATAACTAATAAATGTAAATATTTGTGAGAGTGTAAAGGGGCTCATACATCAGCCTCACAAAAGATTCACAGATTCTGAGATTGTTTCCCCAATTTAAGCATTTTCCAAACTGCCAATCTGTGCCAATACATTACAGATATTTTCCACTGATTTGTAGATCAATTTCAGGAAAGACAGGTCTGTCAGTCATTTTGTCAGGTCTGTCATTTTACTACTAATGGTCATCAAATCAGTTGATCGTTACCATACACTAGGGGTAAATTTACTAAACTGAGAGTTTTTAGAATTGGAGATGTTGCCCATAGCAACCAACCAGATTATCTTCTAGAAGGTGCTAGTTAAATGTTAAGTAGAATCTGATTGGTTGCTATGGGCAACATCTCCACTTCTAAAAACTCTCACTTTAGTAAATATACCCCTAGCAATCTACAGCTCCGATTGGTAGATGAAATCAAACATGTTGGATAACCTGATTTACCAATTCTGATCACGTTTTCCCCCCAATCATCTAACTGGACATTGTCCCAATCCATTGCAGGTGTATGGGGGTCTAAAGAGATACATGTAGTTTATTTACAGACTATTCATTGCCACAATTAGGCAAATACTATCTCCTTGATTACTTAGTCTGACCTGAGTGACAGACGCCTTCTTCTGTAAGATTGCTATCAATATTACATTAATTTCATTCCGTCACTTGCAGACCTCATTATATAACTCCAAAATATAAATCTTATCTTAAAATCTATCAAATTCACATAGATTCTTTTCTAACTTTGCTATACAATTGGGCAACGCTTTGATACATATGATTTAAATAATACTTAGCAAATACTATCTGAATCATTATTTCCAGAAAAGAGTTTGAAAATATGTTACAAAATACATTTAAAATTTCACTTTCCTTACTGATTCCAGTCAGGCTGCATCATTTACAGTAGCATATGTAGTTTCATATTAAATACAATGAATGATAGAAAACATGCATAATGCTTCCATCGGTGGGTGGGTATTCTTTACATGTTGGGCAATTATCGTTAGACATAAACAGTGGTCAATATAGCATTACAAAAGCATGCTTGATTTCATCCTTATAATGCATTACTAGGAGCAATGCTTCTAGATCTGACAAAAGCTGAGAACAGACATGTTCTGTTTATTGATGTTTGCATGCATAAGAATATTACACATAACTGATTGAATCCTTATTTACCAAATTCCAACGTCATTTGCTCAATAAGTATAGGCTAATTCTGTGTTGTTAGCAAAGCAAAAAAAAGCAAGTAACTGTATCTTGAACAAACTATGTTGCAATGCAAGGGGTGCAAATCCATTTACTTTATTTTATTTGCAACAACAAGGAAGCTTACTTTGCTACGGCAAGCAGTCCCTCCTCCACTGCGGTGACATTTTCCAAGTGATATTCGGGAAGATGGCACATTCACACTAGAGAGTAAAGGTTCCAGAGTCAGAGTCTTTGCTGTCTCTGCGCAGTGCCATCTTCCCAAAGATGTCACTGGCACTGCGAGGGAGGAGGCACCCGCTTGCTGGAGTAAGGTAATTATACTCTGGGTGCAGGGTGTGCAGTGCAGGGCCCTGCTGGACCCAAGGGCCTGTATGCACCGCACACCCCACACCCAATATAAATACACCTATTATCTTTTAATTCTAAATCCCTTTGCATTGTTTAAATCAGGCCCCACCTGGCTGCAGTGCAACATGACAGAGGTTCTCAACCTTCGCCATTACATTCCAGGTTTTAAGGACATCCATGCTTGTGCACAGGTGACTTATTTAGTACCTCAGTCAATTTGATTTAACCATCTGGACTCAAGTATAGATATCCTTAAACCTGGACGGACTGTAGTGGCGGAGTTTGGGAAACTGCAACATGGTTTTATCAAGGTGCAAAGTTACGTGCTCTTTGTGCTTTGGCCCTGATTCAGACCCACTCGCTAAGATGCATACTATCACTGCTGCCGATGGTATGCATTGTGCGCATGTGCATACCTTAGCGAAAGTACACAATGCATTCAATCGCTGCACATAGACAGCCCAGCAGAGTGAGTAACAGGGGAAGCCGTTTGTAGGTGGTAACAGGGGCTGGCCATTAAAAACGGGGGAGTGGAGGTGCAAACGCAGGCTTGCCTGAGCATCTCAACGGTGTTTTAGAGGTGTGCATAATTATAAGACAGCATCATAGTACACGTCACCTGGCTTGTTTTTACACTGAAGTGCTCGCAGTGCTTGCGGCAGGGTATGGTCAACCTCAAGCACTGTTATAGCAGCCGATGTACCGATGGTTGCATACACTTCCTGGACATGATGTGCACAAGTGGGCGTCTTAAAACAGGCTAGTGGGTGTCTGCAAGGTCAGACTGGCCCACAGGGGTACAGGGGAAACCCCCGGTGGGCCCCACTGCCTGAGGGCCCACCCCTCCTCTAGGGAACAGCTTACAGACTGTGCTTTTGAATTATACATTATGCATATATTACATTATACTGCACAGGACTATGGTGTATTTACTATAATGCATTGCTGTTATTAATCTGGTTCATTGTCATGCATGATCTAGTAGTATTTTATATATATATATATATATATATATATATATATATATTTTAAAGGGGCCCAGACCATGCTCCTCTAATGGTTAGTCAGGCCTCTGTGGAGTTTGGCCACACCCCCTCTGAAGGCTGGCCACACCCTTTAGTATGGGCCTCTATCACTGCATTCCCCCGGTGGGCCCTTCTTGCCCCAGTCTGACACTGGGTGTCTGCATACACTATGTGATAGTTCTCTAAGAAATACTGGGCGTGCTAAGGCATTGTAGTGCGGTAGCACTGCCTACGCTATTTGCATATCATCGTGCGAGCGATCGCATCTAGCTAGCGGCTCTGAATCAGGCCCTTTGTTCCCAACTGATATCTGTCCCATAATTGGGAATTACATACAGCATCCCTTAGCTTCTAATGTAACTGATAGCTTAAAATTACCTATTTAATTGTAGTTTGAGTATTTCATACATTAAAAAAAAATGCTATTTAATTGTTAAATTTATTTATAGAATAGTACAATATATATTTTTGATATGTACCATAAATAAACTCATTACTACTTTATTTCATCTAAATATTTTTTGTCTGCATTCATCACATGCTTACACTTTTCCATGCATTTTTATTTCTTCAGTCCGCTAAAATAAAATATTGGTCCTATTTGTCACATTATGTCATATGCAGCATATTTATTTATGTATATAAAAATTGAATCCAGAATTAATTAAAAAAGAGGATGATCCAAAAAGCCAAAAAAGAAGACATAATTTTTTCTTTATAAAAGCTTTCACTTTTCATGTGTTTATAGATGTCACCATTTCACTTGGCGACATTCACAATATTGACACTAACATAATGTGGAACTGTTCATTTTGTCGACACTGTGAATGTTGACAGTCAGAATGTTGACACTACTAGTTTAGCCTGACACTAATAGCAATCTAACCCTAATTGCATACAGGAACAGAGGAGTGCCGGAAGTCGGGTGCATAGGTCCAGAGGGGATTCCCTTCTTGCTTTCCCTCTTTACCCATAACACCTTATAATTATGCTTTTGGCGATAAATGTCTGCAGGACCTTCATGTGCCTCACTCTACCTTTGTGTATCTTCGGATTACTGACTACGGTTAACCCTTTAGTTTACAATCTTACCTAAAACCTTTATTTAGTCTGCTCCCATGTGCCATTCTGACTCTGTCATTCCATGTTCTGCTGGAAGCTTGTATCAAATACTTGGATATTCTGCTGGAAAGCTACAGTATATACCAAATACTTGGACTGCAAGTCTGATTTCCTTCTATCACAGTCTATGATTTGGATACCTCCTTCAAAGCCAAAACAGATACCATTCCACACAATGTTTCCTCATGCCAAATGAGGGTGCATTTTTAGGGGGGTGAGTTACTTGCTGTTTGCGGTACAGACCACATGCATTGCTACCCGGCTACTGACGAACTGACCAGCCCACGTGGGAAATGTCGGGAGTCCGAGCCAAACAGCGGCCGCTGATTCTTTAAAAGGTACTCCCATTGGATTTCTACTGGTCAAGGGGACAGAACATCTGGCAGCAGGTAAGTATGTGTGAGTGTGGTAGGTGTATGTAATAACTTGCACTTACTACGGTGTGTGTTGTGGCTTTTTAACTATTTTTTTACATTGGGGGTATGGGTAGGCACACTGGCAACTGTAGTTCTATGGTAAAAAACAATTGTTTCTATTTTTTGACACCACTATTACCCCTGCACCCACTGTTCTAGGGGTGCAGGGAAGAGCCCCGGGCTTCAAACTAAGCCTGGGGTGCTCGGGAGAGGGGGAACCCTTTTATTGGGGGGTCTCCACCTCCCCTCAGATCCCCAGCTTGGGTTGATGGACTTGGGGTGATAATGCTTTGGCTGGGAAGACCTGGTGACAGGGTCCCCTGGCTGTGACATTACACCCCGACCGGGTTTTGAGTCCGGTGCTGGTTGTAAAAATAGGGGGACCCCTGCACATTTTTCTACCTATTTTTAAAACAAGGACTGGTCAGCAGCCCAGTGCTAGTTCCTAAAATATGGGGTAACCCTACTCGTTTCCCCTCCATATTTTAAGGAACCAGGAGTGGCTGAGCAGTCCAGGGCTGGTTATGCTTTTTGAGGGGGGATCCTACATTGTTTTTTTTTATGTTAACCCTTTTTTTACAGGTAGAACACTAAAGCAGCCTTCACATATCTCACTGATATGTGAAGGCTGCTTGTTCGGGAGAGTTGAGCAGAGAAAACACTGCAAACTCGGGTGAGATATCTCTCTCTGCTTCACCATCGCCCAACTTGATCACAGCTAAACTGACTTCTTAGTAAATTTGAGAGTTTCAGAAGCATCAAATCACACAAGTTTCAGTAATGGATATCGAGTTTAAAAAAACAAACTCGATCAAACTTGATTCTTAGTAAATTTACCCCATAGGATCACTTTTCCATACTCATACACCTGGACCGCTCTGTTATTGACACTACTGATCACCCTCTTCTCATGCACACCCTTCATACTATGAATTTCACTTCTTTCCTGGTTTATGGCTTACTGCTCCTTGAGTATCTCTCCCTGGAATATCTCTTGCTCCACCATCTCCCAGAGTCACCATTTCCCCTCAAATCTATGTCACTTCAGAAACACAACTAATACCTCAGTCTAACAAAAGAAAAAACTCTCAAGAATGGCGCTTTAAATTAAAACAGGTTGATAGAAGCTGTGAGGAGGGGTGTCAAGCCTCCTATTGTTTTCAAGGAACGCAAATACTGAAAAAGTATAACACAGCTCTTATAATACCCAATTCAAGGTGAGTATTAATAATAAATACATGAAATATATGTGATTAATCCTGAAGTCAGGTAATCTGGATTTTCACTGCTGCCGGGATGCCGCTGTTGGTATTTGAACCGCCGGCCATGCGGCCAGCGGTAAATCATACTGAATCCATATATACGTCCATATAAATAAATAAAATAATCCATAAACAGATATATATAATATAATATAATATATAATATTGATGATAATAATCATAATATTGCAAATATATTATTATTAAAAATAAAGTTGAACAAATATACAAATAGTAGAAAGCAATATCCAAAAGAATGGAGTTAAGTTCTAGATTTTCATTGAAACCATCTTGATGGAGGGATCCCAATCTAAACATCCGTAAAACCTGTTGGTATCTCGTACCCCCCACACACTATGGGGGACTGACTCCAAACCTATCAGCTGAAGACGTTTAGGATCTGCTCCATGTATTTCACAGAAGTGTCTAGATATGCTGTGTTTTTGATATTTGTTCAAAATGTTGAGACGGTATTCCATGAAACGAAGTTTCAAGGATCTGGTCATCCGTCCAACGTAAATAAGATTGCATTCACATTTCAGCATATATATAACATATATCGAATCGCAACTGATAATCGATTCAATCTCATAAGATCTAGTCTCGTTAGTACAAAAGACATATTTGGTTATGTGGGAAACAAATTGACAGGTTTTGCCGCATTTGAAAAAGCCTTTAGTCTATTTGTTAGCCAGTTTATATTGACTGTACTGGATTTTTCTGTAGATCTTAGGAAACTCGGGGCTAGTATAGTTTTGCGGGATCTATTATTTTTGTAAATAACTAGAGGTTTATTTGGAAGACATTTTCTCAGTATATTACTATGTTTTACAATGTCATAGTTCTTATAAATGATTCTCTTAATTTCTAGAGAAGAATAATTGAATTTCGAAATGAAGGCCAAGTCATAATTAGTCTACCGATTGTTTTTGGATTTTGTCTTCATTATCTTAGATGAATTATCTCCTGTAATGAAGGGATTGTCTATCTAGAGATCGGACATCCCGTAGGGCCAACATATCAAATCTCATCAAAAAATACTCTCCCTCTCACCCACCTAAATCTCAAGACTTTACAAACTGACACTACCCACTTATGGAAACCTTCAACTATGGGCCTGATTCAGCAAAGAACGCAACTGTGAATGCATTAGCGATTACGCCTGCAGTTCAACTGCAATAGTATGCTATCGCAATGCCGCCGCTGCAC
Organism: Taudactylus pleione; assembly: GCA_031769625.1. Classification (NCBI taxonomy): domain Eukaryota; kingdom Metazoa; phylum Chordata; class Amphibia; order Anura; family Myobatrachidae; genus Taudactylus; species Taudactylus pleione. The sequence goes on along the minus strand of JAUIMM010000126.1, from coordinate 4,744,826 downwards.
TACACAAGGACGCCCACTTTACTTAGCACACAAATCCATAATGTTTAGCAGGACTGTGAAAACATCGGTACAATCAATTACCATCGCAGCCTCACGCACACTTGCATAAGCCCTGACCTTACTCAGAAATTGCTAACTTCCACGCACGCTATCAGGCCTCAGGCTGCGTAGGGCATCGCAGTGTATAATTTATGCATGCCCCTGCAACGCCGTTGAAAAGCACTTGCACGTCTGCGTTCAACAGACCACCTCCCCGTTACCACCCACAAATGACACTTCCTGTCAATCACTATGCGATGGGTCTGCATAGTCACTGCAATCGCAGTTCCGATCACAGTGGCTAGTTTGCACACGTGCACTGTGATGCATACACATGTGCAGTATGCAACAATTGGCCGATTGCATGCTTATTAGCAACTGCGTTCGTTGCTGAATGAGGCCCTATATCCAGTCAGACTCTCAAACAGCCTTCAGATCTTTAAATGATTCCTGAAATCCAATTTCTTTATTAGAATGCAGTATACTCTACTCCTACCAAATCCACCCACAATAATGCACCCTCATAACCTTCCCAAGCTCCACTATGAGCAACTATTGTTTCAGCCATGTCCTCTTTCAATTACAATGTAACAAGTACAAGTATGATTTTACATGTATCATTTACTGTATAAATGAAAAATTATAATATCAACTTTGCTTAATTGGAGCCTATCATTATACAGCACTACAGTTTATAGCCTGCAAAATTGCAATAATTGAAAAACACAGTATGCTTTAATTCAGCCTTTCCAATACATGTCCAATAATACCAACGTTTCAATGTGAGAAGCATTTTCATTAGGGCACAAGATGTCTTGAACCCTGACAAAAATGCTACTCGCATTGAAACGTTTGTAACGTACCTTGCCTGCAGTGTCTTTATTTATGCATGGACCACTGCTGTCCATCTGCATATATATATATATATATTGGTCTGCTTCTAACTGTTATTTGAACCTCATCACAATGCCACTGACATACGATTTCACAAGTGTATACAATAAGATCTCTCAGAGACAGAGATACACTGCTCACAGAAAAGCAGTACATCGCTGCTTCACTGACAGGAATACTGTACACATCACTGCCTCACTGACAGGAATACTGTACACATCACTGCCTCACTGACAGGAATACTGTACACATCACTTCCTCGCTGACAGGAATACTGTACACATCACTGCCTCACTGACAGGAATACTGTACACATCACTTCCTCACTGACAGGAATACTGTACACATCACTTCCTCGCTGACAGGAATACTGTACACATCACTGCCTCACTGACAGGAATACTGTACACATCACTTGCTCACTGACAGGAATACTGTACACATCACTTCCTCACTGACAGGAATACTGTACACATCACTGCCTCACTGACAGGAATACTGTACACATCACTTCCTCACTGACAGGAATACTGTACACATCACTGCATCGCTGACAGGAATACTGTACACATCACTGCCTCACTGACAGGAATACTGTACACATCACTGCCTCACTGACAGGAATACTGTACACATCACTGCCTCACTGACAGGAATACTGTACACATCACTTCCTCGCTGACAGGAATACTGTACACATCACTGCCTCACTGACAGGAATACTGTACACATCACTGCCTCACTGACAGGAATACTGTACACATCACTTCCTCGCTGACAGGAATACTGTACACATCACTTCCTCGCTGACAGGAATACTGTACACATCACTGCCTCACTGACAGGAATACTGTACACATCACTTCCTTGCTGACAGGAATACTGTACACATCACTTCCTCACTGACAGGAATACTGTACACATCACTGCATCGCTGACAGGAATACTGTACACATCACTGCCTCACTGACAGGAATACTGTACACATCACTGCCTCACTGACAGGAATACTGTACACATCACTTCCTCGCTGACAGGAATACTGTACACATCACTTCCTCACTGACAGGAATACTGTACACATCACTGCATCGCTGACAGGAATACTGTACACATCACTGCCTCACTGACAGGAATACTGTACACATCACTGCCTCACTGATAGGAATACTGTACACATCACTGCATCACTGACAGGAATACTGTACACATCACTTCCTCACTGACAGGAATACTGTACACATCACTGCATCGCTGACAGGAATACTGTACACATCACTGCCTCACTGACAGGAATACTGTACACATCACTTCCTCACTGACAGGAATACTGTACACATCACTGCATCGCTGACAGGAATACTGTACACATCACTGCCTCACTGACAGGAATACTGTACACATCACTGCCTCACTGACAGGAATACTGTACACATCACTGCATCACTGACAGGAATACTGTACACATCACTTCCTCACTGACAGGAATACTGTACACATCAATGCATCGCTGACAGGAATACTGTACACATCACTGCCTCACTGACAGGAATACTGTACACATCACTTCCTCACTGACAGGAATACTGTACACATCACTGCATCGCTGACAGGAATACTGTACACATCACTGCCTCACTGACAGGAATACTGTACACATCACTGCATCACTGACAGGAATACTGTACACATCACTTCCTCACTGACAGGAATACTGTACACATCACTGCATCGCTGACAGGAATACTGTACACATCACTGCCTCACTGACAGGAATACTGTACACATCACTTCCTCGCTGACAGGAATACTGTACACATCACTGCATCGCTGACAGGAATACACATCACTGTCTCACTGACATACATTTCTGACAGAACAATTTCAAGAGATGTCCAAATTACTTCATGACACAATGGACCTGATATTAGTTCTCACCAAAGAACTTGAACAGGACATACCTTAGCAACCACTTTAGAATCCAGAAACAGCAAACAATGAGCAGACATGCCAGCTCTGACCCTGAGCACTTCCTGCCAGTACAATTCAATGTTGAACAACATGTTTTCTTTCCAAAATGAACCACAGTGACAGTAGTCATTGATGTTCAACTGTTTTATTTATTTATTTATTTATTACCAGTTATTTATATAGCACACACAATATTCCGCAGTGCTTTACAGAGCATATTTGGCCACTCACATCAGTCCCTGTCCCAGTGGAGCTTACAATCTATATTCCCTACCACATGTAAACGCACACACACACATACAAACTAGGGTTCATTTTTGGTAGGAGCCAATTAACGTACTAGTATATTTATGGAGTGTGGGAGGAAACCGGAGTACCTGGAGGAAACCCATGCAAGCACAGGGAGAATATACAAACTCCGTACAGTTAGGGTCATGGTGGGAATCGAACCCATGACCGTAGTGCTGTGAGGCAGTAATGCTAACCATTACACCGTCTGTGCTATTCACTTACACTGTCATCCAGTTAAATATTAATTAAAAATAATTTAAATGAAACAGCCTGTTCTGAAGTATTTTCTTCTCCTATTCTGTATGTGTTTCACCATATCAGAGCGGTTGCACTCTGATATACGCATGCCTTTGTGTGCGTTGTGATGCATGCCTTCGGCCTTATGTGCCACAATGCACACCGAGGCATGTATTTATCAGAGCGGGACAGCACACTCAAGACTGGTATATCTATTACTTAAACTGTATATATACATATATACAGTGGTTGAAGTGGTGCAGTATACGGTAGTTTGACACACCGCCACTTCCCGCCCCCACTTCATTTTAGCACAGAATAGAATGTACCAGTGCTGGGATCCAGTATGGGATCCCAGCACTGGAACAGCAGCAGCATTGTATAGAGGTGTATTATGCTGGGGACACATCTCAATCGGCAGAGGTGCTGGCATGTACCCAGCTGCACTGTAAGTAAGCAGCACTGGCCACCAGGCAATCATGGCTTGCGGCCCACCAGCCAATGAGAAGTGGCAGCTTCTCATTGGCTCATAGCCGGCACCAGATTTACAAAGCCTCCCCTTTTTTGATTGTAAACTGCAGTGCACTGCCGCAGCAATTACGACCCAATGCTCTCAGCCTCCCGCCGGCTCCATTCCAGCGCAGGTCAGAGGGAATCAGAGAGAGGGGTGGGTGTGAGAGTGGGAATAGAGAGATGGCCAGACAGAGGGAAGCAGACAGTTAGTGGTGTGGGTTGTGAGAGGGAATCTGTTAGTGAGAGAGGGGAGCAGGCAGGTAGAAGTGTGAGGGGTGAGAGGTACATGAGGTGATATGGATGCAGGGGTCAAAGGGGGGGATTTAAATCTCCATAACCCCACCTCTAAATTCCCACTTTGAGCACTGCATATATATATATATATATATATATATATGAAAACCAAATAAAAAGGGGGCACTAACAACAGTCTAGTACTCCAATTATCATACACAGATAAATTTATTTCATGTATGTCATATAAAACAGACTTTTTTTTAGGAACGTTAAAACATTCCAATATTCCAAATCTGAATTAATGACGGGAATGGGTTATGTCCATTTATCCTCATGATTGACTTTGAGATAACCTTCCGGATCCACACCTTGTAGATGACAACAAATGGAATAGTTATTTTCCCGTACTAATTCCCTCCTTTGACATTTGGTATATCCTTAACTGCAATAAAACAACCAACAGGGTAGAAAGTGCAACCCAATGCATTTCATCCTTATAAGGACTTCATCAGGTGTAACACTAAATTAATTTAAAGAGGATTTCTTTTTCACTTAATGAGCTTCAAAATACATATATGTACAGTATGTAATGGATGCTATCAGATAAAAGGGAAATATTAAATAATACAAAGGTAGCATCACCTCTAAATACAGAATATGCAGAGAAATATGATAAGGTTGACAACATTAATAATTATAATTATATTTCAAGTATAATTTATATTGTGTAAATCACAAGCATTTACATTATGTCTGAAATGTGACATTTGTTCTGGGGCCAATATCTGATTTATTTGCTGTAGATTATAAGGCATTTTCAATATTTTAATGTTATTTAAGAAGCTTTTAGATGTTAAAAATTCAAAACATATAAAAACCTATAATAAACCAGATTAAATACAACTAAACAAATAATTTGGCTTTTTTATACTTTAAAACACATGTGAAAGTATTACTATATAATAGCAAGAATATGATGGCATTAAATAAACCTTAAAACCTTAAGGTGCCCAGCCACTAGAAGACATGAAAATGACTGCACGATTACGACATCGTGCAGTCGTTTGTCAGTCTGTGATGTGCCTACACTGAATGAGCAGTCGTTCAGTGTAGACACATCAATCATCTGCAGATATGCTGAACCTGACGTTATCATCAGGTTGTCCAGCATGTTTGCCCGATGATAGATGTCTAAATGACCAGCGGGAGCGCGCATCGCTGGTCGTTTTAGACATTTTTGCAAATGATTTGCAAACGATTTATGAACGATTAATTGTATACAATTTTAATTGATGATGTGCTAAGTAATGACAGGATTTTGCTTGCTTTTCATCTTCTTGCTAAATCTGGTAATTCCTGGTCTCCGTTTTTTCATAATTACAATTTCTATATTTGTTATGTAAAAATATTGTGTCATGCACAAATAATATATAATTTTATAAGTCATAAAACAGTTATTGTAAATAATCTTAAATTCTGAAATGATTATTTGTCTATGATACAGAAAACCCAAAGAGATGGCTGCAATTTGAATGTGGCAGCTCACTGTAAGATTTATATCCTAACTGACATTCTGTTCTGTTCAGGCTGATATTGTTACCGTAGCATTTATTTTTAGCTGCAGTTTCTGGACCTTATTTGGCTGATTCATTAAGTATACTCAATTAGTGTCCCTTATCTTGTGATTTCATAAATATATAAAGCATTGAATAGGCTGCCAGATGATCAATATTGCAAAGTACGTTGCCTTCCCTTATCCATTAAACTGAATTTCAACACAATATTTAATTATGGAATTTAGGTTCTCCGCCAAGATTAACCTTTTTTCATATTACAACTTTAGATATAAATATCTTATTATAATATCCCTCAGGGTGAGAACATTACCATTTGAACACTAAGTTCTTGAACCTGGTGGTGACCCCAACTACACATTACTTATTTGATTTGTTTTTTTGTTTTTCTTTACCAGTTCTGTTTCTGACATGGCAGCCTGGCTGTTCTATTTGAGCTGCTAAACCATGAGAGGCAGTGGAAATGTGCAGAGGAAGGCACGGTGGTATATGCAGAGGATTTATTTCTATTTTACTTTGAATTAATTGATGGACTGGTTTACTGAGGCTTTTATTTGGAAACCAATCTAATGATGGAAAAGTTGATTTTCATATTTGGCAATGTGCTTGAATTGGTCGTTGTGAATGGATACACTTTATTTTTTTAAATCAAGAAGCTAAAGTAAAACTGAGCTTGCATTGGCAAAATAAACATATGTTGAACCTTGGAGTCTTCATTATTTAATGATAAAATGTATTGAAATATGATAGTTGCATTTTCAAATGACTTAATAGAAAAACAACCTTGTGACTCTTTCTTATAGTCCTGACCTCAATAAATAATTTCAATTATTTTACTCCAAATTATATAACTTTGACAGCCAACACATTGGTTCTGGACCATCAGAGGATGCCATTAATGGTTTGCTTACCCGTGCCTTTCTCCCTATACTCTCACCCCAGGTGGCTCAAAAGTTGAATCTAGATATTTCCATATAGGAAATATAAGCAGTTATAAAAGCCAGAAATATTCTAAAGCCCTTGGCCTGGATGGCTTTTCCTTAGCCTATTATATATAGCTTTGGAGGTGGGTGACCTCTATTCTGGTCCCCCACCTCCACACCTTGTTTAATGCCATGTTACATGGCACTCCTTTCCTTAAAACTATGCTGGAACCAAGGATCAAAGTGATTCATAAGGATGAGAAGGACCCTAATGACTGTGCCAGCTACACACTTATATCTCTTAAACTTTATTCCAAGACTTTGGATGATCACCTGAATGGGGTTTTTCCTGCACTTGTGCATTTTGACCAAGTAGGGTTTATCCTAGGGTGGCAGGCCTGGATGATTGACCTTATCCAAATTGTACACCATAGATTGTTTCAAAAGATTATTTTATCCCTGGATGCTGAAAAGGCATTTGACTTTTATGTTTAATGCTTTGAGAACCTATGGTATCTCTGCGGAATTCTTTACAGGTTTTTCTGCTCTTTATTCAACTTCCATGACAAGAATCCTCACTATTGGCTCCCTCTCTGAGTCTTTTCCCCTATTCAATGGAATTAGATAGGGATGTCCATTGTCTCCACTAGTTTTTGCTTTGATAATTGAACCCCTAGCTTCCATTATTAGACATTCTACTGATATACGTAGTGTGGAGGTGGGTTCCCGTGAATTTAAAATGTATCTGTCTGTGGATGATATTCATCTTTCCCTTACCCACACTCAGGACCTCATTCAGAGTCGGTCGTTGCGGCTGCACGGTCGTAAGGTAAAAGGGTCCGGATATGCAAATGAAGCGCTCGCAAGTTGCGTCGTTAAGATGTGATCGTTAGCTGGACGAGCGAGGGGAGGGGAGACTAAAAATACGCCCCCTTCTCGTTCCCATTACACGTCATCTCTGGGCATATAAGGATTATTCGAGACCATCGGGAACCATCGGAGCTGGTCGTAGAGCTTAAGGTTGACCATACCCTCTCTTAAGCACTATGATCAAGTCAGTGTAAAAACCTCCCATCTCACATGTGCCATGACACTACTTAGTTAATTATGCACTCCCATAAAACGCTGTTTGCATAGTCAGGAACGCCTGCGTTCGGATCTCCACTCATCCATTCACAAGCACCTTCCCCTGTTACCACCCACAAACGCCTCATCCTGTCACTCAAACTAATGACCTGGCCAAGTTGAAGGAGAGAGAAATTTGTGATCGTAATAGCTAGTTTGCGCACGCGCATTGCGAATTTTACGCATGCGCAGTTTAGCAAACATCGATGGCGTACGACCATGCGGCCGCAATGACCGACTCTGAATGAGGTCCTCAGTCCTTTCTACCATCCCTTTATGGGCTGGTATATGGAATCCTCTACGGCTATAAAATTAAGTTGTTACATGTCACATCTCAATTGAGGGCCATCCTATTCTTTTAAATTTCAAGACCGTAGAATACAATATTTAGGAGTATTATTCAATTATCACTTTAATGACTTGAACCAGGAGTACTTTCCCTGGATCCTTTCCAGAATCAAATGGCACGTTGCCATGTGGGGGAGAAAAATAGTTTTGTGGCTAGGAAGAATCATTGCTATTAAGATTAATTTTATTCCCCAAACTCCTCTATCTGTTCCAAACTCCCCCTGTTTAGGTACCGGAGGCAGTTTTTAATATCTACGATTACCATTGCGGGCGCTTACCCGCAGCGTCTTCCAGCTCTCATGTGATGCTGCAGTGGCTCTGTCCTCTCTGGCTGGCTCCTTCAGCATTTCCTCTCCTCTCAGGCATCCGCAGTCCTCTCTTTGCCTTGGCTCCGGCATTCCACATGATTAGAATGCCGCTTTCCATCTAGATGGGCGCAGCCATCTTGGTTTTGCTCACGTGATGCCTCATCCACCAGTAGAGTAGCTCCTTCTCAGTTCCTACCAATCAGCATCCTGCAAATTCTATAAAGGGATTCCTGCTGCAGTATCAAGTTGCCATGTGCAACAGGACTCATAGCCTTGTTAGTAAGCTTCTGTACTGTGCTCTCTCAAAGTGTGTCTGCTGTTTCTTCAGTGAGCTGCTGCTGCGAGTATCCAGCCATTCTCCAATATACCCTTGGAGTCCAGTTACCCTTCAGTCCTAACCGGTGACCAGCCGTCCTCCAATATACCCTTGGAGTCCAGGTACCCTCCGGACCAATCTGGTATCCAAATCTATATGCAGAAATTACATTCAACCCAGTAGTTTCCAACGTGCAGCTGTTTCATTAAATCCAGATCCAGAACCCAGCCCAGGAACACAGCCTCAAATCTCTACGACTATGACAGATCCTCTTTTCTGAAACTCATTTGGAATAGTACAACCCCTATAATCTCTCGTTCTATTATTTGGCTAGCAATTTGAGTCAAGTGACAGCTACCTTCACCTCACGCTATACCCTAGCTTGGGTAACTTGGTGGCCTATTATACCGGGGATCCAATTTTTGGCTTCTATATGGGGTTTACCCAGTACCAACAGGCCTTCCTCACTTAATTCCTTACTCTCCCTTAAATTTTGTCTGTCTATCTGGGACTCCAGCCAAACCAGGTACGGTTTATCTCCCCCCATCTCAACCCTGGTCCCATTGTAGAATAATCCAGGTTTCTTGCCCAGGGTTTCCTCTGGCACTTTAAACTTTGGGTGCAAGTGGGGATTAGATTGATCCACAACCTTAGAATCTGTAATACTTGGGCTTCCATCTGTGATATTCATCAAAATTTCCCCTCTTTCTGCCCCATCTTTTTTAATTTTTTTCAGATCCATCACTTCCTAATTTAAAATCAAAATTGATTTGATTGTAAATACATTTTTAGTTGAATTGAAAATTTGAGTACCTCCATGTCCCTCTCTGAATAATATTGTATGTGAGTCATGAAATATCTCATTTAGACAGATATAGTAATTTCATACTGAAATATATTTAACATTCCAGTATGGTTATTTGTATATTTTTGTAGATCACTATCTCAAGCTTCAGTGAATTCAGTCCTTTGGATACCTCCCCATGGCTGTTATGTTGATGTCTAAAGTAAAGTATGGCATTTCTAGCCCTTTCATTATACAGTATATGTGCTCTGAATCCACCTTTGGCTTTCAACTGAAATAGGGACCTCAGAATTCTAACTGAACTTATAGATTTGACAGCTGATTAGGTTTATTTATGCAAACATTCTTTATTAAATTATAGGAAATACATCACAAACATCTCACAGTAACAAGTCTGTCAACATTTTTACCTAAACAAAAATGAGTAAAAGTATTACCAAGGGGTTTATATATCAAGCAGGGAAAAGCGTGGAGAAGTGGACTAATGGAGAAGTTGCCAATAACAACCAATCAGCTTTGACGTAGCATTTATCATGTACAGTCTATAAAATAATAAGTAGGAGCTGATTGGTTACTCTGGTCCACTTCAACATGCTTTCCATGTAGCATGGAAATAATAGAGGGAGGGGCATAGATAGAAAGGAAGTACAAAAGGGGGAACTCAATGTGCTCCAAAGCTACAGGTAATGCCACAGGTATAAAAATAAAAAAGAAGACAGAAATGTCCCTTGGTTGGCGCACTAACAAAAAATGTGATAAAATTTAACTTTTATTAATCAATATTAAAATTGTATATATAATAATCTCTCCAGTGAAATATAAAAAAATGAAAAAACATCTCAGTGTGTTAATTATTGAAATGAATAGTGCTATTGGTACACCTGCGCGTGTAATCGCGACACAAAAATGGATATTATTAAATAGAAAATCTCTCACAAATAAGTCATAGAATATATGCAAATCCAAAAATAGCAAATAAAAAAATGCATTTAATTGGGACCAATTATATGTGTCATGCTATAACATCCCTATAAGTGGGATAATATTCTGCAATGTCCACTGCATGTCAGAATTGCCATGATATGCATGTGAGAAGTGGCCGCAATATACTCATATACCTAGATTGCCACCTATAGCTGAAATGCACATAGAATCTAATACATTTAAACAAAGGTTGACTTAACTGTTGCAAAGCCAACAAATAACTTATAACATCTAAGGGGCTGGAATTATATTCCGTATAGACCGACTAATATACTTGTAATCAGTCAATTGGCTCAATTAATATAGATTTCATATCACAAATGTCATGTAGGAGTAGGAGATTGATATCCTATATTATCACCATATCCCCTCATATTATCCTACCATGTTATTGGACATTATTGGCTATTCATTAGGCTGCAGGTAAACATGCGCATATGCTGTCTGCAGTATATTCAGCAAATCTCTGGGAAGAAAGCTAAATCTTCAGATATACAATGTTGCAGTGTCACAGCGTCTTGTTATAATGTTAGCAACACATGTATCCATTTAAATCATAAGGGTATTTGCATTAGCTTTGACACTAAGAAAACCCATGCCCATATTAAGGAGTATCTGGGAAAGAAGCCAAATTTTAATAGCACACATGGTGTGTATAAATGATTCTAAGCTTGCTGCTGTTCATGCAGCTATAAATAAATAGGATCTAACATGAATAACTGGTAACTTAGTGAGTCTAGCAACAGCTCTAATCAGTCACATGGTATACACTATCTGAGCCTTACACTAGCTCTCTAATAATGGTTGAATTCAGCAGTATAAGTTATATGAGTATTAAATTTGACTTAATTAATATAATATATATGAGCATTACATCAGCTCAATAGAGATAAGTGTCTCATATACACAGCACATATATCAGGTGAATACTAAGTGAAGTATTATCTTCTTTTTACATCACATCACATCACTACAGATGTTTGAGCAGTAACATATCTGCTCATGCAGCAGAAAATCCCTGCTGCTGCCAACGTACGTTTCACAAATGAGAGTATTTGCAAGGAAACCAGAGCATGTTCTGTAATTAATCTTTATTAGGAGAGGCAGCCTATCATAGCATCCCTCTATGATCACATGTTATCCTGAGCCTATAATAAATGCAAGGGCACACAAGCCAATCATATCTTGCATAATAGGTCACATGTATTTAAACAGCCAATTAAATAATTTATAGTCCAAAAGTAAAGAAATACAGAGATAGATACAAGAAGAGAGAGAAAGAAGAGAGAAGAAAATCATGGAACTGGAACCAGTATAAGATGAGAGATGCAATCTCCGTCATGGATTATAAAAACACAGTTAATGATTGTAATTGTTACATATAATACAAATGCATATATGTTCATATACCTATATATTATATAAGAAACTAAGGTAAGTAATGTAAAAAGTGTGTATATATGCAAATTGCATAGAGCATCCATCCTATGTGTACACTATATATGAAAAATAAAAATATATGAAAATGTATAAATAAAATAAGATATATTTAATAAAAAATATAAAAAAGTGCTAATGCCAAATCATACTAGTATATATGAAATCCATGTGTATATTATTACAACACTGAAAAATAATAAATACATATAATAAAGAGAGGGCGAAGAAACACTTATTTTATTTAGTGATATGTGAGCTAATAAGAAAAGTGTGTGCAAAATATTATAATAATAATAATAAAAAAAAAGAGTGATGAAGAGCAAAAGTGGCGACAATGTGAAATAAAGATGAAGATAAAAAATCCTCAAATAAATCGTGCCAAAATAAAACACATGTGAGAAATATGTATGTAAGAAAATAAATATGTATACATACAAAATGATGAAATATAATGGTGAAAGTACATAAATGTGTTAAAACTCTTGAATATATGTGAATACTATGAAATGCATTTCAGTGAAAATATTAGGTGAAAAAGAAAAAAGAATGTGTATCCCTGTCCTATAATATAAATTTCCCAAAATAATAAATAATTTTTATAGCTATGTAATAATTAGAGAAATGGTAAATAACTATTCCATTCATTTAAACCATTGGGATGCATGCTTTTGTTCAAAAAAATCATTTTGTCTCATATTTTAACAGTTCATTATCCAAATCTCCTCTTCTTCCCAGTTGAATCTGTTTCATACCAAATGCTCGAAAGCCTTTCGGACTTCCTTCATGAAACTTCAAAAAATGATAGGCTACAGGAGATAATGTGATGTCAGTAGGGAGCTTCCTGCTCTATAGAGCAGGAAGCTATCTGTGGCTTGCGGTAGACGAGAACCTACCGCAAGGGTCTCTTCGCAAGCCCCGATGGTCGCGATGGGGCACTTCTGGCATGATGTGAACTTGGTACACTGTGGCATAATGTGAACAGAAGGCACTATGTGGCATAATGTCAACTGGGGACACTACAATGTGGCATAATATGAACTGGAGGCATTGTATTGCATGTGAATTATGGGGCCTAAAGTTAACCAAGGCACTACTGTGTGGCATAAAATAAACTAGGACTAGTTAGGGACATTGGGGGGCCCTTCAAAATTTTACTGTAGGGCCAATAAAGCTTCAGTTATCACTCTCATATCAATAGCTCTATTCCTGGACATCCCTCTTAATTTATGATTGCCGTCACCTGTGGTGAAACACCTTTCTTATCAATTAACTTGTTCAACACAGGTAACAACAATCATAAATTAAGAGGGAAGTCCAGTAACAGATCATTTTGTCCCTCCTGGAGCATGCTGGGAAGTATGCTGATGATATAGTGACAGAATCTTGTATTCCGCATATACAGGTCATCTTTATTGATAATAACATTGATAACAACATTACTTAAATATTAATTTATAATAATAATATAATATAATAAATGCTGAAACAGAGGAAAATAAATGGCTGCTTAGGTGCTGAAACTATCAGCACTCGGGAGTGGCTATACTAGCAGTCAACAAAATGGGGTGTGCAAATCCCCAATATACCTATAGAAAAAGACAAGAATATGTAGTGCTCAGTATAGTCAGTCTCTGTGTGTGAAACAATAGTAATAATGTCCTAAAATCAACCAGTATAGTAAGACTAAAATAAAATATTTAATACAACAGTAAATCAGGGCATATAAAAAACATTCCCAGGATTGACACTGTAGATCTCTATATATCTTCTTCCTAACAGTACATAACTATCAAAAGTGCTATAAAGTTTTATCTGTGGACCCCGGGTACACTTGCATTGGTTACCAAACTTCCCCTGCTCTCCAGTAATGGCATACTTACCACTAAGCCCATTACTGCTAACTGATTTGGTGGTAGATGAACATAATAGTAAAATACACATTGACTTAACTTATTTTTTAATTGGGTTGACTACGTTTGTCAGTGTCTTCATTTATATGCTGTAAAATTTGTAATTCCATTATACATTGTTTCTGAAGAACAACCTAATGTGCACACTATAATTAGTTAACTGCAAAATGAACTATTTATGGTCTGATCTATTCCTTTAAATCAACGTTTTATATCTCACTATCAAAGGATACTGGATGATTAAGGCATCAGTATTTTTTTTTATAAACACTGGGAACTATTACAGTGTGTTATGACATCAATGTCTTGTTCCACTTGTAAGATATTTTCTGTGGACTATGCTCTTTTAATTAATAGTACCTAAATACCTGCATAAACCTGCATACACAGAAGTCTAGAAAATACAGTATTTGGCAGGTTTTATGTTGTCCATTTTCAAAATCTTTAAGTCACAGCAATTGCTATTTAGAATCTCCAAATTTTCTTGGGGCATATACAAAATGTAGTGAATGGCCTCTGTATTAAAAGAGACCCTCACAGTTCTGCTAATCAGGGTCAGGGGTGGATATTCATGTAGAACCAACTTTGAAAATAGTACTTTAAGGTTTTTGGGATGTTGGGGCAATAAACATGCCTCTCTCCAACAAACAGAACTGTGAGGTTACTGTGCTTGCATCTGCACAGGATTATTCTCCAGGTTAAAAGCTGAAAAAAGCTTTTATTTGTGGCAGTGACTCTATTATCCCAGAGGAAGAATCCATATAGGGCCTGATTTAGATGTGGACACTAATGTCATTGCACCAGCAATTTCTCATGGATTGCAATTGCGAAAATATGCTAATGAGCAACTCCCTGTCCAGTGCTTAGAGACGCTCACTGAAGGCATCTCACATCCGCCGCTCATACACAAAACCAGAAACATCGAACACAGATCAGACGGCTATCAGTCTTCTGAGTAAGACTAAGCTGTTGCAGATATAGCGGGGCTCTAGGCACACAGAGGGCTCTCCTGCTGCGATTAGGAACCCAGTGGCTGATTTATGGACGCCCTGCAAACAGTGTTTAAATCCTTCCAACACGCCTGTGTTTTTATAACCACCCCGTTACCGCCTCCAAACACTGATTACCTGTTTCTCACTTTGCAAATTACCCCTCTATGTGAGCATAATCATAAAACAATTGCTGTGTGCGCAGTGCAGCTTTCACGTATGTTCAATGGATAACAATCGCTCAATCTGTGTAAATGTTGGAATTGCAGCCACATCTGAATCAGTCCCATAGTTCCTTAATTTAATTGAAAGGGTTTCACATATGGGATTTATTTTTTCATTGTTAATGAAAGCAACTAGTGTAAACAAAAAATAAATCACTTTAACAGACTGGCTATTACAGTCATGTAATATCCAGGGAATAACTGGAGTGCTTTTATTAACTAAGTAATTCCATTTTAGGGGGCAATACAATTCCTAGCTATGGGCCTGATTCACTAGGCAACACGACTGTGAATGCAATAGCGATTAAGCACGCAGATAGTATATTAATTCATTATGATCGCAATACCACCGCAGCACTACATAAGGATGCCTACTTTACCTTACACACATCCGTAATGTTTAGCAAAACTGCAAAACCATCAGTACAGTCGAGTACCATCGCCAGGGGCGGATTGGGATGGAAAACCAGCCTGGGAAATTTATGGAAGCAGCCCTAATAGGTGCGGGGTCTGTTGAGGAGGTGGGGTCTGTCTAGGGGGCCGGGATCCCTTCTCATAGGGTCTGATTCTGAGATGGACACAGTAGCAGCTGTCCTTGTGTCTTTTGCTGCAGTTGCGTCTGCGACTTTAGGCTATAAACACTACAATGGCCTTCCCTGGTGTATAGCCATGCGTTTGAATATGCAAGTGCTGAGATGCCAACTGTCAGTGTCTGAGGGGTCTATGTACTAATAATCGCGGTACTGCCGCGATTGTTATCGGTTCAACTCGCATGGGGATATTTTCATCTTTAATGAAAATATCGCCGCTATGTACCAAGGGGAGCTCGCAGGGACAGAGGTTGTGGTAACCACTGTCCCTGCAAGTGGTATCACCAGCAAATTATAGAAGAATTCACATTTGTGAAAGACTTCACCGGGGGACGCTGGCACAGCGTAAGCTTCCAGAGCTCCTGCCCCTGGAGCCCCCATTGGCTTACAGTAGTTTACACCATCTGAAGATGGTATAAACTACCGGGGCTAAACTCTGAATAGCATCACTTTTTGGAGTTCAGTACATAGGGGTCAGATCGTAGTCCCCATTGATAATAATGAGGACTGCGATCTGCAGCGCTAATTAGGAGATTTCTGTGAAATCATCTGCATTGTGCTTTTAGTACAATACAAAAAATTATGCAGAAACTGCAGTTTTTGCATAATATTATGTATCAAACAGCTTGATACATAGGCCCCTAAGTCTTTAGACAACCTCCTGTAACTACCTAGGAATACCAAACACATTTCTAATACACTTCTTGGTGCATGCGTCTAAATCCGCACTGCAACTCAGACCCATGCGCAGATGACAAACAATGCACAAGAAAAAAAATTAAACACTTTGGCCCCCACAGGAAAAAAAAACACATTAGCCTCCACAGGAAAAAAACAAAACACATTGCCCCCACAAGAAATACATAAAAACACATTAGCCTCAACAATAAAAAAATAAAATACACACCGGCCCCCGCAGAATAAAGCAAATACATTGGCCCCCACAAGAAACAAAAACACATGGGCCCGCACAAAGAAGAATAAGACACAATGGTCCAAACTGGATAAACAAACACTGGACCCTACCAAAATGGTAAGGTCTAGATGCCCTTCATGGAGAGGACCCTGACATCATCAGTTACTGTCCAATGTACAGTAATTCCCTACTATCCCTACTGTTCCCTACTATCCACTATCCAAAATGGTAAGGTCTAGATGCCCTTCATGGAGAGGACCCTGACATCATCAGTTACTGTCCAATGTACAGTAATTCCCTACTATCCATGTGGACATAGAGGGAGAATATAAATCTGTGGCGAGCGAAGCGAGCCACCATGTCAAAAGCGAGGCGAGCAAACTGAGCCCACGAGGGGACACATTTCTTTGTTTGGTGGCCTTTATGTGTATGGGACCGCACTTCCGCCCTCACCTCACGTCACTTCCAAGTCATTACAATGAAGGAGAAGTAAACTACAAGGAAGAAAAATAAATTGACCCCCGACTCGTTAAAAAAACCCATTGGCCCCCACAGGAATAAAAAACACATTGGCCCCTGCAGGAAAAAAACACATTGGCCCCTGCAGGAAAAAAATAAAAATACAGATCAGGTGTAAGCTTGGAGTAGTAGTAGTGTGGGGACAGGCAGGGAGTAGTAGTGTGGGGACATGCAGGGAGTAGTAGTAGTGTGGGGCATGAAGTAGTAGTAGTGCGGGGCAGGCTTGGTGTAGTAGTGTGGGGCAGACAGGGAGTAGTAGTACTGGGGGCAGACAGGGAGTAGTAGCTGTAGTGTGGGGCAGGCAGGGAGTAGTAGTTGTAGTGTGGGGCAGGCAGGGAGTAGTAGTAGTGGAGGCATACAGGGAGTAGTAGTAGTTGGGGCAGACAGGGAGTAGTAGTAGTGTGGGGCAGGTGGGAAGTAGTAGTACTGTGGGGCAGGAAGTAGTAGTAGTGTGGGGCAGGCGGGGAGTATTAGTAGTGTGGGGCAGGAAGTAGTAGTAGTGGGGGCAGAAAGGAAGTAGTAATAGTGTGGGGTAGGCAGGGAGTAGTAGTAGTGTTGGACAGTCAGGGAGTAGCAGTAGTGTGGGGCAGTCAGGGAGTAGCAGTAGTGTGGGGCAGTCAGGGAGTAGTAGTAGTGTGGGGCAGTCAGGGAGTATCAGTAGTGTGGAGCAGTCAGGGAGTAGCAGTAGTGTGGGGCAGTCAGGGAACAGTAGTAGTGTGAGGCAGTCAGGGAGTAGCAGTAGTGTGGGGCAGTCAGGGAGTAGTAGTAGTGTGGGGCAGGGAGTAGTAGTATTACAAAACAGGCGACAGAAATGGAGTAATAATGTAATGCAGGGCAGGATGGGAGTAGTTGTGGGAAGCTGGTAGGATAGGAGTAGGTCACCTCAGCTCATGGGTCCTCCTGGCCACCGTCCCTTTCTTTGCCCTGACGGCTGCTTCACACAGCCAGAGTGAGCCTCCATAACCTGCACCGCTCCTCCAGCTGCCATACGGGTCCTGCTGTCTACTCCTCCATCCCAGGCAGACTGACCACTGCATACACCCCACCCCCCTGCATGGTCCCACCCCCTGGCTCATCTCCCGCAGCCTTGCTCTGACATCCCACGGAGCTGACGGTCGGCAGAGGAGGATAAGTGTGTGAGTGAGGGAGGGAGGGAACACCGGCACCACACAGTCATTGTGGTGCCTGGAGCTTCAGGTTTGCCTTCCATAGCGAAACGTAAACCCCGGAAGCACTGCAGCCGGCAGTCAGTGCCAGCCCTGCCCAGCCCGACTGGCAGAATCGGCCAGCATAGCAAAGGGGTTTAGGGTTCGGCCCAGCGGGAACTATCCCGCTGTCCCGGCGGCCCAATCCGCCCCTGACCATCGCAGCCTCACGCACACTTGCACAAGCCCTGACCTTACTCAGGAATTGCTAACTTCCACGCATGCTTTCAGGCCTTAGGCTGCATAGGGTATCGCAGTGAATAATTTATGCATGCCCCTGCGACGGCGTTCCACTGCACTGGCACGCCTGCGTTTGGCCGACCACCCCATGTCACCACCCACAAATGACACTTCCTGTCAATCACTCTGCGATGGGTCTGCGTAGCCACTGTGATTGCAGTCCCAATCGCAGTGGCCGGTACGCACAGGCGCACTTAGAAGCATGCGCAGTACTCACAATCGGCCGATTGCATGCGTATTAGCAACTGCGTTCCTTGCTGAATCGGAACCTATGTGCGCAGAGTCCTTCTGTAGTGTACAGGAGAGGGCACACTGCAACCAATATATTCTCTCATTTTTCCTCACACCCCATAGAGGTGCCCAAGAAAATTAGCAAAATGCCAAAATGCCTACTATATTAAATGGTAATGTGCGCAACCATGGTACATATGGCCTGATTCAGACCCGCTCGCAAGTGCTATGCACTCGCAAGCGGGTCAATGTTAGGCCACTGTGCATGTGCACCCCCGAGCCGGCTCCGACGTGCGCATGCGCGAGACCCGACTAGCGATGCGCGCTCCGTTGCTCTGGGTCTCGCACCAAAATGGGGCGGCTATAGATTTTGATCGACAGCTCGCATCGTTTTGGAGGCGTGGTGTGGCTTCACAAACGGAGGCGTTCCCATGTGAATGCCTGCCGTTTGTCGGCGGCCCCACTGATATCACCAGTGATGTCAGTGGGAGAGCTTCCAGCTCTATTAGAGCCAGAATCTCTCTGGGGCTTGTGGCCACGAGACCCTACCACAAGGGTCTCGTCGCAAGCCCGATGGTCGTGATGGTCTTGACCATCGTGACCATCATCCTGGCCACTTGCAATAGTTGTGGGCGGTCACCTAAAGCTATGTGAGCGGCAAGGAGGCCGCTCCAAAAAAACAAACAAAAAAAAACGCCTTGATTCAGAGCGAGCTCCATAGTCCATAACTGAATATGCCCAATAGTATATTACAGTGTATTTCTTCAGGTAGTCATTTTTTTTACAAGGGAGGTCCTCCTCTAAAACAGTGGGTAAGAGTTGGAGAATAGCTTTACAGGAATTACTTTGTGGAGTGGTTTGTTCATACTTAGGGGCAAGGCCAGTGGTATCACAGTAGCTCAATTAACTGGATTTTTTAAGTGTATCAAATTTCATTAGATCACTGCTCCAAGAGGGATGCGGTCATAATCCCGACCAATCCCGAGCGCCGGCATTCCATTCCCAGCCCCTCAAAGAAGTATGTAGAGAAAACGTCAGCTGTCTGTAATGGAGTTTGGAGTTTCAATTTTGGGGTTTAGAGATATTTTCACATTTAAAAAAAGAGAATATGTTAAAAAAATGCATATATGAGTTTCTTCTGATTCCTAAATTATGCTGATTCTGTGAATATGACAATACAACAAAAACTAGTTAATGCTCCAAATGTGAATTTATACTGTAATGTGTGTATTCATATAACATATGAGACCATATAAATAATCTTAGATATACATACAAAAAGAAACACATCAATATTTAATAATCATTTAACTGTCAAAAAGTCCTAAAGGTTTTCACATACTAATAGAAGAACTGAGAGAGGAGAATGCAGGGTGGGTTAAGTAAGTGCATATACAGTGCTTCTACTGAGAGTGACATAAAGCAGAGCTCTGATGATTACCTTAGTTTAGCAGTAGGCAATGATTTTTTTTGTTTTTACATATAAAATCACTTACAATGTTCCAAAAACGTTCATTTCCGGCTATAAACCCAATCAAATAAAGAACACACACAAACGCATAAATCATAAAAAACTTAGAGATTGACTAGTTGTTTATTCAGCTGTAAATTTGTAGATTAAAATGTATGTTAAATAATTGGGGCTTTACGTGAAATGAGGCTTTAGCGTTCAACATCCGTTCTCAATCATATGGTGTCTGTTTCATGTCCACTTGGAATTCCAGTGGTTCCTTGTTGAGTACTCAGGAATGGTTGAGTATAGGTTTGTAGTGTGGAGTAAATTACTAGTCATTTGCTTTTCATGTATAATAGGTTAAAAAATAAAACTATCAAATCATATTATACCAGTGATTATTCATCTAACTGCTGTATTGGATACGTAAATGAAAATCGTATTATGTCTCTGTTTCTGATGACAGTAGTAGGCAATGCATTTATATTTGGTAACACTTATGTATGCATGTATGTCTCTCTCCAGGGCCGCAACTAGGGGGGGGGAGCTAGAGGTGCACGTGCACCGGGAGCCTGAATGCAGGAGGTGAAAGAGGGATGACTCACGGTGGCTTGTGGGGCTGGAAAGTCAGAAAACGGCCTTCCAAAAATGGCCGCCGCCAAGGAGAAGACAGATGCTAGATGTCCTTACTGCACCTCTAGTGTCTGTTAGGCCAGCGCAAGTGCCGGGAGAAGATTCTGAAAGCTGCATCTTCTCCCGTGAAACCGCCTGGCAACGAGCATAAACCCCATGGCAACGAGCATGTAAACCCTGGCAATGAGCATAAACCCCATAGCAACAAGCATGAATCCCCCTGGCAACGAGCATGAAACCCCCTGGCAACGAGCATAAACCCCCTGGCAATGAGCAGGTAATTTTAAAGTAATTAGAAGCCTTACTGTGGGGCATAAAAATGGTGTCGGGCAAATCTGCAAGTGGCACTTTGGTAATAGGCATTACAGTGTGTGGCATAATATGTAATGGACATTATTGTGTGTGGAAAAATGTAAGTCACTATACCAGGGACGTTTGACTAGTGCACTGCCTTATGGAGGAGCAAGGACAAAATCCAGGTACGGGAAGGGAGGGGGCGCAAAATTGCTACCTTGCACTGGGTGACAGATATCCTAGTTTCGGCCCTGCTCGCTCTATACAGTATACACATGTCTATGTCAATGAGACACCTATTTCAGTTGTGTCTCTTGCACCTAACTGGTGATGATAATGATGACGGCTGCTCTCTCAAATGGAAATAGTGGGAAGGTGCGAAGTGTATGCTTTAGAAAGTGCATATAGTAAGTAACGGTAGCATTCTGTTTGCAATACTTTCACAATCAGAATACAGCTACATTCGTACTTTTGGACCTTTGTGCACTTCAGAATCAGGCATATAATGCTCAGGGTCAGTATATTATTTAGACAGTTACAATGTCAACAACATGTTGACATGTGACTCTTGGCATGGTCATCATGTCAGCATTGAACATGTCGACTTGTTAATGATGTCAACATTCAGCATATTGACAAATATGTTATGTCCAAGTTGTTATGATGTTGACATGCAGGTTTTCTTTTCCTTCTGTCTGTCACGCTGGGAGGCGGGTTTCTGAAAGCTGAGGCTTGAGGCTGCGGGAGGAAATGGAGGCGAGGGGCCTGAATGTATGACCTCCGCATCCACGGGTCTTGGTCGTTGGCGAGACCTAGTCAAAGGTGCGGAATCTAACCCACGAGATGGTGTTCGCCAGAGACCCCACCAATCGGGATATGGGCTGCACCTCGTAAGCAGGTCGCGGTCCTTTGACTAGGTGACCAAAACCTGCAGGAAAAAGGAGAGACGAACACTAGTGTCCCAAAGGGTCGGTGCCAGTAAGAGGCACGTAAGGACAGGGGTGGAACCCCTAGTTCGGGATACTGTACTTGAGGTACAAGGAAGTGTGCACTAGGGACACACTCTACTGGGTTGCCGGTCAGAAGGAGTGCACCACGGTGCAATACTATAGGACGTAGGTAGGGACCACAGAGTCCAGTAACGAGGTGGGTCGTGGTGCTGGAGCCAGCCAGAGAGGATGACACTGGAGAGGTGGGTACGTATAATTACACTCAGGCTGTGATGGTAAAGCACTGGTGGAATGGAGGTATACTGCACACAGGCGAGGTGGTAACACACTGATGAGATGAACGATATAACTGCGCACAGGCTGAGGTGGTAAAGCACTGGTGAGGTAGACGATATACCTGCACACAGGCTGAGGTGGTAAAGCACTGGTGAGGTAGACGATATAGCTGCACACAGGCTGAGGTGGTAACGCACTGGTGAGGTAGACGATATAGCTGCTCACAGGCTGAGGTGGTCAAGCACTGGTGAGATGGACGATATAGCTGCACACAGGATGAGGTGGTAAAGCACTGGTGAGGTAGACGATATAGCTGCACACAGGCTGAGGTGGAAAAGCACTGGTGAGATGGACGATATAGCTGCACACAGGGATAGATCACTGGAAACAAGGGAACCTGGAATGAGAGACCACTAGTAACACTAGCAGCGACAATGGTTGTTCAGGCAACTACCTGATACACAGGAGCCGGATGTATACCCCTGGAAGCCCACTGATTGGTCCACAGCATCAGCTGACCGGCCAGACTGTCAGGGAAGGAAGGCTAGTCAGAGAAGGAAGTGTCATGGTGGCGCCCGTGACGGAGACTCCGATTCCCGCGCAACAGGCTGCCCAACACACCAGCATCAGGGAGAATGCTCAGCACCTCCCACGTCGCCGCACCAGCCGCCCGACTGCCCGGGAAGTCAGAGGAAGCCGGCGGGACGGTAAGGGACGGCCGATCCCCGGCTGAACTATGGCACTGTCTCTATCACTAACCGTAATGCTAACCCTAATTGAGAATGTTGACATCTTAACTGCCAACATACTGTAGCAACTGCATACCTAATACACTACTATGTTGCCCATAGCAACCAGATTCTACTTAACATTTAACTAGCACCTTCTAGAAGACAATAGCTAGAATCTGATTGGCTACTATTCACAACATCTCCACTTCTAAAAACTCTCACTTTAGTAAATGTACCCCTTTGTCTGTAGAAGGAATGGATTGTAGAACCCACAATGCTCCTAGTCAACAATGGACACCCAGTGAGGAGTTGGTTTGAGTTTTTCTGTGATGGCCATGCCTAGAGTATAAATGTATATTTTATGCTTTAGTTACATCATGCAGCACATCTGTTATATTATACTACTAAGAAAGTGTTTTTGTAATATTTGTCACAATATTTCACACTTCATTACTGATGGCAAGATTACACCAATTACACCTGTATTGCTTTGTTAAATTTATCAGTACACATCTCATACAGAGTAGGCTGTGCATACTAATGTATTCCTTTTCATGTATGGTTTGTTTGCTTTTTGCTGTGGTGGAAATAAAAAGATTGGAATTAACAAAAGATTGCACATGTATTTACCTTTTTATCACATAAGTGATCTCTTACTAAAGGAGCATTGTGGTTACTTTGCATTAGAAAGTTTCAAAGCTTTTCTAACTAGAGTTAAATTGTATCACCCACAGAATGTTTCAGTTAAACCTACCGAAATACTTGATTGCTTGGAACTTAAAATCTCTGTGTACGGTTTTTTTCAGCAGTTTGGGGCTTCAAACATAAAATATGAAAAATATTACATTTATAAATTACAATATCACTCGCTGTTTCTATATCAGTTTTACTGGTTTATTTACGAGCAGTGAAAAATGTGGAGAAGTTGCCCATAGTACCCAATCAGCTGATTGGTTGTTATGGGCAACTTCTCCACTGGTCCACTCCTCCACTCTTTTCACTGCTTGATACATAAACCCCTTAGTCTCAGAGCAATTGAAAAAAGAGGGGACAATTGGTGAGACTGTGCATATCACATGATGGCAACAGATACATTTTCTTGTGTCTGATTTTTAGTTATTTGTGGATTAAAGCTTTCCCAATCAAAGACTCTAAACCAGTGGTATGGGAACAGGGGTAAATTACCCCACATGGGGTAAAAATGAAATTCCTGGGGGCAATGGACGGACAGCCAGGCATGCATATGAATCATTCTATAATATATAATGATTCATATGCATGCCCAGTTGTGCCGCAGGGAGGCTCTAAGCCAGACGCCCGCTGAGATGTTATTACCAGCGGGCGCCCGGCTCCTTCCCTGCAGCGCCGCATTAGCCACAGGCTGGAGTTCTCTTCTGAACTCCAGTTTCCGTCTGTCGTCATGCGCACTATGGGAGAGACGTCATGACGTCTTTCCCATAGTTCCGAGCAGGCAGCCGGGCGGACAGGACGGCGGCGGATGCAGGAGCAGAGATTAAGGTGTTTTTTTTGTACAAGCGGCACTACAGGGGCATTATATGGGGGAACTACTACAGGGGCATTATACGGGGGCACTACTACAGGGGCATAACTATGGGGGCACTACTACAGGGGCATAACTATGGGGGCACTACTACAGGGGCATAACTATGGGAGCACTACTACAGGGACATTATATGGGGGCACTACTATATGATTTCCTTCCTTTCAAATCGAGGGGGTAACGTCGGCATATCTAAATATATTTTGGGGTAAAAGCTAAAAAAGTTCCCTGACCCCTGCTCTAAACCTATATATTGCAACAAAATACCAAATAAATGTGCTTGTCATCTGTTAGTTAGATCTATAGGGGAGACAGATCTATATGAATATTTGAATAAATCAGCCACAAAAAGTACAGGACTCTCCTATACTATTAATCTTCTTGAAGTCTTTGTGTTAACAGTGCAATGACTGACAGCATGAGTAGAGGAAGTTCCTGTATTCATACTCTAGTCATGCAGTCAGTCACAGCACTGGTAGTATAATGCGTAATGATGGATGTACAATTAAAGAGGCAGATTCTTGCCAGACTTTCTGAAAATGAGATGAGAGAGTAGTTAAGCACAGGAGGGTTTTTTTTGCAACAGGTAATAATACAATTAGGGGTCTATTTACTAAGCTGTTCAGAGACAAATTGAACGGTGATAAGGTACCAGCCAATCTGCTCCTAACTGCCATTTTTCAAACACAGCCTGTGACATGGCAGTTAGGAGCTGATTGACTGGTACCTTATCACCGTTCACTTTATCTCCTAACACAGATTAGTAAATAGACCCCTTAGTCTTTTAGAAATGTCAATATTCTTTCTCTTTTCTCCACTAGTACAAAAACTGGTATGTGCCTTTAGACAATTTAAAAATCCTTAAGTTGACAAACATAGAAGCCACAATGATTTATACTGCATGCAACAGTTATTAGCTATATTATGGGGAACATTACGTATTTTTGTATTTGAACACTAAACTTACACAAACTCTTAGGTATAGTAAGGAGTATATTAACTAAAGTGTGGGTTTTATTAAGTGGAGTTGTTGCCTATAGTACCCAATCAGATTCTAGCTATTATCTTCAAGAAGGTGCTAGATAAATAAGTAGAATCAGATTGGTTGCTATGAGCAACATTTTCACTTCTAAAAAAACACAATTTAGTAAATATACCCCTAAGTAACATATTAGGATCATATGACATTAAAAGATTATTAAGCAATGTTTTCCAATATTTTTAAAAGGTTCCATTAAATAAAATATGTTTATTTATGGATCACAGAATATCTACATTTAAGGGCGGCATTCAATTAGTTTCGCACCCGCGATAAAGTTCTGCCTGCCGGACTTTTCGCCTAAATCGCATCTTTTAGCCTCGGAAACGTATTGTACGCGTCCCCGCTATTTGCCATATTCAATTAAAAAAGACGCAAAAACGGTGACACGCAAAGTCAGAACAGGCGGAAAGTGGTGTCAGAATCGGGGAAATCAGCCTGAACGCCCCAAAAAGATGCAGAAACATTGGGGATAATGTAATAGTGCCCAAATAATCCTAATAAAACTGTTTGGGGTACTTAAGTTGGTACAATTGCCTCTAATTAGCGTCTTTGCACAAGTGGTGAAGAATGGCATAAAGCAGTATTTTTGGGAGAAAATAAGTAGTCCTGGCAAATTCGGGGTACCTGAAAATGGGTGCTAGCATCTTTTACTGTCTCTAAAGTGAAGGTTTAATGTAAGTGAAATTCCTCCCTCATAAAAGCACCTGCAATCCCAAAAACACTTGACCCCTTCTTAGAGCACCCCCAGAACCTTATTTAGCTAGTTTGCGAACTTGTCCCCCTACTTTGTCCTTTTTCGCACCCAAAATTAAAGTACTTTTTTGGGGTGTTCTTAAAGTTTTTTCAAGAATTTTTTGACGCAGTTGTCCTTTCGGGGGGCTGTCCCTAGGGTTCTGAATGGTTTCCCCACCTTTGCACCCCAAAATAAAAATGTTGCACTTTTTTTCACCTACTATTCAGAGGCGAATCTTTTTCACCTATTACATTGATTGCGCTCGCGAAAAGCGGGTGGAATTGAATACGGAGATAAATTTCCGACAGGCAAAAAGATGCAATTGGCGATACTTTTTTGCGGATCTCGGCTTTTCTCTTCTAATTGAATACGGCCCTTACTTTTATAAGAACAGTTTATCAAATGAAAGCCAATGTATAACAAACCATACAAGAAAGAGAAAAAAAACACACTGGAGCTATTTTAACATCATGATTTTGTTTTTCATAAACTGTGTCAGTAATGTAATCAAGCACATGGTGATATTGCTGGCTGAATGCTGAGTGAAGGTTTTCTTTCTCATACTAAGAAATGCTAAGCTCTCCATTTACTTTTCAGAGACATGCAATCAAATCACCTATAAAAAATGTGTCCTGCAGTAAAAATAAAAGGCAGAGTTTATGCAGATCACATCGGAAATAGGCTCCATAGTAACATGAAATATAAACAAGGATTCCCACAGTGGGAGGATTGCTGGAATGTGGAGTAATTGAGGTGACTGTTTGCAGGTTGTGGTGGCCGTTTCCATGGTTATGGACAAGAGTCAAGGGAAATCCTTGTGTGTATAATGTGACGTGGTGCCATTTGCCAACAGCTGTTTACAACTTTATATCTTGCACGCAAGTAGTTACTCAGTCCCTGTGCAAGCATTTTTCTGGTACACACCTTATGTGTGGGAGGTAATCTGTGCCACAGGTAGTGTTTGCTGTTGTACTTTGCACTGTACACCAAGCAACTGGAACCATTCCAGAAATACCACTGAGGTTGACTTTTTTCCATTAACATTTTGTGTCAGATGTCAATTTCTCATTGTGAACTAGTACCTAGAGTAGATACTTAAAAATGTAACAAGTACATTTTTTTCTTATAAAAAATGAAAATTAATTTTAGTTGTTCATGAATGTAATGTATGCTCTGTACCTTTAGTTACTCATTGAAATGAATATAAAGTTGTGTTCCTCTCAGTTATCAAATTTGATTTATATACTAAAATTGGGCAGCTACATATTCTTAAGGGGATCCAGTCAATATGCCAGCCTGTGGGCTGCCAGTGCTTAGAATACCTGCGCCGGAATCCCGACACTTGTCAGAATCTGGGAGCCGGTTAAGTAGCGGGGTTAGTTGGAGGGTAAGCGTGATGGTTACTGGTTAGGATTAGGCACTAGGGGGTGGGTTAAATTTAGGCACTAGGGCGGGGATTAGGTTTAGGGTGTGGGGAGGGGCAGGTTAGGTTTAGGCACTAGGGGGAAGGTTAGGGTTAGACAACAGAGAGGGAAGGTTAGGGAAAGGGAGAGGGGGATGGTTAGGAAACCGACCAACAGGTGTTGGTATCCTAATCCTGTCAGAATGCTGGCATCAGGATTTCGACCGGCGGGATCTCGAGCACCAACATTCCGTACCCAACCCATTTGCCATACATAAGATTGAAATCTGCTTGTATTGAAATGTTTTGTGGGTTACTGCCAATTTACATAAAAACCATTATTCAGATCTAAAACAAAATGTTGCTTTCTCATAGCTCATATCCCTAAATTAAATAATTCATCATATTAGTAAAACAAATTGCTCACCTGCTTGCTCATAACTATTGTTAGTTAAGACACTAGTGACTTCCTGATTTTTACATTGCATATTAAAATGAATGTCCACTATTTTGTGGATTATACTTTCTTCAATCTAACCTGCCTCTGACAACTGCCCCCATGCAGCAGTGGGGAGCGCCATTCTCTATCCACACTGTCAGCTCTAATGGAAAAGTAGGGGATGGATCTATCATGGAGTTGGTTGTCAAGGAAAGGATTAGCTTCAGTCATAGAAAACAGTAAATGGGTGCATCTTCCACTAATTCCAGTCTTTGGTTCACTAGTTCTATTTTCATCAGTTCACACCCTGTGATCTGTTTGGTGTCTATATGGTAATGCCTATATTAATAATGGTTATTCTATACTCTTTTAGGGTGTTTTCATACAATTTTATCTGGGGATATTTAGTTATATATTCTATTCATGTAATTTCCGGGATCACACTTCTCAGCACTCCCACAGTGCTCCCATCACAGTGCTCCCATTGTAGTTATATATACTATCTACTGTAGGTTACTGATCCACTTCACCATAATTTTAGCTGATTCATTATACAGTTATTTAATAATCCACCATGTGTTTTTGTCTTTTTCCACCTTATTTCACTTACTGTCTTATTTCTTAATACTATGTGGATATGTATGGTTTGCTCAGAACAGAGCATGATTTTGCAATGAAATTGAATTAGGCATTTAATTGTATTTAAAAACATTATGTTCATTAGTGTAATTTTCAAAATAAATGTGTACTGTGTAGGGGCATTTAACAAGCAAACTAAAGACAATTGTGCAAAATTCCTGTGTTGCTACATTTCTGGCCACATTTTGTTTAGTTTTCTATATACAGTATATATTAAGGGGGACAATCAATTATAATACTATATATGGGCAGGATAGCCTTGCTTGCTCACACCAATATGGGGTTTTCCATCTGGTAATTAGAAATTACTGCAATGTGCGCAGCCACATTTCGTGCAAGGTCCCGACTGAGCTTTGTTCTTATCTGACTAACCACCGGACAATTACAGGTGTCTAGAATGGATAAAGTAGCATTTTGAGAGGTGAGATTGTAATTTTACAAGTACAGCATTCTGTTATTATCATCTGTTATTTATAACGGTTCCGTAGCCCCATACAAGTGGATAATACTGAGAACAGGATGCATAAGACAAATACAGATGCAAATATGAATGCAAACAAGTACGGTCACATAGAATGACCAGGCCAACATTGCTGTGTGACTGCATGTTATAGCCCACAAATAACCTTTTCAATCTGCCTGGACTAATTTGCTACATGTTGCACTTATCCTCACATATCTAATCTCTATTTCCCTGTAGATCGTGAGAGCAGGGACCTCTTGCCTAGTTTTCTGTCTCTTATTACACAGTGTTGTTTTATTGTAAAGGGCAATTGTAAAGTGCGACAGAATTGTTAAGTGCAACGGAATTTTCTGATGCTACTGTATATATGTAAAATTGTAAATGTTATTATATTACTAATAATAATAATAATAATAATAATAATAGAATATCATGGGTTTCAGTTTCTATGCTTTGCACATGTATTAGAATGTATGTTAGGCCCAGTGTTTAAACTTTCTTGGGCATTATTACTAATGAATAATGAAACTATTTCAGATCTGTTTTCGCACTCAAACTTTTTCGCACTTTTAAAGGATTAAACAGGTTTTGAAGGATAAAGAAAGTGAAAACCAGTATTTCATGTATAAATTAAGATGAAGCAATGATAGTTATCTATATTTATGATTTGTCTCTAGTCCCCCTCGACATTTCCATGGCCCCCTCCCCCATGAAAGAATGCCGTCAGCCCTTGTACAGATGTAAGCAAACTCACTGTGCCAGTATCTTCTGTGCATGTGCAATTTTTCTGGTGATATCTTTGGAATATGGCATTGGTGCCATTCGTATTTCCTGAGATCTTGCCACAAATGTGGCACATGTTTAGATGACTCTGGCATGGTGCTAGACACTTTGCTATCCTCTGCATATACATGTATGCTATTTCCATTTGTCCAAGGGGAAGGGGGCCCTCTTGTCATTCCACGTTCCTCCCCTGCATTTATCAAACTCTAACTGATCTGCATACTCACAGCCCTATGCATACTCTCAGCTCATATCTCACTCTGCAAATCTCCTCATAGGGCTTTATAAGCAGCTGATGCAGTCCCTAGAAGCTGGTGATTTGCCCATGTGTGGTCCCACCACCGCATATGTGCATGCACCAGTCCCTGTGTCTGCCAGATCAATTGTGCATAACCCGATTTTCTGGGACTACAGTCTCCTCCTCTCCTCCGACCCGCAATGCAGCCATCGGCAGTATCGGCAGCGGCAGACTCCCTCATCTAAGAAGGTAGGAGCCGCTACTTGGTTTGACCTATGTTTAAAATTGCAATAAGAGAGCACTGTACTGAATAGGACTGGAAGGAATGTGTCCACCTATGCGGTACTCTGAAGCAGCTGACCACACACGATAAGCACAGTCCAGATACATGGAGACATCTAGACATGCATGTTGTGTTTTACCCACCATTAGCACAGGACAGGTTGTTTCCTAACATTCTTTATAGAAAGTACTGCAATATGGCATGGAATGATAGGAAAATTACTAAAATTTTGTTATTGGACTTTCAAAATAAAATGTGATTTTTTTTTTAACACACTTAGGGTGGTATCCAATTAGCCCAGAACATTGTTTGGGTGCTAACAGATGCTGCGATCAGCAAAAAATGGGGATTTTTCACCGATTATCCCCTTTTATTGGCAATGTTTTTTTCACCCTATCCTATTATTTTGGTCGAAATAATAGGATAATTCTCGCGAAAACACATAGGACCCATGATAAGCTCGAGGACCTATGTGTTCTCACCATTTAGGGGGTGAAACAACTGCACTTATTGTGGATTATTTTTAGGGACACATCAGGTCCCGAAAAATATCCACAATAAGTGCTGGTGTCGGACGGCACTTCGGGGCTAATTGGATAGCCCCACCGCTATTAATTAGCAACGCTACTTTAGCGCTGCTAATTGTATACCCCCCTAAATTTGTAAATTAGTTTTCCTTTTAATAATCATTAATGAAAGAGATATATATGTATAATGTATGGAAAGACAGAAAAGTGCCAAAACAGAAATAGTTAAAAAAAAATACACATTGGTGCATGTACCTTATGGATTAAGCTTTTAAATAAGTTAAAGGATTTTCTTTCCTATCAGAGATAAAGTATAATTATGTGATTATAAAACTTCTGTTGCTGTTTAGTTTTGTTTCTGTTTTTAACTTTTCTCTGTCTTACTGTCTAGAAGAGGATACATTGTGCCCACAAGGGGAGAAATTTCTGTAATGATGACATAAAAGATCTATGAAAAACCCATGTAATATTCTGAGAGCTAATTTGAAAAAAAATAGCAATACTTTCATCTTAGAGAGAGAGACTTCTGCCCAAATGTCAACCACAAATATGAGACTCTTCAAACATCTTTAAGAGAATAGGAATGAATAGCCGGCTGAATAGCTGCTGATTCAAATACCGACGTTGGAAGCCCGAATGTTACAGAATCTCGACAGGGGCATATAAATACCCTAACCCTCCCCTCTCCCCCCCATTCCTAACTCTCCCTTAGTGGTGCCTAACCCTAATCTCTCAGGGGGGATGCCTAACCTTAACCTACCCCGGTGGTGCCTAACCCTAACCCCCTCTTCCTGTACCCTAAACTTAGCACTCCCAGGGGGGTACCTAACCCTTACCTCCCCTTCCTGTAGCCTAACCCTAACCCTCCCTGGGAGTGCCTAACCCTAATCTCTCCCCAGGGTGCCTAATCCTAACCCCCCCATTCCCGGGTAACCGCGCATACTTACCACCATCCGGACGTTCGGGATTCTGGGTGCCGATGCCGGTATCCCAATGTCCTTCGGGATATCAGCGTCGGCATTATGCCGGGCCGCAGGATTCCGGTGTCGAAATTTCGACTGCTAGCATCCCGTCTACCGACATATAAACTGCATCCCCACATGGAGAACTATTTACTAACACTACTGAGAGGATCAAATAAGGCTTGATACACAATGACATATTATGTAGGTCAGTGTAGGCATTGAGCTCCAGTACCAATTTTCAACACTGCATTTGCATATGACAATACACACAGTTTGATAGCAGTGATCTTCAAACTGCATTTTCCATTATGTTCAATAATGGTGCCATCGATTTCCAGATTCCTATCAGATGTCATGATAATTATTTTTGGTATACATGCTGCAATAACAGACAGATGACCTGTATCAATTACAAAATTGCAGTGTGTGACTCTCATAATTTGCGCTAGACAGATAAAAGCTAATTGCTGACACTTTTTGTCTTTGAGATTTCTAAAGATTTTCAAAATAATTTTAAGGAAATTTCTCCAGGGACACAATAAATCTAGAGCTTAGAAGCTTCTGAGAATAGAATAAAACACAGGCAAATCCTAAATGTCACCAAGGGTGAGACTGGGTAATATACTTACACAGAGCCGTAACTAGACTTTTTGGTACCCTGTGCCAGAAAGAACATTGGCTCCCCCCTCATTTTTCAAAGGGACATAATGCACCCAAAAAATGGCCATGGCCTCATGGGGAAGGGCCAGGGAAGAGATAGGAGAGGCCAGGAGATGCTGGAGATGAAATAAGAGGAAGCTACAAGCAAGAATGATAATAAACAGAAATTTGACAGGCCCAAACAGCGCCCCCTGCCCTGTGGTGCCCTGTGCGATGGCATCGGCCGCACTACCCTAGCTACTGCCCTGTACTTACAGTAGAGATGTGCGTAGACCCCTGTGTTTTGGGTCTACTGTAAATCATCATTGTGTTTTGGTTTTGGCAAAATAGTCCACAAATGTTTTGGCTCGTTTTCAGTTTAATTATTTCAAATGTATAAAAACAGCTAAAATCATCTAACTTGAACCTGTTTTTTCCTATATTATTAGCATCACTACTGTAACTCATTTCCAGTCATTTCCACTCAATTTTGACCACCCCACAGCACCTGAAATCATAAGTGAGGGTCTTAAATGCAATCCAAAACACACAATATCCATTTTTTAGATCCAAGTTCCGAACTTGGAGAAAAGACCCGAGCTAGGATTCAGTTCTACCCAGAACCCTAAAGTGATCTAAGCCGAATTTGGTTCAACTCGGAACCCCAAAGTTCGGGAGTGTTCAGTTTCCAACAAAACCAAACCGCTCATCTCTAATTTATAGCAGCTCACTATGGTGGTAATGTAAAGCTACGCCACTGTATGCACAGCTGAACGTTCGCCAAATTCTGGCCCGTATGGCTGGTGTGTCTACGTTACTATCTCCTGGATTAAGTTTAGTAACTAAAATTTATAATTACAACCTTTTCTGCACTTACTCTGCACAGGACAATATTTAACTAAACATTTAGAATAGTGTAATATATAATGTGTTTTACTAACTAATTTGTACCCAAGTCCATATTTGGTAAATTTGTTAGCAAAAATAAAGTTCAGTATTTATTAAAATAATACATTATAGGTCACATAATTATGAAACAGATCACAAATAATTAAGAACTCCTAGTTTAGATCATTCCTACATTCCATTCCTGTTTGTCCTTTGCTGTTTAACTGTACATTGTAACATAATATTTTTATGCTTATGGAATGTAGGCTACAACAGGAGCATTAAATCATGATGAACACACTTACAACTTTATCACATTTATTGCAAGTATAAACAAAATAATAAATAAAAAAAAAAAAATCACAGACATGTTGAGGTATAGACGCCCATGGAATTACAGCTAATAATTTAAGAGTTGTACTTGTATGCTAAAGTGAGCAGCAGATGGCAAGTGCATCAAGTATTCTCTTCTTATAGAGAATTCAAACTAAATGGATAGGATGGCATGTTGGCAGGGTTTCATTACCTTATTCACTTGCATGAGAAGAGCATATAAAAATCAGCGTGGTCATACATAATAGTTAAATTATTAATAATTAGTGTTGGACCAAAATAAATCATGGGACACAGAAAAATATAATACACGCACACACAAACATACACACACAGTGAGTTTAGTTGCTCAACCATGATGAGCTGATTTGGAGGTATAGTCAGAGATCTCATCTTGTGCATTAATTAATATTGAAATGTATCCAATTCTAATATTAGTGTTTTTAAAGTGACCTGACTAAGCTGTTTGCAGTTGCAATAGTTCACAAATAGCTTTGCCCACAACTCTGATGTGTCTGGAAGCTCAACATATACAAGCCCTCAGTGTCAGTGAGGAGCAGTGGCGGAACTAGCAGTGGTGCAGCTGGTGACTTGCACTGGGGCCTGCTGCGGTTCAGGGGCCCATAGCTGCCTGCATCCAATAGCGCCCCTTCACCCTCCGCCAGTGTCCCCCAGGCCCCACAGTATTTAAGTGCAGTGCGGACCACAGTGAGAGTGGTCCACACTACACAGTAACAAACACACCACTGCCAGCGGCGACTGTGTGTTTGTAATAGCAGCCAAAGAGAGTCAGACAGACTCATTGGCTGCTGCGTCCATGGAGGGAGCCGGGCTGGAGCTCACTCATGAGCTTCGCCTTCCGGCTTCAGCAGTGGGTGATGGGAGAGACGTCATGATGTCTCTCCCATTGTGCAGAGCGGGAGGACAGAGGAGCTGACAGTGGCGGGCGCAGGAGCGGGGATTCAGGTAAGTGTGGTTTTTTTTGTGTGTGTGTGATTGTCTTATATATGTAGGGGGGGCACTACTACTGGAGGCACTGTATAAGGGGCACTACTGGGGGCACTGCATAGTGGGGACTACTACTGGGGCCACTGTATAAGGGGCACTGCATAGGGTTACCACTACTTGGGGCACTGAATAGGGGGGACCACTACTGGGGGCACTGAATAGGGGGGACTACTACTGGGAGCAATGCATAGGGGGACTACTACTGGGTGCACTGCATAGGGGGGACCTCTTCTGGGGGCACTGTATAAGGGGGACTACTGGGAGCACTCCATAGGGGGACCACTACTGGGGGCACTGTATAAGGGGCACTACTGAGGGCACTATATAAGAGGCTCTACTGGGGGGCACTGTATAGGTGGACCACTACTGGGGACACTGCATAGGGGGGCTCTAAGCATATTCTTGCACCTGGGCCCACCACTCTCTAGTTCCACCACTGGTGAGGAGATACACTGTTATGCTAATGCTGATGTTCTGATACCAAGCACAGGGGATAGGAGAGTTTTCGCCAATATCATCCAATTCTTACTGTAGATGAGTGTTAGTACTGAGAGATGTATGGGGCTTCTTTCGGGGCTGTCCCTTGTATATTGTTTATGGAGGGTATTTACTGGACATTACAGATGTTCCAGGGGGTGGGGATGAAAACCATTATTCTTTCTATAAGAGGCGACTCATCTTTGCTTGCTAGCTTTTCATACTTTTCCACAATTGCTCCAATAGTAATAATTTCAGTGGTTCACATTTTGGGACACTTACTCATATTTAACCACCCCCCCCATCAAAAGTTACGAACTCCTCTGTCTGGCCAGTCTGTAAGAAGAGGAATTATTTTTTTTTCAAAGTAGGAGAAGCAGAAAGTTGCTATACATTAAACATACTGTACAGTATATTGTAAATATTCCACGTTCTTCAGAAAATACCACCACTTTTACTAAAGCTTACCACCACTTATCTGCAAATAAATATGACATTTTTAAAAGACCAAGGAATTGACCTCCACATTCTTCTTTTCATAAATATATATCCCTGTGCTTAAAAAAATTAGGTCATTCTGATTTCTGATTGCTATGTACAATAACATGCTCCTGGATGTAACTCTATATTTTAAAGCATATGTGTACAGTAAATGGCTGTAAGTTGATATAGGAATGCACATGTGTATACAATGAGAGGTATGTGCCTTGGGCTTTACACCTGTAGCAGCAACTGAAACAGCTATGTCTTCAAAATACATAGACATAGTAATTGCTCAAATTATCCCAGGGATACCTTATTAAAGCTCCCATTTGTAATTTGCAACCTGTCACTTCCAAAAATCTGTTTTGTATTTTGCTAATTAATTTTTTTTTTTAAATATTGATTTCACAAGTCTGATGGTTTTACAAACCTACAGTATAATGCATTCCCGGACCAAGAGTGTCTACAAACCAGTTCCTTATATGAATGTGTGTGGCATGGAAATTAGTTTACAGGGGCTAACAGTAACTTTACAAACAGATGTTTACATAGTGTTATAAGCTTAGGTATCTGTACCTCATTGCAATTAATATTTACACACATACACATACTATAATTATAGTTTTTACCATTTTTTTTTTTTTGCTACGGATGTTACAGATTAATTACACTAACTGATATAATATATTTTAAAAAACAGCATGATAGAAAATAAGGTTTGGTGGATATTATGCTCTTGTGACACGAGGTAGGAATTACACTGCAGTATGTAAAATTATTAGACTTGTTCCTAAATTTAGGAACAAAACACGTGATATTAATTACATGTTATCAACTCTAAGGAACATCACATATAGGAAACATTTTATTAGGGCAAATTTAATGAGCTCAGAGAAGCACCTAGTTGTTTACTGGGAAAGTGTACTCTTAAATTAAAGCACGGAGACTGAATGGTAAATTCAAAATAATAGTTTAAGTACTGTTGCTGGCATATACTGTTGCTGGCATCAGTAGAAATACAATCTAACTAAAGTTAAATTAAGTCTTGGAAGTAACATGTGAAAGCATGAACATCTGAATAGTTTCAACTATAAGGGTCATAAAATGATGGACGAAAGGAATGTAGCAAAATCTATAGAAAGAAAATAAGGTTGGCCAAGATTACTTTGAAATATGTTTGGAAAAATATAACAAGGTTTATCCCAAATCATTTTTCAAATACATTTATAGGAAGATATATAAAAATGTACAATAGTTTCCATTAAATGATACAGTAGTTGTCAGGAAAATAACATTAATGTGTTAATTTAATGTTTTTCCTATCAAAATAGTGTAAATCCCATAACTAAGTCAGTGGCAAACGCAGGATTTCTAGAGGGGGGCTTCCAAATGCTTGATTTTAGAGTGTGTATGGCCAGTCCATGAAGAGGGTAGAATTAGTACTTTACCAGCTTTAATATGCGTCATACAAAGGGTATTGTGTTTCATAATTCCAGCATATACAGGACCAGCGATCACAGTAAGCCATTAAATGTTGCAGTAGGGCCATCCTGCCTGAGCTGAATATTTTTATTTTAGATGTGGGCACCATTCCAGAGTATTAGACCAAGCCTGGAGGAGCAGCAGAAGAACCTAGCACTGCCCTGGATATATATGTACATATTGGGCTCTATAGGAGCACATCCCTAATAGTGAATGTTTTCCATATCTCCTAGTTGGTGCACAGGTTATTTATTACTGACTGATGCATGTTAAAAGATCCACATGTGGTGCTATTATTTCATTTGTGATACTGTGAAGAAAATGCAGCACTAGTAAAATTCTATTACATTACTATTTCTATTGTGGTCATGGTGTGGGCTGGGGAAGTGGTTCCAGGCAGACGGAAACCCCCCTGCGTTTTCCTATGTAAGTTAATGTATTTGTAGTATCTACATTTACAGCTTCAGTTTTAATTAGAGATGTGCATGGACACCTCCAAAACCCATCCCCTCCCCGTTTAAATCATCATCAGGTTTTGTTTTTGGCAATACCCATCTCAAGTGTTTGGATTTTTATTTTTGATTTCTTTAAAATTGATAAAAACAGCTACAATCATGTAATTTGGGTCTTTTTTTAGACAGATCAAGTGATTGTTAGCAATTAACCCTTTTTAGCACAATTTTTAAAACGAGTCAGGTGAGAGTTAAGCTGGCCACACATCTACAGATAAAGGGGGAGATTTAGCAAGGCACAGAGGGAGATTAAATTGAGAGAGATAAAGTACCAACCAATCGGCTTCTAACTGTCATGTTTCAAACGCAGCCTGTGAAATGACAGTTAGAAGATGGTTGGTTGGTACTTTATCTCTCTCCACTTCATCTCTCTCCAAGGTTTGATACATCTCCCCCTATATCTTTCCAGCCATCCAACTTGTTGGCTAATTGGAAGAAAAATCTGGTAATGTAGGGAAGCAAATGTCAAACGGCAGTTTGCTTCCTCACCGGTTGTTCAGACAATTTGGTTAAGTCAATCAAAGTTAACCTACTTGTCTGAACGTCCGTTTTCGTCTGGCGAATTTTAGCAAACTGCCGATTGCTGTTTGCTCCATACATTACCAAATTTTCCAGCCAACTAGTTGATTGGTTGGAAAGATAATCTTTTAGATGTGTAGCCAATTTTAATCATGTTAGTAGAAAAAAAGTATTGTAGAATGTGGAAAGAAAAGCTGATCTTTTAAATATTTTTTTCTGTCTGTAACCAAAATTAGCAAAACATGCCAGGAAATACAGGAGGAGGCGTGGTTGTATCTGTACAAATATAAGTCAAAAATTATTTGGTCTAAATAGTATTTATTCATGTGCTAAAGGAGCTAAGGGCCTGATTCAGAGCCGCTCACTAGATGCGATCGCTCGCACGATGTGTATGCAAATTGCTTAGGCAGTGCTATCGCACAGCACTGCTTTAGCATGCCCAGTATTTCTAAAGCTGCATACACACACAATGATTTTATGAACGATTATCTGTCATAAGGTGCATACACACGTAAAGATTTCCTGTCCAACCATCCAAC
This sequence comes from Taudactylus pleione, assembly GCA_031769625.1. NCBI lineage: Eukaryota > Metazoa > Chordata > Amphibia > Anura > Myobatrachidae > Taudactylus > Taudactylus pleione. Next base: position 4,705,705 of record JAUIMM010000126.1, on the reverse strand, counting down.
TAGTTGATTGGTTGGAATGAATATCTGGAAGGGTATGAAAGCAAATGACAGTCAGCAATTTGCACCCAAACACCGGAAAATGGACAAAAACTGTTGTTTGAACAAATTGTTTGGATCAAACATTTAACAAACTTATCTGACGACCACTTTCATATGTTTTCTGGCATGTAGGAGCAAATTGCTGATCATCAGTTACTCCCATACGTTACCAGATTTTCATTCCAACCAATCAACTAGTTGGATGGTTGGACAGAAAATCTTTACGTGTGTAGGCAGTAATATTTTTTAAAGTGTAATGAACGATTTTTTGAACTACAAACAATTTTTGTAACTTCCCTTAATTAAAATCGTTCAGTTGGTCAGTCAGAATGAATTACAAACTACAAACTACAAACGGGAACGCGCATGAACGATAATAGTTCATCATTATAACTCAGAAACTCAACGATTTTTCCAACGATTGAACGATAATGTCGTCATTATAGTTAAATTGTTAAAAAAATTGTTGTGTGTATGCACCTTTAGAGAGCGATCGCATAGTGTATGCAGACACCCACCAGCCTCTTTTAAGGTGCTCACTTGTGCACGTCATGGCCAGGAAGTGTATGCAACCATCGGTAGATCGGGTACCATCCGATGCTATCGCAGCGCTTGAGGTTGACCATACCCTGCCACAAGCACTGCGAGCACTTCAGTGTAAAAACAAGCCAGGTGACGTGTACTATGATGCTGTCTTTTAATTATACACACCTCTAAAACGCCATTGAGATGCTCAGGCATGACTGCGTTTGCACCTCCACACCCCCGTTTTTAATGGCCAGCCCCTGTTACCACCTGCAAATGGCTTCCCCTGTCACTCACTCTGCTGGGCTGTCTATGAGCAGCGAGCGAATGCATTGTGAACCTTCGCTAAGGTATACACATGCGCACTGTGATGCATACACATACGCACAATGAATACCATCGGCAGCAGCGAGAGTATGCATTTAGCGAGCGGGTCTGAATTAGCTCCTAAGTTCAATCACTGTTAGACTACTATTTCTTATTCTCATGGACTCCCTAAAGGTGCTCACACAATAGGGCGATCTGGTCACGATCCGATATCGTGTCCGATTTCGCTTGAACTCTCCCCGGCAGTCGTGGACCCAATTTTGAGCAAAAACTGTCCAAATTATCACACGATCTCACAATCTATTGTGCATCGTGTCCGATGACGAAATCATGAGATCGTACATGATAAATCGTTTGCACACCACGATGAATGGTCAGATTGCACAAAAATGTAAATAATGGGCGGCCTTAAGTCAGGGGTATATAAAGCAGGTGCCTTTTTAGGTCTGTGCACTTCTGCTCTATGACTAGTGAGGCTTGGTGTATACCCGCTGAACGCTGTACATTGCTATTGTGCTCTGCTTTGCCTGGCTCAACAAAGTGTGTTTTTGCTGCATTCTATCCTGTATTCTGTGCTGATGGATCTCTATCGGTATAGAGTTCTGCTCGCCTATGCTGGGGCTAAGGTGGTGAAGGAGAGGGCCCAGCATAGGAGGAGAGCATGCTGGACCAAGGAGTGGCTGCTGCAGAGGGAGAGTTGCTCTCACATGTCCCTGCTGATGGAGATTCGGGAGAACAATCCGGATGACTATCGCAACTACCTGCGCATGGATGATGCCACATTCCAGGAGTTGCTGCGTCTGGTGACCCCGTTTATACAGAAGCAGGACACAAGGCTGCGGAGTGCTATCCCTGCTGAGGAGAGTCTGGTGGCTACCCTGAGGTACCTGGCTACAGGACTGCCACTGGAAGATCTGAAGTTTGGGACCCTCATATCCCCTCAGGCTTTGGACGTCATCATTACGGAGACCTGCAAGGCTATTGTGAAAGTGCTGCAGTACCAGTTTTGCAAGGTAAGGAAAAACAACACTACACATTTGTTTCTTGTAAAAGAAAAAAAAAACTTTATTTATTATTTTTTTTTGCAAATGTAGAAAAGTGCTGTATAAACAGTTTAAAACTGGGTCAAAATTTCAGCCAATATATCTGCAAGCGATAAAACTGTCATTATGACAGCAGTAAAAACATTGCCATTCCAAACATGGAATACATAACATAGCAATTGTGGTTTTGAAGAAAGCTGCTATATGCATTTATAATGTAAAAACTGCATTATCCCCAAATTTTAACAGTCCCAACACCTAGCCTGTTCTATGATATACGGTGGGTCAGATGCCGGATTGAATAGGCCAATACCCACATGGTGCAAGGACAGATTGTGGCTCCGGCTTCCATCAATCTGTCCTTGCGCCATGTGGGTATTGACCGTGTCCAATCAGCATCATCACCACTGTATACCATAGGGCAGGTATTGGGAGTGTTAAACTTTGGGGATAATGCAGGCAACAACAACAACAACAACAACAACAACAAAATCAAAGTTTACATTTGGTAAAACCCTGTATTGTCATCATCTGCCTCTAAAAGGGCACTATATATAGCCTGTGTTGTGGTGGGAGGGTTAGCGGATGGTGGAGTAGGCTGCGCCTGGGATGGAGGCATCTCAGAGACAGTTGGGGTAGGTGGGCAGGGTACAGGGTCACCAATATAGGTAGCTGGGTATAGGTTGTTACCCATCGCCCTGATCTGCAACTCATACACATTGATTGATTTTGTGTTTCATCACTCATCTTCTGCATGGTGCTGTTAATATCAGTGGTAAAATTATCTACATGGATTGGGGGCCTTCTTAACAGCTCTTCATGCTTGTTGCAGAAATGTGTCCGCTGGATCTTTGCTTTGAGTCTTTTTCTAGGACATTTTCTTTTTTGCTGGGTAGGTGCTGGAGGTGTTGTGTTTGGTGGTGCGCATTGGGATAAACACACCTCCCCCTCACTGGCTGCAATGCAGCTTAAATCGGGCATAGACCCCAAATCTGGTTCTTGTGTTGGAGTCTGTATTGAAAGAAAAAATAAAAAAAATATTAATGTTTTAACATTTGTTTTTATTTTAATTTTTCCCTAGTTTCCTATTACAGTTGAAGAGTGGAAAACCATTGCTGAAGACTTTGAAAAGCGTTGGAATTTCCCTAACTGCGGTGGAGCAATCGATGGCAAACACATCCGCATCAACCCACCTATCAACAGCAGATCATACTATTTCAACTACAAGGGGTACTTCAGCATCGTTCTCATGGCGGTGGTGAATGCCAACCATGAGTTTGTCTTTGTAGACGTTGGCAAGAATGGCCATGCTTTGGATGGTGGGTCATTCAAGCAGAAGGCATTCTACGAGAGGTTCACCTCCTAAACTCTAACTTTGCCGTCAGTGGAGGAGATGAAGCACGGCCTAAACTTCATTTTTGTGGCTGACGAAGCGTTCGCATTACATGAAAATGTGATGAAGCCATATGCGCAATGGGGCTTGACATCTGAAAAGAAAATCTACAACTATCATCTTTCTCGCCATGCAGGATTGTGGAAAATTCCTTTGGGATACTCAGTAACAGGTTCCACATTTTCCACACCAGCATAAACCTGCGTGTGGAGAAGATAGACTGGGTCGTAATGGCATGCTGTGTTCTCCATAACTTTTTATGCCACAAAACCACCCTACAAAGGGCATCAGACACAGCTATGCCAGAAGACCCAGACCTTCTGGAGGTGAATGGGCAAATGACATCTTTGGCAGCACCAACAATGCAAGCAACAGGCACTGCAAAGGCCAAACAGGTGAGAAAGTAGTATATGGCCTATTTTAATGGCCTGGGAGCAGTGCCATGGCAGGAGGACTGTCTCAGATAAATATTAAAATAAAAAAAAAAACATGGTGTATATGCACTCTACTTACCAAACCAGCCTGGGACAAACCACTCGGACCTTCGCCCGCCTCCTCTACTCTCTCTCGCTTGACCATCAGTACAATGGACTGTCGCTGTGGTTCCTGCTCCTTTAAAAATTATATAAAAGGATAGTACCATAGGGTGGGGTGATAGACATCATCTGCAGATGCTATGGATCGTTTGGAATCCTCTACCTTATTCCATTCTTTATAAACACAGGGCCTGATTCAGACCCGGACGCTATTTACGGACGCTCATTCTTAAAAAGGGGCCGGATATTTAGATTGAGTGTTCGCTCTTTGTGCTGTATTGACGCCTCTATGTCTGAGCGAGCGTCCGAAAAATGCGCTCGCTATTTTGTAATGACACCCCTTTGCCGTTCGCATCACACGTCATCTCCGTTATTTATTAGATTAATCGGGAACATCGAAAGGCATCTGAACTGCTCAGGCTAAAAGACAACCAAGTGGCGTGGTCAATGATGCTCCTTTACTAATTAGGCACTCCCATTAAACACCGTTTTGACTGTTAGGCACGCCTGAGTTCGGATCTCCACTCCTCCGTTTTCAAGCACCTTCCCCTGTTACCACCCACAAACGGTACATTCTGTCAATCAAATTAGCAGCCCCTCGTTGTTTTACGAGCGCACGATTTCCGACCGTAATGACTGGTTTGCGCATGCGCATTGCGAACCATACGCATGCGTAGTTGTGCGAACATCGCTCAGAGCGAATGAGCGGCCGCTTACGAGCGGCTCTGACTCAGGCCCACAGTGCAGAGGTTTTGGATTTTAAGGCGCACCGACTTCAGTGTTGCATCGTGGTAGAATTGGCAAGTTTCTTCGCCCTATTGGAATAGTCGCAACAATTAATCCTCCATAGGCACTCCTTTGCCTCCCAACGCTCCAGGAAGCCTGTGATGTACTCGCGTTCCTTATTCATAGACATTTCTGTTGGGGAAAAAAAATTATTAAAAAATATGGACGTATACAATATTGTCCTAATTTGTAATACTTTGGAAAAATATAAACTATATACTGTGTATATATATATATATATATATATATATATAAATGAGAGTGAATGTTTATATATTTTTAAAGTTGTTTATGGTTTAGTTTTTAAAGTTGTTTTAGGATTGGTTCTGTTTTTGGTTTGGTTATGTTGTTATGGTGTTTTACATTTTCTAAATCCTGATTGCATTTTGAAATATTTTTTTTTAAAAATCAGCAATTTACTTGAGTCAGTGGGTGGGTGGGCGATGCATTATACACATATAAGTGCTGAGTGGGTGGGTGGGCAATGCATTATACACATATAGGTGCTGAGTGGGTGGGTGGGCGATGCATTAAACACATAGGTGCTGAGTGGGTGGGTGGGCGATGCATTAAACACATAGGTGCTGAGTGGGTGGGTGGGCGATGCATTATACACATATCGGTGGTCAGTGGTTGGGTCACATTGGTGGCCAGTGGGTCAGGCATATTCATTGGTGGACAGGGTCTGCATATACATTGATGCTCAGTACAAATATACTCACCAAATTACCAGATTCCACGATCAGGTGTGCTGAACTTTGTAATCACGTCCGTCTTCCTTGAAGTCACAATGCTGCACAAAATGGAGACTGGGCGTGTACAGGGGTATGTCAGTCAAGTGACAGGAGGGACGCTAGATTGTGCATTGGATCGTGAGTACAAACACACATACGATCCGCACCACATCGGGTCCGATATTGGTAAATCTTGCTGCAGCAGGCAAGATCTAAATATGCGATGTATGACCAGCAGGGACGCGCATCGGCATTGTAATCATGAGTAGAGACTCATGATTAGGACACATTTTACACGATCTGTCGTCCCAATGGGTCGGAATCGGGCTGATCGTGTAATATATCGCCTAGTGTGTGGGCACCATTATAAACAGTACAGTGCCACAACTACGTAGAAAGCAAATTTAGTATCAATCTCTAAAATAGTAACAAATGTAGAACCTGGAAAGTGTGTACCTGTGAGCAAGACTTCAGTTAGAATAAATAAGTTGAAGGGATTCTGCAGGGGGAAAATGCAGGATTTCTTGAGAGTGGTTTTCATACTATGAGACATGTTTATCAGAATCCTTATCTCAGATGCGGATGAAATGTGATAATATCAGCAAAATTCGCAGTGTGATATTTGAATTAATCGCAATGATATATCATATATCGCATGCAGGGACAGAGCCTGCAAAAAACTTCTGTCTCTGTGAATCCTCTCACTGCTCTTCCCATGCAAACACCCCTTCCCCATGACCACCCCCTTCCCCATGACCGCCCCCTTCCCCGTCCCTACCTCGTGACCGCACCATGATGGGGCATGATATACCTACCGACATAGCCATTCAAAATTGGGCCTTTCCCTCATATTTCGGCAGCTTTACCACCTTCTGCTGTTCATGTTTTAAGCTGAACTGCTACTTATCAGGATCCTGGAATGTTGGGCCTGTGTTTGGGGAAATTATAGGAACATGATATATGAACAGCCAGCAATGAGATAACACGCTATGCCTCCCTCCTCCCAAAAAGCCCATTAAAACTATAGTACTAACATCTAATAACTGGGTATCTCATGCAACAAGTCCTGAGATAAACTCAATTGTTTTCGCATTTAATGATTAGACAGGGGTGGTTTACTTGGTTGACATTCATAATGTTGACATCCTTAGCATATCAACAATCACCATGTCGACATTCATCATATGGATATTACTGATCTGTCGACATAATAAAATGTCAACAAACAGTCCCCGGTGGTCTAGCGGTCAGTTACTTTGTCCCGACAGCTGCAGCGGCTTCAGCGATGGCTTCTGGATCCCGGAGGTCAAGTGAGGAGCAATTCTGGTGGAGAAATGTGATGATTGGTGATGAATCCAAGACAGGATCCTCAACAGTCTAGCATTAAGCAATGCTTAGTTTATGTGTGTCAAACTTCTTGATTGAGATATCTCTCTTTTAGATGTATCAATTGATAGTCAGAGAAAAAACACTGAGACTGGACTCTGTCAGTGTAAAGCATCTTTGTATATTATTCAAAAGGTACACATGTTGTATAACGTTTCTTACAAAAGAAGGTTGTTCAGAATAAAATGTAACATACATAGGGGTCTATTTACTAAGCAGTGTTATGAGACAGAGTGAAAAGTTATAAGTCTGTGATAAGGTGCCAGCCAATCAGCTCCCAACTGCCATCTCACAGGTTGTGTTTGAAAAATGACAGTTGGGAGCTGATTGGCTGGCACCTTATCACAGACTTATCACTTTTCACTCTGTCTCCTAACACTGCTTAGTAAATAGACCCCATAGTATCAGTAAGTACAAGCATCTATTGTTCCCCAAGGTTAGTAAAGGGAGTCCTTTAGGGGGGGAGACAGGCATAACAATTTAGAATACATTTCTATTCATAAGTTTTTCTTGCTAGACACTCTGGTGAGCTCAAGGTCTACTAAAACTCAAAGACTGGCAAAATAATTTTCTACTGTTCTGCATTTAAAGTTGTAAATACCTTAAAGGTATATTCCATCTTGTTACAAAATGGAGTCTCATGTGGATTGCTTAATATCAGATTTCTCATTCCTTATCTCTTATTCACAACTTTTCCCTATACTATCTACCTAACAGGATCATGTTCTTGCATATTCCAACAGGTACTTATACATATAAGCCATCCACCAAATCCCTTGAACCAGTGAGCTGGGTTTAGCCAAGGAAACCATCCTTCACCATCAAGATCATACTCTGGATCATTATGTGCTTTTCTAAACTGGTCTTTTAGTTAATTGATTTTCTTAATGTGCTCATGTATCAGGTTAGAAAAGTTATCAGCTATATACATTACAGCAGGCTAGTCTTACTATAAGCAACATACCTTATCAAGCAGCTGTAAGGTACTCAAGGATCAGTCTAAACCGTCCAATAACCTTTACATTTGGGTAGTGGTATAAAATCAATTTGTATCTTTTGTAAGGAACACAGAGTCTGGGGAGTACTTTTCAAAGGGGTTGGGACAGTCTTACCCGGATTGTTCGATGCACGTATTAGACACCTTGTTTCAAAGGCCTGTGCTGTGTGTGCAAAACCTGGAGCTATCCAATTACGGTTGGCGATAGCCACCATTGTATCCTTCCCAAAGTGCACCTCGCCATGCATTATCTGGGCCATAACTGGGTAAAGTGTTTTTGTTAGACCTAAACGTTGACCTTCCCCCCACTCACCATATCTTTAGCTCCTAGCTTTGCTTTTCTCAGCCTCTGGAGCTTGTACCTGGAACTTTGTGAGGATACTTAAGTCAATCTTTGGGGCAGGATCTACCACATAAGTGGGTTGCCCTTAGGAGTAGTGACTTATGGCAGCAGCACATGCTGCCTGGTCTACCAGTCTATTGTCTTCAACTTCGGGTGTAGTCTATCAAGTGTACCCTCATTTTTATCACTACAAGCCTTTGGGATAACTGGAATGCAGTAGACAGTGCTCTGACGTAGCCAACATATCTTGTGTATAGAACTCCATCTTTAAAAGAAACATTTAAACTGTTAAATAAGGACAATGATTCCTGATCCATTAGTTCAATACAATCATGATTAGTAAAATAAAAGTTTGTATATTTTCAGTGTCCTCCTTCACACTGTCACTATTTACTGCTATTTTATCACTATTCTCTCCCATCTTTTGAAACCTGCGAAAGCAGGATTCAACCATTATTATAAGAGTTAAGGGGTATTCCAACATTATGTCAGCACTTTACAGTGTCTAGGGGACAAGAGTTTCCATGTGATTGTTCAAGGACCCCCTGAACATGTGAGTTAGACTCATGACTAAACAGTATAAATGGCTCACTATAACTAGGCAAACCCAATGCTGATGTATTAAGAATATCTAGTTTGACAACATAATAAACTTCAATTTATTCATTTAATGTTGTATCAATCCCTTGTTTGCATTATACAAAAGTTACAATTTATTTACATAAATAAGCCCCAAAAGGCTTTAGGCTGTTTGGACATCTGCTTTCTGAATCATCTGGATTGCAATTTATCTTTAAATACTTTATAATTTTGTTTTACTTGTGCAGAATATTCAGTAATACTATTGTTTCATGCAAACAATTTTGCTCTGAATCAACACTAAATCATCCACATATCGTATAACGATTATGATTGCACTGGCAAACAGCCAATCTTTTAACATTAAAACTTGCAGCACACCCTTGTGGCAGTTTAGACTAAACATACTGCTTCTTTAGGGACTAAAAGGCAGTAAAACACTATGAGGTGGGTGGTATGCCATTCAACAAGGTGTGCAGATTAGGTATTGTTAGTGTATTATACCTATAACCTTCTACCTAATTGGTTACTTGATTTGATCTTAAAGGGTATTGTTTAGCTGGCCACACATGTTAGCTTTAAGTGTAATTTAAATGGGCAGTAGCCTTATATCTATTTTCCCTTGTACCCATAACATATCTGGGACTTTAGCAAACATCTCATTTCAGTATAGACTTTCAGTGTTAACATTAATGAGCTAAAGTCACTTCCCTATCTTTGTATGTTATTGTAGCATTTAATGCTGACCAAAAATCTGCCTCTAAAAGATTAAGTGGGCAGTCATCTGAGACTATTACACCATTATTTACAATAATCTGCAATAGATTTGTCTTTTGTAAATACTGCATTTGACCATCCAGGCCAGTGACCAGGACTACAAAGGAGGTCAAACGTTCTGATAAGTTTAATTTGAACTGAATAACATTTTTAGCAGCCCCAGATGGGTACAATATATTGCAGGACTGCATGACTGGTCATATTGAGAGCTATGTGATTCTGGGGGCTATCCTGCTATGCATGTATACCTTTGTGTTCTACTCTGGGTTCACTGAGATGAGGACAGTCTCTCTTAATGTGTTCTGGTTGCATACAGTGAAAACACAATTAATTTCTCATTTTAACACTAGGTAATGCTGTAGCAGCAGATGGTGCTGTTGGCTTTTTAAAGCATGCACCAGAACTATGCCCAAATGGCACTAACTGTTGGCATCTCCCAGTGGACTGAGCAACATAAATAGGCTGTAATTGAGTTTTCTTATTTTGTTTATGTGATTCATCCTCTTCGATGGATCTTAGAATTGTGATGAGCACTTCGGGAGTCAAAGTTCTATACTCTGGGCGGCTGATTTTAAGGGTTTTAAGGAAATCAGGTTTTAAGCTACTTAAGAATTAATATTTAAACATTCTCACATCTCTTGCATTTTGCAAATTTGCCCCATAATCCTCATGCGTCTGTCTACATTGCTGATAGTAATCAGTGACAGACTGGTTACACTCTTGGGGAGTATCCTGTGAAGGCATATTATTGACCTTGTTTGCACAATATTTATCACATTTTATTATCCATTCTTCCCCACTAACAACTTCTTTTTTGCGATCATCATTTGGGTCTGCTATTTCATCATCATTTCTGCGGGCTACCTGTCGTGCTATCTGGTCAGCTTAAAATTGACCCATGGTAGTTTTAGTAATCTGTTCTATATCTAACCATGTGGCAGTGTAAAAGACTTGCAGGTGTCTCATATAACATGCAAATCCCATAGGGTCTTTATTTATATTAGGTATATCCCTTGCTAAGGCCATTTGGTCTGTTGGATTCGACGGTTTATACCAGTGAACTTGCCTAGCAGGTTGATCTCCCTGTCTGGGTAAGTACAGGATATAATCCTGTCGATGGTTTTATTTCAGGGATTTTACCAACTGCTCCTTCAGAGGAGGGTGGTGCTGAGACTTTACTGTCCAGCGGACATCCGCGCTGCTGCTCCAACACCCCGCTGGTGACGAGATGCCGGCATTGTACCAGGGACTGCGGCGGGCTTCTGGAGTTTCAGCTAGCAGAAACCCCCAGAGACCAAGGACTGTGGCCGGACTTCATGGGGGACATTACAGGTAAGCAGTGGGCATCCGCGGCAGTCACCCATTGATGCACAGTCCTAATTTCTTCCCAGGGCTGGGGACTCCCTGGGAAAGGCTGCGTGTGGAGCCAGGCATGGCACCTGCGCTACCAATAGACCACCAGGGATATATGGTTCCAAAGTGCTAAGGACACACCAGCATCCCAGGGGTTAATAGCATGCCAGGGGAGAGGGCCTTCTCTGTACTGCACAGCCAGCTCCTCCCCACTGCACTATGCATCTTTCCACTGCGGTCTGGCGGCCTTAGTCAGCGCTCCTCCTCTGGGCCCACCTCCTATGAGCTCTCCGGCGGCCATCTTTTGCGCATTACATGCTGGTCTCAACAGGAGCTGCGGAGCCTGAGTCCCCTAACATACCTCTCCTCCAGAAGGTCGGTGTATATGTGGCACTGTTCCTACCAGACTATGGGTCTGTGGAGTTGATAGAGGTGTGTTACACTGCAGGTTTTTCCTGGCATTGTATGTGTCTTATGTTAGCGCTGTCTGTCTGAACAGTTAGCTTTCTCTGTCAGCCATTTTGCTCTCCCTGTACTTTCTCTCTCACAAGCCCTCACGGTGTCAGTGCTGTCAGGGTGGAAAGGTTTCTTCACAGTTTAAAAAATATTGTTCTGTGGGGTGTGACACATACAGTTATCATGTCTGGTAGTGAATCTGGACAGAATGATGCTCCTATTATGCAGTCCAGCACTAAGGGCCTGATTCAGACCCGGTCACAAGCACTGAGCGCTCGCAACCGGGTCGATAGTGGCCCAGAGCGCATGCACACGACGGAGCCAGCTCCGCCATGCGCATGTGCGAGACCCAGATAGCGACGGGCAATCCGTCACTCCGGGTCTCGCACCAAAGGGGGCGTGCTGTCGATGTTGAGTGACAGCACGCCCCCTTTGGTGGGCAGGCCAGGGGGGTGGCTGCCCAGACGGAGGCATTCCCATGAGAACGCCTACCATTTGCGGCCCCACTGACATCACAAGTGATGTCAGTGGGAGAGATTCCAGCTCTGTTAGAACCAAAATCTCTCTGGGGCTTGCAGCCATGAGACCTTACCACAAAGGTCTCATCGCAAGCCCGATGGTTGCAATGGTCTTGACCATCGCGACCATCATCCTGGCCACTCGCATTAGCTGTGGGTGGTAACCCACAGCAATGCGAGCGGCCAGGAGGCCGCTCCATAAAAAAAAAAAAAGATGCCCTGTTTCAGAGCGAGCTCTCTGTCAGAGCGTCCGGCTCTGAATCAGGGCCTAAATGCTTTGCAGGTCTCAGAGAGGGGGAGATCATAATTGGAGGATTGTGTACTTTATGTACTAGAACTGCGGGTTCACCTGCTGGAACTAGCTCTTCACAGGAGCCTCCCTGGGCTTGTTTTGCACAAGCTTTGAAAACCCTTGTGGGTCAGTTAACAGCACCTCCCCCATTGTACCCTCAGTTGGGGTTCACTCCACAGGTAGCTTTACCATCTCCCATGCAAGGGGCCCCCTGATGGGGGTTGGTTGTGGCACAGAGCCTTCCTATACAACCACCACCTTCTCAGGTGTTGCTGGAATCCATGTGAGTTAATTCCCTCTCCACCATGGTGCAAAACCTGACGGAGATGTTGGAGAGTGATTCCCCCTGCAGCCGGCTAAGAAAGATTTACTGTCTTCTAAGACCACGTACTACCAAGATGATGTGTCGACTGATGATGGGGAAATTCATGACTTGTCGGATTCAGAGCTCCCCCAAAAGGCGTCTGAACCTAAGTAAAAAATCTATGCCCACGGCCTCAACCATGCGGTCTGTGTGGCTATGGATATTGGAGATGAGGAGACCCCGGCCGCTAAATCCAAACATGCCTTTTTTAAGAACGTCTAAAGTTTGGCTACTGCTTTTCCTCTGTCTGATCAGCTAGTAGAACATTAGGAAGAAGGTTGGAAATCTCCAGGAAGGAGATGTCAGCCACATAAATGTTTGGTTGCCACCTATCCCTTTGAGGAAAATTATTTATCTAAATGGGAAACAGCTCCTCAGGTGGACTCGTATATTACATGCCTGGTAAAGAGTGTGACTCTTCCTATGCTGTCCATGTCATCTTTAAAGAATGTCATGGGCAGGAAGGTGGAGTGTGTTTGAAGTCCATTTATTCCCTCTCCAGAGGGGTTTCTAGGCCAGCTATGGCTATCTGCTGGGTGGCCAGGGCCATGGAATGATGGGCAAACTCCCTAGAGGCGTCCTTGCCTTGGAGGCTACCAGTGAACAGATTGACATGGTAGGTTATCTCAGAGACTCTGCTACATATATTAATGAGGCCATTTTGGATGTTAATCTCTTAACATCTCGCATTTTAGCTGCGGCTGTGTTGGCACAATGCTCTCTTTGGTTACGATCTTGGAGAGTAGATGCTGAGTCCAAGAAAGGGTTGGGTTTCCTTCAATGGAAAATCCTATTTGGGCTGGATTTGGACAAAATTGTGGACACATTGGCGGCATACCGTCCTCCAGAGAAGCCTAAGGTCCAGTCCTTTCCTAGACCATCAGGAACCAGGAAGGTGGCAAAGCCCAAGAAACAGGCTTGGAGCACCAGACATCCAGCTGCTAAGGCTGACACAAAGACCTCAGCCTGACGGGATGGGCATCCCCTTGAGGGATCCCAAGGTGGGGGGCCGACTTCTTCAGTTCACTCAGTGCTGGTGTCAGTCCACCACAGACACTTGGGTAAGGGAAGTGGTCTCTCACGGGTACGCCCTCTCCTTCCACAGCAAACCTCCTCATCAATTCTTCACTACGGGACTTCAGATGGATCAAGAAAAGTCATTGGAACTTCAGAAAGTTATACATTCTATGCTCCAGGTGGGAGTCATAGTTCTGGTACCTACTCCTCAGAGGGGAATGGGCTATTATTCCAACTTCTTTCTGGTTCCGAAACCAAATGGTTCATACAGGCCTATCCACAACCTCAAGTCCCTAAACAGGTTTCTCCGAGTACCTTGGTTCAAAATGGAAACTCTATGGTCTATTATACTGGCTATGGAACCTGGGGATTTTATGGTGTCTCTGGATATTCAGGATGCATACCTGTATGTCCCGATAGCTTTGGCTCACCAGAGGTTTCTCAGGTTTGCAGTGTTACAGCAACAGTTCCAGTTTCAGGCCTTGACATCTGGCCTTTCCACAGCGCCCAGGGTGTTTACTAGAATTATGGCTGTTATGGTGGCCCATTTGTGGCTGTAGGGGGTCTGCCTGTTGCCTTACCTAGATGACCTGCTGCTGCTAGCCAGGTCTCCAGAGGTACTTCTCCACCATCTACAGCTGACAATCACAGTGCTGTAGACTCATGAGTGGTTGATCAACTGGAAAAAGTCCTCCCTGACACCCTCATAGAGGATGCTTCATCTCGGGGCACTGTTGGATTCTGAACAACAGAGGATCTTCTTGACTGAGGACAAGATCACCACCTTGCAGGTGCGGGTACGCAGCTGCCTGTACAGTCACCTGGTGTCGATTCACTCAACAATGTTGTTACTGGGCACCATGGTTTCGACTTTCAACATGGTGGAGTATGCCCGACCTCTACAGACTTTGACCCTCTCCAGGTGGGACGGATCTTCACACCAGATATGAACCCAAACAATGGTGCTTTCACTGTAGGTGCATCTGTCTCTGTCTTGGTGGCTTCAGACAAGTCACCTCACCAAGGGGTGTCCCTTTTGGATTCCGGATATGCCTGTCCCCGAGGTTGGGGCACAGTGACAGGTCCACACTTCTTCCAGGGAAGGTGGACAATAGAGGAGTCTGCCCTTCTGATAAATATATGGGAACTCAGGGCAGTCCTAAAGGCTCTTCAGCAAGCAAGATTGCTTCTTCACGGAAAACCCATGCTGGTTCAGTCAGACAGCTCCACCACAGTGGCTTACATAAACTGCCAAGGAGGTACTCAAAGTCAGACGGCACTGTTGGAGGTGTTCCACATTCTGACATGGGCAGAAGGCAATTTCCCAGCCATCTTGGCAGTGTTCATTCTAGGAGTACTAAACTGGGAAGCGGACTTCCTCAGCCATCACGACGTGCATCCTGGGGAATGGCCTCTACACCCAGAAGTGTTTCAACTCCTAGTGGACAAGTGAGGCCTTCCCAAGATAGACCTCATGGCCTCCAGGCACAACCACAAGTTGCTGGTGTACAGGTCTAGAACAAGAGCCGTGGAGGCTCTCCTGGTAGATGCTCTGTCGGTCCGATATACCTTCCAGTTTGCTGACCTGTTTCCTCCGTTCTCCCTTCTTCCTATAGTGCTTCGAAAGTTCAAGCAAGAAGGAGGCACGATCCTTCTGATAGCTCCAGCATGACCCAGATGTCACTGGTACTCAGATCTACAGAGTCTCTCCATCGACACTCTGTGGCTGTTGCCTCAACATCAGGACCTGTTGTCTCAGGGTCCTTGCTTTTACCCGGACTTGTGTCATCTGTCTTTGACAGCGTGGCTCTGGAGACATCTCTCCTAAGGTCCAGGGGTTTTTCCAGCTCTGTGATTAACACCATGCTCAGAGCTTGGAAACCTGCTTCTGCCAGGATTTACCACAGGGTGTGGCATACCTACTTTAAATGGTGTCATCCTAATCAGTACGATCCCCAGGTGTTTTGGAAATCCAGAGTTCTGACTCTCCTACAGGTGGGTTTAGATCAAGGTATCCGCCTAGCCTCTTTGAAGGAGCATGTTTCTGCCCTGTCGGCGTGGTTTCAGCGTAGGATTGCTCCTCTTCCTGATGTCCACACCTTTATGCAGGGTGTACTTCACATACAGCCTCCCTTTGTCCCTCCAGTGGCTCCTTGGGATTTGGCTGTGGTCCTTAGGGCTCTTCAAGGACCACCATTTGAACCCCTGGCCTCAGTGGATTTTAAATGGCTTACAGCGAAGACTGTGTTTCTTCTGGCTATTGCTTCAGCCAGAAGAGTATCAGACTTGGGGGCCCTCTCTTGTTGCCCTCCTTTTCTGATTTTTCACCAGGACAGGGCAGTGCTTCAGACTCGCCCTGGCTCCTTACCTATGATGGTGTCTAGTTTCCACATTAATAAGGAAATCATAGTGCCAGCCTTTAATGCCCCAGACCTCTCAGCTGGTGAGGCCTCATTGGATGTGGTATGAGTTCTCTTCGGGAATTGGACTCCTTGTTTGTCCTTTATGGTTTCCATAAGAAGGGATGGCCTGCCAATAAACAAATGTTGGCAAGGTGGATCCGCATGGCAATTTCTGAGGCTTACACTCATGAGGGCCTTCCAGTAACCCCTCTATTACTGCTCATTCCACTTGGCCTGTGGGTCCTTCATGGGCAGCTCGCTGTGGTGCCTTGGCTGTTCAGCTTTGCAAGGCGGCCATGTGGTCTTCTGTCCATACCTTTGTGAGGTATTATGCTTTTGATACCTTCGCCTCTCAGGATGCTTTCGTTGGGCGGCGGATTCTCCTTTCTGCACAGGAGCGTCCCCACCCTTGAAGAGACTGCATTGGGACATCCCCAAGGTCTCCCGTGGAGCCCTATGGCCCCTGAAGTAGAAAATAAGAGATACGGTAAGAACTTACCCTTTTTATCTCTATTTCTACAAAGTCCATAGGGTGCACAGGACTCCCACCCTGTCGCACCTGTGCTCCAGATGGGCTGTGTTCTGGTCACCGGTTTTCCGTCTCCTTCTGTGTGAGAATGTGATACTTGTGTGTTCCAGACTTTCTTCTCTTTCTTTTTCTCCTCCTCCGGCAATTGGCTTGTTACGTAACTGAAGGTGCCTTGGCCTGGGGGCTGGGTATAGGAGAGGGGCCCCGGTGCATCCTGGGAAGCTGAATTTAACTGTTGAGGTGCCCGACAACTGCATCATTGCCTATACCCCAAGGTGTCCTGTAGACCCTATGGTCTTCGTAGAAACAGAGATAATAAGGGTAAGTTATTACCATATCTCTTATTTTTCCCAACCAGCTCTAAAAATGCATTTACATCTATTCCCCCAATCTGCCACAACATTAACCCTTACATTTAATAATCAGACCAATTTCTCCCAAAAAAAGTTCAGATAAATCTGTAATAAATTATGACGATTCAATGCTCTTAAAATAAAATCAGATTCTAAAATGACAACAGCAGCTCTCCTTATATGATCCCAACCAGCATGAATCTAGAAATAAACACAAAACAGATATCACAAGAAGCGCTCATAGGGACATATTTACCACAATACGCATTTAAAATGCGGTTATGGTGTGATATTTTCACATAAATCCGCATTGCAAATTTAGGAAATATCACTTGAATGTATCAAAATGAACATGCGGGGACAGAGCTTGTGAGAAAGCTCTATCCCTGTTTATTCCTTCCCCGCACATCTTAGAGTATTTTTTACAATAAATACCCTGAGATTGTGCATGCGAATGCGGGCCACCCCATCACTCCCACCCCAGCTACGCCCCCAACTTACACCTTCTGTACCTCTGTTCAGGTGTTCAGTGATCCGGTGAGTTCCTCCGTGACTCGGTCATCTGATGGCTGTGCTCCTGCTCTGTGACCTCGATAAGCTGCTCTATGCTTTGAACTGAGATGCAGTGAAGTCCTGGCCAGCATCTTAGTTTACTGCACCGATTGGTGGTCACAGAAGGAGTACTCAGCAATCAGCTGACCGGGTCACAGGGGAGCTCACTGATCCTCGGCCCCTGGTGCAGGTAAGTGTTTTTTTTTTATTCTAACATTGTGGTCTATCAGATACAGAAGCCTGCTCCACTCTGCTTAACCTGTCAGCAGGCAGGGAAGGCTGAACAGGAGTTGAGGAAACGGGGAGAACCCTGCATTATTGTAATGTCCACAATGTCTACTTTACATAATTCTGCCCCTAACACTAATGCTATCCCAAACCATATTGAAAATGTCCACATACTGCCAAAATTGACATTTTGCAGTTGTTGACATTAATGATTTTAACCATGTCGACATTATCAATAACATTATCTCTCGTACTGAGAAGGGTACTGTAATTCTGATCAGCGACACTGTCAAACTGCATACCTATATGACAGGACTCACATTGGCTACGGGAGCCCTGTAGGTTAAATTCTGTTTCAATGAATGAACGCATACAGATGTGTCCTATCTTGGCACAGCACAAAACACACAAAGAAGCCATGCCTTGATACGTTAAGATGTGAGATGACTCACACCATGCAGTACACAGCTTAATCGCTGCACAGCTGATGAAAATGATACAGTAGCAAATGGATGGAGATTGCAGTGATGCGACCATGATATGAACATTTAGTACTCAACAAAATACATTTCAGTACAATGTCTTAATGCAAGGATTAATTTATTGTTTTTTTTCACACTATTTTGCGACAATTTAAAGAAATCCTGCTTTGTGTACAGTTTTCTACTAAAGTGTTGCAACCAATGCACTACTGTATGTAATGTACTTGGTGCAGTGCTCATTTAATTATTTATTATTATTTTTATTTTTTTTACAAAAGTCAGAAGTTTTTCTTTCTTTTCGCCTACTGTAATTTTTCATTCAGCCCAACCCACCCTCCCACATACTTTAGATGTGACTTCACAAGCAGAGGGGTCAGTAACCTGTTGCACTTCAGAAACTACATACAGTATACATAGGCATGAATTTCTAAGCGAACAAGATCAACTTGTACAGTATGTGAGAGGCGGTGGTGTGTGAGAGGTGGGCACCCTGTACTTTGCAAAGCGGCTTGCTGAAGACAAGCAAGCCGCAGGTGTGATACTGTATAGTCAAATATAAAGCCATTGTAGCCTTCATACAGTACGATTTTTTTTATACACTGTTGTGTGACAATTAAAAAAAAACTAAAAAACTATTTACATACCTTTTATTGCAACAGGTGCAAACTTACTTGCTTTTATTTTGCTTTGCTCCCATGTTAGAATCAGGCCCATAATGTGAGGTGAGGAGTGTGAGGATGAATAATATTGTAGGTAGAGAGCAATTTAATACAGTATATGCCGATTTATTCACCATCTTAATTAAGATGTGTTCTCACTTTTCTTTTAAACTCTTATTAACAATAAATGTAAAAAATGTTCAGTAAAAACAATTTTGTTGCAGTATCATACAAACATGTTTCAATGTGTTACAAAGAATAGAGTATGTAAGAATACAGTTATAAACCATGTTCAGACTGGTGACGATACATATGTCAACAAGCATTGCAGAGTAACCATCAACAGAAGCCTCTATACTGTATCCATAATGTAGTGCGTCTTCTATGTCTGGACTGATATCAGTGCGACCATGTCTTATGGTATTTACGAGGCACCTTACAGCTAGTGTTCTTTTCATTGCATCACCTCTGGGGCTCAAGCCATGTACTGGCAATGTTTTTAAATTAAAAATATACTTATACACAATGGTAGAGTATAGATCCTTCAACAGAATGCAAAACAAACAGACTTTAGGATATAAATGGGATAATGCTGGTATCATTCTGTATCATGACTATAATCTCTCACCTGAGTTTAAACATCAGCCACTACTGTAGACTCCCACAAGTAGTGCCAAAATGAGCAAACCATGACGGTATTTAGGACACCTATTCAGTATATACTCTCTGGGATGTAATATGCTCTCTGTAAAACAAACAAATTAATTTGTTATGTTACACAGGAAGCACCATCACATATCCCCAAATATAAAGGACCACTCCTCATCAGGAAGAGTCCCCAAATCTGTCTCCCATTTCATCTTAAGTGATAATAAATCTTTTGTGGTGATAAAGCATTATGATTGAAGATTTAAAGGTGATACTGTTAAAATGCTTTACGTATTAGCATGTGGGCATGTAGTGTTCAACCTGTTTTCTCGTTGTCATTGTCAACATCATGATTGTCAACATGGCGGTTATATACTAGAATCCAGAGCTCGACAGCATAGATGCAATAATCTGGAGAGCTGCAGGTAAAATCCCTACTGCATACCACACCAGGCCATGCCCCCACTCCCAGGGTACTTTGCTCAGCATGTGCACTTTACTATAATCAATTTAGCATAGTCTGCTATCCTGATAACTGAATGAATGTATATGGTCTCAATATGTCTGTTATAGTGCATGACCTGTTTGTCTCACATTTACAATATAATCTTTCTTTAGTTTGTTATCTCAGTGTAGTTAATGCCACCTACTTATCCATTTATGGGCAAAAATAACACTAAATGAATCTATAGTGTACACTGACAGTGAATTAGAATAATTACAATTATTATTGCATACTATGATTAAGTCATTTTTAAGTCATTCTATTTATCTTTGCGAGTCTCTTCTGCAAAATTAAGTCAGTCAATAACATTAAAGTTATTTTAAGGTCTGTTGTAAGATTTGCTATACTTTTGGAAGCAATTGTTATTTAATCAGAAATTACATAATTAAATCAGTTTTGCTAGGAAATAAAACTATATTTAGAAATGAACTGCCACTGTGATAATTTATTCATGTTACTATGTCTGTTTATTTTGTGTATGTTCTAATAGCACACGCATAATTAATAACCTACAATAATGTTACTCTTATTATTGGGAGTACTTGTTGGAAAATACTTTTCTATCTGATTAAATTAATTTTCTTTGACCCTTGGAAATACAGCCCCATATAGGGCAATGGGCCGGATTCAGAGCTCCACGCTAATCCCGTCACCATTGTGACTTTTTACGCAGATACTGTGAGTTAATCAATATGCAAATGTTGCAGGCACCAGGATATGTACTGAGATGCCCGCCGGCAGCTTTGCAAATTCAAGCAGCTGCATAAAAAGTTGCAGCGTCTATATACAAAAGACACAGCATAGGTTGCAGATCAGGCAATCATTGGCCTTCTGATTAACCCTATGGCTACTCAGAATGGCAGATGAAACTAAGTTGTTGACATCAGTGAAACTGCATAAAGAGACACAGTTGCTGGATCCGACACGCTTATAAAACAGTTGTGATACACCCGCGTTTTTCTAACCACCACTCCATTGCCACCTGCTACCACTCACAAATGGTCCTTGTCCATTACTCTGCACCCAAATCCTCTCACCTAAAGACATTGCAGAGGCACCAGGACGTATGCGCTGGGCAACTTAGATGCATGCGCTGTAATAAAAACATCAGCCAACTGTGTAAATATTGGCATAGCATACAACTCTGAATCATGCCCAATAAATCTTGGAATTTCATGTTTCTTGGGTATATTTACTAAAGTGCAGGTTTTTAGAAGTGGAGATGTGGCCCATAGCAGCCAATCAGATTCTAGCTATTATCTTCTAAAAGGTGCTAGTTAGATGATAAGTAGAATCTGATTGGTTGCTATGGGCAACAACTACACTTCTAGTTGTTCAGTTCATGTTCAACTTGGCACATGCCAAGTTACAGTTTGTATGTATTCTTGAGTCGAGTTCCCCACTATAATGCTACAACTGAACATTATTTCAAATGTTTTTACAGATGTAAGGACTCATTTAAAGTCTGACATAAGTCCAACTCTGAAGAGTAAAATTCAGCAAAAGTGAAACTTAGGTTTTGTGTAAGTGGAACTTGTGGTACTCTATGTCTAGAGAGATGAATTGAGGCCATACCAGTGCAACTGGAATACAGCAAGTACATGCACATGTATAGTAAACTGTGGCCTAAGGGCCATATCCTATTAGACGCTTAAAACGTTAAGTTTTCACAGATGGAAACTTATCGCACCATTCACCCGAATATGTCACTTTTCGCATGTATGTGCTCTCCAGCTTATTGGGCAATCCTATTGCAGAAGATGCGAGTACATATTCACATGATAATTCTTGTAGGGATGACAGGCGGAAAGTACAGGATGAAAATGGGGAAATCAACCTGTACCCCCCAAAAAAGGTAAACTAATATAGGGTAACATTATAAATGACTGTTAATTGCCATATTCAAAGGGTTTGGAGTTCTTAAATTGTGTCAAATGGCTGTTATATGAATTTTTCTCTAACAGTGGAAAAAATTATAGTAAGCAATATTTTTGGGCAAAATAAATGCTGTAGTTAAATTAGGGGTACATAAAAATGGGTATATGTATATTTTTAAGCTTTTTTAGGGCACTTTAACCAAAATTTCAAATACACCTGTCACTTGCTCCTGAAATGTTTAAAACGTCTGGCACATCCATACAGCCCCCCAAATACTTGTCCCACTTCTTTAAACTTATTTTCCAGCACTTTTACCTTTTCACTCCAAAAATGACGTCATTATTGGCCCATTTAATATAATTAAAAAATAATTTTTGCCCAATTAGTCATTAAGGGGTTCTGAATCAAGGGGCTGATTCAACAAGCGCCGCTGATCGCAGATTCTCGTCTGCTGCCATTTCTGGGCAGGGAGAGGTTGGCACTCAGAGCGAGCCCTAGCCCATTTGGTGCCCTAGGCAAAATTTTGACTGGTGCCCCCTAACAACTTCCCATAACGAGCTGAACAGCCCCTCAGGAAAAAAACAGGTTGCCCTCCTCAGTAGGCTCTGTCGATGTTTTAAGACCCATCTGTCTTTTCATCAGGACATGTCATGATGAAAAAACCAGTGGGTCTTGAAACATCAACAGAACCTATGTGATTTGTGACAATATATCACTCTATTACAACTACTGAGCAGTGCCACCTGTTTTTTTCCTGAGGGGCTGTTCAGCTCGGTATAGGAATGTTTAAGATCCTTGGAGGGCACCCTCGAGATTACCAGTAAATTTATCCAGAGTACTGGGCTGAAATATATATATATATATATATATATGTGTGTATATATATATATATATATATATATATATATATCCCCTCCAACATGACCCGTTCCATTAGGTACAAAACACTCTGCTCTTGGACTGCCCACCTAATGTATGATTGCAATCACCTGTGTTGAACTACGTAATTGATGAGACAGATGTTTCAGCACAGGTATCTGCAATCATAAATGAAGAGGGAAGTCCAGAAGCAGAGCATTTTGTACCTAATGGAACGTGTCATGTTGTAGGGTCTATATATATATATATATATATATATATATATATATATATATTTATATATACATATACACTCACACACACATACATATATATATATATATATATGTATGTACATTTATACACGCACACATATACACACAATTTTATATATATATATATATATATATATATATATATATATATATATATACTGTATATACACACACACACAAACATATATACACATACACACACTCAGATATTGTGGGTACCCGTACTGACAAAATAGGCAGGGCCCCCACCTGGGGGATGAGGACAGAGATGGGTGGAGCTGTGAATGTGGGTGGAGCTAAAGCGGGTTGGGACATAAATTGGTGCGTGAATCATTGCAAAAATTCTCCAAGAATGGGCTGCGGAGGTGGGTGTTATTATATGAGCATCTGCAGCTATAAGGGAGATAAGGTAATTTGTAGCACCCCTCTGTCACCTCCAAGGTGAAGTTGATTTGTATCCCCAGGGTGAGAGGTAGGGTATGTGCAGTTTGGAGGAGGATGAGATATGCAGCTCACTCAGGATAATATTCAGCACCCACACAGCCAGGTGCCCCATTTCTGCCAGCAGGACTTTCCTGGTATCTTGGTATCTCCTCAATCCTACAATTGCCAGGAGCCCTGTAAGTACCTACTTAATTTTGTTATGTGAAATGATCCGGCCAGGGCCGTAGCTAGGGTAGTGCAGCCGATGCCATCACACAGGGCACCACTGGTCAGGGGGCGCTGTTTGGGCCTATCAAATTTCTGTTTATTATCATTCTTGCTTGTAGCTTCCTCTTATTTCATCCCCAGCATCTCCTGGCCTCTCCTATCTCTTCCCTGGCCCTTCCCCATGAAGCCATGGCCCTTTTTTGGGTGCATTATGTCCCTTTAAAAATGGGGGGGCACCAATGCTCTTTCTGGCACAGGGCGCCAAAAAGTCTAGTTACGGCTCTGGATCCGGCGCTCAGTCTCCTCTAGATGACCACACACTGATTGCTGCTGTCAGTATGTAATTTCATTCAAAAGTATAGCGACTTGCACTGTGGTGATCTCAATGGCCGGCATATGTGAGAATGTGAGTGGTCCGGTCTGTGGACATTGCCCTACATTGCTGCTGAGCTGACGCCCAGGTGATCCGTCCTCCCTACACCCCTGCCCTGACATTACCTCTCACCATTTGCTTACCAGGGCACAGAGCAGCACAAGTGCAGGAAGAGTACAAGTGCAGGAAGAATGGGCAGGATATCCATCTGATTGCACCTGGCGCATCGGCAGCCCAGACATAAGAAACAACACTGGGGTATTTCAAATACAGCGCTGACCGCGAGCCAATCAGAGCTTCTGATTGGCTGCCATTCCGCGAGCTCTGATTGGCTCTTGGCTGGCCCCATATTCGAAATGCAGCCAGCGCTGTGTCTGTAACTTTCTCAATGTCTGAGCTGCCGGTGCGCCAGCTGCAATCAGCTGGTGGTCCAGCACAAATCTAAACTGCTGCCACCTGGGCCCCTCTCTCTCCGGGCCCGGGACTCCAGTCCCGGCAGTCCCCCCCTGATGGCGGCCCTGCACACACTCATTATATACACACATATAATGACCTATCAGTCATCAGGGATCTATACCCGATAACACGCAGCTCCTGTATCTGTGCAGCCTGTGTCACACAGCTCCTCCATGCTGCTCATCACTGCTGCAGCGGCACTGGCTCGGACACACTGACTCCACCCCAGCCGGTCACATGCATCTACCCTGGTCCAATGGAAGCAGCTGGGTGGCTAAAATGGAGGCGGAGGTGGAGCCGTGTCAGTTACGGCTCTGCTCCGCAAAGGCCCATGGGAGGAGTGGATGCAGCTGGGCATGCGCAATATGCCCTCTCACGGCCATCTTGTTTCCTCCAGTAGCCAGAATGAGTTTCTGGACAGAAGCTCATTCTGACCTGGGCGGCTAAACTGACCACTGCGCTGACCAATCGGAGCTGAGTTCCGATCGCGGCAGGGCAGGGGGGAGGGGCATGCAGTGGTCCGATCGTGGCAGCAGGGGGAGGGACATGCAGCGCCAGTGGGGGGGACCGCGGCAGAGCCCTGGAATGCCCCAAGGCATTAGAGTCGCCCCTAGGCATAAGCTTATTATGCCTATGCCTAGGGCCGGCTCTGTTGGCACTAGCCTCCGTTTTCTAAAACGGAGGTGTGTTGCCATTGTTGGGGGGGAGTAAAGAGGCCAGGATCTCAATTGGCTGATTTCCTGGCCTCTCTTCCTGAACTGCGATGGCGGGCCTGCATGGCCAAAGGACGTAGGACGTAGCACGGATCATTATTACATGGAAGAGGCATGATGCCTCCTGCTGCATCATCATAATAGCAAAGATGGAATTGCAAAGTTACTTGTGTGCAGCTTTGCAATTACTGGGGGAGATGTATGAAGCGTTATGTGCGCAGACCCCGCGTCTCCCCGATGTATGATCGGGGGGTTCGGTGGTAAATGACAGGGGAGCTAGGCGCCCCAGTCATTATCACCGCTGCTATCTACAAGATAGCAACGCCGATAGCCTGGCAAATGTATGAACGGTCAGTTCATCTGACTGTTCTGCCCGCAGCTGCTGCTTATGCTATAGACATCTACAGCCTGGCGATGCCCTGACTGTTCTGCCCGCAGTGCTGTCCCTGCTGCGGTGGCTGCCGGCTCCATCAGGGATTTCGCGACGCTTGCGAGATCCTGCGCATGCTCAGTGGAGCCGGCTGGGACTGAGACACAGCGCGTCAGCACTAGGCTGATGTGCTGTGTACTCAGGCAGGGGATTGCCGGAGGGGGGAGTTGACATTCCCTTGCTCTGGCCCATAAGATGTTCATACATCTTATGGTTAGTGCTTCCTGCTTCGCCTTGGTAGAGAGGCGAAGCAGGAAGCGATATAGCGGCACTTAACGTGCCGCTATAATACACCTCCCCCACTGTATGTCCTGTGCTGAATCAGGCCCCAAGTCCCAACAATTTTACCTTAAAACAGGGGTTTGCACAACTTTTCACCTGCTCAGAGTTGTGAAAACTTTTTGTGGCTTTTATGCTATGTAGAATTTGCACATGCAAAAACTGCTGCTGATAGGAATTCTTGATAATTATTTTTATGCAAGATAAGCTGTAGTGCTTATCGTGTGCAAAAACCCCAAGAAAACTCAGCTGCTCCGCTACTGTGTTTTATATCACCAGACACCACTCATGCCCAGGACTTGAACTGTGAAAGTTCAAGTTCAAAGTGAAACACAGGTTTAGTTTGCTCAGGTTTGCTGATCACATTATCTTTGGACAGGTTTGAATCTAGGAGTTTCTTAATTACCAGCCACTGACAATGACAAAGGTCCAATATATCATGCAGTTAGTGCCAGCAGCTGGTTATTAAGAGATTTCCAGTTCCAAATCTGCAGAAAGGTAATTCTGCTTCAGTTTGTGTAGATACTGCATTACTACTATATACCACCACAATTTGCAGCATGTGTATTGTCTGCTAGCATAACACATTGCAATTGGGTCTGCTGCAGTTGAGCAGCTGTGTCATGTCAGAAAAGTATGAATGGAGATGGATGTATAGTTAGGCTTACCATACTTTCCCAAACCGGGACACTCATGAATTACACAAGGTCTGTGACTGCATTTCACATGGTTTTAATCAGCCACGGAAGACAGAACCTGTAGTAATCATGAGTGGTATAAAGGTATAGTATGGTAAGCCTACGTAGGGTATCAGATGCAGAAGCAGTGACCTGTGGAGAAGAACCAACATCTTACAACTCACCCAATGGTGACCAGATGTAATTTTGAGTCCCATGTTTTACATATATGTTCAGGATGCAAAATTGCATTCAACTCTAATTTAGGGTCGTAATCTGTCTTTTTTATGAACTAAAATCCAACAACTAATACTATTTCTTTGTACGTCCTGTGGTAAAGTACTGTATGTATATATTTTGCATTATTGTTTTTATATTTTCTTGTAATGATTACCTGCATTTATTCTGTTGTATTTCAGTTACCTGGTTGGCTAAGAGAAAATCATTTACATTCTATGTGTTTTGAAATGATCCACCCAATTGTGAAATGTGACTCTGGATGAACAAATAACAGCCTTCAAATCACAGATTTCTTCAAGAAATAGAAATATTGCAAACTTGCCAGGTAAGATGTTTCTGGAATTTTTAAGAAAGGTCAATGACAATAAATATTGTCTTGATTTAAGTGCACGTCTGTTGACTATGTACATTGTGAATTCTTTACATAAAAATCTGACAGTTGGAAAAAATAAACCCTAAAATCACAGTGCTTTGTAAAGGATATTTGTTTTAAAGGCACACAGTTGCCAACAGGTCATAATTTCTACATTCCCAGGTATTAAATATTTTTTTTTTCAAAGACACACATGTTAAAGTATATATATATATATACATATATATATATATATATACAGATGCATAGACTGGTGTGCGTCCTCCAATGTCAGTATGTGTCCACAGCCAGCAGGTAATATATAGTCACATATCCTTAAGGCACTAGATCCTTTTAGTTTGAGGACCGCAGCTCCCTTCTCCTCAGAACGGACAGCCGTAATCCCACGGATATAGATCACTCTAATAGAGAATACGACAAGGGGCGCTCCATAGTGCATAAATGTTTTAATATGATAAAAGCATTAAAAAGGAACACTTGGTAACAGGTGTACTTGTAGCAAATATACAACAGTGTGGGCTGGTTACCACATGATTCAATACAAAGTATCCACTGGCAAATCTGCTCACCGTCCACATTAGGAAGAACACAGGTCCACCGTGCCGCGCATCTGGCAACAACAGGTGCAGCGTCTAAGATCATGCTGTCTACCAGGATCGTAGTCGATTGGCGAAAAGGATGAAGTTTACACTGGTGGAATTCCCACTAGGCACATGAGGCACATGCCTAGGGGCACCACATACTGGGGGAGGCACAGCAGGCCTCAACCTGCATCAGAGCAACTGCTGACTTATTTTGTAGCAGTACCAGTGAGAAAATTAGAGCAGGGGGGTTGCGGATGGCAATTTGCATGTGCGGTAAGGTTGGAGTTACCTGCTGGGTCCCAGAGGCTTACACATTTTCGGCCTGATTCAGAGACAGACGCAATTGTGATTTTTATGCAGATGGAGCGATTGTTTGCTTATGCGCAGATGCAAACTCCGCAAGCACGCACAGAGAACCCACTTGCAAAGTGAGTGACAGGTAGCAAGCGTTTGAGGGTGGTAACAGGAGGTGGTTAGAAAAACGCAGGCATGTCTGAGCAATTTAAATGTTATTTTGTGGGTGTGCATAAATTAGTAATTGTGTTCTCCTGCGCAGCATGAGAGCTCTCTGCATACCGGTGTTTATGCTGTTGCATATCGTCGTACAGATATGAGAAGGCAGAAAAGGGCATAATTGCATATTTTAGCAACTGCGATCCGTAAGAGCATGGAGTTGCATATGCCTTACTGTCCATCTCTGAATCAGGCCTTTTGATCGCATCTACACTTGACGACCAAAAAGGTGGAAATGGGTTGTGACCAGTGCCAGATTAAGGGCTGCATAGGCCTGTAGCTGAAATTTAAAAGTGGCCTATTGTTTACTGCCGCAGGCATTTGACCAGGTCCACTGTGATTAGTGTGGTGGGGGGTCATGACCTAACTACTGCGGGAGGCCTCTAGAACCACAAAACTGCCCTCCAAACTGGTGTAGCTCTCTCCTACCTGCTCTTGCTGCTTTGACTACCTGGTGCTGCTGGTGTTTTAACCTCAGTTGCTGCTTGGCTGGATTATGCGCCTATATTCAGAGCACGGGAATTCATGCAACATACGCTCTACAAATGCATATAGGTCCAACTCTACATCAGTCCCATAATGTGCAAGTAAACACAAGGTCATAACCAGGCATGTGCAACCAGTGTGCTAGGCCAGGGCAGAGGAATAGTCACTGCACCATTGGCACTTATATTTGACTTGTAGGGCATCCTTAAGACCTGTCTGGCCTTCAGGTTCCTGCTCCTGGCCTCCTCTTCTGTGACATTATGATATTCCATGTATTGTGGGCAGGAGGCAGCAGGAACAGCTCAGGACTCAAATGTGCCATGCTATTGCTCAGAAAAAAAACATAACTGAAAGAAAACAGTTTAAGTGTGTTACTACTGCTTTCACTGTACAAAAATATTACCTACTGTTATTTTTCAATCTATTTGAATCCATTTTTGTAAGAGCATGGATGGAGGACAGGGAAAAAAAACATTTGCATGCTCTATTTGTTTCCCTTAAGTTTTGTACCAAAACAATCCTAACTATTCAGATCTTGTCCCCATTACCTAATGCCCTCGGAAGATGATGATACCCTTTTTCATATGATAACTCCAAGCAAAGGCAGAAGGAAAAGAGTATATACTGTGCAGTTCAACAATAACCACTCACACAAGTGAAATAAAAACAGCAGCATACAATAACACACATAGGTGAACAACCATAAAAGTGACCATACCAGAAAGTACAATGAGAGGAGCCTTAACAAGTACCATACAGATGTTAAGTTAGGATTCTTGTATTAGGTTATGTCCTCATCAGTTCTGGATAGGTCCTTCAGTATTCTTTCATCAGAGACGCGTTTCGCTTTTCACCTTTTTCAACAGACAACGAGAATGATTTCCCCAAGACAACCCTGCAGACCTGAGAGCTGGAAAGTCATCTCTTTAGAATATGCTGGGTTAAAGCTTGAAACAGAGATGCAGCTGAAGAAAAAGTTAACATATAGTTATATAATAATGACCTTATCCATTATTATCAGATACTGTAGGAACACAATATACTCTCTTTCAGTAATGTAAAGTTATGGGAAATGTTTAATGCTGTAAGGTAAACTGTCATGTACAACTAACTTGAATTTATTTATTTTTCTTCATAAATGTACATATGCAGCTGCTCTAATGCTGGAGGGACAGAGTTTTCTCTTTTAATTAGTTCAGTAATAATTCATGTGCATAATAATGTTTCCACCACTGTGAATGTACAACATGTCCAAGTTTGAAGCAATGATTAATTTAAGAAACCTGGTTAATAATGCCATAACATTGTTTTCATAGTTTAAAGTATTTTCTTTGTTCATTTTTGTAACCATAATTTGCATTTGATATACATGCATGCACTTGTTGGTGTCTTCTCCTACATGAGATTTATGCCAGTAAGTTAGCAGTAGCAGTAAAACAGAAACTTTCTGTTTCTTGGAATGCCCAACATAATACATCACAACATCAATATGTAATGTCGTTCGGTCTTGCCTTCGGGTCAAGGAGCATGAGATAAAATTTGTGGCAGCAAAGTCTTTGCTAATTGCGTTTTATCATCTTGGCACCTTTTAGTCTAGCCAAGTTTGCAGGCATGTTGTCTTTTCAACATATTTAATTGCACCATGAAGTAGTAAATTGCCTTGGAGCAATGGAAGAGAACAAAATCACCCACAAAACTAAAACAAAAGCCCATGGAAAACATAACTAGACATAACTGTCTAAAGAACATACACAATATTAGCACTCACTTTAAATTTATAATAATTGACAAAAAATGTGGTTATTTAATAAGAAGTAAAATGTTCAGTAACTCATAGCAACCAATAACAATTAGCTGATCAGTGCATGGTAGACAATAAAGGCAGGTGTCTAACAAATATGTATTAACAGAGATGGACGTTAATGCAAGTTGCAGCTTTTTCTGGCTGCAACTTGCAAACTTATTTTGTGTGCATGTGTGTCTTTGCGCACTATGCATTTTTTTGCAGTCATAAACATGACTTTCGACTGTGTAGCACTAGGTGATTTGGGATTAGGGATGGCATGTATGTAGGCAGTGGCAGTGCAGATGTAGCCAAAATACTGCATAGGCATGGTGTGGACATGAAGTCACGAATTGCAACAAAAATGGCTGCCAAACAGACACAATTGCGTTTGGCTGAAGGGGCCTGACTTGCTGGTACTGAAGCACTGGTGCAAGTTGCAGACGATGACGGACACAGCCTGCTTCTGAAAAACACCCATTTAAGCAAAAAAATTAAAACTTCTGCAACAGTGTTTTAAAAGTCAAACTACAATGCAATGAATACATGATGCTTACAGTACCTTATTGGGAAACGTAGCAATATTTAGAAAGAGGTGAGACAAATATTCTATATTGAGTCACACATTTCATAGAATGTGACATAAATATAAAATTTTACTTTTATTAATTAAAACTGCAAGTATAAAAACTTATAGTGGTTTGGAATTAGTTACAAAATGAAACATTGTATACTATTAATTGCTGAATGTATATTATAAATATTCCTGGTCAGGAAATATAATAGACACTTTTTTTCTCCCTCTGCCAGTTAGCTGTAATAACTGATCTGTTACAGTGCAGTGGCAAACACAGGATTTCAAGAGTGGGGTTTCCAAATGCATAATTTTATGTGAGTGAGTGTGGCCTGTCAAAGAAGAGGTCAGAATTAGTACTTAACCAGCTTTTCATATGCGTCATACAAAGTGTATTGTGTGTAATAATTCCAGCATATACAGGACCAGTGATCACAGTAAGCCATTAGATGCGTCAGTAGGGCCATCCTGTCTGAGGTGATCATATTTATTTTAGATGTGGGCACCATTCCAGCATATGGGAGCAAGTCCGGGAGCCTGGGGGAGCAGCAGAAGTACCTAGCACTGCCCTGGACATATATGTACATATGTACTCTATAGCAGTGCATCTCTAACAGTGCATGTTTTCCAGATCTTCTAGTTGGTGCACAGGTTATTTATTACTGGCTGATACATGTTTAAAAATCCACAGGTGGAGCTAATTATTTAATTTGTGATACTGAGAAGAACATGCAGCACTAGTAACAATCTATTATATTACTATTTCTATTGTGGTCATGGTGTGGGCTGGGGAGGGGGTTTTCCAGGCAGATGGAAACCCACCCTGCGTTTGCCTATGAAGTGTATGATCAATGTAGCCGATATAAAACTACCACAGTGACAATAATCCTTGAACAAATATAGGGCCTGATTCAGACCCACTCGCAAGCGGCTGTCCGCTCACAGGTGGGTCGATGGTGTGCACTGCGCATGCGCACGACGGCGGGAGCTCCGGCGTGCGCATGCGCCAGACGCGACGAGCGAAGGACTTTCCTTCGTTCGTTGTGTCTGATCAAAGGGGGCGTGTTGTCGATGTTGATTGACAGCATGCCCCCTTTGGTGGGCGTGCCTCCCAGAAGGGGGCGTTCCCAAGGGAACGCCTACCGTCAGAAGCCGGCCCACTGACATCACTAGTGATGTCAGTGGGAGTGATTTTGGCTCTGATAGAGCCAAAATCACTCCGGGCCTTGCGGTTGAGAAACTCAACCGCAGGCTCCGGCTCGCAGTGGCGATGGTCGCGATGGTCAAGACCATCGCGGCCATCAACGTGCACGCTCGTATAGGCTGTGGGTGGTGACCCACAGCTATACGAGCGTCCAGGAGGACGCTCCATAATTATGAAGGACGGCCCTCATTCAGAGCGTGCGCTCTGCTCAGAGCGTCCGGCTCTGAATGAGGGCCATAGAGTAGTATGGGACCCCCCTAGTCTGAGTTCCCTTAAACTAGGTTAAAGTGCCTATATGATCATTATTGTGCCATTCTTTTAAAATTGTATCTACCTCACAATATGTCTGCTTGTTAAACCTAACCTCTCTTATGATAAAGCAGTATATCTCCTTTAAATACTTAACTGACAAATTCTTTTTCCAAAAACCGCTCAGAAATTGTCATTTTTTTTATGACTGAATTAGGTCAAGAACATCTTTTTAAAATGTATCCAGCACAATTTTATATAT
This sequence comes from Taudactylus pleione, assembly GCA_031769625.1. Taxonomy (NCBI): domain Eukaryota; kingdom Metazoa; phylum Chordata; class Amphibia; order Anura; family Myobatrachidae; genus Taudactylus; species Taudactylus pleione. The sequence continues at coordinate 4,673,024 of JAUIMM010000126.1, read as the reverse complement.
ATATATATATATATATATTTATTTTTAAACACCGTATACCATCACAATTGCAATTTTGGCTGATGTGTTCAACTATCTATAGAAACCATTGAATGTTTGAAGCCACAGCCACCGATGTTTCCTTAACATCGGTTCACGAACCATCAATGGTCCCACCCCCTGCTGGACCCTTCTGCACCCCACCACTGGACCCCTTCGCAGCCCACCACAGACTCCGCTGGACCCCTGCACCCTGCCATGGATGCCATTGAACTCTCGCAACGCAAGCTGGACCCACGTATTGAAAATACTGAAATAAATCCCATGTCCAAAATGCTCCTGGTCCCGAGCATTTCGGATATGGAAAACTCAACATGTATATATACAGTATATATATGTGTGTGTGTGTATATATATATTATATCATTTGGTATACAAGATACATAGATGACTTATTTATAGTGTGGAGCGGTGGTGAAGAGAAATTCAAACAAATGATGTTACATATCAATCAATTGAACACACCAATAAAATTCACCTATAATTGCAGCCATAACATGATCAACTTTTTGTATGTACAAATACAACTAAAAGATGGCAGAATTTCCACTTCGATCTATTACAAGAGCACCGATCGCAATACACTCTTGGAAGCGAATAGCCACCATCCAAAACCACTGATTAAAGGCTTACCCCTATCGCAAATGTATAGAATTGCGCGAATCACCAGTGATAAGGAATTATTACCATCTGCATTAGATGTGGTTGTCGATAAATTCAGACAAAGAGGGTATGATCTCCAAACCCTTATCGATACAAAGAATAGAGTTCTGCGTATGGACAGAGAACAATTACTGGAAGGAAATAAAAGAGCACGTGATGAAAAAATCAAAGATACCTTTATATGGTCTACACAATATACAACCGCCAGTCCAGTAATACCAAGAGCGATGAGAGCATTTTGGCCTATTATATCTACAGACCGTGATCTCCCAGGATTTAAAAACATCAAACAGATGACAAGTTACAGACGGGCAGAAATCTTCGCGACATGCTTGTCAAAACAGACATCACAAATTACCAAACATCATCAGGTATATTTGGGAGTAATAAAAAACCTGGTTGCTATAGGTGCCCTTCCTGCACCACATGTGGATTTCTACAAGTAGGGCACAAATTTCCACATCCACATAGCAATAAATATTTTACTATTAGGCATGTCCTAAGTTGCTCCACACAATATGTTATATACTTTATAGTCTGTCCTTGCAGTCTCTATTACATAGGGATGACCACTAGGTCCTTTAAAGAACGAATGGCATTACATCGTTCTGCCATTCGACAGTCATTGGCAGGCAAAGACATAGAACAACCGGTAGCGAAACACTTCAAACAATGCCAACATCCCTTGTCATCATTGAAATACATGATCATAGATCATATTCCTCCGAAACCTCAAGGAGGAGATAGAGGTTTAGGGGTGAGCGGGTTCGGATTTCTGAAATCCGAACCCCCCCGAGCACCCCCGATCCGAGTCCGATCCGAGTGGACAGTGAAGAGGGAGGGTGGGAGTTAGGGCTGGCTGGGCTGTGTAGTCTAGTGTAGTGTAGTGCTGCTGTTGTCCACTACTTCAAAGTCCATAGGGGCTGGCTGTGTTGTGCTGTGCTGCTGTTGTTAATAGGGGCTGTGTCCACTACTTCAAAGTCCATAGGGGCTGGCTGGACTGTGTTGTGCAGTCAGTTCTCCATAGGGGCTGTGTCCACTCCAAAGTCCTGTGCAGTGTCCCAGTCCTAAAGGGGTGCTGTAGTGTTGTCCAGGGGGTGCTCTGTCCATCAGGGGTGCTCCCCCCAAGTGCTAAAAAAATAATATATTTTCTGTGTTTGTGAATTGTGTGCGCAGTAGCCGCACGTGCATCATCAAAGTAGTGCCAAGCGTGCGCCTGTGTCATAAGTAAAGGGCCGGCTGGCTTGACCATTAAAGGGTGCTGTAACCCCCAAAGTACACTCCAGTCCAAACCAAAAAAAAAAATATTTTCTTTGTTTGTGAATTGTGTGCACAGTAGCCGCACGTGCATCAACAAAGTAGTGCCAAGCGTGCGCCTGTGTCATAAGTAAAGGGCCAGCTGGCTTGACCGTTAAAGGGTGCTGTAACCCCCAAAGTACACTCCAAACCAAAAAATATATATTTTATGTGTTTGTGAATTGTGTGCGCAGTAGCCGCACGTGCATCAACAAAGTAGTGCCAAGCGTGTGCCTGTGTCATAAGTAAAGGGCCGGCTGGCTTGACCGTTAAAGGGTGCTGTTACCCCCAAAGTACACTCCAGTCCAAACCAAAAAAAAAATTATTTTCTGTGTTTGTGAATTGTGTGCGCAGTAGCCGCACGTGCATCAACAAAGTAGTGCCAAGCGTGCGCCTGTGTCATAAGTAAAGGGCCGGCTGGCTTGACCGTTAAAGGGTGCTGTAACCACCAAAGTACACTCCAAACCAAAAAAAAAAATATTTTCTGTGTTTGTGAATTGTGTGCGCAGTAGCCGCACGTGCATCAACAAAGTAGTGCCAAGCGTGCGCCTGTGTCATAAGTAAAGGGCCAGCTGGCTTGACCGTTAAAGGGTGCTGTAACTCCCAAAGTACACTCCAAACCAAAAAAAAAAATATTTTCTGTGTTTGTGAATTGTGTGCACTGTGGCTGCACGTGCATCAACAAAGGAGCAGGGCCAAGCGTGCGCCTGTGTCCCATAAGTAAAGAGCCGGCTGGCTCATTTCTTAAAGGGTGGTGTAACCCACAAAGTGCACTACTCTCCAGCAAAAATAAAAAAATATTTTCTGTGTTTGTGTGCGCTTTAGCCACACGTATATATATCAATATAACTTAAATGGAGGACCAAACTTTCTCCGATAAAAATAAAATAAGGAAAGATCAAGAACCACTTCCTCCTAGTGCTATTGCTTCTGGGAGTTGTTCATCATCCCAGAGAGGAAGTAGGAACATCATTACTTTTACTAAACAATTGACCCTCCAACAGTCCCTAGCGATGAGGATGAAGTACGACAGCAGTCATCCTGAAGCAAAACGTATAACTGAGGCCTTGACTGCTATGTTGGTGTTAGACGTGCATCCGGTATCCGCCATTAGTGCAGTGGGATTTAGACAATTGATGGAGGTAGTGTGTCCCCGGTTCCAAATCCCGTCTAGATTCCACCTGCATCCTCAAAGCAGCAGCGACAAGCGTGCATCTGTCTGTTAAAGGATGGTGTAACCCTCAATGTGCGCTCCACAAACAATAAAAATATTCTTCTTCTTTTTTCTGTCTTTGAGAATTGTGTGGGCTGTAGCCGCACTTGCATCCTCAAAGCAGCAGCGACAAGCGTGCGTCTGTCTGTTAAAGGGTGGTGTAACCCTCAAAGTGCGCTCCACAAACAATAAAAATATTCTTATTTTTTTTTCTGTCTTTGTGAAATGTGTGGGCTGTAGCCGCACCTGCATCCTTAAAGCAGTAGCGACAAGCGTGCGTCTGTCTGTTAAAGGGTGGTGACACCCTCAAAGTGTGCTCCACAAACAATAAAAATATTCTTCTTTTTTCTGTCTTTGTGAATTGTGTGGGCTGTAGCCGCACTTGCATCCTCAAAGCAGCAGCGACAAGCGTGCGTCTGTCTGTTAAAGGGTGGTATAACCCTCAAAGTGCGCTGCACAAACAATAAAAATATTCTTCTTTTTTTTTCTGTCTTTGTGAATTGTGTGGGCTGTAGCCGCACTTGCATCCTCAAAGCAGCAGCGACAAGCGTGCGTCTGTCTGTTAAAGGATTACATCGGTGACAGCATCCAAGTAGGCATGTCAGACAGTCCGTACATGTACTGGCAGGAAAAAGTAGAATTTGGAGGTCCCTGTACAAACTGGCTCTATTTTACCTGAGTTGCCCCCCCTCCAGTGTGTACTCCGAAAGAGTGTTTAGTGCAGCCGGGAACCTTGTCAGCGAAAGGCGTAGGAGGTTGCTTCCACAAAATGTGGAGAAGATGATGTTCATAAAATGAATTATCAACTCTTCCAGGGAGACCAGCCTCCAGAACGTACAGAGGGACCTGTGGTTGTGGATTCCAGCGGGGACGAATTAATACTCTGTGAGTATGAGGATGTACACAACACTGAAGAGGGTGAGGAATCGGTGGATGAGGAGGATGAGGACGACATCTTGCCTCCGTAGAGCCAGTTTGTGCAGGGACAGATTAATTGCCAGCTTGTTTTGTGGGGGCCCAAACGAACCAATCATTTCAGCCACAGTCGTGTGGCAGACTCTGGCGCTGAAATGTTTGGTTTGTTAAAGTGTGCATGTCCTGTTTATACAACATAAGGGTGGGTGGGAGGGAGGGCCCAAGGACAATTCCATCGTGCACCTCTTTTTTTTCTTTGCATTATGTATAGTTTGGGGCCTAGTTTTTCAAACTGCCATCCTGTCTGCCACTGCAGTGCCACTCCTAGATGGACCACGTGTTTGTGCCGCCCACTCGTATCTCTTAGCATAGTCATCCAGCTACCTCGGTGCAACCTTTTGGACATAAAAACACTATTGTGAGGTGTGAGGTGTTCAGAATAGACTGGAAATGAGTGGAAATTAAGGTTATTGAGGTTAATAATAGCATAGGAGCAGAAAACCCCACAAATTCTGTGATTTTAGCTGTTTTTATGCTTTTTTTCAACAAAATACAGATCCAAAACACAAAACCCTGAACCCAAAACACGGAAGGGTGGTTTTGGCAAAACCAATCCAGATCCAAAACACGAAGAAAGATCCAGATCCAAAACCAAAACACAAAACACGAAAAGTGGCCGGTGCACACCCCTAGTTTGGACCTTATGCGATTAGAAACTAGGTGGATTCTGAGGATGAATACGCTGCTACCACATGGACTTAATGAAAAAATTAATTGGAATTCCATGTAAAAATAACTTTTTACACACTATGGGCCAAATGTAATAGGGTGAGAGTTTAGAAAAGTGAGAGCTTCTGACACTTTTTAAACTTTGCCAATGTAATAGAGTCCAAAAACAAAGTAACTGAGTGAACTTGCACGTTTTTTCAGACTTAAAAAACTCTCACGATTTAAAATCTCATTCAGATGTTTTCCCATTTTGAAGATAAAACTCAACCAATGTGAGAGTTTACTGCTAAACTCTCACATTTTCTAATCTCTCACCCTATTACATTTGGCCCAATGTATCTATAGACAGAATTTTATTGGGCTATTATATATAGGAATGTTCTAACTTTGAATTGAGCACCTCATTATATGTCAGTATCTTTTTCACTGTATATATAGTGTGCCGTATCATTGACAACAGATGCATTTATCACGTTGCTGTATCAAAACAAAACAAAACAAGTGCACAATAATTTTTACCAGTGGTAGTTAGTTTCTTTCAGTCAGTATTTATGATACTGTTAACCAGTAAACATGATCATATATTTACATAATAGGTGTGATCATGTGGGTTGATTACTATTTTTGCACTTATACATGTTTTTATTGTTATTGCAGCCGTCTGCCGAAGGGAGAGACGCTGCTAATGGTTGCTATGGCTACCAGAGGCGACACGGCTCTGACGCCATCCCACCTACGCGGCAGGACGGAGCGGGCGGGCCACTCTCACTTCCGGAGACGGCGTTTCTTCACACATGAGGGGATATAAAGTAAGCACAGCTCTTATTGTGTTTGTATTACTGCTACCTTGACAAAGGGACTCTGCTCAGTCCCGAAACGTTGGATATGCGGGATATGCGGATTGCATAAATATTCTCCCATTTAACCAGACCCGGAGTGATCTGTTTGTTCGTGTGCTGACATTAGTACTGAACTAGCTTTGTATATATAATATATAATATATATATATATATATTAGGGATGAGCGGGTTCGGATTTCTGAAATCCGAACCCCCCCTGAGCCCCCCCGATCCCAGCCGGGAACACGCCTGACTCGGACCTGAAATCGAGGCAAAACGTCATCATCCCGCCTTCCGGATCTCGCGGGTTTTGGACTCTATAATAGGTCCTCACGTCAGCGCCATTTCTCACTCCGGCTGTGGACAGTGAAGAAGGAGGGTGGGAGCTAGGGCTGGCTGGACTGTGTTGTGCTGCTGTTGTCCATAGGGGCTGACTGGGCTGTGTTGTGCTGCTGTCATAGGGGCTGGCCGGGCTGTGTTGTGCAGTCAGTTGTCCATAGGGGCTGTGTCCACTCCAAAGTCTATAGGGGCTGGCTGGACTGTGTTGGCAAGTGTCCCATAAAGGCTGTAGTCCTAAAGGGGTGCTGTAGTGTTGTCCAGGGGGTGATCTGTCCATCAGGGGTGCTCCCCGAAAGTGCACTCCAAAAAAAAAAAAAAAATTCTGTGTTTGTGAATTGTGTGCGCAGTAGCCACACGTACATCAACAAAGTAGCGCCAAGAGTGTGCCTGTGTCATAAATCAAGGGCCGGCTGGCTTGTCCGTTAAAGGGTGCTGTAACCCCCAAAGTGCACTCCAAAAGAAAAAGATTTTTTTTTTATGTGTTTGTGAATTGTGTGCACAGTAGCTGCACGTGCATCAACAAAGTAGCGCCAAGCGTGCGCCTGTGTCATAAGTAAAGGGCCAGCTGGCTCGTCTGTTAAAGGGTGGTGAAACCCCCAAAGTGCCGGCTCTGTCATGCACATGCGCTGTGGTCCTCCATCGACCCAGTTGCGAGAGCTCAGTGCTTGCGACCGGGTCTGAATCAGGCCCTGTGTGCGCTGTAGCCGCACGTGCATCAACAAAGTAGCGCCAAGCGTGCGCCTGTGTCATAAATCAAGGGCCGGCTGGCTTGACCGTTAAAGGGTGCTGTAACCCCCAAAGTGCACTCCAAACAAAATAATTTTTTTTTTCTGTGTTTGTGAATTGTGCGCACTGTGGTTGCACGTGCATCAACAAAGGAGCAGCACCAAGCGTGCGCCTGTGTCCCATTAGTAAAGGGCCGGCTGGCTCATCTCTTAAAGGGTGGTGTAACCCCCAAAGTGCACTCTAACAAAAATAAAAAATATTCTTTTCTGTGTTGTGAATTGTGGGCCTGATTCAGAGACGCTCGTAAGCGGCTGCTCGTTCTCTCCGAGCGATGTTCGCACATCTGCGCATGCGTATGGGTTTTAGTACGCATGCGCGAACCAGTCAGTGCAGCCCAAAATCGTGTGCTCGCAAAATAGCGAATGCCTGCAAATTTGAGTGACAGGATGAGGCGTTTGGGGGTGGTAACAGGGGAAGGTGCTTGAAAACGGGGAGTGGAGATCCGAATGCAGGCGTGCCAAAAGGTCACAACGTGCGTTTTAAGGGTGTGCATAATTAACAAAGCAGCGTCATCGACCACGTCAGTTGGGTGTCTTTTAGCCAGAACTGCTCGCATGATTGCGGTAGGAAAATGCAACCACATGAATAGCGAGCAGTTCATTCGCCTTTCGATGTACTCGATTAATCTAATGAATAGCGGAGATGACGTGTGATGCGAGCGGCCAGGGGGCATTTTTTACAAAAAAACGTCCGCATGTTTTGTTCGCTCGCTCAGACATAGAGGCGTCAACAGACCGCAAAGAGTGAACGGTCAATTTAAATAGCCAGCCCCTTTTTCTGGACGAGCGAGCGCAAATAGCGTCCAGCTCTGAATCAGGCCCTGTGTGCGCTGTAGCCGCACGTCCATCAACAATGGAGCAGCGCCAAGCGTGCACCTGTGTCATAAGTCTGTTAAAGGGTGGTGTAACCCCCAAAGTGCGCTCCACAAAAAATAAACAATTCGTCTTTTTTTTCTGTGTTTGTGTGCGAAATGTATGCGCAGCAGCCGCACATGCATCAACACAGTAGCAGCGCCAAGCGTGCGCCTGTGTCATAAGTCAAGGGCCGGTTTGGACATCTGGTCCAGACTGAAGGACGTGCCAACAATTTCTGACATGTCTACTGTCAATGCATATGATACTGTCACCACTGACAGAATGGTGGAGGATTACATTGGTGACAGCATCCAAGTATGCATGTCAGACAGTCCGTACATGTACTGTCAGGAAAAAGAGGCAATTTGGAGGCCCCTGTACAAACTGGCTCTATTTTACCTGAGTTGCCCCCCCTCCAGTGTGTACTCCGTGTTTTATTGCAGCCGGGAACCTTGTCAGCGAAAGGCGTAGGAGGTTGTTTCCACAAAATGTGGAGAAGATGATGTTCATAAAAATGAATTATCAACTCTTCCAGGGAGACCAGCCTCCAGAACATACAGAGAGACCTGTGGTGGTCGATTCCAGCGGGGACGAATTAATACTCTTTGAGGATGAGGATGTACACAACACTGAAGAGGGTGAAGAATCACCACCCTTTAACAGACAGACGCACGCTTGTCGCTGCTGCTTTGAGGATGCAGGTGCGGCTACAGCCCACACAATTCACAAAGACAGAAAAAAAAAGAAGAATTTTTTTATTGTTTGTGGAGCGCACTTTGAGGGTTACACCACCCTTTAACAGACAGACGCATGCTTGTCGCTGCTGCTTTGAGGATGCAGCTGCGGCTACTGCACATACATTTCACACACAAACAGAAAAAAAGAAGATTATTTTATTTTGGTTGGAGCGCACTTTGGGGGTTACACCTCCCTTTAACAGACAGACGCACGCTTGTCGCTGCTGCTTTGAGGATGCAGGTGCGGCTACAGCCCACACATTTCACAAAGACAGGAATAAAAAGAAGAATTTTTTATTTTTTGTGGAGCACACTTTGGGGGTTACACCACCCTTTAACAGACAGATGCACGCTTGTCGCTGCTGCTTTGAGGATGCAGGTGGAATCTAGATGGGATTTGGAAGCGGGGACACACTACCTCCATCAATTGTCTAAATCCCACTGCACTAATGGCGGATACCGGATGCACGTCTAACACCAACATAGCAGTCAAGGCCTCAGTTATATGTTTTCCTTCAGGATGACTGCTGTCGTACTTCATCCTCCTCGCTAAGGACTGTTGGAGGGTCAATTGTTTAGTAAAAGTTAGTTGTGTTCCTACTTCCTCTCTGGGATGATGAACAACTCCCAGCAGTAGCAACAGCACTAGGAGGAAATGGTTCTTGATCTTTCCCTATTTTATTTTTATTGGAGAAAGTTTGGTCCTCCATTTATGTTATATTTATATATATACGTACGGCTAAGGCGCACACAAACACAGAAAATAATTTTTTATTTTTGTTGGAGACTAGTGCACTTTGTGGGTTACACCACCCTTTAAGAAATGAGCCAGCCGGCCCTTTACTTATGGGACACAGGCGCTGCTCCTTTGTTGATGCACGTGCAGCCACAGTGCACACAATTCACAAACACAGAAAATATTTTTTTATTTTGTTTGGAGTGCCCTTTGGGGGTTACAGCATCCTTTAACGGACAAGCCAGCTGGCCCTTTACTTATGGTACACTGGCGCATGCTTGGTGCTGCTCCTTTGTTGATGCACGAGCAGCCACAGTGCACACAATTCACAAACACAGAAAATATATATATTTTTTTTTGGAGTGCACATTGGGGGTTACAGCACCCTGTAACGGTCAAGCCAGCCGGCCCTTTACTTATGACACAGGTGCACGCTTGGCACTACTTTGTTGATGCACGTGCGGCTACAGTGCACACAATTCACAAACACAGAAAATATATATTTTTTTTGTTTGGAGTGTACTTTGGGGGTTACAGCACCCTTTAATGGACAAGCCAGCCGGCCCTTTACTAATGGGACACAGGCGCACGCTTGGCGCTGCTCCTTTGTTGATGCACGTGCAGCCACAGTGCACACAATTCACAAACACAGAAAATATATATTTTTTTGGTTTGGAGTGTACTTTGGGGGTTACAGCACCCTTTAACGGTCAAGCCAGCTGGCCCTTTACTTACGACACAGGCGCACGCTTGGCACTACTTTGTTGATGCACGTGCGGCTACTGTGCACACAATTCACAAACACAGAAAAAAATATATTTTTTTGCACTTGGGGGGAGCACCCCTGATGGACAGAGCACCCCCTGGACAACACTACTGCACCCCTTTAGGACTTGGACACTGCACAGGACTTTGGAGTGGACACAGCCCTATGGACAACTGACTGCACAACACAGTCCAGCCAGCCCCTATGGACTTTGGAGGAGTGGACACAGCCCCTATGGACATCAGCAGCACAGCGCAGCACAGCACAGCACAACACTACACTGCACTACACTACACTACACTACACAGCCCAGCCAGCCCTAACTCCCACCCTCCCTCTTCACTGTCCACAGCCGAGTGAGAAAATGGGGTCGACATGGGTACCTTATATAGGATCCAAAACCCGCGAGACCCGGAAGGTGGGATGATGACATTTTGCCTCGGTTTCAGATCCGAGTCAGGCGAGAAAAGTCGAGCCTGACTCGGATCGGCCTCGGATTGGGGGGGCTGGGGGGGGTTCGGATTTCAGAAATCCGAACCCGCTCACCCCTAGTTACTAATGCATGTTTGACTCATTACAGTGTTCAGATTTGGTTCCATCATTTCCTGTTCATAGGTTGCAGAATTGAATGGCTCTTCGTCCTCTTTCATCACACTTCAGGATCATTCCAATCAAAATGGTGTTTTTGGATTCACTTTACCTGTGGGGGAGTTTTGATGACAGTTTGCTGAGTTTCTTTATTGAATTTATTACCAATGATGTGAGGTTGTTGTAAGCACATTGGTGCATTTTAATTCTCTGACATATTTCCTTTCATGTTGTATATATGAATGAATGACCAGCTTGTGAGCTTCCTGCTAATGTACAAGTATAGACTGTCATACAAATGCTACCAAAAAATGCTTGAAACATTTTATCAACCACATACTGTGGGCTGTATTTATGTATGCCTATCTACCTAACGACACTAATGACAACATATGAACTGGTTCAGCTTCTAATTGCATGTGTACCGTATTTATACACCTACATAGCTAATGGCACTAGTGAGAGGAACAGAAAACAATGATGTGAATTGTGTGGTAATGGAATGTGGTTCTGTGTACATAGATATGTGGAGCAGCCATCAGAAATTGTGGGGCCCGCGATTGACAAAATAGACAGGACCCCCCCCCTCCGTGTTTCTGCAACTGAAACCCCACAGTGTCTCTCCAGACAGCACCCCTACTGTCTCCCTAGACAGCACCCTTTCTGTCTCCCTAGACAGCACCCCTACTGTCTCCCTAGACAGCACCCCTACTGTCTCCCTAGACAGCACCCCTACTGTCTCCCTAGACAGCACCCTTTCTGTCTCCCTAGACAGCACCCTTTCTGTCTCCCTGGAAAGCACCCCTTCTGTCTCCCTAGACAGCACCCCTACTGTCTCCCTAGACAGCACCCTTTCTGTCTCCCTAGACAGCACCCTTTCTGTCTCCCTAGACAGTACCCTTTCTGTCTCCATAGAAAACACCCCTTCTGTCTCCCTAGACAGCACCCCTTCTGTCTCCCTAGACAGCACCCTTTCTGTCTCCCCAGACAGCACCCCTACTGTCTCCCTAGACAGCACCCTTTCTGTCTCCCTAGACAGCACCCCTTCTGTCTCCCTAGACAGCACCCCTGCTGTCTCCCTAGGTAGCACCATTTCTGCCTCCCTAGATAGCACCCCTTCTGTCTATCCAGACAGCCCCTGCATTCAGCCCTTACAGGCCCACATACACTTACCTTCTCCTGTGTATTCTAGCTGCTTCTCTACACACTGTGGCTGGTTTCTCTGTCGGTGATGCGGCGCATGTGATGTCCTGATATCAGGTGCGCCTTGTTGCAATAAGAAAAAAAAAAACTTCTTTGTACCAGGCAGCTGCAATCCCCCCTTCACATTTCTCTCTGTGATCCCCCCATATTCCCCCCTCTCTTAGTGATCCCCTACATTCCCTCATCTTAGTGACACCACTATACATTCCCCTCTCTCTGTGATCCCCTCCATATTCCCCTTTCTCTCTCAGCAATCACCCCACAACCACACACAATGTAGTTCCCCTTACTCACCTACTTATCTTCTTCTTTCTCCCAATAAGCCCCGCCCCATTTGCTTTTTCCAGACCCTTGGGTTCCTGGGAAAGGGAACCTGGCTCCCCATTGGTTGATAGCAGCCATATTTTTGTAGCCTGTTATGGGGGCAGCCATTTTCTGTTAGCACCTGGTGCAGCCTCAGCCTGTCAAATCTCTCACACGTGTTACAGGCATAGGCACACAGAGATGCCGGGGAGGGAGCAGGAGGACCTGAATCATTAATGACACCTAGCTCGCCTCGGATGGCTGGTAAGACCATCCCTGCAAAGGCCCTTCTCTCTGTCCGGGCCCGTGACTCCAGATCCAGCAGTCCCCCCCTGATGGCGGCCCTGGGTATATGAGTTCATGACAGTCCAGACTAATAACAGTCATTTCACAACAATCACACAGTTATTTTCCTCTAGTAATATCCAAAAAGAAGGAGTTCCTCAGGCAGAGCTGCCAACAGGTGATTATAGGGGCTGCCACAGAAAGATATATGAACTGACCTGGGGGCCCACCAACACCAATGATCCTGTCTGTAAATGGCTCCTGATTCACATACTGCTTGTAAATCACAAGCATTTGCAGCCAGGATCATCAGTGATGGCAGAGCCTGATTAACAGATGCCCACAACTTCTCTCAGTGGACCATGGAGCTTACTGTCTTTCTCTTCTCTGCATTTTCATCTCCAGCCAGTCCCCACCTCTATTCATCCCCCACCCCCTTCCCCTATTTTCTCCTTCTCTACTCATCCCTGACTAGATTTTCCCCTCAATGTTAGTTTTACCTCAGTTTGTCTGCAGTTGTGTGCCCCTATACAGTATGTCTGTCTCCCCATTCCTTGTATGCTACTGCCCCTTTACCATGGATGCCACTACCCCCTGGGGATGTATGCTGCTGCCCTTCTCCCCATATGTGAAGCACCTGAGTGGGGTTTTTTAGCATTTGGATATATACACTGAAGATAGATTATAACTTACAGTGCGTGGTGGAGTCTCCATCTGTTAATTAACAGTCTGATGTCATGTGGTGAGGTCTGATGTGAATTTAAGGGTCACCTGGGTGATCTGACAGGAATGTACATATGAGGTAGTATTAGGACATGTGCTAGGTCTGATGCCATGTTATGAGGTCTGGGTCAAATGGATAGTCAGATGGGCATGTGAAGAGCATGTGGCACAACAGGGGGTAGTGTTCGAGAAGGGATGGAGAGATGTACTGGGCTTGGGCCTTCCTACCCTTGTGAAAATAGAAATTATGTATTAGACATAACATTAAATGTAAAAAGTCTCATAATAGAATCAGTTGTTTGATGAGAATATTAATGCATGATGATTAATACATTCATATCTTAAATACCAAAGATTTAATAAGTTTGTTGACATGCAAACTAGCTTGAAATAATATTTCTTTATATTTGGTTATTTTTGGTCATTCATAACTCATACTTCCTCTAATTTTCTGTTCTGGCACTGTGCCAAGGCAGCTTGTCATCCCAGGTTATAGATCCAGTTCGCCTAAAGAAAACTATGTGGATGTGTGGGACAGAGATATGTATTTTCAGGCTTGTTTCAACTTATCTAAGCTTTAATAAAAGTCACAACATTTCCATTAGATCCAAAAGGAATTACCATTCATTATCTTGTGTGTTTTGGTTACTGAAATGTGCTTATATATTACTGCATTATATTGTTTATTAACAGATGCTGTTGTATTAAAGTAAAACAATTTATACATTGATTTTCAATATTGGTGTTTAAAACATAGAAATATAAATGTTATAATATATTTATAATACAAAAACGCATAAATATTCATAATTACACTGTAATCAGCCAACACATGAGAAAATACTTATAAGGAAGCATATATAGATTAGATATGCCAGTATACATACAAAGTGTAAATAAATTTAGAATTATTGGCTTGTGAATTAAATATTTACAATGCTACATAATATGACACTACTATAAAAAAAATTTATCTTATAAACACAGAAAATAAACCTTTAAGATTGTTCTAGCTGGGTAAATATAAGTTGGACTTTATAGTCCAAATAAAATAAGATTTTTATTCAAGTGTACTAAGAAGATTATTATTATTATTTGTCGTGAAAACGAGTGTGTAACATTAACTGAAATAGAATAATACAGTACATGTAAATTAATTAACACTGTAACATAGGGCCTGATACAGCAAGGAACGCAGTTGGTAATACGCGCGCAATTGGCAGCTTGTTGCGTACTGCGTATGCATCGCAGTGCACGTGCGCAAATTAGCCATTGTGAGCGGATTGCGATCATAGTGACTACGCAGACCGATCAAAGAGTTATTTAAAGGAAGTGTCGTTTGGGGTGGTGATGGGGGGAGTAATCGGCGAAACGCAGGCGCGCCAGTGCCGTTGCAGGGGCATGCATAAATTAGCCAATGCGATGCCCTACGCGGCCTGTGGTCTATTAACCTGCAATGAAGTTAGTAGTTTCTGAGTAAGGTCAGACCTTGTGCAAGTGTGCGTGCGGCTGCGATGGTACTCGGTGTTACCGATGGTTTTGCAGTCTTCCTAAACATTATGGATATGTGTAAGGTAAAATGCACATCCTAATGTAGTGCTGCGGCGGCATATCGATCGCAATAAATTAGCATACTATCACCTGTTGACATGCATGCGTAATCACTATTGCAATCGCAGTTGCGATCCGTAATGAATCAGTCCCATATTCTACTATTATAGAATCTGGTCAAGCAACATGTAGTAAAATATCAGCAAATACCTATGGGCAGTAAATGGCTTAAGGGAAGGAAAATAAAATCATTGTATGACATTCTCTTCTGTAAAGATGGCTTTATACACAATGCTCTTACCATTCATTCCTTTCAGCTGAATCATCTTTCGAAAAACAGAGTAGCAGTATAATTGAAGATGACATTTAGATTAAGATTCACTGAAAAAGTATCCCTATAGCTGAATTTGAAACACAAAATTAATAATTATCTGTCCTGATATGTGAAAGGTATATTCCCCAGACTCTGTGTAGAGCTGTAACTGCTGGAAACACTGTGACTGGCCTAAATTAACAATTGTAATAGTGCATTACAAAATAATACATATTGGTTAGTAAGGAGCAGAACATACAGAAATAAAGAAACAAAACACATACAGTATCTCTCAACCGTTCCGATTTCAGCAGGACAGTCCCATGTAACGTGAATGGGGGTGGCAATCTGTCACTGCTGCTCTGCATAGCAGAGTAGTGGTGAATGGATTATGCGTTCATGCGCGCGTCATGTGTCACTTTCTCCATCATAAAAAAAAGAAAAAAGACCAGTGCTCCCGTTTAGATGATGAAGAATTTATTCACATGAACATCAGTGATAAGTCATGCAGTGATAAGGCTGCGGCTGCAGAAGCCTGATATCTGTTTCAACTGACACTATTCAGTTTTCATCAGGGGATTGATAGACAACCTGAGACTTAGGTAGAGAGAACACTATCTGTGATATAGATAGATAGGTAGATAGATAGATAGATAGATAGAGTTACCACAATGGATCAGGTTCAACATCTGCCAGTTTCCAAATTAGCCTGTTTTATCTTTGTCTACATGAGTGAGATTCTCTTCTCTTCTTATGTAATACAGCCTTTACAACTATGTGATATTTATTACTTGGAGGTACAAAGATTGGATGAATAGTGGGAGCATTCCTGCATGAATCTATTAACTACATATTCCTGTCAAATTGGAAGGTAAGTTATTCATAAGAGAAACCACTTATTAATTTCCATTTGGTTTGAGGCCTCACATATTTGTTTTATGTACACATGGTGGCTTATTGTGACACACTTCACTATTGGGTGGGCGCTATTGTTTTTCAATTTTTTCCTATAAATATATGTGTGTGTTTGAGTGTGTGTGTTATTGATTAATAACCAGTGCCTCTGTTTGCATGCTTCCAAAATACACTGCATGAATACCCATTTCTTTCGTAACCATTGCCTCAAAATAATTTGAGCTATTTGCCAAACATTATTTCCTTGCTCTCACTATTTGGCTCTCTATACTTGGTTGAGCCTGACCCCTCTAAAGTTTACACAATTAACTCACAGCTCAAAAGATCCTTTTTCCCTACTCATCCTACTTACCTCTCTGCCACTTTCGATACAGTTGACCTCGTCTTCTGCACAGTTTTTATTTTTTGTCTTTGTGGCGCTGTTCTTTCCTGGAACACCTACTACATGCTAAATGTAATAGGGTGCGAGTTGTAAAAAAGTATGAGTTAAGTGCTAAACTTGCATTTTATTACAACCTGCACATGTAATAGGGTGTGAGAACATGCAAACTCACATATTTGTGTTAGGTCACTAAAGTGCATTCCCACCATTGAAGTCAATAGGGGGAACTGCTCATTGGCAATGATCATTCAACCAATGCACTTGCATGTGAAATGCAGTGGCTGAAGCGACATTCATGCAATATCTTCCTTAGAGGACGGTATTATGTCCGGTGGGTCCTCGCTTCTTGTTTTTTTTACTTTAAGAAGACAGGGGATGCCTGCAGGGAACAAAGAGGACCGAAACCAAGGGGCAGGTAAGTATGGTTTTTTTTTTTACAGGTTCTGATCTGGATTCTACTGGAGAAGGGGACAGACTGGCGCTAGGGACAAGGTAAGTATGTAGTGTGAGTGCAGGCAGGGGCAGAACAATGGGAGACAATGGAGGCATCTGCCGCTGGGCACCAGCCCTGAAGGGGCACCTCCTCCATTGTTCCAAACGACGGAGGTATGTGCTGACCACAAATTTGCCAGCACATACCCAAATATCCTGTCCGGTGGGGGAGGGGGGCAGGAATCACCTGCTGAGCCTTAAACATTTTCAGAGATCAAGGTTCCAAGACTTGCGGCTGCCACCACGCCCACACCATGCCTCTAGTATGGAGGCACTGATCTCTCAATGTGTTTGAGGCTCAGCAAGTGATTCACCCCGTGGCTATGTGAAATCTATGTTAGTGAGGACATCTGTGTAGAGAGGCAAGGTGATCTGTGTTAGTGGAGATAGCTGGGCGGACATCTGTAAGGTGGGGATCTGAAAGAGGGGGGAGATCTGTGGGAGGGGGGATCTGTATGAGTTGAGTGTTTTATGTGTGTGAGGGGGGGAGCTTTATCTACATTTTATCACACACATCAAAGCACTGTTGCATGGTCTGTAAATAGGTATGATGGCCCTTTAATGTGTGTGAAACTTGGGGCAGGATGCATCAAGCATCCTGCCGCTCATTGCAATCAACGGCATTTGGTAACACCATATGCGACTAAAATCACAAAGGACTGCTCTCCTGAAAAAAGATGTCCTTTGCAATAGAAGGACTTCCTGGTTTATGAACCAGAAGTTCCTCTGCGCATGCCCAATTGAATCCCTCTCAGTGTACAATGCATAGAGAAGCCCATAGGCTTCTGTTAGGCAATGACATCTACAGCTTGGTGCATATGGAAAATGCAGCCAAACCACTGAAAACTGCATTTTCGGTGGTTTGACTGCATTTTCACCTTTGATGCATCCCGCCCAGCAAAACTGGCTGTTTTTTCAAGACATTGTGCTATTTCTTATTTCTCAAAAGCTGTGTCCCTCCAGCATCCTCTCACCTCTGCATCATGGGGCAACCAGCAGCAGCCTCAGACCTCCGCCTCATGTGCCAGCAGCAGCAGGTGTGGATTTGGTACCAGGCCTGGTAGGCATCCACGGAGAGACAGCTGCACAGCGCCGCAGTCATATTGAATCTGGCACTGTCTGTTAGCCAATTGGAGCTCATGGACCAGCATCAGATCAGGAGCCGCTGCCTGTAATGCTACATATGCAGCAATACCGTCTCTCCTGCGTTGTTGATAGTAGGTAAGTGGGTAGTAGATCAGTAAGTAGTAAGGTAGGTAGTCAGAAGGTGGGCAGTAGGTAAGTAGACAATTGGTAGTTAGGTTACTAGCAGATTGGTAGTAAATAGGCAGGTCATAGGTAAGTAGAGAGTAGACAAGTAAGTATAAGGTAGGTAGTAGGAAAGTGGGCAGTAGGTAAGAAGATAATAGGTAGTTAGGTTTATAGCAGGTAGGTAGTATGAAGGCAATTGGTAGATAAGTAGTTAGAGAGTAGACTGTAGATAAGTAGTAAGGTAGATAGCAGGAAGTTTGACAGTTGGTAAGTACACAATAGGTAGTTAGGTTGATAGCAGGTAGGTAGTATGTGGGCAGATGGTAGATAGGTAGGTAAGTAGAGAGTAGGCAGGTAATAGGTACTGTATGTAGGTAGTAGGCAGGCAAGCTGATAGTAGGCAGGAGACATATAGTATGTGGATAGTAGGTAGTCAGGCACCGGCTTCTCTGCACTCAGCAAACAGCAGGACCCTCAGAGAGGGCGGGAGGCAGCTGCGTGGGGAGAAACGCTGATACCAATCCGGGTGGTAGCAGTGGGGGGAGGAGGAGACAGTGGGCCATGGGGAAGGTGTTGGGAGGTTAACTTTTGGCACAGAGAGTACCTACAACTAGAAATTTGGGGGTCCCGAGCCCCTCAGAGGTAAGCTGATGCTGCTTTGCACTTCTCCAATTGGCTTGTGGACCTGTCAGTCTGGAAGCCTTGGCAGAGCATGGGAGGAGAGAAGTGCAGAACTGCAGCAACTTACCTCGGGGGAGAGTTGGCTCGGTGTCCATCCCCCACAGTAGGAACTTGGTACCCTAGATTTCTAGTTGTAGGGATTCTCTGCACCAAAAGTTATCCTCCCCCCACTGGCTTCTCCTACCTCCGCTGCTGCCACCCGGATCTGGACCATAAGTGTGGGCATGAAAGGTGCGGTGGGCGGCCCTGCAGGGCTCAGTCCTTGAAGTGCCAGTATACCATACTGTTGTATACCGGCACACTTCGAGCACTGTATACATTAATATAGGGCCCTTAAGTGGCATATTTATTAATTATCGGGTCCTAGTCCCGATAATCATTTCTTATAGCCGCTATTTGCACGTACGTGTATATATATATATATATATATATATATATATATATGTAAGAATAATAGTCCGGCACTCTCCTGCAAAATATCAACAGCCCTGGTGCCACAGTCAACCATGGGTTAAATATGTAGAAAACAAAGAGAGGGCACTCAATGGGACTTATGCAGCAGATGTAAATAAATTAGGCCAAGCCAGAAATGCTGCCAACGTTTCAGCAACTTAATGCTTTTATCAAGACATACATATAATAAAAAACAGTGCAATATATAACAGATACCTCACCCATGTGCTGTCACCTCCACGATCCCCAGCCGCGGCTCAAGCTGATGACGTCATCAGAGGGGGCACTAGCGCGCGTGTTGGCCTGGGGGCGTGGTCAGAAAACACCCAGTGCCATCACCATAGCAACCTGACAACAGAGAGGGGAAACTGACTCACAGGATTGGCTATGCGATGAACAGTCACCGCAATAGTGCTGCTGTAACATAACTATAAACAATGTAAAGCAGGCAATATGCAGGAGTGCAGTGTCTATAGGTAATCAACACCCAGCTGCATATGTACAATGTTACACGCATGCCAAAGTATAACGAATGATAGCCAAAACATATAGAATACAGTAAGAGCATCATTTAAAGTAAACAGCATGATTACAAAAAACATGTCAGAGATAGATTTTCATTCAGACCCAAAGGCTGTACAGTCTGCAAAATATGGATCCATTTTGCCTCTTTCTGTAACAGAATGCGACCTCTATCTCCACCCCTAATGCTAGGGGGCACCCAATCGATCATTTTATATCTGATGCTCGACAGATTGTGTTTAAACTGTAGGAAGTGGTGTGCGACCGGCTGGTCACAGATCTTGCCATCCAGTGCTGCCCTAATGTTGGAACGGTGTAACGCCATACGTTCTTTTAGCTGGCGTGTCGTCTTTCCTATATACAGCAAACTGCAAGGGCACTTATTGTAATAAATTACAAATTTGCTCGAGCAAGTCAGTGGATGTTTAATTTGAAATGTTTTGCCTGATCTAGGATGGGTGAATTTGTCACTTGTTTCTAAAAAGTCAGCTGGTCTATTGAAAAATGACTAATGTCGTTATGTACCACCCTATCTCTAATATTTCTCCCCCGTTTGAAGGACGGCAGAATGGAGCATCCCATTACTGACGGAATCTGTTTATCAGTGGCTACTATTGGCCACATAGCCTTAGCAGTTTGCATCAGGAGTTTGCTATCATCCGTATATGTTTGTGTCCAAACTATGCTGTTCTCTAATTTCTTTGCTAAAACGGGTACCAGTGCATCTTTACGACTAACAGTCAGTGCACGGTCTCTAGCCTTGATAAGAGAGGTGCGGTGTTACCCCCTCGACAGGAATTTTAACATCTAACATCATCAGGATCACTGCAAATTCTCACCACCCTTAAAAATTGGGAAAAAGGCACGCCATATTTAAGTGATTTAGGATGTTGACTGTCACTTGCTAGCAGGGTGTTCCTATCGGTATCTTTGTAATACATGGATGTTTCCATAATACCATCATGTGTAAGATAGATAGAGACATCGAGAAAGTGGGACGAGGTGTAGCTACTTTCAGCTGTCAATTTGATGGGGCAATCCCGATCATTAATATTCTGAATCAGAATATCAAAATAATTTTTAGTGCCCTTCAACAATAGGAATATGTCGTCTATGTACCTACGATATCCACAAATGTATTGGGCCACCTGGATATCTGAAAAAAAGAAATCTTGCTCTATTGCTAGCATGTAAATATTTGCAAAGCTCGGGGCTACACATGAGCCCATGGCACACCCCGAGCATTGCAAATACATTTTTTTATCAAAAATAAAATAATTGCGAGTGACGGTCCATGTTAGAAGTTGAATGAAAAAATCAATTTGAGGGCCTTTGTAATCTGGATGGCTTGAGATAAATCTGCGAACCGCTTCAATCCCTTGTGTCTGGGGAATGCTAGTGTATAAACTGGAAACATCTATAGTGCACATCAAATGTTGTCCTTGAAGAGGTGATAGAGCTTGAAGATGTAAAATGAACGATGTGGTATCCTTTAGAGAAGTAGACTCTTTCTGGATCAAGGGTTGCAAAAAATGGTCCAGATATTGTGAAATACTGTAAAATAAAGAGTCACAGGCTGATATAATCGGCCTCCCAGGAGGTATGGTGGCATTCTTGTGGAGTTTGGAGATGGTATAAAATACAGGAATTCGGGGAAATGACTGCGTAAGAGCTTCTTTAGTATATTGATTAATGATGTTATCCTGTACCGACTGTGTTGATAAAATGTCCAGCTCTTTCTTAAATTGATTAGTGGGATCTTCTGATAATTCTTCATAAACCAAGGTATTGTTAAGCTGGCTATAGGCCTCCGCCTTATATGCTGTAGTATCCTGCACTGCTATTCCACCACCTTTGTCCGCCGGGCGGATAACTATGTCCTTATAAGACCCCAAGTCTCTTAACGCCTGCTTCTCTGCGTGAGACAAATTGGATCTGGAGGACAGATCCGGTTTAATATTCATGATAGTGTTCTCCATGAAATTGGTAAAGCATTTGATATTGACATTATTTGAATTGGGGGTAAAGAAGTATTTTTTTAATACCGGGCATGTGTCTTTTGAAGTTGAGGATAGGCCAAAATATTCTCTCAGTTTAACTCGATGGTCAAATTTGTATAGGTCAATCTTATTCTGGAACGCATCAAATGTTTGAGTAGTGACGAACGAAAGTCCTTTATTGAGTACATCAAGCTCTGTTTTGGATAGAGTTCTAGAAGATCGATTAAATACTACCGTCTCTTTTGGTAAACTTTTCTTGGCTTGCCTCGCCCAGTCGCCTCCGCGCTTGGTGCAGGTTCTCTGGTGAGATCCAGAGTAGCTCTGGTGGCCACCCCTAAAGGGAGCCTGCTGCTGAAAGTTGTTTTGGCTATGTCGGCACATTCTGCCTCGCTAGAAAATGCTGCAGTGCTGGATTGCTCAGTGTCTAGAGGAAATCGCCTAGGTTTGCGAAGTCTGGGTCTGCGTTCTCGGTTCACTCCACTATGGTAGGCCCAGCTATATACCTTTAGTTCTGTATAATCCCTCAGCACCGTTTGATATTTTGCTTTTTTGAACTGCACCAGATCTGTTCTATATTTGTCAATCTGGTCTTGTAATTTTTTACACCAGTCCTGTGTGGTGTCTGATTGAATTTTAGTGAGGTGTTTAGCTTCAAAATTATCTATTTTCTCTTTAGCCGCCGTTAGTTCATGGCGTGATTCCTCTATCACTAAGAGGATCAAATCATATGAACATTTATTTAAAACAGCCGCCCATCGGCGACAGAAATCCGGATTGTGTCGACCAATGGTAGGTATGTTTCATATCCGAAATCCCCGAGGGATCTTTTTATCCCTATAATAATCTGATAGGGATACACCGTGAAGGTAAAAATCAATTTCTCTTTTCTTTAATCTGAGCAATTGTGCCACCAATTGTTCCACTGAATCAGTTCCTGAAGAGTCCTGTCATTTGGCTTGAAATAAAATGCTTTCAGCTTCAGAATCCGTCAGCTGTAGTTGTTCTCCTGGAGGAAAAGAGATTTCCCTGAATCCTATGTTGTCATCGGCATGGGACATCCCGTGAGATAGTGTAGAAAAACGTTTGAAGTGAAAAAAACCACAAAGGGCAAAGCGTCTGATAAAAAATATAATAAATTAACTGGTGGTGGTGCCCTGACAGAAAGATGCAAAGAAGCTGCAGAGCTCTCAAAAATATGAATAATAGTCCGGCACTCTCCTGCAAAATATCAACAGCCCTGGTGCCACAGTCAACCATGGGTTAAACATGTAGAAAACAAAGAGAGGGCACTCAATGGGACTTATGCAGCAGATGTAAATAAATTAGGGAAAGCCAGAAATGCTGTCAACGTTTCAGCAACTTAATGCTTTTATCAAGACATACATATAATAAAAAACAGTGCAATATATAACAGATACCTCACCCATGTGCTGTCACCTCCAGCACATGGGTGAGTTATCTGAAACGTTGGCCTAGTTTATTTACATCTGCTGCATAAGTTGAGTGCCCTCTCTTTGTTTTCTACATATATATATATATATATATATATTAATATATATGTATATATATATATATATATATTCAAAAAGTATATATATATATATATATATATATATATATAGACATATATGCATCTTATATATTTTCCCTTTTTTCTGAGAAGGCACACAACTCTAACTTGCCTCCGGGTGACTGGGATGAACTTACACCACTGATGTGCAGGTAAGTGTGAGTGAGTGAATTAGTGAGTATATGTATGTATGTATAATAAAAATATAAAACATACGGTGTGTGAGTCTTTTCTTTTTTAAATATTTATTTTGCAGGTGAACTAGAGGTACCAGTGGGCCCTTAATGCCCCGCATGCTGGTATTTGTGGTTCTACATGTGGGGGAGGCTTGCTGAGACCTCTAGTTCTCCTGTAAAGGACAATATTATTTTAACTATTTTTTACACTATTGACTATGCACCCACAACCCAGGAATGCTAGGCATAGCCCTGGGCTTCAGCCAAGGCCTTGGGTGCCCTGGAGAGGACGAACTCCTTTATTGGGGGTTCCAACTTCCCCTAGGCTGACTAGTTAGGGGGATGAATCTTACGCCGGGGATACCACGTCCCCTGGCTGTAGCATTACCTCCCTGCTAATGGAGCCTGTTGCTGGTTCTAAAAATACAGGGGACCCCCTATTAATTTTGTTCCCCTTATTTTTAGAACCAGAACTGATCCAAGAGCCCAAGGCTGGTTATTCTTTTGGTGTTGGGACCCCATGCCAATTTATTTTTTTCAGATTTTTTCCTTTTTAAAATTTTGCACACAGAAGTATGCACGGTACTCGCTGATCTGTGCACGCTTCTGTCAAACTCGCACCTTGCAATGAAACTCACATTACAAGGTGCAAATTTACCCACAGTTTAACTTGCATGATCTCGCATGCCAGTCAAACTTGCATCCACAAACTCACACCCTATTATATTTGTGAGTTGTGGGACAAACTCACATCAACACACTGTGCAAGTAGGTGTGTGTCTGTTCCTGTATTTTAACTTGCACCCTATTACATTTAGCCCTACATCTCTATAGGCTCCTTCAGTGTTTCTACTCCACTACGTCTATTGTTTGGTGTCCCAAAAGGTACTGTTCTGGACCCTCTGCTTTCCTCTATTTATACTTTTTCTCTCTGTGAACTATATGTACTACTTCAGCCTCACTGCACCCCCAATGTAGTCAACACTCAAATTTAATTCTCCTTCAATTTCCTCTCTGATTCACTTTTATACTCAGGGCCTGATTCAGAGCCGGGCGCAATTAGCGCTCGCTCGTCCAGAAAATAGGGGGGTGGCTATTCAAATCAACCGGTCGCTCTTTGTGGTCTGTTCACACCTCTAGGTCTGAACGAGCGAACCAAACTTGCGGTCGTTTTTTGAAAAAATACACCCCCTGGCCGCTCGCATCCTACTTCACGTCCGCTATTTATTAGATTAATCGAGTACATCGACCAGGGTATGAACTGCTCGCTATTCTTGGGTTGGTTTTTCCTACCACAATTTTGCGAGCAGTTCTGACTATAAAATAACCCAGTGACGTGGTCAATGACGCTGCTGTTTTAATTATGCACACCCATAAAACGCCCGTTTTGACCTTTAAGCACGCCTGCGTTCGGATCTCCACTCCCCGTTTTCAAGCACCTTCCCCCGTTACCACCCACATACGCCTCTTTCTGTCACTCAAATTATCAGGCATTCGCTATTTTGCGAGCACATGAATTTCGACCGCACTGACTGGTTCGCGCATGCGTATAACGATCCGTACGCATGCGCAGTTGGGCAAACATCGCTCGGAGCGAACGAGCGGCCGCTTACGAGCGGCTCTGAATCAGGCCCTCTGACTGCAACTACCTTGCCACTATCTCCACTTGGACATCACAATGCTACCTAAAGCACATGTTCAAAATGGAATGCGTTTGGCATCCCGGCGGTCGGAATGCCAACACTTACATTACCGGCACCAGAATACAGACGCTGGTCAGAATCCTAACGCCAGCGTCCCGACAGCCCGGATGCTGAAGGTAAGTAGCAGGGTTTTGGGGAGGGTTAGGGTTAGGTATAGGGGTTTGGGTTAGGCACTAGTGGGAAAGTTAGGGTTAAGCACTATGGGTGGAGGGTTAGGTTTAGGGTGCAGGGTGGGGGAGGTTAGGTTCAGGCACTAGGGGGGGAGGTTAGTGTCAGGCACCAGGCATGGAGGGTTAGGGTAGGGAGAGGGGGAGGGTTAGCATTCTGACCAACAAGTATCGGAATGCTAGCCCTGTGGGGATCCCGGCATTGGCATTCTGACCCCCAGGATCCTGACTGTCGGTATTTTATACCGAACCTGAAATATTCAGTCCTTCCAAGGTCTCTATACCTCTTTAGTCTCTCACAGTTGACAACATCACACCATGAGGTAACCTTTCCTCTAACAGTTCTCTCATCTGTGGTTTCCACCCTGGCACAGTCTTGCTCTGCTCTGTGCATCAGGAGATAGCAAGGGGAATGTGACTATAACAGCAGGTACTGTACTATTCTCACTATCAATCAGCTGGAGTATGACTGCACTCTCATTCCCTGTTTAACGCCCATAGCAAACGAGACAGCAGAAGCAGAGACTTGTTCCTACTGATTCTTATTCCTAATTACTGTAGTATGGTTTATTTTGGCACCTTTGCCAGTCCTTTAATATTAGCAACATACTGCATTAATTATGCATTATTTTGTGGAAAAAAAACAGTTTTTGATGTGTGTACAGATCATTGATTCATGCTTGTTATGATGATTATTAATTAACTTCAGCAACAAATTGGATAAGCTACAGTATGAATTGTCTTCTATTTGATGTACTGTACACAAAAATTACTCATCCATGCTTGCAATCATGGACTGCAACAATCTTACACTATAACAGAATTGGATTATACTTTTGTAATACACTCCTTCTAGAGTAGGGATGGGGAACCTCATGCCCGGGGGCCGTATAAGGCCCCCAAAATCATTTGGTCTGGCCTTCAGAACTTTTTTCTGCTAGCCTCATCTGGCTATCAGGGTGTCTAGAATGGCACCCTGCAGATAGAATATATGCAGCAATGCAGCTTGGAGTATTCTTAGGATGCTTCAGACGGTCACACTGCTGCCCTTACAGCTCTCCGGAGCATCCTCAGGATGCTCCAGGCATTGCTGTAATCCCCGGCGATTGTGAGCCCACCCCCGTGGGACATCACACAGAGGGGGCGTGGCCTGCTCTGGGCCCTCGAATAATGTTATATATATCCAAATGACCCTCAGCAGAAAAAAGGTTCCCCACCCCTGTTCTAGAGGTACAGTACTGGTATACTGACAGGTTCAGTTTACCTGAATGTTATAGGTGAAGAGATATTCTTATTCTTCTATGATCTTTTGTCTCTTACCTTTATATACTTTTCCTTACTTTCTACCCATGACAGAAAGGCAAGGCCCCTATCTTCTGTATTTGTGCAGGGCTGAAACTAGGATTTTTGTCACCCGGGGCAAGGCCATAATTTGACGCCCCCAAAAAAATACAACATAGAGGGCGAAAAGGGTGTGTGGTTCTGTGACACAGTAATGCCCCTTATAATATATTATGCCACACATTAATGACCCTTATAACACATTATGCCACAGTAATACCCCTCACAACACATTATGCCAAAAGTAATGTCCCTTATAACACATTATGCCACAGTAGTCCCTTACAACACATTATGCAACACAGTAATGCCCCTTATACATTAAGCCATAGTGCTACCCCTTATTCATTAAGCCACAGTAATGCCCCATATACATTAAACCACAGTAATGCCCCTTATTCATTAAGCCACAGTAAGGCCCCTTATACATTAAGCTACAGTAATGCCCCTTATACATTTATGCCACAGTAATGCCCAATATACATTATGCAACAGTAATGCCCCTTACACATTATGCCACAGTAAGGCCCCTTTTACATTATGCCACAGTAAGTCTCATTACACGTTATGCCACAGTAAGGCCTCTTTTACATTAAGCCACAGTAAGGCCCCATCTCTCTTTTCTTACCTGCCAGGGCCATGTGGTGGGTGAGCTTGGGGTGGCGTGGGATAGAGCTGCCACACACTGGGGAACTGTCAATACTGCCGTCATTGACCCGGATGCCCTCAAGTCCGGCACCCGGGTCACTTGCCCCCTTAGCCCCCCGCAAGTTGCGGCCCTGATTTGCATAATTCTCTCCATTTAGAGAAACCCAGTACAAGCTAATTACTGCTTTATTTGCATTACACTTCTCAATCTCAATTGATATCACACATTATATTCACAGGATAGTTTACCCCTATTAAACACAATGAATGTAAATAAATATTCTTTTTATTTTTCAGGAACACTTCACTGAAGAACTTTCAAGAAGGAGCTTTTCTTTGGATCACTTTAACAGTTAAACAGGTAAATGATGATAAATTCATACCATACAATGTGTTACCTTATTTATTGTGGACACATCTGTATGTATTAGTCACAGATAAGATATTGACCTGTATAGTGCAATTAGAATGAGGCTCAGAGTCCTCCTAGTGGAGATGAAAGCCACCTTATGTGGGGTGGGGAGCCCTCCTGATACCCCTGATAGAGGGGAAAACCACCTGATGTGGTGGCTTTGAGGACTGCGTTTAAGTTAAAATACTGTACAAATGACAAAATGCCCAGTCTACTGCCGAGTGCATAACATGCCGGGAAGTTACTCCACCAAAGATCTGCCCCCCAGACCAAGTCATTGATGCCCTAGGCCACTGCCTCCCATGCCCTCTTGCTCCATTTGATACTTAGAGCCATATTCAGTTTGAGCCGAGCCGCAATACTTTTTCTCGTCCCGGACTTTTCGCCTACTTAGCCTGTTTTGTAAGTGGAAAAGTATTGCGTGTGTGCCCACTTTACCCTGTTTTCAGTTTGAAAGTATGCGAAAATGGGACCCGGCAAAACTTAAACAGACGGAAAGTACTGTCAGATTTGGGGAAATCAGCCTGACAGCCCCCAAAAGATGCTCTGGCTTGGGGGTTCCATATGGTACCCCCGATTTGGATTGCAGAAGGTATTTGATGTTTTTAAACGGGCTCAATAGCTGCTAAATAGTGTTTTTTCTATAAGTGTTGCAGAATAGTATTCAGGAGTATTTTTTCCAGGAAATAAGTTATCCCAGCAAATTTGGTGTACTTGAAAATGGGGGTCAGCATATTTAAAAGTTGCTAAAGTAAAGTTGAAAAAATCATGAAAAATCCCCCTGCCGCAAGCACCTGCAATCAAAAAAACACTTGGGGCATACTTGGGAACCCCCCAGAATCAAATTGGATAGTTTATAACTTTGTCCCCCAACATGTTTTTTTTCGCCCCCAAAATGAAAGAGATTTTTTTGGGGTGTTCATAAGTATTTTTTAAATTATTTTTGACACAGTTTACCTTTGGGGGACTGTCTGAAGGCTGCAGGGGGGTTCCCGCAACGTTGCAAACCCTAAACTCCAATTCTGCACTTTTTTCCACCTGCTATTTCATAGGCGAAACTTTTTACGCCTATTACATTGCATTGACTTTCCACCTAGGTGGAAAGTCTATCAAATTGAATACGGGGTAAAAGCAAAACAGGTGAAAATGATGTCATCGTCGAAAAAGTATCGCGGATCCAGACTTTTTGCCTCAAATTGAATACGGACCATAATTGTTGACATCCAGCTCCTGGAAGGATCTGCTGCCACGCTTATTGGGTCAGTCACTCAGGACTCTGCTGCACGGGTCTGCGGCTAGGGCTACCGCTAGGGAGGAGTGGGACAGAGAGTTGTGGGTGTGGGGGGTGCCGGGACTGTTGCACAGGCCCAGGGCTAGAGCTGCCCCCAGGGAGGAGTGGGACGGGGAGTTGTTGGTGAGGGGATGCGCCAGGACTGCTGCACAGGTCAGAGCTGAGGGTAGGGCTGCAGCGAGGGAGGATAGAGAAAGAGAGTTGTGGGTGAGGGAGTGCCAGACATGTCACACTTACATAAGAAGCTACTACACCAATGAGTAGGGACAGGGCTATAGATAGACGGAGGCAGCAGCTGATTGTCTGACACGGAGCTCTCCACTGGTGTATGGTGGCTTCTTAGGTGCTGGGAAGAGGTGCCATGTATTGGGCGGCTATGACGGTACACTCTGGGTACCTAGTTACAACCCCAAGTGGGATGAAAATATTGTGGTCAATGGAGGAGGTGCCACTTCAGTGCTGGAGCCCGGTGGCAGGCACCTCCAGTGTCTCCCATAGTTCTGCCCATGGTCTCATGCCACATAGCGTATTGAGGCTAGATGTATGAGGACACATATGTACCTTGACTACTGAAACCTTCTGCTATCTGCTCTTCATTCTACCCATCTTTCCCACCTACAATACATACTAAATGATGTGGTAAGACTAACCTTCCTCTATCATTACCCTACATCTGCTGCACTATTCTGGCACCAAATTCCATTCAGAATCCAATTCAAGTTACTAATGTTTCCTTTTAGGGCCTTCACCAACTCCTCCTTTTCATGTAACTCAGACCTCATCAGGGTATGCTCTCACTTTCATCCTAATAATAATAATAATAATAATTATTATTATTATTATTATTATTACAATATTAATTATAATAATGTTATTTATATAGCAATTTTCGCATAATACGACTCAACAGTGCTTTACATTTGCCTTTACAGCGCAAAATACAAAGCAAGCTTAACAAGGGACATTAGTGAAATGCTTGGGTGAACAAGTAAGTCTTGAGTCTATTTTTAAAGAATTCTAGAGTGAAGGTTTTTCGAACTGTGGGCCTGATTCAGAGCCGGACGCTCTTTCAGAGCGCTCGCTCTGAATCAGTGCCCTCCTTCTCTTTTTTAGAGCGGCCTCCTGGCCGCTCGCATAGCTGTGGGTGGCCACCTACAGCTATAGTGACCGGCCAGGAAGACCGATGCGATGGTCAAGACCATCGAGCTTGCGACGAGACCCTTGTGGTAGGGTCTCGTCTGCCGCAAGCCCAGGAGTGCTTTTGGCTCTTTCAGAGCCAAAAGCACTCCCACTGACATCACTTGTGATATCAGTGGAGCCGGCCCCAGATGGTAGGCGTTCCAATGGGAACGCCTCCATCTGACCAGCCACGACCACCAAAGGGGGCGTCCTGTCACTCACCATCGACAGCACGCCCCCTTTGGTGCAAGACCTATAGTGACGGCTCGCCCGTCGCTATGCGGGTCTCGCGCATGCGCACGGCGGAGCCGGCTCCCTCGTGTGCATGCACACTGCCCCAACATCGACCCACTTGCAAGCGCTCAGCGCTCGCGAGCAGGTCTGAATCATACCCTGTGCATGGAAGCGAGTTCTATAGAGTCAGAGCCATGAAGCTGAAAGCTTGACCCACAAATGAATTCCAGGAGATTCTAGGTACTACTAATAGTCTTTTGTCAATGTATCGCAGTAATTGAGTGGGGCAGTAAGGGATCAGAAGTTGCATTAAGTACCTTGGGCTCTGGTCATGTAGCGCTTTTAAAGTCAGTAAGCCAATCTTGAAAATTATTTGCCATCTTACAGGCAGCCTGTAAAGAGAGCAGAGAATGGGGCTGGTTGGTTAATAGCCTGGCAGCTGCAAGGTAGAGGGTGGTGCAGTAGTCTTGGCATGATGATATAAATGCATGTATGACTTTAGGCAGATCTTCTGAGGGAATTAAGTGCTTGCTTCTGGCTATGTTCCTCAGATGAGATAATGAGGATTTGATTGTGACTGATACCTGATGTTTAAGTGTCAAGACACTATCCAGGACAATACCAATATTATGTACATGTTCAGTGCTTTGTAGTTCTGAACCCCCAAGTGTAAGTCCAATTGGTTGGTTATGCTGCAGTCCTGTCCTGTGACCTATCATAGGACCTCTGTTTTATCAAGGTTCAGTTGCAGCCAACTGGCACTCACCCACTTCTATAGCTCTGCTAGACCGCCATTTCGGGTTGGTATTGTGTTCTCAGTACCTGGCGCAAAGGACAAATACAGTTGTGTATCATCTGCATAGCAGTGGTAGACTATACCATGACATCTGATTATTTCACCGAGTCGTAGCATGTATACTGCAAAAAGCATGGGAGATAGTATAGAACCCTGTATCACACCGCATGGAAGTGACACTGGTGACAAAGAGTTTACTCCAGAAGAAACTCTCTATGATCTGCCGGTGAGAACTTATTTGAACCAGCTAAGGACTTTGCCATTCAGTCACCAACATTTTTCAGGCGCTCATTTAGAATCTCGTGGTCTATGGTATCAAATGCTGCAGAGCGATCCAAAAGGATTAAGATTGAACAGTCACCTCTGTCTCTTGCAATCAGAAGATCATTAAGCGCACATACCAGGGCTGTTTCAGTGCTATGACTTTTCCTGAATCCTGACTGGAATGGATCATAAATATCATGGTTTAAGTTTCTCTGCCTCTGATATGTGCTTCATCTCATCTTTGGTAACAAATTCTCACTCCTGCCTCTTAGTCTTCTTCCATGCTGTTTACAACATATGGGCCCTCATTCAGAGCCGTTCGCTATTTGCGGTCGTTCGTTCAAAAACAAGGGGTGGCTATTCAAATGATCCGTTCGCAAATTGCAGTCTGTTCACACCTCTAAGTCTGAACGAGCGAGCAAAACATACGCTCGTTTATTTGATAAAAACGCCCCCTGGCCGCTCGCACCATACGTCATGTCTGCTATTTATTTGATTAATCGAGTACATCGTACAGCGTATGAACTGCTCGCTATTCTTGTGGTTGGTTTTTTCAACCGCTATTTTGCGAGCAGTTCTGAGTTTAAAAAAACCAAGTGACGTGGTCAATGACGCTGCTGGATTAATTATGCACACCCTTAAAACGCCCGTTTTGACCTTTAAGCACGCCTGCGTTCGAATTCCACTCCCCCGTTTTCAAGCACCTTCCCCTGTTACCACCCACATACGCCTCATTCTGTCACTCAAAATAGCAGGCACTCGCTATATAGCGTACAAACGATTTTCGGCCGCACTGACTGGTTCGCGCATGAGTACTAAAAACCGTACGCATGCGCAGATGTGCAAACATCGCTCGGAACGAGCGTACTGCCGCTAACGAGCGGCTCTGAATGAGGGCCATTATTCCATACTGCTTGACCTGACTCTCCATCTATCACTATTTCAAGCTACATCTACCATCTAAGAACCACTAGTTCTTATTGTTACAGTTTTGCTTTCTCCATGTAAACTCTATTGCCCTCGCTACACTGTGGGGTATATTTACTAAAGTGCAGGTTTTTAAAAAGTGGAGATGTTGCCCATAGCAACCAATCAGATTCTAGCTATTATCTTCTAGAAGATGCTAGATAAATGTTAAGTAGAATATGATTGTTGCTATGGGCAACATCTCCATTTCTAAAAACCCGCACTTTAGTAAATTTATCCCTGTGTCTCACATCTGCACCTCCTTTATGAACATTGTATGTACTTGTTTTTTTATTTGTATTTTGTATGAGATGGCATTCTGACTGTCTGGCGCTGGTGATGAAGTGAACTATAATCTCAGGAGTAAGGATCCAAGGGAAAAGGGAAAAATCTAAACTAGCCATTGTGAATGTATGCTAATGATATGATAAAAATCATTTGTATCCCTCTGAATACTTTTTATTTCCAGGGATAATTTTAAATTAATAATGTTATTTTTTAAGTTATACTCTAAAAGAATCCACACATTTTCAAGGTAACTTGTCTGCATAATCATTCTTGGCTCTGAAACATGTATGCTACAATACAACCGAACACAACAGGTCTCTTTCTGCCTGGGACTAAAAGGTATCTGAAAAAACTTGCGTTTGTAGATGCATTCTGGAACAGTATAAAGTTATCATAGCAACAAAAACCTATAGAAACAGGACAAATAACACTTTTTAATCCAGTAAATCCACTTTTGCTGTTTTGGCATTTATGTTTTCTTTTTGGCAGCTTTAAATAGATTTCATTTTGTGACTAATACACAATGCAGTTTATGCTTCAGTCTTTCAAAATAAAGTTTAAAATTCCAGATTCTAAAAAATATATACATATATTTTTTTTGTGTATTTAACCCTAATGTTTTAATAAAATATCTAGTGGTAACATAAAACATAAAATTGATTAAGTGTTAGAAAACAATACAACACAACTTGTGAAAAGTGATAAGAACAATTTTAAAAACTATTCCATGAAATGCTTACATTCTTCCACATTTCCACATCTCATGTTTCACAAGCAGATCAACCCAGTCCTACTCCATCTATACTGTACAGTAGAAAGATTTACCTTTAACGTCCCAACTCATAGCTGATAAATTCAGCAAATGCAATGCATTATAATGATATACGTATAATGGGAGAGTAAAGAATTTATTCCGATTTGAAACTCAGTTTCTATGAAATGTTCACATAATATCACTCATCTCTGTATCTGAATACTTTTTAGGCAAGTTGGATGTATGAACTTTGAAATATTTAGAGTTAATAGCTTTGGAGATGTAGGCATCGGCACAATACCGGTGAGTCTTACTGATGTTTTAAAGCGGCAATCACTTAAAAGGCAAAACCAGGTTGGTACTGCTTTTTAAATTATTGCCGCTTTAAAACATCAGGCAGACTCGCCGATGCCTACATCTCGAAGGCTATTACCTTTCCCTCATAGAGTCGGACACATTTTGCATAAAAAATGCGGGCATAAAATATGATCAAAAATATACCTATTTTGCACAGCTTGCTTGAATCCAACTCTGCAAGAAGGGTAGCATATGCAACAGTGTTATACCTGGTAAAAACAGTAGTACATGCACCAGTTTTACAAACAGTATAATATGCTCCTGTTTTTCCCCAGGAAATGTGGATTGACTTTGTCAGTAGTAAGTGCAAAAGTAACAGTACATCATTTGTATTCAATGTAGTATTTAAATTAAGTAGACAGTCTGTCTGTGTCTGGAAACTGTTGGCAATAAATAATAAAGTTGCATTTATCATGTATAGAAAAATAGTAATACAAACACAAAATAAAAGTACTAAGGGCAAATAAATACAAATATCCATAATGCTCTCCTTTATAATATCAAATGGGAATCTGCTTCTGAGACGCAGATTGTAAATATCAATGAAATAATGTGAATAGATTGCACTAGCATCACATATGATAGTAATAGTATCAGTGGGATTAATTTTTTACCTGACAAATAATGTCTGGGTCCACTTTTATACAATTTTCCTGTAATATTGCAATTAAATTAAGGTCTATTGTGTGACTAAATTGACAAGCTATATCAATAACAGAATAGTAAAGGAGATGATATCTGTGAAATGATGTAGTTCATATAGCCAGAATTTCCCCTAGTCTTTAACCCTTCAATCAATTTGTTACAAGTCACCTCTCCAGTCAAGCTTATCAAATTACCGAACCACCCTCTTAACCACCTTTGGTTATTTTACCCTGCTAACATCCTTCTGCACAGTTCACATTAAAAATAGTTTTTTTTTCTCCTTCTATGCTCAAACAACCCGCTGACCATCAAGCAAACATTGTTAATTGACTTGGTAATATAGCCCCATTAAGCACTTTTTCCCATTGCAATCTGTCTGATCTGAAATGCACTGTGTTGGGCTTAAATGCATACTCAGACTCCTTCTATATATCCTATTTACTTTATTTTTCTATAACTTGTAAACTTATGTGCAGGGACATCTTACCTCTTAATGATTTATTATTGTGTTTGTTCCCAATTATAAAGCAATTCAGAGAAAGCTGGCTTTTTAAACACCTAGGAACATATTGTCTTTTTGAACTTCCTCCTGCTCACATTGAAAACAGAGCCTGATTAAGGATTCTAGCCAGCCTCGACTCATAGTGCCCCACTTACCACCCATGTACAGAGAGGAGTTTCGATTCCAAAGTACCAAAATATGTATGACCATCATGCAAATGGCATGGCTAACATTTTTGAAAGTGCTAAGCAGCTCTCCATCTTATTGACTGTTATTCATTATAGAGAGCATACTTGTGACCACCATACAAAAAAATCCTAATGACCATCATACAATACAGAAAGCATCATCAAGACCTCATATAATACAGAGAGCATTATACAGACAACCATATACTACTGAGAACATGCAAGTAAGCACCATACAATAATGAAATTATATGAGTGTCTGCACTACAAAATAGAAAATATCATACAGACCATCATACAATAAAGATATCAATTTGACCACCATACAACACAGAGAGCATTTAAGTGAATGCTATATAATACAGAGAGCACCACCATAGAATCTGGAGAGCACCACACAGACAACTAAGTAATGAAGAGAGCATCACACAATCCACTAAACAATACACAGAGCATCATATAGACCACCTTATACAGTGAGCATTCTATTTACATTACCACAGATACTCCCCTGTCCAAGGTACCTAAATCCAGATGCCTTTTTTCTCTATTTCTAGAACATGTCATCTCCTCTTTTCCTCCTATACAATGGATCAGTCTGCAGATTCCTTAATTCATGCCATTGATGGTGCTTACAGAGGTCTAATCATTCAATAGGTACTAAGAGCTGAGGGATATACTTATCCATCACTCTTCTATCATTCTCTATCCTCCTCATCCCCCTATTTCATCATTCAACCTACTCCAAAATTCTTTATGTGTCTTAATACTTTTCCTTCTTTAATCCTTCTTTATTCTCCTCCACCTTTTCCCTCTTTCATCCTTTTCTATTCCAGTCCTTTGTCATTTTTGATCCCTCCCTGTCCTGCTTTCTGCTCCTCAGGGGCGTATTTAGAGAGGAGGGGCCCCGTGTTCACTCACAATCTGGGGCCTCCTCCTCTCTCTCCGGTGGCTGCGGTGTACTGACAGGTTCAGTGGACTCCATGCAGTAGTCTGTGCCCAGAGTCTACTGCACAATTTCCATACTGCGCATGCGCAGAACGCCGGGAAAGTGACCGCTGCGGCCACTTCCAGGCGTTCTGCGTAGCGCCGAAGTGGGAAATATTAGGAAGTATGAGTGCATGGTGTGCAGTATGGGCCCCCTGGACCAAGGGGCCCATGTGCCCCGCACATCCTGCACCCATTATAGATACGCCCTTGCTCCTCCTCCTCTATTCTTTTTCCTACCTCACATAACAACATTAGAGAATTGTGTGCTGAGCTCCTTTAGCAGGACCTTAGCACACATGGTTTATGAGTGCCAGGGCAGTGCAGTGCAAGTTCCAAACAACTTACCCTATGGAGTTGCTAATCTGGCAGTTAGCAGCTCTCTCTGACACTACAGTGTATACATTAATGGTTGCAGTGAGTTGAGAGGAACTGGAGCAGCAGAGTGGGGGAGATACTGTAGACCAGTTAAGGTTGATAGACAGCAAAAATAAGTAGGTGAGGTCCAAGCAGAAGGGCCAGCCACCAGGCATTAGATAAATTGGTGGTAGGGTGTTATATTGCCAATCTGCCCCTGGTGGCACCCCCAAGACAATGCTCTAGGCCGTAGCCTGATCACCTTATTGGGTGATCAGGCATTGTTGAAAATTACTTAAGGTCAGTTTTATACCTTTTAAGGAGCAATAATTTTTGGAATACTCTTAGTTTACGTAACTTTTTACAACTACTGCTCCACCTCTATGTAACTATAAAATGTCAAACTAAAATAAAATGTTATAGTTTTGCCACATACTGTATGAGCCAAATGGGGAAAAAACAAAAAAACAACCAATTTTTTTTAATGCAAATAGATCCATCATGTCCATGTGTATAACATTTTCACTAAGCAACATAAAGTGGTATTTAATTTTATGTTCTTTTTTAACTTTCTGGAAAGTGATCCCATAGCATTACAATAAACATTTAAAAAGCTATCAGGCTAAAAAAAGTTTAAACCCCTGCTCTACAGCCAGGGCCAAAAGTTTTGAGAATGACACAAGTATTGGTTTTCACAAAGTTTGCTGCTTCTGTGTTTTTAGACCTTTTTGTCAAATGTTACTATGGTATACTGAAGTAAAATTACAAGCATTTCATAAGTGTCAAAGGACTCTATTTATTAACATTATTTTTACTAAAATAAAGTGAAAAAGGGTGTTTTAACACCCTTTTCACATTATTTTAGTTTCACCTACAGTTACTATAGGGCAGTTGGAGCAGAATTCATAAAAATTCTACTCCAACCCCTAAGTATCACTTATTTTTAGTAAGCAGATTGCATTTCCCATAATTGTAATGGGAAATGTGATCTGCCTGGTAGTTACTAAAAATAAATTGTGAAAAAAATACCTAGGGAGGCCCTGTGATAATAACACCATCTGGAGGTGGCGTTATCCAGGGTCTCCCCCAGTTACCGGACAACTGCTCCGCTCTAAAAGACAGAGCAGAGCCGGGAGCAGACCCTAGTGATCAGCTGTGTGGTCTAAACAGACCGCAAGCTGATCACTGCAAAAAAAAAGTAAAAAAAAAAAATTAACGTACCTGACACCATGGACTGGTGGTCGGGGCTCTGGTGATGTCTCCCCTCTGGTTAGGTCTCCCCTCCGGTCAGCTGGTCTCCCATGCTGCACTGCGACCCGGTCATCAGGTGATCGGGTCCCAGTGCAGTATGGGATATCACCTGACCAGAGGACATGGAAGACATCACCGGAGGCCCGGATCATGCAGGTAAGTGTAATTAAGGGAGGGGGGGTTGCGGGGGGGGTCCGCGATCACGGGGATGGGGCTTAGCAACAGGGCGGGGATTAGCGCCGCGGGGGGGGGGGAGCAGCAACGGGAGGTCGGCGCATGCCCGGGCTCTTTGTCATGGTATGTTTTGCCAAACTACCATGTCTAGTGTGCGGAGGGGATTCGCAGGGACAAAGCTTTATCGCAAGCTCTGTCTCTGCAAGGGATTTGTAGTAAATCCCTGTGATATTGCCGGTAATATCACACTACAATCTGCATTACAAATGCGGATTGTAGTAAACAGAGCCCAAAGGCTTTTATTGACAATTACATTAAGTTTATGCAAAGAGTCAATATTTGCAGTGTTGACCCTTCTTTTTCAAGACCTTTGCAATTCGCCCTGGCATGCTGTCATTCAACTTCTGGGTCACATACTGACTGATGGCCACCCATTCTTGCCTAATCAATGCTTGGAGTTTGTCAGAATTTGTGGTTTTTTGTGTTCTTAGGCAAAATTGTGAGTGATCCCACTCCCTTGGCTGAGAAGCAACCCCACACATGAATGGTCTCAGGATGCTTTACTGTTGGCATGACACAGGACAAAGACTTTTGGAGGATGGCCTGGTGTAAAGAAGGGCAGCAAAGAAGCCACTTCTCTCCAGGAAAAATATCAGGGACAGACTGATATTCTGCAAAATGTAAAGGGATTGGACTGCTGAGGACTGGGGTAAAGTTATTTTCTCTGATGAATCCCCTTTCAGATTGTTTGGGGCATCTGGAAAAACGCTTGTCCGGACAAGGAAAGGTGAGCACTACCATCAGTCCTGGGTCATGCTGACAGTAAAGAATCCTGAGACCAATTATGTGTGGGGTTGCTTCTCAGCCAAGGGAGTGGGATCACTCACAATTTTGTCTAAGAACACAGCCATGATTAAAGTATGGTGCCAAAACATCCGCCAAGAGCAACTTCTCCCAACCATCCAAGGACAGTTTGGTCACAAAAAATGCCATTTCCAGCATGATGGAGCACCTTGCCATAAGGCAAAAGTGATAACTATGTGGCTTGGGGAACAAAACATTTAAATTTTGGGTCCATGGCCAGCAGGGATGGTTCTAGGTGCGATCGCCCTCTATAGCTGCTAGTACTATCCTTGGCATGAATGCGCTGCCGCCATTACCCTCCCGGAACTGCTGGCACCAACATTAATGTCTTTAATAAGACACTCCGCTGGTGAGGCTGAGCAGCACTGCAGTGGGGATGGGGCTACTTGATGACTCCTCGGATCTCTCAGTCAGTGGTCCGACGAGTCACCATCAAGCAGTCCCGACCCCAACTCAGTGCTCTCCCAGCAGCAGCAGCTACCAGAACATGAGTGAAGTGAAGGTAAAAGGTATGTGCATTACAGTGAGGAGAGCCGCGGTCGCTGGAGGAGGTAGGGTTATCTTATTCTGTGCTGTAGTATTAGGAGGAGGGGAATGGGAGAACAAGGGGGAAGAGGAAACCTGTGAGGGATGTCGAAACTCTGGAAAGAGGAAGGGGAGCCATGCATTAATGTAGCTAGGGGAAGGAGAGACCAGTGTTAATGTAGCTAAGGGAAGGGGAGCCCTGTATTAATGTAGCCAGGGGAAGGGGAGCCCTGTGTTAATGTAGCTAGGGGAAGGGGAGCTCACTGTGTTAATGTAGCAAGGGGAAGAGGAACCCTGTGTTAATGTAGCTAGGGGAAGGGGAGCAGTGTCTGGGATGCGGATGGGGGAAGGGGAGCACAGTGGACGGGGGAATGGGAGCACTGTGTAGGTGAAGGGAAGAGCAGTATGGATGTAGAAAGTAGATGAGGAGCTCAGTGTGGGATGTAGATTTTTATTAATATATATATATATATATATATATACACACACTAGATAGATATAACATTTGGATAATAAATAAATGAGCCCCTGAGTAGAGAAGAGAAGACCTGGTGGCTGCTGCTGTGTGACAGTGCCTGGGCTAGCTACTGATCTAATGTGCTGCGAGTCAGATCCTGTCACCCACTGAGACACCATGGTGACCAAGGGGATTTGTGCTGGAGGGATTTGTGTATGTGTGCTGTAAGTGGGTGTGTTGGATTTAGGTGCGTGAGAGAGTTGTCGGTGGGGAGGGGGCGGATGCTGTGGGTGTGTGAAGGAGTGTTATGGTGCATATCCACTACACGATTTGCTCCATGAGCGATATCGTGTAGTGTGTCCACTGCCATGGTATGCTCAATATCCTTAATGACATTGAGTACACACACTGAACGATATCATTCACAATATCGTTCAGTGGCGGCACCCTCCCTCATCCCCGAACCTACACAACCTGATGATATCGTAAGGTTGGACAGCAGGTTTGGGCGGTGAGCAACGCCGCCAATGACCAGCGGGAGCGCGCATCGTTGGTCGTTGATGGTATATCCACTGGACAATATAATGAATGATTGAACAATAATGATATCGTAATCATTCATTTTATCATTATGCGGATATGCGGCTTAAGATTAGTTAGTATGAGGGTTTTCAGTTAAGGGGGCAGTGTTCTTATTTAAGTGTTTTAACTAGAGATGAGCGGGTTCTAGGGCTATCCATAGGAAGCTCGGATCTCCCTGCCTGCCCCGCATCCCTAACCTGAGGCAAAACCTCGGGTCGCGAGATTTTGTTTTGAGCGGGCTTAACGCTGATTGGCTGAGAGAGCCGTCTGTCACGGCTCTCAGTCAATCAGCGTTAAGCCCATTGAAAATGCATACAAAGAGGGAAAAAGAAGATGGTGCCCGCCATCCCCCACTGCCTGACACCGCCGGCACCCCCACTGGTAGCATCCCCCACTGCCAACACCACCGCTGCCGACACTCCTGCACTGCTGCTCCACGTACTGAGGACAATGTCAGCTACTCCCACACTGCCAACACTGCCGACACTCCCACACTGAGGACGCCACCAGCACCCTTGCACTGCTGACACTGTCAGCACACATGCACTGAGGACACCGCTGGCACCCCCGCTCTGCCGACACCGCCGGCACCCTGCATAGAGAACACCTCTGCACTGCCAACACTATCTGCAAACCTGTACTGAGGACACCACTGGCACCACTGCTCTGTCGACACCGTCGGTACCCTTCACTGAGAACACTGCCAGCACCGCAGCACTGCCATTCCACGTATTGCTGAGGACACCGTCAGCAACCCCGCTCTGCTGACACTGCTGTTACAGTAAGTGCACTATTGGTGTATCCAAGTCACACTGTTGTAACACACTGTATCCGTGTTGGAAATTAGAAGCTGAACTGCCACATGTTAGTGCCACCCACTGTGTCACTTAGCTTAGCCAGCCAGCTAGCTGGATGCAACCTTTTGGCCTTAACTAGATGAAGCAAATAATATTGTGAGGTGGTCAAAATTGATTGGAAATTACTGGAAATAAATGTTATTGAGGTTAATTATACAGTAGGAACAAAAACAGGCCCATTTTTAGCTGTTTTTATGATTTTATAAGAAAAAAATCCAGATCCAAAACCAAAACACGAAAACAAAACACAGAGGTGAGGTTTTGGCAAACCAATCCAGATCCAAAACCAGGGGGGGATCCAGATCCAAAACCAAAACACGAGGGTCGGCACACATCTCTAGTATAAACTAGGGATGAGTGGGTTCGGTTCCCTGAGAACCGAACCCACCCGAACTTCGGGGATCCGGGGCGATCCGAGCCCAAGCTCGGATCTCCCTGTCTGCCCCGGATCCCTCTCCCGAGGCAAAACCTCGAGATCTGCTGTCGGATCTCGAGGTTTTGCCTCGAGCGGCCATTTTAAAAAAAATGCCTTTGCCTTTAATGGGCAAAGTGCTGATTGGCTGACAGAGCCATCTGTCACGGCTCTCAGCCAATCAGCATTATGGTGCTCATTTGCATGTAGCACGGACTCGTGAGATCCGTGCTACATGCATCTGTGTGACTGACAGTGACACAGAGCACAGATGGGTCAGTGAGACCCGTCTGTGCTGCTGTGTATTTCAATGACACAGATGCACGCACGGACCAGGAGATCCGTGCTACTTGCATCTGTGTCTTTGACACAGAGCACTGACGGGTCCGTGAGACCCGTCTGTGCTGCTGTGGTAAAAAAAAAAAAAAAACCTGTGTAAAAAATGAAAAAAATGGCGTGCCCCCCCCAAAACAGAGCAACCAGCCCCGGGCATTAGTGACCCAGTGCTGGGTGTGCTTAAATACAGGGGACAAACAACGTAGGGGTCCCCTGTACTTAAGCACAACCAGCACCGGGCTGGTCAGAACCAGCGCTGGTTGCCAAAATACGGGGGACAAACGACGTAGGGGTCCCCCGTATTCTGCGCAACCAGCTCTGGGCTCTGATCCGGTCCTGGTTCTTGAAATACAGGGGAAAAACATTAGTAGGGTTCCCCTGTATGCTCCAGAACCAGCACTGGACTTTTTCTAGCGGGGGGCTGATGCCACAGCCAGGGGAGCCCTTTCACCGGGCCCCCCAGCCGCATCAGCCCTGACCGCTAGTCAGCCCAGGCCGGGGATCCCTGGAGAGCTGGGGACCCCCCCAATAAAGGGGTCACCCTCTCCAGGGCACCCCATGCCCAGGCTGATA
The DNA here is from genome assembly GCA_031769625.1 of Taudactylus pleione. Classification (NCBI taxonomy): domain Eukaryota; kingdom Metazoa; phylum Chordata; class Amphibia; order Anura; family Myobatrachidae; genus Taudactylus; species Taudactylus pleione. Next base: position 4,630,594 of record JAUIMM010000126.1, on the reverse strand, counting down.
GCCCGGGGCTATCCCCGCCACCCCTGGTGGCGGTGGGTGGTGGGTTGATTGTGTGGTGTGGTGTAAATAAAGAATATCAAACATTGTCTTTACAAGTAGAACTGCAAGTCCCAGCAAGCCTGCCCCGCATGCTGGTACTTGGAGAACCACAAGTCCCAGCATGCAGGGCATTAAGGGCCCACTAGTACCTGTAGTTCACCTGTAAAAAAATGTTTAAAAAAAACACAGGACACACACACCGTGACAGTATAAGTTTATTAAACATACATACACACACACACACACACATGTACACATACTCACCTATGTAACCTGTAGCATCGGTCCACTTGGGACCTGTGAAAAAAAACATACTCACCATCTCCGATGCGAGGTTCTGTCCTCTTCGTTCCAAAGTAGGCATCCCCGGACTTGGCAAAAAAAAAAACGAAAACGCGATCCACGAACTTAGTACCGTTCTATAGAACGGCACTTCCCGAATGAGAGCATAGCGGCGGGGTATCACCATGGAAACCCCGCTGCTAAGCGTTCATTGGCTGAGAGTGGTCATCTCCCGTCTCTCAGCCAATGAATGGCTCCCTCCATTGTAGTCAATGGTGGGAGCCGCAAGGTTTTTAAAGTTTACCCTGCGGTTCCCACCATTGACTACAATGGAGGGAGCCGTTCATTGGCTGAGAGACGGGAGATGACCTCTCTCAGCCAATGAACGCTTAGCAGCGGGGTTTCCATGATGATACCCCGCCGCTAAGCTCTCATTCGGGAAGTACCGTTCTATAGAACGGTACTAAGTTCGTGGATCGCGTTTTCGTTTTGTTTTTTTGCCAAGTCCGGGGATGCCTACTTTGGAACGAAGAGGACAGAACCTCGCATAGGAGATGGTAGTATGTTTTTTTTCACAGGTCCCCTATGGATACTTTACCGGACAAGTGGACCGATGCTACAGGTTACATAGGTGAGTATGTGTACATGTGTGTGTGTGTATGTATGTTTAATAAACTTATACTGTCACGGTGTGTGTGTCCTGTGTTTTTTTAAACATTTTTTTTACAGGTGAACTACAGGTACTAGTGGGCCCTTAATGCCCTGCATGCTGGGACTTGTGGTTCTCCAAGTACCAGCATGCGGGGAAGGCTAGCTGAGACTTGCAGTTCTACTTGTAAAGACAATGTTTGATATTCTTTATTTACACCACACCACACAATCAACCCGCCACCCACCGCCACCAGGGGTGGCGGGGATAGCCCCGGGCTATCAGCCTGGGCCTGGGGTGCCCTGGAGAGGGTGACCCCTTTATTGGGGGGGTCCCCAGCTCTCCAGGGATCCCCGGCCTGGGCTGACTAGCGGTCAGGGCTGATGCTGCGGCTGGGGGGCCCGGTGAAAGGGCTCCCCTGGCTGTGGCATCAGCCCCCCGCTAGAAAAAGTCCAGTGCTGGTCCTGGAACATACAGGGGAACCCTACTAATTTTTTTCCCCTGTATTTCCAGAACCAGGACCGGATCAGAGCCCAGAGCTGGTTGCGCAGAATACGGGGGACCCCTACGTCGTTTGTCCCCCGTATTTTGGCAACCAGCGCTGGTTCTGACCAGCCCGGTGCTGGTTGTGCTTAAGTACAGGGGAACCCTACGTCATTTGTCCCCTGTATTTAAGCACACCCAGCACTGGGTTACTAATGCCCGGGGCTGGTTGCTCTTTTTTGGGGGGGTGCACGCCATTTTTTTATTTTTTTACACAGGTTTTTTTTTTTTTTTTACCACAGCAGCACTGATGGGTCTCACTGACCTGTCATTGTTCTGTGCCAATCACACAGATGCATGTAGCACGGATCTCACGGGTTCGTGCTACATGCAAATGGGCACCATAATGCTGATTGGCTTCCTGTCTGCCACTGCAGTGCCACTCCTAGATGGGCCACGTGTTTGTGCCGCCCACTTGTGTCGCTTAGCATAGTCATCCAGCTACCTCGGTGCAACCTTTTGGCCTAAAAACAATATTGTGAGGTGTGAGGTGCTCAGAATAGAGTGGAAATGAGTGGAAATTAATGTTATTGGGGTTATTAATAGCGTAGGAACAAAAAAAGGCCCATTTTATGTGATTTTAGCGTTTTTTTTTATTTTTTAAGAAAAAATCCAGATCCAAAACACAAAACCCAGAACCTAAAACACGGAAGGGTGGTTTTGGCAAAACCAATCCAGATCCAAAACACGAAGAAAGATCCAGATCCAAAACCAAAACACAAAACACGAAAAGTGGCCGGTGCACACCCCTAGTATAAACGCTTCTACTGCATTGTAACGTGTATAAGCGGCTCTACTGTGGTGTAACATGTATAAAGGGCTCTACCTGGGCATAATGTGTAAAAGGGGCTCTACTGTGACATACAATGTTTAAGGGGCTCTATTGTGGTGTAACGTGTGTAAGGGGCTCTATTGAGGTGTAACGTGTGTAAGGAGTACTACTGTGTGCTGTAATATGAATTATGGACACTACTGTGTGGTGTAATCTTAATAACAGACAGAAAAAATAAACACAATGGAGCGCTATAATAAAAAGTTACAGATTAATTTAATATAGCATGATTTCTAGAATATATTAGACAACTTACATATAATAAAACCACTTAATATGGCCAAAAATAATTTAAATAAATAAAAAATTAGTACAAAATAGGACAAAACAACCTAAAGAAGAACAAATATAAAGTCCACTATGCCTTTAGAAATCCGTTTAGAATGCAGGGATCCACTTTGTGAATTAACGTGTACATTTATCCCGGTATACAATATAAGAATCAATAAGCCCAAATGCTGGCTTTTCAAGCTCAGCCTCCTCACCGTGAATCAACCTCACCACCTTGCAGATCTCAATCCCAAGTACTCAGTCCAGGAGTAGCAGCCGTGGCCTGACCCTGATGGCCAGGAAACTCACCAGACCTTAATACTATTGAGAACTTGTGGTCAATCCTCAAGAGGCGAGTGGACAAACAATAACCAACAAATTCTGACAAACTCCAAGCATTGATTAGGCAAGAATGAGCGGCCATCATTCAGTATGTGGCACAGAAGTTGAATGACAGCATGCCAGGGCAAAATTGCAGAGGTCTTGAAAAAGAAGGGTCAACATTGTAAATATTGACTCTTTGCATAAACTTCATGTAATTGTCAATAAAAGCCTTTGACACTTATGAAATGCTTGTCATTTTACTTCAGTATACCATAGTAACATCTGACAAAAATGTCTAAAAACACTGAAGCAGCAAACTTTGTGAAAACCAAAACTTGTGTCATTCTCAAAACTTTTGGCCCTGGCTGTATATTGTTCTTTCTCTTCATAGTAATTTGCATTTTGTCAACACTTCATGTATTGTACAAAACTTCTGCAAATAGAAACAAATACAACCACTATTTTTCACACAGCACAATTGCTCCTGTTGACGACCACAAAGTAACCCAAAGAAACTGAGGGCCTGATTCAGAGCCGGACGCTATTTGCGCTCGCTCGTTCAGAAAAAGGGGCCGGCTATTTAAATTGAGCACTCGCTCTTTGCGGTCTGTTGACGCCTCTATGTATGAGCGAGCGAACGAAACATGAGCTCGCTATTTTGTAAAGACGCCCCCTGGCCGCTCACATCATACGTCATCTCCGCTATTTATTAGATTAATCGAGTACATCGAAAGGCGTCTGAACTGCTCGCAGTGCTTGTGGTTGGATTTTCCTACCGCAATCATGCGAACAATTGGCGGCCGTGACATTCTCCACACTGCGCAATAGACCCTGGGCACCCTCTAATAGAGTATTTTAATTCTGCGGTAACCGGCCAGCCACATCAGTCGGCTTCTGGCCACCGGAGGGAGATGATGGGGCCCGTAACGGGTGATGCACACGGGCCTCCTTCTCTCTAAAAACGCCCCTGAGGATGGGTATAGAATGCCGGTGGTCAGGATCCCAGCGGTCAAAATTCCGACACCGGCATCTCCACTGGTTTAGGATACCGACACCTGTTGGTAGGTATCCTAACCCTCGATCCTCTCCCTACCCTACTCCAAAACCCTTCTTCTTGGTTCCTGAACTAAACCTCCCTCCCTAGTGCCTAAAACTAACCACCCCTCCCTGCACCATAAACCTAATCCTCCCCCCTTAGTACCTAAACCTAACCCTCCCCCTAGTGTCTTACCCTAACCCCCCTCAACCCTCCCCTTAATTCCGCTAACCTTTTGAATGCCAACCATTTGGATGCAGACAGGTGTTGGGATTTCGGAGCCTTTAATCTAAGCGCCGGCACCCCATATGCCGCGTACTAAACGTATCCCATTGTGGAGCATGTAACTTGCCTTATGACAAACCACTAAATCTGTATTTCAGAAGTATCAGCATCTGAACAGTATTTCTGTTCCCGGGTACTTTTGTTCCCACTGCACATTATTCTGTATTCTTATTATGTCTTTTAATACATTGCTTTACTTTTAAGTTGAATTAGCACATATTTTATTTTTTTCTATGGTTTTACTATACAGTATGTACAAGTACTGTACTTTTTGTTTATCTATAGGAGATCTAGCCCCTCCCTAACGTTTACTAACTTGGTCAAGCCAGAACAGATGAGCAGTTCGGTACTGTAGAAATCCAAACACAGCAGAATTTGGGGTTTCAGAGTATAATTGAGTCCCTGCTCCCTTTGTTCCACCAAGTTAAATTCTTAAAATTAGGCAAAATGTAATTTTCCGGGAAAATCTCAGATCTTGCGTATTTTGGATTGCATATTAGAGTTCCTCTCTTGTGATAAGGCACCATTTGATACAGAAGAGTGTATGGAGAGGGTGTGGGCAGTACTTGCTCTTCAAATGATGCCACTAGGACACCATTAGAAAACCATTAGGATGCCATTAGATTAGAGAGATTGTAGTATGTAGATGGTGTAGGTGGGAAGGTTGACCGCAGGCATCTGTAACTTTGTGTAATTGTGTATGTTTGTCAGACACATTAGCTAGCAACTAAAAACTACAAACATTCTGCTGTATGTTTGTTTCACATAGAATAGCACCTACAATCCAGTGCTGCAAATGCAAACAGGCTGTTGTATATGTTTGATAAAGTGAGCTTCTTGCACTTGTTTTTTTTTATCCAAGGATATCTAAATCTATCTACTGGACATTGCAGTATATCATTTATATTGTCACTTGTGTATAAGGATAGGGAGACACTGTGATTTCAAGATTTTTTGTCCAAAAAAATAGTATACTGTGATGTTTTTGAGTGAGCCACACCACAAAGAAGACCACTTTTCCTGTTATATAAAATAATAATTAGAAAAAAATATTTCTTTCAATCTGCAGTCTTTTATAATTCAATTTAATCTAGTATTTCAAGAGTGTGTAAAGAGAAATAGGTTTCTGTTTGCGCCCAGCTGGTGTAATAAATTATGTGTCGACAAAAATCAACAGTTTGCAACAAAATAATACATTTCTCCTTTAAAAAGATTTTTACTATATATTAAATATGCAACATATATTAAGCAAGAATAACATTTAACATCTAAAAATAAGGTAATTAGATTGAACTTCAGCAATATATCCATATAAAATAAGAGTTAATCACACATGGCCTGATTCAAAGCTGGATGCTCTGAACGAGTGCTCGCTCTGAATCAGGGCGTTTTTTTTTTTGTGCGGCCTGCTGGCCGCTCGCATAGCTGTGGGTGACCACCCACAACTATTGCGAGTGGCCAGGTTGATGGTCGCGATGGTCAAGACCATCGCGACCATCGGGCTTGCGACGAGACCCTTGTGGTAGGGTCTCATGGCTGCAAGCCCCAGAGAGCTTCAGGCTCTAATAGAGCCGGAAGCTCTCCCACTGACATCAATGGTGATGTCAGTAGGGCCGCCCCAAAACGGCAGGCGTTCCTTCGGGAACGCCTCTGTTTGGCCAGTCACCCCCCTGCCCGCCTACCAAACTGGGCGAGCTGTCAATCACCGACAGCTCGCCCCCTTTGGTGCGAGACCCAGAGTGACAGAGGACCCGTCGCTAGCTGGGTCTCGCACATGTGCATGACTTAGCCAGCTCCGTCGTGCGCATGCCCAGTGGGCAAACATCGACCCGGTTGCGAGCACTCAACGCTTGCGACCGGGTCTGAATCAGGCTCACAGTCAGTGTGGACCACATTCCACTATGCTCATATATGGGTCTCTAGGGTTAATGCCTTGTCGAAGTTGAATAATTGGCTGAGACAAGTTCAGTTTAAAATTTAATCACGGCGACGCCATCTTGCAACTGGCCGCAAGACGCCATCTTGGAAATGAGATCGCAAGATGCCATTTTGAGAATGGGTGCCTAAGCGCCATTTTAGATAAACTCACATTATAGTACATGTGGCGATGATACTATTAGCACCATGCAATTGCATTTTTCACCATTTCTCATACACACATAAATACGCACAATTGCGCTGTTAACTAGTCGCATATTAGAGAGTGCATAGGACTTTGTATGAAACCGCTGTTTTATTAGCTTTATGCGCACGCATCTGCCCCAAGTTGACTAGCATCCTTATATCAAACCCTGAATACCCACACATTACATATTCACACATAAGGTTCAATAAGCTTTAAAGTGTATGATTTAAGTTGGTTCAGTTAGTTTAAATGCTGAGAAAAAAAGCTGTTTGATAACTAAGGTATTATACATGCTAAACAAGTCGTGTTTGGTTTTGTACTGGTGCGTATTCTTTTTACAGTATTCCGGTGTTATCGGTGGGGAGGTCGCATCATGCAAACTCAAGCTATGGATCGCAGAGCCTACAAGCAACAAAATGTATATTTCATGAACAACTTAGGATGTTGCAGGGGGCGTGAAGAAAAAGATCCCCAGCTGTTAGAGGCAGGGAGAGTCTATTTGAACCAGCCTGTTAAATGTGCTGTAACAGATGCTTCTCCCCTGGGAACCAATAACATCAGCAACAAACTTCCCTATTGTCCTATTTATTATGTGTGCTCGAACGCTGGTTCTTAGTCTTCATGCTGAATGCTGTATGACTAGGGGTCTCTTGCTGATGCCTATCTCCAGGTCCGGAAGCGCTGCGTATGTATACTGTACTTGGGTCTGTATAATTTCCTTTTGCGCCTAAATTTTACCTGAATAACACTTGTGCTTTGGAACCACAGATTCCACGTCTAAGTCTTTATTTATGGTATGACTGCGTATGCAAATTAGCATCATCCTTAGAAGGTATAGGCAGGATATTAGAAGGTATAGGAAGTTGTGTATAGAGGTTCTGATCCAGTATCGTTAGCCTCCAGGTGAATTACTCCCAGCATAGTGCCAGTGGTGAAATGAAGTAAATAAATGGTAAATCTCTGTGAAATCCACAGTTGGAGCACTCCACTGCAAAAGTATAATGGGGCTGCAGGTAGTTAAATCAAAGTAAGCACAATGATAGACAGTCTCACTATGTGTGTCAGAATGATATCACTCACAATAAAATGTGGCATCAGCCTCAGGAGCCCAAATAAATGCAAGGCACAGGCGCTCCCAATCACTGAACACCCTCTATCTTTACCCGCTGTGGGGGGGATCTGGCAGCTTGTGTGAGGTTCTGCCCCAGAGCAGTTGGCCAGCGTCTGGCTGATCTCAATTTGGAAGGACCTGAACAGCAGAAAGCTGAGCATGATTCTTAATTAAGTTCTCAATATAGCTACGGCAGGGACATCTCACTGTCATCTCTCAGCCAATTGCAGCAGCAAATCTGTAAATGCAGGTGGCTCCAAATGCTCCAATATGCAGTCCAATAAAAGAGGGATCAGAGAACAGCGGTCAACATTTTTCACTCTATCATAGAGCCTTATCAAGATTTGATGTCTTGATAAAGTTCTATGATAGACTGAAACATGTTGACCACTGTTCTCTGGAGAGGGAGGACAAGTTATCACCATACTGCAGCACACTGGAGAATACTTTCGGATTTATGCAAGCTACTAAAACCATTTGAAATTGTTCAGACACCTACAACCTGAGGGCCTGATTCAGAGATGTATGCAAAATTGATGGTTTGCACACATCTCCGATGTAGGGTGGACTGGCCATATGCAAGACCCATTTTGCATGTCAGGAATCGTCCTCACCCTCGGTGCTGCTGCTGTGCTGCTTTGTACTGGTGGGGGCCCCGGCCTGGAGGCTCTCAGAAGAATATTTTGTTGGCTTGCAATGTGGAGCTCCGGCAGTGTTCCCATTGGCTCCATACGCTGGATGCCACCATGTTAGTCCCAGTCAGCTTACCGCTGTTCTTCAATGGCATCCAGGCTCCAGTTTGTGCTATAGTCTGGTCCCATCCAGCTCCAGTTTATGCTCTAGTCCGGTCCCATCCGGCTCCAGTGTGTGCTACAGTCTGGTCCCAATCCAGCTCCATTTGTGCTACAGTCTGGTCCCAAACTGGCACCAGTGTCAGCTACAGTCCAGTCCTATTCTGTCTCCAGTTGTGCTACAGTCCTGTCCCAATCCAACTCCAGTTTGTGCTAAAGTCCGGTTCCACTCCGGTGCCAGTTTGTGTTACAATCTGATTTAAGTCCCAGTGTCTAATCCCAGTGCACTGTTCTCACAGTACTGTCCTGCAGCGTAACAGCTATTTTATCTTACACCTTAGAGAAAGTGTTACATACATCCTTCCCTACTCCAAATTTTCCGAGCTATCAGTGAGCTGATATCTAGGTCTCTCCTTACCCTGGTGGTAAGGACAGTACCAGCATCCAGTGCTCCATCTTTGGTGCCAACGTTAACCCCTTTGCTTCTTACTACTTGCAAGTCTCGACTGCAGCTTTCCACTCCTAGTAGATTCAATGGAACCCCAAAACTCTGACATGGCTTTATCAATCAGTGTGAAATTCAGTTTGAGCTCTTACCACAGAACTTTGCAACACAAAGATCTTGGGTAACTTATATTATTTCACTTCTCTCTGGTTCAGCTTTGAAATGGGTGTCTCCTTTATGGGAATGTCCAGATCCTATTGTATCAAATTATGTGGAGTTCATTGCAAATTTTAAAAGGATATCTTGCAAGTCCATCAGGGTTTCTGGTTGGTACTGTAGGTCAATATGTGACCCAGTTCCAAACTATTGCAGCAAGAATGATGAGGCCCAGAAAAAAGATGAGCTTGATTCTTGTGATCCTCCTGGGACCTTTTGGGAGCTGTTCTCTCTCAGCACCAAGATTGATCTACGCCTCCAAGACAGAGCAGCCTGCAGGTTCAGTAATGTTTTAAGTCTCACATACTCAGTACTCCACAGTCTTCTTCTCATCCTGCAGACGAGCCCATGCAAGTTAATCTGTCATGCCTATCTCAAGGAGAATGCTTGAGGCGTCGGAGAGAAAATTATGACTTTATTGTGCCAGTCCAAATCATTTTATTGGATCTTGCCCTGTACGTCTGGGAAACTCTAGACTCTGACCTGTTCTGGGGATCTCAACTTGGGGTTTTCAGCTAAATCCTCCCCAAAGTCTGACTGTTTGTTGAATGTGACTTTGACCACCCCTCAAGCAGGCGTGCCGAGAACAGTTGGAGAGGGTACTAATTACCCAGGTCTGGGCTTGCTTGAGGGGCCCAGCTGGAGCCTGGGTCTGACGCTGCTCCTCCCTCCTCCTGTCAGCTGAGCCGCCCAGCACATGCTGCTGTTTGCTGGGCTGCAAAGGGAGACTGCTTGCTGCCGCAGAGCAGCAACAGCAGTCTCCTCTGCCTGGAGGGGAATGATCATCCTGATCATGCCCCCCTTGTTATGCACTGGCCTGAGGGGTCTTACAGCATTCCCTTCCACAGTGCGCAGTGCTGCAACAGTATATTTTTTACTTTTTTCTTTTCTTAAAGGGGCGTGGTCATGCCTCCTGAAATTAGGGCACACCCCCTTACCTGGGCCCGACACAGCTCTTTGCAGCCCTGCCCTCACAAGGGACCAAATCTAATGATGCCTTAGTTTATTCCGCAGCTGCCAGGAACTTCATTGCTACACCATTGATTCAGGAGACTTCCATTCCTATCAAGGCTCTGTCTAATCTGATCTTTTTCACAGTGATGGATAGGAGTTGTATTCAAGGAGGCCTCATTACTCATTCTACTACTCTCCTGAATCTGCAAGTTGGAGCACTGCATTGTAAACAAACAGAGCTACTAGTGATTCCCAAAACAACTCTTTGACTTGTCCTTGGTCTTCCATGGTTATAACTTCATACTCTTCCGTTTGATTGGCCTACAAAATAGTTTAGTCTGGCCATACACGGTAAGATTTTTTTAGACGGTGTGCACAATTTCGACTGACTGTAATGATCAATCATGCACATCGTGTGTGGTTTGGCATGCTGTACGACGGCGATGCGTGTCCCCGCCATCGTACATCAGCATCATAGATCTTATGGAAAAACCATAAGATCTGCGATCTGTCATGCTGTTAAATAAATAACCGAAGTGTTGTACGTTTTCAAATTGCCCTGTGTATGGCCAGCATAAGTCATGGGGTATCTATTGTTTCCAGTCTTGCCTGTCTCATGTGATTCCTCTACATTTAACCCAGTCTGGAAGGTCTGTAGTACCTCCACAGGCCTATAAAGAGCACCTTGCTGTTTTCAGTGACTGTGCTGCTGATATTTTATCACCTCATAGAGAATGGCACTTTGCTATTAATTTAATCCAGCGGTCGCCAACCCGTTGCTTGTGAGCTTCGGGTTGCTTGCGGCTACAATCTGGGTAGCTCGCAGGGGGCAGCGCGGCTGTAGCGTGCCTTATGGCGAGTGGGGCAGCACAACGGGAGCTCGCCTTATGGTGAGTAGGGCAGCGCGACAGGAGCTCCCCTTATGGCAAGGCGTGCAAACCGCGCAAAGGACGTCATACACGGCCAGCGGCAGTGCATGACAGTCACTGCTAGCAGGCTTGCCGTGTCTATACCAGTTAAGTGCTGACCCTTTGTTTTCATAAAAGTGCCGTCTGTGTGTATTAGAGCAGCGCTGACTGTGTGCTGTGTGTATTAGAGCAGCACTGACTGTTTTAGAGCAGTGCTGACAGTGGGCCTGATTCAGAGCCGGATGCTATTTGTGCTCGCTCGTTCTGAAAAAGGGGGTGGCTATTCAAATTAACCGTTCGCTCTTTGCGGTCTGCTGGCGCCTCTATGTCTGAACGAGCGAACAAAACTTGCGGTCGTAATTTTGGAAAAAATGCCCCCTGGCCGCTCGCATCATACGTCATGTCCGCTATTTATTAGATTAATCGAGTACATCGATCGGCGTATGAACTGCTCGCTATTCTTGTGGTTGGTTTTTCCTACTGCAATCTTGCAAGCAGTTCTGACTATAAAACAACCAAGTGACGTGGTCGATGACACTACTTTATTAATTATGCACACCCTTAAAACGCGCGTTTTGACCTTTAGGCACACCTGCGTTCTGATCTCCACTCCCCGTTTTCAAGCACCTTCCCCTGTTACCTCCCACATACGCCTCCTCCTCTCACTCATATTAGCAGGCATTCGCTATTTAGCGAGCACACGATTTTCGGCCACAATGACTGGTTCGCGCATGCGTATTACAATCCGTACGCATGCGCAGATGTGCGAACATCGCTCGGAACGAACAAGCGGCCGCTTACGAGCGGCTCTGAATGAAGCCCTGTGTCCACTGTCCAACCAGCCATAATACATCTGCTCTCAATAGGTACAGATTGGGCACTTTGAAAAGGGGGTGTGGGACCAGACCTCCACTGTCCCACCTGCATAATAAATCCTGCTCCCTGCTTCTGCCTGCACAAATAATCCAGCAGACCCCTGCTCCCCACTGACCACTCTCCACGAGCACCACAGTAGAGATTGGGCACTTTGAAGGGGTTGTGGGACCGGGTCATCCATTGTGTTCTAAGTGGAAAATAATAATGAGAACCGCGCTTCACTAGTGATGCAGCAAAAGCAGTGTATGAGGGTAGTCCCCTAAAGATACCTTCCAAACAGAGTGTAACAAAAGGAAAAAAACACACTGTTCGCAAAACAAATCAGATAGCAAGATCAGAACAATGAGTAGTGAAAGAAGTAGTTGCACAAAGAGTCAAACAATCTTCCAGTGTATGTGGTATATGAAACTCTAAAGGGTAAAAACCTAGAGGGAGTAAGTATCGATATTCCAAAGGTCACTTCATACACGTGCACGAATCTATACAGTCAGGCAAAAGTAGATTTCTCTTCAGTCTTCTCTTAGGTCAATAATCCATATATAATATAAGCAGAGAAGAGAGAAGGCCAACATAGCATAATCCAGTAATTTTAATCCAATTATGTCACATAAAAACAATATAAACTTCAATACATGATAATTTCCAGAGAAAAAAAATAACTGTGCTCTTTTCACACAATACTAGTGTGAAAGGATGTTTGACTTTCCGGTTGTGGAGTGCACTGCCAGCATGTTCCCTAATGTCCTAAGTTTAAATATATCTTGTATATTGTATATATATATATATTGTATATGCTCCCACTGCATTCCTCATGGTTTATATCACGTAGTCATCTCATTTCATTTATGTAACTTATTTACGATTATATAATTCATCTGTATATATTTAATTTTGTTTCCCTACATCTCTTTAGCTGCTATTTTCTTTATCGAATTTCCATTGCACAGATTCTTTTGAATCTATGCGAGATCCATTATCCATTTCTAATTATTATAGTGAGGTACACATTAATTAGGGTTAACATTAAGTTTGTCTATATCCATATCAATTGGATTCTCCTTTTTTATACATTGAGCGTATGGATTTTTATTAGGTTGATTCTCCATTAGACTTCTTATATAGAGATAAGGTTTTCTACATATATTGACACCTTTATGTAGTTGTGTATTTGGTTATATTTAGACACTGCCTCGCAAATGTATATATTGTTTTTACTAAATATGAATTACATCCCGATGGATTCAGGGCCTGATTCAGAGCCGGACGCTATTTGCGGCCACTCGTTCAGAAAAAGGGGCCGTCTATTTAAATTGAGCGCTCGCTCTTTGCGGTCTGTTGACGCCTTTCTGTCTGAGCGAGCGAACGAAACATGCGCTCGCTATTTTGTAAAGACGCCCCCCTGACCGCTCGCATCCTATGTCATCTCCGCTATTTATTAGATTAATCGAGTACATCGAACGGCGTATGAACTGCTCGCAGTGCTTGTGGTTGGATTTTCCTACCGCAATCATGCGAACAGTTCAGGCTAAGAGACAACCAAGTGACGTGGCCGATGACGCTCTTTGTTAATTATGCACACCCTTAAAACGCCCGTTTGGCATGCCTGCGTTCGGATCTCCCCTCCCCGTTTTCAAGCACCTTCCCCTGTTACCACCCACAAACGCCTCATTCTGTCACTCAAATTAGCAGCCCCTCGCTATTTTGCGAACACACGATTTCTGACCGCACTGACTGGTTGGCGTATGCGCATTACAACCCATACGCATGCGCAGATGTGCGAACATCGCTCCGTGCAAACGAGCGGCCGCTTACGAGCGGCTCTGAATCAGGCCCTCAGTATTTTTAATTAATAATCAAAGAAAATCATTAATTATTGATTTATAATCAGGATTTTTATTTTTCAAATTTTCATTCAGTAGCATAATTGTCTTTTATATACATCTTTTTTATATACACTATAATATGAATTCTATAAAGGATGTTAATACATGTTATTTGTAGCATCTATATTGCATATACTTTATGTATCAACCTTATATATATTCTTTTATATATTTTTCTGATGCAAACGACAGATACCATTTTTATCATATTTAAAGCCACAACGCCAGAATATGTTGTGTTTGTTTTTTTCAGCAATATGTAGGATTCGCTAACTATTACCAGAAGTTCATAAAAAATATTTCCTGTCTGATAGCTTTGATAACAGCCTTGACAAAGTAGGGATCCAATCCTTTCCACTGGTCTTCTGCATCCACCTCTGCCTTCATGCTTTGAAACAAGCTTTTACCTCGACACCCATAATCTGTCAGCCTGATCTGGAGAAACCATTCTTCCTTGAAGTTGATGCTTCATTGGTAGGAATAGGTGCTGTCTTATCATAGAACATGGAAGATGGGATGCTTCATCCTTGCAAGTTTTACTCCAACAGATTTTCTCCTGTTGAGAAAAATTATGCTATTGTTGACCAAGAGCACCTAGCCATAAAATTTGCCTTAGAGGAGTAGTGTACTTTTAGAGGGGGCTAAACATCTTGTGACTTTTTTCTCAGACCATATGAATCTGTAGTATCTAAAGTTCGCCCAGAATCTCAACCCTCGGCAGTCTCATTGGGCCCTATTCTTCTCCATGTTCAATTACAAAATCACCTTCAAAATCATTAGACAGATGCCCTTTTTATGTGCCTGGTCCACCGAAGAAGATACTATTCATCAAGAATCTCGTCCTATTCTCAATCCACTTTCATTTGCCAATGCCCAGGTATCTCCTGCACCACCACCCAGTAAGATGTTTGTTCTTCCAGAATTTCACTCAAAATTGTTAACATGGGCTCATGCATCCTTATTTGCTGGTCATGCTGGTATCAAGAAAACTTTTTTTTGGTGGCCTTCCATGAAACAAGATTTTCAAGTGTTCATTGCCTCATGTATCAAATGTGCCCAGCATAAAAACCAACATCAAAAGCCAGTCGATCCTCTCTAACCGCTATCAATACTTAAGCAGCCATGGACCCATTTGTCAAATTATTACAGATCTGCCTGTCTCCAAAGCATGTAATACTGTCTGGGTGGTGTTGGATAATTTTTCTAAAATGGTCCATTTTATTCCTTTGTCCTGTACAGTAAGTGATATTTTAGTCTCCATGGTCTCCCAAAGGAAATCATCTCAGACAGAGGTGTACAGTTTGTGGCCAGGTTCTGGAGAGCATTGTGTTCTGCAATACAAGTCAAATAAAAATTCTCTTAAGCATATCATCCCCAAACTAATGGGCACACGGAGAGAGTAAACCAAGACCTGAGACATTTATCTGCTAATATTTTTCTTCCTCCCAGGACAATTGGATGGACCCACTGCCTTAGACAGCATTTGCCCACAGCTCCAGATACCATACTGCTACCAATTTTCATAGCCTTCGGCTACCACACACGTGTTCCGGATTTCCTATCG
Source organism: Taudactylus pleione (assembly GCA_031769625.1). Lineage (NCBI taxonomy): Eukaryota > Metazoa > Chordata > Amphibia > Anura > Myobatrachidae > Taudactylus > Taudactylus pleione. The sequence continues at coordinate 4,615,461 of JAUIMM010000126.1, read as the reverse complement.
TTACCCTCTGTGGATGTTTCTGCAGCTGCTAATACTCTTCAGTATTTCACCAAAAAGTTGAATAGTGTACATTTCTCGCTTAAGAAAGTCTCTTCCAACTACAAGAAATTTGCAGATCAGAAACTTTTTGCTGTACTTTCCTTAAAACTTGCACATCATGTTTGGCTGTCAACTCAGAATATTTGACTTAGAGTTCCCAGTATGAAATTTGGGGGTCATTCAGACCCACTCGCGAGTGGCAGTATGCTCGCAAGTGGATCGATGTTCCCCACTGCGCATGCGCACGACGGAGGGAGCTCCATCGTGCGCATGCGCGAGACCCAGCGAGCGAAGGACTTTCCATTGCTCCGGGTCTCGCACCAAAGGGGGCGTGCTGTCGATGTTGATTGACAGCACGCCCCCTTTGGTGGGTGTGCCGGTGGCGTGCCTGCCAGACAGAGGCTGGCTGCTCTGTACATGATTTGGTCCATCAAATAATCTATCGTGCATCCATGAGTTTTTCCAGTGCATTGTGTCCCAGATTGTCAGATCTGCCCTACAGCGAGGATGTGCATCGCATCGTGATCATGAGTGGAGACTCACGATTTTGGCATTTTTTACACTATCTGTCCTTCCGATGCATCGCAATTGGCCAGATCGTGTAAACAATTGGTATGTGCGTAGGCACCTTAAGTTCCACCACATTTGTGTATACCTAACTCATTCCATATATCTCTTCTTTGACCATTAGTTTTATATCGATTCCAGTCTTCAGCACCTAATACTCCTTAAAATCAAAACTGGAGTTTAAAACTGATCAAACCCTGGATTCTTGTCACCGTTTTGGTCTTCTTCAATAGCTCATCGACTGGAACTGCTATGGCCCATAGGAAAGAGCCTAGATTGATTCTACAGATGTTTATGCTCCACAACTTATAAAAGCTTTTAACAGGAAGACTGCATCTAAGCCCAAAGGCTGCTCGGAGGCCAACCTCAGGAGAAGGGTTACTGTCAGGAATGTGCTGTTGGTGGGCTCCCAGTGGGTTGTGGACTCAGAGGCCTGGAGCACTCGCTCCGGGGCTCGCAACAAAAGGGGTGGCTGTCGATGTTGATCAACAGCTCACCCTATTTTGTAGGCGGGGTGAGGGGGTGGCCGGACAAACGGAGGCATTCCTGAAGGAATGCCTGCCCTTTGTAGGCAGCCCTACTGACATCACCAGTGATGTCAGTAGGGAGCTTTCTGCTCTGTTAGAGCAGGAAGCTACCTGGGGCTTGCGGCAGACGAGACCCTACCGCAAGGGTCTCGTTGCAAGCCCTGATGGTCACGATGGTCTCGACCATCGTGACATCACCTAGTCACTCGCTAAAGCTGTGGGTGGTCTCACACAGCTTAGCGAATGGCCAGGAGGCCAACTTTCAAAAGAAAAGCTGCCACCCTCATTCAGAGCGAGTGCTCGCTTTTTGCGAGCGGTTCTGAATGAGGTCCATAGACTTCTGTAATGGTAGTTTCCAGTGGGGATGATTTAATATTGTGTGATGATAATATTAACAAGTGTGATGAGGATGATGATAATGATGATATCTTGCAGTTTATCCAAACCATCAAGTTGTTTTCTTTTGTGGGGGCTCAAACAAACCAAGCACTTCAGCCACAAAAGTGGCAGTCCCTGCTGTTTAAGTGATTGGCTTCTTAAATCGTGCCTGTCCTGTTTAATATACAACATAAGGGTGGGTGCACAATTATTCATTATGGACATTAAGAAGATTGTGTGTGTTTGTATGGCAGGGTATTTTACTGTACTTTACTGGGGCATTCAATTTCTTTTGTCTCCTGTAAGTCCACCTTTTTTTTTGTCTCTGAAAAGTTTATTAAAAATAACTGTTGACAATTAAAAAAATCCCCACCAATTTCAATACAATTTCTCAGTTGATCAAAGAGTAATAAAACAAACAAAACAGATTATCACATTATTGTTCTTTCCTTTTTAATATATACTGTGACAGTGCAGAAACAAAATGGTCTAAATGTGCAGACTGATGAGTGAAGCAGTGTAGAGCTGTCTACACTTTTCCAAAAGGTAGACACAAAGAGTGAAACATGCAGGGGTGCCGAGAGGGGAGGGGGCCAGTACTAATTACCTGGACCCAGGCTTGTTGGAGGCTCCACCCTTCCATCCCCAAGCATAATTACCTTGTTCCAGTAAGTGGATCCCTCCTACTCCACATTGAAATTTACCCTTTGGGAAGATGGCACCACATAGTGAAAGCAAATATGCTGGCACTGTGCCAAAGTCTTTGCTCTCTAGTACACATGCGCCATCTTCCTGAATATTATTGTTAAGATGGCACCGCTTGCCTGAGCAAGGTAAGATGCTGATGCGGGGGAGGGAGAGCGATCGCACTTATAGCCCCACCCACGGATCTGCCCCTAGTTGACACTAAACATCCAATACAGCAGTTCATCATAGTTTTAGATAACTTTTATTGCAGCTTAGCTGCTAATTTACTGCTAGCAGAGGCAGACATTACAGGATTTTAAATGTCTATCAAACTTTTGAAGAGCTAAACATTACTCTTATTTAATAGAAAGTTTAAAAGTGACCAAACCTATCCATACAAACAAGTACTTTGTACTTTCTGAAATAATCAATTTCTATTGTCCAGAGACCTGTGATTTGTTGGTTGGATTCAGTGTGTTTTTAATCTCACATTTGAATACTTGTTTTTTCAAAAATGTTTTCCATGTCTCTGATGCGTTACAACTAATTTTCAATCAATGTTTTACCTTCCACTAAATAGTACTCTACCTGCTATCACCTGTACTGGTCTCAGGACTGTGATTTGCTGTTTGGAGTAAGTTTTTTGGTGATCTAGTATTCTACTAGATTTTACTGGGGAATCAAGCACCTGTACTGTTGCTGTTTGTAGAAGTGGGTTGGTAATATATTTTTTTCTACTAGGCTTTTACAACTTATTAGTCCTTGATTAATGAAAACTTTTTATAGGATCGTATAGTTTATTACACTGCCATCCTCTCTGCCAATGCTGTGCCACTATGTTTTATAGATGTGCTTTATTCTTTTAAACTGCCATGTGTTTGTGGTGCTCTGTCACTTAGTTTAACCAGCCAACTTGCTACAACCTTTGGTCAGTATTGGTTAAAACAATATTGTGAATTGTGCGGTGGTTAAAATTGACTTGAAATGACTGGAATTTATGTTATTTATGTTATTAATACTGTAGGAACAATAATGTGTCCAAATTACATGATTTTAGCTGTTTTTATCAATTTTTAAAGAAATCCAAAATCAAAACTTTTGAAGGTGGTTTTGCAAAAAACAGACCATGTTGAAGATTTAGAACCAAAACCAAAACATGGAGTTCTGAACACATCTCTAATTTGAATTGTAGCACATATACGATACATAGGGCTAAGTCCAGGACATTTTTCTTTTTTTGTAGCTCTGTATCTGGGCCTGATTTCCAGTTCTTCTGATAGATAAAATTTAGAAGAACTTATTTTGGTAAGCTATTTCACATCTTTATCATCATACAATTTGTACAGTTTAGTGTAAAAACCTTTAATCTTTGTAAAGTAGGAGCCTCCCAGGAAACGAGAATAGAGCACTAGTGTCCCATACATGATTTGTTTTTTTCTATGCCATAATAGAAGCCTTTCTTTACCTCTTATTACTCACTTGAAAGTGGTAACTTGATCAATGACAACATAATTATCCATGATGGTATAACATGCTACAGTATTTGTACATAAATCCGAAACAAGAGGACTTATTTAAGGAGCCGAATTAGAAAGGCTTTGGCCAGAGATAAATAAAATACTGAACTATTTTATTTAAATTAGATTATTTGTCGATTTATTTGGAAAACAAGAGTCTGACCTAATCTCCCTTTCATCCCCATCAGCAGGTTTCTATTTTTAAAAATAGTTTTCAAACCCAACTGTGTATGTCTTGCATAACTGCTCTGTTCTCTTGCAGAACAAACTCTTTGATTTGACACAATCTGTTCCACCTGGAAGGGCTTCTTCTTCCCAGGAATCAGCAAATTGACTTGATAGGTGTCACCAGGGGCGTAGGGAGGGCAGTTCTACTTACCAGAGGGTGCCCAGAAGTCGGATTCCGGAGCAGCTGTCAAGTAGCTGACAGCCTGCCAGGTCCGCAGCAGCAACAGCAGCTCCGGTCCTATGAGAGACTCCTGGTCACTAGAGGAGCTTGTGCTGAGCCCTGATTGGTGGAGCTCAGCACATGTTCATCTAACCCCAGCAGGTAGAGGGGCTACAGCATGTCGAGGAAGCTGCAGGATCCACATTAAGGTAAGAGAGGTTATACCCCAGTAGTTATGTCTATCACCCACCCTGCCTGTATGTACTGTATGTGTGTATGTGTGACCCTTCCTGCCTGTATGTACTTTATGTGTGTATGTATGTGTGACCCTTCCTGTCTGTATGTACTGTATGTGTGACCCTTCCTGCCTGTATGTACTGTATGTGGGTATGGGTGACCCTTCTTGTCTGTATGTGTGTCCCTTCCTGCCTGTATGTATGTATGTGTTTATGTACTGTATGTGTGACCCTTCTGTATGTGTGTGTACGTATGTAAGTGTGTGTGTGTGTGTGCGTGTATGTATGTAGGTGACCCTGTCTGTATGTATGTGTCTATGTATGTATGTATGAATGTGTGACCCTGCCTGTATGTGTATGTATGTATGTATGTATATGACCCTGCCTGTATGTGTGTGTCTATGTATGTTTGTATGAATGGGGGACCCTGAGTGCATGTGTATGTATGTATGTATGTGACCCTGCCTGTATCTGTGTGTCTATGTATGTATGAATGTGTGACCCTGCCTGTATGTATGTGTGACCATTCCTGTATGTGTATATGTTTGTATGTATGTGTGACCCTGTATGTATGTATGTGTGACCCTGCCATGTATGTATGTGGATATATGTAGCGGTTATATTATATAGCACACACTTTTTTTTCGGGGGGGGGGGCTGTAGCACGCTCATGCTCTGGGCACCCTGGCCACATGCTACACCTCTGGGTGCCACACAAGTATTGCGGCATAGGGCTAACAAAGCTATAACGCTATTAAATGAGCTTTTACTCAGCCTTTATATACTGGTGGGTACAGCACTAGTAGAAGCACTATGGCTGTTATTAAATTGTGGTGCAGATCTCAAGCTACTTACCTTACTCCTTAATTATATATCCTCTAATGTTCCTCTATGGTTCAACATGTATTTGTCAGATATGGTTACTGTAGCTGATGTGTCCCTTATTCTCCAACTCTTTCCTGTTTTTCTCAGTTGTGTATACCTTGTACTATGTTCTATAATTTTTGCCAAACAGCAATCCTGGTATGCTGAATCTACGTAAGTTAGTCCCTTACATATTGCATCTTCTAGCATGTAAACCTGCATCCTATTATTATTTAATCCCTACAGTATGTAGAGCTCAAGAATGATCACAGTAATGATGACTACCATATATGGTGTGTTTTATTATTACGGGTTAGGTACGGGATGCTGGTGCTCAGGATCCCGGCGGTCAGAATCCTTATGCCGCATCCTGACAGGGTTAGAATACTGACACTTGTGGGTCAGCATTCTGCCCTCCCCCTCTCCCTACAGCTAACCCACATTTTATATAAAATTTAGAAAGGTTGTAACAAAAAAAGTAGAAAAAAAGCAAACTAGAGATGTGCACTGACCCCCATATTCTGTTTTTTTCTTTTTGGATCTGGTTTCATCTTCGTGTTCTGTTTTTAGTTTTGCAAAACTACCCTCAAGTGTTTTGATTTTGGATCTGGGTTTTTTTTTTTTAAGAAATTGAAAAAAAGTCTTTAACAGCAGCTAAAATCATGTAATTTATGCAATGCAAAACTTGAAATTCGAATTTAAAATACGAATTCCTAACCACAAAAAGATCAGATTTATCTGAATCTCCCCAAAATATCAGAACCGCGACACAGATTTATCCGGCTTCATAAAACTTGGGTGGATTCAGATTTCTGGAGAACTGAACCGCACATCTCTAATGCAGGGTACACACTAGACAATGTGTACCCAGCCTGACATTGGCAGTGACGGGACCCGGTGGGGGTGCTGGCATTGGCAAGTGCATGTATGTGTGACCCAGTCAGTAGATCTACATACAGATTTCCAGCCGCATGTTCCATATAACTGCTGTCACGACCCTGTCTAGTTGTCACCTTTTTGCCTTGGAACTTACCCCTGTCAGCTTCCCCATGGATCTGTGTGTGTAATTTGCCTGGAGGATTTGCTCTGATTATTGCACCTGGCCTCTCCTCTGTCTGTGAGCACTGCTAGCCCTGATTGTAATCACAGGTGTGGTTCTGATTCTCAGAGCTGCAGAGATGAATACTTCCTCTGCATGTTGTGCCTTCCACCACTCAGAATGCTACTACCAGACCACCTGTCCGTATCCACCAATTGCTTCCAGACCCATGGTATATATATCCTCTCCTGATAGCATTCTGGGCCTGAACATCTCGTCTTCCCGTGGTGTATGGTTCATGCATTCAAGTCTGTCCCTGAAACCTGCTACAGCAATCCCTGGCGCTATCCAGAAAACCTGTTTCAGCTGTACCTGGCAATCCAGTAAAACTGTTGGCAGCAACCCCCGGTGCTTCCGGAAAAACTGTTACAGCCAAACCTGGCAATCCAGTAAGCCTGCCGACAGCAACCTCTGGTGCATCCCGAAAACCTGCTACAGTAATACCTGGCATCCAGACGTCCTGTTACAGCAATACCTGGCCTGTGCTCTGCTGCTAGTCCTACTCCAGGTTGGTCCCTGGCACTCTGTAAACCTGCATCGTGTTACCCTGCCTTGCTTCCTGCTGTGGATCAACTCCTACCCCTGTTACCTACCTATTCCCTCCCTGAACCTAAAATTCCCAAACCTACCCATTCCTACCTGAAACCTGTTATTTCCAATTATCCTGTCCAGCCTGCAAATTCCTAAACCTACCCATTCCTTCCTGTAACCTGTTATTTCCAATTATCCTGTCCAGCCTGCAAATTCCTAAACCTACCCATTCCTTCCTGTAACCTGTTATTTCCAATTATCCTGTCCAGCCTGCAAATTCCCAAACCTACCCAATCCTTCCTGAAACCTGTTATTTCCAATTATCCTGTCCAGCCTGCACCTGAGTTCTAGCCTTTGTCATAGTAATTCCAGATTACCCTGTTTAGCCCTCGTCTCAGCATTACCTGACTTCCCTTCAGCCATTGTCACATTCCAGTCCTGAGTCAAGTTCCAAGCTCATCAGTTCAGTCCACGTTGTTCCAGTCCTGAGTCAAGTTCCAAGCTCATCAGTTCAGTCCACGTTGTTCCAGTCCAGAGTCAAGTTCTTAGTTCATCAGTTCAATTCAACAAGTCTTCCTGCCGGTCCCAGTCCGGTCCCTCCAGTTCCTGTCATTTATCATCAAAGGCAGTTTTCACTGCTACCCAAGTCTTGTAAATAGAGCTATTTACATTATCTGTGATTCCAGTCATGCCGGCCTCCGTTGAAACCCGATCACCACCTGAGACAGGTAACTTGCAGACACCAATTGTGACAGAATGTTCAGGCCCAACGATGGTGGCGGATCAAGCACCTATTAAGGGACTAGATGCTTTCCGTAACCTGGTCACCCGTTTGGATTCACAGGAGGCCGTACAGCATCAAGTGCTACAGCTTTTGCAAATCCTGAATAACCAGCTAGAAGTTACCCAAACCTTACCTGAACCCCTAACTACCTTCCATCGACTGCTGGAACAGCTTCAGGCTCTACTCAGCAACATTTTTCAGATAATTCCTGAATTTCTTAGAGATGCCTCTGTCTCGACTAAAACCTCAGCCTTGGAATCCCTAAGAAACAAGGATTCTTCTGAACCAAGTAATGTCAGACATCGTAGTTACCCACGCCCCAAGCTCTCTGAGGCCAAACGCCAGTGGCGCAAAGATTTACAGCTCTGCCTCTATTGTGGGAGTTCTGACCACTTCATTAAAGACTGTTTCCTTTGCAACACCAGCAGTGGTTCCAACTGTCAACGTCTCAGTGCCCATTCCGGTCCCAGCCCGGATTCTGCCCGTTCCGGTCCCAGCCCGGATTCTGCCCGTTCCGGTCCCTGCCCGGATTCTGCCCATTCTGGTCCCAGCCCAGATTCTGCCCATTCCGGTCCCAGCCCGGATTCTGCTTGTCCCAGTAGGGGACTCCAGTCAACAGCCCCAGGAGGGGTTTCAAGTCTCGTACCCCAGGAAGGGGTTTCAAGTCTCGTGCCCCAGGAGGGGGTCTCAAGTCTCGCGCCCCAGGAGGGAGTCTCAAGTCTCACGCCCCGGGAGGGGGTCTCAAGTCTCGTGCCCCAGGAGGGGGTCTCAAGTCTCGTGCCCCAGGAGGGGGTCTCAAGTCTCATGCCTCAGGAGCGGGTTTCAAGTTCCTGTTATAAGGGAGAAGTGTCTTGTGCTACAAAATCTGATTATGGTTCCTGTTCACCGTCTCCTGCATATATTGTTCCAGAAGATGACAATCTCTGTAGTCTGTTCTCAGCTTTGATTGTTGATGCTACTGTCTCTAGCTCCTCAGGACTCCTTCCAGTTCCATCAATTGGTCCGAATTCCAAACATCGGTCAGCTTCAGTTATTTCGACTCCTCATCAATCGGAGCATCCTCAAATTTCCTCCTGCCAGGCACCTGAAAGTGCTCCACAATCCTTGAACACACATGATTCGTCAGATACTTCACCATGCATTTATTTTGATGGGGACTTAACTCAATACTATGCTTTATTGAAACAATTCTTCGGTATGATGAATTCTTCCCTGCCATGTGGAGTCAAGTCTACTAATATTGTAGAGTTTGTTATCTCATCTTATCAAGGTAAAGCTTGGGACTGTGTTGCCCCTATTTACAACTCCAAACATCCAATGCTTCAAAATATAAAGACTTTCAGTGAAGCTGTTGTCAAAGAATTTGGTCCTTACCCTGTAAACCAAAATTCTAGCGAAGTTCTCAGTTCCAAAATATTGTCCAAGCACTCTGTTTGTGCTACCAAGAATTCGTCCTCCACTCCTCTGAAATCTGAACAAGGTCAAGTTTTCAAGGGCCAGCGTGCCGAATTCCAGGCATCCCAAGAGAGCAGTACTTTTGAATCTGTAACCCAGAACATGACTTGTGCACACACCTCCATGTCCCCTTTCTGCTACTGTTCCTCCCAAAATTCTGATCCTGTCCTTCCCAGCCACATATTTCCACAGGAGTTACCAAAGATTCCTTGTCCGTTGGTTGGCACAAAACGTTCTCGCAGCAAGAAGAAGAATCGGCGAAGGTCTTGAACTATCTCCTTTGTAGACTTTCCACTCCAAGTATCCCAAGAAATTGAGAATTGGGAAGATGTCTGAAGAAAGTTTTTGTTTTGGTGTCCGGAGTCCACCCATAAAGAGGGGGGTACTGTCACGACCCTGTCTAGTTGTCACCTTTTTGCCTTGAGACTTACCCCTGTCAGCTTCCCCATGGAGCTGTGTGTGTAATTTGCCTGGAGGATTTGCTCTGATTATTGCACCTGGCCTCTCCTCTGTCTGTGAGCACTGCTAGCCCTGATTGGAATCACAGGTGTGGTTCTGACTCTCAGAGCTGCAGAGATGAATACTTCCTCTGCATGTTGTGCCTTCCACCACTCAGAATGCTACTACCAGACCACCTGTCCGTATCCACCAATTGCTGCCAGACCCATGGTATATATATCCTCTCCTGATAGCATTCTGGGCCTGAACATCTCGTCTTCCCGTGGTGTACGGTTCATGCATTCAAGTCTGTCCCTGAAACCTGCTACAGCAATCCCTGGCGCTATCCAGAAAACCTGTTTCAGCTGTACCTGGCAATCCAGTAAATCTGTTGGCAGCAACCCCCGGTGCTTCCGGAAAAACTGTTACAGCCAAACCTGGCAATCCAGTAAGCCTGCTGACAGCAACCTCTGGTGCATCCCGAAAACCTGCTACAGTAATACCTGGCATCCAGACGTCCTGTTACAGCAATACCTGGCCTGTGCTCTGCTGCTAGTCCTACTCCTGGTTGGTCCCTGGCACTCTGTAAACCTGCATCATGTTACCCTGCCTTGCTTCCTGCTGTGGATCAACTCCTGCCCCTGTTACCTACCTATTCCCTCCCTGAACCTAAAATTCTCAAACCTACCCATTCCTTCCTGAAACCTGTTATTTCCAATTATCCTGTCCAGCCTGCAAATTCCTAAACCTACCCATTCCTTCCTGAAACCTGTTATTTCCAATTATCCTGTCCAGCCTGCAAATTCCTAAACCTACCTATTCCTTCCTGTAACCTGTTATTTCCAATTATCCTGTCCAGCCTGCAAATTCCCAAACCTACCCAATCCTTCCTGAAACCTGTTATTTCCAATTATCCTGTCCAGCCTGCACCTGAGTTCTAGCCTTTGTCATAGTAATTCCAGATTACCCTGTTTAGCCCTCGTCTCAGCATTATCTGACTTCCCTTCAGCCATTGTCACATTCCAGTCCAGAGTCTAGTTCCAAGCTCATCAGTTCAGTCCACGTTGTTCCAGTCCTGAGTCAAGTTCCAAGCTCATCAGTTCAGTCCACGTTGTTCCAGTCCAGAGTCAAGTTCTTAGTTCATCAGTTCAATTCAACAAGTCTTCCTGCCGGTCCCAGTCCGGTCCCTCCAGTTCCTGTCATTTATCATCAAAGGCAGTTTTCACTGCTACCCAAGTCTTGTAAATAGAGCTATTTACATTATCTGTGATTCCAGTCATGCCGGCCTCCATTGAAACCCGATCACCACCTTAGACAGGTAACTCGCAGACACCAATTGTGACAACTGCAGCTATATCTATCTTTGATTTCAGTTATGTCTTCTCAAATGATTTATGTTCCCAGACCAGAGTATGTCATCAAAAATTATGAAAAAGCACCTCTACTGCATTATCCTCAATACTTTTGAATATTAAAATATATATCAAGGAATATATCCCTCAAGGAAGACACTGTCCCACTACCAGAATGTCACTGGAAACAGAAAATCTTTCAGTTCTTTTCAAAAAGAAAAGATGCTGTGTATACACAACTGATGTTGAGGAGGTCAGACAAGTTGGTCAGACTCCCTTGATATCCACCAATACACCTTAAAGAGGCTTCTTTTTCAAGGTGTTCCTAAAAAAGAAACCTCAGAAAACATGATTACCTTGTAATCCATTGTACTCCCTAAATGCAGGATTTTGTATTGATTGCAGCAGAATGCATTGCTACTGATATTCATGTAACAACCTGTCAGTGATTGGAGCTATCTACTGTACTGTACATGAGGAATATATCTAATGAGGAGTTATATGGATGCTAGTCTGACAAAATGGCCTCTTATTTTGTATTCACATTCATTATGATTCTGATTCTGAGTCGGAGGCAGTTGCGGCCATCCCTGAGTCTTTTGCTGCAGTCACATCAGCATATTTATAATAATGCCAATACAAAGCCCTTCACTGGTATACATCTGTGTGCCTGAATGTGCAAGAACTAAGATGCCCACTGTCAGTGTCCGTAGATGCTGAAATACTGCTTGGCGCATTTTTAGATGAACATCAGTTGCTTTATCAAACCTTACTCCAGCCCCATGGAAGGTGCAGTTTCTCCATCTGAGTATGGCCTCCTACAGTATGTGAGCGGTTGAGCATCTATTTATGCAGCTACTTTCAGTCACATGCCTGTGACACACCTGCGACACTCCCATCTCAATGTGCAGAGGCGTCACCGAGTCTGGTAACTACCAGTGCGCACTCTGGATACCCCCCACGCGCTGAAGGCATGCCCGGCCAAAAAGGGGGCATGGCCTAAATAAAGGGGCGTGCCTCGTGGGGGATCCCAATAATATCACTCTGGGGGCAGCCCAGCATCACCGGAGACGCTGGGCTGCCCCCGGGGACTGGGCCGTCTGCACTGTCGGCTCTTCTTCTATGACAGGAGCTGGGTGCTGCAGGAGAAGGTTACACTGCAGCACCTGGCTCCTGTCACTGCAGAGAAGACGGCATTTTGGTGTCACCCCCTCCAAGGGTGACACCCAGGTGCGGACCGCACCACAAGCACCCTTCTCATGAACCCACTGTCAGTGTGTCTGCTTAGCCATCCCCCCCACCCATTACCTCCCAATCACCACCCAAGAACATCCAACATATTTCAGGTACCATGCATGAAAATCTGGACTGCATCTCTGTACAAACACCAATGGGACATATGCGCAGTGCAGCTCAGACACATGCACATATGAAAACCATCACTTCACTGCGTCCGTCAGTTGGCGCCGCATCCGTCGGAATCAGGCCCTATGTGTTCACAATAATTGTCACAAATATTTTAACTTTGTATTTTAAGTATCTTTTAATAAATATGCAACAACTTCAAATAGCTGGGAGCACAGCTGTGCAGTGGTACACTTGTTCTTACAAATATAAAGACATGCACATATAATAAAAACACACACACATAAAAACATGCTAAGTGCTTCTGAGCATCCTACTGAAAGATTCATAGAATGGCTAAGAATGACTATAAAGCTGAGCATTTTAGAATGGAGTATTAGTAAACCTGCTAAAGGCTTATTGTGTTTAGGTATTTTTACAGCAATGATGTGCCACACCCAAAGCAGAGGAGAATGGAACAAAACAACCAAATATTTCTTATATTCATTCCCATAAATCGTAAAAAATCTAGTAAATAATCCCCTGTAATATCCATAATATCTTTCAAAAATAATGTACTTAAAATGTGATTACATGCTAATCCTTTTACTGTAGACACCAGCTTTGCTATGAGAGTGTTGTATTTGTAAATTGTTGATTTAGTTTCTGTTTTCATCAAATTGTGCTCCACTTGCAGGAAAGCCTATTGTAGTTCAAATATTTCAATTGTTTTCTTTGCAAACTCTCAGACAGGATGAGCATTGTCAGTCAGTGTACTAAATCCTCATGCTTAAGATGCAGTGAAATTGTTACATGACATGGTGACAAGCCACGAACAGTGCATGTTATTTACAGTTACAGAATGCAAATAAAGTGGAATAAGAAAGGAACTGTTTAGAGAAGTCTGAATTTCAATGTTTGTACTTCGGGTTATACAAATAAATGACTAGAATTATTTTGTTACATTATCACAATTAAACCACTACATACTGTATGTTTTGTCCTAAAAGCAAAGCAATTTTAATGTAAGACTCTTTTATAAAAAAAAATAAATCTGGGCCTCAAATGCTTTTTAATTCACACAAGTGTGTCTGGTCGTCTGCCAAGTAAATTTAAGGTTAGCTACTACAGATGGGCAAACTGATTTGGTAGAATTCCTTTGTGAGTTGTTTCCATTTGCATGGACTGGTTGCCAGCTCTTTGTCAGCTCCTGGCTGCAGTCTCCAACTCAATAAAAGCAACCCACTCCGCTCGCTGCTAGACACACTGGGCCTAATTCAGACCTGCTCTAGAGCACAGGACGCTCGCAAGTGGGTCGATGGTGCCCTAATGCGCATGCGCACGATGGAGGGAGCTCCGTCGTGCGCATGTGCGAGACCCGCATAGCGACAGCCAAGCTGTCGCTCCGGGTCTCGCACCAAAGGGGGCATGCTGTCGATGGTGACTAACAGCACGCCCCCTTTGGTGGGCGTGCCGGGGGCGTGGCTGCCAGACGGAGGCGTTCCCATGAGAACGCCTACCATCTGGGTCCGGCCCCACTGACATCACTAGTGATGTCAGTGGGAGTGATTTTGGCTCTGATAGAGCCAAAATCACTCCAGGACTTGCGGTCACCGAGACCCTACCGCAGGGGCTCGTCGCAAGCCCGATGGTCACGATGGTCTTGATCGCGACCATCATCATGGACGCTCGCATAAGCTGTGGGTGGTAACCCACAGCTATGCGAGCGTCCAAGAGGCCGCTCCAAGTTTAGGTAGGAGGGCCCTGATTCAGAGCGAGCGCTCTGGTCAGAGCGTCCGGCTCTGAATCAGGCCCACTCATACATAATACAACAACACCACCTCCATGGATTCATGGTTCCTTCTCACCATCACTGCCTTTCATCCACGCAGGCAAGGTACTGACCTCCCTTGGCATCATAGGAGATGGGGTCATGGAGGGACCACTTGTGCTATATCACAGCATGAGGGATATCATAAATTGGCAAAGTGCTACGTTCCTGACCTCATGGTGGACAGTTCTATCCACTGTATGCTCCTTTTTTACATAATAATCCTAGAACATTTTGATTTATGCACTAAATATTTGAAGAGGGAGGTTAGGGTTAGGCACTGGGGGGCTTAGGTTTAGGCTGTGCTGCAGGAGGGAAGGTTAGGTATAGGCTGCGGGGAGGGAGGGTTAGGGGCTGGTCAGGATACTTACTGGCAGGTGTCATTATCCTAACCCTGCTGGGATGCCGGCGTTGGGATTCTGACCACAGGGATCCTGAGCACCAGTATCCCGTATACTACCTGGGTGCACACTTTTTGCTAACCCTTGCAAAAATTTTATTTAATTTTGTGGATCAATGTGAAAATAATCTTTTATTTTGCAGGGAAAGATTATTAAAATAAAACAAAGATGTATTTTTAGGGTGTTCCTTGCTTTTTAGCAAGGTGCATATCCATTGCATTTTTGCAAACACACTTGAATTTTGCACCAACTCAGAAGTGGTTGAGATTGGGTAAAATACAATACTTTTAATAGGGAGCATTGTATAGCTTCCACTTGCACTTTAACTGAGAAACGCTTTTGTAGGCCATGTTGCACAATACTAAAAAAATATAGACTTTATTAATTATTTTTTAGGCTGTTTACAGACACCAAATTATGCAAGGTACACATTAAATGACAACATTATGCATTAAGATATACAGTATATCAGCACAATACTAAGCCTATGGGCCTTGGAGCATTAAAATCCAATCATCGCAAGCTATATTTTGTATTTTAATCCCCCTCTTTAATAAATATCAATTTATAAAGGATAGATTACAGGAAATACATACAGAAAGAGAGGATTATATTGTTTAGTTAGACAATTCTGAAATATAAGGGACAGCACAGACGTTGTAATGGTGAGCATTACTGCCTCACAGCACTAAGGTCGTGGGTTCGGTTCCCACTACGGCCCTAACTGTGTGGAGTTTGTATATTCTCCCTGTGCTTGCGTGGGTTTCCTCCGGGTGCTCCGGTTTCCTCCCACACTCCAAAAATATACTGGTAGGTTAATTGGGACCCAACAAAATTAACACTAGTGTGTAAGCATGTGGTAGGGAACATAGATTGTAAGCTCCACTGGGGCAGGGACAGATGTGAATGGACAAATATTCTCTGTAAAGCGCTGTGGAATATGTGTGCACTATATAAATAACTGGTAGTAAATAATTGCCTGAGTTAATTTTTAAATTAGGGACTGTCCCTGGAAATTAGTAATACTGTAGTTTGTAATTGTGCTATATTATTTAGTCTATTTGCTATATAATATATTGGTATATTGGCTTGTTGGTAGCATATTGACTACAGCCATAACTAAAAATTTTGAGAATGACACAAGTATTGGTTTTCACAAAGGCCCTCATTCAGAGCCGTACGCTCTGAGCAGAGCGCACGCTCTGCATGAGGGCCGGGCTCCTTTTTCATGGAGCGTCCTCCTGGACGCTCGTATAGCTGTGGGTCACCACCCACAGGCTATACGAGCGTGCATTTTGATGGCCGCGATGGTCGTGACCATCGCGACCATCGAAATTGCGAGCCGGAGCCTGCGGTTGAGGTTTTCAACCGCAAGCTCCGGAGTGATTTTGGCTCTATCAGAGCCAAAATCACTCCCACTGACATCACTAGTGATGTCAGTGGGCCGGCTTCTGACGGGAGGCGTTCCCGTTGGAACGCCCCCGTCAGGGAGGCACGCCCCCGGCACGCCCACCAAAGGGGGCGTGCTGTCAATCAACATTGACAGCACGCCCCCTTTGATCGGACACAACGAGCGAAGGAAAGTCCTTCGCTCGTCGTGTCTGGCGCATGCGCACGACGGAGCTCCCTCCGTCGTGCGCATGCTCAGTGCAGACCATCGACCCACTTGCGAGCGTACAGCCGCTCGCGAGTGGGTCTGAATCAGGCCCAAAGTCTATTGCTTAAGCTTTTATGATGGGAATTTGCATATACTCCAGAATGTCATGAAGAGCGATCAGATGAATTGAATTTAATTTCAAAGTCCCTCTTTGCCATTACAATGAACTTAGGGCCTGATTCAGACCCATTCACTAGATGCGGCCGCTCGCTCCCTGCATATGCAAATTCAGCTAAGTGACGTCAAGACAGGTGATCGCACGGCAAGGCATAAGCACGCCCACTATGTCTTGGCGAGCGATCACTTTGTGTATGCAGACGATCATTAGCGTATGGTGAGACGCCCACTAGCGCACGTCATCTCCAGGAAGTGTATTAAAACATTGGTACATCAGGACAATCGGAAGCGATAGCAGCGCCTGTGGTTGCCTCTACCCTACCGCAAGCACTGCAAGGATTTCAGTGTAAAAATAAGGCTGGTGATGTGTACTATGATGCTGCCTGTTAATTATGCATGCCTCTGAAACGGTGTTGAGACACTCAGGCGGTCCTGCATTCGCACCTTCACACCCCTGTTTTCACTGGACTGCCCCTGTTACCACCCACAAACAGCCTCTCCTGTCACTCATTACACTGAGATGTCTTTGCAGGGTGAGCAAGCGGGTCCCGATCGATATGAGTGGTTCGTGCACACGCACTGCGATGCATACACATGCGCAGATTATCGAGCATTGGCAGCAGCGAGCAAACGCTTGCTATTGACCAGGTCTAAATCAGGCCCTTAATCCCAAAAACAACATTTCCATTGCATTTCAGCCCTGCCACAAAAGGACCAGCTGACATCATGTCAGTGAATCTCTCGTTAATGCAGGTGAGAGTGATGAGGAGGACAAGGCTGGAGATCACTCTGTCATATTGACTGAGGGCCTGATTCAGTAAGGAATGCACAGGAAAGAACACATGCACTCGGGCCGATATTTTAGCTCTGCGCATGCGTATACATCGCAGTGCACGAAGTAGCTATTGCGTAGGGGACTTCATTTGCATATGCAACACAGACCCAGAGAAAAGTGATTGACAGGAAGTGCCATTATGTGGGGGTGTACGGGCAAACACAGGCGTGCCTGTGCATTTGGACATTTTGAATGTGAATCACTCAAAAACTAGTGATAAATTTCACTTCTTACGATAAATGGTGCTCCAGTTAATCAGCTCCCAACTGTCATTTTTCTAACAGTTGACAGTTGGGAGCTGATTGGCTGAAGCACCATTTATCATAGTGATATTTATCACTAGTTTTGAGTTATAAACTCGTTGATAAATGAGGGAGCTTTAATAGGAGGGTGGAGCTTGAAATCATTGTTCTTCCTCTGTTAAATGATTATCTGCAATGAAACATGTGCAGTCATCATTGCTATGCACAAAAAGGGCTTAACAGGCAAGGATATTGCTGCTAGTAAGATTGCACCTAAATCAACCATTTATCAGATTATCAAGAACTTCAAGGAGAGAGGTTCAATAGTTGTGAAGAAGGCTTCAGGGCACCCAAGAACGTCCAGCAAATGCCACCACTGTCTCCTAAAGTTGATTCAGATGCGGGATCAGGGCACCACCAGTGCAGAGCTTGCACAGGAATGGTAGCAGGCAGGTGTGAGTGCATCTTCATGCACAGTCAGGCAAAGACTTTTGGAGGATGGCCTGGTGTCAAAAAGAGCAGCAAAAAAGCCACTTCTCTCCAAGAAAAAACATTATGGACAGACTGATATTCTCCAAAAGGTACAGAGAATGGACTGCTGAGGACTGGGGAAAAGTTATTTTCTCTGATGAGTCCCCTTTCATATTGTTTGGGGCATCTGGAAAAACCCTTGTCCGGAGAAGGACAGGTGAGCGCTGCCATCAGTCCTGTGTCATGCCAAAAGTAAAGCATCCTAAGACCATTTATGTGTGATGCTGCTTCACAGCCAAGGGAGTGGGTTCACTCACAATTTTGCCTAAGAACACAGCCATGAATAATGAATGGTACCAAAATATCCTCCAAGAGCAACTTCTCCCAACCATCCAAGAACAGTTTGGTGATGAACAATGCCTTTTCCAGCATGATGGAGCACCTTGCCATAAGGCAAAAGTGATAACTAAGTGGCACAGGGAACAAAACATCGAAATTTTGGGTCCATTGCCAGGAAACTCCCCAGACCTTAATCCCATTGAGAACATGTTGTCAATCCTCAAGAGGCGGGAGGACAAGCAAAAACCCAATAATTCTGACAAACTCCAAGCATTGATTAGGCAAGAATGGGTGGCCATCAGTCAGAATGTGGCCCAGAAGTTGATTGACAGCATACCAAGGTGCAGAGGTCTTGAAAAAGAAGGGTCAACACTACAAATAATGACTGTTTGCATAAACTTAATATAATTGTCAATAAAAGCCTTTGGGGTCTATTTACTAAGCAGTGTTAGGAGACAGAGTGATAAGAAAGTGATAAGGTGTCAGCCAATCAGCTCCCAACTGTCATTTTTCAAACACAGCCTGTGAGATGACAGTTGGGAGCTGATTGGCTGGCACCTTATCACCGTCTTATCACTATTCACTCTGGGCCTGATTCAGAGATGGACGCTCTGAACGAGCGCTCAATCTGAATCAGGGCAGTTTTTTTTTTTTGGTCAAGACCATCGCGACCATCGGGCTTGCAATGAAACCCTTGTGGTAGGTTCTTGTGGCCGCAAGCTCCAGAGAGCTTCTGGCTCTAATAGAGCCGGAAGCTCTCCCACTGACATCACTGGTGATGTCAGTGGGGCCGCCCACAAACGGCAGGCGTTCCTTCAGGAACACCTCCGTTTGGCCAGCCACTCCCCCTGCCCGCCTACCAAATGGGGCGAGCTGTCAATCACCATCGACAGCTCGCCCCCTTTGGTGCGACACCCGGAGCAATGGAGCACCCGTCGCTAGCCGGGTTTCACTCATGCGCACGACGGAGCCGGCTCCATCGTGCGCATGCCCAGTGGGCAAACATCGACCCGGTTGCGAGTGCTCAGCACTCGCAACTGGGTCTGAATCAGGCTCTCTGTCTCCTAACACTGCTTAGTAAATAGACCCCTCAGACACTTATGAAATGCTTGTAATTTTACTTTAGTATACCATAGTAACATCTGACAAAAAAGTCTAAAAACACTGAAGCAGTAAACTTTGTGAAAACTAATACTTGTGTCATTCTCAAAACTTTTAGTCATGGCTATACTTGGTGAAATGTGTAGCTATATTGGCATGTTAGCAATATACTGGCCTGTGAGACTAATGCTGGATACACAAAACATGATAAATCATTCGTACCGCCAACAAATGATATATCGTATCAACCGTCGTGTGGTGTGTACACATGATATATCTGTGAACCTCATCGTTCATAGATATATTGCGTTTGATTTGCAGCATGGCAGATACGATACATTCGAAAGGTATATTTTACACATCTGCCTGTGTATATGGGCAACCAACCGATCAACCCATATGCTGGCCGCAGGAACCAGCGACAATGACATCACAACTGGTCGGACATATCGGTCAGTTGATTGGTAAGCATTAGGGGTGTGCACCAGCCACTTTTCGTGTTTTGTGTTTTGGTTTTGGATCTGGATCTTTCTTCGTGTTTTGGATCTGGATTGGTTTTGCCAAAACCACCCTTCCGTGTTTTGGGTTCTGGGTTTTGTGTTTTGGATCTGTATTTTTTTTTAAAAAAGCATAAAAACAGCTAAAATCACAGAATTTGTGTGTTTTTCTGCTCCTATGCTATTATTAACCTCAATAACCTTAATTTCCACTCATTTCCAGTCTATTCTGAACACCTCACACCTCACAATAGTGTTTTTATATCCAAAAGTTTGCACCGAGGTAGCTGGATGACTATGCTAAGAGATACGAGTGGGCGGCACAAACACGTAGTCCATCTAGGAGTGACACTGCAGTGGCAGACAGGATGGCAGTTTGAAAAACTAGGCCCCAAACAGTAAATAATTCAAAGAAAAAAAAGAGGTGCAAGATGGAATTGTCCTCCCACCCACCCTTATGTTGTATAAATAGGACATGCACACTTTAACAAACCAAACATTTCAGCGCCAGGGTCTACCACACGACTGTGGCTGAAATGATTGGTTCATTTGGGCCCCCACAAAACAAGCTGGCAATTAATCTGTCCCTGCACAAACTGGCTCTACGGAGGCAAGATGTCGTCCTCATCCTCCGATTCCTCACCCTCTTCAGTGTTGTGTACATCCTCATCCTCACAGAGTATTAATTCGTCCCCGCTGGAATCCACAACCACAGGTCCCTCTGTACGTTCTGGAGGCTGGTCTCCCTGGAAGAGTTGATAATTCATTTTATGAACATCATCTTCTCCACATTTTGTGGAAGCAACCTCCTACGCCTTTTGCTGACAAGGTTCCCGGCTGCACTAAACACTCTTTCGGAGTACACACTGGAGGGGGGGCAACTCAGGTAAAATAGAGCCAGTTTGTACAGGGACCTCCAAATTGCTTCTTTTTCCTGCCAGTACAGGTACGGACTGTCTGACATGCCTACTTGGATGCTGTCACCGATGTAATCCTTTAACAGACGCACTTTGAGGATGTCACCACCCTTTAACAGACAGACGCACGCTTGTCGCTGCTGCTTTGAGGACAGTATCATATGCAGTGACAGTAGACTTGTCAGAAATTGTTGGCACGTCCTTCAGTCCGGACCAGATGTCCAAACCGACCCTTAACTTATGACACAGGCGCACGCTTGGCGCTGCTACTGTGTTGCTGCACGTGCGGCTACATCGCGCACAAGTCACAAACACATAAAAAAAATATTTTTTATTTTTTGGAGCACTTTGAGGGTTACACCACCCTTTAACAGACAGACGCACGCTTGTCGCTGCTGCTTTGAGGATGCAAGTGCGGCTACAGCCCACACAATTCACAAAGACAGAAAAAAAAGAAGAATTTTTTTATTGTTTGTGGAGCGCACTTTGAGGGTTACACCACCCTTTAACAGACAGACGCACGCTTGTCGCTGCTGCTTTGAGGATGCAAGTGCGGCTACAGCCCACACAAATCACAAAGACAGAAAAAAAAAGAAAATTTTTATTGCTTGTGGAGCGCACTTTGAGGGTTACACCACCCTTTAACAGACAGACGCACGCTTGTCGCTGCTGCCTTAAGGATGCAGGAGCGGCTACAGCCCACACATTTCACAAAGACAGAAAAAAAAATAAGATTTTTTTTATTGTTTGTGGAGCGCACTTTGAGGGTTACACCACCCTTTAACAGACAGACGCACGCTTGTCGCTGCTGCTTTGAGGATGCAGGTGGAATCTAGACGGGATTTGGAAAACCGGGGACACACTACCTCCATCAATTGTCTAAATCCCACTGCACTAATGGCGGATACCGGACCCACGTCTAACACCAACATAGCAGTCAAGGCCTCAGTTATACTTTTTGCTTCAGGATGACTGCTGTCGTACTTCATCCTCATCGCTAGGGACTGTTGGAGGGTCAATTGTTTAGTAAAAGTGGTGGTGTTCCTACTTCCTCTCTGGGATGATGAACAACTCCCAGCAGCAGCAATAGCACTAGGAGGAAGTGGTTCTTGATCTTTCCCTATTTTATTTTTATCAGAGAAAGTTTGGTCCTCCATTTATGTTATATTGATATATACGTGCTGCTAAAGCGCACACAAACACAGAAAATATTTTTTTATTTTTGCTGAAGAGTAGTGCACTTTGTGGGTTACACCACCCTTTAAGAAATGAGCCAGCCGGCTCTTTACTTATGGGACACAGGCGCACGCTTGGCGCTGCTCCTTTGTTGATGCACGTGCAGCCACAGTGCACACATTTCACAAACACAGAAAATATTTTTTTATTTGGTTTGTAGTGTACTTTGGGGGTTACAGCACCCTTTAATGGTCAAGCCAGCTGGCCCTTTACTTATGACACAGGCGCACGCTTGGCACTACTTTGTTGATGCACGTTCGGCTACTGCGCACACAATTCACAAACACAGAAAATATTTTGTTATTTGGTTTAGAGTGTACTTTGGGGGTTACAGCACCCTTTAACGGTCAAGCCAGCCGGCCCTTTACTTATGACACAGGCGCACGCTTGGCACTACTTTGTTGATGCACGTGCGGCTACTGCGCACACAATTCACAAACACAGAAAAAATATTTTGTTATTTGGTTTGGATTGTACTTTGGGGGTTACAGCACCCTTTAACGGTCAAGCCAGCTGGCCCTTTACTTATGACACAGGCGCACGCTTGGCACTACTTTGTTGATGCACGTGCTGCTACTGCGCACACAATTCACAAACACAGAAAATATTTTTTTTGGGGGTTTGGACTGGAGTGTACTTTGGGGGTTACAGCACCCTTAAACGGTCAAGCCAGCCGGCCCTTTACTTATGACACAGGCGCACGCTTGGCACTACTTTGTTGATGCACGTGCGGCTACTGCGCACACAATTCACAAACACAGAAAATATTTTTTTTTTGGGTTTGTACTGGAATGTACTTTGGGGGTTACAGCACCCTTTAACGGTCAAGCCAGCCGGCCCTTTACTTATGACACAGGCGCACGCTTGGCACTACTTTGTTGATGCACGTGCGGCTACTGCGCACACAATTCACAAACACAGAAAATATTTTTTGGGGGGGTTTGGACTGGAATGTACTTTGGGGGTTACAGCACCCTTTAACGGTCAAGCCAGCCGGCCCTTTACTTATGACACAGGCGCACGCTTGGCACTACTTTGTTGATGCACGTGCGGCTACTGCGCACACAATTCACAAACACAGAAAAAATATTCTTTTTTTAGCCCTTGGGGGGAGCACCCCTGATAGACAGAGCACCCCCTGGACAACACTACAGCGCCCCTTTAGGACTGGGACACTGCACAGGACTTTGGAGTGGACACAGCCCCTATGGAGAACTGACTGCACAACACAGTCCAGCCAGCCCCTATGGACTTTGAAGTAGTGGACACAGCCCCTATTAACAACAGCAGCACAGCACAACACAGCCAGCCCCTATGGACTTTGAAGTAGTGGACAACAGCAGCACAGCGCAGCACAGTACAGCACAACACGACTCTGCACTACACTACACTACACAGCCCAGCCAGCCCTAACTCCCACCCTCCCTCTTCACTGTCCACAGCCGAGTGAGAAAATGGTGCCGACGCGGGTACCTTATATAGGATCCAAAACCCGCGAGACCCGGAAGGCGGGATGATGACGTTTTGCCTCGATTTCAGATCCGAGTCAGGCGGGAAAAGTCGAGCCTGACTCGGATCTGACTCGGATCGGGGGGGCTCGGGGGGGTTCGGATTTCAGAAATCCGAACCTGCTCACCCCTAGTAAGCATGTGTATGCACAGCCAAATACTTACCAATTTGGCTGGCAGGTTGATCTGTCGAAGCTCCCACTTCAGGGGCTTATTTATCAAACCTTTTGATCAAGATAATCATGCGTAAACCGCAGATTATTACTAACCTAAGTAATAAGGCTATTTATTAAGCTTATAACTGCTACAGTGGCAAGAAAAAGCATGTGGACCTTTTGGAATTACCTGGATTTTTGCATAAATGGGCCATAAAAGTGATTTCATCTTCCTCTAAGACAATGAAAAGACAAACACAGTGTGCTTAAACTAATAACACAAATTTGTATGGTTTGCTCTCTTTATTGAATGCACCATGTAATAATTCACAGTGCAGGATGAAAAAAGTATGTGAACCCTTAGATTTAATGACTGGTTGACCCTCGTTTGGAAGCAAAGAATTTAACCAAATGGTTCCTGTAGTATTTTAACAAAATGCAAAGTGAATGAACAGAAGAGAAATCTAAATCAAATCAATATTTGGTGTGACCACCATTTGCCTTCAAAACAGCATCAATTCTTCTAGGGACACTTACACACAGTTTTTGAAGGAACTCGACAGGGAGCTTGATCCAAACATCTTGGAGAACTAACCACAGATCTTCTGTGGATGAGGCTTGCTCAAATCCTTCTGTCTCTTCATGTAATCTCAGACAGACATGATGATGTTGAGAGCAGTGCTCTGTGGGGGCCATATCATCACTTCCAGGATACCTTGTTCTTTATGCTGAAGGTAGTTCTCAATGACATTGACTGTATGTTTGGGGTCATTGTCCTGCTGCAGAATAAATTTGGAGCCAATCAGATGCCTCCCTGATGGTATTGCATGATCAGGGCTGGAGAGGACACACACACATCTGGGGACCTGCCCCTATCAGGCAAGGGAGGAGGTGGAGTTGCAGACCAGGGCCAGCTGGCCATCCTACCATCAGGCAGGGTGTGCGCCACAATTTGGAGTCTTAGGAGTGCTTCGTAAGGGTAACGTGACATCATCAAGTCACATTGCAATTATACTTACAAAGAGGCGGAGCCACCAGAAGAGCCATACTGGACAGGTCTGTGGCAAAAAATAATGTCCCTGGCAGGTATGTCTGGTTGGGCTAATGGGAAGGGGAGAAAGGTGCTGTGCTGTAATAGTAGAGAGGTTTATGCTGTAAGGGGAGAACGGTCTAAGCAGTGAGGTGAGAGGGTTCTGGGCTGAGAGGAGTCTATGGTGAAAGTGGTCTGTGCTGAATGGGCAAAGGGGTCTGCTGAGAAGGGAGGGGGTCTGTGCTGTGAGGGGGATCTATGCTGTGAGGTGTTGGTGCTGAGAGGGCAATGGGGTATATGCTGTGAGAGATGGGGGGCTGTGCTGAGAGGGCAGAAAGATCTGTGCTGCAAGGGGGGAGATTTGTGTTGTGAGGTTAGAGTGGTCTGTGCAGTGAGGGGAAGGAGGGTCTATACTATGGGAGAAGGGGGGTCTGTGCTGTGAGGAGAGGGGGGTCTATGTTGTGAGGGGTCTATGCTATGGGGGGAGGGGGGTCCATGCTGTGAGGGGAGGGATCTGTGGTGTGAGGGGATGGGGGTCTATGCTGTGAGGGGATGGGGGTCTGTGCTGTGAGGGGAGAGGAGAATGTGCTGTGAGAGAGGATTTTGCTGTGACGGGAAGGGGTCTGTTCTGTGAGTGAGTCTGTGCTGTAAGGGGAAAATGTTTTGTGCTGTGAGGGGAGGGGGGTCTGTGCTGTGAGTGGAGAGGGGAATGTGCTGTGAGGGGAAGGGGTCTGTGCTATAAGAGGAAGGAGTTTTGTGCTTTGAGGTGAGATGGGTGATGTAAGGGGAGATTGGTATGTGCTGTGAGGGGAGATCGGTCTGTTCTGTGAAGGGAATGGGTTCTGTGCTGTGAGGGGAGAGGAGCAATGTGATGGAAGAGGGTCTGTGCTGTAAGTGGATCTGTGCTGTAAGGGGTGGGGGTTCTGTGCTGTGAGGGGAAGGGATTCTGTGCTGTACGGGGTTCTGTGCTGTGAGTAGAGAGGGGTGATGTGAGGGCAGAGGGGTCTTTGCTGTGAGGTGTATAAAGGGGGCACTCAGCGGGGCCAATCTCGGAAAAGCTTAGCAAAAGCTAGGAAAAATCAAGTATACTATGCATACATAGCCAACATTTCAAAGCCACAGTGGACCTTTTCTTCAGGGTGCTGTACAGCAGCATGAATCAGGAATAAAAGTATAGTGCTATGAGTAGTTTGAGGGAGGGGCCCCCAAACTGGTATCTTGCCTAGGGCCCCATGAGGTCTCAATCCGGTGCTGTGCTTGATGGATAAGTACCTGCATGTATTTCTCAGCATTGAGGATACCATTAATCCTAATCAAATCCCCAAATCCATTTGCTGAAATGCAACCCCAAACGTGCAAGTACCCTCCACCATGCTTCACTGTGCCTGCAGACACTCATTATTGTACCCCTTTCCAGCCTTTCAGCAAACAAACTGCCTTCTGATACAGCCAGAGATTTAAAATTTTGACTAATCAGTCCAGAGCACCTGCTGCCATTTTTATGCACCTCTTGGTTTTCATGCATAGTTGAGTCACTTGGCCTTGTTTCCACATCAAAGGTACAGTATAGGTTTTTGCCCGCAATTCTTCCATTAAAACCACTTCTGGCCAGACTTCTCAAAACACATTGTTGTACCTGGGTCCCACTGGTTTCTGCCAGTTCTGAGCTGAAGGCACTGCTGGACATCTTCCGATTATGAAGGGATGTAAACATGATGTGTCTTTCATCTGGTGCTCTAATTTCCTTGGCTGACAACTGCGTCTTTGGTCCTCAACATTGCCCATTTCTTTGCGCTTCTTCACAAGAGAATGAACAGCATTCTGCTTTGAAATCTTTGCCTGAGAGAGACCTTGCTGATGCAGTAAATCTACCTTGTGTCAGTCTTGCCATGGTGTATGACCTGTAACATGGAACTGTCTTCAACAACCTCACCTATGTAGCAGAGTTTGGCTGTTCCTCACCCACACAGCTGTTTCTGTTTCAGTTAATGACTGTGGAGCTCATTCAGACCCGGTCGCGAGCATTCGTTCGCAAACTGCGTATGCAAATCCAGGGCACGCCCAGCAAGGCAGGTGATCGCACGGCAAGGCATTAGCACACCCACTATGTCTTTGTATAGGCAGATGCCTACCAGCCATTCTTAAGATGCCCACTTGCTCACGTCATCTCCAGGAAGAGCCTGAAATCATTGGTACCTCGAGCACCATCGGATGCGATCGCAGCACTTAAGGTTGCCTATACCCTGCCGCAAGCACTGCGATCACTTCAGAGTAAAATCCCACCAAGTGACGTGTACTATCATGCTGCCTTTTAATTATGCAAGCCTCTGAAACAGGGTTGAGACACTCAGGCACGACTGTATTCGCACCTCCACTCCCCCGTTTCCAGTGGTCAGCCCCTGTCACCACCCACAAATGGCCTCTCCTGTCACTCACTCTACTGGGAAGTCTTTGCGCAGTGAGCAAACACATCCCGATCTCTCGCATTGGTACTCGCACGCGCATTGCGATGCATATGCATGTACAGATAGGGACTATTGGCCAGCTACACTCGTTCGCATCATAGCGAATGGGTCTGAATCAGCTCCTGTGTTTCAACCTACATATGAAAATGATGATCATTATCACCTGTTTGGTATAATTGGCTAATCATACACCTGACTATAATCCTACAAAATCTCTGATTTTGTGAAAGTGTACCTAAAAGAGTTGCTGCTCTTTTGATTTAGATTTCTCTTCTGTTCATTCATTTTGCATTTTAATTAATAAAAATACACTATTAACACTTCTATTTTTTAAAGCAATCTTACTTTGCAGGATTTTTTCCACACATGCCTAAAACCTTAACACAGTACAGTATGAATATTGCAGTGTAATCTTCATACAAGTACAGTATTGTTGGTCAGTACAGTAATACCGCAATGTAATATTCATACAAGTATTGTGACACTGTAGGTCAGGGAATTGGTATGAATTACTACCGGACCTAAGCCCGGTAGATGAAATACAGACGCCGGAAGGCCGGCACATGAAGATACCGACTGAGGTGAGTAAGAACCCTAACCCTCCCCTCTCCCCCGCTAACCCAAACCCTCTCTTAGGGATGCCTAACCCTAACCTCCCCCCTAGTGCCTTACCCTAACCTCCCACAGGGGTGCATAAACTTAACTGCCCCTCCCCGCACCCTATAACCAAACCTTCTTGGGGGGGTGCCTAAACCTAACCTCCCTCGGTGGTTCCTGATGCTAACCTCCCCCTTCCCCTAGCCTAACCCTAACCCTCTTAGGTGGTGCCTAACCCTAAGTCCCCCCAGGAGTCCCTATACCTAACCCTCCCCCCCTGTGGCTATCAGCGCCCGATGCCCGGCTTACCTACGTTCGGTATGCCTTGCGTCAGGATTTTGGCATGGAGCTAATGATAGGAGTCAGTTATTAGATGCCTTTCATTAGTCCCATGCTGGGATTTCACTGTCAGGAAGCCAGCTTCCTGACTACATCCCGTTGGTCAGTAATACTGCAGTGTAATATTCATACAAGTATTGGGACACTGTTGGTCAGTAATACCGCAGTGTAATAGTCATAAAAGTATTGTAGGTTCTACCCCAGTGCATTCACATCAGCGGTGTGACTGCACAGTGTTGTTTGTGAACAAAGTTTAAAATAAAGATAAAAATAAAAAAATTTGGTACAAATTGTGTTGTGTGCCCTACTCCACTTCATTCATGTTTGTTGATATGAATGATATGAGAATGATCAGTTGAGAGGAGAGCAGGAACCACATACTAGAGCTGGAGCTGCTGCCACCAGTAATGATACTCATCCATCAACTTCATCTACTAAAGCCAATGCCCAAGGGCAAGGAGGGCTTCAGTCAGGGCATCTAAAATCAAGAACCAATCTTTTACAGTGGTAAAGAAAAAAAACCTAAGGGAAAGTTAACTGCAGAAAGACTTAGAATTGGCAATATGCCTTTCACCGCATGAAGTGGTAAGGAAAGGTTAAAGCCTTGGACTCTATTTATTACTGGTGGTTCTGCCTCTTATGATGATGTAAACCCTTTTCCCTGTAGAAGTTTCAAAAAAAGGAAAATAGTTAAGGCACAGGAACCAACTGTGTGCTCAGAATGTCACAAATCCTTGAGGAGAGTCTAAGTGTGTCGCGGGGTGCCATGTGTGAGCCTGACCTCTCCAATACTGTTTTCAAAGAGGAGCCTCCTTCTACCATTTCTGCACCCTCTGCAAATGTTGGGGATGATCAGCACAAGTCAACATGCTGACATAGAAATTGAGGATGCTGCTGTGGAAGTGCACCAGAATGAGATTTGTGCAGCTGACGCTAATAAGGATGTTGATGATGAGGATGTTGATGAGGATACTGTTTGTGTAAATCAGGCACCAGTGGAAACAGTTGTTGCCCATGATAAGGAAAAGACCATTGTCATGCCTGGGCATAAAACAAAATAATCCACTTTTTATGTGTGGAATCATTTCTACCCAAATCCAAACAACAATTGTCAAGCCATCTGTACCCTTTGAAAATCAAGAGTAAGTAGAGGTAGGGACCTTAACCATCTAGGAACCTCTTCCCTGTTACATCATCTGCAGCACATCCATCAAAAGTTTTTGCAAAAATCAGAAACTTTGGCTAAAATTGTAACAACAAGCAGTCCAGCATCAGCTAGCTCCCTTTTATCTGCTAGATCCAAGCAATTGTCATCTTTACCACCAACACCTTCATCAACAATATCCTCAATCATGATTGGAAGAGGTCCTGCATCCAATTTGATAAGGCTAACCCCATCATCCCCTATCAGGATTCCTCCGAAGAATACTTGAGCGCTACACTTGCTGCTGCTGCTGGTGGTAGTGGATCCTTCATCACAGAAGGGGACCAGGAAGACTACTAGTAGTAGTTTAAAAAAACAATTGACTGTTAAACAATCCTTTGCAAGGGGGAGCAAGTATGACGGCACTCACTCAGATGCATAGCGGATCACTGATGCCAATGTCAGCTGCACATTAGTAGCTTGTTTTGTTGGTGCCCAAACAAGCCAATCACTTCAGCCACAATTGGCAGGCCCTATTGCTGAAGCAATTGGTTTGTTAAACTGTGCATGTCCTGTTTAATATATAAAACATAAGGGTGGGTGGAAGGTCCCAAGGACAGTTCCATCTTGCAACTCTTTATTTTGCATTATGTGCTGTTTGGGGCATTGCTGCATGACATTTTTAAACTTATAGTTTATTAAACTTCCATCCTGTCTGCCACTGTTGTGTGGCAAATGTTTCCTATATATCCTATGTTTTTTAAACTGCTATGCTTTTGTGCTGCTGCTCTGATGCTTACCTTTTCTTGTTTGTTTTTTCCTGTATTTATTTAAACTAAAATCACAAATAGGTATACTTGAAAATTACTATTGTCATTTTTCAACCATGATTTGTAGATACCAACCTGGGGGGTTTGAATTTCATTGATCATAACAGCCATATTTGGTCAGATGCAATTCAAACACCAAATGGAGAGGCTATTTTGTGATGGTATCTGGAGATATCTCCCTCCTCTCCTCCCAGCCTTCCCATACATAATCACAGAAGCACAATAATAACATATGTTTAGTGCCAGATTTATAAATCCCTTTGGTTCCCTTCCTGTTCAGAGCTTCCATTTTGTGTGCTTCCAAAGACAGCATCTCCTGCATGCCCATTTTATTTAAAAGAAAACTGGGGCAAGGACTTATGTGATTTAGTAATTTTTTTTTTGTAAATGCCTCCCACCAGAATCCAAAACTTAAATAAAATTTACTACGAATCAACCATTCCTTTCCCTGCCTTCAACTACATATATACTCCATCTCCCTCAGGCCTCTCTTGATTAATGAAAACATTTGTTTCCTGATGTGCCATGTTGAAAGTCGCACTGCCACAGCCTCTGAAAACTTCTATATGCAGTTGACGCATCCCAAAAATGTCCAGAAATTGTTATGGCCACAGACAGCATCTCCTGTATGCCCCTTTCATTTCATTTTTTTTTTAAATTGGGGCAACCAGTTGGGGGAGAAGCAATTAGAAAAACTGAGTAAGTTTTTAAAAATAGCTAAAATCATGTAATTTTTGCAATCCAAAACCTGAAATTTAGATTTAAAATCCAAATTCCGAACCATGAAAAGATTAGAACCGCGACTCGCATTTTTTCAGTTTCGTAGAATTCGGGTGGATTCGGGTTTCTGGAGAACTGAACCGCATATCTCTACAATAAACTAAAACCTAATAGGTTAATTTTATCCATTTTGTCACTTAAATGATTTGAGCCTGGACATTTTTGCCATGGAAATCTCTCTACTTTTAACAATGATCAATGAATATTTTTAATTGGGGAAAAACTCGACAGTAAGGTTCTGCTTGTTATATGTAGTTCTTCTTACAATGTACTGTACTCCTATTACCTATACCTTAGACCAGGGGTTCCCAACCACGGTCCTCAAGGCGCACTAACAGTCCAAGTTTTAAGGATAGCCACACTTGAGCACAGGTGACTTAATTAGTACCTTTGTTATTTTGATTTAACCACCTGTGTTCAAGCATGGATATCACTAAAACCAGGACTGCTGGTGTGCCTTGAGGGCCGAGGTTGGGAATCACTGCTTTAGACGTTAATATTTGTTGAAAAGGAGTATAAAAAATGCAAGAATTACACTATCATAAGTTCAGTGTAGGTGACATGATGGAGAGTGCAATGTCCTCTGTGTACTATGCATAAATGCACAGGCTCAGCAGTAAAGTGTGCCTAGGCCATATTTAATAAGCTGGCACTATGATGTTAGCCTTCCATAATTCATGCTCATGTGTTTGCTAAGATACAGAGTGTGTCTGTGGGGAAGATGTATCAAACCTTGGAGAGAGAAATGGAGAGAGAAAAAGTACCAACCGATCAGCATCTAACTGCCATTTTGGAAAACTGTTTGAAAAATGACAGTTAGGAGCTCATTGGTTGGTACATTATCTCTCTCCACTTTATCTCTCTCCAAGGGTTGTTATATCTCT
Organism: Taudactylus pleione; assembly: GCA_031769625.1. Taxonomy (NCBI): domain Eukaryota; kingdom Metazoa; phylum Chordata; class Amphibia; order Anura; family Myobatrachidae; genus Taudactylus; species Taudactylus pleione. The sequence continues at coordinate 4,583,879 of JAUIMM010000126.1, read as the reverse complement.
CCCTGTGTATCACAACACTTTATAGTTTCAGGATTGCAGAAGACTTTGTGCTGCACCTTTAGCCCTATAGAATAATTCAGTTAAACAATTTGTTTAAGTATATGTATGTGCAGTTTCTGCCCATATGAAAATCAGCATTTCAAACAAATATTAAGTGTTTTTTTCTACATTCAAATAAACTTGAAACTGAGACATCTTTAGCTAAATAAAACTTTCATTTTGAAAAACCTTGCATGAAAAGTTATGTTTTTTTTGGGGAAATTAATTTTGAAACAAAATTACTTTCATAAAGTGTGCCGGCAGAGCTTGCAGCGTGTTTCATTTTCTTCCATACATTTTATGAGATTCACATTTGAATGATTTCAGTTCTGTTCTGTCTTTAGAATAAGAAAAATAAATATTTTTTGCATAAGTATGTACAAAAGTATGAATTTCAAATGGAATTGATTATTCAGGTGAGTGCACCCTGCATTAGGTTAGTGGGCAATTTTATTTCTTTACTTATTTTAGGTTTTTCTTTAAAGCGACAGTGTGGGTTTGTGGATTTTACAGAAATTATGTATTTATATTGGCCAAGGGGCAAATTTATCTTTATGGGCAGCATTTGGTGCCTGTTATGATTTTTCACTTACATAAGCTAGGTACACACTATACAATTATTGGGCATATTTGAAAATTATCAGTTGATCAACCTGATGTAATACATAGTTCTGAGTGTTTCTGCGTTCCGCCGATAAAACTTTGAAAAACAGCCACAAACTCATTCTTCGATTATGCGATTGGTCGGTCAAGACAGAAAATCTGTATTTCCTACGTTTTCCCTTGACTAAATCATCCTTCTTGTGGACAGACATATCCAAAATCAGTGTAGTGTGGCCAAAAATGTTAAACTTCTTATAAAACATGGCATAATGTGTAGCACAGTTATTGGGGCTTTCAATTTGCCAAAAAATTGCCCCGTTTGTTGGCCAGATCAAAAAAATTGGACAGTATGTACCTACTTTTATTGCCCAATGCTCTGTTGTGTGAAAATCAAATACTAGGTTTTCAGCTGTATATCTACTATATTTAGAAGGTTTGCAAAATTTATAGCAGTTAAGCTGCATACACACACAACGATTTTGTTACCAACGATTTTATGAACGATTTTATGAACAATTTTCTGTCAGATTATCTGTCAGATTATCTTTCAGATTTTTTAAAGTGTAATGAACGATTTTTATGAACTACAAACGATTTTTGCATATTCCCTTAATGAAAATTGTTCAGTTGACAAGTCTGACTGAACTACAAACTACAAACTACAAACTACAAACGTGAACGCGCATGAACGATAATCGTTCATCATTTGACTCAGAAAGTGAACGATTTTTTCAAACGATTATCGTTAAACGATATCGTTTAACGATAATCATTAAAAAAATCGTTGTGTGTGTATGCAGCTTAAGTGATCAGTTGGCCAGCAGGTAGGCTGATTAACATGATTTTTCAGTTAAAACAAGGACACTTCATGGTATGAGAACTTTTATACAGTATGTGTTTGTGAATGTAATTTTAAATTAAATTACTGTGTATTATTATAGTATAACGATGATACCTTGCATCAAATGCATACATATTGGTGTTTTTGAAAATTAAATAGAAGTACGTATTTATAATAATAACTAATAGAAATATATTTTACAGTTATACTAAATGTCTTTGATTAAGGGAAAAATGTATTAAGCAGTCTGTTTGGTGTCATTTAGAACCTGCTGGAAACCACTGTCAGTTGACAACAGTTTTAATGTCAAAAATGATAGCATTTACTAAGTGACGGTTTTGTTTTCTAATCTGAAGCTGTCATTGATTCCAGCAGTTTCTAAATGACAATCCACTGTGGAGTGTTCTATTTGGCAGTGGTTTCTATTGAAACCACTGTGGAATAGAAGCTAAACAACAGACAAGTACTGCACAGATCAGATGCAAAAGTATAGAAATAGTTAAAAATATGAAAAAAATGTGTGAGTTCACCCCTAAATCAATAACCAGCCCGACCCCCTGAGCTTGGTCTGGTACTTGAAATAGGGGGAAAAAAGCGTATTGGGGTTCTCACTATTTTCCAATAACCAGGCCCAGGTTGAACCAGTCAGTGAGAGGTAATGCTACAGCAGGGAGACACACAGCATGGTGCCCCCGTGCCATAATGTTAACCAGCCCCAAACTGGTAATCCCAGGGCTGGAATGTATCGGAAAGTCAGCTCATTCCTGTTCACTGCCAATGAAAAGAATGGGGAAGCACTGAGTGCCGATCCCATGCTGTCAGCCGTACAGCACATATGCATTCACTCAGTGGCGGAACTAGCGGCTGTGCAGCCGGTGTCTTGCAACACTGAAATAGTTAGCACACTATGGTGCAGATCTTAATAGTTCAATCCTCTTGATAATTTTTATAAACACATAGCTATGTGAAAATACTCACTAGGAGTTTGACAGAGGAACTTGTATTGATCCCTTCCAGCCTCAGTGCACATAGAACTGGATGGTCCTTGCTGCATGCAACATAAAGCATAGGTGAACACACTGGTGTGCAATCTGTCACACTGGTGGATACTCTGTAACGCGTTTCCCCTGTAACGTAACTATTTCAATGCTGTAGGGTTTTTTTTTCTCTCAAGAAGAACTTAAATAATTGAGATATCATTGAATGTGCTGATGTTATTGCATAAATTCCTCTATTAAGCTCCTGGTGGAACATAGGGCCTGATTCAGACCCACTCGCGAGCGGCTGTCCGCTCGCAAGTGGGTCGATGTTATGCACTGAACATGCGCACGATGGAGGGAGCTCCGTCGTGCGCATGCGCCAGACGCGACGAGCGAAGGAAAGTCCTTCGCTCGTTGTGTCTGATCAAAGGGGGTGTGCTGTCGATGTTGATTGACAGCACGCCCCCTTTGGTGGGCGTGCCTCCCTGACGGGGGCGTTCCCACGGGAACGCCTCCCGTCAGAAGCCGGCCCACTGACATCACTAGTGATGTCAGTGGGAGTGATTTTGGCTCTGATAGAGCCAAAATCACTCCGGAGCTTGCGGTTGAAAACCTCAACCGCAGGCTCCGGCTCGCAGTTTCGATGGTCGCGATGGTCACGACCATCGCGGCCATCAAAGTGCACGCTCGTATAGGCTGTGGGTGGTGACCCACAGCTATACGAGCGTCCAGGAGGACGCTCCTTTTTCATGGAGGGCGGCCCTCATTCAGAGTGTGCGCTCTGCTCAGAGCGTACGGCTCTGAATGAGGGCCATAGTCACATGAATATATGTTTTCTTGAAAAACCACTAAGAGGACTGAGTTGAGATCTGCACCACAGTGTGCCTACTATATAAGCATTGGACTGTGTTCTCTCTTTTTTAAAAAAGGACTGAGATATTATTTAACACTTCAGTATTTGGACAAGTATTATTATTTTTGATTCTCCAACAGCTTTGCAATTAAGCTGGATTTACAAAAAGCTGATGATTTGAAATCCATTTACCTGCTTGTAAATGTATGGTCTTTGTATATGTGGAAGCAACTAACCACAAATTGATGGTATTATATTAATGGTGTTCCATTTTAACACTCAGAGCAGTCCAAATTTATTGTTATCTAGATCAGGTGATTGAACAAATATATAGGTCTGCTGTATGTGTATAAAATATATAAATTTTTACTGTTATTTTGTTTTCTGTTTTATTTTCATACTGGCCGTTTTTATCTTTATTAAAATTGTATTAATAAATATGTATATTCCAAATTGAATCTATTTGTGTGGATAATCCTGTTAATTGTAGCTCTGTCTGTTATATTTTACTATTTCCAATTTTTGAGTAAGGGCTGGCAAGTCCCATACAACAGATAGCTGCAGCAAAATAAATTGGTTACATCCATAAGTGCTCGGTTGGCTAGGCGCCAGGATTTTGTATTTTTCTTCATAGGAACAGTTAATCAGCTTTTTGTTTTGCCTAAATTGTAATTGCTACATAAATTGAAGGGAACCTAATAACTGAATATTGTGAGTATTAAAGTGGTGAACGAGAGATGTTTATGGGAGTGGTTATTTAAAAAACAAATACATTACGTGGTGTATTGCCTTTATTTTAATATTTTTTACAAGCGGATGACAAGTGCCGGCAGGCCCTGAATGTCCATAAGTCTGAAAATGCTGGCACTTGTGGTTCTACAAGTGCTTTTAATATACAAAATTTGAATTAATTCTGCATATACAGTATATTTCAAACATGTCACAATTAATTCAGTTTAAAAATGATTCTCCAGATATGCTATATAAATAAATAATTACATTAATATTAATATGCAGTATCGTAGGCAGGGAAGTAGGTGGAACCTGGCGCACACAATACCGGTGCTCAGAATCCTGGCGCCAGAATCTCGGTCCAGAATCCTGGTGGCTGCGATCTTGGCGGTGAGTATCAGGGTTAGGTTTAGGTTGTGGCTGCGGGAGGGGAGGGTTAGGCTGCAGGAGGAGGGTTAGGGTTAGGCTGTGGGAGGGGAAGGGTTAGATTACTTACCTGCATGCTTCAGGACTGTGTTAGCCAGGATTGCGTACCCTACCCCATAGGCATTAGGGATGCTGTATCAGAAATGATATTGAGTTAACTAAAACCTAATAATCTCTTTTATACAGGAAAGTGATCATCACTGTATTTTCCTGCCTATTATTAGGTTCTTATTATGATGCATGAGGGCAGAGATCACTTAGATATCACTCAGCCATTACAAAACATGTTTTACTAACCCTTGAACATCTCAGCCCTAGGTTAAACTGCTGCTCTGAATTACTGGACAGTACTATAGCTTTACTGAGAGCATTGTGTTTTTTGCAATTATATTGTAAATAAAATATTTTTTTGTTCTTTTGAGGGCTAGTTTGTTTTAGCATTGATTGTGATATTTTTATACCATTTCATTACAGTGGAAAATCAAATATGAATTTCGGCAGAATTGTTGTATTAACTTTTTATTTTGGATTTATTTCCCCTTCAAGAAATCATTTCATATTTAATACACATGGGCCTATTCTCAAGGCTTTATGCTCCACTATGAACACATATTTAAATACAATGCATTGCTAAATGATTTAGGGGTTTATGTATCAAGTAGTGAAAAGCGTGGAGATGTGGACCAGTGGAGAAGTTGCCCATAGCAACCAATCAGCAATTACATTTCAATTTTTCACTGAATGATGTATAAATATGTATTATTTCATATTTAAGTAATTTGACATTCAGAGTGACTTTTAAACCTTGTTTAGAGATGAAGAGGCCTATTTGTCACCTACACAGAGTGACTTTTCAGTGCAATTTATCAAAAGTTTATGTTATCACTTTACAGTTGGGCTTGGAGGGTTTTGTGCTGACTCTGGTGTTTTGGTTTTGGATCTGAAATCATCTTCGTGTTTGGTTTTGCAAAACCACCGTTAAGTGGTTTTGGATATGTTTTTTTTTTTTAAATGATAAAAAGTTTTTTTAAAAAACAACTAAAATCATGTAATTTTTGGAATACAAAATCTGAACAATCTGGATTTAAAATCCGAAATCCAAACTGGAAACAGCGGGGCTAATACACATGTACGGTCATCTGTAGATTCCTCTTCTGCGTAATACTGCAAATGTAGTCTACAGTGGCGAACACTATCTAATTCGCTTTTGGGGGTCAAGCTCCAGAAAGCCACAAAGACGACTACAATTCCAGTTTAATACCAATTATATAGTACATTTGTGAGAAAATACATTTCTATATTTTGTGACTTACAAAACAATACAATTCCATTGAGAGTGATTGTTATTACTACACACTGACATGACAAAATGTTACCTACAGTACATCCTCTTTTATTAGTGGTCTCCACTCTATATTAGTAGAAAGACAACTTAATCCCCATTCTCACAAGACATGTCATTACTGAGAGTAGTGAACATGGAAAATTTCCTGCTCACACAAGAGAAACAGGTATAGTATTAGTAACTTTAAAAATGAAGTTTGATGATTAGAGTTATTAGCATAATCTGTGTGATCTAATATAGTGAGGTACTGTAATGCTGTCATTACAAATGTTTTCTTGGAGCTATCTACAGTATGAACTTGTTGAACCAGTTCTTTTAAAATACATTCTTATTAAGATAAAGGAATATTCTTATAGTTAATGCAAAAACTTTGTGTTCAGTATACCCTTTGTTTAGCTACTGATCTCTAAAAATTTAATCTTGAGTAAAGACATAGGGCCTGATTCAGAGCCGCTCGTAAGCGGCCGCTCGTTCGTTCCGAGCGATGTTTGCCCAACTGCGCATGCGTACGGATTGTAATACGCATGCGCGAACCAGTCAGTGCGGCCAAAAATCGTTTGTTCGCTAAATAGCGAATGCCTGCTAATATGAGTGACAGGAGGAGGAGTATGTGGGTGGTAACAGGGGAAGGTGCTTGAAAACGGGGAGTGGAGATCAGAACGCAGGCGTGCTTAAAGGTCAAAACGGGCGTTTTATGGGTGTGCATAATTAATACAGCAGCGTCACTGACCACGTCACTGGGTTATTTTATAGTCAGAACTGCTCGCAAATTTGTGGTAGGAAAAACCAACCACTAGAATAGCGAGCAGTTCATACGCTGGTCGATGTACTCGATTAATCTAATAAATAGCGGACATGACGTATGATGCGAGCGTTTTTATAAAAAAAACGACCGCATGTTTTGTTCGCTCGTTCAGACATAGAGGCGGCAACAGACCGCAAAGAACGAACGGTTCATTTGAATAGCCACCCCCTTTTTCTGAACGAGCGAGCGCTAATAGCGACCGGCTCTGAATCAGGCCCATAATCCTCATTATCTAATGACAGCCCCAAAATGATACTTTTTATGAGTATTTTTCCTTCCCACTGATTTACTAGAATGCAGTCACCACATGTTGACATTCAATGCAATTTCAACAGTTATGATGTTGACATTGTAGAAATGTTGACATGGATATCTGTCGATATCTACAGAATGTAAATATATTCTCATTATCGACATCTGAAATGATGACATGTGAAATTCAGAAATTCTATAGAATGCCGACTTTAGGGTTATTCCCCGGCGGGAAGGTTTGGGTTAGGCTGCAGAGAGATATTTAGAGTTAGGCTGCAAAGGGGGGTTTGGGTTAGGTTACGTGTTTAGGATTAAGAATAGTAGTTAGGGTACTCACCGAAGGAATCGTTGAATCGAAATACTCCTCCGAAAATCCCCATCAGTTGACTCCACTGGACCAAAAGACACCACTGCGCCACCGGAGCTGGAACCCACTGTTCTCGACATGCTAAACAATGTTGCGTTGCTGTTGTTCATCATCATTTTGTGTTGGAAAGCTACTCCTTATCATCTTTGTTTATATGTATTTATATGGTGGCAAAAATTCCATAGCACCACGGACAGGAACGGATAAAGATTTGTGGGGGCCCTGGGGAAACAACCTTGTGGGGGCTCCTATCAATATAATTGTATTTAAAGTATATACTTACTATATGTATACTTGTGCAGGAGAGCAGCATGGGCAGGCAGGCTGGACAGGGCGTAGGTGTGCCTGGGCAGGTGCCCAGACGCTGCCCCGACACACCGGGTTACAGGGGAGCACTGAGAGGCCGGGATCTCCATCTCCATGCTGCAGCCATCCCGGAGCACAGATACAGTCAGCAGGGGCAAACGCAAGATTTGGGTGGTGGGGGGGGGAGATTCTGTATATTTGTGTGTGGGTGTGTATATATATATATATATATATATTAGGGATGAGCGGGTTTGGATTTCGGAAATCCGAACCCCTCTGATCCATTCCCGATCCGAGCCAGGAACTGGTTTTCCCACCTGACTCGGACCTGAAATCGAGGCAAAATGTCATCATTCCGCTGTCAGATTACATGGGTTTTGGATTCTATAAAAGCTACCCACGTCGGCATCATTTTTCACTCTGGATGTGGACAGTGAAGTTGTGCTGCTGTTGTCCATAGGGGCTGTGTCCACTCCAAAGTCCAGTTCATAGGGGCTGGCTGGGCTGTGTTGTGTAGTGTCCCATAAAGACTGTAGTCCTAAAGAGGTGCTGTAGTGTTGTCCAGGGGGTGCTCTGTTGTACTTCAACAGCTCCACCCAAGTGCAAAAAAAACAATTCTTTTTTTTCTGTTTGTGTGCTCTGTAGCCACACGTGCATCAACAAAGTAGCAGCGCCAAGCATGCGCCTGTGTCATAAGTCAAGGGCCGGCTGGCTCGTCTGTTGAAGTGTGGTGTAACCCCAAAGTACTCCAAAAAAATAATAATTTTTTTTTTCTGTGTTTGTGACTTGTGTGCGCATTATCCGCATGTGCATCAACAAAGTGGCAGTGCCAAGCGTGCACCTGTGTCATAAGTCAAGGGCCGACTGGCTCGTCTGTGGAAGGGTGGTGTAACCCCCAAAGTGCGTGAAAAAAAATAATATTTTTTTTCTGTGTTTGTGACTTGTGTGCAGTGTCCCATAAAGTCTGTAGTCCTAAAGAGGTGCTGTAGTGTTGTCCAGGGGGTGCTCTGTACATCAGGGGTGCTCCCCCCAAGTACAAAAAAACAATTCTTTTTTTTCTGTTTGTGTGCGCTGTAGCCGTACGTGCATCAACAAAGCAGCAGTGCCAAGCGTGCGCCTGTGTCATAAATCAAGGGCTGGCTGGCTCATCTGTTGAAGGGTGGTGTAACCCCCAAATTGCCTGAAAAAAAAATAAAAAAATCTTTTTCTGTGTTTGTGTGCTCCTTAGCCGCATGTGCATCAATATCACATAAATGGAGGGCAAAAATTTGTCAGATAAAAATAAAATAGGTAAAGATAAAGAACCACTTCCTCCTAGTGCTGAAGCTGCTGCCACTAGTCATGACAGATTATAAAATGCCATCAACGTTGTCTGCCATGGCCGATGCCCAATGTCATAGTAGAGGGCATATAAAATCCCAAATGGCAAAGTTCAGGAACATGACCTTAAAAAATAAATTTAAATCATCTGAGGAGAAACGTAAATTTGCCAATATACCATTTACGACATGGAGTGGCAAGGAACGTCAGCTTCACATGACGATGGAAACCCTCCTCCCGCTATAAAAATCAAATGAGCTAAGCTGGCAAAAGCACCAGCAAAGAACTGTGCTTTCAAATTCTAAGAAGATATCAGAATTCCCCATGGAGAGTCCAAGTGTGACGACAGTTGCGATGCCTGCCCTTCCCAACACCGGAGGGGAATAGGTGACTCCTTCCACCATTTGCATGCCCTCTGCAAGTGCTGGAAGGAGCACCCACAGTCCACTTGCTGATATTCAAATTGAAGATGTCACTGTTGAAGTACAACAGGATGAGGATATTGGTGTAACTGGCGCTGAGGAGGAAGTTGATGAGGAGGATTCTGATGGTGAGGTAGTTTGTTTAAATCAGGCACCGGGGGAGACAGTTGTTGTCCGTGGGATGAAAAAGCCCTTCACAATCATGTCTGTGCAGGAAACCAAACATTCCACCTCTTTGGTCTGGAAATATTTCTATCCAAATCTGGACAACGACTGTCTTGCCATATGTACCATATCTAAAGGTGGAATAAGTAGGGGTAGGGACGTTAACCACCTAGGAACATACTCCCTTATACGTCACCGGCAGCGCATTCATAAAAAGTTACTGTCAAGTTCAGAAACTGTGGCTAAGACCGTAAGCAGTCCAGGGACACCTAAATCCCTTTTTCCTGTTGTATCCAAGCGACCTGCAAACCACACCGTCAACTCCCTCCTCATCGATTTCCTCCTCAGTTAGGATCGGAAGTAGTCCTGCAGGACATGTCACTGGAATGACTGACTCTCCTATCCGGGATTCCTCGGGAGGATCCTGCATTGCTACGCCAAGTGCTGCCACTGCTGCTGGGAGTCATTAATCATTCCAGAGAGGAAGTAGGAACACCACTACTTCTTTTACTAAGCAATTGACCCTCCAACAGCCCTTAGCGAGGAGGATGAAGTATGACAGCAGTCATTCTGAAGCAAAGTGGATAACTGAGGTCTTGACAGCTATGTTGGTGTTAGACGTGAGTCCAGTATCCGCCATTAGTGCAGTGGGATTTAGACAATTGATGGAGGTAGTGTGTCCCCAATACCAAATCCCATCTAGATTCCACTTCACTAGACAATCGATACCGAGAATGTACAGAGACATCATAAAAAGTGTCCTCAGTGTCCTAAAAAATGTGGTTGTACTCAATGTCCACTTAACCACGGACATGTGGACAAGTGGAATAGGGCAGACTAAGGACTATATGACTGTGACAGCCCACTGGCTACATGTATTGCCTTATGCAGCAACAACAGCAGCGTCACCAGTAGCAGTATCTCAGAAATGCCAGCTCGTTCCAAGGCAGGCTATGTTGTGTATCAACGGTTTCAGTAAGAGGCACACCGGCGACAACCACTTAGAGATACTGAGGGAAATCATCACCCAATGGCTTACCCCACTTAGACTCTCCTGGTGATTTGTGATATTTGACAATGCCACCAATATTGTGCGGGCATTACATCTGGGCAAATTCCAGCACATCCCATGTTTTGCTCACAATAAATTTGGTGGTTCAGAATTTTCTGAAAAATGGCAGGGGCGTGCAGGAGACTCTATGGGTGGCCCAAAAAATTTCGGACCACTTTCGCCAATCAGCGACTACGTGCCGAAGACTGGAGCACCAGCAAACACTCTTGAACCTGCCCTGCCATCACCTGAAGCAAGAGGTTGTGACGCGTTGGAACTCAACCTTCTATATGCTTCAAAGGATGGAGGAGCAGCAAAAGGTCATTCAAGCCTATACATCCACCTATGACATAGGCAAAGGAGGTGGTATGCACCTGACTCAAGTGCAGTGGAGAATGATTTCCATGTTGTGCAAGGTTCTCCAGCCCTTTGAACTTGCCATGTGTGAAATCAGTTAAAACACTACCAGCTTGAGTCAGGTCATTCCCCTCATCAGGCTTTTGCAGAAGCAGCTTGAGAAAGTGAAGGAGGAGCTAAGATGGATCGATTCCACTTGGTATGTGGGACTTGTTGATGAAGCTCTACATTCGCTTTGCCAGGATTTGAGGGTGGTCAATCTGTTGAAATCAGACCACTACATTTTGGCCACCGTGCCCAATCCTAGGTTTAAAGCCTATATGGTTTCTCTTTCTGGCTGACACAAGCCTGCAGAGGTGAAAAGACCTGCTGGTGACAACACTGTCAGCTTAAGCGAAATGTGACACGTTAACAGCTCCTTCTTCATTTTCTCCCGCAACTGGGACGGCCAGGAAACAACTTAGGTATCCTAAGCAACCCGCTGGCAGTGATGCAGGGTAGACAGGACCAAGTTTGGACATCTGGTCCAGACTGAAGGGTCTGGCAACAATTTCTGACATGTCTACTTTCACTGCATATGATACTGTCACCATTGACAGAATGGTGGAGGATTTCATCAGTGAAAGCATCCAAGTAGGCATGTCAGACAGTCCGTACCTGTACTGGCAGGAAAAAGAGGCAACTTGGAGGCCCCTGTACAAACTGGCTCTATTTTACCCTAGTTCCCCTCCCTCTAGTGTGTACTCCGAAAGAGTGTTTAGTGCAGCCAGGAACCTTGTCAGCGAAAGGCGTAGAAGGTTGCTTTCACAAAATGTGGAGAAGATGATGTTCATCTAAGTGAATTATCAGTTCTTCCAGGGAGACCAGCCTCCAGAAAGTACACAGGGATCTGTGGTGGTGGATTCCAGCGGGGACAAATTAATACTCTGTGAGGATGAGGATGTACACAACCATGAAGCGGGTGAGGAATTGTTTGAAGAGGAGGATGAGGACGACATCTTGCCTCCGTAGAGCCAGTTTGTGCAGGGACAGATATTAATTGCCAGCTTGTTTTGTGGGGGCCCAAATGAACCAATCATTTCAGCCACAGTCGTGTGGCAGACCCTGGCGCTGAAATGATTGGTTTGTTAAAGTGTGCATGTCCTGTTTATACAACATAAGGCTGGGTGGGAGGGCCCAAGGACAATTCCATCTTGCACCTCTTTTTTTTTCTTTGCATTATGTACTGTTTGGGGCCTAGTTTTTCAAACTGCCGTCCTGTCTGCCACTGCAGTGCCACTCCTAGATGGGCCATGTGTTTGTGCCACCCACTTGTGTTCCTTAGCATGGTCATCCAGCTACTTTGGTGCAACCTTTTGGCCTAAAAACAATATTGTGAGGTGTGAGGTGTTCAGAATAGACTGGAAATGAGTGGAAATTAATGTTATTGAGGTTAATAATAGCTAAGGAACAGAAAAACCAACGCATTCTGTGATTTTAGCTGTTTTTATGCTTTTTTCCAAAAAAATACAGATCCAAAACACAAAACCCAGAACCCAAAACACGGAAGGGTGGTTTTGGCAAAACTAATCCAGATCCAAAACACGAAGAAAGATCCAGATCTAAAACCAAGACACAAAACAAGGACATGCACTGAAACTGGAGGTAGGTTCAGAGGAAATTTGAGGAAAAATTACTTCACAGAAAGGGTAGAGGATAAGTGGAATAGCCTCCCATCAAAGGTGGTTGGAGCTAAAACAGTGGAATAATTTAAACACGCTTGGGATAGGCATAAGAATATCCTTGAGAGATGTAAGGAGTAAATAGGGTTGAAGTTGCATAAAGGATACATGAAAAGTGGCAGACCAAGTGGTTCTTATCTGCTGTCAAATTCTATGTTTCTATGTAAAACAAGAAAAGTGGCCGGTGCACACCCCTTGTAAGCTCAGCACTCAGGATAATAAATTACAACAGCAATTATTTAAATCGTTTAAATAGAAAGTATCCTATAGTGTGGCCTGGCAGCCTCACGTTAAGGAAGCATTCCTTGATAATATAATATGAAGACCTTTTCATCAGGATTTATTCACAGTGATGATAAAAAGGTCTTAGGACCTTGAAATGTTGACACCCTGTAATGTATTTTTCATGATGCTTTGAATACAATTTTTTTATATTATCAAGGAGTGCCGCCTTCTACCTTAACAAGTGAGGCTGCCAGGCCACACTTTAGGATATATATATATATATATATATATATATATTAGGGGTGTGCACCGGCCACTTTTCGTGTTTTGTGTTTTGGTTTTGGATCTGGATCTTTCTTCGTGTTTTGGATCTGGATTGGTTTTGCCAAAACCACCCTTCCGTGTTTTGGGTTCTGGGTTTTGTGTTTTGGATCTGTATTTTTTTGAAAAAAAGCATAAAAACAGCTAAAATCACAGAATTTGTAGGTTTTTCTGCTCCTATGCTATTATTAACCTCAATAACCTTAATTTCCACTCATTTCCAGTCTATTCTGAATACCTCACACCTCACAATAGTGTTTTTATGTCCAAAAGGTTGCACCGAGGTAGCTGGATGACTATGCTAAGCGACACGAGTGGGCGGCACAAACACGTGACCCATCTAGGCGTGAAACTGCAGTGGCAGACAGGATGGCATTGAAAAACTAGGCCCCAAACTGTACATAATGCAAAGAAAAAAAAGAGGTGCAAGATGGAATTGTCCTTGGGCCCTCCCACCCACCCTTATGTTGTATAAACAGGACATGCACACTTTAACAAACCAATCATTTCAGCGCCAGGGTCTGCCACACAACTGTGGCTGAAATTATTGGTTCGTTTGGGCCCCCACAAAACAAGCTGGCAATTTATCTGTCCCTGCACAAACTGGCTCTACGGAGGCAAGATGTCATCCTCATCCTCCTCATCCACCGATTCCTCACCCTCTTCAGTGTGTACATCCTCATCCTCACAGAGTATTAATTCGTCCCTGCTGGAACCACAGGTCCCTCTGTACGTTCTGGAGGCTGGTCTCCCTGGAAGAGTTGATAATTCATTTTATGAACATCATCTTCTCCACATTTTGTGGAAGCAACCTCCTACGCCTTTCGCTGACAAGGTTCCCGGCTGCACTAAACACTCTTTCGGAGTACACACTGGAGGGGGGGCAACTCAGGTAAAATAGAGCCAGTTTATACAGGGACTTCCAAATTGCTTCTTTTTCCTGCCAGTACAGGTACGGACTGTCTGACATGCCTACTTGGATGCTGTCACCGATGTAATCCTTTAACAGACAGACGCACGCTTGTCGCTGCTGCTTTGAGGATTCAAGTGTGGCTACAGCCCACACAATTCACAAAGACAGAAAAAAAAAAGAATATTTTTATTGTTTGTGGAGCGCACTTTGAGGGTTACACCACCCTTTAACAGACAGATGCACGCTTGTCGCTGCTGCTTTGAGGATGCAAGTGCGGCTACAGCCCACACAATTCACAAAGACAGAAAAAAGAAGAAGAATATTTTTATTGTTTGTGTAGCACACTTTGAGGGTGTCACCACCCTTTAACAGACAGACGCACGCTTGTCGCTGCTGCTTTAAGGATGCAGGTGCGGCTACAGCCCACACATTTCACAAAGACCAAAAAAAAAAGAACAATATTTTAATTGTTTGTGTAGCACACTTTGAGGGTGTCACCACCCTTTAACAGACAGACGCACGCTTGTCGCTGCTGCTTTAAGGATGCAGGTGCGGCTACAGCCCACACAATTCACAAAGACAGAAAAAAGAAGAATATTTTTATTGTTTGTGTAGCACACTTTGAGGGTGTCACCACCCTTTAACAGACAGACGCACGCTTGTCGCTGCTGCTTTGAGGATGCAGGTGGAATCTAGACGGGATTTGGAACCGAGGACACACTACCTCCATCAATTGTCTAAATCCCACTGCACTAATGTCAGATACCGGACGCACGTCTAACACCAACATAGCAGTCAAGGCCTCAGTTATACGTTTTGCTTCAGGATGACTGCTGTCGTACTTCATCCTCATCGCTAGGGACTGTTGGAGGGTCAATTGTTTAGTAAAAGTAGTGATGTTCCTACTTCCTCTCTGGGATGATGAACAACTCCCAGCAGCAGCAACAGCACTAGGAGGAAGTGGTTCTTGATCGTTCCCTATTTTATTTTTATCGGAGAAAGTTTGGTCCTCCATTTATGTTATATTGATATATATACGTGCGGCTAAAGCGCACACAAACACAGAAAATATTTTTTTATTTTTGCTGGAGAGTAGTGCACTTTGTGGGTTACACCACCCTTTAAGAAATGAGCCAGCCAGCTCTTTACTTATGGGACACAGGCGCACGCTTGGCGCTGCTCCTTTGTTGATGCACGTGCAGCCACAGTGCACACAAGTCACAAACACAGAAAATATATATTTTTTTGGTTTGGAGTGTACTTTGGGGGTTACAGAACCCTTTAACGGTCAAGCCAGCCGGCCCTTTACTTATGACACAGGCGCACGCTTGGCACTACTTTGTTGATGCACGTGCGGCTACTGCGCACACAATTCACAAACACAGAAAATAATTTTTTTTTTGCTTTGGACTGGAGTGTACTTTCGGGGGTTACAGCACCCTTTAACGGTCTAGCCAGCCGGCCCTTTACTTATGACACAGGCGCACACTTGGCACTACTTTGTTGATGCACATGCGGCTACTGCGCACACAATTCACAAACACAGAAAATAATTTTTTTTTTGGTTTGGACTGGAGTGTACTTTGGGGGTTACAGCACCCTTTAACGGTCAAGCCAGCCGGCCCTTTACTTATGACACAGGCGCACGCTTGGCACTACTTTGTTGATGCACGTGCGGCTACTGCGCACACAATTCACAAACACAGAAAATAATTTTTTTTTTGGTTTGGACTGGAGTGTACTTTCGGGGGTTACAGCACCCTTTAACGGTCAAGCCAGCCGGCCCTTTACTTATGACACAGGCGCACGCTTGGCACTACTTTGTTGATGCACGTGCGGCTACTGCGCACACAATTCACAAACACAGAAAATAATTTTTTTTTTGGTTTGGACTGGAGTGTACTTTCGGGGGTTACAGCACCCTTTAACGGTCAAGCCAGCCGGCCCTTTACTTATGACACAGGCGCACGCTTGGCACTACTTTGTTGATGCACGTGCGGCTACTGCGCACACAATTCACAAACACAGAAAATAATTTTTTTTTTGGTTTGGACTGGAGTGTACTTTCGGGGGTTACAGCACCCTTTAACGGTCAAGCCAGCCGGCCCTTTACTTATGACACAGGCGCACGCTTGGCACTACTTTGTTGATGCACGTGCGGCTACTGCGCACACAATTCACAAACACAGAAAATAATTTTTTTTTTGGTTTGGACTGGAGTGTACTTTGGGGGTTACAGCACCCTTTAACGGTCAAGCCAGCCGGCCCTTTACTTATGACACAGGCGCACGCTTGGCACTACTTTGTTGATGCACATGCGGCTACTGCGCACACAATTCACAAACACAGAAAATAATTATTTTTTTGGTTTGGACTGGAGTGTACTTTGGGGGTTACAGCACCCTTTAACGGTCAAGCCAGCCGGCCCTTTACTTATGACACAGGCGCACGCTTGGCACTACTTTGTTGATGCACGTGCGGCTACTGCGCACACAATTCACAAACACAGAAAATAATTTTTTTTTTGGTTTGGACTGGAGTGTACTTTCGGGGGTTACAGCACCCTTAACGGTCAAGCCAGCCGGCCCTTTACTTATGACACAGGCGCACGCTTGGCACTACTTTGTTGATGCACGTGCGGCTACTGTGCACACAATTCACAAACACAGAAAATAATTTTTTTTTTGGTTTGGACTGGAGTGTACTTTCGGGGGTTACAGCACCCTTAACGGTCAAGCCAGCCGGCCCTTTACTTATGACACAGGCGCACGCTTGGCACTACTTTGTTGATGCACGTGCGGCTACTGCGCACACAATTCACAAACACAGAAAATAATTTTTTTTTGGTTTGGACTGGAGTGTACTTTCGGGGGTTACAGCACCCTTTAACGGTCAAGCCAGCCGGCCCTTTACTTATGACACAGGCGCACGCTTGGCACTACTTTGTTGATGCACGTGCGGCTACTGCGCACACAATTCACAAACACAGAAAATAATTTTTTTTTGGTTTGGACTGGAGTGTACTTTCGGGGGTTACAGCACCCTTTAACGGTCAAGCCAGCCGGCCCTTTACTTATGACACAGGCGCACGCTTGGCACTACTTTGTTGATGCACGTGCGGCTACTGCGCACACAATTCACAAACACAGAAAATAATTTTTTTTTTGGTTTGGACTGGAGTGTACTTTCGGGGGTTACAGCACCCTTAACGGTCAAGCCAGCCGGCCCTTTACTTATGACACAGGCGCACGCTTGGCACTACTTTGTTGATGCACGTGCGGCTACTGCGCACACAATTCACAAACACAGAAAATATATTATTTTTTTAGCACTTGGGGGGAGCACCCCTGATGGACAGAGCACCCCCTGGACAACACTACAGCACTCCTTTAGGACTGGGACACTGCACAGGACTTTGGAGTGGACACAGCCCCTATGGAGAACTGACTGCACAACACAGTCCAGCCAGCCCCTATGGACTTTGAAGTAGTGGACACAGCCCCTATTAACAACAGCAGCACAGCACAACACAGCCAGCCCCTATGGACTTTGAAGTAGTGGACAACAGCAGCACTACACTACACTACACTACACTACACTACACAGCCCTAACTCCCACCCTCCCTCTTCACTGTCCACAGCCGAGTGAGAAAATGGCGCCGACGCGGGTACCTTATATAGGATCCAAAACCCGCGAGACTCGGAAGGCGGGATGATGACGTTTTGCCTCGATTTCAGATCCGAGTCAGGCGGGAAAAGTCGAGCCTGACTCGGATCGGACTCGGATCGGGGGGGCTCGGGGGGGTTCGGATTTCAGAAATCCGAACCCGCTCACCCCTAATTTATATATATATATATATTGTGATAGAAGCACTAGAGAAGTTAGGGATGGCATGTATTTGTGTCCCAGATTATTGTAATATGTGTTTTAACCCCTAGGAAGAGTATGTTTTACAAACATCTGAGTGTCGGCTTTTGGTAAAAAATGGGTGTTGGGGGTGTGGATGTGAGAGAGAAGGGAGGGCTCCATTCACAGGGCTGTTTCAGGTGTTAGGTCTTTCAGGCTAATTAGGGTTTACACCTGGAAGTTGCTAAATATAGCTGTGTAAGAGTTTAGATGCAGTGTCTCACACACCCGGGGGTGAACAGACACAGAGGTTTGTTCAGAGACACTGTGACCTTTTGAAAGTGCTGTGTTTGTGGTGAGGTAGTAGGCCTTGCCACTTGTAGAGAGGAAATTACCTGTCTAGTCAGTGCCCAGCCAGGCTAGGTGTTATTTTATGTTTGGTTTATTTGTCTATTGGTGTTGCACAATAAAAACTGGTGCCGACTAGCTTGCACAAAAACCCATGATTGGGGTGCTGTTTCCTGGCTGCTGTGTGTAAGGAGGTATCTACCTACCCCAGGAGAGGGACCCCTACCCTGATCATATCACAATTGGTGGAGAATGCGGGCAATGCACACTGGAAATTGCAGCAAGGGTAAAAAGTTCTACATTTAAAATTTAAAGTGACAGTCACCAATTTGTTGTATTGGAAATCAACTCGTGTTCTGTGAAGTCCATGAAGGTGGTGTCGACAGATTCTTAGAGAAGCCATGTTTTGCTACAAACCTACACCTAAAGACAACATGGAGGCCATTGTTAAGACCTTGCTCCAAGCTAACAAAACTCAGCAGGAAACTAACAAAGCCTTGCAAGAAGCTACCAGAGCTCAGCAGGAAAATACCAAAGCTCAGCAGGAATCCACCAATGTGCAATTATTGGCCTTGAAGACCGCCCAGAGGCAACAACAAGTTGCCATAGAGGAAACCTGCCAGGCCTTAAAAGATGTGCTACAACAGCTTGTAGTCCGGTCTGGAGATGCTTCCACTGGACTTCCAAACAACTTTCGCTCCATACGAGCCAGTCACTTTCTGCAAAAGATGACTGAGAGTGATGATGTGAAAGCATATCTTACGGCCTTTAAGAGAACCGCAGAAAGGGAGAGTTGGCCCAAGGAACAGTGGGCAAGTCTTGTGGCACCCTTCCTGTCTGGAGAACCACAAAAGGCCTACTATGACTTGTGCCTGGCTGATGCCAAGGACTATGCAAAGCTAAAATGGGAAATCCTAACTTGCTTGGGAGTCACCTCATTTGGTCGGACCCAATGAGTCCACTGCTGGAAGTTCCAAATGGAAAAGCCTCCATGCTCACAGATGCATGACCTCATCCATCTAACCACAAAATGGCTACAGTCCGAGACGCTGACAGGACAGCAGATTGTGGAATAGTCGTGATGGACCGGTATCTGTGATCGCTACCTGCATCTCTGCACAAGTGGGTGAGCCATGCAGACCCTAAGTTCACAGACCAGTTAGTCGAACTGGTGGAGAGGTATGTGGCAGCTGAGGAACTGTTGAGTGTGTCCCACCGAGCCACGATTCTGCAATGGCGATCTTCTGTGACTACTGGTAAGACTGTTCCAGGGGAGAAGGGTGCTGGTTGGTGAAATGAACTTAAGACTGTGGGTTCGGAACCTGAGGATAGGCCAGCTAGGCCAGGAAGGTTCTTACCCCATAAGAGACTTGATAATAATATGATACAATGTTTTTGATGTAGTGAATTGGGCCATATTGCTGCTAATTGTCCACTCACCTCTGAACCTATGCAATGTGATACTGCTTATGTCTGTTGCAGAATATCTTTCTTTGCACAGCCTGCCTGTACTGCTGACCAACAGGCTGAGACAGATAAGCAAATGTGTAAGGTTACTGTAGAAGGCAATCAAGTAGCGGCTTTGTTAGATTCT
Organism: Taudactylus pleione; assembly: GCA_031769625.1. Lineage (NCBI taxonomy): Eukaryota > Metazoa > Chordata > Amphibia > Anura > Myobatrachidae > Taudactylus > Taudactylus pleione. Next base: position 4,564,046 of record JAUIMM010000126.1, on the reverse strand, counting down.
GGCACCCTGGTTACACTTATGAAAGCTGAACTGATGAACCCCTTAAAGCTCAAGGGAAGAGCTGTTGATGTGACCTGCATACATGGGGATACTCAGTATTATGTTACTGCGGAAGTGAACATAGAAACAGAGTGTGGTTCCGTTATAGTCTCTGTGGGTTTTGTGCATGGCTTGAGGTATGATATAATGTTGGGGAGAGACTTTACTCACTTCTGGAAGTTGTGAGAAAGCCAATTTGTTACCAAAGTAAATAACCCCAACCCATTTGAGAAGGTTACTGATGCAGTAGCAGGGGAAGTTTCTTCCGAGTCAAAGAAGTGCCCTTTTTCAAGTGTGATTGGTGAACCAGAGAATACTGAGATGGGAAGTATTGTTAAGCCAGTTGGTCGTCTGTCTGATCTTGAGGTCAGAAAAGAGATATTGGCAGTGGAGCAGTTAAATTACCCTACTCTGGTAAAAGCCGGGGAAAATGTAAAAGTGATTGATGGTAAATCCATAGACACTGATAGTCCGTTGTCATATTCTCACATGGCAGCACGCCAGGATTTTTGTATCGGAGACATCCAAGGGGATTACCTGACATTGCCAAAGAGACATGGGAGGGGCAGTCCAGTCCCTATAAAACTGTCATTGAGCCTAGGAAAAGAAAGCCAGAACAGTTATACCATGTAAATCTTATCAAACCTTGGGAGGATAGAGCAGCTCTGTCAGCCGTCCCGGCCCCTCCATTAAACTTAGGGCCTTTGGTTCCTGAAGTGACAATAGCTAAAACCCTGTTGACCATTCATCAGCAGGAAGTTAAGGAATTTCTTATCAGAAATAGGGTTTTGTTCTCAGATGCACCGGGCAAAACCACAGTCATTAAACATGACATAATCACTGACCCAAGGGTTAAAGTTAATCTAAAGTCCAATAGGTTACCAGAAGCCCAAAGAGAATCAGTGTCTAAATAAATTAAAAAAATGTTGGAACTGGGTGTATTTGAAAAATCGAGTGGTCAAGTCCCATTGTGCTTATTCCAAAGCCTGACGGGAGTGTAAGTTTCGGCAATGATTTCTGAAAATTGAACAATGTGTCAAAGTTCAATGCCTACCCAATGCCAAGGGTGGATGAACTAATTGAAAGGCTAGGAACAGCCAGGTATTTAACCACTCTAGACTTATCCAAAGAGTATTGGCAAGTGCCGTTAACTGAGAGTGCCAAAGAAAAGCCAGCTTTTTTGACAACAGAAGGGTTGTTCCAATACAAGATGTTGCCCTTAGGGTTATGTGGGGCACCAGCTACCTTCCAAAGGATGATGGACAGAATTCTAAGACCCCATAGATGGTATGCTGCTGCTTGTCTAGGTGATGTAGTCATTCATAGTCCTGATTGGCAGTCTCATTTGCCCAGAGTACAAGCAGTGTTAGACTCCATCTATAGGGCAGGATTGACAGCCAACCCAAAGAAATGTTGCCTAGGGATGGAAGAAGTAAAGTATCTTGGTTACACCATTGGCAGAGGTTTAATAAAGCCACAGCTTAATAGCAAGGTTGTTCTTGGCATTACAAAATTTCAAGCTCACAGTAGAACACAGACCAGGAAGCCAGCTGGCCAATTTAGATGCTTTGTCAGGTGACAGGTCAAAACAAAGGGGAGGATATGTGATAGAAGCACTGGAGAAGTTAGGGATGACATGTATTTGTGCCCCAGATTCCTGTAATATGTGTTTTAGCCCCCAGGAAGAGTCTGTTTTACAAACACATCTGGGTGTCTGCTTTTGGCAAAAGCCGGAGAATGTGTCCTGGGGGTGTGGATGTGTGAGAGAAGGGAGGGCTCCATCCACAGGGCCATTTCAGGTGTTAGGCCTTTCAGCCTGAGGGCAGGCTAATTAGGGATTACACCTGGAAGTGGCTCAATATAGCTGTGTAAGAGTTTAGATGCAGTGTCTCACACACCCTGGGGAGAAAAGAAACAGAGGTTTGTTCAGAGACACTGTGACCTTTTGAAAGTGCTGTATTTGTGGTGAGGTTGTAGGCATTGCCATTTATAGAGAGGAAATTACCTGTCTAGTCAGTACCCAGCCGGGCTAGGAGTTATTTTATGTTTGGTTTATTTGTCTATTGGTGTTGCACAATAAAAACTGGTGCCGACCAGCTTGCACAAAAACCCACGATTGGAGTGCTGTTTCCTGGCTACTGTGTGTAAGGAGATGTCTACCTACCCCATGAGAGGGACTCCTACCCTGGTCATATCACAATATATATATATATATATATATATATATACATACATGCAGACACACCACACATGCATATATTTATAATTTATATACTTACACAGATATACACACATACATAGATTTACAAAGAAAAACACATATATACACCACACATGCATATGTCATACATACATTACACACATACACTTACCTTGCAACAGCTGCAGACTACATGTTGTGGATGATATGGGGATGAAACCTGGCAGGCTGGCACCATGTTATTAAGCTCAGCCACCCTTGTGCCAAAATTGCGCGATTCGCAGGTCAATCGGAAAAGGGCATGGCCAAATTAAAATTTTAATGCAATCGCATCATATTGGCTCTGCCACCTACCGACTCTCCCGCGAATCACAGTATTTTGCTGCGAGGTAGGTGGGGCTTAATAAAATAGTGCCTGCTCTGGTACAGCTGCTGCTTCTGTGTGGGGGCCCCCTTGGTGTGGGGGTCCCAAGATGACTGCCCCTGTTGCCCCCCCTTTAATCCTACCCTGAACAGGGGCGTATAAAGAGAGAGAGGGGCCCATGTTCACTCCCGGTCTGGGGTCCCCTCCTTTCTCCCTGGCTGACGTCACTGGACTGACAGCAGCAGTAGACTCTGGGCACTAGAGTGAGCCCAGAGTCTACAGCGCATGTGCAGGTTACAGGGATTTCCTACTGTGCATGCGCAAAACGCTGGGAAAAAGCTGCAGCGAGCATTTTCCAGGCATTTTTTTTAACGCTTCTCCATGAAACTTTGGAAAGTTAAGCATTTAAATAAAAGTATGGGTGCACGGTGTGTAGTTAGGACACCCTACACCCATTATAAATATACCCCTGTGTAGCACCTGACATTTGGCAAACATAGGAACCATAAGCATAATAAAAGTCACATGAGTACAATTGAACAGAACAAATCCACACAATTATACAAGTGTTGAATTTTAAATTAATTAGCGCAGTCTCCTGACGCATTCTAGTTGCACTGCATTGCGAATAAGATGCATTTTTGGCTAAAAGACACAAAAAAGATTCCTGATGCTAGCAGAGTAGCATGGGACCTGGCAAGCTGAGGGGGTCTGTTTGGTGCCACTGCAGCAATGATGAATGAGGACACGTCTGTAGCCTTGATTGAAAGCAACAATGATAGCAGTAGGCAAAATTTTTAAAGAAAACAGGAAAGACCGCACCCACCCTACAGAAAAATCCAATGAAAAATAGAAACAGTTAATCCAGGAAGTATTTAAAGGAGATTGTGACAGCAGTAAACCACACACCTTGAAAAAGGCTATACAAAGCTGAAACGCATTGGGACACATTACATCTACAATTCGCATCACGAATTAAAACTTTGTTCTCCTCAGGGCACTATCTGCAAGCTCGGCGCATGGAGCCGGTGCAGGAGGATTGAGCCGAGACAAGCCGCGGGTGCAGCATCAGCCAGGAACCGCCGTAGACCTGAGGCACCAGCTATGAACCCTGTGCAATGAGGCAGAACAGGAAGACACAGCCAGGACAAGCCATAAGTACAGCATCAGAAAGGAGCCGCCATAGACCTTGGTACAAATAGACTGACAGCCCGTCTGGCGAGGAGGGGTAAGTACCAACAGGTCTAAGTGGTCTTATACAGCATTACTGCAGATACACGGATGCTGAACAACCAAAGGATTAGGCAGATGACTAAAACAGGGAGCTCCCTACTACACAGTGACTACTACCTTATCACCGGGGGACCAACAGGACAAGTATTGCCAATGAACGGCGGTCACTCAATAGATGAGACTGAATTAATTAATCATCACATACAGTAAATTCCCAGTGATACCAGGACAATTCATTGTTCATCTGCATTTCCCTCAATATCCCATCTACCCCCACCACTATTCACAACTGTCTTTGTCTCTTACACCTATCCAAACACACATTCCCTTCCTCTGTTTACAATTAACACATTATACTTGTCCGGTTATGTGGTGATTTATATAAACAATTACATACTGGCTGGTAACAGGGAACATCCACTGTGTTTCAGTGAACTTATAACATTGCAAGGTATAATATTTTAACCTCATGACAACATTTTAATAAAATATTCTGTTATCTGATGAGACATTTATTGCATCAATTTCATTCAAAAAAAGGGAAAATATTTATGAAGTTTGAGCACTGTTGTACTACAACTCTTTGAACAATACTTATTATTGAGGGTGGTTACCTCCTGTACCTATAGCCGCTCCCATCACAAGAGTGACTCAACATACAAATCATTCAATCTGTATAAGTAATTATATCTGGGTTTTTTTACGTAGTTAGCAATTTGTCATGTATATAAGTGTACAAATTAGATATGGGCAGTTCGGTTTTGGGTCAAATATCCCAGCCAAATTCTCAGAACGAGGCAAAACATCATCTTTCACAGACATCTGTGCTGCAATATCAGTAAAAGATGACGTTTTGCCACGTTCTGAAATTCAAACCTGGTGGGAAGATCAGAGCCAAAACCGAATACTGTAGCTCATCTCTAGTACAAATATTGCAATATGTGGTTATCTTGCTATTTCAGAATATACATTGAATCTCAAAAATTATATTAGAGATATTAAACAGTAAAATGGAAATCAGATTACAATATCAGATAGTAAAAAAATAATGTTTTTTAGAGTGTAAAAAATAGAGCATAAAATAAAAAACACAGCAAAAATTCTTACTAAAATCTGCCACGCATTTCACAGTGCTAGTACCCTTTTTGAGGCAGTCAAAGATCAAATGAAAACAATTTGGAATAATGTGGGTTTACTGTATGTACTGTAATGTAGATAAGGAATAATTGAAAAAGACAGGGAATAGTAGAAGATCCAAAAGTAAGTTCGTATGATATAGGTCAAACAGAACAAAAATTAAGACATAATTTTTGTGTAAAAGTTGAGTGGAGGATAGAATGGAGGTTTATAAATAGTTTTTGAATTTGCAGAGGAATAAGGGGAGTGATTAATACAAATATATGGGTTGCTTGGGCCTGGGAAGATATGTGGAGAAACAAAAGGGTCAGGGAGTAGTAGAAGATCACAGAGGGATACCAAATAATAATAATAATAATAATAATAATAATAATAATAATAATAATAATAATAATAATAATATTTTGATAATAGTGCTTCATGGCAGCATGAACCTCTACAAGTAGTAGTCCCTTTATACCATCATCATGGTAACCAGTGGAGAAGCTACAATCAGGGGAACCAGGGGAAATACTAAAGTAAACCTACTTTCCAGAGATACAAACATGACCATATATGGGACCAAGGTTTAATACAGCCTTCAACTAATTCTATCCAAAACCAGGGTACTGTGATCAGGAAAGCAAAACCAGAGGAAAATACATGAGAGGCACAAAAAACAGCCCCAATTTTTGGAGATATGAATAGACATATCTTTCAGATTTTTTTTTTTTTCAGAAAAAGATGTATCTATGCTCCACAGAAATCGATATTCCGTCTTGAGGGAGAGTGTAAACCTGGCTTCAGCACTTGGAAAGAAAAGGAACACAAGTGGCAAAGGGGGAAACGAGGAGAAAGAGCATTTATCCATCCAATAGGAGAAAGCGCTTCTGGATAAAATCTTCTGCTCCTTCCCATAATCTGAATCAATTCAATACTTACAATGATGTTCACAAATATATTAGAAATTTGATTTTGAAGAGTTATTTAATGAAAAATTATGCATCATGAGAAACTCTGAGGATCCATCTAACACCAAAGCAGCTGCTACATCCACTTACTCCCATAGTGATTTAAAGAAACATGCAACCATCATGCCCTCTTTTGCCAAAGGGAGTTTTGTAGAGTTCTTCCACTCCCTTGTACAAAAACACCTGGAGCAAATCAAACCAAAGAATAATAAAAATAATAACTTCAGCCAACTTGAAAGGAGTACACTAAAGGAATTAACGAAGAAGCACAAGATTATAATCAGGCTGGCAGATAAAGAGTGGGGAAGGGGGCAATTTTAATAAAGACAATTATTACAAAGATAGTCGGGTCACTTCAGGACACGGATATTTGTTTCTGAACTGAAACTGCATTTGACAAGGTGATATGGGGCTCTATTTACTACAATCCGCATTTTGAATGCAGATTGTAGTGTGATATTACCGACTAAATTTGCATTGCGAATTCAGCCAATATTACAGGGATTTACTAAAAATCCCTTGCAGGGACAGAGCTTGTGATAAAGCTTTGTCCCTGCGAATCCCCTCCACACACTTATCACAGTATTTTTGCAAAAAATACAATGACAAGTGCCCGCACATGTACCAACCGACCGTCACTAAGCCCCGCCCCCTGCCACTAAGCCCCATACCCCCACGATTGCAACCACCCCCACGACATCCCTCCCCCCATGACCCCCTCTCCCTTAAGTACACTTACCTCCGGTGATCAGTGCTCCAGTGATGTCCTCCGTGGCTCCGGTCATGTGACATCCCATCCTGCACTGGTACCCGGTGACAACCGGGCCCCAGTCCCAATTATGGGAAATGCAGTCTGCTTACTAAAAATAAGTGATAATTAGGAGTTGGAGTAGAATTTTACGAATTCTACTCCAATTGCCCTTTAGTAACTTTAGGTGATACTAAAATAATGTGAAAAGGGTGTGAAAACACCCTTTTTAACTTTATTTTAGTAAAAATAAGGTTAATAAATACAGCCCATGGAGAGGTGAGTTTGATTACCTAAACACGGAACATCCTAGGATCCCTTTCATGTACTACCTCCCAAAGTTACACGAAAACCCTGAAAATTCACAGGGATAGCCAATAATTTCTGAGATTGACATTCTGACTTCTCCTCTCTAAATATGTTGACACATATCTACAAAAACACATTGCCAAGCTTGCCTCAAATTTCAAAGATTCAACCTAGATCATCAATTCATAACCCTCCATTCTATTCTCAACATTAACTTGTACACTAAAATTATGTCTTAGTTATTTGTTCTGTTTGACCGTCATTATATAAACTTTCTCTAAGATCTTCTTCTACTTCATTTCCATGTTTACTATTTCTTTTATAACTGTATAGATGCAATGTATTGTCTGAAATAGGAGAAAAACATATATTGTGATATTGTACATTCCATGACAATTTTCTAACTATTTAAAACATCGTCAGGTATAATTAGATGACCCACATCCATGGGAACCAGGGGTATTAACCCAAATAGGATTACAGTCTCATATACATTATCTCTAGAGAATATTAAAATACAGTTTATGTGTTCCCATCACTAGAGTACTTTTTCTTTTACAAGAAAAAGTATTGCGATTATAAATTACTACAAAATAATTAAATTATAATGTAGTATAAACAAAACTTGCATAACACATTAATGTGACATACACATTGATCAGCAGCAACAATTACAACATATACCCATCAGTAATAATATTAAAACTACTGACATGTGAAGTGAATAACTTTGATTATCTCATTACAAAGACACCTGTAAAGAGATGGGATATATTAGGTCAGTCAAATAGTAATTGCTAGACTGCTGTGTCAGAGAATCTCCAAAATAGCAAGTCTTGTGGGGTGTTACTGGTATGCAGTGATTAGTATCTACCAAAAATGGTCAAGGGAAAGACAACCGGTGAACCGATAACAGGGTCATGGGTGCTAAGATTCATTGATGCATGTGTGGAGCGAAGACTAGCCTGTCTGGTCTGATCCACTGAAAAAGTTAATGCTGGCTATGATAGAAAGGTGTAAGAACACACAGTGCATAACAGCTTGTTGCATCTGAAACCACCTACAATGGGCATGTGAGCATCAGAATGGGACTATGGAATAGTGGAATCACATTTTCTTTTACACCATGTAGATGGTCGGGTGCATGTGTGTCATTTTCCAGAATAAGATATAGCACCAGGATGCACTATGGAAAGAAGGCAAACCGGTGGAGGCAGTATGATGCCATTTATGTGGATTTTACTTTAACATGTACCACCTATCTAAACATTGTTTCAGCCCAAGTACACCCCTTATGGAAATAGTATTCTATGATGGCAGTGGCCTTTTTCTGCAGGAAAATGCGCCCTGCCACACTGCATTGCACTGTCCAGTGCTTTCTCAAATGGAAGTCCTTTTATACCCTTGGTCCTCCAGGGATTGGCTGTACATATCAGGTGGTGGAATACTGGTCTCCCATTGGTGATGAGGAAGTCACCTGACACAAACTGTCATGGCAACACCCACGGACCTGCAAAAACCATGGCATGTGAACGACAGGAGCGTGGAGACTGCTGTGGAAAGGTAGATCAGAGGCCACAGCAGGAATGGAGGCACATAGGAGAGTTGAGAGTCTGATGAAGTGCAAAGAACCAGAACAGAGAGGCAGGTAACTGGTCTTGTGGCAGGGAACCCAGGAGCATTTTGTGACAGTACCCCCCTTTTAGGAATGGGGACAGGACACATTTTGCCATTGTGAGGGTACTTGGTATAGAAGTTCTTGATTAGCCAAGGTGTATGGACATCTTCAGTATTAATCCAGACTCTCCCCTCAGAACCATATCCTCTTCAGATGAGTACTGATGACGAACATAGCCATAGCATGAGTCCAGAATGTTTTCAACCTCAAATTCAACTTCACGTTGAGTTTGAACTTTGAAAGCTCTAGGAAGAGCTGCTTGGAATTCATTTATTATTATTATTATTATTAGTATCCATTATATGGCACCACAAGTGTTCCTCAGCACCTTACAAAGTACATAAACAAATAGGTTGACCAGCAACTTACAGTACAATACAACTAGGACAAGTACATGGATAATATACATTGCTAAATTACATGTTACGACCATAACACCCAGATATGCAGCAGAGCGTAAGCAACCAAGTGTTGGGTGCCCTAGTGGGGAGTAAGAAGTAGATGAAAGTAAAGTAAGGGGAAGCACAAGAGGGTAGAGGGCCCTGCTCATTAGAGCTTACATTTTAAAGGGGAGCATCAGACAAACAGATGTGACACAGATGGGGTAGAAAGGGATAAAGGTGCATGTAGCAGCAAGTTAGGATGAGAGCTGGTGGGGAGTCTGATGGGGAGAGGGAGGGAGTTCCAAAGGTAGGGAGCAGCATGGAGGCAGGAGTGGGAGGAAGTAATCAGTTAGCATGAGAGGCAGCATTTGTTGAACAAAGTGAGCAGACAGAAGAGTGAAGGGAGATAAGGTCAGAGATGTAGATGGGAGAGGAATTGGTGAGGGCTTTGTAAGCAAGAGTGAGAACCTTGAAATGGGTTCTAAAAGGGAAGGGGAGCCAGTGGAGGGCTTGTAGGAGAGGTGAGACAGATGTAGAGCATTTGGAGAGGAAGACGAGCTGAGCAGCAGCATTGAGGACAGACTGGAGAAGAGAGAGATGGGAGTTTGGGAGGCCAGATAGGAGGAGGTTACAGTAGTCCAATCTGAAGATGACCAGTAAGTGTATGATGGATCTAGTAGCATCCTGGGTGAGAAAGGGTCTAATCTTGGAAATATTTTTGAGATGGAAATAACAGGACTGGGAGAGGTTCTGGATATGTAGTTTGAAGTAGAGGGAGGAGTCCAGGATAACTCCAAGAGAGCGAACTTTGGGGCTAGAGGAGATAGTTGTGCCATCAATTTATAAAGAAATGGTGGGAAGTGAGGTTATGTTTTAGGGTAGGAAAATGATCAGCTCAGTCTTAGACATATTAAGTTTAAGAAATTGCTGGGACATCCATGAAGAGATAGCAGAGAGACAGTTAGAGATATGAGTGAGGAGAGAGGAGGAGAGGTCAGGGAAGGAAAGGTAGGCCTGAGTATCATCAGCATAGAGATGATAATGGAGGTCAAAAGAGCTGATTAGTTCACCTAGAGAGGACGTATAGAGGGAGAATAGTAGAGGTCCAAGAACAGAACCTTGGGGAACACTTACTGTAAGAGGCTGTGGTGAGGAAGAGCAGTCACAAGAGGAGACAGAGAATGATCATTCAGAGAAGAAGGAGGACAGCCAGGAGAGGGCAGTGTCACGTAGACCAAGGGAGTGAAGGATTTACAGCAGGAGAGGGTGGTCCACAGTGTCGAAGGCAGCAGAGAGGTCAAGGAGAATGAGCAGAGAGTAGTGGCCACTGGATTTGGCAGCAAGGAGGTCATTGCTGACTTTTGTGAGGGCAGTTTCAGTGGAGTTTAGAGAATGGAAGCCAGGCTGAAAAGGGTCAAGGAGGGAGTGGGATGAAAGAAAGGTGGTAAGGCTATTGGCTATTGTAAACAATACGCTCAAGTAGCTTGGAGGAAAAAGGAAGGAGAGAGATGGGACAGTAGTTGTTATGATCAAGGGTAGGTTTTCTAAGAATGTGGGGAGACAAGGTTTGAATGCAGAAGGGGCAGTGCTAGATGAGAGGGAGAGATTGAGGAGGTGGGCAAGAAGGGAACAGGCAGAAGGGGAGGATGAGACATGAAGAGATAGGGTAAGGGGGGATGTGAAAGGGGGGGAGTAATGATTGAGGGCCATGACTTCCTCTCCAGATACAGGGGAGAAGGATGTCAGAGTCTGTAAAATGGATGTGGAGGGGAGATCTGGGAAAGGAGGAGGTGTAAAGCTGGGGGACTAGTGGGATATGATGTACTGATGTATGAAATCAATTTTAGATGTAAAGTAGGTAGCTAAATCAAGGGCAGAGAGTGAGGAAGGGAGGCAAAGAGGGGGTGGACAGAGGGGGGAGTTGAAGGTGGTTAAGAGATGCTGGGCATAAGAGGTTTCAACATTGAAATGTAATAGAAGTTCGGAATCCAAAGGAATGGCAGAAGCTTGAGTCTGTAAGCAACTGCTTTTATCACCTTGATGATTTTAAAAGGCCCGATGAAGTGGGGTGCAAGGCACATGGAGTCTAAGCTTTCATGTGGAAAAGCATGCTCAGTTTCCAACCTGCAGATTTGGGATAGCTCTTATTTTCCTGTTGGCAAAGATTTTGTCACAAATAGAAGATTTCTTTAGTGCTGAATGCACTTCCTTTTAAATTTTAGCAAAATCCTGGAGATATGAGTTAGCTGCTGGAACATAAAATGCTGGCAGAGACTGAAATTCTGGAGTATGTGGATGATGTCCAAAGACCATGACAAAAGGTGTGGACCCAGAGGAGGTGTAGTATAAGTTATTGTGGGCAAACTCTTCCCATGGCAGAAGCTTAAGCCAGTCATCCTGAGAAGAGGAAATACGTAAACGTAAAAATGTCTCTAGATACTGGATCACATGCTCAGTTTGCCCATTGGATTAAGAATTGTATGAGGTGGAAAACTTTAGTTTAACTTGAAGAGAGGAACAGAGAGATCTCCAAAACTTCTCCACACATTTAGCTCCTGTCAGACACAATTTCAATAGGAAGCCTGTGGAGTCAGAACACTTTGGAAATTAATAACTGAGCCAGACATGGAGCAGAGAGAAGACCAACTGGTGGAATGAAATGGGCCATTTTTGAGAAGAGGTCTATGATTACCCATGATTACCCAAATGGTGTGACCCTTGGAAGGCGAAAGGTTGGTTTCAAATATACAAGGATGATTTGGAATAGACAAAAGTTGAAGTGAGCCAGCCAGAGCTTGATGAGACACTTTGGTTTTGGGCACACTTGACACAAGAGGAGATAAATTATTGTACATTAGATCTCACAGACGACCCCCAAAAAGCTCTTTTAATGAAATAAAGTTTTTTTTAACCACTGCATGTCCAGAGAGTCGGAAAGCATGAACCCAGAGATTATGTTTATTGTGACGATCAGAATAAATGAAAGTCTTTCCTGGAGGAGGAATAGAAGATTGTCTGGTAGAGGCAAAAACCATATTGCTCTGTATTAATAGAATCTTTTTCAGGACACTTTGAATGAGAGAGAGCGTCGGCCTTGCCATCTTGTGATCCAGAACCAAAAGACAACTTGAAATTCAACCTGAAAAAAAATAATGCCCATCGGACTTGTCTGGGCAACAGACATTGAGTTTTTTTCATATATGTGAAAAAATTGTATATTAAAAAATATGAAAAAATGCAAAATCATGCACCTTCCAGAAGATAACACCACTCATCAAATGCCAATTTGATGGCAGAGAGGTTTTTTGCCTGTTGGATAATTTCTCTCAGCAGGTGAAACTTTTCTTGAAAAGAATCCACCAGGAAAGAGTTTATTCTCATCAGATCTCTGAAAGAAAATTGCTCTTACCTCTTCAGAGGATGCGTTCACCTATAAGATCAAGGGCTGAGTGAAATCCAGTTGTCTTAATACTGGAGCCAAGATAAAAGACTGTTTGAGGAGATGAAAGGCGGATTTGGCTTCTGGAGACCACTGTGCTGAATTTTGCCCTTACTGGTGAGGGCTGTAGTGAGAGTCATTAGAGAAGAGAAGCCTCGGATAAATTTACCATAATAATTGGCAAAGCCAAGGAACCTCCGGATGGCTTTCAGGGAGGTTGGCTCTGTCCAAGAGAGTACAGCTTGTGCTTTTTCAGGATCCATCTGGAGACCAAAACAGGAGATTATGTATCCTCAAAATGTAATGAATGACACCTCGAAGATATATTTTTCAAGTTTGCAGAATAAGGGTTTAATACGGAAGTCTTGAGCATGACACAAGTATTGGTTTTCACAAAGTTTGCTGCTTCAGTGTTTTTAGACCTTTTAGTCAGATGTTACTATTTTTAGAGTCTGTGTTTGTTGTGGATCCGAGGTGGTAACAGGAGAAAATACCAGAACAGGTTTAAACTGAAAGGTGGGTTGTTTAATGTGAATGCTGGTAGACATGAACAGTAAGATAAAACTAAAGTCCAGTAATTAACAAACTAATATATGTGGCAGGAGGGAACTGTAGTGAGTAGGAATAAACAAATGTCCAGATCAGTGGCAGAGATGAATGAGGTGAATCCAGATAGACTGTCAGAGTGAAGTGGAAATCCTGGTATGCCGAATAGTGGATGAGAGGGAAATCTGATAATGCTGTGATGATAGCTGAAAGGGAAATCCGGTAATGCTGTGATGATGGCTGAAAGGAGAATTTGGTAATGCTGTGATGAGGGCTGTGCATGAATGGGTTAACTGAGGAGACAGTTTAGGGCAGGAGTGTATCTGGTGGAAGGTGCATGCTGATCAAAGTGTAGTGCAAGGCAAGGCAGATTGTTGCAGGCTATGCAGGGAGCCAGAGGCTGACAAGGAGCTAGGGCAAACACCGGAGCACAAGTGTAAGGTTCAGGAGCACAGAGAACTCTTTCACAGCTGACACTGTGAACATGTTGCATGGGCAACTACAGGGCACTAAAAACACCTTTAAGTTCGCAGTAGCAAAGCGTGATAGGCCAGAGAGCAGGTGACCCATGGACGATTGGCCTGCTATGTCACATGGCCAAAGACAACATGGTGGTGCCCTTACAGCCTTGACGTGGAGATGTCACTAGACTTACCCTTGCCAGAATGGCCCAATGCTGGCAGACCTCTTCATACACGCAATGCCAGTCTCCCTTGCCAGAAGGACCATGCCACATCGCCCTCACCGATAAGGACTGCAAACCTCCACGCCGCGAAACCCAGGTCATGACAGTACCCCTCTCCTTATGGGTGGCCTCAGGACACCTTTTAGGCTTTTTTGGGATAAGCCAAGTGGAACTTGCTGATGAGCTTGGGTGCATGGACGTCCTCAGCTCTTGTCCAACAACACTCTTCCGGACCATAGCCTCTCCAATTGAGCAGGTATTGCAAATGACCATGAAGGATACGAGAATCCAGAATCTGACACACCTCAAATTCCACCCCCTTTTCAGTTTGGATCTTGGGGGGAACAGGTATAACACTGAAGAATTCAGAGAACTAATGGCTTGAGCAGAGATACATGAAAAGAATTAGGAATTTTTAAATAAGACGGGAGCTGAAAATGATAGGAGAATGGATTGATTATCTCTGTAATGGAGTATGGTCCAATAAACCAGGGAGCAAACTTCTTAGACGGTACCCTGAGGCAAAGATTGTGGATAGAAAGCCATACTTGATCCCCAATCCGAATCTGAGGAACTTTTCTTCACTTCCTATCAGCCTGATCCTTGTACTGCAGGGAGGTCTAAACAAGAGCAGCCCGCACTTGAGCCCAAACTGAAGCAAAGTTCTGTACAGTGGTATCCACAACTGGTACATCAGAGGCGGGTAAACTTCAGAACTAAGGGACCGTAGGATGAAGATCATACACAATATAGAAAGGAGTTTGATCAGTAGAAGAGTGGCCCAAGGAAGGGACTCAGACCTGTTGTCCTGGGATGAGGACATAAAGATTCTCATGAAGGTCTCGAGGTCCTGGTTCACCCTCTCGGTGGATCCATTACTTTGAGGGTGATAGGCCATGGAAAGTTAAGTTTCACTTGCAGAATAGAGCAGAGGGCTCTCCAGAATTTTGCCATGAATTGGACTCCCCGGTCTGAGATGATTTCTGAAGGAAGTCCATGAAGGTGAAATATATAGGGAACAAATAGGTGAGCCAAATCAGTTACTGAGGGTAACTACTCCAGTGGAATGTAATGGACCATCTTTGAGAAATGATCCACTACGACCCAGATGGTTGTATATCCATTAGAATTTGGCAGGTCTGTCACAAAATTCATGGACAGATGTGTCCACAGATGAGAAGGTACGGGAAGAGGCACCAATTCACTGGCTGGAGACTGTCGGGGAGATTTAATAAAACACTGATAATAATTGGAGAAACCAAGAAGTCTTTGGATGGCTTCCAAAGATGTGGGACGGGACCAATCCAATATTGCTTGGACTTTCTTGGGGTCCATTTCTAAACCTGATCCTGAAATGATATATACAAGAAATGGAACACTTGGTACACCGAACACACATTTCTCCAATTTACAATACAGTTTGTTCTTCCTCAGATGAGACAAGACTTCTTTGACATGATTATGATGTTCCTCAGGAAAAGAGAAAAAAATTAAAATGTCATCTAAATAGATGACAACTGAGACATATAAGAGATCCCTAAAGATCTCATTAACAAAACCTTGAAAATTGGCAGGTGCATTACACAGCCCGAAAGGCATGACCAGGTATTCAAAATGACCGTCCTTTGTGTTGAATGCTGTTTTCCACTCATCACCTGCTCAGATACGGATGAGGTTGTATGCACCTCGGAGATCTAACTTAGAGAATATAGTGGATCCCTTTACTCTGTCACATAATTTGGCAATCAATGGTAGAGGGTATCTGTTCTTTACTGTAATATCATTCAGGCCTCTACAATCTATACACGGTCTCAAGCATCCATCATTTTTAGAATCAAAGAAAAACCCCGCTCCAGCAGATGATGTAGATGGTCAGATAAATCCCTTTTTTAAGTTCTCTTGGATGTATTCCGACATGGCGTCGGTTTCTGGTAGGGACAACGGATAGGTCCGACCACGGGGAGGCATCTTCCCAGGTAAAAAGTCGATAGGACAATACCATTCTCTATGAGGAGGTAAGACATTAGCTGGTCTTTTGGAGAAAACATTGGTAAATGATTGATATTCTTAAGGTGGGATCAATATGATTTACCGCTGGCCGACAGCAGAAGCCAAGGAGAGGTGAAGATCCCGAATGCACTAAAGGTAAGTATAAACTAACCTAACACCCCCTAACCCTACCTTAGGGGTGCCTAACACTAACTTCCCCCCAAGTGCCTAAACCTAACCTCCCTTCCCTGCTGCCTAAACATAAGTATCCCGGGGGGGTGCCTAACCCTAACCTCCCTGCTGGGGGTGCCTAACCCTAACCCCCCTTCCCCTAGCCAAACCTATCCCTTCAAAGGGGAGCCTAACCGCAAGTCCCCCCTGGGAGCCCCTAACCCTCCCCCCCGCGGCTGTCCACGCCCGGCACCTGGCTTACCTTAGATCGGTAAGCCCAGTGTCGGGCTCCCGGTGTAGGTAAAATGACAGGCGTCGGTATCTCAACGTCTGTCATTTAACTCTTGCCAGGATTAGACAGTCGGGAAGCTGGCGGTCGGGATTCTGTCTGTCGGCTACGCAAACGCTTGCCCTTTAACTATAAATGGGACCTCTAACATCTGAATTTTTCTCACAAGTCAGATCTTCAGAAGGCAAGACCTGCATAGTGTTCCAATCATTAATGGGGTTGTGCTTACGCAGCCATGGGTATCCGAGTATAATCCCATGGGAAGCATTGGGTATGATTAAGAAGATTATATGTTCAACATCAAGGGCTCCAATACGAACTAGAATAGGTTGGGTTCTTTTAAACACAGTTCCATTAGACATAGGTCTACCATCGATAGTGGTCAAGGAGATAGCATGATCCAAGGTGATGCAAGGAATTATAATTTATCTGCCAAACGAGAGGACATTAAATTTTCTGCTGCACCAGAATCCAAGAGGGCAGACACAAATACAGGACTAGACTTAATGTCCAGAGCAATGGACAAAACAGAGTAATTCTGCTTTGTGGACGGAAGTATTACTCCTAACAGAGTGTCCCCGGGACTAGTTAGGAATGGGCGTTTCCTGGCTTGTGGGTACAGGAATTCACCAGGTGACCCGTGTCTCCACAGTATAGACAAAGGTTCTTTTGAAAGCATCTCTGTTGTTCTTCTTTAGAAAGACCGGTATGATTAACCTGCATGGGTTCTTCATCTGTAAGAGAGGGAGGAGAACGGGTAGGAGGAGGTTGAGGATGAGGCCTAAAACTATCAGCTCTGTGCTTCTCAGCATGCGCTCTCTAAAGCATATATCAACCTTATTGCAGAGGGAAATTAGATTATTAAGACTAGAGGGTAAATCACGAGTGGCTAGATCATCCTTTATACAATCCGATAGTCCATGCTAGAAGGCCGATGTTAGGGCTTCTTTGTTCCATCTGAGGTCTGATGCCAACGTCTGGAACTGAATGACGTACTGACTGACCTGACACATACCTTGTTTCAGATTCATAATTCTGGATGAAGCAGAAGTGGTTCTTCCAGGCTCATAAAAAATCTTTCTGGGTAATTATCCAGTAGCAGATCTGATCGCTCCCAGAGCGGGGAAAGGCTGAGCCGGACAACAAAGACACAATATACTGTAGGCCACTTTGGTTTTAGGAGTAGGGAAATTGGAGGGTTTTAATGTAAAATGTACATCACACTGGTTGAGACATCCATGACACAGTTTAGGATTGCCATCAAACTTGCCAGGTGTAGGTAAATACAAACAAGGAGGAACTCCAGAGGCAGATACCACATAAGTGGAGACAGAAGTAACTGCAGGCATACTTGAAGTAGTTAGTGTAGCTTGTAAGGTATCTTGACGGAGTGCCATTTCTTCAACATAATGTGCTATTTGCTGTTGCATGGTCTCCAATCCTTCCAGGTGCGACACCATGCCGTGAATTAAATCTGGTCTGGACTCCTGTCCAGTAGCCGAATCCTTTTGGCCAGTGCAAACTGTTAGAGTCTGTGTTTGTTGTGGACCCGGGGTGGTAAGAGGAGAAAACACCGGAACCGGTTTAAACTGAAAGGTGAGTTGTTTAATGTGAATGTTGGTAGACATGAACAATAAGATAAACTAAAGTCCAGTAATAAATAATATATGTTGCAGGAGGGAACTGTAGTGAGTGGGAATAAACGAATGTCCAGATCAGTGACAGAGATGAATGAGGTGAATTCAGATAGATTGTCAGAGTGAAGTGGAAATCCTTGTATGCTGAATAGTGGCTGAGAGGGATATCAGGTAATGCTGTGATGATGGCTGAAAGGGAAATCCGGTAATGCTGTGATGGTGGCTGAAAGGAGAATGTGGTAATGCTATGATGAGGGCTGCACAGGAATGGGTTAACTGAGGAGACAGGTTCAGGCAGGACAGGGTCTACTGGAAGGTGCAGGCTGATCCCAGCAGAGTGCAAGGCAAGGCAGAGCGGTGCAGGCTATGCAGGGAGCCGGAGGCTGACATGAAGCTAGGGCAAACACCAAAGCAGAAGTGTAAGGTCAGGAGCACAGAGAACTCTCTCACAGCTGACGCTATGAACACATTGCACTAGCAACTACAGGGCACTCCAAACACCCTTAAGTACCCAGTAACAGAGCATGATAGACCAGAGAGAGCAGGTGACCCAAAGACGATTGGCCTGCCATGTCACATGGCCAAAGACAACATGGTAGCACCCAGACAGCCATTATGCTGAGACACCACTAGACTTAACCTAACCAGGGTGGCCCAATGCTGGCAGACCTCTTTGTACACGTAATGCCAGTCTTGACCATCATGACCATTATCATGGCCGCTGCCTATAGCTGTGGGTGGTCACCCACAGCTATGCGAGCGGCAAGGCAGCCGCTCTAAAATACAAGAAGGCCGGCCCTGATTCAGAGCGAGCGCTCTGTCAGAGCGTCCGGCTCTGAATCAGACCCTAAGTTCATTGTCATGGCAAAGAGGGACTTGCAATGAATTGCAATTCATCTGATCACTCTTCATGACATTCTGGATATATGCAAATTGCCATCATAAACACTGAAGCAACAGACTTTGTGAAAACCAATACTTGTGTCATTCTCTAAATTTTTGTCCATGGCTGTACATGATGTAATTGAAGATCTTGAGAAAAAATAAGGATATCATCCAAATATCAATGACTGACTGATAGAGAAGATCATGGAATATTTTTGTTGACAAAATGTTGGAAGATCACAGGAGCATTGCTCAGTACAAATGGCATCACTAGGTTTTAATAGTGCTTGTCCCTAGTATTGAAGGAGGTTTTCCATTCGTCCCCTTTTCGAATACATATCAAGTTATAGGCTCCTCTCAGATTCAACTTGGTAAAAATTGTGGATCCTTTCACCCAGTCGAAGTTCAATGAAAAGAAGTAATGGATAGCGATTCTTCACCATGATTTTGTTAAGCCCACTGTAGTCTACACCATCTTTTTTCTTAGCAAAAAAGAAACGTGCTCCTGCAGGCAAAGAGGAAGGATGGATAAATCTTTTTTTCAGGTTTTCTTTGATATAATCAGACATGGTAGCAGTTTCAGGGACAGACAAGGGATATATGTGACCTCGAGAGGGTGTCTTTCCAGGAATAAGGTCTGTGGGAAAATCCCATTCCCAATGAGGTGGAAGATTTTTGGCACCTTGTTTACTAAACATCAAGATAGTGGTGGTACTGAGGAGGTAAATTCTCTGCCATATGTGTCTCAGAGGGGAAAGGAACAACTTTATGGAGACAGATGTTGGTACAGGCTTTGTCCCAAGACATAATCTGCATAGAGGACCTGTCAATTTTGTGGGTTGTGCTTCTGAAACCATAGAAGTCCCAGGACAACAGAATGGGTGGCCTTAGTAATAACTAAGTTAGTGTTCTTCACGGAATGTAATGCTCCTATGCAGAGTATAAGAGGATGTGTCTGGAAAGAAATGGAGCCATGGGGAATTAGACTGCTATCTACCATGGACAAAGAGACAGATTGAGGAGGCACCTCAGTGGGTATCTGATGTATGGAATCCTATTTAAACCTCTATGGAATCCTGCCTAAAACCTCTATACCTTAGATGACGCTATTTAGCGTTATGAATAGTCGCACATAGAAATAAACACTTTCAGACCATGAGTGTGGTTCCTAAGCACAAAAGATATTATTAGCAAAGAAAAAGGTACTTAGCACTGTGATCTAAACAATGAGTGCAAATGTTACAATCATTATGGTACAGTCGATACATACACCAGCGCACCGGTCCCTGTTACAGTCATCAATCCAGAAGCCTGCGGTCATCCAAGAAGAAGAATGGTTCCTAACTGGGACCAGTACACAGGCTATATACCCAAAGTGATCGTGATAACAGCAATGTAGACAGTCAAACATAATTCCATTGGTTCTTGCTCTTGGTCTTTGTAGTACACTGTAGTTCATAGGACAGTTCACTAGGGGTATGTCCCACTTCTTCAGATTGTATTGTCTTTCTTTAATTGATTTAAATTAACCACAGGCTCAGCATAGAGTTTTATATTTCAATCAATAATTCACGATGGTCCATAACTCCCGAACGCATGATCCGATTCCCTTGTCGATATAACCGGGTATCTGGAAATAGGGTATCAGTACAGTACCAAACATGAAATGTCTACGATGTTCTATACCATTAATATGAAATACATACATTTTACATCATAATTAATAACTTTAATATAAACCATAATGTGCAGGAACCTTTTATGAGTGCGTGTGTATTTATGAATATATGTAAGTATGTGTTGTGCATCTGAGAACAGAGTAAAAAAGGTGCGCTGTGTGTGTGTTTATATCTGCAATAGCAACTGTGTATATATGTGCACGCATTGTGGGTACACATGCGATTGTCTATGTGCATGCATGTATTTATCATGAATTAATATATGTGTATATATATATGTATTACTTGACATATTTTGATATTACTTGTCTGGACTACAAAATGACAGGCGATGAGTTTACACAGGTGGCAAAATGATGCTTGATGAAATCACAAATGTAAAAGCTAGTTTATTTAAGCATTAGACTTAAAGACAATGGTTTATTTAGAATACAATTAATTTCTTCTTAACCACATCAACATTAGATACCAGGCCTACAATGACTAACGATAGCTTAAACGTCTAACAATTTTTCCTGAATCCACTCCTTCTGAGTATATCAGTGTCTGTGTTATACTTCAATTTTCATAGGCATACTGTTCTGTATGCAGAGCAAACGCTCACCATATCTTTGTGTATTCTTTAATTATTCGTCACAGACAAATCAACAAAACCTGTCTTGTCATCACTGAATATTTAATGTAAGGACTTTAAGTTGTAGCTAAAATGGCGTTTTGCGATCAGTTGCAAAATGGAGTCTTGTTTGCCATTCACAAGATGCTGTCGTGCAGATTCTGATTCTAACAGATTCTGTCTTAGCCAATTATCCGGTTTTGACAGATGCTTAAGAATATATTCAAACATGATGAAGTTCTCTGCTGCCCAGGAGTCCAGGAGTGCTTATAGAGTATCAGACTTATTGGAATGCACTAGGGTCAGCTTGATAATAGAGTCAGGTTTACTTCAAGAGTGTCTAAGTACTCCTAATCTTGTCTCTCTTTTTAAGACTGTTTGGAACAATAATCAAGAACATGTATGGCTTAAGCAGAGAATGGCTTAATGACGTCTCAGATGCTCTTTAGGAGAAAGATGAAATCTATTGACCTGCATAGGTTCTTCCTCAGAGGTTGACAGATTATTACCACGAGGGACAATATCTGAACAGCTCACTCTTATTGTTTTCCTTAGATCATTCCCTGAGATGTATTGTAAATCCACTTTACTACAAAGCGTTACCAAATCATTCAATACTTTAGACTGGTCCTGAGTAGCTAATTTGTGCTTTTTTTTAGAAAGCCTGCTCCAGATTGCTACCATTAATGCTTCCTCATTCCACTGTAGTTTGGACACTAAGGTTTGGAATTGTGCTACATACTGTCTTATATTCTTGTTGCCTTGACGTAACCGCATTATGTCAATCGACGCAGAAGTTACAATATATAGGCAATATGGCAGGCAGCGAGGTGAAGTGCACATCGCACTGATTTAAAAATCAACAGCATAGCTTGGGACTGCAATCAAATTTACTAGGAGTAGGTAAATAATGAAGCCGTGCAATCTGCATAGAAGGAGCAGAATACATAGTTCAGATAGTAGAATTTTCAGGAAGGGAAGGAGCCCAGACTCCTGAGAGATTATGCTGGAAATTATCCTGATGAACAGAAAGTTCTTGTCTTGTAGGCACTAAGCCAGCTGTATTTGTGTTGACTCAAGACCATCTATATGACCTGCAATCTTCTGCAGGAAGTGTGTTCCTAGCACTGAACTGTCTGCCATATCCATGTGGCCAGTGCAAACTGTCACATTTGTGTTTGTCTGTGAACCTGGACTGGAGTCTCTGGCTGGAGTGGGATCTGGTATGAGTGGCTGAAAGATGGTCAGCCTAATGTAGTTTCTGCTCATGGACTAGAGAAAGGAATTGTGGAATGTATTGGAAGTGCACTGTGTGTAATTGGTAGTCAAGATCTGGCTGCTGGCAAATGGAGGCACTGGTGGAACAGTCGGAGTCTTGGTTGGAACCAGAGTAGAGATACTTTATGCACACAGGTGCAGGTAGAAGAGATAAAGAAGAGCTTTGTTTCCCAGAGTAGCTCTGGACCAGACTGGGACCAGAATACACTGGACCAGGATACTTGAGAAATGGGATGGAGCTGGAATCCTGAAGAACTGGAATGGAACCAGAATACTTGAGAACTGGAATGGAACCGGAATGCTTGAGAACCGGAATGGGACTGGAATGCTGGACAACCAAAATGGGACTGGAATGCTGATAACCGAAATGGGATAAGAATACTTGAGGACCAGACTGGAACTGGCAATGCCGCAGGAAGACAACTGTAATAGATGTCTATAGGCAAAAAGACAGAGTTGTCTGCAGGTGCTAAGGAAGCAGGTCACACAGTACTATGAACAACATTGCACTGGCCAGTCCTATATCAAATGGAAGTCCTTTTATACTCCTGTTCCTCCAGGGATTGGCTGCAGGCATCAGGTGGTGGAATATTGGCCTCCTATTGGTGATGAGAATGTCACCTGACACGTGCTGTCATGGTGGCACCCATAGGCCAGCAGGAATCATAGCATGTGAACACCATAAACATGGAGACTGCTGCAGGAAGACAGAGCAGAGGCCGCAGCGGGATTGGAAGCACATGGGAGAGCTCAGAGTCAGGCTAAGTGTAGTGTACTCACTCTATCATGATGCTCCCATACTCCCCGACAATGCATTCACACAACAAGGCAAAATTAATACATGCAACAGTCTCAAAAATGCAGTAATACCAACAATGCAATAGTACAGTTATCCCATTAAGCAGTGACCATAAGCCACACATACAACACTTTCCTATCAAGGAGCCTTCTACAAAGCTAATCTATGGCCTAATGCTCACAGCAACTCAGGCCTAGTGCCTGCTTAATTTGTGGAGTCAATAGCAGTAACCATACAGGGCCTACTGCCACTAAACATATAAACAAACCAGAGGGTCTAGTGTACTTTTTGAGGCCTCTGGCCTATTGCCCACCTATCTACAATCCAAATAAGTTTTCTATAAGGCCCAATTCCCTCTATGAATTACTGCCCACCTAACAAGGGCTTTTAATAAACATAATGCACCTACTGCCCCCTTATACTCTCCTGGGCCTATAGACCGCCTAGTGCCTGATTGTTGCTTTATTACATCAAGCAGTGTTGCTTCATGTATCAAAATGTTTTTCTTTCACTTGCACAACTTACACAGATATATTATGGAAACTAAGGAAAGATGAGTTACTGAAGTACTGTAATATTTGTTTTCTGCATCTGTCTGCTGAAATTGAAACTTTTTGGGTTCTGCAAATCACTGATAGCATTTAACTCAAAACTTGACTTTATAATAACTATTTTTAAATATCCAAAATTTCTGACTCACTATGAAATTTCTAAAATAATCAAAACATAGGGCTTGATTCAGCAAGAATCGCAATTGCAAAGATGCACACAGGCAGCTTTATGACACCCCCTGCTGCATTTGCAATCCCAGCACAGCGACGGAGGTTTCGCAGTGATGGGATCACCATTGCGACCATTGTGACCGTCGATGGTCGCGATGGTGGATGGCACCCGGCAACAGACCAGCTGACTAAGCCTCAGCTTACTCTGGCTGGCCAACTTGCAAGCCCAGCATACTGCATACGTCCACGCAGTCTCTGAGGTGGCCACTCCTGGAAAACGCTGCGGACACACCCTGTTTCCGGGAACGTTGGCCGACCCAGGGTGACCCCGTCAATCAGGCAGAGACATTCAAGGGCTAGCGTGTATGTTAGCAGGACCCATTTTGCACACTCGCAGAATGGGTCCTGCTCATGCGCTTATTCCCAATAATCGTGAATCTCCGTTAGCAGAGCACTTGCGTGCACTGCTGAATTAGCCCCCTAGTTTTCTAGTTTATAGGTCTCATACGCCACTTCACAAATAAAATGGGATTGCTTGGTAGGTATATACTTATTTATGTGCTGAATTTATATTTTTTTATGACTAAGATACTTTTTGCACTTTAAACTGTAAAAAATCTCAAATTATTATACATTTTGACCATATCTTTGCAAATATTTGGAGTCTAAAGTAAGTCCTACTGTAGTTAAAGTTTCCATATAATATTCACTAATTATTAAAACATATTTAACCATTACAGGTTAAGATCTGTTCTAGTATAGTTACCTAAAGCACACAGGTCCTGTGACTATAAATAACTTCCAAGTAAGCTACAAATCTTTCCTAGTTTAATGTAATTTTGGCCCTGATTCAGAGCCGGACGCTCTGACCAGAGCGCTCGCTCTGAATCAGGGCCCACCTCCATTAATATGGAGCGTCCTCCTGGACGCTCATATAGCTGTGGGTCACCACCCACAGCATATACGAGCGTGCAGGATGATGGTTGCGATGGTCTTGACCATCGTGACCATCGAAACTGCGAGCAAAAGCCTGCGGTTGAGTTTTTCAACCGCAAGGCCAGGAGTGATTTTGGCTCTATCAGAGCCAAAATCACTCCCACTGACATCACTAGTGATGTCAGTGGGGCCGGCTTCAGACGGTAGGCGTTCCCTTGGGAACGCCTCCGTCTGGCAGACACGCCCCCGGCACGCCCACCAAAGGGGGCGTGCTGTCAGTCAACATCGACAGCATGCCCACTTTGATGAGACACTCCGAGCGAAGGAAAGTCCTTCGCTCGTCGGGTCTCGCGCATGCGCACGACGGCGCTCCCTCCGTCATGCGCATGCGCAGTGCGGACCATCGACCCACTTGCTAGCGGACAGCCGCTCGCGAGTGGGTCTGAATGAGGGCCTTTGTTCTTCTGTGAAAAAAGGCAAACATTTATACTGTAATACTGTCCATCCTACACAGCTGAAGATATATAGAAATTTAATTTTGTATCAATAAATATGACACCACTAATCTGATTACTGTGCAGCTCTTCATTAGAAAACAGCAACACTGGTAAAATAAACGTGCCAAACACCTGACTGAAATTAGACCATTAAATTATATTTTGGCAGTGTATTGATTTGGAATGAATTCATATGTTCAACTGCTGCAATTTGGCCAATTCAAAGTCAAATAAACAGACTACAACAATATGTTAATATAATTAAAATAAAAAATGTTTTCAGCTATATTTTTAGCAAAGGTAATTGCCTTGACCAACTGTTGTCGGATACCCCTTTTACACCAGAGCTAAAACCTGGGTTATTGCAGGGTTAACCTGGGTAGCTCCTTGGTGTAAAAGGGGAAAGGGTTGGATTGCCGGGTCGAGTGACCGGCTTCAGTGATGCTTTGAGATGACGTCACCTCCATGCATCCACTTCAACGCCAGAAAAGCCAGGTCTCTGCAGACTTGGCTCCGGTGTGAACGGCTCCAATATAGGAATATCCTGGGTCAGCGCCGGGGAAATTCTGGGTCTGCTCCGGATTGGAACCCTGTTCCAACCTCCGGGTCAGACACGAAATTTTGGTATAAATCAGTATAAATAACTCAAGTCTTGGTAAACAAACTGAAGCTCTCTTAGTGTGCTCTGTCACTCTAAGGGGTAAATATACTAGGGGTGAGCGGGTTCGGATTTCTGAAATCCGAACCCCCCCGAGCCCCCCCGATCCGAGTCCGATCCGAGTCAGGCTCGACTTTTCCCGCCTGACTCGGATCTGAAATCGAGGCAAAACGTCATCATCCCGCCTTCCGAGTCTCGCGGGTTTTGGATCCTATATAAGGTACCCGCGTCGGCGCCATTTTCTCACTCGGCTGTGGACAGTGAAGAGGGAGGGTGGGAGTTAGGGCTGTGTAGTGTAGTGTAGTGTAGTGCTGCTGTTGTCCACTACTTCAAAGTCCATAGGGGCTGGCTGTGTTGTGCTGTGCTGCTGTTGTTAATAGGGGCTGTGTCCACTACTTCAAAGTCCATAGGGGCTGGCTGGACTGTGTTGTGCAGTCAGTTCTCCATAGGGGCTGTGTCCACTCCAAAGTCAAGTGCAGTGTCCCAGTCCTAAAGGGGTGCTGTAATGTTGTCCAGGGGGTGCTCTGTCCATCAGGGGTGCTCCCCCCAAGTGCTAAAAAAATAATATATTTTCTGTGTTTGTGAATTGTGTGCGCAGTAGCCGCACATGCATCAACAAAGTAGTGCCAAGCGTGCGCCTGTGTCATAAGTAAAGGGCCGGCTGGCTTGACCGTTAAAGGGCGCTGTAACCCCCGAAAGTACACACCAGTCCAAACCAAAAAAAAAATTATTTTCTGTGTTTGTGAATTGTGTGCGCAGTAGCCGCACGTGCATCAACAAAGTAGTGCCAAGCGTGCGCCTGTGTCATAAGTAAAGGGCCGGCTGGCTTGACCGTTAAGAGTGCTGTAACCCCCGAAAGTACACTCCAGTCCAAACCAAAAAAAAAATTATTTTCTGTGTTTGTGAATTGTGTGCGCAGTAGCCGCACGTGCATCAACAAAGTAGTGCCAAGCGTGCGCCTGTGTCATAAGTAAAGGGCCGGCTGGCTTGACCGTTAAAGGGTGCTGTAACCCCCGAAAGTACACTCCAGTCCAAACCAAAAAAAAATTATTTTCTGTGTTTGTGAATTGTGTGCGCAGTAGCCGCACGTGCATCAACAAAGTAGTCCAAGCGTGCGCCTGTGTCATAAGTAAAGGGCCGGCTGGCTTGACCGTTAAAGGGTGCTGTAACCCCCGAAAGTACACTCCAGTCCAAACCAAAAAAAAATTATTTTCTGTGTTTGTGAATTGTGTGCGCAGTAGCCGCACGTGCATCAACAAAGTAGTGCCAAGCGTGCGCCTGTGTCATAAGTAAAGGGCCGGCTGGCTTGACTGTTAAAGGGTGCTGTAACCCCCGAAAGTACACTCCAATCCAAACCAAAAAAAAATTATTTTCTGTGTTTGTGAATTGTGTGCGCAGTAGCCGCACGTGCATCAACAAAGTAGTGACAAGCATGCGCCTGTGTCATAAGTAAAGGGCCGGCTGGCTTGACCATTAAAGGGTGCTGTAACCCCCAAAGTACACTCCAGTCCAAACCAAAAAAAATTATATTTTCTGTATTTGTGACTTGTGTGCACTGTGGCTGCACGTGCATCAACAAAAGAGCAGCGCCAAGCGTGCACCTGTGTCCCATAAGTAAAGAGCCGGCTGGCTTATTTCTTAAAGGGTGGTGTAACCCACAAAGTGCACTACTCTCCAGCAAATATAAAAAAATATTTTCTGTGTTTGTGTGTGCTTTAGCCGCACGTATATATCAATATAACATAAATGGAGGACCAAACTTTCTCCGATAAAAATAAAATAGGGAAAGATCAAGAACCACTTCCTCCTAGTGCTGTTGCTGCTGCTGGGAGTTGTTCATCATCCCAGAGAGGAAGTAGGAACATCACTACTTTTACTAAACAATTGACCCTCAACAGTCCCTAGCGATGAGGATGAAGTACGACAGCAGTCATCCTGAAGCAAAACGTATAACTGAGGCCTTGACTGCTATGTTGGTGTTAGACGTGGGTCCGGTATCCGCCATTAGTGCAGTGGGATTTAGACAATTGATGGAGGTAGTGTGTCCCCGGTTCCAAATCCCATCTAGATTCCACCTGCATCCTCAAAGCAGCAGCGACAAGCGTGCGTCTGTCTGTTAAAGGATGGTGTAACCCTCAAAGTGCGCTCCACAAACAATAAAAATATTCTTCTTTTTTTTTCTGTCTTTGTGAAATGTGTGGGCTGTAGCCGCACCTGCATCCTTAAATCAGCAGCGACAAGCGTGCGTCTGTCTGTTAAAGGGTGGTGACACCCTCAAAGTGTGCTACACAAACAATAAAAATATTGTTCTTTTTTTTTCTGTCTTTGTGAATTGTGTGGGCTGTTGCCGCACTTGCATCCTCAAAGCAGCAGCGACAAGCGTGCATCTGTCTGTTAAAGGGTGGTGTAACTCTCAAAGTGCTCCAAAAAATAAAAAACTATTTTTTAAATGTGTTTGTGACTTGTGTGCGATGTAGCCGCACGTGCATCAACATAGTAGCAGCGCCAAGCGTGCACCTGTGTCATAAGTCAAGGGCTGGATTGTACATCTGGTCCGGACTGAAGGACGTGCCAACAATTTCTGACAAGTCTACTGTCACTGCATATGATACTGTCCTCAAAGCAGCAGCGACAAGCGTGCGTCTGTCTGTTAAAGGGTGGTGACACCCTCAAAGTGTGCTACACAAACAATAAATATATTGTTATTTTTTTTTCTGTCTTTGTGAAATGTGTGGGCTGTAGCCGCACCTGAATCCTTAAAGCAGCAGCGACAAGCGTGCGTCGGTCGGTTAAAGGGTGGTGACACCCTCAAAGTGTGCTACACAAACAATAAAAATATTGTTATTTTTTTTCTGTCTTTGTGAAATGTGTGGGCTGTAGCCGCACTTGAATCCTCAAAGCAGCAGCGACAAGCGTGCGTCTGTCTGTTAAAGGGTGGTGACACCCTCAAAGTGTGCTACACAAGCAATAAAAATATTCTTCTTTTTTTTTCTGTCTTTGTGAAATGTGTGGGCTGTAGCTGCACCTGCATCCTTAAAGCAGCAGCGACAAGCGTGAGTCTGTCTGTTAAAGGGTGGTGACACCCTCAAAGTGTGCTACACAAGCAATAAAAATATTCTTTTTTTTTCTGTCTTTGTGAATTGTGTGGGCTGTAGCCGCACTTGCATCCTCAAAGCAGCAGCGACAAGCGTGCGTCTGTCTGTTAAAGGGTGGTGTAACTCTCAAAGTGCTCCAAAAAATAAAAAACTATTTTTTAAATGTGTTTGTGACTTGTGTGTGATGTAGCCGCACGTGCATCAACATAGTAGCAGCACCAAGCGTGCGCATGTGTCATAAGTCAAGGGCTGGTTTGGACATCTGGTCCGGACTGAAGGACGTGCCAACAATTTCTGACAAGTCTACTGTCACTGCATATGATACTGTCCTCAAAGCAGCAGCGACAAGCGTGCGTCTGTCTGTTAAAGGGTGGTGACACCCTCAAAGTGTGCTACACAAACAATAAATGTATTGTTATTTTTTTTTCTGTCTTTGTGAAATGTGTGGGCTGTAGCCGCACCTGAATCCTTAAAGCAGCAGCGACAAGCGTGCGTCGGTCGGTTAAAGGGTGGTGACACCCTCAAAGTGTGCTACACAAACAATAAAAATATTGATCTTTTTTTTTCTGTCTTTGTGAAATGTGTGGGCTGTAGCCGCACCTGCATCCTTAAAGCAGCAGCGACAAGCGTGCGTCTGTCTGTTAAAGGGTGGTGACACCCTCAAAGTGTGCTACACAAACAATAAATATATTCTTCATCTTTTTTGTGTCTTTGTGAATTGTGTGGGCTGTAGCCGCACTTGCATCCTCAAAGCAGCAGCAACAAGCGTGCGTCTGTCTGTTAAAGGGTGGTGACACCCTCAAAGTGTGCTACACAAGCAATAAAAATATTCTTCTTTTTTTTTCTGTCTTTGTGAAATGTGTGGGCTGTAGCCGCACCTGCATCCTTAAAGCAGCAGCGACAAGCGTGAGTCTGTCTGTTAAAGGTTGGTGACACCCTCAAAGTGTGCTACACAAGCAATAAAAATATTCTTCTTTTTTTTTCTGTCTTTGTGAATTGTGTGGGCTGTTGCCGCACTTGCATCCTCAAAGCAGCAGCGACAAGCGTGCATCTGTCTGTTAAAGGGTGGTGTAACTCTCAAAGTGCTCCAAAAAATAAAAAACTATTTTTTAAATGTGTTTGTGACTTGTGTGTGATGTAGCCGCACGTGCATCAACATAGTAGCAGCGCCAAGCGTGCGCCTGTGTCATAAGTCAAGGGCTGGTTTGGACATCTGGTCCGGACTGAAGGACGTGCCAACAATTTCTGACAAGTCTACTGTCACTGCATATGATACTGTCCTCAAAGCAGCAGCGACAAGCGTGCGTCTGTCTGTTAAAGGGTGGTGACACCCTCAAAGTGTGCTACACAAACAATAAATATATTGTTATTTTTTTTTCTGTCTTTGTGAAATGTGTGGGCTGTAGCCGCACCTGAATCCTTAAAGCAGCAGCGACAAGCGTGCGTCTGTCGGTTAAAGGGTGGTGACACCCTCAAAGTGTGCTACACAAGCAATAAAAATATTGTTCTTTTTTTTTCTGTCTTTGTGAAATGTGTGGGCTGTAGCCGCACCTGCTTCCTTTATGCAGCAGCGACAAGCGTGCGTCTGTCTGTTAAAGGGTGGTGTAACTCTCAAAGAGCTCCAAAAAATAAAATACTATTTTTTAAATGTGTTTGTGACTTGTGTGCGATGTAGCCGTACGTGCATCAACATAGTAGCAGCGCCAAGCATGCGCCTGTGTCATAAGTCAAGGGCTGGTTTGGACATCTAGTCCGGACTGAAGGACGTGCCAACAATTTCTGACAAGTCTACTGTCACTGCATACGATACTGTCCTCAAAGCAGCAGCGACAAGCGTGCGTCTGTCTGTTAAAGGGTGGTGACACCCTCAAAGTGTGCTACACAAACAATAAATATATTGTTATTTTTTTTTCTGTCTTTGTGAAATGTGTGGGCTGTAGCCGCACCTGAATCCTTAAAGCAGCAGCGACAAGCGTGCGTCTGTCGGTTAAAGGGTGGTGACACCCTCAAAGTGTGCTACACAAACAATAAAAATATTGTTCTTTTTTTTTCTGTCTTTGTGAAATGTGTGGGCTGTAGCCGCACCTGCATCCTTAAAGCAGCAGCGACAAGCGTGCGTCTGTCTGTTAAAGGGTGGTGACACCCTCAAAGTGTGCTACACAAACAATAAATATATTCTTCTTCTTTTTTGTGTCTTTGTGAATTGTGTGGGCTGTAGCCGCACTTGCATCCTCAAAGCAGCAGCGACAAGCGTGCGTCTGTCTGTTAAAGGGTGGTGACACCCTCAAAGTGTGCTGCACAAGCAATAAAAATATTCTTCTTTTTTTTTCTGTCTTTGTGAAATGTGTGGGCTGTAGCCGCACCTGCATCCTTAAAGCAGCAGCGACAAGCATGCGTCTGTCTGTTAAAGGGTGGTGTAACCCTCAAAGTGAGCTCCACAAACAATAAAAATATTCTTCTTTTTTTTTCTGTCTTTGTGAAATGTGTGGGCTGTAGACGCACCTGCATCCTTAAAGCAGCAGCGACAAGCGTGCGTCTGTCTGTTAAAGGGTGGTGACACCCTCAAAGTGTGCTACACAAACAATAAAAATATTGTTCTTTTTTTTTCTGTCTTTGTGAATTGTGTGGGCTGTAGCCGCACTTGCATCCTCAAAGCAGCAGCGACAAGCGTGCGTCTGTCTGTTAAAGGGTGGTGTAACCCTCAAAGTGCGCTCCACAAACAATAAAAATATTCTTCTTTTTTTTTCTGTCTTTGTGAATTGTGTGGGCTGTAGCCGCACTTGCATCCTCAAAGCAGCAGCGACAAGCGTGCGTCTGTCTGTTAAAGGATTACATCGGTGACAGCATCCAAGTAGGCATGTCAGACAGTCCGTACCTGTACTGGCAGGAAAAAGAAGCAATTTGAAGTTCCCTGTACAAACTGGCTCTATTTTACCTGAGTTGCCCCCCCTCCAGTGTGTACTCCGAAAGAGTGTTTAGTGCAGCCGGGAACCTTGTCAGCGAAAGGCATAGGAGGTTGCTTCCACAAAATGTGGAGAAGATGATGTTCATAAAATGAATTATCAACTCTTCCAGGGAGACCAGCCTCCAGAACGTACAGAGGGACCTGTGGTTGTGGATTCCAGCGGGGATGAATTAATACTCTGTGAGGATGAGGATGTACACAACACTGAAGAGGGTGAGGAATCGGTGGATGAGGACGACATCTTGCCTCCGTAGAGCCAGTTTGTGCAGGGACAGATTAATTGCCAGCTTGTTTTGTGGGGGCCCAAACGAACCAATCATTTCAGCCACAGTCGTGTGGCAGACCCTGGCGCTGAAATGTTTGGTTTGTTAAAGTGTGCATGTCCTGTTTATACAACATAAGGGTGGGTGGGAGGGCCCAAGGACAATTCCATCTTGCACCTCTTTTTTTTCTTTGCATTATGTATAGTTTGGGGCATAGTTTTTCAAACTGCCATCCTGTCTGCCACTGCAGTGCCACTCCTAGATGGACCACGTGTTTGTGCCGCCCACTCGTATCTCTTAGCATAGTCATCCAGCTACCTCGGTGCAACCTTTTGGACATAAAAACACTATTGTGAGGTGTTCAGTGTTCAGAATAGACTGGAAATGAGTGGAAATTATGGTTATTGAGGTTAATAATAGCATAGGAGCAGAAAAACCCACAAATTCTGTGATTTTAGCTGTTTTTATGCTTTTTAAAAAAAAAATACAGATCCAAAACACAAAACCCAGAACCCAAAACACGGAAGGGTGGTTTTGGCAAAACCAATCCAGATCCAAAACACGAAGAAAGATCCAGATCCAAAACCAAAACACAAAACACGAAAAGTGGCCGGTGCACACCCCTAAAATATACTAAGATTCTAGTTTGGTCGAGTTTTCTAGTTTTTAAACTCTCTTTGCTTCACCTAAACTCGGGTGAGTTTTCCCTTATCAAACTCGCAAATTTACTAAGAAGTGAGTTTAGCTGAAAGTTAGTTTTTCGATGGTGAAGCAGTTTTTTTCCCCTAAATTGCGAGCTTAGAGGAGAGTTTAGATGAGAGTTTAGATGAGATTACTTACTTGAGATTGCCTTGTTTTCTCTCAGCAAAACTCACCCGAGCAAGCAGCCTGCACATATCAGTGAAATATGTGAAGGCTGCTTGTGTATTGAGCCTGTAAATAAAATGTTAAATGTTAGAAAAAAAATGACGTGAGGTCCCCCCCAAAAGACTAAGCAGCCCCGGACTTGCCAGCCTGTCCTGGTTCCTAAAATTAATGGGAACAAAATGAGTAGGGTTCCACCGTAATTTAGGAACCAGCACCAGGCTGCAGGGCCAGTCCTGGTTTTAAATATAGGGTGTAAAAAATTGTTTAGGGTACCCCCTATATTTAAAACCAGCACCAGACCAAACCGACCGGGATGTAATGCCACAGCCTAGAGACCCTTTCACCGGGGCTCCGGGGCCAAAGCATTACAACCCCAAGCCGGTCAGACCAAGCTGGGAATCTCAGGGGAGGTGGGCCCCTCCCCCCACCAAGAAGGAGCCCCCCCCTCTCCCAAAACCCTAGGCTTGTTCTGAAGCCCGGGGCTCTTCCCTGCACCCCTGGAGCGTTGGGTACGGGGTTAATAAATGGTTAAATAGTAGTAAACTATTGTGTTCTACAGTGGCACTACAGGTGCCAGCATGCCTGCCCTTTGGCACCTGTGGAACTACAAGTGCCAGCAGACAGGCGGCACCCATACCACCACTGTAAAATAAATTGTTAAATAATGACAGGACACACACACACCGTGACAAGTAAAAGTTTATTATATACACCTACCCACTCACACATACTTACTTGCTACAAGGTGATCTGTCCACTTGTCCGAGTAGAATCCTATTTGGAGTACCTGCAGTAAAGTTCCTAAACTCACCTCCTCCATCGCACTGGTTTCCGTAAAATCCAGGGGGGGTCTTTGCCAAAAAAAAACCGAATACCAGAACCATTTACTAAGGTTAGCACTGCATTGCATGCAGTTAGCGGCCGCTGATTGGCTCCTGCAACTGACAGTTCCCACGTGGGCTGTTCAGTGAGTCAGGAGCCACCAGCCAATCAGCGACCGCTCTACATTTAGCGGCCACTGATTGGCTGGCAGCTCCGGACTCACTGTCAGTCGGGAGAAGGTTAGTGCTGTAGGTGGACACACACATGTAGTGATAACCTTAGTAAATGGTTCGGGTTTTCGGGTTTTTTTTACAAAGACCCCCTGGATGCTATAGTTTACTACTATTTAACCATTTATTACCCCCGTACCCAGTGCTCCAGGGGTGCGGGGAAGAGCCCCGGGCTTCAGAACAAGACAGGGGTTTCGGGAGAGGGGGGGCCCCTTCTTGGGGGCCCCCACCTCCCCTGAGATCCCTGGCTTTTTCTGACCGGCTTGGGTTTGTAATTCTTTGGCCATGGAGCCTCCATGAAAGGGTCTCAGGGCTGTGGCATTACACCCTGGTCGACTTGGTCTGGTACTGGTTTTAAAAATAGGGGGTACCCTACGCAATATTTTATACCCTATATTTAAAACCAGGACTGGCCCTGCAGCCTGGTGCTGGTTCCTAAATTATGGTGGTACCCTACTCATTTTGTTCCCCATAATTTTAGGTACCAGGACAGACTGGCAAATCCAGGGCTGGTTAGTCTTTTGGGGGAGAACCTCACGTCATTTTTAAAAAAAATAATTAACCCTATTTAAACAAGTTAAATAAAAAAACATACACGAATCACACATTGATTTGTGTATGTTTCTGCCAAACTCAAAGCTCAGGAGGTGAGTGTTTAAAACTTCTATTTCACAGTGAGTTTGCTACAATCTCACACGTGATTGGAAACTCGAATCTAAGTAAATTTGCACGTTGCATCTTTTTCATCTAAAGTACTTCCTAATTTGGCCGATGGTGAGTTTTTTTGAGTTTGCAATCTCACATGAGTTTTAACAGTGAAAAAAGAGAACTCACTTCAAATTCACTCGAGTTTGTCTTTAGTTTATTTGCGAGATGAAAAAATGCCTAAACTCACGTGAGTTTGCAAACTCACACAAACTCACACAAACTGGACCCTTAGTAAATTTACTGCTAGCTGTATAAAATTCACCAATTTGGTTCAGAGAATGGGAGTTTTTCTCACTTCACCCTATACTGTGCAGCAATGCCTTACCACCGGCAATAACACTGTTATCACTGGCAATAAATGCTACAATTGGTATCATTGCCTTTGTATGTTGAAGTCAGTTTAAGTATCACAGCACTACTTGTGCCTCCACAATATCTGTTCTGTTATCTTGACAATAATAGATTTAAATAGTAAACTTGCTTTAGTTTTGTGAACAGAGATTTAAAAAAAAAAAAAATGTTCTCATCTTTGTGGTAAAGTAATTTATTCAAATTTGCACTTCCGTCACATTCCAACATCAATTTCTATGATTTCTTTTTTATGCGGTAGCCACACAAATTATACTTTTCAGAAGAATTTGTAGAAAATGTCATTAATCTTTTTACTCATTTAACACCAAAATGGCCAAAAAAGTGTGTTAATGAAATTTCAAGAACCAAAAGGAAATGTGTTTTTTTTTGTCTAGCTTACAAGCATCACAAACAAATACTTTGTGGTTCTTGTTTTGCCAGTAATCAATCTGCCCAAAATAGTAAAAGTAGAATTCTATGTGTAGGTTTTGACAAAAACTGTTTTCTTGATTTAAATACTTCCTATGTGTAGGAAGAATATGGCAGCCCAACAAAGCCTACCATATTATAATTTATACAACATACCACATAAAATGAGGAATCAGTTCCTTTAGTTAATACAAAATGGAGGAGATATGTGCTTTAGATATCTGCCATCTGTTGAAAATAAAAATTTTTGTGTACTGTTAGTTATTGTCTGGTGATTACCTATATATTATACTCTCCTGGGCCTATAGACCGCCTAGTGCCTGATTGTTGCTTTATTACATCAAGCAGTGTTGCTTCATGTATCAAAATGTTTTCCTTTCACTTGCACAACTTACACAGATATATTATGGAAACTAAGGAGAGATGAGTTACTGAAGTAATGTCTTATTTGTTTTTCTGCATCTGTCTGCTAAAAATGTAAACTTGTTTGTATTCTGCAAATCACTGACAGCATTTAACTCAAAACTTGACATGTTTCACTTATTTCACTTATATCGACCATCGTCGGTAGTCCGTGCAAGCAGGCATACCTGGTCGATAACGACCAGGTTATCCTGTTTACTATAGGGACATGCGATCGTTAATCGCGGGTTGTTATAGTTATAAGGGGCTTGCAGCATGTGTTGGATGTTCGATAACGATCATCCAACACATGCAGGATGATCAGATAATGATCGTTATAGTTATCTGATCGCCCTACCGTCGTACCATGTGTACACACCATTAAACTTCCTCCCTCCAATTTTCTTTCTTTTTTTTCAAAAGTGATATCGGCGCATCACTTAGTGAATGAACCCGGTGGCACCTGGGGTTCCCTACCAGTTATTAGGACTGATGAGGCACAGGTTAGTAAGCTTTTATTTTTTTCTTTCCCTCACTGTGGAGGATGAGTGGGACTTGTCCTCTGCAGTCCAAATCTGGGCTTTTAGTACCACTGCCCATGCACAAGCTGCAAAAACTGGCACTGTGAAGTGGTTCACCTGTGCTAGTCTTGCCAGCTACCCTGGAAATTATTGTTTTTTTTTAATTGTGGCAATAAATTACGCTTTAAACTTTAATACCTGGGAAGGCTGTACCACGCTATACCTGTATCTCCATGAAATTTGTAATTCATCAAGAACAGAAGAGTTACAGATTGCCTTAGGTTGACATAGCTGCGCTCCAAGGTTTGGCTTGAGAAGCGGGGGGCCTATTGAGAGTTAATAAATGCATGACTAACCACAAGGTGATAGGATCCTTAATCCTCTATGTCATTCTCTGTGCTAGCTGATGACTCTAGGGAAACACCTATGCCAGTTCACAGTTTTTGCCAGAAATTAAATCATAACAGTTTCATTTAAGATTTTTAATACCTTCCAGAGCTCTCTCTTTTTTATCAACATCTTCAAAAGATTAAGTTGCACATGTTTTTCAAAATAGTTCAATACTGTGATAGTTGAAGCAGTCAGGTCATACACTAAAAAAAACAAGATTTGATGGTTAAAAGATAGTGTCCAACTTTTACCTGAAGTCACTTCTCTTGTTGAATTGAGTATATTTAACCCAAAAGTTTGTCATATAGTTATTTGTTATTATATAGAACACGTTACATGTTTATTTTACTTCATGCTGACAGAAAAATTGCATTGATTAAGTGAGTGGATGCTGTTTTAGGAGTCAGATTAAGGACCTCATTCAGAGTCGGTCGAAGCGGCTGCATGGTCGTACACCACCGATGTTCGCTATACTGCGCATGCGTACAGTTCGCAATGCACGTGCGCAAACTAGCCGCTACGATCACAAATTTCTCTGTCCTTGAACACAGCCAGGTCGGTAGTTTGAGTGACAGATTGAGGCGTTTGTAGGTGGTAACAGGGGAAGGCGCTTGAAAACGGGGGAGTGGAGATCCGAACGCAGGCGTGCCTAATTATGCGGACGGCGTTTTGTGGGAGTGCATACGGTTTATGGAGTGCATAATTAACAAAGTAGCGTCATGGCACATGTGATATGGGAGGTTTTTACACTGACATGATCGTAGAGCTTAAGAGAGGGTATGGTCAACCTTAAGCTCTACGACCAGTTTCGATGGTTGCTGATGGTCTCGATTAATCCTTATATGCCCGGAGATGACATGCAATGCGTACGAGAAGGGGGCGTATTTTTCTGTCTTCCGACTGCTTCCTCCCCTTGGTCGGCCAACTACCGATCCGAACTTAGGGATGCAACTTGCGAGGGAATCATTTGCATATACGGCCCCTTTTCGCGTACGACCGTGCGGCTGCTTCGACCGACTCTGAAAGAGGTCCTAAGTCTCATAGGCAGGGGCACTGAGAGGGGGGGAGCGGGTACTAACTAACTGGGCTTGCTGTGGGGGCCCGGGTCCAACGCTGCCCCCCTCCTCCTCCCTGTCAGCTGCTGTGTGCTGGGCTGCAAAGGGAGACTGCTTGATGCTGCAGAAGCGGCAGTCTCCTCTGCCTGTTGGGTGGAGTGATCATACTGATCGTGCCCCCCCCCTGGATTTCCGCTGGCCTAGGGCAGCGCTGCAGCTATGTTTTTTTTTTTCTTAAGGGGCGTTTTCACTCCTCACACCCCCTTCACCCGGGCCCCCTGCAGCTCTTGGCTTCCCTGCTCATAGGTTTACTGTAGGATGGATGAACAAAAAAACATTTTTATATACATACTAAGGAGTGATTCCTTTATGTGGGTGCATATCTAAGGTAGACATATAAGAATAGTTGAACAGACCGAATATTGGTTGGTAGACTTACATAAAAGATAAATAGATAAATAGCCTTACATATTCATACATAATCAGGGGACTTCCATAAATAAAATATCATACCATGGTTTTACTGCATGTACAGATGCTGAAAGTGGGCATTCAGCTGCATTTGTATTAAACATATTTGCACTTTATTACACACATCCTGGCAGGAAGATGCTCTGTGCTGTTGCTCATAATTGCTCATCCCATCAAATTGGTGGTTCAGGATTTTTTTTTTTAAATGAAAGGGGCATACAGGAGATGTGGCCCTGTGGCCTTAAAATTTCTGGACATTCAGAAACCATAAAATTAAGAATGTCAGACAGTAATGCCCCAAACAGCAAATAGTGCAAAGAAAAGAGTGCATGATGGAATTGTCCTTGGACCCTCTAACCCACCTTATGTTGTATATATGAACAGGACATTCACAGTTTAACAAACCAATCACTTCAGCGACAGGGGCTGTCACTTGTGGCTGAAATTATTGGTTTGTTTGGACCCCCACAAAACAAGCTGCCAATGCGCCGTGGACATTGGTGGCAATGATCCCATACACAAACTGGCTTTACATTTACAACATAGGTAAGATCAGATGTCATCATCGTCATCCGTCATCATCATCATCCCCATTAGTGTGTGCATCCTCTTCACACAATATTAATTTGTCCCCACTGGAATACACCATGACAGGCGCTTCTGTATTTTTTGGACTTTAGTGCTGGTAAAGGTCTTCCTCGTGGAATTTGAAATTTATTTTGATGAACATCATCTTTTCCACATTTTGGGGAAGCAACCAACTATGCCGATCACTGACAAGGTTTCTGGCTGCGCTGAAAACTCTTTCAGAGTACACACTGGAGGGTGGGCAACTTAAGTAACGCAAAGCCAGTTTGTGTAAGGGACTCCAAATTGCCTCTTTTTCCTGCTAGTAGTGAAACGGACTGTCTGAAATGCCTATTTGGATGCTATCCCTAAAATAATCATCCACCATTCTCTGAATGGTGACCATATCAGCCAAA
Source organism: Taudactylus pleione (assembly GCA_031769625.1). Lineage (NCBI taxonomy): Eukaryota > Metazoa > Chordata > Amphibia > Anura > Myobatrachidae > Taudactylus > Taudactylus pleione. The sequence goes on along the minus strand of JAUIMM010000126.1, from coordinate 4,524,630 downwards.
GTCATGGTAGACATGTCATTAGTTGTAGGCAGTTCTTTCAGACCCAACCAGATGTCATGAGGTTTTGCTGACTGATCTGCATCACCAGCAGTGGGTATCTTAGGAAAATGAAGGAGATGCTGCCATGTCACATGCCGCTTGAGCTGACAATTTTTTCACAAACAGCTCATTGCATCTCTTCAGATTTATGACCGTCGGAAAGAAAGACACAAAGTATGACTTAAACCTAGGATAAAGTATGGTCACCAAAATATAGTGATCTGATTTCAAGAGATTGACGACCCATGGATCCTGGTGAAGTGAATGACGGGCTTGATCTTCAGCTCCTTCTTCAGTTTCTCCAGCTGCTTTTGCAAAAGTCTGATTAGGGTAATGACCTGACTCAAGCTGGCTGTGTCTGAACTAACTTCACTTGTGGCAAATTCAAAGGGTTTGAGAACCTTGCACAACATGGAAATTATTCTCCACTGCACTGGACTAAGGTGCATTCCCACTCCAATCCCTATGTCATAGGCAGTTGTATAGCTTTGGATGGCCTTTTGCTGCTCCTCCATCCGCTGAAGCATATCGAGGGTATAATTCCACCTAGTAACTACCGCTTGCTTCAGCTGATGGCAGGGCAAATTCAACAGTACTTGCTGGTGCTGCAATCTTCGACATGCAGTTGCTGAATGTCGGAAATGTCCCAAAATCTTTGGAGCCACCGAGAGCATCTCCTGCACGCCCCTGTCATTTTGAAAAATATGTTGCACCACCAAAAAAATAGTGTGAGCAAAACATGGGACGTGTTCAAATTCACCCTGATGTAATGCTTGCACAATATTTGATGCATTGTCAGGAATCACAAATCCTGAGGAGAGTCCAAGCAGGGTAAACCATTTTGCAATGATATCCCTCAGTTTTTGTAAGAGGTTCTCAGTGGTATGCCTTAGTGAAACCGGTGATACACAGGGTAGCCTGCCACTGAATGAGCTGGCATTTGTTAGACGCTGGTGCTGCTGTTTTCACTGTTGGAGGCAATACACCTAACCAGTGGACTGTCACAGTCATGTAATCTTTAGTTTGCTCTGTCCTGCTTGTCCACATATCTGTGTTAAGTGGACAGTGGGCACAATGGCTTTTCGGAGGACACTAATAAGGTTTTTTTAATGTCTTTGTACAAACTGGGAATTGCTGATCTACTGAAGTGGAATCTAGAAGGGACATGGTAGCAGGGACACAGGACCTCAATTAACTGTCTAAAACCCACTGTATTAATGGTGGATACAGCATAGCTGTTATAGCATCAGTAATCCACTGTGCAACTGAGTGACTGCTGTCATACTTGTTCCTTATTGCAAAGGATTGTTTAACAGTCAATTGTTTTGTTAAACTACTAAAAGTAGTCTTCTTCCTGGTCCATTTCTGGGATAAAGATCCACTCAGAGCAGCAGCAGCAACAGGCATAGCACTCAAAGCTCCTTCTGAGGAATCATGGATAGGAGAGGAGTCAGTCATCTCGCTTGGATCTAACAGAGAGAAGGGAGCAGCTAGGTGACACTGGATTGATTGTTAAGTTTTTAGCTAAACACTTTTCAATTTGATGAATGTGCTGCAAGTGACATAACAGGGAGGAGGTTCCTAGATGTTTAAGGTCATTACCTCTACTCACTCTTGCTTGGCAAACATTACAGTTGGCTTGACAACTGTTGTCCACATTTGGGTAGACAATGGTCTTTTTCATAACATGGGCATCAACTGTTGCCTGATTTAAACAATCAACATCCTCATCATCAACATCCTCATTTTCCTTGTTAGCGCCAACTACAGAAATATCCTCTTCATCTTCCTGGTGCAATTCCACAGAAGCATCCTCAATTTCTACATCAGCATGTTGAATTGTGCTGCTCATCCCCATGTTTGCAGAGGGCACATAAATGATGGAAAGAGTATCCTCTTCAAGTACAATATTAAAAAGGTCAGGCTCACACATGGCAACCGCAGACACACTTGGACTCTCCTCGGGGATCTTTGACTTTTCTGAGTTGGTTTATGTGCCTTAGCGTTTTTAATTTTTTTGACACTTCATCATCATAAGATGCAGAACCTCCAGTCATAAAAAAAGGCCAATGCCTTATCCTTTCCTTGCCACTTCGTGTAGTAAATGGCATATTGCCAATGTTTTGTTTCTCTGCAGCTAAATTAGCTTTTATTTATTTTTTCTTTAACACTGTAAAACATTGCTTGTTTTATTTTGACTGAAGCCCTTGGGCATAGACCTTCATAGATGACGTTGAAAGCCTTGCATTGTCATCATGACTGCTGGCAGCAGCTGCAAGACTGGTATGTGGTTCCTGCTCTCTTCTCATTTGATCATCCTCCATATCAACAAACTTACACTGCAGTCTGACCAGCAGTGTCACCAAACAATATTTATTTTACACTTGGGAAAAGTACTCCTGAATGAGGAAGCAGCTCCTTGATGAACAACACAGACAGCACCCCTTTTTTATGGACAAAAAAGCACCCCTGCCAAGTGCGGACAGATAACCTGCAGAGTCACAAATATGTGGACGATAAACTGCGGCAGTGTCACCAAACAATAATAGTGCAGCTAAGTTGCTAACGCACACAAACAAAAAAAGCACTTTTTTTGAACACTTGGGAAGAGCACCCCTAAATGTGTCAGCAGCCTCTTGATGAATAACACAGACAGCACCACTTTTTTAAGGACAACAAAGCACCCTGCTGAGTGCATACAGACCAACTGCAGAATCACAAATATGTAGACGATAAACTGCGGCAGTGTCACCGAACAATAATAGTGCAGCTAAGTTGCTAATGCACACACAGAAAAAAAAAAAAAAGAAGAAAAGTACTTTTATTTTTATTTTTACACTAGGGAAGTGCGCCCCTAATTGACAGAGCACCACCCCTGGACAACACAGCACCCCTTTATGGACTGCAGCCCTAGCCTGATGGACAGGACAACAACACAGCAGCAGCCACAGTTAATTGACTGGACAAGTGACACAGCAGCTGCATCACCCAATGAAGGAACACACTCTTTATATACTGCAGCCTAAGCCCCTTTATGGACAACACAGCAGCAGCCTTCAGACCAAGACCCCGACTGGACACACTCACTGAGTGACTGACATTGACTGACTATACATCAGCTAGCTTCTCTCTCCACAGCCGGAGTGAAAATGGCGCAGATCGCGGGGACTTTTATATAATCCAAAACCCTTGAGAATCCGAAAGTGGGAGGATGATGTGTTTTGCCTAGTTTTCAGATCTGAGTCAAGCGGGAAAACTCAAGCCGGACTCAGATCTCGCATCGGAACACAAAGTTCAGGTGGGTCCAGTACTTGGAGAACTTGTCCGGCTCATCTCCAGTTGGCACCCGCCCACCTGACCTGACCCCCTGGCCTGCCCACTTCTCACTTGGCCTTAACTCATCCTCTGACTTTGCAGAATATGAGGAGCAGGCTGCTGGACTGCCTGGAGTTGAGTTGAGTCTGTGAAGAATATGTAGAAAAAATACAGACAGCCAGAGATGGTACTGTAATGCTGCATACACACGGTCAGATTTTGTTAAAGATCTGAATGATAACAATTGTAAAAATTGTTCAATCATTCATATCTTTGACATGATGGGCATGCATCGACCAACGATGCGCATTCCTGCATTTCAGATAATGATATCTGACATCGACTGTGCTTGCAGTAAGATTTGGATGATTTCATTCATTTTTAATAGTCAGAAATTGTTCAATCGTTAATCGTTATCGTTCATCTAGCAAATCTGACCCTGTATATACACCATATGTCAGCTCAGTGTTGTGTAGTGATCTTATGTGAACGATTGTATAAAAATAATTTGACTACTACTGTAGTAATATAATTATTTTTATACAATCATTCAAATAAGACCACTATACCAGCAGAGCAGAGGGGTCTGCTGGTGCCTAGTGCATGCTGCAGAACATAAAATGAATAAAAACATATATGCATCTAGTAAAAATAACTAATACTGTAGCTGTCAGCTTTATTGAAAGCAGAGGGGTGGGGGGAGAGAAGAAAACAGGCAGATTGGGCCATCATGAGAATGGTGCACTTCCCACTGGGCTGCACCTTCTCCCTCACTAGTGGCCCAAGATCCAGACATCTACAGTATAGGACTGTCTGACACTGTCACACATTGACAGTGACAGCTCAGCGGCCACGCTCAGGGCACTGTTTCCTGAGCTGTGCCTACGACTGGGGCAGGCTGGGATGGGGGCAGGGACAAGGAGGCATGTGCCTCCCAGGCTGGACCTCTTTAGAATTAATTAAGGATGTGGGGCTTATGTGGGGGGGAGGTTGAAGGTTTGCCTAGGGTGCCGAGAAACCCTGCACCGGCCTGCTAACAGTTTTTTGCAGAAATTGGACTGCGACTATATCTGCACAGGAAACAGTATTAAACATGTACACAGTCACAGTTAACACACAACGGAACCTGGTGTGAGAAAAAGCCACAGCCGCTGCATCGTAGCACTTCTTACACAGATTCAGACTCAGTTGCACACAGATGTACAAATGTCACACATAAAATTGATCAGTGTAATCTAGCATAGTTCTTTTTTTGCAATCTATTTATTTCATTTGTGTGAATAAGATGCACATTTTGAGCTAAAAAGATGCTCGGTGCAGCTCAGTTGCCAGGGACCTGGCACACTGAGAGGTGCTGTTTGGCGCAACTGAAGCCACAATGTAAGAAGACACCTGTAGGTGCAAAATTTGCACACAGCCATAACAAATAGTAACAGTGGCAATTCTATAATGGGTATAGGGTGTGTGATGTACAAGGGAGCATGGATCTACATCCATTTCTTCAATACTTACCTCTCTGAAATCCTGCATCGGCAGCACCAGCGTTGCACAAATCACCAGCATTTTACGAATGCACTCCAGTCTCTCCTGCTGCTTACGGCTGTGTTGAGCTGTGTGCATTTACTCTACTCACTGCCTTTCAGGGGCTCATAGCTGCTACGGGCTGTTCAGTGGCTCTACATTCACTGATGACCTTCTTCCAACAGCAGCTTCCACTGACCCACCTCCTTTTGGCTGCAGTTGTACACCTCCTTGGTACAGCTAGCTGCAGTATGGCTTTACACTACCTTTAGCCTTCCTGCGATGCCTCCTCAGCTCCTGCCTCTGCTCCACCCACCTGGACAGTCCGGCTTATAAGCTGCAGGAGACGCGCTGACCGCTCACAGGGGACACTGGTCCGCACTGCACACAGCCCACCTGGACAGTCCGGCTTATAAGCTGCAGGAGGCATGCTGACCGCTCACCAAGAACACTGCTCCTGCACTTCAACGCTGGCTCCACTTAAGCTGACTCCCGGCCAGGTTCAAGTTTTAAGGATATCCATGTTTGAGCACAGATGATCAAATCAAAAGACTGAGGTACTAATTAAGTCACCTGTGCCCAAGCATGATTATCCTTAAAACCTGGACCATTAGGGTGCCTTGAGGACCGAGTTTGGGAACCTCTGCCCTAGCTAATGCAGATTATCTGTAGAAAATCTGATGTAATAAATACGTAAAAAAGAAAAATTCCAGAATTCTAAAATATGAGAATATTCTGCTTATTATTTGGATTGAAATCAGCTCTTATTCAACAACTGTTCTGCAATTTAAATCCAAAAGCAGCCCTCTGCCAAACAAAGATTACCTAATCACTCAAATACTATTTAGCTATTTGTTTTCACTCATAATGTTAACCAGAGGAAATTCCCTTTTCCAAGTGCACTATGAGTTCTCATTATCAGGCTGTAAAATGACAGCACATCGAAACTTATAGCTGTACTGGTAGTTCATGGATAATCACATGGAGGCTCATGTTTGTAATTATGCAGTGTCCATAGTGGTTTTTTTTGTTTGCCTTAATGAACAACAGGCTTTAAGTAAAAAAAAAGTCATGTATATTGTAGTGTAGCATTTTTAAAACTTCATTTATAAACAAATTCAATAAACTAATGGTTAAAATCCAGATGTACATACATTAGGCTGAACTTGAGTGTTATTAGGAAAGGTCACTTTAGGACAGTCAGTTGTGAGCCCACTGAGATCTTCTCATAAGAATTAAAATGGGCCAAATTCTATAACAACTGCGTAGACGGGAGCTTCACAACTTAGGGAGAGGGCAGGGATACATAAAGTAAATGGATAGAGATTTGAAAACTATGTTGCTATCTCATATGCTGTCATATTTGGATTTGTGAACACTTTACCAAGGCTGAAATTCCTCATACTGTGATAATGCAAAAAAAATAAAAAATAATAATAAGAATGTGTTGTCTTGTTGTAATAAATCACATAGTGCTAAATTCACCAATATGAATTTAGAATAAAAATGGTCTTAATAATATAATATTTCACTAGGTACCATGTAACAAATGTCTAAAGTTATTTTTTGAGAAAATGGCAAAAAAAAGTTTTCCACTATTATTAAGTTAACAAAACTTGTGGATACAGTTTTCAATAGAACTTTTATTTTTGGATGTTCATTTCATACACTTAATTCTAGAATATATAGCTTTCAATTTGGAGTGAAAAATATGGTAACTAACTGAAACCAATTGGATTCTGTCATCCTTCAGTTTAAAAAATTGAAAATAAAAAGTTTTCTCTATGTTCCTTAGTACATGGTTCAAAATAGCAAAATAAAAAAAAACTCAGTGCCTGAATATTTGCACTTACTGTATGTAAGGCTTTGAGTAGGAATTTATTTATTCTGAAGTGGTTTAGTGATGGCTTTCAAGTGTGTAAATATCATTTCAAACAAGATGATCATGTGGAACAAGATAGAAAACAATATTGATCGTAAGTGCGCAATAAAATCAGGGATGCAGCAATGGTGAAATTACAGTCGAGTAAACACACACTACTCAAAAAATCATGCACAATAGAAAAAAGGTGTATTTCACCTCCTAGCACTCCCCCAACACCACATGCAAATAGGTGATAAGGCAAAAAAACTTATAATCACCATAAAACAACTCCACTTGTTATGGGATCATATACCCATGTAGACAAATCTTGCAGTCTCTAGTTATAGTAAGACTTCAGTTTCTTTATCCTCCAATGTTTAATACGCTGGTCACAGCAAAGTGTCACATATGGAGATATAAAAAAATACAAAATAGTGTAGATCCAAATAAAATAAGATATATTTTTAATTATAAGTTGCACTCACAAATGACAAATAAAAATCAAGCATGTAAAGATCCATTCAACCTGGCACGGCAACAGCATGTACATGAACTCCCTCCTGGGATTCCTTAGATGGTAAAACGGGGGGGCAAAGATACCTGCTCCAGATACAGTACTATGCCCAAGGTAAAACAGGTACAGCCGAACCTCTGCCAGTGATAGAAGCGTGGGCTCTAAGGACGATATCTATCACTGGCAGAGGTTTGGCTGTACCTGTTTTACCTTGGGCATAGTACTGTATCCGGAGCAGGTATCTTTGCCCCCCCCGTTTTACCATCTAAGGAATCCCAGGAGGGAGTTCATGTACATGCTGTTGCCGTGCCAGGTTGAATGGATCTTTACATGCTTGATTTTTAGTTGTCATTTGTGAGTGCAACTTATAATTAAAAATATATCTTATTTTACTTGGATCTACACTATGACTAGAGTCAGTAGCAATGATCAAGCCTCTTACTAGCAATGATCTAAGGCCCTTATTCAGCTTGACAGAATTGCAAAGCTGCTCGCAAGCAGCTTTGCAATTCTGTCTGTGCCGATATGGTAATACACAGAAGGCACCATGCTTCCTTCTGCAATACTTATCCAAGCTGCATTGTCCAACGCAGCATCGGATAATCTGCGGAACATCGGCCGGCTAAGGTGACCCATGGGGTCACGCAGCCAGCCGCCGCAGATGAGAGGAAGAAGCTGATGGAGATCCTGGCCTTTTCCCTCCCCCACAACAGCGGTGACACACCTCAATTTCGGAAAACGGAGGCCATCCCCTCCCACTCCCTGCCCACAAATGGCAGCAGACTGTCAATCAATGACAGTCTGCTGCCAGTCTATGTGCGGGATTGCAGACCCGTACTGCATATGCGCTGAACAGGTCAGGCGCCTGTGCAAATTCCCGATCATCAGGAATCTTCGTTCAGCAGTGCACTAGCGTGCACTGCTGAATGAGGGCCTAAGTTCTCAGTATTAGATTATATAGTGCTTGATTACCTCTCCAAGTATGCACCAGTAATATCCCTGTGTCAATGATTCCAATTCAATTAGGAATTTTATTGATCAAAGTATAGTGAAACATTCGCAATTGGTTCATCATGTCAAAACATAAGATGGTGCCTATAGAAACCATCTATTACCACAATCACTCAGGAAACTGCACCATTGATTTTTTAGACTAACCTTGGCCATCGCTAAAAGATAGCACTGGATATCATCCATTTATCAAGGATAGCAATTGTTTTAGGCATGCCTTGGTTGATTAAATACAAGCCTGTGATAAATTGTCAAACCATAAAAGTTATATACCAATTAAAGTTTTGTGCTCAACAGTGTTTAACTGTAATGATTGGATTGACTTTATTTCAGAGAATGGGAAGATGACAGAAATTTATTATGAATCTTCAGATGTCAAAAAGCAATTTGAGATGCTTCCTACCAGTTCCTGTGGCTTTTGGGCAAATCTGTCTCCTCTCAGAACCTGAGTTAAAAAAAATGTTAAGTGTCTCAAGGCTTTATTAGAGCATTTACTGTACTTCTCCATCAGGGGCTTCAATTTTATTTGTAGAGATGAAAGTGTCAAGCTCACCACTTTCTTACCTCTACAGTGCCTGTCCAGGTTAGTGCTGAGGTTCGTTTATACTGCACATCACTCCCAGCTGGTACTGAGGCCTGTCTGTGCTGTTCCTGCCCTGTCTGCTCAGTTTCCTGTCATTGAGAATGAAGATCGCTCTCTGCAGTTCCTTGCTCACAGCATGTCTTCCCAGCATTATGGCACACAAAATGCAAGCCAGAGTTCCCTCCTAAACCACAATATGGGCTCTGTCACTTAACGCTCTTCCTCCACTCAGAGCGCTGCTCTCAGACCAGCTGATTGCAGCATCCAATCCCTGGGGATCCTTCCCTATAAATTCCATTTCCTGACTGGCCTCTGTTGCCAACACAATGTCACTTCTTACTGAGGTTACATCTATTTGCTAAGCTCCCAGGTACTCTGTATCTGAATGATCCCAGTCGGTTATATCCAGTTCCTAAATCTGGTAAACAAGTCTCCTATACCATCTTGCACACCTGTCTGTTTTTTTTTACTGAGACTTGTTCTTACAGCCTCCATTGGTTCCAGCTGATGCCTCCAACCATCAGTCTCATCTGATGCCTCCAAAATTGGACTCTTATCAATTACGTTCTTCAATTCATCAACATCGGTCCCAACCGATCAAGTGAATCCATCAACATTGGTCCCAACCGATCAAGTTCATTATTTCATCAACATCTGTCCCAATCGATCAAGTTAATCAATTTATCAACAGTGATCCCAATCGATCAAGTTCATCAATTCATCAACATTGGACTCGTCAATTAAGTTCTTCAATTCTTCAACATTGGTTACATAATAATCAAGTTCATCAATTCTTTAACATCGGATTCAAATCCATCAAGTTCTTTAGTTCATCAACATCGGTGCTCAAACCAATCCAGCTCTCAATCCAGCATCAGAATCCAATTCTGGCCATTCCTTAAGTATTATCCAGTCCCATTCCAACTTGCTGTTCAATAAAGACATTCTATTCCTGATTTCGCCTTCGGGCCCATCATCCACTGCCGTATCTCAACCTCCACACATTAATATTTATTTATTTATTTATTTATTACCAGTTATTTATATAGTGCACACATATTCTGCAGTTCTTTACAGAGAATATTTGGCCATTCATGTCACTCCCTGCCCCATGTTCCCTATCACATATACACACATACATATACACTAGGGTTAATTTGTGTGGCGAGCCAATTAACCTACCAGTATATTTTTGGAGTATGGGAGAAAACCGGATTAACCAGAGGAAACCAATCCAAGCACAGGGAGAATATAGAAACTCCACACAGGTAGGCCGTGGTGGGAATCGATCCCATGACCTCAGTGCTGTGAGGCAGTAATGCTAACCATTACAGCATCTGTGCTGCCCAAAATACATGAGGAAGTCCTGGCTCAAGCCACCTAAGTTCCTTCACGTCTCTGAAATCTCCTCTTTAGCCTCACACAAACCAACTCTCAGACATGATAGAAAGATGGGGGGTCTATGCAGTTACAGAGCCCTTCATTTAATAATCATTTATAAGCATTATTCATTATCATTGTTTCAATTAAATTATGTAACTTACTGCAGGGGCCACCATGCCTATTACCATTTTTACCAATCATTGAAATTTAGAGTACTGTATTTGAATACAGCTGGACAACTAAAGTCTCCGAAAGTATGCTGGTCTCTATTTTATTTCCTGCTTCAATATTGTTGAAACTTTTTGACATGATTCCCACAGTGTAATTAATGTCTTGCATCTATGTCGTGACTTCCTGGAATCCATATGAGCATAGCTATAGTTTCTCATTACTTATCTGTCAAGATACATGTAGGCTAATGTTAAAACTTGTACCTTCACATACATTACAACCTTTGTCTATACTCTTAGGACCCTGGATAGATCAATCAATAGATTTAATTTCAGATACATTGCCTTCCCAGGGGTTCACAGCAATTTTGGTTGTCATAGGTTGTTCACTAAAACAGCCCATTTTATGTCCCACCAAAAGATTCTCATGGCTCTGCAGACTGCTAATCTGTTTATACAATGCATTTATAAATTACATGTATGTCTGCAATCTACAATGTCTTAGTTGGGACGGAAATTCCTGTAAAGGTTTTTGGAAGTCATTCTGTGAAATTTGCAGCTTGCCATCATTACCTGCTAGTGCATCTGGAGGTTCCAATCGAGCTATCTAGTTCCAGGATTCATGCGCTCTACATTGTCCTTTTAACACCATAACTGCATGAGATCCTGGCATCCAGCCTATTTAAGGCAACCCAAAATGGAATTATCTTGGGACCCATAAAAGAGTTAACAAAAGGACTAACAGACAATAAAAGAAAATTCTACATTGATTTACCTTCGATAATATCTGCAGTAGACACGTCTGTATTATAAACTGGCACATACTCATCTTCTGGCAACTCCTCCCATGGAGCTCACTTCTATCACTGTCTCCTCCTCCTGGATCAGAGCACATCCGGGATCCTGTGAAACACACATAACAATTAATTGTAGATTTTTATATTGTAAAAAAATTAACACCACAACTGTAAAGCTTAATGATATAAAAATTTTGATAGGTAGATGTAAAACCCCTTACTGTGAATTGCATTGTGAGGGTGATGGAATGATTTAGGTATTTCTCACCTCTGTAATCTTTAATTAGTGCCTATATCTGAATCATGGCTTAACTCTTCTGGAAAATATCCAGGTCAGTGAACACCAGATGGAGATTCTGGAAACCTCCTGCGCACCACTCAAACTCTCTAATACGATACTTACCAGGAAAATGACTTAATGCTACTTTTTTGGATTTATATATGAAAATAGACTTTACTACATGTGTAACTGATATATCAGTGTGTATAAAAACAGCAAGTTCAATGAGAAAAAAATAAATAAATAATATATATATATATATATATATATATATATATATATATATATATATATATATATATCTACAGTATACCCATGGTAAAATATTACAAATTATAAATGTCAGGGTAGTTAAAAACAAAATAAATAAATGACAAATCTAGTTTATAGTGTGATGAGACCTGGGGATAAAAAATGTCATTAGTAAATGTTCAAGGCTCCTTTGAGTAAAAGTTAGACCCCCAGTGGTGGTGATCGTGTATAGTCCTAAAATAACTTTCCCTACCTTACCGCTACTTGAATCTTCTTCGTTGCAGGCTGGGGAGTGTGTTGCGGACTCCCTCCGTGGTTGCCTGTATGTTGTTCGCATCTCTGGCGAGTCTGGTCTGAATGGCTGATGATGATGTCACCAGAGCAGGCTGATTGTTCTCGAGGATGAGTGGCTATGGTCTGGGTAACCTCTGGGCTCTTTTTTTACATCACCAATGCGTTTCGTACGGTGAACTAAATGAAATGGGGGGTTCTATTGTAGTTATGGATTTACTTAATTACCAGGAGGAATGTACTAGGTTATTATCTGATACTCTAACCTATGGTTTATTATCTTCAGATCCTACTTGGGCATTTAAAAAAGAATTAGATGAAATATTGACAGAAGCTGGGTCTATGGCAGCAGGGCCGGTTCTAGACATTGTGGAGCTCAGGGCGGAAGTTCCCAGTTGCGCCCCCCCCTCCCCCCCTTAAAAAATCTTTACAGATGGTGTTCCTCTGCGCGTGCTGCAGGAGTGCGCACTTCTTGAAAGGGGAGAAGACGTATCCTTGCAGAACACCCCCAATTCATCACCCTTTATAATACATTATGCCACATGGAGTAATGCCCTTTCTAACATATTATGAACACACACATGTAATGCCCTTTACAATACATTATGCCACACACATGTGTGGCATAATGTATTAGAATACATTATGAAACACACAGCAATATGCCTTCTAATACATTATGCCACACACATGTAATGCCTTTTATGATACATTATGCCCCGGGATTTCGCCCACCAGCATGCCGATTGTAGGTAAACTGACTACATCCCCCCCTAAAGTATTTTGGATAAGTTCCCCACAGTGATCATTGCTGCTGTCAGACCAGCTTACTACTAATAATAACTCCCTTCCTTGTGGTATAGAAAGCAATTGCCATAGTATCTTGCAGCATTCTAATTCTAAGGACATTTAAGATGTCTGATGTCTCTTTTTTTTTAATGTGATTTATATGTGTTTAGTCACAGTACATACACATGCTCAATAATACACACATGGCGCGGCACAATAAATACATATGTGATTTTAACTGGGAACAGGGACATTCTTGGTGCTGGAGAAGCCTCTGAGAATGGGGACTAGATCAGTCCTAGCAGCAGTCCCACAGGACCAGGAAATGTCTGGCTATAGAGGCTCTGCACCTACATATGCAGCAGACACACAGTGCACATTATTACAGCATGACAGAGAGCTAATCCTCTGCACCCTGGCATAGGATACTAAGGCCAATATTCAATTGCAAGGAGAGCATGACTCAACATCACTCGGTGATTAGGGTGGTAATTTCTTAGGGCTGTAGTGAGCAACCGGTGGTTCGCCACTTTGCCCTGGCACATCATGGGGTGGCTACTTTACGCCACTGCATGATCGACCATGTCCCCTTAACATTACAGGATGGCAACAGACCTAAACGTCTGTTGCAACTGGAATCCAAATGGATTTTTCTATTGGATACGTTGGCACCAAGGGGTCTTAATGAGTCCCTGGGTCTCAATTGCTTTTTATAAGTTGTGTACCCTTATGCTCATTTTTGCTGCATTTTGTAAAGGTCTGTGTTGTATAACCATATTATGGTTGTATTCTAATTATATACCTTTACATATGCTGATTTTGTCACCATAACATGCATGTTTATATACTGAGTGATTTTCTCAGTTTCTGTCTTTCCTTCGTATGGGGTAGCTCCTGGCATTTTTATGTGCATATTATATTGCTTTGTCTATATTGATATATTTTTTGTTATTATCTATTATTAGTGTTTTCTAGTGTTTTTTGTTTTCTTATTATGATCATTAGATTTTTGTTTACTTATCTTTGATGTATGTTATTAACATAGATTACAACATTGGGCTACTATGTCACTTTGACATTATCATATTGTCATTTTATTTATCACGAGTCTGTGGTTTGTCAACTTTGGCTCCCGGTTTGTTTCGGTTGCCATGATGACATTCCTCACAGGCTATTATTGGTGCGATCATCAGGGGGTGCCTTCTGGTGATGTCCATGGAGACGCATCATCTTGTAGCACCTCTCCGTGGGTTACCGGAAGTGCGGCTCATGCCCTGGATGTGTGGGGAGGAGAAATCACACCATGGTGTCAGGTATTTAAGTGTGTATATGTTTTATTGTATGTCATTGTCTTGAAGAAGGAGGTTCAACCTCTGAAACGTCAACCTAATAAACTGGAGTTTTTACACCATGATTCGAAGCCTCTGAGTGCCGCCTTCTTGGATATCAATATTTATTGATATGTATATTTTTTCTCATTGAACTTGCTATTTTTATATACACTGACATATCAATTACAACATAGCGCTGATCTTATCTTCATTTAAATAAAATTATTAATAAGCTGCTTAGATCCAAGCGTGGTTTTATTGCTACTACAGACTTTAGAATATAAATAAATAAGATGACAAAAGGTAGACATTATAAAACACAATGCAAATATAAATATTGTTAACGAGCAGAAGCCCCTTGGATTAGCATATGGATAAGGTTACTTAGCACAATAATAACAGTAGAATCTATACAAGCAAGATTATTATTAGCAAAATATGTATGGAATAAAATAATCCAATTTATAATTTGAGAATATATATCGGTTGACATTTTAACTACTCCTAAGTGACTGTAAAAATATCTCACTATGGGCCACGATGGGCTGCGTGGTTGTGTTGCCCCATTATCAAGGCATGCTGAGGCTTTGGTCTTCCGATTCACATTTCCTGGTTTCTGCAGCGTGATTACCTTGGACATCCTGAGTAACCTGAGGGTTACTCAGATGTCCGATAGTCATACAAGTAATCGGATGCGGTGTCTCTGGATCCAGCAATGGCTCACAGAAGCCATCAGAAGGCATATCTTTTCACAAGCTGCCTCCTGCAGCATTTGCATATTGTAGCACAGCCGCTGTGTACAAAGATGTAGCAGCTGTGTTATAGTGGACAACTATGAATAAAGCCCTATGGCAATTAAAGCAGATACTTTGCAATTTATAGATAACAGTCACACACATCAACAGCACTCAAATAGCCATTGCAGTGTTTCTAGTGCACTTTGCTGTGGAGCTCATGGACTTTGATGTTATCACTGTAGTACTTAACAAGGTATCTGGGTCCCAACAGTTCTTGTAGTCTTTCAAAACTATTAAGAAACTTAGGTGATATGTCTCTGTCCCTGTGATGTCTTGGAAACCAAAATAAACAAATGTCTGAGTTTGTAAGAAATGCTAAGACCCCAATTCATGACAGTACCCCCCTTTCACGAGTGGCCACCGGACAGCACTGGGCTTAGCAAGATACTTGAGATGGAATTTTTGATTAAATCTGGAGCATGAATGTCAGAAGCTTTAATCCATGATCTTTCTTCTAATCAATAACCTTTTCAATCCACCAAAAAATATGTTATTTTTCCTGCAACGAGAATCGAAAATCTCCTTTACCTCATACTCTTCACCCTGGACAGTCTGGACAGCAGGAGAAGTCAATTTTGGGAAATAAAAATCGATTCAGAACCAAAGGTTTAAGCAGAGAAACATGGAATGAGTTCGGTATTCTGAGGTATGCAGTTAATCGCAGTTTGTAGGAAACAGGATTGATGACTTGAATAATTTGTAATGGACCGATGAATCAAGGTGCAAATGTCATGGTTGGTACTCTAAAACAAAGATTATGGATCGATAACTAAACTTCGTCTCCAACTTTCATGCTTGGAATAATTCTGTGTTTATTTGCTTGTATTTTGTAACATTTGGAAGACTAAAGCAAATCTTCTCTCACACAATGCCAATTGTCAGCAAAGTTTCTGATAAATAGTCTTGAGGCTGGCACTGTATCGGCTGGAAGTAGTGTGGACAATGGAGCTCTGGGATGCAGACCAAAAACTGTATAGAATGGAGTGGAAGATGAAGATGCGTCATAATGTTGGTTATGTGCAAATACAGCCCAGTCATCCTGTGAAGATGAAATTAACATAAGAAAGGTCTCCAGATACTGATTGATTCTCTCAGTCTATCCATTGGAATGCAGATGGTAAGCAGATGAGAAATTGAGTTTAACTTGCGGATCTTGGCATAGTAAACGCCAGAATTTGGCCACAAATTGAACACCACAATACAATACAATATCCTCAGGACACCCATGTAATCAGAAAATCTCTTTGATGAACAATTGTTCAAGAACTGGAGTAGATGGAAGGCCATGAAGAGGAATAAAATGTGCCATTTTGGAAAATCTGTCTACAACAACCCAAATGGTAGTAAAGCCATTGGAGCTGAGTAAATCAGATAAAATCCAAATTATTATACCATCCAGATATACCACAAGAGTTTTGTAAAAGAAATCACTAAAAATTTTGTTCACAAAGTTCTGGAATACTGCTGGTGCATTACTTAGACCAAATGGCATCACAAGATACTCATAATGACCATCTCTGATATTGAATGCAGTCATCCGTTCATCACCTTGCTGGATAAGTTTCAAATTCTATGCTCCATGGAGTCCCAGTTTAGTAAAAATCATGGCTACTTTGACTCTGTCAAATAACTCTGTTATAGAGGTAATGGACACCTGTTTTTTACTGTTATCTCATAGAGACCTCGATAATCAATACATGGCCTCAGTCCTCCATCTTTATTTTTTGACACAAAAGAACCCTGCTCCAGCTGGGGATGAAGAGGGATGGATGAATCCATGTTCCAAGTTCTCTCTGATGTAATCAGACATGGCTTGGGTCTCAGGAATAGATAACGGATAAATCTGACCACGAGGAGAATTTTCCCAGGTATGAGATCAATTGGGTGGTCCAACGGCCTCTGAGGTGGTAAAGTCTCTGCCACTTGCTTACTGAAGACATCAATGAATCGTTGTAGGGAATGGGTAGTCAAGAGGCTTTATATTTAGAGGTAGAATGATCTGGTAAAACAGCCTGAAGACAGGACATGGTACAGTTGAGGCCCCAGGATAGAACACGTGGGGATGACCAGTCAATGTGTGGGTTACAATACTGTAACCAGGGGTATCCAAGAACAATTGGACTGGTAGATTCAGGAATCACTAAAAAGGATATAGTTTCTGAATGTAATACTCCAATGAGAACTAACACAGGATCAGTATGGTATTTGTTATGACATCCAGGTATCTGGCTGCCATCTATAGACATGAGGAGAAATAAACAGGTAATTCCTGTAAAGTTATGGAAAGTTCTTTGACAAGTTCGGTGGACATAACATTTTCTGCAGCATTTTCCGCAGCTCAAGAATCCACTAAGGCTATGATGAAATGAGAAACTTGTGGGTATTTCACTTGAACTGATATAGCACACTCTTTATTTTTTGGATAGCAAAGTGACACTCCTAGATTAATCTCTCCATCATTATCTAGGAGGAAGTGTTTCCCAATTTACGGGGGCAGTTCTTCAAAGAATGATCAGAGGCTGCACAATATATGTATAATTTCTCTTTAATTTGTCATTCACATTCTTTAGCGAAAAAGGCAAGCCTTGTCAAGCTGCATGGGCTCATCTACTTAAGGTGATGTCAACCTTAATTGAGAGATGGATTGAACATTAGAATGTTCTGCTTTACTCTTCTCCAACTGTCTTTCTCTGAACCGAATATCCACATGATTGCATATGGTAATTAAAGCATCCAGGTTAATTCTCTGGAAGCAAGTTCATCCTTAACTTGATTAGACAGTCATTACCAGAAAACTGCTACTAGAGCCTCATTATTCCATGATAGTTCAGAGGATAATGTCCTGAAACAAATAACATATTGCCCCACTGATTGATGACCC
Organism: Taudactylus pleione; assembly: GCA_031769625.1. Taxonomy (NCBI): domain Eukaryota; kingdom Metazoa; phylum Chordata; class Amphibia; order Anura; family Myobatrachidae; genus Taudactylus; species Taudactylus pleione. The sequence goes on along the minus strand of JAUIMM010000126.1, from coordinate 4,506,812 downwards.
TGTCTCAGATGCAAGATGTCAGATGCTGCTGAAGAAGGTTTTATTGTCTGGTTCATTGAATATATTTTATGGAATGTTGACAGAAATCCTTGGCTGCCAGATAGGATAGGATCTGAAATCTCCCACAATGGTGAAGCCCAGGATAAAGCTTGACTTGTCAGGAGGGAAATTATATATACAGTCTTAGATCTTCCATTGGGGAAATTTGTAGCTTGTAATTCAAAATGATTACTGCATTGGTTGAGAAACCCTCGACAATTTTTAGAGTTACCATCATACTTATCGAGAGTGGGTAACCTGAGTTTGGACGTTGGAGAAGAATTAAGATTTTTTGCTGAAGAAGCCAATGTGGGGTCTTGGGGCCTGATTCAGACGCTCTGACTAGAGCGCTCGCTCTGAATCAGGGCCCTCCTACCTAAAAATGGAGCGGCCTCCAGGCCTCCTGGCCGCTCGCATAGCTGTGGGTTACCACCCACAGCTTATGCGAGCGGCCAAAAAGATGGTCGCGATGGTCAAGACCATCGCAACCATCGGGCTTGCGACGAGACCCTGTGGTAGGGTCTTGCTGCCGCAAGCCCAGGAGTGCTTTTGGCTCTATCAGAGCCAAAAGCACTCCCACTGACATCACTAGTGATGTCAGTGGGGCCGGCTCCAGACGGAAGGCATTCCCATGGGAACGCTTCCGTCAGGGAAGCAACGCCCCTGGCACGCACACCAAAGGGGGCGTGCTGTCAGTCACCATTGACAGCACGCCCCCTTTGGTGCGAGACCCATAGTGACAGCTTGGCTGTCGCTATGCGGGTCTCGTGCATGCGCACGACGGAGCTCCCTCCATCGTGCGCATGCGCATCAGGGCACCATCGACCCGCTTGCGAGCGCTCAGCGCTCGTGAGCGGGTCTGAATTAGGCCCTTGGTTCAGAACCCTTTGGACAACCCCTCTAATGACTAATTAGGCAAAAAAAAAGAAAAAATATCTTTATTCACTCCAAAAAAGACATGTCAATTTTGGTGTGAAAATGCAAAAAGTGTTTGAAAATTGAGTTTAAGTACTGGGGTAGGTGTTTTGGGGTGCTCTATGGATGGGACAGGTGTTTTCAGGATTGCAGGAAGGGTGCAGCTGGTGTATTTTTAACATTTTTTTATTCAGCACTTTACAAACCCCAAAATATACTAGTATCCATTTGCATGTACCCCCAATTTAACTACAGCAATTATTTTTCAAAAAAGACATTGCTTAATATAATTTCTTCACACTTATGCAAATATGCATATAACAGCACTTTGACTCAAAATAAGATCCCTAATTACTTTTATTATGGCTAATAATACACTTCTATATTGATTCCCTGGGTGAGTAAGGCTTTATTGGGGGTACAGACTGATTTACCCCCCAAAAACTGATCTTTTCACCAGCTCCGCTATTCGCTGCATTCGTCCATATGCGGTTTAGCCTTTATTACAATTGAATAGGGAGAAAAGCGGGTGCGCGCATTGACTAAGCAAGCAAAAACTTTGCCTCAAACAGGCGAATGAGGCGAAAACATTGCGCTTTTTTCCAATCTTGACTTTTCGCTGCTAATTGAATCCGGCCCTAAGGGTGGTCCCTACAGGATTCATTACGCTGCTAGCCTGAAGTATCCTGCATATTGGTGGCCATCTTAATGCTCCTATACTGTGTGCTGCTATTAGTGCAACTACTCACACATTATAAAGGCTCTACTAATACAGATGTGATCAACAGCCATTTCTTCCATCTCAACCCATGTTCTTACTACATTTCAACTAGTCATTAAATGTTTTTATAGCCACCACAGCTTCTTCTTTCACTGGAAATCTGGGACAACGGTGTGCGATAGAATTTGTTTTTCACTCGGAGTGTTCACTGTGCTCCTCCTATTATGCCTCTGAAAAGAGCTAAAGTTACCTTTCCTCCGCCAGTGGCCTCCTCTGGCCAATAGGTCTTATCTTCCACTTCACCAAAAGGTGATCCATTATCTTCTACAGTTAACAGAATGGGTTCTGGAGGTGCTTCTAGTTTACTGTTGGATTCGGGAGTGGACCCTGACTCCACTGCTCCACTGATGGTCAAGACTCTGTGTCAAGTTCTGGTGGCCTTTAAAACTGATCTTACTCAGGATCTTACAGCAGCTATACATGAGGTTAAATCAGAACTTTTGGCCATTTGGACTCACTCTCACCATTTGGAACATAAAATGGTAGAATTGGTGGCTTCACATAACGACCTTATTTTAGCATATGATCATCAATAGTGTGAAATGGAGGCATGCAAGGATAAAATGGTCGATATGGAGGATGGTTCCAGACTAAATAATATTCAAATTTGGGGCATTCTGTTTCTAATTCTGAATTGGAAGAATACTCTCTGTCACTTTTTTGTAAACTTCTTCCAAATGTGGATGACAAAGATCTTTTAATTGAGGAATTTTTTCCGACTAGAGAACAAATCCTTCAGGCCGCTAGGTCAGCTGGTGACTCTCATATTCTAGGTGGACTACAGCTCTTTCCAGGTTTTTCATCACTGATTATTTCTAACCACAGATTTCTGGCTCCTATTACAGTACCTAGGCTCTTCGCTATCAAGAGATCCAATATTGTTGGGGATTCCTGGTGAAGTTGATCATCTCCCATGATGGTTCTTCCTATGTAGTTTCTAATCTTGAAGATTGGGCCAAACTTCTTTCTGAATTGGACATCCCTATCAAACTACCTAATGTTCCACAAACATAGGGCAAATGTAGTTGCCTTACAGGACACTCTTTTTTTCTTATGGGGGGTCCCCTGACTTTTCAGGATCATAGATATCCTTTGGTAATTTTGCTTATGGCCCATTTAAGTGTAAAGGGGTGGCCATTTTGTTTAGAGTCTATTTATTTAGTTTTGCTTCACAAGTAGCAGATAAGAGCAGGTGGTATCTCACAGGCCGCTTAGAGGATAAATGGGTGAATTTAGTCTCCTTGTATAATCCCAATTCGATTCCTTAGGAATATTTTTTTAGCCATTCAGAAAGTACGATGGGGTTCTTTTATATTGTTGGACTACTTTCATTTGGTTTTGGATCCTAAATTAGATAGATCTCAAAAACCCTCTAGTACACCCTCTCAATCTGGTTCTCCCCTTGCATTCTGCTCTGAGGGCCTGATTCAAAGATGGATGTGATAACACAGGAATATGGGGACTGTACATGTCTCATCAGCAATTCACGAATATATGCATGTTATGTATATCACTATTACTTTTATTGCAATTAAGAGTATATGGAAGTAGTTGAGAATATATAAATTAGTTGTATGAGTTGCAGAAGACCATATTTGTCGATTGGCTTCAGCCTAGAGCAGATAGGGCCTACTCTATTCACTTTAAAGTAGGCAAATCCTGTGTCTGATACAGCAGCCATCTTGTTTAGTGGTAAGCAATAAGAATTGTAGCTTTAAAATGTCAGTATTTAGCTTGTATAGACTAGGAGGCAGCAGGTCTCAGATTTAATAAACAAAAAAAGAGTTAAATCAGACAGCCTTGGTCTGCAAGAAGCAGAAGCTGAAGGCTACATGGGAAGAAGAATTGAAGATAACATATTATATTATCAATATTATGATTAGGACATATAAATAATTAGGGTCTAGTACGTATGAATATTAAATAAATTAATATTCACCATTTTTGGGTTAACTGGATGTATAGCAAAAAAGTATAGTATAAAGTTCAGGAGAGAAATAGGGAGGGGGAGCAGTCGGGGAGCACTCAGAGGAAGGAGGAGGGAGCACACAATGAGGGTGCTGGGTGCAGTTGCCGTACGTATGTATGAAATTGGCTGACTGGTATGTTGAACTGGGTGTCACAAATTTATTTTACAAATATTTGCTACTGCTGCTAATATAACCTAAGTGTTTTGTTTTAACTCTGCACTGGCAAAATACATGTATGATAAAGCTGTCTTGGAGTAAAAGCATTGTCATTTATTTTAGAATCTATATTGGTGTGAATTATTTCATTTCTTCTTATAACAAGTTAGGTTTATAAATACTGTAAATCTAGCATACATCACGTTATGAGATGTTAGTGCTATCACAGCTGTGTTTTCTTACGCAATGCAGCTGCAAAAATATGATAATGTTTGCAAAGCTTACCCGAGCATCAGGATGCCACCTGCGTGCAACATAAATATTGGTATCATCGACGCACATCAGCGCCCATCTTTCCTTTGTGGCAGATCTGACCAGCAGAAGACACGGGAGCACTCTTCTCATGCAGAGGGCTCTCATGCTGTGTATGCACTCGCAGTGGCTAATTTATGCACGGCCATGTAACAGCATTAAAATGGACAGGCATGCCTGCGTTTTTCTGCCACACCCCGGTCACCACCCCCAAATGCTGACAACCTGTCCATCACTGTGCGATGTATTCCAAAGTGCGTCCGTAATCATCAGTGCGGATTATACGCATACGCAATGGCAAACAATTGGTTGAGCTGTGTGAAAATCTCATCAGCATCCATTCTTGAATCAGGCCCCCTCTTGGCTGAATTTGATTTATATTATGTCTGGCAGGTGCAGAATCCAACTGGACGGATTACACCTTTTTCTCACTGGTTAATAATTCCTATTCCCATATATATTTATTATTGACTGACAAGTGGACGTTGCAACATTCCGAGTCTTTGGACATTTTACCTATGTTGTTTGTCCCCCACGCCCTTTGAGATAGATTGTCCCCCCACCTCTTGGTGGATCCCACCACAAAACAGTCTACAGTGGATAGTATGATGTTATACCTGGACACTATTCCCCATCTGATACTTCTATTTTATCTTATTAGTTTACTCTTAAAGCTGTTGTTTTGGGTTCTGCTTTCCAAGCAGGTGCCAAGCTTAAATTACAGAATATTCAGATGCAAGTAGATTTAGAACCTAAGCTTAAAGGATTAGAAAATTGCAATAAATTGAGACCTTTCAAAGATCTTCGCAAAGAGCTTTCTGCCGTTAGAAGTGAACTTCAGAAACTACTCGTACTCAAACTGCTCTGAATAGGCGGCGTCAGAAGATTTATTTGGCAGATAATAGGCCTGGGAGACATTTGGCCTGTAAACTTTGGACTCAGCAGGCCAAAAATAGAATTTAACATGTTTATTTCCGATCAGGCTTACAATTGCTAACCCATCTGCCATCACTAACCAGTTTGCCAATTATAATGCTCAACTCTATAATCTGTCTTCAAATTCGACTATCCCTCAACCATCTCTTCCTTTTACTGAATCTTTGCTGTCTGGAATTGGCTTACTCTATTTGACTACAGAACAACTGATGGACTTGAATGCTCTATAGACCACGTTGGAAGTAGAGTACAGTATGTTGTTCGATCTCTTCCTCATAGAAAGGCCCCTGGGCCTGATGGATTTATTAACAACTTTTTTGTGACCTGCCAAGAACACTTGACACCTATGCTGACCTCTATGTTTAATGAGATATCAGAATCAGGAGACCTTTCCTGCAGAAATGTTAGAAGCTCAGGTTGCTACCCTTCCAATGCTGGGGAGAGATCCTGCTTATTGTTAAACTACTGCCAGATTGCATTCCTGAATGGTGATGTTAAATTATATGCTATGTTGATTGCTACTCGTCCCACTCCTTTACTCCCTACCCTAATTCTCCCTGACCAGGTAGGATTCGTGGCCGGCAGACAGGCAACTAAAAACACTCGCAGGGTATTGAATCTTATAGATTCTATTAATGCCTCCAATTCTGGGTTGCTAATGCTATTTCTTGATGCTGTAAAAGCATTGGTTGTATATGCATACTTGGCTTTTTGTTTATTGTCCTCAATCTTAGCTTTGTATAGTGGGCCTGATTCAGCACGGATCGCAAGGCTGCATTCGCATGCACCTGCCGGCTGTGAAAATATACTACTGAATGGCAGCACTATACCAAAACACCCATCAGCTTATAAAGCCGCCCACTTCCCATTACATACATCCGCAAGTCAGCGAAAAACATCGGTAACACTAAGTAACATCAGACCAATGCGCAGAGTTGTGAGTGAGCTTGACATGCCTCACAACCTGCAAAGTTTCCTGTCTCCCAGTAGTGCTCTGGCTGCGTATGCCATCACTGGGGCTTAATTATGCACGCCCCTCCAACGGTGTTTAAATGCACTGGCACGCCTGCATTTCTCCAACCATCCCCCCATCACCAACCGCAAATGGACACTGCCTGTCAATCACTGTGCGATGGGACTGTGTGCTCTCTGCGATCACTTCCCAATCGCAGCACCTGGTTTGTGCTTGTGCACTGTGATGCATATGCATGATCAGAATGCAAACATTGGTTGGCTGCATGCAAACGCAGCCTTGAGAACTAACCTGAATATGGTCCAGTAATCCCACTTCGAAGGTGGTTAGCAATGGCTTTCTGTTGGACGAGTTCCCCATTACTAATGGTACAGTTGAGGGGTGCCCTCTTTCTCCCTTAATATTAGATTTAGCCATTGAACCTCTGGCTGCTAAATTCTGTGCAGATGATGATTTTCCTGGGGCTTTTGTGGGGACTACAACTCCCATGCTTTGTCTTTTTGCAGACGATGTTGTTCTTTTCTTTACAAACCCTCTGAATTCATTGCCATACTTACATATGGTTTTAGACGCATATAGTGCAGCCTCATATTAGAAATTAAATGCAACTAAGACTGACACTATGCCCTTTAATATTGACGATTCTGTTATTATCTCTCTCCGTTGGATTTTCCATATAATTGGCGAGCTTCTACCCTTAGAACCATCCCTTATATTCTCTACATTTGAGGTTCATGCTATACGCCTCTTCCAACCAGTACACCTTCGAGTAGCAGTCATTTATCATCTCCCTGGCCCTTCCTACAAATTCCTTAACAACTTTGCCTCCTGCCTCCCTCACTTTCTCTCCTCAGACCTTCCCTCCATTATCATAAGTGACTTCATTATTCCAATTGATAACCCCACAAAATCCTCTGCCTCTAAACACTTTAAACTCACATTTTTATTTGTCCTCTCCCAATGGACCTCCTCAACCACCCATGTGAGTGGGCACTCACTTGATCTGGTCTTCACTCACCACTGTGAAATTTCAGATTACTCCAATCCCCCATTCCCCCTATCTGACCATCATCTTCTCTATTTTAACTTATACCTCTCTCCTTCCCCTCCTCTACCGTCTTAGGCCAACATCTCTAAGTGTAACATTGAGGCTATTGAGTTTCTTTTTCCTCCCTGCTTACCTAACTTCTCTCCCCTATACTCTCTCTCCTGCCCTGAACAAGCCACTTCCCTATACAATGCCTCCCTTACTTCTGCTCTTGACTTTGTTGCTCCGGCAATTACTAATTACCCTCGCATATTCACAACTCAACTATAGTATTCCAAATGCACCAGATACCTGCAAATGTGTTCACGAATTACTAAGTGACGGTGGAGGAAATCACGCTGTATGGCAGACTTCCTCCATTTCAAATTTATGCTGTTATCCTATAGTACTGCTCTGTCCCTCTCCAAACAATCATATTTCAAGATAGATATATAGTTACATTTCTAATGGAGAGCTCCTGGCTGCTGATGCACCTGACACTGGCACCTTTCAGTTAGGTGCTGCAAATTAGATCATAAAAAAAAAGAAAAAACTTTTGTGTCATATAGCAGCGCTGCGTGTTTAATGTTCAAAAACAAAGAAAAAATAACTAAGTGTATATCAATTTTTTTCCCTTAATATAAATACAATTGTCCTTCTCAAAAAAGTGTCTATAGATCTAATAATTCTAGTCGCCAAAAGGTGAACTATCCAAAGCTATAGTCCTTCCATAGAAAATTTTTGATGAAAATAATAAACTGCCAAAAAACGAATGTCTTATAAATCCAATAGTTCTTTTAGCCAAAAGGTAAACTCTCGCAGCTGTCAGTACGAGAGCGCTGGTTCTCGCTCACAGCTGATATTGGCGGCTCTCACCCGCAGCTATTTCTCGTGGATGATATTGGCGGCTCTCATCCGCAACTGTCAGTACGGGAGCACTGAATCTCCTACACAGCTGATACTGGCGGCTCTAACCAGTGGCTCTCCTTCAGCTGATCCCACTTGGTCCGGCTATTCGCCGGCAGCTGGCATCATGTCTCCCCCCATTATCGTAAAACCTACCCTTGATCCTAACATATTGCCCAAGTACGGACCTATCTCTCTCCTCCCTTTTGCTTCCAAACTCCTTGAGCATATTGTTTACAACCGCCTTACCACCCTTCTTTCCTCCCACTCCCTTCTAGACTCATTTCTATCTGGCTTCCATTCTCTTCACTCCACTGAAACTGCACAAAAGTCAGCAATAACCTTCTTGCTGCTAAATCCAATGGCCACTACTCTGCTAATTTTTCTTGATCTCTCTACTGCTTTTGACCCTGTGGACCACCCTCTCCTCCTGCAAATCCTTCAGTCCCTTGGTCTACTTAACACTGCCCTCTCCTAGCTGTCTTCCTACCTATCTGACCGTTCCTTCTCTGTCTCTTGTTATGACTCAACTATCCCCCCCTTCAACTTACAGTGGTTCTGTTCTTGAATCCCATATATTCTCCCTATATACCTCCTCTTTAGGGAAACTAATCAACTCTTTTGACTTTCAATATCATCTCTATGCTGATGATACTCAGAACTATATTTCCTCCCATGACCTCTCCCCCTCTCTCCTCACCCATATCTCCAACTGTCTCTCTGCTATCTCTTCCTGGATGTCCCAGCACTTTCTTAAACTTAACCTGTCTAAGACTGAGCTGATCATCTTCCCTACCTCCCGCATAACCGCACTTGCCACAATTTAATTATCAATTAATGGCATAACTATCTCCTCTAGTTCCAAATTGAACTGTTTTGGAGTTATCCTTAACTCCTCCCTCTCCTTCAAACCACACATTTAGCACCTCTAGCAGTGCTGCCATTTCCATCTCAAAAATATTCCAGGATCAGACCATTTCTCATCCTGGATGCTACTAAAACCCTCATTCACTCATTGGTTATCTCCAGATTGGACTACTGTAATTTCATCCTATTTGACCTCCAAGACTCCCACCTCTCTCCACTCCAATCTGTCCTCAATGCTGCTGCTTAGCTAATTTTCCTATCCAGACATTCTACATCTGCATCCCCTATCATTCATGCCCTAAATTAGCTCCCCTTCCCCTTCAGAATTCAATTCTAGGTTATTATTACACTTTCTGTACTTACAAAGCCCTCACCCAATCTTCTCCATTTACAAAGCCCTCACTCAATCTTCTCCAATTTACATTTCTGACCTCATCTCCCTTCACACTTCTGCCTGTCAATTTCACTCAACAAATGCATACTATCTCTACTGCCAACTGATTACTTCATCCCACTCCCGCCTCCAAGATTTTACCCATGCAGCTCCTACCTCTGGAACTCTCACCCTCTCCAAATCTAGGAACAGGTTCTTAAGACCAACTACTTCATCAAGGCCTTCCAGATCTTATCCTAATTACATTCTCTTTCCTCCCTGTCTACCCCATCTGTGTCATGCCTGTTTGTCTGCCCCTCCCCTTTAGAATGTAAGCTCTCATGAGCAGGGCCCCCTTTCCTCATGTGCTTCTCCTTACTTATACTTTCTTGATTGCTGACTCCCTGCTACTTATTTTTAGAATTGGCGCTAATGCAACATTTTGTATTGTACTGTAAGTCACTGGTTTCTTGTTTACTTATTTCTTTATGTATTTTGTAAGGTGCTGCGGAACACTTGTGGCACCATAGAAATAAAGGATAATAATAATAATAATAATAATGAGATTGCGATGGTTTGGATTTACCTGATCTAGTTCAGTATCAAGAAGCTTGTTCACTTGCTCAACTTCAGAAATGGTTTTGCCCACCCTTTGTTAATTGCTGGGTACCCTTTGAACAAACATGCTGGGCCAAATGTAATACAGTAGGTCACATTTTAAAGTAAAAATCCAACTCGCACTTTCTCGCATTTTTTAAAGGTGCGAGTTAGTGCCGGGACTCGCAAATCTAATAGCCTGCAAACTTTTCAGCTCCAGACTACTACACTATGTGAATCTGTATTAGTATTTCCCTATGTAAACTCACACCTTTTAATGTGACTAGCATTAAAAGGTGTGGGTTATACAGAGGCCATCACAGATTAGTGAGATCTGTTAAGGCTTCTGTCTGTGTGTTTTAAAAAAAAGACATGCACCCTCTACCCAGAAGTATAACCAGCTTTGGCTCTGTACCGCCTGTCCTGGTTCTAAAAATACAGGGGCCAAAATGCGTAGGGGGTCCCTGTATATTAAGTACCAGCACAGGGATTTTCTGAGCTGGTCCTGGTTGTTGAAAAACAGGGGACAAAACAAGTAGGGTTCCTCTGTAATTTCCATAACCAGCACTGGACTCTTTCTAGCGGGGGTTAATGTCACAGTCAGGGAAACCCTTTCATCGGTTTGCCCAGCCAAAGCATTATCACTGACCACCAGCTAGTGCAGGCCAGGGATCCCACCTCATGGATATGTGCATGTTTCTGTGTTACTCTGACTGCTCAGGATAAAAATTATGATAATCCATCAACCTTTAGTAAATATACCCCCATGTATCACTGGTGCTATATTAAACATTAAAAACTAAATTTACAGTAATAGTATATTCTGAGTTAGTTAAGACCAATGGGTTTTGAAGAAAAATAAATAAGAATTTAAGGATATTTGATGTCTCTGGATGTTCTTATCATTCTTAAGTACATTCCAGCTAATGACTCCCTTGGTAGCACCATCAGTTTTAGTGATGTCACCACAAGTTATTATTTATAGTACTATATAAGACTCTAAGAGATATTTATCAAATATGAATTGTTGTTCGTAATGGAGTCCAAGAACTGCAGCCAATTTGTGTTTTTGCAAAATTGTAATTACATTTTAGAAAGATAAGAATACTTAATTTAACACACAAAATAGCTGTTATGTTTTTGCTATTACACTCACTAGAATGACTACAATAGCTCTCAAATTCCCAAGGGGAGTGTTTGATTTTTTATAATTTAAATTACTGTTACATGGTGTTAGATACATGGGTCATTTAGTTCATTCCTTCTGATTGGCAGCCAACAGAACTCCATCATAAACTTTAATAGGAAAGGAGGAGAAATGAAATGGGTACTGTAAAAAAGGGAAGTTGGAACTCAGATTGGCTTGCAGCTCAGTTTTTAGCAGAGTATCAGTAGGTGTTTGGGGATCCAGGGCCTATTAACTTGAAACTGCTAGGCCCAAAACCTATTAGCAAAATGGTGTGTTGCAGTGGTGCTGAATATAGTAGTCCCCCAGACAAACAAGAGGGAATACACTTGGCCAACGTATATATGATGTTGAGTATGTTGAGCAGTTATTTGCTGCTGGTGGAGGTCAGTCCACACATGGTACAGCTTAACAAGTTCTAAGATTTACTGCACCAGGTAGAATAATAAGTAGCATAAGATACAGGGATATGACAGATATAACTGCAGTATGTAGAAGCTTTAGGGTATTGATGGACGTTGTAGCTCACAGGATGTCTTAGCAGTAAATGCACTGGTGGATGTTACCAATATGTCTGTACACTATAAGACCTCCATATAGACGCGCTTGTATTTGACACAAATTAAATGTATCTGTTGCATGTGTTGTGAGTAATCCTTAACTGTTACACTAAGATACAATATACCCACTGTGTCACTGTAATGGTGAACTGTATCCGTGGAATGAAAATATCAATAACATAAATAATACAATATAAAATAATATAAAATGAAATGACAAAAAATTCCTTTGCGTATATATAAAGAAAGACCGGCAAAGTCTGACAACCTGTGCGCTAAATATAAAACATAAATGGTAAGATGTTTATAGCTCTTATGGTGAATAATTGTCAGTTGGGAGTCCCGTATTACAGAAAGTAAGGCATCCGGAGCACCGGTGAACTCATGTGCCCATGTCACAGGTAAGACCTCTCACTGAGTGGTGTTTTACTACATCTGAGGTGCAAATGAAAACTCAAATTTAAAGAAAAAGAAACTACTCTGAACCGCTCTGTGCCACTCACTGTGACACACATCTCGCACCGCATGGCGTGTTGAGGCTAGGTGTATGTAGACACATCTGTACAATATTCAATAATTCAAATATGTTCCTGTCCACATATCTGCAACCAAACATTTTGAGCATGGCTAATCAGGCTTGTGGTCAACATTTCACTGGATGCATAAGATAATCCAAATAAAGCATCCTCTATCAGCTCCCTAATAGTGTGACGTTTAGCAGTAATGCAGTAATGTAGATGGTCCTCTCTGAATTAGAAATGTTCAATAACAGTCCCAAAAGTACAGTAAGTGGTGCAAGTGCAAGTTTCTTCTTTCCTATTTCTTTTCATAAGCTCTACTTCCAAATATATGTAGGTGACTGATATTTGGCACCAATGGTTTCTTGTCTTTGATTGCCACTATAGGTGATTTTTCTACTTCTTTGGCCCAAAATCTCTTATCAATACATGAAACACTCAGCATAGCTCAAATTCTTTTCAACTACTATCCTATTTGCTCTTTCACTTGTGCTGCAACTCAATTGATTGGTTGGATTCAGCAGCTACCATTGCAAGACATTCCACTATGTCTAAGGTATAAAATTGTTGGTACCAGGTTGCTGCAGCAACTACAGTCTTTCTTTGGTAGTACACTATGCACCAACCTTTTGCAAATTGGACTCTGTATCCTCTTCTTTCAAGAACACTTATGCAAAAAGATTAGTTCCTAGGTTAGGAACAAATAATATATTTTGCACATCAGTGACAATTTTCTTGCCTTTCACTTTTCAGCATAGAGTTATTGTCCCAACTTTAGTGGTATTTAGGACCTTGCACCATATACCTCTGACTTTAATTGACTCACTCAGCCTTAATGATTTGAGTCCATGTACAAGCAGTGCTTATGGTTGCACTTACTACATTCAAGGGTGACTTATTCCTGCTGTCACATTAAAGTTATGAGGTATCACTTGATAGATTTGATCTGCATTCTTACACCCCTAAGCCTGATTCAGAGATGGAGGCTATTCGAAATGTTCCCACAGTTGAGCAATGTTTTGCTAGTGCATATGCTTAAAAAGTCCAGAAACCTCATATGTGAACCCAAATGTTCTAGGCCATTTGCAATTGTGCATGGAATGACTTAGGCTGTGTACACACCTATAGATAGATTTTTCTGGTGGGAAGATTTTTCTTCCCAGCTAACAGATTGGACAGATATATTTTAGGTGTGTACTTCAGAATAAGTTTGAAAGCCCTGGGCAAATCAGGGTGGAGACTGGGAGGTGACCTAAAGTGATTGCAAAAAGGGGCTGTTTCACGGGCATGTTAGGGGAGTGTAACAGGCGTGTCTGCATTCCCAATCACAATACTTCAGAGGCCATTTTAGCTGATTTTGAGGAGAGTAGCTGGCGCAGACCTTAGCTACCGCAAATGTCAATGATTCCACCAATGTTGTGTCAATGCTTGTATGTTTTAAACTCCAATGCAAATACACACAGCCTGAAATTGGGCATCTCACTGCTCATACACTCCATTGCACCATGGAACAAAAGGAAGTCTGAGATCAGCATTTGCTTTTTCCTACAACTGCTATTGTGAGAGCAGCTTCATAAGCAACCATGTCTGAATCAGACCCTTAGACTTATTTGTGCTTTGAACTTTTTGACAGTAAACCAACTTTTCAGCACTTGTTTCTGTTGGTATGCACTTTTAAAACTGCAATAATTTAGCACGTACAGTCTTAATGGTTAGCTACATAGTACTTGACTCTAATGCTACTAGCAAGAAGTCATAGTCTTGTGCAAGATTTTACAGCATTGCCATTGCAACTTCCTTGTCATCTATTATGACGCCCACTGAAGTCAATTGCTGAGAGGTGGATGACATTCAGCCTACTGTATGTATTTGTTCATGATCTCACTTGCACTAAGCTTTGTTGCATACAATATGCACCACAAGATAATTCTCCTCATTAGTCCTTTATCTTAATAAGCCATTTGCAGAGAAATATCCACGTATCATGTACTGTTGCTTTGTTGTGAATACACATGTGATTCCACTGCTAGACCAATTGTCCCAATAGCTCAATCTACTGCTTCAGAATTTGGATTATCACCAGGATTGCTAGTAACCTTCCATAACTTCTCCCACTTTAACTGCACCTCCATTGCAAATTTCCATGCAGCAGAGTTTTCTGCACCTGCCAACTTCTCAAAACTCATGTTGATCCCTGTACTGAACTGTATATTTTTCTCATTCAGGTGAATAAGGGTCTGTCTGTACTCACTCAGATCTTTTACTCAATGTAATTTGCATGTTTGCTGATCTTGGTATTGGCTTGTTCCACACCAAGTGTATCTGGTCTTTTGGTATCCGGATTTACACATGGCGATTGTCTTGGTTCAGATACAACTTGTGCTTTGCTGGTGGTTAGAGAGGTTTAATACACTGTCTGAGCAATGTCTGGGGTGAGAGCAGTGACTGTTAGCACATTGTCTGTGGGCCCATAGCATGTTAGCAGAGTATCAGTAGGTGTATGGGGATCCAGAACCTATTATCTTGAGTCTGCTGGGCTCATAACCTAGTGGCAGAACTGTGTAACAGTGAGGTGCGCATCATAGGTGATGGATGTAGTATTCCGCCAAACAATTTCGCAAAATATAATGAAGTTTTGTCAGTTGATTGATAATAAATAATATACAATTGTGCATCAATTTACAAAAAGTATATACAGTATGTATAATACACAATGAAATAACACTTAACAATGTGCAAAATATAAATATGGACTTCAGCAGTAAACTTCAAAGGAAATAATTATTATAATGCAGTACCCTACTAAATGAGAATTAAAAACAAGGAACACATTGAGCTCATCTCAAGCAATGTGAGTATTGTCCCAAGCAGTTTGTTAGTAAGGTAATTATCCAAACAATTGTTAGTTAACAGCTTTTAGTATGACCAAGCAGTCATTAATCAAATACCTGTCACGACCCTGTCTAGCTTTCACCTTTTGCCTGTTGACTTACTACTGCCAGCTGTCTCCATGGATCTATGGCCCTGATTCAGAGCCGGACGCTCTGACAGAGGGTCTCATTCAGACCCGCTCGCGAGCGCAGGATGCTCGCAAGCGGGTCGATGGTACCCAAATGCGCATGCGCACAACGGAGGGAGCTCCGTCGTGCGCATGCGCGAGACCTGAATAGCTACGGCCATGCCGTCGTTATGGGTCTGGCACTAAAGGGGGCATGCTGTCGATGTTGAGTGGGCGTGCCGGGGGCGTGGTTGCCAGACGGAGGCGTTTCCATGGGAACGCCTACCATCTTGGTCCGGCCCCACTGACATCACTAGTGATGTCAGTGGGAGTGATTTTGGCTCTGATAGAGCCAAAAGCACTCCTGGGCTTGCGGCAGCAAGACCCTACCGCAGGGTCTCGTCGCAAGCCCGATAGTGGTCTTGACCATCGCGACCATCATCATGGACGCTCTCATAAGCTGTGGGTGGCCACCCACAGCTATGCGAGTGTCCAAGAGGCCGCTCCATTTTCAGGTAGGAGGGCCCTGATTCAGAGCGAGCTCTCTGATCAGAGCGTCCGGCTCTGAATCAGGCCCGGAGTGCTCGCTCTGAATCAGGGCCAGGCTATTTTTTTTTTTAGAACGGCCTCCTGGCCACTCGCATAGCTGTGGGTGACCACCCACAGCTATAGAGAGCGGCCAGTAATATGGTCGCGATGGTCAAGACCATCATGACCATCGGTCTTGCAACGAGAGCTTTGTGGTAGGGTCTTGTTGCCGCAAGCCCCAGAGAGCTTTCGGCTCAAACAGAGCCGAAAGCTCCTCCACTGACATCACTTGTGATGTCAGTGGGGCCGCCCTCAAATGGAGGCATTCACATGGGAACGCCTCTATTTGGGCAGCCACTCCCCTGGCCCACCCACCAAAGGGGGTGTGCTGTCACTCAACATCGACAGCATGCCCCCTTTGGTACGAGTGAAGGATTGCCCATCGCTATCCGGGTCTCGCGCATGCGCACGACAGAGCCGACTCCGACGTGCGCATGCACACTGGCCTACCATTGACCCGTTTGCGAGCACACAGCACTTGCGACTGGGTCAGAATCAGGCCCTATGTGTGTCATTTGCCTGGAGGATCTGCTCTGACCATGCTGGCTGCAGCACTTCTCTGTATGCATTCCCTTCCACACTGATTGTTCACCTGGGGTCTCGTCTGTCTGTGAGCATTGCTAGTCTTGATTTGAATTGCAGGTGTGGTTCTGATTCTCAATGCTGCAGAGCTGATTACTCCCTCTGCATGTTGTGCCTTAAACCACTCAGAATGCTACTGCCAGACCACCTGTCTGTATCCACCAATTGCTGCCAGACCCAGGGTATGTATATCCTCCCCTGATAGCATTCTGGGCCTGAACATCTTACTTCCCATGGTGTGCAGTTCGTGCTACTTCTCAGTACAAGTGTATCCCAGGCTTCCGCTGGTTCCTAGACCTGTTCATCCAGAAATCCTGCTACTGCAATACCTGGCAATCCAGAAATCATGCAACAGCAAATACCTGGTAAATCCAGAAGTCCTGCTTACAGCAATTCCTGGCAAATCTAGAAGTCCTGCTTACAGCAATTCCTGGCAAATCCAGAAGTCCTGCTTACAGCAATACCTGGCAAATCCAGAAATCCTGCTAGTTTCCAGGCCAGTGCAACTCGTTTGTTTCAGCATCAGCTATAAGAGAGTTCCTGCACTCCTGACCTTAGCCTTGTGCTCTGATGCTTGCCCTACTCTTGGTTGGTCCCTGGCTCCCTGCAAACCTGCACCATGTTACCCTGCCTTGCTTCCTGCTGTGGATCAACTCCTGCTCCTTCTTCCTACCCACTCCTATCTGAACCTTAAATTCCCAAACCTACCTATCACTTTCTGAACCTGTTTCCCAATTACCCAATCCAGCCTGCACCTGAGTTCCAGCCTTTGTCACAGCATTTCCAGATTACCCTGTTTAGCCCTCGTCTCAGCCTTACCTGATTTCCCTTCAGCCATTTTCACATTATTCCAGTCGAGAGTCAAGTTCCAAGCCCATTCCGGTTCCAGCCCAGATTCTGTCCATTCCGGTCCCAATCCGGATTCTGGGCCTGATTCAGAGCCGGACGCTCTGACAGAGCGCTTGCTCTGAATCAGGGCCGGCCTTCTTGTTTTTTTAGAGCGGCCTCCTGGCCGCCCGCATAGCTGTGGGTGACCGCCCACAGCTATAGCGAGCTGCCAGGAAGATGGTCGCAATGGTCAATATGGTAGCGATGGTCGCGATGTGGTAGGGTCTCGTAAATGAGGATGCTCGCAAGCGGGTCGATGGTGCCGAATTGCGCATGCGCACGACGGAGGGAGCTCCGTCGTGTGCATACGTGAGACCCGAATAACGACGGCCAAGCCGTCGTTATGGGTCTGGCACCAAAGGGGGCGTGCTGTCGATGGTGAGTGACAGCACGCCTCCTTTGGTGGGCGTGCCGGGGGCATGGCTGCCAGACGGAGGTGTTCGCATGGGAACGCCTACCATCTGAAGCCGGCCCCACTGACATCAGTAGTGATGTCAGTGGGAGTGATTTTGGCTCTGATAGAGCCAAAATCACTCCAGGGCTTGCGGCAGCGAGACCCTACCGCAGGGTCTACGTCGCAAGCCCGATGGTCGCGATGGTCTTGACCATCGTGACCATCATCATGGACACTTGCTATAGCTGTGGGTGATCACCCACAGCTATGCGAGCGTCCAAGAGGCCGCTCCATTTTCATGGAGGAGGGCCCTGATTCAGAGCGAGCGCTCTGGTCAGAGCGTCCGGCTCTGAATCAGGCCCTCTGTTCAATCCACGTCACTCAAGTCTGGAATCAAAGCCCAAGTTCTTCAGTGCAATCCACGTCACTCCAGTCCGGAGTCAAAGCCCAAGTTCTTAAGTTCAATCCACGTCACTCCAGTCCAGAGTCAAGTTCCAAGTTCACCAGTTCAACTCAGCAAGTCTTCCTGCAGGTCCCAGTCCGGTTCCTCCGAGTTTTCTACTGGTTCCAAGTTCCTGTCATTTATCTTCAAAGGCAGTTCTCACTGCCACATAAGTCTTGCAATAGAGCTATCTACCTCATCTGTGATTCCTGTCATGCCGATCTCCGCTGAATCCAATTCATCACCTGAGTCAGGTAACTCTCAGACACCAAACATGACAATACCCAGTTGTTTGAGTTAGAAGGTGGGTACTAGATTGTATATTTGGCTTGGACAAGCTAATTGGCAAGTCCCAAATAGTAACACAGGTTCTTGATAATGCATCTGTGCTTGTGCCTCAGACACCCAGTAATCACTTATATGTGCTCACATGCTAAGGTGAATGTTGACCCTAGTGCCCACCTGGCAATCCAACCGACCTATGGGGAATGCCCTCAGTCTGTCCTAGCACCCATGTTCATCAGACATACCTGGCCTATAATGAAGAGAAACAGCGGAACACACGCATACAGTCTGTCCTTGCACTTTTGTGTAAAATATTGTATATGAGACTTGCCGTCTTTGTAATAAGATTTCCTTTATGCACAATTTGCAATCTTCCATGTATCTCCACAATGATTTTCAGTTTTATCTAGTTAAAAACTTAGCTCCTTCCTATTACATTTTTGTTACCATATAATTTAAATGTATAAGGGAATTTATATTAAAATGTATTTTTTTAAATCCCTATTAACCCATGTGCTGTTTATTTTTAATAAGATTTAACCTGCTCAGGCAAAAAGGTTATAGAGGGGCTGGCTGGCTGTTGTCCTGTCCATAGGGGCTGGCTGTTGTCCTGTCCAAAGGTGCTGGCTAGCTGTAGTGCTGTGTTGTCCAGGGGGTTCTCTGTCCTTCAGGGGTGCTCTTCAACCACCCCCAGTATGAAAAAAATGAAAAAAAAATTAGTGTTAGCCACACTTGTCATCAGTGCAGGGGTGCTGTGCTGCTGTCTGTTAAGGGGCTGCTGCCTCTTTCAGGGGTTCACCCCAGTGTTAAAAAAATATATATAAACAATTTTTTTTGTGTGCGTGTTAGTCACACCTGTCATCGGTGTAGGCACGCAGGGGTGCTGTGCTGCTGTCTGTCAAGGGGCTGCTGCCTCTTTCAGGGGTGCTCTTCACCCCCAGTGTGAAAAAAAAACAAAAACAAAAAACAATTTTTTGTGTGTGCATGTTAGCCATACCACTAGTGAAACAATAAAAACTATTTATTTTGGTGGGTGCACGTTAGCCACATTTATCAGCAACATAGGTGCGCAGGGATGCTGTGCTGCCTGCGTCATTCATCAAGAGGCTGATGCTTCTTTTATGTGCTCTCCCTCCTATGTGCCCCCTAAAAATAATCAATCAATGTGTTTTTTTTTCAGTGTTTGTGCGCATTAGCCATGGCATTACAAACGCCTCTGCTGAGATTTGCATAAAACATTTTCAAAGGTGAAAATAGAGGATATGGTTTAAAAAATGGAATAAAGCAGCAAAAACTGTGTTCTCTGATTATAGTGTCCATACTCCCTACCCATGGCCCCTCTACCTGAATTTCAGTGAGTCAGAGGGGCAACACCATGCAACCATATTCCAGAGTGCAGCTGCTCCTTCTGTAACCCAGGTCAGAAGATGTGTAGGGGGTGTGATGATATGGTCTAAAATGGAGCTCACATCCACCTCTGTGGACAATGAATGCCCAATCTAACTGGGAGCGCAGCTGTAATTTATACTAGGGGTGTGCACCGGACACTTTTCGTGTTTTGTGTTTTGGTTTTGGATCTGGATCTTTCTTCGTGTTTTGGATCTGGATTGGTTTTGCCAAAACCACCCTTCCGTGTTTTGGGTTCTGGGTTTTGTGTTTTGGATCTGGATTTTTTCTTAAAAAATAAAAAAAAACCGCTAAAATCACATAAATGGGCCTTTTTTTGTTCCTACGCTATTAATAACCCCAATAACATTAATTTCCACTCATTTCCACTCTATTCTGAACACCTCACACCTCACAATATTGTTTTTAGGCCAAAAGGTTGTACCGAGGAAGCTGGATGACTATGCTAAGCGACACAAGGGGGCGGCACAAACACGTGGCCCATCTAGGAGTGGCACTGCAGTGGCAGACAGGAAGCCAATCAGCGTTATGGTGCCCATTTGCATGTAGCACGAACCCGGGAGATCCGTGCTACATGCATCTGTGTGATTGGCACAGAGCAATGACAGGTCCGTGAGACCCGTCTGTGCTGCTGTGGTAAAAAAAAAAAAAAAAAACCTGTGTAAAAAAAGAAAAAAATGGCGTGCACCCCCCCAAAAAAGAGCAACCAGCCCCGGGCATTAGTAACCCAGTGCTGGGTGTGCTTAAATACAGGGGACAAACGACGTAGGGGTCCCCTGTACTTAAGCACAACCAGCACCGGGCTAGTCAGAACCAGCGCTGGTTGCCAAAATACGGGGGACAAACGACGTAGGGGTCCCCTGTATTCTGCGCAACCAGCTCTGGGCTCTGATCCGGTCCTGGTTCTGGAAATATAGGGGACAAAAAATGAGTAGGGTTCCCCTGTATGTTCCAGAACCAGCACTGGACTTTTTCTAGCGGGGGGCTGATGCCACAGCCAGGGGAGCCCTTTCACCGGGCCCCCCAGCCGCAGCATCAACCCTGACCGCTAGTCAGCCCAGGCCGGGGATCCCTGGAGAGCTGGGGACCCACGGTGTGTGTGTCCTGTGTTTTTTTTAAACATTTTTTTACAGGTGAACTACAGGTACTAGTGGGCCCTTAATGCCCTGCATGCTGGTACTTGTGGTTCTCCAAGTACCAGCATGCGGGGCAGGCTTGCTGGGACTTGCAGTTCTACTTGTAAAGACAATGTTTGATATTCTTTATTTACACCACACCACACAATCAACCCGCCACCCACCGCCACCAGGGGTGGCGGGGATAGCCCCGGGCTATCAGCCTGGGCCTGGGGTGCCCTGGAGAGGGTGACCCCTTTATTGGGGGGGTCCCCAGCTCTCCAGGGATCCCCGGCCTGGGCTGACTAGCGGTCAGGGCTGATGCTGCGGCTGGGGGGCCCGGTGAAAGGGCTCCCCTGGCTGTGGCATCAGCCCCCCGCTAGAAAAAGTCCAGTGCTGGTTCTGGAACATACAGGGGAACCCTACTCATTTTTTTCCCCTGTATTTCCAGAACCAGGACCGGATCAGAGCCCAGAGCTGGTTGCGCAGAATACGGGGGACCCCTACGTCGTTTGTCCCCCGTATTTTGGCAACCAGCTCTGGTTCTGACTAGCCCGGTGCTGGTTGTGTTTAAGTACAGGGGACCCCTATGTCGTTTGTCCCCTGTATTTAAGCACACCCAGCACTGGGTCACTAATGCCCGGGGCTGGTTGCTCTTTTTTTGGGGGGGGGACGCCATTTTTTTCTCTTTTTACACAGGTTTTTTTTTTTTTATTTACCACAGCAGCACAGACGGGTCTCACGGACCCGTTAGTGCTCTGTGTCAATGACACAGATGCAAGTAGCACGGATCTCCTGGTCCGTGCGTGCATCTGTGTCATTGAAATACACAGCAGCACAGACGGGTCTCACTGACCCATCTGTGCTCTGTGTCACTGTCAATCACACAGATGCATGTAGCACGGATCTCACGAGTCCGTGCTACATGCAAATGAGCACCATAATGCTGATTGGCTGAGAGCCGTGACAGACGGCTCTGTCAGCCAATCAGCACTTTGCCCATTAAAGGCAAAGGCATTTTTTTTTAAATGGCCGCTCGAGGCAAAACCTCGAGATCCGACAGCAGATCTCGAGGTTTTGCCTCGGGAGAGGGATCCGGGGCAGACAGGGAGATCCGAGCTTGGGCTCGGATCGCCCCGGATCCCCGAAGTTCGGGTGGGTTCGGTTCTCAGGGAACCGAACCCGCTCATCCCTAATTTATACACAACAGAGGATGGGATGACGATATAGCCTTGGGTGATGGTATACTCTGGGGTGATCTATACATCATCATCTTCACACAATATTAATTTGTCCCCGCTGGAATCCACCATTACAGGTGCCTCTGTAATTTTTGCACGTAAGTGATGGTAAAGGTCTTTCTCGTAGAATTTGAAGTTAATTTTGATGGATATCATCTTTTCCACATTTTGGGGAAGTAGGCTCACGGCGATCACTGACAAGGTTCCCGGCTGTGCTGAAAACTCTTTCTGAGTGAGTACACACTGGAAGGTGGGTGGGCAGCTCAGGTAAAGCAAAGAATGTTAATGTTCTTCATGTTGCCCATAGCAAGTGGCAACATGAACACTTTTAATTTTTAGTTAGAAACTTAATATATCCACAAATTGCCTCTTTTTCCTGCCAGTAGTTATTTACATGTATCTATTTCTCTTTAGATCTGTTTCCCTTGCGAAGAGAAAACAATCTCTTCATCCCTTCTGGGATAAAAATACGCTCCCAGCAAGCAGGCATGGTGCTCAAGATATCCCAAAAAATATACAATGTAAGACTTAGGGCCTGATTCAGAGTTGGGAATAGAATGAGATATTTTTCTCAACTGTGAACCTGAACAAACCATATTGCTTGGCAAGGGGTGTAAATACATATTTTTTTTACATGTGGGGTAAATACTGGCTGCTATTACATGTAGCCCACAGATACTGCACAGATTTTTTATTACTCTACAATTAGTCAGTTTGGAAATACTCCTCCCAAATCTAAATCTCTCTGCACATTTTAAATCTGCCCCACCTGCAGTGCAGCATGGTTTCACCAAGATGATCAGTTGAGAGAGATATCTCACTCTATTCCAAAGTCTGAATTAGGCCCTTAAACCTTAAATCTGAAATATTGCATTTAATGCTCTGTTCTGCTTGTTCACATATCTGATCTGGTTAATTGGACAGTGGGAACAATGGCAGTTTGAAAGCCACTAACTAAAGATGCATACACATGGTACGATCTGTACCACCAATGACTTGAAAGATATCTTTCAAAGATATCTTTCAGTGAGTCTTCCTACCACATCTCTGAACAGGGAAAATTGATGATATCGTCCAAGTTGGCCTGCATGCATGGACAATGAAAGATATCTTCATCAACCATGCGGGAACGCGCATCGTTGGTCGATCATTCACTGCCTAAAAATTAACGATATGAATGATATATTGTTCAACAATATCATTATTGTGCATATCGTTCAGGAAATTCATCCCATGTGTATGCAGCATTACTCTGTTTTTTTTTAAATGACCCTGTACAAGTTGGGAAATGCCTTTACAGAAAGTGTGCAAAGAATTATTTAAGTCAATTGGTTCTGGAGAGCACTCTTCCTTGTCCCCTTCTGGGATGAAAATCCACTCCAAGCAGCAAAAGCAGGCACAGTATTCTCAAGAAAGACACAACATAAGGCCTTAAATCAGGGGTAGCCAACCTCAGTCCTCGATAGCTCACATTTTCCAGACAACCTAGCTGATGCGCAGGTGTATTTATTACTCACCAACACAATTAGAAAGATCCACAGGTGGAATTAATTATTATACTTGTGATTCTGTGAGGGAGACCTGGAAAACATGCACTGTTGGTAGCTCTCGAAGACCAGGGTTGACTACCCTTAACTTAAATCATAGATCTTACGCTTGAGGCCACTAACTAACTATGTTTTTTTTTATGTCCCTGTACAGGTTGGGAAATGCTTTTTCATGTGGAAATCACTACTAGAAGTCTTCCCGGTCCCCTTCTGGGATGAGAAAAATCAACTCCCAGCAGCAGCAGCCATGCTCAAGGATTCTTCTGTGGCAAGGACAGATGTGAATGTATCACATTTTTTTTGTAAATGCCCTCTCCTCTCCCCTTCTCCCTCATAATTTTTCTTTGAAATCACAAAACAAAATTAAATTTACTACCAATCAACCCTTCCTGTCCCTGACCTGCCTTCAACTACATACATACTCCAACTCCCTCAGGCCTCTGTTGAATAATAAAAGTGTTTCCGGATGTGTCATGTGTGAAGTTGAACTGACATGTGTTTGTGCCGCCACCTGCTGTCGCCTAGCTTAGTCAGCCAGCTAGCTTGGTCAAATTTTGGGCCTAAACTGGATGAAAACAATATAGTGAGCCTTGAGGTCGTCAAAATTGACTGAAAACAAGTTGAAATAAATGTTATTGAGGTTAATAATACTGTAAGAACAAAAAAGGCCCATTCTATGTGATTTTAGCGGTTTATGACTTTTTAGGAAAAAATCCAGATCCAAAACCAAAAAACAATACACAGAGGTGAGGTTTTGCAAAACCAAGCCAGATCCAAAACCAGGGGAGATCCAGATCCAAAACCAAAACACGGGGGTCAGAGCACATCTCTAGTCAAGTCTCAGTTATACCCATTATATCATAATCCTCTTCTGAAGTATTCTCTGTTTAAGGTACTGTTCTAAATGATCATGTGAAAACACTTCAATGTCCCGGTCAAACACGCAACATATGAAGACACTGAAATGCAACTTGTCATACTAAAGGCATATTTAATAATGAGTGATATTCCTGTTATCACTTGTTACTATTCTTAAATGGTGCTCCAACCAATCAGCTCCTAACTGTCATGTGTATGCAGGGCTGGCAACATAATTCTCAGGCCCGGTACACTGATGTCTCTGGGGGCCCCACCTTCTCACCACCACCCCTAATCCCGCACATCCCTCCCCTGCATGTGTGACATGTGAAGCATCAGAATATTAACTGAAAGATATGCTAGCCTTTAAATAAAGTAAGAATACACTATGACTTACCACACTGTCTCTGTGTCACGAACGATGCAGGCTGTAGTTCTTGTCTGCTGTCTCTTCCAAGGTCTTCTTGATGATAGTGCTCTGCTATCCACAGTACTCCTCATCTTCCTCAAATTCAGCCTCTTATCACATCCTCAGCCTAGAAGCCCCATCACCTATTGTCTCAGCCCCATCAACCTTCCTCTGCCCCTTCACCTTCCTCCACCCCTAGCCCCATCACCTTTCTTTGCCCCAGCCCCATCACCTTCCTCTGCCCCCATAATCTTCCTCTGCCCCTTCACCTTTCTCTGTCCCTAGCCCATGTCAACTTCTACCCCCAGCATCTTCATCTTCCTCTATCCCCAGCCCCCATCACATTTCACTGTCCCCAGCCCCCATCACCTTCTTCTGCCCCCAGCCCCATCACCTTCCTATGCCCCTTCATCTTTCTCTATCCCCAGCTCCCATCACCTCATGCTGCTGCCAGCCCCTATCAGCTTCCTATGCCCCTTCACCTTCTTCCATCTCCAGCACCCATTATCTTCCCCTGCCCCAGCCCCTATCACCTTCCTCTGCCCCTTCACCTTTCTCCATCCCCAGCCCATGTCAACTACTCCCAGCACCTTCCTCTGCCTTTTCATCCTCCTCTATCCCCAGGCCCCATCTCCCCCCACTGTCCCCAGACCCCATCACCTTCCTGTACCCCCAAGCCCATGACACCTTCCTCTGCCCCCAGTCCATGTAACCTTCCTATGCCCCTTCATCTTTCTCTATCCCTAGCTCCCATCACCTTCAGCTGCCCCAGCCCCTATCAGCTTTCTATGCCCCCTGTCCATATCAGCTTCCTATGCTTCCTTCACTTTCTTCCATCCCCAGCACCCATCATCTTCCCCTGAGCAAGCCCCTATTCCTCTACCATCCAGGGATCTATCCACTTCCATCACCTCAATGGTAATGTCTAAATTCCCTCCCCTTCCACACCACAACCTGGAGTCTGCCCGACTTGCAGCGACATGACCTATGACATCATGCCACCGTATTGCTCACCTAAAGGTCAGGCTCGCCCGGGCCAGAGCTGAGCCACCTGGAAAAGCCCAGCGCTGCCTGGGCCAGGCTATAGGGGACTTGGAGCTGGGACTGGGTGGCTGCTATGGGTCTCAGCAGCTGCAGCCCGCCAGCTAGAACAGATACCACCATCCACGGCCCCATCCGATCCTCGAGGGCCCCTCTGGACATGATATGGGTGTCCCCTTAGTCCCCCCTGTCGCCGGGCCTATGCGTGTATGAAGAATTACAGTTAGGACCAGATTTATTGGAGCAATGTTATGACTCACTAATTAATAAGTAATTACAGACTACCCTTGCAAGGGTGTGTGTTTCAAAAGAAGCAAATGCACAAATTGGCTGCACCAACTATCAATTCATCAGCCAGGGGCTGCACCAATTATCAATTCTTCAGTCAGGGGCTGCACCAATTATCAACTCTTCTTACTTCAGCCAGTGGCTGTGCCAACTATCAACTACAAAAAAAAAAAAATAGTTTTAGGGACTGCTAGTGACAGAGAAGACGTGAAGAGGCCTAGCAGCTTCCCATGTATTTGCAAATGCATGCAGCTAATATCTCTGATTTCTATTACCATTCATATGTTGTTGCTAGTACAATTCTGTACTGAGGAACAATAGGGGGTTAAAACCCCCCTCTATATTCTACTTGGTATGACCCCCTCCCTTTCATTCACCTGAAAAGTACTATCAGATTGATTGAGCAGCTGCCATTTTTTTTGTTTGTGGTTATGAGATGCATGAAGGAGCCAGCATTAGCAGGGCATGCTGGTTCTAGTAGTGCTAGTTGGAGTTCCCAGGGGTGACTCCCAGGTAAGCTGGCTCTCAATTTGGATGCATTTAGGTATGCGCCTTTATCATGAGGCCTTACATTTGCCAAAATATATGTGCTTTTATTATGAGGCTTTAATTGGTATATATTACATTTGGGCTGAGCGTTTAGGCATAGGGCCCCCCGAGGCTACTCTGGCTGGGCCTCATCAGAGCATCACCACTTAATACACATAGTTACTTTTCACATCACCTTTTATGTTTGTTTATTATTCATGTATTTTTTCACATATATTTTAACCTCTCATTCCACACTTATTGATTACTGGCACACATCTATACTTTACACTGCACTATCACTCTTTTTCCATTTTCGTGTGATGCCCTGGGGGGGTCCTGGGCAGGATGTTTTTTGGGGTGCACTGCGCCCCGGACCTGATCCTCTTAGTGTTAGGGACTGCTAGTGACAGAGAAGCCGTGAAGAGGCCTAGAGGCTTCCCATGTATTTGCAAATGCATACAACTGATATCTCTGATTTCTATTACCATATAGTGTTCATATGTTATTGCTAGTAAATTCAGTGTGCTGAGGAACAATAGCGGGTTGAAACCCCCCTCTCTTTTCTACCAACTATCAGTTCTTCAGCCAGTGGCTGCACCAATTATCAAGTATCAACTATTCTTACTTCAGCCAGTGACTGTGTTAACTATCAACTATCAATTCTTACTTCAGCCAGTGATTGTATCAATTATCAACTGTCAATTCTTCAATGATCAAGGGGTACCACAAACATCATCTTTGCACAGTCCTAAACTCTATTTGAGCCAGCTAGCTGGATGCAACTTTTTGGCCCTTAACTAGATGAAAAAAAAATCAATATTGTGAGCTGTGAGGTGGTCAAAATTGACTGAAAATGAGAGGAAATAAATCTTATTGAGGTTAATAAAACTGTAGGAACAAAATAAGGCCCATTTTATGTGATTTTAGTTGTTTTTATGATTTTTTTAAGAAAAAATCCAGATCCAAAAGCAAAACCACAAAACAAAACAAAAGAGGTGAGGTTTTGGCAAAACGAATCCAGATCCAAAATCAGGGGAGATCCAGATCAAAAACACGGGGGCCAGTGCACATCTCTATCACAAACAGAATCAGGATACTAATCACGCAATATAACATAGTCAAGATCTGGCATGTAGCGCAGGATAACTAGATAGTCAGCTTGGCTTGCAGAGCAGGATAACCAGATAGCAGGTTTGGCTGACAGTACAGGATAACAACTTTGGCTCGTAGTTCAGTATGACAAGATAACAGACTTGGATTACAGTGCAATATAGCAGGCTTGGCTTGCAGGGCAGGATAACATCTTGGCTTAGAACTCAATATGATAAGATAACAGACTTACAGTGCTGTGTGACAGGATAGCAGGCTGAGTCCACTTGCTGCATAAGCTAGAATCAGTCTCTAGTAACATGAACCAATGATCTGTCACTGAGTGCTCAGAGAAGCTAGGTAATAAGCAGGGTCACAGGTGCAGCTCGTTAGCCAATTATCTCCAGTTGCAGAAAGACAACACATGGAGTGCTAGGAGCACCAGCAGAAGTGATACTGCAGGAATCAAGACTGGAATAGCACCACCATGGGAGGAATAGTGGTGTTGCCACAAGCACCATTTAAGATTGGTAATGAGTGATAACAAGAGTATCACTCATTATTAAATATGACCCTAAGTATGGTAGTTTTAATAAGTGTTCTGCTCCGAATTGTAGTTTTGAGCCTCATGCTGCCCTGGGAACATTTTCCATTCCACAATCCTGTCTTTCATGAACTGGACTCTTACTGTAGGTTTGTTGCAACTAGGGATGAATGGGTTCGGTTCTCATAGAACCGAACCCACCCAAATTTAGGGGATCCGGGGTGATCCGAGCCAAGCTTGGATCTCCCTGCCTGCCCCGGATCCCTCACCCGAGGCAAAACCTTGCAATCCCACTGTCGGGTCGTGAGGTTTTGTATTGAGCGGATTTAATGCTGATTGGCTGAGAGCCATCTGTCACGGCTCTCAGCCAATCAGCATTAAGCCCATTTAATATGCACACAGGAAGCAAAAGAAGATGGCGCCCACCACCCCCCACTGCCTGACACCACCGGCACCGCCACTGGCAGCATCCAATGCTGCCGGCACCCTGGCACTGCTGCCCCACATACTGAGGACACCATCAGCGACCCCCATACTGCCAACACTGCCGGGAACTCCCACACTGAGGACATGCACTGAGGACACCTCTGGCACCCCCACTCTGCTGACACCGCCGGCACCCTGCATTGAGAACACCCCTGCACTGCCGACACAGTCAGCAAACCTGCACTGAGGACACCGCTGGCACCCCCGCACTGCCAACATCGCCGGTACCCTTCACTGAGGACACTGGGGGTGCTGGCAGTGTCATCAGTGAAGGGTACTGGCGATGTCGGCAGTGCGGGGGTGCCAGCAGTGTCTTTAGTGCAGGTTTGCTGGCTGTGTCAGCAGTGCAGGGGTAGCTGATGGTGTCCTCAGTACGTGGAATGGCAGTGCTGTGGTGCTGGCAGTGTCCTCAGTGAAGGGTACTTGTGATGTCGGCAGTGCGGGGGTGCCAGTGGTGTCTTTAGTGCAGGTTTGCTGGCTTTGTCGGCAGTACAGGGGTTGTTGATGGTGTCCTCAGTACGTGGAATGGCAAGCTTAGAGAGAGATAAAATTGGAGATAAATAGCACCAACCAATCAGCTGCTAAGTGTCATTTTTCAAACACAGCCTGTAAAGTGACAGTTAGGAGCTGCTTGGTTGGTGCTATTTATCTCCAATTTTATCTCTCTCTAAACCTTATTAAATCTCCTCCTAACTGCTTTGGGACTCATTTACATTTGGTTGTAAATAATTTTTATGACACACGTCTCAGATTTTAGTACACACCCACTTTACCAGCACGCTCCTAGGTGTTGCTTTCACAATCTCCATTAAAGACTTAAAGTAGGGAAGTATGGGTTCTATGGAGTCTCATTCAATATACAGTAGGTCATGAGTTGAGATACATTTCAGGTATAAAGGACTTTGAAGCATACTGTATTCAACTGTTTAATAGAGTCAGAAAGGTGAAATAGAAATTGAGTCAATGGCTTTGTACATACTGTACTTACACTGTCAGTATCAACAAAGTTTCCAAGCTCTATCTGCAAGCTCAAAATATAGTCTTCTTGTAGTTCAGTTTTAGGTCAAGTTCTATATATTTTGTTTCCCCAATGTATTTTGGCAAAAACATCGAAGTTTCTTTATTATCTGTCATATGTATCATTAAGTTGCTGAGAGGCTGAATGTTATTGTTGTTTTATAAACCTGCATGATGCATGCCAACTGTACTGAATTACCATTACTTTGTTTATGATTTTTTTTTCTGGCTTTTTGTGGGAAGATTTATATGAATCTTTGTTGTAGCAAATAAGTAAAATAAAACCTAAAGTACAGCAAGGGTTTCTGTTGATTGAAAGGGATCAATATACAAACAGCCAATCAGAGCAGCTTGCATCCGATTTTGATAGGCTAGTAAAACAGCTCTGACTGACATAAAAGGCTGCAACTGCTATATCTTTGAATACTCTATAAGCAATTAATTGAGTTTTTGCTCCCCACAGTTGAACTTAATCCAACTATATTTCAGAATCTCATATATTGTTAGTACATGTAAATGGAAATCAATATTCTTTGTCAAGTGCTCAGAGATATTTCCTTCTAATGTAACTATCACATGAATGACATCAAACAATGATGGTATTACTACATACAGCTCCATTCAAGATATGCTCTCTGTGCAAGTGTCATATATGCCTATATATATATGCAGCATATCCCCCAACTCTTAACACACAAATATTTAAAAAAAATCAGAAATGAGCAAATCTACAATTAGACGAAATGCTTTGGAAATGTTGCAGTATCCTCTTCCTCAATAAACTGTGGGCCTGATTCTGTAAGGATCGTAATTGCACTTAGGCAGCTTTGCAGTTGCAATCCTTGCAGATATGATAATGCACAGGAGGCATCACGCTCCCTGTGCATTACTTAACCGAGCTTAGTTGTTCAACGCAGCATCAGTTAATCTGCGTACCATCGGCAGGCTGCGCTGACCCATAGGGTCCCACAGCCGGCCACCGCAGTTTAGAGGAAGAGGCCAGGAAATCTCCATCACCCGACGGAGATCCTGGCCTCTTCCCTCCCCCCCAATGATGGCAACACGCCTCCGTTTTAGGTAAAGGAGGCTGTTGCCGCCCCTCCCCGCCCCCAACCGACAGCAGACTGTCAATCACTGACAGTCTGCTGCTAGTTTGCAAGTGGACTCGCAGACCCATTCTGCACATGTACAGAAAGGGTCATGCGCCTGCACAGATTCCCAAACATCAGCAATCTGCATTCAGCAGTACACTAGCGCGCACTGCTGAATCAGGCCCGGTGTATGAATTCAGATACCTGTTCCCTTTCAATTTGGGCTGGTGCACTGTTTGAGACAACTATATTCTGAGGGACAGATAAGCCTTTTGTTTATTTTCTCTATGTATTCTTTATTTGCTACACTTTGCAATTTAAATTAGAGATGTGCGAGGACTTCTGTGTTTTGGTTTTGGTTTTAGCCAAACCACCCTCAAATGTTTTGCTTTTGTATTTCTTAAAATTTAGAAAAACAGCTAAAATCATGTAACTTGTACCTCTTTTTGTTCCTATAATATTATTAATATCAATAACATTCATTTACAGGCAATTTTGACAACCTCACAGCACCTGAAATCATGAGGGAGGGACTTAAATGCAATCCAAAAATTGTTTTCAAATTTGATTTCTGAACTTGGCGAGAATACCCGAGTCAGGACTCAATGTTCAGGTGTGTCTGAATTTCAGCAAAACCCGAATCGCTCATCTCTACTTTAAATATGATTTGCCACTCTTGCACCTAAGCGCTATAAAACCCTTTTTGTATGCCAGTGTCACTCCTCACACCCTACTCCTTGTTATTTGACCTACTATACTATTATGGTTCCTTCTGGGTTTGTTCCTGAAATCCATTATGATGGTGAGAGACATCCTTCATTGGACACCAGGAATCCAGTCACCATCTTTCCTAAGACATATTTGATCCTGGTGAAGAAATCCAAAAACATAGAGATAAGCTGAATCACTCATTTCTTTCTGGTATGCTTATATTTATTTACATTAAGGAATGACTGTATCCACTAGTTGATGCATATAGGGAGGAATGGAGATGTTAGGAGGCAACAGAGTGTTTATTGTATGTTGTAGGGTGAAATTATAAGGTACTACTAGTTTCCCTCCAGCAAACTGCTAAAATAACAGCAAAAAGGCTTGAATACTATATGATAATAGAAATCCAGATGATAATTCAAATCCTATTATTATGTAGCTTTAGGGTTGCAGGTATAGGGGAGCCTTGACGCGGCCCGGCTCTTAACTATATATTTGCAAATATATACAACAAAGACTTCTATTGGATTTCTATTATCATGTAGTATTCAAGCCTTTTTGCTGGTTTTTTTTTGCAGTGTGCTGGAGGGAACATTTTTTCTTTTTTACTGTAGTCCAGAGTAAACCCCTACCTTTACAAGCACCTGTGAAAAACCATTACGCTGATGTGAGCAAAAACTAGAGCAGGGAATCCCAACCTCGGTCCTCAAGGCACACTTATAGTCCTGGTTTTAGTGATATCCATGCTTGAGCACAGATGGTTAAATCAAAATAACTGAGGTGCTAATTATGTCACCTGTGCTCAGGTATGGACCTGAACTGTTAGTGTGCCTTGAGGACCGTGGTTGGGAACCCCTGCACTAGAGCCTTTGTCCCTGGTTAAAGGTGTGTGCATGTGTGTGTGTATGTGTGTGTGTGGTGTTAAATGAGGGTGGTATGGGGAATGTAGGAGAAGGTGGGTAGTGTTTGGGGTCTGTCATGAGCAGATTGCATGTTGATTTTGTTGGTGGAGATAGACAGATAAGTAAGTTCATGCCATAGTGAAAGGGGTCTGGTGTGCACAGTTTCAAACTTCACCCTTCTCACTTTATGCTGCTCTAGAGGCCATTATGTTGAATTGGGGGTTTCTCCAAAGCGACCCTTGATTGATAGGCAAACTTTAATCAGTCACTTTGACTAGTTGCCACCATTCTTCCTATTATTAATACAAATAAATATACCGTACTGGTTTTG
Organism: Taudactylus pleione; assembly: GCA_031769625.1. Lineage (NCBI taxonomy): Eukaryota > Metazoa > Chordata > Amphibia > Anura > Myobatrachidae > Taudactylus > Taudactylus pleione. The sequence continues at coordinate 4,473,911 of JAUIMM010000126.1, read as the reverse complement.
GTAACAAACTTTATGGGGTCTTTTGTACAGACCTTTTGTCAAGTACAAAAGGTCTGTTGTGTTTAGGCTGAGGTTTCCTACATCAATCTCTGACGGATGGAAGACCCGTTCATTACTCCTGCAGCCTGTACAGATTCAGGTGGAGGCACTGCCATAATTAAACAGGAGAAACAGTAAGAAGAATATTTCAATGTGGGCACCACTTCTACGTGGACCTATCCATAAGCATGTATGACAGGTAGTGCCAGACTGGCCATCGGGCACTTCTGGCAAATGCCAGTAGGGCCGATGGCCTCAGGGCCAGCTCAAGGAGGGTGTGGAAATGTCCCCGCCCTCCACCTCACGCCATCGGATACAGGTTTTGCGCTAAGGGGGAGGGAATGGCCGCCACGACCCCCTTCGCAGTGCCTGCATTTAAGGCACGCACACAGGTTGGACTTCCAGGGCTGAACTACAGCCCCAGTCAGTCCCTGATGACAGGGGTATTACATTGTCTTTTATGCTTTAGTATATCTGTTATTCACTAGACTAAGGTATTATTTTTTTTTGTTTTAATATTGGCACTGACTCATTAGTCAATGTTGATTGATGCTCCCATTAACTTCAGTTAGATCTCCACAGGTGCACTATGCATTTAATTGCAGCAATATTTTTACAGGTGCACAATGTTTAGCAGCTGCACAAAATACAGAAATCTAGTGAATTGAAAAATCCTTTGAAAACTTTGTACATATTGACATTAATGAGAAAACCTCTGACAATTCACCTGAGTTTTAATACTGATTTGATTAATAGTCCCTTTTTACACATTTAACATTGCACAGTATGTTACAGATCATTTCCATTTGTTGGTCATCCAATCACTTCATCTGTAACTTGAAAAAAAATCAATTCACGCTGAACCATTTTCTTCCCATTACTTTCCCACACTTTGCAAAAATAAACACAGACTCTATGTGAGATTTAGATTTTTCATGTTCAGGCAACCTCTAATTTGCATGTTTCCAGTCACAAGATCCAGAACTAGATAATTTACTCTTCTCAGCTGCAGCAAGTTTACATATGTATCAGTAGACTTTGCCAGTTGTTGGAGTGAAGCAGGATCAGGAATGATTGTTTCATTATTCAGCGGCTGCTGATCAAACAAATTCTATGAAGAGTTTTGCAGTAGGTGGTTCCCATTTGTTCTTGGGGTGTTGATGATTTTTCAAGAATTTTATCATCACAGCTTTGTAATTCAGCAGATTCTAGCCATAAGACAATATTGTTGTCAAATCCAGGAATTTGGCATCAAGTTTCATCCCTGCATTTACTTCCATCATTAATTCACTTCTATTTTTAACAAATTCTTCATTACTGTGGTGAGAATCAGGGATTGGGCATTCTATAAATAAAGGTTAAGCCTGCTCAATGTCCATTCTCATAGTGCCACCTGGGGAGTGTTATTCCAATGTGGTCTGTATTGCTGTTAAAATCTGTGGATTTATTCTGGACCTTGGACGCTGTCCTACCTATTAGCATTGATACCTGGGACCTTATTCAGAGTAACTCACCAGGCACAATGTGTGATTTTTAGCCCCAGTCTCCTCACAACTACTATGTGAAAACGAAGTAGTTGCTCTCTCACTTTCAGAAAAATTATTTTTATAAAAAGCGCTGTAAAAATGACTAGCACCCCCCCCCATAAATAATAGTATATTATATATGAGAATACAGATATTCTTATTCAAATCACCAGAAACCCCCAACCCTAATAATACTAGTATATTATACAACATTAATATGTATTTCTCAGAGTGCACTGGAGGATCACCAGAACCCTCCTAATAATACCAATAGTTGTGAATAGTATGTATAACTAAAATAAATGACCCCTACCCCAATAACAGTATATAAGAGCATATAAGACCACCTACATATATATTAGTGCACTGGGTGATTGCCTAAACCAGGGGTAGCCAACCTCGGTTCCCGAGAGCTACTAACAGTTCACATTTTCCAGATCACCTAGCTGGTGCACAGGTATATTCATTACTCAGCACCACATTTGAAAGGATCCACAGGTGAAGATAATTATTTCACTTGTGATTCTGTGAGGAGACCTGGAAAATATGCACTGTTGGTAGCTCACGAGGACCAGGGTTAGCTACCCCTGGCCTAAACAAACCCTCCTTTCCGTTTCTCTCACAGTCAACATACAAAGTACTAACCTGGAACTTAATGTTTCCTGTCTTCTTTGTTCCTTTCGTGCAAAGGCTCCTCCTGAGACTTCTATGCATACTGGTGACCTACCATCGTTGCTCAAATTCTTTATGTCTTAAGCTCATGATGTCATCAGCATCTTCCCCAGATAAGGAAACCCACCCATTCAATGTTGCCTGACTATTACAAGTTCTCCTTGTGCTGTGTTTCATTCCTCTCTCTCATGCCTTTATCCATGTTCTGTGTTAACCTCACTCTCAGATCTTGTTTCCATTGCCAACAACTCCAGTCCACCATGTACCAAATTGTGTTCCTGATCTACAACCACATCTCTTGGAATAACCCTTATCTACCATTGTCTCAGGACTAATTAGTGTGCACCAAACATAGCATTACATTTGACCACCTCCTGAAACACTCCTTGTCTCTCAATCTGAGGCAGGACTGATTACTGTGCTCTGAACATAGCACAGCATTTGACTATGCTACCTGGAGTAATTCTTGTCTACATGCGTATCAGTAGCATTAGAAATTCTAGTAAACATGCTAGAAAGCATATATCAGGGGTAGCCAACCCTGGTTCTCGAGAGCTACCAACAGTGCATGTTTTCCAGGTCTCTTCACAGTGAAATAATTAGCTCCACCTGTGGAACTTTTCAAATGTGTTAGTGAGTAATGACTACACCTGTGCACCAGCTAGATGGTCTGGAAAACGGGACCTGTTATTAGCTCTCGAGGACCAAGGTTGGCTTCCCCTGGCATATATCATTTAAAATCACTTAATGTGAGGACTAAAGCAGATGTTTTCATGTACTGTAATAAAAAATGTGGAACATTATTTTTATTGTTTATATGTCATGCATATACATCATGTTAGATTTTTGGTGTTTTATATATAGTGCTTTATATAAAACTTTCTCTAGAATTTTTAATGTAATATATCTTTTAAACATCTTCACAAGATTTGAGATGGAGTATTCTTTCTTAATATTGTATTTCTGTAACTACATTAAAAATAAACTCACTCAATGTGACAGATTTAGGTAATAGTAACAATTGTTGCAGACATTTTAGATTTCACCATTTAATATATTACCAGAGTACCCTGGGACTACTTGTATTTGCTCTGCATATTTTCCACTTGAGTAATGCACATTATGAGAATCACATTAAAATGACTCATTTTTGTATATCTTCTAGACCACATCCTTCTATATTATTTATGTAGTATTGTTGACTATCAATTATAAATGCTACCATGTTTGAAAAGTGATTTGTACGGGTTGCTTAAAATGCAATAGGAATTAATTTATTACGCAACTATAATAACTCTTGGTTTTTCCCCTTATAGCGCATCTATCACCTATAACGTTGAGGAAACCATATTGTGTAATGAGCCAATGTTGATGAGAATGCTGCCTATCAACAGAAATAGTGACATTGCGGAGACTTTAAAGATGGAACCTATAAACTCTCTGGGAACCAATGACATCACAATGGTGAGCTTCAAAAGCCTTGTGTAGAAAAGTTGAAAGCGTCATGGAATAGTTAACACTCATGGGGACATTGAACCTATTTCTGTTAGCAATGTGCCAGACAGTGGGATGAATGAGGGATTTATTACAGTAGGTCTACACTTATGATATGATTAAAGAAAAAGAGAGAAATGTGTTTGTCCTTTTAGTTATGACCTGTTTAATCATCAATATTAATTTTGTAGCCTTTATGCTTCAAAAGCATTGTTCTTTTCAAATAAATCAGAGGAATATAGAGATTCTTTAATTTTATGGTTTAAATTAAACAGAAAAGAAAAAAAATGTATAGGATTTTGGTATTTCCTTCAGCTACAGCACAGTGGAGAACCCCCAGATTATGTACAATTTTAAACAGAATAAAACAACCAGATTTATGTATTGCCTACATCCTCATATTATATTTTTATTAGAATGCACAAAACTAATTAAACTGAGGACTAGTTACCAGATTTAGTAACATATTCATCAATATGAATTTAAGGTGCCCCAATGCTTTGGTATCCGACTTACCAAGCATTGCAACGTCGGGTACTATATTATCAACTGTGTTCCAGTGCAGGGACAGCTGCTCCAAAAAGCAGCCATCCTGTGATCCCTACAACTGCCACTAATAATTAATAGCAGAACTTTACACCGCAGTATTCGTTAGTGTGCATGCCTGACAGAATGCCAAAAAGTACTGTTTTGGGAAAGTTGCATAAGCAGATGAAAGTGATCTGACAACTGGAGTATATACTTTGCACACTATATTCAGGGCTATTTTTCCAGAAAAAGAGGTTCAGGAACTGTGGGTGGAGCTGTAGAAAAATAATTATATTTTATATAAATGTATAAATATATATATTACATTTTATACAGTATATACATAGTATTTAGAAAAGAAGAAACTCAAAAGGAACTTTGAACTAAAACCAATCTTGTGTAAACAACATTTTGACCCAGGACATCACGTCATAGTTAATAAAAGGTTCAGGAACTGAATTACTGCTTGTTCCTGGTGAAAAACAGCATATATATATATATATATATATATATATATATATATATATATATATATTATATATATATATATATATATTATATATATAAAAGCAGTTTTTATTATGGCAATTTGCATATACTCCAGAATGTCATGGAGAGTGATCAGATAAGTGGCGATAAGAACCGAGTAAATCCAAGTAAAACCGAGCCTGCACATCCCTAACATATATATATATATATATATATATATATATACAGTATATATATTTATATACATATACAGTATGTATATACTTATATATATATATAGAGAGAGAGAGAGAGAGAGAGGAGAGATGAGAGATGGATCGTCATGAAGCATGTAGTGATGTAATGATAAGACTAGAAATTATCTAAAATTAGTGCAAGTTTGAATTTATCTTATTTGCTATGCAAAACACGTGACACCTGGATACCAATAAGGTTTACTTTTAAGATCTGAACTTAACCGAGCCAAAATCGAACTGCTCATTTCTCATTTCTAGATAAGACAATTCTAAGATCAGGAGCAGTAAATTTCCTGCATCCGACTCGGTCTCAGCTTTTGGAATCACTAGGTGACATTACTGCTTCTTATGTCATGTACCATTACATTCCTTTTAGATTCTAAGATATTTGTGATTTGTAATGCTCAAGCAGTTAGTCTCAATTCACGGACCTTGGAAGGAGGGGTTATGCCAAAAAGTGGACATACAGTATATGAGTATAATGGGAATTTAGTACTATACATTACACAAGAACAAGGTCTTTATTGTACATAAGATACCAAAAAGGGATCTCTATTATATACTAGTCACTGGAAGTTAATTTCAGAAAGTAGAGATGAGCAGGTCTGGTTCTCTGAGAACCGAACATCCCGATTCCAAGCCGGATCCGAGTTAGGCTCGGGTTTTTCCACCTGACTCAGATCTGAAAACAAGGCAAAACGTCAATCAGGGCTGCTCTTCCCCAGTGAAAAAAAAAATAAAAGTGTTTTTGTGTGTGTGTGTGTGTGTGTGTGTGTGTGTGTGTGTGTGCGTTAGCAACTTAGCTGCGCTGTTATTGTTTAGGGACACTGCCAGCCAGACCGCAGTTTATCATTCACGTATTTGTGACTGCACTGCAGGTGGTCTGTCTGCACTCGGCAGGGGTGCTTTGTTGTCCATAAAGAAAGGGTGCTGTCTGTGTTGTTCATCTTGGGACTGCTGTCTCATTCAAGGATGCTCTTCCCCAGTGTAAAAAAAAATTAAAGTGCTGTTTTGTGTGTGTGTGCATTAGCAACTTAGCTGCGCTATTATTGTTTTTTTACACTGCAGGCCAGACCGTAGTTTTCCGTCCACGTATTGTGACACTATAAGTCATAGTGCAGTGTGTTACTGTTATTCATAAAAAATATTTTTACACAGTAAGTAGTAGCGCAGCGTTTTACTCATAAAAAAATCTTGTGACGCTGTAAAGTGGTAGCGCAATCTAATATTCAACTTTTCACTTCTTTCATCAATCGTGAATAAATTATTAGTCTACACGCCGACTAAAAGACCACAACAAAGTGCTAAATAACATGTGTCATATATAAAACATAATGACATCACTGTAAGTGGTAGCGCAGTGTGTTATTCTTAGCATAAATAATCTTGTGACACTAAGTGGCAGCGCAGTGTGTTATTCTTTTCATATTCATAAAAAAATCTTGTGACACTAAGGCTCTTATTCAGTATGTTTCGCACCAGCGATACTTTCGCCTGGTGGACTTTTCGCCTACATCAAGTGTTTTGGGTGTGGAAACTTTTCACATGCGTCCCCGCGATTCCCCATATTCAATATGAAAGTATGTGAAAACGGCACACAGCGATACTTGAACAGCCAGAAAGTCCTCTCAAAAATGGGGTAATCAGCCTGGCACTCCCCAAAAGATGCACTGACATGGGGGATCACTACGAATTGGCCTGCTGAAGGTATTGGGTGTTTTTAAATGGTCTCAATAGGCGCTGTTTTGCAGATTTGCAAAAGTGGTGAAGAATAGCATTTTGTTTTATTTTCTGGAGAAAATAACTAGTCGCTGCAAATTTTGGGTACCTGAAAATGGGGGGTAGCATATTTTAAAGTTGCTAAAGTATCGTTTAAAAATATGTCAAAAATCCACCTGCCGCACACACCTGCAATCAAAAAAACACCTGGGGCATACTTGGGGACCCCCTGGAGACTATTTCGCTAGTTTTGAATTTTGTCCCCCAACTTTTTTTTTTTGCCCCAAAATGAAAGTAATTTTATGGGGTATTCTTAAGTCTTTTTTTAGATTTTTTTGATGCAGTTTACCTTTGTGGGACTGTCTGAAGGCTGCATGGGGTTCCCGCAACGTTGCACCCCAAAACTCCAATTCGGCACTTTTTTCTGCCTGCATTCATAAGCGAAACTTTTTCGCCTATTACATTGCATTGACTTTCTGCCTAGGCAAAAAGTCTTTGAAATTGAATACGCCAATACTTTACCGCCTGGTGAAATGACGTCATCGGCGAATCTTTTTTGCCCATCTCGGCTTTTCGCTCCAAATTGAATACAGGCCTATGTGGTAGCACAGTGTGATATTCTTATTCAGAAATAATCTTGTGACACTAAGTGGCAGCGCAGTGTGTTATTATTATCTTATTCATAAAAACCTTGTGACACTGTAAGTGGTAGCGCAGTGTGTTATTCTTTTCTTATTCATAAATAATCTTGTGATACTAACTGGCAGCGCAGTGTGTTATTCTTTTCTTATTCATAAATAATCTTGTGACACTAAGTGGTATCGCAGTGTGTTATTCTTTTCTTATTCAGAAATAATCTTGTGATACTAACTGGCAGCACAGTGTGTTATTCTTTTCTTGTGACACTGTAGGTCATTGATACAACAGTGTAAAATTTAAAATTGCCACAAATTGACATGTGTGCTGTACTTCATTCGTGTTTGTTAATATGGAGAATGATCAGTTTAGAGAAGAGTAGGAACCACATGCTAGTGCTGGAGCTGCTGCCAGTGCCACCAGTCATAACGATACTAGACCATCTACATCATCTACTAAAGCCGATGCCCAATGGCATACAGGGCTTAAATCAGGGCATCTAAAATCAAGAACCAATCTTTTACAGTGGTAAAAAAAAACATCAAAGGGAAAGTTAGCTGCAGAAAGACATGAATTGGCAATATGCCTTTCACCACATGAAGTGACAAGGGAAAGGTTAAGGCCTTTATTTATGACTGGTGGTTCTGCCTCTTATGATGATGTAAGCACAAGTGAACATGCTGACATACAGTAGAAATCGAGGATGCTTCTGTGGAAGTGCACCAGGATGAGCAGGATATTTGTGTAGCTGATAAGGAAGTTGTTGATGAGGATGTTGTTTGTTTAAATCAGGCATCAGTGGAAGAAACAGGTATTGCCCATGATAAGGAATATCTCATTGTCATGCCTGGGCACAAGACATAGAAATACACTTCTTATGTGTGGAATTATTTCTACCCAAATCCGAACAACTATTGTCAAGTCATCTGTACCATTTGTAAAGCCAGAATAAGTAGAGGTAGAAACCTTCATCATCTAGGAATCTCCTCCCTGTTACATCATCTGCAGCGCATCCATCTAAAAAGTTTTTGTGTTTTGTGTTGACTCATCTGCTTCACCAGTGGATCTTTTGGGAAAGTTTAGTTTTTTCTCGGCAGATGCACTTGCTGGAGAAACAGAAGGAGAAGCCATCGCTACATCACATGCCACTTGAGTTAACAATTTGCTTACCAACAGCTCTTTGCATCTCTTCAGATCTGTGTCTGTTGGGAAGACAGACACAACATATGACTTAAACCTTATATCTTAAATCTTGCGGTTGTTCTGTTGATCTTGTCCACATATCTGTCGTTAAGTGGACAGTGGGCACAATGGCATTTCGGAGGACATTAATAAGGTCTCTTTAAATGTCCTTGTACAGACTGGGAATTCCAATTCTAGAGAAGTATAATCTAGAATGGATATGGTAGCGGGGACACGACCTCAATTAACTGTCTAAAACCCACTGCATTAATGGTGGATGCTGGACACACATCTAATACCAGCATAGCTGTTATGGCGCCAGTAATCTGCTGTGCAACTGGGTGTCTGCTGTCATACTTGTTCCCCATTGAAAAGGATTGTTTGACAGTCAATTGTTTTGCTAAACTACTAAAAGTAGTCTTCTGCCTGGTCCCCTTCTGGGATGAAGATCCACTCACAGCAGCAGCAATAGGCATAGCACTCAAAGATGCTTCTGAGGAATCAGGGATAGGAGAGGAGTCAGTCATTCTTATGAAATAGGATGCAGGACTACTTCTGATCTCGAATGAAGATGTTGATGATGATGCAGGTGTTGGTGGTGGAGATTGCAGGCACTTGGATCTAACAGAGAGAAGGGAGCAGCTAGGTGACACTGGACTGATTGTTAAATTTTTTTTAGCCAAAGTTTCAGAATTTGAAAAACACTTTTCAATTTGATGAATGCATTGCAAGTGAGGTAACAGTGAGGAGGACCCAAGGTTGTTAAGGTCCTTACCTCTACTCAGTGGGTTTTTTTGTCGTTTGCCCCGGCATGACAGCAATCGGCTTTTTTCTACCATGGGCAACAACTGTTGCCTGAACAACATCTTCGGCATCAACAGTCTCATAATCATCAACATCCTCATCATTCTTGTTAGCGCCAACTACAGAAATATCCTCCTCATCCTCCAGGTGCAATTCCACAGAAGCAACATCGATTTCTACGTCAGCATGTTGACTTGCACTGCTCATCCCCACATTTGCAGATGGCACACAAATTGTGGAAGGAGGATCCTCTTCAAGTACAGTATTAGAAAGGTCAGGCTCACACATGGCAACCGTGGACACACTTGTGGCCTCATTCAGAGGCGTCCAGAGGATGCAAGCGGTCGCTCAGAAACTGGGTGGCCGCTTGCATCCTGACTGCCCACCTCTGTTTCGGTCATTAGGCTGTGGGTTTACACCCACAGCTCTAATGACTGCTAGGGTGATGGTCGCGATGGTCAGAGACCATCGCGACCATCGGGGCTTGCGACGAGACCCTAGGGTAGGGTCTCACTTGTCGTAAGCCCCGGAGAGCTTCTGGCTCTGTCAGAGCTGGAAGCTCTCCACTGATATCACTAGAGATGTCAGTGGGGCCTCCCCCAAATGGAAGGCATTCCCATGGGAATGCCTCCGTTTGGGCTACCACCCCCCTGGCCCGCCTTCCAAAAGGGGCGAGCTGTCAATCAACATCGACAGCTCGCCCCCTTTGGAAAGAGACCCGCTATGACCGGCGCTGTCGGTCGTAGCGGGTCTCACGCATGCGCACGAAGGAGCCGGCTCCCTCATGCGCATGCGCACTTGACAAACATCGAGGCGCTGTGCGGTGCGTTTTTCACTTACAGTGTCACAATATTTTTTATGAATACACTGCATTTTCCACTTACAGTATTATAATATTTTTTATGAATACAGTGCCTTTCCACTAACAGTGTCAATATTTTTGTACGAATACACTGCGTTTCCACTAAGTGTCAATATTTTTTTATGAATACACTGCATTTCCACTTACAGTGTGATAATATTTTTTAAGAATACGCTGCATTTTCCACTTACAGTGTCACAATATTTTTTACGAATACACTGCGTTTTCCACTTACAGTGTGACAATATTTTTTATGAATACACTGCGTTTTCCACTTAATGTCACAATATTTATTATACAATGCAGTACCACTTACAGTGTCACAAACAATATGTGTATGAATATTGCACTGTGGTCTGACAAGCAGCATCATAGTAAAAAAAATAATAATATAGTACACTGGGGTACAGCACAAAAATATATATATAATTTTTTTATGAATTATATTATTATTAGCTTTTATTTTTTTATACACTGGGCACCATTGGATGGACAGAGTATCCTTGGATGGATACAGCAGCCCCTGCCCCTGGATGGACACAGAAACCCCTGCCCTGGATGGACACAGCAGCCCCTGGATGGACACAGCAGCCCCTGCCCTAGATGGACACAACAACTCCTGAATGGACACAGCAGCCCCTGGTTGGACACAGAAGCCCCTGGATGGAAAAAGAAGCCCCTGCACTAGATGGACACAATAATCACTGGATGGACACAACAGCCCCTGGATGGACAGCAGCCCCTGCCCTAGATGGACACAACAACCCCTAGATGGACACAACAACCCCTGGATGGACACAGCAGCCCCTGGATGGACACAGAAGCCCCTACCTTTGGTGGATACAGCAACCCCTGGATGGACACAGCAGACCTTGGATGGACACAGCAGCCCCTGCCCTTGATGGACACAACAGCCCCTGGATGGACACAGCAGCCCCTCTTGGATGAAGCACAGCCCTGACAGCTCAGGACTCAGCAAGCAAATGTGGGGAGGAACTTTTATACAATCCAAAACCCACGAGAATCCAACAGCGGGATCATGACATTTTGACATGCTCCATGTCAGGCGGGAAAACCCGTGCCAGACTCGGTTCTTGACTCAGAACTGAAAGTCCGGGTGGGTCCGGTTCTCAGGGGACCGGATCTGCTCATCTTTAGTATCTACTGTATATGAAATTTAGAGCATACATTGAACATGATTTTTCACTTTTAGAAAAGTTTGCCAGAGTTGTATACTTCCATTTAAGATTTGTATAATTCATGTGAAATAATATTCTTTCATGCTCCTGCTTCCATCATAACCTTTTGCTGCAGATATTGTTTTTGTAATCTAGAATTATATGCCATATATAATTTTACAACAAGAATAGGTTTCTAATAGCATGCATATTTAGTGTTGTGTAACTTTGTTACAACCCATCAGGTTTACACACTGGTTTATCTGGTGAAACAGGTGATTGGTGGCATCATGTCTTTACACACTGGTTTATCTGGTGACAGGTGGCATCTGGTCTTTAAATGCACTTCACCTATATAAAAGAGCACACCTTAGTATTATCCACAATAATTCCTTCCCAAAACAAGTTCTCACTTGAATATATTTGTTTCATAATATTTGTATTGAAATGTGTGTTACATAACTACTTAATGGACGGCTGTATCTACTGTGATGCACTTATGAGGTCAGTACCTAGAGTAATAAAAGCATTGTATTACTTTGCAATAATAAATCACAGTTGTTTTATCATAAAGGATGGTGAATGAAACATTATCTCCACTTTCATAGAATGGCTTCTTCAAGCCACTTACTATTGGTAGGATGATCTCACGGCAGAGCTCTGACTTGGTGAACACAGGACAAATGCTTCATATTTTTCCTATAACGTCTCTTGGAATGTTAAAAAAAATTGTAAATAGTAAAAAAGTAATCATTATATCATAATTAGTAAGCAAATATTTGCATACACTACTTTTCAGAAGAAATTTAGACATAGCAAATGTCACTATTAGCTGAAGCAGAGCCATCATAAGGGCGGTGCTGGGATACTTATGTACATGGTCCAGCCCCAGAGTTGGGCCAGCCAGTGCTGATGATCCTGGCTGGGAACAGTTTCTTTTTTACAGACAGACTACAGTATCATTGGGATCAAATTCTCCTCATGGTATGTGTCCCCACTGCCAGCAATCCTCTTCCTTACTCCTCTTTCTTTGCTTCAATTGGGCAGTCCAATGAAACAGTTATAAATACATTCTGAAGATCCTAATACCCTTCCCTATGTGTGCTCCTGCCCACATCCCCTCTCGTGTCTCTGTCCCCATTCATATGTGTACCTCTGACCTCACATCTGTGTCTTGGCATCCTTTCTCATCTGACTCTAAACCTCCTTCCCCATCTGTGCCTCTGTCCCCTTCATATGTATGAATCTACCCCCCTTACTCATCTGTGCCTCTGCCTTACTTATCCATTTATGCCCCTGCTCTCTTCCTCATCTGAGCCTCTACAAGTCCTATGTGTGCGTCTGCTGCACCCCTCTCATCTGTGCTTCTGCCTCCCTTTCCCCATGTGTGCCTCTGCTCTACCCACCAACCATCTATTCCCCGACACCCTTCCCTATCTGTGCAGCTGCCCCCTTCTCAATCTCTGCCCTTGCCTTTTTTCTCATCTTTGCCGCTTTCCCCTTCTTTAGATGTGTCCTTTACCCTTTCCCCATCTGTGCCCAGGGGCGTAGAGAGCGCCACCGGGCCCCAGTAAAGGGGGGGCGTAGCCTAATTTTGGGAGGCGTGGCCATGCCCCCTCAGAAAAACAAAACATACTTTTGCAGCACCGTATAGCGGCACTTCGTGCCGAGGAGGGGGCGCTGTGAGCCCCTCAGCCCGGCGCAAAGCAAGGGGGGCATGATCAGTGTGATTGCTCACCCCCTCAGGCATAGGAGACTGCTGTGGCCATGAGCAATCTCCCACTGCATCCCAGCACACGCTGTGTGCTGGCTGCTGCGAGGGAGGGAGGAGGGAGGAAGGGAGGGGGGGCAGTGCCGGAGGAGGGACCCCGCCAGGCCCCTCTGGAAGCCTGGGCTCAGGTAAATTGTACCCACTCCCCCCTCTTGGTGCCTCTGTCTGTGCCCTTGCCCCCCCTCCTATGTGTACCTCTGCTCCACCCAACCTTACTCCATTCATCATCTGTGCACCTGGCCCCTTCCCCATCTGTGTCCCTGTTCGCTTTCCCATCTGTTACCTCACCCCTTTCATCATCTGTGTTTATGCCACAGAACTATATGTGCCCTTGCTCTATTCCCCATCTGTGTGTTTTCCCCATATGTGCCACTACCTCCTTTCTTATCAGAAGTTTCATGGACGAACGGAGCAAATGCTGTGTCCAAGACCACATTACCGAACCTAAGGATGGCAGGCAAGCACAATTTTCCTTTAATAAATCCCTAAGACTTTTTCTCAAGTTCATTGCACTGCTATTGCTGTGTTAGGATCTGCAGTTAGCAGATCCTATTGCTTGGACTTCCAGCCTTTGTTGCTACTGAGGCACTGCACTAATTGCTGCCCCTGTGCAGTGTCAAGTGCACTAATTTATTCTCCTCTCTGGACACAGCCCAGATGCACAGTAATCTGTCATTAAGGGAAAGTTGCTTGGATTGGATTCTGTCTCTATTAAATTCCACCCAGCCCAGCAATCCATGCCGGTCATAGAAGTTTGTTCATACTTCCGGTTCCTGTCTCCTGCACAGGGCCAGATTAACAATGGGGCGGATGAAGCTCCAGCTCCAGGTCTCCACATAAAAATAGACCCATTGTCATGACAACATGATGTTGACTGGCAATCTGCTGTCCACAAGGTCAGCCATAAATCATAAGTAGTAAAATTGTATTTCTATTTACCTCACAAAATGAAGCATTTTTTTTCTTTTACATATTAGGGAGACATTTGGGCTGAGAGTATAGGGGTGTACACGCCCACATGGCACTGGCCACACCCACACAGCACTGGTCACACCTCCTCTGCTTCTCATAAAAGGCCCTTAGTCATTTTCAGCTCCAGGCCCATGTGGCCCTCAATCCGGCCCTGCTCCTGCATGTCAGTCGAGTACCTGTGTCAGTCTTGCTGTGTTTCATGTGAGCCTTTTATTCCATCCAGGCGGCTCCACCTGCATCTCGTCCATACGTGCTGATTGTACCATCTGGGCAGCACGGAGCGCTTCCTACCCCAGAAGCATCTGTCATCATCTGGTGAGTTGTGTCAGCTCAGCAGCACCAATCGCAGTTTAGCCTTCCAGGTGCGCAATCCAGCACATTGTCGCCAGTGTCATCCTGGCGGCGCTGGTAGCAACTCTGCGTTCCAGGTGCGCAATCTAGCACACCATCGCCAGCGTCATCCCAGCAGCACTGGTAGCAGCTCTGTGTTCCAGGTGCGCTATTAAGCACACCATCACCAGTGTCATCCCGGCGGCACTGGTAGCAGCCACCAAGCCTGCTCCAACAGCCCCAAGGCTGCTTCACATCACCAGTCCCTTGGCCACGATTATAAAGGCCACAACTAGCCCTCAAGGCTGCTTCACATCACCAGTCCCATGGCCATGACTATAAAGTCCACAACCAGCCCTCAAGGCTGCTCCTACTGCCCACAGGTGGCATCTCATATTCTATACTTAGCCCCAACTAGTAAACTGGCAGCAGTCCTCTTACAACTCTTACCTGATTAACCGTCCAACCCATAATATTATCACCGGCCAAAAGAAAGGTTAATCATGGAGCCCAGTCAGAATCCAGCGCAAATCTTGGCCACCCAGATTCAGGTGTTAACTCAAAAAGTCTAGGAACTCTTCCTTAAAGTTGAGGAGCCACAGTCCACTCCCCTTCTTGCCACAGTTTGTGAACCCAAACTTCACTTGCTTGATTGCTTTTCTGGAAGCTGTAAAGTAGTCCAGCGAGTCGGGATTATTATTTCCCTTCTGCAGGGGGACCCACAGACCTAGGCATTTGGGCTACCTCCCACTTCTTCTTAACTCCAGACGGTGGATGCCTTCTTTGCTGCCTTGGGACTGCTTTATGACGATCCCAACAAAAGAGCTATGGCAGAAGCCTGCCTCCGCTCTCTGAAACAGGGAAGCCAGGCAGCGGAGGATTACTGTACAGAGTTCCGGAGGGGACCGTGGACTCTGGATGGAATGATCTTGCGCTGCATAGTCAGTTTCAGTGGGGGCTGTATGACCAGATCAAGGATGTCCTTGTCGAACATCCCACCACAAGCACCCTGGATGACCTCATGAGTTTTTCTATCCTGATAGACCGACGTCTCCGGGAGCACAGGCTGGAAAGGAATCTGCCATCGCAAGCTCCTCGTTCCTCTCTTTGGATTCCGGCCACCGAACAGGATAAGCCAATGCAACTGGGAGCCTACCATCTTCCTGCAGAAGAAAAACAGAGAAGGGTTATGTATTGCGGAGGCAATGGACATTTGGCATAACACTGTCCTGTAAATTCGGGAAAGACAAGGTCTAGATGTTTGTGGAGAGATACATCTGGCCCTTGAATCCATCTCTCCAAAAAATTCAGTCCTTTTTCCTGCGTTGCTAAAAACCTCTCATGGCCAGATTCCTGTCTCTGCATTTATTGACAGTGGAGCTGCAGAAAACGTTATGGACCAGTCATTTTTTAGGAAATTGGGTCTACTTCCCGAATCTCTAGATACTCTAGTTGCTGTCGTTGGTCTGGATGGGAAGAGTCTGTCTTCAGTACCTGTTACTTCCCAGACGCCACCTATTCAATTGACAGTAGGTGCCTTGCATTAAGAAGAGCTTTCATTTCTTCTCCTCCAGTGTCCCATGGCTCCCATTGTGTTAGGCTTACCATGGGTGAAGAAGCACAACCCAGTTATTCAGTGGCAGATGGGGGAAATTCTCCAGTGGGATCCTTCTTGTTTTGTCCATTGCCTGACCCATCCGGTTCGTCTTGCCACTGTCATCTCCATGGACTCCCCTCAGATTCCTGCTCCATACCGCGATCTTGCGGAAGTTTTTTCTAAAAAAAAAGCTGACGTCTTGCCACCTCATCGCCCCTTCGACTGTGTATTATATGTTTTCTTGATATTTGTCATGTTTTTTAATTAATATTATTTTTTTATGCAATGTGTGCATATGAATGTGGGAGTTCCATTACATATGGAGAGATCAGGGGGTTATGTGGGATGGTGTGAGGAATATGTTTCTCTTTTCTTTACTATGAGGTTGGGGAGCATCATAGCATGTGATTGCTGTAGGTGCCTGTGCTCCATGCTACACCCCTGCATCCACCATAGGTGGGTGGGGGTAGTGAAAAAGGTATATTTTATTTGAAGCACCACAATTTCTGATGGCAGCCCTGAACTCATGTAACTAGAGTGGGTAATTTCTGAGGAACCATAATTTGTTCATATAGTTATTTCAACTCATAGTGAGTGCATACCAGTATGACCCTGTATAAGATGCGTAATAATGCTTAGCACTAGAATATAGAAGCTATAAGAAGAGGGGATTATGCACAATTGTGTTAATGAAGAATTACCTTGGTTCCATTCACTGTACATTGGGCCTGATTCAGCAAGGATCGCAATTGCAAAGCTGCATCAACAGGCAGCTTTGCAATTACGTCCTTGTAATAATGCAAATGCATACACCTCCTGCTACATTTGCGATACCAACACTGCGACTGAGGTCGCAGGCTGGGATCACCATCGCAACCATCAGTGGTCAATGGTGGGTGGCGTCAGTTTACTAAGGCTGGCTGGCTTGCAAGCCTAGGACTCTGCATCGATTGATGCAGATCCTGGGCTTGCCTCTCCTAGAAAACGGGGCAGACATGCCCCCTGTTTCCAGGAACGCCAGCCACCCCCACACCACCCCTTAAATGCCTCTGCCTGTCAACCAGGCAGAGGCATTGGAGGGTCTGCGTGCGACTACGGAGTACCCATTCTACACACATGCAGAATGGATCCTGCACACGCACTCACAGAATGCGTCTGATTCAGCAGTGCACTGCTGAATCAGGCCCATTATACAATATTCTTACACTTTGAAAGAACAGTTGGGAGGTCATTCAGGAATCAGAAGAGGTCAGCTCTGTCACACAAATAGAGCTTTGGAACAGTCATATGACTTGATTTGCGTAAGTGTATCTAGATTTTTTCTGCTGGAAAGCATAACTTTGCCATTACTTTGATAGGCAAAACGGCTGCATTTGTGGAGTGCATGCTTTTAAATGAAGTATTGGAAATTGAATGCAGTATTGGAATTTAGCTCACACATGGGCTACTGGAAATTTTTCACAGCTGAAAGAGTAGGCAGCAAGGAATGGATGTAAGCCTAGCTTTGGATCTTTTCCAAGCCTTGGCCTGAAATACGTAAAATTGAACCCAATGCATTCTTTTTACACTCGGAACATCATTGGGGGAGTTGCTTGACTTATACAGTGAGCACTATTTATTGTACAAATCTCCAATAGACAAAGAGAAGGCATTATCAGAGATTTTAAATACATAGGAAGTTGCACTATGATGTAACATTTACATTTTTGCATCTGCATTTGTGTTTTTCTGCACTTGAAGGTGCAATTTTATTTGGCTGGTGCTGCTCCCCAGAGTAGAGAAGAGGTGTGCACATTGATGTGCGTGGGGTGAACCATCAAGGAGTCCCACTGCTAAACAAAGGTATTTTGTTGTGCAACTCATAAATTAGTAGGTGTTAATCTTGTAGCTTTTTATTTTCCTTTTTTTTATTGTACAGTACATCCAGATGCTCCAGTTTCTAGTTCCAATGGGAGCTCAAGAGCTCAAGAGAAATAAACCTCATGACAACTTTATGGGGTATATTTTCTAAGCTGCGGCTTTTCAAAACCAGCAGTGAGATCTAAAAAAACCCAATATATTAAATGTATTAAATGTGTTTTGCATTTAATATTACTGTTGTTTTAAATTGCTGCTTAGTAAATATACCACCATATCTCATTAATGGCTTGCTTATCAGTCATCACTTTTACAGTATTTAAAACCAACCTACTGTATAAGTGCTTCAAATCATTATATAAGGGGTATATTTACTAAAGTGTGTTTTTTTTTCATTGAGTAATTTTTTATTGAAAATTTCAATTTTACAGAAAAAGAAACAAACCAATAACATATATATATATATAAAATAAAATGATACTATACTGGCAAGCAAATTATGGTGCATTATTACATTGAGTATTCTGTATAATATATTGTATCAGAATATAAACAACAAGGGTTGAACCCAATAAACATCACAAAATATATTGTCTACACAAATTATCATTCAAATATTACTTTCGTAAACAAACTACAGATAATAGTGAAAAAAATAAATAAAAATAGATCAATACAGCTGTCTACATTGCTAAATAATTTCCTTCCTTCAAAATATCATATATCCCAGAAATACATGAAATACCATAACAATACAATAGGATATACCACAAAGAAAATAAAAAAGTAAAAAAAAGTCATACACAAATAAAAAAACAAACCACACTATACATGTATAAGAATCTAAAGAGGTTATACATGAATAAAATATAATAAAGCTCAGTGCATTCAGCTTTCCCATTAGAATTAGTATACCAATTAGCTTAAAACTTCCAATTGAGTAACATACGCTGGCCCCTGGGAATATGCAGTAAGTTATATAGTATAGTATAGATTAGTTCTGATGTGATGCACGTTCATAATTTGAATTGAGCCATCCACGCCATATTTGATCAAACTTCTTCTCAGCTATACGACATATAAACATATGCTTCTCATTTTTAACAGTAGTACGAACCAAGAACAGCCAGGCAGCAAAATCTAACATACACATTTTAACAATATATTGCTTGGTGTATTTGTCCAGTATTTCATCATCTATTGATCCCAAACAGGGGTGTAGCTAATGTGGGAGTGAAACCAGTCTTAAAAAAAACATTCAAAACATTCAAAAACATTCAAAACTAAAGTGTGGATTTTTAGAAGTGGAGATGTTGCTCATAGCAGCCAATCAGATTCTACAGTAGATATTATCTTCTAGAAGGTGCTAGATAAATAATAAGTAGAATCAGATTGGCTGCTATGGGCAACATCTCCCCTTCTAAAAACTTACACTTTAGTAAATATACCCATATAAGTACATAAGATCATTACGATAAACATATCTACAGATTGCTTTTTTTCTTTTTGTTTTTTTTTACCACTATTTTTCGCCTTCCATCGTCTTGGGAGATGAACAATGCTGCATCATTTGGCCAATTACCTAATTGCCCTGAATGTAAATTATCTGATTTTTGAAACATGAATAAAATGTGCTTTATAGATTTCCATCCCAATGATGAAAACATCATGATAAAATGCATAGATGCATTGAAAAGTATCCATCCGTAATACTACCCATCTGGTAGTAATTACACAATGTTATCACACTGGCAAACTATGTCATATAAGTGATACTGATTTTGACAAACTACAAAGAAAACTTTTTCCTCCAGCATTTCAAAGATTTAATTCAGAAAATGAAATTGTTTGCAGATGTAAGTATTGTAAATTTCTTTGGCTGTGATTGAAAACCTTGTTACATGTCATCCTTTCTACAGCACCTGATATTGTATTATTTATTGTCTTTGTTCAACAATGAAGTATTGCATGTTTTATTAGGAAGAAACAATATGTTTTACTATAGTTATTTGTTCATGTATTTATTTAGATGAGTGTATCCAGTTGCAGTATCATCCAACAAATGCATGGTAGGAAATAAAATGTTTAGCATTTTGGCCTAAAATGTCAACACAAACCAACCAAACTTTGTGAACCAATGCACTACTGTGGGGTAATCATTATCCTATAATACTCTGCATCATTTTGTTTTCCGTTTATGAATATTGGCATTCTTGTGGCTAAACATAACAAACATGGTCAAAATTCTGTATTAAAAAAAAAAAAAACCCTTAGATCGTCTAATCAAATTACCATAATTGCATTCTTGATAAATCAGTTTGGAAACTGTAATTACAATTTAAAAAGAAAAAAAAACACATTTAAAGAAAAGACATAAAAACATGGAATACCTTTTCATTTCTGCAGTTATAATGCTTGTATGTTTGCCTTGGACAGCTATGGGATTATTTTCTGAATAGTTTTCATGAGATACAATATCTGACATAATGTGTCTTTGTCCTTGTTTCTCTCTCTTTAGCTTATGTGATTCCTGTGATACAGATTTTCTGTAAAGCCTTGAGACAATTGTGAGTGAATGCATTGGTGACATTGGGGTGTTTCCCATTAATTAAGAATCACTTTTCTGTACATTTAGGAATACAGATGGAATTTGTGTCTTTAGTGGGCAGTGTGCATTTTTTTAGTAACACAATCTAAATGTAGATATGCCTAAAGGGGCCTATCCATTAGACGACTTTTTAAACGAACCGACCAAAACCAGGAATTTTTGGATGGATCATTCAGAAAGTTGTCTAATGGATAGCCAGCAAGAGATATACTAGACTATCTGCCTTACATGCTGGTCAACCTGTTGATGCTCGTCAGGTTCCACATGTTCACAGATAGGGAAGTCGGTCTCCTGCACTGAATGACATTCAGTGAAGGAGGTTCAGTGTGGACACCGCACTCGGCAACCTGAACGACTGAATGCTAGACAGTTTTTCAGGTCACATAATGGATAGGCCCCTTAAGGAATGATTCTCCTCGTGTGAGATGTAATCAGCTATGGATTGGGTATTACTTGCTGTTGCTGGCATATGCTATTGGTAAAGGAAAAGGGTAAACACAAAAACCTATATTATGATAATGAATTGACCATTGGTTGTCATACTACTGTTCTATTTATACTGGGCTTGTTGCCAAGTAGTACCTGCAAATAAAATAGAAGATATCAGATCATATGTTCTGCTCAATCTCACCCTCAGAACAGCTGTATGCAGTGGTCTAGGACTGATGCAATACTATGCATTGGTCCTATAGCAGCACAGCACAGCATTACTGCATATGATGGTAAGCAGCTCTTGCCTAATACTATATTAGATTAGATAGGTGCCTTTATTAACGTAAAACATACTTACCGACATTCTAAATCCCCTCCCCGGGAGAAGCCCCTGGAGAGAAGATTCTGTGACATCTTCAGGGGGAGGGACCGGACCGTATATGCCATTAGGCCCTGCCAAACCGCCGGAAAAAGGCCGTGAATAGAGGGTCCGTGAGCAGGGGGCGGGGATTAATACACAATTAACATAATTTAACCCCTGCCCCCTGCTTGAGGACCCGAAAATTCACTGTAAAATCTCCAGATCATGCCCACTTCACTAGGAAGATGTCCTTGATAAAGGCTTATGAGATGAAACGCGTTGGTCACCTGTGGGAGCCTACCATTACCTGATTAACCGGAGAGGGACCTGTCACTAAACAGGGAAAGGTGAATTGCTTTTGGGGAAGCAAAAAAATAAACCCTATTGTTTTCATACTGTGCCATTCAGGAAAAGGTTTTTTGTGGTACACTGCCATTTTACTCATTTTATTTACTTTGTTTTATATATGAAAATAATTTTACTGTACTTCACTATGGGAGTTCCTGTATTGTGATTTACTTGGAGGTGCGGTTGACACTGAAGGGGTCATTTATACTGGTGTGTTGAAGAAGATCTTTTACCATCCTGATTATTTATGTTGGAGAAAGTATATTAAGAAGATTATTCCATCTAAAGAATTTATTAACTTTATTAACTTTTCAAAGAGACTTTTTTAACTAATTTTAAATCACTGTGCACTATTTTTTGATTAGTGTGAGAATTGACCTCAGAGGAGGAGCACTCGAGTTTACTTTTCTGTTTTTGTATGCTTATTTGTTGATGTGTGTAGGTCACTTTTACTTGAGCTGCACTCCTGGTTCATTGGATCGCGGGTGTTATATATATTTCTCCCATTTGGGAGATATGCCTATTCTTCCTTGGGTGCGGGGGGTTACCCAAAAAATCAGGTGCCTCCCGTGACTTCCAAGTGAGTAGGCTGTATGATTTAAAATACATGTACTGTAGCAGCACCAATTTGCTGTTAACACTAGCACACCATATACTCCTGATGGCCAGTGAGTCCTGGGGGTAAATTTACTAAGAATAATGTTTGGGCATCAAAAAACACATTGGGCATCGTTGAAACTTGCGTGAGTTTTTCAAGCTCGAACACACAGATTTACTAAGAATAATGTTTGCCTGTCTATTTTGATTCAGTGGTTTATGCCATTGTGTTTGATCATGTGCGAGTTCAATTGTTTTGGCCTGAAAACAACAGACTTGCCTGTGAGCTGTGTGTTCTGCAGAAGCACTGCACAGATCAGTGTGATCTGTGCAGTGCTTTTGTGTGTAGTGTAAAGAAAGAATAAAAAATTATGTAAAAAAATCATTTTTGAGTCCCCCCAAAGCATATTGACCCCGGACCTTTGAGTCCATTCTGGTGCTGGAAAAATGGGCAAAAAATTATGTGGGGTTCCCTCTTGCCAGTATCCAGCACAAGTGCCACCATGCCCGGACACTAAGTGCCCACTGGCACCTGTACTTCTACTGTGAAGTAAATATTAAAAAAAAAGATAGTACACACACACCCTGAATACTTTAACCATTTATTACACACTCGCGCACACTCACACTACTTACTGTACTTACTCCTACTCCATGACGCTGGTCAGTCCTCTACTCCAGTAGGCATCCAGGGGGCTTGACAACACAAAAAAACAACCATATCCCATGGACATGGAAGCATTGTATGTACAGTACATACTGTACATACAGCACTTTCCCAGGAATACCAGGTCTCTCACATGGGTTCCTGCACCTTAGTGCTGATTGGCTAGAAGTCAGATCTCTCTCAGCCAATCAGTGGACACTTTCTATCACAGCGGTCGCTAATTGGCTGAGAGAGATCTAACTCTTAGCCATTCAGTTCAAAGGTGCAGGATCCTACATGGTGGACTAGAGCCGTAACTGGGCACCTCAGCACCCTGAGCATGTGACATCATGATGTCGCACACATGACATCATAACATCGTGCAGAGGTGGCATGACTGGCAACTCCGGCAAGTGCAGCGCTGACCTGGCTTCCTCAGGATACCCGATTGGCTGCATATAGTGTGCAGCATTTCCGTCTGGAGCATCCACAGTTCCAGGCACTCTTTTAGCCAGAAGCAATGGCCGGTCGCTCATAGCTAGTTACAGCCCTGTGGTGAACCTGTTATTCTCGGGGAAGAACTGTGTGTAGAGACCCCTGGATGACTTCTGGAGAAGAGGACTGATCAGCACCATGGTTTAGGGGTAAGTTTGTAGTGTGAGTGTAGGTGAGTGTGTAAAGGGTTAAAATATTCAGGTTGCATGTACTGTCTTTTTTTTATATATTTTCTTTACAGTAGGGGTACAGGTGCCAGTGGAGCGGGGAAAATCCCTAGACTTCATTTTTGGGATCGCCACTTTGCTTGCAAGTCCTGAGCTTCCAGTTTTGGGTTGGTCTATTGATTTCTATGCGTGTTTTGCCGGCTATTTCAGTTCGGAATTGTGTTTTCCACGAGTGTTTACCTTAGTAAATCTCCGATTTTAAAAAACAGGGAAAACTCAAATGGAATGCAACCTTGTCCAGAAACTATTATTAGTAAATATACACCCTGCAGTGCTATTGCTGGAAGCAAGTGTTAATATTTAAAATTGATGCACAATACAACAGCGCGGTGGGTGTGTCTAGAAACCAAATAAATCACAAGTGTGCCAACCAACACCAAATATAATATAAATAACTTTCTGTATAAAACAGTGTATTTAAAAGACATTCAAATGTAACAGCCACTTATTTCAGGAAAAAACATTTCTAGTAACTTTAGAAACAAAATGAGACACAGTATCAGCAAAAAAGAAGAAAGAGCAGCCTAAAGTACACATTCAAATTTCCGACTTAGTGGAATAATATATTTCTATTAGTTAAAACAAGTAGCCACTTCTGGATACTGACCAAGACCAAAATATGCGGATGATCTCACCACAGTTCTTCTTTATTAATAGATATATATATCCTTTTAATGGTGGTGGACTCCTTTTTGCCTCACTGTGTATCAAGGGCATTAACTATTTGCCGCTATTATAAATAATCCAAAAGCTGCCTTTTATTATCTCCTTATGTGCCTGCTCCAAAATTCTCAACCACTCCAACTGTCCCGCAATATGCAAGAAATCCTTATATGCAAGAATATTGCTCTTGTGAACATGCTCGTGGGAGGAATGATAATATGCACTTACAACACCAGCTCATGGGTCCCAAATTCTCTGGTGACTTAGGCCATTGTAAGTGGCATCCTGTCACGGAACCTGCAGGTTATCAATATACGGTGATGTGCAGCGTTATGACCCGGAGCCAGTGAGTGATAGTTGAGGCGAAGTAATACACGTGCAAATTCCAGATTCCCCGCTCACTTATATCTGCTGTGATAGGCACATGCAGCGCCTTAGCCAAGAGTGCTGACGGCTTAGATCCCAATGCTAAGGTGCACTAACTGGTGGGTGGGAGCAGCAATCACTGGCTTATACAGATCCTTTATATACAACTGCAATAAGTAATATCCCTACCATATACAGTTTAAAAACAAATATTAGCCATTTATAATAGTGGTAACTAGTTAGTGCCCTTGATAAACAGTGGGGCAAAGTGGATTGTTTTGGAGGTGGGTCTGATAAAGATGTCATGGGAAAATATAAAAAGAGGTACCCAAGATCAGGCCATGACCTAACTCAACTTATAACTAAGGAAAAGGTTCATAAATCTGGAAAATATTAGTAAACAAAGTGTACAACATGTTTGGTTTTCAGAGAATGGGACATAGGTTACAACAAAGGATACCAAAGGAACAGGTATAATCTAAGTAATGATGCAGAAGGGAACATGCTGTCAGCAGATGGCGGTGCTAGCAACCAATAGGTATATTGTGTATAATTTTTGGATAATCAAAGTCTTGTATTTTCCTGGAGTATATTATGAGTGGTTGTGCCTTTCTCCAAACTCTGAAGGAGTGCGTTTAAAGAGAAAGTATCATTGAATGCGATGACACATGTCTCATAAAAGGTATATTAATACTGATAATTCAATGTAAAACTAATCTAACACTGAATGGTACTGAATTACCTAACATCAGTGACTGGTGGATATTGTATTACCATAGAGACAAAATTTGGGACAAAATGTTATAGATCATAAAAGGGATGAAATATTACAAATGAAATGGGATTTTAGAAGAGCTCATAATGCTTCATTGGCACAAGTGGGAGAAGACATAGCAGGCTGGTTCTCTTGGTTTGATCCTGCAAAATGTTTTTTTAGGAATTAGCATGTGGGTAAAAGGAATAATGTCTACATTGTGAATACTTCTGTAGTTAATATTGACAATTATACTGATTATATATATTTTTTTCAAATCTCTTTATAAAGTGTGTTAGAAATATGCCTAAGGGCAACTACAACTAAACCAATCACCCTGGTATAGAAATTGATATTAGAGCTCCAGTAAAGTATTACAACACAGAACTGGACAATCTGCAGTATGATCCTACATTGGAATTATGAAAACAGTGATAGTTTATTGACTATCAAATGGTGGATTGTCAAAGCTAAAATTTTGAAACTGAATGAAGTACAGTAAAATATAATACTTTCTGTACGTTATTATTTTCATTATAAGTGTAATTTTCTATTATCTATTGAATTTGTTTAACCGTATATTGATGTTTAGACTTATTTTAATCAACATTTGATTTGTATTGATTTATAGATAAATACTGCATCTCTCAATGTTAACCTTTAAATTGTACTGCAGTGACCGCTGGAAGTCAGGGCCTGATTCAGAGCTGGACGCTCTGACAGAGCGCTCGCTCTGAATCAGGGCCGGCCTTCTTGTTTTTTACAGCGGCCTCCTGGCCGCTCGCATAGCTGTGGTTAACCACCCACAGCTATAGCGAGCGGCCAGGAAGATGGTCGCGATGGTCAAGACAATCACGACCATTGGGCTTGTGGCGAGACCCTTGTTTTTAGGGTCTCTTTGACGCAAGCCCAAGAGAGATTTCGGCTCAAACAGACCCGAAATCTCTCCCACTGACATCACTCGTGATGTCAGTGGGGCCACCCCCAAATAGAGGCGTTCACATGGGAACGCCTCTGTTTGGGCAGCCACTCCCCTGTCCCGCCCACCAAAGAGGGCGTGCTGTCACTCAACATCAACAGCACGGCCACTTTGGTATGAGACCCGGAGCAACGGTTTACCTGTTGCTATCTGGGTTTCGCGCATGCACACGACGGAGCTGGCTTCGTTGTGCGCATGCGCACTGGGCCACCATCGACCCGCTTGTAGGCACATAGCGCTCGCGAGCGGGTCTGAATTAGGCCTGCAGTCCATTCAGAATTGAAGCCTTGTGTTGGTGCCAACCATGCATACGCATTGTAAGGGGTGGTACTCTTTTTATTTCTTTGTGCAAATAAATCTTTTGGATTTGGAACTCAAAGTAAGCTGAGCGGACTTCACAATTATTTTACTTTAATAACATATATGTATAATATGGTAGAAATGCTACAATAAGTATAAAAAATAAAATATATAATTTAATACAAACAAAAGAGAAAACATACACACTACTATAAAGATGTATAATAGGAAAAACAGGTATGGAGAAACACATAGAGAAAAAATATATATATTCCTCTGCATTAATAAAGATATTTATATAAAAGAAGTATTTAACTTCAATGAAACTATACTGTATATATCAGGATAAAGATATCATTACATTCATTTGGGTCCAAGGAACATTCTGTTCTCACTACTCCAAAGGTTTGGAATGAACTTATTGTTAATGGATAATATATCTCATCTGCTACAATGCCTGCTGAAGATAAGCAGTAGTAATGTCCAAGTCCACAGTAATAATTTGGAACAGCAAATCATAGAAAAGGGGGCAACCTGTTTTTGACAGTTTGAAATTGTAGCTGCTTTTTTCATTTTTGTTTTTTCTTGCTGTATTAGAGTAATTTGTCTGTGCTTACAGGCACTCAATAGAAATTAATTGCAAAAGAAAATGGGGCAACCTGATACACAGTGTTAGTTATTTGTTGTTCGACAGATTGCGGAGATCAATACAAACTATCCACTATCATTTTTATGGCAAACCTCTGGCACTGGAGAGATAATCCTGCACTCATCTTTTTACTCATGCTCATCAGATGCTTCAAAGTGGAGCAATATACAGTATTAGCCCTATGAGAGCTAGCTGGCCACTTGTTGTTGAAAACTATATGGTATTATCATTAATTCATAAGTGCAATTACGGTGACAATTATAAAAACTGTATCTGCCTGGAATAGTTAGTTTCTGCAGGATATTGCTAAATGGGTGATTCACAAAGCATATGTGTTTAGCATAGCTATCATGTTGTGTAAGTCTAAAATTTAATTTATAGTACTATTAATTCATAACCTCGATTTTATTTATTGTATGGATTGTATTATAAACCAGGGAAGTTTTTCATTTTAATAATTTTTTTTTAATTGATCAATTTATGTTCATTAAGTCAACTTTCTGATTCAATTTTGCAACTTTTTATTCTGTACTATTATTTTCATTCTATATATCATGCAAGATCCTTTTTTTAATCTTACATTTTTATTGTTTTATATTCATCAATTACAATTATAACAGAAAGGAGACAAACAACACAAAAAATAGAAAAAAAAATACATATATTCTAGTTTCTTATGTCTTAACATTTTGCAATCAAATACAAATGGGTAATCCTTACTACCTTTTAAATATTCCAATAGAATAAACATTAACAAGTACATTAATTTTTACATAACCCCTAAAATGGCATATCTATCTTGTTCTAAGTATAAATGAGAAACTAATAGATCATATTTGCTCTCCACACTTGTATACTGGCAACTCATAGATAGCTGTGATTCACCAATCACAGAAAACCATATAGTAATAAAGTATATAAATTCAAGAGCACTGGTAAGGCACAGTCAGAATTTGAGTCAAACCGTCAGATGTTACTCCAACTGTTTGTTTTTTTGTCAACACTCTTGTAGCACTTCTTTGCCTGAGTCTTCCTTATGAACAGACCAAAACGAATGTCCAGCACCTGTTGTACTCCAATCAACATGTAGTTTTATGTAGTTGTCCCTCTGTGTGTCTCGTCATGGTTTACTCGTCTGAGTCATCTTGCAGTCTGTTGGTGGTGCTGTTGTCTAACTCTTGCTGATGACTCTGGAGAACTGAGTATCTGTAGGTAATATTACTTTCTGATCAGCAGTACATTTGGACAATGAAAACAGCAGCCAACACCGCCAGCAATGCAACCACCACTACAGCTACAATTATTCCTTGGTGAACTCTGATCTGTTGCAGGGCGCCATCTCCAAGCAGCTGTTTCCCGGGGCTCCATGCGCTCTGGAGGAAACCTCTACCGTTGTGCTCTCCGGTCAGAGACCGCAAATCGAGTCCCAGGCTGCTGGCCTGTCCAACCGCGATTCCTCCGAGTCCAAATACGGCCGGAGAAAAAGTATGTCTGCCAAATACGTTTTCCCCTCCGAGTCCAAATACGGCTGGAGAAAAAGTATGTCTGCCAAATACGTTTTCCTTATATATATTTGTACATTTTCATTCCCATTATCCATTGTTTCCATCCAGTAACTATAATTTTTCTTTATTTATTATCATAGAGAAAGGTGGGGGAATTTCTTGTTTCCAGAATTGGGTAATTGCAGTTTTAATGGCTATGAGTATATGCCCAAGAATATATCGGTGTGATACCTGAATTTCTGATGGAAATATATGCAAAAAAGCATCTAAAGGGTTATGTTTACATCTTCCTCAAGAAGTTGCGAAATTAACCTCTGCTGTGTATCATTTATCATTGGTCCCGTTATGGATTGCATTTTACGTATAATTTCTGCCAAAGGTTCTATAGAAAGGACAAACACAAGTGGCAACAAAGGGCATTCTTGTCTCATCCCATTAGAAATTGAAAATGTAGATGAAATTAATCCATTACAATATACATGTGCTACAGGTGCCAAATAGAGGACAGCAATTGCTTCTACTATTCTACCTCTTAGCCAAAATTTTCATAAAACTCCTTTCATATATTCCCAGTTTAGCCTATCAAAGGCTTTTTCTGCGTCTAAAGATAAAGTTATTAATGGTTTATCTTTATTTGCAAATATTTCTAATATATTAATTGTTCTACGTATGTTATCTGGAGCTTGTCTGTTTTTAACAAATCCTACTTGATCTAAATTGATCAATTTCGGCAGGATTGGATTTAATCTTTTACTATCATTTTAGCATATATTTTGGTGTCTGTATTTAATAATGCAATAGGTCTATAGTTGTGAGGTTTGTTGGATCTTTATCTGATTTTAATATTGTCACAATTCATGCTTCTAGCATTTCTGATGGAAAACTTCCTAGTTTATTAGCACGCTCAAACGTCTGAGGCAATATTGGAGCTACATCTTCTCGAAAAGTACTTTAAAAAGTTATTAACAAACCCATCTGGGCCTGGTGCTTTGTCCTGCTGTAGGGTTTTAATGGCCTCTTTTACTTCTTGTATTGTCCATTCACCATTGAGTACATTTAACTGCTGTTCACTTACTTTTGGTAATTTTATGCCAGTTAGAAACTTTTCTATATCTTCATTGCTAGGATGGGAAATCCCTAGATCATTTCTTAAATTATATAATTGCTCATAATATTCAGCGAATGCGTTAGATATATCCAATGGGTTAACTAATTTAGCACCTTGCATGTTATATAGAGCTCTGACCGAGTTTCTCTCTATCTTTCCCCTCAATTTTCTTGCTAAGAGGCTTGACGCCTTTTTTCCGTTTGTATAATACCTCTGTTTAATTTTAGCAATCTTATCATTTATGGATTTTAAAGTATATTTTTCCAAGTCTCCTCTAGCTTTATTTAATCTTCTAGTTAGGGTCTCATCATCAGGATTGATTTTATGTTGCTTCTCTAAATTTACCAACTGGGTCTCTAGCTCGTTCTTAGTTTTTATTTCCTGTCTTTTAATTCTTGATGCTATTTGTATTAAAGATCCTCTTAGAACTGCCTTAAGTGTGCACCAAAGGTAATGGGATTTGTTTCACCAGGAGAATTATCTCTTAAATAGTCCCTTAACGATTCCCTAACCATTTGCTTTGTTTCTATTGTGTTGAGTATATTGCTTGGAAATCTCCATACTCTAGGAATAGAGGTCACATAATCAGCCTCCCAGCCTATCACCAGAGGGGCATGGTCTGACCATGAGATTGGTAAGATTTCTGATTTTTTTATCTGTTGGACAGTGTTTTTATCTGTAAATGCAAGATCTATTCGCGAGTATGTTCCTTGTACATGGGGAAAAAAAGTATAGTCTCTTACTGTTGGGTGTACTGCTCTCCAAATATCATATAGCCCATATCCACCCAGCAGTTTACCTATAGTATTAGAAAGACTAATAATTTTTGGGGGGATTTTCCTGTTGTTAATTAATGATTAATCCATATAAGAGTCTAGCACGCAGTTAAAATCCCCCACCATAAAAAGTGCTCTTTTAGCTTCTTTCTGTACTTCTCTAAGGAGATTTCCCATATAGGAGACCTGAGATGTATTTGGGGCATAGGCTGAAACCAACATAATGTCCTTTTCATTTATGGATCCCACTAAAATAATGTATCTACCTTTTTCATCAGAAATCTGTCTTTTAAGATCAAAATTGATGTTTTGGCTAATTAGCAGTGCTACTCCAGCTTTCTTATTATATGCATTAGAAGTATATATTACTGTAAAATTATAATCCTGAAGTCTAGGTGGGGCTATCTTGGAAAAATACATTTCATGTATAGCAATAATATATATTTTTTTAGAATAAAAAATAACCTAATACTCTTTTCCATTTTTGTTGGGAGTTCAACCCCATGGCATTAATTGTCATGAGTTTAATTCTCATAATCTAGTTGGATTGATTTTAATCCAAGGTAGGTACCCATTTGATCAATCCCTTTTAGTATTAGATCCTGGCAGCAAAGCCAACAAAAAAAGAAAAGAACCAAAGAAAAAAAAAACACCAGACATAATACCATACAAC
Organism: Taudactylus pleione; assembly: GCA_031769625.1. Lineage (NCBI taxonomy): Eukaryota > Metazoa > Chordata > Amphibia > Anura > Myobatrachidae > Taudactylus > Taudactylus pleione. Next base: position 4,442,532 of record JAUIMM010000126.1, on the reverse strand, counting down.
AAAAAGAGGACAAGAAAAACATAACATTTATAGCCCTATTCATAGAGCTAAAGCAGCCTCTATCTCCTGAGGCACACATTTTATAATTATGGGGGGTAGTGAATATCTTTCCCATCACCTCTGCTCTCACTACTCTATCCTTCTCCTGTTTCCATTATATCTAACCAGTTCTATATATTTTTAACAAGAACACAATATTGCAAAAAGGCCAAATATTACATTAAGGGTTAACCTGATCTATATAATATTTCTTCATCCCCCTTCGACACTCCTCGCCCCCCTCCCTCCATATCCCCAAACCTTAATTTATACAAAATAATGTGTATACATCTATTTTTCTTAAAATTGTTTATTCCAAAATACCAAACCATTTTATCATAATCCATATTTATATATTAATTACCTAGACTTTATAGTCCATTTTCCCAATTCATCTATATTCCCCATATCTAAGTGTAACTATGTGGTATTCATGAATAATACATCTGAATGAATAATACACCTACATCACTCACTTTATAAGAGAAGGAGAGAAAAGAGGGAGGGGAAGGAGAGGGAGACAACTACATCTTTCACTCAAAATGACTAACTATACTAACTATAATAATTTACCCCCTTATTCTAGTTACACCTAAAGTTTAATTATTTCCCTCCTCTATACCTCCCGCCCTCTCCATCACCCCAACTCCATTTTCACAAACCTTAATTTTTTTTAAAAATACATAATATTCGTGTCTATCTGTGTTTTTTTTTAATGTAGTGAATCAAAAATACATAGTTATTTTGTCATAATCAAAAATAATATATTAATTATCATAGCATAACATTCTATTTCTCAAATTTATTAGGGGTCATTCAGACCCGCTCGCGAGCGGAGGACGCTCGCAAGCGGGTCAATGTTCCCCCATTGCGCATGCGCACAAAGGAGGGAGCTCCGTCATGCGCATGTGCGAGACCCGGCGAGCGACGGGCTCTCCATCGCTCCGGGTCTTGCACCAAAGGGGGCGTGCTGTCGATGTTGATTGACAGCACGCCCCCTTCGGTGGGCGTGCCGGGGGCGTGCCTGCTAGACGGAGGCATTCCCATATGAACGCCTACCGTCTGAAGCCGGCCCCACTGACATCACTAGTGATGTCAGTGGGAGTGATTTTGGCTCTGACAGAGCCAAAATTACTCCTGGGCTTGCGGCAGCGAGACCCTACAGCAGGGTCTCCGTCGCAAGACCATCGCGACCATCATCATGGACGCTCGCATAAGCTGTGGGTGGTCACCCACAGCTATGCGAGCGGCCAGGAGGCCGCTCCATTTTCATGGAGGAGGGCCCTGATTCAGAGCGAGCTCTCTGGTCAGAGCGTTCGGCTCTGAATCAGGCCCTTAGTGTGTTCCTCATCTCTCATTCCAACACTGTGTTACCAGTAGAAAAAAAAAGAAAAAAAAAAAGGGAAAAAATATTTATAATAAACTATTTTAATGAAAAAAAATGGGAAGGGGGTGTAAGGGATGTAGGGGTAAAGAATTCATTTTCCAGCCATTCTAGGTCGTTTACTTTCTGCCCACTTGTGACCATTCTTGCTGGATTATTTGTGAATCTTGAAGTCATTTTGGGGGATAGGGTATTTTCCAGTAGTCCAGGGCAATCAGGCCTTCTTCTTCTGTTGTCAGGATCTTTGTAGCTCCCTCATTTGTTACAAATAATCCTACTGGGAAGACCCATCTATATGGGATATTTGCCTGTCTTAATGCCTTCATTACCAGGGCCGGATTATAGGCGGGGCGTTAGGGGCGGTGGTCCTGTGGCCCCCACACATAGGGGGCCCCTACACTGTTCAGAGACATGCTACTGCTACAAACATGGAGAACAGCATTTAGCTGTCTCCGCTCTGGTCCTCTTCGGTGGCTTAGCTGTCCGCGGCCGCCGAGGAGCTTCACTAGTCAGAACCACTGAAAATCTCTTTATGCTGAAGCCTCGGCAGCTCGGCTCTGACTGTCAAAGTCTCGCGAGATGATGATGTCAAGTCTCGCGAGAGTTTGACTGTCAGAAGCCGAGGCTGCAGCATAAGGAAGATTCTCAGTGGCTCTTTCGTCCTCAGCCTTCCCCCCGCGATGCCGCTCAGACTCAGCAGTACAGGTATACAGAGCTGACATGCAGGTAGCCCACATACATACATTATACAATATATATATATATATATATATATATATATACAAACACACAGTATATATAGCTATATAATACATATTCATATATATATATATATATATATATCCTATGTGTGTGTTATATATATATATATATATATAATATATATATATATATATATATGTGTGTGTGTGTGTGTGTGTGTGTGTGTGTGTGTGTGTGTGTGTTTATTACTTTTGCCCTCAAATGTCAAATTTCTGGAAAGTCAGGTTCATATATATATTTATATATACTGTGTGTTTATATGCACACATACAGTATATATATAGGTGAGTTTGTATGTATATATATATATATATATATATATATATATATATTACACAGTATATATTCAGTAGCTTTTATATATATATATAATATATGTGTGTGTATGTATATATGGTATGTATGTATGTATATATATATATATATATATATATACACACACACCATTTGGGGTTTGGACTGTATATATATATTTAGCTGTTTCATAGGGGCCCCCACAAGCTTATTGCCCAGGGGCCCCCACAGACCTTAATCCGGCCCTGTTCATTACTCTATAGAATGAGCGTATCTTCATTAATGTTTCTATAGAGAGGTCTCCAAATATTTGAATTGGGCCTAGAACTGCCGGTCCTTTAGTTATATCCCATGTTGCCTTCAATATTTGTTCCTTAGTTCGAAAATAATGAAACTTCAATATTGTGTCTCTTACAGTACAGATCCAACAGGAGCTTTCCTAGGTTTAGGCACTCGATGGATTCTATCAATCAATAATTGCGACTTAGGTACAGTAGCTCTGGGAGCAACTTTTGAAATAAATCCATCACAAAATCATTAAGTTCTGTAGTCTGTACTGACTCTGGAATTCCGCAAATTTTATATTATTCCTGCACGCTCTGGGCCTGATTCAGAGCTCGATGTTTGGCCACTGCGCATGCACCGCATACAGCATGCGCATGTGTGAGCCCTGCCGAGCGACTGAACTTCAGTCGCTATGGGGCTCGCTACAAGATGGGGCGGCTGTCGATGGTGAGTGACAGCTCACCCCATTTTGTAGGCAGGTAGGGGGGGTGGCTGCACAAACATAGGCGTTCCCTTAATAACGCCTGGCATTTGTGGGAGGAACTACTGACATCACTACTATTAGAGCAGGAAGTCCACTCAGCCTTGCGGCAGCCTAGACCCTACCACAGGGTCTTGTCACAAGGCCGATGGTCGCGATAATCACGACGGTCTCCAGGTTGCTTGCCCAAGCTGTGGGAGGTCTCCCACAGCTTTGCGAGCAGCAAGGAAGAAAAACCAAACAAACAAAAAAATGCCCACAGACCCTGCGAGCTGCCTGAAGCTGCGAGCAGTTCTGAATCAGAGCCTCTGTCCTTCAGATCTGCTATCTTGTCTCACAGCAATGATAATTTAGATTGGGTAGTTTTATAATTTACAGTGAGATCATAATTTGAATCGATAAATTCTTTCATTTTATTCTCTAGATGGTCAGTTCTTTCCCCTAAGCTAGGAATTTCTTTCATTAGGTCTCGTATTGTTGAAGAGACCTCATATCTCTTTTCAAATCCCCCAATAGTTGAAGCATTTTGCAAAGGGTTATAGGCTCAACCATACCATCACCTTCTGTTATACAGGGAGGGTTAGTGAGGAGAACTTATTTTCTCTAATTTGTTGGTGTGTGGTGATATAGAAGCACGTTCTTTCTGTCTTCTTGGGGGTGTTACACTTGTATTTTTATAGAAATTCACTGAAGGATTTACAGAGTCCTTATTTCTTTTAGGGGCCATGTCCAAAGCAAGAAATTAATAATTCATAATGGAAACACCCCTTAGATATCCAAGGCTGGTTAGTTAATTATTTATTTATCTTACTTGAGTATCCATAAGATAGGTAAGAAAACAGGAATAGCTTAAAGAGGTGATGTCAGCACATCCACGGATGTAATTTCAGATAGTCATTCTAATAAGGTGTGGTAGCCTTTAGCAAATATAACCACAACATGGGTTTAATAATTGCTTATTTTCAATTCCTATTATATTAGGAGAGCGCTTGCATCTCACCTCTTTTCCTTGGGGGTTTGCTGGATTTCCTCCACTCCACTGGTCTCTTTCTCTGCCTGGAGCCTCCATCCACTACTGGGCTCAGGTTAGCCTCTGGGCCCCAGGAGTGTCAGCCCCTCACAATGTCAGCAGCCCCTCTGTGTGTCTCCCCGTCGGGTCCTCTCCTCCCAGCAGACCCAGTGCCCCGTTCTCCAGACAGGCAGCATGAGCAGCACTCGTCTGGTCTCTCTGTTACACACCCCACATTGGACATTCTCCTCTTCCTACTTCCATGTCTCCCTCGTAGATTGTGTCAGCGGGGCATCCACTCTTCCACAGCAGACAGACCGCCAGCACAGCCCCCATGTCCACATCCACTACCCCAGCATCAGGGTCAGTGCTCTCTTCCTTGATCTCGCCAGATCTCAGCTCATCCACGGGGCACGTCTCCAGGCAACGCACACCAACAGCCGGCAGGTAGGGAAGAGAGCGCTCTCACACCACCGTCCTCTCTCGTGGCATCCTAGCCACGCCCCCCACATGCAAGATCATTTTATTGATTTGTTATTTAATAACTCCTGAAGTACTAGTGTCTTTCTTGCAATAACAGATGCATTTCATCATAGTTATCAAACAATTTCCTGCGTATGTGTATCATTATAAAACCAAGACAACAGTATCTGATATGAATTCTTTAGGGACATGAAGATAGAGGGCTAATTCAGAGGTGCACGCTAATGCAGCCATGACTGTGTCTTTTCCGCAGTGCAAGTGCATCTTTATGTTAATGCTGCAGCCGATGGGATTTGTACATAGACACCCACCAGCTGTAGCGCTAATCCACCACTCTATGCATTAACATGCACCATTGGCTGCACATTAGTCGCACCATTGAAAATTGCACCAGCCCTATGTAGGCACAGAATTTCCATCTGAACATGGCCACTGGAATGAATGACACGTCCGCATTTGACTAGCCAGGCCCTTGTTGCCGCCCAGAAACACCCACTGAAATTGCCTTTCTCTCCGCCAAAATTCATTCTGCGGCTTTTGGAGGTAACCATCGAGATGCATGCGAGATTCCGACTCTTACTTGAGGCATCAACATAGCATGAACCTCTGAATCAGGCCCAGAATGCTCTTAAATGGGATTTAAAATGAAAAAATGTCACAATACTTATTGAATAAAAATTATGATATCCAATTACCATACATAGAAAAATGTTTATTTAAAAAAAAAAAAAAGAAAATTCTACACTTTTCATAATCTGCATAATACATTTTATAAGTAGCACACTGAAGAGTGACATCCACATATGTGGCACTAAACTTTAAATACATAAAAATAAATGTAAATTAACCTTACACTCTTTACATAACAAACACCTCTCCCCCATTCTCATTGTAGTTTACATACTGTGCCTTAGGACTCCATTCCTCTTCCTTTCCTTTTAGTCTCCCATCCTACTGAGTCTGCAGTTCCTGCCATGGCTCTTCTGAGTGACATACTTAATAATGCTGAGACATCTGCATTTCTGCAACTGCCTTCCCAATCCCAGCTCCTTTTTAAAGCTGCAGGAAACAAGGGGGCTGATGGAACTATGTTTTGACAAGCCCGCACAGTATCCAGTGGATCAGAGGGGAGAGCAAGAAAGCACACTCCCCTCCCATTGCTCTGCTGATCAGCCAGATTGCATACTGTGGAACCCAGCCTCTTTTTTCTGTCATCCCACTGTCATTGTGCGTGACACACCAGGGACCAACTTGTGACACACTAAGGTGTTCAACCAGGGGCAGCTCAAGGCATGAGCTGGCAGGGCCATCACCTGGAGCACCGTAGCTTAGAAGGGCACATCCCTGCTCCCCGAGCTCAACCATGGCCTGCCTCTATCCCAAACTGGTATGTGTTGTGCTGCTACTGGCAATCTGGGTATAGCTTTTGCACCAGGAGCAGACAGGAAACCCCTCATAGTAGATCAGAGCCACCCATTCTCTGATACACTATATTCTCCCTGCTAGTAACATGCAGCTGTCACTGCCCTCTCTCCACTCACTTTCCTTCCCCTGGTCTCCAACTTCGCAGCCCATCTCCTGTTTCTTCCAGGTAGCGCTGTCCTATGTCAGGTTCCCAGCGTGATTCATCTCCCTCCTCTCTCTCCAGGCACAGATTACATCATGAAGGGGGTAGAGAGGAGACTCAGCAACAGCAGCCTCCCTCCCTAGCCCAGCACATGTTGCTGGGCTGTGGAGGATCCAGGGAGGTTGCTCCTCCCTACCCCTGCATGATGTGCCACGGCTGCAAAGTGCAATTTCCCCCCCATCTCCAATCTGTCCCTGTCTCTCTGTAACTCTTGTCCTCTGTTATATAAATACAGGGACTGGCCCACTTTTCCTGCACAGTCATCCTTTCCCTGTCTGTCCTCTTTTCTGTTATATCTATACAAAAATTGCCCCTGCCTTCTGCCCCAATTTCCCTACACAGTCCTCCCTCCCCTGTTTGTCTACTTTTCCTGTGTTTTATCTATACAGAGACTGTCCATACTTCCCAACCTTATTTCCTTATAAAGAGCTCCCTCCCCCTGTCCTCTGATATATCTATACACAGACTGCCAGGCCCAGGTTGTACTTGGCTCCTCTTTCAGCTAAAACACGGCCTGGGATTCCTCAATAACCATTCGAAAAACAAAGGTACTGTGCTGGTGTCGTCACTCTCAGTGTGTACCCATCATCCCTCTCTGGCTCTCCCAGGTCAACCCTGGGCCCGCCTACACCTTATCTGCATTGTGGACTGTGGGCGGGAGAACATCATACAGAACAGCAACGGAGCATCTGCAGGAGGAGACACCTGAGTGCAAGGCCATAGGGGCAGCATGTATGTGATGCTATGGGGGCAGTGATTGTGTGTGATGCTATGGGGCAGTGAGTGTGTGTAAGGCTACGGGGCAGTGAGTGTGTGTAAGGCTATAGGGGCAGTGAGTGTATGTGAGGCTATGGGGGCAGTCAGTGTGTGTGAGGCTATGGGGGCAGTGTGTGTAATGCTATAGGAGCAGTGAGTGTGTGTGAGGCTATGGGGCAGTGAGTGTGTGTGAGGCTATGGGGAAGTGAGTGTGTGTAATGCTATGGGGGCAGTGAGTGTGTGCAATGCTATGGGGCAGTAAGTGTATGTGAGGCTATGGGGGCAGTAAGTGTGTGTGATGTGTGAGGCTATGGGGGCAGTGTGTGTGTGTGAGGCTATGTGGGTAGTGAGTGTGTGTGAGGCTATGGGGCAGTGAGTGTGGGAAGGGGGCGGCAAAGGAAATTCTCACTCTGGGCTCCACTTTGTTTAGAACTGGCCCTGTTCTCTACACTATAGACTATTAACTTTTATACTTCTGTCTAACTAACAAACCTGGTTACAGAGTACATTGGGCTGCAATGTGTGATAGAAATAGAAAATAACCATACTACTGTCAAAATAAATCTTTCTCTATGATACTGTCCCTTTAAATATGATCCAGATACTTAAATATGATCATATAACATTTTATTTTAAATATATAAAAAATTTTATTATCATACATTTCTTTATAACTACTGTTTTTTAATTCTTCAATTTACATAAAATAATTTGATGTTTCTTAAATGTATACTTTTCAATGCGGCAAAACTCATCTCAACAGAAAAATCTGTGGTGAACAGCAGTGGTGTTTTATGTTATATTTATAGCACACATATTGGAAAGCTTTCAGTTGAAAAAGAACATTTGATTGGGCTCTGTATAAAATGTAATTTTATAGAGCAAATTAATTTATTTACTTTTAAACCTTTTAGATCAATAGAGCTTATGAGGATACGGCTGGCCTACTTATGATATTCATGAATTGTTTTAACAGTTTTCTCTCAAAAGCTGAATTGTAATAAATGTGTCAAATCACTTCCTGGGAGGCCACGGTTCATGAGAACTCAAATAAAATGTTCACGCTGTTAGAACAAGCCCTTAAACAATTGCCATGTAAAATTGCTGTAACCTGAAGAACTGTTCTCTCTCGCAATTCCCACAATGTGGGGAGGCTGTTCAGGAAATGTGCTAGTGGCACGCACAATGGTTCTTACTGTTAGGAACCATCATAATGATGGAACTTTATTGCACTCTGTCTGTGCTATAAAAAATAAAAAAGGTAAAAAGTTTACAGTTTTGTATAATCCATTGCTATAATCAATATTACATTTATTTTTCATAGAGACAGATTAACATTCAGGTTTAATTACAAATACAAGTAAGGGCCTTAATATTTAATTATTACTATTATTGGGACGCTCCTGCTTTCCCTCTCCTTGTTAAAGCTGTAAACCAATGACTTGATTTCTTTAGAAGCAATCTGAGATTATAATGTAATATATATGTAAGCATGTTGGTTACATTGTATTTCTTTAGAAGTAACTCATGCATATTGTACATCAAGATCCTGAAATTATTACCAACAATAGAGGTGGTTTCTTAAAAAATATTTTTTGTTTACTTTACTTTTTTTTGTCAAATCATTTAATTATTGCACCATATACAAATGTGTAATGACATGATGTAAATATAATTATTATTAAAATGTATGTATATGGCACACCAACGGTTCCATAATGCCGAAATAGGGGATAGCGTACAACAAAAATACTTAAGTACAAGAGACAGATATAGAATAATTTACAAAACTGCATTAGACATGTATAGTATACATAATTATAACTTGCAGAATGCATGATTATATAAAGGAAACAATTGGAGAAAAAGCTCTGCTCATGGGATCTTACATTTTAGAGATAATATTGGTGGGCACAAGTAGCAATGGGCAGAGTTGTAGACTACAGAGACTGGAGAGTTAGGAGGAAGGGAGGTAGTCTTGAAGGAAAAGATGTGTTACGGGAACACTTAAAAGCTGGGAGGGTGGAAAAAAGTCTAATTGACCATGGGAGGGCACTCCAGATGTTTAGAATTTATATCAATCTAATGCAAAAGAATTTTTGATGGAAGGAGAGGGAAGTGGTGATCAAGGAGAAGATACAATGGGCAGGGCAGAGTGGGAGGAAAAGATTGTACAGTATGAGGAAGCGAGGTTACAGGTTATAGAGTGGGTGGAGTATGGTGTTCTTTGTATGCGAGTGAGAGGAATTTAAACTTGATTCGTTATGGATAAAAAACGCATGGAACTGGCAGAGGGGGGCAGCAGAGATAGGCCAGGGAAAGAGGAAAATGAGACAGACAGCAGTGTTAAGGATCAGCTTAAAAGTGTGAGGCAGTATTTTAGAGATTACAGCAATCTTGGTTAGAAATGATAAGGGCATGAAAGATATCCTCAGCGCTTTTCAGGGTAAGAAATGGTTTGATGCTAGAAATGTTATGGAGGTGAAGGCAAAAGGATTTGGGGAGCAACTGAGGAGAAAGAAAAAGTGGAGTTGAAAATGACACCAAAAGTTTGGACTTGGGAGACAGAGAAAAGGAAAGTGTTGCCAATGGAAAGGGGGACCTTGAAGGGTGAAATTACATTGACTTCTGTTTTAGAGATATAAAATTTAAGAGAGCACTGAGTCATCGAAACAATGGTTGGTTATACAGAATGGATGGGTGGAGAGTGTCTGCAGCATGTAGATGGTAATGAGAACAGAAGATCTCTCTAAGGAAGAAAGTATAGCGGGAGATGAGAAGTGAGTACAGCAGTGTTGCTAGGCTTTCTATCACCCAGGGCAAAGACTCAGGTTGGTGTCACCCCTTCCCTCCGCAATAGTTCGTAGCCACCCTCTACCAATATTACCACCATACATGTAAACAACACCACAGTGACCAAGGTACAATTCATAGTCTATAGCAGTGACCACAATATAATGCCGAGAACATCACAGGGACTGCCATATTATACAGAAATCATCACTGGCCACCATATAATCTATAAAGCCTCATTGACCTCCCTATAATACAGTGTGTAACCACTTCAGCATAGGAATGGACATCAAAGTCTGATCTTTAAATAAATATATATATATTATATGTAAAGATCGATTTCATGTCTGATACTGTACATAACAAATTTTCAGATCAATTATGGAATCATGATTTATTGATAGAATTGAATCAATAGAATCCCAATGATGCAGCAGCAATATACTGTACTTACCTGCTCCATGGTGACTCCCATTCCATGGCACATGCATCAGATTTTACCAGCCCCGCTAGCCACACATGTGCAAAAATAATATTAATCTTGGAGAAGATCAATATTACTTTGCCGAGTTTTGTCGGAATTAAATGTGGACATTGCAGTCTTGTATCAATCCTAAAGATAGATATGGGACTGATTGGCAATCCCTTCTTCAGCATCATGTAACAACCCCATTCAATGTAATTAATATAATTAACCCCTTTACTTATTTATTACCAGTTATTTATATAGCGCATACATATTCTGTAGTGCTGTACAGATAATATTTTGGCCATTCACATCAGTCCCTCTCCCAGTGGAGCTACAATCTATATTCTCTACCACATGCACACACACATATATACTAGGGTTAATTTTTATTGGGAGCCAATTAACCAACCAGTATAATTTTGGAGTATGGGAGGAAACCGGAGTACTAGGAGGAAACCCATGCAAGCACAGGAAGAATATACAAACTCCTTTACAATAATTGTCTACATAATCCTCTTTAGCCTCAACATCATCAAATATTTTTTTATATACATTAATTCCATAATTAACTACCTCAGTTTCATACAAAAGCGTCCTCTTAATTAACCCCATTAAAGCATTAACACCTTCCTCCTTTATTCGTACTACTGCCTGCCATAAGATACACCCTGTCTCCCCACCTAACTTACCTGTTGGAGATTTCTTTTGTTCCTCTTCTGTTGCAGTCTCACAGCAGTGCTCAGAAGGCATGAAGCAGCAGAAACCAGTCAGGCATATCCCATCTAGGCTGCTGTAGGAGAGGGCAGGGCCATGCAGAGATATGGGATTCAGGGTCTGTGAAGCCTATTGGTGTAGTGCACTGCCTCTGGGAGGGAATAGCTGTCTGCTCATTTTGCTGAGGCAGCTTCAGCTTCCATGCTGACACTGCCCTCCCTTTCTCACGCATGTCATATGCACCACTTGCACACCCCATGACTGTGCCATTGAGTGGGTCACTAACAGAACGGTGTGGAGGGGGAGTAAATTCTGAAGTAGAGATATTGAAGAAGTTAAACAAGTAGGTGATCTATGACATTGTCGTGTCATGGAGGCCAATGGAGAGGAGGATTTGCTGGAGGAGGGAGTGGTTGACAGTGTTGAAAATGCCTCTATGAATTCAATGTATATAAAAAATCAATAAGTAGACCTTTGTTTTAGCAGTGAGAAGGTTATTGGTGACCTTGGTAATGGCAGTTTCAATAGAATGGAGATAATAAAAACTGGATTGGAGTGGCCAAAGGAAAGAATGGGAGGAAAGGAAGGAGGTGAGATGTTTATAAACAACCCACTCAAGAAGCTTTCTCACACTGGGGTGGAGAGAGATCAATTGATGGTTAGAGGGGGAAGCAGCATCTACCATAGGAGAGAGATGCAGTAGGTTAAAGAGGTGGGCCATATGGGGAAAGTCATCAGGTATGATTCAGAGTTGAATGTAAGTTGGCCACAGATACAGCCACATTACATGTTCAGAAGAAAGTGTGTATCTGCCTGTATTCAGTGTTGGCCACATCTCTGCAGCCAGACTGATCCTATCCACCTGTGAAAGTGGACATCATTGCTATACTTTTCCACAGTGAACAAGATCCTAAAATTAGATGAATCTTGGTGTATGTATGATAACCCTGGGTGTTGGTATGGCCACAGTTAAGTTAGGTGTAGATGGTACCATACAGCTGATACAGTAGCTCCAGTGAATCTTCCTTCTTCTCTGGCAATGACTCCATCAGCTTTATTCATAACCCCATATACACAGTAAAATAACATAATCTAACATAACTTGACAGCCTTGATAAATAGAATATTTAAGTAGGTTTATTAAAGGAGGGTAAGAGGATGTTATTTTAGGGCAGGTCACTGCATGAATAATATAATAATCAGCATACAAATGAGGCAATTCAGATCAAGTGGAATATGACAAATCTAAAACAGTAGTTGATAATATGGTAGTTAATAGGCTATGGGCAATGACTTTTTTAAATAGTAAAATATGTAGGTTTCTTTACCTTAACTGTTACAGCATCTCTTTGGCTTTAATGAGGGAAAATACAGTTTCTCAATGGGTATACTATACTAAACAAACAATAACCTTTACAAAACACAAATAAAAAGTAATAAAATAGATCATTACTCAGCAGAATTAGCAAAAACCTCAAACTGATTGGTCATTTATAATAAAGGAAGCACAATGTTCTGTTATTGGAGTACTAGTTGCTATAAAGTCACTGTCTTATAACATGCATGTACTTTTAATCCACAAAAAGTAGTAGGATTATCATCTAATGCTGGTCCTTCCTGATGCCAGAGAAACAAAAGCATTGGATTTCCAATTATCTGGCACAATAAACTCAGTTCTATTTTCAATAGCACAATGTTTTTCAGCACTTCTCAGTATCTATTGCTCAGTTCCAAAGTGCTCTTTAATAATCTTAAGATTCTCTCACAAAATTACTTACTCTCTTCACATTGTTGTACTCACTCGCTGACTCTGTAACAACTCAAACAAGTTATCTATCATACTTTCAGCTAACTCAGATCTCCACTCAGTCTCTTGCATAAGTTATGGCTACAGAGTGCTTTTAATATGTTTCTTAATATACTTTCAATATCTCTCAAAATCTGATAACTAACTTTAAATGGTTCTCATAATCTCTAAGTGGTTCTCAGTATCTCTCAATGGTCCTTAACAGTTCTCAGCATCTCAGTATAGCAGTATCTCAGTAAGGACATCTTCCGTCTACAGCTTTTATTCAAACACAGCCTCCTTATATCTTGCAGACAGACTGTCTCCGGGTGTCAGCCTCATTCTGCCGGCACTCTGCAATGGTCCCCAGCACAATATCACTGGGTTTAACATGGCACATGTACTACTTCAGCTTCTTTGCTTTCCCAGTTTTACTCTCTTCATACCTGTGGCACCACACCCACTCTGCTCCACTGCTCCACCTAGTGGTAGCCTCCTAAACCACAATGTCCATTGGCTCCTATGGAGTCTGGGGTATCACATATACTCACTTCTCAACAGCTAACAATTGCAGGTACATGCCAAAAACACAGCATCAAAATAGTTAACCTATGTGTGAATGGTCAGTTGTCATCCAGTTACCTCCACTAGGTCAAAATTAGAGATGCGGCTAGGATGCATATATTTCTGAATCACCCAAGTACCTTAAAGTTTTGTTGTGCTCAACTAAATTGCAACATCTGTCTGCAAAATTGAGTTGTGTGAAACTATATCAACAAGAAACAAAAAGAAAAAGGTTTGCGCTGGACAATCAAACATTCAGTAATTAAAGTACACCTGCAGCATGCAAATCCAGGGAACTTGCTGCCCCACAAAAATCACAAATAACGAATGTCAAAAATGTGTCCAACTAAGTGGAAACATTAATAACAAAATGAAGCGCTAGTTACACTGAATAGTGATCTATTTAATAAATATACATGGATATTGAATCACAAATATAAAACAATAAAACTTACCTTTATACATACATGTATCTAAAATCAATTAAATAAGCTCCCAAGAATCCATATAAACATTAAGCTGTAGATGTTCTGTGTCCTTAAATATGTTTTAGTTGCAACACAGGTATAAAGTCCTAGAAATTAATTATCAAGCTTGAAAAAGTCTACAGAGTAGAGGAAACGAGTCACTGTCCCTGTCTATGATCACCGTGGAGCTGGTGGATTTACCCGGCCACATACCTAGCTGTGTACTTGGATGAGGAAAACTTTTTTTGCACTGATCAACCCCCCTGCAGAAATCTTTGCAGCTGCAGATGGCATAAGGTTCCAATGGAACTTTGCGTATAACAATTTGACCCCTGAGTTTCTGTATATATGTGCATAGGTTACTCCTCACATGATATCCTATGCATAGACTGTTTGCCTGGCAAATTCAAGTTTGTTTTATCAAAAATAATAATGTTCTTTTTAATCAGGTTTTAAGCTCTTTGCCACCTAACTTAAAGTAAAAACAATTCAATACGTGGTGCTGATTACACTATTGTAGCTCTTTTTAATATTTTGTTTACAAAACAAATACTAATTTTAGTGTTTATAGAGCATAAACCAGGTTTGCAAATCACTCACCATTTACAGAAGAGATGGGGAACCTCAGGCCCGGGGGCCGTATAAGGCCTGCAGAGTCATTTTGTGTGGCCCTCAGAGCTTTTCTCTGCTAGCCTCATCTGGCTAGCATGGTTCCTTGAATGGCACCCTATAGCCAGAATCTATGCAGCAGTGCCGCCTGGAGCGTCCTTAGGACTCTTCAGATGCCCTTACAGCTCCCTGGAGCATCCTCAGGATGCTCTGTGCATTGCTGTAATCACCAGCGTTTGTGGCCCCACCCCATGTGACATCACATGGAGGGGGGCGTGGCCTTCTCCAGGCCCACGAATAATGTTATATATATCAAAATGGCCCTCGGCAGAAAAAAGTTTCACCACTCCTGATTTACAGTATAAAGAACTGTCCAGTCTAACAATGGGCCTGATTCAGAACTGTACACTTTTGCACGGCCGCTGTGTGTTTGGAGGCAGCTGTTGTGCAGAAATATGCTAATGCCTGCAATAGGCATCTGATGGTAAAAGATGCCTCCTGCCAGCTTCTAAGATGTGATGTCTGCATTCAAAGATGCAGAATCAGATCAGCATTGCGACCGAAGTAGCATTGGCCATGTAAGAAAGACTCATTCAGACCCACTCGTGAGCGGCTGTCCGCTCGCAAGTGGGTCGATGTTCTGCACTGAGCATGCGCACGACGGAGGGAGCTCCATCGTGCGCATGCGCCAGACGCGACGAGCGAAGGACTTTCCTTCGCTCGTTGTGTCTGATCAAAGGGGGCGTGCTGTCGATGTTGATTGACAGCACGCCCCCTTTGGTGGGCGTGCCGGGGGCGTGCCTCCCTGACAGGGGCGTTCCTAAGGGAACGCCTACCGTCAGAAGCCGGCCCACTGACATCACTAGAGATGTCAGTGGGAGTGATTTTGGCTCTGATAGAGCCAAAATCACTCCGGGCCTTGCGGTTGAAAATCTCAACCGCAGGCTCCGGCTCGCAGTTTCGATGGTCGCGATGGTCATTACCATCGCGGCCATCAAACTGCACGCTCGTATAGGCTGTGGGTGGTGACCCACAGCTATACGAGCATCCAGGAGGACGCTCCATAGTTATGGAGGACGGCCCTCATTCAGAGCGTGCGCTCTGCTCAGAGCGTACGGCTCTGAATGAGGGCCTAAGCTTACTCAGAATGACAACCTCCTGTCTGCTTGCGAGGCCAGGAAATCTGCATCTGAAGACACAGACACTGGCCATTAGAATCCCAGAAAATGGACCTAACCACGCCCCCAAATGGCCACAGCATGTCAATCATGCTGCGGTTTCTGCGGCCGTAGTCCCAGAAAGAGACCTGCACATGTGCAAATCTCCAACAATCAGAGCAGTATCTCCAACAATCTCCAACATGTGCAAATCTCCAACAATCAGAGCGGTACGCAAACCTTTGTGTTTGGGTACAACTCTAAATCAGTCCCTATATTTGCCTGTCTGAAATGTTGTTAATTTTCTTTTAACTGCTGTGTTTCACTACAGGCACTTAAGCCACAGCAGTTAAATAATACCAAATCGACACCAGTATTACTCCAAACACCAGACTTACAGCCTTCTGTAGGTTTCCTCAGGTCATCAACCTAACATGGTGTTTTCTACCTTTTTATTTTATTATGCTATACTTTATAAAATGCTACAGTATTTTTATTATGATTTGAATCATGTTACATTACCATTATACACTTGTCTTATACATAGAGTAATTAATGTGTTCTCATCAAAGGCCACTTTTTAAATTCCATTTTATGTATGCAGTAATAAAAACTGTGATAAATAGATGCATCAAAATACAATGCCAGATAGATTGTCAGGTTTATGGAGGCAGGCTTTTCTTGTAGTTAAGTTTGTTCCTGGCACAGTGTGTTCTGCTTGTCTTTTATGGATCCCGTTTCAATAAATCTGCTGATAGAAAAGAAAATCTGACTTTTTTATACACATAAGTAAATGCAACAACACAAGACAAAGACATAACTAAGTGATTAAACTTATTAGGTACATAGAAGACTTTTTGCATGAGAGAAACAGTGAATGTGAACAATAATAGGAAACTAATTTCCAACAGTTTTCGTTGAACGATTTTCGTTCAGTTTTTTCCTTGAAAAAGTGAACGAAAATCATTTTACAAAGTACGGTAGTTGGTTTTACTTTACTTAATAAACGATTTTCTGTGTGTTGAAGGAAAAATGTTGCAACTTCTATTGAAAATCGTTCAGTTGGCCAGTCTGACTGAACTACAAACTACAATCGACAAACGTGAACGCACATGAACGATAATCGTTCATCGTTTATCGTTTTACACTGAACGATTTTTGGAACGATTGAAAGAACGATGCCGTTATAGTTATATTGTTCAAAAAAATCGTTGTGTGTGTACGCACCTTTATTAGTGAAAATTATTTATGTGATGAATCTGATTCAGAACATGAAAAATATATAATGTGTTTATTAGAGATGTGCGCCGACCCCCGTGCTTTGGTTTTGAATCTGTATTTTTTAACATGATTAAAAAAACTGCTAAAATGACATCATTTTGACCTGTTAGTATGCAATCCAAAACCTGAGTTCGGTTTTTTAATCTGAGTTCCGAACTGCAGGATGATCCGAACCCGGGACTCAGTTCGACTTGGTACCCATACATGTCTACTCTCCCAGGAGTTGGGGGAGGCTCCCGATTTTTCAGGTAATCCCCTACAACCCTGGAAGAGTAGTCATATCTCCCACATCCCGCCCACTTCCTAATGTAGTGGGCAGGATGGGAAGATTTTAGGACAGATTTGTGGGTCTGCGAGGAGGGGGCGGAGCTAAACAACGTGAATCACGTCATTTAGGTCCACCCCTTCTCGCGAACCCGCGAATCACGGGCTTTCCAGAAAATGGGGCAGGGCCTAATGACAGCTGTAGCCTGGCCCCGCCCCCCGAATCTGAGTGGACCGGGCTGCTCCCGGAAAAGATTCAGTAAAAGTCGGCAAGTATGTCGGTACCCCAAAGTGATTCCGAACTCGGACTTTGTTCAACTCGAAACTCCTATATTCAGCTGTTGATCAATCAGTGATTTGGGCACATAACCAGATGCTATGCTTTTTCTCTCATCAGTGCCAGGAGATGAACTATTAGAAAGCTGCAAGATATTTTTCTCCAAAATGTTGAGAGTAAGGCACTAAATACTTGGGTGGGGTGGAAAGTGTACTATCACATTGAAGGTCATTTTATTTTTCTTTCCCTTTTTTTCTATACATTTATTATCTTAAGACTCTTTAAAAAGGGAGTAAATATAAAAAAGCAGTTTGACAAAAGAGGCTTCATGCTACAGAGCACTCCAGCTGCCATGGAACAACACATCCCAGCATGCTCTGCCACAGGATAGAATGGGATTTTTTTGGTTGTAATTTGAGAAATATCCCTTCATGGCCCTAAAGTTGGGCTGTGTGAGAACCGTCAGAGGATTCTTTTCTCTACACCCACACACCACCTAACATTCCACATTCCCCATGCTTGCTTCTCAGACCATCCCATGTATTTTACATAAAACTAGGACAACTCAACAACTCAACAAATCACTCACACCATCCTACATGCCTTCACATTCCATTTAGACAAACCCATGTGGCTGCACATGCCACTCAAACCCCTCAAATGCCACTCAGACCACCCTAAAGGCCTTCAAATACCACTAAAACTATCCCATGTGCCTTAACATGCCACATAGACCATACCACTAAGAATTCTTTAAGCACCTATCCATACCAATCAAACCACCCAATAGGCCTCTCAGACCACCACATATACCTACACTTGGACCACCACTTGCAACTCTGATCTTCCAACATGCCTCAACAAATGCTGCTCTGACCTCCTCCCATGCCAGATTTATCTCTGCACATGCCACAACAAATTCCACTCCTACAGTACTTCCCCATGCCACACTGACCTTCTCACATGACAAAACAAATGCCATTCCTACTTCCTCTTATGCCTCAAAATACCCCTATCACTGTCTACAATCACCCTTTGGTATAAGCTGTTCATTAATGGTAATTTTATATAGGTAACCCACACCTCCCTGGGATTCTCCATAAATCATGTATTTGCTGGGGCCAGTCTGTTGCTGGTTGGACTGTCAGATGTCAGATTCACACTCCTCTTCCAGGGTCTAGCTCCTGTTGCAGAGTCCTGCAGTGCACCACCCCTTTCCTCCCAATGAGCCATGCATAGGGATGGACGTCGGAAACTGATGGTCAGCAAAAATTCATGTTCCTTTTTCAATCTAATTGCGGGTATTCAATAATTGACAGCCATCGGATGCATCTTTCTGATGCCCTTCTGGTGGCTGACTGCTTCTCTTATGTGCAGCTGTACAGACCCAGAAGTGGTATCCACAGCTCAGATAATATGCATATGCATGAAGCTCTGAATGCTTCCGCGCATGCACACACCAATACCATTGTGTCACGCTCCT
This sequence comes from Taudactylus pleione, assembly GCA_031769625.1. NCBI lineage: Eukaryota > Metazoa > Chordata > Amphibia > Anura > Myobatrachidae > Taudactylus > Taudactylus pleione. The sequence continues at coordinate 4,423,548 of JAUIMM010000126.1, read as the reverse complement.
ATTAAGGAGATCTCCTATTAAGGGGTTGGAAGTCAAGTTCCTGGGTTGGGAATTGAATCAGAGGTGAGGTGCCTGGATATACATCCTCCTCATCCACAAGTGCGGGATATTGGTGAGACCTGACCAAAGGCGCAGAGTCTAACCTGTCAGGAAGTGTTCACCAGTGACCCCCTCCAATTGGGATTTGTGTTTATGCTGCACCCAGCAGGCAGGTTACGGCCCTTTGCTCAGGTATCCAGTACCCGTGGGAATAGAGGACGCAATCACAGACACTGAGAAAAAGGTATCCCGAGATGTATGGGATGAAGGTACTGAGTACACACGCTGTGGTTAGAGTTGCAGCATAGACATTGAAGAATGGTATCATGAGATGGACTTAATGATGATACTGAGTACACACGCTGTGGCTGATGTCACAGCATAGACGCTGAGCATAGGTATCACAATATGTACTTAATGATGGAACTGAGTACACGCGCTGTGGTTAGAGTCGCAGTACAGATGCTGAGGAATGGTATCACGATATGTACTTGATGATGGTACAGAGTACACATGTTGTAGCTGAAGTCGCAGCACAGACGCTGAAGATAACACTAGAAGTAGCTCTGACGAGAGGAGCACAGAACCTGGAACGTAGTAACGGCAAGCATACACCAGAAATATACCCTAAAGTAGCAGTCCACTGGAGGACTGCGTAAGCTGACCGCAACTACATTACCATTGGGTAAAGGATCCGTCAGGTGAAGAAGCCTGTCTTGGCTGCGCCCATGACGGCAACCACAGTATCCAAGTCACGGGGCAGCACATTGAAGTCCAAGTGATCCTAAGGCATAATCCTCAGCTCGTCACCCACCACTGCACCTGACGTCCGACCGCTCGAGAAGTCAGTGGAAGTCAGCGCTGGGGTGAGTAATGGCTGATCCTATGCTGTAACCTGACACATTGATGGTTTACCATGGAATGGCTGTGATGCGATGCCAGGTTTCTGATGTCTATCCCTAGGTGCATGGCCAGTGTTTACACACTGAGCCTGTACAAAGAAGTATTTTACGTTCGGGATGGAGGGAGGGTGACTATTCTGAGGCTGTTTGTGAGCTAACTCACTAACTGTGACTAACTCACAGAGGTAAAGAAATGGGGTAAGTGTCTAATCAGAGGTTCCACAATGATCACAGGTTGATGGGGGCCTGAATTGCTGTTTATTCACATGCAGGCATCTTCCTGTGAATAAGGAACAGTTTGCAGTTTGGAACACTGGTGCCATGACCATTGGCACCAGTGGGCCCCCTTGTCAAACAGGGTCCCGTAGACTGGTATCCCCTGTTCACAGATAACCCCCATCATACCACTTTTATTCACATCTCTTCTAATCTTCTACATTCTAGCCAGTTCACTTTCTTTAATATTCTATCACTTTCCTCTAAACGTGTCTCCTAAACCTATGCCCTTCTACAAAAGTATATCATGGGTTGTTGCTAATTTTGTGAATATTGTAGAGGAAAGATGTGATAAAAAGGCAGTAACAAGAAAAACAATTTTTTCCTGTATTCATGTATTCCATGAACAACCGAAGCACAGAAAAAAAAATGGTGAAGCCACCTGACTTGTTAGAAACTTTTAACTGTAGTTGCTGCAACAATAAAAAATTGATGGATCAAAAGTGTGTTTCTTTTCTTTTAATATACAATATACAGTATGTGCTGAGTAAGCAGTACAATACAGCAACATTAAGAAAACTGTAAATACTACAATATTGCAAAAGCAGGGACTAGTATTCTTACAAAAAATTGTTTAACAATAATATAGCTTTAAACTGAACCGACAGCAGAAACCATGGAAGTCATTATCACAATACCTGATGTGAACTCTTTGTGTTAACCAGTTCATGTATTATTATCTAGTCCTTTTCATTGCTGCAAAGCTAAAGCTACAGGTTATAAAACTCACTAAATTGCACACATGGGAATTTCACAACATGTCCTGATAGAAAAATGCTGCATAACCACATTTTTACCTGTCTGTTTCAATCTTTGTATATGAAAAACAATACAACAGAACATACCAAAGCACATTATCAGCTATATATGTTATGATGATTTAGGTCTCCAGGGTTCATATCTATGAATAGTGCATCACAGTGCCCAATTACAATTTTGCAAACAGCAACAGAATTTACAAAAGTATGTTTGTAAACAACAAGTTTCATACTACATTGCAAATCAGTCATTTGGTAACCAATGCATGTATTTATAGAATATCATTTTCAACTTTTATCTTGTTATTGAAATTTTAAAAATATTTAGCTCTTATAATTTGGAATATAAATCCAGACAGAAGGTACAATTTAGCATTTTTCCAAAACAGTGTTATTGTTGAGTGCCAGGAGGACACATTTAAAACTAGCTGGGATATCTGGCATTGCCCGGATTGAAGAATGGACCTTGAAGTACATCTGCAGCTTTCATTTTTTACATTTTCCTTGTCTATAATTCCATTCCATTGATCCTGAAAAGGACTCCACTGTTTGCTAACATGGTTTTAGTCCCGAGGGCCGGATACAATTAGCCGCGATAAAGCGAAAACTTAATGCCGGGGAAGTTTTTGCACTAATCGCCAGTTTTGGTGCAATATTTTCAAGTCTTTTGACAATGCGCGCTCCCGTTTTTTGCCCTATCCTATTACAAAAGATGCAAAAATACATAAATGTGAAAACAGCGAATGGCGAAATCAGCAAACAGTACAGCACATTTTTGGGAATTCAGTCTGAAACCCCATAAAAAGCCTAACTGACATACTGTAGCAAATCAATATAGAAGTGTATAATAGCCCTAATAAAAGTATTTTGGGTTCTTATATTGTGTCAAATGGCTGTTCTATGTATATTTGCATAAGTGTGGAAAAATTATAAAAAAGCAATTTTTTTGACAAAATTACTACTTTAGTGAAATTGGGGGTACATTAAAATGTTTCAGTGTCTATAAAGTGCAGTTTTAAAAAAATGTTTACAATTCATCTGCTGCAGCCACCTGCAATCCTAAAAAACCTGCCTCAACCATACAGCCCCCCCAAAATACCTGACCCAGTACTTTAAACCCATTTTCCAACACTTTTTATATTTTCACCCCAAAAATTACATTATTAATAGGAGGAATTAAGCTAATTAAAAAAATGTTTTGCCTAATTTGTCATTAGGGGGGTGTCCAAAGGGTTCTGAACCAAGTCCCCATATTTTTAGCCAAAAATAAGGATTCTGCTAATTTTTTAACCTGCTCTGATATGGTGAAATCTTTTTGTCTATAGAGTTTTTGCACGTACGATAACTCCGGGAATAGGATTGCATGATACGCAATTAGGTGCGAAAAATTCACACAAAACTTATAGCGAAATCACGGCTTATCGCATCTAATTGAATTGCCCTCTGTAAAGGACCTAAGGAAATGGATAACTGTCAGTGCAGATGCTGTGTGACAGTTGATCCTCTGACTCACAGTTCTTCTTTAGGAGCTCGGTTTCCCCCCACCTCCTGGTACATATCAGCCTGTGCATTCAGATCAGTGCAGTTATAGGCACTGGAAGACATCCTGAGCGAACAAAACTAAAATGTCATATCAGGGACTCCACGGCCTTCTTGGTGGGCACCATGTAGACTTCCAAGCCCCGACGAACTTAAACATAGCCAAAAATGTAATCCTGGTCAAACTACACTTCAATGCTAAATTTGGTGAAGCTAGGTACAAAACTCTGGCCATGCACTAAGGACAGACAGGCAGACACACACACTTTCATGCTTATTATATAGATGTGTGGATAGATTAAGAGATGTTTAGGGGAAGCATCTTAGTTCAACTCTAATCACAGAGTTAAATATACAGTATGTGTGCTACATGTAAAAGCAGGCAGCATTTTTCCAACATGCAAAAAACTTGCCATTGTAGCTTTTACATCTCATTGTCCAGGTGCAAATTTGCAATCTGTTGCAGCATTTGCTCCCACCTATTAATGAGACATGTAGGTGTGAAAAAATTATGTTTATTGCCATTGCTTGATTACCTTTGCTAAGGATCTACAGTATACTGTACTTGCAACATTAAGGATATTTTTGGAGTGGACTATGGCCCTGATTCAGAGCCGGACGCTCTGACCAGAGCGCTCGCTCTGAATCAGGGCCCACCTCCATAAATATGGAGCGTCCTCCTGGACGCTCGTATAGCTGTGGGTCACCACCCACAGCCTATACGAGCGTGCAGGATGATGGTCGCGATGGTCTTCACCATCGCGACCATCGCCAGTGCGAGCAGAAACCTGCGGTTGAGTTTCTGAACCGCAAGGCCAGGAGTGATTTTGGCTCTATCAGAGCCAAAATCACTCCCACTGACATCACTAGTGATGTCAGTGGGGCCGGCTTCTGACGGTAGGCGTTCCCTTGGGAACGCCTCCGTCTGGCAGGCACGCCCCCGGCACGCCCACCAAAGGGGGCGTGCTGTCAATCAACATCGACAGCACCCCCCCTTTGATCAGACACAACGAGCGAAGGAAAGTCCTTCGCTCGTTGCGTCTCGCGCATGCGCATGACGGAGCACCCTCCGTCGTGCGCATGCGCAGTGCACACCATCGACCCACTTGCGAGCGGACAGCCGCTCGCGAGTGGGTCTGAATCAGGCCCTATATTGGTTACTATTTTCCTGTGCCAGTGGGTGGGGCCCTGGATCAGCAACTGTCCCCACTGCTCTGCCCACTACCACTGGCCACACCTGTATAGTGAAAATGACGCGGCACATCGGGCAGAAACAGCGCAGAGACTGCTGCTGCAGCGGTCTCCTCTCACTGCCCAATGTGCCACTACAGCTGTGCTGCAATACAGCCACGTCCAGTAGTAATGGGCAGAGAGGAGGGACTGTAATCTGCAGTACTAACTTGCACTCTGCCTGATAATCTCCTCCATTGTGCTATTAGTACATAGCTATAATTCATAAAATTATGCAGAAACTGCAGTTTCAACATAATTTTAAGAAACAATTACTTGATAAATAGCTCTCTAAATCTACTTAGTATTTATCTTTCTAATATCTGCCTGATGTTTAATATATTCATGCAATTTGTGTCTCCCATTTACTGCATAGACTAAACCATACCCCCTGCTCACCACCTTTTTATTTTTCTTAACATCTGTTTGTGACCATTATATTTAAGTGTATTGACATCTGATCAGTATTCTCACCTGCTTTTTCACTATCTCAGAACTGCATCTTTCTGTTAATTAATTATTTGTCTCCTTATTTTTTTATCTCCTTCTTAATCAACTTCACATATTATATTTCTAAATATTTTTTTATATTATTTTAAACTGTGTCTGTTATATAATTTGTCTGTGTTATTCGCCTTCACCCTTTAGGATTTTGCAACACGTAATCCTGATATGTAACTAACTAATGTAATTTTCATCTACCATATATTAGCCCTGCCATTAATGTCTCTACATTTTCATTTTCATCTGTTGCAACCACTGTAATTTCTGTATACTTAAAGTATTGCTGTTCCGTCATTGTGCTTACTGCTTAACCCACTATGAAGAGCATATAATTGTCTTCCATACAATCAACCTGTGTAACGTTTTGTCTTTCTGAGGTTGATACTGTATCTACTAATCCCTGCTTTTTTCTTTTGTCATTTTCCTTTACATATAACGCTTATTACAACACTAGTTTACTTGTCTACTTAACTCTCCCCTTTATCTCCCCACTAATACCTTTTTTTAATCCACTTCCCCACTAAAATCAAGGCAACGTAGAACATGATATCCAATATAATGTGTCCAATGCATCCATCATTTTAAAACATGGTATTCCCTACAAAGACAACTACTGTACATTCTGCACTCTTGAAATATCCACCAATCAAAGGTAGGAATACCCTATACCACCACCTTCTAATAAAAGTCCCATCCCAGAATGTGACATGGTGCCACAAAGGTACTCACAAAAATTACTGAAACGTCAGAAATAGCACCCTATGGCAACAGCTCTCCTTCAGCTCCTTACATACCAAGTGCAGACAGACTTGCAACAACCAAGCACATAATTCATTGTGCCTTTAAAAAAAGATTTACTGCAGCATATACAGTATATGGTATCATGTATACAAACAATCTGCCTATTTTTAGAGGTCAAGAACACAGATAATCTGAGGGCTTCAAGCTTAAATGTTTTGATGTAAATATTAACTAAATTCCCATGCTCTATTAAGGTGAGTGCGGGGCATCTGTGGTTTTTGTTTAAACAATGTGGTCACATACCACATACACCCCAGATCTAGGAGTGGTGAGTGCAGTGGATTAATGCCTATATACAATTATTTTACATTGAAAATTCATTAGTCTGTTTGTTTGTCTGCACGGTAATGCATTCGGACACGCCTACACCAATTGGGATGAAACCAACCTGAGGTGGACCAGCTGGATCCTGGCCAGGTTTTAGGGGAGTCAGGGTCCTGGTCGGACTTCTCGTTGGTGTACGCTGGGCAGAACATTGACCTGGGGAGCCTGTACTGAGCCCTCCACTGGATGGATATTGACGAAAAATTCACAGATGGGTGGCAATTGGTCTTGGATGCCTAACTTAATAACTTGAAGTTTTAAACCCGGGCACTTGAAGATTTAAACCCGGGTACTTTAGCAAATTTATATATATATATATATATATATATATATATATACATACACACACACACACACACACACACAATGGGGTAGAAAGGCTGCATTTCTAGGGTCTTATAACCTATGACCGTGTTCTTGATAAAAGTCATTGTGGACTGAAACGTTGAACAAGCAGACAAAGGTGTTGTATTGATCCTTTTCTTATAAGACCCTAGAAGTGACACCTTTCTACCCCATTTTGTTGCATGTATGGTTGTTCTAAGGAACATGCAGGAAGGCACCAGGACAGGTATTTGATGCACAGTTGTGGAGTGCCGGCCGATTGACACACACACACACATATATATATATATATATTAATGATACTGGATCAGAACCTCTATATACCCCTGCCTATACCTTCTAATATCCTACCTATAAACCTCTAAGGATGATGCTAATTTGCGTACACAGTCATACAGTAAATAAAGACTTAAGACCTGGAATCTGTGGTTCCAAAGCACAAGTATTATTCAGGTAAAGTACAGTCAGTTATGCGCTACTGTTCCAGACACAATTCGGTGCAAAGGAATTATACAGACCCAAGTACAGTATACATACGCTGCGCTTTCTGGTCCAGATGTTAGGCATCAGCAAGAAACCCCTCGTCCCCTCAGCATTCAGCAAGAAGACTAAGAACCCAGTGTTGGAGCACACATATTTATACCCCCCAGAATAGACAGAACAATAGAGAAGTTTGTTGCTTATGCCATTGGTTCCCATTGGGGAAGCATCTGTTACAGAGCGTTTAACAGGCTGGTTCAAATAGACTCATCCCAGCCTCTAACAACTGGGGGTCTCTGCCCTTCTGCCCCCATGCAACATCCTAACAGTTGTTCATAATATACATTTTGTTGCTTGAAGTCTCTGCGGTCCATAAGTTGAGAATGCTTGATGCGATCTCCACACCGATAATACCAGAATTCTGTTGAAAGAGAATGCATCAATACGAAACCAAACACGGCTTTCTTAGCATGTATAAAACCTTAGTTATCAAATATCTTTATTTCACAGCATTTATACTAACTGAACCAACTTAAATCTTATACCTTAAAGCTTATTAAACCTTTTATGTGGATATGTAATTAATGTGTGTATGAGGAATGGTGTACTTAAATCTCACTTACTAAGTCAACACCTAGCAGTGTTGAATGCTGAGCCTTATAGTTCCACATGCCCCTTCTCTCAGCAGCCCCCACCTTTCCCAGGCTCAAAACAAAAAGCCCTTTATTCTCCCAGACTCTTGTGTGAATGCAATTTAGCCCAGCTACAAGCCCCAAACCTAAGATAACACTCTTGGCTTTGAAGTTATTTCATTGCAGGAAGCCTGCTAATGTAAGGTGTGTATTCTAGCCGGGCCACCTGGAGTGAGAGCAGACGTTATCCAGGAAGCTTATCTACACATGCTAGTTGTCACGTGGCCATTTGCTCTGTTCAGCTAATGCAATCCAATTTTGACATACTGTAAAGCCATTTCTGAAATATATCCTTTATAATACGTAAAGTCATGAAATGGGCTTTTGGTGAATCACCATAACTTATGGCGATAGTCTCAGATGCATTCACATGATGCTAATAGTCTTATCGCCACATGTACTAAAGTGTGAGTTTACTTAAAATGGCGCATAGGCGGCCATTTTGCAAAATGGCGTCTTGCGGCCAGTTGCAAGATGGTGTCGCTGCAATTCAATTTTAAACTGATCTTGTCTCAGCCAATAATCCAGTTTCGACAATATATATATATATATAGCTGTCTGGACCGGCACTCAGCTGTACCAATTGTACTGGTGCTCCTGTGCCCTCCGCAAGATAGTGTAAAAGAGATGATTAAACAGCGGCACTAGGAGACTTGAAAAAGAATAAACTTTAATGTGGCACAAGGTGTCACATCTCCAACGTTTTGGGGCTCACTGGCCTCTTTGTCAAGGATATCCTTGACAATGGGGCCAGTGAGCCCCGAAACGTTGGAGATGTGACATCTTGTGCCACATTAAAGTTTATTCTTTTTCAAGTCTCCTAGTGCCGCTGTTTATTCATCTCATATATATATATAATAGAATACGCCTGGCACTCAGGACAAAGAAGACCAAGCTGCGGGTGCCATCCTAAGTAAATATAAACGTAGTCCTTCTGGCGTGGGTATGCACCCAGCTCAATAAAGGGGAAGCTTCCTTTGTATGTCCTGATGAAAAGACTTTGAGCCTTGAAACGTTGACAGATGGATGTTATCATGCTGTTACATTATTAATACACTTTGACTTTTTTCATCTGATTGGAGTGCCGCCTCCCCTTTATTGAGCTGGGTGCATACCCACGCCGGAAGGACTACGTTTATATATTATATATATATATATTTTGTGACAAGAATCACATAGACCAGGTAAAATCCATCAGCAGCTTTTATTGCTCACCACAGGCAGGTAAACGGGATATGGCAGTTTCACAGGTAAGATGTTACACACAGTCTTCCAATACAGCAATATTTACTTCAGTGGACTTGCAGGTCTAGGAACCCTAACACTAATCACCCCCGGGCCTATAAGCTGGGCAACTATTTTACCATCAGGCTCAGTTTCTCCAGTGTCTCTGCAGTTCTTAAACCAGCTTCTCACAGATGTCTGTAATCAGGTGCCTTTCCAGGCACTGATTGAGGCAACACCTGAACTGTACATTTAACCAATCGTAGTTCCTTTGCTCTGCCAAACCTGGGAGACCTGGATATTCCACATTTACTTCCTGTTGAAATATGCTGACCCTGTCACACTCCTCCCCCCTTGGCTTCAACCACCCTGGTGAAGCTAAAACACTCTCAGGCGAGCAATCTGCCTCACTCACATCTATTTGTGCCATCCATCCGGACACACAGCTCTCTGCCATTTTCCACAGTTCGCCATCCTCAACCTCTTCCTCCTCCTCCTCCTCTAGCTTCACCATAGGGTTGCTTGGAGGATCGGGCACAACAAACTTCTTGGAAAGTGCATCAGCATTGAGGTGCTGTTTCTCTGGACGATGCTGCACCTCAAACTTAAATGGCTACAAGACAAAAACCAGCGGGTTACACAAGCATTCACTTCTTTGCTCGTGTGCATCCATTGTAAAGGGGCATGATCTGTAACCAACACAAATTGCCACCCCAACAAATAATATTTTAACAAGTCTACTGCCCACTTGATTTCCAAGCACTCTTGCTCCACAGTGGAGTACTTGCGGTCCCTGGGCAGCAATTTGTGGCTGAGGTAGAGGATGGGTTTCTCTTCCCCTTCTACCACCTGGGAAAGGATTGCTCCCAATCCTGTACCTGAGGCATCTGTCTGCAATATAAACTGCTTTTTAAAGTTAGGAAACTGCAAAACAGGTTCTGCACACAAGAGCACCTTAAATCCTGCCATGCCGCTTCTGCTGCTCTAGACCACAGTATCTTGTCTGGGGACTGTTTTTTTTTATGACACTCAGTTAATGGTTCTGCCCAAGTGGCAAAATCACAAATTAATATGCATTAGTAACCCACTAGGCCAAGGAATGTTCTGAGCTGGGATTTACATTTGGATTTAGGCCATGTGAGGACCGACTCCACCTTACCGGGCTGAGGTTTTACCTGCCCTCTGCCTACAATATATCCCAAATATGTTGCCTTCACCATTCCAATGGCACACTTCTCAGGTTTAGCAGTAAACCCATGTGCCCATAAAGATTGCAACACTGCTTAAAGTCTTGGTAGGTGTGACTCCCAGTCGGGGCTAAAGATGACTATGTCATCTAGATATGCAGCTCATATTCCTTGTGAGGTCGCAACAACTTGTTCATAGCCCTCTGGAATGTTGCCGGAGCCCTATGCAGACCAAACTGCAGCATTCTATACTGAAACAAACCTTCTGTGGTAGAGAAGGATGTTTTGGCCTTAGCAGCCTCAGTTAAAGCAATTTGCCAATACCCTTTGTCAAATCTAGGGTGGTGAGATACTGACCGTTTGCTAAATTCTCCACCAGCTCATCCACCCGGAGCATCAGATAGGAATCAAACTGACACTTTATTTAATTTGCGAAAATCCTTGCAGAATTTTAAAGTACCTGAAGGCTTAGGCACTAAAACTATGGGATTATTCCATTTGCTATTTGATTCCTCTATGATCCCTAGGTGCAGCATTTCCTCTACTTCCTGTATAGCCGCTGCCCGCTTTGCCTCGGGTATACGGTATGGCCTCTGTTTTATTACCACCCCGGGAGGAGTAACTATATCATGCTGGATAATTTGTTTTTTTCCCGAAATGGCAGAGAACACATCTTGGTGCCGTGCTACTAATATCACCACCTCCTGTTTCTGGCGGGGATTAAGGGTACCTTCAATGGGTACCTGACATTCTGAGGTTTTCTTGGCAACCAAAGAGGGCTGACCAGCACTCTCTTTCCAGGGTTTTAACAGGTTTACATGGTAAATTTGCACTTCTTTCCTTCTACCCTCCTGTCAAACCTTATAATTAACAGGTCCCACTGCCTCTATAACTTCATAAGGGCCTCGCCAATGGGCATACATTTTGTTTTCAGTGGTGGGTACCAGAATCAGTACCTTGTCTCCCAGTTTAAAAGACCGATTAACCGCAGTCATGTCAGATCAATGTTATTTCCACTGTTGTGCCCTATGCATGTGCTCGTTCACAAGTGGCACAATTTGCCTTAAACAGCCATACATTTGGGTCACAAACTGAACGTTGTTAGGCTCTTGACATGACTGTTGTTCCCACCCTTCTTTCAAGAGATCTAAAATCCCTCTAGGTTGCCTCCCATAGAGGAGTTCAAAGAGACTAAAAATTTGAGTATCAGCCTGTAGGGCCCACTGTTGCACCGCAAAATCTAGTACAAACACAGCATGGTCCAAAGCCACCATCTCTACTATACACTGAGCAGAGTTCTTATCCGGCTGCAACCACGCCTTACTCAGCCTGGCTAATTTGGCCAGCTGGACCCTTGGAGCTTCAGACGTGTTTAGCCGCCATTCCTTAAACTCCTGAGCTTTGCTAGGTCCAGCCACTCCAACTCTGCCTCATATGGCCTTTTTCAAGTGCAGATAGGAGTTTGCCTCAGTCACGTTTAATTCAACATATGCTCTCTGATGTTCCTCTGTCAGACAGGGAGCAAGTCTGGCAGTCCACTCCTCCTCAGGCCATTTTAAACATGTAGCAGTACGCTAAAAGGTGCACAGAAAAGCTTCAATGTAATCAGATGGAGTAAGCTTCTGTAACACCTCTCGCTCCTGCCCACCTTTCCTTATTTCAGTTAACTCTGCATGCAATGACTGAATTTGAGTTTGTTGTCCTTGAATCAAAGTTTGCTGTCTTTACATCTCTGCTTGATGCCCTGCTGCCAGAGCTTGTTGTCCTGCTGCTAGAGCTTGTTGCTCTTGCATCTGTGCTTGATGCCCTGCTGCCAAAGCTTGTTGCTCTTGCATCTGTGCTTAGTGCGTTTCTGCCAGAGCTTGTTGCCCTGCAGCTATTTCAGCAAAACTTTTCAAAAGCTCCTCCATATTACACTGCTTTATCCCCTTATGGACAAACTTAGGAGGCTTTATAAATTATCTTTTGGAAGCCTGATTCCCAACAAACTATATCAGCTGGCTTATCTTAAAACTGCACCACATTCCATGGCCATTCACCCATACACAGGAATTAAGCAGTTTTTATATTGTGCACAATTTGCATATACACAGACATATTATCACTGTGAACAACTGCCAGTTTATGGCTGGCCTGCCACACTCAACTGCTAGTAAAGTGACTGACTCACCATGGCGCTGCGCAGTGGATAGCATCCTGCAAAGCATCTCACTGCTGCTGTGGGTGGATCCGGTCTGTATCTGGGCTCTTGCTGCCTAGCAGTATCCAGCAAGGGTCCCTGTTCGGGTGCCAAATGTGACAAGAAACACACAGACCGGGTAAAATCCATCAGTAGCTTTTATTGCTCACCACAGGCAGGTGCACAGGATATGGCAGTTTCACAGGCAAGATGTCATACAAAGTCTTCCAATACAGCAGTATTTCTTCAGTGGTCTCACAGGTCCAGGAACCCTAACACTAGTCACCCCCAGGCCTATAAGCTGGGTGACTATTTCACCGACAGGTTCAGTTTCCCCAGTGTCTCTGCAGTTCTTAAAACCAGCTTCTCACAGGTGTCTGTAATCAGCTGCCTTTCCAGCACACTGATTGAGGCAACACCTGAACTGGACATAACACATTCCTAATGCCTTTGCTCTGCCAAACCTGGGAGACTTGGATATTCCACATTTACTTCATGTGGAGTTATTGCAGAGAAACATCTGATTGCATCTTATTTTAGTTTTTTTATTTTATGCCTTTTGTTTTTTTTCGTGTGTTGCTGTCAGTTAGTAAGGCATTCTGGTTCATATATTTTCCAAAGTGTAATGATGGTAGTTAAAAATATAACTTAAACATTGGCATGTCTATGTTACCCAATTAATGTCATATGTTAATACATGGAAATCAGATGTCTTATGTAAGTGTCACTGATGCTACTGAGGTCATGCTGCAGCGTATCTACACATCTATGGTTATAAGTGAAGAGCTGTCTGGGTCACTTGTCATTCCTGCTTATTTCATGTGACACCTGAAGGAGGAGGCTTTAATCAACTAAGAAAACTTTCCATGTCACATGGGTTTTCTATATCATGGGTATGGGAGTTCTAACACACAGCTCTTACATCAACAAGCACCTGCCATCTGTCATGCTGGTGAAATGGTGACACACACAAGCTTAGGTGCCAGAAGTAATACTGTATGTAATACTATATGTTAGTCACAATGGTTATCTGGCTATCATATGGCAAGAGGCTAGCACATAAGTATTGCATAAGTTTTACATTTAAGATTTTATTATTAGATTGGTTTATTTGTGAATGTCATATTGATATGTATAGAAAATGCACTGGATTGGGCAGGCGGTGTCCCATTCAAGGTAGTTTTATATACTATCAATGCATCATAGATAGCAGTAAAATGGGGTTAATGATGCTCTTCATACTCCAGTTATTTCAGAAATGAAAAAGCTTGTGTACAATTTCTCCACTTTGCTGATCATACTATCCCAATATACCAAGCAAAATCCTGGTTTTGAACAGAATAAAGCCCATTCGTGCAGATTCTGCATTTTGCAAGGAATGCCTCAGCCTACCCATGTCTGTCTAGTTCAGACAATCATACCATGCAAAACTGTGCTCACCACACAACCAATAAATCCATAAAAACAGTTGCAACAGTCCGAAATAAGCACTGCAAATCACAAAGCAGGTAGTAGTGACAATTACCCAATTTGTTTTATTGCTGTGTCATTAGTTATCGCCTCTTTGTAGTTTATCTTCTTCTTGATAAATTTAATCAATGATTAGTCCAGTCTCCACCATTTAAATAATTTGCTGTGTGGCCAGAATATACAGTAGATCACATACTGTAGATGATTAAGAAGTACATTATATGTTTTGGTTTGTATCAGAGCAGATGTGTTGCATGGTTATATTTGTGAATTTAATATGAAATGCTTTAATATACAGTACTTAAAATGAGCAACCCTGTAATACTATTTCTATAATTGTGCAAAACATAAACAGATGGTTTAGACCCTGGATAATGTACAGTATTTGCTCATCTCAACTAAATTTAATAAATGGTTCTTATTATTATACTACTATAGTCTGCCAGTATTAAACATGAAAAAATCAGTTGCTGCTATTTGCACAGACCAATTCCCATTTCTACTAATATGTAATTCAGAAGTGTGCTTAAGGGTGGATACACCTAGGGCAATGCTGTGCCAGCGACACATTCTGGAGAAGCTGCACTCACCACCATGTAAACAGCTGATAAAATAGATATTATTGACCTCAACAAGATTGTCACTACACGCTGACTCACTAGCTGTAACAGCTGCTAAGGTCCTGGGTTTGAATCTTGCACGATTTCAGTTTCCCGTTCCTCTATAAATTACAACCAAAAGGTTTCTTGCAGACAATCATTCCTGAAACAAATACAATCTGTATCTATTTGGTGTTTCATGAATTATTTTGAAATGTCTCCAAGAACTGTCATTCCTAGCAAGTGTATGTCAATGCAAGGGAGTGCCTTTAATAAATCCCTTTACTTGTAGGGTGTAAAGCAGTTCACAAGCCAATGTGTAGCATCAAGTGTGAATCTATTCTTTAAATATTCAAAATACTGGATTAAAACCAGAGCAATGAAGAATTTGGAATTACGTTCAAAATGAGTTGTCTATACCTAATGCAGTCATTAAAATAACAATGATATCACTGAACCTGAATTAAGTTTTATTTTACATAGTGTTTGCCTTATTGACTGTTTATTTAAGAACATAATCTGTTTTAATATAAAATTGTATGAAAATTAATTGTTTAGATATTTTTACAACTCTGTAATTGCAGATGCAATTTTCACAGTACAGTATGTCTATTATGTTTGTATAATTATCTTAATTGTAGTTAACCTCAAGATAACACATACTGGTGTATAACTTTTTTTATTAGTGTTTTATTATTAGTTTTTTCTATATCATATTACTGACACAATACTATACTGCATGGGTATGTAGTCAAGAAGCCGATGGTCGAAATGCCGACCACCGACCTCCCAACTGTGGAATCCTGGCAATGATAGGTGTTGAAATCCCGACTCCTATCATTATCCATCCACCGAAATCCCAATGCCCAGTATACCGAATGAAGGTAAGCCTGGCATCGCGAGCAAACAGGGGGGGATGGTTAGGTTGAGGGGCACCCCACCGGGAGGGTAGGCTGTGGGAAGGAGGGGTTATGGTTAGACACCCCCCGGGGGGGAGGTTGGGGTGAGGCACCCCCCCGGGAGAGTTAGGTTTAGGGTGCAGGGAGTTGGGGTTAGGTTTAGTCACCCCTGGGGGAAGGTTAGGGTTAGACACTAGGGGGGAGGTTAGGGTTAAGCACCCCTAAGGGAGGGTTAGAGTCAGAGGGGGGGAGAAGGGTAGGGATAGCGTACTTACCTGCCCTGTCGAGATCTGCACTGTTCGGGCTGCCGGCATTGGGATTTCAACCACTGGGCTCACGTCCGGCGGTCATTCATACCAATCCCACTATATGTGCAGGGCTGCCAGTAATATCCAATCACATGGTCAACAGTTACCATGTCGACTTTCATAATGTTTAGGGAATAGGGTTAGCGATAGGAAAACTATACTTACTGGAATGCTGGAGAACCAGAAGTCTGCACCGAAAGTGACAGTCCCATGACCACCATGACTCAGAGACCACACTAGAGGCACCTGCATCAGAAGCAGGTAAGTCACTGCTGGGCTAACAGGGATGTTAGGTCAACTTTCTACCATTTCGATATATAATCCACGTAAACATGATAAAATCGTGTCTGTATTTCAACCATGTTGACATTCTCATGTTGACCTTATGCACATCGATATGAGAAGTGTTGACGTAAAATACCACACCTGGGGCAACGGGAGAAATGCGGTCAAACACCCAAAATCTTCTGATGGCGTTACCCTAGAAAAGCCTATGGCCTTCTATAAAGAGAATGCTGTGAGAGGGTTCCAATCGGATCCCTCCCAGCACCCCTCGCGGCATGTGTGTCATTCTGTGAATGCGCAGAATGACACCAGACGGACTTTAGGGTCATAGACCTGGAAGTCCCTCATTTGCAAAAGACAGCTCTTACCGAGAGAGCTGTCCTTTGTGATTTTGTTTATGTACATTGAAGTAACTAATGTCGGCATGCATGCGAATGCGATGCATCATGCATCCCACCACCGGAGTGATCAAGCTTGTTGGGGTTGTGTCAATGCTCCATTGTGAATTTCAGAGCCCTCTATACATGCTATGCTACCTTATGAAAGTGGTGTGATCAAACCATTTTGGGGGTGTCACTGTGCATCCTAAACAGTGCTGCTCTCTGACCAGGTCAGGGGCACTGTGTGGGCCATATATGATTCTCTGCTATGATAGATGATGACATCAGAGTGTATATGTGGCTAATGTCCAACCCCAATGTTTATGCAAGTTGCAATCCAGTCTGGTCTTAGCTTTGATAAAACTTACTAGTTATTAATTAGCAGCAACAGGTTAGGTATTACAAATTGATACTAATATAACATATAGAACTAAGGGGTCTATGTACTAAGCAGTGATAAGAGACAGAGTGAAAAGTGATAAGTCTGTGATAAGGTGCCAGCCAATCAGCTCCGAACTGTCATTTTTCAAACACAGCCTATGAGATGGCAGTTGGGAGCTGATTGGCTGGCACCTTCTCACTTACTTATCACTTTTCACTATGTGTCTTATCACTGCTTAGTACATAGACCCCTTACTGTGCTAAAGTAATACATTATGGGCATATTCAATAGGCTGCGAGAAAAGCAAAAAAAACTGCACTTGCGAGGTTTTTCCTGCAGGTGCGGGTTTTTTGCTATTCTATTAGGTGCGTGTTTTGTTTTAAAACACGCGCCGGGAGTTTTTTTCTTGCGCACCTCCTAAGCAAGCGTGATTTTTCCTAAAATCGATGATTTCAGGACAAATCACCGGGACTTGCTCTGACATACCCGCGGCACCCCTCCCCGGAGGACTAATTAAGCAATTAGAAGTATTCAATTAGCTTAATTAGTCCTTAATTACTTACCTTCGGCAGCGCTGTCTTCTTCATCCTGCGTCGGGAGCCGGCTCTTCTGCAGCAGAGGTGAGTATGTGAGTGTGTGTGGTATTTGTAAGTGTGTATGAGTGTGTGTGTGCATCAGTGTGTGTGTGTGTGTATCCCGGTGTCAGTGCCCCCCCGCAGTGTCACTGTGGCCCCCCCGTAATGGGCGCTGGGAGAACTACATCTCCCAGCAGCCCTTGCTCCTCCCACCAGCCCCTGGGACTCCCAGCAGCCCCCTCTCCAGTAAGAAGAGAGAGGTGAGGCCGCTGGGAGCTGCGAAGACTACTGGAGATCCCCGGTAAGGTAAGTGGTGTTCTTTTTCTCATCAAAAAATATGCGCCGCGGGGTTTTCAGTTCTGACCAGTATTTTGGAAATTGAATACCACGGGTATCGGGAGCGCGCATACTCGCGGTATTTCTACAGTGGGTGCGAGGGGCACAACATTTTTGACTCGCTAAACCTCGCACCCAATTGGATATGCCCCTATGTTTTTGTTAATTAGAACATTTTTAAACTACTGTAGCTAATGTAATTTAAACTATATACTGTAGTTATAAACATATTTTACAAAATGATTTGCAGTATACCATATAATTAAGATTTCTATATACTGTCATAATGTAAAGAACCTAAAATGTATCCTAGATAAACTACCTAGTGCTCAACATAGTAAACCAGCTGTTACCACATGTAAATAAGACTTTAGATGCTAGCTGATGAAACTAGTCTTTTTATTTAAAAAAATCCCTAACATAAAAGCATTGCTAAACACTATCCTCACCCAATTTACATAATACCGACGTACAGTACAGGCTAAATAAATGAATTTGGAGAAATGCAATCAGTGTCTTTGGATACAAAACATGTATTCAAATTAGAGATGTGCTGTTCGGTTCTCCAGAAATCCGAATCCACCCGAATTTCGTGAATCCGGGTAAATCCGAGTCACAGTTCTAATCTCCTGAGGAGATCCGGGTAAATCCGGGTCGCGGTTCTGATCTTTTTGCGGTTTGTAATTCGAATTTTAAATCCGAATTTTGGGTTTTGAATTGCATAAATTGCATGATTTTAGCTGTTTTAAAACTTTTTATCTATTTTTTATTAAAAAAATACAGATCCAAAACCAAAACACTTCAGGATAGTTTTCAAAACCAAATTCAGATCCAAAACCTTGAAGGAGATCCTGATCCAAAACAAAAACACGGGGGTCGGCGAACATCCCTAATTGAAATGCTGCACCAGGAACAATAAAAACTGGAAACTAGTCGTACACTGAAAATCACCATGAGTACCGACATCAGGCTGGTACTTACATATGTAGTTTGCTGTGCAGGCTATGGGCTATATGGGCTTGATTCTGAGTCGAAAAAAGTTCAAATACAAATTGATCCGGTGGATATCTGCAAACTGTGCATGCAGCCTAGAAAGCAATAGGAGTATGCGCATGACCCGTTCCACAAATACACACACGGACAGAGTTTGAAAGTGCTGATGGATCATCTGTCTGTTGGCGCAGGGGCAAATGCAGGATTCTCAGGGAGGGGTTTCCATTATATATATCTACACACACACATATATAAGTAGGTGCACGCGACAGAGGCCCCCAGTAGTAGTCCTCCCTATGTAGTGCCCCTTATATAGTGCCCCCAGTAGTAGTCCTCCCATTTGCAGTGCCCCTTATATACTGCCCCCAGTAGTAGTCCTCCCCCTATGCAATGCCCCTTATATACTGCCCCCAGTAATAGTCCTCCCTATGTAGTGCCACTTATATAGTGCCCCCAGGAGTAGTCTCCCCTATGCAGTGCCCTAAGTGGTGGTCCCCCCTATACAGTGCCCCTTATATAGTGCCCCCCCAGCAGTGCCAGTGCCCCAGTAGTGGTGCCCCATATGCAGTGCCCCCAGTAGTGTCCTTTATATAGTGCCCTTAGTAGTATTCCCCCCTATGCAGTGCCCCTTATATAGTGCCCCAGTAGTGCCCCCCCAACAGTGCCAGAGCCCCCAGTAGTGGTCCCCCATATGCAATGCCACTTATATTGTGCCCCCAGTAGAAATCCCCCTGTATGCAGTGCCCCTTATTTAGTGCCCATTAGATAGTGCCTCCCCCCAGCAGTGACTGTGCCCCCAGTAGTGCCTCTCCCCAGCAGTGATGGTGCCCCCAGTAGTGCCTCCCCTCAGCAGTGACAGTGCCTCCACTAGTTGTCCCCCCTTGAAGTGCCCCCAATATAGTGCCCTCCAGTAGTTCCTCCCCCCAGCAGTGCCCCATACATATATAACAAAATCTAATCCAAAAAAAAAAAACACTTACCTGAATAACCCCGCTCCTGTGCCCGCCTCCGTCCGTGAGCTGGAAGGTGGAGCCCGGCTCCGGCAATGCTTGCCTCTGTCTAGCTCCCTCTGGGAGGGCTGTGTGAATGGCGCACAGCCTGTCCACTGCCGATGCAGCTGCCAGCACTTCCGCGTCAGGTGATATGAAAGCCACCTGACGCGGAAGCGCTGACATCTCAACTGGCAGGGGCCTGGCTGGGCAGTGCCGCACGCCCGATCGCTGATGGCCCGGGGATGGTGCAGAGATGGAGACAAGGCTGTCTCCATCTCTGAAGAAAAAAAAATATTGGTTGGTCAGGGGGGGGTTTCTGGGTACTTAGAAACCCCCCCTCCATGCGCTAGTGTGGCAGATCCCTAGTTCTGTGAAATGGTAATTTCTGGCTGGCATCTGGGCAGTTACCTTGTGATCACACAAAACTGATCCATGTCATGGGAGTGTCGTGGGAGCAAACTTCCTTGCTCATCTGAGATGTATGGAAGGAGCTGGGACACCTGTTTTGGATGGATCTTTTGCAGCCAGCATGGAGTGGGGGCATGGCCTGTTACTAATGATGATGACTGCAGGTGCAGATGGATAAATAGTGGGCAGCCCAGCCTTCCTCATGAAGATGGACAGATATTTGACATAGCCAGGAGGATACTAACATTAGCATAAGATAGTAAGCAGGATGCCACAGCTGTACAGAGAAGAAGCCACAGACACCACCAACTCAAGCCCTATATGGCCAAATAGGGATTATGGGGATGACTTGGATGCTTGACCGTTTGAGTAGTGTAGAATGCGCAAAGTGGCTCTGCATCTGCCCACATATTTGCTAGCATCTGATGCTTGGTGAGGTGAGACGGGGAAGAGAAGGTGTGGTCTGGAATTGTAAATATATACAGTAAGTAGTAAGGGCACGTTTGCAGAGATGCAGAGATGTATATACTGTACAATATGTGAATGTCTAAGCCACATCTATTGCAGGTGCCTCACTGCAGGTATAAATACATGTAAATGATGATTATGCCGGTCATAATCACAAGCTCTTTTGAGTCACTGATTGCAAAATCACCTCTGAAGCTAATTGGTGCATTTGTTGCGAATCGCTGCATTTAGCCCTGCCCCCCCTCACGGACCCGCAAATCACGGGGCTTTCCTGTAAAGGGGGCGGGCCTAATGATGGCTATAGTCAGGCTCCACCCCCAAAAGATGACAGCAGCCAGGTCCCCTCCCGGGAAAGTGCAGCAAAAAGTCGGTAAGTATGTTATGAGGCCATTTTTTAGCAATATTTTATATTTTTGCAAGTGAGGGAAAGTTCCACCTGCTATATTCATGAGAGTTTTTCGTTTATTTTATTCAAACCTAATAATTTATCAATACATTATTGTGTAAGTGTATCTGGTGTATGCCTCATTTTTACAATCCTGTACTGTATATGCATGCCATTGTGCACTTTTTAGTGAACACATTATACACTACATCTACGAATTTGGACCGACCCTTTAACTGTACCTGGATAATGTCTTACAAGCTCTGAGACAAAATATCACTGATTCTGCATGCAAACAGTATATTCTAATTCAGTGATTTTCAAACCTGGGCCTCATGGTACCCTAACTGTGCAGGTTTTAAAGATATCTATGCTTGTACACAGATGGTATAACAAAACCGACTGATGTACTATTTAAATCATTTGTGCTTAAGCATGAATATCTTTAAAACCTGGCCTGTTAGGTAATGGTGGAAGCTCCTATCACCTTCACATAGGGGTGCTGCAGTCTGGATGGAGCCTGAAGAGACAGTCCAAGCATTTCAAGTGTTATTTTGTGATGTCATTTTTATATCTAGAACCCTGGTTCTCAAGGTGAATTTTTCATATGCATCACAGTGATACTAAACAAAAAATTCCTCTGGTATTTGCCCTTGTTGATAACTGGGGGCCTTAGTTTAAATATCTGTAATAGTTTTTTTTTATTATTTTTTTTTATTATTTTCATAATCGCTATGAAATCAGAACATTCAGCTATGACAGGTTCAATGTAGTATGCTAGCACTTTTGCAAGATCATTATCACTTAACACTATGAACAGATCTTTTTTAATGCTGTTCATATGGGGAGTTTTCTTGAGTCAATTCAGGACAAAGGGTCTCTTGCGTTATCTATAATATTAATCTGTGCATTGTTATGTTCATGGCATCTTTAACTTCTGTAATCACATATGTAACATTAATTACTTGACAAAGTATCTTAAAAATACTTTGATCTATATTCTGTAGTACACAGTTATCTATTTCAGAATGTACACTATGCAATAATAAACTAATAAATAGCATGAGCAATCCAGTAATTATATATCATCACGATGGCTTTAGGCAAATAGTTTTAGTCAAGGACTTTACAGTTTAAAGAAGACACTGGTTATTCAACCTATACATTGAATTTGAACAACATCACCAAAAAAAAAAAAAAAGATTATAGTTGTTCATGGGTTTTTTTCTGTGAGACATACATTAAGGATAATTAAGTATCACTTAACTGAAATTAATTTCTGTTGTATTTTTATTAATATAATATTTTAGGTGGAAAATACAAATTTTCCATGTATTCAAGTTCATAGCACTCTTTGGGGGATATTCAACTGGGGAAGAAATAATAGGAATACGCAGTGGTGCTGGGTTTTTCCCACATCCGCAGGGCTTTTCCTATACAATTGAGGCAGAGGAAATGAGGGGTTGTAGTCTGCATCCCGACAGTCAGGATGCCAATAGTCATAATACCAACAGCGGTATCCCAGCTACTAAAATACAGATTGTGGAGGTATTAGGGTTAGGCAAAGGGTTAGGGTTTGGGGGAGGGATAGGGTTAGGCACTTAGGGGGCTATGGTTGGGCTGCAGGAGTGTTATTGCTAGGCTGTGGGATGGGAAGGTTAGTGTTAGGCTGCAGGATGGGAGGGTTAGATTCAGGCTGCCGGAGGGGTGGGTTAGGGTTAGGAGAGGGTTAAGGTAAGAGTCATAGTACTTATAGAAATCTGTTGTGACTGTAGGGATGCTGCTGTCGGTATTCTGGACGTCATCATCCTGACCATCAGGATCCCATACCCAACCTGAAACGAGCCATGGTGATTTCTATAGAAATGACTGCAGCCCCAGAGGAAATCTGATTTTTGCTGAAATTGTTATTTTAACGAAAAATTGTAAGGACTTGTTCCAGAACCCCTAACCCCCCACCCCCTTAATTAGTCCATAATACCTGTAACTTACCTTCTGGCAGCACTGTACTTCTCTGTAGCCATGGCACACTGCAGTCTTCCTTCATCTTCTTTCTGAAGACACATAACTCTGGTAAGTGTGCTTATGGTGTCTATAAGTGTGGTGGGGTGCTGCTGGTGCTTGTGGGGTGCTGCTGGTGTCTGTTTTGAGTGTGGGGTACTGCTGGTGTCTGTGTTCTGTGTAGGGTGCTGCTGGTGTCTGTGTTATGTGTATGGGGTGCTGATGGTGTCTGTGTTCTGTTTGTGGGGTGCTGATGGTGTCTGTGTTCTGTGTGTGGGGTGCTGCTGGTGTCTGTGTTTTGTTTGTGGGGTGCTGCTGGTGTCTGTGTTCTGTGTGTGGGGTGCTGATGGTGTCTGTGTTCTGTTTGTGGGGTGCTGATGGTGTCTGTGTTCTGTGTGTGGGGTGCTGCTGGTGTCTGTGTTTTGTTTGTGGGGTGCTGATGGTGTCTGTGTTCTGTGTGTGGGGTGCTGCTGGTGTCTGTGTTCTGTGTGTGGGGTGCTGCTGGTGTCTGTGTTCTGTGTGTGGGGTGCTGCTGGTGTCTGTGTTCTGTGTGTGGGGTGCGGGTGTCTGTGTTCTGTGTGTGGGGTGCTGCTGGTGTCTGTGTTCTGTGTGTGGGGTGCTGCTGCTGTCTGTGTTCTGTGTGTGGGGTGCTGCTGGTGTCTGTGTTCTGAGTGTGGGGTGCTGCTGGTGTCTGTGTTCTGTGTGTGGAGTGCTGCTGGTGTCTGTGTTCTGTGTGTGGGGTGCTGCTGGTGTCTGTGTTCTGTGTGTGGGGTGCTGATGGTATCTGTGTTCTGTGTGTGGGGTGCTGCTGGTGTCTGTGTTCTGTGTGTGGGGTGCTGCTGGTGTCTGTGTTCTGAGTGTGGGGTGCTGCTGCTGTCTGTGTTCTGTGTGTGGGGTGCTGCTGGTGTCTGTGTTCTGAGTGTGTGGTGCTGCTGGTGTCTGTGTTCTGTGTGTGGAGTGCTGCTGGTGTCTGTGTTCTGTGTGTGGGGTGCTGCTGGTGTCTGTGTTCTGTGTGTGGGGTGCTGCTGGTGTCTGTGTTCTGTGTGTGCAGGGTTGTCTTAACAGCAGTGTGGGCCCTGGGCAAAACAATGCACTGGGGCCCCTACCCACCCATTCATGGGAAAAAAATTTATATGGTCAATAAAATTAAACTCTCCTTCATGCCCATCAGACCTTCCACACATGCAGAGAGACTCTGTTTGACTGGTCTGAAGCAGGCGGATTAAGTGAAACTGGGACTGTGGTGAGTACTCGTCACCGGGGTGGGGGTGGGGTGGGGGAGGTTTCATGGGTGTGCATAAATTAGTCACTGCGATTGCATAAGCATAAGCAACATGAGAGCCCTGCGATATTAGGAGAGCTGCCGAGTCTGCGGCTTTCGCAAGGGCAAGATAGCCACTCGATGTGCATCAATGTTACTGATATTTACGCAGGTAAGTGACATCGTACGCAGATAAGAAGACAGCTGTGGGCGTCCCTATGCTCAGGTGATCTCTAGGACCATTAATATGTTTTCGCTACTGCATTCCGTACAAAATCGCAGCTATGATCGCATTTCCGTTCATCTCTGAATTAGGCCCTCTGTCATTTTGGTTTGCTCAAGCATAGATATCCTTAAATCCCGAGGATGAAGTTTGGGAAACACTGGTAGGTACATAGTATACACACTTGCTACTGTTTATGAGCTGGTTAAATATTCGGATACAATCAACTCAACTTATGTTTATAAATATATGTTTTTTTACATGCATACTTTTCCCTATGTACATTTTGTATCCAACTGTAAACATGCTACCAATTACTTTTGATGGTATAGGTCCCACCAGTGCATTCTTTAGCAAAATATTAAAGCTATGTTTATTGAACAGCACAACATTAGCAATGAATATAGCTATTCAGCAGGTATTTTACTTCTTACTAGACATGAGTGAATTTGCAGTGATGGTTTGAGCAAATTGAGGCTTATGGATGCAGAGAATATTTGCATTGGTGCAAAGTACAAGCTTCAGTATTCACTTTTGCATCAATGTCATTTCCCTATGCAAATTCACGTTTTCTGTCAATTATAGTTTATAAATAGAGCTTTATTCATTGTAGTCTGTGGCATGGTTAGGGTAAAACTGGGAACATTTAAAGCCAATGTACGCGTGTGAAATAGGCTACATTTTGGACAAATGTGGATAAAGATGAATATTATGCATTTTAGAATATGTTAATTATTAAACCACAACATCAGTTTAGGTCAGAGGTTCTCAAACTCGGTCCTCAGGACCCCACACAGGTCATGTTTTCCAGGTCACCCAGCAGGTGCACAGGTGTACTCATTACTCACTGACACAGTTTTAAAAATCCACAGGTGCAACTAATTATTTCACCTGTGATTCTGTGAGGAGACTTGGAAAACATGCACTGTTTGGGGTCCTGAGGCCCGAGTTTGAGAACCTGTGGTTTAGGTGATTGACAAACACTTTGGGCCTGATTCAGTACAGATCGCAATTGCGAGTGCAGCTGTGATTCCGTATGGAATGCAGCGACGAAGATATGCTAATGCTTGCCAAAGCTCAGCAGGTATAAAGACGCATATTTCTGCTTTCTCTCATCCGTCGAATGTCGCTCTTAGGCATAAACATCGGTTCCATCGATGCACATCGACCAATCACGCAGCATTTACAGCAGGTCTGACCTGCTGCAGACACTGCAAGTCTCCTTGTACACAGAGGGCTCTAAAGTTGCACATGCAATCGCAATGGTTAATTTATGCACACCCTGGAAACGGTGTTCAAACGGACAGGCATGCCTGCGTTTCACTGACCACTCCCCTGTCCCCATCCCCAAACACTGACATCCTGTCACCCACTCTGCGATTGGTTCCTCTGTGCATCCGTAATTGCAGTGCGATCTCTGCGCACGCACAGTGCGGCTTATACGCGTGCGCGATGGCAAACAAACGCCTGATCTGCATCCGTAGTTGCACTTGTGATCGGTATTGAATCAGACCCTTTGTACCCAAAGTCTTGTTATACTCATTTTTATCTACAAATAAACAATGAATTATTATGTTGTGTCAAATGCAGCCTTATCATTATTTGTACTGTATGTTCCAGTGGATATGGCCACAGGCTGATTGTTTTTTTGATACAAATATTTCATTTTAAAAAGAGATACATCCCTTGTAAAATATTGCTTGCCAAGTACATAAATACATAAATATGTAATGAAGACTATGGGCATGATTCAGCAAGGAACGCAGTTGGTATTATGCATGCAATCGGTTGATTAATTTGCACCACGCATGCGTGTGCATTGCAGTGCATGAACTAGCATTTGCGATCCTAACTGCAATTGCAGAGGGCACGCAGACCCATGGCACAGTGATTGATAGGAAGTGCCATTGGTGGGTGGTGACGGGGGGGTGGTCAGGCGAACGCAGGCGTGCCTGTGCGTTGCAACGTCATTGCGGGGGCGTACATATATATTATCCACTTCATGGCCATACGCAGCCTGAGACCTCATAGCGAACGCTGAAGTTAGCAATTCCTGAGTGAGGTCTGACCTGCTTTAACTGTGCGTATGGGTCGGATGTTACTCAATGTTACCAATTATTTTGCTATGTTGCCCAAGTGTATGGATAAGGGGAAGTGGGTGTCATTATGTTAGGCTGTGATCGCAATGCAATTGTAAACATTTGCATTTCACTGCTGATATTAGCAACTGCATAGCGTGCTTATTAGCAAAATAGCAATCCTTGCTGAATCAGGCCCCATACTTGGAGTTAAACAAAGGCCCTGATTCTGAGCCGGACGCTCTGACCAGAGCGCTCGCTCTGAATCAGGGCCCACCTCCATAATTATGGAGCGTCCTCCTGGACAAGCGTATAGCTGTGGGTCACCACCCACAGCCTATACGAGCGTGCAGGTTCATGGTCGCGATGGTCTTGACCATCGCGACCATCGCCACTGCGAGCCGGAGCCTGCGGTTGAGTTTCTCAACCGCAAGGCCCGGAGTGATTTTGGCTCTATCAGAGCCAAAATCACTCCCACTGACATCACTAGTGATATCAGTGGGCCGGCTTATGACGGTAGGCGTTTCCCTTGGGAACGCCCCGTCTGGGAGGCACGCCCCCGGCACGCCCACCAAAGGGGGCGTGCTGTCAATCAACATCGACAGCACGCCCCCATTGATCAGACACAACGAGCGAAGGAAAGTCCTTCGCTCGTCGCGTCCAGCGCATGCGCACGACGGAGCTCCCTCCGTCGTGCGCATGCTCAGTGCACACCATCGACCCACTTGCGAGCGGACAGCCGCTCGCGAGTGGGTCTGAATCAGGCCCAAAGTCCCTTGTGTGGAGCATGCAATGCAGTGGTTACCAGTTCAGTTCCATTCTTATGTAGGGAAATCTAAACAGTGCAGTTATAGTTACTAAACAATACAACATCACCACATCCTGGTTTTAAATTTCCTTGAAATTGTGGGATTTGTTAAAAAAAAAAACAGGTGCACACTGTGCATGGGTATAATTACCTACGCCTTCTGCAGTATATTTTGTGTCACATGCAGATGATGTGGGTTTGTGTGTCTGCTATGTAAGCTGAATAAAATGCAAATGTTCAAAGAGAAAATGTAACAACTTTGGCCCTCATTCAGAGCCGTTCGCTATTTGTGGTCGCTCGTTTAAAAACAAGGGGTGGCTATTCAAATGATCCGTACGCACATTGCAGTCTGTTCACACCTCTAAGTCTGAACGAGCGAGCAAAACATACGCTCGTTTATTTGTTAAAAACGCCCCCTGGCCGCTCGCATCCTACGTCATGTCCGCTATTTATTAGATTAATCGAGTACATCGACCAGCGTATGAACTGCTCGCTATTCTTGTGGTTGGTGTTTGCTACCACAAATTTGCGAGCAGTTCTGGCTATAAAATAACCCAGTGACGTGGTCAATGACGCTGCTGTTTTAAATATGCACACCCATAAAACGCCCGTTTTGACCTTTAAGCACGCCTGCGTTCGGATCTCCACTCCCCATTTTCAAGCACCTTCCCCTGTTACCACCCACATACGCCTCATTCTGTCACTCAAAATAGCAGGCCCTCGCTATATTGCGTACCAACGATTTTCGGCCGCACTGACTGGTTCGCGCATGCGTACTAAAAACCGTACGCATGCGCAGATGTGCAAACATCGCTCGGAACGAGCGTACTGCCGCTAACGAGCGGCTCTGAATGAGGGCCTTTATCAGCATTGAGAAGCAGAAATGTTCAGTACAATAGTACAGGGTTGAAATGAGTGAAATTTAGAAAACTGTTCCAGATTATATTTGTATCTTTCCACATTTGGCTGCAGAATTTTTCATGCTTCTGTGTGGAATTGATATTTTAGTGTTCAGCGCAGAATTATCCCTATTACCATGTATTCGAACTTTACCACAGAGCAGAATGAATTGACGGTTAGCTTTCTCAGCTCTATTTATGGACTATAATTTCTGCAAAATGCAAATTTACAAAAACAGTGCAAATTGATATTCCACGGCACAGTGAAAGGCAAAGCAAAAATGGCATTTAAGGATTGTATTGCAGGAACATACTGTAATTGCAAAAACTAAAGTGCCGGTCAAAATTTGACTCACTAATTATTTTTTTTACACATTAAAAACATTTAGTTATTGATTACATTATTTATTTCTAAATCTTTTTTATGAAATGTATTTTATACATACTGTAAGGTACGAAATGAGGTTTGGAATCATGGAGAATTATGTGGGAGTGGCCTGCACCGAAAAAGTGTCCATTCTGGGCAATTGTGTACCCAGGCCTGATGGAGGGAGAATCTGTTACCTACAGTGGTAAAAATTAGAGATGAGCGGTTCGGTTTTATTCATTTATGGTCAGATCTTAAAAACTGCATCATATTGGTTATCCGACTCTCATGCACTTTGGATAGCCAATAAAATAAATATGAACTAATCCGAACTTGCGCTAATTTGGCAAAAATAACTAAGTCAATATGAACCGCTCATTTCTAGTAATAATAAATAAAAATGGGACTACTGGACATATATTGACAGTATTTGTATAGTATATCTTTAATGATACTGTAATATTTAAAAAGTTTAAAAATATCTTCAGGGAAATGATCGTTACTTGATAGTAGATTTACACACCATTTGATATTTTAGGTATTTCCCTTACAATGGTATCTAAATATTTCCCCACAGGGCATGATGCAACACAAATACCTTAGTAATATGAAAAACAAGATGAGAAAACAAGAAGTATTGTCAAGCTACATAGATAAAATCCCACTGCTCCCTCAATTACCTTATTGTAGCTGGGAAGTCACATGTGTTGTGATTTGTACTTGACCTATAATTGTAGAATAGGTAATATCACAAGTTGCAATCACACCTACAACAACCATTTATGCATCTATTACTGTTACCTAAATGGGGATTATTGTATCCTGACTACCCAGCTTCTGCAATATGTCATGGTTAAGTAAGCCATAAAACAAAGATGGATTGAACCTGTGTACCTTAGGTGATAATTATTTATTCACAGTGAGACTTGCAGCAATGTTCATCCTAAATGTATGTAGTTAAAGCCCCATAGAGCCTAAAGGGTCAACTATTACCTCATCTGTTAGTGCAGCTGCTGATTTGTGAAGTCACTGGACATGTCTGGTTTCCTTCTGTCACAGCAGCTTGTTTATCCCTCTAATACTTAGGAGACCTGCAGACCATTGCATGATATAGGGTGAAAAAGCTTGGATCAAACAGCAAAAAGGTTTACCTGCTGCAGTGAATGAAAGAAAACAGACCCATTGTGGTGGTCTGTAAGTCTTTCTTACACTGATGAGATTAAGTTCTTATGGGGAATTTTTATTTCAGCAAAAACAACTATCATAGGCGCCAGTTTTAAAAAGAACAAGTGAGACAACAGATCTGTCAAAAACTGTTTGCATCTGCTATTTTACCATGTGCCTACTGGGTTCTGTGTAGGAGCAGAAATAAATGGGAAGAGAAAATATTTCCAGTTTATACAATTTAATGTTTGTGCTATTAAACATCCAGGCACAAATGTAATAGGGTGAGAGTTTAGAAAATGTGAGAGTTTTCTCACACTCTTTAAACTCGACCAATGTAATAGAGTCTGAGAACAAAGCAACAGAGCAAACTCGCATGTTTTTCAGACTCCAAAAACTCTCACGATTTAAATAATCATCCAGATGTTTTCCCATTTTGAAGATAAAACTCAACCGATGAGAAAGTTTACTGCTAAACTCTCACATTTTCTATACTCGCACCCTGTTACATTTGACCCACAGTATTTTATTTGTGAGGTAAAAGGTAGCAAAAATATAATTAGGACCTCTAGATAAATTGTAAGAAGCTGTATTTGTATACATTATTCAAACAAAATATATGGACATTCTACTCAAAATGATATAATTCACCAATGAGTTTAGTGACCACATTATTTATGTGCTGTCATACAGGTCACCAAAAAGTAAGGTGGCCTCCTTTACCCAAAATAGTTTACAATAGAGGGGGCATAATTATTTATAATTTAACGATACTGGATCAGACCCTCTATACACACCTTCCTATACCTTCTAATATCCTGCCTATACCTTCTAAGGATGACGCTAATTTGCATATGCAGCCATACAGTAAATAAAAACTTAAGACCTGGAATCTGTGGTTCCAAAGCACAAGTATTATTCAAGTAAAAGTACAGTCAGTTACACGCAATTGATCCAGACACAATTTAGGTGCAAAGGAATTATACAGACCCAAGTACAGTATACATACGCAGCGCTTCCGGTACCAGGTGTTAGGCATCAGCAAGAAACCCCTCGTCTATCAGCATTCAGCACGAAGACTAAAAACCCTGTTTTGGACCACACATATTTATACCCCCCAGGAATAGACAACACAATAGAGAAGTTTGTTGCTGATGCTATTGGCTCCCAAAGGGGATCCATCTGTTACGGAGCATTTAACAGGCTGATTCAAATAGACTCTCCCAGCCTCTAACAACTGGGGTCCCTGCCCTCCCGCCCCCTGCCCTCCCGCCCCCTGCAACATCCTAACAGTTAATACATTTTGTTGCTTGAAGTCTCTGCGGTCCATAACTCAAGAATGCATTATACGATCTCCCCACCGATATCACCGGAATACTGTGGAAAGAGTACGCATCAGTACAAAACCAAACATGGCTTTCTTAGCATGTATAAAACCTTAGTTATTAAATATCCTTATTTCACAGCATTTATACTAACTGGACAAACTTAAATCTTATACCTTAAAGCTAATGAAACCTTGTAAGTGAATATGTAATGTGTGAGTGTACGGGGTTTGACATGAAGATGCTAGTTAACTGGGGACAGATGCGTGCGCATTTATCTACTAAACAGTGTTTTTCTTATGCATTCGCTAATATGCGACTACTTAACAGCGCAATTGTGCGTATTACTGTGTATATGAGAACTGATGAAAGATGCAATCGCATGGTGCTAATAGTAATCTTGCCATATGTACTTAATTGTGAGTTTATCTAAAATGGCACTTGGGCAGTCATTCGCAAAATGGCATCTTGCAATCTCATTTCCAAGATGGCGTCTTGCGGCCAGTCGCAAGATGGCGTCACCGCGATTCAATTTTAAACTAAACTTGTCACAGCCAATTACTCAGCTTCGACAAATTAGAGGTGTGAGCAGACTCCCTATGTTTTGGTTCTAAATAATCATTGTGTTTTGGTTTTGACAAAACCACCCTCAAATGTTTTTGTCTTGTTTTGGGATTTTCTTTAAAAATGTATTAAAACCACTAAAATCATGTAACTTGGATCTGTTTTGTTCCTTCAGTATTACTAACATCAATAACATTACTTTCCAGTCAACTCTGACCACCTCAAAGCTCACAACATTGTTTTCACCAATATCGGTTGTGGCAAGCTGACTGGATAAACTAATCTACAGAGCAGGGGCTCAAACACATGGCAGTTTAATAGAATATAGCACATCTATAAAACATAGTGACACAGCAGTGGCCGGATGCTGCACTGTAGCATTATGTGTAGCACTTTGCTCCTGACACAGTGCGAGAGCCGGCATTGCACACAGAGTGATCAACGAGTGCAATCCGCACCTCCGGGACCCCTGGAGTGACTAAAATGGGGGTTCAGGCCATGCCCCTGACCACAAGGCCACATCCCCTGTCCATGAAACCATGCCCCTTTTTGTCTGTGAGCGGCTTTGTCGCATGTACTACAACCCTCCCCGCACCGGGTGTCACCGCGGAGAGGAATGCCAATGATTCAAACTATAATATATTACCAAATCAAAGGTCTTGGGCCTATAGAAATCAAGAATTGTAGAAATTAGAAAACTGAAAGTGATAATTAATTAGTAAGTTAATAAACTTCTCCAACCAGGCAAATGTTTTCCGAAGTTACTGGCTGTGCTAAACACTCTTTAGGAGTACACACTGGAGGGTGGGCAGCTTAAATATACCATAGCTAGTTTGTACAAAAGGCTATAAATTGCCTTTTTGTCCTCCCAGTATTCAATGGCCTGTGTGACATGCCAATTTGTACATTATTATTTAAGTAATCCTCCCCCATTATATTGATGCTTACTGTATCAAATTGAGTAATGGTAGAGGTGCCAATATATGTGGCCAATTCTTCTAAACCTGACCAGGTGTCACAATATTTCACTCTGGTGCACTGAGCTGACTCATCATCATCACCAGTGGGTTTCTTTGTAAAAGGTCAGTTTATTCCTGGAAGCAGCATATGCAGGAAAAACTGAAGCAGGAGATGTTGTGTCATGTGCCACTTGAGTTGACAACTTACTTGCAAGGAGGTCTTTGGATCTCTTAAGATCTGTGTCAGTTGGAAAAAAGACAATACTTAAACCTACTGTAGGATCAAGCATGTTTGCCAAAATGTAGTTTTACAATTGCAAGATGTTGCAAAATCTTTGGCCCTGGCAAAGCAATTAAAGAACTTGATCTGCAAGTCCAACATACTTAGCAAAATGCTTCATCTCACTTTATCTCCTCCTTCAGCTTCTCTAGCTGCTTTTCCACTACTTTACAGTATTAAAGGGAATTACCTGATTTAGGCTGGCAGTGCCTAAACTCACCTCATTGGATTTCAGTAGTTTGCATAAAACTACTATATTCTCCAGTGTGCTGCAGTAAGGTAACACGTCCCCTCTCTCCTTACCTCATGGCTTGTTATGTACATCATGATGTCTAGTTGCTGTCCCTCCAGTTGCTAAAGAAAATAAAGAGTGGAATTCCTCCTGGTTATTACCTCTTGCTTCACATGGTGGAATGACAATTTGAACTGTTCTTGCAGCTGCTGAAATCTTCTATATATGCTTGCTGAATGCTGAGAATACCCAAAAACTTTATGGGCCACAGCCAGCATCTCCTTCACAGTCCTGTCATTTTTAAAGAAATTTTGAACAACTACGTTTATTGTGTGCGTAAAACATGGTATGTGTTGAAATTCACCTAGTTGTACTGCTAGTACAATTTTTCTTGCATTATCCGAAATAACAAATCCTGCTGAGAATGTTAGTGAATTACATCATTTTGCTCTCACATCCCTGAGTTTTTCCAACAGATTGAAACCAGTATGCCTCTTAGTGGAGCTAGTGGTACATAGAGTTACAATTAAGAAATACATACCCAGGCACTAAACCTATTAATCAAATAGAACTAATTATTAATTTAGCAATAACTTATTGACAGCTCAGCCACCACAATGGAAGCATACTGGATAACCCCCAAAAATAAGAAGGTCAGGTAAAGAAAAAAATGTGAGGTGCTAAATCAATAAAAAATATCTTTACTTATAGAAATATAAAAGACTACTAATGCATCAATAATGAGACAATAACATATAAAAGATATACAGACAATTGACAAAAGAAATCTCTAAATCGCCAGCATGTACTACATATAGATACAATAACATAAACAAACAGAAATAATAAAATATATACGTAAATGAATAAACATAATGAATGAAATAAATAATAATTGTAGAAAAATAAAAATATTGTTCATAAGGTGCAAGTGTCCAGAAATAGCTCTATTTGAAACTTGTATCCTTTTTTAAAAATGCTAATGCATGTAGCAAAATTCCAATCTGCTTGTAGCAATAAGAAACAAATTCAAATTCAACCACCCCAACATGGCCGCCGGAATCACTAAACTAGAGGCAGATATGAAGGACTAATAAGCAATGAAAGAAACCATCTCAAAAATGGCGTCCAAGGCATTTCCTGTCAAACAAATCCCATACCAAGATGGCCGCCAGACTACCTCTGGTCACTGAGGAAAGAAAATGAAATCAGTTTATGGCTAATACTACCACACATATCCTAAAAGAAAATAACCAGTAATTACATATTGTCCAAGGTCTCAAGAAAACTCTGTTTAAGAAGATGCGGAAACATGAGGAACAAGGTCACCTACATCCCGCGACGTTAATTCTGACCATCAGCAACCTGCAAACCAGAAGTGGGGCAAGAACAACTTTTCAATACGCCCACCTCATTACCCACCAAGTATAAAATGACACCAAGTACACAGGTAAAAAGCAGCCTGGAAGAAGGGACTATATGTCCCGAAACGCATTGGAAATTTGCACCTGTGTCATTTTCTGGACTCCTAGTTCAACTACAGGATATACCCCCCCATTTGGGTTCAAGCTTTTGGAGCCATTGTAGGGCAACCCAGACACCCTGCAATACACACCCGCTGGCTCCCCATCCCTTCTAGGGTAGGACTTTCTCACTATTGACAATAGTCTCATCTATGCATATTCACTATTAATGCATTTATCCAGCTGTATTTCATGCTGGTAATTCTCACTACTTGTACCATTTGTGTTTGATTTTTTATTTACCTGAATCCCTATTTTGTGTCTTCTGTGATTCAGAACAACCTTTTATTGAGTTGGACTCCATTATGTCCCCATGTTGAATGTCTTTTATTCTGTTTCTTTGTAATAAATGTTTTTGGGTCATATACAAAATTTGAAACCCTTTCTCATCATCCATGTTCCGTATGGTTATAATAGAGTAGCACCCAATGTAGGTATACCATTCCTTCTTCAGCTAGTCCAATTTGTTTTCTCACTAGGGACAAACTCTTTACCTACCAGGCTTGCTTAAACTCAGGAGCGCCCGATTTCACACATACATACCGATTATCCACAGTGCCAAAGATGCCTGTAGTCTTTTCCATCCTTTTCACCCACTCCATCTACCTACAACTCTCTCTAATGGCATCTATTGAAGCACAGCTACAGCCCACACCCTCAAAATACACTCTTGTGTGTGTGAAATGGTGCCTGATTATATGCAATCCAAAACATGCAAGATCTGAGATTTTCGGGAAAATTATGTTTTGCCTCTTTTTGAGAACCAAGCTTAACAGGAAGACCCAAGCCGTAACTCCTTTCTGCTCAGAAACTTCAAATTCAGGTGTTTTTGGATTTTTGCAAAACCAAACCGCTCTGCTCAACTTATAATACACATATTTTACAAATAAACAGTAATCAGAATGCACCATTTATAAAATACATCAGAAGTCAATGTTTACATGTGTATTATTTACAGGAGTTAATAAATATATTAAAATTGATTTAGTACAAAAATGGATAATATTTCTATAATACATATAACTGAGAATGAATGTTAAAATAGCTATGAGAGATATCCTAGTCTTTGTCAACATCTGATTTTACAAATCAGAAAAGATAAAGTCTTCCAATGTGTCAGCCATGTTAGGACAGTGTGAGAGAGTAATATAATTTACATTTGTTCCTACAAGAGGCCTCATTTCCACAGCACAAGTTGGTGAGAAGTTGGGCGCATGGAGGCAATTGTAGTATGTGCACTTTACAGAGCAGTACAAAAACTGGACTTTTAATTTGCATTGGAAGATCATAGAAAGAAGATAAAAGGAGGAGGGGTACATTACCAATTTTAATTATTTATACAGTAGTACCAACTCTAAGAAAGTCAGAACAAATGCATTTATTAACATGATTTATTGATAGAATGTAGCAAATTCATAAGTATAATATCCATGCAAATACTTTTATAAAAAATATAATTACAGTAAACAGATATTTTTGTGGCAATGCACCAAGTTTAGTTGACTACAGGGTACCCAATCCACTGTTACAGATTTTCTTCAAGGATAATTTTGCTTAACACATTAGAACCCTTGTTTGCTTGGGGAGGATGTGATGCTAGTAGTCTTTTATCCTTAATTCCTACCTTCCTATACCCTTGGGTCAATCAAATGGCTGTAGTTTAGTTTCTCTCATCGCAAGGTTCTGATGTGGTTCAAATGCTGCAAGTTTGTGTCTTAGCACTAGCAACAGTGAAGATGGAGTAGTGTCATGAAACCTTCATGGTCAACACAGACCAGATTTTCAAAGTACTGTTACAGAATTTTGCTGCAAGGAGACTTTAGCTCACCATCTGAAACTAGAGAATGACACTCTCACAAATGGAAAACACTGCAGCCTTATCATAGTGGGACTCTCCTATCAGATAGACATTGGGCTACACATAGACTGCCCAGCTTTCCCACATTTTCACCATTCCCAGCATTCTCTCACAGTGGGTATTAAACATGATGTTCCTACATCTGTCTCATGATGAGAGAGATTATACTAATAAAGTTTCCCCGCTGAGAGCTGATCACAGACTTCCATGGTGCCAGTTACCCCTTTGGAGTGTAGAAGGAAACAGATTTGATCTCTACTTTGTCTTAAGCACATGATGTTTGTTTTCTTATTAAGAAATATGTTTATTGTATGTCATACACTCATGACCAGAGTGCACACGTGGAAATAAACCATTTATAACTCCCCAGGGTTCACATCAATCTGATACAGAATTTTAAAGTTGTGAATTAACCAGATGGGTGAGGTATGTATTGCTTCTTTTACTAACAGAAGCTGTGTTGTAGATTTTCTTGTCCACAAAGGTTTGTCTTTACAACTCCACACCACTAGCTCCTCCATATCTCTTTGAACTAGTAACTGAAACTTTTGTCATTAATACCCCTTTTACACCGGAGCTAATACCCGGGTTATTGCAGGGTTAACCCGGGCAGCTCCCTGGTGTAAAAGGGGAGAGGGTTGGATTGCCGGGTCGAGTGACCCGGCAATCCAACCCAGATAAATAGCAGGGTTTAACACGGGCGTAGCCCGTGAAACTCTGATGTGAGAACAGCGCACTCCGGGTCACGATGACCTGGAGTGTGCTGCAAGCCGGCCGATTGGTCCGGCTTCAGTGGCGCTTGGAGATGACGTAATCTCCAAGCGTCCACTTTCATGCCGGGAAAGCCGAGTCTATGCAGACCCGACTCCGGTGTGAGCGGCGCTGACTCGGGAATATCCCGAGTCGGTGCCAGCTAAATTCCGGGTCTGATCTGGATAGGAACTCTATTCCAACTCCGGGTCAGACCCGGAATTTTGGTAGAAAAGGGGTATTAGTTGTAGATGGTGACAATGGTATACATGTAGGTCATAAGTGCCTTTAAAAAAAACTATTTTCACAACAACAATTAATTACTCCAAAACTGAGATGCTTTGAGCAACATCTACCCAGCTATGTCTATACATGCCTAACTGTACACGTCATTTCATAGAAATACATACTGTAACTTAAAATACCAGGGTATAACCATCTTAAGAACTATTGAATCAGTTAAAAATCAAACAAAACAGTAGTAGTAGTAGTAGTAGTAGTAGTAGTAGTAGTAGTAGTAGTAGTAGTAGTAGTAGTAGTTGTTGAGTTTCCCATATCCAAAATGCTTGGGACCAGGGGTATTTTGGATAATGGAATATTCCGTATTTTGGAATAATTGCATATCGTAATGAAATATCTTGGGAATGGGACCCCAATATACACACAGAATGCATTTATGTGTTATATACACCTTATACACACAGCCTGCATGTAATTTTATACAATATTTTCAATAATTTTGTGGCTCAGGCAAAGTTTGTGTACAGAAATTAAATTAATTTATGTTTCATATACACCTTATACACACAGCCTGGAGGTAATTTTATACAATATTTTTAATAATTTGTGCCTTTGACAAAGTTTGTGTACATTGAACCATCAGAAATCAAAGGTTTCACTATCTCAGTCATGCCAAAATAATTGCGTATTTCGGAATATTACGTATTTCGGAATATTTGGATATGGGAGACTCAACCTGTAGTAGTGTTTTATTTTAACTGTGGACCAATGACTATTGTATACATGATATAATCTATATATATATATATTTCTTATGACATGACCTGTCTTGAAAATAAACTTAAAAAAAAAAAGCTAGAGATTTGTAATGTTGTAACCTCAATGGCCCTGCCACTATCAAGCAATTCTGCAATGCATTTGGCCTTTAGCGGTGTCTGACCAATACAAAATTGATCAATGTACAATAATGCCTATCAATACTATTGAACAAACTGAGGGGTCTATTTACTAAGCTGTGTTAGGAGATAAAGTGAATGGTGATAAGGTACCAGCCAATCAGCTCCTAACTGCCATGTCATAGGCTGTGTTTGAAAAGTGACAGGAGCTGATTGGC
Source organism: Taudactylus pleione (assembly GCA_031769625.1). Lineage (NCBI taxonomy): Eukaryota > Metazoa > Chordata > Amphibia > Anura > Myobatrachidae > Taudactylus > Taudactylus pleione. Next base: position 4,384,942 of record JAUIMM010000126.1, on the reverse strand, counting down.
TGGTACCTTAACTTTGTTCCAACTCTGGGTCAGACCCAGAATTTAGGTGGAAAAGTGGTATAAATGTATCTCTAAACCCTAACTAGCATTTAACATATAATATTAAACTGAAACATTAAACAAATAAATAAAGCAGCATGTATTTAGAGTGTAAAACTCTTGTCTGCCTTGTTATTTTCTCACCTAAACCTTCAGTTGAGCAGAAACTGACTAATTGAGTTGATAGTAAACAGTGATCTTGTAATCTGAACACATACTGCATTTGTAAATATGATGTGGTAAAAGCAAAATTATGAGGTGAGAGGTAAGAACTAATATGTAACACAAAATAAGTCACTGTCATATTCCTATGCAAACTGATGATGCTGCGTAGAAAATCATTCCAGCAATTTTCATGCCCATGGTGCTCATTCATACAGGCTGTTTCCAGTTACTTTAATCACTGTTCATTCTGGCAGAAATTTTACCTGTAACCTAATAAGTGATTGGGAAATTGATGTAACAGTCATTTTAGCAATTGTACTGATTGCTCTTACACATTAGTTAAAAAGCTGTATTTCATATACTGGTTCTCCCATGAAAGAAAATACATCATAATTACTGTATTTAGACTGGACAAAAAGAGAAAAAAAATCGGACAAATGTGAAGAAGGTACAAATACACTAAATTGTTATTTTTGTGAAACTAAGGTAAGAATATTAATTAGTTCCAGGTGCCTTAGATTTAGACTATAAAACCAATTAACTGTTTCATTCATTAAACATATACCACAGATGTGTCCACATAAATCTTACCTCTGTGCGCTACAAGTAACGTTAAACATAACACGCAAGCACCGTGCGACTTGGTATTGCTGAGCGTCTTTTCATGCAACTTTTTACCTTCAAATGCAACTGTGAGTATATCTAAATGTGAAATGCTGTGTCAGCGGCTGTGACGCTGTAATGTAGCATTTCGCATTCAGATAGTTGCAGTCACACACAGAATATAGTGGGGCCTACTGCCTCCACCATCAACACAAGCGCATGCACAAAACCTTACAGGTAGTTATCACCAGGTATCTCTGAGCCAGACAGTCTGCTTGCTCTCCCAGGTATGAGACACTAGCTTACAATCACACACAGCCTATATCAGCCAGCTCCAGGTGCAGACCCTAAATAGCCTGCTAACAGGCCTAAAAACCAAACCCTGGAGTGGGTTGTGGATGGATCCCACCCTCTCCTCACATCCACACCCCCAGGTCCCAAACTGGCTTTTCCAAAAGCCGATACTTAAATCTGCTTCACTGCAGACTTTCTTCTGGGGGTTTTAGAACGCATTGGCCAAAAACCTAGGACAAATGTATCTATCACTGACCACTTTACCAGTGATCCTATCACAATACATACTTGCTGACTGAGTCACCTCTTATGATAATAGTAGGAAAGAGCTGACATTTCAGTTGTGCTTTAAAGTCATGTTTACAAATTTTCAGATTCCAAATGAGTGCATCGTCCATTGGACAACACAAGGGCCTGGGTACTCTTGATTATGCCTACATGGAACTGAAGCAAATGGATGTAAACTCACTTTCTAAATAAGCAACTGGGTCACTTTTGCTCAGGGGAGTATCTATAATGGGTGCAGGGTGTGCGGGGAACACGGGCCCCTGGGTCCAGGGGGGCCCTGCACCGCACACCCTGCATTCATAATAATTACTTACCTCTCCGGAGTCCCACGTCGGCGTGGGGGTCCGGCGCTGTAAAACGACTGGAAAATGGCCGCCGCGTACATTTTCCCAGTGACCTGTGCATACATTATAGACTCTCGGCACACTGTAGTGCACAGAGTCTATAACTCCGGCGCTGGCCGTGCACAGCTCAGTGCGCTGCCGGCCGCCAGGCGGAGAGGAGGGGGCCCGTATCAGAGACTGCACATGGGTCCCCTCCTCTCTAGAAACGCCCCTGCTTTTGCTAGTAATTGTTAAAAGTTTTTAGCAGTCTATTGTAAACAAACTAATAAACTCTTGACTTGATGTATTAGTATGGCTAATAATTTATGCCTGCTCTTTGCTCAATACAGTAGTAGTAAAAAAGGGGAAATATATAAAAACTTCTAAAGAATGGAGAAGTGAACAAGTGAAGAAGTTACCCATAGAAACCAATCAGCTTCTAGTTAGCATTTATCAAGCACATTATATAAAATGATAAGTAGAAGCTGATTGGTTGCTTGGGCAACTTCTATATTTACCAATGTTTGAAGATCTACAGGGTTACAGTGTGGATCAGCTGTTACACCAATAATAACATCCAACTCACAGATTTGACCCTAAGTATTGTGTGTATAGCATCCATTTCTTCTATATATCATCTTCAATATAAGCACTTCTAAGACACTTATCTCACTCATCCGATATCTATCTCTGGACTATTGGAAACTGTATGAACATTTGTTTAGCCATCTGTGTTCATATTACAGAACATTGTGACTTTTATGTTGCAGTACTATAAGACACTGTTTTATTAACCCAACTCCATATTGCCATGGCATTTTAGATTTGTGTGTTTTCCTTTATTGTACATTATACTGTATATATTTACAATGTTTCATTAAATACGTAATAATTGATATTAGTCATTTATTTCTTCCAGTTGTTTGTTGTGCCCTGTCATATTTTCTTTGACATTAAGCTCTGGATCACATTGAAATTATAAAACAATGTAATCAATTAAAACACTGGATTTTACTGATTACAGTTGAAATGAAAGTTTCATCAATCTTTCCAGGACACCGATATAAGAAGTAAATCCCAGGCCATCACAAATAGGTGAGTAAATACCTACAAGTATTTGGCCAACAACTTCAATATCAGTGATACAATGTCCATTCAATCCTTGTTTTCAATGGATGTCAAAATTCTAGTTAAAATGTTTGCAATCCATCTTAACCAGGTTATAATTACCACAACCTACCTGGATCAAATTGGATTCATGCCTTAACAGTTACTACAGGTAAATCTTATTTGGCTATATATTAAACCCCAGGTACTGTATCTCATGCAGAGGATGATGATGCAGTGGTGGCATTGCTAGATGCCACCAAGGCATTTAACTGCATAGAATGGCCTTTTTTGTGAACAGTACTGGAGAGATTCATTGTGTGCAGGCAGTTGATCAGTTTGACACACATATGAGGCAAGGAGTTCAATACAGTGGTAGACAGAATCTATCTGTATTTATTGGTCATTTATACTCAGGTGGATCCTTTGGCCAACTTAAAAGAGAGTTTGAGCACCCAAATATGTTTGTTTTTCTTTATTTTCACTTCTAACAGTTCATAGAAGGTGCTTCTGTGCTGCAATAAGCTAGAAAGCTTTTACAGGTCCTGTTGTCCAGAAAACTTACTTTACTTCTCAATAGAAGAACTCAATAACAAGGGTTTGATTCCCCATAGATGTAGCTGGGAGTAGGAAATAGATAACTTACATAGCAAAGATTGCCACTCTACATTAGGTAGTTCTGGTTCATTCCTCAAATTCAAACAAATCCAGTTGTTTATACTTCACAAGGTATCCCTCACCTCTATTAGAATTTACACATTTTGTGTCATTAAGGTATGTTCTTGGCTCTGCCAGTGATATGCCTGACCACTGATTTAGCTGCTGAACATCCAGACATCAAATGGGTTAGTTTGCTGTAATGAATACTACTGTCAAGTAACTGTACTATAATATAATATAATATGGAAGTAATATATACTATAGTAATATAGAAGTTGTGTGACCTAATATGTTTTACACTATGCTTACTACACTCTTTTATGTTTGTCCTGTTAATTTGTTTACAAAATGATAAAAGTTTGATTAATAAACAATATTTTTTGTTTTTAAAAAGTTTTTTTGTACTATTTTGTTTTGTTTTAAATCAAGCATTTTTATTTCTAATGTACACATTAGAGGAAGAAAAAAATATAATGAGTGTTCCAGGTTTTCTCAAGTTTTTTTTCGTATTATAGAATTTAGTAGCCTTTTAATGAACAATGTAATATGCACATTAATGGAATATTCTGTTGATTATTCTGAAATCGCATGGGAAAAATTATCTGGTCATTACATATGTACATTTCTAACAGAGCAGAAATAGTAGAATTGTACGATTTTTACAGAGGCAGATTTTATTGGTAATAATGTGTGAAATCTGGCAGTGAGAACAACACACGTCTATTTGGCTCCACGCAGAATGTTCAAGATAAAATCTAGCACCCTCTGGGATTTTTAAAGAATGTCTAGGTATATGGCGTCCTCGTATGCACAATTAAATAATTTGGCATGAAAAAAGTTAGATAGTTATGTGGGATTATGGTAAGACCACCAACTATTAAGGCTCTGTACATGTTGACTTAGTTTAGGCAACTGCTTATTGTGTGATGTTCCATAATGCACTGCTGTAGCATGACACAGTGTAATCTGCAGGGAAGTTTAGGATGTTTTTCTCCAAATGTTATATATACTTGAAATATAATGGGATTTTTGCAAACATGTAAAATAAGTTTTGTTTATTATTGTTTATCTATACTTAGGAGTCAATTTACTAAGCAGTGTTAGGAGACAGAGTGAAAAGTGATAAGAAAGTGATAAGGTGCCAACCAGTCAGCTCCCAACTGTCATCTCACAGGCTGCATAATGCATATTTAGGGGTCTATATACTAATCAGTGTTAGGAGACAGAGTGAAAAGTGATAAGAAAGTGATGAGGTGCCAGCCAATCAGCTCCCAACTGTCATCTCACAGCCTGTGTTTAAAAAATGACAGTTGGGAGCTGATTGGCAGGCACCTCATCACTTTCTTATCACTTTTCACTCTGTCTCCTAACACTGATTAGTAGATAGACTCCTAAATATGCATTATGGATGCCTATTGAGGATTCACTCTAGAGTTGAACATCATTTTTAAAACTGTTATGAAAATAATCATTTCATTCTGCATTTGGCTGTTAATTTTCTGACAATTTGCCAAAGAAGTGGATCTTAATGTTCCTTATATAGTTCAAAATGGCACTGCATGGAGCAGGTAACTAAAAGTGAAACTCAGTTATGAAATCATGGTAACTTCTCTCCTCTAGGAAGAGCCCTATTAAAAGTTTGTGTTTAAAGTTTGCCAAACATTCTCATTACTATGTCATCTATTATATGGGACATATCAGAGGAATCAGTGCAGATAAATTATTTTAGAAAATTTGATTTGTTTTTGAAACCTTTTAATGTCAATTTCTTGGGATGGGGCATTTCACATATGGGGAATTTGGTGGATGGTTGGACTAACTTCTATTTATTTAGTCCTGTTAGTCTCAATTGGGTCATCTACTAATTGCATTCCTATCCACTGACATTGTGAGTCTTGTGATTATTTAAATAGAGAAGCCACTCAACAGTAATAATATGGATTTCTTTCTCCTCCTCTCTCTAATCAATGTAGAATAGTCAGTGATTTTCAAACTTGCCACATTGATCCTGGCTGGGTACCCCTCAGTATAATGTTTCTTGGGTATGTCTATACCAATGCAAACACCCAATTAATTGATCTGCTCAGTAGCTTGAAAGAGCAAAGGACATTTATTAAAACTGTTCCATTATTAACTGTGCAGAAACAAAATATGGCTTTCTCATAGCAACCAAACAAATTCTGTATATTCTAGTTAATGTTTAGAAAATTAAGCAAACATCTTACTTGTCAATTTGAGCTCCAGTACCATTTCTTCACTCTTACCTGTAGAAAAGCTTTGATAAAAATTCCCAACTATGTGGATAAAAAACAGTTGCTATAATATGCACACAAATACATAGCTCTGTATATGCATGAGCAACAAAGAAAGAAGTTATCAGCTTCAGAGAATAATTTGTTAACAGCTAGTCGGAAGCTGTTAGGTAGTACTGGCATTCATCATCTCATCATCAGTATATATTTGCACCAGCCCTCAGGCTAATACAGCACTACAGGCATATATGCATCTCTTTGCCTGTCTGCATCTGTCTGCAATTATGCCAACAACCACTAGAATTCAATTAGTCATGAATTTTATTGTGCGGCTTCAGCTCCTGGGTAAACTGCCTGGAGCTATTCAATAAGTGGAAAGTGGAAAGTCTGCGACTAGCCATGAGACACCACCAGTGTAACTAGGGTTTTCAGAGCCCAAGGCAAGTTTAAGATTAGCACCCCCCCCTCACCCCCACCATACTGCAAAACATATTTTGTGCAGAACTACTGAAAATGCCAACATGACACACCACCCATTTCTTGTCACTCTGGGAACATTCCTTTGCATTCCATATGCACCTTACCTATACTGGTATTTCTCACAATGTGGCACCTCTCAAGAAATATATCCTCCCTGGGATGATGGTGTCTTCAGTCGGTATTCAATATTCATGTAGGTCACATCATCCGGAAGATGCCTGCTTGTGTAGGAATATTAACAAGGTCATCATCATACGCCAGTGGTTCAACCAGACTCATCTCCCCTGTGTAACTTCTTTCCCCTTGCATCTCTCGGCCACACCATCATCTCACTGCATTGTCTCTTAGCCACACCATCATCTCCCGCCCTGCGTCATCTCTCAGCCATACCATCACAGCCACACCATCGCCTCCCCCCGCCATGTCTCTCAGCACACCATCTCTGCCCCCCCTGCGTCAACTTTCAGCACACCTTCATCTCCCCACCACATCATCTCTCAGCACATCATCACCTACCCCCTGCATCAACTCTCAGCCACACCATCACCTCCCCCCTGCATCAACTCTCAGCACACCATCATCTTCCCCCTGCATCAACTCTCAACCACACCATCACCTCCCCCCTGCGTCAACTCTCAGCACACCATCATCTTCCCCCCTGTGTCATCTCTCAGCACACCATCACCTCCCTCCTGCATGAAATCTCAGCACACCATCATCTCCTCCCTGCATCAACTCTTAGCACACCATCATCTCCCCACCACATCATCTCTCAGCACACTATCACTGCCCGCCCCCCTGCATCAACTCTCAGCACACCATCATCTCCCCAATGAGTCAACTCTCAGCACATCATCATCTTCCTACTGTGTCATCTGTCAGAATTCCATCACCTCCCCCCTGTGTCAATTCTCAGCCACATCATCACCGCCCCCCTCCCTGCATCAACTCAACAAACCATTACCTCCCCCAGCATCATCTCTCAGCACACCATCACCTCCCTCCCCTGGTTCATCTCTCAATCACGTAATAAGCTCCCCTGCATCGGCTCTCAGTCACCCCATCATCTCCCCCCTGCATTGTCTCTCAGCACACAGACACACACTGGCACAGTTACACACACACTGACACATATACACACACTGACATAGATACACACTGACACATATACACACACACACTGACACATATACACACACACTGACACATACACACACTGACATATACACACACTGACAGATACACACTGACACATATACACGTACACACTGACACATACACACACACACACACTGACACACACTGAGAACCTATATAGACACAAACACTTCTTTCACAGAAATGCAGCCAGTGCCCCCCCATCCTGCCTCCCCCCTCACCACTCATGAAAAATTAGCTCACACACCCCCCTCCCACAGCAGCTTAGCCATCCACCCCCCCCCCAATAACCCACCTGCGGTGAGCAGAGACAGAGAGCTCTGGGGAAGGAAGAATCACTCCTCACCCAGTGCAGATGGCAGCTCTAGTCCAGGTCAGGATAGAGCTTTGTAAAAAGACTGCCTGGGAGTGGCTGCAGCTCCCCCTACAGGCAACCCAGCCAGCACCAGGAAGCAGGCACACTTGCCTGCTCATTAAAGTTAGATTTAGGACACAGTGGTGGAGGGTGGGTGTGCGGGTACGATGCCTATCACAGGGATTGTCACTGCACCCAGGGCATGAGCCCAGCTCTACAACCCCTAGTTATGCCACTGGACACCACTTAATGCAAGTTTTTGTTCACACCTCTGGACGGTACAAGCAGAAATACACATTGCCTCATGGCTAGTTGCAGGCTTACTGTGGGCCTCTAACTGGTATGTTGTTGTTTCCTCTCAATATACTGTATATCTACCATAGATTCAGTCACTCCTTGCCCACCTAACAAAATGAATATACTGTACATTAATTTTCCTTACTTTTTAAAGGACAGCTTACGCATTCATATACTATATGCAACTCCAAAATATTCAGGCCCTGATTCAGCCGGATGCTCTGACAGAGCGCTCGCTCTGAATCAGGGCCATCCCTCTGAATTTAAGAGCGGCCTCCTGGCCGCTCGCATAGCTGTGGGTGACCACCCACAGCTATAGCGAGCGGCCAAAATGATGGTCGCGATGGTCAAGACCATCGCGACCATCGGGCTTGCGACGAGACCCTTGTGATAGGGTCTCGTCTGCTGCAAGCCCTGGAGTGATTTTAGCTCTATCAGAGCCAAAAGCACTCTCACTGACATCACTAGAGATGTCAGTGGGGCCGGCTCCAGACGGTAGGCGTTCCCATGGGAACGCCTCCGTCTGGGCAGCCACGCCCCCGGCACACCCCCCAAAGGGGGGCGTGCTGTCAATCACCATCGACAGCACGCCCCCTTTGGTGCGAGACCCATAATGACGACTTGGTTGTCGTTATTCGAGTCTCACACATGCGCACGACGGAGCCGCCTCCGTTGTGCGCATGCGCACTTGGCCAACATCAACCTGCTTGCGAGCTCTCAGCGCTCGCGAGCGGGTCTGAATCAGGCCCTCAGTTCATTCATGCCTACCATGCCTACCTTACAAAGCTATTTGACCATACATTTTGTTATTCCACTTAATGGCAGTTGGTGGTCTCTCCACATTCTATATCATTTATTATACAACAACAACATTTTAAAAGAGAACTATGTTGTCTGTAAAAATAATGAATAATTAAAAATAAGCCATGCAATACTTTATAAAAACATAAATTAAATGTTTATAGTATTTTAAGACCAATGAACCAAGGAACACCAGACCTACCAAAGAATTTCAATGAAACCAACCGAAACAAAAAATACCAAATAAAAGAATGAATAACATGTGACACAGAAGTAGTTATCTATCTCCTGGAATGTTCTTGTGGACACCAATATGTGGGCCAAACTAAAAGGAAAATTAGAACCAGAATTGCTGAGCATATATATAACATCAAAATGGGACTTAGGCCCTGATTCAGAGCCGGACACTCTGACAGAGCGCTCGCTCTAAATCAGGGCCGTCCCTCCTCCTTTTTGGAGCGGCCTCCTGGCCACTCGCATAGCTGTGTGTGACCACCCACAGCTATAGCGAGCGGCCAAAATGAGGGTCGCGATGGTCAAGGCCATCGCGACCATCGGGCTTGCGACGAGACCCTTGCGGTAGGGTCTCGTCTGACGCAAGCCCTGGAGTGCTTGACCGTCGTTATTCAGGTCTCGCGCATATGCACGACGGAGCCGCCTCCGTCGTGCGCATGCGCACTTGGGCAACATCGACCCACTTGCGGGCACTCAGTGCTCGCGAGCGGGTCTGAATCAGGCCCTTAGTGCCTTATTCAGCTATGGACGGAATTGCAAAGCTACTCGCAAGCAGCTTTGCAATTCCATCTGTGCTGATATGGTAATTCAGCAGGAGGCATCGCGCCTCCTGCTGCATTACGTATCCGAGCTGCATTGTCCAATTAATATTGCATGATTGACCATCATTTTGTTTTTTTCTAGATATCTGTATCATATTTTCATTATCTGTGCGGATTCCCCACATTTTTCAAGCACTTGAGGTGAACCCAGGACCTGCCAGCAGCAGAGGGAAATGACTGCCATATCTAAAGATAAGGATGGCAGAATGCATCGGGAATAGAGACTGCACCGTCGAACCTAATAAGATGGAGCGGAGCTCCAATACATAACATTCACAGAATAGTGCAAAACCAGTGAGGGTTTTTGACAACAGGGTTATTGCAACAAATTAACTGTTTTAATGCTATGATATTTTAATGCTATGACTAAGCGAAAGCAAATATTTTACCACTTGGCTTCATAACAGTATAGCTGTAGCAATAGCAGTCTTGTTCAAATCCCTGAGTGCTGTCACCACTGCAATGTGGGTCACAAGAGGCATCTTGGTTACACCATGCAATTAAGAAAACACTGTGAGGAAAATTAAGGCGTACAAAGAAAACTCAGCTATGTAATTATCTATGCTGGATAATGAATATACCAAGCCTGTTGTTCAGGTATGTTTTTATTTCATAATATGTATCATGCAATTCCATTGTACAAACAGCTGTGATATGGATAGCACGTTAAAATGTACTTACATTATACAAAATGGGAGACTGGTTTGTGAAATGACAATTACATTTAATATAAAAAAATGTGGGGTTAACCACCTATGGTTATAACTAAGCTACTGACACATTAAATATATTACAGTTGTGGGAAACTTATATGGAAAGGCATAGTAAATGACAATCTGAGTAGCTGTGACTGTAAACACAAATAAAATACTGCAAGGCATAAAAAGAAGAACAAATGCATATGCTGGAAACATAGTATTACTATTGTATAAGGGCCTGATTCAGAGGTGCTCGCTATTTGCGAGAGCACGCTCTGAATCAGGGCAGAGAGGAATTTTATTTATTTTTTTTCCTGTCCGCTCGCAAAGCTGTGCGAGCGGGCGGGAGATGGTCGTGATTATCGCGTCCATCGGGCTTGCGAGGAGACCCTGTGGTAGGGTCTCAGGTCTTGCAAGCCCGAGTGGACTTCCTGCTCTATTAGTGCTCTATCGAGTGATGTCAGTAGGGCCGCCCACAAACAGCAGTTGTTCCTTCGGGAATGCCTCCGTTTGTTCAGCCACCCCCCTCCCAACCTACAAGACGGGGCGAGCTGTCGATCAACATTGACAGCCGCCCTGTTTTGTTGCAAGCCCCAGAGCAAGTGATTTCTCAATGGGTCTGAATCAGACCCTAAGTCTCTTGTTAGATCACATCATGAACATAGTTTGACAAAACTTTGTTGAATAAACACTATTTTGTGTAATGAGCAGGGATCATAGAGGCCTACAGATTATACAAGGAGCACTGAGGTGATCAAGTTGCCACTCTTATGAGGTCCTAATCATGGTATTTCCGGTGGCTCACATTTCTTAGTGCACTTCAGTTGTGGTCTGATACCTTATTAGATGGGGCTGGCTGTTTTTGTGGCCATGCACCCTCCCATATAAAGATATCAGTTCTGTACTGACCAAACTGGTGCTGGTTGTCACTATAGCTGGAGGACACCATGCAGATTGTCTCCCTGTTAGATTCTTCTCTCCATCCTGAGATGATGATAACAGAAGAGGTATAGTGGCAGCACAAATACAACCACAGTAATTGTAAATAGGCTTCACCATGCAAGCCTTTGGAATCCTACGTTTTCTCATTAGATGCTCACTTTGTAAGTGCCACCATAGCTTGGTGTGCTAACTGTTCACTGAATTTGTACAGAACCTTGAAGCTGATGGTTAAGAAATATTTAACAAGTCATGTCCTAAGAAGAAAGTAGAAGAAGTAAATTTACTAAAATGAGAGTATTTAGAAGTGGAGATGTTGCCCATAGCAACCAATTAGATTCTAGCTATTCTGTTCTAGAAGGTTCTAGTTAAATGTTAAGTAGAATCTGATTGGTTGCTATGGAAAACATCTCCACTTCTAACAACTCGCACTATAGTAAATATACCCCTAAATACAATGGTCTGCAGCAGCATCAATAACTTTGGATCACAGTTTTAAAGCAGCAGCAACACATTTACTCCATACCTGCACTGCATTGACTGTAATTAGAAAATAGTTAAACAATGGTGCTTCTTTGTATAAGATGATTTGTTCAATGGGGTTTGTATAATGTAGCCAGGAATGTCAAGTTCAATTTGAATTTACCCACTGGTCTAAAATTCATCTTTTAGGGGTTCTGCCATGATGTCTGATAAGACCCCCATTTGTCTTTTTTGTCATTCATGGATAATTAGAGCATAGCAATTTGAAACCCCCAGTTAAGGCCTCCAAATGAAAATATGCTTTTCCACCAATTTCTGTAAATGTATTTTTTATGCACATTATTTTAATACAGTTAAAAAATATCCATTTTAAAGTTGTGCTTCATCTCTCTGAAACATTAATTGTAATGGTACTAAAGAAATTTGTCTGAACAATAGGAGACAGAGGGTCTTTAAATATGCCTAGTGGATATTAAACTTCAAGGCTAGATCAGAGCATATTTAGGAGCAAGAGGATAATATTTTTATCTAGTTTTGTTGCTGGGTGGTATTTTGCAGTCGTTATCCTATCAGGAATCAATGGGTGTGTGAAGGGTGTCTCATTTTGTTTTTTAGTACCATTCCTCTGTTCTTCTTGCTGCAGTTGTGGACCGGGAAGTAACTGTCTGCAGCTTGTCAGAATATCTTATTGCATATTTGTTCTTTATTTCTAATTCTTCTTTCTCTTTTTCCTTCTATATTATTTATCTTTCTATCTATTCTTCCTTCCATGGTGTATTCTCATTCTTTCCCTTTGCTTGTTTTATCCCCCTTTCTTCTATTCTTTTTCTTTGCTGTCTCTCTCTTTTGCATGATTAGCCACCCCCGGCATTCCGCTGGTCTGTAAGCATTGTCAATGGCATCTGTCCTCTCCTGGGCTCATGGCCACCTGACTCTGACAGTATCAGTTTGGTGCCTTTCTGGGTCTAACTGCAGTGGGGAGTCTCCTAAGGATGGTCCAAGCAGCAGCACCGATCCCACGGCACTGTGGGAGACATCATGTCTTTCCGCATACAGGGCATGATTCATTATCATTCAACTGCGATTACGCATGCAATTGGCCGATTGTTGTGTGTGCGAGCCAGCCACTGTGATCGGGACTGCGATTGCAGTGACTACGTAAACCCATCGCAGAGTGATTGATAGGAAGTGCCGTTTGTGGGTGGTGAAGGGGGGGTGGTTGGTGAAGGAGTGACAATGCGTTTGAACACCATTGCAGGAGAGTGCATAAATTAGCCACTGTGATGCCCTACGCAGCCTGAGGCCTCATACCGTGCAATTAAGTTAGCCATTTCTGAGTAAGGTCAGTCCTTGTGCCAGTGTGCGTGAGGCTGCGATGTTACTCGATTGTACCGATGGTTTTGCAGTATTGCTAAACATTACGGATGTGTGCAAAGTAAAGTGGGCATCCTTATGTAGTGCTGCGGCGGCATATCGCTTGAAATTAATTAGCATACTACCGCAGTTGAACTCCGTGCGTAATCGCTATTGCATTCACAGTTCCGATTGGCAGTCAATCAGGCCCACAGTACATGAGCCGGAAAGATGGAGCAAATGCGGGTTGCAGCGGCACATGAGTATGACCGTTACTTCCCTCATGGCAGTGTCACTGGCTGCACAGCACTCCTTATTGCCTTGGGGAGGGAGAAACTTGGACTGGGGAGTTTGCATAAGGGTCCTCCTCCAGTAGTTCACAAGCTCCTTTTTGAGCTAGGTTCTGAGGGACAAATGTGTGTTTGCGGTCAGTCGTGCAAGCGAGAAAGTGTGAGGCTTCAGCGGCACGGTGTGCATCGGGTTGTTCATCCTCTACTTCTTGTGATAGCCCCTCTGACTCAGAGGCTGTGACCCCTAAGGTAGCTAGGCGTAATAGGTGTGGTTGTTAGTCACATCGCAGCAGGTCCACAAGCCCACATGGTGCACTGTGCAAATACATTGGTTTTGTGGAGTGTTAGACCTATGATAAAATAGTGTATTAGGATAGGCAGTTATATGAATATTTTTGCCTTGACTAGCAAAATCTATAAGGCCTTGGCAGCAGCAAAAAAGAAAAGGGGGCGTGTCCAACTATGCTTATTAATCATTTTAACTGGTTGGGTGGCATGTACGTGTTCGCAGCCTGTTATCTCGAGACTCGCTCAGCAGAACATATGAACGTGATTTGATACTTCCATGTGATCCATTATCTAGTTTGCTCCATGTGGGGGTTGGCTGGCTTGGCAGGTCTATGACAAAGAGTTTTGCTGGAAGCAGCAAGGCATTGTCATCATGGATTATAAGCTATAAGCATGTTGAAGTCTGGTCATATGTCACTCACTCTCAAGAGATTTCTTAGGAAACCACTGCACAGCATTGTCTACATGGGACCGGACCTAGAGTTTGGTCAAGGTACAGGAAATGGTTTGTTTATAATATAATGGGCAAGGACCCGCTGCAAGGAGTGGTGTGCCTCCAGTTAGTCGCTTGGCCAGTGGAGGAGTTTCTAAGTAGAGCCCAACCCCGGATGTGGGTGCCATATCTCTGACCTACGTCATCAGGTTACTGTATATTTGATGTATATTTGGAGAAATAGCCTTACAGAGAGTTCCCCTCTTCCCATTGAGGATAATCTGTGCCTGAGGACGTTAAGGAATTAGCATTCTGCTTATGATTTCCCAGACATTCCTCAGGAAAAGGTGTGGCAGGAGGTGTGATTCAGTCAGATTGGTTGTCCTTATCCTATTCCGTCTTTAGCTATCTTAGCTGGCTCTTCAGTAGGGGTAGTTAAAAACAAATCCAAGCAAATTCTATCTTATCCAGCATATGTCTTACCCAGACGGTTCTTCTGTTAACAATGCACTTCCAGAAATGTCTTGCCACTTAGTCCATCAATCTTTTGATTAGACTCTCCACATAGTATGATCCTATAGTTTTGGGGAACCTTTTGGGTAAAATGGATTTTTTATCTACCTTTCGGTTGATACCTTTGCACCCAAGTGCATTTAAGTTTATGTGTTTTAAACTGGACACTGATCCTACTATGTGGATAGGTGTCTGCCCATGGGTTGTTCAACATAATTTGAGAAGTTCAGCAATATTTTGCATTGGGGGCAGTGGTTGGTACGTAGGAATCCAGCATTGTACTCTACCTGGATGATTTTTTGCTAGTGGGTCCACTCTGCGCTCAGCTTATGTTTGATGTTCATGAATTATTTGCAGAGTTCGGTGTCCCCACTGCCTGTGACAAGATGTAAGATCTGATGTGTGTAGTGTCTTACCTGGGAATCAAGATCAACATCAGGGAAGGCTGTTATAGTTTTCTGGATGATAAAGTTGCCAGGCTTTGCAACACTGTTCTTTCTGCTTTGGCATTAAATAAGGTAACATTGCGGCAAGCACAATCTTTTCTAGACCTTACTAATTTTGTGTATTGGGTGATATCCATGGTCAAGGTTTTCAGCAGGAAATTGGAGTGTGCAATGTCAGGCCACATCATTTTATTAGATTGTCTGGCAAAACTCCTCAGGATCATGTGGTGTTGGATTCATTTTTGATCAATTACAACAGGATCCTTTTTTGCATCTCTCCACCAGAATCTAATATTTGCCTGCAACTTTTCAAAGGTGTGCTGGCTCTTTGGGCTTCGGAGCTTATTTGAACTGTATATGTAAAGAAACACTTGCGCTTGATCTGTGCACTATTGCAGCTCAGGTCAATTTAGTTTTTTTGAGATATATGGAATACAGAATGAGCGCACTGGTGATTATTGATATTTAGGATTTAAGTGCCCTTGTCAATCATGCTTTATTGATCAATTAAAAGTTAAACAAAAATAAGTGTTATGCTATTCTTCCTTAGTTGGATGAATAATCTTATCAACATCAATTGTGCCTAGGATATTTTATCCAACTACTGTGTCACAAAATTATACTATATTTATATTTTCCTTCTTTTGCATATAATGTATTGAGAAAGATAATTAGATTTTACACTCTGAAGGAGATAACATCACAATCAGATCTATTTAAGTAACACAGTGGGTTGATTTTGCCATTCTTACTTAATGCTGGGTACACATTGGCCGACATATCAAATTGAAGGGCCGATATATTATGTGTGCATCAGCCAGTGTGTACAGACGATATGTCTGGGAACGACATCATTTACAGACATACTGCGTTGGCTGTGCAGCACAGCCAAATGCAGATATCAGATGACCGCCCGTACACTTGCTGCAGAGGCCCACTGGGGAAGGGGTGCAACACGACCTCCGGCCAGTGGGACCCCCGGCAAGATGGCAGTGATGGTTGTTCAGTGTGTATAAAAAACCATCATCTGCAGATATATCTTTCAGGTGTGTACCCAGCTTAACTGTGCCACACTGCCAACGATACATATAATGGAGTGAGTTGTGTCAGTGCAGCACCATCCTGCATATCCGCTGCAGTTTTTAGGAGGGTCTAGATAATAGCACATTCTCCATCCATTGATTCTTCAACTATACACCAGAATATCTAAATATATAAACAAGCTCATATTATAAAATATTCCAAATTACTTTTCTCCAAATTACTTTGATGGGAACAATCTGTATAAAAAGTTACATTGGACCAGAGGTGGAGCAAATGGTGCCTGCCACCCAGGATGCAAGTCTTCGGGGCTGGGGTGGGGGTGGGGGCATGATTGATGCACTGGCTGCACCTGTCACCAACTTGTGTGGTGTCTGAACTGACAGCTCGCTACCTGGAGTACAGTTGTATTTGTGGAAAAGACACACAAACCTTAAATACCGTGGCCTGATCCACTCCAACCTGCAATGCACCAACACTACATGACAGTGCAGTTCTACATATTGGTGACACAGCATGGTCACACCCCACACAATTAACCACATTCCTTCAAGTACCAGTGTGAGTTACAGGCCCCTCTTGATCCTTCTGCCTGTGTGCAACACTCAACCTACACCCGTTATAGATATGTCACTGATTACCTACCTATAATTTTGACTCATGATAAACTCAAATTAATTGAACAATATTAGATACCTAAAATAGACACTGGGTAAAAATGTTTAGTGTTAGCAACATTGTGATCTTATAGGTTTTTCATTATGGAAGCCCTTGCCTGGTTTACTGTGTATGTTGAATTGACCCACACTTTGAATTGTTGCATGTGTAATAATGGTTATGGATGGAGCAATGGCATATACCAGATACTTTTTTATTAATGGCAAAATACTGTTTGAGACCAGTGTGCTATCCTCACTCATTAACACAATGTTACTGGTGTACAACAAGAGACACCGGCACAAGCTGCATGCTCAGCAATGGGACCTGAATGTGTCACATAATCATCCCATCTATACATTATGTGCATACTGCAACTGTTTGCTCTAAACAATCTGTTCATTTGTTCTTATTACATACCGTAATGTGTTGATTTATATTTTAGCTTTAAGGCTCTGTTGGAAAGTGTGATATAAATAATTATGTAATAAACATTGCAATCATACAGTGCATAAGCTGCTGCATACTGTGAGTTTCCTCTAGGGTTTATGTTGTTGGATCTACAAATAGGGTAAAAAATATTGGGTTTCAAATTTTTGTTTAAATGAGGTATTTCTAGCAATATCTAAAAATGTTTTTGTGAAAGCTAGGCAATGTATACATCCAGCCTGTTTCTCTTGGCTGACTGTAGCAAACATGTCTCAGAATAGACTTCAGAAAATTGCTTCCAGTACCTATACATCAAAATACCACTGTATCAGATATTTACAACATCACTTTCCTTTTTAGCACTGCTCTCTAACTCCTGACATCACACTTGGGTATTTAACCCTGCATTTACTACTGATAACTTGTAAGTTTGTTATGCTGAGTATACCAATTATTTTATCTAATTATAGTAACAATGCTTTGCATGTATTGCCTCATATGGGGCTGATGTATTATTGATCGCATTTTTAATGCGAAAATGATCACTATTTATCATTGCAATAATAAAGGACTTTTCATCCAAATGTATCATAATGAAGTGAAATTTGAAAAGTGTATTTTCAGCAATAAGTATTTTTAAACTATTTCTAAGCTATTTTATTGTAAATTAAATTATACACATGGTACAGCAAAACCATGGCAGGGCATGCTGGGATTTTTAGTTCTACAGTAGCTGGAGTTTCACATGTTGTCTACCCCAATTGTGGGCAGTGAATTAACTAGTGGGTATTGGGTAGACAACCTGCTGCACTCCAGCTGCTGTGGAACTACACATCACAGCATGCCCTGCCGCAGTATTAGCATGCCCTAACAGCAATCTGTGGCAGGGCATGATGAGATGAGTGGCAAACTGACTTACAGCCAAATGTAAATGTAAATGAGCCCCAAAGCAGTTAATAAAATATAAATGTGGATGAAGACACACTGAAACTTTTCAGGGCTTGCTCCATACTTAACTACTTTGAGATTTTTCTCTCTTGGAGACGCCCAGAGAGGAGATGCAGGTGGGCAGCGATGAGGGGTGGGGCCAGGAGATCCAGATAATTAAGCCCCTCCCCATTGAGGGAGGGGGGTGTGAATGATGAGATTCTCATAGAATTGCCTTCTTCCTGTGTGGGGGGTTACAAGAAAAACACTAAGAGGTCAACGTATCCAGCTGTGAAAAGAGTCCAGAAGTAGACCAGTGGAGAAGTTTCCCATAGTAAACAACCAGTTTTAAGGAAGCATTTATCAAATACATTCCATAGAATAATAGGTAGAAGCTGATTGGTTGCTATGGGCAACTTCCTCACTGGTCTACTTCTCCAGTCTTTTCATAGCTTGATACATCAACCCCTTAGTGTACAACAAATTTGTCTATCTCTGACACAGAGCAGTCAAAGATGTTGGTTGTTTCAAATATTATTGATTTAGAATATTAACAAAAAATACTTCATACGTGGTGCCCATACCATACAGTTGGTACAAAGCTGGTACATTTTCATATAAGGCTATAAACTAGGTCACCTCTACAATGTTTACTAAGACTTTCCCCCTGGATATTTTCTCAGTGAACCTCCTGTGAAAATAGTCGATCTCCTTGCTGTGTCGTAAGCTGCTGCAGATACTCACTACTACAGAGAGTCAACAGCCATCCCATAACAATAACAATGAGAGAGGCAGGAATAGCTTTCTGCACCATAATGAAATTTACTTGCAAGTGAGAAATCTTCAGCAAATCTTAAAAAAACAAAATGAATCCTAAAGCTATCATGGTTTTCTATCACCAGGGTATAAGGTCTGTCTAGGAGGCATAAGAGTTCAGATATTGAGCAGTGTTGAATGTCTATTTCCTCCACACAAACAGAGCTCGGATGTCCATGGCCGGCGGTTCGATTCCCTGCAGCGCCTGGCCGACAAAAGCAGAGCTCCCGGCAGCGGAAGCCCGACAACGCTGGAAATCCCAATTGTGGGGCTAACCTAACCCCCTAACCCTAAACCTCCTTAGGGGTGCCTAACCCTAACCTCCCCCCCAAGTGCCTAACCCTAACCCCCCCCTTCCCCGCTGCCTAAATCTAAGTCCCCCGAGGGGGTGCCTAGCCCTAAGTCCCCCCCGGGGTTGCCTAACCCTAACCCTCCCGGGGGGTGCTTAACCCTAAGTCCCCCCCGGGTGCCCTAAACATAACCCTCCCACCCTGCGGCTGTCCACTCACGGCACCCGGTATCCCATCGGGATGCCAGGCGCCGGTCTCCCGGCGTTGGGGAAATGACAGGCGTCTAGATATAGATGCCGGTCATTTATCCCACGCTGGGATAAAGCAGTCGGGAAGCCAGCTGTCGGGATTCCGGCAGCTGGCTTCCCGATTGTATACTGTCTGTAAACCATAGTCCTTACAGCCAGCTCTCCCAATTACTGCTGTAGATGTGCACTGCATAAAATGCTATTAACTTCTGGCTTGCTTTCATGGTGGTACTTTACAGTACTCATTTAGTATCTCACTGTCCCTATCTAAACTGCAGTTTGCTTATTGGCAGGTATGCAATATGATCCACACACTTTTGCTCCATAGGTGTAACTCTGTATTTGGCTGCTTTATCAGTCTCTGTCAAGGGCATAACTAGGAGTGTGTGACATGTGGTATTGCACAGGACACAGGGCCTTGGGGGTGGCACCGTCGTTGCCCCATGACATCCGCATGTGGCTTGCAGAGTGGCTGGAACTGCACCTTGAAGCCAGTGGTGCTTTTGTCAAGCCACCCGAAGCATCCAAGGGACACTGCAGCCTATGGAGTTGGCCGAAGTCTCCTTTGGATGCTCCAGGCATACCTCTACTTCTTAAAGTTGACAGCCCTGCCACCTAGGCATGATGTTACGCTGTCAAAGGTTTATGGGGCGGGACAGCACAGGGTACACTGCTGCCATGTTTCAGCACTGTTCTCAGTTGCTTGTTATTGCTGATGGATGACTTCCCTCTGTGACAATTATTCAGGTTTTGCTCACTGCCTTTATATAAATATGTGGCCAACACTTTTCTTTGGTACTTTTTCTCTGCTTCTTCACCTTATCACAGTCATCTGTCAGACTCTCAGCTTGTGTTTGCCTCTCTCAGTGGAATGTTTGCTTTTCACCAACAGTTTCTTTCATCACTCCAGTCTGCGGCCTAGTTTCTCAGCACTTCCCAACTCCTACCCTTCACTTCCTGTATCCTCTTGTCATGAGCCACTGCACTAGCCACAGCGGCTCACATTCTTCAGTGGGTCCTGTCCATTGCTAGGCAACTGGGAAGCCTTGTAACATCAGCCACAGGAGATTCTGATACTGGCGGTTACCATGGATGCTGGGTCCTGGGTGGCCGCACTAGCTGCTGGTCCCAATTGTTACTAAGCAGCCAGGACACCTCCCTGGCTGCTCTAGCATGTGCAACTGCACAGCTGCAGATAGGTTTACATTACATTACAGACAATCTGATTGGCCCCTATTGATGGTAAAAGGCCGGGAGAGCTTAGCCTTGCTGCCGGTTATAGCTTCATGCCCTCATTGTTTTGCTACCTGATCCCCATGATCTGGTGGATACTCTGTGCTGCTTTTCATCCTTGGCTGTTATTCTACCATTCCTGCCCTGGTTTAAACAGTCTGCCTGCTGTACATGCTTATCTGCTTGCGATATCCTTCAGCTCAGTTCCTGAGGTTCTGATCTGTCTTTTGTACTGCTGCATGTACAATGCAGCCTGCCTTTATTACACCAACTTCAGTCTTGTTTCATTTGGCAATCCAGCCTGCACTTTATACCTACTCCAGCCTTACTCCCTGCTGCCACCTGGTTATTAACATAAGCTCCTACTATCCTGAGTTAAGTCCTGGCGACATCCAAGTAACGTTGAGAATATTCATCTCTATGGAAAAACAGCAGTTGTTATAGGTGACAACCTCTGTGGCGTGATTCTAGGAGTTTATGTAATTTCCTAGGTGAGCCTACACAACTCTGAACTCCTCAGAAGTGTCCAAACTTTTATCTTTATTACATCATTGGTTTCTATGGCAACGCTTCACTGTTCAAAGTGGGATATTACATATATGTAATTCAAGCTTCTTTTTTTTTTCTTGACATATAGAACTTTCATTGTTTCTTGGAGCTGGTAACCAACACAATATTGAAAAGAGGGGTAAGATGTACCTGTTAGTGGGGTGTTCCCAGATTGTTATCTTCCAACCAGCGGACTGATTTTTTTTTCATTTCTTCAAAGGTGATGGAGATCTGTGTTCAACCTCTTTCTTTAATGGGTCACCACCATTACCATTTTGTTTAAATGTATTATTGCTAAACATGTAGTAAACAATCAAGGAAGATTGAATGTACTTGCTACAACACCATTAACATGTATTAAAGTGAAAAAGGAAAATTTCCCACTCGCCCATGGAATAGAATTGTGCACATATAAAATAAGAGGTTTATATTATATTTGTGCTTATGATGGTTGAATTCTACCAAATTGATAGAAAGGTAGCAAATGATTGGTGAGCCAAGCTAATGCTATTAACAACATTCTATTTATATGAAAGAAGCAACCTGCAAAACTTTTTTTTAATTGTAATCAATTTAATCCATAATTTGAAATTTATTTTAAAATACAAATTTTCTTATATTACTTTATTTACACAGGATTAACACATTATAAATAAAATCTAAAGGAAATAGGGAAACTGTCATAATGTTACTGCTGCAGACATATGTCACATGTTCCTAAATGACTAACCAATACAGAGATAAAATTGTTCAGATAGCTATAATTACTTTGGCTGTTCTCATGCCAAAGAACTTGATAAAATATATGACAGTTTATTAGTGAAAACTGCTTTGGTTACAGTTTCTATTTATGTCAGGTAAAAAATATTTGCACACAAAAATAGTGACTTTTATTCATAATTTTATATTTTCTTTCTACTCCAATGTATGTTCTGAATATAGATGTATGCATAATATATTAAGAAAATATTGGTCCATTTTAAAAGATGGTATGATTATTTATTACCTTCTTTCAATTCATCAATAAATACTTTACAGGAAATCTCTTAATATAGGTATTCTATTAGAACCCGGTGTGATAATAACTAGAGATGTGTGGTTCAGTTTTGCTAAAATACGAACACACAGAAATGTAGGATTTTCGAGTCGAATCGAGTCCCAGTTCTGAATCACTTCGGTCCCGGCTCAGAACAGCTGTCAGTTTGGAACACGAATTTAAAAACCAAATTCGGGTTTTGGACTGCATAAAAAATAAATCATCAGCATTATTTACAATCAGGAAAAACTGGTATAGAAAAAAGGATAGATAACATTAAATGTTAAACTATAAATTAATGAGTACAGCAAATAATTATAACCACATAATATATATTATCGATTATTAGTCACATTTGCAACAAACTCCCTAAAAGTGAGCAATTGTGTCACATATACTGAGTCAAAGGTACATCTGATTTTAGTGATAAGAAATAACATGTGTTCCTAAAAATAATATAATACACACAGATAATTTGTATGATATAAAATATACATTTTGTTTCACGGTATAGGAAATAAAGTGCACATGATTCTAGCAGTTCAATACAGAGATTAGTTATACCAATAATCTATGTGACTTATTGATAACACCCTGTAATCAACAACCAGATACCAAATGAAGTAAGTGTGGATACAGTCACATATAATTTTTTAGTATCCATGCAGGATTTCGAAACAATTTGTCTAAATGTAACAAGAAGATAATAATACTATAACACATAAAATCACTGCAATATACAATCTTTAATCTCTATGGTATTGAATACACAAACCTTGCCACAGGTTTTTTATATATAAGGTTTTTAACAGAAATAAAAATATTTCACCACATTTTTGGAATTTGTTTATTTCAAAATTAATAAAAGTTACATTTTATGAATTTATAGAATGATGTGATTTGTGATCCATACAACTATCCCTTTTTTCTATACCAGATACAAAACTATAGAGGGTAGCACCCCTCCTATTTGCAATAAGGAGATTAGAAATAAATATTTTTGGAGGGTATATCACAGACTGGTGTGGTTGCTTTCTTTATCTCATTCTCAATCAGAAAAAAATTTAATTTATGTTATACCATGGCAATGTTATAAATAGTATGTGACACACTCTATAAATGCCCCCACACATGAATCGATATCTGGCCAATCCGATGGACTGGAATTATAGCGCAGCTATATCGTTCCGTGTGTGGGCATGATATCGTCCAATGCGTCCTCCCGTGGGGTCGTCCGTCACTCCTCCAGATCTATCTGCGTGCACAAGAGATCTAGAAAATAGAAGAATGATCCCATGCTGGACTATGCCTGACTACCTGATATGTCCCCTGCATATCAGGTGGTCAGGCACCGGATTGCTACGTGTGTGGGGACCGCCTGATATGTCGGGTGACAGATCTTTGATCACATCGCTGGATACACATCAAACCATGTGTACCCAGCTTAAGATGCATTAAAATGAGAATATACTAACACATTAAGAATATCCAAAAAAGATATATAAAATATAGTTTTACATTAACACTTTATACAATTTAAGAATTGTAATTCCAATGACCTCCTTTGTTGTAATTTACTTGGTTAATTTTAATTGTTGAGGAATTAAACATTTACAAAATATATCCATAAGAAAAATGCAACGGATTTGAACTACGAATAGGATGAAACAAGTTGGACTAAATACAGAAGTTGAATTATTGACAAATAGCAAACGGTATAAAATACCAAGTGGTGCTGACAGGGGGTGAGATTCTAAAAACTAGCAAGCAGCTGTACAAAAAAGAGGATAGTCAGTCCTCATCAACAAGTAAAAGGAAGGAGATATATACTGCGCTTGACTAAACAGGATGAAGTGTCAAATGGTATTTAATACATAGACATAATGGTATAAGCCACATACAATAAATATGCAAAATACTACAACAAACAATAAAAAATGATAAATAATGATGTAAGTAAAACGAAATAAATTAAATGAAAAGATGCTAAAACATCACTTTCCCACTTAAAAAGTGAAGTCCCAGATGCATATGCATAAATAAGGAGCCTGAGATGATTGACCTAATGGAGAGTTCTTTGGTGGTAAATAGAGGTCACTTGCAGTGTGGATATTGGTGGACCTAAACGGTGCTAGCGAGATGTCACAATCCAAAATACCTCAATTCAAACAATCCTCAAATAGACACATATGGTATAATGATGTCTCTTGTTGCCATGTAAAGTCAGCTGGTGGCATGCGAGGCCGCCTCTGCTGCCATCTCAGCCTGTATTTCCGGCCCAGTGGGCACTTGGCACCTCAGCTGTCAAGGTGTAGGCACCGCTCCTTGTTCGTCACAATGGAGTTCCCAAATCCAATCAGTTGGTGGTATGGATGGTAGGAGGTATGGTAGTCTTGCAGCGTCAATCTTCCATAAATGCAAGAAGGAATAAACAATAATGGCTCCTGTTGGTCTGGGTAAGTGGGAAAGGAGATGACCAGTTCCTTAACGCGTTTCGCTGTGTTAAGCCACAGCTTTATCAAAAGGTAATGTTAGACTGGTGCAGAAGCCCTTTTATAGGGTGTTTTAAAATGGATGCTGATTAGCAGGTGTTACACATTTATCAATTGGCATCAAGAAAGACAGAATAAAACAAAATAAGTTGAACTATTACTTTTTTTGTCAACTGATCAGCAATTAAAGTTGTGGTTTATTTTATTAGCTAAAACATTTTGAATTGATGTTTTGCATTAAGATGATGAAGAACAATTTATTGCAATAATGTTTTCTAAGTCATCAAGAATATAGTATGGTAGAGATGTGTGCAGACCCCCATGTTTTGGTTGTAAATCATTGTCATGTTTTGGTTTTGGGAAAACCACCCTCAAATGTTTTGGTTTAAAAAAAAAAAAACATAATTAACATTCATTTCCAGTCAATTTTGACTACCTCACAATGGTAGCCAGGTAAAGCATTGATTGATGGATTGATTGAATAATTTATTGATATTAATAATTTAACTATAAAAAATCAGACAAAGGGAGAGCACTGTTATAAAACAAGCTTCCAAAATCCAAATGAGGCTGATTGATTGATTAATTGATTGATTAATTGATTGAGTACAAAATATAACTTTAAATTACAAAGAATTGATAAATGGAACATATTACTAAAACATATCACTAAAAGCAAGAAAGCATATGATATTGATAGATTGATTGTTTAATTGATTACAGAATATAACTATAAATAAAAAACATACCTTTACAATATAAGAATCAAAATGAGATTGATTGATTAATTGATTGATTGGTGTTAATAATTTAACTATAAAAAAGTGAATCAGAGAAATGGAAAAGAAAACACTACCAAAAGAAGAGCATCCAAAATCCCTATTAGATTTATTCCTCAGGATTTAGTAACAGCCTAGTCATATTAAATAATTAATGATTAATTATATGATTTTATTATAATAGTCTGTATCAGCTGAGAAACTGCAGGAAACAGGGTCTTTATGTCTGAATGAGAATCTGGTGATGGGTGCCATTGAAAGATACAAAAGAACTTGAACACCCCAGTAAAGTAGATTAATATACAGTTCACTGCCTGTCAAACACACACAATCTTTGCAAAGCCCATATGAAAAGTGGTGCACGATGGAATTGTCATTGGGCCTCCCCACCGGGATTTAGTCAGCATCCCGGCTGATGGGATGCCTATGGTCTAAATACCGGCACCGGAATTCCAACAACAGTCAGAATCCCGGCTCCAAAATACCGACCGTCGCATCCTGAAGGTAAGTATTGGGGGTTAGGGGCAGGGTTAGGGTGCGGGGTTAGAGTTAGGCACTAGAGTGATGGTTAGGGTTAGATCCTAAGGGGGGAGGGTTAGGTTTATGGCATGGGGAGGGGGTTAGATTCAGGCACTAGGTGGGGAGGTTAGAGTTAGGTGCCAGGAAGGGAGGGTTAAGGTAGGGAGAGGGGGAGGGTTAACATACCAACCAACAAGTGTCGGTATGT
This sequence comes from Taudactylus pleione, assembly GCA_031769625.1. NCBI lineage: Eukaryota > Metazoa > Chordata > Amphibia > Anura > Myobatrachidae > Taudactylus > Taudactylus pleione. The sequence continues at coordinate 4,358,617 of JAUIMM010000126.1, read as the reverse complement.
TAATCCTGTCGGGATCCTGGCGTCGGGATTCTGACTGCCGGGATCCGGACTGGTGGTAACCTATACCCAACCCTTCCCACCTTTATATTGTTTATTAAAAAGGACATGCACAGTTTAACAAACCAAGCACTTCAGTGACAAGTACTGACACTTTTGTGGCTAAAGTGCTTGGTTTGTTTGGACCCCCACAAAACAAGCTACAGTACCAATGGGCTTAAAGTGGCTAACAGTGTTGTTATAAATCATGTCTACAGTTGGAAAATGTCATTATCATCTTATCAATGTTGATAATATCATCATCACACAATGTTAACTCATCCCCACTGATATCTAACTCATCCCCACTGAAATCTACCATTACAGAAGTCTATGTTTATTGTAATTGGCTGCAAAAGTTTGCCTCATATAATTTGTAGTTTATTTTTATGAAGATCAGTTTTTCCACATATTTAGGCATATCCTATGCCAAATGGCCAAATGCTCTCAAGGTTTCCCACTGTGCTAAACACTTTCCAAGTACACACTGGAGGATGGGCAGTTTAGCTAAAGCAAAGCTAGTTCAAACAAGGGGCTCCAAATAGTCCTTTCTTTCCTCACAGTATTCAAAGTGTCTTTGTGACATGCTAATTTATACACTGTTGTTGCAATAATCCTCCACAATTTTATGGATGCTTACTGTATTAGATTGAGTAATGGTAGAGTTAATTTTGGGCAATTCTTTTTATCAGATGCCATAATGGTGTTTCACTCTGGTGCTCTGAGTTGACTTTGGGAAAGGTTAGTTTTTTCCTGACTGCATTTGCCAGAGAACCTAAAGCAGAATACATCGTCATGTCTTCTATGTAAGAATTGTTTTGGGGTGCAGATGATGGGATGACACCACCGCTTACACAACATTTTGCACTTTTTTGGGGCTTTATTTTTAGACACAGACAACACTGACTTTTGTTTTCACGCTCTTGGAAGAACAGGTCTTTTTTAGAATTGTTCTGGGGTGCAGATGATGGAGGGACACCACCGCACACACCGTTGCTTATACTGGAAGGATAACAAAGTATGCACATTTTTTGGAAAAATTGTCTGTGTTCTTTCAGACACAGACAACACTGACAATTGTTTGCACACACTTGCAGGAACAGGTCTCCGTGAGAATTGTTTTGGGGTGCAGATGATGAGGGAACCCCACCGCACACAGAACAGTAATATATGCTCCATCTCTTGTCTGAACAAACTTCTTGAAATAAACAAAATAATTTTTAAATTCAATTAGAAAAGACTGCAGTTTTTTTGTTTTAATCAGGAAAAAATATGTTGTTTTGCAATTTTTTTATATGTAACAGGAAAAAGCAGCCTCAAACACAGTACAGTATTTTTTGAAAGAAAATAAAAACAAAAAAAAAACAATCAACACTCACACAGACAGTAGCCTGTTAGTTTGCACTCCAGTGTGTACATACACACATACACTGACGGTGACAAGTGACTGCAGTTACACTTTCCAGATACCTACTCCTGTCTCTAGATCTAACTATTAAACTCTTAAACCTAAACTTAGCTAAACCCTCCTAATGGTACCCTAATAGTGCCCTGATGGCTTGCTAAATCATTTTTTTTTAATACAGTGCTTTACAGTGCTCCAGCCCACAGTCTCACACAATCTCCATCCACTCTCCTGAATGAATGGTGCCTGATCACGAGGGAGAGACTTTTATATGCAATCCAAAATACATGATATCCGATGCTGGTTAAATAATGTTTTGTCTCATTTTAAAAATTCCAAAGTTGGCGGGAAGACCCGAGCCGGTACTTTTATCCATTTGTTTCCCATAAGTTCGGGTGTGTTTGGTTTCCAGGGAATCGAAACTGCTCATCTATAGTAATAACCATGACATTGAAGTGAAAAAAGGTTTGTATGAAAAAAGGTTACTGGGAAAATTAATCACGTTTGCAATCCCAGAGAGATAGGCACAACATAAGTGTCAATCAACAATTTCTAAAAGCTATAGTGGATTAGGCTCAATTACAAGGTAGATTAATAGGTGCACTTGTGCAAATAGAAAATACATTGCAGCAGTTAATTTCTTCAAGTTTATAAATATGGCCCACTATCTCTATTTAAATAACTTAAAGATTGTTTTAAGCTTTTTGGCACAATTTAATTTTTAGTTTCACAACTCATACAGAGAATAAATAAACCAGAAATATCTGTGACAATTTGTTATAAAACATGTCTCATCAAGACATAGACAAATTCCACCTTGCTTGTATCTGAATATAAGCCAGTTACTTGACTCATTCATTTTGCTATCGGCATATTTAGTTTGGCAAGCTGGAAACTTTGTCCTGACAGGTAAAGCTATTATCAAATGCTATAGGTACATTTCCCGTGGTTATTTTGTGTACTTGTTCTTTTTGTACAGATGTAGACATTTAATTAGCAATAATTTATTCTTCATAAAATGAAGCAAAGCTTTGACATTAACTGTGTTGATATTTCACTGAGAAATTTCACAAGACAAACAATAACAAGATTATTTAAAATATGATTTTGTTTGAAATTTTAAACCAGCTCCCATGCCGGGCAGGCAGAGCAATAAATAATAAAATAAGAGAAAGGGGGCATTGCCAGGCCATGAATCAGAAATTTGTCCCGATTAGAAACTCAACTGTCATGGAGGTAGCAATGACTGGAGATGTCAGAAAACTGGGGACAGGTAAACTTGATGTCTTGATTAAGCCACAGGGGATTAATGAAGGAGAATTGAGAAAGAAGTCGGAGTCGATGCACTGGTATAAGTCACAGGAAATAGGCAGAAAAGTACTAAGAACCAATGATTGTCAGGATGCCAGGAGATCATGTACAGGTTACTGGGGTTATGCAAAAGAGAGTCACAAACAAACCAGGTCATACAGTACATAGGGTCAAACATATAGGAATTCTTAGTATGCTGGAGCTAGGTAGTAAGTTCATTACTCTGCCAAGTGTCTGCAGCCAATCAGTGAGACAATCCCACTCCTTTGTTTGCTGAAAACATTAGAAAAAGATAAATAAGTCACAGGAGTGAGAGCAGGGGTGTATTAACAGAGGAGGGGGCCCGTGTTCACTCATCGTCCGGGGCCCTCTCCACTATCTCCGCCAGCCACAGCACACTGGCAAGTTCAGTAGACTCCGGGCACTAGTCTGTGCCTGGAGTCTACTGCACATGCGCAGTACACTGGAAAAATGGCGTGGCAGCCATTTTCCCAGTAATTTCCCTACTGCGCATGCTCAGAATGCCGGGAAAATGACCGCGGTGGCATTTTTCCACGAGTTTTGCATAGCGCCTCTACAGCCTACATGGGACTTCGGAGAGGTAAGTATTAGAAAATATGGGTGCAGGGTGTGTGGTGTGGGTCCCCCTGGACCCAGGGGCCTGTGTGCACCCATTATAGATATGCCCCTGAGTGAGAGACATGATAGAAGTAGTTGCTTTCTTTAGGTACTTAGAATGACAAGTGCTCCAAGATATATATTGGCTGTGTACCAATAAATAAGAGGAGAATGTAGACGGAACAAAATAATTCCCAAAACAGTTGGTAACATGAGCAAAGAAAACTCCTCTTTATGAAGAGCACCAACTAATACAGTCAGTAAAGCTGTTTGAAAATCCACTGTAGCATTCTGAATTCTACTACTGTTAAATTTAGAAAATGTTAGAAACCTGGATAATGGTAACACTAAAAGCATGACTTCTGAAAATACTGTTAAGAAATACCCCTCTGCTCCTGAATCAAGTAATGCTGGCACAGTTACAGTATCATCTCCTAAAGAGGCTGCAACTAAACTTGGATAATGAAAGGTTGAAATGATTGCACATTCACAGTTTATGTTTCCTGGAGCATGACAAAAGTAGCAAGAAGATTATCTGGCTCCTGACAATAAAGAAAAAGTTTATTCCTCATATGTTTCTCATGTTGCTCTGGAGTAATGTAGGAACAACCAACTTGCATAGGTTCTTCTCAGGTTTCAGCAGGAGGTCTAAAGCAAGTGCTAAACTTGAGATCTCAGGCAGAAGAGTAGTAATGAGCAAGGCTATGGTCAGGATGCCAGTCACAAACAAGCTGGTTCAAAAACCTGTCTTACCTGATCAGTAGATTAATAAATAACCTGCCTCATGATGATCTATACCTAACTCATGTTCAGTATTAGTGGTTGAACAATGTTGAATTCTGGTTAACAATAATAGGAAGAGCTTACAACAATATGTTGGAACTGGCCCAAAACTCTGGCAACCATCTGAAGTCAGACCAGTGTTTAAATAAGGAAGCACTGTAAGGTTTCAACCACCTCCATTGACAGTAGTGATCACGTGATCATAGGGATAAAGTCTATTAATGCCACATGCTTTCCCTTTAAGGATACTGGATTTCAACCTCTATACACACATACCTATACCTTCTAAACCCTGCCTATAAACCTCTAAAATTGACACTATTTGCTTATGCAGTCATACAGTAAAATAAAGATTTTAGACCTTGAACATGTGTTCCAAAGAACAAAGTATTATTCAAGTAAAGTACAGTCAGTTACATGCTGTGATCTAAGTACAATTTAGCGCAAAGAATTATACAGACCCAAGATAAAGTTATACATTATGCACGCGCTCTGGACCAGATACCGGCATCAGCAAGAAACCTCCGTCAATCAGCAATCAGCAAGAAGACTCCAGACTGGGGTCACAACACACACATTTATACCCTCACAGAAACAGACAACACAAAAGAGGGGTTTGTTGCTAATCCCATTGGTTCCCAGTGCGGGTGCATCTGTTACAGGGCATTTAACAGGTTGGTTCAAATGAACACAGAACAGCCTCTAACAGCTTGTTGCCTCCTCTATTTCCCCTGCATGCAAATCTAGGCTGTTGGTTTTACAATGTACATTCTGGTGCTTTAAGTCTCTACGGTCCATAAGTTGCAAATGCATTTTGCGATCTTCTCAACGATGGTACCGGAAAGCTGTTGAGGAAATGCAGATCTGTACAATACCAAACACGGCTTACTTATCACGTATTAAACCTTAGATACCAAAATAGTCTTTATTCACAGCATTGTAATAAATGTATAAAACTTGGATCTTATACTTTAAAGCTATGGAACCTTTTATGTGAGTGTGCATTATGTAAGTATTAGGGGTTTGGGAAAAGACGCTAGTTAGGTTTATCTGATTTGGGGCAGATGTTCACGCATGCAGCTAATAAACAGCGTTCGCATGCAGGATATTGTGCATTCGCTAAAATGCATCATGTTAGCAGCGCAACTGTGCGTAATGTGTGGTGTTTATGCATGAGATTCTATTTATGATGGATTTAATATATATATATATATATAATATCTCATTTCTTACTAACATATTTTTAAATCTATAATGCAAGGTGTTACAAACAGCTAGGTTCACTTTCAAGCAGGGTGGGAACCCGCAGCTGATTGTCGTTGCCACTGTGTCTGGTAAGCAAAACCTCTGACCATTGTTAACTCAGACAAATTCTATTGTGCATATCAATGTCTGGGTTATATTTCAATTGCCACAGCCATAATTGTCTATATACAGGGATTCCCAATTTATATGTAAAACACTCACAGAATTCTGGTGTATTGTTAGTTGTTTTCCTAGTATACTGTGTTTGTTATGGTATCAAGGTTGTCACCAGAATGGGCTTTGTATACATCAGGGCATGATTTCTGGAAGGATTACTAAAAAGTGTTCTAATGCTAATAAGTCATTTTTTATGTATGTTAAACACTGTCGGTATGTGTCTGGGGAAGATTGTTACTCTGTGGTTTTGACAAAATGGTGTTGTGTGATCTATTTCTAAGATGAGTCTTGTCGCCATTTGTGAGATGGCGTCGCACAGATTGCGATTGTAAACAGATTCTGTCTCAGCTGATTATTTGGCTTTGACACCTTAAAATATAAGGGTATAGGCATCCACCAGGCACAAGCAAACAGACAACATTATCCACCTTATTAATTTTGGGCTTGTGATCTTTAGTCAGGAGCTCATAACACTGCATATATATGCCCAAAAAGTAAGCAGTCCTGCCATCTCCACCTAAAAAATATCTCCAGGATTAGACCCTTCCTCAACCAGGATGCCACTAAAACCCTCATCCACTCACTGGTCATCTCCAGAATGGACTACTGCAACCTTCTCCTAGCTGGCCTCCCAGTCTCTCACCTCTCTCCACTACAATCAGTTCTCAATGCTGCTGCTCGGCTCATCTTCCTCTACAGACGTTCTACATCTGCTTCCCCTCTCCTTCAAGCCCTACACTGGATCCCCTTCCCCTTCGGATGCCAATTCAAGGTTCTTACACTCACCTACAAAGCCTTCACCAAATCCTCTCCCACATACATTTCTGACCTTCTCTCCACTCAAACTCCCGCCCGTCCACTTCACTCATCTAATACACGCCGCCTCTCTTGCCAACTGATTACTTCCTCCCACTCCCGCATCCAAGATTTTGCCCGTGCTGCTCCCTACCTTTGGAATGCTCTCCCTCTCCCTATCAGACTCTCCACCTCTCTACAAATCTTCAAACGGGCTCTCAAGACCCACTACTTCATCAAGGCCTTCCAGCTCTCTTCCTAACCCACCTCATGCTCTTTCCTCACTATCTTCCCTTTCTGTGTCATGCTTGTCTGTCTGCCCTCCCCTTCACGAGCAGCGACCTCTTCCCTCATTTGCTTCTCTACATTTTCTTCAACTCTTTTCTCCCCATTAGGGCACCTATCACATGACTGCTAACTCCCTGCTGTTTATTGTGAGTGTCTAACTGCTATTGCAGCAATGTATATAAATTGTGTCCTTGTCCAGCACTGTAATGTACTGTAAGATACTTGTTTCTTGTTCATTTGTTTGATTTCTATGTACTATGTAAGGCGTTGCGGAACACTTGTGGCGCCATATAAATAAAGGATAATAATAATAATAATAATATAGTGTAATACTTTTAATAAAAGGATACAACAAGGTAGAAAAAACACCTAGAGATGCTCATATGCAATATGATAAAATCCACAAAGTAGCAGGAGAGAAACAATTACTGGCTGGGCTTTCAGAACTGCATAGGCTGCTGTTACGATCACCAAGGAACCACCGCGTAAGACCCCTAGAGTCACACCAGCAAGGTCTTCTGCTAATAACAGCCACCCTATGTTCCCATAGACCTGGGTAAGCTCACTGGTACTTAGATGGTCGTCTGGTCTTAAACTCGGGATAGTAGGGGATTACCTGTCAATACTGGTGATCACTGGATGTGTAGCGGCTGATGGTGGTACAGATGGTGGATACAATGCTGATCCAGAGACTGGGAGTAGATCAGAATTTCATCCAGGTAAACTATTGCAAACTTTCCCAGAAAGTCTCAGAGGACATAATTAATTAGGTCCTGGAAGATGGCCGGAGCATAGGCAAGACAAAAGGGCATGACCAAATACTCATAATGTCTTGACAGGATAATAAACGCCATCTTCCATTCATCACCCTCTTTAATGCGGAACAAATGATATGATCCCCAGAGATCGATCTTTGAGAAGATAGTGGCTTCTCTCAGTTGGACTAACAGCACTGAGATTAGCGGTATGGATTGGAAATCTTGATGGTGACCTCGTTTAACCCCCTATAATCAATACAAGGCCACAGTGATCCATCCTTCTTCTCAACAAAAAAGAATCCAGCTCCCACTGGAGACTTAGATGGTTGGATAAAGCCTTTAGCAAGACTCTCCTGAATATATTCCTCCATCGCTTGACTTTTGCTATGGGCAACATCTCCACTTCTAAAAACTCTCACTTTAGTAAATTTACCCCTAAGAATTTACATCAACCAAAACCCTACCCTATAATGCTGCTTGAAATATGTAAATAAATAATACCAACTTGGTTGAGAATCATATAGTATAAAACCGACCGTTACAAACCTAAGGAATTTATTCTGTTTGCTTTATACTGGTAGGTAAAACACTTTAAAAAAAAAAACAGTGAGCATGGTATTGAAACTGATATTTAATTTATCGAAAGTATTCATACATGTGGACAAACTCTAATTACTGCATTCCCAAAGGTGCACTTTTTCCTACAGCTGCAATTTTGAGTTCATGCCAAGAGAAGGGAACTCAATACTACATAATAAAATGGTTCAGTAAAAAGAAAATTAATAACAAATGAGTATTTCAAAACAACATGCATAGTAATTATGTCCAGTTACCTTTAGAATATCAACTCTGTATACATGTGCCAAAATAATTTACTGGTCCAAATATCTTTCTGTCTTGGCAAGTTCACAATCCATGAACCATTATAGTAAATAGAATAAAAAACAAGTACAGTAGTTTGTATGGTTTGCAAGAAGTAAACCAACAGATGCAATTTCCCTTCATGTTTACACTTGGCTTTTCCTATGAATTATTATAGGTAGCGTGACATTATGACTTTGAGGCTTTATTTTAATTTGCAGAGAAAGTCACATACTGATCAGTGTTCACTCTACCTTGAGTTATTTGCAAATTGAAGATTTAAAAGCTTTAGCGAAATAAAATGCTCCTGTGAAGTGAAACGCTGCAAAGTAGAATTATTCAAAATAGTTCAGTTTTTAGCATGATCGTTTGCAGAAAATCAGTTTAGATGGAACAGTTGATGTGGTTAAGGCTAAATTCAAAACAGTTTAAATATAGACAGGTTCTTCTATAATTTAGATATTTATGATAATTACTCTGTACAGGATTGGGGCAGATGGCTATTTAGGAATACAGCTTTTATTGTCTAATCAAGTCTCCCTTTTTATATGGTATCTGAGCATAGGCAGAACTGGCACAAACACTAGATATACATACAGTAAGCACCAATGGTTAGTGCAGGGGAGGTCTGGCCCGGGTGGCAGTATGACTGATGCCCCTCCACCCTTAATCCCTGACTTCCCATCTCCTCCCTGGCTCCCCATCTCCTCCTGCTGTCTATGGCCCGATTCTGCCTCCCACACGTGAAGATGAGGAGCCACCGGCCAGCTCACACAGAATAAAGGACAGAAGAGTGCACAGCTACAAGAAGATAATTCCTTGAGCATTTTTGTTCAATGGTAAGAGAATACAATTTTTTTGGTATATTTTTAAAATGCATTTATTGATTTGTGGTTTTAGGCAAAATAAAATACTGTTATTCGCGGTCTATTTATCAAGATTTTGTTAATAAAATGATGCAGAAATTGTATTCTGCATAATGTTATATGTTGTCACTATATACTAATAGAACAGTGATCTCCTGTAGAAGGTTAATTAGTACTGCAGACCGCAGTCCCCATTATTATCAATGGAGACTATGATATGACCCTACATATTTGTACCAAACTCCAAATAGCTAAGCTTTTTGGCATTTGGCCACTTGGTTAATGCCATCCTCAGATGGCGTAAACTGCTTTATGATCTCTCTCCTGCAGCCACCGTCTGGTTCTCAAAACTGACAATGTGTGCATGCTAGGGATGAGCGGTTTAGAATCTCAGAGATCCGAACCCACCTGAAATACGGGGATCCGAGGCAGATATGAGTCGGCTCGGGTTTCCCCACCTGACTCGGATTTGAAAACGAGGCAAAACATTATCATCTCGCTGTTGGATTCTGGCGGGTTTTGGATTCTATAAAGGTCCCGTGATCACCGACATTTTTTCATTCCGGCTGTGCAAAGTGAAGAGGAAGGAGGGAGCTGGGATCTGTGTTGTTGCTGTTGCACGCTGATGCTGTGCATAGGGGCTGGCTACTGTTGTCGATATAGGGGCTGGCTGTTGTCCTGTCCATAAGGACTGACTGTTGACCTGTCCATAAGGGCTGGCTGGCTATTGTCTATAGAGGGGCTGGCTATTGTCCTTTCCATAAATAAAAAAAATGTGTGTGTGTGTTAGCCACATTTGTCATCAGCGCAGGGGTGCTATGCTGCTGTCTGTCAATGGGCTGCTGTCTCTTTCAGAGGTTCACCCCCAGTGTTCAAATTAAAAAAAATAAACATTTTTTTTGTGTGTGCGTGTTAGCCACACCTGTCCTCGGCGTAGGTGCGCAGGGGTGCTGTGCTGCTGCCTGTCAAGGGGCTGTTGCACCCCCAAAAATAAACAATTTTGTTTTTCTTATTTGTCTTTCTTGTAGAATTTGTATATAATTTTGATGGACTTCATCTTTTCCACATTTTGGGGAAATAGTCTCAGGCCGATCACTGACAAGGTTCCCGGCTGTGCAGAAAACTCTTTCTGAGTACACACTGGAAGGTAGGCAGCTCAAGTAAAGCAAAGACAGTTTTTTGTGTAAGGGCCTCCAAGGGTATATTTATTTACTAAAGTTTCTAAATATGAAAAATGTTCATGTTGCCCATAGCAACCAATCAGATTCTGTCTATCATTTTCTAGAATGCAATAGAGAAATGGTAACTACAATCTGATTTGTTGATTTGGGCAACATGAACACTTTTCATTTTTAGAAACTTTAGTATAGTAAAACTAAAATTACCCCCAAATTGCCTCTTTTTCCTGCTAGTAGTTATTTACATGTATCTCTTTCTCTTCAGATCTGTGTCTGTTGGTAAGAAAAAACAATGTCTTCATCTCTTCTGGGATGAAAATCCACTCCCAGCAAGCAGGCATGGCGCTCAAGAATTCCCAAGAAAGACACAACATAAAAAAACTTAAATCTTAAACTGAAATGTTGCACTTAATGCTCTGTTCTGTTTATCACATATCTAAGTAATATGGTTAAGTGGACATTGGGAACAACGGCAGTTTGAAGGCCACTAACTAACTCTGTTTTTTTTAAGGTCCCTGTACAGATTGGGAAATGCATTTACTTCCGCTAATCCAAAGGATTATTTAACTCAATTGTTTTTGGAAGCACTCTTCCTGGTCCCCTTCTGGTATGAAAATTCACTCCTAGACACAGAAACAGACGCAAGATTATAAAGAAAGACACAAAGTAAGACCTAAATCAGGGGTAGCCAACCTTGGTCCTCAAGAGCTACTAACAGTTCATGTTTTCCAGACCACCTAGCTGGTGCACAGGTGTATTCATTACTCACCGATACATTTGGAAAGATCCACAGGTGGAGTTAATTATTACAGGTATTATTCTGTGAGGAGACCTAGAAAACATGCACTGTTGGTAGCTCTCAGGGTTGGCTACCCCTGCCTTAAATCATAGATCTTACGCTTGAGGCCACTAACTATCTAATTTTTTTTTAATGTCCCTGTACAGGTTGGGAAATGCCTTTACAGAAGGTTTGCAAAGGATTATTTAAGTCAATTGTTTATTTGTTTTTGTAATGCACTCTTCCTGGTCCCCTTCTGGGATGAAAATCCACTCCTAGCCACAGAAGCAGGTGCAGGATTCTCAAGAAAGACACACCGTAAGGCCTAAAACAGGGGTAGATAACATTGGTCCTCAAGATCTACTAACAGTTCATGTTTTCCAGACCACCTAGCTGGTGCACAGGTGTATTCATTACTCACCAATACCTTTGGAAAGATCCACAGATTGAGTTAATTATTACAGTTATTATTCTGCGTAGGAGACCTGGAAAACATGCACTCTCAGGGTTTGCTACCCCTGTCTTAAATCATAGATCTTATGTTTGAGGCCACTAACTAACTCTAAATGCTTTTTCATGTGGAAAGCACTACTAGAAGTCTTCCTGGCCGCCTTCTGGGATGAGAAAATCCACTCCCAGCAGCAGCCATGCTCAAGGATTATTCTGTGGCAAGGACTGATGTGAATGTATAAAAAATTCTTTGTAAATGACTCCTCCCCTCCCCTTCTCCCTCATAAATTTTCTTCAGAATCAAAAAATTTAATTACATTTCTACCAATCAACCCTTCCTGTCCCTGCCCTGCCTTCAACTACATACATACTCCAACTCCCTCAGGCCTCTCTTGAATAAAAAAAAGTGTTTCCTGATGTGCCATGCTTGAAGTTGAATTGCCATGTGTTTATGCCGCCCACCGCTGCTTAGCTTAGTCAGCCAGCTAGCTTGGTGCAAATTTTGGGCCTAAACTGGATGAAAACAATATAGTGAGCTGTGAAGTTGTCAAAATTGACTGGAAATGAGTGGAAATAAATGTTATTGAGGTTAATAATACTGAAGGAACAAAAAAAGGCCCATTTTATGTGATGTTAGTGGTGTTTATGATTTTTTAAGAAAAAATCCAGATCCAAAACTGAAAAACAACACACAGAGGTGAGGTTTTGGCAAAACCAATCCACATCCAAAACCAGGGAAGATCCAGATCCAAAACCAAAACATGGGGGTTAGTGCACATCTCTAGTGCATGTACAGTGTCAGATTCCCCCAAAGGAGTCTGTCCATGCGAGTTATATTTAGTACATAGTGAGGTTAATCATGTGAAAAAATTATTATCCCAACTGTCCTAATTTTTGCTGGACAGTCCCAATTTAAGGCATTTAGGGCCGTATTCATTTAGAAGCGAAAATCAGTTTTCCACGAAAAAGCATCACAGATCGGAGCTTTTCGTGTGGCCGGAACTTATGTCCAATTCAATTCCAGATGGTTTTCGCCTACACGGAAAGTAAATGTAATGTAATAGGCGAAAGATTCGCTTAAGGATAGCAGGAGAAAAGAAGTGCACAATTTTTATTTTGGAGTGCAAACATGGGGAAACCACTCAGAACCCTTTGGACAGCCCCTCAAAGCACAACTGTATCAAAAAATCCCTGGAAAAAACATAAGAACACCCCAAAAAAGGTACTTACTTTTTTGGGGCAAAAAAGTACAAAGTGGGGGTACAAGCATAAAAACTAGCGAAATAGACTATTTGGGGAGCTGTAAGGAGGGGCAAGTGTTTTTGGGATTGCAGGTGCATGTACGAGGGTGGTTTATCATGTTTTTTAAAAATTAACTTTACAGACATAAAATTATGCTTACACCCATTTTCAAGTACACCAAATTTGACAGGGCTACTTACTTTCACCAAAAAATACTGCTTAATGGCATTCTTCACCACTTGTGCAAAGATGGTAATAAGAAGAAATTTAAACAACTTAAGTACCCCATCTACATTGATCCCCAATGTTAGTGCATCTTTTTGGGGGGTTCAGGCTGATTTCCCCAATTTTGACACCACTTTCCGCCTATTCTGAATTCGCCAATTGCCATTTTCGCGTGGTTTGGAATTGAATACGGCAAATAGCGTGGATGCATACGATACGTTTCCGTGTCCAAACATGCAATTTAGGCGAAAAGTCAGACAGGCAAAACTTTTCAGCGGGTGCGAAACTAATTGAATACTGCCCATAGTTGGACAATTGAGAAGGGAGAGTATATTACAGGTTGAATATGATGGGTGGTGGTCAAGCATCTCAGAAATGCTGGCCAACCCTCCATGACCAATATTCAACTTTGAGAGGTACGGTGCTACATTAAACAAATGATTTATTCCAAGAATTAGGAATATTATTATTATTATTATTATTATTATTATTATTATTATTATTATTTCTCTTCTGGTAACATTTGGAGATGGTGTTACCAGAACAGGGAGTACCACCTTGATGGTTGAAAATTAGGGACTCCCAATAGGGTTACTTTAAGGATGAACTGCCACTCTTGGGCCAGTGTTTTGTCTTGAGAGCCTGTCTTGAGAGCCTGTTTGAGGTGGAGAGTCTGATAATGAGAGGCTGAGACCCCCAGGCTAAAATTTGCCAGCTAGCCCCTGGGTTTGGGGGAACACAAAACACTGAATGATTGGCATATTGGCACAAATATAGTATGTTTAAGGCCTCCATATACCCCCATATGGAGCATTGGCAAATGATATGAAGGAGAAGCAGCCAGCAGCTTACATCTGAAGCTGATTTCTACTTCTCCATGCCAGTGAATGAGTTAGGAACTGCTTCCATATTGGACTGTACTACCTACAGTAGGGCACTCACTAGGCTGGGTAGTTTTTGCCTTTGCAAGCTTGATGTTTATTGTTTTAAGCTTACAATATGCAATACATCTGGCTATTATGGAACTCTCTGCCTCTCACTATCAGACTCTCCACCTCAAACAGACTCAAAAGACCCAATTCTTCATGAAAGCTTTCCAGCTCTCATTCTAACCCACTGTCCTAGGATCCTTCTTCACTGTCTTTCCACTCAGTGTCACCCCGGTTTGCCTGCCCCCCCCCTCCCCTTTATAATGAAAGCTCTCCCAAGCTGGGCCCTCTTCCCTCATATGCTTTTCCTTCCCTCAATTCTACCACCATAACCTCCCCACTACTTACAATAACACCAAACCTTTGGTTTCTGCCACCCTTCTGCTTACCTAAGCATTATCAACAGGATGTATGAAGCATCACATCCGTGATGTGGTACATCCTGCCTGTCTTCGGGTACATACCGCGGAAGACAGTAGCTACCATTTGCTTGGACCAGTTATTGTGCCCTCCCCATCCCCATATCCACCCTCCTCTTTCTCTGTTACATGCATGTCTTAATATTTTAATAAAAATCTGTAAAAAAAATATTTGGCTGAAGAACATACATTGGAGCAGTGAGGGAGATGGGGGTAGTGTTGTAACTTGACCTGAGGCTAAACACAAAAAAAACCCTGCCAGATTCTATTATTTATTTTCTCTTTTTACTTAATTATATACCGGTCAGAAAAATCAAAATTCCTCATGAACCCATACCAGAGGTGACAAATTAAAACAACAAAATCTAATGTATTACTTGTACTGTATGCATTAGATTTCTATCATTATAGTATTCGTATTTCCGAGGTGGGCAAACCGCCAATCTCAGCTAACATCGCTGCACTAACTCAAAATGAATGTGTTCTAAACTCTGAAAGGGATAGGCCAAGAGACAAAATACAGTGCTTCAAGACCCAGCCAAATTGATATCTAGTAACAGAGGAAGCATCCTGATGCATTAATCATGGCCCAATAACATAGAGTCTGTGCAGGAGGTAACTGGAAGCAAGTGATACTGGACAGATCCAAACATCACTCCAACTATTTAGGGATATCCCTAACTGATCAGTCTTGGACACATCACCAAGTATCACTACCAAAAACATGGGAAGCAAGCAATGAAGGAACCGCCTTCCTTGCTGGAGCTACCAATTCCAGTGGCAAACATAGGATTTCCCTAGGAGAGTTTCCAAATGCTTAAGTTTAGAGCTAGTGTGGCCTGTCAATGAAGAGGGCAGAATTAGTACTTAAACAGGTCTAATAAGCGTCATACAAAGTGTATTGTGTGTAATAATTCCAGTATTTACAGGACTACAGGACCAATGATCACAGTAAGCCATTAGATGCATCAGTAGGGCCATCCTGCCTGAGCTGAACGTATTTATTTTAGATGTGGGCACCATTCCAGACTATTGGAGCAAGTCCGGGAGTCTGGGGGAGCAGCAGAAGAACCTAGAACTGCCATGGACATATATGTGCATATTGGGCTCTATAGCAGTACATCTCTAACAGTGCATGCTTTCCAGATCTTCTAGTTTGTACAAAGGTTATTTATTACTGGCTGATACATGTTAAAAGATCCACAGGTGGTGCTAATTATTTAATTGTGATACTGAGAAGAACATGCAGCACTAGTAACAATCCATTATATTACTATTGTATAGTATGGGCTGGGGAGGGCGGTTTCCAGGCAGACGGAAACCCCCCTGGGCTGCCTATGAATTCACTTACTTGAAAGGCTCCATCGACTGCCCGACATCAAGCAATAACACCTTGCTTGTCTCTTTCACTTTGCCATTGATTGGATTTGAGCTTGTAATGTTTATACAGATGTCACACTGAAACCACAACTATGTTGTCTTCTCTCGCTTAGCTATGTTTAGTGTTGAACCAGTCAACCATTTTAACTTATCAACCTTCTTCCATCTCGACCTTTAGTGTGTCAACCTTTTGTCCCTGTTGACCTTTTGTCCCTGTCAACCTATTGCCTGTCGAACATCTGGTGTCTATCTAGACATTGTCAACCTTTTAACTGTATATAATCCAAATCTGTACCACCAATTATTGCACGGCCATGCTGCTTTCTTTGAAACTCCTCATTATCGAAATGCAGGCAGGTCACCATGCAGAGTGAAACAGATCATGTATTAGATTTAATTAGTGGATCATATTCATGGGACAGCAGGAACCAAAGCAAAATACTGTATGATGCAACAGAATAATTCAGTAGAAAACCAGTAAATCCCCCCCCCCTAACTTTCATATATAATCAAAACATGCCATAACAATGGCCAACCTCCTCACAAAATCAACCCATTACTAAATGTATACTAACCGCAACCTAGAGATTTAAGGGCCTAATTCAAAGTTGTACACTATTGCAAAACCACTGTGATTTTGTATGCAGCGGCTGTACACCCCTTAACGGCCACAACATGTTAATAATGCTGCGGTTTAGGGGGCATTGCGACCGTTGTCGCAGACACTGACAGGCAGCCATCAGAGTTGTACACAAATCATCAGGTTTGCATAAAACTCTGAATCAGGCTCTAAAATCCAGAAGGATCTTGATAAGGGGTTTTCGGGCCACAAATACAAGTTAATACAATTTCAAAGCAAATTGGAATGCAGTGTTTTGTTTCTGTCAGAGAAGAGAAGGTATTTAAAATTGCAATATTGTAAAATGCTATACAGAAGATGCTCAAATTCATAATATGCCTTGGAGCAGTGCCTCCAATTCATAATATACCACAGCAATACCCCACATCTGGGCTGTAGTTAAAATACCGACGGCCTGGACGACGTCTGTTGAAATCCTGGTGTCGGAATCCCGACCCAGGATGTAACATAGGCAGCTAAATCCTGATGCCAGCCCACAGACCACCCCCAGAATCCCAACAAACGACATCCCGATTGAAGGTAAGCCGGGGTGCCCTTAGCTGCTAGCCGCGGGGGGGGGGAGGGTTAGTTTTAGGCACTATGCGGGGGTTAGAGTTAGGCTTTGGTGGGGAGGTTAGGGTAGGCACCACCACTGGGGGGTTAGGGTTAGGCACTAAGGGGGTTAAGGGGGAGGGTCAGGTTTAGGCACCAATTGGGGAGGGTTTGGTTTAGGCACTAACGTGGAGGGTTAGGGTGCGGGCTGGGGGGGTTAGAATTAGGGTGCAAAAGGGAGGGTTAGGGGAAGAAAGGGGGATGGTTAACATAGTTACCAAACCCCTGTCGGAATTCTCAGCATTGGGATGCCGCTGTCAGCATTTTGACAGCAGGCATCCCGACTAACAGGATTTCATACCCAACACCCCAAATTCATAATAGGTTTATCAGTGCAAAAATTCCTCACATCATTCCCCAATTCATAAATAGCCAACATCAGTGCCTCAAATTCATGAATATGCCAAGACACAAGTGATTACATGTGTGTGCCTCACACCAAGAAGTTGCAGACAGAGGCTGTGGACTATAGTTGTTTTGACCACTGATGCAGTGTCAAGATTTATTTATATGAGAAGAGGCATCAGGGACTGGCTGGTCAATTTCAACATGGAGGGCAAGTACACAACCTGGCACATGAGAAGTGACCCATCATTAAAAATGTATTTATAAATGGTTGAAAATACCTTTTGCTAGACTAAAGGTTTTATCTCGCAGAGATATTTATTTTTGCATCACCCTGTATACTAAAGGGGCTATCACTAGTGATACAGTAACCTGTGCTGGGTGAGCCTATTTATCAAACACCAAGGCGGTACTCCTTGTTCTGGTAAAGTAATCTGGGCACATGCAACTGGGGAGTGGGATGATGGGCAGATCTTATCAGCCCTGATATATGACACTTTTAATAAAGTGGTTGGTGCCTGGGGAGGGACCAGCCACCAGTGGGTGAACCTTATTGGCACAGTGAATGGGAAAAGGTGGTTCAAATGTAGATGTTTGTGATAAAGTGTAATGTAATAAAGGGAAATGTAGAGCACTGAGGGGAAAATTTGGCCACCAATAATTAAGTATTCACATCGATGAAAGTTACGACGCTGAATACTTAAGTACCGTCGCAAATAAATATTGCTCCAGTGTGGGGAGAGTTGATCTAAAATGCAGCTGTCCCCATGATCAGTAATACTACTACCAAAATAGCAGTGTTACTTATCCCTCTGGAACCGGCCTACTGCACATGAGTGACCCGAGGTTACGTATGCGCATCGCTGACAATCTCGCAGTGAGGAGGCAGCTGAGGGATTACTCTTCTCAACCATGGACCTCCTTTCTATAGTATGATATCTACATTTAAGAGGGATTGTTTTATGTGCGGTTTGGTTTTCCTGAAAAATTAACACACACAAATTTTCTGAGTTGAATCGAGACCAGGCTTGGATCACTTTTGGAGTTCTGAGCAGAAACAAGTCCTTGTTCAGGTCTGCTGTAAGTTCCGAACTCGAATTTGAAAACAGAATCTCGGTTTTGGAATAAATACATTTTTGTCCTCAAAATTCTTCGCACAATACCCCATAATGACAACGTGTAAAAAGTTTTTTTGATATTTTTGGAAATTTAATTAAAAGAAAAAACTAAGAAATCACATGTACATAAGTATTCACAGCCTTTGGCATGAAGCTCAAAATTGAGCTCAGGTGCATCCTGTTTCCACTGATCATCCTTGAGATGTTCCTACAGCTTAATTGGAGTCTACCTGTGGTAAATTCAGTTGTTTGGACATGATTTTGAAAGGCATACACCTGTCTATATAAGATCCCACACTTGACAGTGCATGTCAGAGCACAAACCAAGCATGAAATCCAAGGAATTGTCTGTAGACCTCCGAGATAGGATTGTCTCGAGGCACAAATCTGGGGAAGGGTAAAGAAAAATATCTGCTGCTTTGAAGGTCCCAATGAGCACAGTGGCCTCCATCATCCGTAAATGGAAGAAGTTCGGAACCACCAGGACTCTTCCTAGAGTTCTCTGGCCATCTAAACTGAGCGATCGTGAGAGAAGGGCCCTAGTCAGGGAGGTGACCATGAACCTGATGGTCACTCTGTCAGAGCTACAGCATTCCTCTGTGGAGAGAGGAGAACATTCCAGAAGGACAACCATCTCTGCAGCAATCCACCAATCAGGCCTGTATGTTAGAGTGGCCAGACAGAAGCCACTCCTTAGTAAAAAGCACATGGCAGCCCACCTGGAGTTTGCCAAAATGCACCTGAAGGACTCTCAGACCATGATGAGACAAATATTGAACTCTTTGGCGTGAATGCCAGGCATTATGTTTGGAGGAAACCAGGCACCGCTCATCACCATGCCAATATCATCCCTACAGTGAAGCATGGTGGTGGCAGCATCATGCTGTGGGGATGTTTTTCAGTGGCAGGAACTGGAAGACTAGTCAGGATAGAGGGAAAGATTAATGCAGCAATGTACAGAGACATCCTGGATGAAAACCTGCTCCAGAGCGCTCCTGACCTCAGACTGGGACGACAGTTCATCTTTCAGCAGGACAACGACCCTAAGCACACAACCAAGATATCAAAGGAGTGGCTTCAGGACAGCTCTGTGAATGTCCTTGAGTGGCCCAGCCAGAGCCCAGACTTGAATCCGATTGAACATCTCTGGAGAGATCTGAAAATGGCTGTGCACCGACGCTTCCCATCCAACCTGATAGAGCTTGAGAGGTGCTGCAAAGAGGAATGGGCGAAACTGCACAAAGATAGGTGTGCCAAGCTTGTGGCATTATATTCAAAAAGACTTGAGGCTGTAATTCCTGCCAAAGGTGCATCAACAAAGTATTGAGCAAAGGCTGTGAATACTTATGTACATGTGATTTCTTAGGTTTTATATTTTTATAAAATTTGCAAAAATCTCAAAAAACTTTTAACACATTGTCATTATGGGATATTGGGCCTGATTCAGACCAAGTCACTAAGCTGCGAATGCTCACTAGGGGCGATAATCGCACATCTGTGCATGCTTATGCACCAAAGTACACATGCACGAACCAGTCACTGCGGCCGCGAATCATCTGCTCATAGTACACAGACTGGATGCTACTTTGAGTGACAGATAGCGCCGTTTGAGGGTGGTGACAGGGGAAGGAGCTTGTGAACGGGAGAGTAGATGTGCGAATGCGTGTCTGAGCATCAAAACGGAGTTTAATGGGTGTGCATAATTAGCAAAGTATCGTCATTGAATACGTCACTTGGTTGTTTTTTTGCCTGAATTGATCGCAGTGCTTGCGGTGGGGTGGGGGCTACCTCAAGTGCTGCATGCAGCTCCAATGGTTCTCGATGTTCCCGATTAATCACACACTTCCTGGAGATGAAGTGTGCTAAGAGAGAGAGAGGTGGGCTGCTTTATACACCTGCATACACTCACTGCCGTTGCCCTCAAAGACATAGAGGGCGTCCTTAAGCCAGACAGTGCGTTGGCGGGATTTGCATAACTGTCCCCTTTTGGAAGCGAGCGAGCGCAGTTTATTGACCAGGTCTGAATTGGGCCCATTGTGTGTAGAATTTTGAGGATAAAAGTGAATTTATTCAATTTTGGAATAAGGCTGTAACATAACAAAATGTGGAAAAAGTGAAGCGCTGTGAATACTTTCTGGATGCACTGTACCTATTTCTACTGTGTCATATTGGAAGGAATTAAATTAGGCGCTGAGTTTTCCACACTGGGAAAAGCTCTGGGTATCACACACTGAACTATACAATTAAACTGCATTTTCCCCATGTGGTAATCCATGGGTTAACACACGCTAACCCATGGGTGTTACGTGAGGAAGTCCATAGATTCTGCGCAAAGTGCTAGAATCTATGGGTTTCCCCGCGTGTTTAACGCAGATGTTTCCTTACAGCTCCTGTGGCTGCAAGGAAAAATCCTGCCTCTGAATCTTAGGGCCCTATTCAGACCCACTCACTAGATGCGTTCGTACACAGTCAAAGTATGCAAATCCCGCGATCGCATGGCAAGGCATTAGCACGCCCACTATGTCTTGGCTTGCGATCGCATTGTGCATTTAGATGCCCACCAGCATGTCTTAGCAATACACGTCATCTCCAGGAAGTGCATGCAACAATCGGTAACATCGAGTAACATCGGACCCATACGCAGCACTTGTGGCTGACCATACCCTACCACAAGCACTGCGAGTGCTTCAGTGTGTCATTCAGCCATGTGACGTGTATGCTGATGCTGCATCTTAATTATGCACGTCTCTGAAACAGATTTAAGATGCTCAGACACGCCTGCAATCGCACCACCACTCCCCCAGCTCCATCAACCAACCCATGTTACCACCCACAAATGGCTCATCCTGTCACTCATTCTAGTGAGGAGTCTATGTGCAGGGTGTGAACACATCCCGATCGCATGGACTAGTTCACGCACGTGCACTGCATCTTATAAGCATGCGCAGATTGCAAACATCGGCAGGCTATGTGCGAACGCAGCCTAGCGAGCGAGTCTGAATCGAGCCCTTAGTACATGATGTTCCACCCTGGAGCATGCATCATTACGCACCATGGACACTTATTAAACAAGGGGGCGTAGCCATACACACACCTGTGGAAATGCCCCCATGAGCACCCGTGCCCACCAGAAGTCTTAGCGGCCCTGGTTATATCACAGTGATAGCGAAAACAAATTGATACTATTTGTATATAATAAGACTTTTGTTTTTGTATTAAAAAAATAATTGAAAGGTTAATAAGAATGGAAGTTCAAAAAATAGAATTGGACCTGGCTATAACATTTATATATCTAAGTATAAAGAATATAAATAGTCAAAAAACTTATAAACTAGTGTTGATAAAGGTTTGTAATGAAAAAAACTGTGATCTGCTTTGCACACAGGTCTACTAGAAAGATCAAAGGGAACTTGTGACAAATCACACTGTAAGGACTCGCTCTATTTACGATTTCAGTTTGTATAAGTGACAATTTGTCTAGCATTACAATTACTACTACTTAATAAATAATGTTTCAATTTGAAAAGAGTAACTTGAGGCAAAATATTTTTCTAACATATTTATCTAAAAGAGGTTTGTTTCCCTTCCCTGTTAATACAGTACTGTGATCTTGAAACCTGATTATAGTTTTTTAAAACATTCTCAGGTGTTCTTCTAATACCATGGGAAGTGAAAGACCTGTTCAAAAGACTTCCATGTCTTAATTCCTTTGCCTACAAAACACACATTGATCTATTTTGTAAACGTACTGCTGGACGTATGAATTGTTAACCAGTGTTTGCTTAAAAGTAAGGCTCCAGTGACAAGCCCTGAATGCCTGGATTATGATGTCACAGCAGTAATTAGATTGTAAACATGGGATATAGTGGAAATAAGACATGAAAAGAGACTGCAAATGTTGTTGCTAAGCAACATGATATACAGTGTGTAACTGAAAACCCTACATTTTCCTGCACAGATGTCTTGCTTGCACTTATGCCAGCAAGAGTTTCAGTTTCAATTTATTTGGATTTATTTGGCCACTTAGCAGAGTTGATTGTTAACAATAAGCAAGCAATCAAAATATCACTTATATCATGATTGATTTCCATGCTCTCTTTTATGGCCCATATGTGTCACTTTGTGCAGTTGGGAAACTCATTTAGGTCCCATCATGTTCAGGACATGGGCTCACTTTCCCCTACTCTAAGCATATAAACCAGTAATTTATAGTTGGAAAAATGGAGCCTTTTTACAGTCCTCCAGCAAGTATTTTATACCTGCACAGCTGTAGCATTTCAGCCTTACTCTAACATGAAACCCCACTAGCTGCCTTTATGTACGTACCATAACATGTTGAATCTATTTCTTTGTTTATTCACATAAAGGAGGAAAAAAAGAGAAAGTATTCCTTTTGGGTTTAATGAAAGCAAAATATGAATTAGGGTGGTCTCATCTAGGATTAGCTGAATCTGGATTGTTTTAAATCTAGTTATACTGTTATATGAATATATCTACTTTTCCATGATGTTTTCTAATATCTGTTACAAGATTCAGCGTTTGCTGTTACGGGCACAGAGCTGTGTTAACTTGGACCATGTTCCAGATGCTTTTACAAATGGAGTGGCCTAACTCAATATACATTTTGTAATTTGGCCTTGACTCAAGGAAAATGTATGTATCTGATTACATATGTTACACATACAGTATTAACGTCACTGACACATCTTTTGGCTGTGCAGCAGGGGCATTAGGAATGCACTGTGCTATTGTACTGTATATCAGATTGCCTAGCAGTGTGGAAGGTATGACTGCATTTTAGAGAGCATTTCAAATCTTTATAGCTGGTGAGGTCTTGTCTATCATTTTCTTTTTAGACCAGGAGATATATTTACTAAAGTACGAGTTTATAGAAGTGGAGTGCATAGCAACCAATCAGATTCTAGCTATTATCTTCTAAAATGTGCTAAATAAATGATAAGTAGAATAGGATTGGTTGCTTTGGGCAAAACCTCCACCTCTATAAACTCACACTTTAGTAAATATACCCCCAGATCTTAGTTTGCCCATACAGAAAGAGAAAATGGCATATTGGTTTCATGGAGTGGTTTATTGTCACACATACTCATCTACCTATTTTTCCATAGAATATTGAGAGACTTATAGCTTTCAACCAATCCTCTCATCCTCCGATTCCTTGACCTGTAACCGCAGAACAGTAGTTCTGTTCTGTCACTGACTGGAGAGCAAGAAGCTTGCTAGGAGTGACTTTTACAACCTGCACTATCATTGATAATCAAGGCCGATTTTTCTCCCAGTGGTGGCGATCACTGCTAGCGAAGTAATAGGCAAACTATTGCTAATGTTGCAGCATATGAAAGAGTCTGTGCAACCTGCAGAAGGAGTATAGTCAGCGGTAGTAACAGTTATGGGACAAGTAAATACAGTGGTATGTATTGCACACTAACCATAGTTAAATTGTATTTTACACTAGTGCCAACAGGAACGAGCTTTGTGCTGAATACTATCCATGAAAGAATCGGATCTGTATTTCATACTAGCCACCAGAAAATGAGATCTGAATTTGGGCCTCACTCCCTAAATATATAATATGCTTTGCTGCGCTGATGTGTTGCAAAGGGTAAATGTAATCCCTAAAAATCCCAAGGGATGTGGGGAGGTCAACGTACATCCACTGGAAATAACCTTTTAGGTTAGTTTTACTAAAGCTTAGTAAGCAGGCACTGTAATGTTATTTGAGCTGTTATCAAACTGACATAACATTTAAATAAGACAGGCAAGTCCTTTTTTCTCTCAACTTGGTAAAAGGACATCTGATTTTAATTTTATTATATTAATTTTCATCTTCAAAGTCTAATTCAGTATTTGGAGCTGTGATTTATGACTGATTTGTTATCTGAAGTAAAGTTACATCATTACTGAACTAAAAGGAAAGTCTGCACGAAGTGGAACTGATATTGGGCCTGATTCAGAGCCGGTCGCTATTTGCGCTCGCTCGTCCAGAAAATAGGGGTGGCTATTCAAATGAACCGTTCGCTGTTTGTGGTCTGTTCAGGCCTCTAGGTCTGAACGAGCGAACAAAACTTGCGGTCGTTTTTTGGGAAACTACGCCCCCTGGCCGCTCGCATCCTACGTCATGTCCGCTATTTATTAGATTAATCGAGTACATCGAACAGGGTATGAGCTGCTCGCTATTCTTGTGGTTGGTTTTTGCTACCACAATTTTGCGAGCAGTTCTGGCTAAAAAATAACCCAGTGACGTGGTCAATGATGCTGCTGTTTTAATTATGCACACCCATAAAACGCCCGTTTTGACCTTTAAGCACGCCTGCGATCGGATCTCCACTCCCCGTTTTCAAGCACCTTCCCCTGTTACCACCCACATACGCCTCATCCTGTCACTCAAATTATCAGGCATTCGCTATTTTGCGAGCACATGAATTTCGGCCGCACTGACTGGTTCGTGCATGCGTATAACGATTCGTACGCATGTGCAGTTGGGCAAACATCGCTCGGAGCGAACGAGCTGCCGCTTACGAGTGGCTCTGAATCAGGCCCATAATTTCCAAAAGCTGAGCAGTTGTGTTATAATAAATATGTCCCCATCCCAAAATGGAGCATGATAAATGTACAGAATAACCTCGATGTATAGTCATTTAAATTTGACGTACAGCAGAACACGCTACAATCCAATTTTCATATCGGAAGTAAAAGCTAGCAAAAGAGCTACATAGTTCTCCTATATTACATTCTCACCAATCAGGCCACCTACATCTGTACATTTATTATAATACGTTACATACAAAGCACCAAAATTGTTCTTGGCCCAACAGAAAATATCTTGTCATCTTAATTTTACAAATCCACCACAAAATTTTGTTTATTTCTTTCCAGCAATATTTGGTTTTAATTCTAATTTTAATGACTTGTGGGTCAGACCATTTAGAAATAGACAGCGTATGTATGTGAATGTGAGTGAGTAGTTATTTGAGTTTATTTATTCTGCATAATTAGCAAATTGTTAATCTGATACAATTCAGGGCAGATTCATACTATGGGAACATTCCAAAAATGGGTAATAGATGCATTTAGATGACCAAGTAGTATTTATGTTACAGTATGGGCAAATCAATTCAGTTGATTTATAAACTCCATTTAATTTTATATAGTTCATATATTAATTCTACCCACAGCTCTGGGAGTTTAAGAAGAGCCCCAAATATTTTTGATGAAGCGGGGCAGGTAATCTCTGTGAAGATGGACATTCCTTATAGAGATACCATTCCAGAGATGTTGAAAGAGGAGTATACTACTGCACAGACTCCAATCTTCCTGTTTCTCCAGGGAGGGTTCAAGCCCTGTTTCAAGATGGCCACCAAGGTCACTACTGATCATGTGCAGGGACCATTTTGTATTTACTCTTTACTGTGTAGGTTGACAGGGTGGAAGACAGAGGTCTCCTACTTAGCTCCTATGAGAGACCTGGTTAATACCTGCATATAAAACTGTTCCAGCATCCCTACACCACTACCCATTTGCAACATACACTCACTGTACAGAACCTCACTCCGCTCAAAATCCGCTCCATTACCAGTGTACATGTAACAGTGAGTACAGCTGTACCTGATACATTTATCAATAAACCAACACCACTGGTTAAGTAACTGGGCTGTTTATAGTTAGAGTCATCCGCTGATGTTTGCCTTCATAACACTGCATTATCTACACCTGCACACACATCATTTGCAACAAGACACACACACACACACACACACTGGAGGAAACAGTTTCTATTAATCTTTCAGTTTGTTTCTGCATTAAATAAAACAATAGCAATTTTTTTTTTCAGTCCATGACTCACTTTTGTGGGTATCTGCCAGTACAGATGTGTCCGTGCTTATCTTTGATGCCGATGCGGCAAATGTGTGCACGCATCTCAACATTTTATTTTCAGCATATGTGTATGCGACATTACCCCAGGCCTCGGCAGCATTCGCACCATGTGATCCTATGTATCGTAGGAGCGAGCAAGGTGCTGCAAATGTCGACATATGTGCCATGGCAAGTTGCAGCAGCGACAAAGGTGAGCTTGGACACATCTCTATATAAATGATCTTTGGCTTCAACAAAATGGCTGCCATATTTAATTTTTTTTTTTTTGCTCTAGTGTTTCTGTGACTTTACAAAAAAAAAAAAAAAACACAGTAAAACAAAGTTACCTGTGCTCTACTACAGTTCACTGGTTGCTGAGAAGAAGCAATGAGTGGGTAAAACAAATTGTATTTTTTTGTAATTAAATGAGAGAGATTAGTATTAAACTTGTATGGTTGTATTAAATTACATGGTTAATAATACACAAAATGCAAGCTGCTTATAATCACTTTACTGGCCCATCACAAGTGTGTGTAAGGGAATGGTTAATTTACTATAGACAAGAAAAATACAAAACACACTGCAATGGATCATCTAAGCAGGCATGCATCCTACATAATATAATAAAATGCAGAGGACTCAGGCCATCACTAATGCCATCACATCTGCGATCCCGTACACAGCTGCTGTGTGAAAATATGCAAATGTTATAAACACTAAGGATTGTATTGAGACACCCGCCTGTAGCTTTTCTGATGCAAGCATCTGCATAGAAAGATGATGAATTGCTGCTTTTCTGAGCAACCCTATGGGTACTCAGTATGACCACGGGTGCTGAGACATCTGAGACATTTTTACTACATACAGGATGCCAGGCGTAGACTGTGACACCCCTGAAAATGTTGCGACATGCCTGTGATTTTCCTGCCACTCCCTGTTACCTCTCCCAAATGCTCAGTGAATGTCAATCACACTGCGAGTAAAAATTTGCTTGCGAGTGACTATGGCAATGTACCTTGACGCATGTGTGGCATAGATACATGCGCGGTTTACCAATAATCGATCCACTGCGCAATTAATGGTATTGCATACATCTCTGAAGCAGGCCCTCAGTGACACACATTTGCAAATATAAGTTAATCCACCCTCCGCATCAAGACACAGAAACTCTACATGTTCGTACTTATTTATCAACTGTAATGGTTTCTAAAATAAACCTTTATCGGCCTTCATAGACATTCTGTTTATGTATCTATAAAAGAGGCTTATTGTCACAACTCTCAGAGGGGTGGTATGGATGTTGACCATACTTGTAGGATATGCTAATGCCCTGAGCAGAGTTGCAAAGTCTAATGTATAGGTGGTTTTAACCAGAGACTTCCAGCAAAGGGTTTTGGGCTTTCTTGTGTCCTTTACACAGGTCAAGGCACTAGGTTCCTATTGTACAGGGCTGGTGGACTCAGGAGGATCTGAGGGCAGACAGAGAGACAGTTTGCCTCGAGGCGTACTAATGTGTAGTTGGCAGAAACAGGTCATAACCAGGCAGAAAGTTTGGTACCAGTAGACTCAGTAGAATCAGGTCAGAAGAATAGACATTTTTGGAACCAGGAAGTTACAAGGAGCAGTACCAAAGGAGTAAACAAGGAGAATCATTGGAACACAGATTTCACTGGGAGCTCTAACAGGAACAGACGCTGAAGTACAGGTTTGGTGCCTAATACTCTGATCTTGGATAGTGCCCAGAGACTTCCTTAAATAGAGCCTTGTTCAATTTTATCGTCAGCATGACATCACGTTATTGGCATGCCTGTCGCTTTAATCTAAGACAGAGCAGCATGTGCATCCTTAGGGGAGCAGCAGCTGCTTGTACAGCGCCATTGAGGCAGCAGGAGGAAGGAGATGCCGACGGTACCCGCAGATGCTGGAGAGAAGGACTGCTGGTTAGTGAGAGAGACACCTCACAGCTACTGACTGGCACCTTCCCGCAGTGGAGCCAATGCTGTCCCTGGGGGATCAGTCATGCTATGACACTTATAATCATACCTTCCCAAACACAGATTTCCTTTATCCTAGCTTCAATAAACTCAATTGAAATAGCTCCTTCTTTCAATATCTACTAAATTGGACATTTAGTAGATATTGTTTTGGTGAGTCCGGATGTACTGTAAGTGCAGCATACTTCTCTCTTACTTGGATCAAGCCCTAGGTAGGGATGGGGGAGCAGTATTCTTCCACTGAATTGATTAAAGATATATTATAGCCATTTATTTGAAGAAGATAGTCCTCTCTTTTAAATTATATGACCCTTTAGTATTTATCGTCTGGTAATCTTTAGATAAAACCTTTCACTACAGAAAGTTAAGTAGTCTAGAGATAGGTAGTTGTTATAATGTCCAAATCTTCCCTACACTGGTTTCAATAAACTCAAAGGTACCTTCTTTGAAAGTGGATTGTCTCCTATTTCACAGGATGTGGCCCTTAGTAATTATTTCTGGTGACTGTTTACCAGACAATATGTTGTAATGCATTCTGTACTCCTGGCACCTCCTACACTAAGGCTGGGTACACACCTGTGTGACTTGTCCACTGTCCCAGGGATATGACAACCGGGCGGCCAATTGATAAGCCAGTACACACTTACCAATCTGCCGCTCGATGTGTCTGTGCTGACATTACAACTGGATGGGCATTTAAATGCCTGTCCACTCCCGTAAATGCTGCTTCCATGCTGCAGAAAGTCTACGGGCAGTTGGCGGGTCACCCATACACATAGCCAGATGCACCGATATATTTGTGCAGCAGGGCCGATGCAATATGTCTGTGAATGACGTTGTTCACAGACATACCTTCTGTACACATGTAAAGATTTACTATTGTAGATTTACTATTATAGATTACCTATTACATGTTGTTCGTTGGCTGATTGATAGTGTGTACCCAGCATACATCAACCCATACATATGTAGCACCAATCTTCAGAAGATCAGCAGCTTTTCAGAAAGGTAGAGTATGACAATCCATGTACATGTTTATCTGGTAAATGTAGTTTAAAAATTCTGTGCATTTCAGGTGTCTTTGGCTGTCCATATTATTGCACACCTTGTATGACTTTGATTCAAGATGTACACATTATTAAAGAAAGGCATTGTAATTTTCAAGTGCCGATTTTATAATTAAGACCTATACAAAATGTCTTTTGAGATTTGAGATTTACTCTGATTCACCAAAAATGTAATAAAAAATCCAGAAACCTAAATTGTTTGGTTCTTAATTTAAAACATATGGATTTGGTGTACCTGCCACTACATTATTGCCATTTTAAATTCAACATATATATGCAAAATATATTCATTAAATATTGTAAACAACCAGAAAAACCAGAGAAAGGGTTGGGTATGAAGCTTTTCTATTTATTATTCAAGACAGTTTTATTTAATCTGAAACAGCTGAGTACTTTGTTTCCATACAAGCATTCTGTTAGTTACTCATGGAAAAATACATTATAAACAACACATACAAATTACTCTGATCCCAAGAGAAGAAACTAGGCAAATGGTAAGATTTAACAAGAAAAAAGAGGGAAAGAAAGATACAGAGTAATACAGAAAATATGAGATAGATAGGGCGAATGTTGTTAAGTGCAAAGTTCTTGACAATTTAAAATTTTCCACTATTTTGTTTATACAGCACAAACTGTTCTGTACCACACAGTACATCAGGCTACAAAATTAGATGTAAGCAGAAATGTACTGTAGCTATAATTGTGTGGGCCTCCTAACAAAATTCAGTGAAAACTAGAGATTCTGC
The DNA here is from genome assembly GCA_031769625.1 of Taudactylus pleione. Lineage (NCBI taxonomy): Eukaryota > Metazoa > Chordata > Amphibia > Anura > Myobatrachidae > Taudactylus > Taudactylus pleione. Next base: position 4,328,500 of record JAUIMM010000126.1, on the reverse strand, counting down.
AGAGAAAGGGTTTCAAATACACCATGATGGACTCTTGACATCTTATTAAGTTGTGAATATAGAAAACAACCAAATTAGATACAGTGCCTTGCAAAAGTATTCACTCCCTCTTGCATTTTTTATGTTTTGTTGCCTCACAACCTGGAATTAAAATGGATTGTTTGAAGGTGTGCATCATTTCATTCACAGAACATGCCTACAACTGTGAAGTTGTTTTTTTTTTATATTGTGAATCAAACAACATTTAGGACAACATAACAGAAAACTTCAGCGTGCATAACTATTCACCCCCCTAAAGTCAGTACTTTGTCGAGCCACCTTTTGCGGCAATTACAGCTGCAAGTCGCTTTGGATAAGTCTCTATGAGCTTGCCACATTTTGCCCCTGGGATTTTTGCCCATTCCTCAAGGCAAAACTGCTCCAGCTCCTTCATGTTGGATGGTTTCTTCTTGTGAACAGCAATCTTCAAGTCTGACCACAGATTCTGAACTGGATTGAGATCTGGGCTTTGACTAGGCCATTCCAACACATTTAAATGTTTCCCCTTAAACCAATTGAGTGTTGCTTTAGCAGTATGCTTCGGGTCATTGTCCTGCTGGAAGGTGAACCTCCTTCCCAGTCTCAAATCACAGGCAGACTGAAACAGGTTTTGCTCAAGAATATCCCTGTATTTAGCACCATCCATCTTTCCCTCGACTCAAATCAGTTTCCCAGTCCCTGCTACTGAAAAACATCCCCACAACATGATGCTGCCACCACCATGTTTCACTGTGGGGATAGTGTTCTTGGGGTGATGGGTTTGCGCCAGACATAGCGTTTTCCTTGGTGGCCAAAAAGTTAAATTTTTGTCTCATCTGACCAGAGCACCTTCCTCCATACATTTGGGGAGTCACCCACATGCCTTTTGGCAAACTCAAATCGTGTCTTCTTATTTTTATCACTAAGTAATGGCTTTTTTCTGGCCACTCTTCCATAAAGCCCAGCTCTATGGAGTGTACGGCTTATTGTAGTCACATGCACAGATACACCAGTCTCTGCTGTGGAACTCTGCACCTCCTTCAGGGTTACCTTTGGTCTCTGTGCTGCCTCTCTGATTAATGCCCTCCTTGCCCGGTCTGTGAGTTTTGGTTGCCGTCCATCTCTTGGCAGGTTTGTTGTGGTACCATGTTCTTTCCATTTGATGATGATGGATTTGATGGTGCTCCGGGGGATCATCAAAGATTTGGATATTTGGATACTTCTCAACAACTTTGTCCCTGACTTGTTTGGAGAGCTCCTTGGTCTTCATGGTGTGATGCCTCTTGCTTAGTGGTGTTGCAGCCTCTGGGGCCTTTCAGAAAAGGTGTGTTTATACTGACAGATCATATGACACTCAGATTTCACACAGGTGGACTTCATTTCACTAATTATGTGGCTTCTGAAGGTAATTGGTTGCACCAGAACTTTTGAGGGGCTTCGTAGCAAAGGGGGTGGTTATATATGCACATGCCAATTTTCATAATTTTATTTATAAATATTATTTTTTATATATATTTTTCTCATTTCACTTCACCAAATTAGACTATTTTCTGCAGATCCATATTGAAATTCATAAAATTCAGATAAAAAAAAATTACAGGTTGTAATGTAACAAAAATGGTAAAAAGCCAAGGGATATGAATACTTTTGCAAGGCACTGTATAATAGTCATATTGGCAGTTTTCCTAAAGAAAAAAAATCCATATGCTGCAAAAGGATTCATTGTAAATTCATTAAAAAATAACTAGCATTAAATAATATATCTAAAAACATGCCACTAATTTTATTTTAAAGCTGCCTCTACTTGAGTGTAAGATAAATACAAACCTAGATAAATATGGAAGCCTATAATTCTAGTTGCACATTCCAAGGTATCAAATGCCAATGCTATTCTGCTGGAAGAGGAATGGGTGCTGGGTTAGAGCAAACAATATGTTATATGTATGGAAACATTATAAATTGGGATAATAAATTGATATACAGTATATACAATGAAGCCATTTTGGCTCAAAGAAGTTGGTGATCACAAGTACTAGGGGTGTATTTACTAAAGCTAGTTTTTAGAAGTGGAGATGTTGCCTATAGAAACCATTCAGATTCTACTTAACATTTAACTAGCACCTTCTAGAACAGGGATGGGGAACCTCAGGCCGGGGGCCCTATAAAGCCTCCGGAACCATTTGGTCTGGCCCTCTGAGCTTTTATCTGCTAGCCTCATCTGGCTAGCAGGGTGCCTAGAATGGCATCCTGCAGCCAGAATCTATGCAGCAGTGCTATTTGGAGCACTCTTAGGATGCTTCAGATGGTTATACTGCTGCCCTTACAGTTCCCCAATGCATCCTCAGGATGATCCAGGCATTGCTGTAATCACTGGCGATTGTGGCCTAGCCTCCATGTGACTTTACACGGATGAGGCGTGGCCTGCACCAGGCCTGTGAATAAAGTTATATATATATAAATGGCCCTCGACAGAAAATAGGTTCCCCACCCCTGTTCTAGAAGATAATAGCTAGAATCTGATTGGATGCTCTTGGCAAACTTACTATAGTAAATTTACCCCCTACTTTGTGGCTTCAGGCAGTTGGTAATTAGATGTGCAGCTATCTCATATTCAGGAGAGAAGACAAGATTCCAAAAAGGGTTACTGTATATTGCAAATGTAAATAGTTATTTGTCAAAGATATTATTTTACTATGTATTTTAATTATTTTGGGCTCTTTTTAGAGGTACAGTAGTCTGGCCAGATGAAGGTATTGTAGATGTAACCCTGGTTACGAGTTAAAGACAATACTGTATTAATAACAATAAAACAACAATATAATGAGTTAAAATATACAGTATATATATATATATATATATATATATATATATATATACCAACACATGAACCCGGGACTCCAGCGATGGGTAATTGAATACTTGCCATGGTGCCTTCCCAGAGTGTTTAGCTCACTCACCATAGACGGACAGAAGGACGGCACACAGACTTTTTAGTAGATAAAGATATAACCGGTCCTTTATTGCATCATACAACGTTTCGGGGTTTCCCCCTCGTCAGGGACAGCAGTACACAAAATGAACAAAGTACAAGCAGACATATATAGCCACAATTAAAATTACAAGTGCACTCACCTGCAGGACGCCAGTCTGTCTGTCACTCACCTTTAGATTAGAAGTTCTCATGAGCAAAACCCTTCTCTCTCATGTGCCTTACCTTCCCTCACTTGTACCATCCTCTCCTCCTAACTGCAAAAAATGGCACCAAATTTTTTAGTTGCTTGGATGTGGGAAAAGGGAGGGTAAGTGTCCTAATGTCAACAGGCATGTAAACGTCATTGGGGTGAAAGTTATGACTTAACAGGAGGGTGTAAGAATGACCAAAATATACCGGTAATAGAGATAGTAAGCATAATATTCAGATTTTTCTCTTAGCATGCACAGCATTAGATAATTTAAGTTAAAAGAAAATAGCCAGGACAAGCAGCCTGACCATACAAAAAGCAATACATTTTTTAAAAGTAATCTTTTTTCCCATATGGTTCATCTTGCATTTTGATTTCTTTCAGTTACGGTTAGTTTTCATTACTTCATTTTACATAAATTAAAGTTCAGGATTTGGAACTATTTTGCTTCACTATATGGCCAAATTTTACAGAAGAACCTATTTCCAAACAATAATTTTAAGCAAAAAAACAAGTCCTGTAGTCTGGCTGCCATTTCATAGGCTAACTTGGAATTTGTGTTTTGAAAGTGCCGACTTACTTAAGCTGACTCTTGTTATGTATGTTATATATTCAGATTTAATGCCATAAAATCCAGAAACAGAATGTTGTAGCAGAAAAGATTATGCTGCATTGGTTAATAAACATAATTTGCAAAAAGATGTGTACTATAGACACGTTATTGATGTGTAGAATAAGTAGTAAGCAGTAATGAACAGGAATTTTTTTCTGTAGGAGATTGGTACAGGAAATCACTTTTCTTAAAATAAAATTCTGTTTATTACTAATACACACATACACAAAGACATTGTTCATATGACTTTGGTCCATCCACAAGATCTGTCAGTTGCCAATTTGAGACACAATTAAGTGTATTGATGTAGAACATGTTTTATGAGAATATACCACAGTACCACACTAGTCAGCAGTAGACAGCCTTACTATTTACAAATAAACATTAAACCCAGATGCCTGATACACTGCTGTAGTTGCATGACAATACCAGCAATCTAAGGTACTGTAGAAAGACTGTGTTTTTTTGGACGGAAGCATCCTTGAGACTTGCCCAAGAACTAGATCTCTAAGCAGGATCCCATAGTGGGGTGGAATAGAAGATAAGAAGCAAATTAAGTGATATTTAAATTAAATAAAAAAATAATACTTCATAGGCTAGTTGTAATTGAAACATTTTTCCTAGTATGTGCTCAAAGGAAAAACTTACATTAAGAGACGAAAGAGAACACATGTATTATTTAATATCATCAGTGAAAGTAAAAAGATTTATTAAACATTATTATAAAGATTTTGAAAGAGGGAAGCAGCATAAATAAAAGTAGAGGTTAACCATTGCTTTGCTAACCAAAAAGTTATTTATTTAGAAAGAAGAAATCATATGTACTGTATATAGGGCTTACAAACTAATGAATATTTATATCCTTTCAATTTCCCTCCTAGGACTGGTGCCATTATTAGGCAAAGCTAAGACGCAAATGGTCATGAACCATAAATGCTGAATGAGTTACATAATGTGATTCACCAAGTGTTTTAATGCCCCCTTGGGGCTTGCACACCAATCAGGGGTGTATTTATAATGGGTGCAGGGTGTACGATTCACACAGGCCCCTAGATCCAGGGGAGCCCACACCGCACACCCTGCACCCATATTTTCTAATACTTACCTCCCAAGGTCCCACATTGGGTGTCTCAGCCCTGCACAAAATGCTCCAAAATGGCCGCAACGGTGATATATTGAATATTCATCCTCAGCAGCAGCCCTAGCATGTAAGGACTCTTTTTGAGAATCCTGGAGAGAGAAGGAGTCAGTTAGACTTCCCAAATTGGATGCAGGAGTACTAACTCCTATTATTAATGAGGAGGTTAATAATGAAAGTGTTGGCGGTGGAGATTGCATGTGCTGGGATCTATCCATGCTGCTGGTAACTGATGCTGGACTGCTTGTTATTATTTTACAGAATTTTTCAGATTTTAATAAATAATTATAATATATATATATTAGAGATGAGCAGGCTCGGATTTCAGAGATCCGAGCCCACCCGAATTTAACAGATCCGAGTCGGATCCAAGCAGGCTCGATTTTTCCCGCCTGACTCGGATCTCAAACCGAGGCAAAACTATAGAGTCTGATATCTCATGGTTCGCGAGCTTTCATCTCCATGATCAATGTAGTATATAAGGGACCACGTGACGGACGCCATTTCACTCCGGCTGTGGAGACTGAACAGGAAGGGTGGGTAGTGAAGGGCTGGGAGAGGTGTTGGTGCTGTCTGCTGTGTCCTGGGCTGGTGCTCATCCATTCTGGCTGGGCTGGTGCTGTCACTGTGCTGTCTGCTGTGTCCATCTGGGCTGTTGCTGATCCATCTGGGCTGTCTGTGCTGTCTGCTATGTCCTGGGCTGGTGCTGCTGATCCATTCTGGGCTGGTGCTTTGCTGTCTGCTGTGTCCATCTGGGCTGGTGCTGTGTCCATCTGGGCCCAAGTTCTGGAGTGTATTTAATATTTTTCTGTGTGTGTTGTGTGTGCGTGCATGCGTGTTAGGCTTAACCGCAGTACCGCACAAGATCGAGACAGCAATGCAAGTTGCAACTTAGTGCTGCCCAACTCCAGTCGTGATCAATCTGTGCTCAGGGCCCAAGTTCTGGAGCTGAAAAAAAATAAAAATCAATTGTCTTTTTTTCTAATAAATGTCTGTGTGTCTGTGTGTGTTAGGCTTAGCCGCACAAGAGCTAGCAAGTCGGAAATGCAAACTAGTGCTGCCCGACTCCACTCGTGATCAATCTGTGCTCTGGGCCAAAGTTCTGGAGCATAAAATTTTTTTTTTTAAATTGTCTTTTTTTAATCTTTAACTTTAATTGTCTGTGTGTGCGTGTATCCAGCCAGCAATGCAACTTGCAACCTAGTGCTGCCCGACTCCAGTCATGATCAATCTGTACTCTGGGCCCAAGTTCTGGAGCATTAAAAAAATAAAATAATAAATTGTCTTTTTTTTGTGTGCGTGTCAGCCACACCTGGCTGTCACTGTCATCGGCGTGGGTGTGCAGGAGTGCTGTGCTCCTGTCTGTCAAGGGGCTGCTGCCCAAAATAATAAATAAACTATTTTTATTGTATGTGTGTCAGCCACACCTGGCTGTCACTGTCATCGGTGTAGGTGCACAGCGGTCCTGTGCTCCTGTCTGTCGAGGGGATGCTGCCCAAAATAATAAATAAACAATTTTTATTGTGTGCGTGTGCACACCTGGCTGTCACTGTCATCGGCGTAGGTGTGCAGGGGTGCTGTGCTCCTGTCTGTCGAGGGGCTGCTGCCCAAAATAATAAAGAAACAATTTTTATTGTGTGCATGTTAGCCACACCTGTCACCGGCGTAGCTGTGCAGGGGTGCTGTGCTGCTGTCTTTCAAGGGGCTGCATGAATATTGCAATGAAAACTTTTTTTTTAAGCTATTGGGTTACAAAAAGTTGTTTTTTCTTAATTTTAAACATAGCATAAATGTTATCCTAACAGCTTATAAAGTTATATGCTCTAAAAAACTAAAGCCTATATTTATTTACAAACCTATATAGAGTAGACATCCTAAATTTTAAAACTGTTCTATTCAAAAACATAAACAAAAGTCAGGAGAGGCCTCAGAGAACATGAAAAAGATGCTCTAGGTGCTGAACTTCAAGGGATTTCTCCATCATGTTCTGCAGTGTGGAAAGGTTTCATTCACATGTTTTCTATAAAGCAGTTCAAAGTTACAGCCTTCAAAGTGTCTGGTTATAACACCAACCTTTGCCAGGAATTACCAAAGATTATTACAAGCAATAGATTCATATGTCCGGAATCTGTCTGGGAATTCATGGATTGTATTTGGCCTGAATGCACTAAAACACCCAATGATTCTGTCACTGTGTTCTGTAGCCGACTTTTTTCCTAGCTGAATCGCAAACTGAAATACGGAATAGTAAGCACAGACAACATTGAGGCCTTTGTTATTTTGCTGCCTGCATGCCAACCAGTGCCTCCCAGACTACACCCACTGGGGGGACCAGGTCATGATAATGACCATCCATATCTTTTGCTATGCCTTCTTCTTCCAAGCAATCCATCCTGGACTTCCTGTCCAAAAAGGGTGAGCATGGTACAGAAAGACAGGCTCGATGACCCCGATTACATTTTTTTCATCTATAATAGATGATGTGGAGAGATAAGAGCTTCAGATGTTGGAACAGGGGCTCCCACCTATTTGGTTTCTCTCCAGAGAACAGAGCTCTGTTCCTCAGGAAGTGTCTATGCATGAGCTGCTAGGTAGGTAGTCTCTGTCTGTTGGTAAACACCCTTCAGGAGATGGCAACCCAAAATAACAACAACTATAATAATGTGTCCACTGATAACCAGCCTGATCCCTTAACAGCAACATACCCCATATGGCCAACTCATAACATGACACCCAGTTTGCAGCCTCCTCTTCCTTATGACACTAATCCAGTCGCCGTGGTTGATCAATCAGCCATGTGTGGTCCACCCAATTTTTGGCCTTCTACATTCTAACATATTCACATATCTAAGAAGTGGACAGAGGGAACAATGGTAACTTGAAGGCCACTAACTAACTCTGTTTTTTTTAATGTCCCTGTACAGGTTGGGAAATTCTGTTACAGAACAGATAGTTTGCAAAGGATTATTTAAGTCAATTGATTATTTATTTTTGCAAAGCATGCTTCCTGGTCCACTTCTGGCATGAAAAATATACACTCCCAGCAAGCAGGCATGGCGCTCAAGAAAGAATTCCCAAGAAAGACACAACATAAGACTTAAACCTTAAATCTGAAATGTTGCATTTGCTGCTCTGTTCCGCTTGTTCACATATCTCTTATGACTAAATGGACAGTGGGAACAATGGCTGTTTGAAGGCCACTGACTAACTATGTTTTTTTTGGAAAGCACTCTTCCTGGTCCCCTTCTGGGATGAGAAAATCAACTCCCAGCAGCAGCAGCCATGCTCAAGGATTCTTCTGTGGCAAGGACTGATGTAAATGTACTGTATCACATATTTTTGTAAATGCCTCCTCCCCTCCCCTTCTTCCTCATAAATTTTCTTTTGAATCAAAAAACGATATTAAGTTTATTACCAATCAACCCTTCCTGTCCCTGCCCTACCTTCAACTACATATATACTCCAACTCCCTCAGGCCTCTCTTGAATAATAAAAGTTTTTCTTGATGTGCCATGTTTGAAGTTGAACTGCCATGTGTTTGTGCCGCCCACTGCTGCTGCTTAGTTTAGTCAGCCAGCTATCTTGGTGCAAATTTTGGGCCTAAACTAGATGAACAAATCAATATTGTGAGCAGTGAGATGGTCAAAATTGACAGGAAATGAGTGGAAATAAATGTAATTGAGGTTATTAATACTGTAGGAACAAAAAAGGCCAATTTTATGTGATTTTAGCTATTTTTTTTTTTTAAGAAAAAATCCAGGTCCAAAAAACCAAACCATGAAAACAAAACACGGAGGTGAGGTTTTGGCAAAACCAGATACAAAACCAGGGGAGATCCAGATCAAAAACCAAAACCAATACATGGGGGTCGGCACACATCTCTAATATATATATATATATATAGAAGATTTTGCTATGGGGTCCACAAAGAACTAGTTACTCCCCTACTTTGACCCAACACTAAATCACAGCAAAGAGCAAAAAAAAGTGTTTTTACACATAGTTTTGGTTTTGGATATATCCACTTAAGCATAGAATATCCTGTCTGCTGAGTCAGTTACATATAGGTCTGTAAAAGTACTTAAAAAGAAATCAAATTATTTTATTCTGGATAAAAATATTACAGTGCAATAAAGGGTGATAAACTAAGGTATGAGTATTATAGATGACAGGCCCTTTGTGGACAATTTCCAATACTTATCCGCGTGTAACTATTTTATTAAATCAGGTCAACAACAGGGATTTCCCTTGTCTAGAAAAATATTGTACATGTATTAAACTAGTATGGTTGGCTTTAAATTGTATATGATGTAAGACTTATTTTAATCAGAACAAAAGCACTTTTGTGTGAAATATTATAAGTGTCGCTTGTGTTAGCCTTCAGGCAAGTGAAGTTTATTCAACCTGCTGCCTACTGATTTGGTTTCCTGTTCACACACTATTTCTGGATGCTGGTAACAATTTACATTATTTTTCATTACTATTTTTATGCTTCTTTCTGAATCAGTGCTTTATTGTCAACATTTATTTTATAATCCCTTTGTTTACTTTTATTCTTTGCATGTAAATAGCTTGTAATACAATCTGTAGTGCCTTTATTAAAATAATTTTTGACATAACGTTAATGTCGGGCATCAGCAAGATTTACAATAATTTGGCAAATAATCAAATTTGTCTTTAAGAAACATTTAAATACCATTGAGATTTCACATATCTGTTAGAGCAAGGGTGTACACAATGTGTCATAGGGAGACATGGTCGGTTCTAGAAAATGTAGAGCCCAGGGTAAAAATTGCCTTGTCACCCCCCACACGTCCCACACTGGTAGTGAGCAGCGCATGAGCAAAAGGCGAATCTTGGAGGTCATGCCTCCATGGTGTGCCGCTGGGTCCTAGTAATAAGGGGAAATGTGTATCTTTTATAGGCAAAATTCTAAATAGCTCCTATAATGATGAAGTAGAAAAAATTCCATTACATTTTTATACTAATTTGTCTAACCATCTTTTAAAATAAGTAGCTGGTTTAAGCATCTCTACAGCCAAGCATAAACATCAATCACTCATCTTCATCATTTATTGCAGGTCATGTAATAAAGTACTCCTTTGATAACCAGCAAATAAAAGTGGTAAGATATTATAGTAGTAAAATCTGCTTAGATTTTTAGAAATCGTTCCACCCCCCCTTCTCTTCTCCGGGCCAACTGTCACACACACACTTACCGGTGTAACACAGGACATAGGGGTCTATGTACTAAGCCTTGGAGAGGGATAAAATACCAACCAATTAGCTCCTGTCACCTTACAGACTGTGTTTAAAAAATGACAGGAGCTGATTAGTTGGTACTTTATCTATCTCTACTTTATCTCCCAATAGTCCTGCACCGATGTGGAGGTTCTCCGCTGAAGAGCCACCAGCACGGCTGCAGTAGTCTCCATATGGCAACATGCACATGAAGGTCAGGAGGCAAATTGTTGACTGACTCGCCTCCAGCGCAGTAACCACAGGGAGTAGTAGAGGCAGAGTAGGGGGTCTCCGGTGGCAGCAGGACAATAGCAATGTAGGTGGGGAAGGAGTTTCTGGTGGTAAAGGCTTTGGTCACTGGCAGGTCTCTGGGAAGTTGGAGAGCCCTTGATCTCATGCTGCAGCTGTCTACAGCAGGTCTGAGCTGGGGCTCCTTTTGTCCAGGGTGCAGTAAACAGAGGCAGCATGGAGCATGCTTCTAGGCTCTAAAAGACAGCGCTGGCAGGGTTACTGCGGCAGCACCCCCAGGCTGGACTACCCCATGCAAAAGCACTGCTAGCCTCACCCTTCAGCCACCCCTGTATGGAGAGCAACAGAAATGCTATCAAGATTTAACATTTTTTGTGGGCTAAGGGTTTTACTTTTCTCTTGCACTGATTTTCCAATTTTCATCTTTTAGACACCTCTTCTACACTCTGAGAAGATCGTCATCATGAGAGACAGAAGAAGATGCCTCACTGACAGCAGTTGCAGAACCACCACTCATAAATAAAGGCCAAGACTTGAGCCTTTCCTTGCCTCTATGTGTGGTGAATGGCATGTTGCCAATTTTATATTTTTCTGCAATAACCTTTCTCTTTATTAGATATGTTTATTTTTTTACCAGTGTAACATATTGATTTTTGGTTTTCAGATGCCCTGCTGCTTTTGTAGATGATGTTGAAGGACTAGTATCGGGTTCGTCATGATGACTGGTGGCAGCAGCTGCAGCACTAGCATTTGCTTGCTGCTTCTGCTCTTCTCTTAAATGATCATTATCCATATTATTGAGTTTTCAAAGAATACGCAGACAAAGGGGGTCATTCAGACCCGTTCGCGAGCAAAGCACGCTTGCAAACGGATCGATGTTCCCCCACTGCGCATACGCATGACGGAGGGAGCTCTGTCGTGCGCATGCGTGAGACCCGGACTGTGACAGCCAAGCTGTCGCTCCGGATCTCGCACCAAAGGGGGCGTGCTGTCGATGTTGATTGACAGCACGCCCCGTTTGGTGGGTGTGCCGGTGGCATGCCTGCCATACGGAGGCGTTCCCATGGGAACGCCTACCGTCTGGAGCCGGCCCCACTGACATCACTAGTGATGTCAGTGGGAGTGATTTTGGCTCTGATAGAGCCAAAATCACTCCTGGGCTTGCGGCAGCGAGACCCTACCGCAGGGTCTCCGTCGCAAACCCGATGGCGCGATGGTCAAGACCATCGCGACCATCATCATGGACGCTCGCATATGATGTGGGTGGTCACCCACAACTATGCGAGCATCCAAGAGGACGCTCCATTTTCAGGGAGGAGGGCCCTGATTCAGAGCGAGCGCTCTGGTCAGAGCGTTCAGCTCTGAATCAGGCCCATAGTACAAACAACATTAGAAGAAATTATTTTCTTATTTTCCATTTAAATGTTGACCCTCTGTGCAGTCACACCAATTATATGTACATCAACAAAACGGACTGGGGAACAGTGCACAGATGTAGTGCAAACAACAATAGAAATAATTTTTTTTAACTTTTTTAAATGCCCAGCTCAGCTGACACTGTGTGCATTCACAGTGCTTATATGTTTGTGGGTTTTTTTCCACTTTTTTAAATGGCACCCATATCACTGCGGGAGTGACTTATATAGAATCCAAAATAAACAAGAATCCGACTCCAGGATGATGACGTTTTACTTCAATTTAGAATCTGAGCAAGGTGGGAACACCTGAGCCAGTGCTTGGTAAGGATAATGAATTAGAACCTCTATACACTCCTGCCTATACCTTCTAATATCCTGCCTATACCTTCTAATATCCTGCCTATAAACCTCTTAGGATGACGCTATTTTGCGTATGCAGTCATATAGTAAATAAAGACTCCAGACCTTTTACCTGTGGTTCCAAAGCACAAAGTGATATTTCAAGTAAAAGTACAGTCAGTTACACGCTATGATCTAAGTACAATTTAGCGCAAAGAATTATACAGACCCAAGTACAGTCATACATACGCAGCGCTCCGGACCAGATGTAGGCTTCAGCAAGAAACCCCCGTCTATCAGCATTCAGCAAGAAGACTAAGACTGGGGTCACAAAACACACGTTTATACTCTCACAGAAACAGACAACACAATAGAGAGGCTTGTCGCTGATGCCATTGGTTCCCAGGAGGATGCATCTGTTGCAGAGCATTTAACAGGTTGATTCAAATAGACACAGTCCAGCCTCTAACAACTGGTTTTCTCTGGTTTCCTGTTCATGCACATCCTAACAGTTGATCATATAATGTACATTTCAGTGCTTTAAGTCTCTGCGGTCCATAAGTTGAGAATGCATGTTGCGATCTTCACATTGACGATATCAAAATGCTGTTGAAAGAGTGCAGATCAGTATAATATCAAACATGACTTACTTATCATGTAATAAATTAACAAACTTGAATCTTATACTTTAAAGCTTATAAGACCTTTTATGTGAATATGTACTGTGTAAGTATTTGGGATTTGAAATAAAGATGCTAGTTAACTTGGGGCAGATGCGTGCGCATGAAGCTAATAAACAGCGTTTTCATACAGGATCTTATGCATTCGCTAATATGCGACTAGTTAACAGCGCAATTGTGCGTATGTGTGTATGAGAAATGGTGAAAGATGCAATCGCATGATGCTAATAGTAATATCGCCATATGTACTTAAGTGTGAATTTACCTAAAATGGCGCTTGGGCGGCCATTCGCAAAATGGCGTCTTGCGATCTCATTTTCTAAAATGGCATCTTGTGGCCAGTCGCAAGATGGCGTCTTTACGATCTAATTTTAAGCAGATCTTGTCTCAGCCAATTATCCAGCTTCGACATTGGATTCACTGGGATCGGGGAAGTTTGGATGAGCTCTGTTTTTGGAAAACCGAGTCTGCACATCTACATTTTAACAGACGTTGTTGACATTCTGATTATATTGTTTATGTTGATAGTTCATCAGTCTTTACATGCTAAATAACAAAATATACAGAACTCCTTCATGCATAACCACAAGTCAATTTCTGCAGGAATGCACAGGGATGCTGTTCCAGAAGCTCTCATTAGAAATAGTAAAACCTGTAAAGGAGTTCCTGAATCTGTTGATCTGGGTGACAGTGGCTGCAAAAAATGGGTGTTTATCAATGTAAAATCAGTTGAACATAAAAATCTTCCCATGCATAGGCCTCGCATAGCACATTTGGAAGAAAGGGGACGTTTGAGGAGCCAGCAGGAGCTCACCTAATACTTAATCTGAGAACAGTAGAGAGCCCATGTGAATTAAGTGGCTGAAGCCTGTGACTCATTTTAACTATGCGGGACACTAAATAACTGGGAAAAAAGTGATTGGGAATATATTATTGATCATGGTCAGAGTGGCATATAAGGGTGTGGAGTCACATGGAGCAGTCAGAGTTGCATGTAAGGCATGCTTACTGACATTGGAGAGCTAGACTCTCACTATCTGAGTGAGGATGGGGTCATGCTCCAAAAAAATGTATTATCATAGTTCTGCCCCCACAACATTTTGCCAAGTTTTCCAGCATTACACCACCCAGGAATGTACAGGATGCGGGAGGGTTGTGCACTTTACCAGGAAACTCTTCCCAAAATTCGGAAGTCTTTCAGATATTCTTATTATTTTTCTATAATATGTATTTCTATGTTTTTCTATAGTCTGTAATTGACATTTGATAATACTTTTGAAAAAAATGAATTCCATGCCCCCTAGTGCATACTTTGAAAAAAAAAAATATGCTTTGCCGAATCTCTGTGCTCAACTCCCCACTCCATCTTCACCACAGGTGTTCCTGAACCTATTTTTCTAGAAAAATAACATAACAACCTTGTGAGTTTAGATATAAATTCATGTAAGTGGCAAACTGTCAGTAAAGCTGTGTGGAATCATGACCATGGGATTAATTTTTAAAGGGACAGAGGCTCATTTTTAAAAAAGAACACATTTCTGGAGTTTGCCTTTAACAGACTAACCCTTGTATAGTAATAGAGATGAGAAAAAAAACTCAAATAAACCCTTAAGGATTTTGTTTTCAGGTTTGCTGATTCAAAATACTGAGAAACACACAAAGAACAATAATGTTATATTTATATGAGAGATATGCGGTTCCAGATTTCTGGAATCCAAACACACCTGAATTTAGGGGTTCCAAGTAGAACCGGGTCAAGGTTCAGATAAACGTTTGTGTCCCGGTTCGAACCAAGTCTCGGTATGGATCTGTTGCCAGTTCAGAGCTTGGATTTAATAACCGAACTAGGGTTTTGGATTTGGACATTTTAGCTGTTATTACACTTGAGGGTGGTTTTGCAAAACCAAAGCCAAATCACGAAGTTGAATCCTGATCTGTAACCAAAACGATAACACAGGTGTCTACGCACATCTCTAATTTATACTCAAACCAGTAATGCTTTTACATGAACTACAATAAGAGAAAGAAGAAACTGAGCTTGAATGATGATGATATAAGCGGCTCAGTCCAAAACAGAATACAGGATACATATGGAGACGAACACTCTGAGTGTATATGTGATTGAACGGTGCTCAGTACATATTAAAAAATCACAAAAACAGAGAATAACAAAGCTGTCATATACAAAGCAATTTCATTGATTATGCTGTTTTTAGATATAGTGGTGAAATTAGGAAGGGGAATCAGCACTGTTCACAATGTTATGGTTGAATGTGGAATTTTGTGGGCTGTTTCTAGCTTTTGGATTACCCTACATTTGATGTTCCTCCCATGTCTTGTGTTGTCAGAGGTAGATGTACTAAGCCTTGGCGAGAGATAAAGTGGAGAGAGATAAAGTACCAACCAATCAGCTCCTAACTGTCATTTTCAATCAGTCTATAAAATGGCAGTTAGGAGCTGATTGGTTGGTACTTTATCTCTCTCCACTTATCTCTCTCCAAGGCTTAGAATATCTCCCCCTCAGTGCAGAGATCAGAGGTACTGTTAAGGCCTTAGAAAACACTCTTAAGGGTCCAATGCATTTCATGATTGTTGCACTTATTCAAGGCTTTACATAGACTACAGCTTTAACATTTTAGTCATATGCATACTATGCTGCAGTTGACAATACATTACACTAAATGTATGTTCTTTAATGCTGAAGTTATGTAAATCATAAAATTGCAAGGGGCAGAATCAATTAAGTCACCCATTTGTTTTATTATTCCCTTTTGTTAACTTAACTTAATCCTCAACCTAGAAATAAACACACTGACACATGTATGGAATTCAAAGAGGTCACAGCCAGAATTTATTGATCAAATTGAAATTTTAGAATAGGTGGCAAGAAGAAAGCAGTGCTCCAAGGCCACAGCCCAGTGGATATCAATACAAATAAAAAGGGGCGGATCCCCGCCCTGCACAGACTGACCTGGGGCAGTACCATCCTTCCCTAATTGGCACAGCATTGGTCCCTCCCTTGGAACAATGACCATGTCCCCCCTTTAGGCGGTGACAAACTGGCCGCTCTCAAAGGAAGAATGCTACCACAGGCACTCCTGCGCTAATAATAGGCCGCCCATGAGCACTGCTTCCCGCCAAAGCCCGGTTCACAGAACCAGGCCCGCCACCAAAACTGTGACCTTCTTAATGAAATTGAAAACTGCAGAGGTCATCGGTCAACCGCTCTAGCCGCGCGCTCGTGAGATGTACCCCGTCGGGCCTATGCAAGCTCTCTGCCCCGTGACATAAACTTGGGTATTGTATGACGCGTCCACCAAACGCTAAATGACAAGCGTGCAATGGCCATATCTGTTCAATACCCACGAACGCGACCAAATCATTGCCTCCCAAGTCTGGCCCCAAACTTCTCCTCTGCTGCCCATGGGGCATCTAGCAGGCACTTACAGTGCATTTCTCGTAATCCTAAGCAATGCCACTTACGCACTCACAACCAAAATTGGGCATGTAACTCCAAAGGGTGCTGGCTAGCCCAGTAAATATAGGAATTTTCCCACACCCGACAGTTAGCACTCACGGACAACCCTGTCCGAAAGTTCACCTAGACAGAATTGGCATTTATACAGACAGATATTGGTATTTAATACAAACAGAAATTGCTATGTATAATAACAACAATAATCTAACCACAAGGAAAGGGAAACAAATAGTTGGATGACCCATCTGAAGATGAAAAACAGCAAAACCTCCTTGAGGGCAAAAGCTGAAAATCCTTTCAGAATCCCTAGCGGCAGTAGGCATAAGGCCCCTGGGTTTCCCAACAAACTCGCAAGGAGCGCAACTACTTAATGCTACTTGTTTTAAATACGACTTCCACTGCCCTAGCTATAATATAATTCTGAAACACCCTCGTAAACTACGACCTGGACAAAAGGGAGTTAGATTAACATGGATAACCACTGCCCGCCACCTGGAGGGCAAACCCTATTAAAGTACCCCAAAGAGCAACTGGCCAAATCACTGGATCTGTATGCATCTGAATAGAAATCCCTCGCTCCCTGCCAGTTAATCTGTCTTAGACCCATCTATTCAGCACAAGCTCAATAACGGTTTGATAACCACCCTATTTTAACATTAAACCTGATAGCGCAGAAAACTTAGTAGCAGCAACTAGCTCACCCATTCTAAAAGCCCTAAAGTAAGCTAATGAAAATGCTAACCAAAAAGGGGGGGGGGGGGGGAAGGCGCCTAGCACTTGACCGAAGCCACTCCTTTACTGGCCCAATCAAATCCTGTAATAGGGCTGCGTTGATGGGGCTCCGCGCAACGCCTTTGTTAGGACGCTCCCTTGCCCACCCTATTAAATACCTTTGTTAATACTCTCTTGCCCACCCTATTAAATGCCTTGTTTAATACAAATAATTTGTCAGGATCCGCCAAACGTGCAACTTGGAAAATTATACTGGGTAACGCTGGAGACAAGCCGCCTTGGAACGACCCCTGTCATAGCAGCTACAGACAAAACTCTGCCATACAATCATTAACCATCTGAAACCGCCCGCTCTTGGAAGCTAAACACCTTGCCAATCGCACAAAACTAGCGTGTAGGTCTTAATGTACTTGGTGCCCATGACTTCCGTGCTAGTCCCTGGATGCCGGCGTGACTATCCGCCAGGCATGGAAGGGGAAGGAGAAACCATGTAAATTAGCAGGAGGCGCGAGCGAATGAAACATGTCCTACTGAACGATATAAGATGTCCACTATCTTGGTAGCAACGCCCGAAACATGCCGTGCCCTAAACTCAATATTCCTTAAACACATAGATGCCTAACCACTGCGAGGCCGGATCCAAGTCCGTCCTAGATTAGAGCCTTCTTATACCACACCTAAGTTATCACCAAACAGGATTTGCCTAATGCAAGGCTTGCTGGACCGCAGTTCGACCGCCACTACAATTGAAAAATTTTCAAGAATAAGGATGTTCCTGTCTAGGCCCTGAACCCCACAGGAAACCGGCCAAGACTCCATGCCACACTCCCCTTCAAATGCACCACTTAATGAACAGGATGCATACGTAACGGTCTAAGTTCGGACTTGGCTACGGGTGACATGTGCAGAACTGTACTCCATTGAATTTGCGCATAAAAAACAAACAAATGCGCAGCATGTCCACTCCGCTCCAGAGGGACACATATGAGGTGACGAGGCTTCCTAACCCCTGCTGTGGCTCCTTCTAGCCGTCTACTGAAAAACCGACCCCTATGTATGACTCTAAATGCCAAACTGAGGGGGCCCGATAGCGACTGCAACTGTACTAGCGAAACTTTTTTTTTTTTTTTTGCCAAAATGAAATGCTACTAGCAACTCCCCAAAACGCCACGCCTTTGCCCTAGGAAAGTGGCATAATCCTATCAAGGTATCGATTTCTATCCGCAAATAAGATAATGCGCATAACTGAACCTTCTTACCTGTCACGAGCCATCGGGGCTCCCATAACGACTAAACTAAGGAAATTAATTGAATACTGGCAAACTCTGGTATCTACTAGCCCCATAACATGAAAACATCCAGGTAGCGGGACACAACAGTATGTCCCAATACCTGCATGGACAACTACTGCAAAAAGTAACTAAAACCTTCAACTAAAGTACACGAAATGAAAAAGCCAATCGGCCGGCATGTAAAAACAGTCATCTTAACCACAAGGCCATAAGGGCTTTCCCTCTTTGTAACGTAATTGAGCCCTGCAACTCCAAACCCCAAATATTTAAAGGACTCGGGGTGAAATGGGCAGCAGTCAAAAAGCAGATGCGATATCTGCCTTAGCTAGTAGAGCCCTCCCCCCGTTTGTTAAACGGCGCAGTGATCTGACAGATATTTTGTGTGATTGCCGAACCCTTCCATTTATGTAAGAGACTCTGTAACAACCCCAATTTATCCAATTCCTTCTACGACACCCCCTTGAAGGCGGTGCACCTAAACCCTACCAAAAGTGGGTGGAGCAAAAGGGGCCACGCATGGGCCCCCACCCGACTTCCGCTTTCAGATTCCTCTCAGAAACCACAGACATTCCTGTGTCAAAGATAAATGCAAACCCATGCCAAAACCCCCCAAATTAATCAATGACGGTGCTTTTCTGAACACCTCTGCGCTGCTGCTGCAATATTCTCCTTGACCCTGTGCGGCAGACCAACACGCACACCTTGGCTGGATGAATGCTCCCACAGAGCATGCAGATATGACTGTATCCACAGCCTGCCCCATATGACCCTGCGTGTTATTACACGCGTAGCACTACCAGCGGCTGATGCCCACAGATCTGGGCAGGCCAGAAAGGGCTGCTTCCGACCAACCGAGGATTCCACAGGCAAGCTAGGAGGTTGGTCGAGCAAGTCAAACCTCAACATCCTTGAAACCTAATTGAAAACACTGCCTGTCCCTCCTGTTGTGTCTGGACTCAAGGTAGCATGCCGCAAAAAACATAACATACCCGAAGGCCCCCACCATTACTCCTGCTGACTTAGCCTGAACTAAACCTACGTGCATCAGCCGTAATCACAAACATATCCACAAATTTACTCTTCACTAACCGCTCCCTACTTTAAAACTTTAAATCTTTAAGGATAGCCGTATTCGCTCAGTGAACCATAACCCGCGCTTCATCCGGTACCTCAATTGCTGACACTGTGTTAAATCTCTAAGGGCACCCCTGCTTCCCATTAAATTTGTACTAAGTAACGCCTAAGCTTGCGCGGATTTACAAATGAACTGGAAGAATCGCTAGAATCATCAGTGGAAGGGGAATGTGTGCTGCGCAAATGGGTTAACACCATGCTCACCTGATCCTGACGTGGAAGGCCCAGCCACTGGCTCCTTTGTGTTCGCCAACAGTCCCTCGCTGCGCGGTGCGCCCACCACGACTTGATTCGACATCAGCACCATCTGTCCGCTGGACTTCGACAATGGTCCTAGATGCTCAAAAAACTGTGACCTGGGGGCTCGAAAAAATATCCGGTGAAACCCACGCAACAAAGTCCCTCCGCAGAAGAAAGAGCAGGAGATGCTGTAGCCAGCAGGGGTACGGGATCAGGTTTTGGGGGGAGGGGTGTGAGGAGGGGGTGGAAACATGTATGGGTTCAGGAATACAGCTGTAGTGGCATTCGGCTGGATGGGCATAGCTATTGCGCCTTGTAGTGAGGCGCCAATCCCTGGGAAAAAGGGGGGGGGGCGCGTTAGCAGTGGAGGGGGCGAACTGGAGGAGAGTGGGAGGCAGTGGCTGGCAGTGCATAAGCGGGGCGGATGATAAGGGGCTGAAAAATGCATTGGGCTTATGTGCAGCATCCCGGTGGCAGGGAAATAAGGGGGGGGCAGCCCAGCGGCGCGTCATTGTAGGCTTGAATGGTGCAGGATTATTGTGCTGTGCACCAGCCGCCCCTAAATGCAAGGGGGGGTGTAACCCCCACCCCAGGGTGCGGGGGGGAAGGGGACAAGTTGGTGGGTGGCGCGCTAGGGGACACCGCACCAAAGGGGTCTCTGGTGCTGGCAGAGCAGGGGGGGGCTGTGCAGGGAGGTGCCCCCCTGTTCTTAAGTAGTGGGGGCATGGGGGGGTCGGAGGGGTGCGGCAGAGCACCATGCGGCGCCTGGCTGCACAAGATGGCCGCCGCAACCCTGTGGGTGGAGCTAGCCACAGGTGCAGGGAGCGGGATGGCTGCGCTTAGCGTGAGGGGAGACGGGGAGTGGGGGCCGTCACGCTAATATCGCTGCCGCTTGAGAGCAGGCGGCCGCGGGGAAGGGGTGGTCGATGTGGGTGGGCGGCAATCGAGAGCCGGCAGCAGGAGTGCAGGCAGGTGGAGCCTTGCGCCTGAGCGGACCATGGCCCTCGCCTGGCTGGGGAAGCAGCCACGGAGGTGAGAGGCCTGGCAGCCGGGGGCGGGGGGGACACGGGGCCTGTGTATCTGTAAATGGCAGGGAGGGAGGGCACTGGCAGGTAACAGGGACTATATGGAAACACAAGCAGGGGAAGGGGGAGGAAAAGTATGGAACATGTGCAGAAAGGAAAGGACAGGGGGGAAATTAGAAAAAGGAAGGTAGTAAAAGATAAAATTAACAGGAGACAGAGAGGGTGATAGACCAGGGGAAATAAATGGGGTGTGAAATGTGAAAGAAGAAGAGAAAGACAGACATATAAAATACAATACATATGCCACTTAGCCAGCCTGGTTGAAATAAACTGGAAAGAGGTAGATGGCTCCCCTCACCAGGCTATTTATATGGGACCTCTAAGCCCTCCCAGAAATCCTACCATAGGCTTATACTCCTCAAGTAACGAATACTAACCACATCCCTCTCCAGCTTTTAACCCTTAACTTACCTAACAAAATTACATATCAAACAGGGTGCTTATCTATCCTCAAACTTATTCAAGTATTCGGATGCATTAAGTGTGAGGTTCCACATTTAATTCCCCTGCATGTATGTAGACTAAAAACACTAATGATCATTTCCATATGGCAAAAAGACAGAAGTGCAGCTCAAAATCAGCTGGTGCTGTTGTGCAAATACATCTAGATTCCTGCATATGTGTCTGCACATTTTGAATGATCATAAGCCTGCACAAGAGAGTAGTTGAGCACAATTATGGAATTGCTTGTAAGGACAGAATAGGTGCAAAAGGGCATCTAGTTTTGCAGAACAGCACAAAAATGACATGTTGTGGCATAAGATTATTAAAATTAGATAAAGGGCTGGTGGAGTTGTCTTTTTATGGGGGATTCTACCTTGTGAAACAGTGTACAGCAATTACCACTCCACATAAGGTTGTCAACTGTGCACTGGAGAGATTAGAGTTCCTCTAAGATCATAATGCAATAAATTGCACTCTCCAGTTCCCCTTCAGTGGTGGCATTTTTGGATGGACTTTGGATGGTCTTTATACAATGCAAAAACAGCTTTAGGGGACTGTTTATCAAGATCCCATGGAAAAGAAAATGTTCTTGCATTAGTTGGCTTATTGTGTCCTTCATGCACACCTAGACTGGAAATAGGGGCAAATTTAGTGGTCATATGCCACTAGGCACAACATGATAAGCTGCCCCCCTCCCATAGCATAATGTATTGTGTTCTTAATGAGTACCTCATCAAATTCCTTTATATTGTAATGGATGTTATATTATATTGTACTGGAAAAACATTATTAGACATGTTGGAGAATGGCCAAAAGAATTACAGGTAGCAACCCTACTAAACACTTAGTTTAGTTTAAATAAAATGAAATAAAAAGTTCTCAGCACTTGTAATTATAAATGTAGAAAATGTAAACAAATATGTGTAGAATATACTCTATGAGTAAATAAATATATTTCGTACAGTAATTGCCTGTAAACTTGGCAGCAGCAATTACAGGTAGCAGCAGGCTGCCTGTCACATATACATTATATTACTGGTTGCTCTTCCTCATTTATGCTAGGGCTGTTCCTGATGCCTTCGGATAGCCATGGCAGCCTCGACCGTATCCCAACCGCAATCCCACATCACAATTCATTGCCCAGCCTCCAGGTGGCACCATCCAAATACCGGAGATCTGATAGAGATTAAATGAAAAAGTCAAATAAACTTTGCTTATGTAAAAATAAACATAAAAAATGTAAAAATTAAAATGTAAAAATAAACTGAACAAATTTGAATATTTTATTCCTGTGGTACCTATGACTAATGCCATCATAAGATAGCCATCGCTAGTGAAAACAGCTGCAGTACATGTACAACAGCTATCATTGATAAGTAGGCTTCCTTATGCAGGGCATCACAAAATACCCCATTAAAGGCTTTCGCTCACCTGAAGTGGGCTTTTATGAATAGGCAAATGCCTTAAATCCTGCAAATATGTCTAATTTTCTCAGGATTTAGGGCTTTTTAGACGTTGACAAATCCACAACTTGAACACAAAACAGTGCGTTCACAGCAGCAGCCACATGCAAATTATAGACATCCTCAGGGTTGTTGTTGTTGTTCTTTTTCTTCTTCTTTTTCTTCTTCCCTGCCCCAGTGGAGTTTACAATCTATATTCCTTACCACATTACTTGCACACACTTACACATTATTATTATCCTTTATTTATATGGCACCATAAGGCTTCCGCAGCGCCTTACAAAGTATATAAATAAGTGAGCACACAAGAAAAACAGTTATTAACAGTACAAACAATGCAGGACAAATACCCTATTAATACATTGCTGCATAACATTTAAATAAGCAGCATGGTGTCAGCAACCAAGGGTTAGGTGCTGTTGTAAATTAAAGTAGGAGTAAGTGAGGGAGAAGCACATGAGGGAAGATGGCCCTGCTCGTGAGAGCTTACATTCTAAAGGGGAGGAGGCAGACAAACAGGGGTGACACAGTTGGGCTGGATTGTGAGGAATGAACATGGAGTAGTGGGTTAGGATGAAATCTGGAAAGCTTTGAGGAAGAAAGGGGTCATGAGAGCCCATTTCAAGGTTAGGAGCCAAGAAGCAAAGTTAACATGGAATTTTGAGTTAAAGCCAGGGGGACGAGGAAAGGCAGCTACTCGAGGAAGTTGGAAAAGGCCACTGACATTCCCAGAAATGTCTGGGTATACTGTCGTTTAGTACTCTATTTACTATGTTTCGTCTGTGCTCTTAAAATCTTTTTTTCATGGAACGTGTAGTTCTACCAACATAATATTGGGGACAAGAGCACATGAGGACATAGATAACATATCTTGTGTCGCAATTAATAAACTGTTTTATATCGATCTTCAGTTGTGATTTATCAAGTATCAATGATTTTGTCCAATTGAGCGTATAATCACATGTAATACACTTTGCTTTCCCACATTTAAAAAAACCCAATGGTTTATGTGGTAGCCATTCTTTATTAGTAGATTCTTCTTGCAGTAGAGGTCTAAGGTAACTGGGTGCCAAGTAATTTTTTAGATTTTTATTCTTTTTAAACACCACTTGTGGTTTGTTAGGGATCAAATCCTTAAAATGAGGATCATATGTAAGAACACGAATCAGCACTTTCGTTTGTTAATTATCTTAATACTAATTTATATCAACTCACCTTCACTCACACGTTTCACCGGTCTACTATTAATTTTTTGGATGTGACCCTATATATACAGGAAAATAGAATAATTACTACAAATTTTTGTAAACTGGTTGATTCAAACAATTATTTACACTTCCATAGTGCCCATTATAAACCATGGAAGATAAATATTCCAAAAGGCCAATTATGTAGGATAAGAAGAAACTGTTCCTCTGTAGAGTTATTTGATGAACAAGCAGAAAAAATGTTGTCTAGTTTTTGGGATAAACAATATCCAGAGTCAATATTAGAAAAGGCATTGGAAGACACTAGAAAGTTTAACCAAATAGACCTCCTTAATCCTCCTAGTAAAAAGAACAAAATCATACAGAAACCTGTGCAGGATGATACTTTAATATTTATTTCTAAATACAACAGATGTTCTAATCAAATTAAAAATATTATTTATCAAAATTATCGTGTTCTCATGTGCTCTTGTCCCCAATATTATGTTGGTAGAACTACACGTTCCTTGAAAAAAAGATTTTTAGAGCACAGGCGAAACATAGTAAATAGAGTACTAAACCACAGTATACCCAAACATTTCTGGGAATGCCATGGGGGGAAAACTGATGATCTGAAATTGGTGGGGATAGAACATATCCCCACCACTTTCAGAGGAGGAGATAGATATCAAAAATTGTGTCAGCAAGAGCTTTTTTGGATTTACAAATATAACACAATTATTCTGGAAGGTCTTAATGAGGCAATTCAATTGAATTGCATACTTTGAATAATATATATGGGGGATGGGACGTTCTTTTTCCCTGTGGGGATTTTAGTGACTATACGTTCACATTTTCGCCACTAGGTCTTCAAGATACCATCCCCATACTGCTTATATTAAGAAGCAATAAGAAAAACAATTGCCAATTGTTACTCATTCAGTCTGTCTTTTTTGTTTGTCCCAAAAGTAAATTAATATTAACATAATATACGAGGAAAAGCTTTTTTGATGACTAGGAGGTTTATCCAATATATGAGATCATTTGTTTATATAATTTGGAATAACAATATATTGGAAAAACATTTTTGCCGGATAGATAATGTATCGGGTTGTGAAGTAATATTTACATTGATTAGTATCAGGTATCTATATGTTGAATGTCTTGGGAGATATAAGTTCCACCAGTTTATTAGTTTTATCAATAATTAGAAAATATTGCATTGGGTATTAGGTATTTGCATGTTTATGTGTATATACAGATCTATTTATGTGGTTATTAATGTCCCCGAGATACAAATTAATGAGATCCTTATTACAATATTATGCTGTATTATGATAGTGTATTTTAATAAGCATGGGGAATATATTTTTGCAATAAGTAACGCTATAATATATATTAAGTTGAGACTTCCACTCACCTACATAAGTGTGAGAAATATATAACGTAATGTAATCTTGGTGATTTACTGAGGTGAAAATATCACGTGAGGATGTGACGCTTAGTTGCATTGAGATCTCCGCTCACGTGGTCACCTAGGAGATAATAATCACGTGGGGGTATGAAGTCTGTGTAGATCGAGACCTCCGCTCACGTGACCTTCTATGAAGAAACGCTACTATTTAAAGCAAATATGGTAACAATAGATAATTTGTATACAATTTTGTCTCTGATTATAAAGATAAAACCTTGAGTTGTGTGGATTTCTTCTTTTTTTCTTTTTTACATGTTTTTAGTCATTGTTGCAATTAAAACTTCAGGTGGAAATGCTTTCACTTAATTGAAAGAGGTATTTATATGCACAAACTAAGCTTAGACTATTCATTGCCTTTGATAAAGCTGTCTGGTACAGAGAAACGCGTCAGCCTGAGAACAGAGAGGTCTCCCCACATGGAATCTACTAAATTTCACTTTTGGAATATCCTATTCAAACCGGAATATATACGCTGAAGCCACACTTGCACATCTTGTGCCATTTGGGAGAGCGGGACACAGAGATCACACAGGCTGCTTACCCAGTCATCTGGAACCCGCTGTTATGAACTGTGATTTTGGAGACTAAGGAAAAAGGGACTGCACAGGCTGCAGGATATTAATAACCCACCTTAGACACATCCCGTATCTCATCTATATTTACAAGAGTGGTAAAACCGGTAATTATATGGAACTTTACATGTTATCATTACATTCTTAAAACCAATTTGTGGGAGATGTACCTCTGAGAAAGAACATATATGCTAATTAGCAATTTTATTCTTTATTGTGCATTTGTATTACATATACAGTATGTGTGTATATATATATATATATATATTTTAGTGTTTTATTTTGTATAATAAATTGTGCATTTATGAAGATATCAACACGACTTTTTTATATATAATTTACAGATATCACACATGCGCCGTTATCGCTTTACCTTTTGTTTATGTATATTTTCTCCCAGAGAGACTACTCTGGTATACGGCAGCAATTTTAGAGTGTGAATAATATATTAATTTGTATTAATTTAAAAAAAACTATTTTTATATATATGTTTTTTAAACTATTTATTTATTTTTCACTAAAACACATCTAGAGTGATTCTAATAGCGCCTTACAAACAATATTGGTTTTCTTCTCTTAAGAGTTGGAGGGAGTTACCAGATGATAGAAGTACCCCAACACCAACACTGTGGCAACCTCCAGGCCAGGGAGCGTGAAAGAATGTGATGCTCACAAAGAAGATAGCTGCAGGAGAAGTGGTGTCAGATGGGTAAGTCCAGGATTTGGTGATGGCTAGGAGATTGAAGGAGTTGAGTATGAAGCTGTAATGGACAGGGACCAGTTGATTATAGACAGTACTGGCATTCCAGAGGAGACAGGAGAGAGGGACAGAGTTGGGAGGAGAGAGAAGGAGATTGTTAGGGTTGCTGTATTGTGGGGTTGAGATTGATTTAGATAAGGGGGATAAGGAGAGTGTGGGTATGTGGTGGGCTTCTGAGTGAGGAAGGGTGACAGCAGGTGGTGGGCAAGGTGGAGGTTTAGTGTGGTGTCGGTTGAGAAGAAGAGGTGTAACTTGGAGAAAAGGGAGGGTGCAGGGCTTATGAGTTATGGGAGATGCAGTGGAGAGTACTAGATGGGATGAAGGGAGACAGAGGGGAGGAGCGAGGGATAGGAGAAAATGGAGGAGACTATGGAGGGAGAAAATAAATGGGAACTGGTGGTAGAGAAAAGTATTATGTAGCTTCTGAGTGAGGAGGGGAGTAGAAGAAAAGAGAGACATTGCGTAGATGAGGGATTGGGGGGAGGAAAAAGCAGTAGTAGTGATGAGAATGAGATACAGGAACAGTAAAGTTAAAATGTCTAAAAATCAGATAAAAGGAAGAACAGTGTTAGTTGATGTAAAGGCACAACTACAAGAGTATATAATAAACAAAATGAGTTTTAAGCTGTTAAAGTTGCAGGACTTTAAATTAAGGATAAATCATTCCTATAGATGAGGTGTTTAAAATGGTAGATACTACAGTGGTGTAGAGATAAATTGATAGTGGTATAGGAATAACATACAGTATAGGGTCAAACAAAGATACATTCAAAAATTAAAAAAGCAGCAATCCACCTGGTAGTTGCTTGCAATGCTGAAGGTGTGTTCAGGTTATAATGAAAGCTGGTGGCTGAGTTTCAGGGTAACCAGAAGCTCAGAAGATCCTTTTTAAGTTGTAAAGAGTTCTTTTTTAAATTATGTCCTCCTGTCTTCCTCCTGTTTAACTCTTGACTAACTCTTTAAATTATGCTGTGCATATAAAACCACTTAGAAAAAAAAAACACTTTGAAATGAAAACCAATGCAGCCTTCTAACAGGCCTGCAGCCTGAAACCTACTGAGTATATAGTGAAGCATACATGTGTAGTCACTGATTACACCCCAACCCCCAATAACCTCACCGACACCAGATACAAGTCATAAAATTCTAATACAAACAGACAGACCCTAAACAGCATCCCATGTAACTAGGAGTTACAAAATAGTTAAATTGCAAGACCATAAGTCACTATGAAATCAGTATAATCATACAGGACTGATATTTCTATGTCAGATGACTGGTCCCAATAGATTACCTATGACATCAGTATAATCATACAGGACTGCTATTTCTATGTCAGATGACTGGTCCCAATAGATTACCTATGATATCAGTATAATCATACAGAACTGCTATTTCTATGTCAGATGACTGGTCCCAATAGATTACCTATGAAAGGGTTAATTTTTTGCCAGAGGCCAATTAACCTCTTTAGAATGTAAGCTCTCTCCAGCAGGGACCTCTTCCCTCATGTGCTTCTTTTTACATTTTCTTCTACTCCTTACTCCTCATAAGGGCAACTAACACTTGACTGCCAACTCCCTGCTGCTTATTGTGAGTGCTTAATTGCTATTGCAGCAATGTATATAAGTCGTGTCCTTGTCCTGCAGTGTAATGTGCTGTAAGATATTTGTTTATTGTTCACTTACTTGTTTTATGTACTATGTAAGGCGCTGAGGAACACTTGTGGCGCCATATAAATAAAGGATAATAATAATAATAATAATAATAATCATAATAATAATAACCTACCAATATATTTTTGGAGTGGGGAAAGAAACAGGAGTACACAGAAGAAAACCCATGCAACCACTGGGAGAATATACAAACTTCACACAATTATGACCTTGGTGGGAATCAAACCCAGGACCCCAGTGCTGTGCGTCAGTAGTGCTAAACATTACACCATGATATAGTGTAAAGATAAACTCAATAAAGCATCTGAGGTTGGGGCTGGTGGATATCAAACACAGTCAGTAGGAGTACAAATTTATATGCGACTGTATGTAAGTGGCAATATGATTTTAACATTATGCAGTGTTTAATAATTAAATTATGAAGGCAATAATAACTTATTTATGATGACGCCAAATTGTGGATTTACACAGAGGTAGCAAGGCCATGATGATGTGATTTGTTAAGAATTGCATCGTCACACCCCTCGTCCCAACCATTTCACTAGGAAGTTTGTGGGATGTGGGAGAATAGACAAGTACAGTGGGCTCTATTTACTACAGTCCACACTGGTAATGCAGATTGTAGCGTGATATTACCGACTGAATCCGCATTGCGAATTCTGGCAATATCACAGGGATTTATTACAAATCCCTTGCATGGACAGAGCTTGCAAGAAAGCTCTGTCCCTGCGAATCCCCTCCGCACACTAGTCACGGTAATTTTGCAAAAAAAATACCGTGACCAGTGCCCTGCATAAGCTCCAACCGACCGTCGCTGCTACCCCCCCGGTGCTAAGCCCTGCCCCTGCAATCGCGGATCCCCCCGCGACCCTCCCTCTCCCTCAATTACACTTACCTGCATGATCCGGGCTCCGGTGATGTCTTCCATGTCCTCCGATCAGGTGATATCCCATACTGCACTGGGACCCGATCACCGGAAGACCGGGCCACAGTGCAGCATGGGAGAGCAGCTGACCAGAGGGGAGACATCACCCAGAGCCCCGATCACCGGTCCCTGGAGTAAGGTAAGTACATTTTTTTTTTACTTTTTTTTTATACTGTATCAGGGTGTGGTCTGTGTAGACCACACAGCTGATTACTGGGGCCGGCTTCCGGCTCTGCTCTCCCCGTTAGAGCAGGGCAGGAGTCCGGTAACCGGGGGAGACCCTGGATAATGCCACCTCCAGGTGGCGTTATTTTCACAGGGCTTTCCCCGATGTTTTTTTACAATTTATTTTTAATAACTCCGGTCAGATCACATTTCACATTACAATTATGGGAAATGCGATCTGCTTACTAAAAATAAGTGATACTTAGGGGTTGGAGTAGAATTTTACGAATTCTACTACAAGTGCTCTATAGTAACTGTAGGTGAAACTAAAATAATGTAAAAAGGGTGTGAAAACACCCTTTTTCACTTTATTTTAGTAAAAGTAATGTTAATAAATAGAGCCCAGTATGTTATCATAGAGCTGAAATGCCGTACAATATAACACGAGGAAAACACTAACAAGAAATTCAGATTTTATCTTTTTATCTTGATCAGACAGTTTGAAGTAATTTGTGGGGGGCTTTTTGAATAACACTGTGACATATTTAGAAAAAGAAAGAAAAAAACATGTTTTGTTTGGAAGTTGTATTTGTTAATTTATTTATTATTGGTTATGTTTATTTATTTGGAACTTGGTTGTAAATTTTGTATATTTGCACATAACCAACCAAAGTAATAAAAACCCAATAATAACCACTATGATTTCCTTTTCTAATGGACCTCATCACACCCACATGTTAGACATAAATGTAATAGCCACATCCACTGTTAAATACCACTTGGCAATCAATGCCACAAAACGCCTCAGTATACACAATGAGATTGGGGTTTAGCTGGGAGAAGGAGTCTTTGTGTAAGAAGCCACTGTCAGGAAGTCAGACTCATTATACAAAGCTTCTATTATCAGTCCCTGAAAATGTCAAATGTACAAATTATGCTAAATATATTTTATTTTACTTTTTAGTTCTTTTAGTCTAGTCTACATTAAATTATTTTTCATGAATAGATTTATTGTAAACTGTATACCAGTTTGTAAGATTTTTGGAATCATTATCATGTGCTGAATGCAAATATAAATATAAAGATTTCATGCATAATATTTATTGTCTAATTAGCTTTATCCTAAATTGACAAGAAAATATGGTTATGATTAATTATTTGGACAACATAAAATAGATTTCGGGCACAGTTAAGTGGCCGTTTAGCCAGTCTCATTATAGACAAAAATAGTAAGAGTAATTACTATGGGAAAAAATGCCTGTTCAGTTTCCTAATTCCATTTTTTTCTTTTAAATAGATTACTTGTCTACAAAATATAATGATTAATGTATGTACTGTAGGGATTACATTTGTTGATTATTGCTTTTATTGAAAGAAAAATGATTGAAAAAGTATTCAGTGCCAATACATTTTGATTAATCATTTAAAAAATAAGATGATGGGGTCTATGTACTAAGCCTTGGAGACAGATAAAGTGGATGGAGATAAAGTACAAACCAATCAGCTCCAAACTGTCACTTTAAAGGTTGTGTTTGAAAAATGACAAAGTTGATTGGTTGGTACTTTATCTCCATACGCTTTATCTCTCTCTCTAAGGCTTAGTACATCAACCCCATTATTTGTTACTAGTGTTAGAAGTGTGTAAAGCTGTAACACCAATGAGTAGAACAATAACCAAATAATTTATGATAAAATAATAACTAGAGGCGTAATGGGAGTAATTTTTGATGAGCAACTGGAGTATTGCGTTTTGCCAAGGCCACTTTTGTGCATCTGTGATGCCATTGTGCTTATTTTTGGTTCCTATATATGTAGACTAGCTGAAGTACACAGCATTGCTTGGATTTAAATCTTCAAGTTATTACAATTTTTAAGTGATGTCACCCAAATCCATACAATGGAAGGCTCAGAACAAGCTCCCTGGGTCAAAGTTTTTCCCAGCAAACTCCGCCGCAAGGCCCGACCAGAACCCTATCCACTCCTTTAAGCATCCAAGACCAACTGCCAAACCTCTGTGCAGTTTTCATCCAAATACATCCAGGATGCCCAGAACAGGTTCCCCGGGTCAAAGTTCTGACCGGGACCTCAACCCCCTAGTTTGTCTTCTGGGATCCAATGTTATTACTCTGTGAAGTTTGCATCCAAATCCATCCAATGGAAGGTGCAGAACAGGCTCCCAAGATCAAAGTTCTGCCCAGCGTACACTAACGCTGTCTGACCAGAACTTTAACCTCCTAAAACCTTGCCAGGATCCAACTGGACCACCTTGGGGTTTCATCCCAACTGGTGCTGGGGTGTATCTTCAAGTTATTATGTTTTATCATGTAATGTTGTCCAAATCTATCCAGTGGATTCTCCAGAACAAGCTCCCTGGCTCAAAGTTCTGCCTTGCACTCCACTGTTAGGTCCCACCGGGACCTCAACCACTCTATTAGGCATCCCAGACCACTTGCCACTCCTCTGAGAAGTTTTCATCCAAATCCAGGATAACAGGTTCCCAGGTCTGCCCAGTGTACACCAACAGGAGAACCTCAACCCCCAAGTAAGTCTTTTGGGATCCAATGTTACCACTCTGTGAAATTTTCATCCAAATACATCCAGTGGATGGCTCAGAACAGACCAAACAGACACCCTATGTGAAAGATCTTTCCAGCGCACTCCGTCGTGAGGTCCGACTGGGACACCAATCACTCAATTAGACATCCAAGACCAATTGCCTCCCCTCTGTGAAGTTTTCATCCAAATCCATCAAGTGGAAGGCCCAGAACAAAGTTCTGCCCAGCATCCCTGGTTGAAAGTTCTGTCCAGTGTACACCAACAGGAAGTCTGACAGTGAACTCAACCCCTTAGTATGTCTTCTTGGATTCAATGTTACCACTCTATGAAGTTTTTGTCCAAATCCATCCATTGGAAGGCTCAGAATAGGGTCCTCGGGTCAAAGTTCTGTCAAGCCTACACCAATGAGATGTCCTTAAAACCTGTCCAGGATTCAACTGGACCACCTTGATTTGGTTTCATCCCAATCAGTGCAGGGGTGCCAAAATGCTTAACCAGACAGACAGACAGACAAACAAACAGGCCAATGCATTTTATATATTAAGATAGTTTATGTATGGTACATGTAGATGGTGATTTTGGCAGGCACTGAATTGGACAGTGGTCATATGTGGGTTGAATGTAGACTGGACATGGCAGGTACACTGTATAATTGCATACTTCCCAACATTTTCCATAATGCAGATAAGGACTTCTGCATGCATCGAAAAGGAGATGTGACCTCGTGCCAAGGGGCATTACCTAATAAAAAGAAACAGGCACATGAGCCATGCCCAAATTTTTATTCTGCTGGGGGAATGCCCAGTGCTCTGGGAGCTGCTGGTGTGCCCCCAGTTCCTCTTTGCACTGAATAGATGCCTCACACATGCACACAGCATATCTTCATTGCTGCTATGCTTAGGTAGAGAACGGGACTGGTAACTCCCCTCCCCACACACACACACCACCACCACTGGACACTGTGGCCTGCGGGTAGTATGGTGGGACAATGGGAGATATGCATTTGTTTTCCATCAAATGCAATCGAAATTTGTGAGTCTGCTGTTGGCAGAAATAAATGGGAATTTTGTTGAGCAAACCTGGAGGCATTGTCCTAATTTACAAGGACTGACCAGTTCTGAATAGGCTGGATTTTCATTTCTACCACTATAAACTTACATTTTGAATAAACGGTTGGCTACTCTAGGTGAACAAAAAGTTCTTGGTGAGCAGAAGGTATGCACAGGAAAGTTTTGTTACTTCTAATATTATATTTACATTGCTAATAAGATACACAATTTCCACACCTGTTCTCCAGGGAAAGAGTAATTTGAAAAGATAGGAACACTACTTGATAATGCCACTTGCTACATCATAGGGATGGGGTAATGTGACATCATGACATTCTGTCATCAAATCCCTGCCCACTTAGGTTGTCATTTATAGTCATCCTCTTTGACATTATAATGCTCCTGGTCAGTTTCACTTGAGCAAAGAGTGCTTTATACTGGTAATCCCTGTTTGTCTTTGCTTGCTTTCCTGCATTGGTTGGCACATCTGTCTCTCTGGATGTCAAATGAGTTTCATCTTATCTGTTTACCATTTGGCTTTCTATTATAGTAAGATTGTGGTGCTTCGTCTCTCCTTTTCAGAGTTGCTGGTAGCCAATTTGCCCCATCTGTTTTGCATCTACAGTATGTTCTTGTCCTCCATCAAGTGCTGACAATTGCCTGGCAGTTTTATTGAAATACTTTATTGGTATCTCCTGGTGATTTTCTCCTTCCTTACACATACAGACACACACGCAGACACAAACACATACATACTGTAGGGGGAATCTCTCTAGAAGTAACTGTGATATCATTAGTTGTTAGCTCTGGATATTATTCTGTTCCTTTTACTTTATATGTTCTTGACAGTGCTTACATATTTTTACACCATGCCTTTTACTTGTAGAACTAGAGTTTGTATAAACAGCCATTTTATTGCAAAGTCATGAAATGTGATATACTGTAGTGATGCATATTGCAATCGGAATGTAGTCAGGATGCCGGCGGACAAGATGGCGGGCGCTGATATCCCGACACCAGAATCCCGAACAAGACCAAGATCCCGACCGCCGGCATCCCAAAGGGAAGTATCCGGCTTACCTTCACTGTTAACCCGGGGATGGGGGGGATAGTTTTAGGGATCCCCGGAGGGAGATTAGTGGTAGGAACACCCCGGGAGGGTTAGGTTTAGGGTATGGATAAGGGGAGTTAGGGTTGGGCACCACCGGGGGGAGGTTAGGGTTAGGCACCCCAGGGGGGAAGGTTAGGGTTAGGTATCCCCCAGGGAGGTTAGGGTTAGGCACCACCAAGGGAGGGTTAGGGTTAGGGGGACGAGAGGGTACTTACCATCCGTAGTCAGATCTTCAACAATTGGGCTTCCTGCATCAGTATTTGAACTGGTGGCTATTCAGCTGCCGGGATATCATACCCAATCCATTGCAATCAACCCATCACATACCGTATACCATGTTTTTCCAGTATTGGAGCAACGGGGAGAGCAGGTGTGCAATATGAAGATAATCAGGTAAATAATTCCTTATTTATCTAGTAACTCTTGTTAAGTTAAGTCTTGTTGAAGAAGCAATATATTTAGTGTGATTAGTTGACAGATATGTAAATATGTAATATTAATAATATACAACAACAACCTGAGACAAATAAGTCAGACCCTCCAATATATCCCCTTCCACCAAGCACAAAATGCTCTGCTCCTGGACTTTCCATTTAATTTATGATTGCAGTCACCTGTTTTGAACTAGTTAATTGATGAGAAGGGTAAGATAGTGTAAATACAGGTGATTGCAATCATAAATTAGGTGGGAAGTCCAGAAGTAGAGCATTTTGTACTTGGTGGAAGGGGACCTGCTGGAGGGTTTAGTCTTCAAATAATATGATATGGACAGTGGCACATCTGGAAAAAAAAATGACAGGTGAAGGCACCATAATCAGTGAGGATGGGGGTGAAGATCGGTGGGGGCTAAGAGGTAGCAGGGACATAACCAAGTGTTTTAGTTTATGTGGCCTTGACATGAATTTAGGATGTACCTACTGGAAGGGGACAGGCTCTTGGCAACCTATTGTATTGTTGAGTGTTTCCCAGCTCTTTTGTAAAGAAAAATACTAAATTGTTACTGTCAGGATTCAGCCTGGAATCGGACGTTACTCACCACGGCACCAGCTTCCCCTGACTAGCCGCATGGTCAGAGTCAGGTGCGGTGGTGGGTGACATGCTGGGTATTATCCCTGGGACCCTGTTGACTTCCATGCAATCCTCCATAATGGAGTTCCAGTTGCAGCAGTCATGGGTGCAGCCATGTTGTCTTTCTCACCTGACCGGACCCTCCAACAATGGTAGCCCTGCTAGCTCTCAGCTGATACTCTCTGATACTCTCTTCCAATGGACAGCTACCTAAGGTTATGAAGCAGGACTCCAGGAAACAAGTCGCCTGAACAACTTTTCTTCTCCAGTAGCTGCTAGCTTCGGATCACTGTTCCAGGCTCCACGCTGTTGATTCCTCAGAGCGCTTTACCAGTCTCTGTGATATTCTCCAGTGATATTTAACATCAGTCACTATCAATACTCTCCTGTGATATTCAACATCAGTCACTGCCGATATTCAGTGATATTGAGCATTGGTCACTATCGATATTCTTCAGTTATATTCAACATCAGTCACTACCAATGTTCTCCTTTGATATTCAATATCAGTCACTACCAATATTCTTCAGGAATATTCAACATTGGTCACTACCGATACTCTTTAGTGATATTCAATATCAGTGTCAGGTTGCGGCCTAGGATCGGCCATTACTCACCTCAGCACTGGCTTCTCCTAATCTCCCGAGTGTTTAGATGCCAGGAGCGGTGGCGGGTGACACACTGAGAATTATACCTGGGATCTGCTAGGACATGCATGTGCTCACTCAGTGTTGTGGTTTCTGCGGTTACCATATCCTGATTAGCCCTTTACCCAATGGTAGCATTGCTTGCTGTCAGCTGACACTATCCTCTTCTGGACTGCTACCTTAAGGTATTTAACCCGATTCTGGACAATAGGAAGTTACCTGTACAACATCACTATTCCAGTGAAGACTTGCTGTTGCAGCGTTCCAGGTCCCAAGCTCTGTTGCTTCTATTGACTTGTTCCTAGAGTTTATCCACAGTGTGTGTACTTAGTAAGTTATCCGAATACTATCTTATCATACCATTCCCCTGTGCCAGTTCTGTGTCTGAAGCCACTGTGTGTGCACAGGAGCCTGCAGGTAATATTACCTATTCGAAAGAACATTTCACGTCAAAGTATAGGCCAATTAGCCTTGCAAACAATAGTGACTATATAGGAGAGTTTCTAATATTGGGCCATACCCAGGGAATACCCACCACTTACTGCATATCCCATTATTGACTATATACTTTGTAAGGTTGTTATTTTAATTGTTTTTCTGGATGTCAATTGTTGACACTAATAATGTGATTTTCATATAAATAAATGTTTATGTATTTTTTATCTTGACGATTGATGTTGAGTATATTAATTGCTACCTCCAGCCTCTGCAACTGTTTTTTATTTCATTGCACTTTATATTCATGAGGTTGACTACCTCATTCAGCCACAACTGAGACTGGAGAGATATTTTAAACTCTTTGAGCACTAGGTTTTTTTTCCTGTCTTTTAGATTTTAGTAAACAAAGGAAGAAAAAAATTGTCAAAATTAACCAGCATTAGACACTTTTTTGTGATTATATGTTTGAGTCCCATGTTTATTATGCATTTATTCAAATGTACTGTGACAAACCTGCACAATACACAAAAGGGACAATTTCATTACTGGTGATGGCTGTAAAGTCCCAGAGAAACATTCAGAATGCTAGCACTTCACAGCCTTCATCATGCATTTTGCCTTGAACCCCCTAGAGATGTACCGGAAACTGATGGGGTGTTATTTGTGCAGCCACACATGGCTAAGAATTGAACTGCCCCCAAAATGTTTTTTCTACATAGCATGGACATGGAAATAAGTAAAGCACAAAATACAACTAATTATTTGTGGTTAGAGGAGATAAAAATTACAGCAATTAGGGAAAGCAGGCATAAAAAAAACGTTAATTTCTCCAGTCAGTACCTTAAATGCAAAAATAAAAAAACACATACAAACGTTATTTATTGTAGCAATAATATAATAACATGAAACAGAATATGTGCACTAAACAGTTTTTAGGAATTGAGATGTAAAAAGTTTAAAATATTTTATATGTAGGTGGAGATGAGCAATTTATTAGTGTACATGTGTTGTACTCAACTTTTAATGACGCGTACTTTTTATAGTTTTTCTTTGCAACATTTTCCACCTTTTTATTTTTATTTATTATATCACCAACTTTCTCCATTTGCGAAACCCTCAGTGTCAGTCTAATGTATGGGGTTACTATCTTTGTATTATCAGATTCCTGGGCAAAGGGTAGGGCCAAGAGGCAAGGTCAAAACCATAGTAATGTTATAACCATTTATATGTCATATTTCTTCTTATCATTCTACTAAAGACTGAAAATTTAATTGATGGCATGTTTGCCCCTTACATGCTGTCTGACTGCTCTATATGCCCCTTTATAAGCCAACAGACTCCTCTTCCATATGTCCCCTTTAATTGCTCCACATGCCCCTTATTTGCTATGAAACTCATTCTCCCCACATTTCTTTTTGTATGCCATCACTCCTAGAACATAAACAAAAATCTAGTTGCTTGGATAGTAACGATACTGGATCAGAACCTCTATACACAGGTTCCTATACCTTCTAATGTCCTGCCTATACCTTCTAATGTCCTGCCTATACCTTCTAAGGATGACGCTAATTTGCGTACACAGTCACACCATAAATAAAGACTTAGACGTGGAATCTGTGGTTCCAAAGCACAAGTGATATTCAGGTAAAAGTTCAGACAGTTACACGCAATTGATCAAGACACAATTTAGGCACAAAAGGAAATTATACAGACCCAAGTACAGTATACTATGCAGGCGCTTCCGGACCCAGA
This sequence comes from Taudactylus pleione, assembly GCA_031769625.1. Classification (NCBI taxonomy): domain Eukaryota; kingdom Metazoa; phylum Chordata; class Amphibia; order Anura; family Myobatrachidae; genus Taudactylus; species Taudactylus pleione. The sequence continues at coordinate 4,290,374 of JAUIMM010000126.1, read as the reverse complement.
GATAGGCTTCAGCAAGAGACCCCTCGTCATTCAGCATTCAGCACGAAGACCCAGAATCAGCGTTCGTGCACTCATATTTATACCCCCCAGAATAAACAGGACAAAAGGGAAGTCTGTTGCTGATATCATTGGTTCTCAGGGGTGAAGCATCTGTTACAGCACATTTAACAGGCTGGTTCAAACAGACTCTCCCTGCCTCTAACAGCTGGGGGTCTTCCTCTTCACGCCTCCATCAGCATCCTAACAGTTGTTTCTAAAATATACATTTTGTTGCTTGTAGGCTCTGCGATCCATAACTCGGGAATGCATGATGAGATCTCCCCACCGATAACACCGGAATACTGTGAAAAGAGTACGCATCAGTACAACTCCAAACACAACTGGTTTAGCATGTATAATACCTTAGTTATCATATATCTTTATTTCTTAGCATTTAAACTAACTGAACCTACTTAAATCATACACTTTAAAGCTTATTGAACCTTATGTGTGAATATGTAATGTGTGAGTATTCGGGGTTTGATATAAGGAAGCTAGTTAACTTGGGGCAGATGCGTGCGCATAAAGCTAATAAAACAGCGGTTTCATACAAAGTCCTATGCATTCGCTAATATGCGACTAGTTAACAGCGCTATTGTATGTATTAATTTGTGTATGGGAAATGATGAAAAATGCATGGTGCTATTAGTATTATCGCCACATGTACTAAAATGTGAGTTTACCTAAAATGGCGCTTAGGTGGCCATTTGCAAAATGGCGTCTTGCGATCTAATTTTCAAGATGGTGTCTTGCGGCCATTCGCAAGATGGCGTTGCTGCGATTAAATTTTAAACTGAACTTGTCTCAGCCAATTATTCAGCTTCAACAATAGAAAGCAGCAAACCAAAGAATACAAACTTTGCAGCATGCAATTGTCAGGGTGCTAGAATTGGGTGAATATGTAGAAAAGGGCCCTAGACTGCACACCCTGCATATATAATGGGAGATGCTACCTGTGGAGACTATTGTTGCAAACACAAAAAGAAGTACAAGTGCACAACTCCAACATTACTAATTATATATAATATAATACATTTTGCAACAGAATTTTGCAATAAATAAATAAATAGAGGTTTTGGCAGTGATGCCCTGGGGTGGCACAACTGGGCCTGTTTGGAGGTGTCCTGCACTCTGAATTTCAATCCCAGTATGGTAGGGACCTGCCCTCAGAGGTTACCTGGACGCTGTGGGTAGGCCCTTAACCATGGCCATGATTATGCCCAAACCTCTATTTATTTAATGTAAAATGCATTGCTGCTGCCCACAAGGGCGGCGAGAGGGGGGGGGAGTGGGTACAAATTACCCAGACCCGGGCTTACTGGAGGGGCCCAGTGGGGGCCCGGGTCAGGCGCCACGCTCCCTCCCTCATACAAGAAAGCAGCCCAGCATATGCTGCTGTGTGCTGGGCTGCACTGGGAGACTGCTCGCAGCTGCTAAGTAGCAGCCACAGCAGTCTTCTATGCCTGTGGGGGGAGCGATCACACTGATCATGCCCCCCCACTGGCTATGCGCCGGGCCGAGGGGCTCACAGCGCCGCCTCCCTAGCACACTGACATTTTTTTTTCTTTCTTTTTATCAAAGGGGACGTGGCCACACATCCAGTGATTAGGCCATAAACCCCAAAGCCCCCCCACCCTCCCCCCCGCGGGCCCGGCATGACTCTCTGTGCTCCTGGCTTACCACTCCCTGCTCTCAATCAGGACACTGTAAATGGTGTCACAGCAGCATCGCAGCACATGAACACTGTGACCCAGGTGCATGTGCAGTCCACCCACCATAGGACTTGTATGCAAACCCAATGGTCTGAATCAGGCTCTAAGTCTTCTGTGTCAGGATGAGACTCTAAGACTTCTGTGTCAGGATGAGACTCTAAGTCTTCTGTGTCAGGATGAGACTCTAAGTCTTCTGTGTCAGGATGAGACTCTAAGTCTTCTGTGTCAGGATGAGACTCTAAGCCTTCTGTGTCAGGATGAGACTATCAACATTGAATGTGACAATAAAGGTGCAGTTGACTTGTCCTGTAGCACAAAGCACCATGGACATCTAAGCACATTGCTATTAGACACCAATACATCCATGAGTTAGGTGAGAAAAAGTCTGTTAGTGTAACCTTTGTGGCAAGATAATGCTGCTGATATGCTAACAAAGGGACTCACGTCACAACTACTAAATGTGTCTCAAGAATATGCGGACTGGTTCTTTAACCTGGCATGAATAGTACATATTCTATTTACACAAGAAAAAAACACTATGCAGTGCTTAGCCAGTAAGTGCTCAATCACAGATCAAGACAGTGTCCGTGCGTCAGTATGTCACATAAATAATGTTTCTAAACCTCAAATAACTTAATGTACTAAAATTAGTCCTATTAAAACCAACATATGAGTCAATATTAAGCTTAAGCAAGTATTATTTATTATAAGAAATTGATAATTGCAATTTATTTAAAGATAAATATGTCGTATGGTATGTACTCTCATCATACAGCTGTGTTAGACCATAAAAAGGGTATACAGAGGGTCACATTAAGGTAGGATGTGGGAAGGTGAGCTTACAGGTCAGGGGAAGAGGAAAAAAGGGGAAAAAAAAGAAAAAAAGGAAAAAAATCCCAAAATCAAGAAAGGAGATGTATAACATTTTAAATAAAAAGCCCTTAGTTAAAAAAGTGCTGAATAAGATATAGCATCCAAGTTAAGAGCAATTTGTAATTCTGCAATGTCCAGTTCATATGTGCAAAAATAACAAGGAATAGGGTAGCAGGTAATCAGTATGGATGCTTGTAGGAAAAAGTTTGTGCTGAAAAATCAGTGGCTCTGCAGTAGCCATGGTCCATACAGGGCCAGCTATCATTGCTGTCCTGAGAAGCGCTTGGCAGACCCCTAGAGCAGCAACAAGGTCCAGTCAAGTGGGTGCAGGTTCCTGGCAATTGCTGAGATATAGACAACATTGTATCTACATATTAATTCATATTTTTGCACACATTTAGCTTAGTGCTGTACAGAGTATCCCTCAGGTTGATTTTTCTCAGGTCTTTCTCTTCATAATACTCCTGCAATGCTATCCACATTTTATTGAATATACAGTATATGCTGTTATACAACTAGTCCTATTCTTTCCAAGGCTCTATCCACATCACTTGGATTGGGATTATCACCGGAATTACTAGTAAATTTCCATAACTTCCTGCTTTAACTGCATAGCAAACTCCCATGTACAGTATAATTCTCTGAAACCACTAATTTGCCAAAATCCATTCTTCTACATTTTTAGCCTTCTCTGGGTTTTTTAGGACTTTTCTGTATTCAATTACAGTAGATTATTTGATTATGTGTAGATGTAGCCATGTTCTTGGTATCATTAATCTGCAGATGCTGATTGCTACAGAGCCTTGTGGCTGGAGCCTTTAACCTACTGGGATATGTTCAATTTCCCGGCACATGGGATTCCGGCAGTCAGAATGCCAGCGTCGGAATCCCAGCTGAGGCATCCAATCATCCAGAATACCATAGCTAAGTAGCGGAGTTAAGGGGAGGGTTAGGCACTAGGGGGAGGGTTAGGTTTAGGGTGTGGGGAGGGGAGGTTAGGATTGGATTAGGGTTTAGGGAGGGAGAGGTTAGGATTAGGCACTAGGGGAAGGTTAGGTTTAGGCACCAGGAAGGGAGGATTATGCTTAGGGTAGGGAGGGGGGGAGTGTTAGGATACCGACTGACAAGTGTCGGTATGCTAACCCTGTTGGGATGCCGGTGTCAGAATTTTGACCGCCGGGATCCCGAATGCTGGCAACTCATACCAATCCCAACCTATTGGCAGAACCTATAGGTGGTATAGGAGACAGCAGTGTGTGATGGAGGTTAGTCCACTTGGTAGATCACTTATTTAGGTCTTAGGTTATTAACCAGGCAAAACATGTTTACAGGGTGACACAGGGTTAATGCAGCAAGTATACAATTCAGTATATGGTATGTGCACTAATTCCAGCCAGGAACGTATAGAGGAGTGCTGGTGGTGTGCAACAGATAGGAGCACATACCTCTGTCTATACATAAAATGGTGGCAGTGGAATTTTCACACTGGTTTTGTAAGTGCAGTGGTACAGTGGTGGTGTGCAGTGGAACTGACAGTAGTCTGTAGCCTGCATTATGCTGTTTCAATACTAGGTATAGTCTGGAGACTCTCAGGGACAGATCCTTCCAGCACGGAGCTGAAGACACGTGACCATGCCGCGCATGCGCAGTAGTACACAAGGGATAGAGGTCACACCTCTGGCAGTCTATTGATCCTAGTGCCTGGATGGATATACAGAACTGGGTGCTTTTTCCCAACAAGTTAAATACAATTTACATCTAAAATGCAGAAGCAAATTGTATCCCTAAAAGAATATACATTTTGTGCAATATCCAGAACTGCAGGTAACTTAAGAACAATGCACAGTATGTCAAATATATGCTTTGGATAGCATATACTAAAAGCATAACATACAGTATGCTTTAGTTTTATCAAATGCTAGTGGGGAATCACTCCTACGTATTACTGTGAATATTTTACATGGTCTGACCTCAGTCTGTGGGAAATCCCTACTCTATAAATAGAAGTCTTCATTGCACTGAATTACTAACAGGGACAGAAGAAGAGACCCCCTCCCCTAGGTCCCAGTAATTAGGTGCACAATAAATTGGTGAATGAGGGTTGTATAGGGGGGGTGGTTTTATTTCTAATAAAATTATTTCTAATAAAATCACCTGCAGCCATGTATATTCTGCCAGCATACCTAATTGCTTTAAGGCAGTCAAATCATGCAACAATCCATAGTGCAATATGGAAACATTTTATAAAAGGTCTTTAAAAATTAACCTACACCCACCACACCAGGGGAGTGGTAACAACCCTACTGCTTTCATCATGGGTCATGCATGCGCATATCCTTTCAAACTAATGTGACAAATCAGTACAGGAACGGTAACTGCTCTAGGACACTACTGTAGAATGTGGCAATAGGTGAATTTATTGAAGCTATAGAGAATCAGTCTTAATGTTGCATTTAATTTAATAGACACCTAAAATTGTGTATAAAATAAATAAGTCGGATCTGTTTGTTGCCTGTAGCTCTTCACTCGCCAGGGCCAGATTAAAGTTTTTGGGATCCCCAGGGCAAATAACCTGTGGGGGTCCTTACCTATAAAATTCTAAAATTATATATTGGCAATGTTATTAAAAAATTTAATGTGTAAATACTCCCAGTATTACCAATATAATCTATAAAAGCAAGTATTTGTTCCATAATTAATGAATAGACTCCAATATTGTACTAGATTTCATTGAACCTATTCATTAATTTTTTTACTTGTTATGTGATGAAATAAATTAAGATATTATATCATTACATTTTCCTCCCTATCCAGACATTATTATGGAAACACTGAAATAGTTGGTAAATTCACTTACCGTCACTCCCCGACACCGAACCTTACCCCCAAAATAGCCTTCACTCAGAATCCCTCTCTGGCAACATACCTCACCCACTGTAATTCCCCTCACCATCAGTCCCTGACCCCTTACCACATCCATTGTAATTCAACTCACTTACCACTGTCCCCTGGTCTGATACCTCACCCATTGCAAAGAAACTTTTGCCAAAGAAACCCAGTGATTCTTTACACCTACAGGGAGTATCACTGGTGATAGCATGCTGGTAGGTCTTCAAAGATAGTGGAAAGGCCTATCTCCAGCGAACACACCCGGTTTCACTGGAGAAAGGGCTTTTACCTACTTAATAGATTGCACACTAATCTGGATTGTAGTACACATATTGTTGCAAGAAGTTTTGAGTTGCTACACTGTACTTACATTCAAGAAAGATATTCACTAGTCCCTAGAATATCAAAATCTTTCCAGTTTTCTTTTTTAAATCAACTAATTATATATTTGGATTAGTATGCTACTGAATCATGCCTAAAACAAAACAGAACATCATTTTTAAATACCAATAACCATCATCTTGATGTAACTAGTCTGCTCTTCTATTTTTAACAGACAGCATTTGTCTCTTATTTTGATTATGGAAAATTGCAAATAACCTAAATGATGCCAGACGGCTATTTGTTTTGTGAAGCAGCCCATCAGTAGGGAATCCAAGTGTAACAGATTATTCCATCAACTCGGAATGATGAGAGTTGAAATAAGAGCAACATGGTGACTGATGGCAACACAGATAACTTAAAAATAGACCATTTTCTACACTTATGACAAAAGTAAATGGAAACCATTGATAATATAACAAAATGACTTAATGAGACACTCAGTTTTATTTTAGATAATTTGCAGCAAGCTTCACAAAAAATTAAAAGTGATTATTTACGACTTACTTTAGGTATTACTATTTTAAAATAACCTATGACTTTTCCATGTGTAATGTTCCAATAACACTACTAAAGGCAGGCAGTAGGCAGTGAAATAAAGTTAGGCATCTTAAAATGGAAAAGAGACAAGGCAAATAGTGATATTTAGATGCATAAAGAGATTTTATAGTCTTCCTAAGGCAAGTCCAGTGAGTCTGTAATTGATTTAGGTTAAGGAATGAGCAAAGCTCTCACAGTCCAGGTTTCAAAAGAACAGTCACCACATTATAAGAATAGTTAGTTAGTTAGTTAGTTAGTTAGTTAGGCAGTTAGTTAGTTTGTTTGTTGGTAAACCTTAGAGTGAAAATTTAATTTCATGGGGTTTTTTTGTGGAATAAACTATTTAAAAATATTTGAGAAGAGATTATTATTTTTTGGTGAGTTATTTTTTAACAAACCCCTTGCACACAAATCTCTAGTAATTCAATTTCAAAGTTGATTTGGGATCCAAATTCTTCTGTTTCTTATGTAACACTGCAAAAGCATCGGATTGTGTGACGTTCAACAGAGACAGATCAAGGCAGTGAGACTAGTGCTGCTGACACAAAGCTGTGCAGGCCAGCTTTCTGCTCCTGGTTATTGTGGATTGGCTGGAGAGTATTGTGTCTGTGTATCTCTGTCTTTGATTGGGTTGGTTCTCATTGCTTGGGGTTATTTGATTGAAAAAAGGGAACGACTTTATCCATTTCCAGTGCACAGTAGTGGTAAACTGATCAGAATGTAATCTCAAGCTAAGCACAAAGGTGCACACTAAGAAAAGTACCAGAGATAGAGAGACTGTAAGTACAAGTATATTAATTCAGATGAATTTCAGTTAAGAAAATCAAGATCCAACAACACAGGAGACCTCCAATGTGAGAGACTAAGGGAGAGTAATTTAACAGCTACTGCATCTAGAATACATCTGTTATCCTTTTATCAAAACTGGGACATTTGCTTGTTGGGTCCAGTGGTGGGAGAGGCTGAGGTACAGCTGTGGTTGACCCACACAGGCTAAGTGACAGTGGGTACAAGGGAGACACTTGTACCAGGCACCAATATTTTGAGGGGCCCCTGCCCTCAGGAACCTCAGGAGTGCAGTGCATGTGTCCCCCTTGTCTGTTCTGCAGTATTCAGAAGGGCACAGGTAGGAAGAGGGAACCCAGCAGCCAGCGCAATCAAGTTTTTTTTTCTGATGTGGCGAGCATGACATCATGACATCACGCCACTGGATCGAAGAGTCGTTGTCAAAGATGAGCAGCAGACAGCAAAAAGGAAAGTATAAGCTGGACTAGAGAGACATGTGGGCAGTCGCTGGAGATTAAGCAACACAGGGGAGGATGGAGCTGAAGACACAGGGCTGGGGAGACACAGGGGGATGGGACTGAATGACATTTAGAGAATGATTCTGAAAGACACAGATGGATGAGGTTGAGAGACATAGGGTGGAGGATGAGATACATGCGGGTGATGCTGAGAGACACAAGGGGGTTGTGGCTGAGAGACACAGGGGGGAAGATAAGGCTGAGAGACACAGGGGAGATGAGGGTAAGAGACACAAGGGAGATTTTCCTGAAGGATGCAGATGGAGAGACACAGGAGGGATGAGGCTAGATAGACATAGAGGGATGAGACTTCAGACACAGGTATGGTGCTGGAGAGACATGTCAGGGGTGGTGCCGAAGTGGCATGGACAAGGACTAGGCTGGAGAGACAAAGGCAGGAATTAGACTGGAGAGATGGGGGATGAGGTTTTAGAGACATGAGGGGATGAACCAAAGGCTATCTGGCATGTGCCTTCTGGAAAGGAATAGGAAGCCCCAAAAGTGGCATGGAAAAGGATTAGGTTGGAGTGACAAAGGCAGGAATTAGACTGGAGAGATGGGGGATGAGGATTTAGAGACATGTGGGATGAGCCAAAGGCCATCTGGCATGTACCTTCAGGAAAGGAATAGGGAGCCCTAAAATTATAAGTCTGGTGGGTCCCAGGATTTATGTTGCTGGCCCTGGACCCAAAGGTAATGCAGAGCAAGGGTTAAGCAGAACAAACTACTAGCATTAACCCTAGAAAATATGTGATTATAATTATGAATTATTCAAGATCTCTACATCAGGACTTATTGGACTTAAGGGCCTGTTTATGAAAGTGAGATAAACCCGTTCACTTGGAAAAATGAGTATTTTTGCCAGAGTTAGGGCTTTTACTTATCGGTTAAAGGGTTCCAACAGTTGTTGCCTGCAATAGATCCTGCCAGAGAAACTAATCTCTGGCAAAAACTTCTTCATGTACAGTATGCGCCACCGCAATCCCTTTATCCTCTTACTTCATGATAGCGATATCAGGGGTAGGCCATAGAAAATTGATTTGCTTATTTAAATAAAGCATTTTTCGAAAAAAAAATGCAGACAGTATAACTTTTTCTATTTTTAACATTATTTTTAATGAATGTGGAACCTACAAATGCATGCAAGACTGACTGGCAAAATGCTAAGATTATCGTCAACGATATTTATAAGGGTAAGCATATGGCTTGGCACATCATGGTGTGGAAGATTGCATGTTTGGTAGCATTGTGATTTGAAAACTGTGTGAATATTAAAAGGCAAAATCCACATAGTTTACATACTGTAGAAGCAGGATGATCCACTGCTGCCAATGCCTCATGGCTAACTATGGTAACCAATGCAATTGGTTGAGAGTGTTTTTTCCCCTTTAACTTCCTTGTTTATTAAATGAAAGGATGTTTAAATGTGTGTTTTATTCAAATCACAATTTTAAAATGTGCTTGTTTTTGTGGATTTCAAAGTAAAAGTTGCATATCAAGCTTAAATTTCTTTTTAACAGCAAATTGAAATGCCAATTTTCTGAAGTACAAGCTGCAGGTTTTCAAAGCCTGTGTGTTTTTAAAATGACAAAAAATATTGAATGCAATGGTTTTTAATTAAATATTATTGCCATTTTAACTCCTAAAGGCAAAAACATTGAAAAATGGTAGCTTTGTAAAACCCGCTATTGAATGAATATATCCCCCTGGGATCAATACAAACAGTTCAACTTATGAAGCCATAGTTTATTATTTATTTATTATTACCAGTTATTTATATAGCGCACACATATTCAGCAGCACTTTACAGAGAATATTTTGTCCATTCATATCAGTCCTTGCCCCAGTGGAGCTTACAATCTAAATTCCCTACCACATGCACATACACTTACATACCAGGGTTAATATTTTTGTTGGGACCCAGTTAACCTACCAGTGTATTTTTGGACTGTGGGAGGAAACCAGAGCACCCGGAGGAAACCCACATAAGCACAGGGAGAAAATACAAACTCCACACAGTTAGGGCTAGAGGGAATCAAACCCATGACCTTGGTGCTGTGAGGCAGTAATGCTTAGTATGCTCAGAAACCTGCCCAAAAACATCAACATTTTACCAATGTTGTTTTCTTTGGGGAGAATGTTGATCTGTATAATATGTTTACAATGGTGATTTACAGGTGAGTGCCTCAAAAATGCATTTAAATACAAATCTTATGGCAAGTTCAACTTCAAATCTAGCAAGCAGATGTCTTCATTAATAAGTACACGTGCATCAGGCCTATGGGACTCAAAAAGATATACCTCCTAAAAATTATATCTTAAAGACACATGTTAGACACAATTGAATATATTGTAAATAGTTAATTTACAAGTAAACAGCTTTTGGCATCATGATGCACCTTTTGTAAACCTGTGATCTACAAACAACTACATTCGGTTTACAGTAAAATTCACGCAACTTGCATCTTTTAAGGCCAATACAAAAGGTATATGATTTTATGCAAACCGCTGCTTAATAGATACTGTTGTTTGTTTTTGAAAATTGTATACTATTGATGACACTTTAATACAGTGTTTCCCAAACACATTCCTCAGGAAGCACTAACAGTGCATGGTTTCCATTTTTCTTAGCTGGTGCACAGGTGTATTCATTCCTGGCTGACACATTTTAAAAGATCTACAGGTGGAGCTGAGTATTTCACTTGTAATTCTGTGAGGAGACCTGAAACACATACACTGTTAGTGCTCCCTGAGGAATGAGTTTGGGAAACGCTGTTTTAATACATCCCTCTGTTCTTTAAAAAAAAACTCTCTAAGAAAACCCAAACAAATTTTTAAAGGGGGCGATTTAATTCATCGGGAGTTGAATAGCATCGGGAGGGAGCTCCAAGCGCTGTTCAATTCATCGCAATGTTTACTCCAACGGCAAGCTGTTAAGTCGGAGAATGACGGTTCCCACAACTTAACCTGGGTGTTTAGCCGTGAGAATCAGCATTCTCCAACTAAAGTGCCATCTGCAAGGCTGTTAGCGCCAAGCGCCAAGTCGGAAAACATGCCTCACAGGCGGCACTGTAGTCAGATATCTCTTCACACCCTCAGGTGACTTAGCAAGATAACTCCTCACACCCCGTGCTGAATTGAATATATCTGGGAGCTCACTCTTGGCGCTCTTCAATTCACGCTGAATTGAATCGCCCCCATTGTTTATTAAAAATATGGGGCCTGATTCAGAAATGTATGTTAATCCGATGATGTTGAGAGGTCTGCGCCTGCACAGGACACGTTCTGCGCATGCGCAGAATGGGTCCTGCAATCCCGCTCACACACATGATTGACATGCTGCGGCGTTTGGGGGGTGGAGCGGGGGTGTGCCTGGTCATCATTCCCAGAAACAGGGGCAAGGGGCCCCCATTTTCTGGGCGGGGTGAGGCCAGGGTCTGTGACGGTGTATGTGGATTCAGCCATCGTGACCATCAGTCACGATGGTTGCGATGGTGGTCCCAACCTGCAATGTTGGTCGAAGTGCTGGGATCGCAAATGCAGCATGGAAGTGTCTGACACCTCCTTCTGCATTTGTATCAGAGATGGAAGGACTTGTACAGCAGCTTTTGTGCAGCTCCTCAAATCCGTTAATCTCTGAATCAGGCCTACGGTTTGTTGTGCATGTCAAAAACAAAATTTCTATTTACTCTTGCATACAAAGTTTGGCTTATTATTTTTAGTTACTTAATCTATGGAAAGTCCCCAGTTCTGGAAAGATAATTACTAGTTCTCCTCTAATCAGACCACATTCCAATATTATCATCTCTAGTCTGATACGCCATACATTACAGCAAATAAGTCAGCCTAATTTACCCTTTTTCCTTATTACAAAGTCTCTTATTTTTGCAACACTAGTAAAAGAGCCCTTGTGTTAGTTGAACAAATAGTTAAACATCTGGTATTCATCTTATTGCCAGATTTTTGACTCCATTTAGGCATGTGCAAACAATTGGTTTAATAAAAAGATGTACTTAAGGAAAGCTATGAGATTAAGTTGATATTCCTGCTACCACCAATGTGTGTACTGAATTAAGTTGTAGTGAGATTTACCAAAAAATTAATGACTGAACAGACCCAGTTACAAGTTACTGTACATATATTAATACAAAATATATATTATTGACTAAAGGGGAATCGATTGAGGTAATTGGGCCTGACTCAGAGATGGTTTACGTACATTTCCGATGGAGGGTGGACAGTGCACGAGCAGGACCCATTCTGCACACGTTGAGAATTGGTCATGATTGATAGAATGTGCCCTTTGGGGGTGGGGAGGGGGCAATGCTATGCAGCATTCCCAAAACCAGATGAATGTCATCCGCATTTTCTGGGATTGCCAAAGCCAGTGCCTGTATCTTCTGATGCAGATTTACTGGCCAATGCACCACAGATGAGGTGTTACATTTCAGTAGTTTTAGGCTTATTCAGATGGTCAATGCTGCAAACATTGCGACCGATGGTCCGATCCAGTGTCTTCGGATGCAAGCATCGTATTTCAGACGTCTCCTGCAGCATTAGTGATAAACACACAGCAGCTGAGTCCAAAGACGCATCTACTGTGTGCATAGTGTACATCTTTAAATCATACCCATTGTATTAAATTCTATATTGTACTATGTTTTCATTTCTAAGGCATATAAGCTTAACGTAATGCGTGTTAACACATGATCTTTTAATAAGTATTCTATTAAAGAAAAATGTCTTTCCAAATGGAAAGAACACCCCAGACACATGAATACACAAATAGATACTTACTTTATAGCCTTCATTTAAAGTGAAGAGTTATCTATAGGCTAACGTGGGTTTACCTTCCGAGGAAAACATATAATACTTGAATAGCTCTGGGTGTTAAATGTGTAAACAGCGTGACACAACCTGTACAATATACTGTACACAGTACACTTTGCTATGTATAAATAAAATACTTAATATACTTAAGCTTCATAAAGTGAATAGCAATGTTTTGAGTTTGCAGAAACCTTCATAATAGTTCTATATATGACACCATGTACAAAATACTTTAATTCTGTCCAAAAGTGTATATGAGTAATCAGGATTTTGTTCTTAAGAAAATGAGGCATGTAGGCCTGCTGTAGATTTGTGTGTGTGTGTGTTCTGCCAAACCACCCATTCCTTAGGTTGAGAGCTAACCAAGACTCATTAACATACTCCACTGCTTTGTCATCCACTTCTAGGCCATTTATTCCATTGCATGACTTGTATGAAAGTTATGAAGCCACCATCATTGCTCTTCAAACACTAATGAATTGTATTTTTGCCTTTTAAAATCTTCATATGATTATTGTGGAGGTCACAAGTAATGTTGACATAGGCATAATTGCTTTACAAGAGTAGCAACTTTCCTGATTGTGGAAACTGTGTTTTGCAAAACATAGTAATAACCAATTAGACTGAATTTGGGTTTAAGTGTTGTGCTGTCTTGTTTCTACAGAGTACTTAAAGCAAATAGTATATTTTCTCTGGTACACAAATATGACCATAAGAAACCATTATGCAAACAGATAAGGCAGAACAGGAATATCCAGTTTAATTTGTTGAAAAAGCATATGAGCTTGTGTAAGGTCAGAGTGTCTATAATGTATCATAATACAGGGTACCAAAAGAAAAGCAGGAGATATTTAGCAGGGGCGTAACTACACATTGGCCAGGATGGCAATCGCCAGGGGCGCCGGCCGAGGGGGGGCGCCGGCCGAGGGGGGGCGCCACCCAGCGGTGCCATCCTTGGCCAGGTGGTAGATACGCGCTAGGTCTTCTCTTAAAAAAACCCCCTTCATCTCCCGACACCGGTAGGCGTGCATTTCGGGAAGCTGCACAAGCCCGGGGAGGGCAGGCAGCAGCAGCCTCATCCACGCAGCTTCCTGTAGTGCCCGGCTACGCACCTGCCAGCGCCGTGAGATGAGGGTTTTTTTTGTCTGGAGAGAAGACCATGCACGCTTGTGACCAGTGCTAAAGAGAGGACAGAGGAGCCGCGGCCTGCAAGACCACTGCAACAACAAGGTAAGTGGGGATTGGGGGCACGGCATGGGACCTGCCGGGGCTGGCTGGAGAGTGGGGACTTTAGAATGGGGGCTGGCTGGGGAGTGAGGACTTTAGAATGGGGGCTGGCTGGGGAGTGGGGACTTAGAAGGGGGACTGGCTAGGGAGTGGGGTCACAGAAGGTGACCTGCTAGGGCTGGCTGGGGAGTGGTATCTTAGAAGGGTGGCAGACTGTTCTTTTTCCATGTGGAAGTTAAAGTGTGTTTTTTTTTTACTATTAAAATAGTAAAAGCTGTGTGAGGGGACGCTGCTGTGAGGGGGGGAGGGGGGGCACCAGTCGATTATTTTGCAAGGGGCGCTCTGACCCTTAGATACACCCCTGATATTTAGCATACTGTATAATCATTTAGTTTAAGTGCCCTTACATATTGCTACAGTAATTGAGCAATTTAATTGGTAATAGGTCCTGTAACAACTTTACTTTATTTGGATGTTCTGATTTTAATTTACCAATAGCTACAATTTAAGAATTAACTTTTATCAGACTAGTTAGAGCTTACCATTGTAATTAATAGGAAAACCCCCAGTGATATGACACTTAAAGTAAAAGAAACCACACCAAACAGTTGCATTTAATGAGCAGAATGGGTATGCAATCGGGAAGTCGGCTGACGTAAGCCCGACAGCCGGCTTCCCGACTGCTTTATCCCGGCAATGGTTAAATGAAAGGTGTCTAATTCTAGATGCCTGTCATTTTACCGATGCCGGGAGACCGGTGCCCGGCATCCCGATCGAAGTGATGCCGGGCGCCGCTGCAGACAGCTGCTGGGGGAAAGGGTTAGGTTTAGGGCTCCTGGGGGGGACTTAGTGTTTGGCACCCCCCCGGGAGGTTAGGGTTAGGCTAGAGGGAGGGGAGGTTAGAGTTAGGCACCCCCCCGGGGGACTTAGGTTTAGGCGGCGGGGAAGGGGGGGTTAGATTTAGCCACTTAGAGGAGGGATTAGGATTAGGCACTGGGGGGAAAGTTAGGGTTAGGCATCCCTAAGGAGGGTTAGGGGGGTTAGGTTAGGTTAGTTGATACTTACCTTTGGACAATCAGGATTTTCAGCCATGTCGGCCTGCCGCTGTCGGGATTTGGTAATTTGTATGTATTCCAGCAGAATGAGGGGTTCTGATGGCAAAAGCACAGAGACCTGACTCTTGAACATTTTCACCCACTATACTTGTGGAAAATGCAATGCAAACAGTACAATGGCAGTGCAAGAACACTGTAGGGATTGTACATACAGTCAGGGGTGCCGGTTCTAGATTTTGCTGAGCTTAGAGCTCCTTTGAGCTCTGAGCTCAGGGGTGTGGCCTTTGGCACCCTGAGCTCAGGGGCATGAAGAAAATTGTTTACCAGGTGGAAATAGGCCATTTGCCGGAGGCCAGAGGGGTGGGACAAGTGGGGAGCTGTTTGCCTAATTTTTACCTTTTGAAGGCAGGTGGTTCCCTCCTCCTTGCTCTTGCTACTGCTTGTTCTGGGTTTGTCTCCTTCTCATCTCGGACGCTCCCAGAATGCCATACGTGACGTCATCATGATCGGCACCTGCATTCTGGGAAACTGGAAATAGCACAGTTTGTAAATATAGCAGTGGCAGTGGGTGAGAGCGGACGGGTGCCGCCAAGCACTGCTTGCTTGCCCCTAGAAACACCACTGATTACAGTCACTGGCATATCTATAACAGGTGCAGGGTGTGCAGGGGGGGCCACACCACACACCTGCACCCATATTTAAGACTTACCTCTCTGGAGTTCAATATCAGCACTGCAGCAGCAGCAGCACAAATCACCAGAGATTTGCACATGCACAGCAGATACGTCTCTGGAAACATGGAGAGGGCAACATGTTACCAAAGGGATTACTGTACAGCAGAGAGAAGGGGGCCCGTATGGAGTCTGTACATGGGCCCTCTCCTCTCTTAAACCTCCCCTGCATACAGTAGTGTGCAGTTTGGGAAGATGAGGCCATGTGTGCACTAAATGAGATGCAGAACTCTATGCTGTGCCAGTCCATCATAACTAATGCCATCTGTGTGCACAATGAAGCTTATCTGACAGCATAATGTAAAGAGCAATGGTGTGTTCTAACCCACAGCAACCGAACATCAGGTTATATTAGAATTGTGTAGCCAAACTATTTATAGATAATATATGCATGTAACCTCCTGTTTTGCCTGCACAATTTAATTAAAATAAACTTAATGGTTTCTGTTTGAAGTAGATTAGAATTAATTAGCATTTACAACTTACTACCTTATTACTTATTGCTTTCATTTTGCATTGATCCTGTAAATTGTGGATTAGCATGCTAGTATTAATAATGTTAATTGCATATTTTTGTGGTGTACAGTTACATGAAACATTGGTGTCAGGGTGGCACAGAGGTTGGCGTTGGATTAGTATTAGTTTGTATGTTTTTTTTTAGTTTTCCTCAGGTTGCTAATGCTGGTAACCTAATTTGTTTCTGAATAAAAAGACAGTATAGTTTGTGCATACCTGTGTGTGCCACCATATACAGGCTTATAGCTAAGCTAAATAAGCCAATGTGAAACACAAAGGCCAGGAAGGCCTGTGCATTTGTTTTTCTAAACCTATTTCCAGCTGTACTTATTTTAAAGGGACATTTCTTCATCTCTTTATAACACCTTTAGAGGGAAGGTCCATGCATAGTTTGGGAATGCTACAACATGCTCTTGCTATTTATATTCCTTTATACATACATATGTAGAATAAAACACAGATAATGGGTACCTTGTGTAAATCTGTCATACTTGTAAGCTAAAGGATGGTAGAATGAGTGACACACATAGTCTATATGCCCTTTTTCCTCATTTCCAGATGTCTTTCTAATTCACTTTTTTATACTGTAAAGCAAATCAAGAAAAACTATAAAAGTGTTTCAGACACCATGGATTTGCTCTTAAGCCCTTAGATATATGTTAAATATGATGGGCAAATTTTCAGCTTTATTGCTAAATCATGTTGAGACAAAGAAAAGAACGATTTGGTGAGTTTATTTAGGAATTGTTCTTTAGTCTTATGAGTATTACATCAACCTCATGGTTTACTGATGAGATCAACAGATTGTTAAGAGCATTAGTAACAAAATGTGCATTTACTGTTGAAACATTGTGAGCTGTAATAAAGCCTGTTAATGAGTGATGTGTTTTCCGTTTGAAAAATAAATACAATTACCCCACACAATATATCAATATTAATTACATCAAATAATTGATGTATACCATGTGAGTATGGTCTCCTATGTGAACGGCTGTGCGTCTCTGTATGCGACATGCCTACGACACTCTCATAAGATGCAACATCTCCGTCTGTGTTTTTAGCTACCCTCCCTATCTGTCATTCTGCTACTGTGCATCTAAATTTATTCTGCAACGCTGTATGTACAAAATTGTAACTCATGTGCGGTGCAACTGAAAAGTATGCACAGATGAAAAAACATTGCCCATTTGATTGATTATCAGCATAGCATGGAACTCAGAATGAGGCCCATAATGTGATATGAACCCATAAGAGCAAACTCTTCACTTCCCCAATCACCTGCACCCTGTGGGTCTGATTCTGAGTCGCTCCCAATCCGCATGCAATTACGATGTTCACGTAGTTCAGCGATTATTTGCAACTGCACATGTGCAAAAAACCCTACTGCACATGTCTTACACAGAGTGTATGCACAAAGGTGCTGTATTGACAGTATCAGAAATATGTGGGAGAAGTGATTGGCATTCCTTGGCGGTGACTGGGAGTAGGCTGTTAGTGCATGCAAATTTGGACGGTTCAGTTATGGAAGTGCCGTGGGCATCAGTGCATCTGCATTCACAGATGGACAAATGCGGGCATAGGAGACCATGGACAGACAGAAAAACTGCACCTACCATAGGGCTGGTGCAAATTTTGACGGTGGCATATAAGGATGCACCAATCAGTACAACAGCGTGCACAAATGCTAAAAGTTGGCGCCTCAGTCCTTGCACTTCTTGCAGAATGGATGTACACAAGGGAAGGAGTTTGTAGGGCATTTGCATAAACTTGCAGACAGATTATGCCAATATACAGTATGCTGCTCCATGTGGCTACTTGTGCCTTAGACTGTATTTGGTTATCCTATTATATTTATACACTGATGTTCAGTTCTATTGTTAAGCCACGTATGGCGCTGCAGACAACTTGTAGTGACATATCAATAAAGAAAATAATAATAATAATAATAAAGCTGAAGTTTTGCTTTGTAGTAATTCTTGTTTGACTATCTTTTAACTAGTAAGGCATTCCCTATTTTGCTTTCATGAACACAGGTTAATGCTACAGATGTGTCCTTTCTTATTATTGTATGACACAAAATAGCCCCTCTCGCCATGCCAGGTTCTGAGCAACTAGGCTGCACAGAGCATCTTTCTTGCTCAAAGTTTGCATCTTATTCACATAATTTAAAGCAGCTGGGAGCAACAATACTACATTGCTAGCTTATACTGATCCATGTGTGACATTTGTACATCTGTGTGCGACTGTCTCACTCTGAGTCTAGAAGAGGTGTCAAAAAAATGAAAAACAGAATATCAGTGCTGAAAAAAACCACTAAGACACTACTGTAGAATAAACTGTGTATTCAGAAATGTCACTCGCACCTGCAATCTCTACTGCTAACACCTTTATCATCAATATGCTCACTAATGGTGAGAGCTAGTCCTGCATCCAGTTTGCTAAAGCCATCTAAGTCCTCCTCTATGGAGGATTCCTTAGAAGAATCCTTGAGTGCTGGGCCTGCTGCTGCTGGGAGTGGATCTTAATCCCAGAAGGGGACCAAGAATACTAGTAGTAGTTTCAAAAACCAATTGACTGTTAAACAATCTTGGATATGCTAGTATTAGATCTGCATCCAATATCTGCCTTTGAGGCCCCGCTACCAAATTCCATCTCAATTCCATTTTACTAGAAAGCAATTCTTCACCTGTACCAGGACGTTAAAAAAACATAGTTAGTTATTGGCCTACAAAATCCCATTGTACCCACTGTCCTCCTAACCACAGATATGTGGACAGGAGGTACTGGGCAAATTAGAAAATACATGACTATGACAGCCTACAGCGTGGGTGTATCGCCTTCAGCAGCAATAGGTAGCACAAACCACCAGCTCATTCCCAGGCAGGCTACTCTCTGTATCACCGACTTCACTAAGAGGCAAACCAGTGTCAACCTCTTAGAAAAATAGGATGTCACTCCCATATGACTTACCCCGCTTGGACTCTCCTCAGGATTTCTGATTTCTGATAATGCCACAAATATTGTGAGAGCATTACAGCTGGGCGAATTCCAACATGTGTCATGTTTTGCTCACACAATCAATTTGGCAGTGCAGAATTTAAAAAAAATGAAAGGGGCCTGCCGGAGATGCTGTCTGTGGCCTGTAAAATGTTGGCACATTTTTGCCATTCAGCAACTACATGTAGAAGATTGCAGGGTCTGCAAGAAAAGTTGAATTTGCCATGCCACCAACTGAACTGAAGCAAGGTAGTAACAAGGTGGAATTCCACCCTTTATATGCTGCAGTGAATGGAGGAACAGCAGCAAGCCATCCAAAGCTACACAATGACCTATGACATAAGGAGAGGAGGGGGAATGTTGTGCAAGGTGCTGAAACTATCCAAAGTAGTCACCTGTGAAGTAAGTTCAGATTCTGCCAGCTTGAGTCAGGTGATTACACTAATTAGAAGTGAGAGACCTCACAATAGGGACAGTGTAGTGTAATGAATAATCAATAAGTAGTTTTAATCATAAAGGTATATCCAAATGTATTCACAATTAATACACATAAAAAACAAATTTTAAAAATACAAAATGACATTCCATAAAAAATTCCTCTGGTAATTATACCCCTCCTAAGTATTCCTCACTTGTTTGCTGATATTAATTTTGGGTCAGTAACCCAAAAGTCTCTTGTGGATGCCAGCCAGGAAGTCCTTGCAAATAATTAAATTTGGACTTATAATAGGTTCCTTTAAATGGTTAAATGTATATGTCAGAGTCTAAGCCGTGTATTTATGGAGGGGACAGCTCAGACTAGGCTCCACATCTACACTATGCTCAACCCTGGAAGTATGTAATAAGAAACTGCTGCACGGCTCTGTGAGTGACACGCAGAGGGAGAGTGCTGATGGTGTTACTGTAAGCCAGTGCCTTGCTCAACCTCGCACACAGCCACTCATACTGTACATGCACTGGAAGATGTGCTGATCATTGTTCTTACCCCAGCTTGGAATTCATGCATAGGGAGTACAATTACAACATGGTCTGCTCCAGATTATAGTAACATTGTCTATAAGTTGAGGGGCTGCCAGTCAGCAATCCAGTAGGGCTAGTGTCTTTGGAGTGGAGTCCCAGAGGTAGAAAAATGGGTTTCAATGCATTTCCCCATCCAAATAAGTGTTGATGGTTTCTTCAGAGGGTATGTAGATCCAAACTGGATCCATATTTAAACTGGCAGGATCCAATCACAATTGAGTCAATTGATTAGGCATTTCTATCACCTGCCCAGTTCATCTGGTCCATGAGTGTTAATATATGTTAAATCGCAATTTAATATAATCTCAGTTTCTAATTAGTGTGATACTTATAATGTAGACATATTCACAACATAATTTCACAGTTCATAAAACTTGTACGAGAAGGGGCACAAAAGGGTATAAGAACCTTCAGAACAAACTTAATTCACACACAAAATGAAAACACATACACTGTATCTATCTTTTAAAAAGTGCATATAGCAAGCTTATTGTGGCTTACTCCCTACCATGGAGGCACGGCATCTGACTGATCCTGTACTCCTGTCCCTGGTCTCGTGGGACTTCAATGAAAACTCAATTTTCAAGCCTAGTCCTTGTTTCTGGGTAACTGTGCATGTGCTGTTGGCCTTTAGACACGTCCAGTGCATTTTGTCATCATTGGACTTTATCAGGGGTGGTGCCATAGTACTATCAGGGAGGAAACCGATTGGCTCCAAATTATTCTACAGCAAGACAACCACCCCAAACATACAACAAATGTCATTATCAACACCGCTCACAACCGGGCCCTCCTTGGTAGCCCTGACTGGACAGGCCCACCTTGTGTGCATGACTGGGTGCAGAGGGAGTGTATCGCCACTGAGGCAGCTCAGGCACCATAGCAGGGACACCCCTTGCACCCACGGTCGTTACACCACTGTTTGCATGCATGTCAGCAAACACTGTGGTCCTTTGTAGGATTAATGGAAAGGGCCTATAAGTGACAACAATGTAAACAAATAAAGGCTGTAGGTGTACTTCAGGGTCCAGTCTTCAACCCAGGCAATGCCAGGTATCCCAGCTCGTGTATATATATATATATATATATATATATATATATATACAGTCAGGTGCATAAATATTGGGACATTGACAGAATTTTAATATTTTGGCCTCTATTCACCACCACAATGGCTTTGAAATTACACAAACAAGATGTGCTTTAACTGCAGACTTTCAGATTTAATTTGAGGGTAATTACATCCAAATCAGGTGAACGGTGTAGGGATTACAACGGTTTCTATATGTGCCTCACACTTTTTAATAGGCCAAAAGTAATGGGACAAACTAAACAATCCTAAATCTAACTTTCACTTTTTAATACTTTGTTGCAAATCCTTTGCAGGCAATTACAGCCTGAAGTCTGGAACGCATAGACATCACCAGACGCTGGGTTTCATCCCTGGTGATGCTCTGCCAGGCCTCTACTGCAAATGTCTTCAGTTCCTGCTTGTTCTTGGGGCATTTTCCCTTCACTTTTGTCTTCATCAAGTGAAATGCATGCTCAATCGGATTCAGGTCAGGGGATTGACTTGGCCATCCACTTTTTAGCCTTAAAAAACTCTTTGGTTGCTTTTGCAGTATGCTTCGGGTCATTGTCCATCTGCACTGTGAAGCACCATCCAATGAGTTCTGAAGCATTTGACTGAATATGAGCATATAATATTGCCCAAAACGCTTTTGTCAGCAGTCACATCCTCAATAAATACAAGGGAACCAGTTCCATTGGCAGCCATACATGCCCAAGCCATGACACTGCCACCACCATGCTTCACTGATGAGGTGGTATGTTTTGGATCATGAGCAGTTCCTTTCCTTCTCCATACTCTTCTCTTCCCATCACTCTGTTACAATTGATCTTTGTCTCATCTGTCCATAGGATCTTGTTCCAGAACTGTAATGGCTTTTCTAGATGTTGTTTGGCAAACTCTAATCTGGTCTTCCAGTTTTTGTGGCTCACCAATGGTTTACATCTTGTGGTGAACCCTCTATATTCACTCTTGTGAAGTCTTCTCTTGACTGTTGACTTTGACACATATACACCTACCTCCTGGAGAATGTTCTTGATTTGGCCAACTGTTGTGAAGGGTTTTTTTTTCACCAGGGAAATTATTCTTCTGTCATCCACCACAGTTGTTTTCCGTGGTTTTCTGGGTCTTTTGGTGTTGCTGAGCTCTCTGGTGCGTTCTTTCTTTTTAAGAATGTTCCAAACAGTTGATTTGGCCACACAATGTTTTTGCTATCTCTCTGATGGGTTTGTTTTGATTTTTCAGCCTAATTATGGCTTGCTTCACTGATAGTGACAGCTCTTTGGATCTCATATTGAGTTGGATCTCAGCAACTGATTCCAAATGCAAATGTCACACCTAGAATCAACTCCAGACCTTTTACCTGCTTAATTGATAATGAAATAACGAGGGAATAGCCCACACCTGTCCATGAAATAGCTTTTGAGTTGATAGTACCATTACTTTTGGCCCCTTAAAAAGTGGGAGACACATATAGAAACCGTTGTAATTCCTACACCATTCACCTGATTTGGATGTAATTACCCTCAAATTAAATCTGAAAGTCTGCAGTTAAAGCACATCTTGTTTGTATCATTTCAAAGCCATAGTGGTGGCGAATAGAGGCCAAAATATGAAAATTCTGTCAATGTCCCAATATTTATGCACCTGACTATATATATATATATATATATATATATATATATATATATATATACAAACTGAAACACCTCCCATAAATCCTGCATTGTCCCTGCTGTTGAGAAACAAAAATTAATTGATCCATCATGGCACTGTTATTTAAATGAACTATCAGACATTTCTGTTTAGAACAGACATGTTTCACCACACTCAGCACTCATCTGGTTATCTGGTTATCATCCTGGAACACCCTTAAAATTGCTTATTTCTGTGTGTAGATACAAACAAAGCATATTGAAGTATGGACAATTACAGAAGTTACAAATAGATGTGGCAGTATGAAGTTTAGTTTCTATGTTTCTTGAAGTTGCTACACTTATTTGCAACAGATGCACATTTTGAACTTTTAGAGCAACCTCACTGACCTTATTTGTATTAAATATGCCCACTATTGCAGAGACATCTCTGAGATTTTGGCTCAGTTTTGCAAATTATTTTACATGACACAAACGTTATGTACTTTCCACAAAGTAAATATCTTGCATATCTGTTGGTATTTTGACACATTACAGTATATACAATGTATGTCCCCTGAGAATCTACTGTACATTCACATATGTTTCTAATATTAATTTACTTTGACTTGTTGATTTATTTGATGAGTTATGTGCTTATCCTATTCAATAAAACAAACTGTTCTTACATTTATAAAAAATAATGAATAGTAAAATACTCTGACAGCATTACAATTAGTAGATTATGAACAAATATTTGTAAGGAATCATTTGCCAGCTGCTATACAAATCACATGTCAGCTGGGTTTAGCAAAAATACATATTTATTTTAGAAATGGTTGATTTACTGAAAGTCAGATTATTTTTGTAACTGCAAAATACCAGCTCGGTTGAAACGAAAATAAATCAATAAACTAAACAATTTTTTGCTGGTAATTTTTTCAAAAACCTTAATATTCCTAGGTTTATTTTCACATATTTATGTTTGGTTACTCTGTCCTTGGTGTGTATGCCAATGAACCCCAAGACGTGGAAAGGCAATTGCTGTAGTAAGGTCGATAGGCAGGCGTGCAGTTTTCCAACTCTCACTGCAAGCAGAGGTATCGTCCAAAGCAATAATAACTTCATTATAAATATATTATAACCACATTATACATTTCTTTATGTCTTATTGAACTAATGTATAGTGGATATAAAAACGTGTACTTACTCTTAAGCAAGTGCGAAACAAAATGTTTTTTTTTATCAAATAAGTGAAATACAAAATCTACAACACCCTGATTAAGTACAGTATGTATGCACAACACTAAACTGATACTGTACTTTGTGGATGCACCTTCACCGCATTAAAATTAAGATGAGGCAGTGTGTCACTTTCCAGGGAGGTCAGAATCTTGCAGGCTTTTAAATCTGCAGTATGTATATACTGTATATCAGTCCTTCCTTATCACATTACATATTGGGGAGAAGGTGGGAGAGAATCCACAACCTAGACGATCAATCTGCAGTTCAAACTTCAGTAAAATATTCATTAATTAAAATATGTTAGCTAGTAAGTAATTAATTTAATGTGAATCACAGCCCTTTACACTGGGATGTTGTAGATTATGGGAACTATGCAGGGTGCAGGTGAGATGTGTGCAGTTGTGCTATTGTACATGAAAAGTGGTACCATACAGTATATGCAACTACCATTACTAATAATAAGAGTGACTGTGGTGACTGCAATGTAACTTTAATATTACATTTAACAATTAATGCAGCAGAAAACATTACTTAGCTCATTTGCTACAGATGATGAGTCCTGCTTAAATTTGTGGATGAAGCGTCCTCATCATTGTCCACATTAACTGGGAACAGTCATGATGAATGGTGGTAAGTGCAGGTAGCCAGGATGGAGGTTCAGGAAGTGATATAGTTTTGTATGGGGGCTGCTAAGCTGTCGGATTTACCAAGCTTTGAATTGCGAAGCATTGTTGTTCTTGAGTTGACCCTGTCCACAAACACCATCTAAAGATGGTGTCATTCTATAGTAGCCTATGGGCTAATCTGTCGCAAATTTTACTGGACGGGAATCCGGACGATCCCTCTACATCATTCCCAACTGACATATGTGCTGACCCACAGATGTGCATGCGCAGTACACACGCCAGCATTGAACTCAGAAGATATCGCTCCGCTTAAAGTTCTTATCTTATTGGAACCTGTGTCTCAGCAAGAGAATTATACTAAATTAGCATTTTCATTCTCACTTTGTGTATTTACAGCAATTGTTATTATCAGATAATTTTCTCCATTAATAATGTAGCATTTAAGTTTTATTTCAGATAAACTGCTACCGCACATCATATTCTTCCCACTCTGTTCTTCATAAATAAAGTATATCCATGCATAGCTGTGTCCCACTCATGATTTCCATTGCACCATGACTCAATAAGAGGCTAACTTCACTGGAGGTGAAATTCTAGACTGCTGAAAGCACCACGATTGAATACTGCTCATCACAGGAATGCCATCCAGATTCAGGTATGCTACGGTGATAAATTATGGAAAGGAATTGTTAGATCCCAGCCAATAAGTTACATCATACAATATTTTGTTGCTACCAAAAAACTGCAGTTA
The DNA here is from genome assembly GCA_031769625.1 of Taudactylus pleione. Classification (NCBI taxonomy): domain Eukaryota; kingdom Metazoa; phylum Chordata; class Amphibia; order Anura; family Myobatrachidae; genus Taudactylus; species Taudactylus pleione. Next base: position 4,264,935 of record JAUIMM010000126.1, on the reverse strand, counting down.
CCATCTCAAGGCAATCTAAACAATTAACAAACTGTCCTCCATACTAACTTGGGAAAGATTTCTGGACTGCACACCCTGTACTATATATATAATGGGAGGTGCTACCTGATGAAACTAATTGCAGGCACAAAAACAGACAAATCTCAGATGCACAACTCCAAATTATTAATAATATATAAATGCAATAGAATTTTGCAATCAATAGAGGTTTTTAGCATAATCTTGGCCAAGGTTATGGGCCTACCCACCACATCCAGGTAACCTCTTTAGGGTAGGTCCCTAACATACTAGGATTCAAATCCAGAGCGCAGGACACCCCCAAATTAGCCCAGCTAAACTGCCCCAGGGCACCGCCATGGTAAGAAAAGTGCAGTGTAAAAGAGATAGTTAAGAGCAGCCACAGCTGCATATAAAGAATGAAAATAAAAAAGTGAGGTACATGTATAATAAACAAACAGTGAAGGGTTAAATGTGTTCTAAAAGAAAAATGTGTTATAATGCGGTGCCCTGAAACAGTCAACCAAGGCAATCCAGGGGGACCCACGCCCCAAAAATGAACCAAAGTTGCACTACAGTATATAAAACTTGTAGGACTTACCTAGAATTGTGCCTAATACCAGTGTGCATATACATTACCAGACTCCATGCTTTTAAACCAATAAGGTAGGGGTGCTAGTCCAGACTGAGGGCATCTCCTTTCCCTCAGGTGTGCAATAAAGCACATTAAATGGAGTATATGGGAAAGATTTCTGGACTGCACACCCTGTACTATATATATATAATGGGAGGTGCTACCTGATGAGACTAATTGCAGGCACAAAAACAGACAAATCTCAGGTGCACAACTCCAAATTATTAATAATATATAAATGCAATAGAATTTTGCAATCAATAGAGGTTTTTAGCATAATCTTGGCCAAGGTTATGGGCCTACCCACCACATCCAGGTGACCTCTTTAGGGTAGGTCCCTAACATACAAGGATTCAAATCCAGAGCGCAGGACACCCCCAAACTAGCACAACTAAACCGCCCCAGGGCACCGCCATGGTAAGAAAAGTGCAGTGTAAAAGAGATAGTTAAGAGCAGCCACAGCTGTATATAAAGAATAAAAATAAAAAAGTGAGGTACATGTATAATAAACAAACAATGATGGGTTAAAATGTGTTATAAAAGAAAAATGTGTTATAATGCGGTGCCCTGAAACAGATCAACAAAGGCAATCCAGGGGGTCCCACGCCCCAAAAATGAACCAAAGTTGCTCTACAGTATATAAAACTTGTAGGACTTACCTAAAATTGTGCCTAATACCAGTGTGCATATACATTACCAGACTCCATGCTTTTAAACCAATAAGGTAGGGGTGCTAATCCAGACTGAGGGCATCTCCTTTCCCTCAGGTGTGCAATAAAGCACATTAAATGGAGTATATGGGAAAGATTTCTGGACTGCACACCCTGTACTATATATATAATGGGAGGTGCTACCTGATGAGACTAATTGCAGGCACAAAAACAGACAAATCTCAGGTGCACAACTCCAAATTATTAATAATATATAAATGCAATACAATTTTGCAATCAATAGAGGTTCTTAGCATAATCTTGGCCAAGGTAATGGGCCTACCCACCACATCCAGGTAACCTCTTTAGGGTAGGTCCCTAACATACTAGGATTCAAATCCAGAGCGCAGGACACCCCCAAACTAGCCCAGCTAAACCGCCCCAGGGCACCGCCATGGTAAGAAAAGTGCAGTGTAAAAGAGATAGTTAAGAGCAGCCACAGCTGCATATAAAGAATGAAAATAAAAAAGTGAGGTACATGTATAATAAACAAACAGTGAAGGGTTAAAATGTGTTATAAAAGAAAACTTATAATTTGTAAATTACATATATATGGCCTGATTCAGAGTCACACATGTGTGCCTTTATGGTAATGCTGCTACCAATTTTTTTTTTTAACTGAGACACCATCTTGCATAGTCTTGCAGCTGTAAAAATCCATCTCGGTGCACCATCAAAGCTCTATGTCAGGTAGTTTCTCCATCTGAGTATGTTGTACTATGTGAGTGGTTGTGCATCTTTAAAGGCAGCCACTGTCAGCGACACACTTGCATCTACCTATGCTTACCCCCTGTTTCCTCCCAGGAACGGCCACAAAAATCTACATTCCCTGAGCCCGAGTTTGTTTTGCATCTCTGTGCAGTAACACTTGGAATGCATGCACAGTGGGCCTCAGATACATGTACTGTACTTAAAACATTGACCAACTGTGCTCTTATCGGCATAGCATGCTACTCTGAATAAGGCCCACAGTATTCAGAATAATTAATTTTGAATCAACCCAGCAGCCATTCTTTGTCAACCTAAAGTACTTTAAGTGGGATACAGTCAAAATGCCGAAAGCCGGGAGGCCATCTGTCTAAATCCCGGCGTTGAAATACAGATGCGGGACTAAATACAGACACATGTCTAAATCCCAATGCCAAAATCTAGACGGACAGCTTCCCAAACTAAGGTAAGCCAGGCAGTGTTAGTGCTTAGCCGCAGGGGGGGAGGAGTAAAGTTTAGGGACCCCGAGGGCACTTAGGGTTAGGAACCACTCCGGGAGGGTTAGGATTAGGGTGCAGGGAGGAGAGACTAGGTTTAGGCAACCCTGGGGGAGGTAGGGTTAGGCACCACCCCAGGAGGGTTAGGTTTAGGGTATGGCCAGGAGAGATTAGGTTTAGGCACCCCCTGGGAGAGGTTAAGGTTAGACACCGCTGCGGGAAGGTTAGGGTTAGGCACCTCAAAAGAAGGGTTAGGGTTAGAGGGGGGAGAGGGAAGGGTTAGTCGGGATTCGAACTTGCAGCGACGGGATTTTGTTAGTCGGTTTTCCAGCAGTCGGCATTTCGTACCCAACCCCTCTAAATATTTTAATATATATTTTAGGTTTAATATAGCAAGGTGCGTATTATATATATATATATATATATATATATATATATATATATATATATAGATCCACAAAAAAGCGGCACTCTCAGACTGTAATGTGCAAAAGATATACTTTACTGCATCAACGTTTCGGGGTCCAACCCCCGTCTTCAGGTGAGGCAGCTCCAGTGTCAGGTTGACGGCATCAGCAGTGCTGGTCTAGCTGTGAGTACTTAATACCTGGCACTCACACAGACACAGATATCCCTAGTGGCAGCAAAGAGGCTTATATCCCAGGATCATAAGGAGCACTAGAGGATTTATCTACTAGTGGTGCTCTTTACAGTGGTTCTACCACAGCTGTATAATTACATAGACATTTGTCTAAGAGGAGCAATTAACAAACTTCATACTAGAGAAACTATAGATATATACCTTTTAGACTATATCAGAGGAAACCTCTAATTACATTCTGTAGAGTTAATCCAGGGTCTGAAACAGTACCTGAATACAGTGTAACTTGAGCCAGAGGAATCTCAGAGACAGTTGCACTATAACTACATATTGAGTATTACTACAGTATATTGGGAACAGCAAAAGCTACAGTGTAACAAGTGGATATTTAGGAGAGTAATTGCTCATTACGTTAGCAGACTATAACAAAGTTTCCAAGTACATTCTACAGCCACAAGAGGAGTTCAAATTTTATACGGGCACACAACCTTGTTCCCTGGCTTTTACATGAATAATCCCACAGGATATTATATACTGACATTGTAAGAGTTTTCATTTTATGCCAGACTTCAGCATAGATACTTGCATGAACTTTACTCTAATTTAACCTGGAATATACAAATACTAATTTGTGGTACAACCATAACCTCACTTGCAACAAGAGGAAGAATAACTAGGTTAAATGACTATTGGACTAATACCAGGGACAGTATCTGTGATTTATGAACTTGAAATATTTATGTCCTTAGGATTGTAATACTTTATTGCTTAGAAGTTTAGGATATTCGGTGCCATATTCAAGGTAGTAGTATAAGCATTGTAAATTGTAATAATATTGTTACTGCGTTGTCATTAATGTTATGTCAAATGTAAAGTGAATGCCTATGTATGGGAACAACATTCATTTAAGTTCTTCATAAAAGTAATATATGACAAGCCAACTATCTGTATGTTTACTTACCTATTGTATTGTGATTACACATTATCTATACACCACACTATATATTTTAACCATTGGGTTTTCCCGAGTAGACCCACATAAACCATAAGTACTTGGGTGGAGGCACTGACATTGGGGATGTACACCACTTAGAGGAATGCTAAGGGTGGGTACATTAGGAGTAACAAAGGTGTTAGTAACCCAGTATCCTTTTTAGAGAGTAAAGGGGGGTTACATATATAAGGTTAGACTTTTTTACTATTTGTACTGTATGTATTCCTGACGAAGGTTGTAATAAACCAAAAGTGTTGAACAATATCTGAAGGTCATTGTGATTGTGTTACTTCAGTCTGAGAGTGCCGCCGCTATAGCTATATATAAACATTCATATATATAAATATATGTAGCTCTTACATATCTTGAAAAGCTAAATGAAATGTTTTATTATGTTTCTATTAAGGGTCTGACTAGTTTTCATCATGTTTTACCTTCTCGGTATAGCCACTGGTCACTCCTACTCATGTTTGGTGATTACACTTTTCTGAAATATTTAATTCCTCTTCATTAAATTGTTCTTGTGATACAATACAATTTCATATTTAGTACAATTATGATGTCAAGTCCTGAATCTATGTTGTTTCTAAAGTGACATAAGCACTATATTCATTACCTCAGGGGCGTAACTAGGTATTTGAAGGCCCCATAGCAAAACTTTGTAAATGCCCTTATGCACCACCCAATGGTGAAAAATGTATTTAACAAATGTAACAAGGAAGAGTGGGTCCCCCTTTAGCTTAGGGGCCTATAGCAGCTGCACATCTTGCACCTATGGTTGTTACGCCTATGTTTCCTTCATTTATTGAGTTTTCCTGCATCAGGGATTATTATCCTCTGAATAAAAAGTGTTTAATACTATTCAAATGAGGTATGTTATTGTAGTTTAGCAGGAATAAATCCAGTCCTAATATAGCAACAGTTATGACTAATTATGAAATAAGGAAATATTGGGATTTCCCATACTAAGTATTATGATTACTGAAAAAAAGAAAGGGAAAAAGAACATCACAGTGAAAACATATGACAAACAGAAACACCACAAATAATATCTAATATAGTACATGATGTTGGCATATTTTTTATTGTGCAATAAATATTTTCTTTTGATTGCAGCTTACACATTGGTGTATTAGTTTAAGAGTACTTTCAATGGATTGGTAGAGAGGGTAGAGATATCAAGAAACCGGATTATGCAAAGCCTGTTAAAGGATAATTCTACTACTGTAAAAGGTTTTGATTTACAACTTGATGTAAACCAAACTTCCAGAGGCAAAAACACACTTATAGGTAAATTAATTTACTAAAGGTTTGGTTGGGGGTTTTGGTCATTTTGCCAACCATTTCCTAAAGGCATAACTAATGGCAATATGACCAAAAACCTGACTTTAGAACAGTTTAGAACATCGGATCAATGGTTGGGTTTGAAATAACGGCAGTCGGGATGCCAGCTGTCAAAATACCAACAGCAGCAACCCGATGCTTGATATCCCGACAAGGGTTAGGTAAGTATCCTAATTCTCTCCCTTTAACCCTCTAACCCTAAACCTCCTTTTCTGCACCCTAAACCTAACTCTCCTTACCCCAAACCTAACCCTTTAGTGCCTAAACCTAACCCTCCCCCCTTGGTGTCTGAACCAAACCCTCCCCTCTTAGTGCCTAACTCTAACTCCCCCCCAGTGGTGCCTAAACCTAACTCCCAATGTCCATAGTCTAACCTTAACCTCCCCCTGTAGCCTAACTCTAACCCTCTCCCCCCCTCCCCCCCCCCCCATGGCACCTAAACCTAACCCTCCCTCCCATGGCTAGAACCTAACTGGCCCCACTATAATTACGTTCAGGAGGCTGGTTGTTGGGATTCCAGCATCGGAATCTCCACTACTGTCAGGATTCTGGTGCTGAGGAGAGCCGGCATCCCAGCTGTAGGTATCCCAACTACATCCCTCGGGTCAACTATCAATGTTTTTACATAGGCCACAATTGCACTCACAGACTTGCTAATGGTTAGTTTTAAAACTGCCCAAACCCGACCATACAATGAAGTCTCCGGGGCATTCTATAGACTTTTTGTAGTGTTTCCAGAGCCTAGTGCAAAGTCTATTGCCTACAGTGTGTCACAATCCTGGCTAGTTTTTCCCTTTTGAGACTTACCTCTGCCAGCTGCTCCATGGATTTGTGTTTGTAATTCCCCTGGGAGATCTGCTCTGACTGAATCATGCTGGCTGTGACAACCCTGTGTGTGCAGACTGCTCTCCTCCCCATACTGATTATCACCTGGACTCTGCCCTGTCTGTGAGCATTGCTAGTCTTAATTGGAATCACAGGTGTGGTCCTGTTTCTCAAGGGCTGCAGAGATGATTACCCCCTCTGCATGTTGTGCCTTGCTCCACTCTGAATGCCACTGCCAGACCACCTGTCTGTATCCACCAATCGCTGTCAGACTCTAGGTATATAGATCCTCCTCTAATAGCACTCAGGGCTTGAACATCTTGTTACGTCCCGTGGTGTACTATTTGTGCTATAGCTGTACCTCTGAGTATCAGTATGTCCCAGGCTCCCGCTGGTTCCTAGACCAGTGTTATTCATAAGCCTGCTGCGTTCAGCTTTCCACGCTACCATCTCTCACGTACGGCTCCCAGGCCGCTCCAAGTAGCTTCCACACTACCAGCTTCTCCACACGGCTCTCAGGCCGCACCAAGTAGCTTCCACGCTACCATCTCTCACCTACGGCTCCCAGGCCGCTCCAAGTAGCTTCCACGCTACCAGCTTCTCCACACGGCTCCCAGGCCGCACCAAGTAGTTTCCAAGTTACCATTTCTCACGTACGGCTCCCAGGCCACTCCAAGTAGCTTCCACGCTACCAGCTTCTCCACACAGCTCCCAGGCCGCACCAAGTAGCTTCCACGCTACCATCTCTCACGTATGGATCCCAGGCCGCTCCAAGTAGCCTCCACACTACCAGCTTCTCCACACGGCACCCAGGCCGCACCAAGTCCCATGGCTATCCAGCCGCTCCACATAGCCACCCAGCTACGAGCGTCTACCCACGGCAATCCAGCTGCTCCACGTAGCCACCCAGCTACCAGCGTCTACCCACGGCTATCCAGCCACTCCACGTAGCCACCCAGTTACCAGCGTCTACCCATGGCTATCCAGCTGCTCCACGTAGCCACCCAGCTACCAGCGTCTACCCATGGCTATCCAGCTGCTCCACGTAGCCACCCAGTTACCAGCGTCTACCCACGGCTATCCAGCCGCTTCACGTAGCCACCCAGCTACCAGCATCTACCCACGGCTATCCAGTCGCTCCACGTAGCCACCCAGCTACCAGCGTCTACCCACGGCTATTCAGCCGCTCCACGTAGCCACCCAGCTACCAGCATCTACCCATGGCTATCCATCCGCTCCACATAGCTACCCAGCTACCAGCGTCTACCCACGGCTATCTAGCCGCTCCACATAGCCAGCCAGCTACCAACGTCTACCCACGGCTTCCCAAGCCACAACAAGTAGCTTCCCCGCTACCATCCATCTGCAAGCTCATCTACTGGTACCCCGACCATCTCAGTCAGCCTACCTGCATGTCCCATTTCCTGTCCCTCCAAGTTCCTTCTGATCTCACTCCAACGTTGCTAGTTTCCAGTTCCAGTCACTCATCATCAAAGGCAGTTCTCACTGCTACCCAATTCCTATATTAAAAGAGCTATTCATGTTTCCCATGGTTCTAGTCCAGCCGGCCTCCAGTGTTTCCAGTTCATCACCTGAGACAGGTAACTCACTAACATCAACTGTGACAGTATGTTCAAGCCCAACGATGGTGGCGGATCAAGCACCTAATCCTGGATCAAGTGCTTTCCGTAACCTAATCACTCATTTGGATTCACAGGAGGCGGTATAGCATCAAGTACTTCAGCTTCTGCAAATTCTGACTAACCGGCTAGATGATACCCAAATCTTGGCTGAACCCCTAACTACTTTCCATCAACTGCTGGAACAGCAACAGGCTCTACTCAGCAAAATCTTTCACATCATTCCTGAATTTCTTAGAGCTACCTCTGTCTCAAGTCTCAACTAAAAACTCTGCCTTGGAATCTCTAAGAACCAAAGATTCTTCCATGCCAAGTAAAGTGAGATATCGAAGTTACCCGCGCTCCAAGCTCTCTGTGGCTGAACGCCAGCGGTGTAAAGATTTCCATCTCTGTTGCTATTGTGGAGCTTCTGACCACTTTATCAAAGGCTGTCCCCTTTGCAATTCCAGCAGTATAACAATGTGTCAACATCTCAATGCCTGTTCTGGTCCCGTACCGGATTCTGCATGTTCTGGTCCCGTCCCGGATTCTGCCTGTTCCGGTCCCAGCCCGGATTCTGCCTGTTCCGGTCCCAGCCCGGATTCTTCCTCTTTCGGTCCCGTCCCGGATTCTGCCTGCTCTGGTAGGGGACTCCAGTTGGCAACCTCAGGAGGGGTCTCCAGAGTCTCCACCCCAGGAGGGTCCTCAAGTCTCGTAACCCAAGAAGGGGTTTTGAGTAACTCACCCCAGGAGGAAGTCTCTGTCCTCGCATTCCAAAAAGGGGGTTCATGTTCCATACCCCAAAAGGAAAAGTCGAGTCAGCTTCCCCAGAAGGGGATTCTGGGTCCCATACTCCAACAGGGAGTGTCAAGTTCTGTGCTCCAGGAGGGGACCTTAAGTCACGCACCCCAGGAGGGGGTTTCAAGTCTTGCACCCCAGGAGCGGGTCTCAGGTCTTGCACCCCAGGAGGGGGTCTCAAGTCTCGTGCCCCAGGAGGGGGTCTCAAGTCTCACGCCCCAGGAGGGGTTCTCATGTCTCGCACCCCAGCAAGGGGTCTCAAGTCTTGTACTCCAAGAGGGGGTTTCAAGTCTCGCACCCCAGGAGGAGATTTCAAGTCTCGTACCCCAGGAGGGGGTTTCAAGTCTTATACCCCAGGAGGGGGTTTCAAGTCTCGTACCCCAGAAGGGGTCTCAAGTCTTGCACCCCAGGGGAGTCTCAAGTCTCACACCCCAGGAGGGGGTCTCAAGTCTCGTACCCAAGGAGGGGGTCTCAAGTCTCGCACTCCAGGAGGGAGTCTCAAGTCTTGCACCCCAGGAGGGGGTCTAAAGTCTCATACCCCAGGATGGGGTTTCTAGTGCTATTCCCCAGGAGGGGAATTCAAGTCCCTCATTCCAGAAGGGGATCTCAAGTCTCGTACCCCAGGAGGGGGTCTCAAGTCTCGCACCCCAGGAGGGGGTCTCAAGTCTCACACCCCAGGAGGGAGTCTCAAGTTTCGTACCCCAGGAGGGGGTCTCAAGTCTCGCACTCCAGGAGGGAGTCTCAAGTCTTGCACCCCAGGAGGGGGTCTAAAGTCTCATACCCCAGGATGGGGTTTCTAGTGCTATTCCCCAGGAGGGGAATTCAAGTCCCTCATTCCAGAAGGGGATCTCAAGTCTCGTACCCCAGGAGGGGGTCTCAAGTCTCGCACCCCAGGAGGGGGTCTCAAGTCTCACACCCCAGGAGGGAGTCTCAAGTTTCGTACCACAGGAGGGGGTCTCAAGTCGCGCACCCCAGGAGGGGGTCTCAAGTCACGCATCCCATGAGGGGGTCTCAAGTCTCGCACCCCAGGAGGGGGTCTCAAGTCTCATGCCTCAGGGGGGGTTTCAGGTGCCAGCTATCAGGGAGAAGAGTCTTGTACTACAAAATCTGATCCTGGTTCCTGTTCAACGTCTCTTGCTAATACTGGTCCAGAGGATGACAGTTCCGGTTGTCTGTTCTCAGCCTCGATTGTTGAAGCTGCTGTCTCTGGCTCCTCAGAACTCCTTCCAGTTCCTTTAGTTAGTCCAAGTACCGAACAGCTATCAACTTCACAATCTTCGAACACACAAACTTCATCGGATACTCCAGGATGCATATACTTTGATGGGGACTTATCGCAATACTTTGCACTACTGAAGTATTATGCTGCAATCATGGAAGCAGATCCAGCTTGTGGTATCACTCCTACCAACTTTACTAAATACCTTTTCGCTTCCTTTAGAGGTAAGGCGTTGGACTGGGCCAACCCTTTCTTCGAGTCAAAAGATCCTGAGCTTCTAAGTATAAAAACTTTCAGTGAAGCTGTTATTAAAGAGTTTGCTCTTAAACCTGTCAACCAAAATTCTAGTGAAATTCTCAGTTCTGAAAATCAGTCCAAGCAGTCTGTTGGTTCTACTAAGGAATCATCCTCTGCTGAGTCCTCCACTTCCCTGAAATCCGAACAAGGTCAAGTTTTCAAGGGCCAAAGTGCTGAATTCGAAGCATCCAAGGAGAGTGGTGCTATAGAATCGGCATCCCTGAACATGAGATGTGCGTCCACCTCCTTGTCCTCTTCATACTGCGGTACCTCCCAGAAAACCATCAAAAATGGTTATATTTCCTTTAGTTCCTGCCAGGAGTCCTATCATTGGTCAAGTCCTACTAAACCTTCCATTTTACCTTTAGATACTGACTCGGAGTCTAAACTCCATCCTGCATATGATAATTCTCCATTCCCTGAAAACCATCTGTCATTTGACCCTATCCTTTCCAGTCATGTATTTCCACAGGAGTTACCAGAGGTCCCATGTCTGTTGGCTGGCACAAAACGTTCTCGCAGCAGAAAGAAGAATCGACGAAGGTCTTGAATCATCCCCTTTGAAGAATTTCCACTCCTGGTATCCCAATAAATGTAAGAATTTAGAAGACCTCTAAAGAGATGTTTCAAAAAAGATGGTAACCCTATGTTTGAAGCTCCTGTAATGTCATGTTTGGAAGAAAGTTCTTCAGTTTCCGGGGTGTCTCATTTTTTCATGTGCTCCTATGTATTTGTTTGGGTGTTCGGAGTCCACCCATGAAGAGGGGGGTACTGTCACAATCCTGGCTAGTTTTTACCTTTTGAGACTTACCTCTGTCAGCTGCTCCATGGATTTGTGTTTGTAATTCCCCTGGGAGATCTGCTCTGACTGAATCATGCTGGCTGTGACAACCCTGTGTGTGCAGTCTGCTCTCCTCCCCACACTGATTATCACCTGGACTCTGCCCTGTCTGTGAGCATTGCTAGTCTTAATTGGAATCACAGGTGTGGTCCTGTTTCTCAAGGGCTGCAGAGATGATTACCCCCTCTGCATGTTGTGCCTTGCTCCACTCTGAATGCCACTGCCAGACCACCTGTCTGTATCCACCAATCGCTGTCAGACTCTAGGTATATAGATCCTCCTCTAATAGCACTCAGGGCTTGAACATCTTGTTACATCCCGTGGTGTACTATTTGTGCTATAGCTGTACCTCTGCGTATCAGTATGTCCCAGGCTCCCGCTGGTTCCTAGACCAGTGTTATTCATAAGCCTGCTGCGTTCAGCTTTCCATGCTACCATCTCTCACGTACGGCTCCCAGGCCGCTCCAAGTAGCTTCCACACTACCAGCTTCTCCACACGGCTCTCAGGCCACACCAAGTAGCTTCCATGCTACCATCTCTCACCTACGGTTCCCAGGCCACTCCAAGTAACTTTCATGCTACCAGCTTCTCCACACGGCACCCAGGCCGCAAAAAGTCCCATGGCTATCCAGCCACTCCACGTAGCCACCCAGCTACCAGCATCTACCCACAGCTATCCAGCCGCTCCACGTAGCCACCCAGCTACCAGCGTCTACCCATGGCTGTCCAGCCGCTCCACGTAGCCACCCAGCTACCAGTGTCTACCCACGGCTATCCAGCCACTCCACGTAGCCACCCAGCTACCAGCGTCTACCCATGGCTATCCAGCCGCTTCACATAGCCATCCAGCTTCCAGCATCTACCCATGGCTTTCCAGCCATTCCACGTAGCCACCCAGCTACCAGCATCTACCCACGGCTATCCAGCCGCTCCACATAGCCACCTAGCTACCATCATCAACCCACGGCTATCCATCCGCTCCACATAGCTACCCAGCTACCAGCGTCTACCCACGGCTATCTAGCCGCTCCACGTAGCCACCTAGCTACCAGCATCTACCCACAGCTATCCAGCCACTCCACATAGCTACCCAGCTACCAGCGTCTACCCACGGCTATCTAGCCGCTCCACGTAGCCACCCAGCTACCAATGTCTACCCACAGCTTCCCAAGCCACAACAAGTAGCTTCCCCACTACCATCCATCTGCAAGCCCATCTACTGGTACCCCGACCAGCTCAGTCAGCCTACCTGCATGTCCCATTTTCAGTGCCTCCAAGTTCCTTCTGATCTCACTCCAACGTTGCTAGTTTCCAGTTCCAGTCACTCATCATCAAAGGCAGTTTTCACTGCTACCCAATTCCTATATTAAAAGAGCTATTCATGTTTCCCATGGTTCCAGTCCAGCCGGCCTGGAGTGTTTCCAGTTCATCACCTGAGGCAGGTAACTCACTAACACTAACCGTGACACAGTGATCCTGACTACAAGCAAGTCCCTGAGTACAACTCCCCTGCTCATTGCGAGTTCAAGTGGACTATACTATAACTGTACTTATAATTACCTGTCTGCTCAGTAATTACATTGCTAAATCTTAGTATCACAGCTCCTGACCTACTCTGAGACCCTCTACTCACTATGCCATTTGTACCTCTATCAATGGTGTTTGTTGCTCTGAGGGCTTTCTCTTAGAGTGTTAGGGTTCATGCTGAGTTTCAGTGTTCACTTCGGTTACTGGGGAATGGGTGTGCTGGATATAGATTCCTCTTTGAGGATCATGGCTCTAGTGACCCAGCTCTGGTAATCAGTTTGCAGCATCTGTCAGCAGATTTCAAAGGGGCTACTGATTACCTGTATTACTCTCTGCTCTGTTCCCTGAGTTCTCAAACACTGGTTCCAAACCCTTATCTATACCCTGGATAAGGGGTTGAATCACACTCAATTGATTCCAGGGACAGACTGGGAGCCTTTCAGGTGTCACTGACCTCTCTGAAGGTACCAAGCATTTACCACATGGTTCTCAATTAATGAGTAGATCTCTGATTCAACCACTGCTATACTCCTATGATCTGTCAGCCTAGTCCTGACTCTGATCTCTAAACCCCAAACGTGACTGTAGACGTTTGTAGTAGTCACTGGATAGCCCGTCAGGCTCTGGTGTTTTGGGAAGTTGTAAACCTGCAATTACCATATTGACCTCTGCTAAAGAGATGTCTTGAGCAAATATCTGCCTATGAGAGGGAGTCAGTTTGGGAAGCAGGGCTTTGCTGAAGACAGTACTATCCACTGAGTCGCCTTTTTACAAAGTTTTATAATGTGGGTGAAATAGGGAAAGATTATCTTTGGAATGTGTGTGTAGGGGTTGAAACGTAGAGTCCTTACTGGCCACAATATAGTTCCTCTTCCTTTCTGGTTTGGACATAGAGGCCAATAGTTTGCCAGTTTTGTTTCCCCATTTACAATATTAGTTTTTAGCATAACTAATATCTCTTCTAACCTGAAATAAGAAAAATTGTTCCAAAAGTTGCCTGGCCAGTTTATAAGACATCACTTGGCTGTGAACCATATGCTTGAAAGGTTTCTGTGGTAGACCCCTTGAGGTCATTATATACAGCAGTCGCTTCCTTTTTTTTTACAATGTAGTTGATAATATGTCCTCTCATTACAGCTTTAGAAGTCTCCCAATAAAGCTGAGGGTTGTCCCAATTATATATATTATCGTCTAAAAGGCAGCGGCTCATTTCTTACTGGAGAATGGAATGGGCCGAAAGTAAAGTGCCAATGGAAAAAATATTTATTTTTATGGCAATAAAATTTAAATATATATACAATGAAGCATAGTGCAATTACTAATAGTAGTATTAGATATGTTGAAGACAGGGAGCGCTACTGCACATTCTCCATATTGACTCTTTTAGGGAAGCTTCAAATCCTAACCAAGATGGCCACTGTCTGTACTTCTGCCCATGTGCAACGCAATCTTGTCACTGTTAGAGTGCCACAGTGGGACACAGAGCTACTACCTGCTGATAATGTTTGCTTCCTGCATACTCCACTCAAGCTCCGCTCTGTATAAGCATAACTGTGAGTACGGCTGTACTAATCACATTACTGCTGAATAAACCACCCAACCCACTGGTTAAGTACTGGGCTGTTCACTGACTAAGGGAATCTGCTGATGTGTAAAAAACTACTATGCAATACCACTGCCAATAGTACACACATATTCCAACAAGATATACAACTAATAGATTGTGAAATGGAAATTTAGCACACTGTTAAAGAACCACACAGTCTACTCTCACTGGAATATCTAACAAACTCACATGCTAACCCTAATCTGAAATATGAAACAAATTCTGCCTAATCCACTAGACGAGCTGAAAATGATTGCACAATTACGACATTGTCATCGTGCAGTCGTTTGTCAGTCTGTGATGAGCCTATAATGAACGAGCAGTCATTCAGTGCAGGCTCATCAATCATCTGCAAACATGCTGAACCTGACATTATTGTTAGGTTGACCAGCTTGTTTGCATGATGATAGATGTCGGACATGACCAGCGGGCACTCGCATTGCTGGTCGTTTCCGACATAAATGTGCATGATGCATGCACAATTTCCAAGGGATTGCACAATAACGACGTCGTTATCATGCAATCGCTTGCCAATATCACTATGTGGATGGGCACCATTGCACTAAACTGTAGCAATCTGCTGCTGATTATAACACTCCCCTGAATAAATCTGTGTGGCACGTTGGCACCAGTGACATGGTGGTGTAGGTCCAAGGCCCCCTGAAGAGATGTGGCAGTGTACACACAAGTGAAAAATGAAATAAACTGTTGTTAAACAGGTGAAAGATGTTGTGTATGTCAAGGAAGCTTTTATCACAGTCCTGGTATTCTGTAGATGTGGTTCGGGACCCTGGGACTGAACGGAGGTGTAGATGAAACAAGGAGGCTTAATGTAACTCTTGTGCATGAGTATAACCAGACGTATTGATAGACTATTGATGGTGTAGGAACCACACACTTGTGATATGCCTGGATACTGTACTGGATCTGGAGTGAACAGACCAGGTCCATTGGGCGACTTCTGAAGGCCAGCAAGACCAGGGATACACTCCAGAAAAGAGTGAACTCCAGGACTCAGAACAATAAAGTACTGGTAGATAGGATCTCAGAACTCAAGTCAGGAATCGTAGTCTTATGTAGTCAGAGTACAAATTGAGGACTCTGTAACTCTGGTACTGCTCTGAAGCAAGACCTATAACTGGAACCAGTGAGGAAATCAAAAACTGAGAGTCAGGATAAGTAATACAGCTTACTTAACACATTAGTGTACAGACCATATACTGTACACTGAACCCCAGCCCTGGAACCAGCAGCCTTCTATGAACCAGACCAATACCTGGAATCTCCCTCTCATGTAAGGGAATCACTTTCAAATGTAACCATCTCCCCAGAGGGCTGCTAGGTCTGGATCTGGGAATCATATTCCCCTCCTCTTTGATACTCAATTGTCACATGTATAGGGGGTATGCTGGGCCTTGTTGTATCTTCATATTCTCAGAAGTGGGCAAACACACTAACCAGCTCATTCTGGTAACTCTACTGGCCACAGGAACTGCATGTCCCATTGCCTATCTCTTAAAACTTTATAAGTTGCTTAACAAATGCTTCTCTCCTGGATGCACAGAGGCACTACTGTCAACAGATTGCAATAATGGCAGGGACCGTAGGTGATTGAGAATATGTCTCTCCCCTGCACCCCCTTGCTCTGTCCTCATCCCTGCTTCCGCCATCCTCACATGCATGTTGGAGTCTATGTTCTGGAAGCTCCAGGCTGGTGCCATTTTGGCTGTGTCTGGTACAGTAAAACCACATACCCACTATGCGATGTTACTGAGTGATTGCACGATTATGACATCGTAATCGTTCAGTCACTCAGTAACCATGCACAAATCTTGCACAAATCGGGCACTATTATGTTGGAAATGACCAGCGATGAGCAGTCCCATTGGTCATTTCCGACATCAATCATCTACTGAACATGCTGGTCAATCTTCCGATAACAACAGATTACCCATGTTCAGAGATGATTGATGTACCTACCCTGCATGAACAGCAACGACGGTATGATTACAATGTTGTAATCATACTGTCGTGCCGCCGTCACCTAGTGGATGTGTGGCTTAAGTCCCATGAGTGCTGGGGGTTACATGTGTGACTTTTAAAAGAAGGCAGTATTTTGCTGAAGTACAAAAACAAATTGCACTTCAGCCGTAATGTATACGTAATTCAACCAATGTACTATAATAAAAATGTCCAAACTCACAAAAGTGGTATATGTAACATAGATAGTTACAAAGTTCCAATACCTTTGTGATCATTTTCAGCTGTAAATTAGCTGTGTATCGTGAAATGTGCTTAATGTACAAGGCGCACTTACGCCCATGGGTGAGATGGTAAATATTGGACTGTTTGTTAGCTACTGTACCTTGGATATCGCTGGTCATGCCACTGTATGAATATGTATAAAATACGTATTACCTTTGCCCCACAACTACCTCTCTAAGGGCCTGATTCTGAGTCGGATGCAGCTGCCTGTGTCTCTTACCGCAGGTGTATCGGAGACTTTATGCTAATGCTAGTATAAAGCACTTCCCTGGTGTACATCCATGTGTTCAACTGGAAAAACTTTGAGCATCTTAAGTCGCATCATGGGAAGCACCATTGAATACAGCCCCATGGCCAGTACAGGTTACCCGTCTGAATATGGCCTCCTATGTGAATGATTCTATGTCTTTGTACACAACCACTATCAGCGACATGACCCCAACACTCCCATCTCTGTGCGTCTGATTAGCCACTGCATTGTTACTTCCCAGTCATTGCCCACGAACACCCATACATTTCTAATACACTTCTGCTAACATGCATCTAAATCTGTGACCAAAAAAAATCGCTCTACTGCGTCTGACAAAGCCACTGCATCCGATTCAGAATCAGGCCCCAAGTGCTCTATTTATTATTAGAGACGAGCAGTTCAGTTTGGCTCTGATCTTTCCGCCAAGTTCATCTGGGCCAAGATGTCTGTTAAAGATGATGTTTTGCATCGTTCTGCGATCCAAACTTGGCTGGAAGATCGGAGCCAAAACTGATCTTCTCATATCTATTTATTATATTGAGAAAAGTTCAACCTAACAAGGGTAGCTATAATACTATCACTGGCGATAGAAAGAGATTTACCAGCCTTCTGGTTCGGCTCCCTTTCTACTTTCTCTATTGCCATATAAGGATGGTGTTAGCAGAGCATATTGATAGAATGCTTTATTTATGAAAATATAGTATTTATTTTAATCAGTATAAAAATATATATTTTTAATATATATTTCTACATTTAATTTAGTTCTTATTTTATTCCCGAAGTGCATGCCAGCGGGAATAGATGGCAACCATATAACAGGGTGTAACAGGCACCATGTTGAATATGTTTAATTTAGCGCAATGATTTTGATTTTAAGTGGGAGATGTTCTAAGTCTTGGAGAGCGATAAATTGGAGAGAGTCAAACTACCAGCCACTCAGCTCCTAACTGTCATGTTTCAGGCTGTGTTTGAAAAATGACAGTTAGGAGCTGATAGGTTGGTAGTTTATCACTTTCCAGAGCTTAGTACATAAGTGTATTATTGTTTTTTTTTGTCTGCTGGATATACAACAGTGGCATTGTGAATGAGTTAGTAGCAGCAAAAATGGGATAATTATAATAATAATAATAATAATAATAATAATAATAATAATAATAATATTGTAATCTAAAATAGGTAAAATATAAAGGAACAAGCGACATCTGTAAAGCAGTTAAGGTATAAGAGAGAACATTTTAGTTCATCCTAAATCTGTATTGCATAGCTAAATCCTTCATAAAATGTTTCACGATTATATTCAAGTTTTTCAAAAACATGGCAAAATATAAAAGATAATATAAAATACAGGAATCCCAGAATTTTCATTACTATTTCATTTTGAGCTGTGGTTTTCATTAGTGTGGTTATGTGGAACCACAGTTCCCTAAAAAGAACTGGCAGAAGGATACACATGTTTTTTGGGTTTCTTAAAACAGCAAAAGGAAGTAAAATTGTGTTGATTCACTCAGCCAGTGTCCATGTGACTCATAGATATTTCATAAAAACACGGTTAGCGAGTAAAAGAATAATCCTTACTGCATCTACATGACTTTTCTCAGGAAAATAACCACAGCATGTATGCATGTGCTGTAATGTCTATGCTATAATAGAGGGAGAGGTTTGTATTTATCATTTAGAATAATTTATAGCCAGGATTTTATTATTATAAAGAAAGTTTTGAGGGAGAGTTTGTGTTATTTCTGCATCATTTTGGTGTGAAAATAAAGCAAACTATGGTGCCTATTTATTAAATGGGTTTTGTTTCTATGGATCTATACAATATATTACTGTGTGGTCAAGTTAGCAATGGGTATATACTGGCAGTTTAAATGTCTCCTGACAAAACAAGAACCCTTATGTGTAAGTGGGTGCGTGTACATGTATTAGGGAATATACAGTAGACTGTGAGATCCACTGGGGCAGGGACTGATGTGAGTGACCAGGTATTCTCTGTAAAGTGCTGCGGAATATGTATGCACTATATAACTGGTAATAAATAAATTAAGTTCAAACAGACAGTACAAATGGAAAAACATCAATGAGATTTCTTATACTTCAATTCATATGCAGATTTGGTCGTTTACTACTCCTTAGGCTTGGAGAACAGAAGAGGGGAGGGAGGAAATGTATTGTAGTAAGGGTGTGATGATACAAAATGCAGGCACACAGGCACATATGTGTATATCTGCATATACTTTGCAGATGCTCAAGCCCTAATTCAGTGTCTGTGGCTGTCGATGACAATCGACAGCCACTTCTAAGTTTCTGACTGCATCTTGATTCCTCCCACTAATGCTATATAAATTATTAGTATGCCTGCTGTGATCTATTGTCAATATTTCCTTTTCAATCAGTCCACAAATATTAGTATTTAATTGAACTTAATTAGTACTTTCATTTTGTATTGTATCTGTACTTAATTATATTTAACATAGTAAATATGAGTGGTTTGAGCACCCTTGCCACGCATCTCAGATGGCAACCACTTCATAAACTTTCATGCTGCCACGCTATGAATGGTAAATGTCGTCACTATGTGGACTGCAGAAGTAGTTCCTGGTGATGGTGGTAGGCACCCTGGAGAAGCAGTTCCATGTGATGGTGGTAGGAACCTAGGAGAAGTAGTTCCAGCTGATAGAGGTACTGTAGGAACCTAGGAAAAGTAGTTCCAGGTAATGGTGGTAGGAACCTAGGAGTAGTAGTTCCAAGTGATGGTGGTATGAACCTAGGAGAAACAGTTCCAGGTGATGGTGGTAGGAACCTAGGAGAAGTAGTTCCAGGTGATGGTGGTAGGAGCTATGGAGAAGAAGTTCCAGGTGCCTAAGTAGGAGCTGGGTAGAACAAGTGGTTCCAGGTGCCGCTGCAGAAGCCTGGTGATGGCAGTAAGTTACTCGCTCATGATGTTGTGGAGTCAGTAACACATGGTTACTGATAGTGAAAGAGAATCCCTGGACCACAGGAGGAGTGAAATGCATGGAAGAGTAATCTCCTACTGCGTACAACAAATCTGTGATCACCTGCTGGAATGAGGTCAACACAGGAAAACTGTTTTATTAAAGTACTACAGTTTATTGTGTGCAATTGTGTACTTTAACATTAGCATTTACTACTAATGCAGTCTAACCACATCCCCTGGTGCAAACCAGGTGCATATACTATATTTTCTTGTGGTAAAAAGCTTTAAACACATACTACTCTTGTAATGCTGGACACATCTTCAGAAGCATCTGGCTCAACATACTGCACAAAATACATATTTTTTTAGGTGTTTTTGACACAAAATTCATCCAACTCTATGGGGTCTATTTACTAAGCTGTGTTTTAGAGGATAAAGTGAACGGTGATAAGGTACTAGCCAATCAGGTCCTAACCGCCATTTTTCAAAAACAGCCTGTGCCATGGCAGTAAGGAGCTGAATGGCTGGTACTTTATCACCATTCACTTTATCTCCTAACACAGCTTAGTAAATAGACCCCTATATCAGACTCTATGTGACTCCTAGGTCAGGGCTGGGCAAATTGCAGCGCTCCAGCTGTTGTTAAACTACAAATCCCCAGGGCCGGCGCTTCCACTAGGCAAGCTTAGGCAGCTTCCTAGGGGCGCATGCCACTAGAGGGCGCCCAGCCCTCCGATCACCCTCCCCCATTTGCTGGGTGCCCGCTGAGATTGGGTTACCAGCGGGCACCCAGCTTCTTCTCTACCCCCTTCCCGCCGGAGGACGGAGCTCACTCCTGTGCTCCGTCTTCTGGGATCCGCAGTGCACTATGGGAGTGACATAATGAAGTCACTCCCATAGTTCAGAGGAGAGGGCACCGGGGACGGACGGCAGCGGGCACTGGAGCGGGTTTTAAGGTAAGTGTTGTTTTTTTTTTTTATGTGTGTATGTATGTATGTATGTATATATGCGTGTGTGTACGCGCACCCAAGGGGGGGCTTATTACAGGGGCCGCATTTCTGGGGGAACTACAGGGGGCATTACAGGGGCCTTACTATTGGGGGCACTACAGGGGGCATTACAGGGGCCTCATTACTGGGGGCACTACAGGGGGCATTACAGGGGCTGCACTACTGGGGGCACTACAGGGGGCATTACAGGGGCTGCATTATAGGGGCCTTACTATTGGGGGCACTACAGGGGGCATTACAGGGGCCGCATTACTGGGGGCACTACAGGGGGCATTACAGGGACCTCACTACCGGGGGCACTACAGGGGGCATTACAGGGGCTGCACTACTGGGGACACTACAGGGGCCGCAATACAGGGCCTTACTATTGTGGGCACTACAGGGGCCTTACTATTGGGGGAACTACAGCGTCCTTACTACTGGGGGCATCATATGGGGGCACTACAGGGGCCTTACTATTGGTGGCACCACAGGGGCCTTACTACTGGGGCACTACAGGGGCCTTACTACTGGGGGCATCATATGGGGGCACTACAGGGGCCCTACTATTGGGAGCACTACATGGTCCTTACTACAGGGGCCTTACTGCTGGGGGCACTACAGGGACCTTTACTACTGGGGGCACTGCAGGGGGTATTACTACTGGGGGCACTACTACAGGAGGCATTACTTTTAGGGGCATTATTACTGCTGGGGGCACTGCGTAAGGGCACCATTACAGTGGGCATTGCATAAGGGGCACCAGTACAAGTGGGCATTTAGTGTTTTTAGGGGAACTACTACTGTGGGCATTGTGTAAGACCTAAATTAGGGGGGGGGCCCTTAATATTGCTATGGGATCCAAAAAGTTCTATAAAAGGGTTGTTCAAATAGTAATGCCTAAATGCTCATAACTCTGAAATAATATGCAATATTTATTTGACACTTTGTCAGTTTGTAGTTTAATATGTCTGCTAATTATATATGTATTTTTGTTTAGGTAGTCAAAGAAATACCATGGAGTTCAAGATGAAACAAAGAGACGTCATTGAATTTCTGGAAAAAGAAATCCACAGTCTAAAAAAAGTGTATGGTGAGCGTACAATTGACTATAGCAATGTAAGAAGGTGGATGAAGTGTTTTCAATTGGGAGAATCGTCCGTGTGCGACAAACCTCGTGGTGGCAGACCATCAACTGCAGTGACAGCAGAGAACCGACACAAAGTCAATGCCATGATTCAGAAAGACAATCGTGTGACCATCAGAGATGTCAGTGATGCACTTGAATGTAGCCATTGCACTGTAAAAACACTAATCAATTTGGGATATCGTAAAGTGTGTGCTAAATGGGTTCCAAAGCAATTAACCAGGGATCATAAGGTCCAGAGGGTGGAAGTGTGCAATGCCCTTTTGACCAACTTTGAAGCCAACCCTGAGACGTTTTTGGAAAATGTAATTACAGGAGATGAGATCTGGGTATTCCTTTATGACCCAGAAACAAAGGCCCAATCAAAGCAATGGAAACACCTAAGTTCACCTAGGCCAAAAAAGTTTAAATCACAGCGATCCGTAAACAGTCAAGGCCACATTCTTCTGAGATTGCCGAGGTGTTATTCTCATCGATTACTTGGAACCAAACCAATCAATCAACAGTGATCGATACATTATTACACTTAAGAAGCTGAAAGAAGCCAACCACAAAAAAGGTCAACAATTCCACTGTCAAATGTCATCTTACACCACGACAATGCCAGACATCACACTTCGATGGCAACATCTGCGGCCATTGCCAAAATGGGGTGGGCAATAATGCCACATCCTGATTTGGCCTCTTCTGACTTTCATCTGTTTGTCCCTCTCAAATACTGTCTCCGGGGTCAACATTTTGAAGACATAGAGGTTGTTTAAAAACGCCATACGTTCCTGGGTCAAACACCAACCACTGGAATTTTTCCAAAGTGGATTCACAGCTTGGGTTGAGAGGTGGAGAAAATGTTTGAGGGCAGATGGTGAATTTTTTGAGTAGAGTCATTCTGTTACTAGGGCTTCAAAGCATTTTACTGCAAATTTTCAAATCTGTATCTATAATAAAATTTGAGTTGTGAGCATTTAGGCATTACTTTTTAAACAATCCTTGTATGTATATATATATATATGTGTGTGTGTGTGTGTGTATATATACATACTTCTGGCTGCGCCCCCCTCTTCGTACTCATTTAGCCCCTCAGGTGAAAATGACTTTGCACAGGTGTAGTGGCGGATAAGTTTTGTGTTTTATATATATTTTATATAATATATATATATATATATATATTATATATAAATATTTTTTTTTTTACACAAAACTCATGCAACACTCCACCTGTGCAAAGTCATCTTCACCTGAGGGGCTAAATGAGTACAGGGAGGAGGGGGGGCACATGCAGAAGTTTTGCCTAGGGTGCCTAGAAGTCTAGCAAATCCCAGCATGCATTGCAAAATTTTTAGCATGGCTAAATAGTAAAACTGTGGCAGGGCATGCTCGGATATTTAGTTTAACAACATCTGGCTTATTGCCCACCCATACCCTAGATGCACCTTCTCTACATCCATCAGCTCATTTAAATGTTGTAAATTTCATGTAAAATTACATATTTTGTTTGTCTTGTGGCTAATAGATACTTAGCAAAGCACAACCAAATGTGTCCAACTTCTCCCATCATATGTTTGCACCCATGTATACACCACCTTCTTCTCCCGAAAAAACCCTTATACCCATTATAGATGCACCAAGGCTTGCACCTACCAATTATAAGTTAACGGTTGTATTTTTTGCAACATTAGGCACATAATGTAAAAAACTCTGTGCTATTGCCCCTTGGTAAATTACCCTGTTTCATTGTGTTAAGAATGGTCTCATATTACATGTTATTATATAAAAGCTACAGCATATGCCACTATTTTTACAGTGGAATGAAAACTAAGATGGCCTTATAGTTTTCTTTACTGCGTGCACTTTTTCAATATCATTCTTATTTTGTATGCTTGTGACATAAATTATGTGGTTCTTATTTCTCTACAAAGCATTTTTTGGTCTGTCATCGTTCCATCTTAATTGTATTTTCTGTTCTCTGCCAAACCTATGTAGTATTTGAAAGGCCTCTGCATAATTCCAATGGTTTCCTTGTAAATGTAAAAGACATGGTCTGCTTTTTCTCTGCATTTAATGTTACAACACGTATGTGGAACCGTACTGTGTTATGTTCATATGACTTACAACGATCTGATAGTGAAGCATCACATTCATCAGATTTTTCAATATGTACACTGTGGAATCAGAATAAATCATTAAGAAACCTGTTTAAATGTGTCTAACCAATGGTATCATACGCAGATGTAATTTGAGGTTGAAAATAATTCGACTTGTTTCAACTCAAAATAATAATAATAATACTCGGTGGCGTACGCTCGGTCGTACGCCACCGATGTTCGCTAAACTGCGCATGCGTAAAATTCGCAATGCGCGTGCGCAAACTAGTTATTACGATCAGAAAATGCTCTCTCCTTGAACACAGCCAGGTCATTAGTTTGAGAGACAGGATGAGGTGTTTGTGGGTGGTAATAGGGGAAGGTGCTTGTGAACAGGGGAGTGGAGATCCGAACGCAGGCGTGCCTGACTATGCAAACGGTGTTTTATGGGAGTGCATAATTAACTATGTAGTGTCATGGCACCTGTGACATGGGAGGTTTTTACACTGACTTGCTCGTAGTGCTTAAGAGAGGGTATGGTCAACCTTAAGCTCTACAACCAGCTCCGATGGTTCCCGATGGTCTCGATTAATCCTTATATGCCCGGAGATGATGTGTATTGCGAACGAGAAGGGGGCGTGTTTTTAGTATTACAGCCGCATCCTCCCCTCATTCGTCCAGATAACGATCCCATCTTATCGACCCAACTTGCGAACGCTTCATTTGCATATCCGGCCTCTTTTACCTTACGACCGAGCGGCCGCAACGACCGACTCTGAATGAGGTACATAATGCACCCAAAAAAGTGCCAGGCTTCATGGGGAAGGGCCAGGGAAGAGATAGGGGAGGCCAAGAGATGCTGGGGATGAAATAAGAGGAAGCTACAAACAAGAATGATTAATAAACAGAAATTTGACAGGCCCAAACGGCGCCCCCTGACATATGGTGCCCTGTGCGATGGCACCGGCCGCACTACCCTAGCTACGGCCCTGGCTCTGTGTGGTGAACCACAGGGAAACACAGATGAAATTTATTTTCTAGGGATTCAACTGTTACAGCTAGGGGTGAGCGGGTTCGGATTTCTGAAATCCGAACCCGCCCGAGCCCCCCCGATCCGAGGCAGATCCGAGTCAGGCTCGACTTTTCCCGCCTGACTCGGATCTGAAATCGAGGCAAAATGTTATCATCCCGCCTTCCGGGTCTCGCGGGTTTTGGATCCTATATAAGGTACCCGCGTCGGCGACATTTTCTCACTCGGCTGTGGACAGTGAAGAGGGAGGGTGGGAGTTAGGGCTGGCTGGGCTGTGTAGTGTAGTGTAGTGTAGTGCAGTGTAGTGTTGTGCTGTGCTGCGCTGTGCTGCTGTTGTCCATAAGGGCTGTGTCCTCTCCACCAAAGTCCATAGGGGCTGGCTGTGTTGTGCTGTGCTGCTGTTGTCCATAGGGGCTGTGTCCACTCCTCCAAAGTCCATAGGGGCTGGCTGGACTGTGTTGTGCAGTCAGTTGTCCATAGGGGCTGTGTCCACTCCAAAGTCCTGTGCAGAGTCCCAGTCCTAAAGGGGTGCTGTAGGGTGCTTGTGATGATCTGTCCATCAGGGGTGCTCCCCCCAAGTGCAAAAAAAAATAAAATATTTTCTGTGTTTGTGAATTGTGTACGCAGTAGCCGCACGTGCATCAACAAAGTAGTGCCAAGCGTGCGCCTGTGTCATAAGTGAAGGGCCGGCTGGCTTGACCGTTAAAGGGTGCTGGAACCCCCAAAGTACACTCCAAACAAAATAAAAAAATATTTTCTGTGTTTGTGAATTGTGTGCGCAGTAGCCGCATGTGCATCAACAAAGTAGTGCCAAGCGTGCGCCTGTGTCATAAGTAAAGGGCCAGCTGGCTTGACCGTTAAAGGGTGATGTAACCCCCAAATTACACTCCAAACAAAATAAAAAAACATTTTCTGTGTTTGTGAATTGTGTGCGCAGTAGCCGCACATGCATCAACAAAGTAGTGCCAAGCGTGCGCCTGTGTCATAAGTAAAGGGCCGGCTGGCTTGACCGTTAAAGGGTGCTGTAACCCTCAAAGGGCACTCCAAACAAAATAAAAATATATATTTTTTTGTGTTTGTGAATTGTGTGCGCAGTAGCCGCACGTGCATCAACAAAGTAGTGCCAAGCGTGTGCCTGTTTCCCATAAATAAAGGGCCGGCTGGATTGACCGCTAAAGGGTGCTGTAACTCCCAAAGGGCACTCCAAACAAAATTAAAACATTTTTTCTGTGATGGTGAATTGAGTGCACTGTGGCTGCACGTGCATCAACAAAGGAGCAGCGCCAAGCATGCGCCTGTGTCCCATAAGTAAAGGGCCAGCTGGTTCATTTCTTAAAGGGTGGTGTAACCCACAAAGTGCACTAGTCTCCAACAAAAATAAAAAAATATTTTCTGTGTTTGTGTGCGCCTTAGCCGCACGTATATATCAATATAACATAAATGGAGGACCAAACTTTCTCCGATAAAAATAAAATAGGGAAAGATCAAGAACCACTTCCTCCTAGTGCTGAAGCTGCTGCCAGTAGTCATGACATAGATGATAACATGCCATCAACATCGTCTGCCAAGGCCGATGCCCAATGTCACAGTAGAGGGCACATACAATCCCAAATGGCAAAGTTCAGGAAAATTACCTTGAAAAAAACATTTAAATCATCTGAAGAGAAACGTAAACTTGCCAATATGCCATTTACGACACGGAGTGGCAAGGAATGGCTAAGGTCTTTCCCTATGTTCATGACTAGTGGTTCAGCTTCACATGATGATGGAAGCCCTCCTCCCACTAAAAAAATCAAAAGAGTTAAGCTGGCAAAAGCACAGCGAAGAACTGTGCGTTCTAAGAAGATATCACAAATCCCCAAGGAGAGTCCTAGTGTGGTGGTGGTTGCGATGCCTGACCTTCCCAGCACTGGACGGGAAGAGGTGGCTCTTTCCACCATTTGCACGCCCCCTGCAAGTGCTGAAAGGAGCACCCACAGTCCACTTGCTGATATGCAAATTGAAGATGTCACTGTTGAAGAACAACAGGATGAGGATACTGGTGTAGCTGGCGCTGAGGAGGAAGTTGGCGAGGAGGATTCTGATGGTGATGTGGTTTGTTTAAATCAGGCTACGGGGAAGACAGTTGTTGTCTGTGGGATGAAAAAGCCCATCACGGTCATGCCTGGGCAGAAGACCAAACATTCCACCTCTTTGGTCTGGCAATATTTCTATCCAAATCCGGACAACAACTGTCTTGCCATATGTACCATATGTAAAGGTGAAATAAGTATGGGTAGGGATGTTAACCACCTAGGAACATCCTCCCTTATACAGCACCTGCAGCGCGTTCATAAAAAGTTACTGTCAAGTTCAGAAACTTTGGCTAAGACCGTAAGCAGTCCAGGGACATCTAAATCCCGTTGTCCTTTTGTATCCAAGCGCCTGCAAACCACACCATCAACTCCCTCCTCGTCAATTTCCTCCTTAGTCAGGATCGGAAGTAGTCCTGCAGGCCATGTCACTGGCATGACTGACTCTCCTATCCGGGATTCCTCCGGAGGATCCTGCATTGCTACGACTCCTGTTGCCACTGCTGCTGTTGCTGCTGCTGGGAGTCGTTCATCATCCCAGAGAGGAAGTAGGAACACCACTACTTTTACTAAACAATTGATCCTCCAACAGTCCTTAGCGAGGAGGATGAAGTACGACAGCAGCCACCCTGAAGCAAAACGTATAACTGAGGCCTTGACTGCTATGTTGGTGTTAGACGTGCGTCCGGTATCCGCCATTAGTGCAGTGGGATTTAGACAACTGATGGAGGTAGTGTGTCCCCGGTTCCAAATCCCGTCTAGATTCCACTTCACTAGGCAGGCGATACCGAGACTGTACAGAAACGTCAGAAAAAATGTCCTCAGTGTCCTGAAAAATGCCGTTGTACCCAGTGTCCACTTAACCACGGACATGTGGACAAGTGGAACAGGGCAGACTAAGGACTATATGAATGTGACAGCCCACTGGGTAGATGTATCACCTTACGCAGCAACAGCAGCAGCGTCACCAGTAGCAGCATCTCAGAAATGCCAGCTCGTTCCAAGGCAGGCTACGCTGTTTATCACCGGTTTCAGTAAGAAGCACACCGCCGACAACCTCTTAGAGAAACTGAGGGAAATCATCGCCCAGTGGCTTACCCCACTTAGACTCTCCTGGGGATTTGTGATATCTGACAACGCCACCAATATTGTGCGGGCATTACATCTGGGCAAATTCCAGCATGTCCCATGTTTTGCTCACACAATAAACTTGGTGATGCAGAATTTTCTGAAAAGCGACAGGGGCATGCAGGAGACGCTTTGGGTGGCCCGAAAAATTTCTGGCCACTTTCGCCATTCAGCGACTGCGTGCCGAAGACTGGAGCGCCAGCAAACACTCTTGAACCTGCCCCGCCATCACCTGAAGCAAGAGGTTGTGATGCGGTGGAACTCAACCCTCTATATGCTTCAGAGGATGGAGGAGCAACAAAAGGCCATTCAAGCCTATATATCCACCTATGACATAGGCAAAGGAGGGGGTATGCACCTGACTCAAGCGCAGTGGAGAATGATTTCCATGTTGTGCAAGGTTCTCCAGCCCTTCAAACTTGCCACACGTGAAGTCAGTTCAGACACTGCCAGCTTGAGTCAGGTCATGCCCCTCATCAGGCTTTTGCAGAAGCAGCTGGAGAAAGTGAAGGAGGAGCTAAGACGGAGCGATTCTGCTCAGCATGTGGGACTTGCGGATGAAGCCCTTCATTCACTTTGCCAGGATTCCAGGGTGGTCAATCTGTTGAAATCAGACCACTACATTTTGGCCACCGTGCTCGATCCTAGGTTTAAAGCCTATGTGGTGTCTCTCTTTCCGGCCGACACAAGCCTGCAGAAATGCAAAGACCTGCTGGTGAAAACACTGTCAGCTGAAGCAGAACGTGACACGTCAACAGCTCCTTCTTCATTTTCTCCCGCAACTGGGGCTGCCAGGAAAAAACTTAAGTATGCTAAGCAAACCGCTGGTGGAGATGCAGGGCAGGCAGGACCAAGTTTGGACATCTGGTCCGGACTGAAGGACCTGGCAACAATTTCTGACATGTCTACTGTCACTACATGTGATACTGTCACCATTGACAGAATGGTGGAGGATTACATCGGTGACAGCATCCAAGTAGGCATGTCAGACAGTCCATACCTGTACTGGCAGGAAAAAGAGGCAATTTGGAGGCCCCTGTACAAACTGGCTCTATTTTACCTGAGTTGCCCCCCCTCCAGTGTGTACTCCGAAAGAGTGTTTAGTGCAGCCGGGAACCTTGTCAGCGAAAGGCGTAGGAGGTTGCTTTCACAAAATGTGGAGAAGATGATGTTCATAAAAATGAATTATCAACTCTTCCAGGGAGACCAGCCTCCAGAACGTACAGAGGGACCTGTGGTGGTGGATTCCAGTGGGGACGAGTTAATACTCTGTGAGGATGAGGATGTACACAACACTGAAGAGGATGAGGAATCGGTGGATGAGGATGATGAGGACGACATCTTGCCTCCGTAGAGCCAGTTTGTGCAGGGACAGATTAATTGCCAGCTTGTTTTGTGGGGGCCCAAACGAACCAATCATTTCAGCCACAGTTGTGTGGCAGACCCTGGCGCTGAAATGATTGGTTTGTTAAAGTGTGCATGTCCAGTTTATACAACATAAGGGTGGGTGGGAGGGCCCAAGGACAATTCCATCTTGCACCTCTTTTTTTTCTTTGCATTATGTACAGTTTGGGGCCTAGTTTTTCAAATTGCCATCCTGTCTGCCACTGCAGTATCACTCCTAGATGGGTCACGTGTTTGTGCCGCCCCCACTCGTGTCGCTTAGCATAGTCATCCAGCTACCTCAGTGCAACCTTTTGGACATAAAAACACTATTGTGAGGTGTGAGGTGTTCAGAGTAGACTGGAAATTAGTAGAAATTAAGGTTATTGAGGTTAATAATAGCATAGGAGCAGAAAAACCAACACATTCTGTGATTTTAGCTGTTTTTATGCTTTTTTAAAAAAAAATACAGATCCAAAACACAAAACCCAGAACCCAAAACACGGAAGGGTGGTTTTGGCAAAACCAATCCAGATCCAAAACACGAAGAAAGATCCAGATCCAAAACCAAAACACAAAACACGAAAAGTGGCCGGTGCACACCCCTAGTTACAGCATATTGTTAGAGGCTTACATGTAGCATACCTTCACTAATGTAATCGCTACATCAATTATCTGGAACTTTGAGTGGATTTTGGGAAAATATTATTAACTGCTGTGCGTCGACAATTTTTATTTAATATATGAATATATTTATGCAATTTATTAATGTAACACTATGTTATTTTGATATACCTTGAGTACTTGTCTGATGGTTTGAACAAATTAATTATTATTTCAGAGTACACTATTGCTGGGTACACATTTAAACGACGTACAGATAATACTGAGAATCTGTCTTCTCTTAGATGGTCCCTTTTGTTAACTACAAGCGATTTATTGCTGAAAGATAGTGAAAAGTTATCTTTCTTCACTGCCTCTCACAGGGAAGATCTGTTGGCTTGGACTATTAGTATATAAAAGCAAGATAGGTAGCGATTTAGTGCGCAATAAGTCCCAGAGATCAGCCAGTAGAGACCTTTCTTCAACAGAAATGTACTGAATACAAAGTATTGTTATGTCCCCACTCAGGCGCTCCCAAGGATTAACCTGTACATCTCAAACTTTATAAATGGAAATGGTATCCAGAATATCACTCCTTCATGTAGATATTAGGAGAATTCCTTCATTCTCCACTCTCTCCTTCACCTAGAAAAGTGCCACCCTGCTATCCTCACCCATCCAAGGTGGGGGCAGAGCAGAGACATGAGAGAAAAACAGACCAGTAGTGCAGAGATCCTTGGATAAAATCATAAAATGGCAATTTACTATCACACAATGCACTCACATGTTAAATATATATACAAACATATAATGCAGTAAGACTGCAATACAACTCCTGTGACAGGTTCTCCCACCGTATTTCAGAATATTTGGATATGAGACTCTCAACCTGTACAAACATATAACGCGGTAAGACTGCAATACATCTCCTGTGACAGGTTGCCAAAGATGGTATATAGGCACAGCACAGCAGAGTTCCGGATACCCGGCTTACCCACCAGGGGGACCGAAGATGGTTAAAGTCACAGTCCAGATATGCAGGTCACACAGCCACCAGTGCTGTGGCTCTATACCAGAGCCGTAACTAGACTTTTTGGTGCCCTGTGCCAGAAAGAGCATTGGCGCCCCCCTAATTTTTCAAAGGAACATAATGGGGCAGGATGCATCAATGGAAAAAATTTAGTCAAACCTCCAAAAATGCTGCTTTCGAAGGTTTGACCGCATTTCCCATATGCACCAAGAACTTGGACCAGATAGGAAACGCCAGCTATAGATGGCTTTGCCTAATAGAAGCCTATGGGCTATTGTTCTGAGCTTTCCCTTAGAGGAATCCCCTCCCTCACGCCCCCCCCCCCGAGCCCTCCCTTGCTTAGCTTGCACTTACCTCCGGTGATCGGTGCTCCGGTGTTGTCCTCTAGGTCTCCTGCACTATGACCCCGGTCAGCTGTTCTATGCAGAAACTGATCAGGATCACAGCGCAGGAGCCGGGACACCAGTTGACTGGATCCCCAAGGGAAATCATTGCAGCAGCGATCACCGGTCCCTGGATGCAGGTAAGTTTTTTTTTTAACTATGTTTTTTTTTCCAGTAATCAACTTGTGGTCTAAAAGTTGATTACTGGAAAAAAAACACTACACAGCTGATCACAGGGGCTGGCTCCCAGCTCTGCTTTGCCTGTTAGAGCAGAGCAGGAGTCAAGGAACTGGGGCAAACCCTGGATAACGCCATCTCCAGGTGGGTTTATTATCACAGGGCTTTCCTCTGTATTTTTTCACATTTTATATTTAGTAAATCTGGCCTGATCACATTTCCCATTACAATTATGGGAAATGTGATCTGCTTACTAAAATTATGTGATAAGTGGGGTATGGAGTAGAATTTTACGAATTTTACTCCAATTGCCTTTTAGTAAATTTGTGTGAAACTAAAATAATATGAAAAGGGTGTGAAATTTTCACTTAATATTAGTAAAAATAATGTTAATAAATAGAGCCCTTTGAAAGTAACACATGAATTGTGCTCCCTGGCTGTACCTCTCCTGGGAAAACTGATGTGGGTGTTTTTTATTCTTTAGTCTTTGAACAACAGAAGTCACTGGAAGGACGGCAAGGCAGGGAGAAAGGATATCACTCCCCAGTCTAGTTTGCCACTGAAGAGCACTCTGAACTACAATGAGGGGCTCAATTTGGTGATATAGTTTTGGTTGGGACTGGCCATGTTTGATATAAAAAACTGCAGACCTAATGCAGCAATGTCTGCCTAGTAGCAAAAACAGAGATGAGAATAAAATGATAAAAATAATAATTAAACACTTTACAGCTGCTCCACAATAGGCAGTCATCCTTGCAGACATGAATTTCACCAAGCAAGGAGACTCCATCCTCTGCTTTCCTTCTCACTGATTATGATCTTGTCACAACAATATAAAGTGCATCTGCCATGAAGGGGAGTAGGAGTGTTATTGGATATAATTCACATATGCTGACTTCTAGGAATGGACCATAATCCACTTGGACATATTGTGAATTAGGTACTGTAGACCTTTGCACAGCTACACAGTAAGGAATGTTTATTAATCTGTCACAATAAAAATACTAAGTACTACATTGGAAATAAGGCTATAAGATATTCTGTCAATGGACCATTTGGAATTGTGCCGTATAAGTCGATACATTCTATTTTGCAGTATTTTTCATTCAAATTTCATGCATATAAAATGTCTGGAAGCCAAATAGAAAGTACACAGCAATGAATTCAAACTTGAGGCCAATGCTGCTGCTCATTGGGCCGCATAGTGGACAAGCCCCCTATGAAAAATATTGGTAGCCATCTGCTGCTTATATTTAAAAAATGGTGTTTATATCACATATGACTTGTCCTCTTTAAGTCATGCTAGCACTGGTTATTATTTTGATATTTCTTGTTCATAACTCTGCTTCTTCAGATGCAAATATAGTCTATTTGTATAATTAAAAATCTCATTATCTAAATCTTCAGAGGTTTTTTTTGCATCTTGTAAGCTCTTCCTAGCTCCTGTCTAGATAATAGATATGTCTTTATCTCACAGTTCTGGAGGTAAATTTACTAACCGTCAATTTTGAGTCTATATCAATACCAGTAGTATTGACGTCGGCTTGCAGTCTAAACAAAACAGTGTTTACTATGCATCAGTTGTGACTGCCATATGTAATCACACTTTGTAACTAGAGATGTGCGCCGACCCCCGTGTTTTGGTTTTGGATCTGGATCTACCCTGGTTTTGGATCTGGATTGGTTTTGCCAAAAACTCACCTCCGTGTTTTGTTTTCGTGTTTTGGTTCTGGATCTGGATTTCTTCTTTAAAAATCATAAAAATAGCTAAAATCACATAAAATGGGTCTGTTTTTGTTCCTACAGTATAATTAACCTCAATAACATTTATTTCCAGTAATTTCCAATAAATTTTGACCACCTCACATTATTTGCTTCATCTAGTTAAGGCCAAAAGGTTGCATCCAGCTAGCTGGCTGACTAAGCTAAGTGACACAGTGGGCGGCACTAACATGTGGCAGTTCAGTTTCTGATTTCCAACACAGATACAGTGTGTTATACTGTACAGTGTGGATTGGATACACCAATAGTGCACTTACTGTGACAGCAGTGTTGGCAGAGCGGGGTTGCTGACGGTGTCCTCAGTACATGGAATGGCAGTGCTGCGGTGCTGGCAGTGTCCTCAGTGAAGGGTACTGGGGATGTTGGCAGTGTAGGTGTGCCAGCGGTGTCTTTAGTGCAGGTTTGCTGGCTGTGTCGGCAGTGCCAGCGGTGTCCTCATTGCAGGTTTGCTTACTATGTCGGCAACGCAGGGGTGTTCTCAATGCAGGGTGCCGGCAGTGTCGGCAGAGCAGGGGTGCCAGCGGTGTCCTCAGTGCAGGTTTGCTGACTGTGTCGGCAGTGCAGGAGTGCTGGTGGTGTCCTCAGTGTGGGAGTCTCTGCAGTGTCGGCAGTGTGGGGGTTACTGACGATGTCCTCAGTACGTTGGGCAGCAGTGCAGCAGTGTTGGCGATGGTGTCGGCAGCGGGGGATGCTGCCAGTGGGGGTGCCGGTGGTGTCAGCAGTGGGGGGGTGCCGACGGTGTCAGGCGGCAGGGGATGATGGGCGCCATCTTCTTTTCTTCTTTTGTGCTGTTTTCAATGGGCTTAACGCTGATTGGCTGAGAGCCGTGACAGACGGCTCTGTAAGCCAATCAGCGTTAAGCCCGCTAAAAACAAAACCTCACGACTCGACAGAGGGCTCGTAAGGTTTTGCCTCGGGTCAGGGACGGGGCAGGCAGGGAGATCTGAGCTGCACTCGGATCGCCCCGGATCCTCCAAATTCGGGTAGGTTCGGATCTCTTAGATCTGAACCCGCTCATCTCTAATTGTTACATGTTGGATTTGAAATCCCTTATACTGCAGCAAATTTGACGACAAACCGACTGTCAATCTGCTGCAGAGGTATGATCTGTGCAGGCTTCATTAGATTCAAATGTAATAAAGGTGGTAAAATTAAAAATGCTGTGTGGTTCCCCCTATTTTCCAATTAACAGCACCAGGCTGAACCAACCTGGAGGATAAAGCAATAGAAGGAAGACACACAGCATGGGGTCCCCCTGTCATAACAATAACCAATTCCAAACTGGTCAAACCAGGGCTGGAATTCCTAGGAACGTGGGGACCCCAAAAACAAAATGGTTTCTTCCTTTCCAAGTAAAAAACAGCCCTGTGTAATTCCCCTCATTCCTGGTGGAGATGGATACATGTTTCATAGTATTGAAACATATAGTAATATTGTTCATTACAGGCAGACTACATGTCACAGACAGCCTGCCCTGGCATGCCAGCACTTGTGGAACAAGTGCCAGTATGGCCAGACAGCTGGCAGCCGGTTTCCCGACTGCTTTATCCCGCCGTGGGATAAATGACCGGCGTCTATATCTAGACACCGCTCATTTCCCCGATGCCGGGAGACAGGCGCCTGGGGGGGAGGGTTAGGTTTAGGGCACCTGGGGGGGACTTAGGGTTAGGCACCCCCTGGGAGGGTTAGGGTTAGGCTAGGGGGAGGGAGGGTTAGGGTTAGGCACCCCCAGGGGGGACTTAGGGTTAGGCACCCCCCCGGGGACTTAGGTTTAGGCAGCGGGGAAGGGGGGTTAGGGTTAGGCACTTAGAGGGTGGATTAGGGTTAGGCACAGGGGGGAGGTTAGGGTTAGGCACCCCTAAGGAGGGTAAGGGTTAGGGGGGTTAGGTTAGATTAGACAATTCTTACCTTACCACGATCTGGATTTCCAGCGCTGTCGGGCTTCCGCTGCCGGGCTCTGCTATTTTGTCGGGCCGCCACTGCCAGGATTCAAACTCCTGGCCATGCGGCAGCCGGGATATCATACCAATTCCCCACTGATGACCTCACTAATCTCACTGGGAGTCCTTCCCCTTCCTTCCTGCTTGTAGAAGCAGCAGCTGTATACATATATAAATATGTATATGCATGTGTGTATACATACATATATTATAAGGGCACAGTCATGCCCTTATATTAGGGCTGAATCTAAAAATATGGAATTCTGCCACGGAGAGCTCTTGAGGCGGGCATGTTGTTTAAGGGTCTACACCTCATAAGCTATTGGAGGTACCAAGCTGAAACTTGGCTTGGGTGGGTAAAACTTTTGCTTGGTGCTGTATGCCAAATTTCAGGGCAAAAACATAAAAAATTAGGATTTGGGAGTAATCTATGGGTGATATTTGGGAAGGCATAACTCAGGGTAGGGGGTGATTTTAGACTTGGGGTTTGTTTTATTAGGTAGCTTTTGTTCCAGGGTAGGTGCTTTTGGGGTTCAGGTAAATTAGAAAGTTAAATTTTTTAAACTATTACCTCACAAATCTGCCATTATAGAGATAGGAAGTTCCAACTTGTAGTGCAGCCTCAGTAGGAGCCTCCAGTAGGTGTACTCACTGTGGCTTCACTTGGGTGCACTAAGATGACTGGACAGTGCAGAGGTGGAACCTGGTGGAAGGAAGCATCCATTAGCTGCAGTTGGGACCGGGGGGGGGTAGCAGGTGTTGGTTGGCGGTGAGGGTGCGGGACTCTGTGGCGGTGCGGGTGGCAAGACCCTGCAGCAGACAGATGCAGCATGCATGGATCTGGGAGATCTGTGATGCCTGCATCTGTGTGTAATAAAAATAAACACAGATGCACGGATGGGGTCAGTGAGACCCATCTGTGCTGCTGTGTTTAAAAATAATGAAAGTGTAAAATGAAAAAAAATAAATCAACTGGCGCCCCCCCCTCCAATATGAACAACCAGCACTGGGCTTTGAAGACCCAGTACTGCTTGTGCTATATACAGGGAACAAACAACAGAGGAGTCTCCTTAATTAAGCACAACCAGCACTGGGCAATTCAGAACCAGTCCTGTTTGCCAAAATACATGGGGACAAACAAAGTAATGGTCCCTCGTATTCAGTGCAACCAGCACTAGGCTCTGAGCCGGTCCTGGTTCTGGAAATACAGGGGAAAAAATGTGTAGGGTTCCCCTGTATTATCCAGAACTAGCACCGGACTCTTTCTAGCAGGGGGGGGTGATGCCACTGTCAGGGGAGCCCTATCACTGGGCCCCCCAGCCGAAGCCTCACTGATCCATCGATGCATCTGTGACTTATTGATTTTTTTTCAGATGCAAGCCACACAGATCACACTGATCCATGCATGTATCTCTGAATCATTTATTTAACACATCTGCATCACAGATCTCATTGAGCCATGTATGCAGTCAGCTATCTTTAGATTTTGCATGATAGTTTCCAAATAAAATGTGCTGTTTAAGCACCATATCATGTCCTGGAGTGCCGGGGAGTGTTCAAGGGAAATCGTTCACAATACTGCATCATGAGCACATCGTTCCATGTATAGGGGTCTTAAGAAGCAGTTCAGGGCAGGGACTATCAGCGCCAGTGAGCCTTTCTGTTCCCCACTGCTGCTCCTGTGCACTGCCCCACTGCTGTCACTGCCCTGCATGCCTGCAGCCTGCCTCCTTGGCTGTCTCTCCCTCTGTAACCCCAAAATACCTCCTGTGTGCTGGCCTTCCTCCACCTGTGCTAATGTACCATTTTGTTGGCCTTCTCCCCTGCAGGTGGCCCGATTTGCTCCTCCAAACCCTAATAGTTAATAGATTTTATAAAAGCTATGAAATTCCATAGACAATGAACATTACGGTTTCACATGTCCCATTAAGGCTTCTTAGATATGATCTGAAATTTCACAAAACCTACTGAATTTGTGATACTCGAACTTAAAAAAGCAATGAAATTGCGATCATTAAGGCTGACACCTTAATGGACGTGTTCCATGCACAATACAGATATGGTATGCTATCACACCCTGTGGTTAACTGCAGATTCAGCACTCTCACAGAGTGAGATTGCTGTCTCTCACAAAATGGTGGCGCTGATAATTCACAGAATTGTGTGCTCATTGGAATACATACATGCAGAGTTCACAATCTTCCCATTCGGTCACCACAACAATCTCACTGGGTTCAACATCCTTTTCACTCCATACATCCATCTTAGTCAGAATATACATTCAGCTCCCTAATTGCTAAAACTATCATACTATGTCTATGCATGTACACTTTCTTCCCCTATATGCTTCCATGCTACTATATCTTCCCCAATCCCTACTGTTGTGTGGTCTCTCAACTATGCTAGTCTGTGTTCCCTCATCCACACCAATCTGTCTTTCCCCATCTGCACCACCCTGCATCAGTGCCACTCTGTTTCCTTCTGCCTTCTCCTGTGCCCAGCAGTGATCGGGCAGCCCAGTGGCATCCCCCACTGAGTGGCTGCAGGGAGAGGCAGCCACCAGGAAAACAAGTAGTCAGAGGCATCTGCCCCCTCACTGTACCTGGTGGTTGCAGAGAGAAGCAGCTGCCGTGGTAACATGCTGTCAGCGGTGCCTTTCTTCACACTTTCCCCACTGGCTAGGTACAGGATGTCTCTCTTCTAATGGATTTACTCTGCTTGGAGTCATGGATTGGTGGGTAAGATGGCTACCTCTGCTTCTTTGTTTCTTTGCATGAGGAATGTTTCTTCTAGCATGGTGTCCACCTCTTCACCAAGTAGCCGCAACAGGTTGAGCGGGTGAGATATATATTTGCTCCTTATGCATCTGTCCTTCTCCTTCCT
Source organism: Taudactylus pleione (assembly GCA_031769625.1). Lineage (NCBI taxonomy): Eukaryota > Metazoa > Chordata > Amphibia > Anura > Myobatrachidae > Taudactylus > Taudactylus pleione. The sequence continues at coordinate 4,226,640 of JAUIMM010000126.1, read as the reverse complement.
CCAGAGCACTCTAGGAAATGTAGCCTTGAACACTGCTGCAATTACGGTTGCCACCTCACCCCTTAAACTGGACACGTATGAATTAGACAGATTCTGTGGCTGGCTGACTTAAAGTCTCCATTTTACTGGGTTTTAATCAACCACAGAACCTGTGTCCATGTACTAGCCAGTGTCTGTGATCGTGCACACACAGAACAAACCTCCAGCGTCAATTACCACAGCTATTCTGAGTGACCATAGACTTACGCAACCTGTCGATGTTTTGAAGATCTGTGTGCAATACTGCATTTGTGTATGCAGTTGCAGGCAACTACGAGGGCTCCGGTGGGCATCTTAATACAAAATCTGCCGGCTGTTGCATAAGCATATTTTAACTACTGCGATCTGTGAAAGTATGCAGTTGCATATGCATTACTGTCCGTCTCTGAATCAGGGTCTATATCACTTTAGCCAAGACCATCTCTTCCATTGGGCTTGTTGGGCAGTTGCCCAAGGGCCCGAAGCTTGTAGTGGCTCACCAACCCGCCCCCCTACAGCCGCGGGTACTCACCCCAGTCCCAGTTTCACTTCAACCGCTGTCTTCAGACCAGTCAGACAGAGTCTCTCTGCATGTGTGGGAGGTCTGATGGGCATGCAGGCGGGTTTAATTTTATTGACCATTTACATTTTGTACCGTGAATGGGTGGGTATCGGCCCCAGTGCATTGATTTGCCCAGGGCCCACACTGCTGTTAAGACAACTCTGACTTAGCAACAGCACGTGCAGGATACTTGCTCATACGTGACCTTTATTGAAAGAGCATGTGATTGCTATACACCTTTGAACCTTTTTAATTAAGTAACTCTAATGTTATTTAACTCTATATAGCCATTTAATATCATTGGTTGTACAGCACATCTGCCTCTATAATGATAAACCTTACAGAATCAGTACATTCGTAGGTAATAATTTTAAACCTGAAGTCTAAACTCCATCATACTTTTTAAAACGTTTCCATGTTTTCACACTTCCTGGGACAACAAAGTAAAGTAAGATCATTATGATTAGATAGAAGAATGCAGAAAAATGACAGCATGCAGTATGACTAATCCATATCAATCCATGTGTATAATCCACTCAACAAAACAGTAGTCTTAACAGGTTACTATAAGATTACCAAAGGAAATTATTGTCTGGAGTCCATAGTTGTTTCAACTGAAATATTTATATGACATTACATAGTCAGTAAAATGGATTTAAATAAAGTTCATTGAAGCCTGTACATGTGAAGACATGCATGTTTATTTATTTAGAAAGATTTGAAATCTAAATTATATTTATATACTTTTCATTTAGAAACTACAGTAGATTGATATGTTAACCCTGATAAAACAAATGCATGCTTCATGTCTAAAGATTCCTGTTGCAGTGTTGCTCCCTGTGAATTAAAGAGTGAAGACATCAGTGTGACCACAAACACTGCACAAACTATTCTGAGGTCACTTTGGGGCTATAATTTAATGGTTTATTTAAAGAAAGTGAAAAGTCCCTACATAGGGATAGATATAAACATATCCTCTGAATTCTCTGACTTCTTTTGTGCTTAGGATTTATAAATAAAGTTTTGTACTAATTTTAATATATAAAAAAAGTTTATGCAATGTAAGTTTTGTCTTGTTAAACCTTGTTAAACCATATTGTGCTATAATGATTCATATGTTTTTGTTATAAATGATTGTACATCAACCTGCAAATTCTGCACATGGCTGGAATGTTGGGAGATTAGACTGTGTAGCCATTTGGCAATGTTCTGATTATTCATTTTGGGTACTTAATAATATACAGAACATAGGATCTTAACCAGAAAATATAGATGAATGTGCCTTATAAAGATTAGAGATGAGCTGTTCGGTTTTATAGAAAACCGAATACATCAATACTTGGGGGTTGCGAGTGGAACTGAGTCCCAGTTCGGGTCTGCCCGCCAAGTTTGGATTGCATAACGAGATAAAACTTAACTTTCCCAGCAATATCAGATCTCCCGTGTTTTGGATTGCATATAAGAGTCCCTCTCTGGTGATCAGGTGCCATTTCACATTGGGAAGTGTTTGGAGAGGGTGTGAGCTGTAGTTGTGCTTCAATTAGAGAGAGTTGTCCGGAGATGGAGTGGGTGGGAAGAGTGTAAAAGACTGCTAGCATCTTTGTCACTGTGTATGTGTTTGTTAGTTACAGTAGCAACTGCAATCCTGTGCAAACTCCAAACAGGCTATTATCAGTGTTTGTTTGTGTGATTGTCAGACACACTAGTAGCACCTGCACACTGAGGCGTCACTCAGGGTGGAGACACCTGGTACGGCACCTCCCGAACCCTTGCACGCACCTTCATCACGCGCTTGTGAATTATGCCATTTTGGGTGCGTGACCGCGCATCATTCCCCTGTCCTCATCATGCTGGGGACTGTCCCAGTGTACAGGGAGCTGCTGGGCAGCCCCCAGCCTCTCCCAGAATAACTCTGCATGGTGACACAATCCGAGGGGGTAATACCAAAGTAGCAGAGCACTTTGGTGTCACCCCCACGGATGGTGTCACCCCAAGCGGCCCGCACCCCGCTCACCCTCCTAGTGACACCACTGCCTACACACCAGTGCAAAAAGGCACTGTACTCTGTACTTACAATTATTTTTCACAAGGATATACAGTCAGGTCCATAAATATTGGGACATTGACAGAACTTTCATATTTTGTCCTCTATTCACCACCACAATGGTTTTGAAATGAAACAAACAAGATGTGATTTAACTGCAGACTTTCAGATTTAATTTGAGGGTAATTACATCCAAATCAGGTGAACGGTGTAGGAATTACTACGGTTTCTATATGTGCCTCCCACTTTTTAAGGGGCCAAAAGTAATGGGACAAACTAAACAATCCTAAATCTAACTTTCACTTTTTAATACTTTGTTGCAAATCCTTTGCAGGCCATTACAACCTGAAGTCTGGAACGCATAGACAACACCAGATGCTGGGTTTCATCCCTTGTGATGCTCTGCCAGGCCTCTACTGCAAATGTCTTCAGTTCCTGCTTGTTCTTGGGGCATTTTCCCTTCACTTTTGTCTTCATCAAGTGAAATGCATGCTCAATCAGATTCAGGTCAGGGGATTGACTTGGCCATTGCATAACATTCCACTTTTTAGCCTTAAAAAACTCTTTGGTTGCTTTTGCAGTATGCTTCGGGTCATTGTCCATCTGCACTGTGAAGCGCTGTCCAATGAGTTCTGAAGCATTTGACTGAATATGAGCATATAATATTGCCCGAAACACTTCAGAATTCATTCTGCTGCTTATGTCAGCAGTCACATCATCAATAAATACAAGGGAACCAGTTCCATTGGCAGCCATACATGCCCACGCCATGACACTACCACCTCCATGCTTCTCTGATGAGGTGGTATGTTTTGGATCATGAGCAGTTCCTTTCCTTCTCTTCTCTTCCCATCACTCTGGTACAAGTTGATCTTTGTCTCATCTGTCAATAGGATGTTGTTCCAGAACTGTGATGGCTTTTTTAAATGTTGTTTGGCAAACTCTAATCTGGTCTTCCTGTTTTTGTGGCTCACCAATGGTTTACATCTTGTGGTGAACCCTCTATATTCACTCTTGTGAAGTCTTCTCTTGATTGTTGACTTTGATACATATACATCTACCTCCTGGAGAGTGTTCTTGATTTGGCCAACTGTTGTGAAGGGGTTTTTCTTCACCAGGGAAATTATTCTTTTGTCATCCACCACAGTTGTTTTCCGTGGTCTTCCGGGTCTTTTGGTGTTGCTGAGCTCTCCGATGCATTCTTTCTTTTTAAGAATGTTCCAAACAGTTGATTTGGCCACACCTAATGTTTTGCTATCTCTCTGATGGGTTTGTTTAGATTTTTCAGTCTAATGATGGCTTGCTTCACTGATAGTGACAGCTCTTTGGATCTCATATTGAGAGTTGACAGCAACTGATTCCAAATGCAAATGTCACACCTAGAATCAACTCCAGAACTTTTACCTGCTTAATTGATAATGAAATAACGAGGGAATAGCCCACACCTGTCCATGAAATAGCTTTTGAGTTGATAGTCCCATTACTTTTTGCCCCTTAAAAAGTGGGAGGCACATATTGAAACCGTTGTAATTCCTACACCGTTCACCCGATTTGGATGTAATTACCCTCAAATTAAATCTGAAAGTCTGCAGTTAAAGCACATCTTGTTTGTATCATTTCAAAACCATTGTGGTGGTGAATAGAGGCCAAAATCTGAAAATTCTGTCAATGTCCCAATATTTATGGACCTGACTGTATATCTGCATTGAAGTGTATTTTGTCACTTGTGTATGAGGGCAGAGACAGTGTGATTTCAAGCATAGCTGTCTAAAAAATACCACAAAGAAGACGTCTTTGCCTGTTTTAAAAAAAATCTCAAGTCATGTACTGTATAATTCAGTTTAAATCATATTTCAAGAGTGTGTGTTTTAGAGAGGGAGCATATATATTACTATACTTACTGAGTGTGGCCGTGTACCCGTCAGCTGCACACCATAAATAATAAGTGCAAAAAATTTTTTTTTTCTTGTGTCAAAAAACATCTGAAATATTTCATAATTCCATTTAAATTATATTTGAGGAGTATGTATTTTTGTACTCACTGGGTGTTGTGGCCCTGTCAGATGCACCCCAAAATAACTGACACTATCCCCCTTGCTGGTATAGCCTTGTGCTGGTTATTGGAAAATAAGGTTAACTCCACACAGTTTTTCCCGCTATTTTCCAGTACCAGCCCAGGCTGAGAAATCCAGGGCTGGTTATGGAATGGGGGAGGGGGCACACATTTTTTAAAAATGTAACCTTTTCTTTTGTTACATTTTACCATTTTAACAAAGCCCACATTATGGGTAATACAGAAGTCAGCAGATTATCTCAGACAAACTAAAATTATGGAAGTACTAATAGGCGCCCCCTTGTAATGAGGAATTCTATAGGGTCGTATACTTTATTAAACTGCCTTCCTGATTGCCACTGCAGTGCCGCTATGTGTTATAGATGTGCTATATTATTTTAAACTGCCATGTATTCATGCCATTGCTCTGTCTCTTAGTTTAGCCAGGTTGCTGCAGCGTTTGGCCAATATTGCTGAAAACAAAATTGTGACCTGTGATCTGGTAAACATTGACCAAAAATAGGAGGTGCTACCATGCTGAGACTTGTAGCTCTACAGCAGATAGAAGGGGAGATGCAGGTGCACACTATGAGCACTAAGAAATCTAATGATCTAAATATTTAAAATAAACTCCAAAAATTAACATGTTTTTTTAGATAAGGTTCTTAGGGCCTGATTCAGCAACGATCGCAGTTGCTTATACGCACACAATCGGCCGATTGTTGCGTACTGCGTATGTGTATGCAACGCAGTACACATGTGCGAACTAGCTATTGTGATCGAGACTGTGATCGCAGAGGCTATGCAGACCCATGGCAGAGTGATTGGCAGGAAGTGCTGTTTGTGGGTGGTAACGGGTGAATGCAGGCGTGCCAGTGCGTTGGGACGGCAGTGCAGGGGCGTGCTTAATTTAGCTACTGCGATACCATATGCAGCCTGAGGCCTCATAGCGTGCGCTGAAGTCAGCAATTCCTGAGTGAGGTCTGACCTGCCTTAACTGTGCATATAGGTCCGATGTTACTCGATGTTACCAATTGTTTCGCTATGTTGCCCAAGTGTACGGATGTGAGTAAGGGAAAGTGGGAGTCCTTATGTCAGGCTGTGATCCAATGCAACTGCAAACATTTGCACATCATTGCTGATAATAGCAACTGTGTTGAGTGCGTATATGCAAAATAGCGATCCTTGCTGAATTAGGCCCTTAGTACATATTTGGCCAAATATGTTTGCCCACCTACCATGTCACGGTGAACCTCATAAGGTGGGTCCCTAACATCCCTAATACTGACATATTAAATAAATTTATCTAGGACTTACCTTTAATACCCCTTTCGGACATACAGCAAAACACGGGTTTTTGGCCATGAATGTGCGTCAACCCGGGTTTTTGCTATGTGTGAACAGAAACGACCCGGGTCAAAGTCCTGGGTCCATAACCCTGCTCTGTACCAGGGTTTTTCCTGGGTGCAACCCGGGTAGCCTCTAGTGTGAATGCATCCAACACAGGTTTTTAGACCCGGGTTTTAAGAAAACTTTCACACTGGCTGTTCTGTGCACCTGCAGATAACATCAACTGCAGGCGCCGGGACAATATGACTGGGGAGCAAACAAATTTAAGTCTGTATTATTTTATGTTTAACTTTTTTATGTGAAAATTTTGTCTTTATATAGACTAAAACTTTCTAGAGGCTATATTTATAATTTTCTTATATTGTAAATAATATAAAAATGGATTTTGAATAAAAAAACATTGGAAACAAACTTTGTGTTCTTTACAGTAAAAATGCTCATTTCTATATTATGTCATTACTGTGAGCAAAAAAAAAATATCCCCTTTAAATCCTCATCAAATTCCAGAGCAGACCCGGGTTTAGTGTAAATGTATCCGACCCTGGAATTTCCTTGGTTTTGGTGTAGTGTGAATGGGGATCTCAGACTAAGACCTCGGAATTTCCAGGGGTGACAGGCCTGGGAAGTACCCATATATTTCCCTGGTCTTATGTCTAAAAGGGGTATAATAGGGCCCATTTAAATGTGTGTACTGCAATATAAAGGACCCATACCAATTAAAATCACTTGGGGCAGGTGATAAGAGTGCTAGCCCAAGATAAGGGGTCTCGCCTTAAAATGTACCTAAGTACACACATACACAGAGGAAAAAAGGGGGCTGGACTGCACATCCTAATCTTAAACATAATAAGAGGTGCTAACATGCTGAGACCTGTAGTTCTACAGCAGAAAAAAAGCATTTTTATTTCTATATGTTTACCAGTATTTCCTTCCTTAAAGCTGGGAACAGACCCTGTAGAACCGATAAATGCTGTGATCCTCGGAGCACTCATCAGAGTAGAGTGCACGTAGTATATACTATATGATGGAGTTATTTTATAACTCATAGTTATATAAGTTATTATTAGCTCAGTGTGCTTTCATCTCATTGGGAGGTCAGGCATCACAACTTTTAAGTAAGACTAAAAATACAGGCTAGAAATTCAGACCTCCCAATCCGAGTGTTGCAGAAGCATCATCAATGGCAGAGCTGATTTGGAGCTGAATGCAATTCCAGGCTGCAGTAACTAAAATGGAGTAAATAATGAAGCAGGAAAATAATAAATACTATGTATGAACAACTGGGAAATACACAGTAATCATTATTTCCTGGCATGAATGATGTTCAGTATGTTCTCACCTGGACACCACGTTCATTTATCTGCTTACATAGATCATCTACCATGCGTACGATTTTGCATCACTCGTAGTTGCGTTCCTTTGGTTCCTGGAGCATGTGTACTGTGAAAACATTGAATATACTCTCTGTACATGTCCCTTCATTTAGCTTTGCATCAGCTCCATAGTGGCATACTTAATAACACATTTTTAACGCTACCAGTATTATAAAATATTTTAAATGTAATACTGTACATTGCTGAATATTCAGATTTTATAAATGTCTCATTTTATTGAGTATACATATGTAAAACAAATCATTAATCTAGAGCACAGTTTTATGTCCCTATTGCTGTATCTTGCTGAATTTGACCTCTAGAGGGCTTTAGAGCTCCAAATTTTGGGAAGCTATAAAAGCACAGTCATTTTATGAAAGGTCACAACAATGAATCATGCATGGAAAGAAATGAATGTACACTATAAGTTAATTATCTATTACATCAAAACAGCAAATGTTATACATTTACATACTGTATATATATATAAAGCCACTTGCCACCCTTCCAGTTTCCTAAACTGGCATTTGTGCTGTATCTAAAGCTAACATTGTTATATTGAGACCAGACTGCAAGTACTAATATACTGATAACATAACATAGTATCTGAAGGGCTTAAAGGAGAACAAAATAACAAAATAACATTTGCAAAGTGTACTATATTTTTATTGAAAACTAATTAGGATGTAACATATGTGGTAGTACACCTTAAGCTTTGGCATGTGTTTTCTGAATATTACTATTAGTAATTTTTATGAATTTTATTATTAGTATTAGTGACTTAGGGATCTATTTAACAAACAATGGTGATAGTACAGATTTTCTATTACTGCTTATTGCAGCAAAAGAAAATGTTCTATTGTCTCCATGTACCAATTAAACTTTCCCACAATGCTGTCTTGAAAGCAGCAAAGTTGAATTTACCACTTTACCAATCCAGAAATGTCAGCACCAGCGGCTATCGTGCTCAGACGGAGCAACAATTGAATTGCTCTGTCAGGCGACCTTAAAAAAATTGCTGTGGGCAAAACAATTCTATCACCCCCTGTGAGCGTGTCACCATAGTGTATACCTGTTTAAAGCTGATGAGCATCTCTGCACCTCTACTCGTTAGCAGCATACACAGCATACATTTATCGGCTGGTTGTATAGGACCCCATTCTGCTGAAGCTTCGTTCTATTACCAGAGTATATGTAACAGTGAGTACTGCTGTACCTGCTATACTGGTTGAGTAACTGGAATGTCCATAGTTTGAATCATTCACTGGTGTGTGCCTATATAACTCTACAGTATCAACAACTGCACACACATCATTTCCAACAACTACATCCTTTCAGTTACATTATTTACAATATAAGGTAACAATATGATTGTGATGAACATGAGGGCAAGACAAAACATCAATACATCAGCGATGAATACCACATGCAGACACAATGTTGTAGAAAGGAAATTTGCAGTTAATGGTTGAGAAGTTGGGAGCATCCAAATAAGCTTAAGGGATTTCAAAAAGTGAGCTGATCTTATCCTGGAGCAATGTTTCAGCATCCACTTTCAGATGATGGGCTGTGTTACACGCAGTTGTCCCAAAGCTGGAGGCTATAGGCCGAATGGGTAACTAGGTTGAAAGGAGGAGGTCTATGATAGGGGCAAGACTGGAGCAGAACATTCAGTTGAGTGGGATGCAGAATACAGTCAGTCCAGTGATGGGAGGCAGAGTCCAAAGGTGGACAGCAGTGTCCTGGAACTAGGAAAGCCAATGGGCATAACAGAGATGTAAGTAGATGTAGGTAGATGTAAAATAGCCATGTTAGTCTGCAGCCTAAAACGGTGGTGGCAGGCTAACAGGCCTAGGTGGGCAGGATCTACTGAAGCAGGCGCCAGAATCACCAAGACTGAGAAGGGTGCAGGAGGAAGGCTAGGATGTAGATGAAGAGTAGTGGGGAGTAGGCCAAAACCAGGACCTAGGTTAGTAACAGCAGACTGATTTAGGGCCCACTAGGTGCAAGTGTTGTGTCCCTGTTTTGATGGTCCTGTGCTTGTAGCAGTAGAGCAGTGGGTGATAAGGAAGGGCTTGGACATCTCCAGCTGAATTGAGGGGACTCATTCCACATTACAGCAATGTCCCTCAATGATACAATAATATGTCTCAGCCTCTCAAAGCTAAAGCAATACCCCCCCCTAGCCAAGGTTATTATTATACATACTTGTAAACCTTTTGATCAGTATTTCAGGGAGATTCTGAAAGCAGCACTCTATTCAGAAATTCAGGGAGATCACCACTATTTATGTGAGCCTCACTGACTCTCAGGGAGAGTAGGAGAGATAAGATTCAGACCCACCACATTACAGAAATGCAATTCACCTACTCCACATAACAGTAGTACTGTATATTTAAGCCCCTCTACATTACACTAATACAGATCAGCTGTCCACATTACAGTAATACTGATCATCCCTCCACATTACAGTATCACCCTTCAGTCCCATTGTTTCGTTCGCTCGCTCAGACATAGAGGCGTCAACAGACTGCAAAGAGCGAGCGCTCAATTTAAATAGCCAGCACCTTTTTCTGAATGAGCGAGCGCAAATAGTTTCCGGCTCTGAATCAGGCCCTTTGTACGTTGGCTAGCATAGAAATACAGTCTCCCTTCACCAAAAAGTGTTTCTTTCAGCTGATAATTTTTCCTAAGATTTTTCAGTCTCACTAGTCAGTCACAGCAATGGATAATACTGCAACTTTGACAGCATATCTTGCAGGAGTATAACACTGTGTGTAATTAGCAGACAGTGATCCTGATTCACTACGGATCACTATTGCGATTACGATTATGCACGCAGGTCTGCTGCAAGACTATACTAAAGAATGCAATCACAAAGCCGTCGCACAGCCAGCATAGACACTCACTACTGCCATCTCACATCCGTAATACCTTGCAGTCCTGCGTATACATCGGGAAAATCGAGTAACATCGGCCCCTCACACATAATTACAACAGGTCTGAACTTACTCAGAAATTGCTAACCTCATCGCGCACAGTGAGTACTCAAGCTGCGCCATGCCGTCACAGTGGCTAATTTATGCATGCTTATGCAATGGCGTTCAAACGGACAGGCACGCCTGCTTTTCTCCAACCACTCCCCCATCACCACCCCAAAACACTGACGTTCCATCCCTTGGTCTGCGATGGCTTTGTATCTGCGTAGGTGATCACACTACAATCCCAATGGTAACTCAACCACGCGCACTCTGGTACATACGCATGCGCAGAACGCACCATCGGCCGATCTGCATACGCTGTTGCAGTTGCGATCCATGATGAATCAGGCCCTGTGTGTATAACAGCTGATATGTTCTCACCCAAAATCTGCTCCTCAGGGTCAGACTCTTCCTCCACATGCAGGCAAAGCAGTGAATAAGAGTGAAAGTCCTGATCTCTGAACATTGTTTATTTCTGTTTTCTCAGCTCTGCCTCCTACTGACATCCTAGTGGTTTTGTTGAAAGTCTCTATCATTCTGTGAAGGTTTTCTGGACAAAGAGCCTGATTCAGACCCGCTCGCGTGCGCTATGCGCTCGCAAGCAGGTCAATGGTGGCCCAGTGCGCATGCACACGACGGAGCCGGCTCTGTCATGCGCATTTGCGAGACCCGGATAGAGACGGGCAAACCGTTGCTCCGGGTCTCGTACCAAAGGGGGCGAGCTGTCGATGTTGAGTGACAGCACGCCACCTTGGTGGGTGGGCCGGGGGAGTGGATACCCAAACAGAGGCGTTCCCATGTGAACGCCTCCATTTGGGGGCGGCCCCACTGACATCACGAGTGATGTCAGTGGGAGAGATTTCTGCTCTGTGAGAGCCGAAATCTCTCTGGGGCTTGCGAAAACGAGACCCTACCACAAGGGTCTCGTCGCAAGCCCGATGGTCGCGATGGTCTTGATCATCGCGACCATCTTCCTGGCCACTTGCTATAGCTGTGGGTGGTCACCCACAGCTATGCGAGCGGCCAGGAGGCCACTCTAAAAAACAAGAAGGCCGGCCCTTATTCAGAGCGAGTGCTCTGTCAGAGCGTCCGGCTCTGAATCAGGGCCTGACTCCTTTATTATTCTTGAAGTGACTTCACTGAGCCCTGATGTGTCCACTTCTCAAGATGGCCGTCAGAGCATTAATTTTCTCACACTTTCCTCAGACCAACTGCCGCTCCTCTTCTACCAACTTTCCCCAGCCTCCCTTACTGACTTCTCATGGGACCTCTCTCAGCTTGCGCATGAGCAGAAAAGCACAATGCGGTGCTGCAGCTGTAACACCTCAAATATCAGGGGTATAACAAAAGTACTTATAAACTAGATGTGAATCAGTGGATATAGAGAGGATCCAGTCTTTGCAAGCTTATATTCTATACGGGAGGACAATGGTGACACACAAGGATTTTGTGGGAGTGGAGGTGAGATTATAGGTGAGATCTGGTCAGTGCCAAAGATGTAATGTGGCAATGGGAGAGGCCAAAATTGAGGTTAGTCTTGTTTGTTTGGAGTGGGATAAAGATAGATAGACAGATAGATAGATAGATAGATAGATAGATAGATAGATAGATAGATAGATAGATAGATAGATAGATAGATTGATACTGTAGATTTACACATTAGTTAGCAGGTCAGTTTTTATAACATTTTGCAGACATGCTGACATAACCAGTAGGAATAGTTCTTTTATGTAGAAAAATGTTCTTTACATTAAGGGCCTGATTCCGAGATTTAGGCAAATTTCGCAGATGGAGCGATTGTTTGCTAATGTGCATTTACGAAACCCTGTACTGTGCACGTGAATGATTCATTGCGATAACTCTCGTATATAGGTAGGCATAACCAGTGGTAGGCATAACCAGTGGGGGGCGCAATCAGCTTGATCGCTCCCCACACAGGCATAGGAGACTGCTGTGGCTGCTTCTTAGCAGCCGCGAACAGTCTCCAGGGCAGCCCAGCACACAGCAGGGGGGGGGAGCGGTGCCGGACCCGGGCCGCCGCCGGGCCCCTCCAGCAAGCCCGGGTAATTTGTACCTGCTCCTCCCCCTTTCAGTGCCCCTGCATATACTGTAGGAACCACTCGCAAAGTGAATGACTGGAAGTCAGCTTTTGGGGGTGGTAACGAGGGGTGGTTAGAAAGACACAGGCATGTCTGACCGTTTAAACGCTGTTTCCTGGGCATCCAAAAATTAGCCATTGCGATCACCTTCTCATCATGAGAGCTCTCTGCATGTCAGGAGACCTGCAGTGTTTGCGGCTGGTCAGACTTGACTTACAATCTGCATGATTGCCCGATATGCATCGATGTTACTGATGTTTATGCTGTTGCACATCGTTGGACGAATATGAGAAGGAAGCAGTGGGCGTCCCTATGCTCGGCTATGATTTGGAAGGAATTAGCATATTTTAGCAACTGTGATCTGTGAAAGAATGCAGTTGCAATTGCAATAGTGTATATCTCTGAATCTGGCCCAGATCACTAACTGGACTCAGATTACAGCATAAGTGGGTAAAACATGAGCAGAAATAGGTATATTGTAGGGAGACAACACTAAATCCTCAGAACCAACAGAAACCAGACACTTTAAGTAGCTAGAATTGTTAACACAAATACTCTTCTGCCATGTAACTAAGAAAAGTTGTGTCATAGGGCCTGATTCAGAGCCGCTCGTAAGCGGCCGCTCGTTCGTTCCGAGCGATGTTAGCCCAACTGCGCATGCGTACGGATCGTTATACGCATGCGCTAACCAGTCAGTGCGGCCGAAATTCATGTGCTCGCAAAATAGCGAATGCCTGCTATTTTGAGTGACAGAAAGAGCCGTATATGGGTGGTAACAGGGGAAGGTGCTTGAAAATGGGGAGTGGAAATCAGAACGCAGGCGTGCTTAAAGGTCAAAACGGGCGTTTTATGGGTGTGCATATTTAAAACAGCAGCGTCATTGACCACGTCACTGGGTTATTTTATAGTCAGAACTGCTCGCAAAATTGTAGTAGCAAACACCAACCCCAAGAATAGCGAGCAGTTCATACCCTTGTCGATGTACTCGATTAATCTAATAAATAGCGGACATGACATAGGATGCGAGCGGCCAGGGGGCGTATTTTTCCAAAAAACTAACGCAAGTTTTGTTCGCTCATTCAGACATAGAGGCGTGAACAGACCGCAAACAGCGAACAGTTCATTTGAATAGCCACCCCTTGTTTTAGAACGAACGACCGCAAATAGCGAGTGGCTCTGAATGAGGGCCATAGTGCCAGTCAGGGCCAGCACAATACATTCAGTAGGATCTGCAATGCAAGGAGGTGCCGAGCTGGAGAGGCGCCGCCACTGCCTTCTCCATTAGCTGGATGCCCACTGAGATTTTGTTTCCAGTGGGTACCCAGCGGCTCCTTCCCTGCAGCCAGAAGCTGGAGCTCACTCCTGAGCTCCACCTTCTGGCTCTAGCAGTGTGTGTAAGGCTCTCTCATAGTGCCTCGTGCAAGAAGCTGTCAAGCAACGGTGGGCACAGGAGCAGGGTTTAAGGTAACTATAGTGTTGTGTGTCTGTCTGCCATTATGTGTAAGAGGCACTACTGCTGTGGGCATTGTGTAAGTGGCACTACTACCGTGGGCATTGCATAAGGGGCACTACTACTGTGGAAATTCCGTAAGAGACATTACTACTGTGGGTATTGCGTAAGGGGCACTACTACTGTGGGCATTGCGTAAGGGGTACTACTACTGATGTAATTATGTGTAAGGGGCACTACTACTGTGGGCATTATGTTTAAAAGGCACTACTACTGTTGGCATTATATTTATTTTATTTATTTATTACGAGTTATTTATATATCGCACACATATTCCGCAGCGCTTTACAGAGAAGATCTGGACATTCATCTCAGTCCCTGCCCCAGTGGAGTTTACAATCTATATTCCCTACCACATGCACACACACATGCACACACTAGGGTTAATTTTTGGTGGGAGCCAATTAACCTACCAGTATATTTTTGGAGTGTGGGAGGAAACCAGAGTACCCGGAGGAAACCCACACAAGCACAGGGAGAATATACAAACTCTGCACAGGTAGGGCCATAGTGGGAATTGAACCCATGACCTCAGTGCTGTGAGGCAGTAACGCTAACCATTACACCATCTGTGCTGCCCATTATATAAAGGGGCACTATTACTGTGGGCATTATGTGTATAAGGGGAAGTACTGTCGGCATAGTGTATAAGGACCACTGCTGTGGGCATTGTGTATAAGGGGCACTACTGTGTGTCATGACATGAATAAGGGACACTACTATGTGGTGTAATGTGAATCAGGGACACTATGTGCGGTGTAATGTGACTAAGATTGTGCTACTGTGTGGCGTAATTTGAATTGGGGGTACTATTGTGTTACCACACTCCTTTCTTGTGAGACCACACCCCTTATTTGGGTTTTCGGAGCGCACTGTCCCTTTATAGAATATGGGAGGGCGCAAATTTACAGTTTTCAGGGGGGCGCCAAACACCCTAGAACTGCCCCTGGTGCCAGTGTTTGTTGCCCAGCTCCTTTCCTCTACACCCTCTTCATCTGTGATCTGCACACCAGGTCTAGGACAGTGTCAACAAGCTATTATGGGAATACTTCTGATAAAAATTATTTCACATTGAAATGCATCAAGGAATATTCAGTTTTTTACCCTTAGCTATATCACAGGCACAATCAATACACATATGAGGAGGTTCGCGAGCAGCTGATTCTAATCATGACACTGAAATACTGCTGAAAAAATTACGATGAAGCTGATGTTACAATCCCCAAGCCAGCAGGGTCCCATAAGAGTGCCTCATCCCTTTATACTTTGTTATTTGGAGAGAATAGTTTGTGCATTGAATCACAATAAAAGGCCCCTATAAGTGGATACTATTTGGAGCAGTAACTTTTGCTCATGTTTTGGCTGTTAGAATACTAAATATAGTATTCCATAATTTACTCTTTTTTTCTGGATAATTTTATAACCAATTTATTGTGAATATTATGTGTATAAATAAATGTTACATATTTATATTTTATCTTTGTGATAATTGATAATTACATTTATTGACAGATCTTGAAAGATGGAGAAGTGCAGTCTTTATTGCATATTGTTCTTATGGGAAGCAGCTGAATTTATCCTCTGCACTGAACTTTTCATGGCTTGTACTGTAATGGAGCTACTTGGATGGCTGAACAGCCAGATTGGCTGCTGACAAGATGCAGTTGTGAGGGGTGGGTGAGAAATGAGAAGTGGGGAGGGGGATCAATGTATCAGGACAGGGCTGATCTCAGTGGCAAATGTAATAATGCAGCTGGTCCCATACCACTAACAACTAATAGGCTAGGGCTATCCCCAATTAGCTGGAAAGAGATAAAGGTTTAAATTAAACCACATTAAACTGCTCCATGATGGGGGTCGTTGGACCACTGGAAAAATCCCTGGTGGAACGTGTGGCCTTTTTTGTTTTGAAATTGTACATTGTGCAGTGCATGGGAAAAAAAGAGGTTGTGAATTTACAACCAGTTGGTGAATAAGCTGCTGCCTAAGCACAGAGATTTATCTTTCTTGTATGGCAATAGTGTACAGTCATGCTTTCTGGCCATAGTACAGTAGGTCACTGCTTGAGAGAAAGACTGTTGGCCTAAGTAACAAAGGGGAGTGTCAGAGAATGAGCCAAGAATAAAGAGTAGGGATTGGGGAAAACTGGAGGAGCTAATACTGTAAAACAAATATAGGGTAGAGAGACTGGAAAATCCAAGACTTGAGCAGGTATTGGGTACTGCATAATGGGACTGGTGGATATATGGCATTCAGTTCATACTTAACTACTTTTAAATTGCTCTCTCCGAGAGATCTGGTTTTACATGTACAGTATGTATGTGGGGTGTGGCAAAGAAAATTGTGTCATCAATGCTCCACCTATCATTGTTGGATGCCGCAATTTGCTGTAGCGGGGGATTGGGCCAAAATGAAGCTATTCATTGAATGACATAGTCAAACCTCTGGACCTCCCATATCACTTAGCTTATGGGTGACATCCATGAGGCAGGACTACATTCCCTGCAGTCTGGTAAGGGAAAATGCATATTGAAAACAAATTCTAACTACAGATTATACTTTCCTATTCAGCATTGTAGCCACTCCTTCACAGCCTGTTGGTGGCTTTCTGTCTTTGTAGTCAGTGCAGGTCACTCTTTTTGTAGATTTATTGATGATAAGTATCCACACTGAAACTATACCTTGAGAATATATATGCAAGACAAATATCCAAATTGCAGGGCCGTAACTAGCTATGGGCAACCAGTGCCATTGCACAGAGCGCTGATGCTCAGTGGGTGGCACCGTCGCCTCACAGGTTCTTACTCCTGGCTAGCAGGGTGCCTGGAGTAGCACCACGCAGCCAGGATTGCTGCTGCAGTACCCTCTGAGCTTCCTGTGGCCTGTCCAGATGGGCACCCTGCAAAACATATGCAGCCAATTGGGCGTCCTGAGGAAGTCAGGTCAGCGCTGCACTTGCCGGAGCAGATGGTCACGCCCCTTCTGCCTGTTGTAATGACGTCATGCACAAGACATCATGACATCATGCACTTAGTGGGCAGGGCTGGCACAGGCTGCAACTGTGCCCTTTTACGGCTCTGCCAAATGCTTTTAGCTTTTCACAGTGTTAGCAATATCTAAATAATAATATGTTAAATAATGTACTTACTGCAAAAGGAAAAAAAACAAGTCAAGCAAGAATTCAGCGACTGAGTAGAATAAAAAAACAACACTTACTCAAGTGAAACATAATATGACTTGTTCATGTGGTTTTGAAAGAAAATATAATGTAATGTAGAGCAGTACACAAGGAGAATTCATGTTTGTTTAAACGTCTTGAGTGATTCAAGACCACAAATTGAAATTTTAAGTGATGCTTCACCATGGATATCTTGATAAAGCTTATAAAAATCCAGATAAGGAGAAGAAATATTTTTCCATGTAATCCATTCTTCTAAGAAGAGAGAAACATATTTAAAAGTACACGTGGATATGCCACTGTGTTATGGGATTCTTCTTTATTATCTCCTCTTAAGTAGCATTGTGCAGTGCTGTTATGTCAGCAGTTTTGAAAACATATAAATCTATCCTCCAAAAGCAGGAATTCCAATTTAGTTGCTCAAGATCACAAGACAAATACCATAACATGTGACTTATTTTAATCATATTTACTACAATTTAAGTAATATATGTTTGTGCCTCTAGTTATCCCAAACCAAGCCATTTTCTCTAAATTACTCTGCAGCTAAAGCATGGATTCATATTCTAGGAAATCTGATGTGACCTTTGTCAGATGACAGAATTTATTTTATCAGGCACCTGTGGTTCTAAAAGTAACTAAACAAATCATCTATTTTCCCCTTAAATGACTGATGTCCTGTTTACATAGGCATTCAACCTGTCATTGCAGACATTAAAAACAATTATAATAAACAAAAAATTCTCATTTACATTCATTTTGGCTTGGCATTTTTCTGTTTATACTGCACTACCTCCTCCTGCCACCCTGATTCTTAACTTTCCAAGAGCTAAAATTAAATACTGCACTTCCAGTGGAAAATCTTGCCTCCAATTAAGCTGTGGCAGAGACTGAGGAAAAAGCATACTTTTCAACTTTTCATTATTGAAGCAGGCGGTCACTGTGGGCCTCTATGGAAAAACTGTATCCCATCATTAGTCCAAACATGACCCTTACATGGCATCAGACCATGCCAAATTAGCTTTGGAGCCTTGCAATCAGTTGCATCATCCCATATGTTTTTTGTTCATTTTGCCATGTACCAGAATGCCTACATGGAATGAATGATGAAGACCCTTTCCCGAAGGATTGGCGAGTTTGCAGGAGATTGAAAAAACATGCTTAGTATATCTGGTGTGTTTATACACCATGGGGGAAAACCAGGATGGTAAATTCTGTTTTAAAGTATGGATTATCTGCCATTTGTAACAGTTTTAAGATTAGTAAATCAACAGGATGTAATCCCACTGGGAAAATACTGCAATCATGCCAATATTGCCAACCCACCTCTTAGTAAATTTTGCCCCCTTGTCTCACAGCATGGTTTATCCAAGTGCATATTTGAACCCTTTAGTTGGATTTGGTTATAACTTTAAATGAGGCCCATTATGTATTGTGTGATTGAAACTACAAGATCAAAAAAATAGATCCAGTTTTTGTAGTTAAATGTTTATTCTGGGTCTATGTCATATGTGGTTATACAATCAGTATCTTTGTCCATACTCATGTAGAAACACTTTAAATCATCATGTGTAGCTCTGTGAACAACATCTAAACTATTTTGTTGCATTTAAGCCCATTTTGTTGTTGCAATTGTTGGAAAGCTTTAAGTTACTGTGTGCTTTTTGATTAGCTGCTTCCCTTTAATTTAACCTATAGCAAATGGGGTGGACTAGAATGAGTTAAGCCCACCACCACTGCTTTGGTTGTGTGATCCTTTTTTGCATCAGGCACACAAATGTAGGATGTCCAAAAGTGAGAATAAAAATAATTTTACACAATGAGACATACTGTACATATTTTTTTTTGTTTACATGTGGTACAAATTCAAAGTGTATCATACTACTGTAAATACAATGTGATACAGTAATGAAACATTCCCACTTATGTTTCACTTGATCAAGGTAACAGCTTCCTTTATTGTCATTGTGCCACTGAGCCTCCAGAGCGCCCACTCCAGGATTGAAAAGCTGCTATCCAGGAGGCTGGCACAACCCACGAAAATTCAGGAGCCGAGACATTCCATGAGAGAAGATATATGTGGTTATAGCCCCTGTAAACGTTATGTCAATATTTATAGATCATACTGTAGAAAAAGAAGCATACCACTTCATTTGAACTGGTAATGCACCTTTTATTATGCCATGGGCCGGTCTTACAAAGATCTAGTGCTACAAATTTTTCTTATGATCTGACTCTGGTCTATTCAAAAATAATTATCTATAAAACCTCAGTGTAAATGGTCTATTAGGCAGTTTTCTAAACTGGTAGCAAGTTATATACTTTGCATGATGCATTTTAAAATAAACTCATCTTTGTTGCACAATGTATTATAACATACTAAACAAAGTGCTTATTTACTTTCTATTTAGTAAGTGCATTGTATTAATACCTTAGTGATATGAAACAGGAAACTAATTTTTTTCCCAGACTTTTTGCTTGTGTTTCTGGCATGCGTAACTATGTATAAGTCTACGTTGAATGTTTTATCGGGAAATCTGTTATAGGCATTGCTTAAAGATCAAACAGGGAAGGGATAATCCTGCACTGTTTGTGAACGGTGTATATTAACAAAGGCTTATATGACAGAAAGTATACAAACAGTTATTCACCTTACATGAGTTTTACCAGCTGTGTTTGAGCAACCTAGTAAGATTCTCTAACTAACTTTCTTTAGTTTTACAGCCCAAAGTCATGGCTCAGTAACTAAAAATACTGTAGACATGTTTGGTGGAAGACACGAGAGTCCCAAAATTAGACAAAAAAGGAAGATCAGCAACATTTCACATGAAAGGATTGTAAATATATTAAGATGTTCAGTAGTTTGTTCGTAAGGTGGATTTTTAGGAGAAAGTCACTCCTAGCTATATCAAAAGTAGGTTCATGGGATAATTTTATGGAAAGATTATTAAAATTTGATGAAGTGGGTTTAAAGGAGGTTGTAGGAATGTTCACTGCTTTGTGGGAGGGTGTACAGCAATCTTCACTCCATGAAAACACTTGACTTTTGCACCAGATGCAAACTGGTGAAGATCGGCGCTTTTGCATTTTCCAATTTAGCAGTGGAACACCCAAGGACTTATTCTGATGTGGATGGTATTGCACAGCTGCAGATAAGCAACTGTGCAATACTGTACAACTACAATGCAAATGCAGCAGGGTGCTCCTACATACATCTATGATCAGTGTGCTGCATCCAAAGATGCAGCATCAGATCATCATCATGACTGGCTGCGATGGTTGCAGCCCTCGGCCAGTCTGCGTTAAATAGACCCCAATATCTCCAATGGCCAGATATTAAACCTGAATGATGTAGTCCACAAAACAACCAACACCAGTGGTAATAAGTCTGCAGCAGTTGGGCTAAACAAGGCTTACAAGTGTTGCTGTTACAGGCACAGGTGCCGCTTGTTGCAGGCAACATCCAATAACTATCAGCCCACTAAGGAGCTTTCACTGTCCCACATTTCTTACCACCTCTCGTTGCCTCTTGATGGTAGAGCTCCATTTTCATCCAGAGCTTGTATGTGCTTACCTGCAGGAATATTGTGCTGCAACGAGCAAAGGGTTCACTCTCTCTGTGCTTGCTGCCTCTGGTCCATCCACATGTGGGTCACATGCATCTCACTGGGAAATGGAGAAAGACAGAGATTCACTTTTAACAAACTACATTAAGAAAGACACATCTGAGTTTCAAAACAATGTATGCTTCATCCTCAGCTGCACAGATCAAAAGAATCCTAAAGAAACATTGGTGCATATCAACCAAAGATGAAACCTTAGCTGAACTTCTACCATCAGCCCCAAAGGTGGTTTTAAAAAACACAGTGGATCTAAAAAATAAATTTTTCAAAAACCACCTATCTCCATCTAAACTCATCCAAGTTTCACTCTCAATGAATAAAGTTAGAGGCTTCTTCCACTGACGGAAATGCCTCAACTGCAGAACGTGTGGAAACAACAGCACGGAACCATGGTGGCTCTTCTCATCCACTTCCACAGGGAAGGATTTTAAGATCAAAGACATGATAGCATGTGACACAAAGGACTAATCTACTTGTTGGAATGCCCTTGTGACAAACAATATATAGGGAAGACAATTAGACCTCTAAAACAAAGAATTAACAAACATTGTAGAAGTATCATCAATGGGATTGAAGAACACAAAGTCCCCAAACATTTTAAAAATCACAACGGTAAAGATGTGAGCCAACTATCCTTCAAGGGTATCAAAATTGTCGAACAGAATTGGAGAGGGGACACTATGATAAAATATTGAGTAATGAAGAAATAAAGTGGATCCACACCATCAAAACTTTACATCCTAAGGGCCTCAACATGGACATAGAAATCTAGACTATACTCTGAGCACCACTGTATTACATCATGTACCAACAAAATTATTGCTAGGCCAAAATCATGTACAGACATTCCCCTGCAGGACGTGCCATTTTTAGAATGTGTGACAATCACTCACTGTGGACCTGATTCAGCAAGGAACACAGTTGCTAATATGCATGCAATCGGCCAATTGTTGAGTACTGTGCATGCATATGTATCACAGTACGCACACGCTAACCGGCCACTGCGTTCGAGACTGCAATCGCAGTGACTACGCAGACACAATGGAGAGTGATTGACTGGAAGTGCCATTTGTGGGTGGTGATGGGGGGTGGTCGGAAAAACGCGATGCCCTATGCAGCCTAATGCCTGATAGCGTGCGATGAAGTTAGCAATTTCTGAGTAAGGTCAGGGCTTGTGCAAGTGTGAGGGAGGCTGCGATGGTACTCGATTGTACCAATGTTTCCACAGTCTTGCTAAACATTACGGATGTGTGTAAGGTGAAGTGGGTGTCCTTATATAGTGCTGTGGCGGCATAGCGATTGCAATGAATTAGCATACTATCGCAGTTGAATTGCGTGCGTAATCGCTATTGCATTCACAGTTGTGTTCCATATCCCAGCATTGACTACCTACATCTTTTCCTCAATTACCCTCACACCAGCCACCCCCAACTCATCACATTGTATGTGTATGTTTGTCAGTGGATGTTGTTTCATGTTTCTCTCATATTGTAACATCAAGTTTCATTACAAGCAGTAAATTGTATCATCACCATATATTAAAAAAAAAAAATGACACAATATTGGTACATTGTGTTTACTAAGACACATTACTCTGTATCAATTGGACACATATGTGAGTGCTAAGTACAACCCAGATTAGCAGGGGCTTACAGTAAGTTCATACAGTACCATGAGCCCAGAGGCGAGTTAGCCCCAATACCTCCTCGCTCACATTTACTACCAACACGCCAGTCCCAGCAGCACGCATCACGCGCTCCTTATACCAAATTCACTACCAACACCCAGTCACACACTCTCCTTTCTCTGCATTCAATTCCAACCCCCAAGCAGCAAGTGTTGTAACAGGTCTCTATGCTGCCCCCAGCCCCCTAAACCCATGACATAATTACATCATGCCTAGGGGGCGGGACTGCCAACTCCAGTAAGTAGAGCACTGTGCAGAGCATCCTAAGGATGCTCCTGACAGCTCCACAGGCTGCCTGTCCAGAGAATCCCTTGGACACTCCAGGCAGCTCTGCGATAATGCTAGTGACTGTAAGATGCCATTCCAGGAACCCTTCAAGCCACATACAGGCACCATGGGGCAAAGAAGATGCATCACAAAGAGCCCTGCAATTTTTTGTGTGGCTGCACCACAAGCACACCTCTAATTATGGCTCTGCCACACAACTTCCCACCTGATTTCACTGCCAATACCCCAGCAGCACCCAAACACACACCCAGCATTCACTACTAACACTACAGCAGCACTCAGACAGCAGCACTCAGACATACTCTCTTCACCCCCTGAATTCACTGCTAACACCCTAGCAGCACCCAGACACACACTCTCCCCCCTGCATTCCCTATCAACACCCCAGCAGCACCCAGACACACGCTCTCCCCTGCATTGACTGACAACACCCCAGCAGCAACCAGACAGACATCATCCCTCCCTGAATTAAGTACTAACACCATAGAAGCACCCAGACACACACTGTTGCCCCTGCATTCACTAGTAGAACCCTAGAAGCACCAGCACACACTCTCCTTCCCCTGAATTCACTGCTAATACCCCAGCAGCAGCACCCATATACAGTACACACACTCCTCCCCCAATTAACTACCAACACCCCAGCACACAAACACTACAGTACCTGCTGCTGATCAGATTCTTCTGTTCTTGCTATTTGCTGCTCCTACAGCAACAGCAGAGGAAGCAGGTCCCGCATATGTGAGGGGGAAGAACCAACAAAGAAGGGAAGGACCTCTTCCCTTCCCCTTTTATGACTATGTACATTGGTGTGGTTTCCATTCTTAGAAAATAGACTGCAGGGTGGGTTGCCTGGGGGAGGCAGGATAGTGAAACATGCCCCCTGCTTATTCTTGCTCTGGGATTCAAAAAGCAGTACTGGGAGCAATGGAGGAGGTTAGTGTGCACCCTTCAGGGCTGGCGCACAGAGGCGACTGCCTTCTATTTTCTCCTGTATTTCCACCCTTGCCCATTAACCTAATATTATATCTGAGGAGCACCTCCTGACTGTACAGCAATCTCAGCACTTCTGCTAGCAGCATCAATCATGCCTGAGGAGGAACATCTGATAGCTGTCCATAAGTATTACAGCCAGGCTTTGCATGAGTAACATGTATCACATGTTTACCATGTTTACAAATTAGCACTGTATTGTACCTCTGTTTTTACTCAGATATTCAACACTCTCCAATGCTACGCCCATGGGTTACATCCCCCACTACACTACTTTTGCCAACCCTTTAACTGAAATCATGACTACTCCTCCCAATCCTTTATCTAGAGAAGTGTGTTTCTGCCTGCTGCTCCTGCCAAGAGGCTTCCTACTGGGAGCAGCAAATCTGCTCTCCAGAAGTGTCCAGCTGGACAATAAGCAAGACAGGTTCATTACATTTACAAGGTCAATAATTACTAGAGACGCTGTAGTGGTAAGCAATCCAAGGTCAATACAGATAGACAAGCAGAGCTTTCCTATACATATAAGATGTAAATAACAGTAAAATGTAAGTCTTATTGCTATGTTCTCCCTTGTAAACAAGGAATGCTCCCCTTCACCTTCTCCAAACCTTACACATATGAAATATGATCCCACAAACCAAATTCTGTTTTCATGCACCTAGACTGTATCCAGCTAATCACACGCCGCTATGTCCAACTACTTTTATAAAAAAATGCAAATTTTGCACCACTGCAAACACTACTTCATTTGCCCACAAATCTATGTGTATTCTTATGAATATTCTGTAGGTGCTAAAACATATGTGCTGTGGCAGTTGCTATATGAGGAGTGCTCAGCGCTACATCTGAGAACCAGCAGGCACTAGGACCAGCCGTGGATCTTTCCTGGAGGTGTGATCTCCGGCATGTGCAACTGCGCATGCAAGCCTTTACCGCGCATTTCTCTTTATTGGTATCCTTGTTGTATGGATGCGCCCCATGAGACTTTCCACTCCACAGAACCATAGAAGACTCTACAGTGTGCCCCAATACCCTGTGCTACAACCGCTTACCATCGGGTACATACTACTACACATCATCAGGGCATACATGCTAATATGCCCTGCATACCCCATACTCTCCATGCTGTATCAGGCACCATATCTGCAACATGCACTGTGATAAACCCTGTGACTAACGCCACCTGTTTTTACTTTGTTAATAAACCTTCCACCAGTTAAAGGTACATTGTGGACTAACCGCCACTCACACATCCACTGTGTATCCAGCACAGAACCCCAGTACCTTGCAAATAGGTTCTGCGCCCCAGCTCACTGGTGCTATCATTCTGCTAATAGGTTATGGGCCCAGCACCTTGCAACCGTAGGACATAACTCCGGATGCCAACGTGTCCAGACCCCCAGAAGTAGTCGATACCAAGAATGCAGACTGCAGTGATGCAGAATAAGAAGATCTCAGTGAGTATTGAAAATCCCTTATTCACCTGTATAAAAATGTACAATGCATGGATCAGCATGAGCTTTATGAAACTGACAGTTTCAGAGAATTTTGCCACTTGGAAGAAGTTTGTCATGAAGATGCAGTTAAAGTGGGAAAAGCTATGGAAGGTTACCAGCAATCCTCATGATAATCCAAGCTACAGTAAGATGAAATAGACAGTCCTACTTCAGGTCAATAGGTCTAGCTGTGGAACAACATAAATATTCCATAATCCACGGGTATACAACATTACATGAAATGTGGGTGGCTTTACAAATGTATTATGAAAATAAAGATCTAATGAGACAGAATCACTTGAGGCATACTTTATATGCTGTCAAGCTTAGTGCATCAAAAACATGAATGAATATATAGGTAAATTGTTATACTTCTCTCATCAATTGATTTCAGTGGGCATCCTAACAGAGGATGAGGAGGTTGCTATGGCAATGCTCCATACTCTTACGCCAGAGTACAACTTCTTAGTAGTAGTTTGGGGAGTTTATTTACCAAGTGCCAGTTTATAAAACCGGATACTTCTGTTCGTGTTTATGCCCAATATTTTGACGGGCAGTGCTTTTACTAGACGTGGTTAGTAAAAGCATTGCCCCTTTTAAATATTGGGCATAAACTTTAACAGAAGTGTAGGGTTTTTCTACCCAACACTTTGTAAATAAACCCCATAGAGACGGTACGAGCTAAGTTACTGCAGTTTCAAGGGCACATACATATAGAAACTAATGCTGAGAATTTTGTTCTACTGACAAAGTGCATAAAGTACAAAAAGCCAAAATACAGATGTTTCAAATGTGACAAGTTTGGACATAAGGCCTTAAAGTGCACAGTAAGTGAATCAAGTGGCACCTCATCACCTAAACATATAGTGGGAATGAGTCAGCATTAAATATAGCAGACAGCCTCTGCAAGGACTGCTGATACATGGACTCAAGAGCTACAAGACACTTTAGCTGCAATAAAAGTTAAGAGCCTGCGATGGCTCCCTTCCCAGAGGTCTTTCTCTATTGGTAACCATGCTGTATGGATGCATCCCTGAGACTCTCCACTCCTCAGAGCCATAGAAGGCCAGTGTGCCTCAATACCCTGTGCCACCATCGCTTACCATAAGGAGCATACCACTACACACCACCCACACCAGCAGGGCATTTGCGCTAATACTAGCCAGCACATTGCAATGCACAACATTTCCTATACACTCCAGGCTGTAGCTGGCACCATATCTGCAACCTGTACCTGTGAATAACGCTGTTTCTAACATCACCTGTTCTACCTGGTTAATAAACCTTCCACCTGGTTAAGTTACTTGTTGTGTGGCTTAACTGTCACTTGCACAACCACTGCGCATCCAGCCCAGAACCCCTGCACCCTGCAAATAGGTTCTGAGCCCTAGGTTACTGGTGCTATCACTCTGCTAGTAACAAGGACATGTTTTGCACATTTTCAAATTATCGGCATTGTCTAACTTGCATTAGACATATAGCAGCTAATTAATGATTAGTTGCCATGCTACAGTGCAAATTGGCACCTACAGTAATTGCAACATTAGTAAATACCCTAAGTATATCATGAATATTTAAACATTTTTTGCTAAATCCTAAAGCAAACCAACACCAATATATTGTTCAATTCAATGAATTTAAATAGATCAAAAATAGACATTAATATGATTTAAATAAAAAAAAAACAACATCTTTGTTTTATTAAAAGTGTTTCCTGGCAAGAAAAGCTGGTACAGCTATCATTATGGAGAATAATTTTAAAACAGTTTGGAGGCTATTCACACAACAGTGCCATATACTGTATACTGTAGTTGCGTCTTATTATCTTATCTTAATCACGCCTTTTTTTCCTCATGTAAACATATATGTGATATAATTGATGATAAAGTGCTGTATTTTTCTTACTTTCTTTTATAGTTTCCTATAATGCTATGATGAGATTAAAATTCTTCCTAGAACCAGATTATATGGTGTTTTTAAGTTTAAGCATAAAAACACATTTAAAAAGTGTTTTTCTGAAAAAAGAATGTAGCTATTCCCTTGATCACTAATTAGCAGTATTTTCCATCCTAAATTCTGTTAGCGCTTTGCGTGTGCAAATATTTTAGTGTAGATAAAGCAACAATATGTTCCGAGCTCTCCATTATGCACTAGTTTTACTCAATGCTCATTGACCTCATTCAGGGAACATTTCTGCAATGAATCATGTACTGAAACATATCTGTATGAAAAAGTACTTGATGGAACTTAAATGTTGCTCTGCCATGCCTTCTAGTGCAAGATATACAATATATTACTTATTAACCATTATACTATTCAGCAAACAACTCACACAAGCAATTTGCCAGTTATAAATTGTTATTAAACCACTAGCTAAGTAACTGTTATCTGTCCATTTCCCCTTAATTGTAAATAGATTTCTTTTAAATATCAAAATGATGAATGGATTTAATTCTTATAAATCACTGTGATTGACTGTAAATCAACTGTTTTCAAGGACAATATTGGATAGAACAAAAAGCAGTGATAGAGACACTATGGGGCTGATGGTTGATTTGAGTGTATGCAAGTTTGCTTAGCCTAATATTAAAATTTGTATTGTACATGAGCACAGAAAATGTGGACACCTACATTTAAATAGAGACATGGATATATATATATTACACTTGTGACTCCTTCCGCTTGGATATGCGGGAGCAAAGGGGCGCATATGAGCAGGCATGTTCAGCTAAATGCAGCTGTCAGAGCTGGGTACAGCTGAATATATAGTACAGCTGGCAGGAGTGTATCTAACCTGGCTGTTGAAGGGCTGGTGCAGTAATCTGTGCTGATGATGATCATTATTACCATGGACCTTGCTTGTGTAAAAAAGACAAAAAATACAAGTAAATAAATAATTAGTGGTGTGTGCTACACAAGACTGGTAGCAGCAATTTTGGTTAGATGAACAGTGTCTCCCAGGCTAGACAGTAAGTGCTGGTGCTGGGAAGATGTTTTGGGGGTAGTTTGCCTTTTTATTACTATTATTTAGATATATTTTTAAAACTACTTTAAAACGCCAGTTTTAGGTTACTTTTGCAGAATAAATAGCTTTCTGTATTAGGGACTTGGGGCTCTATTCATGAAGAAGTGAAACACCCTGTTTACTGATAACAGAGCTGTTCACTTCATTGTCCTCTTCAAGGAAGGGGTTTATGTATATTTCTCCAGTGGTTCCCCTGATTAGAGTTAGAATAGCTTCCCATTCCCCCTACATTAGTATGGGGAGATAGATACAGAGAAGAATGTAAATGTCATATTTCACTTCTCCATTTCATTTCACCATCTAGAGATGTCAAACTGAGCTGAACCATACTTGGTAGTGTGGGAGCAGTGACATTCGCTGTTCCTTCTAAAGTATGTAATTTGGCTCCTTTTATCCAGCATCTGCCCTGTGATGTGGTGAGATGCTGGAGGGCAAAGCACTGCCGGTGTATGCACAATGTCAAGTACTATAGAGGTACCGGACTCGCAATACTAGCTGCTTGCCGGTATCATTGAGGGGCTGCTTATCAGAGGACGTCGCAATAAGGTCATTTTCCTGACTAGCTACAAAACATTACAATATATTGCATCAATATGCAGGGCCGTATCTAGGGCGGTGCAACATGTGCCACAGCACAGGGCAACGCAGGGCAGGGGGCACTGTTCAGGCCTGTCAAATTTCTGTTTATAATCACTCTCACTTGTAGCTTCCTCTTCTTTTATCCCCAGCATCTACTGGATGCCCCTATCTCCTCCATGTCCGACTCCCCCTCCATCTAGCCACATCCCCAAGCACCTTCAGTCACATCCTCTTTTATTTAACACATACTGTATATTTAAAAATACTGTAAAACCCGTGACTCGAACCTATCACCTTTTACAAGGCAGTCAGTCACCTTACACATGGAGCTATCAAAAGAGTTACTAGTACACCTCGCTTACCTTTTCCGGTGAGTTCAGGTGCCAGATCTCCCAGCCGCTGATATTTGCTGAATATACACTATAAGCAGCACTCTTATTATACCATCAGTCAGTGATCTACACTGTTGACTCCAGGCTTGTGCACAGCTATTCTGATGGACAAATCCTGCAGCAGGTGCAGCTTCACCGCGCTTTCCAACATCTAGAGGTGGTGAGTTATACTGCATAATTATTGTGTATCATCACTGCAGCCATTGGATTCACACTGTATTTGGCAGTGACACCTAGATAACAGTGGTACAAATGAATCGATACTCCTTCATCATCAGAGGTGACAAATCAGATTTGTCATGGCCCTTTGCCCATTAGGCTTTTTTTTTAGTGTTTTTTATGCCCTATTTGAAAAAGGGGGGGTGCCAAAAAGTCTAGTTACGGCTCTGTCAATATGATACAATATATGGTGATATTTTCCAGTAGCCATTTTCTTTTGTACATGTGTAGAGCCCTTGGAACCTAGAAATGTTAGGGTGAACAATGTGGCATTGGGAACATTTCAATGCAGTGTGAAATGGTTGACATTTCCCTTGACAGTGAGAATAAATATCTGAGCAGCCACCCATTGTATATGCTGGGATAGGGCATCTTTATTTTTATTACCAGTAGAAGCCTGTTACAGTATTTTAATAGCAGACATAACTTTAAGAGCTTGTTGACTATGGGGATTTCTCTCATTGCATCCAAACTTCTAATGCAAAGGATGCTGCCAGGGACCTCAATAAGAATCCCTGACAGGTTGGGTATGGGATTCCAGTGCTCAGGATCCTGGTGGTCAGAATTCCAACAGGGTTAGGATACTTGTCAGTCATTATTCTAACCCTCCCCCTCTCCCTACCCTTAACACTCCCTTCCCAGTGCCCAGTGGCATAACTAGGGCAGGTTGGCTGGGGCTTGTGCCCTGGGCACCGTGGGATTGGCGGCATAGGGGGGCACCGCCAGCCACAGTTCAGGTCTGCCAGTAAAGTCAGTGCAGTGAGGACCACAGTGAGTGCGGTCCGCACTACACAGTAGCACACACACATCACCCGCCGGCGCTGGGTAGTATACTCGTACTACCCAACACCGGTGTGTGTTTCAACCAAGGAAGTCAGACAGACTATCATTGGCTGTTGTTCCCACTGATGGAGCTGGGCTGGAGCTCACTCATGAGCTCCGCCTTCCGGCTCCTGCAGTGGGTGATGGGAGAGACGTCATGACATCTCTCTCATAGTACCAAGCAGAAGGGCGGAGGAGTGGACTGTAGCGGGCGCAGTAGAAGCGGGGATTCAGGTAAGTGTTTTGTGTATATATGTATGTATGTCTGTGTGTGTGTTATGTAAGGGGCACTACTGGGGCACTGTAAAAGGGGCTCCGTATCACTACTAGGGGCACTGAATAGGGGACCATTAATGGGGGCACTGTATAAGGGGTGCTGCATAGTGGGGATCACTACTGGGGGCACTGCATAGGGGGGATCACTACTGGGGGCATGCATAAGAGGGATAAGAGGGATCACTACTATTGGGGGCATTAAGGTGCATATGGAATGGAAAAGAATGTTCCTAGAGTGATGAGAAAGGGGGTGTGTGTCATGTAGACATGCCACATTTTTCAGTGGCCATGGCCCTTGTGGCATATGACCACACTCACTTTTAGGCAATCGCGCCTTCGGCGCGCGCACATTTTGCTCCATTTTTCATCTTGCCCTGGGCTTCAAATACCCTAGTTATGCCACTGCCAGTGCCTAAACCTAACCTCCCTCTCTAGTGCCTAAACCTAATTTCCCACTCCCAACACCCTAAACCTAAACCTCCCCCCTTAGTGCCTAAACCTAAGCCACCCCCTAGTGCCTAAACCTAACCCTATCCCTAACCCCAGTACTTACAGAGGCAGGCTGGGCTGGGGTGCCAACTGCCCCAGGGCCGATATACCTATTAGGCATTTGGGGCCGCACAAGCCAGGAGGCAGGCAGAGATTGCTCCCTGGATCAATCAGATTCGGAATGGCTGGCCATTATTAAGTGTTCATGCTACAGGCAGTCAGAGATGCGCTGTGTTGCAGCTGGCCAATCACTGTGGTCGGCAGCATTTCCTCATCCAATAGCAGCCTGAGACTTCCGCTCCCGATCACATGACGCCGCCAGGCTCGCTCTCATTTATCCCCGAGCCTGGAGACTGCCCCTGGCTTTCTCTCCTAAATGCTACAACCACTCCTCTCGGCGCCAGATCAGGGAGTAACTCCGGGATCCAGGCGTTAGATCTGCATCCAGAACCAATGCAAGGATGCCAGTAATGAGGGAAATGGGTGTGTGACTGGGATTTGCTGCATGTTACCAAGGCAGGTGTGGTGACAGCTCCCTCCACCTGGCCTTCTCCTGCCAGCCTTCATCCCTGTGCACCGGGCTCTGATAATAGCACAGTTGACGCTGGTGTGTGCACAGAGAGGAGGGATGATGGCAACCAGTAAGCAGCTGGCACTACCACAGATGTTTGCACACATCACTGGCCCCTATTTCATATATGAGATCCCATGTAACCATAATACTATTATTATTATTATTATTATTATTATTATTATTATTATACATATATCATCTGGGAAGGTGTTTTTGTGCCATTATACAGCACATTCACAGGACAAGGTCATTGTAATAAAATATTCAGCTTGCACGATTGCTTTTTTTTATATAAGGGAGGGTCAGTGGTCAGTGATTTCACTAATACACGTAAAACACGAAAACCTCTCTGACCTGTAATATGGCCAGTGGAGCCCCGCATAACTGCTTACAGAGGTATGCTGGGTCAGATGGCAGGATGCCATCTATACTTGCCAGGGTCCCTTGCATGCATTTGCCCCCCAGGCTAAAAGTAGTCAGCCAGCCCCTGAGTACTTACCATGGGGTTGCTGGTAGCCAGGATGCCTGTGCCGGAATTTTGACAGGTGTTGTGATTCTTGTGACAGCATTCAAAGAACTGGCATCCCGACTGTCGAGTTTTGACCGGATCCCTGACATGGGTTACACTCTTACTACAGTGCACCATAATTTGAATACCTAGATGATGACACACTTTATTGTGCTGCCACCACCTGTGATACTTAAAGGAGCCACAGGTACCCTCACTCTATAATACAACTGTACAAAGCTCGGTGATACAATTCCCCCTAAGTTAATTGGTTGTGTCCTGCTTCTAGCAATTTAACAGTTTATACCATAGTCTCTATCACAATTGAACAGGCCCGGCTACACAATTCCCACTCAGTTAATTGGTTGCCCCTGATTCTAGCAATTAATAAAAGATATACCAAAGCCCTAGCGGTCTATTTATCTCTTTAAAGACTGGGTTTTGTAGCATATATGAAATAAACTACTTAAGAATAACTTATTAACAAAAAGACTGCAATGCTTAGTTATAATGATGTTACAAAGGCAAAGGGTTACAAATAAACATATATTGCAATTTAAAATAAAAAGGGAAAATTACAGAATTAAGTCACAGCTAAGTCCATTTTGGGAGCACAGCAGAAGTCTTGTACAGATCTTCAATCAGATTGAACCCCAGAGTCTGAACCCCGACCAAAAGCTGCTCATTCATTTTATCAGTAGAGCATCACACCTAAGTTGATGTCATCCAAGTCTCGGCTGATCGGTTGATTGTTTATTAGATTTTGGACCCTCCCAGAAATGTCCAAGTCACTTTTAACTTATATCCAAATAATTGTGCATAACTTTCCGGGCGGAATGATTACCTAAGTTATGGGGTGTTTATATTAAACTCTGCTGTTTTAGCTACAATATGACTAAAATATGAAGTCATGTAATGTATTGTTGATATACTTCATATTTTGTTAATTATATGTCTGAATGACTTCTACATCACACCTAACCTGCATCAGATATACGGATAGAACAACATTGTATAATTCTTTAATACCTTCACTACCATGGTTGTGTTTTGAAACTCTACTTTATATATTTAATTTTCATTGCTGCAACAGGTTTGCCATGGATATCTTTTTTAATTGTTTTTTAATCACCCAAATAAACTTTATATATTTATGTATTTATTTATTTATTCAGTACAGATACTGTAGAGCTTCCATGGGCACCATATGTCGCGAGAGTAGGGTGCTTGGATATTTTTCTATTTTGCTCCCCGTGAAACTCTCAATCAGTCCCTTATCTTTAAAATATTACAAAAATGAAAAAATTACATGTATTTCACATACGGGTCAATTTACCATATTGTACTCACCGCTGCCCATTTGCAATTATATAATTAAAGTACTTAAATCAATAATTTGGAGAAATTAATTTGATATTAATTAATTCCAACTTTGACTCTAATGATCCAGTCTTAGAGATATTTGATTGAAATATTGAAAAATTTATTTAAATATTCAACCACATTTATGTCATCTGCAATAAACACTGTGTCTTCTGCACACTGTAAAATATTATAATGTCCAAGTAAAATGTCTGCCAATTATCTAGGAATATAAGATCTATCCTGAGAATTTTTCAAATGATAAATCCTAAATGACTGTTTTAAGACTCAAACTGAAAAAAAGATTTGAGGACACAATTTAATCACATTTATATGTTCTGATTTTATTATTGTTCCAACATACAGTGCTACTTTTCTTTGTTGAGATTGAGTTCTGTAGCATATAAAAACTGATATGTAGTGGTTCATTTTCTGTAATCTGCCAGTTACAGTAGATGAACATGTTGGATAAATAAAAAGTAGATTTTCCAAGCTGAATATAGTAACATAAAATGTCCATTCCATGGCGGCCCATCAGCTGCAGGCCAAGGCAGAATAATTTTACATTATAGTAGGTAGATACTAGTAGGTCTATAGAAACCTATAAGTGGATATTGTTATGGCACTGGTATCCAGTAATCAGTAGAAATAGATGAGTACATTAATTGTGTTACTTTCAGCTTTCCTCCTTTTATTTGCTGTCCGATTGGAGGTTTCTGGAGGAAACATAGAGGTGTCTGGGATAAGAGCCAATCTAGCACTTTATTAGCACTTTAATAGTGGTGCTGAGTGTCCGTGTCACTTTGTACAATTTTGAGTTGTATTGGTATTATTACTGAAATATCATTGATAATTATTTATGTGTGCCTTAGTACCATAATTGCTGGTACAATATATTTATAATATATCTACTGCTAAGGTTTAATTGAGTATCACTAGTATTGTTTGCATATTGCTAAGTGTTACTATTATTGTTGGCATATTACAGAACACTACTACCACTGTATTACTTTAAATGGGCACAACTACAACAAATGGATTACTACTAGTTTTACTGTTGCTGTTGGTATATACCTAGGCACAATGACTAATAGTGACATTTTATTGTTTATTACTAATACTGGGGGTTTGTTACTCTGCAATATTATAAAAACTAACACAAGATATAACCCAGGCGCTGTAGAGTTAATATGTACTAACAGATTCAATGTGGTTGTGTGGGGTAGTCAATCCCACTGAATAGGAAAATACATAGAAAATAAAGCAACCACAGATTCTGTTAGCATAACTAAGGATCATTCAAACCAGTAGCAACAATGTGTATAATAAAAATCCATTGTATATTTATTGGAACAAAGCAACCAATGCTTGACAATCAATTAAAACAATAAAAACACGTATAAATGATGAAATAAATGAATTGCATGTAAAAGAAAGAAATACTGATAATCTGTAAATAAAAAGTCCCGGACTAGTAAATGGACATTAAATGAAACCCTCTAAAGAACTCCTCCATGGACAGATGTAAATGTTTCAAATGATGTTACTTAGTTTATCATCCGGTAATAAAATTGAAGTATAATAAATGTGGTATGAGTGTTACCTTCCGTGCAGGCTGATCAGACCCAGATCTTGTGCTTAACCACAGTTTGGATGGTGGTTGCCGGGACCAAGGATGGCTGGCCTCCCGGTCTCAACCCAGCTGACGATGGAGATGCAGAGAGAAGTGGGTGGCCGCTCTAATACCCCGGGTCCGGCACAGGAGGGTGGGAAGCAGTGAACTCCGTGTTCTTATGACGGATGGGTTATCTGACCAGCGTGCATGGGCTCGACCCGACTAGCGGGGAGATTCTGGGAAAAGGAATTGCGCTGCTCTGAGACTCCATGTCAGACGGAAATTAAACAGAGGGCTCCAGATTCCGGATGGATATGGAGAAGGAGGCACTGTGTTCTGGCAAAAATTCTGGCCCAGAGCTCTCCAAGCACAATGCACGGATGTGCAGAGGGAACTGGCGATGGAAATCCTGGAACCAAAAGCTGGGTAAGTGTAGCAGTGACAGGCACCAACCCATTTCAGCGTCCTTCTGACGCCTTTTTCAAGGTGAATGAGACATTGCAAATCTGAGCAGTTTAAATACCTACTGCAATTAATCATCATTGAATACATGTGAATATAATTGGTTACTGGTTTGAGTGAAAAACCAATTTGATCCCAATAGAGGGACACAAGCAACAATCAGCACATGAACTTTATAAATGCACATATATAGATTTATTTGTAAAAATAAAAATAATAATTATAAAAAAGAACAGAAAAAAAGAGGAAACCACATATATATATATATATATATATATATATATATATGTGTAGAAAGAAAGAAATAATTAGTGGCTGGAATACATGAATCTTAATATGTCAAATGAGGAATTTAAAATAAAAGGAATGAGGAATTTAAAATAAAATAAAAACTATATGTCAAATATCGGAGACAGGGTTAGTGTGTATGAAAAATAGAGAAAGACATCACTAGATATAATCAAATAATGGTATTTAGTTCAATCTGCTCATTAAGACCATCAGGGTAGAGACTATTGAGGTTACAGATCCAGTAAACTTCTCGTTTACATAGGGTTCTGAATCTGTCCCCTTGTCTGGAAGTGGGGGTATTGATTCTATTCCCATAACTCTTAGAGAGCGTATATCGCCCTCATGTTTATCCATGAAGTGTCGGGAGACGCTATGTATTATAAAAACTAGAATTATGGGGCTGCCCTGTTATATTCACTCTGTGCAGGGTTTACTCTTCTCCTGGTTTGTTGCAGCAATGAGAGCTATTGGAGGGGAGGAGAAGGGGAGCAGGAACATGCATTCGTAGAATATAATGTAGATGCTATAATTTTATTGGGCATTAATACTATTGGTGGCTTACTACTAGTATTACTGTTGTGGCTGGAATATTACTAGTTAGTATGAAGAATGATTACATTTCATTGATCGTTATTATTTTTGGTAGTTTTTTACTTTTTACTGTTGCTTACACTTTTTTGGACATTTATTACTACTGGTAATTTTATTACTGATCATTATTATTTATGCTGACATTTTATTGGACATTACTACTACTTGTAATATTTTACAGGTAAGAATCACTAACTGCCATTTTTTGGGTCATCACTACTCCTGGTCTTTTATTATTTCTCATTAGTGTTATCACTAACTTATTATTTGCCACTATTACCTCTGCTGAATGTTTACATGGCATTACTTCAGTTATGGCCCATTATTGGACAATACCGTTGTCCAATAATGGGCTGCTGGGCTACATTTCCCTCAATGAAATCTGCCACCTCAGTTAGCTAGTTGCAGTCTGTGATTGCACTGCCTAGACTGTGACTGGCAGTGGCTTCCTATTAGAAGCACTACCTGCCAGTCACAAGCAGGGCAGGCAGTCTCAGGTGGAGGTGTTTTGTCCCCCTGGTACTGCCAATTCGGGCTGCAATTAGCAGAGAGGAAGCCACTCCTTTGCCTATCTGGCAGTCCTACTAGGCTTCTAGGGGCTGCAAATGATGCAGTTCCTTGAAGTCTGTGTTATGCGCATGTGCTGTGCCACCACCGCTTGTACACAAGTGCCGGTCCCAGCACTAGTTCACCAGGTCCAGGACTACACCTTTTCTCCTCCTTCCTGCACTGGCATCAGTAGCCTCCCCCCCCCCTCAAGAAGGTGGGAGCTGCTGCTGAACATTACTGTTGCTGCTATCTTTATAAGTGGCATTCTCATGGGCATTAATGTCACTGCTGAACATATTACTAATGATAGATGAAATGGCCTCAACTCATTTTTATGACAGAAGCTACAATATATGATGTGGTGGAACTCAAATTTTTGGTAGGTAATCTTGTCAGAGGTAACACACTCAATAGTGAACCAATCTTATAGGTTTCAGATCTGACAATCCCTATTGCAAGCACCAAGATACTAGGAACTGCTGATTTACCAACATTGTAGTACAGTATTTCACTGTGAAGATTTACAAAGTTGGTGGCTAATATATTCTTATTTCATACCAATGTAGATTCCCATTTTATAGTAGGTCACATATTAACAAAATATACAATTACTTATTGTTGTTCATCTTAATTGAAATTATTACCAGCAAAGCACTTTATATTGACTTTTATTATATGCATTATGTATTGCAATTATTAGTTATTTCAGCTGTAACACTATGTGATACATTTGTTACTTTTGTATCAAATGTTTGCAATTGACGGGTGAATATGGCCACATTGTTTTTTTAACGACATGTTAGTCAATAATTTACAGTGAGACCATTTTGTATTGATAATAAATAATTAGTATTGAATTTCTGACTTCTGGAACACATTTTATATTTACCACAGCAGATCACTGCCAATGCTGACTGTTTGAGCTTAGTCTTTTTCTCTCTTCATTCTGCAAATTAACACATATTTGTAGCAGGTTGCAGCAGGTGGGGTATATGCTGTGGTGTTGTATCTATTCATTTAATAATTCATTATAGCTATTGACTTTGAAGTGCTAGGCCCCCAAATTTTGCAGGTTGCCCCCAGCACTGATCCAGATAGCGCAGTGCGTGATATGACTAGTTACACTTGTTTAACTGTGAAGTGTAAGTTGATTTATAGTACTGTAAAATTGGCAGCTATGATATGTATTATTTACTGACTAGATGTCTACACCCAATCAAAATCAAACTTTTCATGGCTGACCTCCATAGATTATCAATTATAAAAGAACCATATTACAGTAGTGTCTCATATCAAATCTAAAATGCAACCTTAGATATAACTATTGAATAAATATACAGTATATATATATATATACACATATATATATATATATATATATATACACACAGTATATCTTTAGCTCCATGTGTCATTTTTAATCAGGCTCGATTAGGAAATTCAGGTTTGTCACAGGATGGCTGCCAATGTTCAGAACTAATGTTTGAAAGTAGATTGTGCAGATAATGAACAAATAATATCACAATCCTTTGACAAATGTTGACTATTAAAGTATTTGATAACTGTACTTTTACATTCTTTTCTTGAAACTTATATTGTAGGACCAGTAGTCCACTTTTTGGATACGTATGGTAGCTTTAGAAGGTGGAAAGGAATATAGCCTGCTGTTACCTAAATTTGCTTGAAATGTCAGAGGCTTGGTTTGACATAAAAGGCAAGAAAAGGCTAATTAAACATAAGTAGCAATGGAGTTAGGAGTATTCCGGAGGCAGTATAATCAGCAACACACACTAATTCTTATTAAAGCCATTGTAAATCTCTAACAATAATTTAAATAATTATCTTAAACCATTCTGGCCTATTTAGGGAGAATTTTTTACTTTTATGCTGTATATATGTAAAAGGAGCATGTAAAGGTGAGGCAGCCATCTTGGGCGCCTATGTGTGTGTAAGTCACACACGTGACTTACAGCCACATAACACCCATTCTCTACTCCCTTCACTGGCTGCCTGTCAGATGGCAAATTGCTTTCAAGATTGGATTAATAACTTACAACGCCCTTCATGACCATGGCCCAGGTTGACAATAATGGGGACTGCGATCTGAAATGCTAAATAATCTCTCTCCACTTTATCTCTCTCTAAAGCTTATTACATATTCCCCATATATTTCCTACCATACAGACTAGCACATTCTAGGGTTACATTTATCAAATAGCAATTAATTGTTCACAAAGTACTAGGGACAGTGATGAGGTAGAAACAGGTGCAGACAAAGGGATGACCAATAAAATTCACATAGATAGCAGTGACGTGTGGTGAGGTGACCATGGCCCAGGGTACCTGAAGCAGCTTCTGATTCCTTACTGTCCCACTCGACTACTGTGATCCATTGACGAAGGACTATTAACAGTACCTAGAATCTCACGGAATTCGTCTGGGGGTCGAGCTTTCAGTATTGTGGCTCCAACCTTTTAGAACTCACTTCCCCGCACAGTTCGAGAGGCCTCCACTCTAGAATCCTTCAAAAATAGACTCAAGACACACCTATTCACCCAAGCATTTCACTAATGTCCCTTGTTTAAGCTTATTTTGTACTGTAAATGTAAAGCACTTTGAGTCCTTCAGGAGAAAAGCGCTATATAAATAAAATTATATATATATATATATATATATATATATATATTGTATATATTTTGTTTCAGCTTTGGAAAGTATCACAAATGTCTTGACAAGGATAGGAAACTATTCATTACCAAAATTATATATAAGAGTATGAGGAATAAAATAATACAAGTATTTAAAAATCGCTTGAGAACAACCCTACATTTTTACTACATGAAAAGTGCAGATAACACAAATACATTAAAATAAAATATATCACAATAATAAAAGGTTTGGCTTATTGCTAAGTAAAAACATGTAACAAATACAACAACCAATAACATAAAATCAACAAATAAAAAAAAAATCTATCTACAGATCTATCTATCTATCTATCTATCTATCTATCTATCTATCTATCTATCTATCTAATACAAAAGAAAGTAATAGGGAGCACTCATCATGGAATTTTATAAACAGTTATTCTTCAAAAGTGCTATAACATGAACCGGGTTTGTTGCCAGGTTATGCAAAACATCGATTGCACTATGATGTGATACCGCTGTTGAAGAATAAAATCTGTTTATAAAAGTCCCTGTTTAGTGCACTCTATTATTTACTTTTGGATTATAAATGTGGAACCCCAAGGGGTGACACGAATTTTGCACCCCAGACATTGACACAGTTGTTGTTGTTTGTGTGCCAACCTACAATACTGTGGATTTCATATATACAGTATATATAGTTGCCCTCCAGCTTATACTGAAACACACATTCTCTATACTGGAGCACTGGATCTGTTGTGGTACTGCAAGTGTCAGCAATCTCTTTACTCTTTGCAACTTGGCTATGGAGTCTCCCCAGGATCTTCCTCTGTCTCTCTTTTTTTGCTGCTGATCTCTCAAGTCTCATATCAAAAGGCATCTTGTCCTTCTCTGTTTTATATCATCCAGCAACTGTCACTCCTGTCCTCTGTCATTTTTCAGGCCCCCGAGGATTGTGGTTACAGCACCGCTCCCAGACAATAGAAAGTCATATTGATATAGCTTGTTGGGGTGGTGGTCACAATATGTGTCAGCCGTAATATGAAAGTGACTGTTAGGCCACGCATAACGCTTAACCAGGATGCTGGGTTTATTGATATCTCCAGGGTAACAGGTAATGTTGGTAATACAGCGGTATCAGCAGTAAGCAGAATAGTGTTATTGCAGGAGTTAAGAGTGGTATTTAGGTGTCGTACCTCAGGAGCTATATGACATGCTACACAGTAAATATGGTGCCATCTGCAAATGAGCAGTAACCCAGCGGTAACGTCATCAGTTTAGAGGTCGCACCTCCCTCTGACTCTGGGTCCTAGTACCCAGCATGTATAGTTAAGAGAGGAGACAGTGCTGGAGCACATTGCTCTCTAAAAAATGATACCTTGTGACTGCTGGGTACCACACATACCGCACTCCTATGTTGCAAAGCATTCCGGAGCTTGGCCTTTGTAGCTAAAGGCATTGTAGCCTATAGGCTACATTCTACAGTATTTTCTGAGAGAGGGTGCTCGCACATGCATGGTTAACATTAGCAATCACTTCACTTCTAACACATTGCACAGAATTATTTGTATCAAAAAAGAAGAAAAAGGAATCAATTCAAATAAGGGTGCACTCAAAACCCCTTTTTTAAAAAAAATTATAAATTTTTATTAGATATGCTTTAAAAAGTTAGTTTATAATGCTCTGGCTGACAAGTATACCAAGAAAGAGGCTATGTATTGCTTCTTACAATTATCAATCTATATGAGATGCTAACTATTGCTCTTGATAATTTTATTGAGTATTGTATTGATGTGTAAACCACAAC
This sequence comes from Taudactylus pleione, assembly GCA_031769625.1. Taxonomy (NCBI): domain Eukaryota; kingdom Metazoa; phylum Chordata; class Amphibia; order Anura; family Myobatrachidae; genus Taudactylus; species Taudactylus pleione. Next base: position 4,185,173 of record JAUIMM010000126.1, on the reverse strand, counting down.
AGTTTGTCCATTTTTTTTTACCACAGGTTAGAAGTAGCTGAAATGACATCCTTAAATATGGCTTGCAGTGTCTTGCACAAAATTGCCTGCACTGAAATATGTTTTATTATTCCAACAGAGGTAATTTGCAAAGTCATACTTTGCCATTAAATATAAGGTCTGACCTGTGAAAACTCTTTACAAAAATGTGGGAATCCTTAATTGCTCTGTAGTATGCAGAAACTTTAAGGGTGTGCCTGTGAGCTCAGCAAACTAACCATCTGGTCTAATATGACCTTGCAACACCCAGTACTCTCAGCCCATTTCATAGCTGTAAAATGTATGACAATATTTTAAATATTCTTTTTTTCCCTCTTTCATGTGTAACTGATTTCTTATCATCGTCATTTTTCTCACTTTTATGCATTCCTTGTATCATAAAAATGGTAAGAAGATGCAAAGCTTATTACATCACAGAGTTCAATTACAATATACAATACATAAAGCAGTGGAAAATTCCACTGAGCTGCTAAATCAGTCTATGATTCCTTGGAAATATCAATTAATATAGAAGTATGCTGTGTTTGTATAAGCAGTTGGATATACCAACGCAAACTATACTCCAGGGTATTCCCAACATGTGCAGGGAACTATGCATTATGAAGTGGTTCTGAAATTAAAATCCCTAATGTGCTAGCTTGTGTCAGAATAACAATAACATCTGTCTTACAAGTTAAGGCTACATTTTAAGGAATATTAAACATTGAAATAATGTTCTGAATAATATACCATATTTGTATAGTAGATGTATTGCAAATAATGGTATAGACTGATTGTGATTTATTTGTTTATTACTCACAAATGTGAGTTAGTTCTAAAGTATTCAATAGCAATATTTTAAATTACAATTTAATGCAAAGTAAGAAGATATGAATGAAACATTTACATAACGCAACTATTTTACATGCTTGCTGCATATTACAGTAGAGTTAAAACTTTAATGGATAAAGGTTTTATAAGGGAAATGTAGAAGTTATATTACTAACAGCTATACATTTCACAACCAAATTAAACATTATTTTTAGAACAGTAGGAAGCATACTTTTTACCCAAACATGTTTATTTGAGACTCATACAAAGGAACAAATATGGTGCAAATACTGTATATTTTGCACATCAGTTTGTGGGAATGTGGTCTGCTATAGAAAGGTATATGCTCAGTGGTGTATGCTTCATTGCATTTTTTGAAGGAGGATGGTGCTCAGCTTCTGCAGTGTCAGACTGGGGCATGAAAGGCCTATCAGGGAAACCTATAGTAGGGGGCCACATTTTAGAATGTGGAACTGCCAAGCAGTGGTGGGCAACTAAAAGGTGGTGCATTCAGCCAATGGAAAGGGCATGACCAACCCATTGAGTGCAAGACTATCACCTAACAAATGCACTTAAGGAGTGGTGTTACACATACATTAGAAGTAGCTATATAATGTTTATCTAGAGAACATAGATTATTTTAACCGATTAACATAGCCTGGATAAAGAAATATTGTGGACTGCTTATGCAGTCAAGATTTCCCCTTTGCCTACTCACTTTGGGCCTTAGGCCCTGACTCCACTTTCTGGGCTTTAGGCTTCATGACTATATTCAAACCATGAGGAGATTTGTAAACATCACAAGTGATCAGTAGGATTGACCAACTGCCAATGTGAGTCATTGGTCTAGTGAGGACTGCTGTCGCCTTACCAAGAGAGATATAATGATCAATTTATTAGCTTACAACATGGCAAAAAATGCCTGCACTCTACAGTATATGATAATAAAATGCAAAAAACTTAGATACACACAATTACAAATACATGATAAGCCACTCACCATGGCAAGGTTTTTCTGCTAAAGTGATCCTAAATTTAAGCTATATGAGTCCCACATTGGGCCTAGTGTGTAGACAAACACACTTAGGTCTGAGGCATGCTAGGAGGTTGGCCCTAAGTTTTGTTTGACATTCTCCACTAGGCTCAGGCTCATACTAGACTAAAGGGAGATCCTTCCTATCTTCAGATCACAGGCCATGACACATGCCAAGTTTTCCCACCAAAATGCAGTTTTTTCTGTCAAAACCAGCTCCCATACATATATAGCTTACTGCAAAGATAATGTAATTGTAGAACCAAATGGCAGTAGTTCCTTCAAAAAACCTCCCTGATCACCTTGTATCTAGACTTCCCAGCAGCCAGACCCTTGTTGAAGATAGGCTAGGTGCAGTGGAGGCTCCAGAGGTGGGGCTGCAGTGCAGTCTAAAATTCATATAGGGGAGACACACCAACTGCCACCCAAAACACTGCCAAATATTGCCGGCTGGGACTCACTAGTAGTTGTGTGGCTACCCTATTGGAATTTTGGACTGGGCTGCAGCCCCACCTCTGAAGCCACCACTGGCTAGGTGTATTCCTTGCTTGCATTGTTTCAATGATTGTCTCTCTGTATTGTACTGCTGTACCTGCTTAGTAGTATACTGGATTGTATTGACTTGCACTGTGCCATTCTTGCTGTTGTTAGTGTTATTAACTAGTTATGATACTGTAGTATACTACACCAAGCCACAGTTTACGTTACTCTGCTGTAAGTGGCCATATAAAAGTTAGGTTATTACTAAAGCCACCTCACCTGCACACAGAGTATTTATATAATACTTTCTAAAAACATTGACAGTTTATCATATGGACAATTTTATTGGTAGGTTCCCCCTCAAGTTAGTTGCCCTGGGTACCTCACAAGCCTTAATACGTCCCTGAGTGCAGTGTTGGTAGTTTTCCCCACAGGTTAGTTGTCCCAGGAACAGCTTAGGTAGCACCTGCAACACACTATGTATCTATAGCCAACAGTAATCATTAGAGATGTGCGCAGACCACCTTGTTTTGGTTCTAATTCATTGTCATGTTTTGGTTTTGGATTTGGTTTTGCCAAAATCACCAAGCCAAAATCATCAAGTGTTTTGGTTTTGGACATTTCTTTTTTTTAATTATTTAACTGCTAAAATCACATACAGTAATTTGGGAATGTTTTTGTTCCTACAGTATTATTAACCTTAATAACATTAATGTCCAGTCATTTCCAGTCAATTTTGACCACCTCACAGCATACAATATTGGTTTCACCCATATTGGCCAAAGGCTGCAGTGAGCTGATTGGCTAAACTAAGCGACAGAGCAGCGGCACAAACACATGGCAATTTAAAAAAGAATATAGCACATCTGCGAAATAGAAAGGCACTGCAGTGGCAGACAGGATGGCAGTTTAATATAAACTATGTAAAGCTATAGAATGTTTTCATTAATCGGGACAAGAGCAGGGGCACGAAACAAGCTCAGGTAAATAGAGGTGGAGTGTTAAAGCAATTAAATAGTTAAAATTAGAAAAAACATGGCGTGGAGTCACCCCCTAATTCCATAACCAGATCTGGACCTTTTAGCCTGGTCTGGTCACGGAAAATCCGGCATGGAGTTCCCCCTATTTTCCATTTACCAGCACCTTGCTGAACCAACCGGGGTGGTAATGCCACAGAATGAAGATACACAATGTGAGCTGCTACTGACAAAGCATTAAACCAGCTCCAAACTGGTTGGCCCAGGGACCCCCCCTCAACAAAAAATGGGGTCTCCCTCCCAAGCATTACCCAGCCCTGTTCCGGAAGCTGAAAGGTCGGTGGATACAGAGGTAATTAATTAATTGAATAATATTGTTCTTCACAGTGGAACTACAGGTACCAGCCAGCCTGCTCTTTGGCACTTGTAGAACTACAATTGCCCGCAGGCTCGTGGCACCTGTATCCCACTGTGAAAAATTAATAGTAAACAAAACACAGTACTCACAAATTGATTATTGTAAATATTTACTACACATTCACTCAATCACTCACTCACACTACATACAGTACTTACCTACTGCCTGAAGGGGATCAGTCCTCTGTTCCAGGAGAAGTCCTAAGTCTTGGTAAAATAACAAACTGTTTTCGCAGGGTCCACTGTCAACGGAAATGACTTAAATTCAATCCTGTTCAGCTCCATTTACTATAATGGAGCAGCCGTTAGCATGGTAGTGGCCGCTCTCAGCCAATCAGTGGTCTGTGGTTCTATGGCAGCAGCTGCTGATTGGCTGGTGGTGCCCCCCAAGGCCTGGAGTCCAAAGCTGCAGCCTTATCAACCTAATTGTAGATCAGATACTGGTTGGATGGTTCTCGGTCCAAAGGGCCTATGAAAGGGGGGTGGCAGGGCATGTTCCCTCTCTGCCACTTAATCAAGCTCTGCAGTGTCCCCTGGGCCCTAGGCAGGATCCTAGGTTGCTTAATGGATATGTCCCTTGGATGAATATAATGAATGACCATTAGTGGAACTCTGCCACAGGTGAAGATGGGATATAAAAAGGAGAAAAAGTACAATGAGCAAAAAGTACAGATAAAATCAGATGAGTAACAGTATCACTGGGGGCAGATCATCCAAACAGAAGAGGACAGGAGGACAAAGGCCTGTAAATTGTGAATTAAAGTAAGTAGTCTAACGGATGGTAATGAGTGACACTGAGAGGGAGGGGGCAGGTACAGATTACCCAGGCCTGGGCCTCTGTAAAGTCATGGGAATGTAGGGAAGATGTAACAACTCCCCCTGTGATGCCACAATCATACACCCCTTCACAGATGCAGAGGAACCATAGTTATGCATGCAGCAACAGGGCATGGCAATGCTCACTCCAACAGTGATACCTTCAAGCACCAAAGGCACCCATAGTTTTGACGGCCACTTGAGTGTCATGTTGCGTTTGTTAAATATATAGAGGGAAGAATAACTAATCATGAGGTTTAGAGCTGTACATTACATCATAACACTCATGCAGAATATAGGTTCTTAAGCTGGGTACACACGTAAAGATTTTCTGTCCAACCATCCAACTAGCTGATTGGTTGGAATGAAAATCTGGTAAGGAATGGGAGTAAATGATGATCAGCAATTTGCTCTTAAATGCCAGAAAACAGATGAAAATGGTCATCAGACAAGTTTGTTAAATGTTTGCTCTAAACAATTTGCTCAAACAACAGTTTTTGTCCATTTTCCGGCGTTTGGGAGCAAATTGCTGATTGTCATTTGCTTTCATACCTTACCAGATTTCCATTCCAACCAATCAACTAGTTGGATGGTTGGACAGAAAATCTTTACGTGTGTATACAGCATCACACTTCACTATAAATAAATGCTTAGTGTACATTTTGAAATATATGTTACAGATGATCCAGGCATGTACATTTTCTTATCATATGGCCATCTGTGGTACCCAACCATAGCAAAGTACCACTTAAGGAGCTTTCTGTAAATAAAAGGGCTGCAGTTGCAGAGATGCTACTGCAGAAATAACTGCTACAGTCACCTCCGTGAGTACCACCTCCTCATGTAACCTCACTTTGTGGCCATCACGTTGAGCAACCGATGGAGTACCAGTGATGGAAATGGGGGCACAGCATGAAAGGTATACAGCCCCACTGTGACCTATAAATACACAGTTCAGTAAAAGGGGAGCCACATCTACAGCAAAGGTAGGGGTTGCCTGGGTTTGAAATCACAGCAGACACTAAACAAGTGGACCCGTTAGTCAGGGAAGTTCTGAGACCTGTGGAAAAGAGAGAAGCTGTGTTGGCAGCTGCTGGAAGGCGGCTGCATCTTAGTATTGTCTGGATGCCTGATAGGCTGTTGGAGGAAATGAGCTGAAACGGAGACCATACACCTTGAGGTGCTGAAGGGACAGCTGGAAGGAGGTTCAGGGGATCCTTATTTTTGGATGTTTAGCTAGCTAAACCTATAAAAACTATACAAGTCTGAAAAATAATTTAAACAAGGATAGACTATGTTATATCCAACAACCTCTCAGGAGTCAGGATCATTTTGAAGAGCATACACATCCAACACATTCCATACGGTGCCTCAGTATATGCAGCATAGAGATTAATCCCATTAACAGAGAAATCCCTATTCAAGGAACTGTATCATAAATCTTATTATAGGATTTTCCAGGTAAATTATACTGTGCACTAGATTTTCCGAGTCATCATCTTTCCTTCCGATGTTACATGTAATTGCTAAGGAGTCAAATGTAAAACTCTGCATACACAATATCTCCTACCAGTAACATATAGATTTAACATACTTTGTGGAAATTGTGGCTGCCACAGAAAAGTGGTATACACAAATATTGAACTGTTACTTGGATCCCATTGCAAAAATAATAGTAAAAGTTTATTTATGGCCTCTACAAATGACCTGGTTCAGGCTTTGCTTTTTAAATGTGTACCACCGTAAAGAAATGGCCATTTGTTGAAATTTGTGAGTAACTTTAGATGATAAAAGTACTGTTTTGATGTCCAGGACATTTTATTAGTTTAACCTAAAATATTTGTCCATTTTCAGATCATGCATAGTGGGAATTCCAAAAACAGTTATACAGCCATGGCCAAAAGTTTTGCACACAAAGTTTGCTGCTTCAGTGTTTTAAGACCTTTTGTCAGATGTTACTATGGTATACTGAAGTAAAATTACAAGCATTTCATAAGTGTCAAAGGTTTTTATTGACAATTACATTAAGTTTATGCAAAGAGCCAATATTTGCAGTGTTGACCCATCTTTTTCAAGACCTCTGCAATTCACCCTGGCATGCTATCAATCAACTTCTGGGCCACATATTGACTGATGGCTGCCCATTCTTGCCTAATAAATGCTTGGAGTTTGTCAGAATTTGTGGGTTTTTGTTTTTACACCAGCATCTTGAGGTTGGACCACAAGTTCTCAATGGGATTAAGGTCTGGGGAGTTTCCTGGCCATGGACTCAAAATTTCTATGTTTTGTTCCCCGAGCCACTTAGTTGCTCCATCATGCTGGAAAAGGCATTGTTCATCACCAAACTGTTCTTGAATGGTTGGGAGAAGTTGCTCTTGGAGGATGTTTTGGTACCATTATTTATTCATGGCTGTGTTCTTAGACAAATATGTGTGTGATCCCACTCCATTGGCTGAGAAGCAGCCCCACACATGAATGATCTCAGGATGCTTTACTGTTGGTATACTATACTGTATGTGAACTACAATGGTACCTTGCACTCAGTGGCAGTCAGTATATCAACATTGAAAATGTCGACACCAGAATGTCGATAGTTAAGATGTCAACATCGTTAATGTTGAGGCCTGGAAAATGTTGACATGGACACAAATGCCAAAATATAAGCATTAGGGTAAGGGTTTGGATTAGGGGTAAGGGTTAGGCTTAGGTTTTGGGGTTTAGGGTAGATTTACCTGAAAAGCACACTTCCTACATTCTGTCCATGTCGACATTTCATCAGTGTTGACATGCTGAATTATGAATTATGTTGACATGTGTAATGTTTACATTACGAGTGGCCATGTTGATATTCTCATTTCATCCTAATAAATGCCAACATGATGAATGTCGACCTAATATACCAAACCCCTCTGCACTGTCTTCACAGCATTGGTATAGTCATTTATTACCACTACACTGCCCTATCACAAACCTTCCCTTAATTTTTTATTTTTTTTTATTTCATTTTAATTAATACAACATTTTGATTTGAGACTCATTCTTTTATTTTCAATTTGTGTCCTTGGTAAGATAGGCATTGGTTTTTCCAAATCCACCACTAATAGATGAATATATATCCACTTCCTGTGTAGAACTAATCTAAGAGAGACCTAGGGGGAGAAAGTAAAGATACCAAGAGTAAATGAATCTAATGTTATCACAGTACACCCTCTGGGTACAATTTGCCCAGCAATTACACACATGGGACCTCATTCTGAGTTGCTTACAAACGCGTTTGTGGCTGCGTCTCTGTTTTTTAGGTTAATCATATTTGCCTACATTTCCAGAATGGCCAGGAGGCTCCCGATAATCAGGAGGTGCTCCCGGCCACCCTGAGTGTGCGTAAATCTCCCAAAACCAACCACCACCCGTGGGCAGTCGACGACTTGCAGAGCAAAAGTGGGTAGTTCGGGTGGCCGATGACATGATTCATGCTAAATCGCAACATTGTGTAGCAGAGGTTGGGGTCACAATGAAGCAATTGCCTCATCACTCCCACCAATTCAGCCACTTTACTACGATACACCCCCAGGGGCAAATGCAGGATTTCTAGAGAGGGGTTGATTTTAGAGTGTGAACTGTCCATAAAAAGGGCATATTTAGCACTTAACCAGCTACAATATACATGATACAAAGTGCAGTGTGTGTCATAATTCCAACATATACAGAGCCAGCGATCACAGTAAGCCATTAGATGCGGCAGTAGGTTCATCCTGTCTTAAATTAATGTTTTTATATCAGATGTGGCCATGATTCCAGAGCATTGGAGCAAGTCCAGGAGTTTGGCGCAGCTGCAGAAGAACCTAGCATAAGCCCTGGACATATATGTACACATTGATCTCCTTATGCACTGGATAGTTTATGTTATGCAGTTTTAATAAATAACCCTATAGATGGTCTATAGCAGTGCACCCCTAACCGTTTATGTTTTCCAGATCTCTTAGTTGGTGCACAGTTGTATTCATTAATTACTTACTGACTAATAATTTCATTTGTGATACTGAGGTGATCTTTAAAACATGCAGCTCTAGTAAAATTGTATTAGATACCATTGCTATTTGGGGTCATGGTCTAGGCTGGAGGCTGGTGAGGGGGGTTTCCAGGCAACCGGAAACCCGCATGTGTTTACCTATACCCCCCTGAGACGTAGAACGAATGTGGACACAGGGGGTGTGGTTTTTAATGTGAATTCCTGGGAGGTAATGGGGTGGGTGGCTAGGCAGACACAGACATGTATCTGACAGCAGCTATAAAAACGCATACCCACTCACATAGGGCCTCATTCATCAATGAGTTTTAATATTCACAACAAGTGATAAAACTCATTGTGTATGATAAAGGTGCTCCAGGCAATAAGCACCCAACTGTCATCTGTTTGAAAAATTACAGTTGGGAGCTGATTGGCTTGAGCACCATTTATCATATGCAATGGGTTTTATCACTCGGTGTGAATGATAAAACTCATTGATAAATGAATATGGCCTCCTATATGAGTGGTCATGCGTCTTTAGACATAGCTGATGTCAGATACATTGCTGCATCTGCCTAGCAACCCTTTGTTACCTCCCAGGAATTTACATTAAAAACCACACTCCTTGTGTCCACATTCATTCTGCGTCTCGGTCCGGTAACAATAGAATCACATGCACAGTGCGCCTCAGATGCATCCGTAGTATTTCAAACATTGACTAAACTGCGCTCATTTCAGCATAGCGTACAACTTTGAATTAGGCCAATGAACAATTAAACGCTAACTCTGAATGAGCTTTCAATGGGTTAATTAGTCAAAAGTCAAATACTAATAATGTTCTGTTTCTGTTAGGCATACAATGATGTTGGTTTTTAAGATTAAGATCATTTAACTATGTAAACAAACTGTTCTTGCAGAAGTGTGTGTAGTGAATATTTTTCTTGATAAACAAGATTGTTCAGCACCTGAGTAATTAAAATCCATGGAAGATTAAACATTAAAGAAAAAGGAATAAACTGTGTAAGTATTGACTTTCTGTTGACTAGTACAACTGTAGAGCCGAAACTATACATAACAATACAGTACCTTGATACTATAGAATCTAGTCAAGTTGGAAATGATGCCTGAGCAATCTTTAAGGATATACTGGTTTATTAACCTTATCATCACTCATTAAGTCAATGCATTATTCCAAAACTGTGTCATAGTCCAAGTTCACAATAAAATAGAAATTACCTTCTGGATTTAATAATGCAGCAATTCCAAGCCAATTAATAAATAGAGATTTTTTTTTACTAAAGAGGCAATAAAGTGTTATCTGTCTGATCACCAACATGTTGAGGATATGGAACTAACTGGTCTATGAATGTCTGTTGATGGAGGATATTGGGGTCTCTATTAATGTCAAGGCTGCTATCATGGACTTATTCCCACTCATCCTGGAATCTTATTGGTAGAACCTCAAGGGCAGATGTTTTATTTGCAAATAATAGGTATTGGGCCTTCAGCAAATGTCTTTCTGATTTATTCCTGGCTCTAGCCAGGAAGGCATATACCCATAGCTTTAAAGCAGTTTCATACCAGACTTCTGACACTATGGTACTGTGGATTTGTTTACACAAGGCTAGTAAAATGGTAAAATGGCAACAGCAGTTGGGTTTGTTGAGAATGCTCTAGTCATAGGTGAGGCCACAAAGACATCCTTGGTTTGCACAACTTCCACAGTTCTCCTAGACACACAGCAAGAGCAAACCTGTGGGTAGAAAACATGAGATAACAGGGCGGTCAAGGGCTATGTCCAGATGCATCTGCTGAACTTAAATAGTTTTCTCCAGTTACTGCTATTCTCAAGTCATCCAACAGGTACTATACTCCCGGAGAATCTTTTCTCCACTCTTCACTGAAATGGCCTATTTACAGAATGACTACCAGGGTTTTTTTGCCCACACTGAAGACAGCTTCCTGATGATTAATTAAGAACATATTTACTATAGCACCTGCCATCCTGGGCTTCCATTACTCTGGTACTGGTGCAAATTGAGAAGAAAGTAGACACACTATGCTGATAAGTACCATGGTATTAAAGTCGTTTTCAGAAGCAATATAGGGGTCTACGAGAAAAAAGTTTTCATTGGGTATATACATAGGGATGTCAGGTAGAGCTCCTGTGTACAAATTACCCTAGTCATTAATGGATAAAAACAGCTTTAAAGGTGATAGTGTGCCCATATCTGAGACTCCCAGCGTTAGTAGGGAGACACTGAGCAGAGTTTTATTCCTTATGTAGAGAACTGACTTTAATGGTCAGACTGAGGATCCAGTCTTTTGATTTCTTTCCAACCTCTAAAACTTGTAAACAATGGCCCTCATTCAGAGCCGTACGCTCTGAGCAGAGCGCACGCTCTGAATGAGGGCCGTCCTCCATAACTATGGAGCGTCCTCCTGGACGCTCGTATAGCTGTGGGTCACCACCCACAGCCTATACGAGCGTGCAGTTTGATGGCCGCGATGGTCTTGACCATCGCGACCATCGAAACTGCGAGCCGGAGCCTGCGGTTGAGGTTTTCAACCGCAAGGCCCGGAGTGATTTTGGCTCTATCAGAGCCAAAATCACTCCCACTGACATCACTAGTGATGTCAGTGGGCCGGTTTCTGAGGTAGGCGTTCCCTTAGGAATGCCCCCGTCAGGGAGGCACGCCCTCGGCACGCCCACCAAAGGGGGCATGCTGTCAATCAACATCGACAGCACGCCCCCTTTGATCAGACACAACGAGCGAAGGAAAGTCCTTCACTCGTCGCGTCTGTCGCATGCACACGACGGAGCTCCCTCCGTCGTGCGCATGCTTAGTGCAGAACATCAACCCACTTGCGAGCGGACAGCCGCTCGCGAGTGGGTCTGAATCAGGCCCAGTGATCTTAAAGATTGATATCACAAGAAGTTATAATAGGAGAAGGTAATTGCAGGCTACCTGCTATTGATTCTACAGATAATAATGGTTCTAATGCTGATGCAGATATGAACACTGATACTAATGTCTATGCTACCTTATCTAACATCATTGAAGATATCCTAGGAATTATGGTAAGAGGACAATTTTCTGCCACATGTAAGCTTGTGAGCATGGCCTCCTTACCACTCTGTCTGTTATGCCCCAATTTACCTTTTTGTTCACAATTGTAAAATGTACAATAATATGTTGGTGCTATATAAATGTTAATACATTATATACTGTATAATGAATAAATATGTGTTATTACCTGGATTTAATATTTTAGTTGACTCAGAAGAATGTTTTATATTCACATGGAGCCCAAGAGTACAAATCGGAATTACTGGTCCCATATATTTGCTTCATTCGATGAGTAATTGTTGTTATTATCCATTCAGTAATGAAAATTGCTCACCCCAAAACAAAGAATAAGTGGCTTTATTTGCACACCCAGGTGTGGATGTTAATTTAGTCAAATAGGTTATGGCAAGCCAATTGTTGAATCACTGTGTCCCTAATTAACCTTTCCTCACTCAGTTCTGAATTGAGGGCCTGATTCAGAGCCGCTCATTCGCTCCGAGCGATGTTCGCACATCTGCGCATGCGTATGGGTCATAATGCGCATGCGCCAACCAGTCAGTGCGGTCGGAAAACGTGTGTTCGCAAAATTGGGAGTGCCTGCTAATTTGAGTGACAGGATGAGGCGTTTGTGGGTGGTAACAGGGGAAGGTGCTTGAAAACGGGAAGTGGTGATCCAAACGCAGGCATGCCAAATGGTCAAAACGGGCGTTTTAAGGGTGTGCGTAATTAACAAAGCAGCGTCATCGACCACGTCACTTGGTTGTCTCTTAGCCTGAACTGTTCGCATGATTGCGGTAGGAAAATCCATCCACAAGCACTGCGAGCAGTTCAGACGCCTTTCGATGTACTCGATTAATCTGATAAATAGCGGAGATAATGTATGATGCGAGCGGCCAGGGGGCGTCTTTACAAAATAGCGAGCGCATGTTTCGTTCGCTCGCTCAGACAGAGAGGCGTCAACAGACCGCAAACAGCGAGCGCCCAATTTAAATAGCTGGCCCCTTTTTCTGAACGAGCGACCGCAAATAGTGTCCGGCTCTGAATCAGGCCCTGAGTCTTTAGATGTTTTGGTTAATGAGTTTTAAGATGTGTTCTCTGATGCATCAGGATAAACGACTGTGGTAAAGCATTAAATTGTTAGGACACCAGATGTTGTGGATTATGCTAAAGACCTTTTAGGTTTCCCAAAGGTAATTGGGGACCATGTAATAAGGGATAAATATTAAAGTTAAGGGTATTTGACAGCACAAGATGGAATGATTTTCCTCATTATATTTGTCTCAAAGGCTGGCTGGCGGAGCAATTCGATTTTGCATGGATTTCTATAGACTAAAATGTATCTCCAAGTTTAATGCCTTCTCTGGACTTATTAGGTCTGCTTAGTATTTTTTCCATCCTGGAGCTTATGAAAGGGTATAGGCAGATTAAGATGGTTGTGGAAGCATAATACAAAACTGCATTTTGCCATGCCACTGAGGCTATTCCAATTCAAAGCAATGCCATTTGGACTCCATGGTGCTCTTACACCTTCGGAAGAGGTACATTGCTTACTTAAAGCCTCTAGGTATTAAAGTTTTATGTCCCTAATGTTTTATAATACAAGATTATGAAACCATATGGGTCTGAACTTGTACTTGATGATGTTAACTGAAGAGCTTCCTCCAATTCAGTGATGGAGAATTTTTTGTCTACAAGAATTATCCCAGGCAGGGAGGTCTTATAGACCCAGTTCTTGCTGCTTGTATTATTTATACATACATATGCCCATTCTCAAATCACTCTAAATAGCACAATTTGGTTCACCATGGACTTTGTGCCTTAGCTGCACCATGCATTTTTCCACAGATTGATCACAAAATATGCATCTTATTGACATCACCAATGTGACAAAATGATGATGCACAGGTACCCCTGATACTGGTGCTGGCACTGCATCCAGCTACTCTGTGCAACTCAGACACTAACCTGGGTAAAAAAGGCAAAATACGGAGGTCCAGTACAAGTGAGCTGCGCCATGCTTCATGTTACACATCATTGTGCTTGATCTGTGACTTTGAACCAACTCCTCTGCAACAAAAATATTAATCCTAAGTGCCTTGGACACTGTAAGTGACTTTGTATGCTGCTATGATGTGACTAAGATTATAAATGTAGGAATAGTATCAAAGTCCAGGAATTGTCTAGGTCATGCTGTGTGTCTCGCACCAAATAGACCAAAAAGTATTTGAGCATATGAGAACACATCTCTAACATTCCTTCCAATGTTCTAAAAAAACATCTTCTTTGAGCAATTTCACAATGTTGTTTTGGAATTGTGCTGTAAAGAATTTGGACAGTTGGGCTGGGGGGGGATTCATAGCATATATTTAAAGGTGAATTCACCTGGGAATTTTGGTTCCGGTCTGATGGAGTGAGGCAGCTCCGTCTTAGGGCTCCCACACTCTACTGCAGGAAACCCTCCTTGCACAGCTGCTACAGCCTCTACTGCACCCCTGACCTTTTCCCTATGCTGTTGGACTACCTATGGACTGGTATTTATCCACCCCACAGCACTAGGCACCGTGGGCACCCAGACAGGAGAAGCGTCACGCTGCAGCTAATATGGCACTAGATGCCAAGCTGGTTGTGGTCTCCCCGGCCTCTAAGAAAGCAGCCGCTGATAACTGTTCTTCCCCCTATAAGGTATGCTGCTCTCCCAATGCACCGGCCACATATGGGGGCATAGTGGATGTAATTAAGAGCACCATAACTTAATTTCTCACACAAGCAGTTGCTGACATCACCAGTCAGCTTGACAGGCTAACACAGCGAGTCTCAGACACTGAGCAACAGTTAGTAGCAGCCCAGCATGAAATTACCAGTTTAAAATGATCTGTCAATGATTTACACAAAGAGAACTACCAAATTTGGAACAAGGTTGGCGACCTGTAGAACAGGTCTTGTAGAAACAATATAAGACTTGTAAGATTGACTGAATCTCTTAAAGGTCCAGCACTCAAACATTTTTTTGTAATATTGATGATGGTTGTTTTTTCTTCTTTCTTTTTGTACACACAGGCCATTGCCAGCTTGTTTAATCTCATTATATCTGAAGCAAATATTCTATTTTTCATATAATAATTAACATCAGGTTATAAGTAACATAAATATATGAACTTCGCAAAGTGTTTAACCAGAATTATATACCCTTTAAATCATTTGGATAATTTCCTTCCATAAAGATAACAATGCACACAAAGTGTTATAAGTAAAATGTTTTATATTCATCAAATCAATCTTCATAAAATCAATGCTTGTTAAAATACAATATAGATGAAACAAAGATGAGAGAAAGAGAGAGAGAGAGAGAGAGAGAGAGAGAAAATGGCTGCTGTGTGAGATTATGTGTGGGGGTTGTTGTTAAGGCTCATATCCTATTGTTCAAACCGCATGGTCCCTGAACACAAACTCCATTTTGAATGTCAGAAAAACCCTCATTGAAATCTCCCATAATGCCATAGTTAATTAAATATGCAAGCTGAATATCACATGCCAACACATCAGGCAAGCACTGCACCATTTAATATTCCAACATGTACAATACAAGCTGATTCCAATATAAACAATACCATCCTACAACAGACCTCATCCAGTACCCACTAGACCATGGGGAAGGGGAAGGGCCGAAGCACATGTTTTTCCTTTGTTTGCAAACCTCATGATCCCTAGGCAAACTCCATTTTGAAAGTAAGAAAACTTGCATAGTGTTGTAACTTCTGTAAATCATATATCCATTAATGATCATAATTATAATATCTATAACAACCTATTTGTACTATACAACACCAAAACTGGGTAGAATTATAACTATGTTCGCAAGACTAGTAATTCACAACTTCCATTGAATCAAGCACATGATTCAATGGGGAAACGTGGAGCACATGGAATTTCCTTTGTTCACACCACATGGAGGTAGCAATCTTTAAATCCCCAAACTATGATAATACATAACTTCACAATACTATCACAATATGGCTAGCAATCTGCAACTCCCATGGAACCACAGCCACTAGCTGAATTCAACCTGATTCCATTATATAATGTTTCACAAAGTATAAACTACTAAACAGTGTACATTACTTATAAACTTATTACAATGTAAATAAGAAACAACACTGCGCACTGGGCTCTTAGCCTGCTGTATGTGGTAAGCTGCTGATAGTAAAAAAAAAAAGAGGGAGTCCTCCCTATTATAGTATTTATCGAAAAATGGATAACTATCAGCGCTAAACCAATGAACGTATGGAAAATCACATATGCAAATAAGTCAAAGTGAAATTCAATAGAAATGGACGAAAATGATGTTCAGCATATAAAAATCAATCATAATAGACAATATAGATGATGTGAAAATCTTTACTACAAGGTATACACTTTAAAATAGCACAACGGTATGTGTCAAATAAAATGATTTCTACTGCTGTTGTAGGTCAAACTAGAGCGATGAGCAATCTGTGGCTAGTTAGCAACAACAATAAACATGTAATATAACCATATTCTCAAATGGCTAACATACTGAGACCTTAACGACCAATGTTCAAAGGGCAATGTGTCAGGTGTGACAGCGGTGTCCTGCTTACCATGTGGCACTTATGTTAGGTAAGGAATGTACACTGGGTATATCTTAATGCTAAAAAAGAAAGAAAAGTAAATAGGCGCTGTCTAGTATCCAATAATTTATTACCAAAAAATGACCATATTAGAATAAATCTTACATAGCACATATCACATATAATTTACAACATATACAATATACCAATTGGTCAATAAAAGCAAAAATAAAAAACAAAAATTCACAATATAAAGCAGAGGTGGATATTTCATTCAATAAAGACTGTCTGTTCCAAGGGTACTATAAAGTATGATACTGTTGTATCCGTTTTGTGATGATACTGTTGCAACTTTGTATCCCTTTGTATATATAACACGCAGAACTGCCACCACTGATTAAATAGTGCTGCAAAAAAAGTCTCTATCCCACTGTGAAAGGTTCAGGAATTATATATCTCTGTGTGGGTATTGATTTTCCTTAATGAAGAATTCCCACCCACAAATGATGTCTGATGTATATCAGGTTCCAGTTTTGATTTATACGGCAATGGATGGCTATACAGAGCTTCTCTGCAATTAGCTCATAAATATCTGAGAGGTGTTTGTCCGACAGGAATATTCCCAAAATGGGCTCCTGGATATTTTTTCAATCCTAATTATATTTATCCACAGCGGTATATAGAGTTGCTAGTAGACAGAAAAAAATATATATTTTATTCTCACCGCTGTTGTTATGTAAATTCCTCTCTCTCTCCCCCTTCTCCGAACAGGAATATACTGCTCTGTCGGTCTGGAGTAAAGCAGGTGTCTTTCTCCTATTGCCGTAGTATCAGTCTGTGGCACCAATTGGAGCATGCAGTCCAATACGTTAGTGGAACAAAGTGGAGCCGATTCCTAGTGACTCACTCCACGTGGGATATAGCGCCCGTCTCTCCTGCCGCTGTGGTCAGATCTCTCCCCAGATTCGCAGGGCCCAAGATGGATGTACGGTGGAGTGGACCGATCAGCATGTGGTAGGGAGCGGCGTTAGACAAATGAAAAAATTGTAGCAAGTCTCTACGTGTTTCTCCGCCTCCAACACAATCTCGGCGGCTTCCTCAGGAGACAATGATATCTGTGAGCAAGCCTCACTTCATTTATACCTGATAATCAGCTGTATATAATCAATCCTATCAACCATTGAAGCTTTTCAAAAACACTTAGTATTGAATGTCAGCCAATTAAATTATTTATACTTCGAAAAATCTATTAAAAAATATATTAAAAAATACTGTTGTATAAAGCATACATATCCATATATTTCTATAATCTCATCTCAGTTTATGAATATATAATATATTTTTATTTAAAATGTATATGTTGACACACATATGTCTATATGTGTATACTCATATACATAATTCCCAAACCACATCTGTTCCAATTATAAAATGACCTCATATTTTGGTTTAAACAAATATTGTTTAATCATATGTCTATCTAAATCCATTAGTGAATTCAATTATAAATATAAACGTAAATAATCGTATATAAATAATAAAAAATATAAAAAGGTATAATATCACTAAAAAATTAATAAATAATTAGATAGATAATAAAAAACTATATATGTAAATTAATATTATATATTCATAAGCTGAGATGAGATTATAGAAATATATGGATATGTATGCTTTATACAACAGTATTTTTAAATATTTTTTAATAGATTTTTCGAAGTATAAATAATTTAATTGGCTGACATTCAATACTAAGTGTTTTTGAAAAGCTTCAATGGTTGATAGGATTGATTATATACAACTGATTATCAGGTATAAATGAAGTGAGGCTTGCTCACAGATATCATTGTCTCCTGAGGAAGCCGCCGAGATTGTGTTGGAGGCGGAGAAACGCGTAGAGACTTGCTACAATTTTTTCATTTGTCTAACGCCGCTCCCTACCACATGCTGATTGGTCCACTCCACCGTACATCCATCTTGGGCCCTGCAAATCTGGGGAGAGATCTGACCACAGCGGCAGGAGAGACAGGCGCTATATCCCACGTGGAGTGAGTCACTAGGAATCGGCTCCACTTTGTTCCACTAACATATTGGACTGCATGCCTCAATTGGTGCCACAGACTGATACTACGGCAATAGGAGAAAGACACCTGCTTTACTCCAGACCGAGAGAGCAGTATATTCCTGTTCGGAGAAGGGGGAGAAAGATAGGAATTTACATAACAACAGCGGTGAGAATAAAATATATAATTTTTTCTGTCTACTAGCAACTCTATATACCGCTGTGGATAAATATAATTAGGATTGAAAAAATATCCAGGAGCCCATTTTGGGAATATTCCTGTCGGACAAACACCTCTCAGATATTTATGAGCTAATTGCAGAGAAGCTCTTTATAGCCGTCCATTGCCATATAAATCAAAACAGGAACCTGATATACATCAGACATCATTTGTGCATGGGAATTCTTCATTAAGGAAAATCAATACCCACACAGAGATATATAATTCCTGAACCTTTCACAGTGGGATAGAGACTTTTTTTGCAGCACTATTTAATCAGTGGTGGCAGTTCTGCGTGTTATATATACAAAGGGATACAAAGTTGCAACAGTATCATCACAAAACGGATACAACAGTATCATACTTTATAGTACCCTTGGAACAGACAGTCTTTATTGAATGAAATATCCACCTCTGCTTTATATTGTGTATTTTTGTTTTTTATTTTTGCTTTTATTGACCAATTGGTATATTGTATATGTTGTAAATTATATGTGATATGTGCTATGTAAGATTTATTCTAATATGGTAATTTTTTGGTAATAAATTATTGGATACTAGACAGCGCCTATTTACTTTTCTTTCTTTTTTATCTTTGGTGTTATATATTGTCACCTTTTGTTGAATGGGCTGCAGTCTCAGTGTCCAAGATTTGTTCTAAATATTATAATTTCTACCACATCTGCTCTAATAGGTGCAGCGCCAGATTTTTGTTGTTGTTGTGTAGTGCTTGATTTAATATATATTGTCTGGCAGCAGCACCATTTACAATGGCCTCATTAAAATGTATATCCGAAAGATTAGAAAGAAGAAACATCTATTTAAAAGGTTCACAATTGGTAACAAAACCTTTGAATTTAAATGTAGTGGAAAATAATGTGGATATGCATAGACTTTTTAATAAATTAGAAAACCTGTGTGTCGATGAAACAAGACACTGGTGGGATCAGGTGACTTTATAGAAATATCTGGACAGTGACCTGATCCCAAGAGGATTACTTATTCAAAAAACCCCGGCATTTAAAGAAGACCCAGTTTTTGTGGAAGAATGGTATACAGTATTGTACAGTTGTTCTAAAAACCTGATGCGTCTTCTGATTAGATATAGAGAAGCTAAAGTAATTAGTATACAAAAAGATATTGAAAATACAACTGAATTACTTAAACCCTTCTCTGACCAAGATGACTTCCTAACACGAGATTCAAAAGTTAATAAGAAAGTGGAAGAGTATGAAAAATCGTTAATCCAATTAAAGGATGATAAACTGGTCAGAGATCAGGGCGATTATGAAAGGGGAGAGATACGATCTTTTAACAGATCTGGGAGGGTTCGTTCTGTTTCTAAAAATCATACTAGAACAAAATCATCTGATAGACCCAGACCAGCTAGATTTCAGCAATATAAGAAACAACCCTATTATAAAAACGAAATTTTTAAAAATTCCTATGCTAGAAATCCAAATAAAAAACAAAATACTACATATACACCTAATAGATTTTTTAAATCTTCTAGGATTCCAGATAACAAACCAATATATGATAATATTATACACACAAATAGATTCAGTAATTTGAGACAACAAGAATATGATGGGATTTCTGAATCTCCATTAATTAGGAGAAATTATACTCCAAGAGGTTGATCAAATAGAGAGATAGAAACTACAACTATGTCTCATACTAATTTTTTAGAAGAGGGCAGACATTACAGAGACAATCCATACAGAAACGAAAGACCTTCTTGGATAACCAAAAGAAGAAGGGAAAGAGAAGTCGGGGATGTAGAGGAGGGAGGAGAAAATCCCATGAAAAATATACGTATAAATTAGGAGACAAAGGTATATATAACCTGTCTTCTAAAACTCTAAATAACAGCGAATTAACTCTTCTGCAAAAAGGTTTAAACTTTGCCCCTGCATCTAAACCTAACCTTTTCGACTTATTTGTTGACCTTAATAAATATGTATGTATGCTCAGCAGAAAGAGATTTTTTGCCCTAAAACAAATGAAGAACAAAAATATAGAAGGTATGCCTATAATTTTAGATGAAAATGATGATATATATGTTGATATATTAGAATCACTCCAAGAAGAGACAGAATTTGAGACCCCTAAGAAACTCTTTGATATCAATATGAGTACTATTTCAGAAATACAAAATACTGGAAATTCTTTTAAATTAAAATCAGATTTCTATCCCTTGAATTATAGAGGTCCATTTATAGAAAGTTTCTATAAGTCTACCTTAGAAAATTTCAGATGTCTATGTGAGAAAGCAGAAAAGAAAGCTCTCCCAGATAATCTCACCTGGGATGAACCTGGGAGAGCTCTGAAACATCTAAAAGCAGATGCTGGGATAACAATTAAATCTGCAAATAAGGGCGGCGGATTAGTTATATTAGATACTATTGATTATATTGCAGAATCTCAAAGACAACTTAATAATAGTAAATTTTATGTCAAATTATCTAACAACCCGACCGCCCTTTTCCAAATGAAATTAAGGGATATGTTAGATCTTGCTCTCTTTGATGGTGCTATTTCCAAGGATATTTATAAGTTTTTATTCACTGCACATCCAGTTATTCCCACTTTTTATTATTTGCCCAAAATTCACAAATCCCTCACATCACCCCCCAGTCGTCCCATTATATCGGGTATTAGGTCCCTCACTAGCAACCTTTCGTATTTTGTAGACACTTTTTTACAAAAATATGTAAAAAATTTACGTTCTTATATTAAAGACACGTCACACTTTTTAAGATTAATTCAAGACATTAAATGGAAACCAACATATTTTTTTGTGACATGTGATGTCGAATCACTATATTCGAACATCCCACATGATGCTGGTATTAAGGCAGTTGAATATTATTTAAAGACGGAGGGAAATATTACTATAGTATTACAAAAATTTATTTTATCAGCCATCAAATTTATTTTAGAACACAATTATTTCACGTTTGATTCCACGTTTTTCTTGCAAACGCTTGGCACAGCGATGGGGACCAGATTCGCCCCGAGTTTCGCGAACCTCTATATGGGGAAATTTGAGGAGGAACATATATGGAGCGAGCGACACGGGGCGAACCTGGTCCTCTTTGGGAGGTACATAGACGACCTCTTTTTCATTTTTGAGGGGGATATTGATTCAATCACTGCATTTGTGAATGGTCTTAACCAAAATGCATTTGGGCTTCACTTCACTAGTAATTACAGTTCTCAGCACATTAATTTCTTGGACATTTCACTATCAATAAGGGATAACCAAATAATAACTGAAACATATATTAAAGAAGTAGATAATAACCGGTATCTCAACTATAGGAGTAATCATTTACCAACTTGGAGAAACAATATCCCAAAATGACAGTTCCTTAGAATCAAACGGAACTGTTCTGAACAAAAGCTATATGACAAACAAGTTAAAACAATATATTCTTCATTTGTTGATCAAAACTATGCTACCTCTGTTTTAAATACAGCCCTAAATGAGGTCACCAAAATAGATAGGACTACTTTACTCGACGAAAGGTCCCTTTCGGGAGTTAGAGGTGAAAAATTTATAGGTGACGACAAATCGGCTGTTTTTATCACTAAATATAATTCATATGCATATGAGATTAAAAAAATCTTTAAGAAAAATATATCAACTTTAAAATTGGATGAAATTCTGAATTCTTCAGTACAATTAAAAAACACAGTGGTTTTTAGAAAATCGGATAATCTTAAGAGCAAACTAGTCCCAAGTCATTTTAGCAAACCTTCAAATAAATTACCAAAAATGCTACTCGACAAAACATTAGAGAACTGGATACCTTATAAACCTGTAGGACATTATAAATGTGGAAAGAATGGTTGTAAAACATGTGAACATACTGAAAGAAAAACACTAGATTTCAGATCCACAGTCTCAGGAGAATCATTTAAAATTTAAAATTTCTCCAACTGTAGGTCGGCCTATGTGATTTATTTAATTTCATGTACCTGTGGCTTGCAATATGTTGGCCGTACAACTAGGCCATTACATGTCCGATTCCTTGAACATAGAAGAGCATGGTATAAGAAAAATAAAGCACACTCTTTAGCTAGACGTGCTTTATTGCCAAAAAGATCATTTTGAATCCATTAAAATAACAGCTATTGAATGGATTAGTCCAACAAAAAGAGGGGGTGATAGATTCGGATTACTTTGTAAACGTGAGGCATATTATATTTTCAGATTACGAACCTTGATGCCACAGGGTCTAAATGACATGATTGAACTTAATGTTTTTTAAGATCTTACTCTATGAAGATTTGTAGTCAAAGTCACGTATCTTATAAAAATAGGGGAAATCATTAATTGTCCCACTTTTCTGCCCCACCTCCTATAATTTTTGTGGTATTTATATTGTCTATACTATATTATATATTTTTTCCTTCTGTGTTTTTTTCTTTGTTCTCTCTTTGTGTGTGTATATGTGTACATATGTGTATGTGTAGGTATGTATGTGCATTTGTGTTGCACATATATATATGCATATATGAGTTTTATATACACTTGTTCTTGCTGGGTATATATATATATACACATGTATAATTTGATTGTTGAAGGAATAATTTCTAAGACTGACTGAGACTGCATTTTTTATGAAAAGTATTTTTCAAGAATGTAGTATAATTATATTAGTGGCCAAATAGGTAGATTTATTATGTAGCAACAGTGGAGAGGTGCACTAATTCTATTAAAATCAATTAATAATTTTTTTATATATACATAAATAATAACGGTCTATATACATGTGTAATTCTTAATTTTTAATTTACCTATATAGTTTTTTATTATCTATCTAATTATTTATTAATTGTTTAGTGATATTATACCTTTTAATATTTTTTATTATTTATATACGATTATTTACGTTTATATTTATAATTGAATTCACTAATGGATTTAGATAGACATATGATTAAACAATATTTGTTTAAACCAAAATATGAGGTCATTTTATAATTGGAACAGATGTGGTTTGGGAATTATGTATATGAGTATACACATATAGACATATGTGTGTCAACATATACATGTTAAATAAAAATATATTATATATTCATAAGCTGAGATGAGATTATAGAAATATATGGATATGTATGCTTTATACAACAGTATTTTTTAATATATTTTTTAATAGATTTTTCGAAGTATAAATAATTTAATTGGCTGACATTCAATACTAAGTGTTTTTGAAAAGCTTCAATGGTTGATAGGATTGAATATATACAGCTGATTATCAGGTATAAATGAAGTGAGGCTTGCTCACAGATATCATTGTCTCCTGAGGAAGCCACCGAGATTGTGTTGGAGGCGGAGAAATGCGTAGAGACTTGCTACAATTTTTTCATTTGTCTAACGCCGCTCCCTACCACATGCTGATCGGTCCACTCCACCGTACAACCATCTTGGGCCCTGCGAATCTGGGGAGAGATCTGACCACAGCGGCAGGAGAGACGGGCGCTATATCCCACGTGGAGTGAGTCACTAGGAATCGGCTCCACTTTGTTCCACTAACGTATTGGACTGCATGCTCCAATTGGTGCCACAGACTGATACTACGGCAATAGGAGAAAGACACCTGCTTTACTCCAGACCGACAGAGCAGTATATTCCTGTTCGGAGAAGGGGGAGAGAGAGAGGAATTTACATAACAACAGCGGTGAGAATAAAATATATATTTTTTTCTGTCTACTAGCAACTCTATATACCGCTGTGGATAAATATAATTAGGATTGAAAAAATATCCAGGAGCCCATTTTGGGAATATTCCTGTCGGACAAACACCTCTCAGATATTTATGAGCTAATTGCAGAGAAGCTCTGTATAGCCGTCCATTTGTGCATGGGAATTCTTCATTAAGGAAAATCAATACCCACACAGAGATATATAATTCCTGAACCTTTCACAGTGGGATAGAGACTTTTTTTGCAGCACTAT
Source organism: Taudactylus pleione (assembly GCA_031769625.1). Taxonomy (NCBI): domain Eukaryota; kingdom Metazoa; phylum Chordata; class Amphibia; order Anura; family Myobatrachidae; genus Taudactylus; species Taudactylus pleione. Next base: position 4,160,676 of record JAUIMM010000126.1, on the reverse strand, counting down.
TTAATCAGTGGTGGCAGTTCTGCGTGTTATATATACAAAGGGATACAAAGTTGCAACAGTATCATCACAAAACGGATACAACAGTATCATACTTTATAGTACCCTTGGAACAGACAGTCTTTATTGAATGAAATATCCACCTCTGCTTTATATTGTGTATTCTTGTTTTTTATTTTTGCTTTTATTGACCAATTGGTATATTGTATATGTTGTAAATTATATGTGATATGTGCTATGTAAGATTTACTCTAATATGGTAATTTTTTGGTAATAAATTATTGGATACTAGACAGCGCCTATTTACTTTTCTTTCTTTTTTATCTTTGGTGTTATATATTGTCACCTTTTGTTGAATGGGCTGCAGTCTTAGTGTCCAAGATTTGTTCTAAATATTATAATTTCTACCACATCTGCTCTAATAGGTGCAGCGCCAGATTTTTGTTGTTGTTATATCTTAATGCTGTTTGATGCCTGTGAGTGTGCTTCATCTTCTGCCCGAGTAGGAGAAAAACCACTCAGTGTGTCAGTGCAGGGACTCTGGACTAGGCACAGTAGGCTGGTCTCTGAGTGAGTGATAGGTCTAACCAAAGACCTTATCCTGCACTTCGGATGCAGAGCCTAGCAGTGCCCTGTCGAGGGAGGGGAAAGGCTGGAGTCGACCGTGCCCGATCACTGTCCGCGTCCCCCTCTGTATGGAGACTCACCTGTCCTGATGCTGTGTGTGGCCGGATCCCTCCTTCTCCCATGCTCCGTCTCCTCTTCCTAGTTGCTGTTGATTGGCGCGCGGTGTCCTCAGTTTCCTGGTACTTCCGGGTTAGTGTGCTTGTTGCGTCACGTGTTACTCGCCGGTCACGTGATGTGCTGGATCGTCGGTCTCAGTGTTAGTCCTTGATCAGAATATAAGACTATATGAAGCATATATGTATAATGTCCTCCAACGCATTTCGACCACCATGTGGTCTTCCTCTGGGAGTTTTTTTACTCAAGCACACTCACATCAGGCATCAAACAGCATTAAGATATACCCAGTGTACATTCCTTACCTAACATAAGTGCCACACGGTAAGCGGGACGCCGCTATCACACCTGACACATTGTACTTAGAACATTGGTCGTTAAGGTCTCAGTATGTTAGCCATTTGAGAATACGGTTATATTACATGTTTATTGTGGTTGCTAATTAGCCACAGATTGTTCATCGCTTTAGTTTGCCCTACAACAGCAGTAGAAATCATTTTATTTGACACATACCGTTGTGCTATTTTAAAGTGTATACCTTGTAGTAAAGATTTTCACATCATCTATATTGTCTATTATGATTGATTTTTATATGCTGAACATCATTTTCGTCCATTTCTATTGAATTTCACTTTGACTTATTTGCATATGTGATTTTCCATACGTTCATTGGTTTAGCGCTGATAGTTATCCATTTTTCGATTATTACAATGTAATTGACCACTACCAAGTTACGGGTTCCTTCATCACCAGCTGATATCAAACAATTATATATCTACAGATTGCAATATTTGACCCAATTTCCATCTTAATCTTAACTACACAATGATACAGTCAGACCACAAGAATACAACACACACTAAACCTATCTCTCTCAGACAGTGCTATTGTTAAAGCACACGGTGGATCGTATGAACAAACTACAGTCTCCATTAAATACATGTGAATAGACAAAGACTACACCAAATCATCCACTGTATCTACATTACAGAGTCACCCATATAGCTTGCTGTTAGCAATTCACGTCACTATTGAATGTTAACCCAGCCTTTTCCGAAACTACAAATCAAACGTGTTACACATATAGTCTACTACAGATTGATTACTACATAAATCACTACAAACTATCTATATAAGCTATAAACAGATTAATACAAACTTGTTATAGATATCATATAGGCTATCTAATGTACAGTTTACTTACCATTTTGAGCAGATATCTCCAGGCCCCTGGGGAATGAAGCTGCATTTTGGACTCCTTCTGGGGGGGTCTGCTCTGCCTGTGTCTCCCTGGTGTGTCCTTGCAAGCATCTGTGTTCCCAGAGTGTCTGCCAGCATCTGAGAGTGACCCTTTGTCTGATCTCTGTGAGAATCCAACTGTTTTCCTATTACCTGATAGGTGTGTTCAAAAAGGGGGTGTTTCAATCCTTTACTTTGAAACTCATGTCCAATCACCTGTGAGGTGTGGTCAGAAAGGGAATATCCTATTGGTCAACTGGAACTACTGTTCACTTTAAACTTGGGCTATTGTTCTAAGCTTTCCTGTGTGAGGCTAGCTATCTGTGAACTGTGGCTATATGTAAACAACTGCTAATTAGCTTGTATTGTGGGGTCTCTTCCCATCTATGGGTATGTTAAACCATCTGGCCAGACTAGTTCTGGGATCTGACTCTGGGATGTGTGAATATATACATACACACATATATATATATTTGATTCTAAAATTCTGAAAATGACTATGGGCATTTTATGAGAAGCAGAGAAAGTGTGACCAGTGCTGTGTGGGTGTGGCCAGTGCCATGTGGGCGTGTACACCCTATACTCTCAGCCCAAATGTCTCCCTAATATGTAAAAGAAAAAAAAAATGCTTCATTTTGTGAGGTAAATAGAAATACAATTTTAAAACTTATGATTTATGGCTGACCGTGTGGACAGCAGATTGCCAGTCAACATCATGTTGTCATGACAATGGGCATATTTTTACGTGGAGGCCTGGAGCTGTAGCTCCATCCGCCCCATTGTTAATCTGGCCCTGGACCTGGTAATTGAGCGAGTCCATAGAGTTGGTCCAATTCCTATGCAATCTAAACCCCGCCCGAGGGTCACATTATTCAGATGCCTCAATTACCTACAAAAAAGTTCCCTTCTGGTCTGCATCTCGGAAGAAAAAAGTGCTAATGTAGGAAAATAATAGGCTTTATATATTTCAGGACTACTCTACGGAGCTCAAGAGGGCCTGCAAAGCCTTCTCTCCTATATGTGCCCACCTAATATCTGAAGGCTACAAATTTGGTTTGCTGCACCCTGCCCAGCTACAGTATGCATCTATGATGGCAAAGATCACAAAGATTTCACTACTCCTGATGATGCTTCAGAGTATCTTCCAGAAGTTTCTCAATCTACTATGACAGATGCTGAGGACTCGGCTCCCAATATTGGAAGATATGCAACGCTGCGCCATTTTTACCCTGTTTCAATTACTCCTTACTTTGCTGACATCAGGGCCAGTACTTCTACTTGATAAGTTATATACTATAAGTAGACTGTTATGCTTGATTTTATAATTTTATCCTTGCACACGTCCTCATTTGTCTCCATTAGCTCGCAATGCTGAAGGTCTTCACTATATATTTTACTGGTTATTTTCGGTTCTTAAGATGCCTAAATTCAAATATTCTATTGCTACCTGGTTATTTAATCAATCCCTCTCACAGGGGTGTTAATTTAATTTAATTTCATACCCTGGAAATATCCTGGAGGCATGTGTTGGAACCCCCCCCCAACCCTCTCCCTCATCAACTCGAAATCTTCCAATGTTTTTTCATCTTGTAATTTTCTTTATTAATCCATATCATCGACCACATTGTATTTACAATCTTATGTAGTCTCGTGGAACATTGCACAGCTTGCTTTCCCTTATTTTATTTTGTTTTGTCTCCCCCTTCTTATTCATTCCTACCCCCTTTTTTCTCTTCTTTACTCTGACCCAATTTCAGGCAGATGCAGTATATCTCTGGTCACTGCCATTAAGGTTTTGCGATCCCTGTTGACATATGCCTGATCTCAAAGTGGTTTCCTGGAATGTTGGAAGCTTCAATTCTCCGATGAAAAGAAGGATGGTCTTACTCTATTTAAAAAAGGAAAAAGTTGATATAGCCATCCTCCAGGAATCCCATCTTACCATACTCTTCCTGTAATACCTCTCTCCCCAAATTAGGAGTTCCCCTTTTAGCTAAGAGATTACAATTGATCAATGTATGGCGGGCTCTGCACCCTACTGACTGGGAGTTCACATGCCTTTCAGCCACTCATAGCTCACTCTCATGAATCAACTATCTTCTCTTCTCACACACTCTTTTCCCCAAAGTCTCTGTCTTAACCATTGAGAAGATTTCCCTATCCAATCTCACACTGAAATCAGCCACAATACATATCCCTGATGAACCTGACTCTGTAAATCTCCGTACATTCCCCTCACACCTGTCACAACCTTCAAATTTAGGAACAGATTGAATGCTGCTTGGAAAGACTATAAAAATAATAACCACACTTTGAATCAAACCCAATCCTTTTTGGCAAGCGGTTAAGGCAGTGCTCAGAGGTGAGATAATTTCCTATACGTCTACCACCAACAAAAAAAACTCTACCTAATTTTTGTCTATCCAATCTTCTTTATCTGAAGCCTATCAACAATCTAAAATCCTTCCTTCATACAATCCATGGGGCATAAGTATCTATTTTCTGTCCAGCATAGTTTCAAAGATTTGGCATCAAAATGGGTTGCCTTTTATCTATTCTACTAAATGGGTCCATCCTTTGCGTACATCCACTGGTACTTTAACCACATCAAATGCTGAAATAGCGGGAGAAATGCGAGCAGTTTCAGGACTTTATACTCAACTCAACTACCATCCTCTACTACCTCCTTCACCTCAGGTGACCTACTTTCCTCCTCTCCTCTTTCTTATTAATCTGCCTTATGGGACACCCTGCCATGCCCTAATATCACCTCTGAGATGGCCCAATGTTTACTTTACCCTATCTTTCTTGACAAAGTTTGTAAAGCAATTCAACACCTACTGTACAGCAGACCAAAGCTCCTGGTCCTGATGGTCTGAGTGGTGATTTTTATAAAATTTTACTCCCCAGGCTAGGTGAGATGCTAGTTTCAGTATTCAATTTCATTATTTCCTCTAACTCCCTTCCCACTTACTTAAACTTAGCTGTTTTAAAATTGCTCTTATCATATCACCCTATTTCTTTACTAAATATTCATTACAAGCTCCTGGCAAAAATTCTAGCTGATTGTTTAAAGCTCATTTTACCCCACATCATCCACTTAGACTAAACAGGTTTTATTTGGGGCCACCATTCAGTAGTTAACATCAGGAGAGTCATATCAGCAATCTCTGCTTCTTCACCCTCTACTGATCCTCACGCTAGTCTACTCATCTACTTGATGCAGAAAAAGCCTTCAATCTAATTCCATGGCAACATTTGTTCTCAACCTTATTTAGATTCAGCTTCCCAAAACCTCCTATCTATACCCTGAAATTACTTTATTCCTACCCTCAAACTCAAGACTCGTGTAATAGTTTTCTTTCCCCTCCTTTCACTATCCAAAAGGGCACCAGGCAGGATTGTCCCCTTTCCCTCCTCCTATTTGCTACTGATCTGAATTGATACCTCTGGGAGGCCCCCAACCTTATTCTCCTCTATCCCAGCTGCATCTTCCTTTCATATAACCACCTCAAAGATCACCTATTTGGGGGTTCAAATATCCCCTGACCTCTCTAAATTATATGACATAACCTTCTCCCCTGCCATCACTAAAGTAGACACTATGTTGGACAACTGGAAACTTCTACCCCTCTCACTTATGGGCCAAATCACCGTACTCAAAATACTCTTTCCAAAGATTTTTTATCTTATGAAAGTGTGCCCTATCCATTTAAACAAACACAATCTTAAATACATCAACAAATTTAAAACACACTTTATGTGGCAGTGTAAGAAACTGAAAATTGCCTTGGCCAGAATGCAAGCAACTGTTAAAATGGTGTATGCACCAAACATTTACACCAAACCCTTTTTCCAAATTATTGGAGTTATTGATTTCTCCTCTTACTCTCTTTCCATTTTCCTCAGGTCTGTTGCTGATTGGCTTCTAGACAGTTCATCATATACAGAACTCCTCCTTGATAAAGCGCTGTTTGTGCCTTATTTCCCCAGCGCACTACTCCACTCTATATCATCAGTTATCCCCCCACAAGTGCGTAATCATATTATGATCCACGACACTTACCTATCATGGACTTTACTCAATAAAAAAATCCAAAGAAGCCCTTTAGCAACCCCCTACACTCCCATCTTTGGTAATCCTTCTTTTAACTCTTCACTCTCTAATACATACTTTCACATATGGAGAGACTTAATATTGCCACCAAAGTGTTTAATTCAGGTGGCAATGTAGAACTTTTTTCAACCCTGTGAGATAGATATAACCTCCCACAGCAACATTCTACATGTTTCTACAGGTTCACCACTACATTTCTTTACTACCTCCTATTAATCCCTCATCCTTGACCTCTGATCTGCTCATTGCCACATTACACGTAAGTGAACATTTTTAATATAAAACTAGCTTTATTTACCCTGAAACTATTAAAGTTTTAACTACCACACATTGGGAAAAACTAGCTTTGCTGTGGAAAAGAGACATCCCAACAGTAACTTCCCCTAAGGTGCTGTTGGATCATTATGACTCTGCCTCGAAAGCCTTTGGTTCAGCTTATGTCCAAGAAGTACAGTACATAATCACACTTTGCATAGGGCATACCTGTTACCGGCACATTGCAAACATGCAATTCCAACTGACTTGGGGCATTGTCCCAAATGTCATCACTCAAAAGCTACATACTTCCATTGTTTTTGGGCCTGTGGAAAGATCAGATGCTTTTCGAATAAAGTCATTATTTTAATACATCATACTCTCTCACTTAGCTTCCCCCCTCTCCCCTTATCCTGGTTATTGGCAAACCTAGGTCCACTCAGAAAGTCTGCAACTCCCTTCCTCGGTTCTAGTCACTATTTCGAAAAATATAATTTTATTACATTGGACTTGTTGTTCTTCCCCTTCTATGACTGACAGAGGTAACCTCAATTTCTACTAAAACTGGGGTTTATATATAGAATCTATGGAGCCCGATATGCAAAACCAGGTATTCAAACTCTTTAGGAGTACAGACTGGTTCCTACACCGAAGACTTCTAGCCGAGTCAAATGATCGCTCTTGTATGTAATTTTCCTCGTATTGCTATTATTACTTTATGTATTGGATATAATAGTTAATATACCCTTTGGGTATGGCTGGATTCTTACCTTCTGCCTCAAATACCTCTCCATTCCTTAACCTTACCCCACCCCTTCTTTATGAGATTCTCTCCTTTCAACTCTTGTTTTCTAGACTTAAATTTTCTATTTGACCTTCCTTATTAATATTATCTTATGTTAACTGCTGTTAGGTTTTATTACCGGATTGCTATAATTGTTACCGAGAGATTATTGAGCCAAATTGTCACTCTGTCATTGTTTCAACCTCTACTTGCTAATTTGGTTATGATTGTACGTTTTGTTTGGCTCATCTTTTGTATAGAACTTTTTGGGCAATTGTTTAAATGTTTACTAAATTCTAATAAAATAGAATTGAAAAAAAAAAACCAAAAGGTGAATTCACCTATCTTTGTGTCTAGAAGGTATATTGTGCCATTCAATCACGACACAGTGACTTACTTTTTATCCCCTTTGGTCCTGTCTTTTTCTTGGATGATCGATTCATTTTTCTAACAGTCTGTTACCCACTTCTGTGTTTATCCAGGAAGAGTAAATGCAGCCCATACACGGTGCAATATTTTGCATGATATGGCCGATTTAGATCAATTGTAACATCCAATCTTGTACATTGTGTGTTATTTGTACCATTACGATGATGATGCGTGTCCCCGCCGTCGTAAATCTGCATCGTATATCTTAAGATTACGACCTAACGTGTACGATGTGAAATACATTGTAGTTGTTTTGCTTGATTTACGATCCGATGTACGATGTATGAGGTCTTGCAAAATTCCTGGCCACTCCCCTTCTCCTTTTGTGATTTTTGAGAGACGACTCAATGGAGAAGAGACAGCAGCATCGTGTACATCATCTGTGAGCATTGCAAAGTGAGTATATATGTACTATACAGCCTCATTGTACACCCTGTTACCACTGTGCCACTGATTATTATTCCCCTAGCACACCATTGTTTATACCACTGTGCCACCAATGTTTTTTTTACCCTGGCACACCATTGTTTATACCACTGTGCCACCAATGTTTTTTACCCAGGTACATCATTGTTTATACCACTATGCCACCAATGATTTTTCCCCTGGCACACCATTGTTTATACCACTGTGCCACCAATGTTTTTTTCCCCCTGTCACACCAATGTTTATACCACTGTGCCACCAATGTTTTTTTTTACCCTGGCACAACATTGTTTAGATATAATGGACCCTCATTGGTGCAGATTAATGTAGTCAGATAACTTTGTTTTTTTTGTTTTTTTTAAATATCTTTAATTTAAAATGAACTCAACAGTAGCAACAGTAAAAATTAAACCGTGATAAACATATAAAAACAAACTGTGTAAAAGCATAAAATTTTAGAATAGTCCAATAGTAAGCATACAGTATATATTAAAGCAGTTTATGTTTTTTTGTCAACAGAAATGAAAAGCATAAGGGAACGCCAGTTCATAACAGGCTTCCTGGAGCTGTATAGGTCCCATGAGTGCCTTTGCGCGTTAAAACAAAGGAACACAGCAACAAACAAAAAAAGGAAGCTGCAATCGATGACATGGTGACCTTCAGCCTCAAATACCAAGTGGGTGAAAAATCGCATCCAGAACTTGAGGACCATATATGAAAGAGAGGAGGAAGGAAAGCAAGTTGTGGGTATCAGAAGCAGGGGCACATGACCTCTACAGTAGCACCTTATGGTACTATAATCTTCTGGAGTTCCTCCATGAAGTGGAGCCCCAGAGAACCTCTAGTCGTCTATTAGTGGACACAGTCGCCGAGGAGGAGTCTTCTGAGAACCCAGGGAGTGAGCCAGGATACTCTCTGGATCTTGAAAGTTTATTATTGTCTTTGTAAAGGTCTTTAGCAGATACTGTCCTCCTGCCATGATACTGCCCCCACTCCATTAAAGTAGGCCAGGTATTGCTCCCTCACCTGTTTTGCCCACACACTTGGTAGTGTCTCCCTCACTGTGGGTGTTGCGACAGAGGGCATTTGGACACTCTTGTGTGGTTGCTCCTGGTCATTGATAGTCATACCCAATGGTCCCTGTTGTATATAATTTTTTTGTATGCAATAAATTGTGTAGAAAACAACAGGCCATGACCACAGAATCAATTTTGTCCACACGAAGGTTTATAGCCGTATGGAATATTCAGAACCAACTACACATAATTCCAAACGCATTTTTCACTATGAACCGTGCCCTGGATAGGCTATAATTAAAAATATGTTTCTCTTTGGTCAGTCCCCTTTGTCCATATGGCTTCATTAAATGCTCATGTAGAGCAAATGCTTTGTCTGCCACAAATACATAGTTCAGGTCGTGCTTTGTAACCGCTGTTGTTGGCAATTTTAGGTTGGTGGAGAGTCTGTGATAAAATTCCGTTTGTTTAAAGGATCCACCAACGGAAGCACGGCTATTTTCCCCACATCAACATAAATAAATTCATAGTTTACATTTACCAACGCCATCAGCAAAATACTGGGAAATCCCTTGTAATTGTAATAAAAGGAGCCACTGTGGGCAGGTGGGGTAATGCGTATGTGTTGGCTCCTCGGCAATTTGGGAAATTCCACCGGCTTACGAAATCATCACCAAGCTAGAATCAAACAAAAAATATATAAAAAAAATACAGTATATTAACATGAATATTTTCTATCTCTCCTCCTACAGTCTGCTATGCCTGAGTTTCAGCAGAGTACAAGCCCACACTTAAGCCAGCCTCCTGAAAGTGGTGCAGAAGTGCCAGAGCCACCGCACCATGCTCGAAGAATGCCACATAGAAACCTGGCCACCCCTGATCCACTTTTACAGCAATCTAAGCAAGCCCTTGCCAAACCACCTGATCAGTATGACAGCCTGGGATCCCATGTGGCGAGCACTATCCGAGTCATGGATGAAGAACAGCAACTCCATGCTGAAAGGCTAATATACTATATTATTATGCAGGGGAAAATGAAGCAACTGGCAAGCACATCAAGGGTGACCAAAGAGCCTCTACTCACCTCCGCGTCCCACACAGCCCATGGGAATATGGCATACCATTCATATCCACCATCAACCTACCAGGACACTGGAAGAATGGGGCCAACCCCATCCCAACCCACACCCCCTCCCACTTACAGTATGCCAGAAACATCCTACCCCTCCACATCCTCTTCTTCAGAGGTTCTATATCGAGCCATGTTGTCCAAGGTAGAGGAGGTTTCCCAATTTGGACATTTTTAATAGTTAATATTACAATAGAGGATCAGCTAGTTTTTTGCCTCCCAATACCTGCTGCATGGTATGCGGTGTGGACGATGTGGTTTGGACAGGGTCACTAAACGCATGGCGCAAGGGCAGATTGTTGTTTGGCATGGCCTCAATCTGCACTTGTGCCATATGCTTCTTGGCCTGTTCAATCCGTCATCTGATGCACCCTATACCATGCAGTTGGCTATCTATTGGGCTACAAAAAACTGGTTGATAGACTTGTTATTTGTGTGAAATATATGTGTGTTCCTGTAAAGGGAAAAAAGTTTGAGGAAGGATTATTTCCTCTATATCAGCCATTTTTCTGTCTCCCAATACCTGCTGAATGGTATGCAGAGCTGGATTTAGACCTCATGGGCCCAAGGCAAGATACCGGTTTGGCCCCCCTCCCTCAACTCCCTAAAATAATAAATATATATGTATACACACACACATACTTCTTTCTTGAATATATGCGAGTGTATACACAGCTTCTGGTTGTCAACATTTAGAGCCCCTCATGCTGTATGAGTAATTACATCCGTAATATGTCCCTCTACTGTACCGCCATTCATCACTATTGTGGGGCTGGGCTGGGGCCGGCTGGCTAAGATCCTGGGCTTGACTGCACTGAACTCAGTGTTGAGTGCGGCGGAGTCATGTGATGTCATCACATCGTGCGGTGCTCTGCTGGGACTCGGGAGTAAGGAGATGTTTTGCCGAGGCTCAGTAATGGAGCCCAGTGCTAGTAATAGTGCTATTACTGATCTGAGCACTGTGTGGAGCCTCTGTGAAACTACATCTACAAGAGGGAAGCCTGCCTTTTGTAATACTTAGAGCCAGATTTCGTGGGGGGCCATGGGCCCCCTGGGATCTGCCGGGCCCTAGGTAAGTGCCTAGGATGGATAGCGGTAAATCCAGCCCTGATGGTATGTGGACGATGCAGTTTGGACAGGATGACCAACGCATGGCGCAAGGGCAGATTGTTGTTTGGCAGGGCCTCAAACTGCACTTGCGCCATGCTCTTCTTGCACTGTTCAATCCGTCATCTGACACACTGTATGCCATGCAGCTGGCTATCTATTGGGAAACAAAAAACTGGCTGATAGACCTGTAATTTGTGCAAAATACATGTGTGTTCCCGTAAAGGGAAAAAAGTTTGAGAAAGGATTAATTCCTCTGTATCAGCCATTTTTTTATGGGTGATATACTAGTTTTGAGAATATACAAACCATGTTGGTTTTGTAAAACCCTAAAAACAGTCAGGTTGGTTACAATATTAACAACGTTAAATACAGCCATGTTGGTTGTTACATATAAATAATGTGATAAAAAAAAAAAAGATTTTTCACAGCCAAATAAATTGTTGTGTCTTTATTCACCTTGAAATATTTGAACTTCAGGACTTTCACAATGGCCTCACAGGTGTCTGGGATGATGAAACTGGAGTTATGAAAGTTTTTAACGTATTTATATTGTTTTAAGTCTATTATTATTTTTAAAATATATTCATGAGAAGTATTTGGTTATCTTTTGTATTGCTGGGATTTTTGTAATGCTGCATTTGTATATGTCATTATTTATATGATGGTATATTGTAAGGTACACCCTGATCACAAGCCTGAATGGGGAGTGGCCTACCAGGGTATAAAGGAGGGAAATGTGCCAGGTAGGAGTATCACCCTGAGTAAGGCGGTCATGTTAAAACACATTGGTGATAGGAGAGACTTAGATTGCCTACCTGTATGCTGAAAGCCCAATCTGGGCTAGAAGATTTTAGAGCCTGTTTTACTGGTTTCCAGGACCCAGATCCAGGCCAATATTTCAGATAAGGGTTTTACACTATACTTTTGGCACGCAAAGTACCTGTTGCGCCTTTATAATTTTTTAATGTGTACCAATAGGTTAGTACATTATGTTAGACGTCTACATCATTTGAGGTACTTCCTGAAGAAAGAGAAGATGAGAAGTTTATATATGTTACTGACAAGATATACCATTTGTGAGTAGGATCTATAAAGGATTGGATAGCCCCTTAATTTTTGCGATCTACATAATTGTTTTTTTATCTCTTCTTTTTAGGAATAAAGAAAAAAGAAAACTATTAAGATCCTGAAGTCTGATCGGTTTCACACACTACAGTATATGAACTTATGAAGTGACTATTAGTGTACTCACTACAGAAGCACTGACTGTCTTTTCATTTATGTATTGGTTGCATGGTTTGATAACACCATTAGAGATTAGCTGCTCTGGAACTTTGCACAGTGGGATTACCATTGTTATTATGTTGTGCCAAAAGGGCAGTCTAGATGGGCCAAGTGGTTCTTATCTGCCATCAAATTCTATGTTTCTATAGGAGACTAAAATATGTTTTCACATTATTTTAGTTTCACCTGTATTTATTACAGGGCAATTGGAGTAGAATTAGTAAAATTCTACTCCAACCCCCAGTATCACTTATTTTTAGTAAAGCAGATCGCATTTCCCATAACTGTAATGGGAAATGTGATCTGTGTGCAAGTTACTAAAAATAAATTGTAATAAAATACCGGGGGAAGCCCTGTGATAATAAGGCCACCTGGAGGTGGCGTTATCCAGGGTCTCCCCTGGTTACTGGGCTCCCACTCTGCTCTAACGGGGAGAGCAGAGCCGGGAGCCGGTACCAGTAATCAGCTATGTGGTCTAAATAGACCGCAAGCTGATTGCTGTAAAAAAAAGAAATAAAAAATGAAAAAAATTTTTTTTTACTTACCTGAATCCAGGGACCGGTGATCGGGCCTCCGGTGATGGCTCCTCTCCGGTCAGCTGGTCTCCCACAGTGCACTGGGGCCCAGTCATCAGGTGATCGGGCCCCAGTGCAGTATGGGAGATCACCTGATCGGGAAGCCCGGAGAAGACCACCGGAGGCCAGGAGGATGCAGGTAAGTGTAATGAAGGGAGGGGGGGTCGCGGGGGGGGGAGGGGGGTCGCGGGAGTCCGCGATCGCGGGGGGCAGGGCTTAGCACTGGGGGGCGGGGCTTAGCGTCGGTGGGGGGGGTAGTAGCGGTGGTCGGTCGGCGCATGCGCGGGCTCTAGGTCGCGGTATTTTTTCCGAAAATACCGCGACTAGAGTGCGGATGGGATCCGCAGGGACAGAGCTTTATCACAAGCTCTGTCCCTGCAAGGGATTTATAGTAAATCCCTGTGATATTACCTGAATTCGCAATGCGAATTCGCTCGGTAATATCACACTACAATCCGCATTCAATATGCGGATTGTAGTAAATAGAGCCCCATGTATTCTAACAAATGAGTGATACATATTGTAAACTGGAGGTTCCAATCACAAATGTATTGTCTTTGCATTGAAGTATAAAGAAGTAACAGACTCCCCAGAAATACTTTGCCTCACAAAATCTTTGTTAGAAGTTAGTAAGACTCATTCAAACTTTGTTTTCTTACTCAAGTGATTTGCAGTTTGGAAAACCAGAAAGCTCCCCAGTGTATTCGATATGGAGAATCCAAACAACCAAGATATGATTAACACTTGTTTGACTATGGGAATGCCTGTTGTTACCTTGGAAATGTATTGTTCTGTTTCTGATTAGGATAGAGATTTATAGCTCCGTTCACACAGACCGAGGAAGCTTTCCTGTTTTTGGCAACATCTCTAACCTGAAATTCTGAAAGCCAATTATCACATGGAATTCTAAGTTTGTGCTTATATTTAGTTATTCCTTTACCCTCGAGACATCCATGCGCTATACACTGCTGATTTTGAACGTTCATGTATTCTGATCCTTGTCTATAATATACTAACGTTTCTTGAGTGAAAGGGAACTTACCATGGATCAAATAATAATATAATACTATGCAATTAGGTACTATACTGTTAATTTCAGTAATATGGTCCTCTATCACTTTTCTGTGAAAGCCAGCATGCTACTTTACTCTATTTAAGTGTATTTAAGTGTATATGAAGATGAATTGGTAAAGAAGTGTTAAAGGATATTGGTGTCTCTGAGTTAAAAACTTAGATCAGTGGAACCTATTTTGTAGAGTTTGAAGGCTACTTCATGAAGTATATATACACGCACACACAATATGGGCAGTATATAATGAGCAGCGATGAACACACATGAGAATAGAGGACAATCATGGGAAAATATGGGAAAATATGGGCATATTACTGTATATTTGAGTAGACTGGGAAGGAGACCATACATACTCTTAGGGGGGTATCTAGGGCCTGATTCAGAGCCGGACGCAATTAGCGCTCGCTCGTCCTGAAAATAGGGGTGGCTATTCAAATGAACCATTCGCTATTTGCGGTCTGTTCACGCCTCTAGGTCTGAACGAGCGAACAAAACTTGCCGTCGTTTTTTGGGAAACTACGCCCCCTGGCCGCTCGCATCCTACGTCATGTCCGCTATTTATTAGATTAATCGAGTACATCGAACAGGGTATGAACTGCTCGCTATTCTTGTGGTCGGTTTTTGCTACCACAATTTTGCGAGCAGTTCTGGCTATGAAATAACCCAGTGACATGGTTAATGACGCTGCTTTTTTAATTATGCACACCCATAAAACGCCCGTTTTGACCTTTAAGCACGCCTGCGTTCTGATTTCCACTCCCCGTTTTCAAGCACCTTCCCCTGTTACCACCCACATACGCCTCATTCTGTCACTCAAATTAGCAGGCATTCGCTATTTTGCGAGCACATGAATTTCGACCGCACTGACTGGTTCGCGCATGCGTATAACGATCCGTACGCATGCGCAGTTGGCCAAACATCACTCGGAGCGAACGAGCTGCCGCTTACGAGTGGCTCTGAATCAGGCCCCTAGTTAGCTCTGAAAAAATTTTGGGCACAAAAAACTGTTTTATTTTTGTTGATTTTTTCTTCATGCTATCCAATTAAATCCCGTTATTTACACCTGAAATTGTTCTGTTTTTCTCACGAAAAGACATAGGATCCGCGAAAAGTCTCAAACCTATGTATTTTCATTGCTGCGATCGAGAGAAAAACAGCCCGAGGCAGGCGAACCAAAATCCCCGATAAGTGCCAGCATAGTGGCTAATTGGATAGCCCCAGGTGAGGTAATTAGCCGCAGTATATTACCACGGCTAATTGCATATCCCCTTAGTATGAAAGCAAGATCCTTGTTTATTATGTTCATCCCTAGCACTATCCTTGCCTCAGTGATGACTGTCACATGTCTCCTAGTTTAGCTATTCTGACTTTGCGTGCTCTCCCTTCAGTGAGCTCAGACTCAATAGATGCTGAACTGCCTTAACTTACCTGTTACTCACCGCAACAAGATAGTTGAGATGTATCAAGCCTTGAAGAGATTTTATAATCATTATGATGCCATACTATCCTTTAACAACATAGTTCATCTTCTGATATTTAACAGAAGGAGGGAAATCTCTTGATGATTGCCAGATTTGACCAATGAATTTCAAATAGCAATAGTAATTAATGCTAAATTGTGCATGTTTAGCATTAATTACTATCAAGACCATTGAAAACTGACTCATAGTTTATCTGCTCCTAAGTAATAATAAGAATTATAATACACTAAAATCATCCATTTTAATGTGGTCTGTATAAAAGAGCTTAGAGGGAGATGTATCAAAGCTTGGAAAGAGATACAGTGGAGAGACATAAAGTACTAACTGATCAGCTTCTGTCATTTAACAGGGTAAATTAAAGTTAGAAGCTGATTGGTTGGTACTTTACCTCTCTCCATTTTGGAGGAGATTTATCAAAGCTTTCAGAGAGATAAAGTACTAACTGATCAGCTCCTGTCACTTTACAGAATGTTTGAAAACTGACAGTAGCTGATTGGTTGGTACTAACTTTATCTCTCTGCACTTTTATCGCTCTCCAAACTTTGATAAATCTGCTCCTTAATTACAGTACATAAAAACACCGTATGGGATGACCACTAACCCTACAGTGCGAAGTAGAACCTTCTCTGGAACTAGAACATCAAGGAGGTTCAGATAACATAAATTTTAAAGGACAGTTAAGATGAAGGAAATTTGACTTTTTTAAGATTTCTGACTCTGACAGAGCGCTCGCTCTGAAACAGGGCCGTCCCTTCTCTTTTTTGGAGCGGCCTCCTGGCCACTCGCATAGCTGTGGGTGACCACCCACAGCTATAGCAAGCGACCAAAATGATGGTCGCGATGGTCAAGACCATCGCGACCATCGGGCTTGCGATGAAACCCTGCGGTAGGGTCTCGCTGCTGCAAGCCCTGGAGTGCTTTTGGCTCTATCAGAGCCAAATGCACTCCCACTGACATCACTAGTGATGTCAGTGGGGCCGGCCCCAGACGGTAGGCTCTCCCATGGGAACACCTCCATCTGGGCAGCCACACCCCCGGCATGCCCACCAAAGGGGGCGTGCTGTCAAACACCATCGACAACACGCCCCCTTTGGTGTGAGACCCATAACAACGGCTTGGCCGTCGTTATTCAGGTCTCGCGCATGTGCACGATGGAGCCGCCTCCGTCGTGCGCATGTGCACTTGGGCAATATCGACCCGCTTGCGAGCACTCAGTGCTCGCGAGTGGGTCTGAATCAGGCCCTCTGTTCTTTTCACTGTTCTTTCACCTGTACCACATTAAGAGTATCAGAAATATCTATAAAATACCAATAACTTTTTTAATATGGGTGACTTATAATGCTGCTGCCCTACAATAGTTCAGACATCAGCAGCTACAATTATTTTTCCTCTACCTGATGCTTTAAATCTTATCCATTCCTCCTTGACTGTAAATTCAGGTAGTGCCATCTTTGTCTTCCTCATGCATATGCAGTTTAAGGATTCATGGGCTGTGTTCATGTTTTTGCAGCTCCTCACCTCCCAGAAATATGTTGTTGCTGCCTGCGACAAGAGAGCAAAAATGCTGGCAGATAGCAAACTCTTTGGATTCAATTAACTGATCTGAGTCTATATTGCCCAATATAGGGTACATTACTGCCCATTTAGAAGCCATATGATGACAGACCAGTGATGGACAATTACTACATTTCTATACCTGGGACACCAACTTATAAGTGGGCTCTGCACTTTTATATTGACTGATTCGTTACTTTTCATCCTATAACTACCATTTGGGGAGATTTTTTCTGTAATATTCCAATTAAGTTGTGCAGTTAATCTGTGGGCAGGCAACATTAATGATGGGACAATCATGAATGTCAACACTTCATTCCACAAGCCTTTTCAGCAAATACGAGACATATACTAACAACCAAAGACACCAAGGGGTAAATTTACTAAGATTCAAGTTTGGTCGAGTTTGCAATCTCTGGAGAGTTTGGGCATTTTTTTTCCACTTGCAAATTACTAATGACAAACTTGGGAGAGAAATTGCCTTTGCTACGGGGAAATATTGGAGAGTTAGCAAACTCTCTTCATTTCACCATATAAACTCAAGTAACTTTTCACCAGTGAAGATAGGATTCGGGAATCCCAGTGGTGGCACCTACAGTTCCACAAGTGCAAAAGGGTAGACATGCTGGCACCTGTAGTACCACTGTAAAATACAATAGTTTTTATCTATTTAACACATTATTACCCCATAACAGCCCAGGGGTGTGGAGAAGAGCCCCGGGCTTCAGCCCAAGCCTGGGGTTTTGGGAGAGGGGGGACCCCTTCTTGGTGGAGTCCCCACCTCCCCTGAGAGCCATAGCTTGGGCTGAACAGCTTAGGGTGCGAGTGCTTTGGCCATGGAGAACCAAAGATTTAAATATAGGGGGACATTTTTTAGGCATTTTTCCCCCTATATTTAAAAACAGGACAGGCCCTGCAGTCAGGTGCTGGTTCCTAAATTACGGAGGAACCCTACACGTTTTGTTCCCCATTATTTTAGGAACCAGGACTGGCTGTGCAGTCCAGGGCTGGTTATATTTATGGGAGAGGGAGCCCTACGTAATTTTATTTTTACATTTAACCCATTTTTTACAGCTACAACACACAAGCAGCATTCACATATCTCACTGATATGTGCAGGCTGCTTGCTCAGGAGAGTTTTGCAGAGAGAAAACATTGCAATCACGGGTGAGTAATCTCCTTCAAAACTTGCTACTCAGTGGATATATCTAGATCTGCTTCACCATTGGCCATCTCACTCTCAGCTAAACTCACTACTTTGTAAATTTGTGAGTTTCAGGAGCCTCAAATCACCCAAGTTTGGGGCGATACTAATCAAGTTGAAAAGAAAAAAAACTCAATCAGACTTGATTCTTAGTAAATTTATCTCTAGTCATGCCAAATTATTAGAGATTAGCGGGTTCGGATCTCAGAGATCCAAACCCTCCCGAATTTTGAGATCCGGGGTGAGAACCGAACATGCGTTTGGTTCCTCTGCCGGCCCTGGATCTCATACCGAACCAAAACCATAGATACAAAATCTCGTGGCTTGTGAGCTTTTGTCTCTGTATATAAGGGACCACGCAGCGGCCGCCATTTCACTCCAGCTGTGGAGACTGAACAGGGAGGGTGGGTAGTGTAGGGCTGAGAGGTACTTACCTGTACTGGTGCTGTGCTGTTGCTGTGCTGTCTGCTGTGTCCTGGGCTGGTGCACTGCTGATCCAGCTGGTGCTGTCACTACTGTGCTGTCTGCTGTGTCCATCTGGGCTGGTGCTGGTGCTGATCCATCTGGGCTGGTGCTGTGCTGTCTGCTGTGTCCATCTAGGCTGGTGCTGTTGCTGATCCATCTGGGCTGGTGTTGTGCTGTCTGCTGCGTCCATCTGGGCTGGTGCTGATCCATCTGGGCTGGTGCTGTGATGTCTGCTGTGTCCATCTGGGCTGGTGCTGTTGCTGATCCATCTGGGCTGGTACTGATCCATCTGGGCTGGTACTGATCCATCTGGGCTGGTGCTGTGCTGTCTGCTGCATCCATCTGGACCCAAGTTCTGGACCCAAAAAAAAAATTGTCTTTTTATTTTATTTCTGTGTGTGCGTTTTAGGCTTAGCCGCACAAGATACAGCAAGTCAGCAATGCAACCTAGTGCTGCCCGACGCCAGTCGTCATCAATCTGTGCTCTGGGCCCAAGTTCTGGATCTGAAAAAAAAATTTAAAAGTGTATTTTTTTGTCTAATATTTGTCTGTGTGTGTGTGCATGTTAGACTTAGCCGCACAAGATACAGCAAGTCAGCAATGCAACCTAGTGCTGCCCAGCTCCAGTCATCATCAATCTGTCCTCTGGGCCCAAGTTCTGGACCCGAAAAAAAAAAATAAAACAAAAAGTGTCTTTTGTATATTTTTTTTCTGTGTGCGCACGACTGCACATGTGTGAATTTTGTAACCGCACCTTGGCTACACTATTGGTGCTTGTGACACTGCTTCAAGACCACAGAAAATATGGAGGGCTGTCACATGACAGAGAGCAAGGCCAAGAACCACATGTTGTAGCTGCCGCCAGCAATCATCATGATAATGCAAGTCCGTCAACTTCCTTGTCCTCTATGAAGGCTCATAGCCCAGGGCTTAGGTCACGCCGTGGATATGGTAAAGCTACTTTTACTGTAGTAAAGAAAAAAAATCGAAAGGCAAGTTGCCTTTAGATAAAGAAAAAAATTGGCAAAATGCCATTTACTAAACAAAGTGGCAAGGAAAGGATAGGGCCTTGGCCTTTATTTATGTTGACTGCTGGTTCTGATAGCCCTTCTGCTTGTAGTAGTAGTGGTGGTGGTACCATTAAAAAATGTAAAGTTGTTAAGAGTAAGACAGCTCCGAAAAAAACAACTGTGTGCCTGAGAAATCGAAATCACAAATCCCCCAGGAGAGTGCAAGTGTGTCCGCAGTTGCCATGTGTGGGCCAGACCTAAATACTAGTGTACTGAAGGATCCTCCAAGTTTCAACATTTGTGTGCCGTCTTTAAATGTGGGGAAGGGCAGTCAACATTTTGCAGATGTAGTCAGTGAGGATGCTTCTGTGGAATTGCACATGGAGGAGGAGGATATTTTGGTAGTTGAAGGCGCTAAGGATGATGAGTATGTTGTTGATGAAAATGTTGGTGATGAGGGTGTTGATGATGAAGATGTTGGTGATGAGGATGTTGATGCCGAGGGTGTCCTTTGTGTAAGTAAGGCAACAGCTTTTGCCCATGGATTAAAAAGCCAAAACCCACTGTTGTCATGCCGGGGCATCCACTTTTCACGTGTGGAATTATTTCCACCCCAGTCTGGACAACAGTTGTCAAGCCATATGTAACCATTGCAAAGCAAGAGTGAGTAGAGGGAGGGACCTAAACCACCTAGGAACCTACTCCTTGTTATATCACTTGGAGCACATTCATCAAATATCAAAGTGTATGTCGCCAAGTTCCAAAACTCAAAACGTAACAAGTCCAGTGTAACCTACCTGCTCCCTCTCTGTGGGATCCAAGTGCCTTTGATATCCAACACCTGCATCATCAACATCCTCATTCATCATCGGAAGTAGTCCTGCTACTGTACATCCAATGTTTTTGGATTGTTATTCGAAGCATGATTGAATCCTCTCCTATCTGTGATTCCTCAGAAGGATCCTTGATGACTACGCCTGTTGCTGCTGCTGTTGCAGAAGGGGACCAGGTGGAAGACTACTTGTAACATATCCTCCAAAAAACAATTAACTGTCACACAATCGTTTGCAAGGGCAAACAAGTATGACAGCAATCACCCAGTTGCACAACGGATTAATGACGCCATAACAGCTATGCTGGTATTAGATGTGCATCTAGTATCCATCATTACTGCAGTGGGTTTTCAACAGTTAATTGAGGTCCTGTGTCCTCGTTAACAGATCGTTTCTAGATTCCACTTTGCTAGAACAGCAATTCCAAGGGGTAAATTTACTAAATTTCGAAATGGTCCCGATTTTCAAAGTGATTTATCTCAATGGAATTCCCCGAAATTTGGGTGATTTAATCCATTTTCTTTTACCAAATTTACCAACAGGCGATTTGAGGCTAAATGAGTTTGCTGATGGTGAATCAGAATGAGATATCTCTCCCGAGTAACTTGTTTTGCAGGAGATTACTCACCCGATATTGCAGTGTTTTCTCTCTGCAAATCTCTCCCGAGCTAGCAGCCAGCACATATCAGCTTGTTTGTTTTGCCTTGTAAAAATTAGAAAAATGTCTAAAAAAAAATGTATGTAAGGTCCCCCGCAAAACACTAACCAGCCTCGGGCTTCCCAGCCTGTCCAGGTTCTTAACATTACAGGGAAAAAAATGTGTAGGGATCCCCTGTAATGTAAGAACCAGCACAAGGCAGCAGGGACAGAGCTGGTTTTAAATATACGGAGAAAAAAATTACGTGAGTTCCACCGTATATTTAAAACTAGCCCTGGACCATTTCTAATGGGGGAATGATGCCACTGCCAAGGGTGCCCTTTCACCGGGCCCCCCAGTCACAGCATCAGCCCTGACCATTAGTCAGCCCAGGCCAGGGATCCCTGGGGAGTTGGTAACCCCCCAATAAAGGGGTCACCCTCTCCAGGGCACCCCTTGCCTAGGCCGATAGCCCAGGGCTATCCCCGCCACCCCTGGGTGGTGGGTGGTGGGTTGATTGTGTTAGGTGTAGTGTAAAAAATAGATTTTTCAACATTGTCTTTACAGTGGAACTACAGGTCCCAGCAAGCCTCCCCCACATGCTGGTACTTGGAGAACCACAAGTACCAGCATGTGGGGCATTAAGGGCCCACTGGGACCTGTAGTTCACCTGTAATGAAACTGTTAAAAAAACACACAACACCGTGATAATAAAGCTTTAATGCATACATACATACACATACATACTCACCTGTTTCCAGATGTTCACATCTACTTGTCAATGTAAAGTATCCCCACGATTTACCTGTAAAAAAATATCCAATACTCACCTGTATGTCCAACGATGTTCTCCGCAGAAATCCAAGACAGGCCCCTGATACAATGTAACAGCATGTTACTGCATGCTGTTACATTGTGCTACTGTCTGCTGATGGGAACAAGCAGACTTCAGTCCCGGGCCGCCGGCCAATCAGCGGCAGCTAACATTAGTGGCCGCTCATTGGCTGGGACCCACGTGGAGGAGCCGCTCATTTGCTATGCGGATGGAGGAACAGCAAAAGGCCATCAATAGGCCGTGGAGGGGGAATGCACCTTACGCAAGCACAGTGGAGATCCATGGAGGATTACGCAAAGTATGTCGGACTGGTGTTGTGCAAGGTTCTCAAACCCTTTGAACTTGCCACACTTGAAGTTAGTTCAGACACTGCCAGCTTGAGTCAGGTCAATCCCCTCATCAAACAGCTGGAGAAACTGAAGGAGGAGCTGAAACGGAGC
This sequence comes from Taudactylus pleione, assembly GCA_031769625.1. Classification (NCBI taxonomy): domain Eukaryota; kingdom Metazoa; phylum Chordata; class Amphibia; order Anura; family Myobatrachidae; genus Taudactylus; species Taudactylus pleione. The sequence continues at coordinate 4,138,043 of JAUIMM010000126.1, read as the reverse complement.
GATTGCGCAAAGTATGTCGGACTGGTGTATCAAGCCCTTGATTCACTTCACCAGAATCCAAGAGTCATCAATCTATTGAAATCTGAAAAATTTATTTTGGCGACCATTCTGGATCCTAGGTTTAAGTCCTACCTTGTGAATTTTTTTCCAACAGACCAAAATCTAAAACTGTGCAAAGAGCTGTTGGTAAAAAAATGCCATCAGCTCCTCCTTCAGTTTCTGCAGCTGCCACGAAAAAACTAAATTCTCATTACAGAATGCCTGCTTGTTATGCAGATCGTTCACCAAAAAATTACATCTGGTCGGGCCTGAGATAACTGCCTAAGTATGACATGTCTTCTACCATGACTATGTGTGAGACGGTCTCCATTCACAGAATGGTGGAGGACTATTTCATAGACAATTTGGAGTACCATACACAAACTGGCTTTGCATTACTTAAGTTGCCCACCCTCCAGTGTGTACTCCAACAGAGTTTTCAGTGCAGCTGGCAACCTTGTCAGTGATCGGCGTTCCTCAAAATGTGGAATAGATTATGTTCATTAAAATGAATGACAAATTCCACGAGGAAGACCTCTACCAACAATTATATGAAAGAATTACACAGGCGCCTATGGTGGATTCCAGCGGGAACAACTTAATATTGTGTGAAGAAGAGGATGTACACACTGATGGGGATGACGAGGACGACGACAACTTGTAATGTAAAGCCAGTTTGTGTATGGGATAACTTTAATTTCCATGTCCAATGCACATTGGCAGCTTGTTTTATGGGGGTCCAAACAAACCAATCATTTCAGCCACAATTGGCAGTCCTTGTCGCTGAAATGATTGGTTTGTTAAACTGTGAATGTCCTGTTTTGTATACAACATAAGGGTGGGTGGGAGGCTCCAAGGACTATTCCATCTTGCACCTTTTTCCATTCCGTTATGTGCTGGTTGGGGGCATTGCTGCCTGACATTTTAAATAATGTTATGGTTGGTTTAGGAACCATTGATTTGTTTTTAAATTAATTTATTATCAATTTTACAGCCAGTGGCTGCAAAAATGAATTTATTTTTATTATTAATTATTCAGCCCAGGGCTGCACCAATGAATTGTTTTTTAATTTATTTATTATCAATTATACAGCCAGGGGCTGCACCAATTAATTGTTTTTTAATTAACTTATTATCAATTTTACAGCCAGGGACTGCAACAGCTATCAATTCTTCAATCCTCAAGGGTATCCCAACCATCATCTTTGCACAGTCCTCAACTCTATTAATGATTATATCAATCAGTTTTGAGCCAGCAAGCTGGATGCAACCTTTTGGCCCTTTAACTAGATGAAAAAAATCAATATTGTGAGCTGATCACAATTTACTGGAAACGAGTGGAAATAAATGTTATTGAGGTTATTAATACCGTAAGAACAAAAAAAGGCCCATTTTATGTGATTTTAGCTGTTTTTTTATTTTTTAAGAAAAAATCCAGATCCAAACACAGGGGAGATCCAGATCCAAAACCTAAACCAAAACACGGGTCGGCGCACATCTCTACAAATTATCAGACCAATAGCAATCAATGCAAACTGATTGACTTGCTACTGTTATCTCTTGATTGTATCAATCAGTATGTCCTTAGTGGCAGAGTTGCTTTTAAACTGTCTTTTCAGGTTTTGATCAGTTGTATTCATGGAAATACTACTTATAGTATAAACAAACAGATTATGCAGATGGACACCAAGGGGACCTAAGACGGTCAGAACAAGATTTTAAGACCATTCCTGCATGCTGTCTAACTTGACATATGTTACTGGAAGGCGCCTAGCTCTCTACTAGGATTTTTGGCAGGAATGCTAAAACATAAATACTGCTAATTTGCAATATTTATCTATAATGAAGCCACAATCTTTCATAAAGCAAATAAAGAAAGTAACAGTTACAGAGGCAGATATAATAGTAATAAAACTGACAGTCGTAGCAGCAGCTGAGAAATGTAACTTCAGTGCTCAAGACAAGCCAAATAATAACAGTTCAAGTGTTTTCCCTGCAGTGATTCAGTGTCCTCATTACAATTGTCTTTTATAGACTACAGAGCAACTGGATTTTTGTAGATATTGAAAACATTTTTAGATTTTCCTTTGCGTTATTGTTTTTACATCTAACAATTATGGCTCAGTGAAATTATCTATTTGTAACTTTGGATGATCCCTTTTTGTGCTTCAGAATAGCACAGAAGTACACACAGAGGTCTTGATTTAGAACTGACATAAGTCCATTTATGGCTCACATACTGTAGAGTACCTATACCAATTATGAAATGAGCGAATATAATATTTGCATATACTTGCACCTGGGCAGTGTCGGTCTGGGACATGAAGGGCCCATCGGGGGAAAACAGTGGCAGGGGTCCATGCTTAAAGGGTATGGTTATCCACCAGATGGGGTGTGGCCAGCCACCGCAGATGTTTCTCTAACCAATAGGCAAATGTTGGTGTAGTTTCTATAGAAGGGAACCAAGCCTCCATGCTGATCAGTGTTCCTGGTAACTGACCATCTAAAAGAGTAAAAATCTATAATTCGAGATCTGGAACCTGACACCTAGAGGATGGGGTGGACCCATAGGCAGTGGGGCCCACCGGGGATTTCCCCTGTACCCCTGTGGGCCAGTCCAACCCTGCACTTGGGAGGTGAGTCTGGAGTGTTGACATGCACGTTCAGTACAGTAAGGCCATGGAGGTGCAAGTCAGCCATAAATAATAGCCCCAGATTGCAGTGTTTCATTTATTTCTAATATCACCATTGAACTACATTTGTTATTGATAGGACAATTAAGAAGATGAATGAGTTCAACCAGGATATCTTACAGATTACCAGATGAGACTAAAAACAAGGGGCTATTAAACATAAGCCTGTTTGGAGACATATCTTTTGTACTTATTATAGGGTAGTTACAAAACATTTGGGCACATGCATACATGTAAAGGAAGGGGCATATCAAATTGTATATAACTCTATATGGGTGAATTTCCGCTGTTTGTGCACATTTGTTTAGGAGCAACAAATATCAGTTTTACTTCCACCTCTGTGTCAGACTCAGGCATAGAATAAGAGTCAGTAAGTTCTGTGCTAGTCTATACTGCCACAAAACAAAGAATGAAGGCCTTACAGCTATTAAACTTTCCAGGTGGAGTTGGGGTATTAGAGGTAATCTGTGTTACTGGGATATAGTCAGGAAGCCGACGGTCTGAATTCCGACCGCCGGCTTCCCGACTTTCTAATCCCTGTGTGGTACTAATGACAGGTGTCTAAATCCCGATCGAAGGTAAGCTGGGCGCCAGGAGCAGACAGCCGTGGGGGGTGTTTAGGTTAGGGGGCTCCTGAGGGGGACTTAGGGTTAGTCACCCCCCAAGAGGTTAGGGTTAGGCTAGGGGAAGGGGGGGTTAGGGTTAGGCACCCCCGGGGGGAGGTTAGGGTTAGGCACCACCCCCCGGGAGACTGAGGGTTAGGCTGGGGGGAAGGGGGGGTTAGGTTTAGGCACTTAGAGAGGGGTTAGGGTTAGGCACTTGGGGGTGAAGCTAGGGTTAGGCACCCCTAAGGGAGGGTTAGGGTGTAGAATAGGGTTAGTTAATACTTACATTTTTATGTTCAGGATCTTCAACCCTGCCGGGCTTCCGCTGTTGGGCCAGCGGTAATACCTACTGCACCCGTGTTACACTGTCAGCCCTAGGTTGGAGTTCTAGCTATTTCATTCCATATATCATAATCAATTTATCTCAGAATTTCCTTGAAGAGATAAAATTTACTTTTAGTTAATTTTCAGTAATATATGATAAAATATAGAGTTATGTATACCAACCTGGCTCCAATGATGCAGCACCATTTGTCCTGTTACCACCTGCCTGATTTACTGAGGGAGCAATGCTGTCAACTGTCCTCTCTAAATAACTATTTATTAGGCAATAGAGGAGAAGCACTGGTGACACGGGATGTAGTCAGCATCCCGGCGTGGTGACACAGCTGTGTGTTGTAAATAGGCCTGCCTTAGTAAAAGTGTCACATTGAACCATTGGAGTCATCAGATTACTATAGTTTATTAGAACTGTATATTATTCTATTTTAGTGAACTTTCTAGAAAACAAAGGTTCATGTTTTCTGTGGAGTTATCATTTTATCTAATGAATCAGTGATTTACAACATGCGATACATTCATTTATTATTGATGTGTAACACATTTTTTAGACAGAGGCAACACATTTCCTTCAAATCTTGAAGAATACATGGTATAACTCATGTGCACACATTGTATTTTAACTCTCTGGCAAATGTTAGGACAAGTTATCAACATAACTACTTTATTCTGGGAGTAACATTCCATTGTTAGTCTCCGCATATGGTTTAGTCTCTCAGCTTTTTTATACACTGCATGGTTGAATGAACATACAATGCTGATATTAGAAACAGGAATACAAATTTTATATAAGAAGAGGCATCTGTTTTAAGGTAGAAAAATAGGAGGCAGAAGAAGTAGACTAGTATATACATAGAGTGGTATATATATATATATATATATACATAGAGATAGACTGGATACTGTAAATGATCATTTGTGTATCACAAAATGTGCAAACACACATCTTTATGTGCAATAGTGCACGTGCTTGCCTCTGTAGTGCACCTCTATTTCACGGCCATTTGCGAGATGACAATTGCAAAGGTCAGGACATAGTTTTGAGGAAATTTTATCAAATATCTCCTTCATTCCAAATTGACATTTATTCTAAATAGAAATAGCTGTCCGGGAGCATCAGTGCGTACATACAAATTGTTACTTGTACATATAAAGTAATTGAGCTGAGGACCAGGCGTATGATTCATTTAAAGGTATATGCGGTAAATGGTTCCTAGTTGGCAACCAAAACTTTGTTTGGCAGCATACAGAGTATAGCCAGCCCCTAGTATTCACCATGGACCTCAAGCAAATTTGGATTTAGCTGCAGGGAGTGCTCTCAGATATGCCCCTTGGTGTGATAAGCTGGTTGGCAAGTGCAAGCATGGAACCTATCAGCAGTGATTTTACTATACAGGGTAATGCAGCTTAGTGGATCTATTTCACTTCTATCCTGTGTAATCAGACATGGGGAAATTGGAAAACAAAGGGGGGTGAGGGGGGATGAGGGGAGATGTACCAAGCCATGTAATAAGATAAAGTCTAGAAGTTGCCCAAATTAACCATTCAGCTTTAAACTGTCATTTATCTAGCACAGTGTTAGAAATGACAGTTAAAAGCTGACTGGTTATTTTGAGCAACTTCTCCACTTTATCTGTCTCCAAGGGCAGGATGTATCATATTATATGTTACATGCAATGCATCCCCGATTATCACATGTACAGTGGCATTTTATTAACACCATATGCATGAATAAAAATGCATGATGCATATGGGGTTTACAGCAAACCTCCAAAAATTGCAATTTTTGGAGGTTTGACTGCATTTTTAAGGTTGATACATCCCACCCCAAGGCTTAATATATCTCCCCTATGTATAGAATGGAGGCAAACTTGTAGCCATCAAGCTATAGAAAGTTACATTATGTAATATTTTGCACTGCATTCTTCAGAATATCTTCTAGAAAACATTGTGAGCTCATTTTAACAGTGAAAGAAAAAAGGTAAGTAAGAGAGAAAAGGTGATCAGGATGGGGGGATGGGGCAGAGAAAGAGACATAGGGCCGTATAGAATGAGAAAAGTCCGTTTTCGCGATTCTTTTTCGATGATGACGTCATTTTCGCCGGTTTCAACTTATCCCCGTATTCAATTTGTCCGACTTTTCGCCGGTGCGAAAAGTTTGCGCTTTGTAACTAGTGGAAAAGTTTTGCCTACTATATGTATGCCTGGCGGAAAAAAGTGCAGCATTGGGTTTTTGGGGTGCAAGGTTGCGGCAACCACCCTGCACCCTTTGTACACACCCCTTGATGCTAACTGTGTCAAAAAAAATCCCACAAAGGATACCCCAAAGAAGCACTTTGAAAAATTTGGCAAAAAAAATCAAAGTGGGGGTACAAAATTAAAAACTAGCGAAATAGCCTTTGGGGGGTCTGCAAGAATGGGGAGGTGTATTTTTGATTGCAGGTGTTTGTTGAAGGTGCATTTTTGGCGCTTTTTAATGCTTGACTTTAGCAACTTTAAAATATGCTTGCACCCATTTTCATGTACCCCAAATTCACTGGAACTACTTATTTTCCCTCCAAAAAATTGCTAAATGCTATTCTTCACCACTGTCCCAAACACACTAAATAGCGCCTATGGAGACCATTCAAAGACCCCAAATACCATTAGCAGGGCTAATCAGGGGTACCCATAGTGAACCGCCATGTCAGAGCATCATTTAGGGAGTGTCATGTTGATTTCCCCAAAAATGTCAGCACTTGTTGTCTGTTTGCGTTTCGCAGGACCCATTTTCGCCCGATTTCAAATTGAATACGAGGATACACGTGGACACGCGCAATACTTTTTTGCACCTGAAACCAGCGATGATGGCGAAAAGTATGGCAATGGATTTTTCGCTTTTAATTTAATACAGGCCTTAGGGGTAATTTTACTAAGCACTGCAAAATGCGGTTGCAAAATCAAGATTCTAAAAGAAAAAAAGTGGGGAATCTGCGCTGTCTTTATATATGTATATATACTGGTTAACTGATAAATGAGTAATAACACAAGCAGATGGTAAATAAAAGCATGAATCAATATTAAATTTAATACATATTAAGATACACAACCATAGCAATAAATAAATAAATAAATAAAAAGGCAAAAATAAATATATCACACAGAGTTGTGTGAATAATTTCACCAAAAAACAAAATATATATATATTAAAAAATAGTTGCCAGTGACCGTAGTTAAGCACCTTTTCAGTCTATCCAAAGTAAATGAAATGACTGCTGGAATCTGGTACTATAAAAGTCTCTTATGTACCTAGTAACAATGTTTCCGCTGGAAAATAATTGTAACTATCGGTATCACTTGTAACATATGAGAGACTTGCCGTTGTAGTTAATCTCCAACAACTGATGTGTATCAACACATGAAAATCACGTCACAGTTCCTGCAGCAGTTAGGAAATTTATCGCGTTTTAACTGTGGAGCTCATATAGTATTCCGACCTTAATTATAGTTCTGATAAGGGACTAATATAAATTAGATATCATGTGAATCCAAAATGACCCCAACGTTTTTTAGGAGCCAAACCTTGTTGTGTTAAAGGCAGATGAATAACCATTTGGCTGTTAATATACGTGGACAGTCATCCAGAGCAGCTGTACTGCACAGTTACAGCGCTGCTCTGAGTACTCACGGACCAATAGACCGAATGGTGTGGGGGCCCCCCTGATTTCCAATAACGTCCGTAGTGCCTGGCGGCCAAGGTGAAAGCTGCCGATGCAATGAGTAGCGATGCTGCAGCGTGCCTCCGTGTGTTAAGCCGGCAATGCGCTCAATCCAGCCAAGTCCTGCTGGTACGCTGACCAGCTCCCGAGCAGAGACTACCAAGAGTCCGAGTGATGTCAGCTGGCAATAGTAGGTCAAATCATGAACAGGTCCCGCCTAACGTGTTTCGTCACAGATCATGTGACTTTTTCAAAGAATGTCAAGATTCTGCATTATGACCCATGATTGTAAAGCGCAACGGAATTTGCTGCGCTATATAAGAAACTGTTAATAAATAAAAAAAATAAATAAATTATGTACTAAGTTGAAAATTGACACAAGATAACCGTCAAACCCTTCATAGTTCGGAAAATGCCAACCAAAATTTTTTACATTGAAAGAATACAAACCACCAGATTTATCAAAGGGCAGCTTAGTCCTCCCACCATAGTGCTAATCAGCAGTGGCGTAGCTAGGGGGGGTCAGCAGGGGCTCGTTCTCTGGGCGCCGTTAGACCCGCTGTGTGGGGAGAGGGAGGAGGGTGCCGTTGGACCGGCGTTGCGAGGGGGTGCCGCCGGCCACAGTCCAGGTCAGTCACTAGTGCGGTCTGCAATACACAGTAAAACAAACACACCGCCCACGGCGTTAGATAGTACACTCATACTACCTGGCGATGGTGTGTTTGTTTTAGCAGTCAAAGAAAGTCAGATTCTCATAGGCTGCTGCACCCACGGCCGGAGCCGGGCATGAGCTCACTCATGAGCTCTGCATTTCGGCTCCCACAGTGGGTGAAGGGAGACGTCTCTCCCATAGTGCTTAGCAGGAGGACAGAGGAATGGACGGCGGCGGGCGCAGGAGCAGGGTTTCAGGTAAGTATTGTATTTTGATTTGTGTGTGTCTTTGTGATATATGTAAGGGGCACTGTATATGGGGTACTGCATGGGGGGGGCACTACTGGGGCACTGCATAGGGGAAACCACTACTGGGGGCACTGTATATGGGCACTATAGGGGGCACTGCATAGAGGGGACCACTACTGGGGGAACTGTATAAGGGGCACTGTTAAAAGGGCACTTTATTAGGGGCACTACTGGGAGCACTGTATAAGGGGCACTACTGGGGTCACTGCATAGGGAGACCATTACTTGGAGCACTGCGTAAGGGGGACACTGTATAAGGGGCACTATATAAGGGGCACTACTGGGGGCACTGCATAGGGGGACCACTACTGGGGGCACTGCATAGCATGGAACCACTACTGTGGTAACTGTATAAGTGGCACTGTATAAGGGGCACTACTGGGGGCAATGTATAAGGGGCACTGTATAAGCAGCACTACTTGGGGCACTGTATAAGGGGCACTAATGGGGGCACTGCATAGAGGGGACCACTACTGGGGGCACTGTATAATGGGCACCATTGGGGCACTGTATATGGGGCACTGCTGGGAGCACTGCATAGGGAGGCCACTACTGGGGGCAAAGTATAAGGGGCACTGCTGGGGCACTGTATAAGGGGCACTGCTATTGAGGACATTGCATAAGGTGCACCAATACAGTGGGCATTGCAAAAGGGGCACTACTACTGGGTGCATTAAGGTGTATATGGAATGGAAAGGAATATTCCCAGAGTGACAAGAAATGGTGGTGTGTCATGTTGACCCTCCCCCATTTTCAGTGACCATGCCCCTTGTGGTATGTCCCCACCCCCACTTTTTTGCCCTGGGCTCCAAATACCCTAGGTACACCACTGCTAATCAACCCTATGCCTGCAGCACCAGCCTTTAATCCCCAGGGCAGAGGTTCCCAAATTCGGTCCTCAAGGCACCCCAACAATTAAGGTTTTAGAGATTTCCATGGCTGAGCACAGGTGGTTAAACCAAATTGACTGAGACACTAATTAAGTCACCAGTGGTCAATCATGGATATCTCTAAAAGCTGAACTGTTGGGGAGCCTTGAGGACCACATTTGGGAACCTCTGCTCTAGGAAGATGGGGTCCACAAAACAATTACTTTTCAGTTTATGTAGCATCTACACCTGACTTAGCAAAAAAAAACAAAAAACACAAAGATGATGCAGGACGGCAATTTTATTTTTCAAGGCAAAACCAACTTGGTTTTGCCATTAAAAAAAAATCCTGCTTTAAATCTTTAATCTTTAAATAGCCATATATTGGCACGTACATTTTGCCCATAGAGGGAGGGTGGTCAGAGAGAGGGAGGTGACAGAGAAAGAGACGGACAGGGATTGTACAGATGTGTCCTCATACACCTAGCATCTATACGCCATACAATGTGAGACGCCCGCCATGACTGAGACACTGAGAGACTAGTAACATACTGTACTTTTCTTTAAATTGTGCATCTTATATGCATCACAGAATCAGCTCAAAGCCGCTCAGTGTCCTAGAGATACTAGGCAGCGAAATTATCTGCACAGGAATTGCTTTTACACATGTACAAAATCACCGATTAAGCACAATGAAACATGTTGTGAGGAAAAGCTGCGGCCGCTCACATCGGAGCCCTTAATACACAGATTCAGATTCAGTCACACACAGATGTACAAATGTCACACATCAAATTGAATAGTGTAATCTAGCAATGTAGTGTTGTCGCTCCCAGTTTTGTGTATACCAATAAGATGCACATTTTGAGTGAGAAAGATGCTTGGCGTGGGCGAGACGTCTAGTACCTGGCGCTCTGAGAGAGGCTATTTGGCGTGACTGAAGCCACAGTGTATAAAGACACATTTATAGTTAGAGATAGGATGGACAGAGAGAGATGGAGAGAGTTTTTCTATATAACTCATACATTGCAGCTGTTTCTAAAGCAATTACAGAAACACAAATTATCAGTATATAACAAATAATTTGTGAAATGCTTTCCATCTGTAACTGTGATCTTGGACTTTCGTTTGTATCCTACATAACATATTTGTTTTGACTGGACACACAATTATTTATTGAGCTGTATTCTTTAACTTGTCTTTTCATGATTTATATGATGAGTCCTTGCCAAGTCAGCATGCATTGTAATTCCAATCGTGATGTGAAACACTGAATGCAAGCGTTGTAAATGATTCATCTTATATCAGTAACAGATTTCATATGTTCACATGACTAGATAGACAGACAGAGAGGAAGACAGATTGAAATCATGCTGTAGATAAATCTGTACGTATATTGGCCCTCATTCAGAACCGCTCGCTATTTGCGGTCGTTCGTTCTAAAACAAGGGGTGGCTATTCAAATGAACCGTTCGCTAATTGCGGTCTGTTCACGCCTCTAAGTCTGAACGAGCGAGCAAAACTTGCGGTTGTAATTTTGAAAACTACGCCCCCTGGCCGCTTGCACCATACGTCATGTCCGCTATTTATTAGATTAATCGAGTACATCGAACAGCGTATGAACTGCTCGCTATTCTTTTGGCTGGTTTTTTCAACCACTATTTTGCGAGCAGTTCTGAGTAAAAAAAAACCAAGTGACGTGGTCAATGACGCTGCTGTATTAATTATGCACTCCCTTAAAACGCCCGTTTTGACCTTTAAGCACGCCTGCGTTCGAATTCCACACCCCCGTTTTCAAGCACCTTCCCTTGTTACCACCCACATACGCCTCCTTCTGTCACTCAAAATAGCAGGCATTCGCTATATAGCGAACAAACGATTTTCGGCCGCACTGACTGGTTCGCGCATGCGTATTAAAATCCGTACGCATGCGCAGATGTGCGACAAACAAACGAGCGGCCGATTACGAGCGGCTCTGAAACAGGGCCATAGAACCCTAGCATTTACCTCAGCCCCAACGCAGGAGTAGCAATTCTAGGACAAGGTGTGAATGCCTTTTACAGCTATTTGTTAGGCACAGTCAATTTACTATATTGAGGGCCATATTCAATTAGTCAGTTGCCAGACTTTTCGCCATCATCGGAGGTTTTGCCGGTGAAAAATTAACGCATGAGTCCCGCGTATCCCTGTATTCAATTGCAAATGTGTGAAAACGGGACCCGGCGAGACAACTGGGTCCCGTTTTCACACATTTGCAATTGAATACGGGAATACGCGGGGACTCATGCGATAATTTTTCACCGGCAAAACCTCTGATGATGGTGAAAAGTGCTGTCATTTTGGGGAAATCATCCTGACACCCCCCTAAAGATGCTCTGGCATGGGGGTTCACTATGGGTACCCCCGAATAGCCCTGCTAAAGGTATTTGGGATTTGTAAATGGTCTCAATAGGCGCTATTTAGCGTCTTTGAGCAAGTGGTGAAGAACAGCAATTTGATGCTTACTTTGGGGGAAATAAGTAGTCCCACCAAATTTGGGGTACATGAAAATGGGTGCAAGCATATTTTAAAGTTGCTAAAGTCAAGCATTAAAAATCTCCAAAAACCGCACCATCAGCAAGCACCTGCAATCAAAAATACACCTCCCCCATACTTGCAGACCCCCCAAAGGCTATTTCGCTAGTTTTTGATTTTGTTCCCCTACTTTGATTTATTTTCACCCACTTTTTCAAAGTGCTTTTTTTGGGGTATCCTTTGTGGGGGTTTTTAGCATTTTTTATGCAGTTAGTGTCAAGGGGGGTGTCCAAAGGGTGCAGAGTGGTTTCCGCACCTTTGCACCCCAAAACTCCAATTCTGCACTTTTTCCCGCCAGGTGTTCACAGGCGAAACTTTTCCGCTGGTTACAAGGCTCAAAATTTTTGCACTGGTGAAAAGTCAGATAAATTGAATATGGGGAATAGTGAAATTGTTGAAAATGACGTCATCAGCGTCAAAATGGCCTTTTCGCTTCTATATGAATATGGCTCTAAATGTGGTATTTGTTAATATGAGTGTCAAGAGAAGTTATGTTCATATATTAATTCATTTATATGAGCATGCACTTCTACATTATGTTCATATATTCATTCATTTATATGAGCATAAACTTCTACATTATGTTGATATATTCATTCATTCATTTATATGAGCATGCACTTCTACATTACGTTCATATATTCATTCATTTATATGAGCATAAACTTCTACATCATGTTCATATATTCATTCATTCATTTATATGAGCATGCACTTCTACATTATGTTCATATATTCACTCATTTATATGAGCATGCACTTCTACATTATGTTCATATATTCATTCATTTATATGAGCATGCACTTCTACATTATGTTCATATATTCATTCATTTATATGAGGATGCACTTCTACATATCTACCAAACATGTCTTTAAGAAGCCTATTTATCATACCCTTTAGCCTTACAACCATGCAGAAATGGCAGCATCAACATGGTTTTGGTATCTGTGGTCATTTAAGAAGAGCCTAATGGAGAATATAGCTGAGTCAGGGCCAGATTAACAATAGGGTGGATGTTAGGCCACCACATAAAAGTAAGCCCATCATCACAGCAGCATGATGATAACTGGGTACCTAGCTGGTCACACAGGGATGCAATCCTTATTTTGTAGCAGTTGAGCGACTAGTGTGGTCTGTGCATTTGTATGAGTCGCACTGCGCATTCGTCAAATTTCATTACTGACAGCGTTCAAAGTGAGAATTTGGATGCAGTGTGATTGACAGCTAGGGAGCATGTTCGATAATATCGACTGATGTGCGTCCGATTATTATGGGCCTGATTCAGCTTGGATCGCAGTTGCTAATACTTCTGCGCAATCATCACAGTGTGAGTGCGTGAGCTAGCTATTGCAATCGGGACTGCGATCGCAGATGCTACGCAGACCCCTCGCAGAGTGAGTGACAGGAGGCACCAGTGGTGGTTGGTGACAGGGGGTGGTCAGGGAAATGAAGGCGTGCCAGTGAGTTTGCACGCCGTTGCAGGGGGGTGCATAAATTAGCCACTGCAATGCCATACGCAGTGTGAGGTATAGTGTGCGTGGTTGCTAGTAAGGTCAGGGCTTGTGCAAGTGTGCGTGAGGCTGCGATGGTACTCAATTGTACTGATGGATTTGCTATTCTGCTAAGCATTACGGATGTGTGTAAGATAAAGTGGGCGTCCATGTGTTGTGCTGAGTTTGCATTGCAATCGCAATGGATTAGAATGCTATCGCAGTTGAATTGCGTGAGTACACAATATTGCGATCCGTAGTGAATCAGGCCCTGTGTCACCATAAACAAGCAGCAGACTGGAGAAGCACTCAGTAGACATTTCAATACAAAGCTAGGCGGCTGCGACATTTGCATAATTTTGTAAGCACGCTGCAAACTTTAGCGTCGCTAAGAAGCCATTTGCATTTGAATTAGGCCCACAGTCAGCCATAAATTATAAGTATTAAAATTGTTTACTTTTTTTCAAAAAATTATTAAATTTTTCTATTTTTAAATATTTAGGGAAACAGTGGGGCTGAAAGTGTATGTGGTGTGCCATGCCCCCATAACCCCTCCTCCACCAGTTGTAGCCCTGGGTGTACACATGTACATGGCTCTGGCCACACTCACACAGCACTGGTCACAGCTCTTCCTCTTCTCAGTATAAATCTTTACCATTTTCCGCCCCAGACCCATGCTGCCCTTAATCTGGCCCATCGCGGCCATCAAAATGCACGCTCGTATAGCCTGTGGGTGGTGACCCACAGCTATACGAGCGTCCAGGAGGACGCTCCATGAAAATGGAGCCCGGCCCTCATTCAGAGCGTGCGCTCTGCTCAGAGCGTACGGCTCTGAATGAGGGCCTAAATCCAATATGTTTCAACTTTGGTTAGACTTTTAAGAACATTTTCTTTCATTTTACAAAAAAAATGTTATACCCTTAATATAACTCACACATAATAAATAAAAAAATTTAAATACACAAATGCTATCTTTATTTTTCAGGAATGCTTCAATTCAGAAAAGGATTTTCTCTACTATTCCCCAATTTAATATACAGTAGGTACTCAAGCTCTTTGCAGTGGCATAACTCAGTTGAATAACTGTAGCAGTTGTCCCAAATGACTGTTGCAATATTATTAGTTACAAAGTCTGGGTACTGAGCCAACAGGTAGCAATATGTTGCCACAAATAATTCTTTCAATTAATATTGTAATGAGAGTCAGCACTAAAAGATTACTCAGTCTATCCTTTGGATAGATAGGCTAGAAAGGAACTATCATCAGAATTGACTTGGAAAGCTGTACTTCCTTCTTTATATTTACCGTTTTCTGCTCTTGCCTATGCTACAGTACCTGCACTGTTGGTGCCAGACTGACTGTAGGGGAGGCATATACTAGTTTAGGTGTATGTTTGTTAACTCAGGACTCCTGCTGTTCACAATGCTGAGCTCACATCCTCTAGTCTTGAACCATGGAATAGTGGTTAGTGCCTGTGGTTGCCTGCTCCACTCTCTGCTGTTTCCATCTCTCATGTGCTGCACTGTCACACTTGGAAACAGCCTCTCTGGATAATGTATGCCTCAGTCACCCTACTGCCAACTACTATACAGTTTGGACACTTCAGCTGGTCCTTTTGATGCTGTTTCCTAGAGTGGCACTGACACACTTTCTACTCAGTTAGGGAAGTTGTGTCATTATTTCTGCCAAAATCACCAGCTCCTCCTCAGCAGAGTCCCAGCAGTGCTCCTGACTCCTGTACTTTTCTGGCCTAATGGAAGTGATTACTCTCTCTACACGTCCTATCCAATAAAAGCCATTAAACTCTCTCTTCCTCCTTTTTATAGCTAGCGGCTCATGCTGACTCCTTCCATTATATAGCTAGAGGCTCATGCTGACTCCTCCCATTATATAGCTAGAGGCTCATGCTGACTCCTCCCATTTTATAGCTAGAGGCTCATGCTGACTCCTCCAATTATATAGCTAGAGGCTCATGCTGACTCCTCCCATTTTATAGCTAGAGGCTCATGCTGACTCCTCCCATTATATAGCTAGAGGCTCATGCTGACTCCTCCCATTTTATAGCTAGAGGCTCATGCTGACTCCTCCTGTAGCTGCCTGGTGTATTTAAACTCTGATCGGTGCCCGCTGGCTTGTCACATACAGTATTTGCTTTTTGTATTCATAATGATATTACATTACATACATTTGAACATATAACAAACAGGTATTGAAATACCAGTATACCCTCCGTTCAGGAGAACATATTATAATACCGGGTTTTCTTTCAAAATCACTTCTGGATTTCTATCCCGAAAGTGAAAAGAGACCGAAGGGGCCTCTTTAATAATGATGCCTTGCTTGGGCAGGGTATCGCATCTGCAACTGAACTGCCCCTATTCATATATTTTGTTTATAGCCATTATCATCATCAGCTCTATTCTTGGTGATAGAGTTCCAGTAAACATAAGTCCATATTTTCTTTTCAGTGCATGCATCTACACTGAGGAATCCCTGATCAGCAGGGTCGCAAAACAGCATTAGTGTTTGTGCTTGTTGTGCTTCCATAATCCATAATGTATCAAATATTTATTATTTTGTAGCACAGCATAAACTATTCTATTCAGAAGACAGAGACTGAGCTATAAAATCACTTCCATGACCATTATAAATAATGGCCTATAGATGAACAAGTGTCAGCAATGCCTCTAGGCCACTCAACGAAACAAAGGATTGGTCCCTAAGGGAAAATTGTCCTCAATACCCCCCTTTAATCCCATGGATCTGGTGCTGGCAAGTGGGTCCCTCCTTGTTTGCAGCAAAATCTTCCCAGTGATATTGGGAAATGCGCACAAGATAGCACAGCCTCTGGCACAATGCCAGTCATTGCTTTGACTGCACAATTCCATATTTCCAAAGATGTCACCTGGAAGGTACACAGAAGGGGGGACCAACTTGCCAACACTAGGTATGTATGCTCTGGATGTAGAGTGTGCAACATGGGAGGGGAGGGGGGCGCTGGTCCCATTATAAATATTGGCCATGAGGGAACTGCTAATACCAAGAAACCAGGACAATTCCACCGTTCTATGTATTCTCATTATCCACTCAATTATAAAGCACAAATTACAGTGTGAGAAATTAATTCAATAATGCCATCTACAGTACTCATGCAAAATTTAATGTTCTGCCAATGTATTATGAAGGAAAATATTTTTTTTCATGCAAAAGTTCTGTATATATATATATATATATATATATATATATATATATATATATACAGTCAGGTCCATAAATATTGGGACATTGACAGAATTTTCATATTTTGGCCTCTATTCACCACCACAATGGTTTTGAAATGAAACAAACAAGATGTGATTTAACTGCAAACTTTCAGATTTAATTTGAGGGTAATTAAGTCAAAATCAGGTGAACGGTGTAGGAATTACAATGGTTTCTATATGTGCCTCCCATTTTTTAAGGGGCCAAAAGTAATGGGACAAACTAAACAATCCTAAATCTAACTTTTACTTTTTAATACTTTGTTGCAAATCCTTTGCAGGCAATTACAGCCTGAAGTCTGGAATGCATAGACATCACCAGACGCTGAGTTTCATCCCTGGTGATGCTCTGCCAGGCCTCTACTGCAAATGTCTTCAGTTCCTGCTTGTTCTTGGGGCACTTTCCCTTCAGTTTTGTCTTCATCAAGTGAAATGCATGCTCAATCGGATTCAGGTCAGGGGATTGACTTGGCCATTGCATAAAATTCCACTTTTTAGCCTTAAAAAACTCTTTGGTTGCTTTTGCAGTATGCTTCGGGTCATTGTCCATATGGACTGTGAAGCGCTGTCCAATGAGTTTTGAAGCATTTGACTGAATATGAGCATATAATATTGCCCGAAACACTTCAGATTTCATTCTGCTGCTTTTTTCAGCAGTCACATCATCAATAAATACAAGGAAACCAGTTCCATTGGCAGCCATACATGCCCACGCCATGACACTACCACCACCATGCTTCACTGATGAGGTGGTATGTTTTGGATCATGAGCAGTTCCTTTCCTTCTCTTCTCTTCCCATCACTCTGGTACAAGTTGATCTTTGTCTCATCTGTCAATAGAATGTTGTTCCAGAACTGTAATGGCTTTTTTAGATGTTGTTTGGCAAACTCTAATCTGGTCTTCCTGTTTTTGTGGCTCACCAATGGTAAGCATCTTGTGGTGAACCCTCTATATTCACTCTTGTGAAGTCTTCTCTTGATTGTTGACTTTGACACATAAACACCTACCTCCTGGAGAGTGTTCTTGATTTGGCCAACTGCTGTGAAGGGGTTTTTCTTCACCAGGGAAATAATTCTTTTGTCATCCACCACAGTTGTTTTCCGTGGTCTTCCGGGTCTTTTGGTGTTGCTGAGCTCTCCGGTGCATTCTTTCTTTTTAAGAATGTTCCAAACAGTTGATTTGGCCACAACTAATGTTTTTGCTATCTCTCTGATGGGTTTGTTTTGATTTTTCAACCTAATGATGGCTTGCTTCACTGATAGTGACAGCTCTTTGGATCTCATATTGAGAGTTGACAGCAACTGAATCCAAATGCAAATGTCACACCTAGAATCAACTCCAGACCTTTTACCTGCTTAATTGATAATGAAATAACGAGGGAATAGCCTACACCTGTCCATGAAATAGCTTTTGAGTTGACAGTCCCATTACTTTTGGCCCTTTAAAAAGTGGGAGGCACATATTGAAACTGTTGTAATTCCTACACCGTTCGCCCGATTTGGATGTAATTACCCTCAAATTAAATCTGAAAGTCTGCAGTTAAAGCACATCTTGTTTGTTTCATTTCAAAACCATTGTGGTGGTGAATAGAGGCCAAAATCTGAAAATTCTGTCAATGTCCCAATATTTATGGACCTGACTGTATATATATATATTCTAGAACCAAATAAGATAAAGGGGATGCATCATCGTGCATCAAAACATTTTATTAAAAGCACATACACTGCAGTAAAATACAATGCGTGTACCGACGTTAGCGGTAGAACCATCACAAGTGTTCAGAACATGGGGTTGATTACCTCAGGCAGACAGCTACTTCCACATGAGGTTGTCTCTACATCAAGCCACTCCCCTATGCATTTTGTCATCAAGTCTTCAAGAAAATTTTGAGAACAAATATCTGCACACAAATTAATCGTAGATAGTAATTGATTACTATATGACCCTGTAAGATAGAGTGATATCGGGTATTTTCACAGATGGGGGTGCAGCCTTAACAAACAGGATTAAACTTGAAATATACAATAAAAGAGTGGTTTTATATATTAGGCGAACACAAAAGCCACATTAAGTAAAACAACTATTAATTGAATGTTTAAAATTGCTATCCCATTTCCACTGGGAAGGGTAAAGTCAACAGTGAAATATTAAGGATAAAATCAAAGAAAAAACAAAGATATATAGATATAAATTGTGCTAGAAGAATAAAGATAGCGTATAACATAAGTGCCTGCCTACTGTGTTTTAGTCATAGGTTGGATTATCAATATGTAACTGTTTGCTGGATATAATTTTCGTTCTTTATTACAATTTGTTCACCTGATCTAGAGTGAAGCTGTGTATATACATGGAGAACCTTTATTAATGGTAAGTAATGGAGATAAGACCTATCAGTAGGCTATATCTCCCCTATTGTTTGAGTATATTTTCATACATCCTTTTTAATTATACCACATCTGTTGAGATATTCAGTTTCACATTGGCCTTAGCTGTAGAAAAAACTGATGGATAATTCATACAATGTGATCCCCAAAATGTTATGCGTATTCAGCTATAGTTGCAAAAGTCAATTTAATGGATCATTGGTATAATGTAATCTCCCAAATTTACAGTGTAGTGACACAAATAATGTATGAGCAGTTTTATTGCCTTATTTTTTACACATCATTACACTGTGGCAAAGAATTAGGGTGTTCCTTCATTGCATACAGAGGGTGGTTTAAACAGTATATCAGGAGATGGGTATATAAATACCCCTTAACAATATGTCAGTAGTTGTAACAATTGGTTATCAAGACTTCGTCAGAGGGCAAAGTCTTGATGATGAAATGTATAGGGCTTGGCTTGATGTGGAGATGAGCTCATGTGGAAGTAGTTGTCTGCCTGTGGTAATCAAACCCATTTTCTGAACACCTGCGGTGGCTTGACTGCTAACATTGGTACGCACACTGGGAGAGATGTAGGAATCCCAGAAGCGGTATAAGCGCATGTTAGGTGCGCTGATACCGCTTCTCCCCGATGTATCATCGGGGGTCTGGGTGGTAAACAACAGGAGCGCTATGCGCCCCTTTCATTATCGGCGCTGCTATCTACAAGATAACAGCGCCGATAGCCTGGGCCATGTATGAACGGACAGATCGCCTGACCGTTCGGCCCGCTGTAGCTGTCGTTATCGACAGCTACAGCCTGGTGCTGTCCTATCTCCATAGCAGGGACAGCGCTGTCCCTGCTGGGGCTGCTGCCAGCTCCAGGCTGCATGCGGGGATCTCCCGATACTTGCGAGATACCGCGCATGCGTAGTGGAGCCAGCCGGGACTGACGCACATCGCATCAGCACTTGGCTGATGCGCTGTGGTCTCTAGCGGATAGTGCCAGAGGGGGAAGTTAACTCTCCCCCTCTCCGGCTGATGAGATGTTCTTACATCTCATCGGTAGTGCTTCCTACTTTACCTCGGTAAAGAGGCGAAGCAGGAAGCGTTATAGCGTCATGTTAAGTACCACTATCATACATCTACCCCATTGTATTTTACTGCAGTCTATGTGCTTATAATAAAATGTTTTGATGCATGATGTTGCGCCCCCTTTATCTTATTTGGTCCTAGAATGTATCTACTTGTGCAGTGGATTTGGGACTGAAAGGGGAGTACGCCAGTCTTTTAACTACAGTGACATATAAGTGCAAGCCGAACAAAGCTTTGAATGTATTGGAGTATACTGATGTACCTGCTTCTGAAGTAATCCTAAAATGGGACTTGTTGTTCTACAACAGACTGGTATAAGTTGAATGAATTAGCGCACTAACTTCTTTTGCTTGCATATACATGTAAAGAGAATATGAGAGATGTATAATTTATAAAAAATACTGCATATTTAGTATAATGCATTTAAATGGCATTGGGGTTGCACAGTGGTGCTATTGGTAGCTTTGCTACGTCATAGCCCTGAGGTCATGGGTTTGATTCCAACAAGGGCATTATCTGTGTGAAGTTAGAATGTTCTCTATGTGTTTTTGTGGTTTGTCTCTGGTTACTCTGGTTTCCTCCCAAAAACATGCTGGTAGATTAATGTTATGCATGTGTGTATGCATGGCAGGGAATACAGACTGTACGCTTCACTGGGAATGGGACCAATATGACTAACTATTTCTTCTGACACTATTAGATCCGGGTGTCAACAATCACACACATGGATATTATTCAGTGTTTATTATTATTCAGAAATATTTTCTGTTTTCATTTTATAATTGCATTTATTTGATATTTTATAACATTGCCTGGTGAAATCATGTATTGTATATACACAAAACAATATTAAACAAAAAAATAAATCAGTTTGCATTTGGAAAGACAGATCATGGCAACAAACTACAGTTTTTTATTTTCTAATGTTATTTTTTATTTTGTTTTTGAAGACTTAGATCATTGAAATACATTAATAAAAACATATTTTGATAAAAATAATAAATATTTGAATTCAATACATACAGTCAGGTGCATAAATATTGGGACATTGACAGAATTTTCATATTTTGGCCTCTATTCACCACCACAATGGCTTTGAAATTAAGCAAACAAGATGTGCTTTAACTGCAGACTTTCAGATTTAATTTGAGGGTAATTACATCCAAATCAGGTGAACGGTGTAGGAATTACAATGGTTTCTATATGTGCCTCCCACTTTTTAAGGGGCCAAAAGTAATGGGACAAACTAAACAATCCTAAATCTAACTTTCACTTTTTAATACTTTGTTGCAAATCCTTTGCAGGCAATTATAGTCTGAAGTCTGGAACGCATAGACATCACCAGACGTTGGGATTCATCCCTGGTGATGCTCTGCCAGGCCTCTACTGCAAATGTCTTCAGTTCCTGCTTGTTCTTGTGGCATTTTCCCTTCAGTTTTGTCTTCATCAAGTGAAATGCGTGCCTAATCGGATTCAGGTCAGGGGATTGACTTGGCCATTGCATAACATTCCACTTTTTAGTCTTAAAAAACTCTTTGGTTGCTTTTGCAGTATGCTTCAGGTCATTGTCCATCTGCACTGTGAAGCACCGTCCAATGAGTTCTGAAGCATTTGACTGAATATGAGCATATAATATTGCCCGAAACACTTCAGAATTCATTCTGCTGCTTTTGTCAGCAGTCACATCATCAATAAATACAAGGAAACCAGTTCCATTGGCAGCCATACATGCCCACGCCATGATACTACCACCTCCATGCTTCACTGATGAGGTGGTATGTTTTGGATCATGAGCAGTTCCTTTCCTTCTCCATACTCTTCTCTTCCCATCACTCTGGTACAAGTTGATCTTTGTCTCATCTGTCCATAGGATGTTGTTCCAGAACTGTAATGGCTTTTTTAGATGTTGTTTGGTTGTAGAACCTTCACATGGGGGCATGTAACATTACAATAAGCTTATACATGGAGCAGTAGGGTGATTTTTGCCAAAGGGAACATCAAAGGCTTGGGCAGAATGTTTTTATAGTGCTGTCACTATAAAAACTGCTGAGATAGTTTTGCTAAGAAGGCTAAACAGATTTTTAAGATCTCCTAGCACTCTCCAACTGGCAGGAGAAATTTTGCCAGAAAAGTGATGATTAGTATCAAAGCAGTTTTTCATAAATCCTTTAAACTATATAATATTTCTCTTCGGATATAATACGTCACACCATTGGTGAGTGCTGAGAGTCTCACCAGGGGATTTTTTTTATTTATTTTTTTTTTTTAAAAGCAGACAATCAGAGAAAGACTGGCATAGAACCGGGACCTAATCATTCATACCCAATCCAAGGAACATCAATTTGGCCCACTTTGTCCCAGAGCGTTGTCACTACATTCATAAGGGACTTGAGTGAGGCCATGAGTGTTGACTTGAGTGAGGCCATGTTAAAAAGCAAACAATCAGAGAAAGACTGGCATAGAACCGGGACCTAATCATTCATACCCAGTCCGGGGAATATCAATTTGGCCCACTCTGTCCCAGAGCGTTGTCACTACATTCATAAGGGACTTGAGTGAGGCCATGTTGGTTCTGATCAGCTGAGCACCAGTATCCAGTCACTACCTGCCGGCTGTGCTCACTTGACTGCTTCCTCCTATCCTCTGCAAGAGAACCCTATTTAATGCTGCACCTGCCACTAGCAGCCACTAGCGCACCATTGGAACAATGTGGAACAATAATCCTCTGTATGCTTAATCACCAGTGTGTATCTTCAGACTCCGATCCGCTCTCTATACCATTGGTGCCACTATTGATGGTGGTTGTTGCACTGAGGGTCTTCTCTCTGAGTTCTGGGGTTCATGCTGAGTTTACACTGAAGTAGTCACTCTGGGTGCTGGGGACTTGGTACTGAATCTATATCCCTGTTCGAGGGTGTAGGGTCCAGGCACCCAGCTTTGGTAGTCAGTTTTGTGATATCTTTAGTGGATTCCAGGTGGGCTACAGATTAAATGTATTACTCACTGTTCTGATCCCTGAGTTCTCAAACACTGGTTCTAGCCCTTGTTTCCTACATTCAGTATCAGGGGTTGATACCACTCAATTGGTTCCAGGGACAGATTGGTAGCCTTCCAGTGACCGCTGACCTCTTTGATGACACTAGGTCATATACCACATGCATCCTACCTATGATTAGATATCTAATCCAGCCACCGCAGTTTTTGTATAACTCATCAGCCCAGTCTACTGGTCCTGCCTTAGATCTGAATATTTAAACCGTGACAAAGACACACTGGGGCTGGTGTTTACATTGCTGAGAAGACAGACACAAAGCCACACTGGGACTATTTTTACATCGAAGAGAGGGGAGCAAGATGGGAGTGATGCAATGAGGGAAGCTGTGAATTCTGCTGTGGCCAGGGACAATAACCCTCATTCAGAGGGAGTCGCAAGAAGCGATCGCTCTGTCTTTTTAGTGCGGCCTCCTGGTCGCTATCTAAGCTGTGGGTTACCACCCACATCTTAGCAACCGACCAGGTTGATGGTCACGATGGTGAGCACCATCGCGACCATCGGGGCTTGCAACAAGACCCTAAGGTTGGTTCTCGGCAACCGCAAGCCCCAGGGAGCTTCCTGCTCTGATCGAGCAGGAATCTCCCCACTGACATCACTGATGATGTCAATGCAGCCTCCGACAAAATAGTAGGCATTCCTTAAGGAACACCTCCATTTTGGAAACCACCCCCCCAGCCCACCTACAAAACGGGGCGAACTGTCGATCAACATCGACAGCCGCCCCTTTTGTAGAGAGCTCTGGAGCAAGAGAGTTTCTCTCTCGCTCCAGGGCTTGCGCACACGCAGCCCGGCTGCTGCACATGCGCAGGACTAACCATCGACCCAGTTGCGAGCACATCGGCGCTTGCGATCGGGTCTGAATGAGACCCAATATGCCATGCTCAACTGCTAGCCACTCATGTAGATTATTGGCAACCATAATAACATCCATAATTCATAGCCAGCCATAAATAACATCTTATACGTGAAGTGAACTTAGACATTGTTGAAATACCCTCACAATATTTTAACAGTAGTGGCCTAGCACATTATACCAGGAGTGTCCTCACCATATCGTGGAGTCCCAAATCTACAAATACTCAATTTACAGCAATGGTGTATTTATGTTTGTATACACAGGCCCTGATTCAGTGCCAAATGCTCTGAAAGAGTGCTCGCTCTGAATCTGGGAGTTTTTTTTTTTTGTGCGGCCACAGCTATTGCAAGTGGCCAGGATGATGGTCGCGATGGTCAAGACCATCGCGACCATCGGGCTTGTGACAAGACCCTTGTGGTAGGGCCTTGTGGCCGCAAGCCCCAGAGAGCTTCTGGCTCTAATAGAGCCGGAAGCTCTCCCACTGACATCACTTGTGATGTCAGTGGGCCCGCCCACAAACGGCAGGCGTTCGCTTGGGAACACCTCCGTTTGTGAAGCCACCCCCTGGCCACGCCTACCAAACAGGGCGAGCTGTCACTCACCATCGACAGGTCACCCCCTTTGGTGCGAGACCCGGAGGGACGGAGCACCCATTGCTAGCCGGATCTCGCGCATGTGCACGACGGAGCCGGCTCCGTCGTGCGCATGTCCAGTGTCTAACATCGACCCGGTTGCAAGTGCTCAGCGCTCGCGACCGGGTCTGAATCAGGCCCACAGTTCATAAAATTTGTTCTAAATTCATAAATAAATTTAGTTTAGTACTAATAATGTACTATAAATATTTACTATAATATCTACATAATTTTTTTTTTTTGCATTTCGAACAGGTTTCAGAGCATTAATATACAACAAAAAGCTTTGTACATTTATGAAAAGACAAACCTCATTTGCTGCATCCAAAAGAGCTACAAAATAAAAAAAAGGCTGCAGCATCAATATCCATATTAATACAGTGAAATGGTTTATACTATAACACACACAAATATAACTTAATATTGCGTTTAGTGTTGATTACCTCAGTTTACAAAAAAATCAAATAAAGGAAAAAAAGCAAACAAGAAACAAGAGAAAGGCGGAGATCCCAAGACGAGGGGAATCTAAGAGTAATTAAAGCCAGAAACTGCTGATAACTACATCAGAACTTATTGCACCCAAGAGGTTACATACTGTAAGATGCACAGCTTTGCTGCACGTGCAAGCCATGACGGCCAGGACCAAACAATACTTAAAATGCACACATACGCTGACAGAACAAAAACATTTGCTGGCAAATCCCAATGCAGTTAGTTGCCTAGCACACTGTTACCAAATAAATACTGGCTTTGTCTACATGGCTGGCAGCTTTCAGATAATTGTAGTATTTTAAATTAAATGAAGATTTATACTAAAACTGCAATGTTTGGATGTTCAATCAGCAGACACAGCGACTGATTCGATTGCAACTGCGATTACGCCCGCAATCGGCCAATTGTTGTGTTCTGCGCATGTGTTTGCATTGCATTGCACAAGCGCAAACCAGTCACTGCGATCGGGACTGCGATCGCAGTGTCTACGCAGACCCATCATAGAGTGATTGACAGGAAGTGCCATTTGTGGGAGGTGATGGTGGGGTGGTCGGCAAGCGTGCCAGTGCGTTTGAGCGCCGTTGCAGGGGCGTGCAGAAATTATCCATGTGTGCGACAAGGTTAGCAATTCCTGAGTAAGGTCAGAGCTTGTGCAAGTGTGCGTGAGGCTGTGATGGTACTTGATGGTACCGATGGTTTTGCAGTCTTGCTAAGGATTACGGATGTGTGTAAGGTAAAGTGGCCATCCTTATGTTGTGCTGCGATGGCATAGCGATCGCAATGGATTAGCATACTATCGCAATGAGACTGCATGCGTAAATACTATTGCAATCGCAGTTGTGATCCGTTATGATCAGGCTCACAGTACATACACATACACATATAAGAAATTATAAAAAAATAACTGTATTAACTGTTGTTTCTTTTTGAAGAGTAGTGTATGCCCTAATATATTAAAACAATAGTGCAAGTGGTGCACAAAGCTCAAAAAACTGTATATATGAAAAAACAATAATAACAATATTAGTGCAAACACACTAAATCACACTTCCTAATAAATGTGGCTGCTAAATTCTTCCAGGGGATGGTCCATTCAAAAAACCATTAATGTAATGCTGAATTTTGTGGTGAAGAAAAGCACCTTCAGTGTGCAAAAAAGTATATATAATACCAAGTTATTTAGTGAAGAAAACGTCTATTCAAAATGTTCCAAGGGGATTCGTGTTGTCCCTGTTGCAAATTTCTGCGGTATCTTCATACGATATCTCCTCAGAGTATAAACCAATATATAAACAAAAGAAACATACCTGCATAGTGTAATACCGATAATTAAGTATAAATGCTCACACACAGAAAACGTGTAACCAATCTATTTGTGAACAGCACTCCAATCGTGCTCAAGTATATAAAGCTCCAACACCTCAGATATAAATGCCTCGTACCAAATATTAGAGGTTAGGTGCAGATAAAAGACGTCCGCCTCTGATCCCGTTCAATCCAGAGAACGTTCATATGAAATAAGGGAACACAGCAAACAAAACCTCTAATCGCGTAGTATGTTTAAACAGACATACATTTTTTAATTAAAAATACAACAAAGGCTAATACAATATGCAAATAAAGGGACAGCTCCTGAGGAAGTCCACAAATAATCAAAGAGGGACAAACAGCGTTGCACTCCACTTGGACCTTCTGTGGTCACCCCCAAAACTACTGGACAGATAAGCTGACTTTTATCAGAGTACAAGTGTCTATGGCTGGGACACGCTAATTTACAGTGACATTTATAAATGGTGGTAATATTACCATTTCAAGTTAATACTTGTATATGTGAATGTACTATATCATACTTATGCTTCAACAATTAAAGTATGCTCATGCATTACTTTTCTTGAATTCTGCTTTTTAACCAATTGGACTTCTCTGAAGGTGATAGTCCTACAGTACATTTATATACCTATGCTTAGACCATGTGCAAAGGGTGAATCCTCACATATCTGCGGTGGTAATATTACAACCTACAACCATACTCTAATGAATATGCCCAAACTCATCTGATCTTTGAAGCGATATAGTAAAAGGCCTGGTCAGTACTTGTATGGGAGACCACCTAGGAAGACCAGGTGTGTAGACTAAACCTGCACTGACTGATGTGGAATATAGGACTGCACATGGTGTAGCTAGCTATGGTAATAATTACAGAATATTTCACCAATATAGACTCACTGATACCTATTCCTAAGTGTGTTCAGTGGAATGCAGAAATTGTTGAAATATTTTCGCCATATATAATCCTTTTTGTATAGATACATCTTATCAATTTTTATATGTATTTAATAAAAGCTATGTTTTAATTTAAAATTAATGAATTTTCATCTCAATGTGCCTCAACAAATAGCCTTACTTTTTTCTTACTTGCTGCTGTATCCGAATTTAGACTGTGGGTGCACCACCAACACCAATTAATGTGGTATATTTAGTGATGCATAATGGTTGGTCAATAATAATTCATATCTAGTTGATTGTAGTTCTGTGTGGAATCTCTTCTTTTTCTTAGAGTTTATTAGCTTGCAGGAGCCATTGGAATTCAGCAGGAGAGGTTTTCAAAAGAGTCATATAAGGATGAGAATCTTGTATCCTGGTCTTTTAACTTCGAGAATTATCATCGAAGTACAAGTGTCTATGGTTGGGTATTATTTATAAAAATTACCTTAAGAGAAATATTATCTCAAAGAAATCAAGTTTACCTAATATGAATATAATTATCCTTAGATACATTAAATTTACCTCAGATTGAATACACAATCAATGGCTGCGATATGCCCCTGAAACAGTTGCAACACGCCTGCATTTTTGTCGCCACTCTCCCATTACCTACCACAAATGGTCACTATCTGTCAACTACCCTATGTTCTAATAAGAGATGAGATGTTAGGATTCCTTGGAACATTGAACATTCAGAATCCGAGTAAATCCAAGCGGCGGCTGGGTACTTCTTGTCTGACGTCATCTTCGCAGCTATATAAGGCACCGCGGATGGAACTTGGCAACATTTCCTTGTCAAGAATGCTAATGTATGCTGCACTTAACTCTGCTGTATAAGCTGTGCTGCTTAGTTAATGTGTATATAGGATGGTGAACACTGCTGTGCATTACTCTGCTGTGTAGGCTGTGTCCAGACTCACAACAAGTAACAAGTGGCTGTGCTGCTTAGTCAATGTGTATAGGGGGTGCAAGCTGCTGTATTCTGTGCTGTACTTTTCTGTATTGGCTGCGCTGTGTCCATCAGTAAGACATTCACATGCATATATAAGGCCTGTAACTCCACTCCACGCGGTTTGAATAGAACTGCATCTGCGACATCAATAAATAAAAATAAATAATTATTGTATTGTTTGTACTGTTTTGTGCACTTTGTTTTGCTCACGTGCATATATAAAGCCCCGTGGCTCCAGTCCACGCAGGAATAGAGCTGGGACATAAAAAAAATTAGATTGTTTGTACTGTTTGGTGCGCTTTGTTCACGTGCTAATACATAAGCCCTATGGCTCCAGTCCAAGCAGGAATAGAGTGGTGACATCAAAAAAATAAATTGTATTGTTTCTACTGTTTGGTGCACTTTGTTCATGTGCATATATAAGCCACGCAGTGATCTGCGAATTGAAAAATGAATAACGTTCCATTTAGAAAAGAGAAACCAAATACTTTTGCTGCAGATGCTGCCACCTGTAATAATGATGACACTAGTCCTTCAACGTCATTTACTAAAACCGATGCATTAGGGCATAGAGATTTAAGTCAGGGCATCTAAAATAAAATAAAAAATACACAGTGCTAAAGAAACAAACTTATCTAATAAAGGAAAAGTGTGATGCAGAAAAGCATAAAATTGTCAACATGCCATTCACCATATGCAGTGGCAAGGAAAAACTGAGGCCTTGGCCTTTATTTATGAGTGGTGGTTCTACAAGTGTCAGTGAGGCATCTTCCTCTGCCTCTCATGATGATGCAATTCTTATCACTCAGAGTGTAGAAGAGGTGTAAAAAAATGAAAGCCACTAAGGCAGTAGAACAAACTGCATTCAGAAGCAGAAATGTAACAAATCTCTGAGGAGAGTCTAAGTGTGTCAACGAGTGCGATGTGTAAGCCTGACCTTTCTGATACTGTTGTACTCGCAGTGAAGCCACCTCCCACCATTTCTGCTTCCTCTGCAAATGAGGGATGAGCAGCACAAATATAACTGGTGACATAGAAATTGAGGATGCCACCAAGGAAATGCAAGAAGATGAGGGGGATATTTGTGTATCTGACGCCGGCACTAATGAGGATGTTGAGGATGAGGATGTTGTTTGTGTAAGTCAGGCACCAATGGAAACAACTCCTGGGCATGATAAGAGGAAGGCTATTGTCATGCCTGGGCTTAGGACCAACAAATGCACCTCTTATTTGTAGAATTATTTTTATCCAAATCCTGACAACGCCACAGCATTTGTGAAACCACGATAAGTAGAGATTGGGAAGTTAACCATCTAGGAACCTCCTCCCTGTTACTTAATTTGCAGCAAACTCATGAAAAGTGTTTGGCAACATCAGAAACTGGTGCTAAAAAATAATAGTAAGCAGTCCTGCATCAGCTAGCTCCCTTCTCTCAAGGTAAACTAGATCTCAGCACATGCAATCTCTACCTCCAACACCTTCATCCTCAATATCCAGAGTAAAGATCGGAGGTAGTCCTACATACAATATGTTAACTCCTTCCCTATCCAGGATTCCTCAGAAGAATCCTTCAGCACTTGGCCTGCTGCTGCTTCTGGGGATGGATCTTCATCCCAGAAGAGGACCAAGAAAACTACTTTTTTAAAAAAACAACTGACTGTGAAACAATCCTTTGCAAGGGGAAGCAAGTATGACAGCTCTCACCCAGTTGCAAAATTTAGGTTTTTGTGCAAATTTTGGGAAAAAAGTCCAAAACCAAAACCAGTCACAGCGGTTTGGCAAACCCAAAACCAAAACTGGCCGAGAAATTAGACCAAATCCAGCAAAAGTGGCCCGTGGCACATCTCTAGTTCTAATCCACACTGTGACTGTTGTCGCAAGACCATCGTGATGCATGTGCAGACCATAAAACATCAGTCATTTGCAACAAAATCTAAACTGTCTCCAACTCTAAATTAGGCCCTTTATGGGTCATTTTCTTTTCTTATAGAAACAGGTTATTTCCTTATATTTGCCAACTGCTCAGATCTAAGTTAAAGTATTTAGAATATTTGTGATAAATAAACACTTTATCCAATATGCAACTTTTCCATGACTTGTAGAATATGTTTCATTTATTATCAAATGTCTGTTCTTGGCTCAAATGTATTTTTCCAAATTATATTATTTCTTTTTAGCCAAATGTTTAGAAAAGGTAGTGTTTGTCCATGTTCATTAACTGGAATGTATTCGTCATACTATGGGCCAAATGTAATAGGGTGAGAGTTTAGAAAATGTGAGAGTTTTATTACACTTTTAAACCTGGCCAATGTAATAGAGTCTGAGAACAAAGCAACACAGAAAACTCGCATGTTTTTTAGAATAAATTAATTATCATGATTTAAAATCTCATTCAGATGTTTTCCCATTTTGAAGATAAAACTCGACCAATGTGAGAGTTTACTGCTAAACTCTCACATTTTCTATACTCTCACCCTATTACATTTGGGGGTAAATTTACTAAAGTGACAGTATTTAGAAGTGGAGATGATGCCATAGCAACCAATCAGTTTCTAGCTATTATCTTCTAGAAGGTGCTAGGTAAATGATAAGTAGAATCTGATTGGTTACTATGGGCAACATCTCCACTTCTAAAACCTCTCACTTTTGTAACTTTACCCCTTGACCCTATAAGCCTGAATAGAACCAGACAGCAAACTAAGATTTGCCTTTTCATTCTTGATGGTCAGGCACTTACCGTATTCTAAGCTCAGTGTTTTAATGTTCTGCATATTTATAGAGCTGTATCAAAAGTACATTTTATTTACAACTGACTTGTTGGAAAATACTAATGCGTGTTATTACATACTGTATGTCATTGTAATGATTATGTATTGGAAATTTTATGTCTATTCTAGTTTCATATTTAGAAATTTTTACAATTTCTTATAAACAATTAACAAGTGTGTTTGATCAGTGGGGACAATGGGCCTGATTCAGCAGCGATCGCAACTGTGATTACGCACGCAGTCGGCCGTGGTGCATTCTGTGCATTGCAGTGTGCATGTGCGAAGACTCCACTGCGATCGAGACTGCGATTGCAGTGACTATGCAGACCCATTGTTGAGTGATTGACAGGAAGTACCATTTGGGGGTGGTGACAGGGGGGTGGTCGGCGAAACACATGCGTGCCGTTACAGGGGCATGCATAAATTAGCCACAGCTTGGGCTTTTACTGCGTGCAACGAGGTTAGCAATTCCCGAGTAAGGTCAGACCTTGCAAGTGTGCATGAGGCTGCGATTGTACTCAATGTTACCGATGATTTCGCAGACTTACTAAGTACTACTGATGTGAGTAAGGTAAAGGGGGTGTCCTTATGTTAGGCTGTGATGGTATTGCGATTGCAATCATTAGCATATCTTCACAGTGAGACTGCGTACATAATCGCTATGGCGATCGCAATAGCCATTCTTACTGAAACAGTCCCAATGATCACTGTTATACTGTAACTTACATTCTGATATTTTAAGCCTTTGCAGTCCCAGGGTTCATAGATGAATAGGCCACACAAGTTCTTGCTGTAGGAATTTTTGCAGCTTGTAATTCGAAGTGAATTTCGCATTGGTTCAAGAAGCCTTGACATTCCTTGGGATTTCCATTGAATTTACTAGAAGGAGAGAGTTGGTGTCGAGACCCAGGAGGCGGTACTGTAGGTGGAACCAACATAGACATGGTAGAACCAGGCTGAGAATTAGACAGAGGACTGAGAGCAGTACTGTCCAGATGGGTTGACATGTTATGAATGAACTGCATAAGCTGCAATTGGGAAGACTTCTGTTTTTCAAGATGAATCAGTACCTCCTGCGTGGAATCAGGTCCAGAACCCTGACAACTTGCCAGGTCCATGTGACCAGTGCAGCCTGTCACGGACACTGCTGGTTGAGTTTGTGTTCCCGAACTGGTGCCTGGGTCTGGTGTTCCTGGTGCAGCTAAGTGCAGAAAACTTGGGGGTTTTATATAGTTCCTGGGCATATAGTAGCCAATTAGCTAGGTAATGAGGCAAAGAACTGGAACTGGGCCCAAGAAGTAATAGTAGGATAGCAATTTTTAGGTGCTAAACTGGAGTCCACCAAACTCCAAATTAATATAAGAAATCTAACATGTGGATGCTGAGTAGGTGAGGTTAAGAACCCTGGTTGGTTCCGGAAGGGACTAGGGGGTAAATTTACTAAGAATCGTTTATTTTTTTCAACTCGATTAGCATCACCAAAACTCGGGTGATTTGATGCTTCTGAAACTCACAAATTTGCTAAGAAGTGAGTTTAGCTGAGAGTGAGTTGGTCGATGGTGAAGCACATTGAAATTTCTCCCCTGAGTAGGAAGTTTACAATGAGATTACTCACCCAAGATTGCAGTGTCTTCTCTCTCAAGATTTATCCAGAGTATGGAAGCTACAAAAAATGTATCAACCTGTAACTTTAGGTGAGTAAGTACTAGTGCCTTTTTCTGAGTACTGGTACCCTTTCATAGAAAAAAAGTATTGAGTCAAGGACCCCATACATTAGCAATCAGAAATCCACAACTGAACGACTTGACAATTTTTTGCCCGATTTAATGATTTCCCAATCTAGAAATCTGTACCCATGCATTACAGATCTTTTTCTGTGATTAACAGATCATTTTTAGGAAAGACAGGTCTGCCAATCTTGAAAGGCTCATCATTTTACTAGTAACGGTTGGCAGATTGGCTGATTGTTATCATACAAAAGCATTCTACAGCTCCGATTGGTAAGTGAAATCCAACATGTTCGACAACCGGATTTGGTGATTGTGATAATTTTTTGATTGTAATCGTCAATTGGGGAAGCACAAACATTGGCGATTTATTGGGACAATCATTGGCAAGTCATCAAATTGCCCCAGTCCATCGCAGTTGCATGGGGGCATCTAGACTCTTAAAAATTAACTTGAAAAGTAATTGCTGAGCTTGAAAAAATATGTATTCAATAGATGTCTAATAGTTAATCCTGAATAGCACTCTTATACCTTTCCTAGACAAGATGTTAGTTTTAAATGTGTACATTTTTATCCCTATAAATACTTGGCAACAAACTCATAGAATTTTTTTATCATCTAATTAACTGATGTTTAACGAAATTATGTTCTATTTTCTTCTGAAAGCAGAATGAGACATGTGCAAGCAACTATCCCACCCGACTACAATAATGTAACATACATACAGTATGTGCTTATACCTGTAACAAGCTTGATCATGAGTGTCTCTTGTATTCCGTGCCAGTATCCGGGGTCTAGGCATAAAAAGTCAGACAAGTGTATTCAAGTTAATTATTTTTGTTTTAGTAAGAGACTTTAAAATACCAGACTTGAAATTACATAGCATATTTCCTTTGTTTACCTATGAAAGCTTTCCATGTGGATTGACTCATTGATTGATTATCTGCACTGCCCAGGAGAAGCTGCAAAGAGGCAGGGGAGCTGAGATGGGGGGAGAGTCGGTACTACTGGCCCGAGCCCAATCCAGTGGGAGGGGCTTGGCTGGGGCCTGGTCAGGTTTGGTTTGGTCAAAAGGTCGACACAAAAAAGTTGACACAAGATTATTATTTTTCTTTAAGGTTTGGGTTAGATTTAGGGATAATTCATCTCATTGAAAGATGGGCGTGCATCTGACTCCTGTCTGAGCCCCTGAATCTAAATATGCTATAGGTGCATCTGAGACCTCTTTGAGCTCCTGAAACCCAACACTCGAGCCCCTGCACCCCATAACTGTATGGGTGTGTCATTGCAGGGTGCGGGGGAGTTGTGGAGCTACTATATGTACAGTAGTGCCGTCAATAGAGTACTGCAACATTATTGAACAGAAAATCATGTGGTCTTATTGAAAACTGAGGTTACGTTTGAGTCCCTGAAACCAAACACCTCCTGGGTGCGCCTGAAACTCAATTGGTGTGGATGGACTTACTCCACCACTGTACTTTATAAAAAATATATATAGAGGAATGAATCTAAAGTAATCATGTTTACAAAATATTATTGGGCTGTGATGGGATTTGAACCCTGGACCAGGCCATCCACCAAAATTCTTCGTCGTGTGTCATGCCAACAGTAAAGCATCCTGAGACCATGCATGTGTGGGGTTGCTTCTCAAGGAGTGGACTCACTCACAATTTTGCATGAGAACACAGCCATGAATAAAGAATGGTACCAAAACATCCTCCAAGAGCAACTTCTCCCAACCATCCAACAACAGTTTGGTGATGAACAATGCCTTTCCCAGCATGATGGAGCACCTTGCCATAGGGCAAAAGTGATAACTAAGTGGCTCAGGGGAACAAAACAAATGACTAGGGTCCATCCAAATTGCAGGTCCATTGTAAAGGAGCTGGGCTAAAATGATGTGGTTTGCATAATTTTATCCTTGCCCCCTCCATACAGCCTGCAATTCTTGTATTATCTCCCCTATCTTGCCCACTTCACTAGGAAGTGGGCAGAATGTGGGAGATGCATCTACTCTTCTGAGGGTCCCGGGGACTACCCAAAATATCAGTAGTCTCCTGAACCTTCTGGGAGAGTAGGTAAGTGTGAACCACTGTAATCCTGACATTACACCACTGTAATCCTGACATTACGGTAAATGGCCTTTTCAGCATTTCAGTAAAAAAAAAGTGCTGGCTGGAAATCCTATAAAGTTTAAGAACAGTTGAACATAACAGAGAACTAGGTAACATTAAGCTTTAGGTTTCTATGCTCAACATGTAAAATGGTTTGTTTGATATTTATTGTATGTGCTTTCAGAGCAATGCTATCTATAGTGGGGAATATCAGCGAACATCATATTGCATCAATATACCTAAAACCTAGAGAGATTCCTTGAAAAACCTCATCAGTCTGACACAATTTGGCCCTGGACTGAAGTTTTATGAATAAAGATGGGGCCGCAGCCTGTTCCAATCAGGAGTCTATGCGCACTACAAAAGCTACCTCATTCTGTGCAGTGCTCTCTGGCTGCTTTACAAAAATAAAAGCTTTTATATTTTTCCCTTGCTTGTTAAAAGGCCACCCTGCTTGCTGTTGATGACATACATAACTTATGCAATGATTGTCCCAGCTTCCTTTCTGTGCCCAGATTAATGAAGGATAAACAGTTTTCACAGCTTTGTACCCAGTTAAAGTAATTTGTAAGCAGGGGTGGGGGCAGCCAGGTCGGCAAAACAGAGGGGTGATAATGCGGCAAATGGGGGTGTGGCCAAGGCCATGTCATTGGGGGCACAGTGGGGGGGGCATGACCGCTCAATCACGTCATCGTGGGCCAGCCACCACTGCACAATGCTGACATTACCGGCATTGGTGCATAGTCACTTAGGGGCCTAGTTACTAAGCAGTGTTATGAGACAGAGTGAAAAGTGATAAGTCTGTAATAAGTGCCAGCCAATCAGCTCCCAACTGCAATCTCACAGGCTGTGTTTGACAAATGACAGTTGGGAGCTGATTGGCTGGCACCTTATCACAGACTTATAACTTTTCACTCTGTCTCCTAGCACTGCTTAGTAACTAACCCCTTAGTTCCCTTGTGGCTCTGTGTGTAGGCAAGCAGCACATTTCTATTCGCTTAAATGCCCCCAATTGCTCTTCTCTTGCACAACCCACAGAATGTCTCCATTTTGGATCTTGATAACCATTTCTTGATAATGTTTACATTTTTCACCTAGATTATTACTGATTCTGATTCAGATGTGGACAGTAATGCAGCTGCGACTGTGTCTCCTTTTTCAGCGTGACTTGTACAGTGATGCCCACCATCTGCCATGCATATCCACCATTTTAAAAAGTTGCACCATCAGAGGCACATTGGTTGCAACATCGGCACCATCAGATGCACATTGGTCACACCATTGGACATTACAGCAGTCCCATGGTTGCTCAAAATGTTCATTGGAACACTGCTTCCGGTGCCAGTGCAACTGCGAAAAAGATTCAGTCGCTCGTTAAGATACGCCTGTGTCATGTCCACGTCTAGCTAGCCACCCCCTGTTACCATCTAAGAATGCTCACCAAAGTTGTATCTCTCTGCATCCAAATTGGTTCTGCATTCCCTAACGAACAGGACACATGCGCAGTGCGAATCGGACACAAGTACAGACTGAAAACATCGCCGCATGCGACTCACATTGACACTGCCTCTGCCTCAGGCTCTCTATCCTCAGTTACAGTACAGTATGTCTCTAGTTAATCAAAACATAAGTGGATATTGAAGCTGTCGTTATTATAGTTGACACTGTGAGCTTGAATGTTTTAATTACATTGTTAAAAATGCATTAAGAAATCTATATACAATATATATAAGGGGTAACGCTGCTCCTCACCTTTATGAGGGGAATTCAAGTGTGTTGCCCGGTGCTGTCATTTCTACTCGCAGCCGCCCGAGCTAGCGAACAGAAATTACTGAAAAGTGACCAGTTTAAGCCCTCAAATGGGACTTTACATGGGCGCGGCAATGTCCCGTCATTTTGACGGGCTGCTATCTAGTGTTTGTATAATACTCTTTTAGTACTTTTTCTCAATTAAAGAACTCATTATACGTATAAGCAATCATGCATATGACACAGACACTGGAACGACTGATGCATTTAAGTTTGGTCAAAGATCATCACACAGAAAAGCTGGTAGCAGTCACCTGTAGCCATTATCTGCCCACATTTTACATTGCACCAAAAATAATCCAATAGTATTATTATGTATAAGCCAGAAGTTCCCAAACACGGTTCTCAAGACACCCTAAAAGTACAGGTTTTAGAGATAACCATGGTAGAGCACAGGTGGTAAAATCAAATTGAGGTACTAATTATGGGCCTGATTCAGACCCACTCGTAAGCGGCTGTCCGCTCGCAAGTGGGCCGGTGGTGTGCACTGCGCATGCGCACGACGGCGGGAGCTCCGTCGTGCGCATGCGCCAGACACGACGAGCGAAGGACTTTCCTTCGCTCGTTGTGTCTGATCAAAGGGGGCGTGCTGTCGATGTTGATTGACAGCACGCCCCCTTTGGTTGGCGTGCCGGGGACGTACCTCCCTGATGGGGGCGTTCCCAAGGGAACGCCTACCATCAGAAGCCGACCCACTGACATCACTAGTGATGTCAGTGGGAGTGATTTTGGCTCTGATAGAGCCAAAATCACTCCGGGCCTTGCGGTTGAGAAACTCAACCGCAGGCTCCGGCTCGCAGTGGCGATGGTCGCGATGGTCAAGACCATCGCGGCCATCAACCTGCACGCTCGTATAGGCTGTGGGTGGTGACCCACAGCTATACGAGCATCCAGGAGGACGCTCCATGATTATGGAGGACGGCCCTCATTCAGAGCGTGCACTCTGGTCAGAGCGTACGGCTCTGAATGAGGGCCTATGTCACCTGTGCTCAATGCTCAAGCATGGATATCCTTAAAATCTGGACTGTTAGGGCGCCTTGAGGACCGAGTTTAGGAACCTCTGGCATATGACATGTTGTGAGAAATGATTATGACCAGTTACAGTATTTCCATTTAGAACCAATTGATCTTTAGAACTTATATGATCTGTAGTTTAAAACATATATGTTACTGCAAGTAACTGCAAGTTAATTAATTTACAAATCATTTGCATATTTAATATACCATCTGTACATATAATATACCTTTCTACAAATTATTGGGGTGCCTGATGGGTCATATGTATAAAATCTTTTTTCATGTTCATGTTTCAGTGTTGCTCTGTTTTTATATATTTACTATTTAAAGATCATTTGTAAAGCTGGCCATACATGGCCAGATAAAATGTCTGTCAGACTGACAGACATTTTATCTGGCAGCCTGCCATCCCAGATGTCCGCGGCATACACTGTGAGATTTCTCTCACAGTGTATTAGCCGACATCTGCGCTTCGCCCTCGGGGGAGGAGACATTTCCCTGTTCCTTCCATGGGAAGGTACACAGGAAATATCTGTCTGTCGGCCGTGGCTGGGCAGACACTGCCCGATGCGGCCAACAGTTTACCGGTAAATATCGCATCGGACGGGCATGCTGGACAATCAGGCATGCCCGACCGAGCAATATTTAACCCTCGGTCGCCCCCCCCACACACTACAATTATCGGGGCGATCCGCGGATATCAGGTAGCGTGTATGGCCAGTTTTAGTATTTAAAAATAGTGTGCCTGCTACAGAGTTTACTTTCAATGAAAATCAATCAAATCGAACAACATGGATGTTGTGTTTCTGGAATAAATCACACATTTTTTAACAAACAATATTTGATTTGGTTTTCTAAGTATTAGTAAATGTGTGATTTAGCCCTGGAAACCAAACTTCGATGAGGATCGATTTTGATCGATTTTCAAATGTTTGAAATCAACAATTTGGTGAATATATGGCTAGGTGTTTGTTGATTCAGTTTCAGGCCCCTTGGGCTAGTTGTATGTGGTGTAGTGTGAGAAAAGCTGGATGGCCTAATAATGCTATTCCTCTTGCAGGCCACTAGTGGTAGCAGAAGACATATGCTCCAGAATAGGTAGTACAGATATAGAGAACAGGTGCAGGCAAGCAGGATAGCCTGTGTCTGTAGCAGTATGTAGGATATCTTAGAGCAGTCTGCAATTACACTAGTACTAGGTGTCAGAAACACAACTAAAGCAGGCTGCAAGAATACTCTGGTTCTGGGTGTTAGAAGCACAACTGGTACAGACTGCAAGAAATACTGGAACTGGGTGCTGGAGAACTAAAAGAGCAGGCTCCAGTGATATATTCTGTGAAGCAATGCTGGAGTACTGTAGGTCTGCTGGATCACACTGAGGCTGAATGTTGTGAAGCAAATACTGAAGCAGGCTTGCTGGAACACATTGATGCAGAATGCTGTGAAGCAAATGCAGGTTTGCTGGAACATACTAAGGCAGAATGCTGTGAAGCAAAACTGAAGCAAGTAGTGAACCAGGAGCCAGCATACTGATCCTCTGAGAGAGCTGTTGCACTGGCAATGTGCTGTGAGCAGTTCCTGGTTTAACTAGGGTGCTCAAAGCTTTGATAGGCTGAGCAGAACAAGTGGCTGAAGTTGCTGGAAGTTGGAAGGCAAAGTGGAACACGGAATCTAATCCAAGATGGTGGCACCCACGGTTCAGAACTGCAGGAACTGCTGGGATGAGAACACCATCCACAATAACAGATAAGTGCATAAACAATTTGAGGTGGCCAGCGTGGACATGGAGGGCCACAAAGTGACAGCACCGTCCCCGGTAACAGGGTCCTGGACTCCAGCATGGGACAGTTTCCTTTTAAATGTGCACTGTATGGCATGTGTTTGCTTATGTTATTTTTGTTACATATTCATATTGTTTGCTATTGTTTTTATAACTTTGGACTTTTTATAATCTACAGTAACTGCTCCTGCGCATAGGGCCTGATTCAGAGTTAAATGCAAACCCGATGGTTCACATAGCATCTGCATACACCTTTGCAGCAGCGGCGCATTAGTGTACAACTCTGAATCAGATCCATGGTCATTAACTGTCCCTCTAGTGTCAGTCACACCGGTGCTTTATACACCCACAAACTAAACACATTTGCATGCTCGCCTTTCATGCACACAGACTGCAGTGGGAATGCTCAATTTCTTTCACTGATCATGTGTGACTTCCAAATTTGAAATCTGGGTGCAGAACTTAAATTGTCTATTACTATATTTACTGCTGATATCGTTTTTCTCTTTTTCAATAAAAAAACAGGTTGCAGAAAATAAATCTGGGTGCAAACAATCCTACTTTTCAAGTACAGTTCAATGTTTCAAATAAATGGAAATACTGTACCACTATATTTCAGTATTGGTCAAATGCATGGTGCAATAATCTGTACTGAATATTTAGGGGCCTATTCATCATCACTTAACTTATAAAAAGCAGGTGAAGAATAAAATTTTCACCTAATTTTGTATCATTTAAGTGTCAGCACCATTCATCATTCATGTAATGCAGGAGATATCACAGATATCTCCTGGTTACAAATGTGCATCGATAATTTCCACAGTACCCATACTATAGTACCATACATTACCCATACTATAGTATGGGGATGTTGAAATGATTAAATTCATCAAGTTCCAAAAAAGCATTTTTTTCTAAACTTGACAGTGATACTGTACGCCACCCTGAGATTGCATACAGCATCCGATACAGCAGAGGGATCTGAAAAGATTACCTGCAGCAGCTCCCTCCCACTCTCCCAGAGCTCTCTTCCTGTGAGCCGGGACAAAGAGGGCCTAGCAGCAGTGATCAGCGGGGCTCCTACAATGGGGAGCTGATGTAAGGGAGGGAGGGCGGGCAAAGTCTCCAGCGGTGGTGGCAACAGCATCTATGTCTAGTAGGCTCCCCACACAGCAGCGCGGCAGGGGTCCTACAACCAATGTGCTGCATGGCTGACAGGGGCAGGTACAAGTCACCCGCAGCGGCGGAAGCAGCAGCAGCTTAGCCGAGCAGGTCCCCCGCACATCAGCAGCAGCAGGGGACCTACTCGGTGCAGCAAGTCTGAGCGAGGAGTGAATGCACAGTCTCAAGTGGTTTCGGGGCAGCTTTACCAGGATTGGGGGGTGGGGTTGACAGACATTGGCAGGGTTAGTTAAAAGGAAGGTCAGATAGGTGGAGGGCTCAGTCTCTCTTTGCAGCCTGTCTTCAAGCAGCTTGAAGACAGGCAGTGAAAACTAACCAGGTTTGAGAGAAAAGTCTCTCACTTCCGAAAAACTGCTTCGTAGAAACAGCAATTTTTCAGAAGTGAGGGTTTAGGAGAGGAGGAATGATGAATGCCTCCTGAGCTGTGTTTAAACTTGCAACGAGTTCAAACCATATGTCACAATCTGTCTAAGGTGATTCTCTGCCACGGAATTAGAAGACGTTTTACCCAGATTGAGGAGGGAACAGCATGCGCGCAGCATCCATTCACTGACGGAAGAGGGTGGTCTAATTGGGAGGTCTCCAACTTCCCATCTATTCACTGACAGAAGAGGGTGGTCTAATTGGGAGGTCCCCAACCTCCCATCCATTCACTGACAGCGGGTGGTCTAATTGGGAGGTCCCCAACCTCCCAATTAGACCACCCGCGGACCACTTCGGCCCGCGGATGGAGCAGCGGGACTGTACTGTCCCGCTGAAATCGGGATGCTGGGGATGGGTGCCGCCCTCTAGGGGTGGCACCCTTGTGCAACCGCACTGGTTGAACACCCCTAGAGCTGGCCCTGTGTTCACCAGTGACCCCTCCAAACATTATTTGGGTTTAAGCTGCACCCAGTAAGCAGGTATTAGGCACAAGTGGGAAAATGGAAGAACACTATCACAGGGAAAGCACAGGAGAAAGATATTGGAAGTTTGTACTGAAGTTGTGTATTGAGTACACACTTAGTGGTTCAGGTCGCAATGCTGGTACAGGATATTAGCACTAGGACATAGTACTTGGACAACACACTGAGTACACACTCAATGGCTTCAGACAGAGAGCTGGCACTGGAGAATGATATTAGTAGATGGTATTTGGATGATGTACTAATTACGCACACTGTGGCTTCAGATGTAGACCTGGCACAGAAGATATGTATTATGAACTGGTACTTGGATGATGTACTAATTATGCACACTGTGGCTTCAGATGCAGCACTGACACAGGAGACTGGTATCACAAGATAGTACTAAATTCACATGCTGAGGATTCAGCCGCGGAGCTAGCACAGGAGATGACTCTAATAGATTGTACTCAGAAGACGTTCACACACAGTGGAAAACACTAGGAACAAGTCACTAGTAGGAACAGAGCTTGGAACTGGAACACCGGAACAGCAAGTAATGACATTGTATAGGCAACTGTCACGATCCGGTACAAGTGTTCCTTCGGAGGATGGTGAGCCGGGAGGTTCGGGAGACTAGGGGAGTGACTGGACTAGGTCTCCAGGTTTGGCTAGACCTGCCCAGAGGTGAGGAGTCTAACTCACTTGGTGGTTTTCTCCAGGGACCCCTCCAATTGGGATTTGGTTTTCCGCTGCACCAAGTGAGCAGGTCGTGGCCCTCTGGACAGGTACCTGGGAATGGCTGAAGACCGGAAACTATATTACATGAAGTTATTGCTAGAACACTGGAGATAACCTGGAACACAATTAGATATCCTGATCACCGGCTTGCATGAGATTACTGAGAAATGTACTGATAATCGCTGAGAAAACCAGGAACTGATTAGCACAGCAGCTCAGGGAGATGTGGACACTGGCAGGTACTGGAGTTTGCTAAATATGCAGGTGCTGGCTGCACAGACAAACACAGAGCAGAATGGACAAAGGCTTATTCTGGGAAAACTAGAAATGCTGGTGCTGGCTGCACAGACAAACACAGAGCAGAGTCGACATGGGCTGATACTGGGAAACAAGAAATGCTGACTTACACAGACAAACACAGAGCAGGCTGGACACATGCATATACAGGGAATAATTACATATGCAGGTGCAGATATACACAGACAAACAGAGCTGTAGACTGGCTGGGAATGCTTAAAGAGGCAGCTGGGAGCTAATTAGTACTAGCAGGTAATCTGACACCTCAGTAGCACATATACAAAGACACACAGACATAGAAAAACATGGTTACTAGGAGAGAACTAACTCTCAGATGTGTTATAAACATGTGTATTGCAGTAAAAGGTTCTGCTGGACCAGAGTACCAAAGTATATAAAATTCCAACATTATAAGGTTCTTTGTTTGCATTAAGCTAATTTATTTATCTTTTTTTACCGAAAAAATAACACTACTTGGGAATGCTAAAGCTATTGATTAGCACTTGGTCATACCACAGACAGAATGCAAACAACACTCCACCAGCCAATGTGGCAAAAACTGAAGCATGTCTTTTGTACATAAGTGTAGACAAGTAAGTGATGCACCTACAAAACCTGTGTAAGAACTATTTAAGAAATGGTGACCTGGAGTCTCCTTCCATAATTGATGCACCATCAAAGGATTCTTGGTCAGGCTTTCAAAACAGACAATCAGAAAGTGATACCTATTATGTTCCACTAAACTGTAGTTGATTATAAATATCACAAATATCTATATTTAGAACATATTAACTTAACTTAACACAATGGGAATAAACTTGATAGTTGGCAGCCCAACACAAAACCAAAACACAAGCCTCCTCAGCTTCTGGGTGTCATGAGTGGTGAAAACAGACACACTCAACTGCAAAAATTCTCCTGAGTTGCTATTGAAGTGATAAAAATGCCAGTCTTTATGATGCTTTCATCTATAATGTAAAGACATATAGATATTAGAATATTGTGAGTTGTTTTTCTTTTACTATGAGTTACAGGTGTGTCCTTGCTCATCTAACCTCAATGCATCATGCAGCATGATATGTCTGGCATGAGTAAGCCACCAGGTCCCAAGCAACTCTGTTAGCGGCAGGCGTCTTTTTTACCAAAAATGCATCTAAGCTACAATGTGATGCAACTAGGATGCACCAGGTGACTGTGCTGATTAATTTAATATGTAACTGTGTGCAACTGAGTCTCTAAACACAACTTGGTGTGCAAAAACTGCAGCTGCTGCATAATTGCATTTTGTGTGCTGATTCAGAGACTCAGTCACACACAGATATAGTAGAAAAATATGCAAAAAAGAAGCTGAGCATTAGCAAGTAAGGATACACCTGTATGAGTCTTCTCCACACAGAATCATTACAATGTTAATTTCCTATGACTCATAGGATCTAGTTTTGCTAATTAACAGTCAGAGAAGATAGATACTGGAAGGCATATGTTAGCCCATGGAAGGTTGTCTTTAGCATGTTAATTCAGTTTAGGAGAGGAGATGGATGTTTGGTGCTAGGACATCCTAGCCCCAAATACAGTGTGAGGTAATCAAATCATCAGTGTATACTGTCTTTTAACTCAGGCGTGATAGAGAAAGGAAGATCAAAAACCTTCTCATATTTCATTTGTTTTATGACAGA
Organism: Taudactylus pleione; assembly: GCA_031769625.1. Lineage (NCBI taxonomy): Eukaryota > Metazoa > Chordata > Amphibia > Anura > Myobatrachidae > Taudactylus > Taudactylus pleione. The sequence continues at coordinate 4,093,803 of JAUIMM010000126.1, read as the reverse complement.
AATTAATATTTCTATGATTTCTGAGATCTTGCAAAATCCCATAAAAAACAGCTGAAGTCAATGCACAGGTGTGGTGCGATTTGGAAATCACTCAGAAGTATAGTTTCTAAGATATAAGGAAAATACAGTAACCTCTCAAACATCACAAATGCATCATATTTACATTTATATTGCAGCTAAAATAACAGAGATTAATGGGAGTATACCATATTTTCCATAAATATAACACCAGAAAAGTTATGCTAAATTATTTGGATTTACATTAAAAGTGAATTGGATGGTTCTGGGGGGACCCCAGATTTAATTAGCTGGTCAGCCATTTAGTAGAAACTTAGTTATGATACCCCAAGTGTGGGGGTACAGGGATAAAAGATATTGGAGGGTTTTTTTGTGTTCAGACTGGGAAATCAATGTCTGCATTACAGTTTGTAACCTGCATTTCCTGCATTTTCCTTCTATTCTTCCCTGATAGATTAGGGATGTGTTAAATCTATAAGTTTATTTTTCTTTTATTGAAATTGCAATACATGTACGTAATTTTGTAACCATTTTCTTTGTAACATTTTTATAACTAAGCATTGTATGCCTTTTGTAAATAAAGTATTCTTTATTAGTCTACTGTAATTCATATTTGCTCCATAAACTAGTCTTTGATGAGACTATTAGACCATTAGAGTTATGCTATAAATTGTTTTTAATTGCTAGATGAAGGGGTCAGAGAGTCACCAAGCCTGCACAATTCTGTTATAGATTTAGGGAAATTGTGACTCCTTTAATTACCACAGGTGGTGGCAGTAAAAGGTAGAGTGGTACCGTCTAGGTATACAAATTACAGCACTCTGATGAATTACAGTGCAACTTGTCAGGGATACTTGCTGAGGTCCCTGATATATACCCACCCCAATTTTTGAGAAAGTCACATGAGCATGACAAAATGCGTTAAGGGCTCCACACTTTTCACATTAGATGCCGGAGAGCCAGACGGACTAAAGTCCAGGACATTTACAGACTTTGCAGTGGGACATCCGCCCAGTGTAATATCCGAGGTTGCTTGGCGGAAAGACCAATCTGTCACAGTGCCCTCTCTATGGGTATACAGTTAGTGTTCGGCTACTTGCCGCAATAAGATTATTTTGTGACTGTGACTTTATAAGAACTATTATGTGTCTCTGGCCACCCGCTGACTGCTATCTACTGCAACAAGACCACACTAAGTTTGTGACTATATAGGAATCATTGTGAGCTTCTGATCGCTTGCTGGAACATATCACCAACAGGACTTTGAATTTTTTTTCCAGTGGTGCTCACTTTAACATACAGTATCATCAAACAGGGCTTTGAATAATTTTCCCCACAGCCATACAGTGTGATTAACACCATTATAAGATTTTGGCTGAGGTGTTTTTTTACAGGTTCAAGGGATATCCCTGTTTTAGCAATATTTGCACATTCAATGAAACATTGTTTTGAATTTTTTATTTGAAACCACTACTATAAAGACTCTTCCTGGATATCTACAAATGGAAATAGATGATTAGGGATGTGCTGACACAAGAGCTGCTGGTAAAGGGATAGTCACACCCTAACATACACAATGAAAAATACAAAAAAAAACAGCGCTAATAAAGATGGACGGTGATTTTAAAATTAACAAAAAACATTTATTACATAGACACATACATAAAAAAATCAATTGAATAAAAAGATGCCACACATGATTTGAGTAATCGTACCGGTGACCAGCCCTGTCAAAACATAATTGCCATATGGGATATTTCTGATGTATAGCTGATCAGATGTTCCAGCACTCTCAATTCAAAGTTTCAATAAAGAAAAAATAGCAGCAATGTCAATTATAACTCTGTTCCTGTATGTATTGCTAAACAGATAATAAAGGACCTAGGACTCTTTCCACTTAATCCAAGATGTGGAGATGTCAAGCAGCCACACACTATTCCAGTGCAATTGGTTTCAACACAGTCTCTAGCACACAGTGCAATTAGAATGAGCTGTTGTTAATCCAGGATATGGAGATACCAAGCAGTCATACACTATTCCAGTGCAATAGATTTCAACACAGTCTCTAACACACAGTGCAATTAGAATGAGCTGTAGTTAATCCACCTTATTGTGTCTTGCCGCTGCACTCAGTCAAAGGATTGTGGGGGTCCAAAGTAGGGTCCAATTTTTCACTAGGCAAGAGGCACTTAGCTTCCTCAGGAGCATGTGACTCATACTCCTGAGGAAGCTAGGTGCCTCTTGCCTAGTGAAACTCGTTGAGGTGGGTACTCTGAGAATCCTGATGACATTGGACCATACTTTGGACCCCCACAATCCTTTGACTGAGTGCAGCGCCAAGACACAATAAGGTGGATTAACAACAGCTCATTCTAATTGCACTGTGTGCTAGAGACTGTGTTGAAATCTATTGCACTGGAATAGTGTATGGCTGCTTGGTATCTCCATATCCTCGAATAACAACAGCTCATTCTAATTGCACTGTGTGTTAGAGACTGTGTTGAAACCAATTGCACTGGAATAGTGCATGGCTGCTTGACATCTCCACATCTTGGATTAAGTGGTAAGAGTCCTAGGTCCATTATTATATGTTTAACAATACATACAGGAACAGAGTTATAATTGACATTGCTGCTATTTTTTCTTTATTGAAACTTTGAATTGAGAGTGCTGGAACATCTGATCAGCTATACATCAGAAATATCCCATATGGCAATTATGTTTTGACAGGGCTGGTCACCGGTCCGATTACTCAAATCATGTGTGGCATCTTTTTATTCAATTGATTTTTTTATGAATGTGTCTATGTAATAAATGTTTATTGTTAATTTTAAAATCACTGTCCATTTTTATTAGCGCTGGGTTTTTTTGTATCTTCCTGGATATCTTTCTAGTTAATTGGAAAAGAGTGCTCTTCCTTACTAATGTGCAACAATTAAGTGGTCCTTAAACCTTAGTTAGTAACTATTCTGCTACTGTGTATATGTTTCTCTATTTTGTATCCATATTTGAGGTTTTAAGAACTTGCTATTAAATATTTCTTTGTATGTTTAACTATTAGGTTACAATCTTTCAATTGCGTGGTCCTTTTCTTTTAAGCTCCATTCTATGACTGCACCTTACATGCCCCAATATTTTATGCTCTCTCTCTCTTTCTCTCTTCGTCCACAGAATTATCTGTCATTACTTGTCCTCCTGGGAGGCGGCAAATGTGTACTCCAAAAGTCTCCAACCAGACCAGCGGTGAGATAAGTTCATGACATCCCCTATATAATACTATATATGTGCAGTATTTACAACATTGTATTGTCACATTTTGCTATAAGTGATAAAGTCTCCTTTTTCCTTAGTTCTCAGACAATGGCAGTATGTGCATCTGTCTTCATCACAACCATTTACAAGAACTGATGTAACTTTCTAAATAAAGAATAAAATTAATTATAACATGAAGGGAAACAAATACTATGACACATGATTTCTGTTATGTGTGCCAAGCAGTAGAAACCTGTCATTCAAGTTTCTTACTTGACAGACGTGTAAGCTTGAGATTCCCAAAACCTCAAATCTAGCAGATTGCCTGACAAGAAGATAGACATAGGCATATAATGTGATAGATCATGTCATGCAATGGATAAAACAGATCATCCATACTGTACCTAAGACTATTGCTCCATATGGTGCTATCATTCACTAATTACTTATTGATGCAAAACAAGAACAATAAATGAGACATATTTCCTCTAAATATGCCTCTTAGCATCAATTTAATTGCAAAATTACCTTTTCTGCATTCTCTTATAAGATTAATCATATTATTACTGTAATGTTAGTAATGTCTATTCACTTAGACACCAATGCCCTAGTAATTGTTACTAGCTTTGAAGAAAGAATGTTTTAGGCCTGATAATAATGTTAAATGTTGAGGGGCATAATGTTGTAAGCAGAAGGATAATTGTCACAGTGGAGGTTATTATCTATAAATATAATACTAGCTGAAGTACCCAACATTGTGCGGGTTTAAATCTTCAATTAATTAACTTTTATTATGTGATGTCATCCAAATCCATCCAGTGGAAGGCCCAGAACAGGCTCCCTGGGTCAAAGTTCTACGAGGCGCACTCCGCAGTGTGGTCCAACCAGGACCCCAACCACTCCATTAGGCATCCCAGACCAATTGCCAACCGCCTGTAAAGTTTTCCTCCAAATCTATCCCAGAATCGGCTCCCCAGGTCAAAGTTATGCCCAGTATCCCCGGGTTAAAGTTATGCCCAGCATACACCAACGGGAGGTCCGACCAGGACTTCAACCCCCTACTATGTCTTCTGGGATCCAATGTTACCACTCTGTGAAGTTTTTGTCCAAATCTATCCAGTGGAAGGCTAAGAACAGACTCCCTGGGTCAAAATTCTGCCCTGTGTACACCAACGGGAGGTCCAGATGGGACCTTAACCCCCTAAAACCTAGTCAGGATCCAACTGGACCACCTCACGTTGGTTTCATGCCAATCAGTGCAGGGGTGTCTGAATGCATAACTGGACAGTCAAACCAACAAACAAACTAATAGACCAATTAATTTTATATATGATATTCTTTATGTGCAGTACCAATATACATCACAGTATTGTATAATGTTGAGTTACAGTACTGTGCAAAAGTTTTAGGCAGGTGTGGAAAAAATGCTGCAAAGTTAGAATGCTTTCAAAACTAGAAGTGTTAAAAATTTATTTTTAACAAATTAACAAAATGCTAAGTGAACAAACAGAAAATAAATCAAAATCAAAGCAATATTTGGTGTGACTACCATTTGCCTTCAAAGCAGCATACATTTTTCTAGGTACACTTGCACACAGTTTTTGAAGGAATTTGTAAGAGAGGTTCCAAACAACTTGGAGAACTAACCACAAATCCTCTATGGATGTAGGCTTGCACAAATCCTTTTGTCTCTTCATGTACTGTAATCCCAAAATCCCCAACTCCATTTGCTGAAATGCAGCGCCAAACTTGCAAGGAACCTCCACCATGCTTAACTGTAGCCTGCAGACACTCATTATTGTACTGCTCTCCAGCCCTTCGGTGAGCAGACAAATATTTAAAATTTGACTCATCTGCTGCCATTTTTCTGCACTCCAGTTCCTATGATTTTGTGTATAGTCGAGTCGCTTGGCCATGTTTCCACATCGAAGGTATAGCTTTTTGGCCGCAATTCTTCAATGAAGACCGCTTCTGGACAGACTTCTCTGAACAGTAGATGGGTGTACCTGGGACCCACTGGTTTCTGTCAGTTCTGAGCTGTTGGAACTGCTGGACCTCTTCCAATATCAAAGGGAAGTAAGCATGATGTGTCTTTCATATGATGCACTAAGTTTCCTTGGCTGACCACTTTGTTTACGGTCCTCAATGTTGCCCGTTTCTTTGTGCTTCTTCATAAGAGCATGAACAGCACATCTTTAAACCCTAGTCTTCTTTGAAATATTTGCATAGGAGAGACATTGCTGATGCAGTATAACTACCTTGTGTCTTGTTGCTGTGCTCAGTCTTGCCATGGTGTATGACCTGTGACATGAAACTATCTTCTGCAACCTCAACTTTGTAGCAGAGTTTGGCTGTTCCTCACTCATTTTTAAGCCTCCTACACAGCTGTTTCTGTTTCAGTTAATGACTTTGTTTCAATCTACATATGAAAATGATGATCATTATCGCCTGTTTGGTATGATTGGTTAATCATACACTTGACTATAATCCTACAAAATCCCTGACTTTGTTCAAGTGTACCTGGAAGAATTGATGCTTTTTTGAAGGCAAATGGTGGTCACACCAAATATTGATTTGATTTAGATTTCTCTTCTGTTAATTAATTTAGCATTTTGTTAAATGATAATAATAAACTATTAACACTTCTATTTTTGAAAATATTCTTACTTTGCAGTGTTTTTTCTACAAGACTTCTGCCTTGTGCTTATTAGTTCTCAGACAATAAATGTATGTATATCTTGCCTCACCAAATACATTAGCAAGACATGATGTAACTTTATACTTCAGGATACAAAATAATTATTTATCTAGAAATAAACTTTAGTAATTTTAATATGTAGTAAGACAAATGCTTTGCCACTGATTCCATGTCTGTCTGTTGTGTATTGGGACAAGGTACGTATGAGGACTTCCTATCCTTTCTTCTGTATGTCTGTATGTGTATAAGGTACACTATGGAACTACTGCACTCAGAAACACCAAGGGACAAAATGTAATAACCAATGATTAAGAGGAGTTGGCGTAATTGTGGCTGGATAGTCATTAGGTTTAAAGTGCCAATTAGTTTAAAGGCAAAACCAAATTGGATGTGCCTTTAAATTAATTGGCACTTTAAATCTAATGACTATCTTGCCAGAATCACGTTAACTCCCACAAATCATGGGTTATTACATTTAGCCATAAGTATGTGCTGCCTGCTTACTGCTGTGATATGTGTGGCTGTGAAGAAGATTTTTGCCTAAAGGAGGAAGTTTACAAATTTACCATTAACTATTAAAATTATCACACAGCTAGATTAAGGAATTTTGAATGGTATTATAAAAATATTCAATAAGAGCCATGAAATTATACCCAAATTACCTATCCAATAAGACTGTCTCCAGAAATGACCATGATACCATATAAACTGCTTATTTACCATCTAGGCTTAAAATCTCATTATTTGTAGAATTGAGATTTGCAAAGAGAAGGCCATGGCAATGTACAAAGCACAACAGATGATTTTACTAAAAGCTTTGGAATGATGGATTGAAATCTGTTGCCCATAAATTAAGATAGGATTTCTACACACGTAATAGAGTAATTGGTGATAGAAACATTTCAAATGGAGTTCTTTGTCCGGTTCATGTAATCAGATTCTGGTCCTGATTCAGAAGTGGACGCAGTTGTAGCCACAATTGCGTCTTTTTCCACAGCTGCTCCTGTGTCTTTATGCCACAGCCGATGGTCTTCTTATTAAGCCCCCTCCAGCAGCATTGCTAATGTGTCACTGTGCCTCTTAAGATTGGTCGCACCATCTCAGATTTCCCCAGCCCTATCGAGGTGCATAATCTCCATCGCTGGTGTCAGTGCAACTGCATCTTTAGGTGTTCAAATTGCTTCTGCGGCTTAGAGCGGAGACCATTGGGACGCATGTGCAGTGTGACTCAGACATATGGCAGACTGAAACATTGGCCGCTTGCATGCGGCATCAACACTACGTGCACTCAGGCCCTGTATGAGCTTAATTAAAAGTTCAGTAACGGGGTTGTTGTCTAGGAATCATGCAACATGGCAATTTGGAGCCTCTTGTACATACTAGCTTTGATTTACTTAAGCTGCCCACCCTCCAGTGTGTACTCGGAAGAGTGACTAGCACAGCCTGGAACTTTGTGAGCAATCGGTGTAGGGGACCACTTCCTCAATATGTAGAAAAACTGATGTTTATTAAAATGAACTACAACTACTATGAGGAAGAACTTTGCTGCCATTTACAACAAAGTTTAACAACAACAATAACATGTTGAGAAATGGTGCAGTTCAAACACTTTGGTTTCTATACAGTTTGATACGTAAAGTTTTATAATTTAAGTATTTGAACATGTAAGGAAGGAATACATTATTTCAGACCTTACAATTAAAAACCAGTGATGTGCTGATTTTGCAGAATGTTTTCCTTGCACTGATGATTATGCATTAATTATCACAGCTGCCTTCTCTTTACAGCACTGATATCTCTACTTTCCTGACACACAATACTAGGCTGTGCAATTTAGTATTTCATCTGCTGATCATATCTTGAAAATAAGCCACAGCATAACTATGTGATGGAACAATGCAGTAAGGTATACAGATGTGGTATCCAGGGTGAAATAACTGGGTCCAAATGACACATGAACCAATTTACATTTTACAGGAAGCTCAGTGCATTTGTATCCAAAATTGCTAAGATAAACCAAATGACTTGACATATAAGAAATCTGCTAAAGTGCCACCAAGATCAGGTATGAACTTTCAGAAACTTCTGATTCATTCTTTGGAAGTTTCACAGTGGTAATACAGATGTGTCCTGCTACATCTTTGCTGTATATGCAGCAAATCGCGCCACACATGGCGCAACACTAATAACATAAAAAATGTATCAATCAATCGTACCACTATTTACATGTACTGTATGTCTCTTGATGCAAATGTTCTTAAGCTGCCAAACATAACTTCTTATCTATTTGACTTTCTCAGGGTTGTAATAAACAATGTCTTAACTGTTCATGTGAAAACAGAGAAGACAGTCTTTCTTACTTATGTAATAAGTATGTATGCATGCAGAGCTTAGGTGTGGCAAGGGTGCATGGCTGTGACCTGTCTGGTGGTGTTTCCATAAGCTGTGCTCCATCACTGGGTTATGGTGTATGACGAGTTGAGCATTTCCACACCATCTTATGGGTGTGGTTATGCATCCCTGACATTATAAACTGTATAGAATTCTCTACATTCATTACATACATTACATTAACAGAATTACAGTACAGTTGCTATGGGGTCACGCAGCAATACCTTGGCTCTCAAAATAACTCTTCTGAGCAGGTAAGTGTGTAGTCGGAGCATTTGCCAGATTGCTCATAAGAGACCCCACTCTGCTCGTATGCAATAGGGCTAAGCGAGGTACTGTTTTGCCCCTTAATTTATATTCTGATGAGGTTATGTATGCAATTTGTTGACTGTTACCAATGAAAATCCTTGAAAATATATTTTTAGTGAGGGATATTTAATGGAATAGTCTGAATATACTAATTAATTGGAACAGAAATTCACCAGGAAGTACTGTATACACTGAGGCTATAGTAATGCAAACTCTTCATTGCAAGCACAGGATTAAAGGATTACCTGCACTGTGATTTGTATGCATTTATGCAACTGCAGTGGCTTATCCGAGGAGGGGGCGATCAGGGTGATTGCATACATGGCCAAGCTCTCATCTAGCTCCACCTTCACACTCACTGAGTAACTGAGCAGCTAAGTGAGGAGGCAGGGCTGGCTGAGAGCTCAGCCAGGGGTGGTGGGAGAGGAAGATCGTGCTTGCCCAAAGTGTCCATGGAGATGGTGTGTTAGTTATTTTGGGGGGGCAATCTCTCTGGTCACCCACCCCCTGCACCTGACACTGTGCAACTGCACCAACCCTATCCATGTGCCTGGTTTCATCATTTTCACTGCCCCCTTGCACATGCTTTACCATGGCTGCTAGTGCAAAAACAGATGGATCTCTGTGTACACCCAACTAAGATCTCTGCATAAAAAACTCACAACTGTGCACATGTTCTCAATGTGCCCTCAGTAAACTTACTCCCCTTCATCTGCAAGTGGAGATGCAACTGAGTTGTTTGTGACTCCCATGTGGATTACCCACAAAGATCCAGCCACAAAACAGATTTAATTGCAACTCTGCATGTGATCCACTGTGCAAACATAATGTCCAAATGTTTTACTGTGCTCAAATTATTTGTTGAACTTTGCATGTACTGTATTATATATACTGTATATTAAATAAGTTGACACTTATCTGCATGTAAATGAGTAAAGACCAATTTGGAAAATAAATTACATTTCCTTCCTTCTTCCTAGTTCATCTTTTAATAGCTATTCAAATACAATTAAAGATGTTTCCTATCAACTGATACACCTCTGGAAAATAGGCTTTTCAGGGTTCAGCTGTCTGCTTATAATAAATCATAAATAAATCATCTACGAAGATCACAAAAAGTTGTTAGATATTTATTCTAAAGATAAGAACAGAAATGATGACAATAAATACTGTTGAACAATATTTAATTACTTGTCTTTTGAAGAGATTTACAATAATTTTTATTTTATTAATTTAGAGAGTAATATTAACTTGTCTTACATGAATGATTAAGTGCTCTCTTTAATAATTTATATAATATTGTGGCACTCTATAAAGTAAAAGGAGAAGGAGAAAGAGAAGGTTAAGTTGTTGTTTCAAGTACCTCCAGATTTCAGTCATTTTTCACAAATCTTCTACCAGTTAACATTTTATGGATAATAGCTAACATTCTGTGTAAAATCATATAACCTTTTATTTGCTTATTGTTACTCTAAGTAACTAAGAAAATGGGCTAGAGTAATACAATGGTATGCTCTCATTGAGTAGATTATGATTATTCAAGACAATGACTACAATCTGAAGTTGTGTGAGGTAATGACTCGATAGTACTGTTTTTGAAACATGTGATGCAATTGTTTAGCCTGATTGCTTATTTCTGAAAATTGGCCTTCAAAGTGTCTTCAAATAAAATTGTATATTTGATGTATCTGTTATTGAACTATTGCTTCACATTGAGTTTTACATTTTAAAACAATGCAACAAGCTGTTTTGTTTCCTTTTGCTGCATGCAAGAGCATGGGAAACAGTGCAAGCATCATTATTAAGGTTTTGAGTTTTCTTTTTTTTTCTTCAATTGTGTTTATAGTACCAATCGTGTTTAATTGAATGAAACCCCAATTTATGCATTTCAAAAGTTCTTTGAAAAAAAGACAATTTTGACTGTAGAGATCTCTTAGATGAGAAATTGCTCCAATGCTAAGACTAAGATATAATAATAAATAAAGTTTCAGGAAACAAGTGTTGTTATACATTTTCCATATACTGTCTAATACTCATGAATAATAGTTATGAGACTTTTTGTTACTATTACTTGCTTTAAGAGGGATTAAAGTCATTTAAAACACATGGGTAGGAATTTACCAGTCATATAAGTCCTTAATATAAAAAAGGTGATAGTTACTATAGTTGTTTTTTTATATATAGCAATATTTTGTAGTGACTGTCTACCCATCATGTTTTGGGCTACTGCAAGCTGTTTTGCCTTATTACTGTGGGATGTTTTGTTTAGGCAAAGCTTCTGCCACGTTCTGTGGTGTTACTTTGACATCTGTATATCAGGACACTTGTAGGAAAATAACCTGGTTATATTTTTATGACCTCTAATTAGGTCTATATTTAGAGTATATGGTTCACTAGACGTCACTGGATGAAAGGGCCACCAATGTAATTTGGGACCATAAATACCACACTGCCCACTCCACCTTCTTATTGTACTAGGTGGATGAACAGATTATCCTGCATTCACATTATGGAAATGCAACTGATAAAAGCACAAATATTAAAAAACAACTAAGGGTCCTGTTTAGTAAACACAGAAATCATATTTCTCTAGCATATTAGCTGGAGAAAGCAAAATTTAAGCTATCTCTTTTTTTAATTGATTTTTATTGAGAAAGATTTAGATCAATATCTCTTACATTAACATATTTTTTTCTTTTTCCTTTTTGTTTTTTGAAAGGTACAGAAAGAAAACAGAAAACATGAATTGATATCTACACACATAGATACAAATTTTTTAATATTTTAAATTTCAACATAACTCCTCAGATGGTATCTCTTGTTTGATCCACATGTAGCTGCCATCGGAATACATACGATTTACCATCAGTCGGGATGCTAGCGGTCATAAGACCGACAGCGACATCCTGATATTCAGAATTCTGACAGGGGTCAGTAAGTAGCCTAAGCCTCCCCTTGTCCAACCCTAACTGTCCCCCGGTGGTGACTAACTCTAACCTCCCTCCCGGTGGTGCCTAACCCTAACATCACCCGGGTAGTGCCTAACCCTAACCCTCCCTACCCGCAGTCTAACTTTAACCCTCCCAGGTTGGAGCCTAACCCAAACCCCCAGGGAGGTCTGTAAACCTAACCACCTATCCCTGCCTAACCCTAACTCTAACCCGCATACTTACCATAGGGATGCTGGCAGTTGGGATGCAGACATTGGTATCTGGATGTCTTTGGGATGGCGGCGGCATTCGGATGGGCGTCGGGATTCTGGCATCGGTATATTGACATCCGGCATCCCGTCTGCCGGCATCCTAACTGCATCCCCTTCCATCTATGCCACTTCCTTTTCAAAGCATTCGAGGTCTTATAATTATCCATTGTTTCCATCAAATATCTAAAATTTATCTTATTTACTATAAATGAAATTGAGGGAGGATTTTCTTGCTTCCAATGTTGAGTGATTGCTGCTTTAGTGGCAATAAAGATGTGGCTAAGAATATATCTAAAATATACATGAATATCTGAAGAATATATATGTAAAAGAGCCATTTGAGGAGTTATATTTATACTTAATTCCAAAACTTGATTTATTAACCTCTCTACTTATAATCATAAAGGATGGATTTTAACACAATTCCAACAGATATGCAGTATATCACAAATTTCTATTGAACATCATCAGCAGGTATTAATCTGAGATGGCCAGATCTTATGTATCCTATCTGGGGTCAAATAGATATGATAGAACAGTTTTATTTATTTCTGTATATGTGAGATACATCTTGACATTTTATGTATTGATCTTAACAGTTGGAAACATTCCATCTTATCTATTGACATTTTTAGATCTCTTTCCCATTTAATTTAGGCCATCATCTTATCGGCCAATTTGGTTTTTAATAAGATCAAATATCAAAATGAAATTCCCTCTCTACGAGTAGGAGAAGAAATTCTAGTTGTCATATAGTCAGGGAAATATCTCTACATTCCTGTAAAGGAAGGAAAGGAAAACAATCAGTGCCTAATCTGAATGTATTTATAAACTTCAGCTGTGGGTATTGCAAACTTTGTTTGTATCTGGGTGAAAGACATCAATGTATTATTTAAATATAGGTCTTACATTGTGTGTATTCCTTTAGAGATAAATAGATCCAAGTTCAGTTTCGGGATAAAGTGTGTCAATGCCTGGATCGATAGATAAACTAAGGGTACTAAAATCTGGTCTTGATAACTCATTAATTTATCCCATGATTTAAAAGCTATCTTTGTCACTTTTGCTGTATATCTTGACAATATTCTGTTTTTTGGTAGCATCCATATTAAGTCTTATGTTGGAAATCTACCTATTATTCCATCTTCTAATTCTGCCCAAGGTTTAGTAATATCGCTTATAAACCAATCACTTATCTGCTAGAGGTTTGATATAATTCTAAATTAGGGCGTTCCAGTCCTCCATGTGATCTAGGTAACATTAGATACTTTTTAGTGAGTCTAGGGGGTAAATTTACTAAGAGTCGAGTTTGGGTGAGTTTGTGTGAGTTTGCAAACTCACGTAAGTTTAGGCATGTTTTTCATCTCGCAAATTTATTAAAGACAAACTCGATTGAGTTTGGAAGTGACTTCTCTCTTTTCAGTTAAAACTCATGTGAGATTGCAAACTCTAAAAAACTCACGATCGGCCAAATTAGGAAGTACTTTGCATGAAAAAGATGCAACTCGCAAATTTACTAAGAATCGAGTTTCCAATCTCATGTGAAATTGTAGCAAACTCACTGCGAAATAGAAGTTTTAAACACTCACCTCCTGAGCTGCGAGTTTGGCAGACACATACCACAGATCAGTGTGATTTGTGTATGTTTCTGCCTGTATACCAAATATGAAGTGTTTTTATTAAATAAACATGACATAGGGCCCCCCCCAAAAGCTTAATCAGCCCCGGACTTGCCAGCCTGTCCTGGTACCTAAAATTACGGGGAACAAAATGAGTAGGGTTCCACCATAAATTAGGTGCCAGCACCAGGCTGCAGGGCCAGTCCTGGTTTTAATTAAAGGGGGAAAAATTGTGTAGGGTTACCCCTATAATTAAAACCAGCACCGGACCCTTTCTAGTGGGGGGCTGATGCTGCAGCCAGAGGAGCCCATTCACCGGGCTCCCCAGCCACAGCAACAGTCCTGTCCGCTAGTCAGCCCAGGCCAGGGATCCCTGGGGAGTTGGAGCCCCCCCAATAAAAAGGTCCCCCTCTCCAGGGCACCCCTGGCTTAGTCTGATAGCCCGGGGCTATCCCCGCCACCCCTGGGCAGTGGGTGGCGGGTTAAAATTGTATTGTAGTGTGTAAAAATTCAAAATAACAACATTGTCTTTACAGTGCAACTACAGGTTCCAGCAAGCCTCCTCAGCATGCTGGTACTTGGAGAACTACAAGAACCAGCATGGACATTAAGGGCCCACTGGTACGTGTAGTTCACCTGTAAAGAAATGTGTAAAAAAACACAAGACCCATACACCGTGAAAATTCCAATGAGCGGCCGCTAATGTTAAGCCCACGTGGGTCCCAGCCAATGAGTGGTCACTAATGTTAAGCTACCGCTGATTGGCTCATGGTCCAGTACTAATGACAACTCATTCTCATGAGCTGTCATTCATGTACTGTAACAACATGCTGCAGCATGTAGTTACAGTGTGTCCGTGGCCGTTATTGGAGAAAATCGTAGGACAAAAGGTGAGTATTGGATCTTGGCATGGGCTGACTAGTGGTCAGGACTGATTCTGTGGCTGGGGGGCCTGGTGAATGGGCTCCCCTGGCTGTGGCATCAGCCCCCCGCTAGAATATATATTATAGGGGTACCCCTACACAATTTTTCCCCCTATAATTAAAACCAGGACTAGCCCTGCAGCCTCGTGCTGGTACCTAAATTATGGTGGAACCCTACTTATTTTGTTCCCCGTACCAGGACAGGCTGGCAAGTCCAGGGCTGGTTAGGCTTTTTTTTATAACATTTAACCTGTTTTTTACAGTTACAAAACAAAAGCAGCTTACACATATCTCATTGATATGTGCTGGCTGCTTGTTCAGGTGAGTTTGCGAGAGAGAAAACACTGCAATCTCGGGAGAGTAATCTAATCTAAACTCGCAAATATGGGGAGAAATCTCGATCTGCTTCACCTGCGGAAAATCCACTTTCAGTTAAACTCACTTCTTAGTAAATTTGCGAGATGTTAAATGGTAAACTCTCCCGAGTTTTGGTGAAGCAAACTGACTTAAGCTGGCAGTGTCTGAACTCACTTCACAGGTGACTACTTTGAAGGGTTTCAGCATTTTGCATAACATGGAAAGTATTTTCCATAGAGCTTGAGTAAGGTACATACCTCCTCCTCTTCCTATACTTCAGGCTGTATTAAATTACTTTTGCACCCGCGATACTTTTTCTCATGCCAGACTTTTCACCTACATCACGTATTTTAGCTGCGGAAACTTATCACGCACGTCCCCATGATTCGCCGTATTCAATGCCAAAAGACGCAAAAACGCAACCCGGCGAATGCAAAAAAGGGCAAAAAGTGCTGTTAGAATTGGGGGAATCAGCCTGACACCCTCTAAAAGATGCACTAATATTGGGGATCAATGTACATGCCCCCGATCAGCCCTAATAAAGCTATTTGGAGTACTTAAGGTGTGTCAATATCTTCTAATTAGCATCTTTGCACAAGTGGTGAAGAATAGCATTAAGCACTTTTTTGGTGAAAATAAGTAGTCCTGTCAAATTTGGGGTACTAGAAAATGGGTGCAAGCATGGTTTAAATAAATTAGAGATGTGCGCCGACCCCCGTAATTTGGTGTTGGTTTTGGATCTGTATTTCCCCTGGTTTTGGATCTGGATTGGTTTTGTCAAAACCTCCCTTCCATGTAATTTATGCAATACAAAACCCAAAATTTGGATTTAAAATTCGAATTCTGAACCGCAAAAAGATCAGAACTGCGACACGGATTTCCCTGGATCTCCTCAGGAGATTAGAACTAGAGATGTGCACCGACCCCCGTGTTTTGGTTTTTATTTGGGATCTGTATCTCTTCTGGTTTTGGATCTGGAGTGGTTTTGCCATAACCGCCCTTGCATGTTTTGTTTTTTTTTGTGTTTGGCTTTGGATCTGTATTTTTTTTTAAAAAAAAGATAAAAACAGCTAAACTCATATAATTTGGGCCTGTTTTAGTTCCTATAGTATTATTAACCTCAATAACATTTTTCTCCAGTCATTTCCAATCAATTTTGAACCACCTCACAATATTGATATCTTCATCTAGTTTAGGTCCAAAAGGTTGCATCCAGCTAGCTGGCTGACTAAGCTAAGCAAAAGCAGTGGGCGGCACTAACATGTGGCAGTTCAGCTTCCAAGTTCCAACATGGATACAGAGTGGGCTGGATACACCAATAGTGCACTTTCTGTAACAGCAGTGTCGGAAGTGCAGGGTGCTGGCAGTGTCCTCAATGCGAGAGTGCCAGTGGGGTTCTCAATGCGGAAGTGCCATCGGTGTTGGCAGTGTGGCGGTGTTGGCAGAGTGGGGGTCCTGGCAGTGTCCCGAGTGCATAGTGCTGGCAGTGTCAGCAGAGCAGGGGTGCCAGTGGTGTCCTCAGTGCAGGAGTGCTGACAGTGTTGGCTGTGCAGGGATGCCCTCGGTGTGGGAGTAGTGGCAGTGCGGGGTTGCTGACGGCATCCTCAATACAGTAGTGCAGAGGTGCTGGCAGTGTCCTTAGTGCAGGGTGTCAGCAGTGTCGGCAGAGCTGGGGTGCCAGTGGTATCCTAAGTGCAAGAGTGCTGACAGTGACAGCTGTGTGGGGATACCCTCGGTTTGGGAGTAGCGGCAGTGCAGGGTCACTGACGGCATCCTCAATACTTTGGGCAGTAGTGTGGGGTTGCTGGCAGTGTCCTTAGTGTAGGGTGCCAGTGGTGTTGGCAAAGCAGGGGTGCCAGTGGTTTCCTCAGTGCATGTGTGCTGACAATGTCGGCAGTGCAGGGGTGCCGGTGGTGTCCTCAGTGCGGGAGGGCTGGCAGTGTTGGCAGTGTGGAGTCACTGATGGTGTCCTCGGATGTGGGGCAGCAGTGCTGGCCGTGTCCTCAGTGCAGGGTGCCGGCAGTGTTGGCAGAGTGGGGGTGCCAGTGGTGTGTTCTCAGTGTGGGGGTCCTGATGGTGTTGGCAGTGCATGGGTGATGGTGGTGTCCTCAATTCAGGGTGCCAGCAGTGTTGGCAGTGGGAGGTGTTGGCAGCGGGGTATGCTGCCAGTGAGGGTTGGCAGCAGGGGGTTCCAGCGGAGTCAGCAGCGGGGGGTGCCGGCGGCACCTTCCTTACTTCCTCCTGTGCCCATATTCAATGAGCTTAATGCTGATTGGCTGAGAGCCGTAACAGATGGCTCTCTCAGCCAATATGTGTTAAGCCCGCTCAATGGAAAACCTCGTGATCCGACATCGGGATCGCAAGGTTTTGCTTCCGAGAGGGATCCGGGACAGGCAGGGTTATCTGAGCTGTGGCTCGGATCGCCCTGGATCCCGTAATTCAGGTGGGTCTGGTTCTCTGAGAACCGGACCCGCTCATCTCTAATTAGAACTGCAACTTGAATTTACCAAGAAATTCGGGTGGATTCGGATTTTTGGAGAACCGAACCACACATCTCTACTTTATAGTATCCAAAACCCGTGAGAATCCATTAGCGGTATAATTACATTTTTGGAATCGAAGTCAGTCGGGAAAACCCGAGCTGGACTCAGATCCCGGCCAGGATGGCGAAGTTCGGGTGGATCCGGTTCTCAGGGAACCGGACCAACTCATCTCTAACATATATCAGTGCAAAATGTGGCCAGTACTGTCCATACCATCATCATAAAGATTATAACTAGATTAGAATTAAATACTTGCTTATTCATTATGTGATAGTTGACACTCATACTTGCACTAGAGCATCACATCTTAAAAAAACATATATCTTAATCCTACATAAGTACTTACTCAATTGTGATGTGCAGTTTTTACATTTCTGATTACAAAAACAGATGTGCCCAGTTACTGTATGTTGTTGCCGCAAGCGGATATGCGCACTGCATATGTGGACTAGCCTCCATAGGTATACATGGTGCAATCGCAGGGCGTGCCATAGCGTAACATATGCAGGCACAGGGAATCGCATGGCGCGATGAATGCGCACATTTGTGGCGTGATCAGTCACAATGTAGTTGGGCACATTTGTAGTGGTAACAGATAAACCCTTCTATTAAAGCTATCTCTTTAACCTTAGGGGTAGATGTACTTAGCTTTGGAGAGTGATAAGGCGGAGAGAGTTAAAATACCAGCCAATAAGCTCATAACTGTCATTTTTCAAATACAGCCTGTAAGATGGCAGTTAGGAGCTAATTGGATTGGTTGTATCTCTCTCTACTTTATCCTTTTCCAGGCTTAGTA
This sequence comes from Taudactylus pleione, assembly GCA_031769625.1. Classification (NCBI taxonomy): domain Eukaryota; kingdom Metazoa; phylum Chordata; class Amphibia; order Anura; family Myobatrachidae; genus Taudactylus; species Taudactylus pleione. Next base: position 4,075,695 of record JAUIMM010000126.1, on the reverse strand, counting down.
CATCTCCCCCAGAGTGAAAAGTCCAGAGAAATGACTAATTTCTCTGTCTTTTCAACTGTCACTGTAGATCGTGCAGCCCCCATGGGATGTAATGGGGCCTACCGCCATATGATATTTATATGAAGAAGAGAAGTAAAGCTTCTCTCCTTTTTTTTAAAAAAAACAATGCCATTTCTTGATAGTATTATGTATACTGTCCATACCATCATGCAGTCGGCTGGCACTCTTCCTCCTTTTGGGTTCCATGATGCTCTGCATTCTAGACAAGGAAGAGGTGCATGCGCCCTCAATAACATTAGTTTTTCGCATCCACTAGTAAGTGCTCACCATAATGAAAACCCAATCACCACCATAACAGCCCTTTTTGCATTTGCTGCCCCTACAACTAATTTCATATAAAAATGGAGAAATTAAATTTGCAACGAGTGGCATTTTTTCTTTACATGGAAGAGTAGGTTTTATTACATAAACCCCTAAATCTGAAAACACACTGAAATTGTGTAAATGAGAAATAATGACATTCACAGAAATCTCCTGTAGAAGGATAATTAGTGCTGCAGATCGCAGTCCCTATTATTCATAATGGGGACTACGATCTGACCTCTATGTTCCAAACTCTGAAAAGCTAAACTAAGTTCAAATATTTTAGACCACTTTAAGCATGTAGAGGCTTTCCTAGCAGGTGAGAGATCTTCTGATCCTTCTCCTGCAGCAGGAACAAACACTCCACAAGAGGAGTCTTTCACAAATATGAAAGACTCCTCCAAAATGCAGGTGAAGTTGCCCGCAGGATCCTCAGTTGTCACCGCTGTCCTTGCAGGTTCAGTTTAGTACATAGCAGGGATATTTTCAGATAAAATGAAAATGTCCTCCACAATACAGATTAGAGATGTGCGGGCTCGGTTTTCTTAAAACCGAGGCCACCCGAACTTCCTCGATCTGAGTGAATCCTGCGGTGATTCGGGCACCATTTCACACTGACTCCAGTCTATGCTAACGTGTCCAGTGGCTGCTGCTGTGCTGTATCCACTCAAGTCCCTGTGTCCTGTGGCTGCTGCTGTGTCCTTCCAGTCCCTTTGTCCTGTTTCTTCTGCTGTGTCCATCCACTTAGGTTGACCCTATGACTCATCTGCTGAGCGAAAAGTGCGTCAGCAAGACATGTGGCACACGCTGTTAGCGTGTCCTTGTTTGTTTTAATGTTATGTTGTGATTGAGGATTACTATACCTTACAGATAGATGCAATGTGAAACAGTCAAAGCAGCAATACATACAGTAGGATGACATGAATCATCCAACCATGTTATGAGACTGTATGAATACTATAATGAGTCCAGAGTCACATGACACTTTTGGAGCCCAATAAGTGATACTGTATACGATACATCGTGGCAACAGACTAGATGTATACTAGGATTGAGTTGCAAGCTGGTAATCCATGCGGCTGTTAAATTAAACTGAAAGTGTTAAACTGTATGTTAATAATAATTTAATGAAATACAGTAGCAACCATGGGGTGTCAATCATCATTTAAATAAAACAATTCTGTAACCACGAGATAAGTTGAATTGTTGGAAGAAGCTAATACGTGTGATAAACTGTATCTTGCACATAGTATTGTGGTGTAACACATACCAAAGTGTGCAACTGTCAAATAAAATTAAGTGTAGCGCAACCATTATGGTAAATTGATATATCTGTAGTCACGGGAATAGTAATACAAACAGCCATACCTTATAACAACACATATCGCTTACATTTAGAAGTCTTTTGAATACTAAGGAATATTGGTGTGAAGAATCACTGGGGAAGAACAACTAGTCCCAGTAGACTATATGCCGTATGTTAACCTTACCACAAGATAATAGATCACCCATTCCGGGTTAAAGTGATTAACATAAGAATATGTGACTTTAAGACTCTAACTACATCTCCGAATGAGTGCAACTAAAAGACATACTCATCTCATTTCATAAGGAGTATTATTAGGAATGCATCTGTTGATATAGTGATACTCACCAATACCGTGATTTAAGAAATTTAGGAGGAAAACCTATTTTTCCCAGGAGTCAATAAATAAGATACAATGGGGTCAATTCAATTGACCGCGATGTAAATAGCTCCGGGAGATAGTTCCCGGAGCTATTCAATCCATCGCGATGTTAGGTCGGGGGAAGGCTCGTTCTCGCGCCTTAACCAGGGTGTTTAGGCGCGAGAACAGGCATTCCCCGACCTAACCTCCTGGTGCGATGCTGTTTTCCCGGCGCTAAGGGCAGAAAACAGCCTCGCACCAGGACTTTTGTCGGATTTCTGCTCGCATCCCCGGAGGGGTGCGAGAAGAAATCCTTAGTCGGGCTTAGCTGCGCGGTATATTGAATAGCTTCGGGAGCTGATTCCGGGGCTATTCACTTCGCGCAGAATATAATCGAGCCCAATGATTTTGAGATGTCATCACAACAATTTTATTTTTCACTCTCACCTTTGTGCACATTCATATATTGTAATATTTTGCTGCCATATATTTTAGGTAAACACAATAAAAGTTATGTTTTATATTTTTTTTTATAGGTATTACCCTCTACTGTTTGACAGTTTATTGTCCAATATGAATATGAAATAATTCTGTGAGTGCCCTACATAGGAATATATTTTTTCTGGTTTGTGTATCCATCTACTCCCTCTGTCCAGTGGTTGCTGTACTGTGTCCATTTTCTCGACCTCCAGTGTTGCTGCTGCTGTGCTGTGTCCACCCCAGTCCCTGTGTCCAGTGGCTGCTGCTGTGTCCATCCACTCCCTGTGTCCAGTGTCTGCTGTGCTTCTTCCATCCTCACTACTTCCAGTGGCTGCTGCTGTGCTGTGTCCACTCCAGTCCCCTTAATAAGTTTAAAAAAAATTGTTTATACAACCTGTGAGTGCTGTCCCCTAGTGCATTTGTTCATCTATATCAGTGCTGTCAAACTCGGGCCCTTCAGCTTTTGTGGGACTACATATCCCAGCATGCCCTGCCACAGTTTTAACATGCCCTAATAGCAAAACTGTGGCACTGCATGCTGGGATGTGTAGTTCCACTGCAGCTGGAGGACCACAAGTCAAGAAGTTGCTGATGTAGACATGGAGGATACTACAGTCAAAGTGCAACATAATGAGGGGAATATTTGTGTAGCTGATGCAGGTGCTAATGAGGATATTGATGATGTTTCTGATGGTGAGGATGTCCTTTGTGTAAGTGAGGCACCAGTGGAAGCAGTTCATGGTCGTGATAAGAAGGAGGACTTTGTCATGCCTGAGCAAAAGAAGAAAAAATCCACCTATCATGTGTGGAATTATTTTTACCCAAATCCGGATAACGAATTGTCTGGCCAAAATGTAGCATTTGTAAAGCCAATTGTAAAGTAAGTTGAGGTAGGGACTTTACCATCTAGGAACCTCCTCCCTGTTAAATCATTTGCAGTGCATGCATGAAAAGTTTTAGTCAAAATCAGAAACTTATGCTTAAAAAGTAACAACAAGCAGTCCAGCATCAACTAGCTCCCTTCTGTCTGCTAGATCCAAGCACCTGCAATCTCCACCACCAACACTTTCATAATCAATATCATCAATCATGATCGGAAGTAGTCCTGCATCTAATTTGACTAGGCTAAGTGAGTCTTCCCTTATCCAGGATTTCTCAGAAGAATCCTTAAGCTTTAGGCCTGCTGATGCTGATGGTGGTGGATCTTCATCCCAGAAGGGGACCTACTAGTAGTAGTTTAAAAAAAATTGACTGCTAAACAATCCTTTGATAGAGGAAGCAAGTCACCCAGTTGAACAGCGGATCACTGATGCCATGATGGCTATGCTAGCATTAGATGGGAGAATAATAGAAATTGAGGATGATGAAGTGCAACAGGAGGATGGGGGTTATTTGTGTCCTATCTGGCACTAATAAGGATGTTGATGATGAGGATGTTGTTTGTGTAAATCACCCACCAGTGGCATCAGTTCTGGCTCGTGATAAATAGAAAGCCATTGTCATGCCTGGTCATAAGACCAGAAGAGCCACCCCTTTGGATGTGGAATTTATTTTAACCCAAATCCTGACAACAATTGTGAAGGCATCTGTACCATTTGTGAAGCCAAAGTTAGTAGAGGTTGGGATGTTAGCCAACTAGGCACCTCCTCCCTGTTACATCATTTGCAGTGAGTTCATGCAATTTATTTTACAAAATTATAATAATTTGTAAAATAATAACATGCAGTCCAGTATCTGGTAGCTAATTTTGGACCAGAACATACAATCTCCACTGCCGACACCTTCATCATCAACCTCCTCCTTAATGATTTGAGGTAGTCCTTCCAAAAAATTGTTTATTGGTGTGCCCAAACAAGCCGAATACTTTAGCTACAAAAGTGTTAGGCCTTGTTGCTGAAATGCTTGGTTTGTTAAACTGTGCATGTCTATTTTAATATCCAACATAAGGGTGGGTGGGAGGTCCCAAGGACAATTCCATCTTGCACTTCTTTTCTTTGCATTATGCACTGTTTGGGGCATTGCTGACTGACAGTTTTATAGTTTATTAAACCAGTCTACCACTGCTGTGTGGCAATGTTTCATAGATGTACTATATTTTTTAAACTGCTGTGCGTTTGTGCCGCTGCTCTGTTGCTTAGTTTAGCAAGTCAGCTCACCTATGTTGGTAAAAAGTAGTGAAAACAATAATGTGAGCTGTGAGGTGGTCAAAATTAACTTGAAATGACTGGAAATTAATGTTATTAAGGTTAAGGCTGTTTTTTATAATTTAAAAAATATAATGCAGATCCAAAACAAAAACACATGAGGGTGGTTTTGCTAAACCAGAACCAAAACCAAAACTTGAACGTTAATCCAGATCCAAAACCAAAACACAGGGGTCGGCGTACATCTCTAATACAGATTAATAATAATTGTGACACAGCTGCGATTATTAATAAATAGACCCCAGAAAAATATATAAACAACCACACTCACACACATTGAAGTGCCAGCAACTCTAGTACGCCAGTGTGAAATTGCTTATTTTGGAATCTTTTCTGATTCTTTAGTGCTGATTGACTTTGTACAGCATTCTGTAAAAACAGCTTGTTGAGATGTCCCATTTTTTCAAGAACAAGCTTAGGAATTTATGGGATAGTCTATTTTGGCTTAAGGCAGTCAATGTTTATAGTTCTGAGTCACATCTCAATATACATTTGTTTCCTATGAAAAAAATAGAAAGAGTACAGGTAGTTCCAGGACTGCCATTAATCTGTGAGCAGAGCAGGCAACTGGCTGTGTCTGTGGGAGGGTGGACTGGTGCTCTAAAGGTCTCTGCCAACTGTCCTTTACTCTGCTGTATGCTTGTTGCTATGGAAGATAGCTAGTCAGTACCTATGTGCTATAGCATACTGACTGCTTCGGGCATGCTATTCAGTTTCCTTTTCAAACCTATAAACAAATTGGTATGGAGTTATCGGTTGGTCAGCTATACACAAACCACCAGAAAGGATTACAGCTTTATGTAGTAGCCGCTCTGATTTATACAATAACCACTAAGAAGTCTGGGTTGTCATGTTTTATTGTGTGTTGCTGGACAGATTAATTTTGGCAGTGGTTATTTGCTATAGAAAGTGTTAAAAACACCCATGCCTTTTATGGAGTTCAAAGCATAATTATTTATTTAAAAAAATATCTACTAAGAGAAAATAATAATAATAATAATAATAATAATAATAATAATAATAATAATAATATGAATAAGTTAAATGGGATTAAAGCATTCATAAAACCCACTGTTACCTTATAGGGTATAGGTTTAATTTTGCTATTTAAAAAAATATTCATTGGGAAACAAAATTGACAGCTAATGATAAGGATGACTACATATGCTTGAACTGAACATTTTTGCAATTAAAATCTCAGTGAGTGTCTGTACAAGCAAAAAACCATCTTAAACCGAATCTGCTGTATCAGTATTGTATATAACATTGGGAGGACTGGCAACTTCTAGACTGAGGGGTTATTCATTCCATGTGTTTTTAAGGGCATTAAAATCACACAATTAATATAATGTGAACTTTTTATTTTTGTGGCACCCGTGTACAATGGGCCTGATTCAGAGCCGGACGCTATTTGCGCTCGCTCGTTCAGATAAAGGGGCTGGCTATTTAAATGAACCATTCGCTCTTTGCGGTCTGTTCACGCCTCTATGTCTGAACGAGCGAACAAAACATGCGAACGTAATTTAAAAAAAAATGCCCCCTGGCCGCTCGCATCATACATCATGTCCGCTATTTATTAGATTAATCGAGTACATCGAAAGGCATCTGAACTGCTCGCTATTCTTGTGGTTGGTTTTTCCTACCACAATCATGCGAGCAGTTCTGACTATAAAACAACCAAGTGAAGTGGTCAATGACGCTGCTTTGTTATTTAGCGAGCACACGATTTTCAGCCGCACTGACTGGTTCGCGCATGCGTATTAAAATCCGTACGCATGCGCAGTTGTGTGAACATCGGTAGGAACGAACAAGCGGCCGCTTACAAGCTGCTCTGAATCAGGCCCAATGTCTCTGTGAGATTATAAAGTTTCCCATCTGTTTTGTATGCCGTGTGTGTGCCTGCTCCTCTTTTCAGTGTAATGACACATTGGATGTAATTTCCAGTAACTGTTCTATACTGTATTTATTGATAATTTATGCTGCAGTGATTCAATAGGGTATATTACTAAAGTTAGAGTTTTTAGAAGTGGCCTTGTTGCCCATAGCAACCAATCAGATTCTAGCTATTATCTTCTAGAAGGTGCTAGTTAAATGGTAAGTAGAATCTAATTGGCTGTTATGGGCAACATTTCCATTTCTAAAAACTCTCACTTTACTAAATATACCCCAATGAGTGGATGAGCAAGTGGCGGACAATGAATAAATTTAAATTATATAATAAAAGAATAAAACAAATCTGGCTACTTAAAAACAGAAAAAGAGGTAACAGGATCCTTCTTGCAACTTTGTCACCTATTGCATATTGGTTATTATTATCAACATTTATTTATATGGCACCACAAAGGGGGGAACTCAATTGCTCATGATAATTTTTTGTGTGGTAAAACAAAAAATGGGACTTACCACAATTTGTTTTTCAGGGAATTAAATTACACTCAATTTTACCACAGGAAAAATGTCCCATTATCGGGTCAAATAGGATCCGGGATAAGTTCACAGGTCCATCTGTTTTCACAATCACAGCGGTGAAAAAAATGTCACTTATCAGAATTTTGTTTCACCTATCTCCGGACAGGTGCAAAAAAATCCCTGATGATGCCGGCTTCCTGTCAGCAGCCCAGCACACGCTGCTGTGTGCTGGGATGCAGTGGGATGAGGGAGACTGCTTCCGCTGAGTAGCAGTCTAATCTCTTCTGCAGAGGCAGGAAAATATGGTCACACTAATTGAGGCCCCCCTGAAGCTGTCCCTGGTTGAGGGGCTCACAGATCCCCCATCCTTAGCACAGTAATTTTTTATCTAAGGGGGGTGTGGCCATACCTCCCATTATTAGGCCATGCCCCCAATAAGTTCAGAGTCTTTGGAGCTAATTACATTATCCTGGTTGAAATAATAAGACAACAAAGTGAGTGACATTTAACCAGTATCATTCATGACTGGAGACATGAATAGTGCAGGGAGAGAACAAGAGGGAAGAGGGCCTTGTTCAAAAGAGCTTGTAATCTCCAATCTCATTACTTCTCTGTTTACCTCATTACTTCACAGATGTCCTGGGAAATAATGAGAAGTGAGGGCAGAGAGAGGAGAGCTAAGGATGTGAGGAGAGCTGATAGGTTTTGATGAATAGCTGTATTTTCTGTGAACAGTTGATAGAGTGCAGGCTGGTAGACAGTCTAATAGGGTGGGGCATACCTCCCAACTGTCCCGCTTTTTGGGCACTGTCCCGCCATCCCACCCATGGGCCACAATGTCCTATGGTGGGGGGAGGTGGTTAGGAGGCCACTGATCTGATTAGGAAAGCAAGCTGTGAATAGATGTCAGGTGCGTGCTGAATTTGTTCAATTGAGTGAGGGACTCGGGGCAGCCCAGCAGCTCATGGAGCATGGACATGTCTAAAGGAGGAGGGGTTAGTGCCAGTGGAAAGAGAGGTTAAAGAGATGAGTGATGTGGGATCAAGTATTAAGATAGAGGGTGCTTGGCATTGGGAGGGAATGGGGTTCAGAAAGGTTTTTATGGGAAAATGTCTTAGTGGAGCTAAATGACCTTTTCTCACAGCTATAGCAGTGTGAAGGCCAGAAGATTGTTACACTAATGAGACAAAATAATTTACATTTTGTGTGGTTATCATGTAAAATAGTATAGGACATCCGAAAGTTTGAATGTTAGTGTGAAGACTAGTTTTATGACAGTGTTTTTTACAGAACTTCCCCATTGCTACATCCACACAGGTTATATGGATTTATGCGTGGTTTATATAGGGGTTTGATTAATGGAAATAGGCATCTTCTGTGTTAATAGGTCTCATATGTTGATTTACATTAAACTTGCACATTGATCTCGCCGTCCTAGGATCAGTCTATTGTTTGGCAAGTTTTCTTATGCTAGTTCTGTACGAGTTATTACTTGCAGCCTATAACATTCGGAGAGTTGTGTTTAACATGGGCAACATCTAGATGGCATGCTGCACTGGTGCGAGAAGGGTTGATATGAGTTTTCTGTGAGTTTGCATGTTCTTGTAATCTATTACATACAACAAATGCAAACTAACACATTTCTTGTGGGAAACTTGTGCATTTTACAAACTCCCAACCTATTACACTTACCCCTATATTTGGACCATGCATAGCTTCAAACATCGGCATTGGAACAGGGTGATGGGCTCCCCCCACCCCTCCCTCCAAGCATTTTAAAGGTGCAAGTGCAGCGGCAGCAATGGACAGTCAGGGGCTGTGCTTTATAGCATTAGGCTGCACGGCCCTTAAGTTAAAAGACTGCACATCACACCTCCTCCTCCATGCAGTGCAGGGGCCGTACAGCCTATTGCTATAAAGCACAGACCCTGACTGCCCGCGGCCGCTGCTCCAGTCCCTGCTTTCTGCTGCTCTGGCACTTATGCCAGCAACAGGTAAGCTGGAGGGAGGGAGGGCAGCATAGGTGAGAGAGTGGCTGGTGGGTGCCAAAATTAAATTATTTATCACGCCCCCCCCCACATAAAATCATTATGACACCCCTGGCTTCAAGTATAGGATCATCATACAGGAATAGTAGTATTAATTGCAGGGGAACACCCATCTCTAAGGAACTGCTGTTTCACATAATCTGGGTCAGCCTTATGCGTTGCCCTGGATTTACAGGTACCTTGACATGATTAAATAAATCACTTACTGTAGGCAAATAGTGGGTAAAAGGTGTATTTTATTATTGTATAAAAACATACAACAAAAAAGTAGCATATATGCAACAATTACAGTTGTTTTACCACACTGAATACTACACATACTCTTACATCTTAACAGTGTTTTTGTCAATTTGCTGTGCAATCTTGGGGCAATCTTGTCCCTTGAGCCACTCTCATCTCTTCTACCCACTTAGTAATCTCGCTTTTAGGTGGTACAGTAGATAAAGTAGCATAATCCACTTGTGGCCAATACTTGTCACTCTGTATCTTCCGTGCAGCTGATCCTTGCAACCCTGTGCCCAATCCAACCAGAGCCTTTACCCCATATTAGCATTGATCAGGTCACCACCAAACCCTCACTCAGCTGCAACTACACATTTTCACAATTATATTGCTTTGGTCACCATGTGCGACCTTGCTCCAGCAAGTCTGTCCAGGCAAGATGCATATACTGTAGAACCTCCTATCGAACAAACAAACAGACATCACAATAGCATATATGGGTCACCCTGTATGGCATCAGTAAAGAATATATAGAGGGCTATACAACTCACTACACAACATACACATACTGTTAAAATATTTTTTAGTACTAATTATATAATAAAGATTCCAAGTCGGGTATGAAAATGTTATCTAGTTGGTTAAACCGTTATTTTCAGTGCCTGACAATATTGATCTCGCCATAGAGGTCTTAAGTACTGTATGAAAGAAAATGCTCCCACGTTGGCATATGTGGGAGCTAGCAGTAAAGTATATAGGTATTGCCCTAAACCACCTCCCCCTTACTACTCTCCTCAACTCCTTCACCACCTGTTCATACTGGAAATAATTAATTTGGTACTTTAGATACCTATTTCTTCATATGTGTCTCATTCCAAAGATATTTCATTATAGTATGCAAATATTCCAAAATACAGAATATTCTTATATCCAAAATACCCCTGGTCCCAAGCATTTTGGATATGGGAGACTCAACCTGTATTATTATTATTATTATTATTATTATTATTAATAATTATTATTTTTTTATTATTATTATTTTGTGTCTAGCTGTTTCTTATTGTATACTGTATGTGTTTCGAATTTGCTCAATACATTGCTCATTGTAACTCATGTTCACAGATGGTTGTATATGTTATGTGGTCTCAAATTATTATTATGTTTCTTGTCTGTTGTGACCGGATGATCTCACTCAACACCGCGATCACAGATTAGTTTCGATCCCGCTGGCTCTTGAGTTATCAGGGATACCCTCTTACTGTCAGTAACCGCTTGTTACTGACTCCGCCCACTGGGCTGTGGGCATGTAACCTTGCTGCCACCACCAGGTCCTTTTTCCTGGCCCCGGAACTGCTTGCTGCTGTGTATGCGTAGACACGCTGTGGCCACACCTCCAGAATGGTGTCGGCTGATACTCACTGATCACTTGCAATGGACCAGACCCTGCACGGTAGCTGGCAGAGGGCTTGAGCTTGGAGGCACTGGGCTTAATCCAGAACAGCCGGAGAATGGAATAGCGTTTGGCGCAATTCTGTTGTTGCATGGTATATAGTAGTGATGAGCGGTTCAGATTCTGTGGTATCTGAACCACTCTGAACATCGGGGATCCGAGTGTTCCCGTCTGACTCAGATTCCACTTCAAGGCCAAATTTCATCCTCACGATGTCGGATTTGTTTTTATTTAGGGCGCCACGACCGGGACTCGGTGCCATTTTATTCTCATGCTGTGCACTGCTCTGCTGATTAAAGTTGCTGTGTCCAGACTCACAAGTGGCTGTGCTGGTAAAGTGACTGTATAGAGGGAACACTACACTCTGATGTATGCTGCGCTATACTCTGCTGCTTAAAGTGGCTGTGTCTAGACTCACAAGTGGCTGTGCTGGTAAAATGACTGTGTAAGGGGGCAGACTCAGGCCCACGAAGAGCCTCGCTGTGCCCCAGTAAAAAAGGGGTATGGCCTAAAAGCGAGAGGTGTGGCCATGCCCCCTTAGGTTTGAAAAAAAGTTTTGAAGCGCCGCTAAATGGCACTGCACGCTGGCGAGGGGGACCCAGTGAGCCCTCTCCGCCTGGTGCATAACCAGTGGGGGGTGCAATCAGCTTGATCACTCCCCCCACAGGCATAGGAGACTGCTGTGGCTGCTTCTTAGCAGCCGCAAGCAGTCTCCCAGTGCAGCCCAGCACACAACACCGTGTGCTGGGCTGCAGTGATGGACACACTGCATGCTGATGTATGCTGCATTATACTCTGCTGATTAAAGTGTCTGTTTCCAGACTCATAAGTGGCTGTTTGTACAAAGCATGCTGATTTATGCTGCGCTGTACTCATGTCCATCTGCTCCAGTGTAAAAAAAAGTTAAATAATATATTTTTAAAAAGTTTAAAAAGCTGTTTCCCACTGTGTATACAAGCACCATGACTCCATGGTCCATAGCCCACTGTGTATACAATTACTGTGACTCTGTTGGCTGTACCCCACTGTGTATACAAGCACTGTGACTCCTTGGGCCGTACCCTACTGTGTATACAAGTACTGTGACTCTGTTGGTCATACCCCACTGTGTATACAAGCACTGTGACTCTTTGGGCCATTCCCCATTGTGTATACAAGCACTGTGGCTCCTTGGGCCATGGCCCACTGTATATACAAGCACTATGACTCCTTGGGCCATAACCCACTGTGTATATAAGCACTGTGACTCCCTGGGCTGTAGCCCACTGTGTATACAAGCACAGTGACTCCTTGGGCCCTAGCCCACTGTGTATACAAGTACTGTCACTCCTTGGGCCGTACTCCACTGTGTATACAAGTACTGTGACTCTGTTGCCATACCCCACTGTGTATAAAAGCACTGTGACTCTTTGGACCGTTCCCAACTGTGTATACAAGCACTGTGATTCCTTTGTCCATAGTCCACTGTGTATAAAAGCACTGTGACTATTTGGGCCATAGCCCACTGTGTATAAATGCACTGTGACTCCCTGGGCTGTAGCCCACTGTGTATACAAGCATGGTGACTCCTTGGGCCCTAGCCCACTGTGTATACAAGCACTGTGACTCCTTGGGCCATACCCCATTGTGTATATAAGTACGGTGACTTTGTTGCCACACCCCACTGTGTATTCAAACACTGTGACTCTTTGGGCCATTCCCCACTGTATATCAAAGCACTGTGACTCCTTGGGCCAGAGCCCACTGTGTATACAAGCACTGTGACTCCTTGGGTCATAGCTCACTGTGTATATAAGCACTGTGACTCCCTGGGCTGTAGTCCACTGTGTATACAAGCACGGTGACTCCTTGGGCCCTAGCCCACTGTGTATACAAGCACTGTGACTCCTTGGGCCATAACCCACTGTGTATATAAGCACTGTGACTCCCTGGGCTGTAGCCCACTGTGTATACAAGCACAGTGACTCCTTGGGATGTAGCTCACTGTGTATACAAGCACTGTGACTCCTTGGGCCATAACCCACTGTGTATATAAGCACTGTGACTCCCTGGGCCATACCCCACTGTGTATACAAGCACTGTGGCTCCTTGGGATGTAGCTCACTGTGTATACAAGCACTGTGACTCCTTGGGTCAGAGCCCACTGCATGTTCATAGCCAACTGCGTGTTCAACGCAAGAAAAGTTTAAAAAAAGGTTTAAAAAGTAATTAAAGTTTTTTGTGCTGTACCCTACTGTATAATTTATACAAGTACTGTGACTCTGTAGGCCATACCCCACTGTGTATATTAGCACTGTGCTTCCTTGGGCTGTACCCCACTGTGTATACATGCACTGTGACTCCTTAGGCCATACCTCACTGTGTATAGAAGCACTGTGACTCCTTGGGATGTAGCACACTGTGTATACAAGCACTGTGACTCATTGGGCCATAGCCCACTGCGTGTTCATAGCACACAAGTACTGTGGCAAATTAATGCAAGAAAAGTAAAATAAAATGTAAAAAAGTAAAAAAAAGTAATAAAAGTAAAAAAAATGTTTTTTGTGCTGTACCCCACTGTGTACTGTATACAAGTACTGTGACTCCTTGGGCCATAGCCCACTGTGTATACAAGCACTGTGACTTCTTGGGCTGTAGCCCATGGTGTATACAAGCACTGTGACTTCTTTGGTCATACCCCACTGTGTATACAAGCACTGTGACTCTGTTGGCTGTACCCCATTGTGTGTCCATAACACACAAGCACTGTGACTCCACAGTGAGTCATGATTAGTAAATACATAATACTAGTAAGTAGTTTTTGTACAACTTGATTGTTTTCATCAATATGGACACAACAACCAACTGAGAGGAGAGCAGAAGCAGCAACCAAATGCTAGCACTGCAGCTGCTGCAACCAGTCATGATGACTATACTAGTTCTTCACAATCATCTAAAGCTGATGCTCAAGGGTGTAGAGGCTTTAATATTGCAGGGTATCTGAAATAAAAAATTTAGATTTTACAGGGATAAAGACAAGAACACCTCTAAAGGTTAGTCCAGAAAAACAGAAAATTGGCAACATACCATTCACCACATGCAGTGGCAAGGAAAGGCTCAGGCATTGGCCTTTATTTCTGAGTGGTGGTTCTGCAACTGTCAGTGAGGCATCTTCTGCCTCTCATGTAAATGAAATACCTTTTCCCTCAGACTTTAGAAGAAGTGTAAAAATAATGAAAACCACTAAGGCACTAGATCAAATTGTGTGTTCAGAAACACAAATATCACAAATTCCTGAGGAGAATCTAAGTGTGACCACGAATGCTATGTGTGAGCCTGACCTTTCAGAGAAGCCGCATTCCACAGTTTCTGCTCCCTCTGTATTTGTGGGGATTAGCAGCATAAGTTTTGCTGAAGACATAGAAATTGAGGATGCAACCTTTGAATTGCAAGAGGATGAGGGGATATTTGTGTAGGTGATGCTGGCACTAATGAGGATATTGAGGATGAGTATGTTGTTGTAAGTCAGGCACCATTGGAAGTAGCTCTTGGGTATGATAAGAAGAAGGCTATTGTCATGCCTTGGCATAGGACCAACAAATCCACCTCTTATGTGTGGAATTATTTTTACCCAAATCCTGACAACATTTGTCAAGTCATTGATAGCCATTTTTGAACCACAGTAGGTAGAGGTAGGGACGTTAAGCATCTAGGAACCTCCACACTACTACATAATCTGCAGCAAGCACATGACAAGTATTTGATAACATCAGAAACTGGTGCTAAAAAAATAACAACAAGCATTCCAGCAAGCATTCCAGCATCTCTCTACTAGATCCCAGCACCTGCAATCTCCACTGCCAACACCATCATCTTCTCAATATCCTTATTAATGATCAGAGGTTGCCGGCATCCAATTTTTAATTGCTAGATAACTCCTCCCCTTTCCAGGACTCCTCAGAAGAATCCTGAGTGCTAGGCCTGCTGCAGCTGCTGGGGGTGGATCTTCATCCCAGAAGTGGACCAAGATGACTACTAGTAGTAGTTTGACTATTAAACAATCCTTTGCAAGGAGAAGCAAGTATGACAGATCTCAACCAGTCGCAGAGCAGATTGCTGATACCATGATGGCTATGCTAGTATTAGATCTGCCTCCAATATCCACAATTAATTCAGTGGGCTTTACATAGTTAATTGAGGTCCTGTGCCCCTGGTACCAAATTCCATTTCGATTTCATTGTACCAAAAAAGTCATTCCTCTGCTGTACCAGGACATTGAAAAAAAAACTAATTATTGGCCTACAAACTGCCATTATACCCACTGTCCACTTAACCACAGATATGCCTACAAGTGGTAGTGGGCAAAATAGAGATTACATGACTGTGACAGCCCACTGGGTGGATGAATCACCTTCAGCAGAAGCAGTATCTAACAAACAACACCAGCTCATTCAGAGACAGGCTACTATGTGTATCACACAATAAGAGGCATACCGTTGACAACCTATTAGAAAAACTGAGATGTCTATGAGATGTCATAGAAATGTGGCTTACCCCACTTGGACTCTCCTCAGGATTTGTGATTTCTGATAACACCACAGATATTGTGAAAGCAATAGAGCTGGGTGAATTTCAAAACATCTGCTGATTTGCTCACATGATCAACTTAGTGGTGCAGGTTTTTTTTAAAAAATGACAGGGGCATGCAGTAGATGCTGTCTGTGGCCCGAAAAAATTTGGGACATTTTCGGCATTCAGCAACAGCATGCAGGAGATTGTAGCATCTGCAAGAACAGTTTAATTTGCCCTGCCATGAACTGAAGCAAGAGGTGGTAACAAGGTAGAACTCCACCCTTTATATGCTTCAGCGGATGGCGGAACAGAAAAAAGCCATCCACAGCTATACAACAAGCCTTGACATTGGGAAAAGAGGGGGAAATGTACTGTACCTTAGTCCAGCACAGTGGAGTGTACTTTATGTCTTGTGCAAGGTGCTCAAACCATTTGATGTAGCCACATGTGAAGTGAGTGCTGACACTGCTAGCTTGATTAAGGTGTTTCTCCTAATTAGGATTTTGGAAAATAATCTTGAGAAATTGAAGGAGGAGATTAAACAAAGTGAATCCGCAAAGTATTTCAGAATAGTAGATGAAGTTCACAATTATCTTCGCCAGGATCCACGGGTGGCCAATATCTTGAAATCTGATCACTACATTTTAGAAATCATGCTTGACTCAGATTTTAAAAGATTTGAAGAACTCCTGGTGAACAAGTTGGCAACTCAAGTGACACATGGAACTACACGTCTCCTCATTCAGTTTCTTCAGCAGCAGCCAGAAATATAATCAGTTTTCCTAAAAACTCAGTGGTGATGCAGATAAGTCAACCCAACATTTTGACATCTGGTCAGGTCTAAAAGAATTGCCCAACATTAGTGACACCTCTACCAAAACTCCATCTGATACGATCACCATCCAAAGAATGGTGGAGGATTATTTTCATGACACTGTATAAATAGACATGTCACAGAGTCCCTTCGAGTACTGAAAGGAAAAAAAGGCAATTTGGAGGCCCTTGTACAAACTGGATTTGCATTACTTAAGCTGCCCACCCTCCAGTGTGTACTCGGAGAGAGTTTTCAGCACAGTCAGGAACCTTGTGAGCAAACTGCATAAAAGGCTACTTCCTCAAAATATGGAAAAGATGATGTTCATCAAAATTAGCTGGAAATTCCATGAGTAAAACCTTCCCCGGCAATTACGTGACAGTACAGAGACTTCTGTGATGGTGGATTCCATTGGGGATGAATTAATATTGTGTGAGGATGATGTATACGCTGATGAGGGTGAGAATAGCAATAACGGTGACATCTTGCCACTATAGAGCTGTTGCCTTAAGCCGATTGGTAGCTTGTTTTATGAGGGCCCAAACAAACCAAGCACTTCAGCCACAAAAGTGACAGTCCCTGTCACTGAAGTGCTTGATTTGTTAAAGTGTGCATGTCCTTTTTAATATCCAACATGAGGGTGGATGGGAGGGCCCAATGACAAATCCATCTTGCACTACCTTTCATTTCTGCCACTGCTCTATGACAATGTTTCATAGATGTGCTTTAAACTGCGGTGTCTGTCGCTAAGCAGCCAGCCAGCCCACTGCAGTCTTTGGCCAATAATGGTGAAAACTATTTTGGGAGCTGTGAGGTGGTCTAAACTGACTGTAAATGACTGGAAATGAATACTATTGAGGGTAGTAATTCTCTAGGAACAAAAAAAGCCCACATTATGTGATTATAGCTTTTTTGTAAATTTTTGTAAAAAATTAAATTCCAAAACAAGTAACGGCGGTTTGGCAAATCCAAATCCAAAGCTGGATGATGAATCAGAGCCAAATCCAAATCCAGCAAAAATGGTCCAGCACACATCTCTATTATATAGCTGCAGTCACCTTAAAGTCAAGATTTTTTTGCTCAATAGTCATAAAAAATACATTTCCCCTTGTGTAAGGGGGCCAGCATACAGATGTTTCACAGCAGTACAATCCTTCTTGATATTCAAAAAGATATATACATAATCAGGCTTGAAGGCCTTCTTTTATGTCACTCAATACACATTACCACAGAGGGTAAATCCTCCCTGTGGTTTTTAGCCAATCAGATTAAGTGCATGTGCCTTGCATGCCCAAGGCATGCTCACCTTTAACATTGTCCCAATTGGACAGTGGGGAAGGTCACTCCCCTGTGCCTAAGCCCACCGACAGGGCTCAGCGACGCCCACGCTATTTCACATCTGGAATGAAAAAACGTTCCCTCTAAAACATACTTCTAGGAATCTGCTAAGGGACCTAGCCTGCTACCGCTAGCCTGAATCTGAGCTCCAGAGGCGGGCAACCAAGGTCCCCAGGCAAGGTTTCCTGGCCATGGAGGTGAAGATCTTTGGAGCTCCCTTAAAATAATTAGCTGGCTGCATTATGCAGCCTTCCTTCTACCTTCTTATACCACTTTCAGGCATAAGGCTGTAGTGTAGAGGAAAGTATTTAATTCCCCTAGGATGGAGGCTTGGGGGAAGTGCATTTTAAATTTAAATTGTACATTTAAATCTTTGTACATTTAAAATACATTTTTGCATTGTACACATTTATGCTCTGTGCCTGTGCCCAGCATCAGGTTTTACATATTGCAGCACTGCAGCTCGGGAGCTGATATCCTGGCTCAGTGCTGCACACACCTTTTTAAATACCCTTCTACATTTAATTTGCCAGTGTATTTTCTGCGTGTATGCATTTTTATACTCTGTGCCCAGTGCTCAGTGCTGGGCTTTTGCTACCACAGCCCCTCTCATCGCCGGGACTTTGTGCTAGGGAACTCTCTTAATTACCTGGCCACATTGCTGGGGGCCTGGGGAGCTGGCTCTCCCTGTCCCCCAGCATGCAGCCATGCTCTCCACACACTCCACCGATGCAGTGTACCGGTGGTTAACCTGTTGCTTTGCCACACAGGGAGCCAGCTAGCCCAGTCCCCTAGTGTGTGGCACTCAGTCCTGAAGTCTTGGACACTTGTCCCAGCTGCAGTGGCTTCCTGTCACCTTGGAGTGCCAGAGGGTCGGGAGCTATGCTCCCGGTCCCTAGCAGTGGGCACCCAGCCCTGCAGCCCGGGCCAAGTCCCGGCTGCAGTAGCACCGGGGCAAGGCCGGATTAAGGGGGTGACAGGGGCAGTCATCCCAGAGCCCCCACACACAGGAGGGCCCCCACACATATACCTGGTGACAGGGGGACTAGTGGCACAGGTGGACTGCTGCACTGCTGTATGATCAGCTGGGCACAGGCAGATACCTGTAAGGGGACAGTCCGAGGATCCATGGTGCTCAGTAACTTTATTGAACTGGCGGTTCTTTTGTTTAATCGGTGTAGCGCACTTGACATCATGATGTCATGCAGAGCTGCACCCACTAAAAGAGAGCAGGCAGCCAAGGAGCAGGGCCAGAAAACAAGTAAGGGAAGTGTGGGGGTAGGGCGCTAGGAAGAAAGACGCAGTGTGCCGAAGAGACAGACAGGGTCTTGAGAGGGTCACGGGGGAGAGGGCACTGTGGCTGTGCAACTTAGTTGCCCCGAGGTCCCCACAAGACTTAATCCGGCCCTGCACCAGGGGTTAACATGCCACGTTGCTGCAGCCGCCAGAGATAGTCCGGGGCTGCAGTGTTGAAATACAGTCCCCCGTTGCAGCACACCAGACATTAACACACACCCTTGCCACGTCCTCCAGAGCAGTTCCGTTCCGCGGCATATCAAGCATATTATAAAGTACAAATGGCTCCTAGCACCAAACACCTTTTCAATAGGTGCCTAGCTCCGGAAGTATTTTCAAATATAGCGTGGAAGCACAGAGGTTAGCCCCTTCAGTGCCACGGCCGCCATTAAACATGGGGGGGAAGCAGGGGTTCTAGCGGCAGGACTGTGTCCCGGCCACATCTGTATTCTATTATTATAAACATAGAGGATGAAAAATAAAGTATATTTGTGGCTGATTTATGTTATGCTGATATCAATTCTTCAACTCTGTTGTGGAGCTGGACATTCACTTACTAACATTATGCAAATACAATTGTACTAGGACACCTTTCATAGCCTCCTGTCACTATCACCTAATGCGGCTGGCATTACCCTGGGAACTCATCTTGTTATACCACAACACAAATAAAGACATCCTGTTATTTTTCTCTGGAATTTACATAAGACTTAAAAACACTTGCGTTTCTCTATATAAGGTAATGTACATATCTCTATATATTTACACCTCTCAATAAACAGATTTTACTGTCTGCCTTCCCATAAACAGATTTTGCACACAGCACACGTAATGACACTTATATAGATTTTACTCACCATTTTTTCAGAAAGACTGAAAGGTAGAAATGATGATTCTGATTTAAAAGGTCTTATTTTGTGGCAACAGGTTGGGGATATTTCAGTAAAGTAACAAAGATAGGAAAGGAGTTATATGGAGGAGAACAGTTGAGTAGTGAGGACAATTTGATAAGGGGTGTGAAGAATATAATAATTGTAAGTATAATAAACATTGTGGCATTTAATAGGGAATTGTGAATATGTTACAAGTATACTTACCAGGTGTCTTTGAATATTCAGGAGGCATACATTTTAAAGGGTTTTCCCAGACTTCTGAGTGAGTAGGATAGCCTCCTGCATGCTGTCCACATCCTTTGATAAAGTGATAAGAGTTAAATCACGTCATTGTGGCCACACCCCCTCTGTACAATGTCGCAAATTCCAGCTTTGAACAGCATCCATCCATCTTTGAACAGCAGGAGGCAGGATCACAATGACACAATTATGGCTCCAACCTCTCACCTGTTTTAGGGGATAATTGAAAGTCAGCAAGAAAGGTTTCAAGTGTATTGGATGAGATATATCAAGCTTTGGGGAGAGATAAAGTGGAAAAGTTGCCCAAAGCATCAACCAGCTGTGCCCAGTCTTTGAAATGACAGTTAAGCTGGGTACACACTGACATAACATATATATTTCCCATTCAATTGAATCTGTAGTGCATCCGGAGTGTTCAGTCGATATGTTTTTGAACAACATCGTTCACAGATATATTGCATCTGCCCTTACAGCACAGCCGATGCCGATATATCTTGCAGGTACAGTCAGGTCCATAAATATTGGGACATTGACAGAATTTTCAGATTTTGGCCTCTATTCACCACCACAATGGTTTTGAAATGAAACAAACAAGATTTGCTTTAACTGCAGACTTTCAGATTTAATTTGAGGGTAATTACATCCAAATCAGGTGAACGGTGTAGGAATTACAACAGTTTCAATATGTGCCTCCCACTTTTTAAGGGGCCAAAAGTAATGGGACTATCAACTCAAAAGCTATTTCATGGACAGGTGTGGGCTTTTCCCTCGTTATTTCATTATTAATTAAGCAGGTTAATGGTCTGGAGTTGATTCTAGGTGTGACATTTGCATTTGGAATCAGTTGCAGTCGACTCTCAATATGAGATCCAAAGAGCTGGCACTATCAGTGAAGCAAGCCATCATTAGGCTGAAAAATCATAACAAACCCATCAGAGAGATAGCAAAACATTAGGTGTGGCCAAATCAACTGTTTGGAACATTCTTAAAAAAAAAGAACGCACCGGAGAGCTAAGCAACACCAAAAGACCCGGGAAGACCATGGAAAACAACTGTGGTGGATGACAAAAGAATAATTTCTCTGGTGAAGAAAAACCCCTTCAAGACAGTTGGCCAAATCAAGAACACTCTCCAGGAGGTAGATGTATATGTGTCAAAGTCTACAATGAAGAGAAGAGTTCACAAGAGTGAATATAGAGGGTTCACCACAAGATGCAAACCATTGGTGAGCCACAAAAACAGGAAAACCAGATTAGAGTTTGCCAAACAACATCTAAAAAAGCCATTACAGTTCTGTAACAACATCCTATGGACAGATGAGACAAAGATCAACTTGTACCAGAGTGATGGGAAGAGAAGAGAAGGAAAGGAACTGCTCATGATCCAAAACATACCACCTCATCAGTGAAGCATGGTGGTGGTAGTGTCATGGCGTGGGCATGTATGGCTGCCAATGCAACTGGTTCCCTTGTATTTATTCATGATGTGACTGCTGACAAAAGCAGCAGAATTAATTCTGAAGTGTTTCGGGCAATATTATATGCTAATATTCAGTCAAATGCTTCAGATCTCATTGGACGGCACTTCACAGTGCAAATGGACAATGACCCGAAGCATACTGCAAAAGCAACCAAAGAGTTTTTTAAGACTAAAAAGTGGAATGTTATGCAATGGCCAAGTCAATCCCCTGACCTGAATCTGATTGAGCATGCATTTCACTTGATGAAGACAAAACTGAAGGGAAAATGCCCAGAGAACAAGCAGGAACTGAAGACATTTGCAGTAGAAGCCTGGCAGAGCATCACCAAGGATAAAACCCAGCGTCTGGTGATGTCTATGCGTTCCAGACTTCAGGCTGTAATTACCTGCAAAGGATTTGCAACAAAGTATTCAAAAGTGAAAGTTAGATTTAGGATTGTTTAGTTTGTCCCATTACTTTTGGCCCCTTTAAAAGTGGGAGGCACATATAGAAACCGTTGTAATTCCTACACCGTTCACCTGATTTGGATGTAATTACCCTCAAATTAAATCTGAACATCTGCAGTTAAATCACATCTTGTTTGTTTCATTTCAAAGCCATTGTGGTGGTGAATAGAGGCCAAAATCTGAAAATTCTGTCAATGTCCCAATATTTATGGACCTGACTGTATATAGACTTATCTGGCTGTCTGTACGGGTGCCCCATTGCCTGCCCATACACTTGCTGCAGGGACTCGTTTGTGATTAACATTTTGCAAATTACTAGGTATGTCTGGCTGTTTGTACAGGCGACCCGCCGACCACTTGTACACCTTCTGCACCGGCCACTTTTCGTGTTTTGTGTTTTGGTTTTGGATCTGGATCTTTTGGATCTGGATTGGTTTTGCCAAAACCACCCATCCGTGTTTTGGGTTCTGGGTTTTGTGTTTTGGATCTGTATTTTTTTTAAAAAAAGCATAAAAACAGCTAAAATCACAGAATTTGTGGGTTTTTCTGCTCCTATGCTATTATTAACCTCAATAACCTTAATTTCCACTCATTTCCAGTCTATTCTGAACACCTCACACCTCACAATAGTGTTTTTATGTCCAAAGGTTGCACCGACGTAGCTGGATGACTATGCTAAGAGATACGAGTGGGCGGCAAAAACAATTGGCCCATCTAGGAGTGACACTGCAGTGGCAGACAGGATGGCAGTTTGAAAAACTAGGCCCCAAACAGAACATAATGAAAAGAAAAAAAAGAGGTGCAAGATGGAATTGTCCTTGGGCCCTCCCACCCACCCTTATGTTGTATAAACAGGACATGCACACTTTAACAATCCAATCATTTCAGCACCAGGGTCTGCCACACGACTGTGGCTGAAATGATTGGTTCGTTTGGGCCCCCACAAAACAAGCTGGCAATTAATCTGTCCCTGCACAAACTGGCTCTACGGAGGCAAGATGTCGTCCTCATCCTCCTCATCCACCTATTCCTCACCCTCTTCAGTGTTGTGTACATCCTCATCCTCACAGAGTATTAACTCATCCCCTCTGGAATCCACAACCACAGGTCCCTCTGTACGTTCTGGAGGCTGGTCTCCCTGGAAGAGTTGATAATTCATTTTTATGAACATCATCTTCTCCACATTTTGTGGAAGCAACCACCTAAGCCTTTCGCTGACAAGGTTCCCGGCTGCACTAAACACTCTTTCAGAGTACACACTGGAGGGGGGGGCAACTCAGGTAAAATAGAGCCAGTTTGTACAGGGGCCTCCAAATTGCCTCTTTTTTCTGCCAGTACAGGTATGGACTGTTTGACATGCCTACTTGGATGCTGTCACCGATGTAATCCTCCACCATTCAGTCAATGGTGACAGTATCATATGTAGTGACAGTAGACATGTCAGAAATTGTTGCCAGGTCCTTCAGTCCGGACCAGATGTCCAAACTTGGTCCTACCTGCCCTGCATCACCGCCAGCGGGTTGCTTAGGATACCTAAGTTTTTTCCTGGCAGCCCCAGTTGCGGGAGAAAATGAAGAAGGAGCTGTTGACGTGTCACGTTTCGCTTCAACTGACAGTGTGTTCACCAGCAGGTCTTTGCACCTCTGCAGGCTTGTGTCGGCCGGAAAGAGAGACAACACATAGGCTTTAAACCTAGGATTGAGCACGGTGGCCAAAATGTAGTGGTCTGATTTCAATAGATTGACCACCCTGGAATCCTGGCAAAGCGAATGAAGGGCTTCATCCACAAGTCCCACATGCCGAGCGGAATCGCTCCGTCTTAGCTCCTTCTTCACTTTCTCCAACTGCTTCTGGAAAAGCCTGATGAGGGGAATGACATGACTCAAGCTGGCAGTGTCTGAACTGACTTCACATGTGGCAAGTTCAAAGGGCTGGAGAACCTTGCACAACACGGAAATCATTCTCCACTGCGCTTGAGTCAGGTGCATACCCCCTCCTTTGCCTATGTCATAGGTGGATGTATAGGCTTGAATGGGCTTTTGCTGCTCCTCCATCCTCTGAAGCATATAGAGGGTTGAGTTCCACCGCGTCACAACCTCTTGCTTCAGGTGATGGCGGGGCAGGTTCAAGAGTGTTTGCTGGTGCTCCAGTCTTTGGCACACAGTCGCTGAACGGCGAAAGTGGCCAGAAATTTTTCGGGCCACCCAAAGCGTCTCCTGCACGCCCCTGTCGCTTTTCAGAAAATTCTGCACCACCAGGTTTATTGTGTGAGCAAAACATGGGACATGCTGGAATTTTCCCAGATGTAATGCCCACACAATATTGGTGGCATTGTCAGATATCACAAATCCCCAGGAGAGTCTAAGTGGGGTAAGCCACTGGGTGATGATTTCCCTCAGTTTCTCTAAGAGGTTGTCGGCGGTGTGCCTCTTACTGAAACCGGTGATACACAGCGTAGCCTGCCTTGGAACGAGCTGGCGTTTATGAGATGCTGCTACTGGTGACGCTGCTGCTGTTGCTGCGTAAGGTGATACATCTACCCAGTGGGCTGTCACAGTCATATAGTCCTTAGTCTGCCCTGTTCCACTTGTCCACATGTCCGTGGGTAAGTGGACATTGGGTACAGCGGCATTTTTCAGGACACTGAGGACACTTTTTCTGACATTTCTGTACAGTCTCGGTATCGCCTGCCTAGTGAAGTGGAATCTAGATGGGATTTGGAACCGGGGACACACTACCTCCTTCAATTGTCTAAATCCCACTGCACTGATGGCGGATGCCGGACGCACGTCTAACACCAACATAGCAGTCAAGGCCTCAGTTATACATTTTGCTTCAGGATGACTGCTGTCGTACTTCATCCTCCTCGCTAAGGACTGTTGGAGGGTCAATTGTTTAGTAAAAGTAGTGGTGTTCCTACTTCCTCTCTGGGATGATGAACGACTCCCAGCAGCAGCAACAGCAGCAGCTGCGGCAGCAGGAGGCATAGCAATGCAGGATCCTCCGGAGGAATCCCGGATAGTAGAGTCAGTCATGCCAGTGACATGGCCTGCAGGACTACTTCCGATCCTGACTAAGGAGGAAATTGATGAGGAGGGAGTTGATGGTGTGGTTTGCAGGTGCTTGGATACAACAGGACAACGGGATTTAGGTGTCCCTGGACTGCTTACGGTCTTAGCCAAAGTTTCTGAACTTGACAGTAACTTTTTATGAACGCGCTGCAGGTGCCATATAAGGGAGGATGTTCCTAGGTGGTTAACATCCCTACCCCTACTTATTCCACCTTTACATATGGTACATATGGCAAGACAGTTGCTGTCCAGATTTGGATAGAAATATTGCCAGACCAAAGAGGTGGAATGTTTGGTCTTCTGCCCAGGCATGACCGTGATGGACTTTTTCATCCCACGGACAACAACTGTCTCCCCCGGAGCCTGATTTAAACAAACCACATCACCATCAGAATCCTCCTCGCCAACTTCCTCCTCAGCGCCAGCTACACCAGTATCCTCATCCTGTTGTACTTCAACAGTGAAATCTTCAATTTGCATATCAGCAAGTGGACTGTGGGTGCTCCTTTCAGCACTTGCAGGGGGTGTGCAAATGGTGGAAAGAGCCACCTCTTCCCGTCCAGTGCTGGGAAGGTCAGGCATCACAACCACCACCACACTTGGACTCTCCTTGGGGATTTGTGATATCTTCTTAGAACGCACAGTTCTTCGCTGTGCTTTTGCCAGCTTAACTCATTTGATTTTTTTAGTGGGAGGAGGGCTTCCATCGTCATGTGAAGCTGAACCACTAGTCATGAACATAGGGAAAGACCTTAGCCATTCCTTGCCACTACGTGTCTTAAATGGCATATTGGCAAGTTTACGTTTCTCTTCAGATGATTTAAATGTTTTTTTCAAGGTCATTTTATTGAACTTTGCCATTTGGGATTGGGACTACTATGACATTGGGTATCGGCCTTGGCAGACGACGTTGATGGCATGTTATCGTCTATGTCATGACTAGTGGCAGCAGCTCCAGCACTAGGAGGAAGTGGTTCTTGATCTTTCCCTATTTTATTTTAATCTGAGAAAGTTTGGTCCTCCATTTATGTTATATTGATATATACATGCGGCTAAGGCGCACACAAACACAGAAAATATTTTTTTATTTTTGTTGGAGACTAGTGCACTTTGTGGGTTACACTACCCTTTAAGAAATGAGCCAGCCAGCTCTTTACTTATGGGACACAGGCGCACGCTTGGCGCTGCTCCTTTGTTGATGCTCGTGCAGCCACAGTGCACACAATTCACAAACAGAATTTTTTTTTTAATTTTGTTTGGAGTGCCCTTTGGGAGTTACAGCACCCTTTAGCGGTCAATCCAGCCGGCCCTTTATTTATGGGACACAGGCGCACGCTTGGCACTACTTTGTTGATGCACGTGCGGCTACTGCGCACTCAATTCACAAACACAAAAAAATATATTTTTTAATTTTGTTTGGTGTGCCCTTTGGGGGTTACAGCACCCTTTAATGGACAAGCCAGCTGGCCTTTTACTTATTGGACACAGGCGCATGCTTGGCACTACTTTGTTGATGCACGTGCGGCTACTGCGCACACAATTCACAAACACAGAAAATATTTTTCTATTTTGTTTGGAGTGTACTTTGGGGGTTACAGCACCCTTTAACAGACAAGCCAGCCGGCGCTTTACTTATGACACAGGCGCACGCTTGGTACTACTTTGTTGATGCACGTGCGGCTACTGCGCACACAATTCACAAACACAGAAAATATTTTTTTATTTTGTTTGGAGTGTACTTTGGGGGTTACAGCACCCTTTAATGGTCAAGCCAGCCGGCCCTTTACTTATGACACAGGAGCACGCTTGGCACTACTTTGTTGATGCACGTGCGGCTACTGCGCACACAATTCACAAACACAGAAAATATTTTTCTATTTTGTTTGGAGTGTACTTTGGGGGTTACAGCACCCTTTAACAGACAAGCCAGCCGGCGCTTTACTTATGACACAGGCGCACGCTTGGCACTACTTTGTTGATGCACGTGCGGCTACTGCGCACACAATTCACAAACACAGAAAATATTTTTTTATTTTGTTTGGAGTGTACTTTGGGGGTTACAGCACCCTTTAACGGTCAAGCCAGCTGGCCCTTTACTTATGACACAGGCGCACGCTTGGCACTACTTTGTTGATGCACGTGCGGCTACTGCGCACACAATTCACAAACACAAAAAAATATATTTTTTTATTTTGTTTGGAGTGCCCTTTAGGGGTTACAGCACCCTTTAACGGACAAGCCAGCCGGCCTTTTACTTATGGGACACAGGCGCACGCTTGGTGCTGCTCCTTTGTTGATGCACGTGCAGCCACAGTGCACACAATTCACAAACACAGAATTTTTTTTTAAATTTTGTTTGGAGTGCCCTTTGGGGGTTACAGCACCCGTTAGCGGTCAATCCAGCCGGCCCTTTATTTATGGGACACAGGCGCACGCTTGGCACTACTTTGTTGATGCACGTGCGGCTACTGCGCACACAATTCACAAACACAAAAAAATATATATTTTTATTTTGTTTGGAGTGCCCTTTGGGGGTTACAGCACCCTTTAACGGACAAGCCAGCCGGCCTTTTACTTATGGGACACAGGCGCACGCTTGGCGCTGCTCCTTTGTTGATGCATGTGCAGCCACAGTGCACACAATTCACAAACACAGAAAAAATATTTTTTTTTTAGCACTTGGGGGGAGCACTCCTGACGGACAGAGCACCCCCTGGACAACACCACAGCACCCCTTTAGGACTGGGACACTGCACAGGACTTTGGAGTGGACACAGCCCCTACGTACAACTGACTGCACAACACAGTCCAGCCAGCCCCTATGGACTTTGAAGTAGTGGACACAGCCCCTATGGACAACAGCAGCACAGTGCAGCACAGCACAACACTACACTACACTACAACACTACACTACACTACACAGCCCAGCCAGCCCTAACTCCCACTCTCCCTCTTCACTGTCCACAGCCGAGTGAGAAAATGGCACCGATGCGGGTACCTTATATAGGATCCAAAACTTGCGAGACCTGGAAGGCGGGATGATGACGTTTTGCCTCGATTTCAGATCCGAGTCAGGCGGGAAAAGTCGAGCCTGACTCGGATCGGACTCGGATCGTGGGGGCTCGTGGGGGTTCGGATTTCAGAATTCTGAACCCGCTCACCCCTAGCAGGAACCCATCGGTAACTGATGTCACAACTGGGTGGCAGTGCTGACAGAACAGACACATCAGCTAAACGATTGGTAAGTGTGTATGCACTTACCAATCGTTAGTTACAATAAGTCGGCGGATCAGCCGGCTACTCAGCTTTATAAGTCGATTGATTGCTTTGGGCAACTCCTCCACTTTATCTCTCTCCAAGGCTTGAGATATCTCCCCCTAAGGCATGTAAAAAAAGGAAAGAAAATAAGAAAGTTTCATTGTCCATGTTAGTGAGCTGAGAAATACAGTTTCTGAATGTACTGTAGCAAATGAAGATTGTTGCTGGTTGTCCATAAATGTTGTTCATTGATAGTTATTGTGTTTGACTGTGATTTCACATCACTTTCAAGGAAAATCACCTTGATAGGAAATCACACATGTCTCTCCCTCCAGCTAATGTCGGTTTGTATTGTTGAAATTAAACAAGAATGCAGGAAATTAACTTTTTGGAACCATTAAATAGGATAGTTATTATAAATACATTACATGAATAGTTGAATAGAGTAAGTATAATATACCCAATTGTAATATTATCTGATATGCACTCAAATGCACATTGCACCCTTTTCCAAATTAAATGAATCACACACCACAGGTTTAACTGCTGTTTTTTTTTTTTTTGTAGTACATGGCATACTAACTGGGAAGGATTGACCATAAGCCTTGGTGGGAGTTTAGTAAAGACCTCTACTCTGTTTTAAGCTGCTATAAAGGACAATGGTCCTGATTCTGACCTGGTCGCGAGCGCTGAGCGCTCACACCCGGGTCGATGGTGGCCCACAGCGCATGCGCACGATGGAGCCGGCTTCGTCGTGCGCATGCGCGAGACACGGCTAGCGATGGGCAAACCGTCGCTCCGGGTTTCGCACCAAAGGGGCCGAGCTGTCGATGTTGAGTGACAGCTTGCCCCCTTTGGTGGGCAGGACGGGGGGGTGGCTGCTTAAATGGAGGCTTTCCCATGAGAAAGACTCCGGCTCTGTTAGAGCCGAAATCTCTCTGGGGCTTGCGGCCACGAGACCCTACCACAAGGGTCTTGTCGCAAGCCCGATGGTCGCGATGGTCTTGACCATTGCGACCATCAACCTGGCCGCTCGATATAGCTGTGGGTGGTCACCCACAGCTATGCGAACGGCCAGGAGGCCGCACAAAAGAGAAAAAAATGCCCTGATTCAGAGCGAACGCTCTTTCAGAGCGTCCGGCTCTGAATCAGGGCCACTATTTTCAGATAAGGAGTTTTATATTTGTGTTGATATTTTTCTTGTCCTCACATTGAAGTTCCATCTTTTATCTGAACATTGGATGAACCTATATGACAACAGATGAGCCCTCAAAAAGTTTGCATTTGGTGCGCATATACTGTACTGTATATAATTGGGCTATGTTTTGTCACGGATTTTTGTAAAGTCTTCCTTATAGCATTTTGTGTATGCAGTTTGTATTATCACATTGTGATGTGTTTTATGCACATGGTGATATTAGTGGAAAGAAAAAGTTTATGCACTATTCATGAGTTTCACAGAGCTGCACTATGAAGTATTATTCATATTTTTGGGATAACATGGAAATGAGATCAATGCCTAATTAAAGATAAGACAAGGTAAACTCCCTTGCTTTGGGATACAGAACCTCAGTGACTTTTGGTACAATTTTAATACTTGGTTTGTCATATTATGGGGCATACTGTTTGTATCAAAAAATGTGGTAAATACTCAAGAATTTCAGTCAAACACTATAAATTTTGCAGAAAAAAAAGGAGATTTGCCCCTCAGCACACTGCAACAAAAACAATACTTAAATCCTACATAATAATAGCGATTCAGAGGTATTAGTTACACACATTTGCAAATATATGAATAAGCACCAGGCCAATCGTCAAGGCTCCTCTATACTGGTGTCCCTAAAATTAAGGGGCTCACGTCCGAGAAGCAAGGCACCCCCAAAAAATTCCAGCCAAGGGCCATCCCCAGGGCATCACACGAAAAAGGGAAAAAAGGTGATAGTGAAGTATGAAGAAAAGATGTGTAAAGATAAATCAATAAGTGTTAATGAAATGATAAAGAATTAAAATGACAAATATTGTACAAACAGAGAAGTGATAAAAGTATTCTATGTGAATTAAGTGGTGATGCTTATAGTGCCATGTGGAGGTTTTTTGGGGTACCTCCAAGGTAAGTTAGCTCTCTGCTTATATATGTACTGTTATCATGCAGTACATCAATTGTAATTATATGACCCAGAGTGGGTGCTACCATTATGTAGCAATAATTATTTTGAGGCGAGCGTTTGGGAGTGGGGCCCCCGGGGTGGTTCTGACTGGGCCTTTCTCATGGCATCACCACTTAATTCACATAGAATACTTTTATCACTTCTCTATTTGTTTGTACAATATTTTGTCATTTTAATTCTTTATCATTTCATTAACACTTATTGATTTATCTTTACACATCTTTTCTTCATACTTTACTATCACCTTTTTTCCCTTTTTCGTGTGATGCCCTGGGGATGGCCCTTGGCTGGAATTTTTTTGGGGTGCCTTGCTTCTCGGACGTGAGCCCCTTAATTTTAGGGACGCCAGTATAGAGGAGCCTTGACGATTGGCCTGGCGCTTATTCATATATTTGCAAATGTGTGTAACTAATACCTCTGAATCGCTATTATTATGTAGGATTTAAGTATTGTTTTTGCTGCAGTGTGCTGGGGGGCAAATCTCCTTTTTTCTGTGTTCAGTGTAAACCCCGCCCTTTACAAGCACCTGTGTTATGCAATTAAGCTGATCTTTGCAACTACCATTTTTTTTTGCAACTGTGTAAATTTCAACTAATTTTTTTAATATTTATCGTCATATGTATCAAGTACTGTATATGTCATTGCAAATAAGACCCTGAAAAACTCCCTGAAATACGATAACATTGCAAGTTAGTTTTACAATTCCCATAAGGATAAACGCTTTGTGTGTGTGTTTGAAATGGGCAGTGCATTGATGCATTGATGTCGGCGTCCTACGCATGTTGCAAACCGGACAGATGGTTCGCTCACCTGACATAATAAACATATATCCTGACAGTATGTGGTTCCGTTCTCCAGAAATCCAAATCCATCTAAATTCCTTGAATTTGACAGATCCAAGTTGAGGAATTGATCTTCCCACGGTTCAGAATTCGGATTTTAAATCCAATTTTTGGGTTTTGGATTGCAAAAATTACATGATTTTAGCTGTTTTTAATGATTTATCAACACTTGAAGGTGGTTTTGCAAAACCAAAACACAAAGATGAATCCAGATCCAAAACTAAAACCAAAACATGGGGATCAGTATAAAACTATAGTTTTACATTTGCAAATACTATCAAATAATTATTAAATGACCATTTATTTGTAATATCTGATTAAATAATTCACTAGTTAAGGATATTTCTATGGTGAAATACATGAACTAAAGCACATACTTTGTTACCAGGAAGAAATGGGGAATTGGAGGGAAAATCAAGAAGACCCCTTACCTAGTCAACCATAGTTAAAATTATTTCCACTGATTTTCACAATTTGGTGTGGTTAGTGTGAATGATATCTGCAGTGCTGTATTAGGGCGGCAGTGCACCCTGTGCTGCACAGCTGCTGCCACCCTGAACCCTCCACCTCTTCTTTCTGCTCCCTTCCCCTGTGTGCATACCATTACCACCAGCGGTTGGAGCGAAGGGTTCTTTTGCACTGTGAGCTGCTATGCAGATCTTTCCACATACACTTCCCGGGCCAGGCAGGTTGTGGCGGCCACTGAACATGGTGGATTCCGCTCGGTGCAGCGGCACTGGGAGCACCACACCCCATACGGCCCTGGATATCTGAATCTAGATTATTAACTATACAGAGGCATGGCCACATTAAGACATTATTGTCTGGGAGCAAGGATTATGTTAATGGAATGCATATCAATTGGAAAACTACAAACTGATTTAGAGTTTGGATTAATTTTAGGAATATGATCAAGCCTACAGTATATTTAGGTTTAGAGCAATGATTTGGGATAATGTAATTATTATGATAATGACAATGTCATTCAAGTGAGATGAAAAGTTGATCTTAGTATATAATTTATTTTATCTTTTTAATTGACCCACAAAATAATAATTACAGTGTCTAAGCAACTAATTTAAAAGAGGAGATTCTTCTTTTGAAAGGTCATTAGGGCAAATACCTATCCTGTGTACTGTAGTTTCAGTACTAGTAAGCTAATAGTTGACCAAAAGACTAAGTAGATCTTTATTAAAACAGACATTTATGTTGTGTTATTAACAACATCCAACAACATAAAACAAAAGAGTATAAGGCAAAACTCCACATCCGAACTGTATCAATAGGTCCGATGCTAGGTCACTCGACACCCAGTGCCGTCCTGTGCTCGCCCTCCGCCGCTTCCACCCTTCTCCCTCCCCCTGAGCTTATACTAATACGCCAGCAGGGGAAAGGAGGTGGAGGGCAGGGTTCTACTAGAGGCGGACCCTGGCGACGTTTTGTAGCCGCACACACAGAACATGCCTCGAGCTGGAGCTGTGTATCAGGACCATTTGGCATCCTTGATCAGGCCAGACAGTGCCCACCCCCCCCCCACACACACCACACACACACACACACGCATACTTCTCTGTGAAACATCTGCAAATCCTTACTCATGCCTTGTTCCCTTCAGCTCCAATAAGTGCTACATTAACATCTCCCCACCAACTCTTCAGCACCACAACATACTGGGGCAGAATTAGCTGTGAGGTTTACCTTCGCCTAATTGCTTTGTCCTGAGCTATTTATTTGAATGCTGATACCTTGCGCATTAAGACACAGAAGGTGCACTTAATGTAGGGTGTTTTCTTTGAGCTTCAAGAGCTGTGAGGAAAAATCCACATTAAATGCAATTTCTGGGTCTTAATGTGCAGGGTAACCAATACATTCCGGGCACTTTCTATGGGGGGCACTATCTACGGGTAATGCATATTCACTGCGGGTTTACAGTGCTGGGAAAATGCATAACATTTTTAATCCTTAAAATGACACTTGCAAAATATATTTCTCATTTGGAATTAATGCTTTACATACATTTTGCATTTTTTTGCTATGCAATTAAACTAACAGTATTAACAATGAGGACATATAACAATCAAGGCTGCGCCACTCACTACATTGTAGATCAAAAAAACATTGAGTCTAAATTCAATTTTCATCACGGCAAAATCTACAGTATGTGAAATAATGAATAATTAGCTAAATAATAGTGCTGTATACTGTTACATGGCATTCATTCTAATTACAGAAGTACAAATAGCATGTTATGCAATCTGACAACACAATGCTACCAGTGATTAGGAATATAGTCCAAGTTTCACAGTGCTTACATAATTAACTAATGACAAGGCATCAGTTGCAGAGGTGTCTTCATGCATGGTGTGTGTGTGTGTGTGTGTGTGTGTGTGTGTGTGTGTGTGTGTGTGTGTGTGTGTGTGTGTGTGTGTGTGTGTGTGTGTGTGTGTGCAGGTGTGTGCTCGTGCACACGTTTGGGTATGTGTATGTACAGTATGGATTATATATGTATATATAAGTTCTTGCCTTGTGGATACAATTATGCCAATTTGTTGCAAACTAAAGACAGAGGCCCTGATTCAGAGCCGCTCGCTCTGACAGAGCGCTCGCTCTGAATCAGGGCCAGGCTATTTTTTTTTTTAATGGCCTCCTGGCCGCTCGCATAGCTCTGGGTGACCACCCACAGCTATAGCGAGTGGCCAGGAAGATGGTCAAAACTATCGTGGTCATCGGGCTTGCGATGAGACCTTTGTGGTAGGGTCTCGTTGCCGCAAGCCCCAGAGAGATTTTGGCTCTAACAGAACAGAAATCTCTCCCACTGACATCACTCGTGATGTCAGTGGGGCCGGCCTTAGATGGAGGCGTTCACATGGGAACGCCTCCGTTTGGGCAGTCACTCCCCCGGCCCGCCCACCAAAGGGGGCGTGCTGTCACTGAACATCGACAGCACGCCCCCTTTGTTGCGAGACCCAGAGTGACCGCTATCCGGGTCTCGCGCATGCGCACGACGGAGCCGGCTCCATCGTGCACATGCGCACTGGCCCACCATCGACCCGGCACAGCGCTTGCGACCGGGTCTGAATCAGGCCCAGAGTTTTAGCATTGGATAGAGCAGAATTATTGAATAAGAATTTGAAATCGAATACCAGAAACATGTTGCCTTGGGTCAAACGCTATAATGCCAGATCCACTGAAATTAATAACATCACTAAGAAATACTGGCCCATTGTCAGCAGTGATAATGCTTTGCCTCTGTCTGATACTAGAATCATGTCTTGCTATTCTAGGGGGAGTAACTTGCGTGACCTCCTAGTCAAGGCAGATATTTCAATTGATAAACCCCAGAAACACTTTCTAGCGACCCAACGGCTAGGTTGTTTTAAGTGTTAATGCGTTACTTGCAGGTATCTCATTGCGGGAAGTTGTTTTTATCACCCACATTCAGGAAAAAAATACGAGATACTGCATCACTTGACTTGTAATAGTACGCATGTCATTTATCAAATTTTGTGCCCTTGCGGGTCGTCATATATTGGCAAAACCCAGCGCAAATTCAAAGAGCTCATGGCGTTGCATCACTCTAGTATTAGAGCAGCGCTAGCTAATGGTATGAGCGAACAACCTGTAGCACGCCATTTCCTTGAATTTGGACACAATCTTGCCAGTCTGCGCTATCGTATGATTGACCACATCCCACTGCCAAAGAGGGGTGGTGATCGTGGTTGTCTTTTACTTCAATGTGAGGCCACGTGGATTCACCGTTTGGATGTCATCTCCCCAAAAGGTTTGAATGACTCCATTACATTATCTTGCTTCTAACTGGTGATTTATTGATTAATATATTATATTCCTGCTATATATTTTTAATGTTCTTATTATGCTGATTTTCTTATGTATTTGGTATATATTTATGTATTCGTCCATGTCTTTTTTGTGTATATGCCCATTTATTCAGTTGTATTTCTGACATTGCTCTCTTTTTTTCTGTATTTCAATTGCAGTGCTGTATTTAATATGTTTGTTCTTGGTTACCTGGTGATGGGCATGCACTCCGTCACACGCCCACGACATTGCGGACGTGATGACGTCATCTATAGGCGACTCCGGATGGGTGGTTGGTCCCGCTCCCGGCACGGTTGTCACTGCTGGTGTTTCAGTATTTAAGGTAAGAGCTCACTGTAAGTATCGTTATTCTGAAGATAGTACGTCAATGTACTGAAACGTTGATCCCTAAGACACAGTTGTCATGTTTTTATTTATTGAGAGTGCCGCACCTTTGCATGGTTACATTTTGTAATTGTGAGGGCACCTCTACAAATTGTGTTTTGCTACTGTGAGTGCCGGACCTTTGCTTTACTATATATATATATATATATTAGGGGTGTGCACCGGCCACTTTTCGTGTTTTGTGTTTTGGTTTTGGATCTGGATCTTTCTTCGTGTTTTGGATCTGGATTGGTTTTGCCAAAACCACCCTTCCGTGTTTTGGGTTCTGGGTTTTGTGTTTTGGATCTGTATTTTTTTTTAAAAAAAGCATAAAAACAGCTTAAATCACAGAATTTGTGGGTTTTTCTGCTCCTATGCAATTATTAACCTCAATAACCTTCATTTCCACTCATTTCCAGTCTATTCTGAACACCTCACACCTCACAATTTGTTTTTATGGCCAAAAGATTGCACCAAGGTAACTGGATGACTATGCTAAGCGACACGAGTGGGCGGCACAAACACGTGGCCCATCTAGGAGTGACACTGCAGTGGGAGACAGGATGGCAGTTTAAAAAACTAGGCCCCAAACAGTACATACTGCAAAGAAAAAAAAGAGGTGCAAGATGGAATTGTCCTTGGGCCCTCCCACCCACCCTTATGTTGTATAAACAGGACATGCACACTTTAACAAACCAATCATTTCAGCGCCAGGGTCTGCCACATGACTGAGGCTGAAATGATTGGTTTGTTTGGGCCCCCACAAAACAAGCTGGCAATTAATGTGTCCCTGCACAAACTGGCTCTACGGAGGCAAGATGTCGTCCTCATCCTCCTCATCCACCGATTCCTTGGATAAAACAGGAAAAAAGGATTTAGGTGTCCCTGGACTGCTTACGGTCTTAGCCAAAGTTTCTGAACTTGACAGTAACTTTTTATGAACGCGCTGCAGGTGCCGTATAAGGGCGGATGTCCCTTCCCCTACTTATTTCACCTTTACATATGGTACATATGGCAAGACAGTTGTCCGGATTTGGATAGAAATATTGCCAGACCAAAGAGGTGGAATGTTTGGTCTTCTGCCCAGGCATGACCGTGATGGGCTTTTTCATCCCACGGACAACAACTGTCTCCCCCGGAGCCTGATTTAAACAAACCACATCACCATCAGAATCCTCCTCGCCAACTTCCTCCTCAGTGCCAGCTACACCAGTATCCTCATCCTGTTGTACTTCAACAGTGACATCTTCAATTTGCATATCAGCAAGTGGACTGTGGGTGCTCCTTTCAGCACTTCAAGGGGGTGTGCAAATGGTGGAAAGAGCCACCTTTTCCCGTCCAGTGCTGGGAAGGTCAGGCATCGCAACAACCACCACACTTGGACTCTCCTTGGGGATTTGTGATATCTTCTTAGAACGCACAGTTCTTTGCTGTGCTTTTGCCAGCTTAACTCGTTTGATTTTTTTAGCGGGAGGAGGGCTTCCATCGTCATGTGAAGCTGAACTACTAGTCATGAACATAGGGAAAGACCTTAGCCGTTCCTTGCCACTCCGTGTCGTAAATGGCATATTGGCAAGTTTACGTTTCTCTTCAGATGATTTAAATGTTTTTTTCAAGGTCATTTTCCTGAACTTTGTCATTTGGGATTGTATGTGCCCTCTACTATGACATTGGGCATCGGCCTTGGCAGACGACGTTGATGGCATGTTATCGTCTATGTCATGACTAGTGGCAGCAGCTTCAGCACTAGGAGGAAGTGGTTCTTGATCTTTCCCTATTTTATTTTTATCAGAGAAAGTTTGGTCCTCCATTTATGTTATATTGATATATACGTGCGACTAAGGCGCACACAAACACAGAAAATATTTTTTTATTTTTGCTGGAGAGTAGTGCACTTTGTGGGTTACACCACCCTATAAGAAATGAGCCAGCCGGCTCTTTACTTATGGGACACAGGCGCAGGCTTGGCGCTGCTCCTTTGTTGATGCTCGTGCAGCCACAGTGCACACAATTCACAAACACAGAAAATATTTTCTTATTTTGTTTGGAGTGTACTTTTGGGGTTACAGCACCCTTTAACGGTCATGCCAGCCGGCCCTTTACTTATGACACAGGCGCACGCTTGGGACTACTTTGTTGATGCACGTGCGGCTACTGTGCAAACAATTCACAAACACAAAAATATATTTTTTTATTTTGTTTGGAGTGCCCTTTGGGGGTTACAGCACCCTTTAATGGACTAGCCAGCCGGCCTTTTACTTATGGGACACAGGCGCACGCTTGGCGCTGCTCCTTCGTTGATGCACGTGCAGCCACAGTGCACACAATTCACAAACACAGAAAAAGATTTTTTATTTTGTTTGGAGTGCCCTTTGGGGGTTACAGCACCCTTTAGTGGTCAATCCAGCCAGCCCTTTATTTATGGGACACAGGCGCACGCTTGGCACTACTTTGTTGATGCACGTGCGGCTACAGCGCAAACAATTCACAAACACAAAAAAATATATTTTTTTATTTTGTTTGGAGTGCCCTTAGGTGGTTACAGCACCCTTTAGCGGTCAATCCAGCCGGCCCTTTATTTATGGGACACAGGCGCACGCTTGGCACTACTTTGTTGATGCACGTGCGGCTACTGCGCACACAATTCACAAACACAAAAAAATATATTTTTTTATTTTGTTTGGAGTGCCCTTTGGGGGGTTACAGCACCCTTTAACGGACAAGCCAGCCGTCCTTTTACTTATGGGACACAGGCGCACGCTTGGCGCTGCTCCTTTGTTGATTCACGTGCAGGCACAGTGCACACAAGTCCAGAAATGATGATGTTTGTCCATGCAAGATGACGTTTAGCCTCTTTCTGAGTTCTGTTTTTTTGGAGGGAAAAATCCGAACTCGGCGTGCAAACTCAAACCTATCCGAGTCTGCACATCCCTAATATATAAATATATATATATATATATATATACATATATATATATATATACATACACACACACTTGATTAACATGTGCATGGTATGTATGCATGCATGCCTCCCTATTGTTTTGACAAGACATAAGGCTGAATTTACATCTGTCACCTGTATACTACTGACATTTCTTAATATAGGAAGGAAGAAGAGAAGTCACCATGACTATAAATCAATAAAGGAAGGGAATGTCTCTGCTTATATATCCCTGACGATCCATTATGGTGAATCATTGAGTTTAATGTAGTGATTTAAAGCATCAATAAGACCTACTAATATAGCCATTCTTATTTAAATGCTCTGCATAAAAGCATCATGTTATTAAAAACTCAATAAGAAACTGACTAAAGTATGTTTTCTAAACTGGGGTAAGGTTATGTACAGATCATGCATCTAGCCTCCTTGTGTGTTAAACAGTCCCTTTAGTTGCTCCATGCCTTGGCGCGACTTGGAAGCAACAAGTGTCTTTTTGTGCGACTTTCTCCCTTAAAATGTGTGTTATTTACAAAGTGACACTAATAGGACGCACAAGCAGCTTATGCTGATTAAAATGATATGCAGCATTCTTATTTTCTGTGTGCACAGTGCCAGAGTCTACTGGGTCAGTGTAATGGAAATAGAGGAGGGGACCCATAGGAAGGCTTCGCACAGGCCCCAGCCTCTAATTGCTCAGCGCACCTCTTCAGATTTCTCTGCTTCTCCTCACATTTAGGTGACGCAGGCATCTTGAAATGCATTGGAGACAAGTATAAAACTTTTTTTGCCCTAAGCAACCATTGTGAGTTGTTAATGAAGCCTACTGTAATTACAAACAGCATAAATGATCAACTAATTGTACTAATTGTGCAATTAGGTATATTTCTATAATGGCTCAGGGTGCTCTAATCTAATCACTAAAATAATGTACAATAACACAGTTATGGAAACTGAGTCCTACAATAACACTGTATGCGTACAAATTTTAAAGAACAATATTAATTTAAAAAACATAGAAAAATGTGTTATCAATTATAGCATAGTAAGAAGCATACCAAGAGGAATGGCATACCTCCCAAAATGACCATCTCCTGGACGGACACAATGCTCTGGTCCTGGTAAGAGGTGAGGCTGCAGCGCAGTTCAGAATTCAAATAGAGTAGCCACACCAACTGTCATTTCACACGCTGCCAAACATCACTGGCTGGGACTCACTGGCAGTTGGTGTGACTCCCCTATTTGAATTTTGAACTGTACTGCAGCCCAAACTCTGGAGCCGCCACCAATCATAAATTACCAGGGAAGTCCAGGACCAGAACATTGTGTCCCTCCTGGAGAGGGTCATGTTGGGAGGTATGGAATGGTGAGAAAGTATTATATACTGTAAATATATCATAATATTTTTTTCATTGAAAAATGGGATATCTAAATAATTTGAATTATATCTGAACCACTGAGTGACAGTGGAGAAAATCATGCTCTAAAGCAGACTTCCTCCATTTTAAGTTTATGCTCTCATCCTACAGTGCTGCCCTTTCCATTGATGTGTGGTGAGGTGAGGCAGGTGAGCAGAGCCTTTCCTGTCATACTTAGGTATACTACAAAGTTTTGACTATAAAAATTATAAGAAAAATTTGAAGAAAATATCATATATATCGTATTGTAGTATTATTCTAATCATTTTTATAGTCAAAACTCTGGAGTAAAAAGTGTATGGCAGGTGAGGCACTGCCTCCCCATTCTACCTTTTCTGCACATCCCTGATCAAAACACCAGTGGTTTAATTAGGGTATGTGGAGCCCAGGGCAAATCTAAAAATGGAGCCCCCACACCCTATGTGCGCGCGCCAAAGGTGTGTCCACTGATGAAATCGCCTGGTGCGAAGGAACACGTTAGGAATTCCAGTTGCGTCCACCGTTATTTGTTTCCGGCATATGAGTAAAGAGCTTCTATTATCTGACACCCGTGACATGCTGGAGCGTCTCACGGTTTTATGTGGAACATCTATTACCATCACCGGGATACAACCTTTCCCCCCGGTGATATGCAGCTTGAGTGATCTCTAAAACTACAGTTTAGGATCAGTAAGACTCCGCCTCTCCCCCCAGGTAAGCCAGTTCGTTGTGGTCACAACCGGCCGGTGTAATCCACACACAGACGTTTCCTGGTTACAGACTGACACCACGTACAGAGAGTTCCCCGTGCTTGCTGCAAGTCCACAAAAGCAGCTATCAATAAAACCCACCTACGGGACGAACCGGCTGGTGAGTTATAAAACAACCATATATATATCTGGCTACATGGAAATCTCTCCTGAATAATTGCTTTACTATTACTAACAATTACACACAAGTTGTACTATTGGAGACTATGCTAACTTCTCCCTAAGGATTAACTATCTAAAGATTTACCAGTGTCAACCATTCACACATCATAATAATATCTGTTGTACTCATTGGAGCTTCTCAAATATTTTAAAGTTGCAACAAAACAAAGAAACCTTAACAATCACCATAAGTACACTTTGTTGCAATTTTCAGTATGAAATATCCTCCAAGTGTAAATAGAGGATTTTTTTCATATTTTATACGTATCCGGAGTATCAAATACGTGTGGGTGTTGCCTCAGGTGCAATAGAGATACATATAGATGTATATATATGTGTGGTTTTTGTACTACGGTATATTTATTTGATTAATATTGTACTTATAATTTATGTGTGTTTTATTAAATTGTTTTCTTATTTTTCCATATATCTGTGGTTATTATTATTATTCTTTATCTATATATTAATATTTTATTGCAGGATAATTATTATATACATCGAAAACTAAGCGCTGCTGTGTTTTTTTATCTCTTATACTTTCATCTACTCCTTACTCCCAAATAGGGCACCTAACACTTGGTTGCTTATTTGAATATTATGATAGCTAATGCAGCAATGTGTATAAATTATGTCTTGTCCTGCATTGTATTGTACTGTAAGTAACTGGTTTCTTGTTCACTCATTTATCACCACAGTCCCCTGCAACTCAGCACAACCCCTTGCTTCTCACTCCTGCCCCCTGCATCTCACCGGTGTCACCATTACCCTCGCTGCTGCTGCTGCCCTGCAGCTGGCTATTGCCCAGACACTGGGATGTGCTGGGAAGGGCAGGCGGATCATGAATGAGAGAAATTTATTGGATCTACAGTAAGCATTATCAGCAGCATGTCCCCGTAGATGGTGTACCTGTGCTTATTTCCACATCTTATATGAGCACCCATTCCCAGCTTTTGAACATAGCGGGTCCTCTTTGCACAATGTGCCCTGCATTTCCTGAGCTTCCTGTTGAGCTTCCCTGTTGTGGTGCCCCTGTCATTGAACAATGCTGATCATGGGAGGTGCCTTCTGTTCACCGAGGGCATGTGGCTGAGTGGGAACATCATGCTGGAAATGGAGAACTTCACAGTGGAGGAGTGGTGGCCGAAGTCTGTCTGCAGGTTCAGCTTAGGGATGGACATCGGAATCTAAGTTTAATAACCATTGATGTTTTTGTTCCGATAGTAGTGGTTTTACCATTTAATGGTGGGGGTCTGATGTTTGCCACCATTGAATTAAATCATTTGATGGTGATCTGACAGTTGTTGTTTTTTCTTAATTCCGGATAGCTATGCCTCCCCTGGTTCCTTCCTGGTTACTGTATCTGCATAGAACATCTTAATGGGTTCATTGGAGGCTGTCTCTCACTCTCTGTCTGCCTCAGATGTGACCCTGTTCAGCCCCTGACTCCCTCCCCTCTCTAGGCTTCTGCTAAGCAACAGGGCACATTGCTTTATCTGATTAGTTCTAACTGTCTCTTTTTGTTACAACACCCTGGACAGCTTTTATACAGCAGCTTGGTGAAAGATTTTTACTGTGATTTTGCTTCACTTCATAGATAAATGGTTCATACACCTAAACCTTCCTTGACCAATACTGAATAGAGAAAGCGCTACCAAAAACTGCCCAGTGGGTCAATAGATCTGCCCAAATGAACAGGTAGACCCTTAAAACGAGGACTTTAATTTATAAATAGAGAAATGTCATGCTTTGACCTAAATATCAGATTGACCACTTTCTTATAACCGGTGACTGTATAACTCTAAGGCAACATCTCTTTTTTACTTGTAAGGTGCAGAAAAAGGAAGCATTTTATAACAAAATATGCTTCTAAAGAAGCCTTAGATGACCTGAAAAGTAAACCAATTTATAACTGAGTGATGTAGACTGAAGAATGAAAAAGCTATACCCTGTGAAACTAGCAGATCTCTAAAACATAAGAATTGATCCAATCAAGTGGTGACAACCTTCCAATATAAAGAAGTTACTTAAAAAACAGCAGTAAAAATATATTTCATAAGCTAAATAAATAAATATTATATAAAGTACAGGTTTTAAAAATCCAGAGCTGAAAGCTGCTTTGTGTAATTTAAGTAAAAGAAAAAGCTGTTGCACACTGTAAGCATGGACAACAACTCATTTTTAACAATGATATCTTTTTTATACAATACTAGAAATTCCATCTAATATGTATTAAAGCAAATGCATAAAATTAAAGTAGAGATGTGCGGGTTTGGTTTTACTCGGATTTACTCGGTTCTTTTTGCCCAAATTATCGCAAGTTCGTATTTATGTTATTGGCTATCCAAAACACGTGATAAAATGAAATGCCAATAAAATGCCAGTTTTTGAGATCCGAACATATCCGAGTAAAACTGAACCCGCACATCTCTAAATGAAAGTGATTATGATTCTAATAAAAGACTGCAGAACTTGGCATTGTGGGTGACAAATTAATGAAGGGGGACTGGGGAAAATTCCCTGAAGCTTGCGCAGCCAGTGACTAGGCCATAATACACTATTAGCAGCAAGTCTATGTGACCATAGCTATTCCATTTAACACAGTCTTCCGTGGTATTCACACAGATGTGGCAGCTTTTGTTTTGTATTTTAGTTTCTGTATAACCTTAAATTCAGGCCTTAAATATTCCCTGTTATACTCTACAAATAAGCTATACTGTACTATAAATATAGCATAATTGTTCCTGTCCATGTGATGATGAAGTCACAGATCTTTAGATATAATTTCTCTAACATTGCCCAGTGATAATCCCCTTTTCCTGCCTAGGCTCATAATGACAAAACATACCTTTCCTATTGACACAGATGTGATACTTCAATTGATTTGCATGACTTCTGTGGATTAAGGAAATAATTTACCATATGCTTCTGATTAAAAATGTGGACATGAACATTCAATCCAAATCTGAAAGTGGATTTTACATATATACCGTACACACATGGCTAGAATTAAAGTTATGTCCATCTAAACTTATCACAACTTTTTTCTGCCTTTACAAACATGCACTTGATCCTGTATTGAGGGCTTAGTGTGCTGTCGCTACATTATGGAGAATAAACTTCCTTTGTGTTTTATTTTCATTCATAATGTACGTTATACATAGGTATTCAAAATTCCTGTGACTGACTTTGTTGAACTTGTTATCTTTTGCTTTGACATTATCAAGCATCCTCCTCTTAGAATAACACCTCTTGTAGTGATACTGCCTTGTACAAGTACATGTTACTCGACTGATTAATATACTCAGAGGTATTGTAGGAGGTGGTACTGTTGAAAGGGGATAAATGCTATTGTATTCCCAGGAAGTTAAGTTTAGACAGCTGCTTGGAAAACCAAATTTATAAACCATCTCATGGCTTTTACTCTATCGCCATCTTTTTATTATTCAAGTTATTATTCTCCGAGCTTAGGAAAATAATACAAATTTAAGGCTAGATGCCAAGCTATACAGCGCCTGAAGTTCTACTGACAAAAACATGCAGCTGTTTCTAAAAACATATTTATTGATTTGT
This sequence comes from Taudactylus pleione, assembly GCA_031769625.1. Classification (NCBI taxonomy): domain Eukaryota; kingdom Metazoa; phylum Chordata; class Amphibia; order Anura; family Myobatrachidae; genus Taudactylus; species Taudactylus pleione. The sequence goes on along the minus strand of JAUIMM010000126.1, from coordinate 4,031,412 downwards.
TTAATAACATTTTGGACAAGAGTGAATGTAATTTAAATGAACCAGTGCATTTGGCATTTCTATCATTTCACATACATGGCTCTAAGTCACTGAGCAGGAATTTAGTGGTGACACTGTGCAACGGAAATATCAATCATTACTTTCATAACAGAATGGAAAGAAGCTTTCCAGAAATGATTCAAAATATTGTTATTAATCTGTATTGTGGGAATGTTCTCAAAGGAAACAGCAGAAAAATATATGATGAAAGACTGTCCAAAGTTATCTGAAAGGTGATATTAATTTAAATTTTAGACAAACTCTTCCAAAATGCTATAAAATATAAAATGTCATAACAAAACCATATTGCTATTAAACAAGGTCTGCTGTTAATTGTGTCAGACTTAGCTACTACTACTGAGGAGGACTTAAGTGGTTCAAATTTCACAATCAAGTATTTTCTGGTGGAAGCCCAATTTGTTGCCCTTGAGGGTTATTCTCGTACACTATATAAGAATAGTATATAACAAATAAGTACAGTTTAAAAAAATAAAACACAAAAAAAGTGAAATAATAGTATTTTGGAGTCAGCATAAGTGAGATATGAGAAACTGGCACTGTCTTGCTTTGTGACTTAGTGGAGAAAAAGTATGAAGTGATGTCCAGCCTTCTGGCAATATGAAGAATATTTAATGGTTTATCCAGACAGGGGCAGAGTATAATCTCATGCTGGTGCCCAGGTGCTGCACTGGGGTGCTAAACTAAAATTGGGCAATGCCTGTACCGTAAGAGGGAAATTAAAACTGACACTGGTACATATAAGTATAGTATGTTCCCCACTCCTTATTGAAAACCTGGATTATGCAGCAACAGTACTCATGTAACTGGGAGTACCACCATGATACAAAAACAGGTGACTAATGATTGGAATCATAGAATACATATGGGAACTTTGATTTGTAAACATAAGATTTTATTCATTTATTGTGAGTTTTTGAATACCAGGAAGGAAAATAAATATTTAATTGCTTTGACAAATAATATTATGATTACTTTGCATGTCATGTTTAAATGTAACTGACAATATTTTATTCATGTTGCTTCATAGAACAGAAAACCACTTACAAGGAAAATCCTAAGTGCAAAGTGTTTTGGATAATATATACCAATTTAAAATTTTGATATTCGAACATCAAGGTAAAAAATGCTTCTAATATGAGATATTTAAAATAAGACAGTAACAGAGTGAATTGAAATATAGGAACTAAATAATTATTTCAAAACACTTTGGAATAATTGTTCTCTGCATAAGGATCTGTTGCATAATTTCAAACACCATACTTAAAATGTAATGAAACAAACTTAAAAACAACCATATCCATTAGATGATTAGCAGAGATCTGTATATTTTTGGATACCAGGACCCTGGATAAAAGTTTAGCCTTATTCCTTTACAAAATGTATATTACAATTGTATCCAGTTAATAGTGATCATATCAACAACATTCTTTAATGTTACTGTACATTTGAATTCAACTGCAGTAAATACAGGCACATACATTTAAAATAATATGCCACAGTGTGTCTTTGTTCCTTTTCTTTCTACTAGAAATGATTTTATGAATGCAGTTTTAGCTACTGTAAGTATTGCTAACTTTATGTGGCTACATATTAAGGAGACAGGTAGAGAACAAAGGGATCGAGGGGAGATTTAGCTAAATATTTATATTTATATATTTCCAATATTTGTGTAAATCCCAACAGGGTAGACAGCACTGTAGCAGAGCCAGATTAAGGGAAGGCATGTGTGCTCTCTCTCAGGGGACCCCCTTGCAAGCCTGCATTTACATTGCATTTACATGTTGTTCTGCTAGCTACTCAACGCGACACTGAACACTATCAGAGAAATTGGAGAGTGAATTAGACGGGAAGAGTAGAAGGGGTGGGGGGCAGATCAGATGAGAAAGGGTGGGGGCAGCAATATGACTGGGGGCAGGCTGCACAGAAAAAAAGTGCAGACTCGATGAGGCTAGTAGGATCAGGGTTACAGGAGAACAGAGAGGGTTAGCTGCTGTGGGGATTTAGGAAGGACAGTGGAAGCATCAGGGGGCTTAAAAGAGAAGAGAGAGATTTAGCTGGGGGAAAGGACAGCACCAGGGGGTTTACTGCCAGAAGAACAGAGAGGTTTAGCTGGGGGGAGGAAGGACAGCGGCAGCAGGGGGTTTACAAGAGAAGAGAAGAAGTTAGCTGGGGGGAAGGACAGCACCAGGGGGTTTACAGCCAGAAGTACAGAGAGTTTTAGCTGGGGGGAGGATGGACAGCAGCAGCGGGGGGGGGGTTACAGAAGAAGAGAGAGAGTTAGCAGGGAGGAAGGACAGCAGCAGCAGGGGGGTTACAGGAGAAGAGAGAGAGTTAGCTGTGGGGGACAGCAGCAACAGGGGGGTTACAGGAGAAGAGAGAGAGTTAGCCGTGGTGGACAGCAGCAGGGGAGTTACAACCAGAATAACAGATAGGTTAGCTGGGGAAAGTAATGACAGGGGTAGCAGGGGGGCTACAGGAGAAGAGAGAGAGAGTTAACTGTGGGGGAGGAAGGACAACAGATGGGGGCTTACAGGAGTAGAAATAGAGAGTTAGCTGGGGGGACAGCAGCAGGGGGTTAGAAGAGAAGGGAGTTAGCTGGGGGAAGGTCAGCAGCTGGTGGCTTACAGGAGTAGAAAGAGAGAGTTAGCTGGGGGGACAGCAGCAGGGGGTTAGAAGAGAAGGGAGTTAGCTTGGGGAAGAACAGCAGCTGGGGGCTTACAGGAGTAGACAAAGAGAGTTAGCTGGGGGGACAGCAGCAGGGGGATAGGAGAGAAGGGAGTTAGCTGGAGGAAGGACAGCAGATGGGGGCTTACAGGAGTAGACAAAGAGAGTTAGCTGGGGGGACAGCAGCAGGGGGTTAGAAGAGAAAGGAGTTAGCTGGGGAAGGACAGCAGCTGGGGGCTTACAGGAGTAGAAAGAGAGAGTTAGCTGGGGGGACAGCAGCAGGGGGTTAGGAGAGAAGGGAATTAGCTTGGGGAAGAACAACAGCTGGGGGCTTACAGGAGCAGACAAAGAGAGTTAACTGGGGGGACAGCAGCAAGGGGTTAGAAGAGAAGGGAGTTAGCTGGGGGAAGGATAGCAGCTGGGGGCTTACAGGAGTAGAAAGAGAGAGTTAGCTTGGGGACAGCAGCAGGGGGTTAGGAGAGAAGGGAGTTAGCTGGGGGAAGGACAGCAGCTGGGGGCTTACAGGAGTAGAAAGAGAGAGTTAGCTGGGGGACAGCAGTAGGGGGTTAGGAGAGAAGGGAGTTAGCTGGGGGAAGGACAGCAGCTGGGGGCTTACAGGGGTAGAAAGAGAGAGTTATCTGGGGGGTGGATAGCAGCAGCAGGGGGTTAGGAGAGAAGAGAGAGAGAGAGTTAGCTTGGGGAAGGGAGGACATCCAGAAAAACAGAGATGGTTAGCTGAAGGGGGAGGGAACAATGAGGAGTAACAAAGCAGGAAAGCCAGTAGAGAACAGAAAGATGAAGAAGGGAAAGCACAGGAGATACAGGATGGAGGAGAGCTCATGGGACAAAGGAGAGTTGTGGGGAATAATACTATTATGGTTGAGGGAGAGACTGAGAGTCCTGGATGGAAAGACAAGTAAATTATGTGTAAATGACCGCAAGCCATAAAGAGACACCTATGAATCCTACTCTACTCTGAAATTATGATACTGCACATGTGATCACAATCCACAGTGCCTTAGGGTTGGAATAGGTATCTGCAGTCTGCATAGTGAATTCTATGAGTTAAATTGTAAGCTTTATAAAGAGAAACTAGCGTGTGATTTCATTCTAATAGTGAGTTGTCATAGCAATCGCTGGCAAGTGGCAACTCTGATAGACAGTGGTGCCTGGTGTAGGGGCATGAATGATAAACAATAACACAAGTAGAAGGGGTTTGTGTGCAGAATGAAGCTCAATGAACTTCTATTAGTAAATATAGAGAAAGTGCCCAGCAGCTTCATATACTAGTCGTTGCTCGTTACGCGTTGCTGTAACACCCCCCAGCAGCTCTGACTGGCTGTGATGTATGTCAAGTGGACATGTGTTCTTAATAGTAAATATAGGGATGGGAAGTTTGGAGTGCTGTAAGCTCCCAGTAATGAATTACTGCTACAGATAAAGAATTTAGTGGCTGCATAGGTTTAGGTTACTAGAGCAACATCTGGTGGCTTTGATGGATGTTGACTCCAGATAAAGGAAGGGGTGTAAAGTCTAAAGTAAAATGTAAACAAAGAATGAAATATGCGGTGTGGGCTAAATTAGTTTTTTTTAATGTAGTAACCATGATGAGCAGGTGGATAATACATCATGGAGCATAATACAGGTATTACAATTATAAACATAAAATTGGTCAAATTATTAAATTGTGTGGTTGAACATGGGATTATTACATAGTAATAATAAAGGAAGAATTTAGGGGTAATAGTAGAGAAATGTTTCTGTATATACATTAAATATTTAAAGTGTCTTATGAACATAAAATCTGGAGAGAGATAACATATAGAATATAGATTAAATAAATGTAGTCAAATAATGTCAAAAAATAATGCGTATATATGAATTGAATGTAATAAACAATATGTATAGAATTTTTTATATATATATATATATATATAAAAATATACATATAAAAAAACATAAATAAATTATATGTAACCAGGTAAAGAAGGCGGCGCTCCGCATCTTGTGAGAAAATGCATCACAATTTATTCCAACATTTCGGGCACATGCCTGTTCTCATGGATGTACATATACAACAAATTCAAACATTTATATACATCATAGTACATCCCACCATTAGCTGCCAGGCCTAACTCATCTGAGTAGCGCCGCAATCCGACATGGGGCTTCATTGTTTTTTTGTGAATAGATTAACATGTATCAACTTTGTGCTATTGTAAAGACGTCTGTGCATCTTATTTATATTGGTCAATTTATTATGTGCTTACCAATTATGTGCTGCTATTATCGATTAGTGATGTTTAGCAGTCCATATTTTCTTATATATGCGTTATATGTTTTTATAGGAGACTAGTTTACTGTTGCCTTGGCAACAATTGGGGGAAGTGCTGACATTCTGACCTGAGTGGCGTTGCAAATTATGTAGTAGGGAGTGCAACGCTGTGGATATGGCGTGCACGGAGACACGATGGATGGCGGTGCTACTCAGGTGAGTTAGGTCTAGCAGCTAATGGTGGGATGTACTGTGACATATATAAATGTTGGAATTTGTTGTATATGTACATCCTTGAGAACAGGCATGTACTTGAAATGTTGGAATAAAATGTGATGCATTTACTAACAAGACGTTGACTGCCACCATCTTTACCTGGCTGTTATGTAGATTATTTTTCTCATGGAGGGCACCAACACAATTATTGGACCTTAAGTAATAGTTAGTGCCCATTATATATATATATATATATATATATATATATATTAGGGGTGAGCGGGTTCGGATTTCTGAAATCCGAACCCCCCCGTGCCCCCCCGATCCAAGGCCGATCCGAGTCAGGCTCGACTTTTCCCGCCTGACTCGGATCTGAAATCGAGGCAAAACATCATCATCCCGCCTTCCGGATCCTATATAAGGTACCCGCGTCGGCGCCATTTTCTCACTCGGCTGTGGACAGTGAAGAGGGAGGGTGGGAGTTAGGGCTGGCTGGGCTGTGTAGTGTAGTGTAGTGCAGTGTAGTGTTGTACTGTGCTGTGCTGCGCTGTGCTGCTGTTGTCCATAGGGGCTGTGTCCACTCCTTCAAAGTCCATAGGGGCTGGCTGGACTGTGTTGTGCAGTCAGTTGTCCATAGGGGCAGTGTCCACTTCAAAGTCATGTGCAGTGTCCCAGTCCTAAAGAGGTGCTGTAGTGTTGTCCAGGGGGTGCTCTGTCCATCAGGGGTGCTCCCCCCAAGTGCAAAAAAAAAAAAAATTTCTGTGTTTGTGAATTGTGTGCACTGTGGCTGCACGTGCATCAACAAAGGTGCAGCACCAAGCGTGCGCCTGTGTCCCATAAATAAAGGGCATGCTGGATTGACCGCTAAAGGGTGCTGTAACCCCCAAAGGGCACTCCAAACAATATAAAAAATTATTTTCTGTGTTTGTGAATTGTGGGCACTGTGGCTGCACGTGCATCAACAAAGCAGCAGCGCCAAACGTGCGCCTGTGTCCCATAAAGGGTGCTGTAACACCCAAAGGGCACTCCAAACAAAATAAAAATATATTTTTTTTTGTTTGTGAATTGTGTGCGCAGCAGCACGTGCATCAACAAAGTATTGCCAAGCGTGCGCCTGTGTCCCATAAATAAAGGGCATGCTGGATTGACCGTTAAAGGGTGCTGTAACCCCCAAAGGGCACTCCAAACAATATAAAAAAAATGTTTCTGTGTTTGTGAATTGTGTGCACTGTGGCTGCACGTGCATCAACAAAGCAGCAGCGCCAAACGTGCGCCTGTGTCCCATAAGTGAAAGGCCAGCTGGCTTGTCTGTTAAACACCCAAAGGGCACTCCAAACAAAATAAAAAAATATTTTTTTTTGTGTTTGTGAATTGTGTGCGCAGTAGCCGCACGTGCATCAACAAAGTAGTGCCAAGCGTGTGACTGTGTCCCATAAATAAAGGGCCAGCTGGATTGACCACTAAAGGGTGCTGTAACCCCCAAAGGGCACTCCAAACAAAATAAAAAAAATGTTTCTGTGTTTGTGAATTGTGTGCACTGTGGCTGCACGTGCATCAACGAAGGAGCAGCAGCAAGCGTGCACCTGTGTCCCGTAAGTAAAAGGCCAGCTGGCTTGTCCGTTAAAGGGTGCTGTAACCCCCAAAGGGCACTCCAAACAAAAACAAAAAAAACATTTTTTTGTGTTTGTGAATTGTGTGCGCAGTAGCTGCACGTGCATCAACAAAGTAGTGCCAAGCGTGCGCCTATGTCCCATAAATAAATGGCCAGCTGGATTGACCGCTAAAGGGTGCTGTAACCCCCAAAGGGCACTCCAAACAAAATAAAAAAATGTTTTCTGTGTTGGTGAATTGTGTGCACTGTGGCTGCACGTGCATCAACAAAGGTGCAGCACCAAGTGTGCGCCTATGTCCCATAAGTAAAAGGCCGGCTGGCTTGTCCATTAAAGGGTGCTGCAACCCCCAAAGGGCACTCCAAACAAAATAAAAAAAATTGTGTGCGCAGTAGCCGCACGTGCATCAACAAAGTAGTGCCAAGCGTGCGCCTGTGTCCCAAAAATAAAGGGCCTGCTGGATTGACTGCTAAAGGGTGCTGTAACCCCCAAAGGGCATTCCAAACAAAATAATTTTTTTTTTTCTGTGTTTGTGAATTGTGTGCACTGTGGCTGCACGTGCATCAACAAAGGAGCAGCGACAAGCGCACGCCTGTGTCCCATAAGTAAAAAGCCAGCTGGCTTGTCCGTTAAAGGGTGCTGTAACCCCCAAAGGGCACTCCAAACAAAATAAAAAAATATCTTTTTTTGTGTTTGTGAATTGTGTGCACAGTAGCCGAACGTGCATCAACAAAGTAGTGCCAAGCGTGCGCCTGTGTCCCATAAATAAAGGGCCAGCTGGATTGACCGCTAAAGGATGCTGTAACCCCCAAAGGGCACTCCAAACAAAATTAAAAAAAAATGTCTGTGTTTGTGAATTGTGTGCACTGTGGCTGCACGTGCATCAACAATGGAGCAGCGCCAAGCGTGCGCCTGTGTCCAATAAGTAAAAGGCCAGCTGGCTTGTTCATTAAAGGGTGGTGTAACCCCCAAAGGGCACTCCAAACAAAATAAAAAAATATTTTTTTTTGTGTTTGTGATTTGTGTGCGCAGTAGCCGCACGTGCATCAACAAAGTAATGCCAAGCGTGCACCTGTGTCCCATAAATAAAGGGACAGCTGGATTGACCGCTAAAGGGTGCTGTAACCCCCAAAGGGCACTCCAAACAAAATAAAAAAATGTTTTCTGTGTTTGTGAATTGTGTGCACTGAGGCTGCATGTGCATCAACAAAGGAGCAGCGCCAAGCGTGCGCCTGTGTCCCATAAGTAAAAGGCCAGCTGGCTTGTCCATTAAAGGGTGCTGCAACCCCCAAAGGGCACTCCAAACAAAATAAAAAATAAAAAATTTTCTGTGTTTGTGAATTGTGTGCGCAGTAGCCGCACGTGCCAAGCGTGCGCCTGTGTCCCATAAATAAAGGGCCAGCTAGCTCATTTCTTAAAGGGTGGTGTATCCCACAAAGTGCACTACTCTCCAGCAAAAATAAAAAAATATTTTCTGTGTTTGTGTGTGCCTTAGCCGCACGTATATATCAATATAACATAAATGGAGGACCAAACTTTCTCCGATAAAAATAAAATAGGGAAAGATCAAGAACCACTTCCTCATAGTGCTGTTGTGCTGCTTGGAGTTGTTCGTCATCCCAGAGAGGAAGTAGGAACACCACTACTTTTACTAAACATTTGACCCTCCAACAATCCCTAGCGAGGAGGATGAAGTATGACAGCAGTCATCCTGAAGCAAAACGTATAACTGAGGCCTTGACTGCTATGTTGGTGTTAGACGTGCGTCTGGTATCTGCCATTAGTGCAGTGGGATTTAGACAATTGATGGAGGTAGTGTGTCCCCGGTTCAAAATCCCGTCTAGATTCCACCTGCATCCTCAAAGCAGCAGCGACAAGCATGCGTCTGTCTGCTAAAAGGGTGGTGTAACCCTCAAAGTGCGCTCCACAAACAATAAAAAAATTCTTCTTTTTTTTTCTGTCTTTGTGAAATTTGTGGGCTGTAGCCACATCTGCATCCTTAAAGCAGCAGTGACAAGCGTGCATCTGCCTGTTAAAGGGTGATGTAACCCTCAAAGTGCGCTCCACAAACAATAAAAAAATGCTTCTTTTTTTCTGTCTTTGTGAATTGTGTGGGCTGTAGCCGCACCTGCATCCTCAAAGCAGCAGCGACAAGCATGAGTCTGTCTGTTAAAGGGTGATGTAACCCTCAAAGTGCGCTCCACAAACAATAAAAAAATTCTTCTTTTTTTTCTGCCTTTGTGAATTGTGTGGGCTGTAGCTGCACCTGCATCCTCAAAGCAGCAGCGACAAGCGTGCATCTGTCTGTTAAAGGGTGATGTAACCCTCAAAGTGCCCTCCAAAAACAATAAAAATATTCTTCTTTTTTTTTCTGTCTTTGTGAATTGTGTGGGCTGTAGCCGCACCTGCATCCTCAAAGCAGCAGCGACAAGCGTGTGTCTTTCTGTTAAAGGGTGGTGTAACCCTCAAAGTGCTCCAAAAAATAAAAAACTATTTTTTTTATGTGTTTGTGACTTGTGTGCGATGTAGCCGCACGTGCATCAACACAGTAGGAGTGCCAAGCGTGCGCCTGTGTCATAAGTCAAGGGCCGGTTTGGACATCTGGTCCGGACTGAAGGACATGCCAACAATTTCTGACAAGTCTATTGTCACTGCATATGATACTGTCCTCAAAGCAGCAGCGACAAGCGTGCATCTGTCTGTTAAAGGGTGGTGTAACCCTCAAAGTACGCTCCTCAAACAATAAAAAAATTATTATTTTTTCTCTTTGTGGAATGTGTGGGCTGTAGCCGCACCTGCATCCTTAAAGCAGCAGCGACAAGTGTGCATCTGTCTGTTAAAGGGTGATGTAACCCTCAAAGTGCGCTCCACAAAAAATAAAAAATTCTTTTTTTTCCTGTCTTTGTGAATTGTGTGGGCTGTAGCCGCACCTGCATCCTCAAAGCAGCAGCGACAAGCGTGCATCTATCTGTTAAAGGATTACATCGGTGACAGCATCCAAGTAGGCATGTCAGACAGTCCGTACATGTACTGGCAGGAAAAAGAGGCAATTTGGAGGCCCCTGTACAAACTGGCTCTATTTTACCTGAGTTGCCCCCCCTCCAGTGTGCACTCCAAAAGAGTGTTTAGTGCAGCCGGGAACCTTGTCAGCAAAAGGTGTAGGAGGTTGCTTCCACAAAATGTGGAGAAGATGATGTTCATAAAAATTAATTATCAACTCTTCCAGGGAGACCAGCCTCCAGAACGTACAGAGGGACCTGTGGTGGTGGATTCCAGTGGGGACGAATTAATACTCTGTGAGGATGAGGATATACACAACACTGAAGAGGGTGAGGAATCGATGAATGAAGAGGATGAGGACGACATCTTGCCTCCGTAGAGCCAGTTTGTGCAGGGACACATTAATTGCCAGTTTGTTTTGTGGGGGCCCAAACGAACCAATCATTTCAGCCACAGTCGTGTGGCAGACCCTGGCACTGAAATGATTGGTTTGTTAAAGTGTGCATGTCCTGTTTATACAACATAAGGGTGGGAGGGCACAAGGACAATTCCATCTTGCACCTCTTTTTTTTCTTTGCATTATGTACTGTTTGGGGCCTAGTTTTTTAAACTGCCATCCTGTCTGCCACTGCAGTGTCACTCCTAGATGGGCCACGTGTTTGTGCCGCCCACTCGTTTCGCTTAGCATAGTCAACCATCTACCTCGGTGCAACCTTTTGGACATAAAAACACTATTGTGAGGTGTGAGGTGTTCAGAATAGACTGGAAATGAGTGGAAATTAAGGTTTTTGAGGTTAGTAATAGCATAGGAGAAGAAAAATCAACACATTCTGTGATTTTAGCTGTTTTTATGCTTTTTAAAAAAAAAATACAGATCCAAAACACAAAACCCAGAACCCAAAACACCGAAGGGTGGTTTTGGCAAAACCAATCCAGATCCAAAACACGAGGAAAGATCCAGATCCAAAACCAAAACACAAAAAGTGGCCGGTGCACACCCCTAATATATATATATATATATATATATATATATATATATATGTGTCACAAGAACACTCCCGAGTCAAATTCAATATTCATACCGGACGAGTATAATGTCTTCATACTATTAATCCAGATTGTCTCTCTTTGACAAAACTTCTTACACCTTTCTCCTCCTCTTGGGCCCATAAGTACTTGTTTAATAGCCAGGAATTTCAGTCCCTCCAGTTTGCTGGTATGTACATTTAAAAAATGTTTTGAGACACTATGGGCGAGGTATCCTTTCTGTATATTTAAGATGTGTTCTCTTAAATTTACTTTTACAGGTCTTGTGGTCTTTCCAATGTATTGTAGACCATATTGGCATGTCATCAGATACATGATATAATCACAATGAAACATAATATTTTGCTTGATCAGGAGTTATTTCTTGTTAGTACTGGATTGGAAATTAATGAATTTCATTCCAAATATGCAGGCTTTAGAAGATATGTGGAAGGATAGAATCCTGTATTGCTAAAACGTTTTATTACACTCAGCTTCCCTAAAAATAATTTTAGTCTTTGTCGGCAACAGAGTTTTGAGGAAGGATCATAAAGAAGAATAGGCCAATGTTTATTAATGATCTGTCTAATGCCTCCTAACTGGCCATTATAATCCGCTATGAAAGAAACCAAAACCCTAGACTCCTGAGAATTTCATATTATATGTAGGTGATGAAGGGCAGATTAAATTTGTGGATTATGATGATGGTGACAAGTAGCACTAACGAACAACATGTACAGTACTGTAAGGTTCTTTCTATAGTACTCCAGCATATATTATGTTTTTATATATTTGTTTAAGCAATTGTTTTTTTTTTCTTACATAAGATGTGGATTGGTATTTGATGTACTAGAGATGTATTAGAGAAGGATTTAACATTTTGTCAATGCCTAATGACAAATGTGTGTTAAACCGCTTACCAGTTGGTGGTCCTGTCCACAACCTGCAGCTCTATAGGTGGACTTTCACTGCCCAAATTAACTACTCAGTCTAAAAACCAGGACACAAGAGTTGACATACATGAGGTCACAGCTACATTGAATCAAATTAATAAGATACAGGTAGACAAGAAAGCACCTCTTCCGTTACTTGGCCAGTACTGTCCCTGTCCCTGAAGACAGTGACCAAGTCCATCCCTAAGTAATGGCAATCTTGTCCTAGTCCAAAAGGGAAAGGCTAGCAGACATAAATGTGGCCCGAAACCTTGGCCCTTACATTCCATCGAGCATCGTAAGCCCACTCTCACTTTGTGCAATCAAAACAAATGGCTATAAACATGGGCATAAGTGTATACTATGTATGCCTGGTGTAATCCTGACACATATGGTACTGTTACTGGCTTGGAACACAGGAGCACAAATTGTGACAGGGTTTCAGCAGCAGTTGTGACCAGCTTTGCATGAACCTCTTTGTCTTCAATTCTACTTTAATTCTTCCAAGATTTATTATATCATGACATGCGCTATGCTTTTATTGAATGAGCATTGTTTATATTGATATTGATAATATTTCACAGAACACATGGCAGACATGTTTATAATAATAGCAGCAATGTTTATGTTACTATGATTAGTTTTAGGCAACTTTAATAGCACTCATATAATACATATAAATGTTAAGCTGATGTAATGTGTTTGACACAAATATGAAGGTTGCTAAGTATTGTTATTGTAGATGGAGTTAAAAAAACACAAGGAAACCAGGCAAAAATGAAACATATGGAACACATTTTATTTTGTGTGTGTGATTAGTGAGAGGGAACAGTAGGTTTTTTTTCTGATTCACTTGGATGTAGCATACTATACTCTGGCAATCTTTGTTTTTACATGAAGATGACTATGCTAGCACATTAGTCTATGATCATGTCTGATATATTCTGTTAACAATATTTCAACATTTAATCACTCTGATGAATTGTGGCACTATAGAATTTATAAAAAATCTGTGTTACAGTCGAACACTGGCTTCAATATCTGTTGCAGAGCAAAAGTTAGGGAAAGCTAGAATATTTAATACGACATATACTGTACAGTATATTGAGGCTAACTTTGTGTAATAAATCCATTTCCTCAAAGTATGTATTACTTACAACGTGATGCAGATTCATTTTTTTCTGGTTAAAATCAGAACTTACTGTACACAACTTTTATTATACTCTTCTACTATGGGGCACATGGTATGACACCTTCTTGGAATGTGAACCTAACATTCTGCATGAATTGATTTCTGATCAGATACACTGTTTTTAGATATTTACAATGTAAGCCCATGCCATGGCCCTAGAGACACCTCTACTGCGCATGCGCAAATGTCTGGAAAAGTGGCCGTCTCACCATTTTCAAGGTGATTTGCAATCTTACTGCAATACCGCCGCAGGACTCCAGAGAGGTAAGTATTAATATTGGGTGCAGGGTCTGCAGCGTTGCCCCTTGGATCCAGGGGTCCATGTGAACTGCACACCCTACTCCCATTATAAATGCCTTTTGTGTAACAATATAACAATAAATTGGTGTGAGATTATTACCCTATTTGGTTTATTGCTCTTATTACATGTATGCTTGGATACATGCAGAAACAGCTGTTAACTGATAGGACCTCCAGGGGCTCAAAGGACTGGCTGACAAGCTTGTATATATATACTCTTTATATGCACATAATTTCTATGACATACTCATCTTAATATCTTAGATGTATAGCTGGGTAATGGAAGAGCCACCTGATACCTGGGGAAGCTGTTTTCCAACTTCCACTCAGAAGAACCATATAAAGTAATGTGGACCTGGTAAATGCCACAACGTAATGGTTGTTTTTATTTTTTATACAATATATAGAAATGTTATACTGTACATACTTGCTAAATTAGTTTTAGGAGCATTCCATTCTCAAATACTATATATCCACTTTCCACTAATTAATAAGTCACACTTGCATATTCACAGTGAACAATCTATTTACTCTTACTGTAGCACACAGCCCTTTCATGGTAAGAGTGCTGTATCCCTTGTATTGTATTCTGACTATGGGTGTAGAAGTTGGACCCCTCACATCACTAGCAGCTCTAATTTTAGGTTAATTGAGGATCTGTGAGTGCTGGTATAAATCCATGTTGACAATACATTAGAGCCAGAAATTAAAATAAGTGACTAGTTAGTCTATAAATATCCCAGAACTGACTATACCAAACACAAATTACAAGGTTACGTAATTTAAAATACTGTAGTGCTTATTTCTGGATTCTAAAAATGACAATACTCGTTCTAAGCTAATAAGTTTCTAGAAGTCTCAAATGTATAATAGATTGTTGCAACTGCAGAAATCTGCCAACATTATACACATTTAAAAGAAGAAGCTGACATCAGAGATATCAAAAGTCAGGTATACTACATCATTCATAACCCACTCATATACAGTGTGCAGATTATGGGGTATATTTAGTAAGCATCAGTATTGCTGTCAATTGCAAACTGATGGGAATTGCTGGTGGATTACAGTCTAACAAAACAGTTTGGCTGTTGTTCCCCATATGGAGTTTTGTTTTAAAATAAAGCAACACTGACATTTACTATTGTTGTACACACTGGATATTTTAGCTAATTCTAATTAGCCTTTTAATTAACAACAGGATTCTTCCAGGATTAAATGATTTCACCTTTAGGCTTAACTACTATACTCACGATGTGACATTATCAATTGGTCCTCTTGCTATAAATATTTTTAAGTGTGAGATTCATTGTTCATTTCATCTGTATATTTTATATACTATTTATGAAATTTCTATGAAATGCAATTATTTTTGTATGTTATTATAGTAATGAATAGATGACCTATCTATCTATCTATCTATCTATCTATCTATCTATCTATCTATCTATCTATCTATCTATCTATCTATCTAACAGTAATTGTGCTCTTTAGAAGGTTCTTGGTAGCCTTTTTGTTTGTGTTTGAGCAGATTAGAATTGTTCATCTAGGAGCATCATGTACTGTAAAAATGACCATTGGGTTCTAGTTTTTAAACCTATTGCACCTGATTATTTATTTACTATTTCTGAGGAGGAGGGTCAACTCACCAAGACCAAAAAGGGAGCAATATTCAGTTTAATTTTGATGAGAATCTAACCCTGAAATTGCTGGGATTCTGAATAATGCTGTGCTGTTTAGGGGACTGGCTGTAAAAACCTCAGTTTGAAGGACGCAGTGTACATGAAGAGGCAGATCTAGCAGTCTGTGGTGCAAGCTGATATTATTATTTTTTATTATTATTTTTAATAATAATAATAATAATAATAATAATTATTATTATAATAAACTTTATCTACTTTATCTATACACCACCACACATGGTCCACAGCGGGTACAGAGAGTAAACAAAAAGACAGTACATGGTAACACAGTAAATTACAGTAAACAGTGCAAATACAGTATACAATTAACAAATATTACTGCAACTCTCAACACAGTTACTGAGGGACGGAAGGGGGAATACTCAGGGCAAGTTGAAACCTGTATCTAAAGGCTTGGGCACAACTAACAGACTTAGAGCCACTGAAAATCAAAGTAGGGGTGGAGTCCCATTGCAGAGAGCCCAAGGATGAGGTGACAAGTGTAGCTGGTGAGCAAGAGTAGTAAGTGATGAGACAGGTTGGCCCTGCTCATAGGAGCTTACATACTAACAAGAAGGGGAAGACAAGCAGATGATTTAGGGGTGCTGATAGCAGGAAGCAAGGGACTGTGATTGTCGTTGGCCATATAAAGTGGGACATCAAGTGCAAGATCAAGAAAATATGGCCGAGAACTGCAAAATAACACTGAAAACAGGTGGTGGCTCACCCCTCATGATAGAGTACTTGTAGAATTTGTTTTCAGCACATCATAATGTACCTGTGCAGTTTTGCGATGCTATAAACATTTTTCACCACACACATAAATCCCTTTTTTGTTTTCCAACTTATTTTCCAGATATCATGACACCGGAGTCAATTGCAATTATTGATGAAAGGCTTGCAGACAGAGAGGAGGTAGGCATGACAAGCCTGCACTTATTTCCTCTATCACCAAGAAGACAAGTAGCCACCAATTCATAAGCCACAACAACCATCTCAAACAGATCCTGCTACTAAATTGATGAATGCTATTAACGGACTTGAACAAAAACAAATGGATCTATGGTACACAAATCAGACAAATCAACTACATGTCAAGACAAATAAGGAGACATAATCATGCCTCTAGTGTTAATGAAAACATTAATAGGTTGTGCAAGTATTCCACATGAATGTATATTGTAGACTACAAGGGTCACAAACTAATGCAATTTAGGAAATAAATAATATGTTGTTGTCATTAGAGAATCAAATCATATGACTACTGTACATCCACAAGCAGCACACCACCAACTAGTTCTGCCCTGTCATCTCTGTCCAGACATGGTCTCCGCACTTCAGGTGGGTATGCACGGAGAAATCCTGAAGAACACTCCCCTACCCTACATCCTAAAAGGTGAAAATTATTTAGTCAGCAGTCATTTGCATTAGCATGACAAATTTATACTTACCTACAGTTCTGATTGAAATACATTTAATTAAAAAAGTGATATCTTTGTTTTGTGCACATAAACAAATAACATACTGTAATAAGGTACTGTGTTACGTTGTCAGAATTTTAATAAAAAAAACCTATTATGGTTAGGTATATTTAATTTCCATGTACAACATATTATTTGTAGCATAAGAGCACCTATTTCATACAAATGAAAAATACAATTTCAGCACATATGCTATAATATTATGCAGGATTAATGTGTAAATAGGAATATGCATGCCATTTCAAGCAATTCTTTATTTTATATAATGTGCAGTTACATCACAATAACATAAACACTTTGTGACATTTAAAAAACTCCTTTAAGCAGTTATGGTTTTATTAAGCAATCATCGTGGTGAACTATACTTACATGTGAAATAGTTGTTAATTAGTGTCAGCCTCACCTGCCTCCCACTTTCTATGTTCTAAGTGTCACTTGTTGGTAACAAGACCCCTACCTGCTCACTGTCTATTGCATAATCTGAAGGATAAGGTTGATGTAATGTCAGATTATGCAATAGACAGCAGCATATCTCAGACCTTAGATGTATTGTATAACAATACACCACCAGACTTATCCAAACACCTGAACCCGATTTTAAACATCCAAGAGTGTGCTCTATCACTGATATAGTAAATTTATGGGCCTCATGATACTTATGCTCTACAGGAGTTTGCACAAGCAACAACAGAGTCAGAAGCCAGGAGCAACAGCCATATCCAGGATCACCTGGAATTTAAAAGTCAATGCAGAAAAAAATAATACCATACATACAAGCTGTGGGTATTAAATACCAAGAATGATGCTATAATTTATGTTCAATCATATTATGTACATTTAACTCCATTCCCCTTCTATGTAATCCCATTCTACATCCACACACTGCTGCATTCTTATTTTCTCAACATCTCCATTGTTTTTTTCTTTACCTCAGTAACTGATGCAAAATGGATTCCCTCTAGTACAGATTTGACTTTAGGAAAAGAAAGAAGTTACACAGTGCTAGGTTTGACGAGCATGGAGGGTGTTCTAGCACTGCAAGTCGTTTCTCTCTGCCAATAACTGCTTCACAGAGAGAGAGCTGTGTGGGCTGGTGCATTGTCCTGATGGAGAATGAAGCCATTTTTTAACAACTCTCATTTATTTCTTCTGATTATTTCCCAGAAAGCTCCTAGAACATTTTTCTGGTAATGGTAATTCAACTTTGTGCCTTCTGGTACCCAGTTTTCCAAAATAACACCCTTGATATCAAATAAAACAATTAACTTGGCTTTGAATTTGGATTTGCTTAGAAATGCCTTCTTCATTCTTGGTGATGATTTTTTTTTCACTGCATGTACTGGCCTTTGTCTCAGGATAATACTGGAAGATTCATGTTTCATCACAGGTAATAACTTTTTCTAAAAATATGCTAATGTCTGGCACAGCTCAGCCAGCATAAAGATGCCCACTGCTGCTTTCTCATATCCATCCAATGTCGCTGTTCTGTGTAAACATCGGTAACATGGACATGCAATCAGCCAGTCACACAGCAATTATAACAAGTCTTCCCAGCCACAAACAAGGCAAGTCTCCTCACATGCAGAGAGCTCTCATGCTGTGTATTCAATTGCACTGCCTCATAACAAATAACACAAAGTACATAGGACCAGATATCCAGATCTTTATGATGCTAATTGAGTTAACCTTAACCCAAAATTATTTTCTGTCTGATGGGCAATTTTACATCCAGCAACTGGGCTGCATGATGGGCTCATGCATGGCCCCAACATGTTTGATGTTGAGAAAGATGCATTTTTCTCCATCCAAGAAAGGGCAAACAAAATTACGGGTTGTACAAGGTATATACAAGGTATATAGATGATGCACTACTCTTGTGGGCAGGCAGAGGAAGAATTTACATCTGTGATGCATGACATAAATTGCTCAGATCAAGCCATGAAATTTACATTTGAGACGATATGCTGTATCATTCAGTAAATTTTTTGGTTGATCTGATTTGCAATAATAATAATACTATATCGACTTAAGTTTATCATTAGCCCACTGACAAAAATATGTTTTTGGACACTAGAAGTCATCGCCCAGCACCCCTCTGCATCTGCAGTGACCCTGATGATGTATTCTAACAGATTGACCTACTATACAACAAATTCCTTGCCAGGGTGTACAACTCTAAGAGTTTAAAACAAGCAAAGGAGAGGGTCCTAACACTATCTAGGTCAAGCATGGTGACATCTACACCTCTAAAAAAGCTACCAAAGATAAGGTCATTTGTGTTAGTGAATACACCACAGCGAGTCAACGGATTGTCAAAGTAGCTAAAAAAGTGTGGCCCTTAGTCAACCAGGACCCAGAATTACCGGCCTGTCAGGATCAGACTCAAGGGTCTTCTGCCAAAGGGCAGGAATTCAGGGTACTAGGATGTGGAGAGAGCAGTAATCGAGGGGGTTGTGCAGTATGTAAGTCTTCCTCATCAGCAAGATCTGGATGTTGGAGTGACCTGACCAAAGGCACGGAGTCTAACCTACTGGGAGGTCTTTGCCAGTGACCTCTCCAAGTTTGATTTGGGCTTCTGCTGCACCCAGTAGGCAGATCACAGCCTCTTGGTCAGGAATCCAGAGCTAGCAAGGAGACTGGAGTATGCTCGGGAGAATACAGATGCAGATAGTACTGGAGACTAGTACACAAACTGTGGACTGAGGTGTAGATGGAGTATCCAGATGCAGGATAGTGTCAGAGTATAACACTGGAGACTGGTACATGGTCTGTGTACTGAGGTATAGCTGGAGTATGCAGATGCAGTGTAGCATCAGAGTATAACACTGGAGACTGGTAGATAGGCTGTGTACTGAGGTGTAGCTGGAGTATCCAGACATAGGGTAGTGTCGGAGTAACACTAGAGAGACTAGTTTGGAGAAGACCCGGGAGTAATCACTAGTGAATATCACTGGAAACAATCACTAGTAGAGGCCACATGGAGCCTGGAACAATGTCACTGCAAACTGTCACCGAAGTAGCAAAGTTGTTCAGACAACTTCCTGTTCCTGGAGTCTGGCTATATACCCTTAGGTAGCTGTCCATTGGAGGAGAAAGTGAGCTGAGCTGCCAAGGCTACCATTGTATGAGACTGTTCAGGTGATACAAACAAAATGGATGCAACCATGACCACCGCTGCAGGAACTCTGATGAGGAGGATTGTGTAGAAGTCACCTTAGCCACAGGGATAATTCTCAGCGTGTCACCCGTCGCTGCATCAGGCATCTGACCACACTGCTAGTCAGGGGAAGCCGGAGCCACGGTGAGAAACAGCCAATCTCAGGCTGAACACTGACAGTACCCCCTCCTTTCAGGGTGGACTCCAGACACCTAGAAGGTTGACTTGGACATTTTCTATGAAATACACAAATAAGTTGTGGTGCATGGACATTAGCAGCTTTGATCCAGGTGCATTCTTTTGGACCTTAACTTTTCCATTCGATAAACTACTGAAGATGACCTAGTCGACATCTAGAATCAAGAATTTGTTAAATTTCAAACTCAACTCCCTGAGTATGCACCTGTTGAGTCTTAGGTGGAGAATGTGGGAACTGATTGAGAATTAATGGTCAGAGTAAAGAGATATGAAAGGCATTAGATGTCCTCACCTGGGGAGATAGCTCTACTTCATAATCCACTGGATTGATGATTCTTAAGATACGATATAGCCCAATGAAATGTGGGGCAAATTTCACACTTGGAACTGTCATCCGTAAGTTCTTGGTAAAGAGCAAGATTCTATCTCCAACTTTTAGAAGAGGAACAGCAAGGTGTTTGTGATCAGCAAATTTCTTATAACTACTGGAAGTTTTCTTTAAGGAGAAATTAATATTTTTCCATAATCCAGAATAAGACTCCAAGAGGTAGTTGGAGGGAAATCTTTGAACTCTGGAACACGAGGATGTCTACCATTAACAGCCAAAAATGGGTTGGAATCTGTGGCAGTATTATACCTAAAATTGTGAGCAAATTCTGCCCAAGGTACCAAATTGACACAGTCATCTTTAGAGGAGGAAACGAAGAGTCTACTAAATGTCTTTAGTTCTTGATTGACTCTCAGTTTGCCCATTTGTTTAAGGGTGATAGGCAGAGAAAAGCTTTAGCTTAATTACACAAGAAGAGCATACAGCTCACCAGAATCTGTCCACGAATTCTACACCCCGTTCAGATATGATCTCCTTAGGTAGGTGATGGAGGCGAAAAAATTTCATGAATGAAGACCTTGGCCAATTGAGGAGCAGAAGGAAGTCCGACTAATGGAATAAAATGTGCCATCTTAGAAAATTGGTCCAGTATTACCCATATGGTATTTTGTCCCTTGGATGTTGGTAATTCTGAAATGAAATCCATCAAGAGATGGGACCATGGAGTAGTTTGAATCAGTAATGGGCGCAGAGGACCAACCATTTTTTTACAAGTAGATTTGTGCTGAGCGCAGTTGGCACAGGAGGAAATGTAACTCTTGAAGGCCACCAGTAAGAGTGTTGAAGGAATTTAAAGGTCTTGAGAATACCTGAGTGACCAGCAAAGAGAGATGTGTGAGCCCAGGTTAGTAATCTCTTGTGTAACTGAGGAGCCACAAACATTTTGCCAGGAGGAGGGGTCAGAATCTGAGTGTGAGCAAAAACTAGAGGATCAAGAATTGGGTGAGTTTGAGGCTGATCTTCATCCGTCCAAGGGTAAGAAGGAACGAGAAAGAGCATAGACTTTCCTATTCAGAATACCAGGTTAAAATAGTACTTTGATATTGAACCTAGAAAAAAAAAGTGACCAGCATGCTTAACTGGAGATAAAACAGTGAGCCGTCTTAAGATACAGACGGTTTTTGTGATCCGTTATAATAATAACATGGAACTTGGCATCCTCCAAGAGTTGTCTCCACTCTTCAAGTGCTAACATCATAGCAAGCAACTCCTGATCTCCAATGGTGTAATTTTTTTCAGCAGGAGAAAACTTGCATAAGAAATAACCACAAGGGTGGATTCATCCATCTTCTGCTATTTGAGAAAATACGGCTCCTACTCCCATGGAAGAGGCATTAACTTCCAACATAAAGGATTATCTAAATCAGGTTGATGAAGAATGGGAGTAGAGGAAAAGGCTTGTTTGAGGGGTTGGAATCAGCGGAGAACCATCAAGAAGGATTAGCTTCTTTTCTGGTGAGAGGGGATATAGGAGTTACTATGGAGGAAAAGTTGTGAATGAATCTCTGGTAGTAATTGGAGAAGCCCAGGAAGCGCTGGACAGCTTTTAAAGAATTAGGTTGAGGCCAGGCTCGAATAGTGCTTAATTTTCCGGGATCCATTTGCAGAGTATTTACAGAAATAATGTGGCCTAAAAATGGGACAGAAGGTTTCTCAAATATGCACTTGGAGATTTTCCATATAGATAGTGAGTTTGAAGACATGAAAGGACCCCTTGAACATGTTGACGATGGGACTGACTGTTCTGGGAAAAAATCAGTATGTCATCCAGGTAGACCGCAAAATAATGGTAGAGCATATCTTGAAAAATTTCATTCACATAGCCTTGAAAAACTGCAGGGGTATTGCACAGTTCGAAGGGCATCACTAAGTACTCGTAATGCCCACCGCGAGTACTTAATGCAGTTTTCCACTTATCTCCCGATTTTGTACGGCTTAAATTGTAGGCTCCTCGAAGGTCTAATAAAGATGTAGGCTCCCTGAACTTTATCAAAAAGTTCAGAGATGAGAGGAAGAGGATATCTTTTTTTTACTGTCATCTCATTCAGACCATAATAATCTATACATGGCCTACGCCCCCATATTTCTTTTTTATAAAGAAAATTCCCACTCCAGCAGGGGAGGTAGATGGTCTAATGAACCCTTTGACCAAGTTTTCTTAGATGTAAGTGGACATAGCAGCTGTTTTCAGAACCAAGAGTGGATAAATGCGGTCACAGGGTGGCGTCTTTCCAGGAATTAGATCAATGCCACAATCCCAAGGTTGATAGGGAGGTAACTTATCAGCAGCTTGCTTGCAGAAAACATCACTAAAATCTTGATAGGGCTCAGGTACATGATGATCTTGTTCAGAATTAAAATTGACAGACAGAGTGTACACTGGAAATTGGCTTCTCCCAGGAGATTCATTGAGTCTGTACAGGAAATATTCGGGAGTTACATTTGAGATGACAATCAGAGCCCCATGCAATTACGTGTATAGTGGAACAATCAAGAGTGGGATTGTAGCCAAGGCAGAGCTAACACAAGAGCATGAGAAGACTTGTGTAAGACTAAAATCTCAATCTTCTCCTGATGTAGAGCTCCTATATGAAGTGAAACTAGTAGTGAAAACAAGGAAATGCCACTTCCGAGGATGGTACTGCCATCCAGCCCTGAAATAGCCAATTTAGTTGGAAGAGGTCATACTGGAATCTTAAGTTCATGTGTCAATGATTCAGAAATAAAATTCCCCACAGCTCCCAAATCTACAAGTGCTTTAATGATCTTGATGTGTGTCACGGCTACAGACACTTGAGACTCCTGGGAAGAGTCAGGCTTACTAGGTAGTATGAATTGAGGTGGTATTAGTAATGACCTTTTCATGAAATATCACTAGCATGAAATAAAAGTAAATAGAATTTATTCAAGAACAATAACTGTATGGCAAAGTTCCTCATTAAATATCAATAACACAAAGTTCATGACATGCACTAACAGGTGCAGGGGTATGCCCCTGTGAGAAACAAAGTTCAAAGTACACACTGAACTGGTGTGGGGTGAACCCCGGGTCCAACATGAGGCTAGGGCCTCAGGATAGAATGGAGGTCAATAACAGGGTTGAGCCCTGTATCGTGACAGAGGTCCAGAATGGGCTTGAGCCCTGAGATGTAACAAGATCCAGAACGAGGTTAAGCCCTGAGATGTAATGAATATCTAGAACAGGGTTGAGCCCTGAGATGTGATGAGGGTCCAGACAGGTTGAGCCCTGAGACATGATGAAGGTCTGGAACAGGGTTGAGCCCTGAGACATGATGAGGGTCTGGAACAGGGTTGAGCCCTGCGATGTGATGAAGGTCCAGATCAGGGTTGAGGCCTGCAGTGTAATGAAGGTCCGGGGCAGGGTTGAGCCCTATGATGTGATGGGGTTCTGATGAGGATAGACTGTGACGGTCCAGTTGACAACTGTAGAAGAAGTGACCCCAGTGTCCGTATGAATGAATAATAACAAGTTAACCATATAGTGTAGCATAGAATGGAATAGCAGTAATAGAGCAGGATAACAATGGAAAGACAATGGCAATGCTGAGCTCTGTAGTGCAGCTGATAACCTGTATCAGAACTTGAACCGGAACATGAGCAGGAATGTAGTGATGTCCACAGCATACACCAGGCACAGCGGGGATCTGGCAGGAGTCCAAGGAAGACCTGAAAGTAACGTTGCACAGACAATGAGGCATAGTTAGTAACAGGCTTTATACTAGAGGTCTGTGATCCATAGGAAGATCAGAACATGTGACCCAAATAGAATCAGGTTTGGAGTAATAAGCAATCAAGGAATCCAACAACCTGACGACACCTAAGAAACAGATGATCACTTTAACTCTCTGCACACTGCATGTGATGAACGCCAGCAACCAGGATAGATCCTCGAACGACCACAATGGAACTTCAGCAAGTGTAGTTTATCTTTATGTACTGAAATAGTCAAAGTCCTGACAGTATGAGTCTCATTTTGACTGGTAGCAGACAATCAAAGAGCTGTGAAGAGTGAGAAAAAACCCCAACTGGATCCTCCCAAAACTGGCTAGTGTTTCATGTTGTCCGAAAGGTGAGGGCAGGCACTAAGGAAATGTCCAGGTGCTGCAAAATACAGATAAAGCTTATTTTAAAAGTGGTGAGTTCACTGAGCAGGAGATCTGTTAACTTGCTTCGGTTCCTCTTGAGGTAGTGCAGAGGGAAAAGATGGATGAGCAGGCACAGAACGTCCTCTGTTATGATCCTCCCGCCATTTACTAGACTGCAGTTCTCTGTGATGTAGGTAAATCTTAATTCAAAGGCAAATCAATTCCGAGAGGGATTCAGGCAAGTCTCGAGAGGCCAGATCATGTTTTAGCTTTCAGACAAACCATGAAGAAATGCTGCCCTAAGAGCTTCATCATTCCATTTCAGCGCAGAAGCGAAAGTCTGAAACTGAACCATGTACTGGCCCACAGTACAAGATACCTGGCAGACTTGAAGGAGATCAGAAGAGGCTCACTGGCCAGGCTCATCAAAAATCCTTTTGAAAGCTCCTATGAACTCCACGTAATTGGACATCAAAGCATCAGAATGCTCCCACAATGGAGAAATTATATATGCCACATTAGACCTTTCTGTAGGGAAGTTTTGATGCAAACATTCAAACTGGAACTTGCACTGGTTGATAACTCCACGGCAATGTCTGGGCTCCCCATCAAAGAGTTCAGGAGGAGCCAGCTGAAGGCAAGATTTCAGAGGAGCAACTACCAGAGAAGGATTGGCTGGTTAAACTCCCGAAGAAGCTGGAAGCACAGTAGCTAGAGCTGACTGTATAGCAAGGATTTGGCTAGAAAGCTCTTGTAGATATTGAGCCACTCATTGTTGGGCTGCTTCCTTGTACTCCATTTGAGAGGCAAGATCTTGTAAAGCCTCTGCACCCTGAGAACCCTTGGCTTCCATTTAGCCTGAACAAACTGTCAGGATCAGACTCAGGGTGTCTTCTGCTGAAGGGCAGGAAGTCAGGGTACTAGGATGTGGCGAGAGCAGTAATTGAGGGGGTTGTATGTAAGTCTTTCTCATCAACTATACCCGGATATTGGTGAGACCTGAACAAAGGTGCGGAGTATAAAGTACTGGGAGGTCTTCGCCAGTGACCCCTCCAATAGGGATTTGGGCTTCTGCTGCACCCAGTAGGCAGGTCGCAGCCCTTGGTCAGGTATCAGGAACTAGCAAGGAGACTGGAGTATGCTTTCGAGAATACAGATGCAGAGATTACTGGAGACTAGTACACAGACTTTGCACTGATGTGCTACTGAATGTATCTAGATGCAGGATAGTGTTGGAGTATAACACTAGAGACTGGTACATGGGCTGTATACTGTGTTGTAGCTGGTGTATCCAGATGCAGGATAGCATCAGAGTATAACACTGGATACTGGTATACGGTCTGTGTACTGAGGTGTAGCTGGAGTATGCAGATGCAGGGTAGCATCGGAGTATAAGGCTGGAGACTGGTTCATAGGCTGTGTACTGAGATGCAGCTGGAGTATCCAGGCACAGGGTAGCATCAGAGTAACTCTAGAGAGACTAGTTAGGAGAAGTCATGGGAATAATTACTAGTGAATATTACTGGAAACAATCACTGGTAGAGACCACATGGAGCCTAGATGATGTCACTGCAAACTGTCACGGAAGTAGCAAAGTTGTTCAGGCAACTTCCTGTTCCTGGAGTCCGGCTATATACCCTTAGGTAGCTGTCCATTGGATGAGAGAGTGAGAGAGTCAGCTGAGCTGCCAAGGCTACCATTGGATGAGAGACTGTTCAGGTGATACAAACAACAAGACTGCACCCATGACCGTCATCACAGGAACTCCGATGAGGAGGATTGTGTGTAAGTCACTTGGGGAGAATACTCAGCATGTCACCCGTTGCTGCATCAGGCATCTGACAGCACTGCTAGTCAGGGGTAGCAAGCACCGCGGTGAGTAACGGCCAATCCCAGGCTGAGACCTGACATGGCCCTAATGAACAAACAGTTGTTACTGTGTTACAGAAAAGGACATAACCTTAAAGACCATTTCGTCTGTAATGATATAACAGTCCGGGATGTGCAAAGCCTAGCGCATTTTCTCTCTAGGAAGCCTGGGAACTTCAGATGAATAGGATGCACCACATGCAGGTATCTGGGCACAGGAGACATTTTTTCTCATCCCAGGTGCAGAAAAAAGAATATATAAGAGCAGATTCCCTCTGACTTGCACCTCATGTTTCATTGTATACTACATCAAATGCTCTTGTGGGCTGTTATATGTGGGCAAAACATCGAGAATATTTAAGGAGTAAATGGCCCTTCATCGATCATCTATAAGACAAGCTTTGGAAGGAAAGACTTCAGAGTTGCCAGTAATGAGACATTTCAGAAAATTCAGACATAATCTTGCCAGTCTCGAGTATAAAATTATTGATGGGATAGCCCAAAGTTTGAGGGGTGGTTATAAAGACAAAATAATTTTACAAAAGGAAACCTTCTGAATACATGAATTGCAAACAGTTCCTCGGTTAGGTCTCAACGTATACTTATCTCTTGCCTGTTGTCTATAATGCTCAACTTACCTCTTTTTGTCAAGATGTTTTTTTTTACATTTTTTACATTTTTGTTAGATTTTTTTTTTGCTACAGATCATATATATATGTTTCTGCTGTCTTGTAGTTAACCAATTTTTTTGTTGCAGATGGATTTTCTTTATCAATAACATTTATGTTTATTGTACTACATTAAGCTGGTGTTTTTGTTAGTTTTATCTCCCCTTTTTTTTGCGTAGCAGCAATACAGTATATCTATTGTACTGTACATTACTTTCTATTGTCCTTTCCATAGCATAGCACAATTAGCTGACACTGGACACTTCAGCCCTCTGAGGTGTTCTCTGACATTTTTCCTACTAGCCTTAGTTTTAGGTATTGCATTTGTTTGCATCATCCCCTGGTTGCAGCTCGTACTTAATATCCAGCGATGTTTATCTATTTATGTTTTGTGCCTATTAGTTTTATGGGTTTCTGTATTTGCAGGTTCCCTTTTTTTGTCCCCATGGTGATGGGTATATACACTATATTCTTGCCACGCCCCCCCCCACCAGATTGCTGGGATGTCAGCACAGGGTGCACGCCCTGATGATGTAATCACTCATCTAATGGTCGCTGTGGCTGATCTGCACGGGGTGACTACATCTATAAAGGTATGTACGTTTTGTCTATATTTTGTTCCGGACGAAATGAAGTGATTCATGGAACGTTGAACATCCTCAGTTGTCTGGGTGGTTTATTTATCTAATTAAGTTCTACCTGAAGCTCCTGGAGTGCCATCCTTATATCTTGACATTTATTATTACTGTAGGAACAGCACCCAGAATGGTTATTGAAGCTCAGTGGATTGCCGGCTATTCTGATTTGGATCTCTGTATTAAAACGTTTGTTACTATCTGAATATCATTCGTGGAGTGCCGCCATTATTCTTTGCTTATTTCAGACTCGGTGGTCCATGGAGGGCACCCACGCCATTCAACATGCTATATTTAGTGAGTGCCGGAATTGAACTATCATATATATATATATATATATATATATATATATATATACAGTATATATATTATTAGTGATTTAAGTCCTTCAATCCTTAACTACCAAAACCAAGAAAGGCAAACAAACATTGTTTAACATCAGTACGTCCCAAAGTATTTCCATGTTTTTATCGTCAGACAGAGTACAAGTGAAGACTATAATCACAGATGACACATAGCAGGCTGAAAGCCAATATAGCTTGAAGATAGCCTACAGATAGAGAGTCCTTAAGTGATCTTTGCTTTAGTATTTTCCCAGAAACAGTCGACATTCTGTACATTCTGCAGCTTTGGCAGCAAACCTTGAGAGGGCTTATAATAAAAGACAAATGCATCTATGTTCATTATTGGGTGACAAATTATAAACAGTGAAAAATCCCTAATAATATTGTATGAAGTGTAAGGAATTGTGGACAGCTAATCACCACTGCACTGGTATATGTAGTGTAGACCAAGATAAACAATCAGGGATTAACAAGAGTTGTCCAAACAAAATAACTTTATCATGCATACACAGTGTATATTCATACATAAATTAAATATAAGGCATCTATCTATCTATCTATCTATCTATCTATCTATCTATCTATCTATCTATCTATCTATCTATCCACCAGACCTGTCTCGCATAATCAAATACTTTGACAAGCATTATGTAAAATGTGTTTTTCATTAAGCCCACATGAAACATTAACAACGAGGGTGGGCTATTGTGACCATCCAGATATTGCTAAGCTAAAAGATCTTCCTGCAGCTGGATTGACAATGGGACTTTTAGAACCAAAGCAGCTGTAGAATCACAACTAGAATCACAATAGTCTAGTTGAATAACTCAACATTTAGTCATATTTTCATAAATTAAAAACCTAACAAATCAAGATCCCTCTACTGACTGCATCAGCTGCCTTCTAAATCGTCACAGGCTGCCATGTAAACAGCAGTCTGTGAAGATTATCGGTGGCTGAACGCCATCCCAGGATGGCATTCAGTAACACCATCAAGTTCCAACAAATGCGGTCAGGTGAGGCAGGTGAGGTAGAGCCTTTCCTGTAATACTTTGGTATACTCCAGAGTTTTGACTATAAAATTATAAGAAAAATGTAAATAACATATTATAAATGTCCTCTTTCTATTATTTTAATCATTGTTATAGTCAGAACTCTGGAGCAAATAGTATAGGCAAGTGAGGCGCTGTGTCCTCTGTCTACCTTTTCCGCACATCCCTGAACAAAACACACCAAATTTCCAGCACTATATACTACTGTACCTTTGTATAATGCCCACATGAACCCTCGGGTTCATATATGTATCTGTAGATCTGGCTCTAATATTTGCCAGTGCCTGCCCAGTCATTTATAATAATAATAATAATAATAATAATTTTATTTATATAGCGCTTTTCTCCTAAAGGACTCAAAGTGCTTTACATTTACAGTACAAAATACAAAACAAGTGAATTGTGCGGGGAAGTGAGTTCCATAAGATTGGAGCCAAAAAACTGAAAGCTCGACTCCCAGAGGAATTCCGTGAGATTCTAGGTACTGTTAATAGTTCTTTGTCAACGGATCGCAGTAATCGAGTGGGACAGTAGGGAATCAGAAGCTGCTTCAGGTACCCTGGGCCATGGTCACCTCACCACACGTCACTGCTATCTATGTGAATTTTATTGGTCATCCCTTTGTCTGCAACTGTTTCTACCTCATCACTGTCCCTAGTACTTTGTGAACAATTAATTACTATTTGATAAATGTAACCCTAGAATGTGCTAGTCTGTATGGTAGGAAATATATGGGGAATATGTACTAAGCTTTAGAGAGAGATAAAGTGGAGAGAGATTATTTAGCATTTCAGATCGCAGTCCCCTTTATTGTCAATGGGGACTATGATCTGTCCCCTATGTACTAAACTCCAAAAAGCGAAGCTTTTCAGAGTTTATCTCCAGTAGTTTACACCATCTTCAGACTTAGGGCCTGATTCAGACCCGGTCGCAAGCGCTGAGCGCTCGCAACCGGGTCGATGGTGGCCCAGAGCGCATGCACGTGACGGAGCCAGCTCCGTCGTGCGCATGCGCGAGACCCGGATAGCGATGGGCACTCCATTGCTCCGGGTCTTGTACCAAAGGGGGCATGCTGTCGATGTTGAGTAGCAGCACGCCCCCTTTGGTGGGTGGACCGGGGGAGTGGCTGTCCAAACGGAGGCATTCCCATGTGAACGCCTCCATTTGGGGGCGGCCCCACTGACATCAGTCGTAATGTCAGTGGGAGAGATTTCGGCTCTATTAGAGCCGAAATCTCTCTGGGACTTGCGGCAACGAGACCCTACCACAAGGGTCTCATCGCAAGCCCGATGGTCATAATGGTCTTGACCATCGCGACCATCTTCCTGGCCACTCGCTATAGCTGTGGGTGGTCACCCACAGCTATGCGAGTGGCCAGGAGGCCGTTTTAAAAAAAAAATAGCCCGGCCCTGATTCAGAGTGAGCGCTGTCAGAGTGTCCGGCTCTGAATCAGGGCCTTAGTACATATACCCAAAGCCACCGAGAGAGGGCGCGAGCGGGTACTCTTTACCTGGGCCCGAGCTTGTTGGAGGGACCCGGCAGGGGCCCGGGTACTGTAGCCCCACCCACGTAACAAATGTAGCAGCCAGGGCTACTATATTATTGGTTATTTTCCTGCAGATATACAACTTTTACAAGGGGTTAATGTTATTGGCAGAACCTACAGTAGGTTGACAGGTGTCAGTAGTGTGTGATGGAAATTAGTTCACACAATAAATAGCTAAACCTGGGATTGGTTTATTAACCAATTAGGACAGTAGGATTTGAGAAACACAGGGTTAATGCAGCACAATGCAGGAACATGCAGGAACAGATTCAGCCTGGAGTGGGTCAATGCAGTATGCAGTGCCTGGAGCAGGCACCTACAGATACATGGAGTAGTGGCGGTGGAATACACTGACCTGCTAGCAGTGGTGGGACCATCATGTGTGTATGGTACAGTCTCTCTTAGGAGAAACTGAAGAGCATGTCCTTATAGTCCGCAGGATGGGGAGGAATACATGCGGTAATGCTTCACATGCACAGTAGGTGAGTTGGGTCTGAGGTCATGTGTGCCCAGCAGCACACCTCCATTACTATGAAGACTGCAGCAGCTACGAGGAGACAGCACAGAATGCTCTCCTCAACACATGCAGAGTTGGATGTAAATATATTTAGCTGGGCCTATACTGAGTTGAACGTAATTTACACCAAAATGTGCAAAATTGTGCATTTTAAACCCAAATTACACCTATATTTTTGGCAGAAAGTGCCGTCAGCTCAGCTTAGTCACCACAGTGTCTCCCCATAAGAAGTGGATAACCAAATCCTTGTAGTGACTGGTGGACTGAAATCATGTCAGGGCATCTACATTACAAGTGCAACATTCATATAATTAACAACTCTTTTTCTTATTTTCACATTTTATAGACTTTATGTATACTTAGTATTATATTATGTTAACTTACAAATATTATATATACAGTATATACATATATATATATATGCACAGTATATATATTATAAGGGTGTGGTCGTGCCCTTATATTAAGGCTGAATAGAAAAAAATGGAAATCTCCATAGAGAATTCCAAAGCTATTGGAGGTATGGAGCTGAAATTAGCACAGATGGGTAGAACTGTCGCTCGGTGCTGCGTGGCAAGTTTCAGTGCAAAAATATAAAAAATTAGGATTTGGGAGTAATCTAAACCTCCAGCTGTCACTTTTTTCTGACATTCTCAGTTAGGACAACTTTTCTGCTGTTTTCTTTGGGGGATATTTGGGAAGGGGGTGAATTTAGATTTGGGTTTGCTTGTTTAATTAGCAATTGTCCCAGAATGGGGCCTTTTGGGGTTCGGATAGTTGAGAAAGTTAAAGTTTTTAAACTATTACCTCACGAACCTGCCATAATAGAGATAGGAAGATTCAATTAGGAGCCTTCAACAGGTGTATTCACTGTAGCTTCACTTGGGTGCTGCAAAATGGCTGCCTTTTGCAGGTGGTAGTGGGGACCGGGTCCGGGGGGAAGGAAGCCCAGGTTTGCTGTGGCCGGGATGCGGGGGAGAGGGGATAGGGGTTAGAGGGCATTAGCTGCGGCCAGGAGACGGGGATAGTAGAGGGCATTAGCAGCGGTGGTGCGGCAGCACTGCAGGCAGCGATGTAGCAGGAGTTAGGACCCTGGGAGGTAGCAGCACACAGTTGCAGTCTCAGATCTGGAATATCCATAATACCTATGTCTGTGTTTAAAAAAAACAAACACAGAATAAGGGATGGGTCAGTGAGACCCATCTGTGCTTCTGTGTTTAATTAAAAAAACAAACCTGCGTAAAAAAAAATGGCGTGGCCCCCTCCCCAAAAACAACCAACACAGGGCTTTGGAAAGCCAGTGCTGGTTGTGCTAAATACAGGGAACAAATTACATAGGGGTCCCCTGTATTCAGCGCCAGGCTTTTCAGAACCAGTCCTGGTTGCCAAAATATGGGGGACAAATGATGTAAGGGTCCCCCGTATTCAGCGCAACCAGCACTGGGCACTGAGCCAGCCCTGGTTCTGGAAATTCAAGGGGAAAAATGCACCGGGTCTCCTGTATTTACCAGAACCAGCACCGGACTCTTTCTAGCAGGGGGGTGATGCCACTGCCAGGGGAGCCCTTTCACTGGTCCCCCCAGCTGAAGCATCACCCCTGACCGCTAGTCAGCCCAGGCCGGGGATCCCTGGGGAGCTTGGGACCCCCCCAATAAAGGGGTACCCTCTCCATGGCACCCCAGGCCAAGGCTGATAGCCTGGGGCTATCCCTTGCACCCCTGGGTGGTGGGTGCCGGGTTGATTGTGTAAAGTGTGTTGCAAGTAAAGTTAAAATATTGGCTTTTGCTGTGGAACTACAGTTCCCAGCAAGCCTCCCCCGCATGCTGGTACTTGGAGAACCACAAGTATCAGAATGCTGGGCATTACTGGCCTGCTGGTACCTGTAGTTCCACAGCAAAAGCAATATTAAAAAAACACAGAACACACACTGTAGAAAAGTAAATTTTTATTAAAACATACAAGCACACACATATGTACTCACACATGCACACACTATCTCACATACTCACCTTGTATCTCTGAAGCCAAACTGTCCTCTTCTCCAAGTAGATAATCCAATGAAGTACCTGTAATAAAAATTCCATAGTCACCTCCTCCTATGCATGGATCTGTCCTCTTCAGACAATCCAGGGTCTTGGCAAAAGCAAAAAACGGAAATACACAGACCCTCGTACATTAGTAGCGTCCTCTACGGACACTACTACCCGAATGACAGCTCCTCCCAGGATTTCAGTTCAGAAATCCCGGTGCGGAGCGCTCATTGGCTGTGAGAGGTTAGCCCTCTCAGCCAATGAGCTGTTCTCACCATTGGCTTCAATGGTTAGAACCGAACGTGACCTTTTCAAAAATGGTGCCTCAGCGCCAATTTTGAAATTCAAAGATGGCTGCTGCAAGCCAATCACGGCCGTGCAGTCAGTCGAAGACCAGCTGAAGCAAGAAGATGCCACAGAAGCCCTGGATGGGTGGCGGCCGTGGAAAAGAGCTTAAAGGCTGCTGCCCTCCAGGTGAAGATGCCGTAGAAGTCCTGGGGGAGGCAGCAGCCATGTAAAAGAGCTTAAAGGCTGCCACTCCCCAGGTGAAGGTGCAGCTAAATAAAATTAAAAAAAGACAAGTTTTTAAAGTATTTTAATATTTCTTTTGCAGGGGTACTATAGATACCAGCAGGCACTTAATGCCCCACCTGCTAGTACTTGTGGTTCTCCAAGTGCCAGAATGTGGGGATACCTGCTGGGACCTGTAGTACTACTGCAAAATACAATATTTATAGTTTCATATGCACCACACAACACAATCTACTCAGCACCCACCACCCTGGGGTGCTGGGGATAGCACTGGGCTATCAGCATGGGCCTGGGGTGTCCTGCAGAGGGGGACCCCTTTATTGGGGGGTCCCCAGCGCCCCAGGCATCCCTGGCCTGGGCTGACTAGCGGTCAGGGGTGATGCTTTGACTTGGGGGCCCGGAGAAAGGGCTCCCCTGGATGTGGCATCTCCCCCCCACTAGAAAGTGTCCGGTACTGCTTCTGGTAAATAGACGGGGACCCTATGCATTTTTTCCCTTGTACTTCCAGAACCAGGGCTGGCTCAGAGCCCAGTGCTGGTTGCTCTAAATACGGGGAACCCTTATGTCATTTGTCCCCTGTATTTTGGCAACCAGGACTGGTTCTGAAAAGCCTGTATTTAGCCCAACCAGTGCTAGCTTTCCAAAGCCCAGAGCTGGTTGTTTTTGGGAGGGGGGCCACATCATTTTTTATTTTTTTACACAGGTTTTTTTTTATTACGCAATAAAAAACAATAACCTGTGTTTATTTAAATACAGGTATCATGGATCGTTCAGTTATGAGCCTGCATCAGTCTGCTGCTACCTCCCCCGGGTCCTGCCGCCTGCACCACCACCACCACTAACACCCATGGGTTCCAGCCGCAGCAAATGCCTGCTATCCCCCACTTCCGGCCGCAGCTTACGACTGCTTCCTTCCCCCAAGCCCACTGCCACTACCATCCACACTGACCTGCCATCTTGGTGCACCCAAGTGAAGCCACAGCGAGTACGCCTGATGGAGGCTCCTACTGAGGCTGCACATCAAGTTGAAACTTCCTATCTCTATAATGGCGGATTCATGAGGTAATAGTTTAAAAACTATAACTTTCTCAATTACCTAAACCCCAAAAGCACCTACCCTGGAACAGTAGCTACCTAATAAAAAAACCCAAAGTGTAAATTTGCAACCTGAGTTATGCCTTCCCAAAAATTCCCCATAGAGAACAGCAGAAAAGTGGTCTGCGTGTCAGAAAATACTGACAGTTGGAAATTGATATTACTCCCAAGTCCTCATTTTTTGTTTTTGCCCTAAAGTTTGGCACGCAGCACAGAGCAACAGTTCTACCAGCCCATGCCAAATTTCAGCACCATACCTCCAACAGCTATTGAGGTGTAACCACTTAAACACCATGCCCCCTCAGGATTTCTCAATAGGAATTTTTTTTTTCGAGAGGACCCCTACGTAGCTCGCCCCCTGTATTTTGGCAACCAAGATTGGCTCTGATTCACCTGGTGCTGGTTGTGCTTAATACAGGGAACCCCTACGTCATTTGTCCCCTGTGTTTAGCACAACCTGCACTGGGGCTCCAAAGCCCAATGCTGGTTTTGCTGTGGAGGCACGTAATTTTTTATATTACACATTCATTTTTTAAAACATTACATGCATGGATCTCACTGATATGGCCATGCAGCTATGTCTTATTGATTTGATTTTATCAGGTGAATGCCCAGCACTAGTGAGTCCCTCTGTCACCCGCTGAAGCTTCTGTGCACATCTGTTGCTGCCACTGCTCCGCACCTCCACTGCTGCCACTGCCCCACACACCTCCAGCCTTCCCCCGCAGCCATCTCTCCCTCTGCACCCTTAAAACACTTCCTGTGTGCTGTCCGCTCCTCCACCCATGTTAGTGTACCTATTTGTTGTCCTTGTGCCCAGCAGGTGGCCCGGTTTGCTCATCAAAATCCTGATGGTTAATAAATTATAAAAAAAACAATAAAATTCCATAGACAAAAAACCCTACGGTTTTACATGTCCCATTAAGGCTTCTTAGACATGATCTGAAATTTCACAAAACCTACTGAATTGAACAAAAAAAAGCAATGAATTTACGATCATTAAGGCTGACGCCTTAATGGACATGTTCCTTGCTCAATACAGATATGGTATGCCATCACACCCTGTGGTTAACTGCAGATTAAGCACTCTCACAGAATGAGATTGCTGTTACTCACAACTGAGGTCTAAGCAGAAAATAGAGCTGTGCAGATGGGATAAAAGTGGTGTGGATGGGGGGAGGAGACAGAGCAGTGTGGATAGGTGAGACAAAACGATGTGTAAAGGAAGCAAGATTAAGCAGTACAGATGGGGGGTAGCCAAATTGGTGGAAACAGTGCTGCAGATGGGGGAAAACAGAGTGGCACAGTTTGGGGGGACAGCAATGTGGATGGTGGTAGAGAGTGGCATGAACATGGGAAGACAGAGCAGTGTAGATGGGTGAAGACTTATTGGTGTGGATAAGGGAATACAGACTAAAACAAATGGGAGAACACACATCAGTAGGGATTGGGGAATACAGATTGGTGTGGATGGGTAGGGAGACAGAGTAGTGCAGGTTGGGGGAAGAGACATAGTTACACAGTTGGAGGTGACAGAGTAGTGCAGACGGAGGAAGAAAGAGTGCCAAAGAGGAAAGGAAGACAGAGTGGCATGGCTTAGGGGAAGGTAGTGGTGTAGAAGGAAACAGAGTGGCACGGATGCAGGGTGGTGTGGATGGAGAAAGACAGATTGGTGTAGATGAGAGAACACAGACTAGCATAGTTCAGAGGCCACACAGCAGTAGGGATTGGGGAAGACAGATTGGTGTGGATAGGGAGGAAGACAGAGTGGTGATGATGGGGGAAGAGACAAAGTTGCTCGGTTGGGGGGACCAGAGTAGTGCAGATGGAGGAAGAAAGAATGCCACAAATAAGAGAAAGACAGCAACATGGCTGTGGAGAAAGCATGGATGTAGGGTGGTGCAGCAGGGGAAAAACAGATTCTGCTGTTGAGGGAACACAGACTAGCACAGTTGGGAGACCAAACAGCAGTAGGGATTGGGGAATATATAGCAGCATGGAGGCATATAGGGGAAGAAAGTATACAGGCACAGATAGAGTATGATAGTTTTAAAAATAAGGGAGCTGAACTTGTGTTCTAATGAGATAAATGTATGGAGTGAGAAGGATGTTGGAAGCCAGTGAGATTGTTGTGGTGATCGAATGGGAAGATTGTGGGCACTGGGTGGTTGGCGGAGCCACATAACTGCTCAAACCTCAGTTGCATACACTGCATGTGTGTATTCCAATGAGAACACAATTCTGTGAATTAGCAGCTCCACCATTTTGTGAGTGACAGCAATCTCATTCTGTGAGAGTGCTGAATCTGCACAGGGTGTGATGACACACCATATCTGTATTGCGCAAGGAACAAATCCATTAAGGCATCAGCCTTAATGATCGTAATTTCATTGCTTTTTGTTAGTTTGAGTGGCATAATTTCAGTAGGTTTTGTGAAATTTAAGATCATGTCTAAGAAGCCTTAATGGGACATGTAAAACCGTAAGGTTTTTTTGTCTAAATTTTAAAGGGCATCTAAATGAAATTATCCAGAAATTCTTTCACATTTAGGAGAGACTTTTAACACATTTTAAAAGTATACTAAGCTGACCCTCCAAAAAATGCTGTGCAATACGGAGCTGAGCCCTACTGTATTTTTGACTATAATGAGTTAGTTGGTAAAATGTTTATCTGTGATTCATAGGAGTTCAACTTATACATTCCGTGTACAAAGTAAGTAGTGAGTTTCTGAGTATTTAGCATTTATAGGCCTATTTATCAAGGAATTATTGAGGGATATTGGTTATTTTCGGATGTACCTGAAAATATTAAGTATATCCTAGATGTATCTAAGGGGGACTCATATATGCTGCTATCCCCCATTTTTGAATACAAAAGCAGACCCCACATGTTTCTATGGAGTCTGATTAATTACCGAATTTACCAGGCTCTCGATTGCCTAGCCCCGGGAGCTATCGTCATCTTCAGATGGCATTAGTTATTATAGCGGCTACACATCACAATAATTAGCTGGAGAGGCATCTGTAGTAATGGTCACTTGCACATGCGCAGTCAGCAGACCACGCATATGCAGAACCACATCAGGGTCCTGAATGGAGCAGTGGAGTAATCTCATTAGCGATCACTACTAACAAATTGCATGGACAAGTTCCTATCAGATCACCTGCCCCAGCATGCGTTTTTTAAATCATTCAAGCAATCCTTCATTTCTTAAAAGCAGCAATAAAAAATTATTATTATCAGGTCTAGAATTTGATCATTAATAAATTTGCCTCTTAGTCTCACCTTGGCCCAGGTAGACAGACTTTCCAGTAACTGTTTGTTTGTTTTTCCACTGTCGTGAAAGTACTTATAGACTATTATACTAGTAATACATTTAGTATACAGCATATTCCACAACACTCTGCAGGGTAATTGTAGTAAATGTAATATGACATATAGTATGTGTTAACAGAAAAAGACACTAGGGGGTATATTTACTAAAGTGAGAGTTTTTAGAAGTGGAAATATTGTCCATAACAACCAATCAGATTCTACTTAACATTTAACTAGTACCTTCTAGAACATAATAGCTAGAATCTGATTGCTTGGTATGGGCAACATCTCAACTTATAAAAACTCTCACTTTAGTAAATTTACCCCTAGGATAATAGGGTGAGAGTTCAGAAAATGTGAGTGTTTAGCAGTAAACTCTCACACTATATTACATTGGTCGAGTTGGATTTTCAAGATGGGAAACATCGGAGTTTAAATCATAAGAGTTTTTAAGTCTGCGAGTTTGCATGTTCTCAGACTCTATTACAATGGACGAGTTTAAAAAGTGAGAGTGTTTACTTTCACATTTTCTAAACTCTCACCCTATTACATTTGGCTCCAGTTATGAAAATATTATTACAGACCAAATGTGTACAGAAAAGATACACAATTATGGGCCAGATTTATCAACAAGTGAAATCCTTGCTGTCACTTGTTACAAATCTTAAATGGTGCTCCAACCAATCAGCTCCTAACTGTTGTTTTTCAAACACATAACAGGAGTTGATTGGTTGGAGCACCATTTAAGATTAGTATCAAGTGACAACAAGGATTTCACTTGTTTATAAATCTGGGCCATAATTGTGTATCTTTTCTGTACACACACATATATATATATATATATATATATATATATATATATATATATATATATATATATATAGTGGGTAAAATAAGTACTGAGCACATCAGCATTTTTCTAAGTGATTATATTTGTACTGGGGCTGTTGTAATGAAATTTTCACCAAATGTCAGTTACAACCCATGAAATCCACATGTGCAATGAAATCAAACCATAGATGTCCATAAATTAAGTTATGTGTAAAGGCCCCCATACATCAGAGATTGATTGCAGCAATCGTGCAATTTGCAATCGATGTGTATAAAAATCTTTCCCTATTTCAATCGATTGTGGCAATTCTGCAATCTGTAATCGATTGACAAAGGGAAAGATTTTGATACACAATCGATTGCAAACTGCACTATTGCTGCAATCAATCTCTGATGTATGGGGGCCTTAATAATATGAAATGATACAGGGAAAAAGTATTGAGCACATGAAGAAAGGGAGGTGCAAAAAGGTATGAAAAGCCAAGACACCAGCTGAAATCTAGCAGTAATTAGAAAGCAATCCTGCCCCATGTCAATGCAAATTAATATAAGCTGGTTCAATCCAAACTGATGGCCTATAAAAAGGTGTCTCATTATCATGCTGTCACACAAGAAACATCTCATGATGGGTAAAATCAAAGAGCTCTTTCAAGACCATCGCAACCTTATTGTTGCAAAACATACTGATGGCATTGGTTACAGAAGGATTTCTAAACTTCTGAATATTCCAATGAGCACTGTTGGGGCCATAATCCAGAAGTGAAAAGAATATAATTTCACCCTAAACCGGCCATGACCAGGTGCTCCTCGCAAGATTTCTGACAGAGGAGTGAAAAGTATTATCAGAAGAGTTGTCAAAGAGCCACTTGTGGAGAGCTTCAGAAACACCTGAAATTAGCAGGTAAAATTGTTTCAAAGAAAACAATAAGTAATGCACTCAACCGCCATGGCCTGTATGCAAGCTTACCAAGCAAGACTCCATTGCTGAAGAAAAAGCATATTGAAGCTCATTTCAAGTTTGCTGCTCAACATTTGGACAAGACTGTGAAATACTAGGAGAATATAGTCTGGTCAGATGAGAGCAAAATTGAACTCTTTGGATGCCATAATACACACCATGTTTGGAGGAGAAACAGCACTGCACATCCCCCCCAAAACACCATACCAACAGTGAAGTTGGATGTGGGAACATCATGGTGTGGGGTTATTTTTCAGCATATGGTACTGGCATGCTTCATAGCATTGAAGGAAGGATGAATGGAAAAAAGTACTGTGACATGTTTGATAAAAATCTGCTGCCATCTACCAGGATGCTGAAGATGAAACGAGGGTGGACATTTCAGCAAGACAATGATCCCAAACACACAGCCAAGGACACTCTAAACTGGTTTCAGAGAAATAAAATAAAGCTGCTAGAATGGCCCAGACAATCATCTGACTTGAATCCAATTGAAATCGATGGAAAGAACTAAAGATCAGAGGGCCTGATTCAGACCCGCTCGCAAGCGCTATGCGCTCGCAAGCGGGTTAATGGTGGCCCAGTGCGCACGCGCGAGCCCCGGAGTGAGCGCAATAAGCACTCACTCCAGGACTCACTACAAAAGGGGCGGCTGTCGATGTTGATCGACAGCTCGCCCCATTTCGTAGGCATGGCAGGGGGGTGGCTAAGCAAATGGAAGCGTTCCTGCAGGAATGCCTCCCATTTGTGGGCGGCCCAACTGACATCACTAGTGATGTCAGTAGGTGGACTTCCTGCTCTAATAGTGCAGGAAGTCCACTGTGGCTTGCGGCAACGAGACCCTACCGCAAGGGTCTCGTCGCAAGCCCGATGGTCGTGATGGTCTTGACCATCACGACCATCATCATGGCCGCTCGCATAAGCTGTGGGTGGTAACCCACAGCTATGCGAGCAGCCAAGAGGCCGCAACAAAAAATAAAACACACGCCCAGAGCGAGCGCATGCTTTTTGCGAGCGGCTCTGAATCAGGCCCAGAGTTCATAGAAGAGGCCTACTAAACCTTCAATATTAGTGGAAGAATGGGCCAAAATCACACCTGAATAATGCATGCGACTAGTTTCGCCATACAGGAAAAAGAAGCTGTCATTACCAACAAAGGCTATTAAACAAAGTATTAAATAAATTTCAGTAAGCGTGTTCAATACTTTTTTCCTGTGTCATTTCACATTATTACACATAACTTAATTTATGGACATCTATGGTTTGATTTCTTTGCATGTGTGGATTGCATGGGTTGTTGCTGACATTTGGTGAAAATGTCATTACAATAGCCCCATTATATATATATTTACTGAGAAAAATGTTGATGTGTTCAATACTAATTTTACCCTCTGTATGTATATATATATATATATATATATATATTGACAACAGAAACGGGTACAATGACAGAGAGAGAAGGGACATAGGGCCTATGTCAGAGGTGCTGGCAAGCACACAGCGCTTGCAAGCAGCTCGATGGTTCCCTACTGCGCACGTGCCGCGACCGGCGTGCGCATGCACGAGCCCCGCCGAGCGACTGAACTTCAGTCACTGCGGGGCTCGCTACAAGATGGGGCGGCTGTCGATGGTGAATGACAACTCGCCCCGTTTTGTAGGCGGGTGGGGGGGTGGCAGCACAAATGCAGGCGTTCCCTTAGGAATGCCTGGCATTTGTGTGAGGACCTACTGACATCACTAGTGATTTCAGTAGTGGACTTCCAGCTCTATTAGAGCAGGGAGCTCACTCGGGCTTGCGGCAGCTGAGACCCTACCCCAGGGTCTTGTCACAAGCCCGATGGTCACGATAATCGCGACAGTCTCCAGCCCGCTCACACAAGCTGTGGGTGGAGACCCACAGCTTTACGAGCAGCCTATAGTAAAAAAAAAACCAAAGAAAACCAGCCACAGACCCTGCGAGCTGCCTGTGGCAGCGAGTGGGTCTGAATCAGGGCCTTAGTCAGCCTCATTTAGAGGTGGGAGCAAATAAGTAATGAGTGCAAATTCGCATCTGGACAACCCTTGTTTTCATAAAGGGGTGCTGGATACTACTGTTTGCTTTATACTATATGATGTATACGGTTTCACCCGGGCAGACCTTAGATATTTACTGTCTCCATTTCCATCTCACCACTCCAGTAATATATTAGTCCTTCACCTCTATAGTAATGCATCCCTTCCCTCCCTTTCCTCACTGCTGCAGTAAGACATTACCCTCCCCCACCTCTGTAGTAACACATTATCATTGCTCACCTCTGTAGTAACACATTTCCCTCACTCACCCATGTTGTAACATATTCAACATTCCACTCCCTCACTTGTGTAGAAATACAAACCCTCCCTCACTCCTGTAGTAACACATTACCATTACTCACATCTGTAGTAGCTTATTTCCCTCCCTCACCTCTGGAGTAATACATTACCCCTGCTCTCCCCTGTAGTAATACATTACCCTCCTTTAACTCTCTTTGGTAATACATTTGCCCCACAAACCCCTGTAGTAACACATTCCCCTCCCTCACCCGGGTTGTAACACATTCCCTTCAATAATCCAACAACACATTTGACATTCCACTCTCATATCTGTTATAACACATTCCCCTCCCTCACCTGTGTAGTAACATATTACCCTCCCATACCTGTGTAGTAACACATTCCCCTCCCTCACCTGTGTAGTAGCAAATTCCCCTCCCTCACCTGTGTAGTAACACATTCCCTTCCCTCAGTATTCAAATTGGGGAACCACACCAACTGCCAATGATGTTTGGCAGCATTTGGGTTTACAGTTGGTGTATGAATTTAACTGTGCTGCAGTCATGATGAGACAGTCAGTCACGGCATTGCACATGGGGAGGAAACATTTTATCCCCTTTCAACCCCTTAGGAGTCAAATTTTTAAGAATCTCTTCTTAGTGGGTACCTATATCATGGATGAGTCAGTGAGTCAGTCAGGACATTTGATGTTACATATATATAGATTTAATATAGTCACTGTGCAGTACACAATTGCACCTTCTTGCTGGATTTACTCCTCAGGCAATTATTTCTTTGTAACTTATCTATAAAAGATGCATATATGTATAATAAAAAATAAAGGAAGCATACAACAGATTTCCAAAAGAGTCCAATAGACTTTATTTAGTACATTGTGTGGTACCCCAGAACCTGGGAATACCACCTGTGTAAGAGTGCCCTAAGAAACATATATATAAGGGCTTCTGACCGCTTTGATTCACATGGCCGACCTATTTGTGCAATAGGAGAGGCCATATGGAACAAGATTGCAGCCATATGGAGTTTTTAAACTCCAATGCCCGAGGATGGAGACCAATCCTTGGGGAGAACAACAAGAGTAAGACCTACCCCAGAAGAATGGCAGCCCCCCTATGGCAAACAATGTGATATAAGTGAGGATGAAATGACCACCATATCTGACAATGATCCTCTGGTCCATACAGGGAAAGTGTCAGGTAAAGTAGTTTGGTTCCATGTACAACATGGGTATGGGTTCATCATTCATGAGGACACAAAGCAAGACATCTTTGTGCATTACACTGCCATCCAGAAGAATAATCCCAGAAAATATCAACAAAGCCCGGGAGATGGAGAATCTGTAGAGTCTGATGTGGTTGAAGGAGAGAAAGGTCTGCAAGCAGCTAATGTCACTGGTCCTGGTGGTGTTCCAGTTCAAGGCAGCAGATATGCAGCAGATCGCAAGCGTTATTGGCACTGTTCACATTGCCGTGGTCCTCCACATAGTAACCAGCAGAACTATCAATATCATACAGATGGAACTGAGGGCCTGATTCAGAGCCGGACGCTATTTGCAGACGGTCGTTCCAAAAAAGGGGCCGGCTATTTAAATTGAACGCTCACGCTTTGCGGTTGTTGACGCCTCTATGTCTGGGCGAGCGAACGAAAAATGCGCTCGCTATTTTGTAAAGACGCCCCTTTGCCGTTCACATCACATGTCATCTCCGGTATTTATTAGATTAATCGGGAACATCGAAAGGCATCAGAACTGCTCGCAGTGGTTGTGGTAGGATTTTCCTACCGCAATCACTGCGAGCAGTTCAGGCTAAAAGACAACCAAGTGACTTGGTCGATGACGCTCCTTTACTAATTATGCACTCCCATTAAACGCCCTTTTGACCGTTAGGCACGCCTGCATTCAGATCTCCACTGCCCCGTTTTCAAGCACCTTCCCCTGTTACCACCCACAAACGGTACATTCTGTCAATCAAATTAGCAGCCCCTCACTGTTTTGCGAGCGCACGATTTCCGACCGCAATGACTGGTTTGCGCATGCGCATTATGACCCATACGCATGCGCAGTTGTGTGAACATCGCTCAGAGCGAATGAGCGGCTGCTTACGAGCGGCTCTGAATCAGGCCCTGAGTCTGAAGAAGTTGAAGTTGTGGAAGGAAGCTCTGATCCCCAACAACCTAACAGAAGGTGCCACTACCCATCATACTTTGTAAAGAGACCATATGGACACAGAGAACAAAATTCAGTTGAGACCCATTCCAGTATAGTCCACTCTAGCCAGCTAAGTGTGTGTATCACCGATTGTCCGGAAGATGTGGAAAGGGTTGCTGACTCACCCAGAGCCGAGAGCTTGGGATCTCCCAAACAAAATCACATAAATATTGTTGTGTTAAAGAGTTGAAAGGTGTTGTTCCCAGGAAATGTTATGTTGTAACCAAAAAGCCCATAATGTCTGTTCTAGAGCAGTATGGGGTCCCAGAGGATGAATATATAGTTATAGACACAAGTGAAGTATCCTTAATTCTGCGACGAGCATTGAGACCCTCAGGAAAAAGGCGCGAAGG
Organism: Taudactylus pleione; assembly: GCA_031769625.1. Lineage (NCBI taxonomy): Eukaryota > Metazoa > Chordata > Amphibia > Anura > Myobatrachidae > Taudactylus > Taudactylus pleione. The sequence goes on along the minus strand of JAUIMM010000126.1, from coordinate 3,986,865 downwards.
GATTTCTACCTATTAGATATGGACAAAAGAGTATCTAAGAGTGAACAAGTTGTAAGGAACCTTGTACTAGATAAACACATGAAAATGTATCCATCCAAATTGTTATATGTAAATAGTTCATATGCAGCTTGTTAAGTGAATATTTGTTGAACTTAAAAGGTGCCAGATGCCAGGGTATATCACTGCAATAATGCAGCATTTTCAAGGTGTCACCTTGCAAAAGCTGCACTATTGCAGTAAAATGCATTGGGGATATACCCTGGCATCTGGCACTTTTATATACAAACAATTTACCATCAATTGGGAACCTCCTTATGCAAAACACCTTGCTATTTATTGGATTGCTATCTGGACTTGGGGCATTGTGCAATAATATCCAGCTACTGGCTACAAGAGAGGAACCATCAGTTTGCATTGGAGGTCATTTGACCGTGAGGACATTGCTAATTAAGGACTCCTTCAAGAGTTTACCATCAGCTGGTAGCTCTATTGTTACGAATTCCAATGCCTACCCCATGTGACACCACAAGAAACCAGCTAGTGAGATCTTCTGCCAATAACAACTGCCCGTTGTTCCCTTAGAACTAGGATACGTTCACCGGTACTTAGGCGGCCACCTGGACTTATGCTCGAGGTAGTAGCGGCTCACATGGAGATACAAGGGAATTCAATAGGTAAAGAATGTACAGTTAGGACTGACACAGTTGATGATTATAAGGATATTGATGGTACGGATGTTGTGAGAGTACAGTTTGGTTTTCTGGGCAATAGCTTGGGAGCCGATGGTGTGGCAGCTGTGCCGATGGTGCAGCAATGGTGTTGATGGTGCGGCAATGATGCCGATGGTGCGGCAATGGTGCTGATGGTGCGGCAATAGCCGTAGATAAACAGTCTAGGGTTAGCAAATGGCTTTGAGAGCTGATGGTGTGGCAAGTGTGCCGATGTTGCAGCGATGGTGCCGATGTTGGGGTAATTGCCGTAAATAAGCAGTCTATGGTTTAATAATGGCTTTGAGAGCCAATGGTGTGGCAAGTGTGCTGAAGTTGCAGCGATGGTGCCGATGTTGGGGCAATTGCCGTAGATAAACTGTCTTTGGTTTGATAATGGCTTTGAGAGCTATTGGTGCGGCAAGTGCACCGATGTTGCAGCGATTGTGCCGATGTTGGGGTTATTGCCGTACGATGAACGTTGGCAGCACGGGAGCTGTGGGATACGGCTAGGAAGCCGTTTGGAGATTGGTGGTAGCACTGAAGCTACTTAGAGCGGCCTGTAAGCCATATGGTGAAAGATGGCAGCACGGGAGCTGCTGGATACGGCTAGGAAGCCGTTTGGAGATTGGTGGTAGCACGGAAGCTACTTGGGGCGGCTAAGAAGCCGTATGGTGAATGATGGCAGCACGGGAGCTGCTAGATGCGGCCAGGAAGCCGTTTGGAGATAGGTGGTAGTACGGAAGCTACTTGGAGTGGCTAGAAGGCCATGTGGGAGTTCAGTGAACAGGAGAACAGGAACAACCTGACTCTGCAGCCAGGCTGAGGGAACTCACAAACACTCTATTGTCGGCAGCGGTGCAATAGATCAGTGAGTATAAATAAAATCATAAAGTCTGAAGTCCCAATCAGGTTTGCACTTGTGGAAAACACATCACTTCCTGAGGCGTGCCGATCTCCTAGCAACAGGAAGAACTGGAGTAACCCTGTCCTGTCTGGGCATACTGTCAGAAAGTGTCAAGTCATGACCGCGACTTGTAACACCTACTGTATATAGCTGGAACTTTTGTCTGTTACCAAGAAACTTATGATTAGGTGCATTTGAACTGCTTGAATAGAATCAATTAAGTACCTTCAGGGTGATTATACTACACTTGCGTGTTTATTTTTAATGTTTACACTGGTGGAGTAATACCTGCTTATTTATGATGCGGATACTGAGCAATGCTGGGATACATGCTACTGGAGGCTGGCGGTGGTGCACTGTGGTTTGCAGGATGGAGATTGTCGCTCTCCCCACAACATATGAAGATTGCAACATGCGTTGAAGTGGGGACCCGGTTCTGTTACCAGATATAAGTAGCTTGGGAGTGTAATGTCTGGTTGTTAATAGTCTCAGCACTAGACAGGAATTAGCTCCAGACAAATGTGCTTTAAGCTTTCAAAAGCTTCATCAGAACCTGTACTTCCTGAACAGACACCAGAAATTTAACCTCTTATACTACTCATACATGACGCTTGTCCTTCTCTTTAGATACCTAGTATGCACCTTAACCTGTTAGTCAACACCTTATAAAGTTATGCTCTTGTTGATGAAGACTATTCATTTGTTTGGAATGTGCCATTATTAAGTTTTAAGTTGTAAAATTTGTGACGCTTTCATTAAGAGAATGGCAATTATGACTTATTCCTCTTTAAGCACTTAATAAGTCCTGCTATAAATGTCCATGCATCTTACATTCTATTCATTTCAACTGTTTATTCAGAACAACCCATTTCAATATAAAGCAGGGACTGGGGAAAATAGCAAAACAGTAAAAACATGACACTCTTCCAACATTCACACAATAAAATGTTAGTAATGTTGGTAATGCCGCCCTTTCAAGTACACTTTGTTTTATTTTTAACTAATTGAGTTATACTTTATACCGTAGATAGGTTTATGGTAACATTGCTGACCTTGCAGTCATGTTGTTTTACTTGGATTCAGAGAACAAAGGGCCTTATTCAGCTTTGGACAAAATTGCAAAGCGGCTCACAAAAAGCTTTGCAATTCTGTCATTGCTGATATCGGGATCATCTGGAATCGGGAACCTGCGTTCAGCAATGCAATACCATGCACTGCTGAATGAGGGCCAGATTCCAAATTAAATGGGTGTAAATTTACTCGAGAAATATCACTGGTAAAACATTGTTGTATTGAGGTAAATAGAAACACTAGTACGCTATGTAAGCACTCAATGGAATAAGCACAGGATTTATGAACAGACGGATGTTGATATATTACAATGAGGAAACCTTCCACTTGGCACATAACGCTATGGTATTACTTCCATATGATCAGGCCGAAAATTCATCTTAATGATTCCCGTACTGTAGGTTGAATTTTTTTTTGCACACAGGTTACATAGTATCAACATGGAGTCAGGTGATTTTCCATTGGTTTATTGTGTTTTAGTGTTTGATCTTGAGTCACATGCAGATGAGGTCTTGGCAGCATTGTTTTGTGCACTCGCATCTGCGTCTTATGTTTATGCCACGGCAGATTTTCACATAACTGAGATGCCTGCTTGTAGCATCTTGAGAAAGTACATTTTCATGTCTGTGTGTCTTTAGACAAAACCATCAGTCGCACCATCAGTCGTACCATCAGTCGCAACATCGGAAGTTGCACCAAACATATGGCAGGTGCAGTTTTCCGTCTGAGCGGCTATGCATTTTGCACATCAAGGATGATTCAATTGTTGTGTGGGTGGCAATAATTAATGGGGGCTCAGTGTGGCAATTCAATTGTTCTGGGCGCCCGTTAATTATTGACATTTTTTCAACCTTGTACACCGGGTTTATCTGTGTAAAACAGCTAAACCCATCTAAAGTCCTGGTTAGGGAGGTCTAACCACAGGTTTATTGCTCGCACCGTCCTGAGGTGCCAAAACACCAGTGGATATCGCGCCCAAATAGAGCAACAATTGAATTGCTCCATCGAGTGCCCTAAAACAGCCACTGTGTAACAATTTAATCTCTACCAGCCGCTTTCAATGACATGCCTCTGTTTGCTTAGCCATCCTAAAATCACAGACCCTGCATCCGATTTTGTACAGCGTCTCTGAATGCAGACAATCTGGATGCATGCATAGTGCGACTCAGACGCATGTGCAGACTTAAAATATCGGCTAACTGCATGCGGCATCGACACTGATTCCAACCCAGACTCAGCCACATAGTGTGTGTCTCTGAGTACTTAATTTCATATTCATCCAACAGAAATAAGTCAAACAGGTCCAGTAAGTTTGTATTCAGTTCCTGGCCAGGTAACCAGCAGTTATTAGTACATAAAATGCCTCTTCTTGAACTGCTCACTATGGGGCTTGAAAGCAAGTCGGACACCATTGCTTAAGCATTAGGTGTAGAGAACTAAGGGCCTGATTTATCAGCTGATGAAATTCTGATATTTACGTAGATGGAGCGATTATTTGCCATTGCGCATACATGTAAGTTGCACCGCGCACACGATGAGATTGCTCTGTGATTACATATGCACAGAGGATCCATTCGCAAAGTGAGTGTTATGTGGTCAGTGTTTGGGGAGGTAATGGGGGCATGTATGACCGTTTATATGCCACTTAAAAGCGCATGCATAAATTAGCCATTGCGATTACATGCACAACATTAGAGCTCTCATGAGAGTTTAAACCGGGAGAGATTTTTGAGTGTAAAATCATGTGAATTTGCATGTTCTTGCGCTTTATTACATTGGCCCAGTTAAGAAGTGTGAGAGTTTACTGCTGAACTGTCATCTTATTACATTTGGCCCTTCATGTACCAGAACAGAAGTGTGGATTTTGGGTGTGTTACCTCTAGGGCACTATTTAGATGTTGTGCCACTGCTGAATGCAGCATTCCTGAAGGCATGGCTCCCAGTTACTTTGCAGCTCCACCCTTACAGCACCTCTGACAAAAATCTAACTGGAAATAGGAACAATAGGCTCAATTCAGACCTGCTCGCTAGATGCGTACGCTCGCTCCCAGCGTATGCAAATTCAGCTAAATGAAGGCAAGGCAGGCGAGCGGGTCTGAATCAGGTCCAATGTTCTTAAAACTCACTCCTAATTGTGTGTCTTCCTAATATCCACAGAAGGCAGACACCCCAGATCAATAGAAAAATTCACCCTACCCAGAGTGTCACTCATCGGAGCCACAGGGACATTTTATTAGGGCTCAGTGGATCATCATATAACACTGGTTAAAATCTGGGCCCGTGTCACATTGCATTTCATTTGAGTCATTCTATTTTGTTTTGTTGCTTCCCATAAATTCTACATTTCCAATTTTTTGGTTGACACCTTATATGATGTACATAGTAAAGCTCATTTACTAACAGTACAAGTACAGTAGGTACCAGGGGCGGATTGGGAACTTAAAGTGGCCCTGGAAAATTCCCTGAAAGTGGCCCTATATGCGCACACCGAAGGCGTGCCCAAAAAGGGGGTGTGGTTTTGTGGCAAGGGGCATGGCTATGTGCTTCCAAGCAAGCATGCATTGTGGATGAGTATTTTCTTACCTATATGATTGCTCTGCAATGGGGAGCCTCTGAAGAAATTGATCCTTTCTGGACAGGCAGCGTCTTGAATCGGTATTCACTACTCATGCAGCAGATCACATGGTCTGGAAGCCGCCTGTTTGTGTAGGAATAAAGCCATCATGTCATCATCATGTAATGGCTATAAAGTCAATATTCAATAAAGGAAGAGAGGGGTACCATGAGATGCTTGAGGATTGGAAGGTGAGTATGGAGAAAGACAGGGAGCAGTATGAGAGAAAGGAGAAAGACAGGGAGCAGTGTGAGAGAGAGAGACAGGGAGCAGTGCAAGAAAGACAGGGAGCAGTGCGAGAGAGAGAGAGACGGGGAGCAGTGCGAGAGAGAGACAGGGAGCAGTGTTAGAGAGAGAGAGAGAGAGAGAGAGAGAGAGAGACAGGAAGCAGTGCGAGAGAGAGAGTGAGAGAGAGAGAGAGAGACAGGGAGCAGTGTGATACAGACAGGGAGCAGTGTGATACAGACAGGGAGCAGTGTGATAAAGACAGGGAGCAGTGTGAGAAAGACAGGGAGCAGTGTAAGAAAGACAGGGAGCAGTATGAGCACCCCGTTACCTCACTGCGAGACGGGTGAGACATTCTCACGTACTAGCCAACCTCTGATCGGATCAGCTGAGTACGGCACCTAGATCCAGCACTGCAGCTGATCGATTACGGGGACATAGCGCCCCAGGTAGCAGCCCCCTTTATATAGTGCCCCCAGGTAGCAGCCCCCTTTATACAGTGGCCCCAGGTAGCAGCCCCCTTTATACAGTGCCCCCAGATAGCAACCCCCTTTATACAGTGCCCCCAGGTAGCAGCCCCCTTTATACAGTGCTCCCAGGTAGCAGCACCATTTATATAGTGCCCCCATGTAGCAGCCCCCTTTATACAGTGCCCCCAGGTAGCAGCTCCCTTATACAGTGCCCCCAGGTAGCAGCCCCCTTATACAGTGCCCCAGGTAGCAACCCCCTTATACAGTGCCCCAGGTAGCAGCCCCCTTATACAGTGCCCCCAGTTAGCAGCCCCCTTTATACAGTGCCCCAGATAGCAGCCCCCTTTATACAGCGCCACCAGATAGCAGCCCCCTTTATACAGTGCCCCCAGGTAACAGCCCCCTTTATACAGTGCCCCCAGGTAGCAGCCCCCTTTATACAGTGCCCCAGGTAGCTGCTGACAGGCAGCAGCACACAATAAGTGGACGGGACTTTTGGCAATTGGGCCGGCGGGTGGTCGCCCTTATGGCCCCCCCCTAGATCCGCCAGTGCTGAGGCTGCTGTCACTCACAGCCCCATTGCCCGCCCCTGGCCCCTGCTGCAGCTAGCCAGATTGTCTCCTCTCCGCTCTGCCCTCTCCCTCTCCGCTCTGCCCTCTGACACTTCACAGCCTGGGGAGGAAAGAGTGGAGAGGAGATGATCTGGCTAACAGATTGCCTGCGCGGCCCCCCATTTCCGCCACAGCTTACCTCCCTTGATATCCTGCCACTGGCCGCAGGTCCACGCCTCCTTCCTCTATTGAATCCTCCACGGCGTGTGATTCCGACAGTATGGTGGGTGGGGTTTAAATAGGCTGCCGCGCTGGCCTCTCTTCTCACGAGAGAGAGGCGAAGCCTTAGGCAGGGGCCGCCAGACAAAGCTGACAGGCAGCCGGTTGCCTGTGAAAGTCCAGCGCGGGTGACATAAATAAGGGGGTGGGGCCTCACAGAAAAGCGGCCCCACATCCATGCGCCCACCGGGATTCTTCCCGCAAAATATACCTGCCAATCCGCCCCTGGTAGGTACTAGATTTACAAGGAGCCAAAAGCAGCTAATCCAAAATTATCAGTCTGATGTTGCTTTATTTCAGAAGAAATGTTGCTCCCATACACAATGTTAGTAAATGAGCCCTTTTATCTCCAGTGCAGTATCTGGGAGGTACATGGGTTTGTTATGATAGAGAAACAGTGTTTTCCTTGCTGTGGAGTTGGACTCAATTACACCAAACTGCTGTGCACACTTCAATACAAAAATATTAAAATAGTCAGTGGTTCCAGTTTTCCCAACTCAGGGAAGTGGGTACTGTAATGTCAGCCTGTGAGAGTCTGTGTGCTGTGTACAAAAGGTACAGCACACAAGTTAGGGGTTAGGTGCAAAAAAAGTGTTTTGTGGATATTAAATGCAAAGTTTATATAATTTTCAAAGGAATTAATGCTGGCAACAGGGGCTTTATTTTTATGATTTGCTTGGTTATGTGAAGTGCAACCTGTAAAAGCTTGCTGGTTTTATACTGTGTGCAAAATAACGCTGGTCGCGGTCAGTTTTATACTTGCTGGTGTGAAAAAGCTGTTTGCTGAGACTGTAAACTGAGATGTGTTCGGACTGTTTTCTGTTGTGTGCCAGAAGATTGCAACTAGCTAATTCATTTTGTCAGAAGTGTACATGAGAATAGCCTAATTTTATGGGAAGATGCCGCATAACATTCTATCCTAAAAAAATTACAGACCATTCAGCATGACAAAGAGTAATTTGTATAAACAACATATACAGTATAGTACAAAAAATATATGTATTTTTACAGAAGGCAAAGGAATGCCCTTTGATCTCCCTCTCCTATACCTCCTCGGAATCACCATTTTACAGGACTGTCTGATTTGTGGAGCTTAATATATTTCATGTGACCCCAAACAAGTGCATTGTTGTGAGAGACTCTCTCTCTCTCAGTGAAATAACAGTCACAGTAGTCAGTGTCTCTCCTGGCAAGGTTGGTAGAGATAGGTAGGTACCCAATGCGTTTCGCCAAGTTCTGGCATCCTCAGGGATATTCCCCTAAATTGCTCGGAATACATGTAGAAATAAATTTTTCCACTAAATGCAGAGTCCCTACATACTGTACAAGCGGGGAAAAGAGAGACAGTCTGTGCAGGCAGTAGATAAGTGCATTAAAAAAGGGTGTGGCCTCATTGCAACAGGGCATGGCCTCCTGTCACATCACCTTGCTGGGTAAGTGGTGTGTGGCCCATTGGATGCTGCGGTGTGAGTGCTATTACATTACGGCACTTACCGTGTCCTGATCAGGCAGGTCATATGAAGATGTGTACCAGGATATGGTGATGTTTTCTTCTGCTGAGAGGCAGCCGCAAACTCAAAGCTGAGTGGCTGCAGTTACAGTATGGCTCATTAACATCAATATTAGAGATTTTAAACATTGATTGTTTTCATCCTTTCAGTAACATCTATATATAGTATAAAATAAAGTCCCTGGTAGGCGTCTGTCTGTTTGTTCGGGCTAATCTCAAGTACCACTGGATGGATCTTGATGCAGTTTTTATAACTATTCTATAGAGCATTTGTTGAAGAAGTTTTATGTGTATGAAACATTAAAGTATGACAAAAGGGAGCCAAGCAGTGACGAATTTAATGCGGCAAGTCCATGAAAAAAGGATGTCCGAGCGCTTTCTTGGCTTACACTGACTAAACCGTTAAAGACAGTGGCAAATGCAGGTTTTCTAGAGGGGGGTTTCCAAATGCTTGATTTTAGAGTGAGTGTGGCCAGTCTATGAAGAGAGCATAATTACCACTTATCCAGCTTTAATATGCGTCATACAAAGTGTATTGTGTGTCATAATTCCACCATATACTGGACCAGTGATCACAGTAAGCCATTATATGTGTCATACAAAATGTATTGTGTGTCATAATTCCAGCATATACAGGACCAGAGATCACAATAAGCCATTCAATGCGTCAGTAGGGCCATCCTGCCTGAGCTGAATGTTTTTATTTAGATGTGAGCACCATTCCAGAGCATTGGAGCAAGTCCGGGAGTCTGGGGGAGCAGCAGAAGAACCGAGCACTGCCCTGGACATATATGTAAATATTGGGCTCTATAGCAGTGCATCCCTAACAGTGCATGTTTTCCAAATCCCCTAATTGGTACACAGGTGTATTTATTACTGGCTGATACATGTTAAAAGATCCACAGGTGGTGCTTTTTATTTCATTTATGATATTGAGAAGAACATGCAGTGCTAGTAAAATTCCATGATATTACTATTTCTATTGTGGTCATGGTGTGGGCTGGGGAGGGGGATTTACAGGCAGACGGAAACCCCCCCTGCATTTGCCTATGAAAGATATATCGCAAGGATATACTTTATTTTATACCATGTATATATATTATCCGGTTTGTCCAGAAAAATTGATGTAAGCCCTTTTTACTGATACAACATTTCAGTTTTTCCCTTTTTTTTTTACTGTTCCTGTTTCATTACCTGTATGTGAAAAACGATAATTACATTTCAAACGAGTCCAATTCCTGGTAAGAGTCTGCTTTGGAATGACAATAAATAAAACACAGGGACAGACACTTAAGGTGGCTGGAGATGACCTAAGTGGAGACTGTTATTCTCATGGACAACTTTACATGGCCTTTTTGTGTGTCACAACAAAACTAAGGCCCTGATTCAGACCCACTCGCAAGTGGGCGTACGCAAAAAAATATTTAAATTCAAGCACTCGCTCGTATTTTCGTACGCAGCAAAAAATCCACCCCAAATTCAGGCGACCCCTCCTCTAACTAACGAGCGTGCCAAATAGCGAGCGTACATCCCCGAAATGGCTTGAAGGGAACGCACGCACAAGTACAAACCAGAAGTGGGACTGTCAGATTCCGATTACCTGCTCGTTTTTTCTGCCTACCTCCCTCAATCGTATCATGGCAATCAATGTATCAATTAGCTTAATTGTTTTTTTTTTTCAACACAATGCAATAAACTTTAATCTTGTCCGTGTTTGTATTTGCTCGCAGAATACGTACGGCTGAAACCTTCGCTTTTATTCTTCAAAAGACATGTTAGCCCCAATTAAACAATTGTTCTAATTGTTTGTCTCCTCACAATTTTTCTGTGGTTCATTTCTTTATTTAAATTTGCTTACGCATGTCACTGCATCAAGCCTATCATAACTCTCAAGAGATTTGTGGCCCTGTCGAACACATGACTCATACACTAACCAATAGAATTTGTCCTGTTAATTTCCCAAATACATTAGCCAATCAAATTTTTTTGGGGTGCTTTATTAAAAATATTTTGCCAAAAAAACACCATTGCCATCATGAGATCCGCCGCATTCACCAGGCGCGAACTGCTGGTGCTGACGGAGGTGATGGACAGGCGGATCACCAGTCAGCCTCCACCCATCTCCAATAGGCGCAAGCGTTCCGCATATGCGGAGGTACGTCGACGCCTGCGCTCCTTTGGCTCACGCCGACATATTGGCCAGCTGGAGCGCAGGTGGTTGGACCTGCACCGGCGGACGACCCGCTTGCTGGCATGCTTTCGCATGCAGATTGCGGAAAGTAAGTGTTCTGGACTGTGGTTTTCAAGCTTATCTTGTGGGCCCTAACTGCGTGTGCATGTTTTCATGTCTGTCCTATTGAGTCATTGTAGTCATATCTGCATGTGCATGTTTTCATGTCTGTCCTATTGAGTCATTGTAGTCATATCTGCATGTGCATGTTTTCTCATCTGTCCTATTGAGTCATTGTAGTCATATCTGCATGTGCATGTTTTCATGTCTGTCCTATTGAGTCATTGTAGTCATATCTGCATGTGCATGTTTTCATGTCTGTCCTTTTGAGTCATTGTAGTCATATCTGCATGTGCATGTTTTCATGTCTGTCCTATTGAGTCATTTTTAATTTTTTTTTTGGATTCCTGTTGAAACTAACCACAATATTTTTTTAATTTTTTAGGGGCACAGCAAACACTACGGCGGCATCGCCAGACAAGACGCCGGTCCCGGCCCCTCTCTCCAACCCCCAATTCGTCTATTACCCCCTCTTCCCCAGACCCTGTGGCCGAAATTTCAGGCCTACTTCCCCTCCAGCCCAAGTCCCCCTCTCCTCCATCCGTCCCTCCTCCAATTACCCCCTCCCAGGATTCCTCAAACACCTTGCCCCTAGGTTTGGGGAATGTAGCCACCTCCGAGGTGGTCCAGGGAGTGGCTTCTGGCTCTGTCGTTTTTGAGAACGGTATGTTTTTAAATTTTATTTTGGACACCACAAACTGTTTGTATGTAATCATGTGTCGTCCCCATTTTTTTTGCCTTTCTGTCGTCTTGAGGTATTTTTGGGGGTTGTCTTTACCTGTTCCTGCTGATGTCACCATACACATATCACACCTGTGTGCCTTTTTTTATGGGCCCTTGTATTTTTGCCCTACGACATTTTGGGGTGCTGGGTTTTATCCGTGTAATGTTTTTTTGGCCCACAAGCTTGTAAGTTTAGGTTTGCTTGTTTTGTGTTTTTTTAGAATGTTGCTTCATTATCGATTTATTATTCCCCAAACTTTTGTCACCCACAGAGGAACAGAGGCGTCGGGAAGAGATATTGAATTGTGTGGGCCGTATGCGGGAGCAGGTCACCGGGCTTATGCAGGGCCTTGACCATCTGTTGGTCCTCCTTAGGAATTAGTTTTTTTTTTATTTTATTTTCGAATTGTTTCATAATAAATCAGTTTTAAATCAAGCTCTGTCTCATGCGTTTGGAGTAAATCCAAGATTCTTTACACTGACATAAGTAGACTCTTCAAGCAAGGATTGCCACAGAATCTCACTACAGATTGTGTGTTGTATTTTGAATGCAAACAGGCACAAGAAACACCTCCCAGTACCAATGTCATTTTCCTTTTTTGTGGTGGTCAACATGATAGTTTACACCATTTTTCAGGTTCCTATTTGGTGGCCAACCTGCTTAGGACAATCTTACGAAGGCAACTGATTGTGCACGATTCCTTGTTGTGTTGGTTAGTGCCCCGAAAACATATTACATTTTAGCTCCACTTGCTTCATTACTGGGTTACCCCTTAGGTAAATTAAACGTTTGGGAGTTTGTTTACACTTGCTTCTAACGTGCCCAAAAAGGAAACAAATTACACTCTCCAAATATTTATTCACAACAGAAATCAAAATACAAAGTGGTCACTCACAAACAAAACACACAGTGATAATCAGAAATACACCACATACCAAAAACAAGAAACAAACACATAACAAATCAAGAACTGGTTGACGAAGGTCCATGCCCACATGATTTCAAAAATATGGCGTTGCAATATTGGTGTCAGAATATATTCCCGAAGTTTCCACATAAAGGTTTTTGAAGGGTAGCAGGAAGTAGTCATTGTGGGAGTGCCAAAGATTATGCAAACAAACAGAAGATGGTGCAAGAATTAATATAAAAAAAGATGAACGCTAAAAAACCGTAACACATTGGGTATACACACTGTTGTTTGGTCAACAATTACCTAAAATATCGGGCCACCACATCATCGCGTATGGCCCCCCCACATACTGACCTCCGACCAACCTCGGGGGGGCCATCCTCAGGTAAGGCATCCTCTGGCTGCATTGGAACACCACTCCTTATGGCGATGTTGTGAAAGATCCCATACAGGACCACAATTTTCAAAACCATATCCGGCAAATACATGAGCTCGCCACCAGAGCGGTGGAGGCATCTGAATCGGCCTTTTAAAAGGCCGATACAGTGCTCCACCACTTGCCTGGTGGCTGTAAGTGCGGTATTAAACTCACTTTGTGGACCTGGTGTGGGAGCCAAATAAGGAGTGAGCAGCCAGGGCATGCAAGGGTATCCACTGTCTCCTGTGAAAAAGAATAGACAACATCAGGATCACTGTGTATCAAGCTTAACATTGTTATGTACTAAAGGTCTCCACTTACCCAGAAGCCACGCATCACCAGCTTGTAGGTTGGTTAATTTGTGCCATATCCCTGATTGCCGGATGACGAAGGAGTCATGTGCACTTCCTGGTAATTTAGCATTCAGGGACAGGATCTGGAGGGAGGCATCACATACCACCATTACATTCAGGGAGTGATAGTGTTTCCTGTTTCGAAATATGGCCTCCAGCCGTGCTGGAGGCTGAAGTGGTATGTGAGTACCATCCACAACCCCTATGATGTGTCGGAAGCCAGCTATTTGGTAAAAATTGGCCTTGGCCACACTAAGGGCACCCATATCCAAATGCATTTGAATAAAATGATGGAGGTGCTTGAAAAGTGCCTCCATCACTGCCCTCTGGATCCGGGAAAAGGAGGATTGTGAGATGCCCGCCACTATTCCCACCGTTGTTTGAAACGATCCTGAGGCACAGAAATGTAACACCGCCATAATTTGCGTAAGTGGTGGTATTGCTGTTGGACTGTCAATTTGCCGCTCAAGATCACTCTCTATTAATGAGAGAGTGTCTATGATGATTTTGGGAGGAAGACGGTAGCGTCTTAAAACCTCATCATCGGGCATTCCAAAAAGGGTGACACGTGTTCAAAATATCTGGGGCCTTGCACACCTACGATGCCTACGCCTGGGACGAGATTGAGGTTGGTCAGCTTCTGGGAGCATGGCCAGAACAATCCGCCCAAGATCAACCTGAAATGGCAAGATTGGAATGTAAGGCTTTGGACCCACCCCAAAAGAAAATTAAGAACAACTTAGCTTGATGATACCATCCATTGCTGCTTACATGCCGGGGTATTGTCATGATACGTCCAAATTGAAATTAATCACAAAAATAATTTGACAAATTTTACTCTGTGCATTTATGTTTCTAAATTTTGTGCTAGACAAAACTTAAAATATGCGAAACACACATTTGGCCAAAGAGCAAAACGACATTGCACACAGTACATCAAAATGGGTTGAAATGTAAGCCAAAAAAACGAAAGGGCAACCACAAAAATTTTTTACAGGATTAATAAGCATTTAAAAATGCGCTAATTAGTTTGCAAATACAAGTTAATAAACAAACTGAGAAAAATGCGCTAATTAGGTCGCAAATACAAGTCACAATAGTAAGTAGTAAAAATGCGCTAATTAGTTTGCAAATACAAGTCACTATACAAACAGAGAAAAATGCGCTAATTAGTTCACAAATACAAGATAAAAAATGGACTTACCAAGAGCAAATATATAAGATTCCAAATCAAAAGGTCTTTGGGTCCGAAATTAATAAAATGCTAAAAGATATGAAATTATGGTTCCAAAAATTAAAAACAAGAAGAAACACAATGAGAGACCAATTGTACCAAAGTTAGACTTCACAAAACTTACCAAATCAAGAAACGAGGCCAAAAAAAAATATACCAAAAAAGAGAACGGAAAAATAAAAAGGCAAATCTGGCAAACAAAATAAACTCCAAACGCCAACTCCTTTATCCGCAAACAAGAAACTCCAACCAAGGTAACCTCCAACAATCCAAAAACGCCACCTCGACTCGAGACACACCAAGCCATAAATAGTGTTTCGTTTCCAGCACAAATTAAGGAGGGATCATAGGAACGCACAATCAATGATGCGGCCGCAAAATAAGGACGCATGTATAAATATGTCACGAAAACACATTTAAATTCTGGTGTATTTCTTGTTTGGACCTCAGACATGGCGACAGACCAGGGAAACAATGCCCAAGAGTCAGGCGGTAAGTCTTTCATGCATTTTGTATCAATGATTAATTTGAAACATAAGATTGGGCAAGTTGTGAATTAGAGAAATCTGAATATTTACACAAATAGGTGAGGAGGATGACATGGAAGAGGCTGCTGGGCCCAGTATTCCGGCCAAAGCTGCAAAAAAAAAAACGGCAGCCACATTTCACAAGAAAGGAGATGGAGGTTTTGATTCAGAAGTGTGTGGACATCCTGCCACAGGCAGACAGGAATATGAGTCTAAGCCAGAAGTGGAGAATGTGGGAAGAGGTAGCCGTTGCTGTCAATAGGGTGGGTGATTATGTCCGTCTAGCCCGGGATGTCAAACGGCGGTAAGTAAACACTTGCCCCCCTAAAAACAAACACCATTTTAAATAAAAGGATAATGGCTTCCATTTTTTCCCACAGATGGGCCGACTTCAAATATCGCCTAAAGCAAAAACTCGCGGACAGGGCTAGGCATGCAAGGGGGACAGGTGGGGGTCCCACCCCTGTGTCATTGGAGTTTACTGATTTAGAAGAGCTGGCACAGGGGTGTGTGCAGCCTGTGGAGGTGTTTGGCGTGTCCAACATGGATACGGACATGCCAGACTTTGCAGCTCCTCATGTTGTCCCAGGTAAATCTTTTGATGTCACCAACTCTGAAATGTTAGTGGGCCAATATGTAGATTCTAATGTGAGTCTTTTCTCGTTTTTCCTAACAGAGACACAGGCGGATGAGTTTGCTCCAGAGGGGAGCCTTGGCCGCCGAATTTCTGCTGGCTCTGCAGGGGAGGAACCAGTACATCCAGCTGAGGACCCTGCAGAAGCCAGTCCAGGGCAATCCCCCTCGCAGGCAGTGGCCCTCCTCAAAGAACTCAATTTCAAATCGGATTTCCATACGGAGATTCTGCAGAGGATGGATGCCAGTCTGCTACGGGTGGCTGAGGCCCTGGAGCAAAATGCTGCGGCCAACGTGACCATTGGTCAGGCCCTGGCGGAAAATACCAGGGCCTACATCCGCATCGCCAATGCCCTGGAGCAGCTCGTTCGCCAGCACATGGTGGAGCCGACCTCCCTTCCTGCCGGAACATCAGGATCCTCCACCTCTGGCACAACATCAGCCAATCCTCCAAATGTGCCTAGCCCTGTGCCTAGTCCAGAGGCCACAACATCTGCCTCTGGACAGGCCAGCCCGATGACATCCCGGACCCGGTCTGGCGCCCTCCCTCCCCCATCCAAACGGGTGAAAAAACGGTGACAGCAATGGCGACTTTTCCCACACTCCTTCTATGCTTGGCTCATATTCCTTTCTGGTCAAAACTTCCCTCTCCTTTCTTGTGAAATGTTTTTAATTTTTTGTTGTACGTTTATGTCTACAGTTATGATGGGCCAATTTGTTTGATTTTGGAAATGATCTTTGCCAAAAAAAGATGTCCCCAAATTTTTTATTATTTTAGTTTTGGTTTGACCAATAAATTTACGCCAAAAATCTGACATTGTATTTTGACATTATTTTACAAATGGGTTACATTTAATCCTGGCCCAAAAGGCAAAAACTTGCAAAAAAACAAAAAACAACTTTTTAAAAAAAAGGGCTCTTTAAGGAACGTTTAAAAAATCACATAACGAGGCAAATTCAACAGGCAAAAATAAAAAGGTGAGAAAATTAAAACATGATGACATTATTGTTACAATAGGCCCTAACCACCAAATTGAGGCCAAAATAAACCCCCACAAATGTACGCAAATTGATTGTGTCATCCTGACATTAGCAGCTATGATTTCCACCTGCGTACGCTTTTGTGCTATCCCCAAAAACTGATTTCAAAACACATACCAAGCCGGTTTTCAATCCAACACTAATTGCTTTTCTGACCACCCACGATTAATCGCAACAACATCGTGGAGTCCGGGGACGGAGGAGAAGGCCATCGCCAATGTGGTCGAGTAATCCAGACCCTAAGCTGTGCGAGCATTTTGAAGGGAAAGAGGATCATCCAGTGACGTATGAGTCGGTCCGAACACATTTTATGCTCGCATCTGCTAATGTATGTACGCCCCAAAAACGCCTCGCCACGCCTGCGTTTTTCCATCTCCACCCCCGTCCACACCCAAAAACGCCCTGTTCTGTCAATCACATTTGACATGTCACTTCCTGTATGCTATTTGACGATCGAGACCCAAAAAACTCGCAATCTGCCGTACGCACATGCGCAGTGTTACACCGACGCATGCGCGGTTAGTCAACATCGGAACGCAACGAGCGTACTGCTGTTTGCGAGTGGCTCTGAATGAGGGCCTAAATCTTTTTGTGTTCACATCAGGGGGAAAAATGCCTAATGTCATCTACAATATATATGGAAGTACTGAAGCGCTACACCTTGCAGTGTTATTAGCTAATAGTGCTCAATGTTAATGTACTAAACATACACTGATGTATCAAAATTGAAAAAAATGTTTTACTATTCAAATGGTATTCAATAATATACATACATATACAAAAAAACAACAAAAACCGAAGTATAATATACCAATAGAGTAATAGGTTACATATAATCAATGTAAACTATGTAATTGCATATGTGCGAACACTGCAATTAATAATGAGGGGTTGTGAACGGGGGATATGGTGACAACAGCTAAATGCGATAGTCACTATCTCCTCTAAGGATAATGAGACAGACTGAGAGTTTCTGATGATAAACGTGTGTCAGATTTGCGGCGTCCCGCTATCTGACTAGATGTAGTATTGAAAGTTAATGGGGGTGTGTCTGAGAGTGGTGTCCCGGGGTTGTCTTCTCAGGGCAGGAGTACAGCTCCAACCTGGGTGTGCTAGGTATGAGAATATGCCTAGGACGCGATGTATGCCCCCCTGTGCAGGGCACTAACGGCGCTGTACCTGGGGGTTCCAGTACAGCACCAGTGAATGCGCTGGAGACGGGCAACAATCACGTCCGGGGAGTGGATGTAACGGAGTGGGCTCTCCCGGAGCTTGCTACCGTTGATTCTCTCCTATCACGGCACTTACCTCCCCTCGCATGCCCCAGATGGCCGCTCCTGTCCCTTGCTGGCTGTCGATGCCTTCAGTCTCCGTCCTCTTCTCCTCCCCCGTCTTCCGCGTGCAGGCGTCACTTTGAGTCACGTGATCGCGACCCGGACGGGTGTGGTAAGGGAATCAGGCTAGTGGGATAATGTCCATAAGACTTCTGTGAGCTCTTCCGTCTGTCTCGTGTCTCGTGGGAGATCCACAGCACTCACACGAGACAGACGGAAGAGCTCACAGAAGTCTTATGGACATTATCCCACTAGCCTGATTCCCTTACCACACCCGTCCGCAAATCTGACACACGTTTATCATCAGAAACTCTCAGTCTGTCTCATTATCCTTAGAGGAGATAGTGACTATCGCATTTAGCTGTTGTCACCATATCCCCCGTTCACAACCCCTCATATTAATTGCAGTGTTCGCACATATGCAATTACATAGTTTACATTGATTATATGTAACCTATTACTCTATTGGTATATTATACTTCGGTTTTTGTTGTTTTTTTGTATATGTATGTATATTATTGAATACCATTTGAATAGTAAAACATTTTTTTCAATTTTGATACATCAGTGTATGTTTAGTACATTAACATTGAGCACTATTAGCTAATAACACTGCAAGGTGTAGCGCTTCAGTACTTCCATATATATTGCCATTTACCTTCTGGAGATGGGACATCTCTAGCCTTCTGAAGCAGCTCCCTTACAGTAATCACGATTCATTGTAATTAAGCGTTGATTCTCTTCCATCCCCCCCCCCTTGTTCCTAATGTCATCTACAAGGCAATCTTATAAGACCTTGGTTAAAAATTGCTCTCATGCAAAGCCGGGGCAGGTCGCTAGTACTAGCATATAAGGTTAGCGCTTAGAGCCAAAGGGCCTAATTCAGACCCGCTCACAAGCGCTATGTGATCGCAAGCGGGTTGATGGTTGGGCAGTGCGCATGTGCCGCGTGTGCACTGCGCGAGCGAGAAATCACTCGCTCCGGGGCTCACAAAAAAACGGGACGGCTGTCGATGTTGATCGACAGCTCGCCCCGTTTTGTAGGCAGGGAGGGGGTGTGGCTGGCCAAACGGAGGCATTCACGAAGGGCAGTTCCCATTTGAGGGCAGCCCTACTGACATCACTCATGATGTCAGTAGTTGAGCTTCCTGCTCTATTAGAGCAGGAAGCTCACTGGAGCTTGCGGGAATGAGACCTTACCACAAGGGTCTCATTGCTTGCCCGATGGTCGTGACCGTCACCTGGCCACTCGCAAAAGCAGTGGGTGGTCACCCACAGCTTAGCGAGCGGCCAGGATGCCGGCTCCAAAAAAAAAAAAAACACCCTGATTCAGAGCGAGCGCTCTGAAAGAGCATCCGGCTCTGAATCATGGCCTCTGTTCTGTGCATTGTGCATATAACTGTAATTCAAAGGAGGTTGGTAACCTTCACCCTAAGCAGCTCCCAAACAGGTACAGCATGGATTTTTAGCGCAGATACACACAACACAAGATTGACCAATTGGAGGCACCATGGCTATTCCTAGCAATATGCGGCCA
This sequence comes from Taudactylus pleione, assembly GCA_031769625.1. NCBI lineage: Eukaryota > Metazoa > Chordata > Amphibia > Anura > Myobatrachidae > Taudactylus > Taudactylus pleione. The sequence goes on along the minus strand of JAUIMM010000126.1, from coordinate 3,967,530 downwards.
ATTGCCAATTTTACCTGTGTCATCACAGAGCATGTAGCTAGCACTGCACTGGTCACACTTTTTAAAAAGTGATAACAGAAAGACATCCAATCTCTTTTGAGATAAATAACAGACACCACAACTGCATGTGATTAACAAATTTACATCAGTTTGTGTACATTTATATTAGGGATGTGCAGGCTCGGTTCTACTCGGTTCCGTTCGGTTCTTTTTACCGGATCTTATTGGGTTTCAGCTGTCACGAGTTTTGGATAGCCAATAAGATTCGGTAAAAAGAACCGAACGGAACCGAGTAGAACCGAGCCTGCACATCCCTAATTTATATTATATGAAAGTTTCTATATTACTACTTATGAGGCTAATATTGAAATGATGTAACAATCACTTGTATTCAATGGTAGATACTGCAACTCACTCTGCTTGCTAGTAAATTACATTGCATGTGTTTAAAACTTGCAGAGCTAAATGTACAATGACTGATTCACATCTCTATAGTGCTGATCCCTGCCAGGCCCTTAAACAAGCCCCTTGCATGGGTAATTAGTACCCACTCCCCAACCTCTCGGCTCCAATGTCTATAGGTATACTCATAGATAGAGCTCTTTTCAAAGATTTGCAAAGACAATGGGCCTTATTTAGAATCAATCTTAAGTGTAAATTGAGGCTGTTTTGCATTATTTTCACTATGCATTTGCATTTTTTTGCAATCAGTGTATTTTTTCTGTCTCAAGAATGAGATGAGGCTTTCTTCAACTATGGGCTGACCAGAGCTGGAATGGACAAGAATTTGCAGGCAGGGCTTTGAGAGTCCTAGCAGGTCGGGATGTGCTGGTGGGGGGCAGCATGGCCACATGAAGAGACCATGTCCTCTTGTGTATTAGTTCTCTTAATTATATATGTTGCAACCACAGGAAGAGGCCACACTCCCTTGAGTATTAGTTCTCTTAACTGGCTATGTTGTTCTCTTTGAGGCATGAACACAGCACAGTGGAAGCATTACCATGGCATAGCAGGGTGTGTTTACACCTCCTGCAATTCTGAGCCACCACAGAGGCACAACAGTGGGTGTGCATTTCCAAGAAAACTTGTAGTCTGATGTTAAGGCAAATATACTGTAAGTGCCAAAAGTGTCAAACTCTTCAGCTCTGACCCTAGTTAAGTGTAAAGTTTACATCGGTGACTGCAAAGTTGATAATGGTGACTGCATCTGATTTGTTACAAATTTGAAAAAATGTGAAATACATGACAACTGCAGAAGCAGTGCCTAAAAAGTCAATTCACGGAACCCTCATTATACAAAATTAAGCATGTTTCATGCACAATTGCTGAAGGGAAAGCCTGATCATATATTTGTAAGTGATGAAATGATAAAAAAACAACTCAACATATTATTTCCATCTGCTTCACGGAGCAATTCAGATGCTCCAAGCCATTTGGGCACATATTAGCTGCATTACTTATCTGACCATTAACTTAAATATGTTTTCATTATGTGCTCCAAATTTCCGAATTACTAATAGTGAAGCAACACCTCCAGTCGCAATCCAGTCTCATCTAAGCCAGGTATGATAAGCGCAGGAAGTCACAGCCAAGTGGCCAGAGTTACAGCTCAAAATTTGCAGATGCGACTAACATTTTGAGTCTGGCTCCGAATAATGCCCAATGTTATTCTTTTAGATATCTGTTAGAAATGCAATTTTATAAGGCTTTAAATAGTTTATGAAGTTATATTTTTTCATGCAAAGATTTATGAAAATTATTTTAAGATAAAGAGTTATGTTAAACATTGAATTTTACTCAGTAAAATACTTAATTTACTAAAATACTATAATTACTAAAGTAAAGCCTTTTATTACTACATATACAATGTACCATTCCATTATGTATACTTCATACTTACAAACCTCAAAAGTATTTTCTATTGTTGTTCTTAAATATATCACTTTAATTGGAATTATATTTTTAAATAAAAAAAAAAAACTCAATACATAAATCTAAATTGTGCCGAATTCTGGAACTGTGGAAAATTTATTTTTGGAAACATTATGTCAAAATAACTCACACCTTCTTGGGTCAGGAGCAAACATATGTTTAATGAAGTTATTGAATTCTACTTGATATTGGTTATGCTTTGCATTATTATTCAATCTTTATTAATTACATACTTTTTCATGATAAACATAGGAGTAAAAAGAAACCTCAAAAGGTGTACCATATTTTGCACATGCCAAATGAATGAATAATACAATACTGTCTATTTAATCTAGTTGGGGAGATAATGGGGGTTGATGATAAGAATATACAATGATGATGATTACACAAAAGTTTGATTTTTGTAAAGCCTACCTGTTCTAGATTATCAAGTTTCAAAATTTAATATTATTCTATTGTATTATAGATGTAAATTAAGTATATTTAAGCAGTTCAAACTAATATGTTTTCATAGGGATTAGATTTTTTCTAAAGTTGGATAATTTTTGCTAAATCTATAATACTGATGACAGGATTTGCAAGGGGATTTTTCCTTATGTGTATGGGGAAGGGCAGAACTAAAATTACACAATTAAAAGATTTGCGTCATATTGACCCACCCCCTCCCCAAACACCCGCTAATAGAGATGGAACATTGAAAGAAAACAACAGTAATACCTATGTTTTTAGCATTGGTCATAAAATATTGTTAGTTCTAAACATTGGTTTAGAAACACTAATGGTTTCCAGTAAATTAGCTACTTAAATATTCACTTAACAAAAACTGCCAGCATGCCCAGACATTAAGGGCCTGGTGGCACCTGTAGTCCGAATGTAAAGAAAATATAAAAATTAAAATGATACTTGCACGTTGCAAGTTTTAGTATTTTAGGAGGGGCCTCCTCTTCGGTCCATGTAGGCAGCCTTGGTCTTCAGAAAACAAGAAACCGCAAACCTGACCCTTACAGACTTGCACTGTACTTATTACCATTTACTGCCAGTCACTCCATAGGATTCAGAGGAGGAATCCTATAGAGTGACTGGCAGTAACTGGTCATTCAGAGAAGGCAATTGTACAGTTTTTTTTATATTTTCTTTACAAACAGAGGACAGGTACTACGGGGTTCTTAATGTCCGGGAATGCTGGCACTTGTTGGACCTGTAGTCCCTCTGTAAAACACAATATTATTTTCTATTGTTTACATATTAACCCACTCCCACTGGCCAGGGGTGTGGTGAAGAGCCCAGGGCTAGTTGTTCCTTGGGAGGGGAGACCCCATTTTATTTTTGGGGTCCACACTTTCTGAGGAATTCAAGCCATGGACTGACCAGTTTGTGAGGTCAGGTGGACCTTACACTGTGTGTCTCCCTGCCAGACTGATTCAGCCTGGTGCTGGTTATAGGAAAATAGGGGGAACATTATAAAAAAATTTCTCCCTATCTCCCTGTACCAGCCCAGGCTGAGAGGTCCGGGACTGTTTACTAATTTGGGGTGGGACTCCGTGAAATTTTTTAATCCTTTATTCTGTTTTTTTTACAATTAGCTAAACCTGCACATCATACAGGTACTAATCTGTTTAGTGCTTTCAGCCCGCCAACAAAGGCGGAGCTGCTCTTCAGGGATGAACAGGAAGCAGAATTGGAATATGATGGACAGGGAGGGATTTATATGTAAAACACATGAGATATGACATTTCCGAGATTATAATGTTTTACCTCAATTTGAGACTTTGAGATCCAGAGTTGTTTGGGTAACCAAGGCATGCCTCGGCTCAACTCGTAGCTACAAAATTCTGGTGTGTTCGGTTATCAGGAAAACCGAACTGCTCATCTTTACTTTGTCTCAGGCCATGTTTAGTCTTTATATTTCTCTTTATGCCTAATGTATATATTTATTTTAGTGTTATTTCCCATTTTTTTAAGATACTTGCTCACATAATTTAGACAACTCAGCATAATCATTTGAGTATTTTAAAGGCATGAGTATTTTCAACATCACTTTCTATTTTACATCCTTAAACTCCATGGCTTCATAGCCACAGTGTACATTTTTTCTGCCAAATATCTTTCTAGAGATGCCGCATCCCCCAGTGGCATTATTTCTAATAGATGTTGATATGTATAAATACTCTCAATATTCTCACATGCTAAAACAGTATCTTCCACAATACAGATTCTAAATCAATAAATCTAAATTTAAACATTTGCTGATTCTCTAATTAAAAACACCATTTTCCATAAAATGCTAATGAAATACTTGCTATTCAATCCAATAGAGCATAAATAGGAAGAAATAAAGAAAAACAAATGTGTAAATCTCTACACATTTGCCTCTAAGGTACAGTTCAGCTATTCAATCCAATATGGAATTAATTAAAAAATAAAGATACAGTTAGTAAAACAAGGGAAAGGATCCACATATTAAATAGTCTTTAAAAGTTATGTCCATATACATTATCTATCTATCTATCTATCTATCTATCTATCTATCTATTTATCTCATAATAGAACTAAAAGATGCAGTCATAAATCCAAGCAATGAGGACCTCATTCAGAGTCGGTCGAAGTGGCCGCACGGTCGTACGGGAAAAGGGGCCGGATATGCAAATGATTCCCTTGCAAGTTGTTTCCCTAAGTTCGGATCGGTAGCTGGCCGACCAAGGGGAGGAAGCGGCCGGAATTCAAAAAATGCCATGATGCTACTTTGTTAATTATGCACTCCCATAAACCGTATGCACTCCCATAAAACGCCGTTCACATAATTAGGCACGCCTGCGTTCGGATCTCCACTCCCCCGTTTTCCAGCATCTTCCCCTGTTACCACCCACAAATGCCTCAATCTGTCACTCAAACTACCAACCTGGCTGTGTTCAAGGAGAGAGAAATTTCTGATCGTAGTGGCTAGTTTGCGCACGCGCATTGCGAACTTTATGCATGCGCAGTATAGCGAACATCGTGCGGCCACTTCGACCGACTCTGAATGAGGTCCTGAGGGCCTGATTCAGAGCCGGACGCTCTGACCAGAGCACTCACTCTGAATCAGGGCCCTCCTCCCTCAACTTGGAGCGGCCTCATGGACGCTCGCATAGCTGTGGGTTACCACCCACAGCTATAGCGAGCATCCATGATGATGGTCGCGATGGTCAAGACCATCGCGACCATCGGGCTTGTGACGAGACCCTGCGGTAGGGTCTCAGGGACCGCAAGCCCTGGAGTGATTTTTGCTCAATCAGAACCAAAATCACTCCCACTGATATCACTAGTGATGTCAGTGGGGCCGGACTCAGACGGTAGGCGCTCCCATGGGAACGCCTTCGTCTGGCAGCCACGCCCCCGGCACGCCCACCAAAGGGGGCATGCTGTCACTCACCATCGACAGCACGCCCCCTTTGGTGCAAGACCCATAACGATGGCTTGGCCGTCGTTATTCGGGTCTCGTGCATGCACACGACGGAGCTCCCTCCGTCGTGCGCATGCGCAATTTGGCACCATCGACCAGCTTGCGAGCGTCCTGCGCTCGCGAGAGGGTCTGAATGACACCCTGAGTCCTTTGTGGTACCTTTAAATACGTAATACAGACAACCAATACAGCAGTCTCAAAAATTACAGGAAATTTAATATATTTATGAGAAACATGATAGAGTACAATCCTCTGATGAAGAATTTGCATTTTTACTATCTACTTTTCAGTCATTTAGATTTGGCTATATTATAATCAGCCTTTTTGACAGTAGGGTTGGGACAAATACAACTCTCTCCACACTGTGGTGTCTGCGATCAAAGTTTTAAACAAAAGAGCACAAGCATGGACCACAGTAAGATATTCCCTATAAGGATAACCTACAGAATACAGTCATTACTCATTACCTTAAAAAAATATCAACCAAAATAAGGTACATATACCACAACTGACCCCTCTCCCAAAGGAACCCAATCCCCGGATGTGCCATGGTACCACAAACAAGTCTTTTAACTAGAGATGAGCGGGTCCAGTTCTCAGAGAACTGGAGCCTCCCGAACTTCAAGATCTGGACCGGGATCCGAGTCCGGCTTGGGTTTTTCCATCTGACTCGGATCCCAAAACGTGGCAAAATGTCATCATCCCGGTGTCGGATTCTCACGGGTTTTGGATTGTATATAAGTCCCTCCCCCGGTGATCGGTGCAATTTGCTTGCTGAGTCCTGAGCTGTCATCCAAGGGGGACTGTGCCATGACCAATACAGGGGTGTCTGGGCTGTGTTGTCAAATACAGGTGTGTGTTGTGCTTGGCTGTGTTGTCCAGTGTGCAGGGGTGAGCTGTGCTGGGCTGCATTGTCCAATCCATGCAGGGTGTGCTGTACTGTGCTCTGTCCAGAGGGCTGTGTTGCCCATCAAGGAGTTTGCTGTGCTGGGCTGTGTTGTTCAATCCAGGCAGGGTGTGCTGTGCTCTGTCCAGGGGGCTGTGTTATTTATCATTGCTTTGCTAATCCAGGGGTCTGCTGTGCTGTTTACCAAGGGGTGTTCTGTCCAGGGTTGTGCTGTCCATCTAGTGTGCTGTCCATCCAGTGTGCTGTCTGTCCATGGGCTGTAAAAAAAAGTCACTAAAAGTTTTTTAAAAATACAAAAAATAATTTTACAAAAGTTACAAATATTTTATTTGTTCTGTACCCCACACTGTGATGCTGTATGCTGTACCCCTCACGCCTCAAGTGGATCCAAAACACTGTGACTCTGTTGGCCATATTGTGAGTGACGCTGTTGGTTCATCATACTGCAGTCTATAATTCGTAAAGTATTGTGAGTGATGCTGTCAGTCAGTAATACCGTATTGTAATATTATTTATATAAGTATTGTGACACTGTTGGTCAGTAATACCACAGTGTAATATATTAATAAAATATATTGTGACACTGTAAGTGGAAATGCAATGTAATATTCAACAGGTATTGTGACACTGTAAGTGTAAGTGGTAGCACACTATACTCAGAAAAATATTGTGACACTGTAAGTGGTAGCACAGTGTTTTATTCATAAAAAATACTGTGACACTGTAAGTGGTAGCACAGTGTTTTATTCATAAAAATATTGTGACACTGTAGATGGAAATGCAGTGTTTTATTCATAAAATATTGTGTCACAGTAAGTGGAAATGCGGTGTAATATTCAACTTGTATTGTAACACTGTAAGTGGTAGTGCAGTGTTTTATTCATAAAAATTATTGTGACACTTTAAGTGGAAACACAGCAATTTATTCATAAAAAATATTGTGCCACTGTAAGTGGAAACACAGTGTTTTATTCATAAAAAAATATTGTGACACTGTAGATGGAAAAGCGGTGAAATATTCAACATGTATTGTGACACTGTAAGTGGTAGTGCAGTGTTTTATTCATAAAAATTATTGTGACACTGTAAGTGGAAACACAGTGTTTTATTCTTAAAAAATATCATGACACTGTAAGTGGAAACGCAGTGTAATATTCAACACATATTGGGACACTGTAAGTGGTAGCACAGAGTATTCATAAAAATATTGTGACACTGTAAGTGGTAGTGCAGTATTTTATTCATAAAAAATATTGTGACACTGTATGTCATTGATACCACAGTGTAATATTTAAAATTTGTACAAATTGACATGTGTGCTGTACCACACTGTTTGATGATATGGAGAACAATCAGTTAAGAGGAGAGCAGTAACCACATACTAGTGCTATAGCTGCTGACAGTACCACCAGTCATGATGATACTAGTCTGTCTACATCATCTACTATAGCCGATGCCCAAGTGCATGCAAGGCTTAAGTCAGGGCATCTAAAATCAAAGAAGCAATCTTTTACAGTAAGAAAAAACATCAAAGGGAAAGCTAGCTGCAGAAAGACATACAATTGGCAATATGCCTTTCACCACATGAAGTGGCAAGGGTAGGATAATACCTTGGCCTTTATTTATGACTAGTGGTTCTGCCTCTTATGATGATTTAAGCACAAGTGAACATGCTGACATAGAAATATAGGATGTTTCTGTGAAAGTGCACCAGGATGAAGAGGATATTTGTGTAGCTGATGCTAATAAGGATGTTGATGATGAGGATGTTGATGATGAAGATGTTGTTGATGAGGATGTTGTTTGTGTAAATCAGGAACCAGTGGAAGAAACAGTTGTTGGCCATTATAAGCAAAAGCCCATTGTCATACCTGGGCATAAAGCAAAAAAATCCATGATATTAATTTGTCCCCGCCGTAATCCACGACCATAGGTGCCTCTGTAATTTCTATTGTAATTGGCAGTAAAGGTCTTCTTGATGGAATTTGTAGTTCATTGTGATAAACATCAACTTTTCCACATTTTGAGGAAGTAGCCTCCTATGCAAATTGCTGACAATGCTCCCGGCTGTGCTGAAAACTCTTTCTGAGTACACACTGGAGGGTGGGTAGCTCAAGTAAAGCAAAGTAAGTTTGTGCAAGGGCCTCCAAATTGTCTTTTTTTCCTGCCAGTAGTCAAGCAGACTGCCTGATATGCCTATTTGAAAGCTATCACTAAAAATTTTTAAATAGTCCTCAAACATTCTTTGATTGGTGACCATATCAGATGGAGTCATGGTAGAGGTCTCATTAATTGTAGGCAGTTCTTTTAGACCCAACCAGATGTCAAAACTTGGTTGTGTTGACTCATCTGCATCACCAGTGGGTCTTTTGGGAAAGTTTTGTTTTTTTCTCGGCAGATGCACTTGCTGGAAAAACTGAAGGAGGAGCCATCGCTACATCACATGCCACTTGAGCTGACAATTTGCTTACCAACAGCTCTTTGCATCTCTTCAGATCTGTGTCAGTTGGGAAGAAAGACATGATGTATTACTTAAACCTATGATCCAGTACGGTCGCCAAAATGTATTGATCCAATTGTAAGATTCTGACAACCCTTAGATCCTGGTGAAGCAAATAAAGGACATACTTAGCGGAATCACTTCATTCCAGCTCCTCCTTCAGTTTCTCAAACTGCTTTTCCAACAGTCTAATTAGGGTAATTACCTGACTCAAGTTGGCAGTGTCTAAATTTAGTTCACAGGTCGCTACTTCAAAGGGTTTCAGCACTACATGGAAAATATTTTCCACTGACCTTGAGTAAAGTACATTCCCCCTCCTCTTTCTATGTCATAGTTCACTGTGTAGCTTTGGATGGCTTTTTGCTGTTCCTCCATCTGCTGACGCATAAAAAGGGTGCAGTTCCACCTTGTAACTACCTCTTGCTTCAGCTGGTGACAAGGCAAATTCAACATTTCTTGCAAGTGCTGCAATCTTCTATATATGTCTGGTGAATGGCGAAAATGTCCAGAAATTTTTGGGGCCAGGAAGAGCATCTCCTGCAAGGCCCTGTCATTTTTAAAAAAAAATTTGTGTGAGCAAAACATGGGATGTGTTGGAATTCACCCAGCTGTAATGCTCTCACAATATTGGTGGCGTTGCCAGAAAATCTCAAATCCTGAGGAGAATCCAAGCGGGGTAAGCCATTTTGCGATGATTTCCCTGAGTTTTTCTAAAAGGTTGCCAGCAGTATGCCTCTTAATGAAACCAGTGATACACAGAGTAGCATGCCTCTGAGTGAGCTGCTGTTTCTTAGATGCTCCTGCTGCTGCTGTTGGTGCCACTGAAGGCAATACACCCACCCAGTGGGCTATTACAGTCATGTTATCTTGCGTTTTACTCTGTTCCGCTTGTTCACATATCTGTGGTTAAGTGGACAGTGGGTACAATGGCATTTTGGAGGACACTAATTATGTTTTTTTCAATGTCCTTGTACAGGCTGGGAATTGCTTTGCAAATGAAGTGAAATCTAGATGGGATTTGGTAGCGGGGACACAGGACTTCAATTAACTCTCTAAAACCCACTGCATTATTGGTTGATATTGGGTGCACATCTAATACCAGCATAGATGTTATGATGTCAGTGATTTGCTGTGCAACTGGGTGAATTCAGTCATACTTTCTCCCCCTTGCAGAGGATTGTTTAACAGTCAATTGTTTTATTAAACTACTACTGGGATGAAGATTCACTCCCAGAAGCAGCAGCAGGTGTAGTGCTCAAGGATTCTTCTGGGTCGACTAATGTGAATGATTTAATATTTATTGTAAATGCCTCCTCCCCTCTCCTCCTCCCTCAAAATTTGCTTCGGAATAAAATTAAATTAAATTTACTACTAATCAACCCTTACTTTCCCTGCCCTCAACTACATACATACTCCAACTCCCTCAGGCCTCTTGCATGATAAAAACATTTGTTTCCTGAGGTGCTATGTTGGAAGTTGAACTGACACAGCCACTGAAATCTTCTACATGAGGTTGCTGAATGCAAAATATGTCCAGAAACTACATACAGTGCATAAAGACAGTTGAGGTAAACTGAGGCATGCCACCTGTTGTTGACAAATAACTTCCAGTAGGCACAGCAAACATCATGGATGCTGGGAGTTCTAGTTTAGCTGGACAGCTACAGGCTGTTTTCCTCTGATGTTAACAGCAAGTATTGGTCCCATTATTCCTAACAACCTTCCTGAGCACAAAGCAAACATCTGTTTACAGTGTGTACTAGCAACACCTCCACAAGCAAGGCCACCACATTTCTATTAGATTTTTAAAAACCTCCTCATATCAAAGATGTCTTTCATGAACTCAAGAACTTGTTCATACATTGATCTTCCCTCATAATTTTTTTTTAAATAATCAAAACATTAAAATAAAGAAATAAAAACTAAGCAATCCTTCTATTCTTTCCCTGACTTCAGTCTGTAAACATATTCCAACTCCCTCGGGCCTCTGACCTAGTTCTTGATTAATGGAAACATTCTTGGTTATTAAGCTTCCTAAGGGGTTGTATAGTTTATTAAACTGCTATCCTGTCTACCACTGCAGTACCACTCTGTGCCATGTTGGATGCTGAACTGCCACATGTTAGTGCCACCCACTGCTGTAGCTTAACTTAGTCAGCCAGCTAGTTGGGTGCAACCTTTTGGCCTAAACTGGATGAAATCAATATTGTGAGCTGTGAGGTAGTCAAAATTGACTAGAAATGACTGGAAATAAATGTTATTGAGGTTAATAACAAAATCAGGCCCAAATTATGTGATTTTAACTGTTTTTATGATTTTTGTTATAAAATATACAGATCCAAAACCAAAACACACAAGGGCAGTTTTGCCAAAACAAAATCCAGATCCATAACACTAAGGAGATACGGACCCAAAACCAAAACTCGGGGGTCATCGCACACTCCTACTTACTGTATAACCAAGTATGTGACTCCAGAAACTTCACCATTTGACAGAAGCACATCTCCAATTCCTGATAAACAGTACTGCACAGATGGGTTAATAACAAACAAGAAAGATTGAGGATTTTTTTTAAACAAGATTGTGGCTACAATTTGTATTGTTTACAGCACTGTGGAATACACACCCCACAAACAAAACATCAACACATGACACAATAAGCACTAGTGTGAACAAAAAACCCACTTGCTAAATTACACACTACGATAGGCAGAGCCTGGGACAAACCAAGCATCCCCAGAAACAAAGGATATAACCATGTGTATTGGACCACACTGTTGTGCAGTGCTTTTTTTTTAGAAAAATAAGTTCAGAAATGCCTGGTGGGTGTGGGAGAGGCAGAGGTGGGAGGTACTGTGGGTGGAGCAACAGTGGGGGACATCAATTGTTGTATAAACCAATTTTTAAAATAAAACAAGTATATAAACTATAAATTATATATTAACTTGTAAATATAGAAATATAGAGACAAAAATGCTGTAAATTCACACACACACCAATAGAAAACCAGAATCTATACTAAATATATAGTGAAAGCCACATCCATCCTACATATATAAGAAAAGCAGGATCAATATTAATATTGAAAATGTCACATCTATCTAAAATATATTGAAAAAGTCAGATCAACATAACCTACATTGAAAAAGTATGATCCACATAAAATAAATTTTGAAGGAGCTCCAAATACTTTTAGAAAGAAGGAAAATTGTGCTTACCTGCCATCTTTATGTTCAGTTATGCAGTTTCAAACATGGTCTTGTCACTGTTCACCCATGCTACTACTGATCATCAGCCACTAGCTTTGTGTAGGAGGCAAATGCACAGTTGGGGATGGTGGTGGGGTCACAGCAAGATATGGGGAGGGGTCATAGGCACAAATGGGGAAGCCCAGATGCACACATGGGAATGGTGGTTCAGAGGCAAACATGGGTGGGCGGGGTCTAAAGCACTAACATGAGTGGGGGAGCCAGAAGCACAAATGGGAAGGATGACTCATTGGCACACATTGGTAGGTTGGTCATTGACACCGATGGAGAGGGGGGTCAGTGACACACATGGGGAGGGTGATTAGTGGCACAGTTTGGTAGGGGGTGGATCCACAGTTTAGTAGGAGGAGTCAAAGGAACACTGGGAGAGGTGCAAAGGCACATTAGGGGAGGCATAAGGTTAGAGACACACATGGGAAGGTTCTGTGTGCCTCTATTACTGTGTAAGAACTAAGCAGGGGGAGGACAAAAATAATGGAGGAGAGTGTCAGATGGTACCTGCAGAAAACGGATTCTTAGTCACAGCAGACATCTGACACAGGACCGTAACTAGGGTAGTTAGACCTGTGCCATGGTACAGGACACCGCAGGATAGGGAGCGCTGTCAATTTTCCTGTTTGAGCCTGTCAATTTTCCTGTTTATTATCATTATCACTTGTAGCCTCCTTTTCTTTTATCCCCAGCATCTCCTGGCTCCCCTATCTCTTCCCTGGCCCTTCCCCATGAAGCCATAGCCCTTTTTCAGGTGCACTATCTTATGTCCCTATTTAAAAAATGGTGGGGTGCCAATGCTCTATCTGGCACAGGGCACCAAAAAGTCTAGTTATGGCTCTGATCTGAAACAGCAGTAATGTCTTTAGTGCTGCTGACTCAGGTGGGCAGCAGTCATCTTGAAGAATCTGGCTGGCTGCTCAGGGTTCTGACTGGCTCCTGTCAGGATCCTGAGCATCCAGCCATATTCCCCAAGAATCGTCCTTTCACTGAACAGCTCGGTGGTGCTGGGAGCTGTGCAGCATAATTGAGGGCTGGCTGGCTGGCGGGCTGGCTGTTATCAATAGGGGCCGGCTATTGTTGGCTGTTGTCCAGTCCATATGGGCTGGCTAGCTGTAGTCCATAGGGGCTGGCTGGCTGTTGTCCATATGGGCTGGCTGTTGTCCATATGGCCTGGCTGTTTTGAGGTTTTCCTGTCCATAGGGGCAGGCTGGCTGTTATCCATAGGGGCTGGCTGGCTGTTGCTGGCTGTTGTCCTGTCCATAGGGGCTGGCTGGCTGGCTGTTGCTGGCTGTTGTCCAGTCCATAGGGGCTGGCTGGCTGTAGTCCATAGGGGCTGGCTGACTGTTGTTCATAGGGGCTGGCTGGCTGTTGTTCATAGGGGCTGGCTGGCTGTTGTCCTGTCCATAGGTGCTGGCTGGCTGTTCTGCTGTGTTGTCCAGGTGGTGTTCTGTCCATCAGGGGTGCTCTTCTTCACCCCCAGTGTAAAAAAAATAAAAACAATTTTTGTGTGTGTGTGTGTTAGCCACACCATCAGTGAAAAAATAAAAACTATTTATTTGTGTGTGCATAATTGCATATTAGCCACAGCACCAGCGTAAAAATAAAAGCAATTTTTTGGTGTGTGTGTGTTAGCCTGCCACACCACCAGTGAAAAAATAAAAACAATTTTTGTGTGTACACCACCAGTGTGAAAATAAAAACAATTTTTTTTGGTGTGTGCGTGTTAGTCTGCCACACCACCAGTGTGAACATAAAAACAATTTTTTTGGTGTGTGTTAGTCTGCCACACCACCAGTGTAAAAATAAAAACAATTTCTTGTTTGTGCATGTTATCCACACCACCAGTGAGTAAAAAAAAACAATTTTTTGTGTGTGCGTAATTGCGTATTAGTCTGCCACACCACCAGTGTGAAAATAAAAACAATTTTTTGTGTGTGCGTGTTAGCCATACCACCAGTGAAAAAAAAAAAAATTTTGTGTGCCCTGCAACAATGAGGAGGGTGCCTGATCACTGGCTAGCGGTGATTGAGACACACGGGAGGGGGAGCCATGGGTGCACGGGGGCCAGTGGGTCCTTCTTATATATAGTGGGTGTTTCTAACTGTGAATATCAGATGTGACCATGTCAGGGAAAGCCCAGTCTGGCATTGTCACATCTGATGCGATCACGCCAGGCAAGTGGTTAAGTCAAACTAAATTTGCATGCAACCTTTATTGGAATAATAATATGGATATCTTGGTTCCTGTTGATTTAGAAAAATAAACCAATTGTTTGTCTACACCCCAGTTTACATTTACAAGTGGTTAATTAATGATATTGAATACCAATAATTCAAGGTTAATAGTATATTTGCTTCACTATCATTGATACTCTATGCACTTTAACATCCACCTTTTAGGCCAGATGTAAAAATGTGTTTAGCTTGTGAATCAATTGTGCTTAGTTTAGTAATAATATTATGGAATTTGCAAAGTGGAAGAACCTGTTCAATTATAATGAAACAAAATCTTGTGATCAGCCTGGGTGGAATGTCTTGCAACAGGCAATGTAAAATCATCTGAAGTGTTGACATTGTTGGGAGATTTCTTGTTTGAAGACTGGTGTAAATCATTAAATTTTCTGAGAATTTTGTATGTTTTGCCTACATATAAATGTTGCATGGGAAAATTATTGCATTTACAATTATTTTGTACTCACAGGAAAGGCATTATATTATCCAATAGGTTGCCTTGGTAGAACACACAAATTGTATCACTGGTATGTAGAAACCGATAGTTGACATAGTCCTTACATCAATAACATCCAGGTTTCAAAGCAAAGCAGCTTTCAAGCAATGGAAGGAGGAAGTTATGTTTGATCAAAATATCTGTCTCTTAGTCTTTATTTTATTTAAAAGTGTTTACGTTACAAAGAATGGAGGATTGAAACTGATATGGGGTTCATGCAATAGGATAATCTCACCTTTAATTAGATTCATTAGAATGCTCTGGGAGACCACAAAGGTATTATTGGAAAATAATAGAATTATATTAAATACCATAGTGTGCTTTGCTAGTGAAATAAAATTACCATTCCTATAAGAAATGTTTTAATAACCAGTAAGTAGAAAGTGTCAGTTGTCACAGTCCATACAACAGTAGGAACTAGATTTCAAGGTAAGTCAGCTTTCGGCACTGGAGGAGGAATGTTATGTTTGACCAAGATACGGTACTTTGAACTTGGAACTGCAGTTATAAAAAACAAGGGTGATTCTTTAAGTTGGTTGCTGACAATAGGATCAGAGATGATAATATCTCGGTGGCTCAGTATATTTTACTCCATCTGTGTCCAGTGAAACATTTTCCTTTCCTCTTGTGATCCTTTTTGAGATCTGGGATAATTTTAAAAACTAACTGTCTAAAACGCATTCTGCAATGTTCAATGACAGTAGCATGTAGTAGCCTAAAACTTACGTCACTCAAAGAGATGATTTTTACTGTTTGTCAATTTTACATTTCGTTCTCATTTATTGGATAAAGTAGTAAATTCTACAAAATACAAAATGCTTAATAATCTGCACTAGTTAAAGAATAATACAGGTTATTGTATCAGTTATACAGTAATACAGCGTCTAGTTTTCAGATTATACTACCCTAAAAATATAACTTGGAGACTGATTCACACCAGAAAGCTTGCTTGAGCCACTGCTGAGTAAATATTGACAAGCAAGTGACAAAGGCAAATAGTTTGAAAGGTTAATGTAATTTATGTTGCATTCAAAAATCTAATTTTAATAAGAAAACATTTGTATTACTAAATGAAAAGGTTACTCAGGAAAATGTGTTGTAATAATCAATCATTTATAATGTAATAGAAACTATTTTTATATGGAATTAATAGTTACATAAGACGCTAAATATATTATAAGGCATCTTATAACATTTACAAATATATATTTAGCTTCACAAAGTATGAATACAGATACATATGAAGTTGCTCATTCTTTTGTTAACTAGCTGAATATAATCAATGTTTATTTTTACTGTCAATGTAATCAGACCACTGTCTTTTTGCTGTGTCTTTTAGTTGCCTTACAATAGTATTTTTTGTCTTGCAAAATTGGGAGTCCAAAGAGCAGAGAAATATTGTTCTCAACAATACTTGTGTTACTTTTTTTGTGTACGGTTACTTATACTTCCATATGTTTGCACCTGCAATCAATGCTTTATTTTAGTAATTGTTAGCTGAGGTGGTGTTTAGACCGAAACCAAAACATACTGAAGACTCATATTTGAATGAGACAAAATCATAATACAAATATAAACCCAAACAAACATTGACTTAGTTTCCTTACTTAATATTTGCCACTATCTTTTGGCAATGCAACAAATTTTATAATCTGGTCAATATGTACATTAGCCAAGGCATGTAAGGACAGTGTGATAAAGTGTTTTAAAAAAAATAAAAAAAAATATTTAAAGTTCAAATATTTGATATTTCATATATAGACAGCCATGTTGTCCTCTTATGCTGGGTACACACCTATACATTTGCCGGGCCATTCTCTTCATTTCAAGCCTTTCTTTCGATATTGTAAGAGTGTGTACACACCTTCAATCATATTTTGTCGTATTAAAACTGGTCAAAACGAAGGATTGAATCTTATGTGCTTTTCAATATTGATCCGATTTCACAGGGCCATATCGGACCAAAATGTGTAGACACCTTCAACCGTTCTTCCGACCTTTCTTTCGATTCTGCACCGGCAGCAGTGCTGCCAATGTGGGTGGTATGATCATTTTCATTGAAACTTTTTGGCAATCGGGGATTGAAGGTTGCTAGTTTCATTGTATACGTGTGTACACGCTTCCCGGCACTGCAGTTGGGACTTTCGATCTGGAGTTAAGTCGATCAAAACATTGCATCGCAAAGCTGTGTAGAGGGAGGCGGGGCTTGTTGTTAGGCTGGGTACACACCTGAATTATATCTGCCAAATTGGGATTATCGTGCAGTGTGTATGCCCGATTTGCATGCTCCCGCGGACACATGCTGTATCGCGTGTTTGCCTGTGCAGCACGGCCAATCACATGATATCGCATGTGAGGAAGTACTTGTTAATGAAGGACAGAACAGTAATTGTTCTGTCATTCATTAAGGGGTCTATTTACTAAGCAGTGTTAGGAGACAGAGTGAAAAGTGATAAGTAAGTGATAAGGTGCCAGCCAATCAGCTCCCAACTGCCATCTCACAGGCTGTGTTTGAAAAATGACAGTTGGGAGCTGATTGGTTGGCACCTTATCATTTACTTATCACTTTTCACTATGTCTCCTAACACTGCTTAGTAAATAGACCCCTTGATCTTTTAAGTGGGTACCAGTAATCACGCGGTGTCCAGTGTGAAGGAAAATCGCCCTGAATATCGGTACGATTGCTAGTCGTTTAGGTGTGTACCTAGCCTTATAGAGGCAAGTTGTTACAATGAATCTAAAACCACTCCCACGTGGCACTGTGGCTTGTGCGACTGGGAACAAGTTGGAACATGTTACCCTCCGTGCTCAGTGAAATGTTGCTAACACAGACGTGTTTGTACCTAAACAAATTTGTTTTTCTTGTTCCAAAGGCATTTTTCACCTAGATTTGAAGTTGTATCTTGGCTGGACTGTTAAAGGTAAGGGTTTATCATTCATTTTGTTAGAATTACAGACCATTAGTGTATTTATTATCATTGTTATAATCGTGAATTGAAGCACGAAAAATCGAACTATGGCCATCTTGGTTATCTGACATCACTTGGGGCAAGTTGTTACACAATATCGGAGGCAAGTTGTTACTTGTAACAACGTGCCCCACAGTCAGTGGTGGATTTCCCAGTAGGCATGTGAGGCACATGCCTAGGACCCTCCCCCTGCGCTTCTTGCTGCATTTGAGCAGCAGGATATTTTTTTTTTTACCTGGAGAGGGAGAGTGACTTTCTATTGAGTAGGAGGTTGGAGCTACCTGGACAGAGCAGAGCAGGGCTGCTGTTGAAACCTGGCCAGGAGTGGATCCAGTGTATTGCATGTTCATATTGCTTGCGCAAGAGGTGATGCAGTAGCATTTACTTGCACTAATTGCAAATCAGAAATCGGCAGTGAAGACGATGAGTGATGACTGTCTTTGTCATCAGACTCTATACCAAATATATGTCAAATGTTTTTTTTGTGATAAATATACAAAGTTTACTAATGAACGTTTTTTATATTAAGATTTTGTATAGATTATTTTATCAGTAACAATTTGCCCCAACACCGTAACAACTTACCCCAGTTGGGGACAGATTGTTACAATTATTTTTGTTCCGAAAAACATGTTTTTCATTGTTAATAATAATAATTGGCTGTAACTTACACCCAATATAAATAGAAGAAAGAAAACATTTTTTTTTTTAATTTTTCTGTTTGGTTATGATTAAAGATTTTCGACATATTTGAATTTATGTACTTTTGGAACAACTAGCCCCACCTTCCCCTACCTAGCTTTACTCCAATGTTATATGCAACACCAAATAAGGAAGCAATTAACTTTAATGAAGTATGTATTTTTAAACCTTTCAACTATGGCAGTGGTTCTCAAACTCGGTCCTCAGGACCCCACACAGGCCACGTTTGGCAGGTCACCCAGCAGGTGCACAGGTGTATTCATTACTCACTGACACGTTTTAAAAGATCCATAGGTTTATAATATATTATTATATATTATAATTATTTCACTTGTGATTCTGTAAGGAGAAATGGAAAACATACACTGTTTGAGGTCCTGAGGGCCGAGTTTGAGAACCTGTGAACTATGGTATGGATCTGATTCATAGTTGAATGCAAATACACAGTAATTACTTGTGCAATGCATGCATGGAGCTAAAAGTGTATATTCTTCTGTATAGTATTGTACTCATCTTTATGGTGTGGCATCAGTGTGTTCTTTTACCTATTGATAAAGCCTATTGAGATCTTGGTCACAATAGGTGTCAGATGGAATGTGAACGTGACTGTTAGGCCACACAAAGAGTCCTTAACCAGGACCCTGGTTTATTGATAAAAGCAGGGTAACAAGTAACAGCAGTAACAGCGGTATTAGCAGTAAGCGGAATAGTGGCATTTCAGGGGTTAACAGCTGTATGTAGGTGTCTTACCACAGGAGCTAAGTACTGAGTATCCACACACATCTGTGAAACTCCACAGATGGAGCCAGCTGCATAATGAGCAATAGCTCAGCAATGACATCATCAGGTCAGAGGTCCCACATCCCGCTGACTCTGGGTCCCAGTGCCCAGAATGTATAGTCAAGAGTGGAGATAGTGCCAGGTGTGGCCTAGGCCAGGGGGAAGGGTGGCACCTGCCACCCCCCCTCCCAGGCCTGTTTAATTGTAATGCTCTGGGGTATGCTTTCTGACTCCATGGGCATTTGGAAGGCAAAAAAAGTGTTTATTGTTCTGGACCAGCTCACACTGATTCTCATTCAGTGGCTAAAGACTCCACCTTCCTTTCTCACTGGTCAACTCTTCCCTCAGCCCAGTCATCTATGTTCAATTGAGGATGCAGCACAGACATGAGGAGAGGTGACTCAGTTTCAGGCAGGTGATTGGCCTTACAGGGCAGCCTGGTGTGTTTTTATCTTTTGACATTTTCAGCAGGGAGGTAGTTGGGCAAGAGGGCGGTCCGTGGTCACCCTGACATAGTGATTGATCTCTCCAGTCTCCACTTGTCGGGGCTGTCTGCACTCTAGCTGTAGTTTGCACATGCGCTGTTTACAGCTGCGGTAATTCTGTGTGTCCCCCCAACCCCTTCTCCCCCCTCTCCGCTCACCTCCCCCATTCCCAACTTACCTGCCCGCTGCAGCCACCTCCGCCTGCTGTTCTAACACTATGTTCTCCAGGCAGAACACAGTAAAGTTTAGAAAAAAAAATGTTGTTATTTTTTTCAACTTTACTTTGTTCTTTCTGGAGAACACACGTGTCAGAACAGCCACTGGAGCCAGAGGAGAGACCAGGGAGCACCAGAGGGAGCGGAGGAGGACCTGCCTACGCTGACACAGGTAAGTGTCACCTGCCATACGCCACCTCACAGTGGCGGATAGTAACTCCATCAAATTTAGAAAATACATAATTTTCGGAATTTGATGAATAGCACAATTTCCATATACCCATACTAATGTATGAGGAGTGTGGAAATTAACGTAGGCGGACTTAACCAGGAGATATCAGTGATATTTTCTGTGTTAAGTGTGTTCATGAATACTAAAATAACGGTAATTAACAAAAATGTCCTTAAAAACATTATTTTAGTGTTGATGAATAGGCCCCGTATACGTAACTGGATATACAGAGAAGGTGTGACAGATCAGACATGTTACTGTGTATGTTGTGTGTGTGTGGGTTGTACACACCCAAGATTTCTTTAAAGAACCATACTAAAGGATGGCACTACAAAAGATATGGTAAATTTGACAAGTGTTATGTTCAGGACAGAACATTACATGGTCATTTTAAAGTGTATATTAGTATAGCAGACACTCTAGCTAGCTTAGTGAGAATGCAACTGGCAGATGTAAGTTCAATATGTATTTTATATATGTGTTTAATATCATCTACCAGTTGCAGATATTACCTAGGGGCTGCAAAACTGCAACACCCCCAGTAAAATACAGCACTCACAGAAAGCCTCCAATCTGTGCACTGGTTACACATTGGAATCCCTTTCTTATGCTAACCACAAGCTGGACTGCCATAGGGAGGTGTGTTTTCTCCCCAAGGGACTGCCAGCCTGGATGGCCATTAGCAGAAATGCTCCCAATGCGAACCTGCTTCAGCTGCTAAAACACCAGCATTACCTGGCCTCTAGAGGCTTTAGCTGATGCAGTTTTGCGTGCATGTGCATTTTTCTCCCTTACCCTGGCTAGATTTTCTGCGCATATGCAACAGTTGGAGCTCGGGTCTGCGATGACCTGAGCTGTAGCCTGAGCAGCCCCCCCGGACTGAGAATGGTAAGATCTGCCACTGTCTATAACAATAGACCAATATTTTCTAAATATAAATTGTCTTCTCGTCATGTACATAAAATCCATAGTAGTCTATGCCCACATTATGTATGTGGGCATAGACTAGCTCTATATAGGGTATCCTGTCAATATGCTGGCACTTAGAATACCGGCACTGGAACCAAGACACCTGTCAGAATCCCGGCGCCGGCATCCTGACTGTAAGTACCGGGGTTAGGGGGAGGTTTGGGTTAGGGTTAGGCACTAGGGGGAGAGTTAGGCTCTAAGGGGGAGGGTTAGGTTTAGGGAGCGGAGAGGAGAAGGTTAGGTTTAGGCACTAGGGCGGGAGGTGATGATTAGGCACTGGGGAGGGAGGGTAAGGGTTAGAAGTAAAGAAAGGACACCACATACCCTGCATCATTGTCTAATAATCACCGTTTTGGAGCAGCTGGCATCATCATCAGTTATCATTATTTATAAGGAGCCTCAAGATTCGGAAATGCTGGACAGTCACAGTTATTTGTTTAAATGATAACTGCTAAAAGTGTAGCATTTATATTACAGTAGTGTTGTAAATGTGTGTGCTAAATACACAAACAATGTTTCAATGCAAAAATGTTATCATTAGATATTGTGAATACCAAATATTTTGTACAGTATGTGGCTCTTGTCAGTTTACTAAAACATGATAACTTAATTTACCACCCCTGCCCTTGATGTTTGCTTGACTTGGAAAGTCAACTTGCCTCTGTTGTGATACAAAAGGTTGAGAGGAGTGTATAGAGGTCACTGTTTGTATATTGGTCACTAGAATGCTGTCTGTATTATATATCATTCATTAGAATGCTGTCTGTATTGTATATCGTCCAGTAGATAGAATGCTGTATTTTGAATAGAGGTCACTAGAATAGACTCTGCTTTGTCAAGTGGGGCTAACAAAGTGTTGCATTTGTTTACAGCTCTTTTACAGAACAGTGTTTAATGCCTACCTTAGGCAATGTGTTAACCCTTTATTTTAAAAGAAAAACACACACATTTACTAAGTTCTTAGGTGTGATTGGTCATCTTTTTATCATAAAGTAGCCCAGTGCTCTTGGAAAAATAATAAACCAGTGTCCCCGATCACAAATGGATACGCACTGTATGTATAGTAAGTGTGACCTAAAATTAGAGATGAGAGGTTTCGGTTTCCAGAAATCCGAACCCACCCAAATTTAGAGGAACCAAGTTGGATCCAAGCAGGCTCAGAGTTTCCTGCTTGACTCGGATCTCGAAACCGAGGCAAAATAGTAGAGTCTGAAATCTGCGGCTCGCGAGCTTTTGTCTCTATGATCAATGTAGTATATAAGGGGCCACGCTACGGACGCCATTTCACTCCGGCTGTGGAGGCTGAACAGGGAGGGTGGGTAGTGTAGGGCTGGGAGAGGTCCTGGTGCTGTCTGCTGTGTCCTGGACTGGTGACTGCTGATCCATTTTGGGCTGGTGCTGTCACTGTGCTGTCTGCTGTGTCCATCTGGGCTGTTGCTGATCCGTCTGGGCTGCCTGTGCTGTCTGCTGTATCCTGGGCAGGTGTTTTTCATGTCTTCTGTGTCCATCTGGGCTGGTACAGAACTGTAGATACATCTGGGCTGGTGCTGTGTCCATCTGGGCCCAAGTTCTGGACTCAAAAAAAAAATCAAAGTGTTTTTTATATTTTTCTGTGTGTGTGTGTGCATGTTAGTCTTAACCGCAGTACTGCACAAGATCCAGCAAGCAACACAAGTGCTAGTGCTGCCCGACTCCAGTCGTGCTAAAAAAAATAATCAATCAAAGTGTCTTTTATTTTTTTTCTGTGTGTGAGTGTGTGCGTGTTAGACTTAACTGCAGTACCGCACAAGATCCAGCCAGCAATGCAAGTTGCAAGCTAGTGCTGCCCGACTCCAGTCATGATCAATCTGTGCTCTGGGCCCAAGTTCTGGAGAATAAAAAAAATTAAAATCAGTTGTCTTTTTTTCTAATAATTGTCTGTGTGTCTGTGCGTGTTAGGCTTAGCCGCACAAGATCTAGCAAGTCGGCAATGCAACCTAGTGCTGCCCGACTCCACTCGTGATCAATCTGTGCTCTGGGCCCAAGTTATGGAGCATAAAAAAAAAAAAGATCAATTTTCTTTATTTCTAATAATTGTCTGTGCGTCTGTGCATGTTAGGCTTAGCCACACAAGATCTAGCAAGTCGGCAACGCAACCTAGTGCTGTCCGACTCCACTCGTGATCAATCTGTGCTCTGGGCCCAAGTTCTGGAGCATAAAAAAAAATAAGATCAATTTTCTTTTTTTCTAATAATTGTTTGTGTGTCTCTGCATGTTAGGCTTAGCCGCACAAGATCTAGCAAGTCGGCAAAGCAAGCTAGTGCTGCCCGATTCCAGTCGTGATCAATCTGTGCTCTGGGCCCAAGTTATGGAGCATAAAAAAAATTAAAATCAATTGTCTTTTTTTCTATTAATTGTTTGTGTGTCTGTGCGTGTTAGGCTTAGCCGCACAAGATCCCCAGCAACGCAAGTTGCAATCTAGTGCTGCCCCACTCCAGTCGTGATCAATCTGTGCTCTGGGCCCACATTCTGATCAATCTGTACTCTGGGCCCAAATTCTTGAGCATAAAAATCAATTGTCTTTTTTTTAATCTTTTACTGTCTGTGTGTGTGTCTGTGCGTGTTAGTCTTAAACGCAAAAGATCCAGCCAGCAACGCAAGTTGCAACCTAGTGCTGCCCCACGCCAGTCATGATCTATCATTGCTCTGGTCCCAAGTTCTTGAGCATAAAAAAAATAAAAATCAATTGTCTTTTTTTTGTCTAAAATTTTTGTGTGTGTGCACGACTGCATGTGTGTGAATTTTGTAACCGCACCTTGGCTACACTATTGGAACTTGTGACACTGCTTCAAGACAGCAGAAAATATGGTGGCTGTCACATGACAGGAGAGCAAGGCCAAGAACCACATATTGTAGCTGCTGCCAGCAGTGCAAGGCCGTCAACTTCCTCATCCTCTATGAAGGCCCATGCCCCAGGGCTTAAGTCATGCCATCGATATGGTAAAGCTACTTGTAGTGAAGTTAAGAAAAAAAAATTGAAGGGAATTTTGCCTTTAGATAAACAAAAAATTGGCAATATGCCCTTCACTACACAAAGTGGCAGTGAAAGGATAAGGCATTGGCCTTTCTTTAGGAAGACTGCTGATTCTGATAGCCCTTCGGAAAAAACAACTGTTTTTCCTGAGAAATCGAAATCACAAATCCCTGAGGAGAGTGTAAGTGTGTCCACGGTTGCCATGTGGTATCCCAACCTAAATACTAGTGTACTGGAGGATCCTCCAAGTTCCAACATTTGTGTGCCCTCTGTAAATGTGGGGAAGGGCAGTCAACATCTTGCAGACATAGTCATCGAGGATCGTTCTGTGGAATTGCACATGGAGGAGGAGGATATTTTGGTATTTGAAGGTGCTAAGGATGATGAGGATGTTTATGATGAAGATGTTGGTGATGAGGATGTTAATGCCGAGGATGTCCTTTGTGTAAGTAAGGCAACAACTTTTGGCCATGGATTGAAAAAGACAAAGGGCCTGATTCAGAGCCGGTCGCTATTTGCGGTCGTTCGTTCTGGAAAAAGGGGTGGCTATTCAAATGAACCGTTCGCTCCTTGCGGTCTGTTGCCGCCTCCATGTCTGAATGAGCGGTCAAAACATGCGTTCGTTTTTTTAAAAAAAACGCCCCCTGGCCGCTCGCATCATACTATTTAATAGATTAATCGAGTACATCGAACAGCGTATGAACTGATCGCTATTCTTGTGGTTGGTTTTTCCAACCACTATATTGCAAGCAGTTCTGACTATAAAACAACCAAGTGACGTGGTCAATGACGCTGCTGTTTTAATTATGCACACCCATAAAACGCCCGCTTTGACCTTTAAGCACGCCTGCATTCTGATCTCAACTCCCCGTTTCCAAACACCATCTCCTGTTACCACCCACATACGCCTCATTCTGTCACTCAAAATTGCAGGCATTCGCTATATAGCGAACAAATGATTTTCGGCCGCACTGACTGGTTCGCGCATGCGTATTAAAAACCGTATGCATGCGCAGATGTGCGAACATCGCTCAGAACGAGCGTACTGCCGCTTACGAGCTGCTCTGAATCAGGCCCAAAGCCCATTGTTGTCATGCCGGGGCAAAAGACAAAAAAATCCACTTCTCACATGTGGAATTATTTCATCCCCAGTTGTCAAGCCATATGTACCCATTGCCAAGCAAGAGTGAGTAGAGGGAGGGACCTAAACACAAAATAAAAACAAAATGGGTGGTTCAACAAGCGCTGTCTTCCGTAAACATAAGAAAGTCCTTTTTGATTGGGACTGTCACTCAAGATGTAAAAAAGAAGAAGAAAATACACAGCAAATTATGCCAAACTTGTATTAGAAAACGTTTCTGTTGATATGGAGTCTTTCTTCCACGACTCACCTCCTTAATAAACAATGCATTCCTGTCAAGGTATCTTTGTATTCAGAATTCCCTCATTACATATGTTTTGGCATAGTCATGCATTCCCATCAAGGAACCCTTAGGTATACAAACTCCCCTGGGAACAGGTATCGACGTCCACATAAAGGTATCTTTATTTAGAATAGCAGATAATCCGTGGCAACAAAAAATATTCCACCCAGTTGCACAGCGGATTACTGATGCCATAACAACTATGCTGGTATTAGATGTGCATCCAGTATCCGCCATTACAGCAGTGAGTTTTCAACAGTTAATTAAGGTCCTGTGTCCTCGCTACCAGATCCCTTCTAGATTCCACTTTGCTAGAACAGCAATTCCAAGTCTATACAAGGACATTAAAAAAAACCTTACTAATGTCCTCAGAAATGCTATTATACCCACTGTCCACTTGACCACTGATATGTGGACAAGTGGGACAGGGCAAACTAAGGATTACATGAATGTGACAGCCCACTGGATAGGTGTATTGCCTACAACAGCAACAGCAGCAGCAACATCTACCAAAAGACAGCTGATACAGAGGCAGGCTACTCTGTGCATCACCGGTTTCACTAAAAGGCATACCACTGAGAACCTCTTAGAAAAACTCAGGGAAATCATTGCTAAATGGCTTACACCACTTGGACTCTCCTCGGGATTTGTGATTTTTGACAATGCCAGCAATATTGTGAGAGCATTACATGTGGGCCAATTCCAATACGTCCCATGTCACACAATTAATTTGGTGGTGCAACGTCTTTTAAAATCTGATATGCTCGTGCAGGAGATGCTCTCTGTGGCCCGCAAAATATCCGGACATTTTAGACATTCGGCAGCCACTTGTCGAAGATTGCATGACCAGCAGGTACTGTTAAATTTGTCTTGCAAACAGCTGAAGCAAAAGGTAGTAACTCGGTGGAATTCTACCCTCTATATGCTTCATTGGATGGAGGAACAGCAAAAGGCCATCCAGGGCTATACAATGGACTATGACATAGGCCGTGGAGGGGGAATGCACCTTACTCAAGTGCATTGGAGAATAACTTCCATGTTGTGCAAGGTTCTCAAACCCTTTGAACTTGCCACACGTGAAGTTAGTTCAGACACTGCGGCTTGAGTCAGGTCATTCCCCTCATCATAGTTTTGCAAAAACAGCTCTAGAAACTGAAGAACGAGGTGAAACGGAGCGATTGCGCAAAGTATGTCGGACTGGTGGATCAAGCGCTTGATTCACTTAACCAAGTTCCACGAGTCACCTATCTATTGAAATCTGAAACATATATTTTGGCGACCATTCTGGATCCTAGGTTTAAGTCCTACCTTGTGAGTTTTTTTCCAACAGACTGAAATCTAAAACTGTGCAAAGAGCTGTTGGTAAAAAAATTGGTATCTGCTGCAGCTGCATGTGAAACGCCATCAACTCCTCCTTCATTTTCTGCAGCTACCAGGAAAAAACTAAATTTTCTTCACAACATTCCTGCTGGTCATGCAGATCGTTCAGCAAAAAATTACATCTGTTCGGGCCTGAGAGAACTGCCTACTAGTGACATGTCTTCTACCGTGACTCTGTGTGATACGGTCTCCATTCACAGAAGGGTGGAGGACTATTTCAGAGATAACATCCTAATAGGCATGTCAGACAGTCCCTTTCAGTAGTGGCAGGAAAAAGAGGCAATTTGGAGTCCCATACACATTATTATCAATTTTACTGCCAGGGGCTGCAACAATGAATTTCTTTTTATTATTAATTATTCATCCTGGGGCTGCACCAATGAATTGTTTTTTAATTAATTTATTATCAATTTTACAGCCAGGGGCTGCACCAATGAATTGTTTTTTAATTAACTTATAATCAATTTTACAGTCAGGGACTGCACCAACTATCAACTATCAATTCTTCAATCCTCAAGGGTATCCCAACCATCATCTTTGCACAGTCCTCAACTCTATTAATAATTATATCAATCAGTTTTGAGCTACAAACCTGCATGCAACCTTTTGGCCCTTTAACTAGATAAAAAAAATCAATATTGTGAGCTGTGAGGTGGTCAAAATTGACTGGAAACGAGTGGAAATAAATGTTATTGAGGTTATTAATACTGTAGGAACAAAAAAAGGCCCAATTTATGTGATTTTAGCTATTTTTTTTTTTTTTTAAGAAAAAAGTCCAGATCCAAAACCAAAACACGAAAACAAAACAGAGAGGTGAGGTTTTGGCAAAACCAATTCAGATCCAAAACCAGGGGAGATCCAGATCCAAAACCAAAACCAAAAGACAGGGGTCGGCGCACATCTCTACCTAATTTGAGAGTTCCTACTGTCACAGGAATCAAAAGGGAAGCGCTGTTTGACTAAGAGCCAGATGTTTCCTATTGCTGCGGTCGCTCATTGGCTGAGATCGACCACTGCTAATGAACCTGCTGGCTCTTAGCAAGTGACCCTCATGGGAACTATTAATTCAGGTCACACTGACTCTATATAGAGTGAGTGTTTGGGATGGGGACACCAGTTTTTATTATTTTTCAAGACCACTGGACTACTTTACGGAAAGAAGAGACCAAGCACATCCAAGTACTTTGAAAGTATAAAGTGTGAGTTTGAGTGTTTTGCCCTTTGAGGTACAAGGTGGTTAGTCCAGTCCAGCTGTATACAGGGAATATAGTCTCTGCCAGGGCAAGGATTTTCCAGCACCTTCACTGGCACGCAGCCAGACCTGGTGACAGGGGGGGACTAAGGGTTCACCTGTACCGGGCCCCAAGGTCCAGAGGGGCCCCCGAGGATTGGATCGTCACAAAATGAGGCCGTGGCTGCCGCAATCCATAGCCAACGCTATAGGCAAAACTACAGGGTGGTCCGGAGGTGCACAGGACCACCCATTAGGAATCACAGCTGCATTTTTTTTCAATCAGCTCTTCACAATGATGTGGTCTGGCTGAGGAGCAGCTCCGTCCCCTGTAGTGTATTCTGACTGCACGGTGGGCAGCTGCAAAGCGAGAGTCTTGTGACATACTGACGTCACATTGCACCCACCCACACTGTGAGCATGAGCACTGAGGGAACTCTGAGGAGCTGAGGACTGGGAGCAGCTAACACCTGGCCTGCTCACATCGCTGGCCAGCATCAGTATCACTGGGGTTGGGACGGAGGTGCCTTATAACTCCTCCAGGTTGAACTGCTTCAGTCATCTGGTAGCCCCTCTACCACCTTAGGGTCCAGCCTGTACAGTCCCCGGCAGCATCGTCAGACAGCACAGGACGAAGAAGCAGACTCAGACAAGCCAGAAGACAGCCATGGCCTGTGTGCCATTCACTTTCCTGCCAGCATTGTTACAGGTAAGTGTAGCCTGCCTGGGAGGACCATGGCAGGCTATATGGGTTGGGGAAAGCTGTGGGTTGGGGGCAGGGGAAAGCACCATGTGGGATATGGGGAGGAAGCACTATGTAGGATGGGGAAAGGACTATGCTGGATGAGGAGCACAGTGTGGGTGGACAAAGTGATGGGGAGCATATTGTAGAATGGGAAGCACAGTGTGGGTGGGATAAGGAAAGGGGAGCACTGTGTGGGTGGGATAAGGGAAGAGAGCACAGTGTGGGAAGGGGAGCACAGTGTGGGTGGGAGAAGGGAAGGGGTACACAGTGTGGGTGGTAGAAGGGAAGGGGAGCACAGTGTGGGTGGGAGAAGGGAAGGGGTGCACAGTGTGGGTGGGAGGAGGGAAGAGGAGCACAGTGTGTGTGGGATGGGGAGCACAGTGTTTCTGGGACAATGTGTTTGTTTCTTTTATGCAAAACTTATAATTTATATTTTGTTTTATTTTTTTCTGTGGTAGCCATTGTGTTTTATTTTTCTCTGTGTCAATGTATTTTTTTTTTCCCTAGTGGGTCCTATGTGTATGTTTTTCTTTCATGTGAAGACTATGGGGCCTATTTATCAATGAGTTTTATCACTCACAACGAGTGATAACATTTGTTGCATATGATAATTGTGCTGCAGCCAATCAGCTTCTAACTGTCATCTGTTTGAAAAATGACAGTTGGGAGCTGATTGGCTGGAGCACCATTTATCATACTCGACAAGTTTTATCAGTAAGTCATAGCATATTTTTACTTTATTTAAAGGCTGGCATATCTTTCGGTTAACATATCTTGCTTCACATATCACACATATTCGGGGTGTAGTAAGCAGAAGCCCGGCAGAGGTGAAGATCCCGATCGCTAATAAGGTCAGTGTAACTAACCTTATTTCCCCCCCTAACCCTAAACCTCCCTTAGGGGTGCCTAACCCCAACCTCCCCCCCCCAAGTACCTAACCCTAACCCCCCTGTCCCCGCAGCCTAACCCTAAGTCTCCTGAGGGGGTGCCTAACCATAACCTCTCCCCAGGGGTGCCTAACCCTATCCCCCCTTTCCCTAGCCCTAAAACCCTAAAACCTAACCCTCCCCCCGCGGCTATCTGCACCCAGTGCCCGGCTTAACTTCGTTCGGTATGCCGGGTGTCAGGCTTGCGGCATAGGTCTAATGACAGGCGTCGGGATTTTGAAGCCTGTCATTAGTACCTTGCCAGGATTAGACAGTTGGGAAGCCAGCGGTCGGTATTTAGACCTTCGGCTTCCTGACTACATCCACTCGTGCGGGATCAGGGTTGGTGGTGAGAAGGTGGGGCCCCCAGGGAGTTCAGTGTACCGGGCCCCGAGATTTCTGTTGCCGGCCCTGCATGCAGATCCTGTATATTACTCACTGGTACTACACATATCAATCTACTGTATACTTGACAAACAAGTTTAACTACACAACATATATACATATAGGTGTTATTACACAAATACATTTAGTTTTAACAAATAAAATTTGTACACTTACTAGCTATAAATTAGGGCATATGTTATCTTTAGAAATAAAGTATGTTTATTGATCAATACATATTTATTTTCTGTTATATATATATATATATATATATATAACAGAATATATATATATGTATATATATATATATATATATACAGTATACACACATATGTATACTGTATACATATGTGTGTGGCTGACCTTTTTTGCAAGGTATACTTTTCTTTATATACATTCCTTAGCAGGAATTATGAACTTCATGAGATGAACATGCCCCATCTAGTGGCTTGCTCCTCCTCCATGGTGGTTGGCCACACCCTTTAGTGGGCCCCTTGATTGCATTCCCCTGGTGGGCACTTCATGCCCCAGTCTGGCACTGCAGTAGTGTATTGGGAAACATTATAGCAATATCATAGAATATTATTCTTAAGTTTCTGTAACTTTGTTTTTGCAAAGCTGCCAGCAAATAATCAGCATTACTTGTGCCTCAGTATCTCCTCAGACGGACAGAAAATGTTAAGTATGAATCATCAACCTTCCTTCCAAAGCAATGTTTGTCTTATGCCTCAGCTTTCCTGTGGAGACTTCTTTCTTCAGGGATGTGTTCTCTTTTCTATGTAACCTGACTGAGGGCCTCCAAAAACACATGCAGATGAAACCGTGTACAACTGTCATTCTCCTCACCAGCTTGCTCTCACACACACTCACACACGCACTTGTCACTGGAAATTATGACACTCTCCCGATGAAGGTCAAGAGTATGTGTTATGTTTTGACAAATGTCTGAAACCATTAACCAGCAGTGTTCCAAATTCTTCAAGCAAGGAAGTAATGATTTCATAATTGCCCTGTGTATCTATGTCATTCATTGCAATGTAAAAGAAGTGCAGGTTTGTCCTTAGAGACATATTGCTAGGAATAATGTAAATGTTATCCTAACCTATTTTACTTCAAGATTTTAGTGTGTCTGTTACATATGTGAATAATGTAGATTTTACTTAAGTTACAGTAAATGCAATGCCTGTAGTGAGACTTTTTTATTTCTTTCTTTTCAGCTAGCATCCAGTCCTCATGGTCAAGGGTCATAGGGGCACCTGTCCTCCAACCATGACAGAGGGCACCGCGATGAATAAATCCCTGACTTTACTCAACATTGCAGACCGTTGCTATATAAATGCCTAAGCTAATGATATGGTAGTAGGACTCATACCCACCATCATTTTTCAAATGCTTTTTACAATGCGTTTTTAAAGTTTGTTTCATTGTTTTAGGGATGTATTTTTTAGAACACCAATTATGTATGTTTTATAGCACCGGAAAATGTATTAATGCTAGAAAAGATACTAATCTCTCTATATATAAAATAAAGTCCCCAGTTTACGGTTATGTCTGTTTGTTCGGGCTAATCCCTTGAACCACTGGATGGATTTTGATGGGGTTTTCACTGTTCTATACAGCATTGGTCGAGGAAGGTTTAGATGTATGAACCATTCATCTGTGACAAAAGATGATATTACTGAACCAAGTCACAGAAAAAACAGTTGTGGTGTGTGTGTATGTGTGTGTGTGAGTGATTGAGTGAGAGTGACTGCTGCTGCTGTTGCAGGGGGAAGGGCTGAACTCTGATTGGCTCTCTGAGACAGTGAGAGCCAATCAGAGATAGCAATGTGGCCTCTTGCTTAACAGCAGCCTAGAGAGGGGAGGGAGTCAAGGACTGAGCAGGGTCACATCTGAGGCAGACAGAGAGTGAGAGACAGCCTCCAACAAACCCAAGAAGTTGTCCTGATGCAGATACAGTAATCAGGAATGAGCCAGGGGAGACATAGCTATCAGGAATTAATAAAACAAACAACCATCAAAACAGCATTGAATGATTTCCATTTGATGGTGGCAAACCACCACCATCAAATCGGAACAAAAACATCAATAGTTAGTAACCATCGGATTCTGATGTCCATCCGTACACTGAACCTACAGATGGACTATGGCCACTCAGGCTTGGGAATGGGCTGCCGGGGATTTGGGGAATTCCTCGGTGGGCCTGAGTGATTTATAGCCTGGTATGTAATGATGGTGGTAGTTAGTGCTGTTCCAGTATTCCTAAGCCTCCCCCTCTCCTGCCCCCATCCTTAGGGGCTTACAGAACCATCGGCTGCCTTTCCAGACTGGCAGCCCCGGTTTCTGCAGCGAGCACTGTCCACACATGAACTCAGCTAGACTGCCAGAGGCCACGGGAGGTAACACAGTGAACTCCACAATCACACTGGTCCGGTTACAGGCGGAAAGGTAAGCGTACACATATAGCTCTCAAAAATAAATGAGTCAGAAATTAAATGTACTTACTTCTCACACATCATTCAAAATTGTTTGTATAGTTGACAGAAAGAAAACTATTTTGCATTGCTGTACATGATAATGATGGTATACATATTTTTAGGGATGTGGTCATAATAAAGGCTAGGTTTAGGCACTAGGGAGGCTTATGTACCAGGGAGGGAGGGTTAGGGGTAGGAAGAGGGGGAGGGCTTGGAAACCAACTGACAGGTGTCGGTGTCCTAACCCTGTCGAGATGCTGACATCGGGATTCTGACCGCCGGGATCCTGAGCTCCGGCATGCCATACCCAACCCATATTTTTATTAACTATCCTACACTTTGTCATTTGTTTAAACATTAAGTATACATCCGTAATACCTCATAGTCCTGCGTATATAACAGTAACATTGAAAGGACATCGGACTGTCATGCACAATTACAGCAAATGTGACCCATCGGAGAAACTGCAAGTCTTGTCACACGTAGAGAGTACTCAAGCTGTGTATGCAATCAACAGCATTCAAATGGACTGACACCCCTGTGTTTCTCCAACCACTCCCAGCACCCCCAAATGCTCACTCCCTGTCACTCACTCTGTGTCTTGTACGCATGAGCAATGGCTAACAATCGATTGAACTCCGTACACAGTTGCAATTGCGATCCGTGCTGAATCAGGCCCATAGGCCATAAGGAAAGTATTGAGGGTTCTTATATGTTGTCAAATGGATGATTTATACATTTTTTATTATTAGTGGAATAAAAATAGTCATGAGCAAGTGTTTTTAAGATATTTTCACATATATCCCAGTGTCCCTATTTCAAAAACATAGAGTTTTTTTATCTCCCAAATAATTATCGTACATGTTATATTTGAAGTTGTGAGAAAGCAGCAGTGGGTGTCTGTCTCTATGCTGGCTGAGCCCTGGCAGGCATTGGCATATTTTCGCAGCTTCATTGCGTGTGATTATGCAGCTGCGATCGCAATTGCGATCCGTGCTGAATCAAGCCCTCTAACTTTCTATATGGTCCTGCTATCTCAGTTGTCACTTTTCTGGTGTCCCCGATGATTTTCCCATTTTTGTTAATGCACTTCTCCCAGATCACCTTTTTGTAGAATAGTCATGTGAACATGACGCGAGTCCCGAGAATTGCCATTGCTAATTGAATCTTGCATTTCTCATGTGCCTGGATGTACGCAAAGTTTATGATGCGGGTTCTCTTTCACAAACTCGCATGAAGCTCCTTAGAGACAACCAGTTCAACTAATGTGAAAAGATTGTAAATAGTTAAAAAAAAATGTTTTACTTATACATATTAATGTGAAACATACTTAAAAAAGGCAAACAATACTATGTGACTGGTTAATGCTTATTTAGGTGCTGGTATCAACACTTGTCAAGTTGTCATTTATCTTCTGAGGACCAATAATGATATTATGAACCAGTATTAATTTATAGCCCGTAGTTCATACAGTAGTCCTCAGTGTATGAGGGGCCTATTCAACATCGGAAGTCGTATTTAGTATTGATCTCGCTGTGAGGGATACTTAAGTATCCAACTCGCAGCGGGGGATAGTTTACACTGGAGCAATTCATCAATGCTCTGGTGTGGGGACAGCTGCTCCGAAATGCAGCTGTCACCTCGGTTAGTATCGCAGTTACAGATGTAGCTGCATTACTTACCTCTCCCCCGTTGGCCTGGCTACGCATGCATTACACTATGTCACGCATGCGCACACCCGCCGGGGAGTCCGTGAGAAGGCGGTGGAGGGATCTGCTCAGATCCCTTTTTTCATCCCCAGAACTCCTTCCCATAGGAAGGAACGGGGCTACGAGAGCAAGTGCCATCTGAAGGTGGTGTTTGTTCTCGTGAGAAATACTCTATCAGTTTTCGGAGTTTGCTGAATATCAGGGGTCATATCAGACTCCTGATGATGAATTGCCCGGTAACTAAAATATGCGGAAACTAGTGGTTCCGCATGGTTACCGGGCCATTTATTGATGATGAATAGGCCCCTAAGTCTTGTGCTCTGGTACAGTCACCTACCTTTTTTTTTACCATATATCTAATATTGTAAACAAACCAGATATAGTGTGGGGACCTTCTTAAATTTTAACATTTATTATTAAAAGCTATATTTTATACAGATTTTGATACAAGAGTGCCCCAGCAACCAGCCCTACTTTTTTCTTTGGTTCTGAATGTTAGATTTTGGGCTTTGAGAGCACCACCAACGTAGTATATGGTATATTATAATATAGAGATGCAACATGTTGGTATAGAACAAATTAATTATAGAATTATAAAGTTCTGTATGGTACCACTTTTTTCTGTGATAGTTTAGAACACTCCAGGTGTCCCTTTTATATACTATACTTTGGCGCTCCTATAATAACTGGCCATTCCTCTCTGGTTGTTGACCACACCCTTTCCAGTGACTGACCACACCCCTTAATGGGCCCCTATAATAGCATTCCCTGGTGGGCCCTTCAAACCCCAGTCCGACACTGTGGCCACTACTCCACTGTGAAGTGCTCCCTCTCCAGTGTGATGTTCCCACCAAGCCACATGTCCGTGGTGAATAAAAGGCACCTCTCATGAAAGTCAGCGCTGTTCTTAGACAGGGGCTACATGGCGAGGAAGCTCATAAGGAAACCAAGGAAATACAAGGTACATTGTGCAAAAAAGACATTGCTCATCGCCATGTTTGGCAGCCGAATAGGGGTGTGCATGGAGGCTGTGGAAATATGCACATGTACCCCAGCCCCATGGACATTGTTGCTGATAATGCTTATGGTAGCTGCAATACAAATCTCTCATCCAAGATCATCCTGCCCTTCCCAGCACATCCCAGTGGCTGGGTCCCAGCCAGCTGCAGGGCAACAGCATGGGTAGTTGTGGTGACAGTGGTGAAATGTAGGGGCAGGAGTGAGAAGCAGGAGCTTTTGGTGAGATGCTTAGGCCTGTGGTGAGATGCAAGGGGTTGTGGTGAAATATAGGATGTTGTGTTGAAATGCAGGGAACAGGAGTAAGAAGCAGGAGACTGTTGTGAGATGCTGGGGGCTGTGGTGAGATGCATGGGACTGTGTTGACATGGCGTAGGTTGTTATAAAATGCAGGAGGCTGTTGCAAGATGAAATTTGGGGAATACATTCCTTCCATTATTGGGTGACAAAGCAACATGTCCGAAGTGCTTTGGGACTGTAAGCTAATTGTCTTGGTCTAATGGTGGCTTCATAAGTGGGGATGTACAGTCCAATATTCAATTAGAGCCACACCAACTGCCAGTGATATTTTGCAGTATTTGGGGTGACAGTTAGTGTGGCTCCCTTATTTGAATATTGGACTGTGCCGCAGCATCACCTCTGGAATTGCCACTGCTAAGGACTAACATAAACTTAATTTACTTAATCTTGATATTAGTATGCTCCTTTACACTGGAGGCATAAAATAAACTAAGCATATAAGTGGAGTTAAGATGGTTTGAAGGAGATGAAAACATCTAACACCTACCTGGGTGAAACTGGGTACATCAAATAGTAAAAAAATATATTATATATATATATATATATTTATATATATATATATATATATATATATATATATATATCTACAGTCAGGTCCATAAATATTGTGACATTGACAGAGTTTTCATATTTTGGCCTCTATTCACCACCACAATGACTTTGAAATGAAACAAACAAGATGTGCTTTAACTGCAGACTTTCAGATTAATTTGAGGGTAATTACATCCAAATCAGGTGAACGGTGTAGAAATTACAACGGTTTCTATATGTGCCTCCCACTTTTTAAGGGGTCAAAAGTCATGGGACAAACTAAACAATCCTAAAT
The DNA here is from genome assembly GCA_031769625.1 of Taudactylus pleione. NCBI lineage: Eukaryota > Metazoa > Chordata > Amphibia > Anura > Myobatrachidae > Taudactylus > Taudactylus pleione. Next base: position 3,930,978 of record JAUIMM010000126.1, on the reverse strand, counting down.
CTAACTTTCACTTTTTAATACTTTGTTGCAAATCCTTTGCAGGCAATTACAGCCTGAAGTCTGGAACGCATAGACATCACCAGACGTTGGGTTTCATCCCTGGTGATGCTCTGCCAGGCCTCTACTGCAAATGTCTTCAGTTCCTGCTTGTTCTTGGGGCATTTTCCCTTCAGCTTTGTCTTCATCAAGTGAAATGCATGCTCAATCGGATTCAGGTCAGGGGATTGACTTGGCCATTGCATAACATTCCACTTTTTAGCCTTAAAAAACTCCTTGGTTGCTTATGCAGTATGCTTCGGGTCATTGTCCCACCTAGAATCAACTCCAGACCTTTTACCTGCTTAATTGATAATGAAATATTGAGGGAATAGCTCACACCTGTCCATGAAATAGCTTTTGAGTTGATAGTCCCATTACTTTTGGTCCCTTAAAAAGTGGGAGGCACATATTGAAACTGTTGTAATTCCTACACCGTTCACCCGATTTGGATGTAATGACCCTCAAATTAAATCTGAAAGTCTGCAGTTAAAGCACATCTTGTTTGTTTCATTTCAAAGCCATTGTGGTGGTGAATAGAGGCCAAAATCTGAAAATTCTGTCAATGTCCCAATATTTATGGACCTGACTGTATATATAGCAACCACATATCTAAAATGTTTAAAGTTTTATTTGCATTAAAATATGTATATAAATTGTCAGATGGTATTAGAGATGTGCGAGGACATGAAGGTGAAAGCAAGTGTGTTCTGGTGAAATTTACACCCGATCGCTAGACTTGGTACTGAATGAGAAGTATTTCCAGTCGCTAATTTAGGACTGAACATTATTTTATATTGAATTTATGATGTACCCCTGATGAAATCCTTATAAGGGTCATAATACTGGTAGATTGTTCGGGGTATTCGTGGTACACTTTTCACCATTGGGTGCAACAGTGGACAACCCTATTACAGTCCATATATAACATTGCACTTTATGTAAGCTGATTCGACCATTTTTATGTTATTAACTGATGTTTATGTCAAAATAGTGTATTTGGAAAATAAACAATTTCAAATACTAATTGGGGCCATTTGGCCTACTATATTTGGGTGTTTTCTGGTGTGAGGGTATATTTCAGGAAAGATTGAATACCTGTGAAAATTGCCTCATCAGTATCTATTCCCACATTGGAAGAAAAATCCTAAAGACAATTCAAGAAAGTTTACTATAAGAAGATTTTTTCATAATTTCATCTATTTAGGACTGATCTGTTGTTCTAGTAAAAATCAAATTTTAAAGATTTATGTTATGTATTATGTATCTGAATGTTCCTTGTAAAACAATCTATTTGATTTTGATTTTGGATTTCTTTAAAAATTTATAAAAATAGATAAAATCATGTAATTTGGACCTGTTTTTGTTCCTACGGTATTATTAACATCAATAACATTTATTTCCAGTCATTTCCAGTCAATGTTGACCACCTTAGAATAATGTTTTCACCAATATTGGCCAATGACTGCAGCGAGCTTGCTGGATAAACTAAGCGACAGAGCAGCATCACAAACACACAGCAGATTAAAAGAATATAGCACATGTATAAAACATAGTGACACTGCAACGGTACACAGGATGGTAGTTTAATAAACTACACAACCAGTAGAAAAAAATACAATATATTAAAACAGTTTTCTGTGTAGTGCTTTCAGCCTGCCCACATAAGTGGAGCTGCTTCAGGGAGGAATAGGGAAGTAGAAAATATACAGGGAGGGATTTTTATTTATATGCCATTCAAAACATGCAACATCTGACATTTCCAGAATTATGATGTTTTTCCTCGATTTGGGATCCGGATTTGGCTTGAGGACCTGAGGCATGGTTCAGTTCAACTCGGAACCAAACTGGCGTATCTATAACTAATAGGACTAAAGGAGAAAAAAGAAACTCTTTATTATGGGGGGCACTAGTTCACTATTACAGTTATAAACACAGTTTATTTTGTTCCATTAAAAATTCAACACGCAATAAGTAAACACCAAAAAATACATACCAATAAAAGAAAGAGAATATCAAAATCAGCTCCAGAGTAGTGATATCATTGTCAACATCATTCATATAGATATAAACCTCAGGAGAAATTAGTTTTACGTGACTCCAATTGATGCAATTGACCAAGCCTTAGAGCGAAAGGGTATAGTCTGACCAGGGCTTCCTGCTGTGCACATGGAGGGAACTCCAGACACCAGACCGCTCTTCCCACAGCTTTCTAACAGAGGTATTTTCTTACTATCCATTCCTGCACTCTCATTGCCCTGGTCCGCGGGAGCCAGACACAGTTAGACGAAAGCAGATGCAGCTTTACACTTGGCTAGGGGGTCTTTTTATGCACTCTCATCCTTTCTCCTCTGCATGGACCTTGAAGCAAGAGGAAGGAAAGCAGATGTCTGACCTTACTTACTGAGTATTTTCTATTTTCTGAAACTCACCTTTAATTCCTCCTATTATAAGTGCTACTGGGGTTTGGGAGAACTCATTCATCATTGGCCTCCATAGGCAGATGATTAAAAGCAGCATTTCACTCTCAAGTTTGCAGTTCTTTTATGACTTTTGCTTTTTATCTCTATACACTGATATGTATTATATGTGTGCTATCTAAAATATAACAATTTACCCATTACTGTAAATGAAAGGGAATTAAGCGTCTGGCTTTTTTGGTATATATACTTCTATACGCTGATATGAAATGTAAGCATGGATAGATTATACAACAGATACAAATTGTGAAAATGTGTCTGTGGACTGAGGTACGTGATGGGGCTGGCTTCGGAAGGTGATGTGGCTGGGGGCTGGCTTCAAAAGGTGATGTGACTGGGGGATGGCTGAGGAAGGTGATGTGATGGGGGGCTGGCTGAGGAAGGTGATGTGGCTGGGGTCTGGCTGAGGAAGGTGATGTGGCTGTGGAAGGTGATGGGGCACTGAGGAATGCGATGGGGGGCTAAGGAAGGGAGTGGGACCAAGTTCCAACCCAGTGGCCTGGTCTGGACTCTCTGGAGGGAGACACTCACTGGTCTGCACTTTCTGAAATGACTGGAGGCTGGTCTCCTGCAGTTAGCTCTGCAGCTATCTGTGACAGCCCAGTAGGTGAAGTTACTCAGTCTTCTGTAGAGGGCTGGAGGGAATTAATGTTTGTTTTTATTCATCTTCTGGCTGTGGGGGCAATGAATCAGTGTGTATTTTATTTCCAGTGGGAGCAATCATTGGAGGGGGGTGCCAGTCCCTTAGTTTGCCAGGGACACTCAGACACCTACAGTAGGTATACCCCTGCACAGATGCATAATCCAGAGACCCCCTCTTTCAAACAGAACCCACTACTAGTTTCTTAAGTCATTAAATCACTATAGTATCTAAGTCTGGGATGCATTGTGTATGACTCAAGACAGACTCTACTGGGCATGTGCAGTAGTATGAGACTCTAAATGCCATAGCCCAACTCAAAGGGCATGGTGTGGGTACTGTATGGAGCACTGTACACCACTTTCTTGAGCACACATTGCATCAGCAGCACAGTGGCATAAAGTAGCATAGAAATGCCAGGTGGTATGAATTTGTAGACAATGTATTGAGTTCAATTGGCTTTGATAAAAATACTGAACTTCAATTGCTTGGTCGACAGTGTATATATGCAATACTGGGTCAACTCAAATACTGTACCTGTATAAGTGACAGAACTCACACACCACCAAGTCCTGTAGTGAAGATTTATTAAAAAAAAGTCCCTTACCAGGTCTCAAACCCATGATGGCCACTCTTGCAAGCCAATCGCCAAACCTTTAACCCACAGTTGCACCTGTTGTATACAGCTAGCAGTGCATCAGTGTAGTGCTGATTGCACTGTGTCAATCCAGATCAGCTCCACTAGGCATATGCAGTTCTATGAGACCCTATATGCCACAGCATAGCATGACTAGTAGGGTGCTACATGGCATATGGAGTGGCTCCACTGGAAATGCCCCAGAGATCACATGTGCAACCCCCAGAGCTGGCAGCCACCACAGCGCTGACATGCTGACAGTGCCTCAAGTGTGTGTATTGAAACACACAGTCAGTTTGTAATACAGAGACCCCACTTTTAAACAGACCCACTACTAGTTTCTAAAGTCATTAAATCACTATAGTCTAGAATGCAGTGTGTGACTTCCGACACACTGGGCATGCGTAGTACTACGAGACTCTAAACACCATAGCATGACTTGCAGGGTGCTACGTGGGTACTGTATTGGAGTCCCATACACCACTTTCTTGAGCACACAGTGACATAAAGTAGCATAGAAATGCCAGGTGGTGGGAAGTTGTGGATAATGTATTGAGTTCAGTAAGTGTTGGATAACAATACTGAACTGCAATTAGTATTTATGCAATGTTGGTAGTGCATTTTTTTTGGTCAACACATATCTGTATAAATGACAGAGCTCACACACCACCAAGTGATTTTCTTTTTAATCTTGTAGTGAAGATTTAAAAAAATATATATCCTGTATATATATTTTAGCCCACAAGCCAGCCATATCAAGAGCAGGACCTTGAAAAAGACAGTTTCTCTGTCGAAACGCATTGGTTTAGTGCTGTTTTGGAGGGGATTCTGCACTGCTACTGTACGGAGAGGTATGTGCTTCTTGCATACTTTTTTATACATGAAACAAAAAGTGGAGATATTTTCTTGTAAAGAACAAGGAAATATATCTGAAAAAAGGACAAATTAGCCTTGGGTGGAGCACCCTTGGAAAATAGTATTTAGTACTTTGTAAATGATATGGTGAAAATTAGGCTAAAACTTAACATTTATTTATACCTAAAATGAAACTCTCTCATGAGAGTGATTCCAATAAGGAACAAATAACATACAGTAAAATCGACACTCACAGAGAGTGTGTAAGAGAATTGAAAAAAATAAACAATGAAACATATAATATAGATCAGAGCGGTGAATCGGCCTTATCTATAAAGTTGAAAGAAGGTCGTAAATCGAAGTTCCATCATCCTATCATAGGATTAATATATGATGCGACCATTCATAAATAGTATAAACACTTAAATAGATATAGTCTAAGTAAAGAAAATATTGTCTAATAAGACAAAAGGCGAAAATTTACAGTAGACCTCAAGACCTCAGTCCTCAAATGAAAGATTCATAGAGGAACTAAGAGGATATACCTCAAGTAGAGTTTGAATACAAAATGATTCTAAAACATCTTCATAGGGGAACCTAAATAAGAATGCATATGGGCCCTCATTCAGAGCCACTCGCTAGCGGCAGTACGCTCGTTCCGAGCGATGTTCGCACATCTGCGCATGCGTACGGTTTTTAGTACGCATGCGCGAACCAGTCAGTGCGGCCGAAAATCGTTGGTACGCAATATAGCGAGGGCCTGCTATTTTGAGTGACAGAATGAGGCGTATGTGGGTGGTAACAGGGGAAGGTGCTTGAAAACGGGGAGTGGAGATCCGAACGCAGGCGTGCTTAAAGGTCAAAACGGGCATTTTAAGGGAGTGCATATTTAATACAGCAGCGTCATTGACCACGTCACTTGGTTTTTTTTAACTCAGAACTGCTCGCAAAATAGCGGTTGAAAACACCAACCACAAGAATAGCGAGCAGTTCATACGCTGTACGATGTACTCGATTAATCTAATAAATAGCGGACATGACGTATGGTGCGTGCGGCCAGGGGGCGTTTTTATCAAAAAAACGAGCGTATGTTTTGCTCGCTCGTTCAGACTTAGAGGTGGGAACAGACTGCAATTTGCGAACGGATCATTTGAATAGCCACCCCTTGTTTTTGAACGAACGACCACAAATAGCGAACGGCTCTGAATCAGGCCCATAGTCATTTGTATGCAGTCTGATTGAATGCATCTGGCAAAATTAGAATCATAAGTTTAAATCATGTATATACAGTTATTCATTGGACAAATTCCTGAATCCTGAGGTGTCAGAGCAAGGTACATAAATTAGCCTCTCAAGACTGGTCTCAAATCAGCGTCTCAGTTCCATCTGTGACATAAATCACTTGTAACAAAAGTCAACATCACTGAATATACTGGAAGTGCTGGTTAGTACATAGTTTGGAGGTATGATGGAAATCGGAATTACATAGTGTTATTGCACCTATTTCAATCAGCACACCAGTAAAAAAGTCTCGGTCACCTAAGGGGGAAATAAGGTTTGTAACAGCAAATAACTTCCCAGTGGTGAGATCACTGATTTAAATAAGCACTAACATGATTATGCATAAGTTCATATGTGATATAATAGGCATTACCATATTAGTTCAATTAGTAAAAGTGTTGTACTTAATTACAGGCTATTTTACCAAAGTGGTAAATGAAAGAAGTAAGATCTGGAATAAATGGACGTGCAACCGCTTCTGCTTTCCCCCATCTAAATCAGATGGGGGATGAGAGAGCGATTACAGCGTGTATACCAGATGAAGCAAAAGACAGCATTTCTGCTGTCTGAGATAGTAGCTGCGTCTCTCCCCTGATACCAAAGGGCATTGCAGGGGGAGTCAAGCACTAGAGACTCAGATGAGAGAGCGCTAGTTGAGAGATAGAGAAGTACGTGTAGGAAGAGCCTGTTCAATAGAACTGCATAGAGGTGCGTGTGAGGTCCTGCTACTGTGAGCAATGAAGAGAGGACGCGCGTTTCGCCGGGAAGGCTTGGTCACCTGATCACAGGGAGATACTTCTGCTTACTACTAGATAAAGGGCTGAAGTCCAATCAGCTAGCTGTATTTCAGAGTGACTTTAGTAGAGGCCAATGATTCCAGGTTAATGGATAACCAATCAAATTCTACATTGATGCTCGAGCGTGTATTCTGATGTAATTAACATATGTAAACAAACAGTGAGTCATCGTTCTCACTGTGTAAAAGGACTGCTATGTGGAATAAAACAATCTAACATTCTGCTCACAGTAGCTTGGGGATATTAGATGGAAAGAGACAACATAAATAAGTACTCCTTATTGTAAATACTGTAGCATATAATGCGCACTACAGCAGGTAAGTTAGATATATAAATTACCATGTATGAAATGTCAATTAGTCTGGAAAAGGCAAGCAGGGACATAAATGAATAAATATAATGAAATATACAAATGAAATATATACTACGGAGAGAAATAATGTGTGAATAATTAACGAGGTATAAATATAGACAAGTGTACAGAAAAATAGCAATGCAAAGAAATATAAATTGAAATTGAAGAAAATAGAAATAAAAATAAATAAAATAAAACAAAGGGAGCTATGAAATGAGTGAGAATAAAGTGACACGATGCAGATAAAAGAACGTGAAATGGTAAAGACCATATGATAGAGGGTGGACAAAAAGAAAAATAATAAAAGATAGTGAATAAAAATTCACCGCTCTGATCTATATTATATGTTTCATTGTTTATTTTTTTCAATTCTCTTACACACTCTCTGTGAGTGTCGATTTTACTGTATGTTAATTTTTCCTTATTGGAATCACTCTCATGAGAGAGTCCATTTTAGGTATAAATAAATGTTAAGTTTTAGCCTAATTTTCACCATATCATTTACAAAGTACTAAATACTATTTTCCAAGGGTGCCCCCTTTGTCCTTTTTTCAGATATATTTCCTTGTTCTTTGCAAGAAAATATCTCCACTTTTTGTTTCATGTGTTGTACACAAATTTTGTGGGTGCACCACCAACCAGGAGTCATCCAATGAATTTTACAGTGTGGATAGACCTTAATGTTGTTTTTTTGTATTCTCATTTGTATTTTCATATGTTAATTATTATTTCAAGTATATATTTAACTAGTGCGGACTCGTATCCTAATATAATACTTTTTTATACATTAGGAATCAGACCTACAGTATTGTGATATTTTTTTGCACATACTGCACTCTGACCAAGTGCAGATCCCCAGTCCTGGCACATTTTTGCATTTTGTAATGTTTTACTTTTTTGTATGTTTTAAGAATTTTTTCTGCAAAATAAATTATATTTTTTCAAAATCCATAATGTAGTGATACATTCAAGACAAAGATACCTTGATATATGGGGGAAAAAAATCCAAAACCTTGTGAGTACTGGTATGTCATTGTCATGAAATATATGTGAAGTAATGCAAACAATTAAGAGTGTGCTGCAAAAGAAACCATTACAAGCTTGAACATACACTTCACATGTGTAAGTGAGGTGTGTATGGATATGTGTTTACTCAAGAGTACATACTCACTGCGGGGAGGTGGCTACTGTTTTTATATAGATCTGAGGATCAATGAATGACATTCCCCCGTACCCCTAGAGAAAACCATATAAAGAAACCACTATGGGTTTGAACACGCATGTGTATGTGTAAGTTTAGGTGTATTTCCCGGTGGATATTTCAGTACACCATTATAAAAGGCAATTTCTATAAAAACCATTTTTGTCCTGTATACACATAATTCACAATATTTTGACTGTGATTTAAATATCCAAGAGAAACTACACATGTTGTATTCTTTATTATTTTTTGCATACATGGATGAATAACATGAACATGGTGGACACAAAAAAGAAAATATGTTGACTAATACTGGCAGATAAGTATTTGTATATCTTTTTGGCTCCATATAGGGTGGGAAACTTTCCATAATTTTCTTCATAATTTTTCTCTATTGTGGCATTGTAGGCAGTGCCATACCTTCTCTTTCTTTGCTTTTAAATATCAAGAGCAGCACCTGTCATGTATGTAATGTGACATCTGCGAATTACAGCATACACTGTGTACTGTGAGCCTCCATATGCCACTGCCATATTGAGCGGCTCCACTGGGCTTGTGCCAGACATCCCATTGCAACCCCCAGAGCTGGCAGCAGCCACAGCGCCAATGTTCCGACAGCGCCACAAGTGTGTGGATTAAAACTTCACTTTCAAACAGCTTACTGTTAGTTTCTAAAGTCATGAAATCATTATAGTATTTGTCTGGGACAGCGCCGACATTGACGCAAGTGTGCTGATTAAAATGAACAGTCAGTTTGTAACATAGAGACACCACTTTTAAACAGTCCACTACTAGTTTCTAAAGTCAAGAAATCACTATAGCCTGGGATTCAGTGTGTGACTCCCAACACACTGGGCATGCGCAGTACTACGAGATTCTAAACGCCATAGCATGACTAGCAGGGCGCTACAAGGGTACTGTATTGGAGCACCGTACACCACTTTCTTGAGCACATAGTGGCATAAAGTAGCATAGAAATGCCAGGTGGTGGGAAGTTGTGAATAATGTATTGAGTTCAGTAAGGGTTGGATAACAATACTGAGTTTCAATAGCTTGGTCTTTATGCAATGCTGGGAGTGCGTCTTTTTGGTCAAAACATATCTGTATAAATGACAGAAGTCACACACCACCAAGTGATTTATTTTTAATCTTGTAGTGAAGATTTAAAAAAATATATTTTCCATGTCTCGAACCCATGGGACAAGAACTGTAGCAAGGAGATCACCTAACCACTAGCCCACAACCCAGCCATATTAAGAGCTGTACCTGTTGTGTATGTAATGTGATGTCTGCAAATTACAGCATACAATGTTTTCTGTGAGCCTCCATATGCCACAGCATAGCACAACTGGCATATGGAGCGGCTCCATTGGGCTTGGACAAGAGATCCAATTGCAACCCCCAGAGCTGACAGCCATCACAGTGCTGACAGAGCCTCAATTGTGTGGATTAAAACCCAACTTTCAAACAGCTCACTGCTAGTTTCTAAAGTCATGAAATTACTATAGTGTTTGTCTGGGGACAGCACCAACATTGACGCAAGTGTGCGGATTAAAATTCACAGTCAGCGTAATATAGAGACCCCTCTTTCAAACAGAGATCACTACTAGTTCCTAAGTTCATGAAATCACTTTAGTCTGGGACAGCACCGACAGTGCCAACATTGACGCAAATGTGCAGCTTCAAATGCACAGTCAGTGTGTAATACAGAGCTGTACATGCATGTGAAATATTTTAATAAAAAAGTACAGGACTCACTTAATGTAATGTTTTAAAACTTACATTCTTCAACAGCTCTGATTCCATGAGGAAAACGCTGTAGTATAGTGTCCCGAATCATTGCTTCAGTCAGTCAATGATTGGGCGGTAATATAGAAAATGCATTGGAAATCTGACGCATGTGCTGTGTTGTTTAGGAAAAGTGACACCTGGTGGACAAAAATTTGTATTACAGTTTATGACTTTTTTCCAGTGCTATGCTATGTTATGTTACGAAACATTCTGTGTGGTGTGACTTTTGGCATAGTGTTTGGCGCGAGATGCATGGCGTGCTACTTGGCGTATGGAGCAACAAACTAGCTGGGCACATCTGTAGTGTGTATATATAGTATATCATTATGAATTCCTGAATTGTGGAACAGTTTTATCTGTTATTTGTTACTTATTTGCTTAGCTATATACCTCACCATTTTGCAAGGATGCTGCAGCACATAGATAAGAAATATTCAAAATGAATATAGTCTTTTACTTGATACTGTACCTTGTAACATCAACTGATGATGCAATTTCCATTGATTTATATTCTCTACAGTATGTTTACATGTTAGGCAGTTAGTGTGGTCACATTTGAAACAATCCACATGTCTCAAAGGCAATCATGTTCATACTTTAAGGAATAACACAAAGGCACTAGGAGTTCTTTACACTACTACTTTTCTTGAACTTTATATATGGTTTATCTGAAATATTCAGTATTGGATCTTATTTAAAAAACTGAAAATTTCTGTTAATATTGTTTATGATTTCACCAAATATGTTATCGTACTATATATTTCTCTTAGCTAATAAGCTAATAATATTAATTTGTATAGTTTCTTTGAGAATTTGTAGACAGTTTGTATAAAATTCTCAGGACATTCTCTGAAATTATATAACTTTATCTTTACCTGAGTATACAATTTAAAGTCTAGGGGCTAAATTTAAGAACTGTGTTTGATTGTGAATGCATTCTCGGGCGTATTTGAGCAATTTTCCAAACACAGAGAACTACTAAATGAAAACATGGATGTGTAATCCAGATTTTCTCTGCAAAACACGACCAAACAGACAAATATGAATAAATACACCAATGGATCATTTTTCAAGTACCTTCAATGCAAAACAATAAAACACCGGAATTTACTAATAATCATGTTTGCAAACACGCCCAAAAACAAAGCAAAACTCAGTTAACATGAATGTGAACATAAGTATAATGCCTATACAACATTTCTATATTGTGTATTGTGTGAAAACTTGCAAAAAATGTATGTAAATATACCATGTCGAAACCGGATAATTGGGTAAGACAGAATCTGTTTGCAATCAGGAAAACCTGCACGACGCCATCTTGTGAATGGCAGCAAGACTCCATTTTAGAAAAGAAAGCTTACACAAGCGCCATTTTGTCAAAAATACATAGTACACAAACCACAGTGCAAAGTTGCTAAAAGTAGCACGAACAGCTTTTTAACAATCTTCCCCAAACACATACCGACAGTGTTCAGAATACATAAAATAACTTTCCAACACATTAAAATCACCACAGACTTATATTTGAGCAACAGCAAGGCAGTGGTGTTTTCCCCGCATACATACATTTAAAAGCAATGGTCCCGTAACGCAAAAAGGATAATTATTACTTGGTTTAAACGCAATGTCAGTATATAAAGAAATTAATGTTTTTTGTAACTATGGCTTAGTAAATGACAATTGGACTGTGTTTGGAAAAGTACTGATCTACTCTGTTTCCACAGCGTTCCGGTGACATCAATATGAAGATCAGAACATGCGGCTATGAAATATGAATGTAGAGAGAATAACTATTTGAAGTGTTGTAAGCTATAGCAGCTTAGATTTGCATGTGGGGGATGCAAAGGGAGGTTGGAGACCTTTTGTATCCATTTGAAATTGTCCAATTAATGCCCTGTAACAGATTTCTAACCCTTACCAAAAGACAATGACATTGTGTAGGCTTGTTTACATTTTTGTCTAAAGGACTGGTTATTCCAGTCTAATCAATAGAGATAGCTAACTGGGACTAGAACCAAATTAACAGTAGTTTCAAGAAACCAAAAGGATACTCCCTTTCTGATGACCTCACAGGTAAAAGGGGGCGGGAACATAGCATGCACATTCTGAGAACACACAGCCAGCAGACACACTTGCAAGAGGGGAGATTTGGAAGAGAGGTTCCCTCTCTCACAAGACAACGGAAAATGGGTCTCAGTTCCCCTGGGACATAGCTAAGTATAAATTGTGCAATATTTAGCCTATTTGGGTGTCTGTAGCTATTTTTGGTGTTAATCTGTTATTAGCTTAGCATGGTTTGTGGTTTATAGTTTTCTAAGGATATTCATGAGTCTGTGTTAGCATACAGTGGATGATATGTTATCTAATCTGTACTTTTCATCTACACTGTAGGGTACAATAGTCTGTTATCAGCATGCAGGAAAGGGATTGATTATGGAGTTTTTGTAATATTTGTAAATGATTGATGCTGGTTGATTGAGATCCTCTGGTGAGCTGTGTTAGGGCCTTCCCATGTGCTCTGTGTTAGGGCCTTCCCATGTGCTCTGTGTTAGGGCCTTCCCATGTGCTCTGTGTTAGGGCCTTCCCATGTGCTCTGTGTTAGGGCCTTCCCATGTGCTTGAACAATATCTCTGCTTGGGAGAGATAGGCTTGGTATGTGTTGTATACTCATGAATGTAATCATAGGGTGGTATCAGTTATATATTATGGAAGTTGAATTAATAACAGCTTTGAATGGTTATAAGTAATTACCGTGTGGGTCAGATAGGTATATTGTCTGCAGTTTATTAGAGATGGCTACTTCCATGTGGGGTGAATAAAGGAAATTATAATTCTACCCAGTTATGGTGTTGTATGGGTCAGATAGGTATATTGTCTTTATTATAATTGTGATCATTGATGGATGTATCATTTACAGAGTTACAACTTAATGTGAGTTTTCAAATTGGAGTTTGCCTAGGGATCATGAGGCTTGCAAACAAAGGAAGAGCATGTGCTTCAGCCCTTCCCCCTCCCCACGGTCTAGTGGGTTCTGGATGAGGTCTGTTGTAGGATGGTATTGTTGTATATTGGAATCAGCTTGTGTTGTACATGTTGGAATATTAAATGGTGCAGTGTTTGCCTGATGTGTTGGCATATGATATCCAGCTTGCATATTTAATTAACTATGGCATTATGGGAGATTTCAATGAGGTTGCTTCATAATGGAGTTTGTTTGTAGACCATGCGGTTTGGACAATAGGGCAGGAAGCATTCCCAACCCCCCCCTCACACACAAACACACACACACACACACCATCATCAGCCATCTTGAACATGTGCTCTCAGCAGACATTGATATATCTCTCATTGTATTTTGATGTGTCTCTCTTTCTCTCTCTTTCTCTGTCTCTCTGTCTCATATTGCTCATTGTATTTTGATCTTTAATAACCGTTTCATGTATATTAACTGTACCTTATGACCTAATGTTTGTGCAATTTATTTGCGCTCATTATTAGATCATAGCATTGTAACATTTGTACTTTTACCTGAATAATAATCTTTAGCGCGTTGGACCGTTATTCAACTGTCTCAGTATTTCATTAATGGTATAATCAAACACAGCGCTAACTAGCGACATCTTGTGGTTTTAGAAGGTATAGGCAGGTTTTCGTCTTAGAGGTTCTAGGCAGGTGAATCTTAGAGGTTTATAGGCAGGAATGTATTAAAAGGTTTATTTACAAATTCAACAACCATACTTACATTTAATACACCAGATTGCTCCAACATAAAGTGTTTACACAGTAATGACACCATTTTGTTGAAAAATATTTATTTGTTAATTTTTTTAGGATATCTTAAAAATGACCATAAAAGTGACAATTTTGGTAAAATGCAAAGTAACAACTTACAAAAAATTTAGAATATGGCATACTATATCATTTGAATGTTAACATTACTGTGAAAAATGCAGTAGTATTGAGGTTTTTAACAAACTGTTAACATACATTGTTAACATACATGTAATGACATATTATTAAACTGGTTATTGTACTAATTTTTTCAGTGCTTTCCCTTAGATCCCCTCTTCCCACCCCGGGGCTGTTGTGAGGTACTGCTGCTTTGGGGTGTTCGCCTGGGTGGTGTTATTGTGTTGTGACTGAGGTATTAGTTTGTAATAAGCTACCTCCTAATGTACTGGCATTTGGATCAGATAAGCGGCCCAACATTTGTGTGCCTAAATTTAACATTGTACTATTTAGGCCACAAATTGTAGTGCTCTGGTTTTCAATTAATCACATCAAAGCATTTTGAAACCTATTATTTTATTGCTGGATATTTAGTAATGTGCTATGGAAGCTGCAATTGGACTCACAAATTTGTTCTAGACAGTTTGCTATTCTGGTTTGTTCCACCGTTTGTTTATACATGGACCGATTGCACCTTAGAAGACTTCTATTCAAGGCAGCTATTAGGCTCACTTGGATTTGGAGCAGTCCCAACTGCTGAGTTTGCCAAAATGACATGTCTGGCTGCTACTGTGGAGGAGGAATCGGTATGAGATGCCAGCGCTCAGTATCGCGGCAGTTAGAATCTTGACACCGGCACCTCAAAAGGGTTAACATAGCGACACTTGTTGGTCGGTATGCTATCCCTCTCCCTACCCTAACACCCCTTTTTGGTGCCTAACCCTAACTTCCACCCCTAGTGCCTGACCCTAACTGCCCCCCTCCCCAATGCCTAACCCTAACCCTCCCCCGTTAGTGCCTAACCCTAACCCTCTCCCTAGTGCCTAACCCTAACCCCACACCCTAAACCTAACCCCCATAACACCCGGATACTTACCTTCGGTATCCCAGTGGTTGGGATGACAGCACCAGGCTTCTTACCAGCATTGGGATTTTGGCACAGATAATGGGTGCGTCAGCATCCAGGTTGGCGGGATGCCGAACTCATACCACAGAGGAGTAGGTGCTAGTAGTGGTGGTGATGGATAAACTGTGAGTTCGGTTATCATGGTTGGAGTGATCAGAATCAGGTTGAGTATAACCATGTCTTGTTCTGTTTCAACAGGTTCAACATCAGAGATGTTCTCCACTGATTTCACAGGATTGTCATCCAAAAGTATTGTTCAGTAAATAACAATTTCTATATACATGTGCATTGTAGGCTACAATGTTTTGAAATTATATATCACTAAATTCAATGTATAGAACAGGATTATGTAATAAGTAGCCCTCCAGCCATGGAAGGACTACACATACCAGCATGCCCTTGCCACACTTTGGTTTTTAAACCAGGCTAAAAATGTGGTAAGGCATGCTGGGATGTATAGTTCCACAGCTGAAGTTCAGCTTACTGGCCACCCCTGTTATATAGACATGAATTACATCCTTGTAAGTGTTGCTGTTTTGATTGTGAAGTGTATTATGTTAATGTGTTTGTGCAAAATGTACAGACTCACCTTGCAGAATTGGTGATTGTGGCCCAGCAGTCTCTTCCATTCGCCGCAACTGTGTTTGCCTTGGTGCCTCAGATTCGATATGGACTCTCTGGTGTCTTGGGAGTTGTGCCGTGGACGGACCTACAAGAAAAAAGGTTGAAACAAACATAAGAAATCTGCATTTGTGCAAAGAATCTCTTTGTAGTCTGCTGTATGTTGTGCTATATAAAAATAATATAGATTACAACATTAAATAATCATAATGTACATTATGGAAAACATGTATATTATATAACAGTACCATTTGAGTTTGTGAAAATTACATTTTTATTACACAGTGAAAATTTAATTTTTGTTACACCAAAAAAATGAAACTAAAAAAACAGTCATGGATAGATCTTATGACATTAAACATCATTACAAATAATTACAAAATAAGACACTTTAAAACAAAAGTCTAATGGTCATCAAGCCAAAATCTCTTTTAAAAAAAAGAGAAAAAATGCAAAGGCTAATATAAAAAAACACTAAGGGCCAAATGTAATAGGGTGAAAGTTTAGAAAATGTGAGAGTTTTCTCACACTTTTTAAAATCGGACAATATAATAGAGCCCGAGAACAAAGCAAACATGTTTTTCAGACTCAAAAAACTCACGATTTAAAATTTAATTCAGATGTTTTCCCATTTTGAAGATAGAACTCGACCAATTACTGCTAAACTGTCACATTTTCTACACTCTCACCCAACTACATTTTGCCCTAAGTATTACAATCCTTGAAAAAACAAACTAAATTATACACAAACATTACAAGAAAAAAAATGAGACCACCCCCAAAAAAAACTAAAATCTGACCTATTTGCTTCAACAACACTGCTTCAATTGAAAAACATAAACACTACAAACAAGTACACCCCTGCTACTATAAAAAGTTATACCTGCCACATAGTTTATATACAGCAGACACAAAATAGTACCGCCATGTGTTCCACATTATAAATACACAAATGTCGGTGAAACTAGTAACCTTCAATATGAACAATGAAATACATGTTTGTGAGGTGAAAAAACAACATTATAAAATATGTGACACTGCAATTAGACTGCTGCACATTGATAAACAAGTGTACAAATTGATTTATTTAATATAAAAAAGTACAATAAAAATGTTTTTTAAAAACACAAGTGCTAAGACATAAAACTAAGTACAAGCAGCAACAACCAGGAACCATGGTGACTTACCAAGCAGTCTGGGGGCAACTGTGTCAGGGACATGAACTTGGCTTATGACCTCCGGTGGTATAAAGACATTCAGTGGCTCTTCATACTCCAGGTAGTTAGCCTGGTAAGGTGATCCTTCACCCCTTCGGCATGCTTGCTTTGCCTCCGTGGACATCTTCACCTTTACACATCTTTTAATATCTTAATATCCAAGAACCTTTTCTTGCAGTTATTCTTGGATAAACGAATGGGCCCCATAGCATTGACAGATCTGACTACTCCTGCCTAAATTGCTTTCTTGCAGCGTGTTGAAGTGCTTGCAACTTTGCATCCAAAAAGTAAATGTCAGTGCTTCATCCCCTCCTACCCCAATGCATATTTTCTGCAAATGTAAACTTGACATTACATCCAGTTTCTGTCTTGCCTCGCTGGGTAGGCACCTCCTCACTGTCATCTGAGTTTAGGGACTTATCAGCAGCCAACTCCTCTGCCTCAAGCTCTCTCTTCCTCTCCTCTGCCCTAGACATCCTCCACACATTAAAACAATGAACACTTAGAAAATTAACATGAACAAGCACAGACCTTCCTTACACTAACAGGACTTAAAAAAATGACAAAGACTGAAAAATGTGACAAACTGGAAACTTACAAGACTACAAGAATAAATACAAGACCACTTACACACACCAAGCAACAGTCAGTTTCAACTCTCAAGGATCCTCCTGCAACTCCACAAAACATTCTTAAGTCTCTCCCTGCCAACTCCTTACTGCAACCCACAAGGTTTGGGCATTTTTATATGCTTTTCCAGTGACAACATGACATGTGACAGCATCAACCAATAAAAACACGATTTCCGGGTTTATGTGTGTAGACTTGCCTGTGTACAGGAATTTATGCACGATCGATTAAATTCGATTGTATATACCACTGGAAAATACAATTTAGTCGAATACTATTCTTAGTAAATTTAGATGTTTGTTGTTGAAAAACTCGAACCTGTCACAGTGATACCGTTCATGTTTAATCTTAACCAAACACCACCCTCAGTAAATTTACCCCAATTTCATGTTAGTCTATAAATTGACTTTGTGAATATTCTGAACCCATGGGGGTATATTTAGTAAAGATCAATTTTGGTTGATTTTGTTTTTTGTCCTATTTGTATTTTCATTCGTTGTTGAAAATCAAAGATATACTAAAGGAAAAACTGACTATAAAACCGAATCCTGACCAAAACTGAAAATCGACCAAACCTTGATACTTTTACTCTACATAGACGACTACAGGATCTCTTGATTTACTGACAGTCGGTTTGTAAATCGAACAAAAATCTAACACAAAACAGACAGACAAATCACCAAAATAATAGACTAATAACAGACAGGCGATTTTAGGATCTAAAAAGCATTCTATTGGTTAGAACTTAATTATGATGGTAATAAAAATGGACAATGCTGCTGTCCATTTTCCTGCAGTATGCAAATGACCACCTGAGTGAAGAGACCCAGGAGGCAAAATTAAAGGAACCACAGCAACTTCTTGAGGTACCCCAGACGCAGGCCTAGGTTCTTCCATGGTCAGTTAAACCTTAATGCATTATCTACTAGTGAGGTCATACAAATGTTCCACCTCAGCTGTTCCAACATTATGATGCTGTATGATCTCATCAAGACTTGAGCCAGACATTGCATTGTCATGTGTCATATCAAGCTTGCACAAGCTGCTGTGTGCTCTGCATTTTTTTTGCCACTGGCTCCTTTCAGTCAGTGTGTGGGAAAGTGCTGGGCATAGTGCAGTCTACATTTAATAGGCACCCTACACAGGCCATGGCAGCAATCATCCCCCTCAGCAGTACCTATGAGTTGGGTACGGGATCCTGGCAGTCAAGATGCCGATGCTCAGAATACGAACTGCAGCATCCCAACAATCAGAATACTAACAGGATTAGATAAGTATCCTAACCCTAATCCCCCCTAACCATAAGCCACATTTCCTGCAGCCTAACCCTCCCCCCTGCAGCCTAACACTAATCCTCCCCCTGCAGCCTAACCCTAACCCTCCCACTAGTGCCTAACCCTAATCCCTAACCCTAAACCTAACCATCCCTCTAACCCTAATACTTACCATTGGGATGTCAACAGTTGGCACTCTGACTGCCTTTGGGATTCCGGCACTTGTATTCTGACCACCTGTATCCCGACCCCCAGGGTGGCGACTACATCCCGACACCTACATCTGCTTTGCCAACCAGGAGTTACAGTGGCATGAAGCTAGGGTAGCTTTCTATAGTCTTGCAGACGTGCCTAATATCCTGGGAGCTATAGATTGCATGCACATAGGGCAGAGATCACCCAGGAATAGTGCACAAATGTACGTTAATCAACATAATGCCTATTTCATGAATGTGAAGGTGGTCTGTGATGCAAAACAAGAAATAACACAAAAACTAACACTAAAATACTTACAAACACTCCCCAGACACACACACAGAAACACTAAAGACAAAAATAATAGATGAAACTAGACAAAAAATCAGACAAACTTCAAACTAACAGCACACTAGAGAAAAAGACACGACTCGACTTGCAACAATCACTGGGCCTGATTCAGAGATGGATGCAAATGCCATCGTAGCTACATCTTTAATTGTGCCAGTCTGCACCGGCGCAAGACCTGTACTGCGCATGTGCAGTACGGGTCCTGCATGTTCGCAAGCAAGCGGCAGCAGACTGTCAGTGATTGCCACTTCTGGGCGGGGAGGAGATGGCAACGGCCTACGTTTCCCCAAAAGGAGGCGTGTCGCCGGCCATAGGTGGGAAGGAAATGCTGTGTGATTCTCTGCTGGCTTAAGTGACCAAGGGGTCACTGAAGCCGCAAGCACAGTTGCTCAAAAGAGGCCAGGAAATCTCTGTCAGTCGGCGGAGATCCTTGCCTCTTTTGAGCAACTGTGTTTGTGGCTTAAGTGACCCCATCACGCAGATGTTCCGATGCTGTGTCCATTGGACAGTAATGCATGCAGGATGCATGATGCCTCCTGCTGCATTACCATAATAGTGCTTCCATGGTAGCAGCTGCTATAGCAATACCTTCGGACCCTGAATCAACCCTTATGTCTCACACAACAATTGCTCTTTAACTTTTCAAATGTCCATCTGTTCTGGCAAAGAAAGATTAACTTCTTATAGGAAATCAGCTTACTATGTGAGATTGGTGTGTTAATTAACTTTTGAGGATAGTGCATGATGCGTGAAGCTTGATGCAAACTGTGGGAATTGGGGATTCCAAATAGGCTCTACCTTTTCAAAAACCCTTCAATATGATGTGCTACTGTGCTATATATATGTGATTTCTTGCTTTCTCCTTAGAATATTTAAGTCCACTGAAACTAATTTATAAGATAAGTGATTTTTTTTAATTGATAAGTTATGCATTTGGTAAATTTTTTTATGATGCTATGATTTAATAAATATATTTTCAAATCAATCCTTTGATAAGAGTGATTTTTGACATATTGGGAACAGTATAACAGATAATATATATTAATCCTGTCCTTGGTCTTCTTTCTGTATACATTAACAACCACCCAAAAAAGTTATATAAACATATACCCATTATCCTTCTGTACCTTATTAGATCTAACTGTGAAAGATGATCTTGTTTTGTTTTCGTTTTTTTAAAGTGTCTCTACCAAACAGAGGAAACCGAGTCAGCGTTCTCACAAAGACTCTCGTGTGAGGCGGGAAGCAATATGTAGGGACATTTTTTAAAAACAATGAATTTTCTTGTTATAACAATTTGTATTAAGTCTAATTGGTTTCTACCTTGTTGGTAGACATAAACATTACATTATTGGTCTTAATATACTTCATACTTGCCAACTCAATCTCCTTGTCTCCCTGAAGAGTCTAGCTATCTCCCTGATTGCACCTTACCTCCAATATGAAGCTGTTAAAACAGAGATCTATGCACTCAAATGAGATCATTAGTATCATTTCCCTGCATTGGTTATAAGGCACAATGATTCCTATGGCTACATGTATTTTCTGAAAAGTATTAGTGTGTTTTCATCAAAAAATAGATCTTACTAACTGCTTTGGGGCTGGTTTACATGTGGATGTAAATCCGTTCTATGAAGCACCTCTTATATGTAACAATATATGCCCACTTTACCACCATGCTCATGGGTGTTGCTTTCAGCGGCGGATTGGGCCGCCAGGAAGCTGGGCCAGTTCCCGCTGGGCCGGTCCCCTTGGTGGCCGGCAGCCACCGAACCCACTCTTCAATTACTGTATCGCATCCCGCTGCTGCGATTAGGGCAGCGCAGCAGCTTAGTGATGGCGCCCCCCCATCAACAGTCTAACCCCTCCTCCACCGGGCCACTACTCCTCCGTCCTGCTGCCGTGATAGGAGCTTAGCTTAGCTCCGGTCGGGCAGCTGATCAGCACAGCTCCTGCACAACTGCGAAAGCTTTAATGACAGAGGAGCTGCAGTTTTTGTGGAGCCCGGGGTCGTCAGTCAACACTGACGGCCCCGCCTCCAGCCCCTCCGCGGCCCGCCTCCAGCCTCCAACACGATAAGCAGATACAAACCGGAAGTACTCTGGCTCCTGTATGTGCGGTTTCACCTCCTTCCCTCATCCTCCATTGCCCTCTATCAGCAGCCCCTCTTTTTCTTTGGGCCATCCCATCCTGTCCCCTGGGGCTGCGGGAGATGATGAACTGGACCACCCAGAGAGGCTGGGTGTGTGCAGCTGTGCATGGGACAGAGAGGAGCGGAACACGGATGGCAGGGGCTTTTCAACACACTGGCTAAGTGAGGATGATGTCATCGCTGAGCGAACGATGGCGGTGAGCTGAGGATTAGGTCTAGACAATACAGCGCTGATGGACCTGTGACGTCACACCCACGTGACCCGGCCTGAAAGGGGGAGGGACGGGGATGCTAATGGGGGACCAAAAGTGTCCCCTCGCGGGCTCGCTACGCTCACCACGCTTCCTATCCTGCCCCATGTTCTGAACTACAACTACTTCCAGCCTGCTCACACTATTATTACTCTAAGCCTGCACCTGCTCTGACATTACTACTACTCCCATCATGACCTCAGAACCACACTACTACTACTCCCATTCAACCCCCTGCTTCTCACTACTACTATTCTCATCCTGCCCCATGCATCCCACTACTATTACGACTTGCATCCTGCTTCCCACTACTGCTACTCCCATCCCGACCCCAGCGGTGGTGGAGTTTATGAAGCTTGTGCTCCAGGTTCTGGTAGGGATGTACAGTGCGCACCCTATTTTTTTTCTTGTGCAGCACAATGTGTTTTAATATTTTTCCTGCAGTGGCCAATGTGTTGTTTTTTTCTTGTGTGGTCCAATGTGTTTGTATTTTTACCTATGGGGGCCAATGTATTTGTTTTCTGTAGGGACGAATGTATTTGTTTTTTTTTTCTGTTTGGGGCCAGTGTGTTTTATTTTTTTCTTGTTGAAGCTAATGTGTTTTTATTTTTTCATGTGGAGGCTAATGTGTTTTTTTTTTTTCTGTCGGGTGTCATTGTGTGTATTTTTTTACTGTGGGGCCCAGTGTGTTTTATTATTTCCTGTGGGAGATAATGTGTTTTTATTATTTTCCCGTGGGGGCCAAAGTGTTTTATTTTTTCTTGTGCATTGTTTTGCGCATGAGTGTGAGTGGCAATGTGGATCAAACGCATCCACCAAGTAGTGTATGAGAAATGTGTTGGGTGATAATGGGCGGTTACGGTCGGTTGGCTATAGGGATGCTGAATTGCTCACAATGCAGGCCATACTTACTGTACATGGATGATCTGCGCCTACCACAGGGCTGTTGAAAGTTCCAATGGTGCAACCGATGGTGGTGTCTAAAGTCTTCGGGGTCTATTCACTAATCCTTGGAGAGAGATAAATGGAGAAAGATAAGTCTCTGCCAACAGCTCCTAACTGTCATTTTTCAAAAACATCCTGTAACATGACAGCTAGGAGCTGATTGGCTGGGATTTATCTTTCTCCATTTTATCGCTCTCCATGGATTATTGAATAGACCCCTTAGACACTGAAAGCGGGCGTCTCAGTCCTTGCATATCTGGAATGTTGACCAGGGAATGACATTGTAGCAGAATTATCTTAAAGTCACAGACGAAACTGTAGCAAAAGATGCAAGGACTGCTGCAACTATTTCCAAATCACAATCAGGCCCTATGAGAAGGGATCCCTCCCCCTCGACAGACCCCGCCCCCATTAGGGCTGCTTCCATAAATTTCCCGGGCTGGATTTCAATCCCAATCCGCCCCTGGTTGCTTTCACAATCTCCCTGAAATGCTTTTTCAAAAGTAGGCAAGTATGATATACTTTACCCTACTCATATATAAATGATTATGTCAGTTTGTGAATTGGATGAATAGAGTCTGGTTTCACAACAAGACACTATTGAATGTAATAGAAACCTCTTCAACTCAGGGCACATGAAAAACGTGAGCACTTTAGTCACTGTCCATGTACCAAGCAACTAATGTTTATGGGACTAATGCACAAATCACCTTAAATTATTCTGTTAATTTAAATTTTTGCAATAGCTTCATACATCATAGTACTAACAGCACAAAAAGAAACAATAGGATACTGTCTAAAGTATTTCAGTAATTTGCATAAGGAAACACTGCTCTAGTAAAAACATACTTTTCAAAAACAACATACATGCTTTTATTAAATGTCTTATATAAGAAATTAAGATAACATACAATAATGTTTTTTAGTCTTTTATCATGTCTTTTATAATGTTTCATATTTTAGAATAAAACTGTATATACAGATAGGCCATTGAGAAAGAATGCAACAGAACAAACCAGGAGGTCTTCTGTATGTATTCTTAGACATTGTAATCAGCATGACATGTTTGCTAGACTGTTATTTTATTTATCCCTCTGTTAACAGCTAACATATGTTAACCTATTTAATGCTGGGAAGTCCTGTAAATTGCCGCACAAATTGGATTAAAAATATGCTTCTTATTATTATTTAATAACAGGGGTGAGTTATTTTAGGTCTGGAATAACTAAACATTTAAAATGAGCTACTGCTTCTACTTGCAGTTTAAAATTGAATGCAGCATATGATTTTGATAACATTATTTTTAAATGTTTACATTTTAAAAGTGTTTCAATATATTTTATAGTTGTGTCCCCATATAGAACAGTATCAGACGTTTTAGTTTCTTTTAAAATTAAACTTATGTTTTTTCAATAACTTAGTTGTTCTTTTGCAAATTTATAATTTAGGGCTCAGTCTTTTGAATGCCACTGCAAAAAATAATGTATTTAAGTGGTAAAACTGTGAAGGCCATTAACTCACCAAGCTCCATGGTGGTCATGTATTGGGGCTGCTCGGCCGCATTCTGACTCTGGGGGGTGTCCTAATGGATTATGGCCCCAACAATGAGAAAGGGCAATTTCTAAAAAGGTGCCCCTGGTAAGCCAATCAGGGCTCACCGTGTCAGTACTCCGCCCCTTGCACTGGCTTATATTGGCTGAGCGAAACCGCTTGGAATGAAGAAGCAGTGGATGTTGAAGATGCCAAAGATGCTGGAAGTCCTGAGAAAGCAATGGCTATTGCAAAAAGAGCTAGCACAGGCTGTTGCTAATCAGGTGAAAATTGGGACAGAAGCCTCGAAAAGCCCTGAGGCAGGGCCATGTCTATAATGGATGCAGGGTGTGCGGGCCCCGCACTGCACACCCTGCACCCATAATATTTCTTACCTCTCCGGAGTCCCACGTCAGCATGGGGGTCTGGCGCTGTAAAAGAACTGGAAGATTGCTGCGGTGGCCATTTTCCCATCATTTGCGCATGCGCAGTACAGGGAAAATGGCCACCATGGCCATTTTACCGGTGACCTGTGCATACATTATAGACTCTGGGCACACTCTAGTGCCCAGAGTCTATAACTCCAGTGCTGGCCGCGCACAGCTCAGTGCGCTGCCAGCCGCCGGTCAGAGGGGAGGGGGCCCATGTCGGAGATTGCGCAGGGGCCCCTCTTCTCTAGAAACGCCTCTGCCCTGAGGCCACAGAAGGTGCCGCACCACCAGCAAAGAGCTACAGAAGCCCTTAGGGTATTGACCCGGGATGTAGATAAAGACACTCATTGAAATGCCAATGCCTGTCTAGATCCCGATGCCAGAATCTCGACAGACAAACATTTGTATTGATTATTGCTCTAATACATTACTATTTTCCAACACATTTTTAACCAGAAATAATGTGGTGCAATGCAAAAATAAAAAAATAAAAAATGAATTATGGATCATATTGACTTTAGTATTATTTCTTTATATGAACAAAACAAGATAAATTGTATTATTTTATAGCCTTTTCTCAGTTGCTGCATAAACAAGGCCGCAGCTCAAATTACATTTTCTTAATCAATCAATTATTCAATAGATCAATCAAAACCAATCACTCATTTACCTTTCTTGCACTACATAGTCATACATACTCCATCTCCTTTTCCCTGTATTGTCCTCGGGCCTCTGATCTAGTTCTTGATTAATGAAAACATAATTTGTATGGGGTCATATAGTTTATTAAACTGCCATCCTGCCTGCCCTGCTGTGCCGCAATATTTCATAGATGTTCTATATTCAACTGCTGTGTGTTTGTGCCGCTGCTCTGTTGCTTAGTTTAGTCAGCCAACCTTGACCAATATTGGTGAAAAGTATTGTGAGCTGTGAGGTGCTCAAAATGTACAGGATATAAATGGAAAGTAATGTTATTGAGGTTAATAATACTGCAGGAACAAAAACAGGCCCACATTACATTATTTTAGCTATTTTTATCAACTTTTTATAATAAAAATCCAGATCCAAAACCAAAACACATGAGGGTGGTTTTGGCAAAACCAAAACACAATGATGAATTAGAACCAAACACGGAGGTCTGCACACTTCTCTACTTTAGAGTACTGAATACAATATTCTGTTTTAGACTCTACTGTAATACTTCATATTGTTCTTCTAATGTGTCTGAAAATTTATGCTGCAAATAAATTGCAGCTATTATGAGGCTATCGTCTCTGGAGCAGATCATTAAATCTAATTAAGGAAAGAGAGAACTATTCATTTAAATTCTTTAAAAATCCCCAATTTTATCATCACATTGAACTCTTCTGAGATACATGTCTCTGAAGAATGTGTAATTTAATAAAATAAAGTGCTGTTCTTACAGACTCCAAGACAGTGGCATTCTTGTTAAGCAAGACTGCAGATTGTAAGATTATATATATATATATATATATATATATATATATAGAGTAGTAGAAGTCCGGCACTCCAGATCATCAGAAAAAACAGCTAGCCCAGGTGCCCGTCCTGAGGAATACTCATGGATAGCAGAAGAAAGTATGAACGGCACTCCGGGACTGGTTATAAATCACAGTATACCTTAAAAGTAGTTGTCAACTACTTTTAAGGTATACTGTGATTTATAACCAGTCCCGGAGTGCCGTTCATACTTTCTTCTGCTATATATATATATATATATATTAGGGATGTGCGCCGACCCCCGTGTGTTGGTTTTGGATCTGTATATCCTTCGTGTATCTCCTTCGTGTTTTGGATCTGAATTTAGGTTTGGGAAAATCATCCTTGTGTGTTTTGGTTTCGGATCTGGATTTTTATTACAAAAAGTTGATAAAAATAGCTAAAATCATGTAATTTGGGCCTGTTTTTGTTCATACAGTATTATTAACCTCAATAACATTACTTTCAACTTATTTCCTGTAAATTTTGAGCACCTCACAGCTCACAATACTTTTCACCAATATTGGCCAAAGGTTGGCTTACTAAACTAAGCAAAAGAGCAGTTGCACAAAACACACAGCAGCTGAATATAGAACATCTGTGAAATATTGCGGCACAGCAGGGGTAGGCAGGATGGCAGTTTAATGGGCCTGCTTTTGTTCCTACAGTATTATTAGCCTCAATAACATTAAATGCCACTTGTTTCCTGTCAATTTTGACCACCTCACAGCTACAATATTGTTTTCATTCAGTTTAGACCCATAATTTGTACCAGGCTAGCTGGCTGACTAAGCAAAGTGGCAGCAGTGGGCGGCACAAACAGACAGGTCAACTTCAAACATGGCACATTTATTCTAAAGCAAATTTATCAGGGAGGGAGGTGGGGAGTCAGTCCTTGCCCCAGGTGAGCTCTTGTGGTGGTCCAGATTTTTTTTTTAAATGAAAGGGGCATGCATCAGATGCTGTCTGTACACAAAACAGAAGCTCTGAAGAGGAAGGGGGCAGTGGGATTTTTAAAGTCTGGTACTAAACAGCTGTTATCATTGTGCTTTTGGGATTATGGATGGGAAGGCTGGGAGGGGTGAAGAGAGAAAACAAGGTTGAAAATGGCTTGAATATTTTGCAAGTATACCTATTTTTTATTTTAGTTTAAATAAATACTGTATAAAAAAGTAAGCATCAGAGCAGTGGCACAAAAAGCACGACAGTTTAAAAAAATATAGGACATCTATTAAACTTTTGCAACACAGCAGTGGCAGACAGGATGGCAGTTTCATAAACCATAAAAGTAAAAATGTCAGGCAGTAATTCCCCAGACAGCACATAATGCAAAGAAAAGAGGTGCATGATGGAATTGTCCATGGGCCCTTCCATCCACCCTTAAGTTTTTATATAGGACATGCACTGTTTAACAAACCAATCACTTCAGCAAAAGGTACTGCCAATTTTAGCTGAAGCGATTGGTTTGTTTGGGCCACCACATAACAAGCTACCAACAGACAGCTGACATTGCTGGCAATGATCTCTCTGTGCACAAACTGGCTTTACAGAGGCAATATGTTGTCTCCATCATTATCCGATTCCTCACCCTCATCAGTGTGTACATAATCTTTACACAATATTAATTTTTCCCTGCTGGAATTCACCAATACAGCCTAAGGTGCCTCTGTAATTTTTGGCTGTAATTGGCGGTAAAGGTCTTCCTCGTGAAATTTGTAGTTCATTTTGAGGAACATCATCTTTTCCACATTTTGAGGATGCAGTCTCCTACGCCAATCGCAGACAAGGTTCCTGACTGTGCTGAAAACTCTTTCTGATTACACACTGGAGGGAGGGCAGCTCAAATAAGCAAAGCCAGGTTGTGCAAGGGCCTTCAAATTGCCTTTTTTTCCTGCGAGTAGTGAAACGGCCTGTTTGACATGTCTAATTGGATGCTATCATTAAAATAGTCCTCAATCAATCTTTGGATGGTGACCATATCAGATGGAGTCATAGTAGAGGTCTCATCAATTGTAGTCAATTCTTTTAGACCCAACAAGATGTCAAGACATGGTTGTGTTGAATCACCCATTGCTGGAGAAACTGAAGGAGGAACCATCGCTGCATGACGTGCCGCTTTAGCTGACAATTTGCTTACCAACAGCTCTTTGCATCTCTTCCGATCTGTGGCCATTGGGAAGAAGAAACAATGTATGACTTAAACCTAGGATTGGGCACGGTCGTCAAAATGTATTGCTCCGATTAGAAAATCCTGACAACCCTTGGATCCTGGCAAATCGAATAAAGGATTTGATCTACAAGTCAAACATACTTAGCGGAATTACTTATTTCAGCTCTTCCTTCAGTTTCTCAAACTGCTTTTCCAATAGTCTAATGAGGGGAATTACCTGACTCAAGCTGGCAGTGTCTGAACTCACTTCACATGTGACTACTTTGAAGGGTTTCAGCACTCTGTACAACACTGAATGTATTTTCCAATGAGCTTGAGTAAGGTACAGTCTACCTCCTCTTCCTATGTCATACTTCGCTAATAAGTTGAATGGTTACTACGCAAGGTGAAATAATTAATTACTCAATTTACTTCATTGTGTAGCTTTGGATGGCTTTTTGCTGTTTCTCCATCCACTCAAGGATATAAAGGATGGAGTTCCACCTCGTAACTACCTCTTGCTACAGCTGGTGACAGGACAAATGAAACATTACTTGCAGGTGCTACAATCTTCTGCATGCACTCCTCAATGGCGAAAATGCCAAAATATTTTGCGGGCCACGGAGAGTATCTCCTGCATGGCCCTGTCATTTAAAAAAAAAATTTAGCACCGCCAAGTTAATCGTATAAGCAAAACATGGGATGTGTTGGAATTCACCAAGCTGTAATGCTCTCACAATACTGGTGGCACTGTCAGAAATCACAAATCCTGAGGAGAATCCCTGTAGGGTAAGCCAATTTGCGATGACTTCCCTGAGTTTTTCTAAGAAGTTGTCAGCAGTATGCCGCTTAGTGAAACCGGTTATACACAGAGTAGTCTGCCTCTGAATAAGCTGCTTTTTCTTAGATGCTGCTGTTGGTGCCACTGAAGGCAATACACCCACCCAGTGGGCTGTTACAGTCATGTATTCTTGCATTTGCCCTGTTCCTCTTGTCCAAATATCTGTGATTAGGTGGACAGTGGGTATAACAGCATTTCGGAGGACACATTTTTTTTTTATATAATGTACCTATACAGGCTGGGTATTTCTTTTCTAGTGAAGTGGAATCTAGATGAGATTTGGTAGCAGGAACAGAGGACCTCAAATACCTATCTGAAACCCACTGCACTAATGGTGGATATCGGATGCATATCTAATACCAGCATAGATGTAATGGCATCAGTGATCCGCTGTGCAACTGGGTGACTGCTGTCATACTTGTTCCCCCTTGCAAAGGATTGTCTAACAGTCAATTGTTTTCTAGAACTACTACTAGTAGTCTTCCTGGTCCCCTTCTGGGATGAAGATCCAATCCCAGCAGCAGGAGCAGCAGGCATAGTGCTCAAGGATTCTTCTAAGGAATCCAGGATAGGGGAGGACTAAGTGAGCCTTATCAAATTGGATGCAGCATTGCTTCTGATCATGATTGAGGATATTGTTGATGAAGGTTTTGGTGGTGAAGATGACAGGTGCTTGGATCTAGCAGAGAGAATGGAGTTAGCTGATGCTGGACTGCTTGTTGTTGCTTTTTTAGCCAAAGTTTCTGAATTTTGCAAACACTTTTGATGAATGCTCTGTAGATGACATAACAGGGAGGAGGTTCCTAGATGGTTAAGGTCCCTACCTCTACTTACTCTGGTATGACAATGGTTATAGATGGCTTGACAATTGTTGCTGGATTTGGGTAGATTCCACACATAAGTTGATTGTTTAGTTTTATGCCCAGGCATAACAATAGGCTTTTCCTTATCATGGGCAACAACTATTTCCACTGGGGCATGATTTACACAAACAACATCCTCATCATCAGCATCCTCATCATCAACATCCTTATTAGCGCAGCTACACAAATATCCTCCTCATCCTGGTGCACTTCAATAGAAGAAATCCTTGACTTGTGCTGCTCTTCCACACATTTGCAGAGGATGCACAAGTTGTGGAAGGAGGCTTCTCTTCGAGTACAGTTATGGAAAGGTCAGGCTCACACATAGCTCCTGCCGACACACTTAAACTCTCTTCAGGGATTTGTGACATTTATGAGTTGGTTCCTGTGCCTTAACTATTTAAATTTTTTTTAAACATCTACAGAGAGTAGGGCTTACATAATCATAAGAGGCATAACCACCAGTCATAAATAAAGGCTTTAGTCTTTCCTTGCCACTTCATGTGGTGAAAGGCATACTGCAAATTTTATGTCTTTCTACAGCTAAATTTCCCTTTGATGTTTTTTTCTTTACCACTGTAAAAGATTGGTTCTTTGATTTTAGATGCCCTGACTTAAACCCCTTGGGCATTGGTTTTAGTAAATGACATAGACGGACTAGTATCATCATGACTCATGAAACAGGCAGCAGCTCCAGCCCTAGTATGTGGTTCCTGCTCTCCTCTCAACTGATTGTTCTCCATATCAACAAACACAAATGAAGTGGGGTACAGCACACACATCAATTTGTTCCAATTTTAAATATTACACTGCGATATCAATAACCTGCAGTGTCAAAATATTTTTTTACGTATAAGTAAAGAAAAACACACTGCACTACCACTTACAGAGTCACAAGATTTTTGATTAATAAAACACTGCGCTGCTACTTACAGTGTCACAAGACTTTTTATGAACAAGAAAAGAATAACAAACTGTGCTGCCATTTACAGTGTCACAATATGTGGATGATAAACTGTGGTCTGGCAGTCAGTATCACCGAACAATAATATCATAGCTAGCACACACACAAAAAAATGAAAAAAAAATATATTTTTTTTGTGGAATGATAATTTTATTTAACTTTTTTTACACTGGGGAAGAGCACCTCTGGATGAGGCAACAGCCCCTTGATGAACAACACAGCACCCCTTTATGGACAACAAAGCACCTCTGCGGATTGCAGCTGGACCACCTGCAGAGTCACAAATACATGGATGATAAACTGCTGTTTGGCCGACAGTGTCATCGAAAATATTTTTTTTACACTGGGGTAGAGCACCCCTGGATGAGGCAGCAGCCCCTTGATGAAAAACACAGCACCCCTTTATGGAAAACAAAGCACCAGTGCAGAGTGAGGACGGATCACCTGCAGAGTCACAAATACGTGGATGATAAACTGCAGTCTGGCCAGCAGTGTCACCGAACAATAATAGTGTAGCTAGCACTCACAAAATTAACAAAACTATATATATATATATATTATATATTTTATGGGGAATGATAGCTATTAATTTTACTTTTATTTTTTTACACTGGGGAAGAGTACCCAGAGATTGACAGAGCACCCCTGGACAACACAGCACCCCTTTATGAACTGCAGCCCTAGCCCCTTGATTGACAGGACAACAGTGACACATCAGCACCCCCCACTTTATGTACTGCAGCCCCAGCCTGACAACACTGTACCCTTGAACAACTACAACACTGCACCCTGAACAACAGAGAAGCACAGTGCACATCTGTTCTGTACACTCTCCACAGCTGGAGTGAAAATGGCGCAGATCATCGGGACCTTTATAGAATCTAACACCCGTGAGAATCTGACAGTGGGATGATGACATTTTGCCTCATTTTGGATTCCGAGTTAGGCGGAAAAACCCGAGCAGTATTCGAATCCCCTATGTTTGGCTGGGTCCTGTTCTATATATATATATATATATATATAGTGTGTATATATATATATATATATATATATATATATATATATAGCCATTCTTTCCCATAATATATATATATATATATATATATATATACAATCAACTGGCTTCAATCCATGGCACTCAAGCATCTGCGGTGACAGTGGTATGTGACCGCATTATTTAAATAAAAAAAAATCATACAAACTTGACACTCACCTGATTATATTCCAAACTGAAATCTATTTAAATTCAGTGAATGTTAGTTCCAATATATTGCAATAACTTGTCAAGCTGACCGACCACGTCATGGTCTCCCCTGCTGTTTAGTCCTTATACTGACACTCACAAATATGAACATTGCTCTTCCTCTTTTGGATCCAGCTATTCTATAGCTTTTAAATACAAATAATTCTTCTTCCATGGGTCCAGGTACAGGCCTAAAGAGACAGAACCAAACCCAAGCATATCAGTCAATGAGCAGCTAGGGAACATACCTGCCTATCCTCCTGATTCGGCCTGGAGCCTCCCGAAAATCAGGTGCTGCTCCCAGGCCTTCCAGTAAGGCAGGCAAGCCTCCTGACCTCTGGCGATGTGTCCACCCCCTCCGCAGTTGAAATATAGACCCCGGCAGTGGGGGGGTCAGTGACTAGATTCAGCATGAATCGCATCAATGCCCCTCCCCCGCTCGGCATTGTGAAGAGGTGGCAGAGCCACGATGATGCAATTGTGCTGTCATGTCCCCGTGATTCGCCCCCAATGATGCATCAGTTGCTGAGCCCCACTCCCTTTGACCACACCACAGCCCTCGCTGTGTAAGTCCGACAGCTTCCTCCCGGAAGGAGGGAGCTAAATGTCAGCAAGCCTTCTAGGGAATTTGACTTCCATATGGAAAATTGGGGTGCCATAAAAAGTGTGACCACAAAATATTTTTTATAAACAACTGGCTTCAATCTATGGCACTCAAGCATCTACAATGCCTTTGGTATGTGACCACACTATTTAAATAAACAAAAATCATACAAACTCACCTGCTCAGATTCCAAACTGTAATATATTTAAATTCAGGGAAAGTTAGTTCCAAAATATTGCAATAACTATAAATAAATATCAAACAGAAAGCAGGGTTTATATATATATATATATATATATATATATATATATTTACAGTATATATATATATTTATAATATGTGCGCCGACCCCCGTGTTTTGGCTTCGGCTTTGGATCTGTATCTCCTTGTGCTTTGGATCTGGATTTGGTTTTGCCAAAACCGCCCCTTGCCTGGATTGGTTTTGGTTTTGGATCTATATTTTTTTTCTTAAAAAAATCATAAAAACAGCTAAAATCACATAATTTGGGCCTGTTTTATTTTCTATAGTATTAGTAACCTCAATAACATTTATTTCCAGTCATTTCCAGTAAATTTTGACCACCTCATAATAATTATTTTTTCATCTAGTTTAAGGCCAAAAGGTTGCATCCAGCTAGCTGGCTGACTAAGCTAAGTGACAGCAGTGGGCAGCACTAACATGTGGCAATTCAGCTTCCAACATCTCACAGAGTGGAATTGCAGTGGTAGACAGGATGGCAGTTTAATAAACTATACGACCCAAAGGAATTTTAAAAACCAAGAATGTTTTCCTTAACTAGGTCAGAGGCCCGACTGAGTTGGAATATGTTTATGGATTGAAGACAGGGAAAGGACGGAAGGATTGATTAGTTTTTAATTTATTCATTTTAATTTTTTGATTCTTAAAAAAATTATGAGGGAAGATCAATCTAGGATCAAATTCTTCATTCCTAAAAGACATCTTTGATCTGGAGGAGGTTTTTGAATTGTTTTATACATCTAATAGAAATGAGATGACCTTGCTTGTGGAGGTGCTGCTAGAACATACTGTAAACAAACATTTACTAGTTTGTACTCAGGGAAGTTGTTAGGGATAATGGGACCAAGACATGCTGTTTGCATCAAAGGAAAGCAGCCTGTAGTTCTCCGGCTGAACTAGAACTCCCAGCATCTGTGATGTTTGCTGGGCCTACTGGAAGTTATTTGTCAACAACAGGTGGCATGCTTCAGGTTACCTTAGCCTGATATACCAATATACACAACTAATTTTTGTATTAAATGTATTTGCACTTTATTGCACACATCCTGGCATGAAGATGCTCTGTGCTGCTGCTCATATTTGCCCACCCCATTAACTTGCAGGTTCAAAATGTAAAAAAAATATGAAAGGGGCATACAGAAGATGCTGTCTGTGGCCATTACAATTTCTGGACATGCATAAACCATAAAATTAAAAATGTCAGAATGCAATGTCCCAAACAGCACATAGTGCAAAGAAAAGAGGTCAATATAAGGGAAAGAGAAGGGGGGAAAAAGGGATAAATTCACCGTACAGGTAACAATATCACCATTACTTTTATATAAATAGTCAACAATAATGAATAATTGATTGAGAGAGTGAGAGAGGCTATATCCAAAATATTCCTTTATACAATAATATGGTGCGTATGTGTATATCAGGATTGTGGTGATGATGTCCAAAGTAAATGATAAAAGTGGCAAAAGAAGGGTGGAGGAAGGTCAGAAGACAAAACCAAAAGACTCTATACTGACGCACTCTTATAACCGAATTACATGAATGGTAAAATATTACTTTTATTGGAATAAAGCTACAAGGTTAGACTAACAAAACATATAAACACTGAATCTCAAGAGAGAGAGGTATGAGAGGTAAAGGAATGAAAAGTGTGTGGGAAAAGAATACCATAAGGGGGCGGCGAAATATGGGAAAGACAATACAGAACAAAATTACATAAATACCTAATACTATACAATATTAGTATGACATCACATATAAAATACACACAGGTTGCAGATTGTAGCAGGCATTCATTTCAATTCCTTAATTGTCATACTAAAATAGCATAGGACAACAAAGGAGGAAATTACTGGGCTGCAGGCTGGAAGTGAAGAGAGTGGGTGTCTGCTGCCATACTTGTTCCCCATTGCAAAGGATTGTTTGACATTCAATTGTTTTGTTAAACTACTAAAAGTAGGCTTCTTCCTGGTCCCCATTTGGCATGAAGATTCACTCACAGCAGCAGCAGCAACAGGCGTAGCACTCAATGATCCTTCTGAGGAATCACGGATAGTAGAGGAGTCAGTCATTCTTATGAAATTTGATGCAGGACTACTTCTGATCATGATTGAGGATGTTGATGATGGAGTTGTTAGTGGTGGAGATTGCAGGAGATTGGATCTAACAGAGGGAAGGTAGCAGCTAGGTGACACTGGACTGATTGTTAAGTTTTTAGCCAAAATTTCTGTATTTGAAAAACACTTTTCAATTTAATAAATGAGCTGCAAATGTCGTAACAGGAAGGAGGTTCCTAGATGGTTAATATCCTTACCTCTACTCACTCTTGCTTGGCAAACATTACAGATGGCTTGGCAACTGGTTGGAAATAATTCCACACATGAGATGTGGATTTTTTTGTCTTTTGCCACAGAATGACAACAATGGGCTTTTTCATACCATGGTCAACAGCTTTTGCCATATTTACACATACAACATCATCGGCATCAACATCCTCATCATCCTGGTTAGCGCCAGCTACAGAAATATTCTCTGTATCCTCCTGGTACAATTCCACAGAAGCATCCTTGATTTTTACATCAGCATGTTGACTTGTGCTGCTCATCCCCACATTTGCAGAGGACACACAAATGGTGGAAGGAGGATCCTCTTCAAGTACAGTATTAGAAAGGTCAGACTCACAGATGGCAACCCCGGACACTCTTGGACTCTCCTCGGGGATCTGTGACTTTTCTGAGCAAACAGTTGGTTCATGTGCCTTAGCGATTTACATTTTTTTACACTTCTACAGGGAGAAGGACTTACATCATCAATAAAGGCCAAGGCAACAACCTTTCCTTGCCACTAAAAGTAATAAATGGCATATTGCCAATTTTTTGTTTCTCTGCAGCTAACTTAGCCTTTAATTTTTTTTTCTTTAACAGTGAAAAAAATTTCTTTTTTGATTTTGAATTAAACCCTTGGGATCAGCCTTCGTAGATGACGTTGATAGCCTTGCATCATCGCTGGAAGCAGCTGCAAGACTGTTATGTGGTTCCTGCTCTCCGGTTATTCAATCATCCTCCATATCAACAACATTGGACTGTGTTCTGACCGGCAGTGTCATCAAACAATGTATTTTTTGACACTGGGGAAGAGCACCATTGAATGAGGCAGCAGCCCCTAGATGAACAACACAGACAGCACCCCTTTTTTATGGACAACAAAGCACCGATGCCGAGTGCGGACAGACCACCTGCAGAGTCACAAATAGCGCAGATAAGTTGCTAATGCAGAAACACACAACTCCTCCTCTCCCTATCCTAACTCTGTGGTGTATATAGTTCTCATTGCTTTGTATATAATCTGGTGGAAGGTTACAACGGATCTTATTATTTATTTGTATTAGTTGGCGTATGAATCTCTAGTCTGTGTCTTTGGTTTTCCTACTGTTTTACAGTAAAGAAGCATGCTCACTTACTGTGTCCAAGTTATTAAGAAACCCTTATTGAAGCATAAGTCACAAACTTAACACTGACGACGACAATGATTAAAATCTTCAGCTTTGCTCCAATGATCAGTGGAGCACCAGTGGACTGAGTGCCTGATTCAGACCCACTAGCGAGCGCTATGCATTCGCAAGTGGGTTGATGGTGGCCCAGTGCACATGCGCATGGTGGAGCCGGCTCCGTTATGTGCATGCCCGAGACCCGGCTAGCGATGTGCAAACTGTCGCTCCGGGTCTTGTACCAAAGGGGGCGTACTGTCGATGTTGAGTGACAGCATGCCCTTTGGTGGGCGGGCTAGGGGCATGGCTGCCCAGACGAAGGCGTTCCCATGGGAACACCTACCGTCTGGGGCCGACCCCACTGACATCACAAGTGATGTCAGTGGGAGTGCTTTCAGCTCTGTTAGAGCCAAAAGCACTCTAGGGCTTGCAGAAAGTAGATCCTACCACAAGGGTCTCGTTGCAAGCCTGATGGTCGCGATGGTCATGACCATCACGACCATCTTCCTGGCTGCTCGCTATAGCGGTGGGTGGTCACCCACAGCTATGCGAGCGGCCAGGAGGCTGCTCTAAAAAAACAGAAGGCTGGCCCTGATTCAGAGCGAGCGCTCTGTCAGAGCGTCCAGCTCTGAATCAGGCCCTGACACAGCACAATTGGAGGTGCAAGAGCAGTAGCACATACAGATTGCCAGCATCACCTAGCCTGAATAAAGGGGCACTTGAATTATATCATTCTTTCTCTAAGGAAAGGAGGAAAAAGGACATTAAGGCAAAATGTCAAGATTTATTGGCACAATAGGTGCTTTTGAAAGTACTATAGAGGACTGGGCTACATATATTGAGAGAGTGAAATTATACTGTCATGCTAATTCTGTGCAGGAAGAGAAGAAAGTGGCGGTCTTAAAAGCCAGCCAGCAAGTCATTCACTGACATAGTGGACATTTTAAAAAAACATGAATCCTAAACCATTAGTGATTGCTGAAAGATTCAGGTTTCACAGAAGGGATCAAACTAAAAGTGAAAGTATATCTTAGTGCATTGCTGAACTGATAAAGTTATCTGAAAACTGTGAGTTTGGAGCAGGGTTACTAGATGCCCTAAGAGACCATTTAGTTTGTGGGATGACAAGTGCTAGTGTACAAAAGGAATTGCTGGCTGAGCCTGAACTGACCTTAGAGTGAGCACTATCAATAGCTATTTCAATGGAGACTGCAACCTGGGATGCATCAGAATTACAATGAAAGGGACCAGAATGTACTGATAATCCAATTCATTGGAATCAGAAACAGTCCTGTGTCTGCTGTGGCAAGTCCTCACATGATACCAGTCAGTGCTGGTTTAAAGACAAAGTGTGTAGAAAATGTAAGAAAAGAGGCCATATTGAAAGGGTGTGCCAGTCGGGAAGAACACCCAACCGCCCGCAAGTATCCAAAGCCCATGGGAGAAAATATACAATACCCCAGGTGCATAAGGTAGCTGACAATGAGTCAGACTCTACTGACAGTACTGGGACAGACAAAGATTTAGGCAGCCTAGAGGTGCACTCTATAACAGCAAAAGAGCGCCAAAGGAATGGGGTTAAACCTTGGAAGTGGCAGGTATTGACTAAAAAATGGAATTAGACACAGGCTCTTTTCTGTCAGTGATAAATGCAAGTGATTACAAACTATTTGTATGAGATTCCTTTAAAGAAAACATCAGTAGCACTCCACACATATATGGGCGAACCTGTGTCCCCATTGGGAAAATTAAAACTATTTGTGAATTACAAAGGCAATACCCATAAGCTGTATTTATACGTACTTCCACAGGGTGGACTAGCACTATTGGGCCACGAATGGATAAGGAAAATTCAACTTGATTGGTAGTCCATTCACATGATTCAGCCTACCACATCTAATGTATCCAAAAGTGACACAGCTACTAGACTTTCAAAATTGTTAGCTGCTGCACAACCCATTTTCCAACAAGGGATAGGCACTTTAAAGGGCATTAAGGCCAGTATAGAGTTGGATCCACATGCCGTTCCAAAGTTTCATAAAGCTTGTACAGTACCATATGCTATCCGACCAAGGGTTGAAGAGGAATTACGGAAACTGGAAGACTCTGGTATACTCTCCCCTGTAGAATGGAGTGAATGGGTTATGCCTAAAGTTCCAGTAGTAAAGAAGGACAAAGTGGGAAGTATCCGAATTTGTGGAGATTTGAAAATGACAATAAATCCAGTACTAGACACTGTACAGTATCCTTTGCCTAAAATTGAGGACATCTTTACAGCTCTCTCAGGGGGCGACCACTTCTCCAAAATTGATCTAGCTCAAGTGTACTTAGAGATGGAAATAGAGGACGCATCCAAGAAATATCTAACCATCAATACACACAAAGGCTTACTTGAATATAATCGTCTTGTGTTTGGACTATCTTCCACCCCAGCAATTTGGCAGAGAGCAATGGACGGAGTCCTAAAGGAATACCAGGTATACAATGTTACCTGGATGACATAATTGTAACAGGCAAAGATGACGTGGACCATTTAAGTAATTTGGAAAGAGTTTTAACCCAACTACAAGAATACGGACTCAGAGTAAATAAAGACAAATGTGCATTTTTCCAAGAAAGCATTTCCTATTGTGGACATGTAATTGATAGAGAGGGCCTGCAAAAGTTAAATGATAAAATTGAGGCAGTATTGCAAGCACCCCGGCCCCAGTCTGTGTCACAACTGAGATCTTACTTGGGCCTAGTGAATTATTATCACAAGTTCTTAGCAGACATCTCCACAGTACTACACCCACTAAATTCCCTACTACAGAAAAATGAATGTTGGAAATGGACAAAAGACTGGGAAAATCATTTTCAGAAACAAAAAAATTATTA
Organism: Taudactylus pleione; assembly: GCA_031769625.1. Lineage (NCBI taxonomy): Eukaryota > Metazoa > Chordata > Amphibia > Anura > Myobatrachidae > Taudactylus > Taudactylus pleione. The sequence goes on along the minus strand of JAUIMM010000126.1, from coordinate 3,891,669 downwards.
CATCTGATAAAGTCCTTACTCAGTTTGATCCAAATTTGCACATCAGACTAGCATGTGATGCCTCACCATATGACATTGGAGCAGTGTTGTCACATCATCTGAGAGATGGAAGCGAGAAACCAATAGCATTTGCTTCACGGTCCTTGACAGTGGCAGATAAGAATTATGCTCAAATTGATCGAGAGACCTTAAGCCCAGTATGGGGATTAAAAAATGTCATCAATATTTGTGTGGATAAAGGTTCACATTAATAACTGATCATCAACCATTGGTATCGATTTTTAACTCCCAAAACGGAGTCCGAGCCATGATGGCTGCTCGTCTTCAACGTCGGTCATTATTCCTGGGTGCACACACATATGACATTGAGTTTAAAGGAACAAAACTGCATGGCAATGCTGATGGTCTATCACGTTCTCCCCTGTCCCAAAGTGAGGAAGACAATGCTAGAGACCCACTGGAAGTGTATCACAATATGTTAATAGAACAGCTACCTATTACCAATGACATGATCAATCGGGAAACAAGGAAAGACCTGGTGCTGTCTAAAGTAATGGACTTAACTATCAAAGGTTGGCCTACACATGGCAATGCTCAATATTATGGATTTTTGGCCAGGAGAGATCAACTTTCTGTCTATCAAGGAACTCTAATGTGTGGGTCCAGAGTGGTAATACCACCTAAACTGCGAAATAGAGTTTTGGAAAATTTACATGAGGGTCACCTGGGCATGGTGAAAATGGAGAGTCTTGCTAGAAGCTACGTGTGGTGGCCAGGAATTGATGGTCGAATTGAAACATTGACAAAAGGATGTGAAGGATTTCAAAATTCACTTACACCCCCGTTCAAGCCCCGTTACACCCCTGGGAATGGCCATTATCTCCATGGCAGCGGGTACATATTGACTTTGCTGGTTCATTCATGGATTGTATGTTTCTTATTGCAGTGGATGCTCATTCAAAATGGCCAGAGGTAATAAAGATGAAATCCACTACATCTGAGAAAACAATTGCTGTTCTGTGAACTATCTTTGCCAGAAATGGTCTACCGGAGCAAGTATGCAGTGACAATGGGCCACAATTTGTGTCCACAGAACTCAAAAAGTTCATGCGAGACAATGGCATTAAACATTTTACATCAGCTCCACACCATCCAGCTACTAACGGTCAGGTAGCATATCACAGGAAACAGGTGGCGAGCACAGGGAATTCTCTCTCAGCTATGCTGAGAAACACGTTGCATTGGCAATGAAGTGAGGCTCTGAACCTCCCTAAATACCAAGTGCTGTGCCGTGAGTGGCCAGAGAGAGCATGTGACAAACCAGGATTGGGGGATTAGGTCACGTGACTGGAGGCAAGATGGCGACGCCCATGCCGGAGTGGAACGGAAGCACCACCAGGCCTCACCAGCCCAAAGTGACAACATGCCCACACAGAACCACGCACAGCCAACACCCCTCACCAAACACCAGTGCCACTGCCAGATGCCCCCTGCCATAGTGACCTCACAGGTAATACCTGTTGACCACCATGCCGAGAAACTCTGGTCGTGACACACTACATCACACATTACAGACACATATCATACACACTAGACATACAGTACAAATAAATAAACAAATGAACAAACAAATACAAACACCGCATCACACATACATACCATCATACACTACACATACACATCACAGAGGCACACACATGCCCATCACATATGCATTAGGGGTGTGCACCGGCCACTTTTCGTGTTTTGTGTTTTGGTTTTGGATCTGGATCTTTCTTTGTGTTTTGGATCTGGATTGGTTTTACCAAAACCACCCTTCCGTGTTTTGGGTTCTGGGTTTTGTGTTTTGGATCTGTATTTTTTTTTTTTAAAAGCATAAAAACAGCTAAAATCACAGAATTTGTGTGTTTTTCTGCTCCTATGCTATTATTAACCTCAATAACCTTAATTTCCACTCAATTCCAGTCTATTCTGAACACCTCACACCTCACAATAGTGTTTTTATATCCAAAAGGTTGCACCGAGGTAGCTGGATGACTATGCTAAGAGATACGAGTGGGCGGCACAAACACGTGGTCCATCTAGGAGTGACACTGCAGTGGCAGACAGGATGGCAGTTTGAAAAACTAGGCCCCAAACAGTACATAATTCAAAGAAAAAAAAGAGGTGCAAGATGGAATTGTCCTCCCACCCACCCTTATGTTGTATAAACAGGACATGCACACTTTAACAAACCAAACAATTCAGCGCCAGGGTCTGCCACACGACTGTGGCTGAAATGATTGGTTCACTTGGGCCCCCACAAAACAAGCTGGCAATTAATCTGGCCCTGCACAAACTGGCTCTATGGAGGCAAGATGTCGTCCTCATCCTCCGATTCCTCACCCTCTTCAGTGTTGTGTACATCCTCATCCTCACAGAGTATTAATTCGTCCCCGCTGGAATCCACAACCACAGGTCCCTCTGTACGTTCTGGAGGCTGGTCTCCCTGGAAGAGTTGATAATTCATTTTATGAACATCATCTTCTCCACATTTTGTGGAAGCAACCTCCTACGCCTTCTGCTGACAAGGTTCCCGGCTGCACTAAACACTCTTTCGGAGTACACACTGGAGGGGGGGCAACTCAGGTAAAATAGAGCCAGTTTGTACAGGGACCTCCAAATTGCTTCTTTTTCCTGCCAGTACAGGTACGGACTGTCTGACATGCCTACTTGGATGCTGTCACCGATGTAATCCTTTAACAGACAGACGCACACTTGTCGCTGCTGCTTTAAGGATGCAGGTGCGGCTACAGCCCACACATTTCACAAAGACAGAAAAAAAAAGAAGAATATTTTTATTGTTTGTGGAGCGCACTTTGAGGGTTACACCACCCTTTAACAGACAGATGCACGCTTGTCGCTGCTGCTTTAAGGATGCAGGTGCGGCTACAGCCCACACATTTCACAAAGACAGAAAAAAAAATAAGAATTTTTTAATTGTTTGTGGAGCGCACTTTGAGGGTTACACCACCCTTTAACAGACAGACGCACGCTTGTCGCTGCTGCTTTAAGGATGCAGGTGCGGCTACAGCCCACACATTTCACAAAGAGAAAAAAAAAGAAGAATTTTTTAATTGTTTGTGGAGCGCACTTTGAGGGTTACACCACCCTTTAACAGACAGACGCACGCTTGTTGCTGCTGCTTTAAGGATGCAGGTGCGGCTACAGCCCACACATTTCACAAAGACAGAAAAAAAAATAAGAAATTTTTAATTGTTTGTGGAGCGCACTTTGAGGGTTACACCACCCTTTAACAGACAGATGCACGCTTGTCGCTACTGCTTTTAGGATGCGGGAGCGGCTACAGCCCACACATTTCACAAAGACAGAAAAAAAAAGAAGAATATTTTTATTGTTTGTGGAGCACACTTTGAGGGTTACACCACCCTTTAACAGACAGACGCGCGCTTGTCGCTGCTGCTTTAAGGATGCAGGTGCGGCTACAGCCCACACATTTCACAAAGACAGAAAAAAAAAGCATTTTTTTATTGTTTGTGGAGCGCACTTTGATGGTTACACCACCCTTTAACAGACAGACGCACGCTTGTCGCTGCTGCTTTAAGGATGCAGGTGCGGCTACAGCCCACACATTTCACAAAGACAGAAAAAAAAATAAGAATATTTTAATTGTTTGTGGAGCGCACTTTGAGGGTTACACCACCCTTTAACAGACAGACGCACGCTTGTCGCTGCTGCTTTGAGGACAGTATCATATGCAGTGACAGTAGACTTGTCAGAAATTGTTGGCACGTCCTTCAGTCTGGACCAGATATCCAAACCGGCCCTTGACTTATGACACAGGCGCACGCTTGGCGCTGCTACCGTGTTGCTGCACATGCGGCTACATCGCACACAAGTCACAAACACATAAAAAAAATATTATTTTTTTTTGGAGCACTTTGAGGGTTACTCCACCCTTTAACAGACAGACGCACGCTTGTCGCTGCTGCTTTGAGGATGCAAGTGCGGCTACAGCCCACACATTTCACAAAGACAGAAAAAAAATAAGAATTTTTTAATTGTTTGTGGAGCGCACTTTGAGGGTTACACCACCCTTTAACAGACAGACGCACGCTTGTTGCTGCTGCTTTGAGGATGCAGGTGCGGCTACAGCCCACACATTTCACAAAGACAGAAAAAAAAAGAAGAATTTTTTTATTGTTTGTGGAGCGCACTTTGAGGGTTACACCACCCTTTAACAGACAGATGCACGCTTGTCGCTGCTGCTTTGAGGATGCAGATGCAGCTACAGCCCACACATTTCACAAAGAGAAAAAAAAATAAGAAATTTTTAATTGTTTGTGGAGCGCACTTTGAGGGTTACACCACCCTTTAACAGACAGACGCACTCTTGTTGCTGCTGCTTTGAGGATGCAGGTGGAATCTAGACGGGATTTGGAACCGGGGACACACTACCTCCATCAATTGTCTAAATCCCACTGCACTAACAGCGGATACTGGACCCACGTCTAACACCAACATAGCAGTCAAGGCCTCAGTTAAACGTTTTGCTTCAGGATGACTGCTGTCGTACTTCATCCTCATCGCTAGGGACTGTTGGAGGGTCAATTGTTTAGTAAAAGTAGTGGTGTTCCTACTTCCTCTCTGGGATGATGAACAACTCCCAGCAGCAGCAACAGCACTAGGAGGAAGTGGTTCTTGATCTTTCCCTATTTTATTTTTATCAGAGAAAGTTTGGTCCTTCATTTATGTTATATTGATATATACGTGCGGCTAAAGCGCACACAAACACAGAAAATATTTTTTTACTTTTGCTGGAGAGTAGTGCACTTTGTGGGTTACACCACCCTTTAAGAAATGAGCCAGCCGGCTCTTTACTTATGGGACACAGGCGCACGCTTGGCGCTGCTCCTTTGTTGATGCACGTGCAGCCACAGTGCACACAATTCACAAACACAGAAAATATTATTTTTTTTGGTTTGGACTGGAGTGTACTTTGGGGGTTACAGCACCCTTTAACAGTCAAGCCAGCCGGCCCTTTACTTATGACACAGGCGCATGCTTGGCACTACTTTGTTGATGCACGTGCGGCTACTGCGCACACAATTCACAAACACAGAAAATATTTTGTTATTTGGTTTAGAGTGTACTTTGGGGGTTACAGCACCCTTTAACGGTCAAGCCAGCCGGCCTTTTACTTATGACACAGGCGCACGCTTGGCACTACTTTGTTGATGCACGTGCGGCTACTGCGCACACAATTCCCAAACACAGAAAATATTTTGTTATTTGGTTTAGAGTGTACTTTGGGGGTTACAGCACCATTTAACGGTCAAGCCAGCCGGCCCTTTACTTATGACACAGGCGCACGCTTGGCACTACTTTGTTGATGCACATGCGGCTACTGTGCACACAATTCACAAACACAGAAAAAATATTTTGTTATTTGCTTTGGAGTGTACTTTGGGGGTTACAGCACCCTTTAACGGTCGAGCCAGCCGGCCCTTTACTTATGACACAGGCGCACGCTTGGCACTACTTTGTTGATGCACGTGCGGCTACTGCGCACACAATTCACAAACACAGAAAATATATATTTTTTTGGTTTGGACTGGAGTGTACTTTGGGGGTTACAGCACCCTTTAACGGTCAAGCCAGCCGGCCCTTTACTTATGACACAGGCGCACGCTTGGCACTACTTTGTTGATGCACGTGCGGCTACTGCGCACACAATTCACAAACACAGAAAATATTTTTTTTTTTTGTTTGGACTGGAGTGTACTTTGGGGGTTACAGCACCCTTTAATGGTCAAGCCTGCTGGCCCTTTACTTATGACACAGGCGCACGCTTGGCACTACTTTGTTGGTGCACGTACGGCTACTGCGCACACAATTCACAAACACAGAAAATATTTTTTTATTTAGTTTGGACTGGAGTGTACTTTGGGGGTTACAGCACCCTTTAACGGTGAAGCCAGCCGGCCCTTTACTTATGACACAGGCGCACGCTTGGTACTACTGTGTTGATGCACGTGCGGCTACTGCGCACACAATTCACAAACACAGAAAATATTTTGTTATTTGGTTTAGAGTGTACTTTGGGGGTTACAGCACCCTTTAACGGTCAAGCCAGCCGGCCTTTAACTTATGACACAGGCGTACTCTTGGCACTACTTTGTTGATGCACGCGCGGCTACTGCGCACACAATTCCCAAACACAGAAAATATTTTGTTATTTGGTTTAGAGTGTACTTTGGGGGTTACAGCACCCTTTAATGGTCAAGCCAGCCGGCCCTTTACTTATGACACAGGCGCACGCTTGGCACTACTTTGTTGATGCACGTGCGGCTACTGCGCACACAATTCACAAACACAGAAAATATATATTTTTTTGGTTTGGACTGGAGTGTACTTTGGGGGTTACAGCACCCTTTAATGGTCAAGCCAGCCGGCCCTTTACTTATGACACAGGCGCACGCTTGGCACTACTTTGTTGATGCACGTGCGGCTACTGCGCTCTCAAATCACAAACACAGAAAATATTTTGTTATTTGGTTTAGAGTGTACTTTGCGGGTTACAGCACCCTTTAACGGTCAAGCCAGCCGGCCCTTTTCTTATGACACAGGCGCACGCTTGGCACTACTTTGTTGATGCACGTGCGGCTACTGCGCACACAATTCACAAACACAGAAAAAATATTTTGTTATTTGGTTTGGAGTGTACTTTGGGGGTTACAGCACCCTTTAATGGTCAAGCCAGCTGGCCCTTTACTTATGACACAGGCGCACGCTTGGTACTACTGTGTTGATGCATGTGCGGCTACTGCGCACACAATTCACAAACACAGAAAATATTTTTTTTTTTGGTTTGGACTGGAGTGTACTTTGGGGGTTACAGCACCCTTTAATGGTCAAGCCAGCCGGCCCTTTACTTATGACACAGGCGCACGCTTGGCACTACTTTGTTGGTGCACGTGCGGCTACTGCGCACACAATTCACAAACACAGAAAATATTTTTTTATTTGGTTTGGACTGGAGTGTACTTTGGGGGTTACAGCACCCTTTAACGGTGAAGCCAGCCGGCCCTTTACTTATGACACAGGCGCACGCTTGGCACTACTTTGTTGATGCACGTGCGGCTACTGCGCACACAATTCACAAACACAGAAATAATATTATTTTTTTAGCACTTGGGGGGAGCACCCCTGATGGACTGGGACACTGCACAGGACTTTGGAGTGGACACAGCCCCTATGGAGAACTGACTGCACAACACAGTCCAGCCAGCCCCTATGGACTTTGAAGTAGTGGACACAGCCCCTATTAACAACAGCAGCACAGCACAACACAGCCAGCCCTAACTCCCACCCTCCCTCTTCACTGTCCACAGCCGAGTGAGAAAATGGCGCCGACGCGGATACCTTATATAGGATCCAAAACCCGCGAGACCCGGAAGGCGGGATGATGATGTTTTGCCTCGATTTCAGATCCGAGTCAGGCGGGAAAAGTCGAGCCTGACTCGGATCGGCCTCAGATCGGGGGGGCTCGGGGGGGTTCGGATTTCAGAAATCCGAACCCGCTCACCCCTAATATGCATATACATATATGCGCACACAAATAAATATTACACATATACACGGCTTAATAACTGAAAATTATGCTTACCTGGCATCCTTAGGTACAATAATGTGGTGTTGAACGTGGTTGGCCCTCTGTCAGTCATGTCTCTTCAGATCGGCAGCCAGCAGTTATTGGGTGAAGGGGCACAATCACAAATGCGAAGAAGCACACAGAGGAAAAGCGGACAAGGGCATAGATAGGAAGGGAGCAGAGGCACAGATAAGGAAGGGCAGAGGCACAAATATGGGGAAGGGGCAAATGTACAGATAGGGAGTGGTCAGAATAAGTGAGTTGGGTAGTCTGAGCAAGGCACAAATATTGAGAGTTAGCAGAGGCACATACTGTATATGGGGAAGGAGTAGAGGAAAGATGGTAAAGAGCACAAGAACATAAAAGGAGGGGGCAGAGGGACAGATATGGGGAGGGGGCAAAGGCAGCAATGGTAAAGAGGATGGTGGGAAAGACTATAGGAGGAAAAGCTGGGGTACTTCTGTGTATGGCAGACATCTTCTGTGCAGTGTGTGCACACTAACCCAGGCCAATGGGGCCAGAAGAAGAGCTGGCAGTTGTTGGGGCAGAGGAGAGACAAGCATGTGATAGAGAGACCCTATTCTCCTAATTTCCCATAATCTATTCTGGCTTCCCCCTGTTTGGGGGAAGACGGGGTCAAGGGACGTGGGAGGGGGCAGGGCCTGTGGTTTGGGGGCGGGACCTCGGAAGCCACAGGCAAGCTGCTGCTGTAATCTGCAGCACTGAGTCGGAACATCCAGGAGGGGAGGTGGAGCCACAAGCGTGGCTCTCCTTTCCAGTCCTCCCCCTCGGTGATGAGATTACAGCCACTTATGCCGTCATGTGTATGCAGCATATGGCTGCAGTCAGCTGGTGGCCCCCCGGAACTCAAATTGTGCCGGCCTGGGGGGCAGATCGCACCCTGCTCCCCAGCCCAGTCCGCCCCTGGCAGCAGCCACAATTCATTTACAGGATAAGTGACACAGCAGCTGCAGCACCTACTGAAGAAAGCCCCTTTATGGACAACACAAAAGTAGCTTTCAGGCCAAGACCCCGACTGGACACACACACTGAGTGACTGACAGTGACTGACTACGTCTGCTAGCTTCTCTTCTCACAGCCGTAATGAAAATGGTGCCGAACGCAGGGACCTTTATATAATCCACAACCCGCGAGAATCCAACAGCGCGAGGATGTTGTGTTTTGCCTCGTTTTCAGATACGAGTCAGGTGGGAAAACTCGAACCGGACTCGGATCTCACCTCGGAACACGAAGTTTGGGTGAGTCCAGTTCTCAGAGAACCCGGACCCACTCATCTCTCTCTCTCTCTCTCTTTCTCTCTCTATATATATATTATATATATATATATATATATATATATATATATATAATCCTGCTTTCTGTTTGATATATTTCAATCTGAGTGCTGCCTTTAGTATGTGATATTTATAGGCTCTGCATTTGAGTTTTCCTTGGAACCATACTGGCCAGCCCGCTGATTGACTAAGAGACAGACCACTCACAGTGGCTTGTTCCCATGGTAGCAGCTGCTGTTTGGCTCACAGCCATAGAAGTGCAGGAATACATCTAGGTTCTGTTACGTTTGGGCGAAGAGCTACATGCATGCACATATAGCTCTTCTATGTCCGCATGCATTGGGTTAGCAGATTAAAATTTTTACCCCCTACTGGAGAAGAGGACCAACCAGTGCCTGCTCCACGGGAGGTTTATGTCCACCCTGAGCTCGCCTTAGAACTCTGCATTACTGACAAGGGGAAAAACCGGCACAAGGGTCAAGGTAAGCAGGGCCGTATTATAGGGAGGGCGTAAGGGGCGGTCGTCCTGGGGCCACCACACATAAGGGGCCCCCACACACTGCCCAGAGTCACCACTGCTACTAACAGCATTTAGCTGTCTCCGGCGCCGACGCCGCTATTGTCCTTGTCTTAAAAATTTAAAATTACTGGAATATCAATGTCATATGTAGTGTGCTTATATATATATATATATATATATATATATACACACACACAGTATATGTATATATGTGTGTACATACACACTAACACCTATATATGAGTGTGTGTGTATAGTTAAGTATACAGATATACTGTGTGTATATATATATATATATATATATATATATAAAACCCACGGTTAGGCACTCCAAACAATTGATAAACAACTGGTGCCGGTGCCCTCATAGACAGGGATACATACAAAGCGGTGGTGTGGCACTCGAGGCAGCAAACAAATTATTCAGTCAGAAATTGCTGACTGCCTCTGACTGAATAATTTGTTTTCTGCCTCGAGTGCCACACCACCGCTTTGTATATATATATATATATATATAGCAGTTACCGCAAGTTTGTTGCCCAGGGGCCCCCACAGACCTTAATCTGGCCCTGAAGGTAAGTATGTACATTGAGTGTGTAATAACAAAATACAACATTATGTGTATGTGTATTGTGCATAGGGATGTGCGCTGACCCCCATGGTTTAGCTTTGGATCTGTATCTTCTTCATGGTTTTGGATCTGGATTTGGCTTTGCAAAACCACCCTCAAGTGTTTAGGTTTTGGATCTGGATTTAAAAAAAAATAGATAAAAAGTTTTAAAAACAGCTAAAATCATGTAATTTATGCAATCTAAAACCCAAAATTCAGATTTAAAATCCGAATTCTGAACCACAAAAAGATCAGAACCGCGACCCAGACTTACCCGGATCTCCCCAGGAGATCAGAACCGCAACTCGGATTTACCCGGATTCACGAAAATTCAGGTGGATTCAGATTTCTGGAGAACCAAACTACACATCTCTAATTGTGCATATTTAATATTTCCTTTACAGGAGGACTATAGGTACCAGCAGGCCCTTAATGCCTGGGCTTGCTGGCATTTGTGGTTCTTTAAGTGCCAGCAAGCAGGGTACGCTTGCTGGGACCTGTAGTCCTTCTGGAAAGGACAATGTTAGTTTAAATCTAGTCTTGACACCCATCAAACCCACACCCATTGCGCAGGGGTGCGGGATAGCCAAAGGCTTCAGCCCAGGCCTGGGGTATACTTGGGTGGGGAGACCCCTTTATTGGGGGTCCCCACTTCCCAAGGAATCCATGGCCTAGACTGTCTAGTTGGAGGGATTAATGCTTTGGCCAGGGTGACCCCATCAAGTGTGTCTGCAAACACACTGCTCACAGGCAGGTCTATAGAATTTGGGCACAACATGACTGAACTTGCACACTATTAAACACACTGTCACGATCTGAGGCTAGGAATTTCTCTGAGGAGGACAGGGAGCCAGGGGCTTAGGATGGCTAGGAAGCAGCAAGGGGAGTGACAGTGCTAGTGTCCTCAATAAAGGTCATTCTTAGGCTAGACCTAACAAGAGGCGTGGAGTCTAACTCACTTAGTGGTCATCACCAGTGACCCCTCCTGTTGAGATATGGGTTTCACCACACAGAGTGAGCAGGTCACAGCCCCCTAGTTAGGTACCTGGGAGTGACGAGGAGACTAAGAAATGTCACTGCAATAATGAGTGGAATGAAACACTGGTATGCATTTGGTAACTCGGAAGATCTGGACACAAGGTAGTGTAAAGATCCACTCGGTAGATCCAGTCATGTCATACAGTAACTATACAGGTACTCAGATGCAGCACAGTCACAGAGGAGTAGTTTCACGAGATGGTACTAGATGAGGGTACAGAGTACACAGTCTGCGGCTTTAGATGCAGCACAGTCACAAAGGAATGGTACTAGATGAGATGATACTAGATGAGGGTACAAAGTACACACACTGTATTTATAATCGCAGCACTTGTTACTGGAAGATGATATTATAAGATGGTACTGAGGTTTTGAAAGCTGCAGTCCTGGGTTGAAGGAATCAGAGGCGAGGGGCCTAAATGTAAGTTCTCCTTATCCACAAGTATCGGATGTTGGCGAGACCTGACCAAAGGTGCAGAGTCTAACCTGCAGGAAGGTGTTCACCAGTGACCCCTCCAAGTGGGATATGGGTTTAGCTGCTCCCAACAAGCAGGTCATGGCCCTTTGGTCAGGTATCCAATACAAGTGGGAGAGAGATACACCACTATGGCCCAGAAAGAAGTACTTGGGAGAAGTACTAACGTGTATACTATACCCTTTGGTACAGAAGGTGGTTCAGTGATTGTACTCTGTGGTGAGTATAAAGTACACGAGGTGCGACTCCAGATGCACCGGTGGATGGTTCGGTGATTGTTCACAGTGGTGTGTACTGTGTACACAATGTGCAAAGTCAGATGAACCACAAGATGGTTTAGTATTTTGTACACAGAGGTATTTACTGTGTACACAAATTGCGACTCCAGACTCTCCGGTGGATGGTTTAGTAAATTTGTACATAGAGGTGTGTAATGTATACACAATGTGTGACTCCAAACGTACCAGAGTATGGTTGGTAATTGTACACCGTGGTGTTTACTGTGTACACAATTTGTGAATCCAGACACACCGGAGGATGTTAACGGAATTGTACAGCAATAACTTTGAGGATGAGGAACAGGAACCTGGAACAGAATACCGATCAGCATACACTGAAAGTGATGACATTGCACAGGTAACTTCCTGGGGTCCAGAGCCCAGTTATATACCCTACAGTAGCAGTTCATTGGAGGTCAGCGTTAGCTGACTGAGACTTTTCTACCATTGGTTAAGGGTCAGGTGAGAAAGACTAACATGGTGGCGCCCATGATGGCATCCTCGGAAACCAAGACATGGAGCCACAAATGGAAGTCCAGAAAGCACCTAAGGCAGAATCCTCAGTGCATCACCTGACACAGCACCTGACTTCTGACAGCATGAGAAGTCAGGGGAAGCAGATGCTGGGGTGAGTAATGGCCGATCCTAGGCCAAACCCTGACAGTACCCTCCCTTTTCATGGTGGACTCCAGACACCCAAAAGGCTTATCACAAAACTACCTGTGAAATCCTTGAATGAGTTGAGGATCATGGACATCTGAGGCTTTGATCCATGCACGTTCCTCCAGCCCATATCCTCTCCAGCTGATGAGATGTTGAAGGCAATTTGATCGATGTCGAAAGTCAAGGATCTTCTCAATCTCAAACTCGGCCCCCTGTTCAGTCCGAACTTGAGGTGTCTTGGGTGGGCAATGTTGAAACTGACTGAGAATCAGAGGACATAACAGTGAGATATGAAACGTGTTGGAGATCCTAAACTGAGATGGGAGCTCTAATTTATAATCCACTGGATTAATCACTTTCAGGATATGATAATGTCCAATGAAACATGGGGCAAATTTCATGCTTGGAACCTTTAAACGAATGTTCTTAGATGAAAACCATACCCTGTCTCCGACTCTTAGAAGGGGAACAGCAAGTCATTTCCGGTCAACAAATTTCTTGTAATTTTTGGAAGCCATTTTCATAGAACATTGAATCTTTTTCCATACATCTGCAAATGAATTCACAAGTTCAGTTACAGCAGGATCTTCCATAGGAGGTAACTCTTAGAAATCTGGTACTCATGGGTGTTTACCATTTACTGCAAAGAACGGAGTGGTATTTGAAGAGGAATGGTATCTGAAGTTATGGGAGAATTCTGCCCAAGGTAAGAAAGAGGAAACAAAGAGTCTGAGAAAGGTCTCCAGTTCCTGGTTCACCCTTTCGGTTTGGCCATTAGTTTGGGGATGATAGGCCAATGAAAACTTCAGTTTAACTCTGCATGAAGCACAAAGAGCCTTCCAAAACTTAGTCACAAATTGAACTCCTCGATCAGACACTATCTCTTTTGGAAGACCGTGCAGCCTGAAAACATCACAAATGAAAATTTTGGCTAACTGTGGTGCCAAAGGATGATCGACTAAGGGGACATAGTAAGCCATCTTTTAGAACTGGTCAACGATCATCCAAATGGTGTTATACCCTTTGGACGGTGGCAATTCAGAGATAAAATCCATGAAGAGATGAGTCCAAGGAGCATCAGTAATGGGTAGGGGACATAGCAGCCTGGTCATCTTACTGTGGGGAACTTTATGTTGGGCACATTTGGTGCAAGACATAATGAAGTCTCTGACATATTTTTTCATAGTAGACTACCAGTGGGATCGCTGCAGAAGCTTGAAGGTTTTTAGAATGCCCGAATGTCCAGAGAAAAGAGAAGTATGAGCCCATGTCAGCACTTTTTTCCACAGCAATGGTGCGATAAAGATTCTACCTGGCGGAGGAGACTGGATTTGGGTGGATGTGAAGATGAGAGGCTCCAGGATTGAGCAAATTTGAGGTTGATCCTCTTCCTCTTGTGGAGACAGAAAAGATTGGGAAAGAGCGTCAGCCTTTTTATTCAGGAATCCAGGGCAAAACTGAAGTTTAAAATTGAATCTCAAAATGAAAAGGGACCAACGAGCTTGTCTAGCATATAGTCGGTGGGCAGACTGGAAGTAGACCAGGTTCTTGTGGTCTGTGATGATCGTAATGGGGAACTTTGCACCTTCCAAAAGGTGACTCCACTCCCCCAGTGCCAAGCACATAGCCAACAACTCCTAATCACCGATGGAATAATTATTTTCAGCCAGAGAAAACTTTCGAGAAAATAAACCGCAGGGATGCATTTTCCCATCTTCCACAGTCTAAGACAGTACAGCCCCTACTCCTGCAGAAAAGGCATCAACATCTAAGATGAAGGAATTTTCCAATTGTGGTTGATGAAGGATTGGGGCAGTGGAAAAGGCTGTCTTCAGATGTTGAAAGGCTTTCACTGCTGTAGATCACCAACGAGAAGGCGAGAAGGATTGGCTCCTTTTTTATTGAGGGCTGTGATGGGAGCAACTAAGGTGGAGAAGTTGGAGATAAACCTGAGATAATATTTTGAGAATCCCAGGAATCGCTGAGTGGCTTTTAATGAATGGGGTTGTGGCCAGTCCCGGATGGAACACAGTTTGTCTGGATCCATCTATAGAGAATTCCCAGAAATAATTTGCCACAAAAAAGGCATGGAGGATCATTCAAAGAGGCATTTGGAGATCTTCCCGTACAGACAGTGAGCTTGAAGGCAAGTAAGGACCTCTCTGACGTGAAGTCGGTGGAACTGTAGGCCCTTGAAAAAAATTAAGATGTCATCCAGATAGACCACAATGAATTTGTAAAGGAAGATCTCGTTCATGTACCCCTGAAATACAGCTGGTGCATTGCATAAACCGAATGGCATGACCAAATATGCTCACCTGCTGCACATAGACTGACTGGCTCTCCAAAAGTTATCTCAAAAAAGCTAAAAACACCATTTTGTTTTATAAAAAGCACATGCTTTTATTTTATTTTCCATATGTTTTATATGTTTTAAAAGTGCTTTAATAATGCACATTCTGCCATATAACATTTGTTTACATTTATCTTTTTACTGATACATTTTCATAGATACACACTTTGATACTCAATACCTTTGAACATTTTTTACTTGATATTTTTTTACTTGATACAAATTCAGATACATAAATGGTCATTTTAAACTCAATATTCCTTACTTATAGTGCTCGTATTATAACAATATCTTAGAAATCTACTTTATACTTAGCTGCTCTATTCTCATAGCGCAGAATATTTTTTCATTTTAACTGAGAATTGATGGTAATAGATACTTGGTATGAGATACTGAACGGCAATGGTAGTCATGAGGAGGGTTCACTGGGAAGAAACACTGTGGAGCCTGAGATGCAATCACAGTAGAATCCACTATAGGAGCGAAGTAAACACTGGGATGCAGCTGGCCAGCTAAATTAGTAATTAGCTTTAAGGCTGACACATGTAACACAGAGAGGCAGCTTGGGAGCTGAGCTGCACACTGAAACATAACACAGGAACTGTTACATGAAACACTGGAGTTCTGTGAGAGAGCTGAAGTCACACGCTGAGAGTTAGCATGGGAGCTAATACAAGTAACACTGGAGGTCAGCGGGAGGGCTGAAACAACATACTGGAGATACTGTACTTCACAGAAAACACCAGAGAGCATAAAAATCACTGGAACAGCAAAGTTGAACAGCAGTTTCCTGTTCCTGGATTCAGACTTAAACACCCTTAGGTAGCTGGTCATTGGATTAGGGGATCAGCTGAGTGACCGCAGGACTACCATTGAGAGAGACTAGTCAGGTGATATGGACCAACATGGCTGTGCCCATGCCCGGCAGACCCCATGGAGAATACTCAGCAACTACTCACCCGCACTCCCAGCGTCTAAACACCTAAGCCCAATGACACTGGTGCAGAGGCGAGTAGCAGCCAATCCCATGCCGTATCCTGATACACGTCTAAAAACAATTTCATACACCATCAGGAAACACAATTCTGACAAACATGAATCTTAGTAAATTTGAGTGTTTGATCTTGAAAAACTCTCATGTGTCCCAGTGATGCCTAGCATGTTTAAACTCAGACTAAATATGATTCTTAGTAAATTTTCCCTCTAGACTAAGTCACTTGGGCATGATTAAAGAATTCTTAAAAACATGATCTGTGTGAGAGGGTGAGTCAAGGATGGGAGAATGGGAGTTAAGAAACACTGGCCTAAGAAGATCCAGTTTGCATGGTTTCACAGACATTTGGACCTCCACTTCACACAAGTTCAATTTCTAACTACAACTATTTCTATTCTTGTATACTGGTCAATTCATTTTCTCTTGTACAACATTTTTTGTTCATCGTACAGTAATATCACTTTTAAATTAGAGATGTGCGCCGACCCCAGTGTTTTGGTTTTGGATTTGGTTTTGGATCTGGATCTCCCCTGGTTTTGGATCCAGATTGGTTTTGCCAAAACCTCAGCTCCATGTTTTGTTTTCGTGTTTTGGTTTTGGATCTAGATTTTTTCTGAAAAAATAAAAAAAACAGGTAAAATCACATATAATGGACCTTTTTTTGTTCCTACAGTATTAATGACCTCAATGACATTTATTTCCACTCGGTTCCAGTCAATTTTGACCACCTCACAGCTCACAAGGGGACCAGGAAGCGTGCTGTCCAAAAATAAATAAACAATTGACTTAAATAATGCTTTGCAAATCTTCTATAAAGGCATTTCCCAACCTGTACAGGGACATAAAAAAAAAACATAGTTAGTTAGTGGCCTTCAAACTGCCATTAATCCCACTGTCTACTTAACCAAATGAGATATATTGTGAATAAGCGTAACAGATCAGCAAATGCAACATTTCAGACTTAAGGTTTAAGTATTATGTTGTGTCTTTCTTGGGAATTGTTTCTTGAGCACCATGCCTGCTTGCTGGGAGTTAATTTTTTTTATCCTAGAAGGGGACCAGGAAGCATGCTTTCCAAAAATAAATAGACAGTTGACTTAAATAATCCTTTGCAAACCTTCTGTTCTGTAATGGAATTTCCCAACCTGTACATGGACATTAAAAAAACAGAGTTAGTTAGTGGCCTTCAAATTGCTATTGTTCCCACTGTCAACATCTCTTCATTATGTGAATGTTAGAATAGAATGTAGAAGGCCAAAAATTGGGTGGACCACACATGGCTAATTGATCAACCATGGTGACCGGATTAGTGTCATAATGAATAGGAGGCTGCAAACTGGGTGTAATGTTATGAGTTGGCCATATGGGGTATGTTGCTGTTAAGGGATCAGGCTGGTTATCATCAGTGGACACATTAATTTATTATAGTTGTTGTTATTTTGGGTTGCCATCTCCTGAAGAGTGTTTACCAACAGACAGAGACTACCTACCTAGCTCAGGCATAGACACTTCCTGAGGAAAAGAGCTCTGTTCTCTGGAGGGAAGCCAAATAGGTGGGAGCCCCTGTTCCAACATCTGAAGCTCTTATCTCTCCACATCATCTGTGATAGAATAAAAAAATGTCATTGGAGACATCAAGCTCCTTTTTCTGTACCCTGCTTACCCTTTTTGGACAGGAAGTCCAGAATGGATGTTTTGGAAGAAGAAGGCCTAGCAACAGATGAGGATGGTCATTATCAAGACCTGGTCCCCCCAGTGGGTGTAGTCTGGGAGGTATTGGTTGGCATGCAGGCAGTGGAATAACAAAGGCCTCCATGTTGTCTGTGCTTACTATTCCATATTTCAGTTTGCGATTCAGGTAGGAATAAAGTTGGCTACAGAACACAGTGACAGAATCACTGGATGTCTTAGTGCATTCAGGCCAAATACAATCCATGAATTCCCAGACAGATTCCGGACAGATGAATCCTTTGCTTGTAATAATCTTTGGTAATTCCTGGCAAAGGTGGGTGTTATAGCCAGACACTTTGAAGGCTGTAACTTTGAACTGAAAACATGTGAATGAAACCTTTCCACACTGCAGAACATTATGGAGAAATCCCTTGAAGTTCAGCACCTAGAGCATCTTTTTTCATGTTCTCTGAGGCCTCTCCTGACTGTGAAGAAAGATTCTCCACACTGTAGTCTTCCATTGTGACTTTTTAATGGTGATTTCAATGTTGTCCCCTGGCTTAGATCCATCTCACCAGGGGGTTGGGTTTTCCCCATGCAAATGAGACAATTCACATCCAGAAGGTGACTCTTATGTTTAGCCGTGACGTCAGTCTCTTTTTTGGCATTTAGGCTTTAGTTTTTTACAATTATAGGCTTTAGTTTTTTAGAGCATATAACTTTATAAGCTGTTAGGATAACATTTCTGCTATGTTTAAGATTAAAAAAACAACTTTTTGTAACCCAATAACTTAAAAAAAAAGTTTTCACTGCAATATTCATGCAGCCGCTTGACAGACAGCAGCACAGCACCCATGTGCAGCTATGCCAATTACAGGTGTGGCCGACATGCACTCAAAAAAAATTATTTATTATTTTGGGTAACAGCCCCTCAACAGACAGGAGCATAGCGCCCCTGTGCAGCTATGCTGATGACAGTGACAGCCAGGCTGTTAAATTGATCATAAATGAATTTAAAAACCATTCATTGGGTGCAGCCCCTGGCTTTAAATTTGATAATAAATTAATTTAAAAACAAATCATTGGGTGCAGCCCCTGGCTGTTAAATTGATCATAAATTAATTTAAAAACAATTCATTAGGTGAAGCCCCTGTCTGTAAAATTGATAATAAATTAATTTAAAAATAAATCATTGGTTCCTAAACCAACCATAATAACATTAATTTAAAATGTCAGGCAGCAATGCCCCAACCAGCACATAATGGAAAGTAAAAAGGTGCAAGATGGAATAGTCCTTGGGCCCTCCCTCCCACCCTTATGTTGTATACGAAACAGGACAGTTTAACAAACCAATAATTTCAGTGACAAGGACTGGCAATTGTGGCTGAAATAAATTGGTTTGTTTGGACCTCCATAAAACAAGCTGCCAATGTGCATTGGACATTGAAATGAAAATGATCCCATACACAAACTGGCTTTACATTACAAGTTTTCCTTGTCCTCATCCTCATCATTCCCATCAGTGTGAACATCCTCTCCTTCACACAATATTAATTCATCCCTGCTGGAATCCACCATAGGCACCTCTGTAATTTCTTTATGTAAGTGTTGGTAGAGGTCTACCTCGTGGAATTTGTAATTCATTTTAATGAACATCATCTTTTCCACATTTTGAGGAAGTAACCTCCTACGCCGATCACTGACAAGGTTGCCAGCAGCACTGAAAACTCTTTTGGAGTACACACTGGAAGGTGTGGAACTTAAGTAATGCAAAGCCAGTTTGTATGTGGGACTTAAAATTACATCTTTTTCCTGCCAGTACTGAAAGGGACTGTCTGACATGTCTATTATGATGTTATCTCTGAAATAGTCCTCCACCATTCTGTGAATGGAAACCGTATCACACATAGTCATGGTAGAAGACATGTCACTAGTAGGCAGTTCTCTCAGGCCCGACCAGATGTCATTTTTTGGTGAACGATCTGCATGACCAGCAGACATTCTGTAAGGAAAATTGAGCTTTTTCCTGGCAGCTGTTGAAACTGAAGATTCAGAATTCAATAGATTGACGACTCTTGGATCCTGGTGAAGTGAATCAAGGGCTTGATCCACCAGTCCGACATACTTTGCACAATCGCTCCGTTTCAGCTCCTCCTCCAGTTTCTACAGCTGTTTTTGCAAAAGTCTGATGAGGGGAATGACCTGACTCAAGCTGGCAGTGTCTGAACTAACTTCACGTGTGGCAAGTTAAAAGGGTTTGAGAACCTTGCACAACACGGAAATTATTCTCCACTGTGCTTGAGGAAGGTGCATTCCCCCTCCACGGCCTATGTCATAGTCCATTGTATAGGCCTGGATGGCCTTTTGCTGTTCCTCCATCCGCTGAAGCATATAGATGGTAGAATTCCACTGAGTTACTGCCTCTTGCTTCAGCTGATGGAAGGGCAAATTTAACAGTACTTGCTGGTCATGCAATCTTCGACAAGCAATCGCCGAATTTCTAAAATGTCCGGATATTTTGCAGGCCACCGAGAGCATCTCTTGCATGACCGTGTCACTTTTTAAAAAACGTTGCACCACCAAATTAATTCTGTGAGCAAAACATGGGGCGTGTTGGAATTCGCCCACATTTAATGCTCTAACAATATTGGTGGCATTGTCTGAAATCACAAATCCCGAGGAGAGTCCAAGTGGGGTAAGCCATTTAGCAATGGTTTCCCTGAGTTTTTCTAAGAGGTTCTCAGCAGTATGCCTCTTAGTGAAACCAGTTAAACATAGAGTAGCCTGCCTCTGTATCAGCTGTCTTTTGGTAGATGTTGCTGCTGCTGTTGCTGTTGTAAGCAGTGGGCTGTCACAGTCATGTAATCCTTAGTTTGCCCTGTCCCACTTGTCCACATATCAGTGGTCAAGTGGACAGTGGGTACAACGGCATTTCTGATTACATTATTAAGGTTTTTTTTAATGTCCTTGTACAGACTAGGAATTGCTGTTCTAGCAAAGTGGAATCTAGAAGGGATCTGGTAGCGAGGATACAGGACCTTAATTAACTGTTGAAAACCCACTGCAGTAATGGCAGATACTTGGCGCACATCTAATACCAGCATAGCTGTTATGGCTGTTATGGCGTCAGTAATCTGCTGTGCAAATGGGTGATTGCTGTCATTCTTGTTTGCCCTTGCAAACGATTGTTTGACGGTTGTTTTTTGGAGGATACGCTACAAGTAGTCTTTTTCCTGGTCCCCTTCTGGAATGAAGATCCACTGACAGCAACAGCAGCAGCAACAGGCGTAGTCATCCAGGATGCTTCTGAGGAATAGGCGAGGAGTCAATCATGCTTCGAATACCAACATTGGATGCAGCAGGACTACTTCCGATGATGAATGAGGATGTTGATGATGCAGGTGTTGGTGTTGGAGATCGAAGGCGCTTGGATCTCACAGAGAGGGTGCAGGTAGGTGACACTGGACTTGTTACATTTTGAGTTTTGGAACTTGATGACATACACTTTGATATTTGATGAATGCGCTCCAAGTGACGTAACAAGGAGGAGTTCGTAGGTGGTTTAGGTCCCTCCCTCTACTTACTCTTGCATGGCAATGGGCACATATGGCTTGACAACTGTTGTCCGGATTGGGATGGAAATAATTCCACACGTGAGAAGTAGATTTTTTTGTCTTTTGTCCCGGCATAACAACAATGGGCTTTGGCTTTTTCAAACCATGGGCAACAGCTGTTGCCTTACTTACACAAAGGACATCCTTGGCATCAACATCCTCATCACCAACATCTTCATTATCATCATCCTCATCATCCTTAATGCCTTCAACTACCAAAATATCCTCCTCCTCCATGTGCAATTCCAAAGAAGCATCCTCTATAACTATGTGTGTGCAAGATGTTGACTGCCCTTCCCCACATTTACAGAGGGCACACAAATGTTGGAACTTGGAGGATCCTCCAGTACACTAGTATTTAGGCTGGGCTCACACATTGCAACCACGGACACACTTGCACTCTCCTCTGGGATTTGTGATTTTGATTTCTCAGGGCATACATTTGTTTTTCTGGAGCTGTATTAACAACTTTCAAATTTTTAATTGGACCACCACAACTACTACTACAAGCAGAAGGGCTATCAGAATCAGCAATCTTCATAAAGAAAGGCCAAGGCCTTATCCTTTCCTTGCCACTTTGTGTAGTGAATGGCATATTGCCAATTTTTTGTTTATCTAAAGGCAAATATCCTTTCAATTTTTTTTTCTTAACTTCAGTAAAACTT
This sequence comes from Taudactylus pleione, assembly GCA_031769625.1. Lineage (NCBI taxonomy): Eukaryota > Metazoa > Chordata > Amphibia > Anura > Myobatrachidae > Taudactylus > Taudactylus pleione. The sequence continues at coordinate 3,869,839 of JAUIMM010000126.1, read as the reverse complement.
GCTTTACCATATCGATGGTGTGACTTAAGCCCTGGTTCATGGGCCTTCATAGGGGATGAGGAAGTCGACGGCCTTGATCTGCTGGTGGCAGCTACAACATGTGGTTCTTGGCCTTGCTCTCCTGTCATGTGACAGCCCTCCATATTTTCTGCTGTCTTGAATCAGTGTCACAATCTTCAATAGTGTAGCCAAGGTGCGGTTACAAAATTGACACACGTGCAGTCGTGCGCACACACAAAAATATTAGAAAAAAAGACAAATAATGATTTATATTTTTTGTCAGCTCCAGAAGAACTTGGTGCCAGAGCAATGATTGATCACAATTAGAGTCAGGCAGCACAAGGTTGCAACTTGCGTTGCTGGCTGGATCTTGTGCGGTACTGCAATTAAGCCTAACATACACGCGCACACACACACAGAAAAATATAAAAGACACTTTGATTTTTTTTGTTTTTAGCGTGACTGGAGTTTGGCTGGATGTTGTGCGGTACTGTGGTTAAGCCTAACACGCATTCACACACAGATAAAAATATAAAAGACACTTTGATTTTTTTTGTTATTAGCACGACTGAAGTTAGGCTGGATGTTGTGCGGTACTGCGGTTAAGCCTAACACGAACGCGCACACACACACACAGAAAAATATAAAAGACACTTTGATTTTTTTTGTGCTTAGCACGACTGGAGTTGGGCTGGATCATGTGCGGTACTGCGGTTAAGCCTAACACGCACGCGCACACAGAAAAATATAAATGACACTTTGATTTTTTTCTTTGACTATATATTTATTTATTTTTATTTTTTTGGAGTCCAGAACTTGGGCCCAGATGGACACAGCAAACATGAAAAAACACCAGCCCAGAATGGATCAGCAGCACCAGCCCAGGACACAGCAGACAGCCCAGATGGATCAGCAGACAGCACAGTGACAGTGACAGCACAGTGACCAGAGACCAGAATGGATCAGCAGTCACCAGCCCAGGACACAGCAGATAGCACCAGCACCTCTCCCAGCCCTACACTACCCACCCCCCCAGTTCAGTCCCCACAGCCAGAGTGAAATGGCGTCCGTCGCGTGGTGCCTTATATACTACATTGATCATAGAGACGAAAGCTTGCGAACCGCGAGATTTCCGACTCTATCGTTTTGAGATCCGACCAGGCGGGAAACTCTGAGCATGCTTGGATCCGACTCGGTTATGCTAAATTCGAGTGGGTTCGGATCTCTGGAATCTGAACCCGCTCATCTCTATTTAAAATGTGTTGGGGTTTTTTTAATATGTGAGGTGAAATAATGTGAAAAAATATTAAATTTAAGAAGAGATATTGAATTATACTATTTATTTGTTACAGTACATAAAACATCTAGATACAATTATTAAAAACTATGCTTATTTAATAGACATTCATAAATCCATGTGACTGACTTTAAAGTTGGTATTTTTTTTAGTTAACTTACCAGCTGATTAGTTTATGTCTTGTGACTACAGACATTTTTTACAATCTCTTCTTGCTAACTGTGTCAGCTTTTATTTCCTTTTGCCAAAGAACAAATAGTACTTTAAAGTCTGTAAAACAAAATGGAATTTTGCCAATTTCATTAATGAGAAGAGGCTTATAGCTTCTATAAACTTGTTTATATTGAACTATATAACTTCATATACAATGTACAGATTATTAAATAGTCCACAAAGATGTGTTTACAATGTATATAACTCAATTTATAGGTGAATTCTGTATGCTCATCAATTCTCAATTAGGGGCCTATTCATGATGTTAATTAACTGACCCCCGATAATTAACATTCTAACTTGTCGTGGCTACAGGAGCAATTCATCATTGACAGCTGATGCAAAATCAGCTGTCCACTTGAGCGGCTTCGCTGCTCCTTTTCGGAGCAGTGAAGCCTCAACGCATGCATGCACAGTTGCTAAATACTGTGCAGAGCGGTCGCAAGACTGGATCAGGCACATTATGTTTTCTGTATTGTAATATTTGCTATTTCATTTCACCTTTTAGGCCCTATGTCCTTTCTATAGATATAAAATAAAGTCCCCAGTTTAGGGTTCTGTCTGTTTGTTCAGGCTAATCTCTTGAACCACTGAATGGATTTTGATGGAGTTTTCACTATTCTATGAACCATTAATCTGTGACAAAAGGGAGCTAAGCAGTGATGATTTTATGTCACTGTGTGTTTAATATATATGTACTTCACTTTTTTATTTTCATTCTTTATATGCAGCTGCAGCTGCTCCTAACTATCTCAAGAGCCAGTGAGAGCCAATCAAAGATAGCAATGTGCCCTGTTGCTTAGCAGCAGCCTAGAGAGGGGAGGAAGGCAGGGACTGAGCAGGGTCACGTCAGAGGCAAACAGAGAGTAAGAGAAAGCCTCCGACTACCTCTTGAAGATGCCCTGATGCAGACACAGTAGCCAGGAAAGTGCCAGGGTAGGCATAGCTATCAGAAATTAAAAAAAAACAGACAGCAGAACACCATTGAATGATTGGTGGTAAACATCGGACCAGCACCATGAGATAGTGAAAACACTACCATTGGAACAAAAACATTGATGGTTAGTAACCATTCCTATGTCAATCCCTATTTTGAACCTGCAGACAGACTCTACCGTGAGTGCTTCCTCTCCAGCATAATGTTCCCACTCAGCCACATGCCCTCAGTGAACAGGAGGCACCACCCATGGAGGCCAGTACTGTTCTCAGACACAGGAACCACGGCAAGGAAGCTCAACAGAAAGACCAGGAAATACAGGGTATATTGTGCAAAGAGAACATTGCTCATCGCCTTGTTCGGCAGCTGGCAACATAATGCTGATAATGGTTACAGCAGCTACAATAAAAATCTCTGATCCATGATCCTCCTGTCCTTCCCAGCACATCCCGGTGGCCGGGCACCCAGCACATCCCGGTGACCGGGCCCAAACCAGCTGCTGGGCAGCAGCAGTGGTGGTTGAGGAGGTTTTGGTAAGATGCAGGGGACTGTGGTGACATGACGTAGGTTATAATGAGATGCAGGGGGCTTTGGCGAGATGAAATTGCTCCCGTGCGAAGCTGGGGCGGGTCGCTAGTATGAAATAAAGTAACAATGTTTCATATTTCAAAATAACCACAAATATTGATATGCAAGTAGCTATTCTCTTTTTTAAATGAAAGTACGTATACAATATTAAATTTAACCATACCACTAAAAAAATTTAGCAGTTGAGATATTTTGAACAAATTAAACAGAACTTGATGTTAAGCTAAGTACACACCTTAAGGATATGAGGAAGCATCCATGATTTTTTCTCTTTTCTCTGACTGCTGAATTGATCCGACTTCATGTACACACACAACACAATTATGTTATATGATTGATAATTTTCCCTAAAGATTGTTGAGGTTATGTTTTTACATGCAGTTTGTCAGACAATCTCTGTACACACTGCATTGCTGTGCAACATCAGTTCATCAGGACCAACGAATATCGTGCAGCACTACTGATGAGGGAAGCCGACCTGACTGGTATTCGAATAATAGTCTGCCGTGGGTGCTGGGTATTCACTGTGCAAAACTAAGACCAACAAGTCAAGAAGTGGCTAGTCGGCCCAATTATTGTACAGTGTATACCTAGCTTTAGACATACAGGCAATCTAAGAATGAAAACGTTTTCAGATTTCATTATTTAGCTGTCACAGCTCTAACAGGGCATAATGGTGCTCTGTGCCAGCTCCTTCCCTTTGCAAATGAAATCACACATAAGGGTCAGGGCCGCCAGATCCCAGAAGTGCAGCAGTGCTCAGCGCATCTTGAAGACACTCCAAGCAGCTGTACACATGGCAGGGAACCAGCTTGTAGTATCCAAAGGATGATACGGGTGGCACTGCCACAGCGGTATTGGCTGCAGGGTGCCATTCCAGGCACCATGATAGGCAGTAGCTAGCAGGGTTCCATAGCCATAGGCAGAGACTATGTGGCAGTGATAGTTATTTTATGTAAGGAAACTTGTATTTTATGATTAGTGGTCCTTGTATTTTATGTTTAATTGTCTAGTCTACAGTATGTCTGGGACGGCCTTCTAAACTGCAGAGTTTTAAAATTATTTGTAATGAATTTAGGTTTACAATTACAAATGATTCAACATATTAGGACTTTAATCCAGACATGGTTTAAATGTCACTGCAGTATGTGGACACTAGGTAATCATTAATATGCTCCCAATCACTCTATTTCAAGTTAATTTGTTTTTTAAAGGGATGTAGTCAAAAGGTTGACAATGACGTAATAATTCCTAATGTCAACATTGTTAAAGTGTCAACAGACAATGTGTTAACATTAAGGGGCACAGGCATGGGGGGAGCGGGTACTAATCACCCAGGTCCGGGCTTGTTGGAGGGGCCCGGTGCCACCCCACTCCCTCTTACCTCTACGTTGCCCAGCACACACTGCTGTGTGCTGGGCTGCAGTGGAAGACCACGGAGACTGCTGCTGTAGAGCAGCAGCAGCAGTCTACTCTCCTGGGTGAGCCATCACACTGGTTCAGGCTTCGGGCAGGAGGGTCAGGGTTAGGCTGTGTGGGTTGGTTAAGGCTAGGCTGTGTGGGTTGGTTAAGGTTAGACTGTGTGGTGAGGGGTGTTAGGGTTTGGCACTAGAGGGAGGGGTAGGGATTAGGGAGAAATACTGGGGGCCTGACCGGGAAGTCACAGTCATATGACCACTGGGACCCAGAAGCTTCTCTGGAATTGCTGCAGTCATCGGAAGCAAGGTCAGCCACTGATAGGCCACTAGGGCCAAAAAGTAAACATTCTAACATGTCAACATTTCATCACTGTCTACATGAGTAATGTTGACATTATGACAGTCGACATTTTATACCACACCTGTTTTTTAATAGTAAGTTTTATTCACTTGTCTCAGGCTTCAAGCACTAACCTTCCTGGAGGTCTCTGCTCAACTCAAATATTGTATGTGTTAGGCTGTTGCTGATCCATGACCTTATGCACCAACCCCTTCTTCCCAATGAAATGTCCCACAGACATTGTCAACAAACTAAGGGTGAACAGTAAATGACTGATGTTGTCCTGCAGATCACTCACCATGTGCCCCTGTGCCCCTCCTTAATCTGTCTCTAGTCTGCCACCCTCTCCTTAGATTATTAGTGTTTCTACAAATTTCAGTAATTCTGACAATGAGTAGTTTTGTAAATTGCAAATCCAACTCCAAAAAAATATCATCCAAGAGAAGCCAATCAAAATGTAGTGATTCACTCCATGATATCAGATTTTATACTAGATCTGGTTTCTTCATTTTCCACAGTCTTCGGACTTATTAGTAAAATTTGTTCAAATTGGCAGAAATCCAACTATTTGCATGTATTAAGTTGAGTATCCCCTAAACAGTTTTCTGTCAGATATCTGTCCAATCTGGCTGTTTGGAATGAAAACCTGGTAATGCATGGGAGCAAATGACAATCGTCCATTTGCTCACAAACTCTGGAAAATAGCCAAAAATGGTCGTTCAGACAAATTGGTTAAAACACACAAATTTAACCAATTTGAACAATGTTTTTTGTCATTTTTTCAGTGTTTAAAACCATATGATTGACCGTCATTTGCTCCCATACATTACCAGGTTTTCATTCCAACCAGCCAGATTGGACAGATATCTGACAGATAATTGTATAATGGATGCCCAGCTTAACTATAATCATATACAATATACAATTTGTATACTCAACACGAAACATTGAAATATGAATTTGACATAAACATGTAAATATATACATCTGATTATCATTTTATCTCTTGTGAAACAGCCATGCTTTTCAATTCACACACAAAAAAAGAAAATAAATCACAGCCAAATCTTTCCCATTTAGGATCCATTAATGCAAAATAAAAATGGAAATGTTTATAGCATAAAACATGCTAATATTTGAGTTTCTGCTGACATCCAAATCTTTAAGTGACTAGAAAAGAATGCATTGTTCCAAATCCAATCTGTCCTAACATAATATAACAAAGGCATTGAACTTTTTGGAAGAAAATGTACTAAACTTTTCCCATAAATGTGATTGTGGTTTTGTATCTTGTGTCCTGTTCATTTTCCTTCAGATATTGCATGCTGAGACCACATGCTCTAAAGCTCTTACAGTTTTACAAGGCAACACAATATGCAAACAAAGAGGGTTTTGTACTGTGTTCCTGAAAGTGTGTATTTCTACTCTGTCAAACAGATACTAGTGTAAGTGCCCCATCCCTAAAGCTAATAGCCATACGGGAATAAATCGACTGGTTCCCTCTAGCAATTTATTCTCCTGCCATCGCAACCATCTCTAATGATTAATTCACCTGCCTTCAAAGGAAGTGGTATTTTGAAATTTTTTTCCCTGTAGTGGCTTCAAAAGCCCTAAAAGGAAATTATCCAGAATAAAATGGGATACTGGGCATTGGACCTTTTTAGATTTGCCAGTTTGTAGTTCAGTGGAAAAACCCGAGAGATCTACCATATTGTTAATGATAAATGTACAGAAATAAACGTTAAACAGCAAGTTTTATTAAGTCGTAATATACCTATAAAGTCTTTGAGTGCCACAAAATAATACATTTATAAGTCCATCATAATAAATACAGGCACTATAGAAAAACATCATAATATCTCCTCGCAATAACATATTTAATAAAAATGTAAAGATAAATATAACATATCTGACCTCAAAAAAACTTGCAGTTTGGAGCCATTTCAGTATATATGTCACCAACAAAATGATACCACTCTTATATATTGATCTCCAAGATGGTGCTGACAGAATTGAGCTGTTCACTATGACCTTCATTTGTACAAACAACAGCAATGGAAGTGACATTGCATGAGGGTCGGAAGTGAAGCAATGTTCGCACCACCGATTTGGAGCAGAATAGGCATCACTCCCGGTTACTTCAGCGATCCAATCAGAAAAAGGGCATTTTTAAAGGATGTTTTTTCTGTGTGCTCCACACTACAAATTAGGGATGTGCAGGCTCGGATAGGTTCGAGTTTGCACGTGGAGTTCGGATTTTTCCCTCCAAAAAAACGGAACTCAGAACGAGGCAAAACGTCATCTTACATGGACGAACATCATCATTCCTGGACAAAAGACCAGGAATGATGATGTTCGTCCATGTAAGATGACGTTTTGCCTCGTTCTGAGTTCCGTTTTTTTGGAGGGAAAAATCCGAACTCCACGTGCAAACTCGAACCTATCCGAGCCTGCACATCCCTACTACAAATACAGCTCAACTACTACTAATGTCTATGCCCCTCAGATCTATAACTTTGCCTTTTTACAGGTAGAACTATAGTTTAATGGACAAAATAATCCATTTAGAGAATAAAATAGCTATGAAATTTTGATTTGTTTTTGTTTATGCTCAAAAATTACATTTTGTAGTATGGTAGCATCGTGGCTCATCAAGGACCTCACTAAAATACAGAGAAAATACCATTAATGTTGTACAAAGTAAGGCCCAGTGTGATATTCTTGAGATCAGTCATTACTAATCTTAAATTGTGCTCTAACCAATCAGCTGCTGTCGTGTTTGAAAAATGTCAGTTAGAAGCTGATTGGTTGGAGCACCATTTAAGATTAGTAACGAGAATATGACTTAATGATAATTCTGGGTCTAAGGGGTCTGTGTACTAAGCTTTGGAGAGAGAAGAAGTGTACGGAGATAAAATACTAACCAATAAGCTCCTAACTGTCATTTTTCAAACCCAGTTAGGAGCTGATTGGTTGGTACTTTATTTCTGTCCACTTTATCGATCTCCAAAATGAGTACATAGAACCATGGGCACCGAAAGGGGCAGGAGTAGGTATTAATTACCTGGGCCTGGCTTGCTTGAGGGGCCTTGGTGGGGCCCAGGTCTGCCAACGCTCTCCCTACTCTCTTACCTGTCAGCAGCCCAGCACACTCTGCTGTGTGCTGGGTTGCAGTGGAACCAAGGAGACTGCTACCACTAAGCAACAACAGTCACTTCTCCTCTGCCTGTGCGAGGGTGGATTTACCCCTGGCTGAGGGGCTCACAGTGCCACTGTCATCGGCGGTGCTGCAAAGGTTTTTTCACTTTTTACACTCTGGGAACATGGAGGTGTGGTAATGCCCCCAATGAATAGGCCATGTCCACCAAGTGTAACAGGGCCCGGGCTTTCTCACTATAGCCCTGAATAGACCCCCTAGTATTTTAAGTTTGCAAATGTACTTTGATATATACACATATAATTGTATGTATAATATGCATATATTTATATATATATATATATATTTATATATATATATATATACAAAGAGAACTAATCCATGGCACTCACCACTCCTAGATTTGGGGTACAACATGGTATGTGACCACATTGTTTAAGTACAATTCACAGTGGTTCTGCACTCACCATAATAACTAACAATAATAATAAACAGTGGGGTTTTGGTTCATGAATTGATCAATGCATTTAAGCTTGCAGCTCCCTTCAAGAGACCCCACTTTAGTGCAAGTCCCTCCTCTATTGCTCAGAATTATAACATGGAAATAGTTATCACATTAGTGTAAAACTCAAGGGAGGCAATTCAAACGTTTTTTTAGTTGGGCTAATTAATGAGCGCCCAGTTTGATATTCAATTGTTCTTGGTGCTCATTAATTATAGCCCTCTTAGCCCTCAACGAGGTTTAGCCAGCGCACCCTAACCAGGGTGTTTCAGATACATTTCTGCTCATGCACTCCTGAAAGAGCAACAATTGAATTGCTCTGTCGGACATCTAAAAAAAAAAGCCGCCGGCAGAACATTTGAACTGTATGCTATCTGGTTTAAAGCACACAGCAACTTTGCTTATTAAAACAGGTGCTTGAGAGCTTAAATGCATTGATCAATTCATGAACAAAAACTCCACTGTTTATTATTATTGTTAGTTATTATGGTGAGTGCAGAACCACTGTGAATTCTATTTAAACAATGTGGTCACATACCATGTTGTACCCCAAATCTAGGAGTGGTGAGTGCAAAGCCCCTGTGATTTATATATAAATGGTCCAACTGGCAGCACTCACGGACAGTTCAGAAAACAGATCACAGAGACCTCTTATCAATTCTAATTTATATCTGTATGTTTATTGTGAAGCACTTGTAACACTTGATAGTAGGCAATGCACTCACATGTGGTCAATTATGATAGCGCTCATAAAAATATCTTTTCAATGATCCCTCATAACAGAATGTTCCCAGGTAAGCTCCATTCTTTTATATCTCCTTGGTAAATATATGAAATAGAAACACATAGTGTAAACTTCAACACATCTAGCACTTTTATATTAATATCAGATGTGGTGAACAGGGCCACCGAGACCACTAACGGGCCAAGGTACAAAGGGGGCTTGGCAAAATCCCCTCAAATAAACATAAAAATAGTTGGATTCACAGCAAGTGACGCTGGCGCTGACCTGGTACCAGGCTGGGCCCCTCCTACAAGCCTGGGTCTGGGTAATTAGTACCTGCCCCTCCTCTCGACACCACTGGAGATGAAATATCATTATGTCCATCATACAATGCATGCTGTTCTGTGTTCAGAAGTGCCTGCCTTCCCATATATGGAGAAGCTTTCACAGGGGAGTAAAAACGGAAAAAGGGCACTAATAGTGCATTGTACTCACATTTATTGTAACATAAAAGCCTGGTGTGCAGTGATACCTTGCACAAAAGTGATGGATGTCTGAGCATCTCACAATAACAATCCACTAAGGAATCCAGGATTCCTGTTCTGTCTGAGGGGATGAATGTGCAACTTTTTGGTATGGAGATGCTGTCCTCTAGGTAAACCATATCGACGTGTTTCAGAGTTCTCCTTTGTCAAGGCGAAGCATGCACAATACAAAAATGCACAATATCTGCCCACAAAATGGACATGAGTGCAATTCTGCATCAGCCTCTAAGACAGTAATAATTAATTTCCTATTTTATATAAAGGTAATAATAAGTCCACTAGCAGGTTACATAACAATGAAATTACTGTATAAATTACTTTTTGATACTCTAACCATCCTTTTCAGAGACTTTCCCTGCAAAAGCTGTTAAAAGATTCATAAATAAATTTACTAAACAATGAAATGATTGGTTGAAATGACCCCTAGCTGTGGGAGATGTTCTAATCTCTAAATCCCACTATGCTTGATTATGTAAATAGAATATGAATCCCAGAATAAGCCAACTGAAGCCTGGGGTATTGGCAACAAATTCTAAACTCAAGTCTTTAATTAATGCAACTAAACTATGAATTGACTCTAATCAAGTTTAGATAGATTTTTGTTTTCTCAGGATCTACTAATGGGATGTGTTGTGCTCTTAATTGTAGCACGTTAATTTTTTTGATTCAGACAAATTTATTAAAATGTACAAATAGTACAAACTAATTCTGGCGCCCGTGCCCATATAGAATGATCTAGTTTAAATGAAATATAGAGTTGAAGCAAACCATAACAAACTCTGTGTAGATGTGTATTGTAGAAACAAGGGAAAAAATTGATATATGGTTTGCGCTACCTCTATAAAATCAATTGGTGACCAGCAACACTTCTATCTATATTTGATACTGTGCAATAGTGTGTATATCTGTTTTTTGTTTTCTATTTATATTAAGTTTGGTTTATATTGTTTATATTTTATATATGCACTCTCCCATAGCAACATGGATTTATTTTAGTGGTTAATAAATAATTGTCTATTTTATGTATATTCATATGATTTTCACAATAATATTATTTCACCACTTCATTTTATAGAGGTAGCGCGAACCATATATAAAATTTTTTTTTCCAAATCGACATTTTAAGTAATCATGAATAGATGGAATATCAGTGTAAAAATAACTATATTTTCATGATTACTTCATTATTTTCACTCTCAAAAAAAGCTTGAACTAATTTGATAATGCTCAGTCTTTTCACTTCAAATGTAGTACTTAAAGAAAATATACTTTCTACAGCTTTAATCTTGTCATTACTTGCATTGGAACCTTGGTATTCACAGCACAGTGGTTCAGCCACTAGCAAAGGTATAGGCAAAAGCTGGGTAGCACTGATAAGACAGGACTTGCACATGCCTGTACTAGTGATGCAGCCATAGTTGGCAAACTGCTCTGATTTACTACAGCACAAGGAAACTAAATGATTGGCTAAACCTGAAAAATCTATGTTCAGCTCACCATCGTTCCACTCAAAGTGCAGCATGATAAATCCGGAACAATTAAGGGGGAGATGTATCTAACCTTGGAGAGAGGTAAAGTGGACAGAGATAAAGTACCGGGCTGCTGGAACTTGTACCCCCACTGTGAAGACATTATTTAAAAAAAAAGACAGTACACACATTGAATATTTTAACCCTTTATTATTCACCCACACTCACACTACATACTTACGCCTACTCCATGGAGCTGGTCGGTCCTCTTCTCAGGTAGGCATCCAGGGGGCTTGGTACCAGAAAAATGAAGTTTTGATCCCACAGACATGTAAGCACTGTATGTACATACTGTATATACATACAGGGCTTCCCCGAGAATGACACCGCAGGGTTGGTTGATCCTCGAAATGGGGGAATCCAATTTTAATTTTGGGGGATTGCCAGCCATTGGCTGACCAGTTTGGGGATGGTGAATGCTTTGTCATGGGGACCCCATGCTGTTTGCCTCCCTGCCATGGCATTGGCATTACCACCCTGGCAGGTTCAGCCCGGTGCTGGTTATAGGAAACAGGGGGAACCCCACACTGGTTTTTCCCCCAATTTTGCTGTACACAGAGGTCCAGTGCTGGTTGTGCTTTGGATGGGGTGGCACTCCATTTACTTCTTAATTTTTAACCGTTTACTACACCCATAACACAGAAGCAGTGTCAGTGTGATCTGCGCAGTGCTTCAACAGAACACGTAGCTCACAGGCACTTCTATTGATTTCAAGTAAATATGACTGAACATGATCAAACACGATAGACCAGTGAATCGAATAGACTGGCAAAAATTATTCTTAGTAATTCCATGTGTTTGAGTGTGAAAAACACACACTTTTTTCATGCCCAAGAGGGCAATAAATATTTGTGCAGACACAAGTGGCTATCAGGAGACAAGTAAATCTAGATCATGCTACAGTGGGTGCTCCCAGGAGCATAGAAACTGGGGGGGCAGAGGGAGCAGTTGCCCAACCATGATTTCTGTTGGGTGGGCAAATACTTCGTTTTGCCCTCCCATGCACTTCTACACAAAAGCCAATGGGGTTGAAAAATTGAAAATGGGGATGAAATGATAATAGCATTATTTAAACTCACCAACTATTGTCCTTTCTATTTACCAAAAATTAAGTTATCTTCATGTTTGTTCTTCGCACATTTTCTTCTAACACCTTTTTTTCTTTCTTGGAAGCCCCACTCATTTTGCTATCACAATTTACGGCATAAGCAGACACATTGGACCAGGAAGCTGCACTTCCCATTGACTGTTCTTGTAAGTTGTACAACAATGGAACAGAGAAAGCGAATGATTGCGGCCTGTTTACAACATTAGCAGCAGTCTCATCGTCGCCAGACTGTAGCACATGTCAGATATTATAGCACATACAGTACCATAACCAATGAGGTAGTGACTGTAGATTTAAAAATACTCCCAATCAAATGAGATTAGGCTGTCAATGAAATCTGAATAAAAACTAGGTTAATGACTATGAACAGTTTTAATTTTTAAGATGAACAATTGAACATATCTATCTTTCTAACAGCTATTGTATTCATTGGTAGTTAATATTAATAATAATATTTATTTAATAATGTATAAATTATTTTTATAGTAAAATACACAATGAAACTGGGGTTGGTCAACCCTGGAAACACTGACAAAAATGAACATAGGATTTGGAGTCTTTGTATATGTAAAACGAGATATAAAACATGTTCCTAAGTCCCTGGGAACTGCCACTGGTAAACTGAGCCCTCATTTCTGAGGTACCATCCTTAGAGGATGGTACATGTCTGTGTAGTCCAGTTTTCTCGGTTTGTTGTTTTCTGAAGATGCTGGATGCCTACATGGACAGAAGTGGACCGGAACAAGGGGTAGGCGAGCATAGTATTTTTTTTAACAGGACCTGGGGCAGGATGCATGACGCAATGCACTCGCAATGCATTCGAACGGTCATTGCATGAATGCTGGCGTTGGTAACGCTGGTATGCATTATGATCACCGCAAAGGACCGCTCTGTTGGTAAGAGTGGCCCTTTGCGATGGAGGGACTTCCGGGTCTATGACCCAGAAGCCCCTCCGGCATCCTTCTGCGCATGCCGCAGTGGGTGCTGGGAGGGATCCAATTGAATCCCTCTCTCAGCTCACTCCCGATAGAAGCCCATAGGCTTCTATGGAAGCCGATAGGCTTCTATGGGTAATGCCATAAGGAAGATGGTGTTACCCACCGCAACCAAGCCCCGGAGGTTTGGTGCATATGAGAAATGTGGTCAAATACACATTTTTGGGGTTTGCCCACATTTATCTCATTGATGCATCCCACCCCTGAATCTACTGGAGAAGGTGACAGACCGGCGCTAGGGACAAGGTAAGTATGTAATGTGAGTGCAGGTGAGTGCATGTGAAATAAAATATAAAAATCTCCGATGTCAGTGTCCTGTGTTTTTTTATATTTTTTTTGCTAGTGAACTACAGGTGCCGGTGGGCCCTTAATGCTATGCATGCTGGTACTTGTGGTTCTCCAAGTACTAGCATACAGGGGAGGCTTGCTGAGACATGTAGTTCTACTGTAAAAGAAAACATTATCTCGTTTATTTTTTTACACAACCAACCCAGAACCCACCACCCAGGGGAGATGGGGATAGCCTCATGCTATCAGCCCAAGCCTGGGGTGCCCTGGATAGGGAAAACCCCTTTATTGGAGGGTCCCCACCTCCCCAGGGACCCAGGGCCTGGGCTGTCTAGCAGTCAGGTGTTGAATGCTTTGTCCGGGGGACTTGGTGAAAGGGTCCCATGGCTGTGGCATTGCACCCCCACTAGAAAGAGTCCGGAGCTTGTTATGGAAAATACAGAGGACCCTGCCCATTTCCACAACCTTGGTTCCACAACCAAGACTGTCTCACTGAGCCCAGTGCTGGTTGATGAAAATACGGGGGAACCCTGCATTTTTTACCTGTATTTTTGCAAACAGGACCGGCTCAGAAAAGCCCGCTGCTGGTTGTACTTTTAGGGGGACCCCGTGTAATTTTTTTAAATTTTATTTTTACACTTCTATAGGTTTTTACTCTCAAAAGCATTGTTGATCTCACTGATCTGTGCATGTTTCTATTCAACTCAGACCTGCTCAGGCTATACTCACTAACATGAAGCAAGTATTTTATTTTCAGAGTTTAAGGTCAGTAATAGTATATGTTAAAAACTTGCACTCTTGGCCTAGTTCAGTACCAGTCGTAATTGCGATCACAGCTACAAATTCACACGGAATGCAGCTGCACAAATATGCTAATGCTTGAACATAGCTCAGCCAGCATAAAGACGGCCATTACTGCTTTCTCATATCCGTCCAATGTTGGTCTTTTGCATAAACATCGGGCCCATCAACGCACATTACAACAGGTCTGACCAGCCCAAGACAATTCAAATCTCCACACAAGCAGTGAGCTCTCATGCTGCGTATGCAATCACAGTGGCAAATTTATGCACACCTAGGAAATGGCATTCAAACAGACAGACATGCCTGTATTCTTCAGACAACACACCCTTCCCAAGACACAGGTTCCTATAAGATAAGAACTGGAAGTGAAGCGTTATCTTCTGAGTCCAATGTTGGCGTATGTACTGCGCATGCACTTCTGTAGGTCACCACCCCAAAATGCTGACAGCCTGTCACTCACTTTGCAATGGGTTCCTCTGTGCAGTGCAATCTCTGCACATGCTCAGTGTGGTGAATACGCATGCGCGATAATAATCAGTCGATTGATTTGCACCCGTAATGGCACTTGCGTATGCTACTGAGTCAGGCCCTCTATTACATTGGCAGAGTTGAATCCTCACAATGGCAAAACATCTGGATACGAGTTTTTCCATCGCGAATTGCGGGGATCTGAGAAACATGTGAGTTTGCATTTTTTCGCATCCTATTACATAGGGTGAGTTCTAAAATTGTGCGCATATAGCTCTATACTCGCACATTTTCCAAACTCGAACCCTATTACAGTTGGCCCATTGTGTGGATAAACATTCTAAATTATCTCCACCTGCAGAATTATCTGACAGTGATGAAATGTTGGAAGGCTTTATCCACATGATTCATCAGGTCAGAAAAAACACATGGTCAGTCCAAAAATTGACATCACCCTAGAAAGCACTTCTGTTGAATTTCTATTAGATTCCACTGCTTCTCTAATTGTAATGGATGCTATCAGTTTCAAGAAACTGCATGGCAAGGTGGATTTTAATCCAACATCTGTAAAATCATTCAATATTACTCCTACTATGTATAATATTATTCATATACTCATGGGTGTCTGTTTTTTTTTTTAAACTGGATTTCAATAAAGGTTATAACCACATAGAAGATGATTAAGAGTTATGACAAATATTAACATTGTGAACTCAGGGCCTGATTCAGAGCCGCTCGTAAGCAGCCGCTCGTTCGCTCCGAGCGATGTTCGCTCCGAGCGATGTTCGCACATCTGCGCATGCATATGGGTTTTAGTATGCATGCGCCAACCAGTCAGTGCGGCCGAAAATCGTGTGCTCGCAAAACAGCGAATGCCTGCTAATTTGAGTGACATGATGAGGCGTTTGTGGGTGGTAACAGGGGAAAGTGCTTGAAAATGAGGAGTGGAGATCCGAACGCAGGCGTGCCAAAAGGTCAAAATGGGTGTTTTAAGGGTGTGCATAATTAACAAAGCAGCGTCATTGACCACGTCAGTTAGGTGTCTTTTAGCCAGAACTGCTCGCATGATTGCGGTAGGAAAATGCAACCACATGAATAGCGAGCAGTTCATTCGCCTTTCGATGTACTCGATTAATCTAATAAATAGCGGAGATGACGTATGATGCGAGCGGCCAGGGGGCGTTTTTTACAAAAAAACGTCCGCATGTTTTGTTCGCTCATTCAGACATAGAGGCGTCAACAGACCGCAAAGAGCGAACAGTCAATTTAAATAGCGAGCCCCTTTTTCTGGACGAGCGAGCGCAAATAGCGTCCGGCTCTGAATCAGGCCCTCATTTTGTTAGTTTGTTACGAAGATACAAACTGCTGTTAATTAAAAAATCTTCTGCAGCAGAAGTATTTCTAAATGCTATCCATTAAGTTATTCACCCAGTTCAAAATGCCTTCAATTGCGGTGATGATATTCTGGTTTTCGGAGCTACAAGCCAGGAACATGATGTGGCTCAGCGTAACGTGTTTCAATGTCTTCAAGCCAGGACACTTAATAAAGACAAATGCTTATTTCTTTAACAAAAGCTCACATATTTTGTCAAGTCATTTCTTGGGATGACCAACTACTGTTCTCATTCATTCCGAATTACGCCACTCTGACAGCTCTACTTAGGGAGCTCACAAAGAAAGATGCAACATTCTTATGGACTTTCTCACAATCACAAGCATTTCATGACATAAAACGATGTCTGAAGAATTGAGTCATATTACATCACTGCATGGAAAACAGAACTTATTGTGGATGCTAGTCCTGTGGAACTAGGAGATCTCAACTCAACTAAATACACATAAGGACCATGAAATTGTGGCATGTGCTAGTCGCAGTTTGGCAGAGGTGGATAAATGTTACTCTCAGCCAGAGAGAGAAGCGCTTGCAGTAGTCTGGGGTTGTAAACACTTTCATCACTATTTATACAGCATTTACTTTACCATTCAGACTGATCATCAAGCTCGGGTGACATGCTTTGGAAATCCAAAATCCAAACAACCAGCTAGGATACAGTAATGGGGATTACGATTACAGTCCTACAACTTCTCCATCATACATAGAGCTGGCACTGATAATCCATCAGATTACATGTCTAGACACCCTCTGACTTCTGACATTATACAGTCTACTTTAGTGAAAAAATATGTAAACTTTATTATCAACAATTCAAAATTCTATTTGATTTACTAGTGACAGTATCAAAGAGGCCTCTTCATCAGATAACATTTTGTCTGCAGTAAAAAATCCTGTAATATTATCAATGATTGGTGGCAGGGACAGTTTATATTTTCAAAAGATGAAGAACGTAACTTTTTTTAAGTGAAAAGCTACCTAACTGTTGTTGGTAATACTTGTATTATTACAGGTAGACACAGACATCATCACATGTCTTTCTGTGCTGATGGATTCTTAAAGATATGCTAATGCAAGCCATATGTCTACAGGCCAATTTCCCATTCTAGTGTCACCGATTGGTGACCAAAAATGCCAAGCAGCAGACATCATTATCGGCGGTCCATCAGGAAACATCTTCTTGAAATGTGACACATTCCTTGTCACTGTCTGATTTTAATTTTTTGCAATAATCATTGTTCCTTTAATTTTTACTATAGTCATTGGACTTGGGAGGAAATAAATCATATCCTTGCATACTACATTTTGTTTTACTTGAACACAATCTCCTTCCTGTAAGTCAAAAGCACTAGCTCTAATTTTCATGGTCTGCATATGGTTTAGTCTTTTCTTTATTTGCAGTATATCCTTTCAAACCTGACAATCTTTAGATGAAGGAGTCAAATGAATTTCTGGAAGAATGGATCTGATTACTTTTCTCTGAAACATGTCTGAGCAGCTATATTTGTGGAATCAGGCACTGATTAATAATGTCTAAAGAATCCATTTAAGGATGTGGAATTTGTGATACTTTCCAAATGTTTATCTGCTTTCCATGATTATGCATGATATGGTCAACAAGCCCATTATCTTGTGGCCATAGCGGAGTCATTTTTGATGTCGAACTCCAAATGTTTCATGAATTTTCTGAAATCACCACTTTCAAATGTGGACCATTATCTGTCTATATTGTTCCCAGATTTCCATAAGTATCAAAAATTGTATTCAACTTTGGTATGACAGATGTTGAAGATATTATTTTGGATATCATGAATTCTCATCCACAGCCACTAGCAGGGTTGGACTGGACCACAGGTGTACAGGAGAAATCTCTGATGGGCCCCACTGCCTGAGGGCCCCACCCTTTTTCTCTATGGGTAGAGCAAGATCATGGATGAACTTAGGTGCTTGGCTTGTTTCTATGAAACTACACCAAGATTAGCCCTTCTGCAAATCAAAGTAGGTGGTCCTGACACACCTCTGTCCCCTCCTTTAAAAAGGGGCCCTGTTCTTTGCATGTCCTCTGTAATTTACAGATGTAAGAGGCTGGCGCTATGTTCCTTGTGAAGTCTAATGATAGACCCAGAATGCAGCCAGGAACAGCAGGAGCTTTCAACAAGGCCCCTCAAAAGGATAATTGTATTGTAGTTCCGGCGCTTCCTATGATCTAATGAAAATCTTTTTGGTATATTTCTCCAGTGTAAAACCGTAACAATGTTTTATAAATCGTGAAAGGTTGATATAAACTCACCCTTTAGAAGTGAGTTGTAGGACATCGGGATGAGAAAATGAATGTCCAAGGCATATAATATATCCCATTCAAGGTGGGTACACTGCATATTGGGTAAACTCTTGGATTGGGTAAATTGATCTGTACCATGGAGGCTTGTTGTATTTATTTCCCCATTTACAACACTACATGTGGGAGGAATTGAAGGCCTCACCTTAAAGGCCAGCATTGCATTTTGCAACCACCACAGGACTATGGCGAAAATTGGGTCCAAACTCTACAACTCACTTCTAAAGGGTGAGTTTATATCAACCTTTCACGATTTATAAAACATTGTTTCGGTTTTACACTATATATTTTCTTTTTTTTTTTCATATAGTTTTTGGAGAAAAATACCAATAAGAAGATTTTCATTAGAACACAGGAAGCGCCAGAACCACTTCACAATATAAATGTCCTCTGTAATGGTTGGCCAAGTTCCTCTATGGTGGCTGGCCACAATCCCTCTGGTGGCCCCTACCAGCCTGGTGATTGACAGACAATTTTTTTATGGAATTCTCATTTTTTCCTTTAGCCCTAAAACATTGTTATAGTGAACATCTTTTAAATTAAAATTAAAAATAAAAATGAATAAAACACTGTCCCCTATAATCAATAGTACAGTATGATGTTTCTTCTGTACACTATATAATAAGCCAAGCACAATCATCCTATAATTTGAGGATTTGTGTGTATGAAGTAAACAAAATAATGTTAGAAGACAATCCTCATAATAATATAGGTGTAGTTTGTCCGGAGTAGCTAATGTTTTGTTAGGTTTGCTCTTCAAAGTACAAACAAGAGTTATGTTATGGTCCAGGATTTTACTTTAATGATGTCTTTCACTTTTCCACAGCTGCACCATCCAGAAAGAAGGCACCAGCCAAATGCCACCAACCAGCACAGGATGATGGGGAAGTAGCTGGTGAGCAGTGCTAACATGGAAAGTGAAAAATATTATTAATTTACCAATATTAACAACTCATGTTCTAGATATATTACAGACTATTTGTATCAAATATCGTATCTACTGTATACTTATAACAAAGTTGAAATGGTTGAATCTTTTTTGGGGAGAAATGTACTCCTTGGGACTGTCTATAAACTATGAAGACAAAAACATTATTTTTCAGAATTTTGTTTGTCTGTCTATTTCTTCTGGCATCATGCAAAAACTACAAAACTAATTTGGATAGTGTTTTCAATATTGTATAGTTTAATTACCTAGAAAGAAACTGAGGTACTGTACAGATGCCTCCACGTTCATTGTGGCTGATCGCAGCACAAACGCGCCCGCGAATCACGATATGCACCACACTACGCTATGGCATGTCCCCAATCATGGGAGTGCATCTCCATTCAATCCTATGGAGATGCAAAAGCATGTCCCCGATCACCGTAGTGCATCTCCCATTATATCCTATGGAGATGCGAATGCTCGTCTCCGATCGCGGGAGTCCATCTTGTGCCACACATAGCCTGATTTGCTGCACTCTGGAAAACAATGTAGCTAGGCAGATCTGTATGTATTATCTCAATGTGACATCAGGGAGAGGAGCAATAAAGGAAAAACCAGACGCTTGACGCTCCTCAAGCCAAAAAATCACTAAATGTTATAAATATACATTTTTGGAGACAAATATACTTTTAGGGACTGTTTATGAACTATGGAGACAAAAATGTTTTTATCAGAATTTGCACAGGCTCCTCAAGGCAAAATGTACTATATATATATAAATATATATATAGTATACATATATACATATATATATATATACTTGCAACCTTTCAGTTTTACTGTAGGTTAAATGGCTTGCTGTCTTTGTAAAATTAGTTCTGCTGAGCATTAACAGATATTCACGTGAGCCAAGCTGCAGGCAAACGCTAGTATAAATTAAAGAAACAGAAGCATCCAGTCAATACATAAATGTGTATGAAAAATAAGTGTTATAATGGCTTTGGCGAAGAACAGATTTGAGCAGGTTCTAGTAATGGTAATAATATAAGGATTTTATAAAGTAATATGGCTATTGTACACTAAGGGCCTGAGTCAGACTTACTCACTAAGATGCATACTATCGCTGCTGTTGATGGCATGCATTGTGCGCATGTGTATGCATCGGAGTGCGCATGTGCATACCTTAGCGAGCATTCACATTTCATTCGCTTGTTGAACAAAGACAGCCCAGCAGAATGAGTAACAGGGGAAGCCGTTTGTAGGTGGTGATGGACTGGACATTAAAAACGGGGGAGTGGAGGTGCAAACGCAGGCGTGCCTGAGCATCTCAATGGCATTTTAGAGGTGTGCATAATTAAAAGACGGCATCATAGTACACATCACCTAGCTTGTTTTTACACTGAAGTGCTCGCAGTGCTTGCGGCAGGGTATGGTCAACCACAAGCGCTGCGATAGCATCCGATGTACCGATGGATGCATACACTTCCTGGACATGATGTGCACAAATGGGCATCTTAAAACAGGCTGGTGGGTGTCTACATACACTAAGTGATTGCTCTCTAAGAAATACTGTTCGTGCTAATCCATTGCTGTGCGGTAGCACTGCCTACACAGTTTGCATACACATCGTGCAAGCGATCGCATCTAGCGAGCGGCTCTGAATCAGGCCCTAAATTACTAAAGTCTGTGATTGTCAGTCACTTTGTACTTGTGTTTGATATTGCACAATTTTTCACCAAACTTAAATAACCAACAAAATGTTTTCTCAACAAAATAGTTTGTCAGTTTTGTAAAACTGACCTGATAAATATAGTTTAATCCCTTTATTCATAGTCAAACTATTTTTATAAATATCAAGATCAGGGTAGGTAAATTAACCATGGCAACAATACCGGCCCAAATCAACTGCAACAGAATGGCCTCTAAGATTGATAGAGAGTTTGTAAACTTGGCTGAAACTACTTGTAAGCAAACAAAAGTCCAAGTTAATAAGAGCTGCATAAACAAGGGCAAACTTACCAGCTGCCACAACATAATCCACAAACATCCAGACAACAACACCAATATCCACTCCTACATCTCCACCTAGACGAAGTGTGCGAACATGTGGAGGAGTAAGGGAAGGAATGGGTAGTGGGTCAGATGGGAATATTCAACCTAAAAATAAGATATTTTCTTGTTATATTGGTTGTGTGGTTGCACATTTTCCCAGTAAATTTAATTGAAAGTACCAATTTTTTTTTCCTTTTAGAAATGTTTCTCTATCTATTTATCTATCTATCTATCTATCTATCTATCTATCTATCTATCTATTAATGATATTTTTGTGTTCACAGATAGGTAAATGTCAATCAGTGGTTTCTAAATATGTTTCACACAACTTGAAGCACTTTGGCTAACTTATACTATCACAGAGGAGGAATGTACAATGTGTTGCTGTAGTTTATTGAGGTTTTTCCTAGCTATGACCTTTTAAATGACTTATCACATACAAGAGCAGAAGTAAGTAAGGACAGCACCATACATACAGTAGGTAGAGCAGTATATTATATATATATTATATTATTTCAATTACACACAAATATTTTTTTGTAAGTATCAAAAATTACGTTACATGTGCTTTTCTGATGGATGAGCATCTCTGTAACCTCCCTTCCTCTGCCTGCCTCCTACACTGCTCCTTACTCACAGTGAGGAGCCCTGATATATTGAGCTAAAGAGCTACAGTACAGCCTTTCCTCCAACTACTCAGTGCTCTCAGTGGCACTGATCCTTAATAATAGTTTTCTCTAGGTTAAAGAATAACGTGGGAGGAATGAGGTGAGATATAATACATATGAATGAATGATACATCTATTATTGGTACTAATCTGATCCTCCTAGTGGCTGGTCCAGAAATGTCTCTATGGTCTGCACAAAAAAATATTTCTCCTGCTCGGGAATGTTTTTTATATACTGTCAATGAATGTCAATGTCAATGTGGTCAATGAAAGAGAGAGTCGCTCCTGCTCAGACTATTACAAAAGTCCTGAACTTGAGCTGTTAGCAAAATTGCTTAAAAAGAAGTTTGAAAATACCTTGATTGCGCTGATGCAGAATTGAAATTTTGCATAACGTATCTTGTGTTATGTTGCACTGTGCACGCTCAGATAATTTTGACCCCGCACACACATTCCAAATTTATCTACACTTGTGGCCATATAGGTGGAATGGGGGTGTGATGGGGCATTCTCCAAAGGGCAAAGTTCAGTAAGGGCATGCTCATGCATACCAGCACAAAAGTGTTTTATATGCCTGGTAGGAAGCGTATCTTTTGCATTTACTATAAGGCAGGTGCAAGTACACACTGATGATGAATTGTAGCAAACCAGGTGCATATGTTGGCGATACATATGCTGCAGCAGTGTACATGTTACGACTCTAGGAAAGTTGGCCTCCTGTGATGAATCAGACTCTATGGGCTGAGACCTTGGTAGCAAGAACTGAGGAGGTTTTAGATAGCTTTTCCTCATAGGAGAATTAATACTTGAATCTTCGTAGCTTTTGAAAGAACACAAGGTTTTATTGAACATACAGCAGAGAATTGGGAACGATGGGTAGAATCAGAACAAAAGTCCAGAACGATAAGAATATGAATCTGTGACAATAATGCAGCAGCGTAGTAGGAGTGGGATGACTGGTATTAGTGCATGAACTCCACAACAAGCAGGACACCAGTCAGATGATGCTGAGTTATCCTCAATAGATGGATGCAGAGATCCTGGGTCCAAGTCACCGGGGTTCACCCAGTAAGACGAGACAGGAATCCTGGCTCAAAGGTGTAGAGGTAAATCCAGCTAGACTGTGACATCTTAGACTTGTGATGCGTGTGAGTCTTGTGTACACAATGTTGCGTCGAACTCCAGATATAGTACACTGAGATGTTTCATGGTGATATGGACAAAGTACACAGATGTGCGTCAATGGGTGCTGCGGGTTTGGTACCCAAAGTGGAGTCTTTAGGTGCTGCAGGTTTTGTACCCAAAGTGGCGTCTTTCGACACAGAGTGGGACACGAAGATAAAAGAAAGTCAAAGACCAAATTATATCAGGTGCCAAATACTAGGACTTGAGAAGACGTTATTCAAGAAGGGTTTATATATGCAGTGCCTGTTGCTGATTGGTGGCTGACTCCCAGGTGACTAGAGAATCAGGAATCACTTGTGGACTCTGGCTACAGCAAGATAGTCGCGCCCATGAACTGGAGACTCTGGCTGCAATTCTAGAGGATGACGTCACCCTGCACGAGGGATGCCAGTCAGCGTGGAGGAGATGTCTGCGCCTTGCAGCTGGAGCATTGCCACGAAGAAGTCCAGCAGCTGCCCAAGCCCATGAACCAGAGAGCAGAGGTAAGTAATGCTGCTGGCTGGGCTCTCCGTCGGGACCCGATGTTGGTATTTCTGAGAGTTACCATCTTGAGATTCTTATAGCTCAGTGCAGATATACAATATTCTTACATGTACTCTACTTACTTCTAACTCTGCATCTGCCACAAAATGTGCATCAATTTTTATGTCTAGCTATGCGAGCCAAGAATATTCTATAAAGTCTAGAACACCAGCACTCAAACTGATTTGGGTGAGTTGCTACATTCTCACATGGGTATGAACCAATCACAGCAGTGAGAAAACTCCCAATGTACAATACAAATTATATAACTTGAGCATATACAAATTATTCCTTCTACAGCTAAATCACTTAATCAATTTTATATATATATATATATATATATATATATATATATATACTATACCGTTTATTTTGTCAGCATTATGGTATTTTAACAAAACCAAATTTGAATGTAAAACACCCTTTGCTTAAATTATATTATTTACATTTCAATAACGTGCACTTGAAAACCCACCAGGTTAGTTCAATTCCATTCATAGTACAGCATATGCCAGATTCTAAGTTGTATAACTTGTATTGTGTTGGCATAGTGATGTTCTTAAATCCTTAAAACCCATGCTCAATTCCTTGGCACTACTATGCCACCATCAGAAGCAATTAAATCCACCGACACTGCTCCATTTGAAGCCAAAAAATATAATAGTAACTGGGCATGCAAAGTGTTATAAGTCCCCAAATAAAAAGCTGGCATCCTAGCTTGCAAACAATCTGCCACAGGCTATCACCTTACCACAGGCTATCTGGCGCCATGCAGTTGCCTAACTGAAAACCAATGTCCAGCTACTAATGCATTTGGCAGTCAAGAACTTCTTGTTCTTTTAACATGTTTCATCGCATCCATTTTCCCACAACTATTGAAAAAAATAAATAAGGGTTTTTTTTAGCTTGTTGTGATCTTGTTTCCCTCAGAAACTATCATTTGTGGTTACTGTTGCATTGTAAACAATTGTAAAACTTGTAAAAAAAAATAGGATATACTAAAAAAGAGTATACAGTAAGGTGCTCACTCATACTAAAAGTTCCATCAAACTTGTTTGTGTGTATAAAATAGGCAATACTTTGTGCAGATCACTGTTCTTTGGTCTTGGTTTTAAATCATTGTCATGTTTTTGTTTTGGTTTCGGCAAAACCACCCTCAAGTGTTTTGGTTTGATTTTGGATTTCTTAAAAAATTGATAGAAACAGCTAAAATCATGTAACTTGGACATGTTTTTTTCCTATAGTATTTTTTACATCAATAACATTATTCCACACAATTTTGACCACTACATAGCACCTGAAATCTCGAGGGTGGAACCTAAATGCAGTCCAAAATACGCAAGATCCATTTTTTTCCAGACTTGCGAGAAGACTCAGTTCTACTCAGCACCTCAAAGTTTTGAAACCAAACTGCTTATATCTAGTACTTATGCACATCTATTAACTTTTGGAGTAGTTGGTGAAAAAGAGTGTATAGTCAGTGTGAGAAATGTAGCTGTCTCCTTGCAGCTAACAGTCTAGATTATTGATCAGACAGCACCTAAAAATGAAAAAAGTAATGCCACTACACATGCAAGATCATGATTTTCAACTATTAAACACTTCACTGCACCGAATATTCTCACACCTGTACTAAGCCTGTTTTTGCACTTTTGCGCTGGTCACATTACAAAATAAATATCAGTAATGTTTTTATGTATTACCCACAGAAATATTTTATAATTTTTAGAAGACTTTGAATTTTTAGAAAATACTCTTAATTGGTTTATGCCGCATATTCGTATGGCAACTAAATCTACCCAGAGCCAGGATTGGCAAAAACCAAATCCGGCAGTGTACCTGGTAGAGAGGCTGCGCAGCTGTGATGTCCCACTCAGCCAGCCCCCAGACAGAGCAGCTGCAATGACAGGAGCAGACTTAGCAAAGCAAAATCAGCAGATAGAGTAGCCAAGGTTCACTGAGTACCCGCTGCTACAGAAATCAGGGAAGATATTTATGTTCTGGGGAGAGGTAGGGGATGAGGTCTATGTTCTGGGAGGGTGTATTTAGTCTTCTTATAATAAAGACTATATATATAAATATAATGATTAGCATATGGTAAGTATTACAAATGAAGAAATATATAATTTTATATATTTTTTTTATTTTGTCTCCCTAATTGGAATTGACATATAATTTAAATCTCACCTAATGTTAATTTGCATTTCCTATTAATTTTTCCCACATATTAGATAGGTACATGCTTATTGTGTTTGCTATTTAACACTTTGGGAACTCAACCCTGGTCTTTGTGGCTGAGGAAATCATGAAGACATTTCCCCCCTAAGGGGCCTTGTGGGTCTGGTAATGTTAATGGGTCACTCCTGGCTTTGGCAAAGGTGTACTTGAGAATTTTCTTTTCTTCTCAGTGGGGACTTACGGCTTTTAGGGGATGGAGAGAAATTGTGCCCTTCTACTTTTGGAGAGGATCTAAAGTCCATTGCACACAGCATCGTTTTGCATTGCACTGGGTGATTGGAGCATGCATCTCAGGCTTCAATAATTACAAATTTGGAGATTTGATGTTCTAGGGTTTGTTTTGTACTATACAAACATCTAGAGCTTAAGGTTTCTATTTTGGGTGAAGGGAATTTTTCTACAGTGCCAAGCAAAACTTAATGGGTGCAGCAGTGCATCTTTATGCCTTCAGGCCTGGAGTGACACAGAGGGTATGTAGTCCCCATCCCAGTGCTCGGGATGCTGGCGCTCAGAATACTGGCACCGGAATCCCAACAGCAGTTGGAATTCTGGCTCCAGAATCCCGATGGTAAGTATTACGGATAGGGGGAGGGTTAGGTTCAGGGTTAGACACTAGGGGGAAGGTTAGGGTTAGGCTGCAGGGGTGAAGGTTAGGTTTAGGCAGGGGGAGCATAAAGTGACTTAGGCCCATAAAGTCCAGACTTTTCGCCTGCTGGACTTTTTGCCTCCTTCACCTGTTTTCCAGGTGGAAAAGTATCTCTCGCATGCCCGATTATCCTCATATTCAATTCCTATGTGGACGTGAAAACGGGACCCGATGAAACTTGAAGCGGCGAAAAAACCTGTCAATTTTTGGGAAATCATCCTTGGCCACCCCTAAAGATGTCCAGACATGAGGGATCACTATGGGTACCCCCGTTTTTACCTGCTGAAGGGAAGTCGGGTTTTTAAATAGCCGTGACAGATGCATAAACGCGCCTGTGAAGAAGTGATGAAGAATAGCATTTAGGATTTTTTTTGGGGA
This sequence comes from Taudactylus pleione, assembly GCA_031769625.1. Taxonomy (NCBI): domain Eukaryota; kingdom Metazoa; phylum Chordata; class Amphibia; order Anura; family Myobatrachidae; genus Taudactylus; species Taudactylus pleione. The sequence goes on along the minus strand of JAUIMM010000126.1, from coordinate 3,842,578 downwards.
AAAAAATAACTATGCCCATTAAATTTGTGGTACATGAAAATGGGTGCAAGCATATTTTTAAGTCCCTAAAATTATTTTTAAAAATTCTTCAAAAATGCGCCTGCCGATACTACCTGCAATGTAGAAAACCCTAATTCTGCACTTTTCTTTGCCAGCTAAAGGCTGGAGAAAATGTATCCCCATTTTTTTTACAAAGACTTTTCGCACCGTCGAAAAGTCTTTGTAACTGAATACGGGGAATAATTACAATAGGCAAAAATTACGGGTTTTTGAATTGTAATTGAATATGGGCATTAAATGGGAAGTAGGTTGGGTGCCAGCAGTCCCTTACTTTACCAGGGGCACTTAGACCCTTAAATACACCCAAGAGTATGACATCAGTACTGGGGAAAACACCCCTGAAAGAAAGTATTGTAGTTAATCTGGCAATTTTCAAGATCCCAGGCTGAGATAAACATAATGTACAAAAGTTTCAGAGTACACTACACCTCCAATCATTTACTTAAAGAAGGAGGTTAATCCAAAACTGTTGTGCATTGTGTTTATATCAGCAATGCTTGATGCTGTCAAACATAGATAAATATGGCTAAATGTATCTTTTGGCGAATCCTGTGAATGCCCTGATTCTTTGTTTGTTTACTATGTTTTTTTTAGATATTGTGGAGAGAGGGGTTGTCTCTCACCTGAATTGCCCACATTCCTATGGGATCCACTATATCCAAAGGGAGGCTAGAGAGAATCATGTGCATTCTGCAATAGCAGTGGAGGTGTGGAATTCCAGGTTTTCACATTTATACAGACCGAGCTGGAATAATCACTGGAGCACATGAAGGGTTTAAAACTCCCACACACCTGATGTTCCTTGCTCCTGATGCTGGATAAGCTGTCCAGGCAAACATTCAGTATACATGAGAAATGTTGGTGAACCAGAAAAACCGCAGTTATATTAAAGACACTGTAACTTGCTATGCACTGTGCAAATACTGTTTGTGTGTGAACTGAAAAAAAAAGTTACTTTACTTATTTTTACTAAGGTGCTAAGACATATCAAAATATTAATTAGTGTGTTCACCAGTTAAGCTGCATACACATGTAACAATTTGAGTAACAAACGATTTTCATCAACAATTTTCGTTCATATTTCCCTTGAAAAAGTGAAATAAAATCATTGAAAAAAATTGTTCGTTACTAAAATAATGAACGATTTTTTCAACGATTTTGTGAACGATGAATGAAATCATTAAAATGTAAATGAAGAATACCTAGCAAATCATTTGATTGGTCCATTTCTAAAAAAAGGTTTGGCAAATGTGTAAATGGTTGAGGAAGGTGGGAGGGGCTATCCTGACAGGATAAAAAGGTGTCGGCCATTTTAAAAGTCTGCATTTATGCTCTGTGGCTAGTTTGGTGTGGTTTATACCTGCTAAACGTTGTTGCATAGCTATTTTACTCGGCTTTGTTTCTGGCTTTCCCTTTAACAAAGTGCTTTCTTTGTGCTTCTGTGATGGATCCCATAAGGCAGAGTATTTTGGTGACTTATGCTGGAGTTGTCATGTTGTCTGGCAGGACGAGGGCTGAGAGGAGGAGGAGGAGAAGGCCTCGTTCCTGTTGGACAAAGGAGTGGCTGTTGCGGAGGGAAACCATGTCGCATATGCCCCTCTTGATGGAGATACGTGAGAATAATCCTGATGATTTCAGGAATTTCTTGCGATTTCCCCCCAGGCTTTGGGACTAATTATTCCGGAGACCTGTATGGCTATATACAGGGCCTTGAAGCCTGATTATTTTAAGGTATTTGTATTTTTGGTCTTTAAAAAGTATTTGCATTGTTCTATAAACTCACAATGTTTAAATGTTTTATATGTCGTTATTAATTATTAGGGTTTAATGTATTGGTTACATGGAGCATTTGTAAAGTGTCTAAATCTCTCATTGGCTACTGTCCAAACTAAATTAGGTATTGTAAATATGTTTGCAGGGGTTAAATGTTTAAACGATGATGTCATTTTCACCTGCTTTACCTATGCCCATATAGGTTTTTTTTTTTAGGGGAGGTGTTAAAAGTGTTGGAAACAAAAATGGAATAAATTGACACCATTGTTTAGGTTGTTTTTAAAACTGTAGAATTGGTGTTTAGCGGTGCAGAGTTTTGAAACCTACACTGCAGCCTTTACAAAGTCCCCTTACAGTAAACGGTGTCAATTAATTTAGAAAAAGTCCCTTAGGACACGCCCTTTAAATATTGTAAAATTATGTGTTTTTGATTATTTAAAAAAAAAGCAAGGCTAAACTTAAAAAATATTAAAATGTGGCCCGGGGTGAAGGGGGGCAAATTGTGCAAAAGGTGTTTTGTGGAATGCAGATGGTTTTGGCAGCTGCAATATATATTTTTTTTCTTTAAATTAATTATGGTTCAAAATATATGGTTGCACTCATTTTCATTTATCCAAAATATGAGAAGTAATTTGTGTTTGCCTAATCAATAGAGATGTTAATCCTCAGCCCTCGTTCACAGGTGCAGTGATGCACCTTGCACGCCTATTTTAAAATGTTGAATACCTTCAGCAGCCAAACAAAGGGATACCCATAGTGATCCCCCATGTCAGAACATGTTTACGGTGGTGCAAGGAATTGATCCCCTAAATTTTAACATACTTTAGTAAATTAGCTTTTTACAGGGTACAGTTAGCACCGCATATTAATTGCATAGTGTGAAAAGCGGCTACGCACCCGATACTTTAGCCCTGGGAAATCCTACCATGATGCTGCAACGTTCCACCTATAGAGATTTCTTATGCAAGCTCAATATTGCTGAAGTGGCATAGTGCCTTAGTTTTGTCTAAAGGCAGAGATAGCAGTGTTGTTTTTTTTTCCCTGCTAGGACAAATATATTTTTAGTTGAACAATTACACGTGTATTATTATTTTATGTCTTTTAAAATCTACTAGCATCTAACCAACACATAATGGATGCCATTAAAATGTTTTTGTGGTCATGATAATTAATGAGCAGACAGTTTGATATTCAATTGTTCTTGGCGCTCATTATTTATCGGCCTCATTGACACCATATGAGATGAGGTTTAGCCGTCTAAAACGGTTACAGTCATATAAAATTTGGATTAGGGCTGCCTAACTGTGGGAAGCACCCTAACCAGGGTGTTTCTCTGACATTTCTGCTCCCACCCTAATGAGTGCGTGCATAAATGCCAACGCCGGGGCTATTGTGCCCTGACAGAGCAACAACTGAATTGCTCTGTCGGTGTTTTTTAAAAATGCACCAACCAAACATTTTAATTCCACCCTCTATAAGTAAATAAAACACCCCCCATTTGCACATGGGGGTATAGTCCCCATGTAGTAATTTAATTAAAACATATTTAATTATATGTGTGTCACATAATTACTAACATAACCTCTACTCATGTGTTTTTGAACAGGAAATTAACATCCTTGAATTTTTATTTGTTGCCTAAATTTCAAGGACTTTTTAATGTTTGCAAATGTTGTTTTACTTTGTTAACATTTGTATTAATTTTTTTTTTTTGTTTCATTTCATAAACAGTTTCCAACTTCGGAAGCCGAATGGCAGGCTGTTGCTTCGGATTTCAATTTGAAATGGAATTTTCCAAATTGCGGGGGAGCCATAGATGGCAAACATATCCGAATCACCCCCCCAAGCAAAGCAGGCTCTTTATATTATAACTATAAGGGCTTTTTCAGTATCGTCCTAATGGCTGTAGTTAATGCACCTTTGGACTTCCTATTTGTCAATGTTGGCAAAAACGGTCAGTCTTCTGATGGGGCTCTTTCCGGAACAACAAGTTTTATGAATGATCGTGAACAAGACTCTCCATCTGTCCCCCCCAGGATCAGTGCGCTCATGGACTTGGGTTCGTGTTTGTGGCCGATGAGGCCTTTGCCTTAGGACAACATGTATTAAAGCCCTTTCAACAAAGAACTCTAACCCACGATTGGTGAATATTTAACTATTGTCTATCCCAGGCACGCAGATGCGTTGAGAATGCCTTTGGACTGCTAGCTGACCGATTTCGAGCATTTCATACCTCTATCAACCTCCAGATTGACAAAATTAATTTAGTTGTTTTAGCATCCTGTGCATTGCACAATTTATTAAGAAGAAAGAGCTACAGTCAACTGATTTCTCCTGCAGCAGATGCAACGGAGCAAATTGTTTATAATCTGACCTCTGGGCCTGATTTAGACCCGGTCGCAAGCGCTGAGCCGGGTCAATGTTTGCCCACTGGGCATGCGCGCAACGGAGCTGGCTCCGTCGTTCGAATGCGCGAGACCCAGCTAGCGACGGGTGCTCCATCGCTCCGGGTCTCGCACCAAAGGGGGCAAGCTGTCGACGGTGATTGACAGCTTGCCCCATTTTGTAGACGTGGCCGGGGGGTGACTTCACAAACAGAGCGAACGCCTGCCATTTGTGGGCGGCCCCACTGACATCACAAGTGATGTCAGTGGGAGAGCTTCTGGCTCTATTAGAGCCAGAAGCTCTCTGGGGCTTGCGTTCATGAGACCCTACCACAAGGGTCTCGTCGCAAGCACGATGGTCACAATGGTCTTGACCATCGCGACCATCATCCTGGCAGCTCGCAAAATCTGTGGGTGGTCACCCGCAGCTATGCGAGCGGCCAGGAGGCCGCACAAAAAAAAATGCCCAGATTCACAGCGAGCACTCTTTCAGAGCGTCCGGCTCTGAATCAGGGCCTCTGTCTCTTGGCCCCCAGTTCCATCAACTAGTACTCCTGCTAGCAAACAGATTTGAGATGAATATGTAAATTTTTTAATGAGGAAGGTGCCTTTCCCTGGCAAGAAGGCCATATTAGTTAAAAAAATGATAATCTTCAAAAGAAATGAGTCATTATTTAACTATCCTGCAAAATTTTGAAAATAAAAAAGTTGATTTAATTGTTTTCATGTTGTCATATCATTTTGCCTTAGGAAATTATAATACATTTGTACATTATACTACCTTCTGCTACCTACTCCTACAATTTTCCCTTCACTTCCTCAAGTTTAAATACTTCCATGTGCTACCTGGGTACCATGTGTTACCTGGGTACCCTGTGTACCATGTGTTACCTGGGTACCCTGTGTACCATGTGTTACCTTGTACCATGTGTTACCTGGGTACCCTGTGTACCATGTGTTACCTTTGTACCATGTGTTACCTGGGTACTCTGTGTTACCTGGGTACCCTGTGTACCATGTGTTACCTTTGTACCATGTGTTACCTGGGTACCATGTGTTACCTGGGTACCCTGTGTACCATGTGTTACATGGGTACCCTGTGTACCATGTGTTACCTGGGTACCCTGTGTACCATGTGTTACCTTGTACCATGTGTTACCTGGGTACCCTGTGTACCATGTGTTACCTTTGTACCATGTGTTACCTGGGTACTCTGTGTTACCTGGGTACCCTGTGTACCATGTGTTACCTTTGTACCATGTGTTACCTGGGTACCATGTGTTACCTGGGTACCCTGTGTACCATGTGTTACATGGGTACCCTGTGTACCATGTGTTACCTGGGTACCCTGTGTGCCATGTGTTACCTGGGTACCCTGAGTTACCTGGGTTCCATGTGTACCATGTGTTACCTGGGTACCATGTGTTACCTGGGTACCCTGTGTACCATGTGTTACCTGGGTACCCTGTGTTACCTGGGTATCATGTGTTACCTGTTTATTTCCATTAATAATGTTATTTTGGGTTTAAAAAAAGAAACACAAAGGTTTTTTCCGTTTGCATTTTTCTGTAAATATTACTGCAAACTACTGTAACAGGAATTCTGGACAGGATTCCAGATAATATACAGAGACAATGAATGCCTTTAACATATGTCCTACTCAGATTGGTAGAACCAGGCACATGAGAAATTGCACATGTAATGCAGAAACCGAAATGCAAACAGCAGACATAGATTTGTGAAGCAAAAAAAAACAATTTCTGAACAGTGTACGAGGCAAACACAACAAAATACATGAACTCATACATCCCAGAGCCAGGATAAATGAGTATGACAAACCATCTTTATGATATCATGATATATTCAATAATCATATCAAAGAAAGAGCTGGAGATAGAGAAGAGAAAAATTCCATAAACTTAGCAAAATTCAAAAGCCGATAATAAAAAAAATTATTAAAAAAATTAAATATTCATCATCGAGATGAAGTACTGCCTGAGTACTGTGCCAAACTGAGAGGACAGTACTTGTGGATGGCCCAGGTTGGTTGGAAGGGGGAGCAGTGGAACCCGATGCACAATGGGGCTGACATTGATTGGTTGGATAAGCTGGGGACGGTAGCTGTTGGCCTGTATATGGGCTTAGCATCGTGTTTTCTTCGAGTTGATCGACCAACCCATGACACTCTGCCTCATATACCACCCGTTTAAAATACAGCTGGGCCTGGGGCTTCATTTTGCACATATCGTTTGCAATATTTTGCCCGAACTACTGTTTTTATGGAAAACCTCCTTTGCAAGTTTAAGAAATTCATCCTCTTATTCCGTATGTCCCGAATGCGAGGATTTAGCAGCTGCCTTGCCACCTGGCCTCCTCCTCTTTGCAGGTGACTGTGAGGCTTCATCAGAAGCTGCTTGGGTGGTTGGTAGCACCCCGCTGCTCTCCCCATGGTCAATGAGCTCGCTGGTCGGAGAGCCAACATCAACTTCCGTAGCAAGGAACTATGAAAAATACAAAAAGAGAATTAGGTAAAAAAAGTTTTTTTATTTAAAAAAAAAGAGAGACAAAGCTTAATATATAAAAAAATCATTTAAATGTAGCCACCACTGTTCAAAAATGAGAAAACTTATGGTATGCTGGCTCTCCGTTTCCTCTGGAGGAACCTCCAAGTTCTCATCCAGTGAACTCACTGTCAGCATCTCCGGCTCTTTCTCCAAGATGAAGCTGAATAGATCATAGTACCATAAAGATGGTTTCTGGACCTCATCTGTCCCTGCTCCGGAACACATGGAGTTCATGTATTTGTTGTGTTCCCTCGTAAACCCTGTTCAGAAATTATTTATTTTTTGCTTCACAGAAGCATTTCTTATATGCCTGGTTCTTCTTATTCCGATCTGAGTGCGACTTGAGGCGTACGTTCCACAGGCACTAATTTTCTCTGTATAATTCGATGAATCCTGTCCATAATTCACCGTTTGCTGCCATTGCTGTTTTTAAAAAAACAAAACATATTATTATGCTGTTCACGATGCTTATGAAGGCATATTCAATTTCGAGATAAAGTGCAGTCCTTTTCACATGTGGGGAAAATGGAATGCGTCCCTTTCGTTAAACTAAAAATCGGGGTGAAAATAAGATAATACATTGGTTTATTGCTTCAAACCCTTAACAACCTTGTATAGCTTACTTACTTAAACTAATAAATGACGACACATACAACAAGAGCTTGGCTAAAAGGTCACTGCCTTTATTTATAATTAATTAATGAACCTAACCAGGGTGGCAAGAGACGCTGCAGACTCAGTTCTAGCTTTCATCTCACTCAAATACTTGGGGAACAACTGAAACATCCCCCCTCAAGACGCACTAACAATGTGAGGGTCTCACTTCCACCCTGGACCAATCTGAGTTGCTTATGCATAGAAAAGTGCCCGGGTCCCCCCCGCATGGAGAAGGACAAAATCGCCAGGTTCATCAAGGGCAAGTGTCCCCACAAAGTTATCTCACGCCACATAAAGCCACTGAGCTGCAGCGTACTCCCACCAAAGCCAGACTCCAAAGGGGACTGGCCCACCACCCAAAATGACCGAGCCCAAGAACAACAAATCCTTATCGCGCACACAGACCAAGGCCAATTCAGATGCCTTCCGACCAGACAGAAAATGCCAAGTTGAATTTCCAACAAAAGCTATGAGAGAACCAAGCTACCCAGTGACACAGCATGACTGGTTACTGACACATTCATCCTAGACTCGCCCTGACCAAAACACCATATTTGACTGCCACTATCCAAGTCAAAAAACAAGGCACCATTTTGACCACCCACTCCTCCCATACGGCCTATATTCCATTAATACTCTTGCCACGAACAATCGACTCCACACCTTTCAGCTGCACCATGTCACTTTTCTATACAGGCAACCCCACTCACCAAACACACCCAATGTGACCACCAAGGATCAAGCATGAAAATTGAAACTAAACCTCGCATACCCTTCTCCAACAAGTCACCCATAAAAACACAAAACTGCAGCATAGTCCAACCATGTCACTCCAGCCCAAAATTATAAGAGCGGCCCACAAGCCCACCATGCTGTCATCTGCAGTAATTCCTGTGAAAACAACATTCTGTACCATGATTACCACACCAAACACAACCAACCTGACACAACTTTGAGAAGTACACATAGCAACTACCTAGTAGGGATGCATTCTAGGGGAAACAGATAACCTGTGTGAAGAGGAAAAACTGAAAAACCTACCCGTGAACTAAATTGGGTCAGATCAAGGCTCCCGGGAGGAAAATTCAAAAATCCCTTCTCAACCCCCCAATTGTTGAACGCTACTAATGGATTCAAACACAGGAGCAAAGCAAATGTTCTAATACTTACCCTCAGTAGATGGCTGATGTCTATCAGCTCGTAAAGCCTGCCAGGCAGACGAATATTTCACAGTGTCATTGTGATGAGAAAAAACGCAGCACCAACTGTATGTTAAAATCTAAAACTTCGACACCGAAAAGCACCACATAAACGATGCAGCAACGCACAATGAAACTGTACAACTGTCTTTGGTTGTTAATGGCATGAACTGAAACCAATTTTGTCGCACCAGAACTTAACAACTCAAACAACTCTGTCGCACGGACCAGAGGACATGGCCATGACAATTGGGAACAGCTCCAAGCAGCAACAAATAACTAGATAGACCTACCTTGTGCTAAACCCGAATCCAAGCAGCCGCACAGGAAATCAGAATTATGAGCCAAACACCTGGATGAGACAGCCGCACTGATGAAAGGTTGCCTCAATAATTTGCCTTGAAGGTCAAGGCCAAATGCAGCTGCCATTAAATAGAACCAGAAAACCGTCCCAACCACGGAGTGCCTTGTTGCCCCACGCTTACAACAAAAATGATGATGCGGCTGGCTCCTAGATATAAACCGAACCATGGGAAGATATAGAAAGCTAAATTAAAGGATACAATAAACTAACAACCCACGCTCACTACAGATTGTGCCCACCATTAACCCACAATGTGACAATGCAACTGAACAACCTAGTCACTAACCAATGACCTCCTGTTATCACAACGGACTTGATCTCTAAACTAGAAATTGTAAACACGACCTACCATCTTGTCATATGTAACTGGAAACCCCTGAGCCAGAAAAGTTGCCTGAGCAGAAAAGAGGAGGTCCGAACTGACGTCACTCCTTCCTAAACCTAGTCAGAGAAAGTAATCAGATAATGTGCTACATCAACCTGACCAGAGCCAGCATGAGCACACCATTGCTTAAGAATCTGGATTTCTCAAAATAGGCACAGGGAACCGCACAGCCCAACAGGCAAGCAATATTTCTCAAAGCACCTAAAAACCACTGAAACTACCATGAATGGCACAGACTAGTATTGCAGACCACAAACTTAAAACCGACCCATAATCCAACGAGACTATCAAGGCACTGTAACCCAAACCGCATCCTAAAACCAAAATTCGACAAAATGTAGAAAATTTTCTGAAAAGACATATAGGGATGTCATAATTAAAAAAACTCTACATGCCTAGGAGAAAATGCTGCACTGAACTGGAAATTAGCATGCCACCTGTGTGGGAACCACCCTACTGGCAAGGTACAGAGATCCTGCAAGGGGAAACAAGCAAAAGGAACCCCCATCCACCCCCTCAACACCTCTGCTCCCATTGGCCCATAAAAGTCATTAATGAACGCTGACAGGGCGTAAACTATGGGGTGCCCTGATCAGCACAGACTCAACAAACGCACAAAACTAATCCGAATGAAAACCCTGCAACTAACATAAGATTTCTACCCCCAGTTTAGTATAGCCACAGAAAAGTAGCCAAACAGCGGTGACTAAGCCTAAGCTGGCTTCCTTGAAGCTGAACTCTAAGTCAGGAGCTACGCCCAGTTTAACGTCGGCAATCCTAGACCCAGAGCTCACCCACGCAGAGGCGACAGAAGAAATCAAATGACCAGCCCGACCCCCGAGAGCATTGGGATTCATAACTGGCAACCATCCGCCTCATGCCACCTCCAAACACCAGACTTACAAGCAGAATAAGCTCTGTGGGCTGCCCCGTGACCAAGGAGGGTCAACACCAGTGCAACCAAACCTAAACCTCTTTAAATCCCAAAAGGCATACCACCCAACCTTTGTAGCTCCACCCAAACTGGGCAACAAATTCCCCACATGCCAAATAGGAACTGGACAAACAAGTAACACACCAAACAGATGTATCAATAAAATACCCAATGCTTATCAACCCACTCACCTAATAACATTCTGTGAAGATGATCGTGCATTTAAAGCATTTATTATAGTAAAATATTTTGTCTCCCCATGGTACTCATCTTCTTAACCTGGATCACCCTACTACATCACATAAGTGAACGAGCAAATTATACAAATTTACCTTTGCGCTCTTTACTCGCTGAAGCGCAACTGCACAGAAGAAAAACTGATTTCACACAATGTCCTTTTAATTTATGCTAACCCCTAATACCCTGCGTCATACTCCTTCCTACCATTATCACCTAAACTCTAGAATAAACGCTGTGCAACCCTCTTGCCGCTTAACGTGGGTGTGCCAGGTAACAGAAATTGAAAGTAAGAAATTAAGTCAGCAAACATATGTGAAACAATCACACTCGCCAGAACCATGTGGTCCCCAAATTTATTCCAACAAAGCTTACACATGGAGGAGCCACAGTCTCAACCGCTGGGGCCGCCTCGACAAGCGCAGGGTCATCACTTGCTCAAGTCCGAGTCTTCTCCCAACTATCTTCCCAAAAAATGGCATCTGCAACTGAACCAGGTGGACCCAGAGTCTCCTCCACTAGGCTTTCATGCGGAGAAGCTGCCACCCTGACACGCATAGGGTCATTAGCTGATCAAGTCTGAATCTACTCCCAACCACTTCCCGCAAAATCGCAACCTGCAACTACAGGGGACATGTGAGGGAAAAAAACAAAGGAGGCACTGCAAAGGAAGCAGGGCTGCATAGAGGAGTGAGAGGCTGGAGGGTGATGGAGGTGGAGAGAAGAGAAGAAAAAGAGAAAAAAAAAAAAGGTGGGGGAATGGGTTTGGGGGGGCAGCTGCGGGGGTTGAGGAGACAGTAAAGGGGAAAAGAGAAAAATAGGTGGGTGTAGTAAGGAGGGAAGCAGGTTAAAGATGAATGTATGAAGGGAATGCGAAACCCCCAGAACAGGGAGAACAGAGGGGGGGAGGTGACAAGGAAAAGTGAGGGGAAGGGGGAGGACCAAGGATGGCAGATTGTCAACTAACAGAGGCCTAAAAATGAGGAAACTGGTTCTTGTGGGGGAAGCAGGGTGGCCGGATGATATACATAATGAGCGGTGCTGAAGAGCACCGCTCATAAAATGGCCGGGGTGATAATGAAAATGGCGTGGTGTTTGTTTATAATTAACTGGCCCTACTAGTGTATTGATTCACTTATCAGACTATTGGTTAACATGGGGAAATAGGTAGCACAGATTTTATTGCACATACATATTTTTTACTACAGTCTTTTGGGTTGTGGATGTACATCCCTCTGTGTAATTTCTAGCAGCAAATTCTATTTCTTTACAGCACACTGTTTCTTAGCATCTTTTCTTTTTACTTATATATGTAATATGGATAGTTTATATATATATATATATATATATATATATATATATATAAACTATCCATATTACCAGCACTCCACTGTACTGAGCATGCAAAATCTTTCTGGCTGCGGTGCTCACCCTGGGGCATGGAAGCCCCTCCGCATGTCCCAATCAAACAGAGCAGCACTCACAGACTGTGTAATCATGAAGAAAATCGAATGTAAGAAAGCATTAGTTTTTCATCACGATTACACAGCCTGTGAGTGCCGCTTTGCTTGATTGGGATATATATATATATATATATATATATCATATTTAAAGGGGTTAACAATTGGTATAGTAACATTAACAACCAAGCGGTTACTAAAAGGGTTAAAAAGATAAAAGCAATATATTTATTGACATATTTGATTATTACACATAGCTATATTCTTATGAGAAGCTTTCACTGAGGGGTTAAGAAGATAGAATAGTTATACTTATTATTATAATTGTTATTGTATTTATTTAATATTGATTGAGGTTTTGTAGTGGGTTAATTAAGGCTAACTGTTATCTAAAGAAGTTGAAATTGGCACACTTATTGGTATTTATAATATACATTCAAGATTTGCAGGAGGGTAAAGTAAAGCTGATTCTATCTATAGGACTGGCCACCACTGTGAAATTCTATCTCTCTAATCTCTTTACTATCTAATGTTGTTATATATGAGGATGTTAATTTCTAAAATTCTCAAATAAAATGGCTGCTACTAAGGGAATTTATCCCTCTAGTATTAATAAAATGGCCTGAGACTAAGAGAATTTATCTCACCAACAAAATGGCCACAGGTAAGGGAATCTATCCCTCTAGCATCTCAGTTTGTAATTAAAAGTTAAGTGGATGCGCTCCCGGACAGGGAATGTCATATGGCCACAGAAGGAGGAAGGAGGGTCTTCCAAGATGCCGGGGCACATTTAGATTGACGGGGATTCAGTGTGAAGCGAGTGTCAAGTGATCGCTGGGTAGCAGTCACTTGATTAGTCTCCTGGAACGCACGCTACCAATTCCATGTGGTGGAGTGTAGCACACGTGGGGTATGATGGGTAATACCACTCAGAGTTGGTGGATTTTGAGCCTATGTCCACTCATTTTGGATATTTAATATAGACAGAAAATATTGATTAAACAACTATAATACAAAAGTGGGTAGTTTTGTGCTAACTATAAGGATTCATATATATATTTGGGATAATTGAAATAGGTTTGATTAATTGGAGGAAGTGAGGTCATCCAGCCTGGGTGAATAAATAGGAAGTTCTGCACATTAGTGTCCATGTGCTTATTATTGCTGTTGGACTAATTTTGCTGGTCCAGGTAAGTAATGTGTATGCTTCCCCACAATGCTTTCAATTAAGATTACTGTTTGTGTTTATTATGCTATAAGGATTGTAAATATTGGTGTTGAAGCATTTGTGTTATGGGAGTGAATATAAGGGGGTGTTACAGTTAGATAAATTAACCCTTATGTTTGAGGGGAAGATGTCCAAATTAAGAACTTGATTATTTGTATTATATGTGTAGATATATGGATTAAGTGCTAATGTCAATACTGTTGTAGCTAAGCGCTGATGTCAATACTGTTGTAGTTAAAAACATTATGAGAAAAGTGGGGTCACCTATGTACCTTTTTGACCCATTTTTGAGGTGCTTATTGGCGTATATATATCTTTATAGATACACTATCAGAAAAAAGTTTATTTCCATGGTCTAATCTGTGAGTATTAAATTGGGTTGAAAGAATGACAATATATTTTGAATAATACGATTCTAAGAAATTCTCTCTGATAATTATAGGTAAATTTTTAGAAAATTGTTGTTTGGATTCCACAGAATCCCCTGTTATTTGCCTGGTGTGGCACAATTTTATATGGTATGTATTTTCATATTTTATTAAATTATTATTGTCCAATGGAGCTGTATTGATCAGATCACATATATTTAAACTATTTGTAGATGTTTTCAATTTCTCAGTGGCTGAATTTCACATATAAATTATGTATTAATTTTGGTGGTTATTTGTACAATCAAAATCATCTCGCACTGTTATGTTTTTTTGTTAAATTGTAGTGTAAAAGTTACCCCTAAAGAAGTCCTTATAAGGATGAAACGCATTGTATACTTATTTGGCACATTTGTTTGGGTCCCCACAGATGTGGATTACAGAAGTTTAAGGTGGGGGAGATACTTACAATATACCCACAAACAATGCTGTGTTCTATCAAACTATTACACTGAATAATATGGTATATACCTAAAAATATCTTTTAGAGATTTTTACCTGAATGCATTTTTTATGTTATAATAAATATATTCATGTTTATATGAATTACTGATTCATTCTTTAGGTGTCTTTCTTTGGTGCAAGGAAAAAAAAAACAAAAGGAGGAATACTTTGGGGTAAAAGAATAATTTATTGATCTATCTTTGAGGCTTCCAAATATTGTCTATTAAGAATACTTACTCACTCGGATGGTCCTTTTTAGGCGAAAAGCGATCACTTGGAGTCATTGGTCTTAAAGAAGATATCGAGATCCATGGGTTATCACTATACATCACCAAATAGGAACTTTCTCTATTTTTTCAAATGTAAAAAGGACTGATTGTTATTGTATTAAAATATCCGGAGATCTAAGATCAATATTAGTGCACTCTCATATTATGTGTATATATATATATATATATATATATATATAGTGTGTATCTATATATATATATATATATATATATATATGTGTGTGTGTGTGTGTATATACAGTATACGCATGTGTATATGTGTGTGTATATGTGCATATGTGTGTATATATATATATATATATATATATTCACAAACAGCATGGCAGCACTCGGTATAAAAGATGAAACTGGACAAAGGGATATCACAGACGTTTCAATGCTTTAATGCATAATTTTCAAGGTCACAAACAATACAAATCACTCACCTTTTTATCCACCACCAACACCATGTGTATCCTTGGCATCTCGGAGCTGGAACTGAGTGCTCACTAGTGACGTCAGCATAACCTGACCTGTTGCCAATAATAAATTACAACATGTGTGTGACAAATCGGGCAAAAATTTTCACACACACGTGTCCAGTTTCATCTTTTATACCGAGTGCAGCCATGCTGTTTGTTGATGTATCTGGGTTCCCTTGCCAGGGGATACCAATGGAAGGCACTGGGCATCTGTGCGCACTATTTTGTTGTGTAGTGTGCCACCTATTTGTAGTATATATATATATATTATATATATACTGTGTATATATATATATA
This sequence comes from Taudactylus pleione, assembly GCA_031769625.1. NCBI lineage: Eukaryota > Metazoa > Chordata > Amphibia > Anura > Myobatrachidae > Taudactylus > Taudactylus pleione. The sequence goes on along the minus strand of JAUIMM010000126.1, from coordinate 3,827,413 downwards.
CATATATATATATATATATACATAGTAGTCAAGGAAATGGGCACTCCAAACAATAGTAATGATTTAGGGTGGGTGCCAAGATAGAAAAAAAATAATATATATATAGTATTTATACAGTATCTATAATTTTAGGGATGTGTGATGACACCCATGTTTTGGTTCTGTATATCCTTCCTGTTTTTGATCTGGATCTGGTTTTGGCAAAACCACCCTTGTGTGTTTTGGTTTTCGTTTTGGATCTGTATTTATTCTAAAAAATCATAAAACAGCTAAAATCACATAATTTGGGCCTGTTTTTGTTCCTACACTATTACTAACCTCAATAACATTAATTTCCACTAATTTCCAGTCAATTTTGACCATCAAAATATTGTTTTCATCCAGTTTATTCCCATAATTTGCACCAAGCTTGCTGGCTGTCTAAGATAAGTGGCAGCAGTGGGCGGCACTTAGCTAAGTGGCAGCAGTTGAGCTGGGACAAGGAATGATGTTGTGATGATCCAGTATTTTTTTAAATAAATAAATGGGGCATGCAGGAAATGCTGTCTGTGGCAGCACACAAAATGAAAGCTCTGTACAGGAAGGGGGCAGAGGGATTTTCAAAGTCTGGCACTATAGTAAACATCTCTTATCATTGTGCTTCTTGGTTTATGGATGGGAAGGCTGGGACAGGAGGAGCGAGAACATTTTCAGATACCATCACAAAATAGCCTTTCCATTTGGTGTTTGAGTTGCATCTGACCAAACATGGCTGTTATGATCAAAGAAAACCAAAGAGGAGCCATCGCTGCATCACATGCTGCTTGAGTTGACAATTTGCTTACCAACAGCCCTTTGCATCTCCTCAGATCTGAGTCCATTGGGAAGAAAGACAAAACATATGACTTAAACCTAGGATCGAGCACGTTCACCAAAATGTATTGCTCCGATTAGAAGATCCTGACAACCCTTGGATCCTGGCAAAGCGAATAAAGGACTTGATCTACAAGTCTGACATACTTAGCGGAATCACTTAGTTTCAGCTCCTCCTTCAGTTTCTCAAGCTGCTTTTCCAACAGTCTAATTAGTGGAATTACGTGACTCAAACTGGCAGTGTCTGAACTCAATTCATAGGTTACTACTTCGAATTGATACTGCTACTTACTGATTCAAGCAAACATATGCAGACGGGTGTGTTCAGTAACACATTGACACAGTCACTAAAATGTCATTTAGCTCTGTCCTAGCACAATCTTTCTATTTTTTATCTTATATTTTGCTTGCTTCCATTCTAAAAGTTTCTTTTTTGATATAGTGCTATATATATATATATATATATATATATATATATATAACTTCCTTATTGTTGCCAGTATAATTTTTGCAGCATATCAAATAAATTATGATTTTATGCATCCAATTTTTTGGAGATAAAGTGCACCAATGTAACTGATTTCCTTTTCTCTCTTTTTTTGAATACATGTATTAATCAGTTGGTGGCACCACCATATTTCCTGATTACATTTAGATTGTTAATCACTCTCAACTTATTATATTTTTGGTAATAATCTCCTAATTGCTAATACTTTTACATAATACTATCTAGTGCGGGAAGATCCTTCTCTTTTTTGTGTGTCACACATGGCATTCACCAACACACTTGCCAATAGCAACCAATCAGATTCTAGTTATTATCTTCTAGAATGTGCTAGTTAAATGTTCAGTAGAAACTGATTGGATGCTATGGGGCAACATCTCTTTTAAAACTCACTTCTAAAAACTCTCACTTTAGTAAATTTACCCCTTAGACTCTCCACAGGAATTTGTGACATTTCTGAGAACACAGTTGATTCCTGTGCCTTAACGATTTTCATTTTTCTGAAATGTCTACAGGAAGAAGGGATTACATCACCATAAGAAGCAGAACCAGCAGTGATAAGTAAAGGTCAAGGCCTTAGCCTTTCCTTGCCACTTCGTGTGGTGAAATGCATGTTGCCAATTTTATGTCTTTCTGCAGTTAACTTTCCCTTTGATGCTTTTTTCTTTAGCACTGTAAAAGATTGGTTCTTTGGTTTTAGATGCCATGACTTAAACCCTGTATGCCCGTGGGCATCAGCTTTAGTAGATGATGAAGACGGACTAGTATCATCATGACTGGTGGCACTGGCAGCAGCTCCAGCACTACTAGTGTGTGGTTCCTGTTCTCCTCTCAACTGATCGTTCTCTATATCAACAAACACAAATGAAGTGGGTACAGCACACATGTCAATTTGTACCAATTTTAAACATAACAAGGCAGTATCAATGACCTACAGTGTCACAATATTTTATATGAATAAGAAAGTATTAACACTACACTACCACTTACAGTGCCACAAGATTTTTTATGAATAAGAAAAGAAAACTTAACTACCACTTACAGTGTCACAATATTTTTATGAATAAGAATAAAACACTGTGCTACAATACATGGTTTATAAAGTGCGGTCTGGCCGGCTGTGTCACCGAACAATAATAGCGTAGCTAGCACACACACACAAAATTTTCAATATGGGAAGGATATATAGATTCATTAACATTGGATTTGAAAAGACAGATATATAAGTGCTTCCAATTGACCCAATGGTATGAAATGAGATCACTAATGGGTGATGTTCCAATTAGTATAGTCGAAACTCTATAGCAGAAAATGTTAGATAATTAGATCCGCCGGCATATTCCTATTTCTTTTGTATTTGTATTTGATATGTTTCTAGCTCCTATGTTTGGAAATGTGTTTTTGATTTGGGTAAAGATATATGAGGGGCAAAATTAAGTACCAAACTGTATGAAGATCTGTTATGTCTAAACACAATGAAGTTTTAATATGCTGGAAGAATTGTAATTTTTAAAGTAAATTAAATTTTTATATGGAAGTAACAAGCCATGAATAAAGTTTATTAAAAAATAAAATAAAATACTTATAAAGAAAAGTTTAATTATATAAACAAGTATATACAAGTTAGGTTATATTTAACATTTGTAATATACCAAAAAGAAAACAGTTATTGTGCATACTTCTACATAAATTGTAATGTCTACAAATATTAATAATCATAGACAATGAATACTTTTTGCTTCTTTGGTATGTGGTAATTGCATCAAATTATGTCAACTTCCTGACTGATGTCTGCCTCCAAGTATATCAGTAATGCAGAGACATATTAGAGGATGTTGCAAACTTGATTCTGATTTTCCAGACACAGTGTTACTTTTCGGGAAATCTCCAAGTTATTGTTAATTGTAATGTCTGACAGTGTGAATAATCCCTAATTATATGAATCAATTTCTTCTCAGTTGGAATGTGGTAACAGCACAGAAATACCTCAGCTTTCGGCATGTCTCTCCCTCCAAGTCTAACAGACTGGCAAGAAAACAGACATTCAAGTGACGCAAAAGATTGCAAGTATGGCTTACATTGCCACTAATACTCTGAGTCCAAAGGGACAGAATGGGATAATTACTTTTCCAGACTACAGTACTTGTACAATTCATTTATCCAGGACATACACACTATAAGATGTATAATTTATAAGCTGTATAATGCTATTTCTGTTAGGGATCAATACAATTTCTTTTTTATGGTTTTGTTATATTATGGTTTTATAAGTTCATTAACCCCCAAGATGGCAGAACATTTTGAAGGCATTCTTTTCACAAACAGTGCTAATCATTGATAAAATTGGTTTTCTTGTTTTTTTTTATCATAAGCAGGAATTTGTGAAATATAAATGTATGACTTTGGGACAGATGTACTAAGCTCTGGAAAGTAATAAAATTGGAAAGTGATAAACTACCAACCAATCAGCTCCTAACTGTAAGTTTTAAAACACAGCCTGTAACATGACATTTAGGATCTGAGTGGCTGGTAGTTTATCACTTTCCAGAGCTTAGTACATCTCCCCTTCAGTCCTAAAAGATTCATGGTTTGCGTGTATTATAATGTGGCATCTCAATGCTTTTATGGCCATTGGCAGGAGTCTCTGAGAAGATGTTTCTTGAGTTGTTAAACCTTGAAAGATCCCAATGCAAGAGAGGTGTTATCTTTAAAAAGGTAGAAACCAATATGAATTTGTACAAGTATACATGAAGAACACTTCCCAACTAGTATCTCAACTGATTCCTCAAAGGTGTTTGAATCTGGGCTGCAGAATGGCGATATTCGGCCCTGTACCCGGAAGAAGCTGAAGCTCCTTTGGCTCTCGGCGCAGTTTGGCTCCTTTGGCTCTAGTTAGAGGCACCCTGCAAGTCAAAATCATGTGCCGTGGGGCAGTGAATAATGCCGCCACCTAAGCCTTAGGTGGTGGCACAACTCATTCACCCCTAGATACAGCCCTGGCTAGACTCTGCAAAACATGAATACAGGGAAAATGTCTGGTAGCCATTCTTCAACTGCAATTGTACCATTTTTTTTAAGATTATAGAATAAAATGGAGATGCAGCAGAATAAGTGAATTAAACACTTTTAAAAGAGTGACATTTTTCTTAAAACTTTTCACTGGTGCAACAATCGCAAACAGAACAATAACTTCTATGGAAAATAATCACTGTTGTATGCTATTTATGGGCAGCACACACAGTGTAATGGTTAGCATTACTGCCTCACAGAACTGAGGATGTGGGTTTGATTCCCACTACAGCCCTAACTGTGGGGAGTTTGTATATTCTCCCTGTGCTTGCGTGGGTTTCCTCCGGGTGCTCCAGTTTCCTCCCACACTCCAAAAAATATACTGGTAGGTTAATTGGCTCCCACCAAAAATTAACCATAGTGTGAGTGTGTGAGCATGTGGTAGAGAATATAGATTGTAAGCTCCACTGGGCCAGGGACTGATGTGAATGGCCAAATATGCTCTGTAAAGCACTGCAGAATACGTGTGCACTATATAAATAACTGGTGGTAATAATAATAATATTCCAATATTCATGCAGTTGAGCTATTATCAGTTGACTGAGCATGCATCGGGAGCACAGTGCGCATGGGGACCATTTGGGGGAGGTAGTAGGAAATTAATACAAAAAATGCAGGCGTGCCCTGGGCCGTTTTCGGGGTATGTCGTAGGCTGCGTCTGTGATCCCATGCACAGATAAAGTGGTTCTAAAGTGTCAGCTCGGGCACCCATTCTGCATAACCATAGGGCTACTCAGATGGACGATTTTTCAATTATCTTCGATGTCGGTTGCATTTTGTACGCACTTGCTTGGATTTGCGAAGCTGCCAATGGGCATCAGAATAGTTTTCCAGCTTGCCACAGCATCACCATATTTTTGCAGCTTCTAATGGATTAGCTTACATCTCTGAATCAGGCTCTGAGCTTGTTAGCTATAATATTGGAGTGCATTTTGAAATGTGTAGTTTGGTACTGAGAGTCATTGAACAAATAAATATCCTGATGTATTTCACACTAAACTTGAAGGGTGTCCTCCAACAATAACAAATAATTACTTATCTGCCAGATGCCAAAGTTCAGTTCAAGATAAAGGCTTGGTGTTTTACAACATCAGCTAAGAAAAGGAGTTATTCATTTCTAACACACTACACACAATACGCACTGCATGCATGTGGCAACAAAGATGGGATAGTTCGGTTATGACCATGGTAGCAGGATTGGAAAGTGGAGAGAATGAATACACAATCACAGCAGGATGGCTACCTTGGGACACAGAGTATACCTCTCAACTGTTTTTATAGGATACTCCTGAATTGTGGACCTCTAAAGGTGCAATTTTTACACAAAGTGGGCATTTCTGGGTGGTTGGGTTATATCAAGGTCTTATTTGTAGCAATTTTGTCTAAATGATGGGTGGTACAACTGAGGATCCAAATGTAAGTGAACCTGCATCACAGGGCTCTTATGCAGACATATTTTGTGGAAGCAAAAAGACAAACCCGATCAGAAAAGGGTTTGACAATATGTGGGCCCAAACAATTGTTATTGTAAATTCACTGGATAAAAATGACTTATTAGGAACTATTAGCAATGCTTACAGCACCTTTTAACCAACCCTATCTGTCCTAACACAAATATATCAATGTCAAGAAGCATCAAAGAGCAAATAAGACCATTTCTGCTGACATGGCAGAACTATCGATTTTTACAGCATTGCATTGTTGTTAAATGTCATACCTTCCAAAATTTAGACATACAAAATGAAGACAATATAATCCCCACCCTAATCCATTCAGATCTGCCCAAGCCCTGCCAAGATCTGAAGAATCCCCACCCTCATCCACCAAGAAATGCCCACTTTTGGGCACAACTCCAGCTACAGTTCTAAACAGTATTAAAAAAAAATAGGGTAGAATACTACAAACTATCATACAGCTACCAAATTGCACATAATCTATTCAAAAGAGCTAGAGATAATTCACACCAATGGACTAAATCATGCTTGACTACTATCTCAGAATATGTATAAAACTACAGCATTTCAGGATCCTGCTCACTTCCTCAGTGAAATAAATAGTCCAGGGCTTTGATAACACCATTTGCTGCAAGTCCCTCATTGTGGCTTGGCTGTGCTATGCTTCCCGCTCCTCCAAGCTGATCTCCCCCCTGAAATCTCCTGGAGGTGACCATTAAAAAGAAGATGGCAAGTATGAATTAAACCCAGAATAACTTTCTGACAGTCAAGACATGTACACCCGTTCCTACATAAGACTGCACTGCTATATCAGATGGTTTAGATGATTGTTCTAATCAAGTGCATTTCGTTCTGCCAAGCAGTGGTGGATGTGCACAATGCAAGTGGCTAGGTGATTACATTATCAGAGTAGTTTTGAATTTTCAATAGGGGGCACTGTTGTTTCTTTTAATGTTTGTGTGAGGTGTCTTTTCTTGATGCAATTCTGCCACTTGATAGTTGATAAAATAGTTCATGTAATCATGTGTGTTCCCTCTTCCTTTCTTCTTGTTCATAATCGTTCAGGGCTGAATGGCTCACAACACCTGCAACGAAAAGGTATTGTCATACAGTATATATATATATATATATATATATATATGTAGAGTCCAAATACTCGGCACTGGGCTAAATGTATATCAACTGCTGCTGGTGCCCTCCTTAATAAATAACAAGTATACATCCAAGCGGCGGCACTAAAGCATAAATCAAAAATAACCACACGGAAGATCCGTATCCAGTCAGCGTTTCAATTCAATAAACGAATTTTCATCAGGACGATGAAAATTCGTTTATTGAATTGAAACGTTGACTGGATACGGATCTTCCGTGTGGTTATTTTTGATTTATGCTTGAGTGCCGCCGCTTGGATGTAAACTATATATATATATAGATATATATATATATATATATATGTAGATATATATATATATATGTTACTGCAGCATAAAAATAGATTATGTCAGTATTGTTGACATTTTCAGATTATTGACATTCACAATGTTGAAAAAAGGTCAAGCTATTTAATACCTTAGCATTATGAATTTCAACAGTCACAATCTCAACACTCAGCCTAACGCTAATTGCAGCCTAACCTTAAGCCGCAGTTTTGATTTTTCCTTTTGGAAAAAGCATCCTCAATGGTTTTGGCTTTGGATTTCTTTATAAATTTATAAAAACAGCTAAAATCATGTAACTTGGACCTGTTTTTGTTCCTACAGTATTATTAACATCAATAACATTCATTTCCAGTTAATTTTGACCACCTCATCACTCAGAAAATAGTTTTGACCAATATTGGCCAAAGGCTGCAGTGAGTGGGGTGGCTAAACTAAGCCAATGAGCAGCAACACAAATACATGGCAATTTAAAAGAATATAGCACATCTATGAAACATAGAGGTACAGCAGTGGCGGACAGGATGGCAGCTTAATAAACTATAATACTATATAGAATGTTTTCATTAATCAATAACTACTAGCCTAAAAGTAAAATCTTAGTAGAAAATATAATATAATACCAACACACTTCTCCAAACAGCAAATCACAGGCCTAAGGCCAGTACAGGTCATTGGAGGTGGAGTATTTAGTGGAAGGTAAATTATGTATTACTATAAGGAAAAGTTAATCTAAAACATGGAACACATTAGTAAAAACCAAGCTTCCAAATGTGAGTTTTGAAATTCAAATTGAATCCAAACATCAAAGCACAGGCTATTCAAGCAACCGTAAACAAAAGCAATACCGCGCTGATATATAGATGTAATTAAATATTAAATTTAATAACTAGCAAATACATGTATGCAAGATAAAACCAATGACATATCACAAAAATAGAATTAAAATAAACATAAAAATAATAATAAGACCTAAACACATTGACAAAAATGACAAGCAAATATAAATAAATATAAGAATAAAGAATGGACAATGGAATAATTGAAAGTTCTTTAGAACTGAAATGTTCTCAAAAGAAATGCTGTGTCCCGGATAAAATTGATAGTCTGTAGACTTAGCATAATAAAGTGCAACAGTTGTAAATAGTTGTCATAGGTTTTGGATGATACCTGTAAATCAGCAACAATGTGTCTACCGCTTCTTAATATCTGTTAGTGTCCAAGAACAGCGTATAGCAGGGAGAGTTTAGAAATATGTAGCCACAAGCCGCTGGATCTTCCATACGGCTGTGTAGTTTGCGACCAGACTCCACAGAATTTGGTCAGTTAAGTATATTCCATGACCAGCGTGGAGATCACGGACTTCTGGATATAATGCTGCTAGATGGCTCCCTCAAGCAAACGTAAAAGTCTTGTAAAACAGATAATAATAACTTTTCCAACCAGCAAATCACAGGCCTCATGCCAGTATAGGTAAATGGAGATGGAGTAACAGGCTAGTAGTCTTTACACCAATACAGCAAAGTGAGCAAAGCCCATAATTAAAAGTGGTGCACAATGGACTTGTCCTTTGGCCCTCCCACCATTATATTGTATATTAAAAAGGACATGTACAGTTTAACAAACCAAGCACTTCAGCATCAATGACTGCCACTTTTGTGGCTGAAGTGCTTGATTTGAGTATGCACCCATAAAAGAAAACATTTTGTTGGTTTGGTTAAACCATGCTACCAATGGGCTTAAGGCTAACAGTGTTAATCATCCTCAAAGCTGAAAATGCCATCATCCTCATCACTGCTGAAAAAATCATCATCACACAATATTAGCTCATCCTCACTAGAATCAACCATTACAGTCTCTGGGCCTGATTCAGGTTTGAGAATAGAGTAAGAAGTAGCAAGTAGCTGGTTACCTGGACAAACCATGTTGTAATGCAAGAGGTGCAAATACATTTATTATTTTTGCATGTGGGGTAACTACTTGCTGCTTCTGCTTGTAGACCACACATGCTGGACAGCTTTATTTTTCCACTGCAATTTAGATTTGAGTTTGGACACACCATCTCAAATCTAAATCTCTCTGCACATTTTACATCTGCCCAACCTGCATTGCAGCATGGTTTTACCAAGATTTAATTGTAATTGGTGGCAAAGGTCTTCCTCCTAGAATTTTTAGTTTGATGAACATCAGCTTTTCCACATTTTTTGGAAGCAGCTTCCTATGTGGATCGCTCACAAGGTTCCAGGCTGTGCTAAACACTCTTTCCAAGTAAAAACTGGAGGGTAGGCAGCTTAATTACGCCATAGCTAGTTTGTAAAAGAGGCTCCAAAATTATTTTTTTCCTCCCAGTATTCAAATGGACAATATAAGAAGGTAATTTGTACATTGTCATTAAAGAAATACTTAACCATTCTATTTATGCTTACTGTATTAGAATTAGTCTGTATTAGAATTAGTCACGGTAGAGGTGTCAATATATGTAGATATTTCTTTAAAGCCTGATCAGATGTTATAATGTTTCACTCTGTTGCGCTGAGTTGACTCATCATCATCAGTAAGTCTATTACAGTTTTTTCCTGCAGTAACATTTGCAGGAGAAACTGAAGCAGGAGACGGGTCATGTGTCACTTGGGCTGACAACTTGCTGGTAAGGAATATTTTTTGCATCTCTTAAGATTTGTATCAGTTGGAAAGAAAGACATTACATAGGACTTGAACCTACTGTAAGATCAAGCATGGTTGGCAAAATGTACTGATCCAATTGCAAGATGTTGCAAACCCTTTGGTCACGGTGAAGTGAATAAAGAACTTGATCTACAAGTACATATTTAGCAGAGTCGCTTATTTTATTCTACTCCTATAGCTTTTTAGCTGCTTTTCCAGTAGTTTAATTATGGGTATGTTCACACTCAGGCTGTAAGTTTCTGAAATCACCTCATATGTTACAATTTCAAATTGTTTCAGTAGCTTGCATAAAACTGAGAGTAAGGTAATGGCATGTTGCTGTTCCTCCAGTCACTGAAGCATATAAAGGGTGGAATTCCAACTTGTTACCTGGTTACTACCTCTTGCTTCAGTTGGTTGCATGACAAATTGAATTTTTCTTTTTTTTCGGCATTCAGCAACCACATGAAGAACATTGCAGCTGCTGCAATGTTTTATATGTTGATGCTGAATGCCAAAAATGGCCATCAATTTTACTGTATACAGCCAGCATGTCCTGCACAGACCTGTCCTTTTTTAAGAAATTCTAAACCACCAAGCTTATTGTGTTTGCAAAACATGGTACATATTAAAATTCAAACATTCGTAATACTTGTGCAATGTTAGTTCCATTATTGGCAATGGCTAACCCTGAGAAGAGTCTTAGGCCCTGATTCAGACCCACTCGCGAGCGGCTGTCTGCTTGCAAGTGGGTCGATGGTCTGCACTGCGCATGCGCACGACGGAGGGAGCTCCATCGTGCGCATGCTCGAGACGCGACGAGCGAAGGACTTTCCTTCGCTCGTAGTGTCTGATCAAAGGGGGCGTGCTGTTGATGTTGATTGAAAGCACGCCCCATTTGGTAGGCGTGCCGGGGACGTGCCTGCCAGACGGAGGCGTTCCCAAGGGAACGCCTACCGTCAGAAGCCGGCCCCACTGACATCACTAGTGATGTCAGTGGGAGTGATTTTGGCTCTGATAGAGCCAAAATCACCCCTTGCCTTGCGGTTGAGAAACTCAACTGCAGGCTTCTGCTCGCAGTGGCGATGGTCGTGATGGTCAAGACCATCGCGACCATCATCCTGCACGCTCGTATATGCTGTGGGTGGTGACCCACAGCTATACGAGCGTCCAGGAGGACGCTCCATATTTATGGAGGTGGGCCCTGATTCAGAGCAAGCGCTCTGGTCAGAGCGTCCGGCTCTGAATCAGGGCCTTAGTGGGATAAGCCATTTTGCTATGCTGACAGGTAATACAAACAAAATGTCTGTTGCGCTATTTTGCTGTTAAACTTTCACAGTACTTTTAATGTATATAATAGTGATTGTATTAATGTAATTAGAGTGTTTTTCTACTGATATATCTATGCAGTTTGATACTTATATTCAATTATGTTAATCATATATTCTATTGTTTTATTAGAAGGTGCTTTTTGATATGATTCTCAAAGGAATTTGCGGTAGTTATATATTTTGATTAGGATTGTGTGATATTGTTTGTTTTAAGTAAGGAGCCTTGAACATATAAATGTCAATGTTATTTGTTATAATACTGTGCCAATGCTGCCCTCTATTATTAATACTTGTTTTAATATTATGACCAAATGAGGTATATAGTTTCCAGTTTTTGTTAGGGGCCCTATAATTAGGTGTGAAATGTGAAAGTCTGGAGCCTTAAACCCTGACTCCCAGACTGACTGCAGAAAGTGCTGGGCTAGATGTACCCATCCGGCTTATTGTGTAAGGCGAGGCTCCCGGGTATGATTGTGCTGTATTGGACCATTATCTGAATTAATTAGAAATCTGAGCTAAGTACCAATAAATAATTTTAATTAACATAAACTGTATGTGTATTATGTCATTTATATCACTCTGTTGCTGTCTTCCTGAACCTTTAATTTCCACCTGAAACATAAATGGCAAGCCAGCCAGGAGACAGAGGAGCTGATTCTGTGACACAATGTTTTTCTTTAAGAAAATGTTTAAGTTAGAATGTGAAAGCAAGTATCCTACATGCTTGACTTAGATCCGGATCCTGGGCTGGCATGAGTGGAACTAGCTTGTGGTTAAATACAGCCTGTATGCTGTTTTGTGTATTGTCTACTGCGTGTCCACAGCATAACACAGATTTTGTTTGTTTCTCTGTCTTTTTCAATATAAGAAGGTTATGTGATAAAAAAAATCACAGTGTATGTTGTGTTTTGTTTTACTGAGAAGTAGAAATGTTTAAACTTTTTAAGAAAAATGTTACACTTGCGAGAGATAAGAGGGAAACTCAGTTGGCTGCGTTCCTAGCAGGTGTGCATAGGTGTAGTAAAGTTTAGCAGAAATTAAATGTTCAATATGCTGGTTCTGAGTCCAGAGAAATACGACTGAATTGCCATTTTCTATGAGGACGCCTGTAGAAAACTTAGATGGGAAGATTGAAAAAGGGATTGATTCTGAATCAATTGATGATAAAATTCAGTATTCATTATTACCCAGCAATACTGATATTCTCTCTGTAACTGGGTGGGAGGAGAGAGGAGTGACATTCCACAGGCAGAGAGTCCAGAGAGGGTGATGAGGAAATTCACTACACAGCCCGAACTGAGAGAAAATATTTTCAGATAGAAGCACTTAATGACATTACAAAAGATCAAGCTAGTCACACATTGGCAGAACAAGAGTATGTTTCTGAAGTGAATGTTGTGTATGAAGCATGGATATATGAAATATACAGTCCTCGGATGAGGAAACTTTGACAACTTCCCTGTAAAAGATTCCACAGGGAGAGTTGAAATTGCAGTGACAGTTACTGATTTACATTGTCCAGCGAGGGGGTGTGAGGAAGATCATTTTTGTATGGAGAGCAAAAGAATGCAAACACAAGATATATACCCGTTGTTGGAAGGAATGTGTAATGAAATGACCCTTAATCAGGAAGTGGTTGAGTGCTCATTAGAAGACGTAGGACCAAGTGATGCTGCCTTGCCCGATGAGACATGGGAGTTACCAAAAGCCAGGGGGTGGGAGACAGGCAGGGTTGCAGTGTAAAGGTGCGTATCCACTTCCCGACTGTGAAACAAGAGCACAATTATGACATTGTAACCATGCTGTCGTTTCACAGTCTGTGATGTGCCTACACTGAATGTTCAGTCATTCAGTTTAGGCACATCCGTCATCCCTGTACATGCTGAACCTGTCATGATCATCAGTTTGACCAGTATGTACGGGTGATGATAGATGTCTAGAATGACCAGCGGGCATGCTCATCGCTGGTCATTTTTTACATTTACATAACCAATCTACAGATGATTAGCAAGCAATTTAATGATAACGATGTCATTATCATTCAATTGGCCTGTTTAATCGCCTAGTGGATTCAAGACCTCATTCAGAGACGTCGTAGCGGCCGCACGGTCGTACGCATCCGATGTTTTTCTTTCTGCACCTGCGCACGGCTAGCTGTGCGCATGTGCGTATGAGCTCTACCAATGCAAAATACTGTTGGTCGTAGGGCTTCCGAAACGGTAGTGGCTTGAGAAAGTTGATTGACAGGAAAGTCCGTTTGTGGGTGTATACGGGGGTGGTGGTCTGCAAACGGAGGCATGCTTCAGCGTTTCCAGGCGTTAAGGGGAGTGCATAAATTATCTGTTTCGTACGACCATGAATTGTGGATGCATGACAATGTCACTCTACAAACAGGATGATCGTCCAGGCTAAGGTAGGCAAGAAGCGTCCGTAAGCCACAACAGTACAATCGTTAATCCGATGATACTTGTGATGTTTCTAATTGGAACCACACAAACCAAGCAGCTAAGATTGGTGCATTGTAACTATTAACACTGCTAATTACCTTGTAAATGATTTCACTTGCGTGTGCATTAGGGAATTCGTAACACAACAGTTTATTTGTGCTTTTTTAACTTATTTTTTTCGTGCAATTTTTAAAACATATAGCATTGTGTTTTGCGTAGCAGCCTTTTCAGATACAATACTTTTTAAATGATGTATACATTGATAAAATTATTTTCAAAATTTCTATATTTAACTATTTTTTGGGGGGGAAATTAGCCTTTAATCACAATTTTAGTTACAATTGTTAGGGCAACATTTGCCTATAAATAAATATAAAAAATAAAAAACACAATTCTAAAAGTAAACAAAAAGAGCTTGAGACATTGGTGACAAGAAATATGGGGACTGGACACGAGGTGAGGGAGGAGATATCCAGGGCTACTTGCGTCGTTTGGGCCGGCTCAGAGGAAGAGGTAAGCTACGGACAGCCGACTGGCGTGTAACCCACCGACTGGCCTGGCCAGAAGTAGATGGTATTTCCTCAGGCCAAGGCATAAGGCTCTCCATACTTGCGGGGGTGGCTGTTGGGCTGCCAGAGGTGGTGGTCCTGGGAGGAAGGGAATCTCGCTCCATCATGGCAGGTGGGTTTGCCTGCTCCTGGGTATTGGCCCAATGATCTATGGCCCCAGCAATGGTCTTCAGGGCCACCGCCACCCTCACCAGAGTGGTCTCCATCCTCAGAAGAACACATCTGTTCTCCTGAGTTTGGGAGACCAACCTGGTGAGAAGAGGCACTGCTCGTTCCGATGGTTGCCCTGGAGTAGACTCCACAGGGTCCCCAGATGGAGTACTTGGATCCTCCCCTGCAGAGTCTCCATCTGTGCTGGACCCAGACCTGACCTGAGGAGCAGGCACTACCTCCTCTGAGTCTGGAAAAAAAAACATTTGTATTTTTTATTAAAAAAAACGCATATACGTTTTAGCCTTATACTTTTTTGAGTCCAGAAAATATTTACATTCTTGCACATGTGGAGCATTGAAGTTGGCCGTGTCAGTGTCCATAGTGGACAGGCCGACTATCTCCTCTTCCGTCACACATCCCTCAGCCAATGTCTCCAACCTCCTCAAGGTCAGCTCCTCAGGGATGGGACCACCACCTGTCCCTGCAGCATGGTCCACCCTACTCCGTAGCTTCCTCTTCAGCTGGTATTTGAAATCAGTCCATCTGACAATGTGATTTGGCAGTTTTTAAGGGTTAGTTTATTTAATTAAGATCTCGCTTTTGACTTCAGTACACTCACAATATAATTTTTTACCTTTTTTTGACGACTTTCATGGTTCTGTGGGTTGTCCCCACAGCATTAACAGCCCTGGATATCTCCACCCAAATCCTGTCTTTAGTTCCAGCCCCCATATTTCTTGGGGCATGGACAAGATTATCCATTGTCATGGTCACCAATGTCTCAAGCTCTAGCCTTGAAAACGGTGGATATCTGGGCCTTGGCCTGCTTGGCCCCACCTCCTCCTCCTGTGGTGGTGGTAGTGGATTCCCAGCACCTACAATATTTTTTAATTTAGATAATTTAAAAAATGCATTTTTGGAAGATATCAACTGTTATTGTGTTTTTAAAAAAATGTGTTTAACACTTACCAGCCTCATTTGTCCTCTGCCCACCATGCTCCTCACTTGCCATTTTCAAAACTGGTGAGAGAGCATGAAGAATAGTGCTTTTGATGACTATTTTATAGATGTGAGCGCATCCCTGGATTGGCTACCCGTGCATCCCTATTTGCCTACGTACAATGCACACCTTGCCTGCATTCCGTAATCACTGCGTGGGTTGTCCGAGATGTGAGCGCATCCCTGGATTGGTTACCCGTGCATCCCTATTTGCCTACATACAATGCACACCTTGCCTGCATTCCGTAATCACTGCGTGGGTTGTCCGAGATGTGAGCGCATCCCTGGATTGGTTACCCGTGCATCCCTATTTGCCTACGTACAATGCACACCTTGCCTGCATTATTCAATCATTGTGGGGTTTTTTGACCTTATTTAAGGCAAATCCAAATGTTCCCTTACTTGTGGGTTGTAGTTGGAGTGATTTGTGGTGCAGGAAGGGATTGCTAGTGTTTACAGTGTTTGGAGTTGTTTGAGTGGTGCTTGTGTGTGTTATTTGAGTGGTGCTTGTGTGTGTTGTTTGAGTGGTGCTTGTGTGTGTTTTTTGAGTGGTGCTTGTGTGTGTTGTTTGAGTGATGCTTGTGTGTGTTGTTTGAGTGGTGCCTGTTTTTTTTTTTTTTTACTATATTTTTTTTTTTGGGTGGTGGATTTTTTATTTGTTTTTTTTGCTGTTCTTTTTTTGTTTTATTTTTTTTGTTTTTTGGGTGGTGGGTTTTTTATTGTTTTTTTGGGGGGTTTCATTTTTTGTTTTTTTTTGTTTTTTGGGGGGTGTGGGTTATTTATTAATTTTTGTTTATCCATAAATTTAAAAAACCTGGTTACTTTGTGTGTTTGGGTGGATGTGTTTTTGGAGGAACAAAATAACAACGTTCTTTGCAGACTCCAGTAAATGTGCCAGCCTACTGCAAGCTGTTTTTTTTTTTTGGAATTTAAAACCAAAAAAAGGACATTATTCAAACAATTATTGTCATGTTCTATTGTTTTGTTTTAGGTGTTTAACATTCCAGTTTATACTGGATTCAGGTAAGTGTCTATTTTTAAAAACCTAAAAGTTTGTTGTATTTAATAATGAAGTGTTTTATGCTGTCTTTTTTACATTTAATAATGCATTTGTGGTGTTTTTTTTATAAAACAATAATTATGTTTTCAATTTTTAATATTGCCCAATTTCAAAGTTAAGGATTGTTTTAACAATAATAGTAGTAATAGACGTGTTTTTTTATCTAAATATTATTTTCTTTTTCTTCCATAAAATAAAAACCCGTACACAAACAACACCTGTAGGGGTTCCCGAAGATGGCACAGCCTGACCCTGTAAGAATATGCACCATTATTACTAAGCTAAGTATTTTTGGAAAAATATTGAAAATTCTTTCTCAACAACACTTTTGTTTTTAAATTCTAACTTTACAGAGTGATGTGGGCCAGCTAATAGTGGCCATGTTGCCCCCCACCAACCTTCCTCAGCCTCCTCCTGGGTGTAGGCATAGGAGGCATGCAAGGGCCAAGATATATAGAACATGTGTCACCCTTTTTGGAATGCCTGATGATGTGGTTGTAACCACTTATTGCCTGCCTCCAAATATTAACCTAGACACTCTTTCAATAATAAAGAATGATCTAGAAAGTCAGATTAACATTCCTACAGCAATCACACCACTTACACAGTTGTTGGTGGTGTTACATTTCTGTGCCTCAGGGTCCTTCCAAACCATTGTGGGGCTGGTGGGTGGCCTCTCCCAGCCCTCATAATCACAGACCCTGAGGCGTGTGCTAGATGCATTCTTCAAGCATATAGCACAATTTATTAGTATGCCTTTGGATACGGAAGCCCTTGATGTGGTAAAGCAGAAGTTTTTTGAGATTGCAGGCTTTCCACACGTCATAGGGGTAGTGGATGGCACTCACATAGCACTTCAGCCCCCTGCATGCAGGGAACAAATCTATAGGAACCGTAAACATTTCCATTCGCTAAATGTAATGGTGCTATGTGATGCCTCCCTCCAGATCCTCTCCCTGAATGCCAAATTTCCAGGCTGCAGCCATGATGCGTACGTGATCCAGCATTCAGGGATTTGGCCAATATTAAGCACACTGCAAGCTGGTGACGCGTGGCTTCTTGGTAAGTATAAATCCATTATGTAGCTATAGTAATAGTGTAAACATATTTTCATTGACAATTTATGGGTCTTTTGGTGTCCCATTTCCATCAGGTGACAGTGGATATCCTTGCACGCCCTGGCTGCTGACTCCTTATTTGAATCCCACACCAGGGCCACAAACTCAATATAATGCCGTGTTTACTGCCACCAAGCAGGTGGTGGAGCGCTGTATTGGCCTTTTAAAGGGCCGGTTCCAGTGTCTCCATCGCTCTGGTGGTGCACTCATGTACTCACCAGATATGGTTTCTCGCATTGTGGTCCTGGGTGGGATTTTAAATAACATTGCAATAAGGAGTCGAGTGGATGCCTTGCAAGAGGATGGCCCCCCGGAGGAAGGTGTTGTGATGCTGTTGGGGGGGCCAGACGTGATTCTGTGGTTTCAAGATTTTTTAGGTAATAATTTTTTACTTTATTTTTAATTTTACACTTAGAGGAAATGTATTTTAAGGTGAACCTAATTTTTTTTTTTTTTATTCTCAAAAAACCAAACACTTTCTGATACTGAAAAACTAATGGAACCCATTGGCAATACCCTGTACTGTTTTTGGACAAATAACATAATTTTTCCAGATATACCACCACATGTTTAGTTAATTTTGATTACATTTTTTTATTTTGTCTGTTAAAAAAGAAATATTATGTTCGAGTTTAGCTTTTGTAGTTTATGTCTGACTAAGCAAGAAATTTTATTTGAGAAAAACCTGAGGCCATTTTTTGTGTGATTCTGTGATGAAATGCTTTTTACAATTAAAAGCATGTTGGCAAAATGTTTGTTATTTAATAAATGTTTTACCAAAAAAAAAAGGTTTGGTGTAAATGTATTTTGAAACCCATTTTGAGGTAGATAATGTAGGGCAACCCCAAACTAAAAACAAAAAAAACATTACTGCAAATGTTCTTAAAGTTAAAAAAAAAACATTTTTGTATTTGTTACACTATGGACAGGCACCCAGCTTTGTTAACAAAGTATTTGAAATGCAGAATTACACCATCATTTTTATGAAAAAAGAGGACAAATGTTTTTAGAACAAAAACTTTACTTGAATTATAAACATTTTGAAAAGTACAAAGGGAAAAAAAGTGAAACCGCTCCAGACTCCCCACAATCCGCTGTAGGCAGCAGTAGGCCTCCAATAGATGGCCACTTGTTTGAGTGAGCTCCTCGCGTATTCCAACAAGTATGTTGGTTAGATCTGTGGACAGAAAAATGTATTTGCAGGTTAAAAACATCTAAAAAATTACCCACATTTTAACAGTAAACATTATTCAATGTTCCAAACTGTGGGTAGACACAATGATGTTAGGGTGTGTTCTAAAGTTTACTCCACACAACATTATTATTATGTCTAATAATGTTTATGGTGTAAAAACACTTTGAAACCCTAACTATGTGGCATAATCAAAAATACCCTAGGATGATTTATAAACAACTGGGAGGTGTATTCTTAAGTCATGATGGACATATCCTTAAAACACACTGCACGTATTCACTTCTAGAATGTTCTTGATAATCCAAAACTACAATGTCTTTGTTTGCTATGGCTAACATCACTTTTCCTAATGAAGTTACATCTTAGTACATTTTAAACACAGTATACACAACATTAACAAGGTTAGTCTGGTTCCTATCACCTTACCAAGTTCTGTGACATGTTTTATGTAAATCTAAAATACAAATCAAAATGTAATCAATTTTTACACCAAAAAAAACATTTTGTAAACCCCAAAAGGCATACATTTTTGGGCACCCCCCAAAAAAAGGGCCCAGGCACAAAACATAACCACAAAATATTGAGTAACAGGATTACTGCGCAATGATTATGACACCCATACTGTAAAAATGAAAACAAACACAGCCAAAATATTTAAAAAAAACATGGATAACAACAACACTCAAAAAAAAAAAAGTCAAAAAACATAATATTAAATAACACATACCATCAGAGCCTGGCAAGGAAGCACCCGATGGAGATGGTGATGGAGATGGAGTTGGGAAGAAAGTTGGAGTTGGTGGAATGGTGGGAGGGGTAATGGACTGGAAAAAATCCAAGGGAGGGGATATTTGGGTTGAGGACTCGGTCACGGGAGTGGTTATTTGGGATGAGTGGGCAGGGGAGGGAGGAATACTAGGGGAGTTTTAGAAGAGGGTGGGAGGGTTACTGGGGAAGTATGGTGGTGGGGAGGGAGTGCTGGGTTGAGCGAATGGGGAAGGTGAGGGTGAGGGCTGCAGGTTGGGACCTGCATTGCGGCCAAATCTGCGGGCCCTTCTCTGTCTCTGCTGTGGTTCTAAAAATTAAAGATATTAAAAAAAATCTAAGTTTAGTTTTCACTTTCAGCTACACAATACAAGTACACTTTACACATTCAGGACAATAGGGACAAGATACAGGAGGGTTTGTTTACATTTAATAAAAGAATTGGAAAAGAAACAGACATTTTTAGCAGTCCACTAATTTAAACATTTATACAAATGCATACTTACGTCTGCGTAATCGCGCCTGCAAATTAGCCAAAAGGACTGGTGACCGGCGGCGCAAATCAGACCACCGCCTCTCTAGTTGCGCTATATTGCGCCAAAATCCCGCACGGCGAAGGGCTCTCCTCACCTCCACAAAGGCCGCACGCTTTAAGCGGTTGGAAATGGGAGGCTGGGCGTTTGTAAGCCACCTGTCCAAAATATTTACCAGGATGCTCAATTCCCAACGGGTAAAGGCCGCGGCTCTCATGATGGCAATGGCCGATTTTACAGAAAACATGAAATATACATTGGGTAAAATAAAGATGATTGGCTAAAAAGTTTACTCAGTTTCCTAAAAAAAAACACTATTGGACAATCCTTTAATCATGTGGCCCGAAAAATAAGGTCAGAATTGATTGGATAAAACACACAGTGTGCAAATGATCCTAACGCAAAATGCACATGCATTTATAAAGTTAACACAATTAGCAACAGTACATTCACAGATAATAAACATTACTTTGTTTTGGAATTTATTAAATAAAACGAGAACGGGGAAAACCCCCACAAAAAAAACAATAAAGTTTATTGACACATTAAAAAAACTGAATAAAAAGAACAGCAAGAGTTAAACACTCTTAATTAGATAATTGACAACAAGCTAATAACAAGCTGTTCAATAGTCCATGTAAACATGACATGTTACCTTCAATACAACACATACTGCCGCAACCATCACAACATAATTAGCATACAGCGACTGACAGCACCTGACTACGACTGTCTCGTTCGTTCGATCAGATCAGTCGGTAGCTAGAGGAGTTGCAGTGCTCACGAATGGGCGTCACTTTGTTTACGATCGACCAGCCGTACGATCGTTTCTGTTTATGATTTTGCAGCCGTAGCCCGTACGACCATACAGCCGCTACGACCGACTCTGAATGAGGTCCTCAGACCTTTAGTCCATGCTCAGGAGACCTCCCCCATTAGGAAATCATATTTACTTGACGTGGATCCCAGTCTGTACTGTAGAATGTAACAATGAAAAAACTGAACAAAGTGTTTCTGATGGCAAAGTATCCATTGCAGCTGATGTTTATAGGTTACCAGTTACTGATGAAACACACTGACACTGATATTCCATTGGCAATCACACATGGCAATGAACAGGGCCGTAGCTAGGGTAGTGCGGCTGGTGCCATTGCACAGGGCACCACAGGTCAGGGGGCGCTGTTTGGGCCTGTTAAATTTCTGTTTATTATCATTCTTGCTTGTAGCTTCCTCTTATTTCATCCCCAGCATCTCCTGGCCTCCCCTATCTCTTCCCTTGCCCTTCCCCATGAAGCCATGGCCCTTTTTTGGGTGCATTATGTCCCTTTGAAAAATGAGGGGGACGCCAATGCTCTTTCTGTCACAGGGCACCAAAAAGTCTAGTTATGGCTCTGACAACGAATAAGGGACATGCAGTAACAACAGACATACCGATAGGGGGAATATGTGACACAGATTTTGTGAGTGGTAATGAAATTCAGACCCCAATGTATTTCCTGACAAAACCTTATCAGTCAATGGTTTTGAAACAGCTGAAAGATGCACACTTACAAGCTGAGATGTTGATTGCTGCAGAGATCACAGCAAAAAAATTGATTATGTATTACCGAGAAGATCAGGAAAAAGAGACTTTCATAGACAGAGAATGGTGTGCATGAAAAAGAGGTTGTGAGAAAAGCTATGGTGTACCTTTTATGTTGTGACCACAAGCTGGGTTGGTGAAATGTAAAATGAAGGTACAAGGATGCTGCGTACAAACGCAAGAGACTTTGGAGTACTGGAGATCATTTGTACCTCACTTGGGTTTCATCATAAGACCCATCTACAATGTGACCCACAAGAAGACTGGATTGTTTGGACAGTTAAACAAGAAGATGCTTTTCAAGCAGCCATGCAAACATCATGGTATTTCTTGGGGCCTATGGCAGAAGAGCGCAAACAGTGGAAAGAAGAAGATTCCCATTGGGTTCTGGCACAAGCAGTTTGCAGCAGCATGAGCCAGATATACCACCTTGGAGAAGACATTGCTGGAAGCTTATACAGCATTGCAGCAAGTGGAAAGTATCACCAAACAAGAGTCAGTTACCATAAGAACTGAGATGCTGGTAACAGGTTGGGACAGGCAAGAAGGCCTGTCAGTATGAATGCCCACCTGGCAGCAACATGACTGGAAAACCTATGACAAGATCATCTGGGGAGGAACAGCAATGTGGAACAAGATTTGGAACTTCTACAATGAGCGACCTGTGTCTGTGGATCATGTCAATGCCCACACTGGACTAGAAGGCAATGAAATCACAAATGCATTAGTACAGACCAAAGCAATGAAGCTGACCTCCTGGGAAAAGATATTCCTGGTAGTCTACACAGCCATGCAACATGTGGAGAGCACCACTAAGCATCTGAATTATCCTGCTTCATAGGTGGATCAAGCCAATATCCAGAATTGCAAACTTTGCTAATGGTGCTAGAAGAAACCAAAGGTCCTCTTGTCATCTACACAGAAAGCTGTACCATGTTCCAAGGCCTAACCACCTGGATGCCAACATAGAGGAAACAGAACTGGAAAGTACATGGCAAAGTGATCTGGGGTGTCACCGTCCTGTGGGACGAAATACGGAATCAATGCAACTGAAGGCCTGTGTTGGTGGGCCTCCACTGGACTAGAAGGCAATTGTCTTGATCCAGTGCAAGAATTCTCTATGGAGGATGGTGAGCCGAGGGGTTCGGGTGACTAGGGGAGTGACTAGACTAGGTCTCCTAGTTGCGGCCAAACCCAGGTTTGGCTAGACCTGCCCAGAGGCGCGGAGTCTAACTCACTTGGTGGTTTTCTCCAGTGACCCCTCCAATTGGGATTTGGTTTTCAGCTGCACAAAGTGAGCAGGTCGCGGCCATCTGGACAGGTACCTGGGAATGGCAGAAGACCGGAAACTATAAAGAATGCAATAGCACTGGAGGTGAATGGAATGAATGAACTCTGGAAATGGAACTGAATGCTATAACACAGGCATGGACTGGAAACAGTTAAGTATGCAGAAAAACACAGACATATACTGGGGATTGCTAAGGCAAGAGCAGAGTGGACTCAGGGAATATATGGGAATGCTAGAAATGATTGGAGCTGATTACCAGAGACAAGACCCTGAACAAAGAACACAGACATATACTGGAGATTGCACAGACAAGAGCAGAGTGGACTCAGGGAATATATGGGAATGCTGGAAATGATTGGCAGAGACAAGACACAAAGAGGTCAGGCATACACTAGGAGAGTGCTAAATGCAAGTGCAGATTTGCACTGACAAGACACAGGGCAGATTGACACAATATGTGCTGGGAAGTCCAGCTGTGAGCTAATTAATACCAGCAGGTAATCTGACACCTCAGTGACACAAGGAAGCTGCAATACTAGCAGCACATATACAAAGACACACAGACATAGAAAACAAAACAGTCTGGATACTGGGAGAGAACTACTCTCAGACTAAGAATAGCTTGGAAGCTAATACTGGAAACTGGAGAACTGTGAACAGGCTGAAGTAACTCTCTGAAAGATTAGCACAGAGCAACGCTGGTATCACTGGAACAGAGAAGAAGAAGTTGAACAGCAACTTCCTGGAGTTCTGGAGGCAGATTTATACCCAGGGGTAGCAGATTACTGGAGCACAGCATCAGCTGACTGAATCATGCTACCATAGGTTAGGAGTACTGTCACATGAGAGGAACTGTCATGGCGGCGCCCATGATGGGAACTCCGATCCCCAGCACACACAGCCGACCATGGAAGCTCGCAAAAAGCACCTAAGGCAGAATACTCAGCCCCACATCCATCACTGCACCAGACGTCTGACCGCAAGGAAGTCAGGGGAAGCCGGCAAGGAGGTGAGAGAGGCCGATCCTAGGCTGAACCCTGACAGTACCCCCTCCTTTTAGGTGGGCACCGAACACCCATAAAGGCTCAACTGGAACTCCTCAGAAAGACACAAAAAATATATTTGAAAAACACAGGAAACTCGAAAATCTTGCTTGAAGATACAATAAGAACTGGAAAATTTAGAAGAACAAGGTTCCCAATACCAGATGGATTCTGAGACTAATAATTGGAAGAAATAGTCAACTTGGTCCAAGAAATGTTGGTCACCAGGAAGTCATCGATTCTTCTTCTTTTTCCGAGACTTTTTCGAACCACTTGAAGAAGAAGAAGACTTAAGTTGCAAGGTGTCTTTCATGGGAACTACCGAAATAGATTTTTCATCGTACTCAGGATCATAGTCAGAATCTGTGTTATAATTCATCATCCTTATGCCTCTTTGAGTCTTATCCTTCTGGACAGGTTGTTTTTGTACTGGATCTTTTTGAGAAGGACTCAAAGAAATGCATCTGAACGTAATAGCAGAGGGTGGTACCCCAGAACTTGAGACTTTATTGAGATGAGAATCCTCGAGAGAACTGTAAGGATAAGTTGGACCAAATTCTTTAATGACTGCCGCAGTAAAGGCTACTAAATCTGACAGCATCGGATCCTTTGAATCATAAAAAGGCTCAACCCAGTCCCAAGCTTTACCTCGGAAAGATGAAATTATAAATTTTACTACATTAGTAGGCTTGATTTCAGACCATGGCGAGGATTTCATAATAGCGATGAAATGATCCACCAAGGCATAATACTGCGTTATATCTCCATCAAAAAGAATGGGCATAGAAACATTAGATGGATCCTGAGGGATACCTATAGATATAGTGGTAGCATCATTTTGTTAACCTCTTAACTGATGGGGCACTAAAACGTTTGACTTTGACACAACACTAGAAGATTCTTCCTTGAGTAAAGAACCGGAGATCTTCCCTTGGGATACAGATTTTGAAATCCCTTTTTGAGATGTAAAACTTGAGACTTTCCCCTGGACTATGAGACTTGATACACCCTGCCGGGGTACATAACTAGAAACCTCCTCTGGAGGTATGATGCTTGAACCCCCATCTTGTGGAGTAACAATTGGAAACCCTTGTTCTTGGGGTACAAGACTTGAGACCCCCTCCTGGGGTAAGACACTTGAACTCTTCTTCTGAAATGTAATACTCGAAATCCCCCCCTGGGGGATGGCACTAGGAATCCCATCCTGGGGTGAGACACTTGAAGTCCCCTCCAGGGGAATAACACCACGAACCCCATCTTGGGGCATTAAACTGGGAACCCCGTCCTGGGGTAAAACACTTGAATTCCCCTCCTGGGGTATAACACTGGGAACCCCATCTTGGGATGAGGCACTTGAAACCCCCTCCTGGGGTATAACACTGGGAATCCCATCTTGAGGTATAACACTTGGAACCCCATCCTGGGGTGAGACACTTGAGGTCCCATCTTGGAGAATAACACTTGAAATTCCCCCTTGGGGCACAACACTGGGCACCCCATCCTGGGGTGAGACACTGGAATCCCCATCCTGGGGTAGAATACTTGAAATCCCTTTCTGGGGAAGAATATTTAAGCCTCCCTCTTGGGGCGTAACACTAGGAACCCCCTCTTGGAGTATAGCATTAGAGGCCCCTCCTTGGGGTACGACACTTGAAACCCTCTCCTGGGGTATAGAGTCAGGAAACCCCTGTTGAGGTACTTGACTTGAGGCCCCTTCCTGGGAAACAAGATTCAAAACCTTCTTTTGGGGTGAGAGACTCAAGGCCCCCTCCTGGAGTACGGAACTTGACACTCCCTGTAGGAGTATGGGACCTAAAACCCCCTTCTGGGGAAGCTGACTTGGCTTTTCCTTTCGGGGTACGCAATATGAAACCCCCTTTTGGGATGCAAAAACACAGACTTCCTCCTGGGGTGAGTGGCTCAGAACCCCCTCTTGAGGTATGGAACTTGAGACCCTTTCTTGGGGAGTAACACTTGAAATTACAGCCCACTCCTGGGGCATAACACTCGAAAAAAAGACCTCCCCTTGAGGCATGAAACTCGAAATGAAGGCCCTCTCCTGGGGCGTGAAACTCGAAACGAAAACACCTCCCTGGGCCGTGAAACTTGAAATGAAAGCCCCCTCCTGGGGTACAACACTTGTAACCCCCTTCTGGGGTGAGAGATTTGAAACCCCCTCCTGGGGCATGAAACTTGAAATGAAGACCCCCTTCTGTGGCGTGGAACTTGAGACCCCCTTTTGGGGTGCGAGACTTGGGACCCCCTCCTGGGGTGCGAGACTTGGGACCCCCTCCTGGGGTGTGAGACTTGGGACCCCCTCCTGGGGTGCATGACTTGGGACCTCCACTCAGGGTAAGGAAGTTGAGACCCCTCCTGGGGCTACTGACTGGAGTCCCGTATTGGTAAAAACAGAATCCGGACTGGGACCGATGGAAATGGAATCCGGGCCGTGACCAGTAGAAATGGAATGAGTAGTGTACCTGACTTTAGAAGGTTGAAATATCCTCCCAATATTTCTTAGACGAAGGTTGAAGCATCTTGTAGCAGGGCCCCAATCGAAAACTTGAACTTTCTTTTGCTCAGTGGACATCACCTCCTTATCTGTAACTGAAGAAACGGGAATCACTGATGGATGATGGGAAGAAACTGAGAGCGCAGATATTGGGAGTCACACACTTGTCACCACTTCTCAGTGGGCGCAGAGTACAGTCCTTAAGAAAGTGATCGTCATAACCACAATATAAACAGAGATGCAGTTCCCGGGGTTGCTGACGTTCAACCTCAGTAAGTTTAGGGCACAGGAAACGTTGATGCTTTACTTTAGTTTGTTTGGAAAAGCTGTTAGTCAAGTCAGGAGTAGCACTAGAAAGCTTGGGAATAACTTGTAAAATTTTGGGACGGAGATTTTGTAGTTGTTCTAGAAGCCAGTAGAAACTCTTGAAAGGTTCAGGGTCACGCATATCAGAAAATTGGGGAACCAGAGGACACTTGAGAGGTTCACTAGCTTGCACAGAAATTTTTTCATCTGTAGGTGTAATTGAAACTTCAGAACAAAACAGTAGAGAATTCACTGGCGGAACTTGTGGTGTGTCTGGGGACAAAGCAGCTAGAACTGACTGAATAACCATCATTTGACTAGAGAGTTCTTGCAGCTGCTGTCTGACGAATTGCAAAGCTGTCTCCTGTGCAGTCACACGAAAGAGTAAATCCTGAAACCCTGCATCACCCTGGAACCCGGCGGCTTGCATATTGGGCTGTTCAAACTGTCACGATCCAGTGCAAGAATTCCTCTGTGGAGGACGGTGAGCCGAGGGGTTCGGGTGACTAGGGGAGTGACTAGACTAGGTCTCCTAGTTGCGGCCAAACCCAGGTTTGGCTAGACCTGCTCAGAGGCGCGGAGTCTAACTCATTTGGTGGTTTTCTCCAGTGACCCCTCCAATTGGGATTTGGTTTTCAGCTGCACCAAGTGAGCAGGCTCGCGGCCCTATGGACAGGTACCTGGGAATGGCAGAAGACCGGAAACTATGAAGAATGCAATAGCACTGGAGGTGAATGGAATGAATGAACTCTGGAAATGGAACTGAATGCTATAACACTGGCATGGACTGGAAACAGTTAAGTATGCAGAAAAACACAGACATATACTGGGGATTGCTAAGGCAAGAGCAGAGTGGACTCAGGGAATATATGGGAATGCTAGAAATGATTGGAGCTGATTACCAGAGACAAGACCCTGAGCAAAGAACACAGACATATACTGGAGATTGCACAGACAAGAGCAGAGTGGACTCAGGCAATATATGGGAATGCTGGAAATGATTGGCAGAGACAAGACACAAAGAGAAGTCAGGCATACACTAGGAGAGTGCTAAATGCAAGTGCAGATTTGCACTGACAAGACACAGGGCAGATTGACACAATATGTGCTGGGAAGTCCAGCTGTGAGCTAATTAATACCAGCAGGTAATCTGACACCTCAGTGACACAAGGAAGCTGCAATACTAGCAGCACATATACAAAGACACACAGACATAGAAAACAAAACAGTCTGGATACTGGGAGAGAACTACTCTCAGACTAAGAATAGCTTGGAAGCTAATACTGGAAACTGGAGAACTGTGAACAGGCTGAAGTAACTCTCTGAAAGATTAGCACAGAGCAACGCTGGTATCACTGGAACAGAGAAGAAGAAGTTGAACAGCAACTTCCTGGAGTTCTGGAGGCAGATTTATACCCAGGGGTAGCAGATTACTGGAGCATAGCATCAGCTGAATGAATCATGCTACCATAGGTTAGGAGTACTGTCACATGAGAGAAACTTTCATGGCGGCGCCCATGATGGCAACTCCGATCCCCAGCACACACAGCCGACCATGGAAGCTCGCACAAAGCACCTAAGGCAGAATACTCAGCCCCACATCCATCACTGCACCAGACGTCTGACCGCAAGGAAGTCAGGGGAAGCCAGCAAGGAGGTGAGAGAGGCTGATCCTAGGCTAAACCCTGACAGCAATGAAGTTGCAGATGCAATGGTTCAAGACAGAGCAGTGGCATTTACCCCTGAAGAACAAACAGAACTATACAATTTGGGAAAGTGGACCCATGCCCAAATTGGACATAGAGAAGCTGAAGGAAACTATGCCTGGGCACATGGAGATGGTATCCCACAGCAGCTGGCAAGAGAAATTGTGGAAAAATGTGAAACATGTCAGCTGTTGAATTACAGGAAGAAATGTATGAGAGACCTGGGTTCTATCTACAGAGTTGACTGTGCAGAACAGGTGTGGCAGATAGACTTTATTGGACCTTTGTCTACTGGACATGGGGGATTCAAATTCTGCTGTACAGCTGTGGACACTTACCCTGGATGACTCGTGGTCAGCCCATCTAAACATGCAGACCAGCAAACTCAAGTTGCAGGGATTGTCCAGACTATGGTCAGAGACATTGCAAAAAGCTGTTACATGTGATAGCAGCTGGAAAATGTGGCCTATCTTGTTTATTACTGATAGAGACCTCATGAACTTTATAACTGCAGTATGGCAATTTCACTTCATTGTTTTCCAACAAGAAGATGAAAGAAGAGTGGTGCAGTGGACAGCTACAGAACACCATCATTCAGGAATGAAGTTGTCTCAAGCAGAGTGACACCAGATAAGAGACTATCCTGAAGTTGACAAAGACTTAAAGATTTGCTGTTACTATGGAATGTCCAAGAAGCTCTGAGAAGACTCCCATTCTAAAAAAAAATTAAGTATACTGGGTTTTCTGTGAGTCATTACATTCACAAAGCTGACATCAGTAAGATTGAAGGAATGGATGTGTTTAGAAAGCAGGAATGTTCATATATACATGAAATGGGTTTTTTATAGAGCAGGATGTATATAGCTATATATGTGTTTTGTTAACTGGAGGGTGGTAAAAGCTTGAATTTTTTGTGTTATCTGTTACCGACATATATATTTATGATTAAGGTTGTGCTCAATAAATGTTTAGTACTGTAGTATGAAACGGAGATATGTACAACAGAGATAAGAAATTGTTTCCTTTGTTTTGTTGTTATGGTGTATCTCACACTGTTCTTTTCTCTAAGCCAACAGGTTGATTTATTTTATGCTGGTTGAATGGAAAGAAGAGAGGATTATATCGGAGATGAGTTTATGATAACAACAGCCTGTTGGAAAGTGTCCAGGGTGTCAACAGAGTTATAAGATCCAATAATATGGTCATTGTAGACTAATGAAACTTGAGCCTTATATTGGTTGGAACCACATACATACACCAATGTTTTCAAGACTTTTTCCAGACTCTATTGAAATGAACTTTTCTGGTATTTTGGATTTTAGGGAAATTTTGTGATGCAACAAACTCTAAAGTATTTCCCATAAGGAACGTTTTTGAAATAATTGGTCATACCAAAATACATATCAGAACATAAAGACTTAAAAGTAAGGGTGGTTTGTGACAGGTGATACAAACAAAATGGTTGTTGCGCTATTTTGATGCTAAACTGGTCAGAGTACTTTTAATATATATAATAGTGACTGTATTAATGTAATTAGAATGTTTTACTACTAATATAGCTATGCAGTTTGATACTAATATTCATATTCAATTATGTTAACCATATATTCTATTGTTTTATTAGAAGGTGCTTTTTGATATGATTCTCAAAGGAATGTGCTGTAGTTATATATTCTGACTTGTGTGATATTGTTTGTTTTAAGTAAAGAACCATGAACAAATAAATGTCAATGTCATTTGTTATAATACTGTGCCAATAACTACTGTATATTTGAGGAAATGCTGCCCCCTGTTGTTAATACTTGTTTTAATATTATGACTATATAAGGTATATAGTATCTGGTTTTTGTTAGGGGCCCTATAATTAACTGTGAAATTCGGAAATCTGGAGCCTTAAACCCTGACTCCCAGACTGACTGCAGAAAGTGCTGGGCTAGGTGTACCCATCTGGCCTATTGTGTAGGGCGAGGCTCCCGGGTGTGATTGTGCTGTATTGGACCATTATCAGAATTCAATGTCAATATACTGCCACCCTGCAGTGTAGATGAATTTGGTGTCAGATGGAAAGTTTTCAAGGGTTTGTAGAGAGAGGCGTCACTCATCTCTAAAATGGTTCCTTCTTACTCATAGCTGGTCTCAATCCTATCCTATTAAATTGATTCATATGGATGTTATTTAGCCAATTCGGATGATGGCCACTGCTTGACAGCATATAACTAATTACATCTACAGTTTTTTGGTAGGTCTTGGTATAGATGGTGTTATTCTCTGTAAATATGGTGAAGTCTAGAAGTCCAGAAAGTTGACTGAGGTTTTGCTGTACTTTGTGGTAAACACTAAAGGGTAAATTTACTAAAGTGAGAGTTTTTAGTACTGAGTTTTAAAAGTGATGTTGCCCATAGCAACCTATTAGATTCTAGCTATTATCTTATAGAAGGTGCTAGTTAAATGTTAAGTAGAATCTGATTGGATGCTAGGGGCAACATCACTTTTAAAACTCACTTCTAAAAACTTTCACTTTAGTAAATTTACCCCTAAATTGTTATTGCTAATATAATCCAAAAATTTGAACAGTATTTGTTCATCTCCTTTCCAAATGAAGATGTTGTTTATGAAATATCTCCAGAGGACCACATTAGCCCCAAAGACATACTGGGACCAGATGGTCTTGTCCTCTCATCTACTTATAAATAGATTCACATTGCTTGTGGCTAATCTTGTCCCCATAACTGTCCCTGTCTTTTGTCTGTAAAACTTGCCATCAAACATATATATTTGTGCTGTAATAGAAATCTTACTCCTTGTGTAATGAAATGTTACTGTTCCTCTGTCATTGGGGTGTCTTCTGTAAGGAAGTGAGTAATGGCTTCTATTCGTTGGTCTTGGTCTATCACTGTCACATCACTTGTGCACAGCCAATAATCTGTCTTCCAATCAATGTTCTGTAAAGTTAACAATATGGGCCTGATTCAGAGCCACTCGTAAGCGGCAGCTCGTTCGCTCCGAGTGATGTTTGGCCAACTGCGCATGCATATGGATCGTTATACGCATGCGCGAACCAGTCAGTGCGGTCGAAATTCATGTGCTCGCAAAATAGCGAATGCCTGATAATTTGAGTGACAGAATGAGGCGTATGTGGGTGGTAACAGGGGAAGGTGCTTGAAAACGGGGAGTGGAAATCAGAACGCAGGCGTGCTTAAAGGACAAAATGGGCGTTTTATGGGTGTGCATAATTAAAACAGCAGCGTCATTAACTACGTCACTGGGTTATTTTATAGCCAGAACTGCTCGCAAAATTGTGGTATCAAAAACCGACCACAAGAATAGCGAGCAGTTCATACCCTGTTCAATGTACTAGATTAATCTAATAAATAGCGGACATGACGTAGGATGCGAGCGGCCAGGGGGCGTAGTTTCCCAAAAAACGACCGCAAGTTTTGTTCGCTCATTCAGACCTAGAGGCGTGAACAGACCGCAAACAGCGAACAGTTCATTTGAATAGCCACCCCTATTTTCTGGACGAGCAAGCGCTAATTGCGTCCGGCTCTGAATGAGGGCCTATATCTGTTGTATCCTGTAAGTATGAGTTTTGAGTTTTGACATACTGTAGGGTTGTAAGAAATAGTCAACATACTGTGAAAGTTTAGAAGTGAATGAGTTAATCCCTGAAATATGTGTCCTCCCATGCAGTTTATTTTGTTTGTACATGGGTATAACTAGATGTTGTTTATCTAATAATTTGTGTTCTTGTTTGGTCAAAATGCCTTTGGTGTAATTATTGTTCAGTTGTGTTCATGTTGTTGTCTTGTATTGGCTTGTGGAATCCAGTACATATCCTTTTTTTATCCAATAGTACAATCTCTCCTCCCTTATCTTCCATCTTGATTGCTAGATTCTTGTTGTTAGTGAGATCTATTAATGCATAATTTTTGGCTCTTGTCATTTTCAAAGTTATGTTTAGTCAGAATTTTTTCTATGTCATTGATTTCAAAGTTGGGAATGTATCTATCAGGTGGCCTTTCAGAACACTTTAAATATACATGTATATGAAAAGAAGAGCATGCTTACAGTGCCTTACATAATTGGTCAGACTAGCCTGGAGGTGTGGCCAAATAAAATGTGTGTAGTCTGATTTATTTTAAAAAATTTGGTAATCTTATGCTATTCAGAAAACATTATGCAATGGATGTATTAAAATTTAGATTAATATTTTGTTTTATTTTTTCAAAACCACAATAACTGAACTTGAAAATTTTGAACATTAAATATTGAGCTTTGTAAGGAATGTGCGCACTATTTACAATGGATTAGCATTACTGATAAAATAGCTTAAAAGTAAAGTTATTTTGATGTTGGAAACAGCACTGACAATATCAGGTAACTTCTTAAGTGAAGATTTCTTTTCATTCAAAGAATGTTTTTACACAAAAATATAAAACAACAGGTTTAAACTATTCCAGGCATATGGGAAACCATACACTGTGAATAAATTCTAATCTTTTTGCTCCTTGGAGGGATACGGATTTGTCTTGGCAGATTTTCCTAAACACTGCTATTCTTCCTAAGCCAATGCAGGCTTTCATTTTCTTTCAGAATTTTGTATAGATAAAACAGGTTTTCCTGGTTTATTATTATATGCAGGCATGTTATAAGCCAAACTACATTCTAGACAATAGGCTTCAATTGAATTAGGAACCTCATATGCCCTAATAAACCCTGAAGAGCATGTATTAAAGCAAAACAATGCATGGAAAAGCTTCTTACAGTAAAAGGGAGAAATGGATTTGTGTAATAAACAGATACATACAAAGACAAAGAATAAACAGTGGGATAAAGGCATACATATTTGCATTTATTTTTTGATATATATATATATATATATATATATACACATTTTTTTCCAGCGCTGTGGAATATGTGTACACTTTATAAATGACTGGTTATATATATATATATATATATATATATATATATATATTTGTGAGACTTGTACAGTGACAATAGTAAATTTGAGGAACAATATGAATTCATTAAAAGGACGAACTTTTAGAGACAGCTAAAACTAGGGCTCTGCTGAGAATTTATTAGAGATAATGGAAGGCAGAAGAAAATATTAAGGATAAACAGCTAACAAACAAGCAACGTTTTATAACTCAATATAATGCAGAAATTAAACAGAAAAAAATCTTGGTCGCCATTGGCATTTGTTGCTGCATGATCCTCTATTAGGCCATTTGCTGCCTATAAACCAAATTGATGGAAATTCAAATATTAAGATCCAGAAGATACAAATTGATCAACCATGAATAGGAAGGGGTGTTTCCCTTGTTAAAATTGTAATGTTTGTATACACATGGATACAAATATGTTTTCAATCAAGTTAGATAATAACAAGCACTTTAAACTAAACTCACAAGTCACATGTAATACTACATATGTAATATACCATGTGATATACTGCAGTGTAGTTGAAGATTATATTACGAAGGAAAAACAAATAAAAACTTGTATACAGGAACATTTAAGGAATAACAAAAATACATTAACTGCACACAGTTTATCATGACACTTCACTAATGAACACAATTAAGATGTTCACACACTTAAATTCACAATATTGAAACATATATCATATAAAGTATATAATATAGGTATTTCACTGTCCAGAAGGGAGTACTTCTTTATTTACACCTTGAATTGACTCACACCAAATGGCTTTATTGAGGGTATAATATTGTATAATTTTTGGCAAAATAGAATATAAGATACATAAATAAAATAAAAATGTTTACTGTTATTGTTTTAAAGGTACTGTATTTTTATTGTATAAAGTCTTATGTATTTTGATTATAAGAATATTGCATTATGATCTATGTACTGTATATAATATCATATGTAACTCTATTTACTTGAAGTAAAATGTATTAATCAATATATCTAATATGCTAAAAATGTATCCTATGTATCTTTATAGAGGTTGTCATACACCCAGTTTATTTGAGGACTCAAGTAGTAATAGTAGCAGCAATAAAATAAACGAGTGAATTAACAAATATGGTGATGACAAAATGTAGCTGTTATCTATTAATATGTAAACTATTGTGGTGTTAATATTGTGTCAGGAAGAAAAAGAAAAAGAAAAGTATAAGAAATAGAAGAAAGGAATTTAATTTTTATTTTACTTATTTAATGTTTTATATTTTATGTATATATTTTTGTTATTTATTTACTCTTTATTTCTTTATTATGACATTAATATTGTGTATATATACTGTATAGCAGATAGCACATCTCAATTAATATTAAATACCATTAGCAAATAAGCATTAAGCAATAATCAATATGCTCCTAATATTGTTATCAGGTGGATTGCTTGTATCCAATGGTCTGACCAGGCAGTAATAGCACAGTGTATATGCTTGGTACATACAGTGTACAACAGTACAGGTTTAGTCTCCCATATCCAAAATGCTTGGGACCAGAAGTATTTTGGATTTTGGATTTTACTGTATTTTGGTATATTTGCATACAATAATGAGATATCTTTATATATATATATACACGAAGTCTGAAGGTAATTTAATATTTTTTTTATATTTTTGTGCATCAAACATACATTATCATACACAAAATTAATTTACGTTTCATATGCACCTTAGACAAAATAAATATTGATGTTAGACAATATTTTTAATAATTTTGTGCATTAAGCAAAGTTTGTTTACATTGAACCATTATAACAGCCAAGGTGTAACAATCTCAGTCGCATTCAAAAAATTCCATATTTCAGAATATTTAGTATTTCGGAATATTTGGATATGGGAGGCTCAACCTGTAATAGGTCAGAAAAAGTCAAGTTATAAATAAGAAACAGAGGGCCTGATTCAGAGCCGTTCGCTATTTGCGGTCGTTCGTTCAAAAACAAGGGGTGGCTATTCAAATGATCCGTTCGCAAATTGCAGTCTGTTCACACCTCTAAGTCTGAACGAGCGAGCAAAACATACGCTCGGTTATTTGATAAAAACGCCCCCTGGCCGCACGCACCATACGTCATGTCCGCTATTTATTAGATTAATCGAGTACATCGTACAGCGTATGAACTGCTCGCTATTCTTGTGGTTGGTGTTTTCAACCGCTATTTTGCGAGCAGTTCTGAGTTAAAAAAAACCAAGTGACGTGGTCAATGACGCTGCTGGATTAATTATGCACACCCTTAAAACGCCCGTTTTGACCTTTAAGCACGCCTGCGTTCGGATCTCCACTCCCCGTTTTCAAGCACCTTCCCCTGTTACCACCCACATACGCCTCATTCTGTCACTCAAAGTAGCAGGCACTCGCTATATAGCGTACAAACGATTTTCGGCAGCACTGATTGGTTCGCGCATGCATACTAAAAACCGTACGCATGCGCAGATGTGCGAACATCACTCGGAACGAGTGTACTGCCGCTAACGAGCGGCTCTGAATGAGGGCCAGAATTTGTTGGCAAGTTATAAGGAATATCATGTATGTCATAATTATGCTAAACACAAATGTATTGTATAAATACGTACTGTAAGAAACAGTTATCTGATATTAGATAAATAAATAGATAAAATTTTATTACACAGGCGGAAATACATATAGTACAAGAAATAAGAATTATTTGTATACCGGAAGATTAAGACACTATAAAAACACAGCCTCCATTTTGGAGGAGACATATTTTAAATATATCAGTAAGAAAGAACTCATATAATTAATAATGTTTCGAAACCTGATTGGTTGATTGAAGCACATGCTCTATAAAAGTACCTAGATCCCATGCCAACCATATCCCTGGGGAAGCTGATTCTGTAGTGAAACTAGTTGTATGGTGATAGTTAACTGTTTAGAGAATGCCTTAATCCAAACTGGCATCTACAAGGGAGTCACGTACTTGGGGTAGGGGCGGGGCACAACTTGGATGCTTGTTTTATTACTGTCAGTTCAAAAATTTCCCAGTAACAACATAATATTTTCACTGTATTGAACAATACATCATCTTGATTGGAGTGTGGACAGGTAGGACATGCTCAGACTGCTGCTGTAAGCTGTCTTACTTAGTAGATATGTGTACAGAATTAAAAGTAAAATTAAATTACATAGGTCATATATATATTTTTTCATTATATTATATTACACTGCCAATTGCCAAATGAGGGCGTAAAACCAAACAATGAAAGTGATAAAATTGGGTAGTGGAGGAGGGGGGCAATATTGTAGTGCCTAAGAGCACCCTATCTGCTAAATCTGCCGCTGCTCCCACGCTGAGTGCAGCGTCATTCTAGAGATTTTCATCTTTCAAGGAGCAGTTGAGTAACTATGTGTTATGCATTACTAATATTGCTTTTATGTACAAGTTTTTAACCTTGTATATAATATTTTATACAGTATGTTAAATAACCATATATTACACTATGAGGAAAATCTGTGGTGTTTTTGATGCTGGGCTACAATTACAGACAACAGGAAGCCATTTACCATTGGCAGACAGGGGAGGAATTCCTCTGAAAAGTTCAGATAAGCTATAAGGAATTATTTGAAAGTACACATCATTTTTGGGGGGAATAATGCTAAACAAATATTAACATACTACACTATAATTTTCTCAAAATTTAGTCTCATCAAACTAGCCCACTTTTGCAGATATAACTACCGAACATACTCAAAGCATTCTTTCGACCATGGAAATCAAATATTGTTGTGGAAGTTGTCCCAAAAACTGTTGCAGAAGTTCTATAAATGTGTTGCACTTGTAAGTTGCTTTCCTTTCACCCAAACCTCTCAAACCAGCTCATTGAGATTTAAGGCCCTCATTCAGACCCACTCGCAAGCGGGCGCACGTACGTTAGGCGTACGTACAAAAATATTTAAATTCAATGGCTCGCTCGTATTTTCGTTCGCATCTAAAATTCCTCCCTAAACTCTGACGACCCCTCCTCTAACTAACGAGCGTACGAAATAGCGAGCGTACATCCCCGAAATGGCTTGAAAGGAACGCACACACACGTATAAACAGGAAGTGGCCTTGTCAGATGTCGATTACCTGCTCCTTTATTCTGCCTACCTCCATCAATCGTATCATGGCAATCAATGTATCAATTAGCTTAATTGTTTGTTTTTTTTCAACACAATGCAAGAAACTTTACTCTTGTCCGTGTTTGTGTTTACCCGCAGAATACGTACGGATGAAACATTCGCTTTTATTGTTCAAAAAACATGTGAACCACAATTAAACAATTGTACTATTGCTGTGGATCCCCGCATATTTCCCTGGGTTCATTTCTTTATTTAAATTTGCTTACGCATGTCACTGCATCAAGCCTATCCTAACTCTCCAGAGATTTCTGGCCCTGTCGAACACATGACTCATACACTAACCAATAAAATTGCTCCTGTTAATTTCCAAAATACATTAGCCAATCAGAAAATTTTTACACACTTTATCAAAAATGATTTTTAAGAAAAACACCATTGCCATCATGAGAGCCTCCGCATTCACCAGGCGTGAGCTGCTGGTGCTTACGGAGGTCATGGATCGCCGGATCACCAGCCAGCCTCAACCCATGACCAACCGGCAGAAGTGCTCCGCGTATGCGGAGGTACGGTCCCGCCTGCGGTCCTTCGGCTCACGCCGAAACATCGGGCAGCTGGAGCGCAGGTGGTCCGACCTGCAACGGCGAACGCCCCGCTTGCTGGCATGCTTTCGCATGCAGATCCTGGCAAGTAAGTGTTATGTATTGTGGTTTTCATGTTTGTGTTTGTGGGGCAAACTGCGTGTGCATGTTTTCCTGTCTGTTCTATTTATTATTTGTACTCATATCTGCGTCTGCATGTTTTCCTGTCTGTTCTATTTATTATTTGTACTCATATCTGCGTGTGCATGTTTTCCTGTCTGTTCTATTTATTATTTGTACTCATATCTGCGTCTGCATGTTTTCCTGTCTGTTCTATTTATTATTTGTACTCATATCTGCGTCTGCATGTTTTCCTGTCTGTTCTATTTATTATTTGTACTCATATCTGCGTCTGCATGTTTCCCCTCTTTTTCTGAATTTTTAATTCTACTGCTTTTTTTTTTGGTTTTTTTTTTTATTTTTTTATTTTTTTTTGTTTGTTTGCCCGGATTTGTCCATAAACTAAACGCAATTTATTTGACATATTTTAGGGGGACAGCCAAGACTCCGCCGTCAACGTCGGCGTTCCCACCCACTCTCCCCAACCCCCAGCCAACACTCCACCCCAAATCTTTCCCCTATTCCCCACTCCTCCCCATCCTTCCCAGACCCTCTCCCGGAAATGTCGGGCCTCCTTCCCCTCCGTCCCACTTCCCCCTCTCCTCCACCCACCCCTCTTCCAATTACCCCCTCCCCGGAGTCCAGCATAACTCCGCCCCATTCTTTGGGGAATGACGGATCCTCCGAGGAGGATCATGGAGGTTTGGCCGGAGCTCCCGATTTGTTTCCCGGTATGTTTTTTTTTTTTTTTTTTTAAAGCACAAACTGTTTGTATGTAATCATGTGTCGTGCCTTTCTTCGTGTTTTTGTGGCTTGACTTTTGTTGATTGTGAAGGTTTGCCTTTACCTCTTCCTGGTGATTTAAGCATACACATATCATACCTGTGGGAATTTGTACCTAGGCCTTGTATTTTTGCCAGCCCACCCTTTTTATTTCTGTTTTTGGGTTTAGGAGTGATTTGTTTTTTTTTTAATGTTTTTCTGTGGAGTCCCTATTGTTGTATTAACCCACACACTTTTCTCACCCACAGAGGAACAGAGGCGTCGGCAAGAGGTGGCGGATGTTGTGGGGCAGATGCGCCACCATGTAATCGGCCTTCTGGTGGCCCTCGACCGGCTGTCTGGCCTCCTTCGGCATTAGATTTTTTTTTTTTTTTCTATTTTCCAAATAAATTTATTAAGACAAATATACGTTGTGGCTCATTTTTAAAAACCAAAACCAAGATAGTTTAGCCTGACATAAGTTCCTGCAAGGATTTCCCTTTTTTAAAAGTTAGATTGTGTTTTGTCTTTGTATGTCAAACAGACACCAGAAACACATAACAGTAACAATGTCATTTCCCTTTTTGGGTGTAGTGTCAATTTCAGATTTCTACATTTTCCAGGTTCCTA
Organism: Taudactylus pleione; assembly: GCA_031769625.1. Taxonomy (NCBI): domain Eukaryota; kingdom Metazoa; phylum Chordata; class Amphibia; order Anura; family Myobatrachidae; genus Taudactylus; species Taudactylus pleione. Next base: position 3,787,673 of record JAUIMM010000126.1, on the reverse strand, counting down.
CTTGGTGCGCAAGCTGCTTAGGCCAATCTTACAAATCCCAAGGTTGGGCCAGGCTTCCTTTTGGTGTGGATTGGGAAGCTGAAAACATATTTCAGTTTTGCTCAACTGGCGTCAGTACTGGTTTACCCCTTAGTCAAATGTAACTTGTGTTAACCTGGTTACACTTGCTGTTAACGTCCCAAAAAAGGAAGACCATTTCACTCTTCAAACATTTATTGACAACATAACAGAGAAAACAAAGTGGTCACTCCCAAAAAAAATACACAGTGATAAATTCAAATACAACACATACCAAGAAATAATTAAATAAAAACACAAAATCAAGAACTGGTTGACGAAGGACCATGCCAACATGATTCCACAAACATGGCATTGCGATATGGGTTCAAGAATATATGCCCAAAAGGAACAGATCCAGGTTTGGTAAGGGTAGCAGGAAGTAGTGAGCATTGGAGTGCCAAAGATTATGTGAACAAACAGAAGATGGTGAGAAAATTAAAAATAAATTAGATGTTCGCCAAAAAACACAAACACATTAGGTATAAACACTGGAGTTTTGTTCAAACTTACCTAAAAAATCTGGCCACCACATCATCGCGTATGGCCCCCCCACATACTGACCTTCGACCAACCTCGGGGGGGCCATCCTCAGGTAAGGCATCCTCTGGCTGCATTGGGACACCACTCCTTATGGCAATGTTGTGAAATATCCCACACAGGACCACAATTTTCGACACCATATCCGGCACATACATGAGCTCGCCACCAGAGCGGTGGAGGCATCTGAATCGGCCTTTTAAAAGGCCGATACAGCGCTCCACCACTTGCCTGGTGGCTGTAAGTGCGGAATTATACGCACTTTGTGGCCCTGGTGTGGGAGCCAAATAAGGAGTGAGCAGCCAGGACATGCAAGGGTATCCACTGTCTCCTGTGAACAAAAATAGACCACATCAGGAACACTGTGTATCAAGCTTAACATTGTTATGTACTAAAGGTCTCCACTTACCCAGAAGCCACGCATCACCAGCTTGTAGGTTGGTTAATTTCTGCCATATCCCTGATTGCCGGATGACGAAGGAGTCATGAGCACTTCCGGGTAATTTAGCATTCAGGGACAGGATCTGGAGGGAGGCATCACATACCACCATTACATTCAGGGAGTGATAGTGTTTCCTGTTTCTAAATATTGCCTCCAGCCGTGCTGGAGGCTGAAGTGGTATGTGAGTACCATCCACAACCCCTATGATGTGTGGGAAGCCAGCTATTTGGTAAAAATTGGCCTTGGCCACACTAAGGGCACCCATATCCAAAGGCATTTTAATAAAATGATGGAGGTGCTTGAAAAGTGCCTCCATCACTGCCCTCAGGATCCGGGAAAAGGAGGATTGGGAGATGCCCGCCACTATTCCAACCGTTGTTTGAAACGATCCTGAGGCACAGAAATGTAACACTGCCATAAATTGCGTCAGTGGTGGTATTGCTGTTGGACTGTCAATTTGCCGCTCAAGATCACTTTCTATTATTGAGAGAGTGTCTATGATGATTTTGGGAGGTAGACGGTAGCGTCTTAAAACCTCATCATCGGGCATTCCAAAAAGGGTGACACGTGTTCGAAATATCTGGGGCCTTGCATGCCTACGATGCCTACGCCTGGGACGAGTTTGAGGTTGGTCGTCTTCCGGGAGCAGGGCCAGAACAATTCGCCCCAGATCTACCTGAAATTCAAAGTTTACAATGTAAGGCTTTTGACCCACCCCAAAAGTAAGAAAAAACAACTTAGCTTTCTGATACCATCCATAGCTGCTTACATGCCGGGGTATTGTCATGATACGTATAAACTGTAAAAAAGCCAACAATGAGACTTCAAAAATTTAGAGGGTGTTTTTTTTGTTTAAAAATTGTTGCAAGCCAACACAGAAAATAGCGGAAAAACACATTTGGCCATCGATGAAAACTACATTGCACACCGTACGTCAAATAGGGTTCAAATGGACCCAAAAAATGGAAAAGGGAAAAGCAAAACTGGATTATATGATGAATAAGCCGTCAAAAATGCGGTAATTAATTCGCAAATGCAAGTCACTACACCAACAGTCAAAAATGCGGTAATTAATTTGCAAATGCAAGTCACTACACCAACAGTCAAAAATGCGGTAATTAATTCGCATATGCAAGTCACTACACCAACAGTCAAAAATGCGGTAATTAATTCGCAAATGCAAGTCACTACACCAACAGTCAAAAATGCGGTAATTAATTCGCAAATGCAAGACAAAAAATGGACTTACCCAACTCGAATATATAAGATTTCCACAAAAAACTTCTTTGGGTCCGAAAACAAAAAAAAACTAAAAAAGATGAAATGAGTGTTAAACAAATTAACGAACCACAAAACAGAAGAATACACCAATTGGCCACAAATTTGAATGCACAAAACTTACCAAATCAGGAAAGGATGTTGAAAAAATGAAAAAAATGCGAACGGAAAAACCAAAGAAATGTAGCAAAAACAAACAAAAAAACAACTCTGCAAAATCCTCCAAACGCAACCAACCAAATCCAAACCACTTAACCGACAACACTCCAACAACCCCACCTCGAATCCACACACACCAAGCCATAAATAGTGTTTATTTTCCCGCACAAATTAAGGAAGAATCATAGGGACGCACAATCAATGATGCGGCCGCAAACTAAGGACGCATGTATAAATATGTCACGAAATCACATAGAATTTCTGGATGATTTCATGCTGGAAGCAGAGACATGGCTTCAAACCAGGGAAACAATGGTCAAAATTGCGGCGGTAAGGCCTTCATGCATTTTGTGTCAATGATTCTTTTAAAACATAATATTGTGCAAGTTGTGAAGTGGCTAAATCTGCATATTTACCCAAATAGGTGAGGAGGATGACATGGAAGAGACTGCTGGCCCCAGTCAACCCGCCAAAGCTGCCAAAAAAAAAAGGCAGCCACATTTCACAAGCAAGGAGATGGAGGTTTTGATCCAGAAGTGCGTTGACATCCTGCCCCAGGCAGCCAGGAATATGAGCCAAAGCCAGAAGTGGAGAATGTGGGAGGAGGTCGCCGTTGCTGTCAATAGGGTGGGTGATTATGTCCGTCTAGCCCGGGATGTCAAACGGCGGTAAGTAAACACTTTCCCATCCTATAAACAAACCCCATTGTAAAAAAAAGGATAATGGTTCCAAATTCATTCCACAGATGGGCAGACTTCAAATATCGTCTCAAACAAAAACTTGCCGACAGGGCTAGGCATGCAAGGGGGACAGGTGGGGGTCCCACCCCTGTGTCATTGGAGTTGACAGACTTAGAAGAGATGGCACAGGGGTGTGTGCAGGCTGTGGAGGTGTTTGGCGTGTCCAACATGGATACGGACATGCCAGACTTTGCGGCTCCTCATGTTGGCCAAGGTAAGTCTTGTGATGTCACCAACTCAGAAATGCTATTGTGCCAATATGTAGATTCTAATGTGAGTCTTTTCTCCAATTTCCTAACAGAGACAGAGGCGGATGAGTCTGCTCCAGAGGGGAGCCTTGGCCGCAGAATTTCTGCTGACTCTGCAGGGGAGGAACCAGTACATCCGGCTGAGGACCCTGCAGAAGCCAGTCCAGGGCGTGCCCCCTCGCAGGCAGTGGGCCTCCTCACAGAACTCAATTTTAAATCGGAGATTCTGCAGAGGATGGACGCCAGTCTGATACGGGTGGCTGAGGCCCTGGAGCAAAATGCTGCGGCCAACGTGACCATTGGTCAGGCCCTGGCGGAAAATACCAGGGCCAACATCCGCATCGCCGATGCCCTGGAGCAGCTCGTTCGCCAGCACATGGTGGAGCCGACCTCCCTTCCTGCCGGAACATCCGGATCCTCCACCTCTGGCACAACATCAGGCAATCCTCCAAATGTGCCTAGCCCTGTGCCTAGTCCAGAGGCCACAACATCTGCCTCTGGACAGGCCAGCCCGATGGCATCCCGGACCCGGTCTGGCGCCCACCCTCACCCAGCCAAACGGGCGAGAAAACGGTGACAGCAATGGCGACTTTTCCCACACTCCTTCTGTGCTTGGCTCATATTCCTTTCTGGTCAAAACTTCCCTCTCCTTTCTTGTGAAATGTTTTTAAATTTTGTATTTACGCTTATGTTAGTAGTTATGTTATTTTTTTTTTTGGATCAAATATCTTGGCCACAAAAAAAGGCAATACAATATTAGGCCAATTTGTTTGTGTGTAAACAATAAATTAAAAACAAAACACTGACATTGTATTGTGACATTATTGGACAAATGGGTTACATTTAATCCTGGCTTTAAACGCAAAAACTGACCCTCTTAAAAAAAAAAAAAGGCCTCTTTAAGGAACGTTTAAAAAATCACATAGCGATGCAAATTCCACAGTAAACCAAAAAAAAGGGGAGCTAATTAAAAGATGATGACATTATTGTTACAATAGGCCATAACCACCAAATTGTGGCCAAAATAAAACCCCAAAAATGTACGCTAATTGATTGTGTAATCATGACATTAGCAGCTCTGATTTCCACCTGCGTACGCTTTTGTGCTATCCCAATAAACTGCTTTCCAAACACATACCAAGCCGGATTTCAATCCAACACTAATTACTTTACTGACCAGCCGCGATTAATCGCTGCACCATCGTGGAGTCCCGGGACGGAGGAGAAGGCCATCGCCAATGTGGTCGAGTAATCCTGACCCTAAGCTGTGCGAGCATTTTGAAGGGAAAGCGGATGTTCCAGTGACGTATGAGACGGTCCGAACACATTTGACGTTCGCATCTGCTAATGTATGTACGCCCCAAAAACGCCTCGCCACGCCTGCGTTTTTTCATCTCCACCCCCGTCAACACCCAAAAACGCCCTGTTCTGTCAATCACATTTGACATGTCACTTCCTGTACGCTATTTTAGGAACGAGAGAAAAAAAGCTCGCAATCTGCCGTACGCACATGCGCAGTGTAACACCGACGCATGCGCGGTTAGTCAACATCGGAACGCAACGAGCGTACTGTTGTTAACGTGCGGCTCTGAATGAGGGCCTAAGTCTGAAGACTGTGCTGCCCATTCCGTGATTTGAAGACTACCATCTTATTGGTTCCCTCAAAGTAGTTTTGGCATAGCCTGAAGGTATGTTTTAGGTCATTATCTTGCTACATAGAGGAAGTGCTCAATAGGCAATAGCCACAGAGTTTAATGACAATTTTCTCTTCTCTGTATCTTATCATTTCACAGAACCTGATTGATCCTCATTTCTCTTGTGCCCAATGAAATTAATATATAATCCTTTAGTTTCCCACAGGCTTTACATGTAAAACAGGTTTCCTGATGGGGCTTTTGCGTAGCATTTCCTGACTAGGATACTGACTTTGGTCCTTTTTAAGTTCTGTGAACCAAAGTAGCATGTGACAATCATCAGACATAGAGGAGCCATACCATAGCCCTGTCCTTACACATTTGACCTTTAAGTGCATTACTCTGACCATACCTGTATTCATAAAAACATCTCTGTTTCTATAGAGACTAATCCTGTTTTGTGACATTTGCAGGGTGTGCCCCTTTGTACATAGCTGCAATCAAATCAATAAAATTTTCAGTAAGAAAGTAAAAGGAGTGGGTGTACACTGTGCGCTCACTGATTAGCATGTATGACTTAACCTTGCTAAGCTAAGAACACAGTGCAGGTCCAATGCAATCCAGCAAAAAAGGATGTGAGGTACTTGTTAGTTATATTAGCGCTCAACTGTCATTTCATTGAGGATTCTGATCTCTTAAGCTCAAGAGGGTGACCCAAGATAAATAAACTTATAGGAGCTATACAGTATATGTACTACAAAAATGATTAATTACTGTATCCCCCCTCTCACTCACACACATAAACACACACGATCATACACCACTATAACCAGTTTCGAGCAGACTCTAATTCATTTTAATAATGCTGCTTATGCAACATGATGTGACTGTCTTGGCTGTTGTGGAGAACTGTATGATTGTTAGCATGTTCCAGTACTGTTTATCACTAACAGGGCATGCTGGGAGGGAATGGTAGTTACACATGTTTCAGTACTTGATAGCCAAAATGATGGGCCGCATTCAGGTTTTTGAGTGAAATTTGTATAATTCTGTACCAAATGTAGTGTTAATTACCAATTATTGCAAACTTAAAATATTTACTTTAAACTATTGGAAATATTTTCCATGCAGTATAAAAAACAAGGTTTCAAGCAGATTACTGTGCAAATCTAGGATTACAGTAGTGGGCGTGTTAAAAAGTGGCAGCACTGAGAACAGATTTTAAGTTCTTTATCTTTATAGATATATGGATTACATATTGTGAAAGAAAAGACTCTCTTCAGTTTCATGATGAGCAGTATGGTAGCATCAAAAATATTCCCAAATATAGCTATGTTTAAATAAAGTAGTCACTGAAGACACCCCACCACATTGACATTAATATTCATTCCATTTAAGATTAAATAACTTCTCAAATTTAGATCTTTGCATTCAATTTTTAGTTTGATTTTGAATGAATTAATTTGAAATAAAAGTAATGATAAGTAACTGTCACAAGTCGCCAGCTTGCATATCTGTGTTCCGGTTTTCTGTCCTCTCCGGGTTGCCAGCCACACGCCCGGGCTTCTGCTCCTCCTCTGGGTTGCCAGCCACACGTCTTGTACTGGGAAGACAACTTCTGTTGCTAGGAGACTGGGATGCCGGATTACAGCATGTGATGCTGGATGACGTGTCCTCCTCACCTGTGGATTACAATTAATCACCTGCCCTGTTACTCCATTAGTTTAATTCCTTTCTTAAGCCTGCTGGTTCATTTCCGGCTTGCCGGCTATAGCGTTTCTGAATGTGTGCTTCCGGGTCCTGACAGTCGTGTTCCTTCTTGTCTGTGCCTGTTCTGCCTCTACCTCATAGATTCTTAGTCCTAACTCTCATTCCTTCATCTATAGTTCTGATATACTGCTATCTTCGGAGTGCCCCGGGTCATGTTATGCCTATGGCCTTGCCGCTCTTGTGACCATCAGTTACCATCTCTCAAGCCGTATCCCAGCTGTCATAGCCACACCTCAACCCGCAAGGCTGCAACATAACCTGTAATCACCTCGGCTTTCAAGCCACATCCTGGCTGTCATAGCCGCACCTCGGGCCGCAAGGGCGCAATACACCCTGTAATCACCTTGGCACACAAGCCGCATCTCAGCTGTCATAGTCCACCTCGGCCGCCAAGGCCGCATGTCAGCCTGAATACTTACCGGCTCATTAGCCGCACCTCAACCCTCAAGGCCACATCTCAGCCTGAATACTTACTGGCTCATTAGCTGCACCTCAGCCCTCAATGCTGCATCTCACACTCTGCACTCACTTCAGCACTCAAGACACACCTCGGCTGCCAAAGCCACTCTTCAACCATCAAGGTCTTATCCTGGCCCTCAAGGCCGCACCTCTCAGCCTGCATTCACTCCAGCCCTCAAGGCCACATCCCGGCTACCTTTGCCTACCTTCAAAGACTCTCACCCTGTCAGTATCCATCAGTCGCATAACATCCTGAGTCCTTAGGATAACTGTGTATGGCTCTACTATCCCGAGTACAAGACCAGGGGGCTGCCTAAGTACAGGTGAATGTGTCGTGTTCAATGGGAACAGCGTGTGGTTGCAACTGGCAGAAGACCTAGCTAGAGTGGTTCTAGGGGTCTTACACGGTGATTCCTAAGAGACTGTAACAGTAACAAACTGCTATTATCTGCATGTATTGGTCTTTGAAGTTTAAGTTTATGTTAAAACTGATTTTTCTACAAATATGATATTGACATTTAACTGCATTTCTTAATTATATACTCAAAGGTAATCATTTGCTATTGAACAACTAAGATAATTATTCTTGTTGTTAATTGCTGTTTGATTTGAAAGGAATTTACTGTTTAGATAAAAAATCAAATCAGATCCATTTAATTGACATTTTAAACATTCATTTGATTAAGTTATAAGTCTTTGTCTTCGTATTATTTATATATTGAAGATTCCTCTTATTCAACTAATATAGAAATGAGTTGTTACCTTCAATGGTACAGATTAGGTTTGTGATTAACACCCTGCAAGTCACACATTTAAATATTAGACTCTTTCTCATTGAACTTTTCCTTCTGAATAAAAGTTAACAATTTGCACTGAAACACTGAAATGCAGCAAGAAAGTTGTCACCAGTTTTTGCAACTGAGATCCAGATCTTTGTGGCTTTTTGTACCGGCTTTTGCTCTGTCCAATCCTACTTTAGGGATTATGTAGTTTTAATTTAACTGTTTCCATTCCATATAAATCAGACAATCTGTCTCAATGACATCTCTGGACATTTTGTTTAGGATATGTTCTAATTCTCCAGCTAATTAGCTATTTAATTTGAAGAGGACAATTATTGCTATCATTGACACTTTACAAACCGTTATTTATTATTAGTACTGAATGCAAACACAGTAATTCTGTTTCTTTGTGGTATTTTAACAATAAAACAGTTATATATAATTAAATTAATTGTTTTATTTGATAACTTTTATTGGAGAAAGAGTGAACGTAGTCAAAATATTTTCTGTCTATACTTTTGGAATCTTAGAATTTTGGGTTCATCCAAATAATATAAGAAACCATTAAGTATTTCATATGCTACAAAATAAATGTTTCTTAAACATTTCTCAGATTTTCTGGGAGCAGATTGATATTTACAAGGTGATTACTTTTAAGATTATTTGGGAATTTTCAAAGATACTTAACACCATGCATCATTCTTTACCACACAAAATTGCTGATAACATAATTTTGACAATAAGCATTACAATACTCAGAGTAAAAATCTTTATTTGGTTCTAAATTAAATTATTTACTTTATAATTGTGCAAATATGAATTTATTATTATTTCACTGACCAGCCTTGGCTGAGGCTCACATAATTTGCAATCTGCTTACACAAGTAGATTCTTTCCCTCTTCTAAGTGTCTGAATACCCCCATCCCCTTTTTTAAACACCTTCAATAAATACTTTGTGGTTCTTGCATTAATCCACCTTTCCAAAACAGCAAAAGGATTCTGCACATAGGTTTTCATCATAAAATGTGCAAGCTCCCCAACCCACATTTTTGGGAAATTAAAAGGAAAAACTTTGGTGGATGAAAATTTCCTTGTTCTGGAAAGCTCCTCATGTTGCTAGTGATTTTATAGACTATAATTTTACAACATCGGCCCCATTACAGGTGCTGCACTGTAATTTTAGACTTCCGAGTTGTGGCTATTGTTATATGTTCATTATTCTTGATTATTTGTGTACCAATGGTATATGTGTGAGATATGTGGTCTTCATTATATTTTGATAGTTGTTTGTTACCTGCTGATAAAAATGAAGAGAATTTTAAAAATTGCACTAAAAAATTATAATGCATTCTTTGTTTCATGAGTTTGAATGAAACATAAAATGTGAAGAAATAATATGTTAACCCAACAAGCAATAGAAAAAGTAGACAACCTACCGCATCAAATGAGGTGACCCATGTGCTACATGATCCCAAGATGGGAAAGACCTGTGGATCTTTAAAATGTGATAGTTAGTAATATACCTGTGTACCTGCTGGGTGGCCCCTGAGTACTGAGTTTGAGAATAACTGCCTTAGTGCTTCCTAGCTTTTTGTAGTATAGGCTGTCCCACATGTTCTTAAACACTGAGGAGGTTGAATGACAGAATTTTATTTTCTGGTGCACTGTTTGCCTATTTAGAAAACATGTCTTTATATAATTATGTATTCATCTAAGTATGGAATCTCCCATCAAGACATGTGTATTCAGATATGTGTACTGTGAATTACACTTTCCAGTCCTAAGGAGTCACAATTACCAGATATGTGCCAGTCTGTAATCACACACATGCTTATGTTCACTTTATGAGCTTGAACAGAGCAAATTAATGCAAGTAATGCTGTGCAAACTGGCATAGTACTCACTCTGCATCAGCGCCTTGCAAGGTGGATGTCCCTCTCACAATGTGAAGGGCATGCTTTTTTTGATGTCCTTCACAAAGAAAAACAACTGGAGGACTGATAAAAGTCAAGATGTAAGTTAATGTAGTGTATGAATTTTATTGCAAGGTGAGCATAGTATCCATACATTCTCCTCTGTGAAAAGAAAACATGAACTATGACATGTAATAAAGTCATGACAGTGGACCACCATCACTAAGAGCCTTAGGCTGGGTACACATCAGAACGATGCCAAAACGACACACATGTGATCACACTGTGCAATCTTTTCAAGTGATGGAACAATTTAACGTGTCATTTGGTTGTATACAATTTATTGTTGGTCCTGTACACACTAAAACAAACATATTTAAGATCACTGGCTGGGATTGGCAAGAAGTGATGTCTTCAGAGGCCAAATCGGAATTGGTTGTCTGGTTGGCCGTACACACTACACGATGTGCACCACATCATTCACAATATCTTTGTCACTTTTGACTTTGGGAAATCCCCTACTGAAGGGATGAAAGCTGAGGTCCCGGGTTGAGGGAGGAATCGAAAGGTGAGGGGCCTGTATGTAAGATCTCTTCATCCATGAATATCGGATGTTGACAAGACCTGGCCAAGGGTGCGGACTCTAACCTGCTGGGGGGTGTTCACCAGTGACCCCTCCAAGCTTGATATGGGTTTAAGCTGCACCCAGCAGGCAGGTCACAGTCCCTTGGTCAGGTATCCGATATACACGGGAATAGAGAACAGACACCAATGGCCCAAGAGAAATACTTCAGAGAGAAGTATAACTTCACCAGGAGTTGGTATTTGTAGTAGTACACAGGTATAGGGTTTTAGATGCACTGCTGCACCAAGAGGTGGCACTTGTAACTGTACGCAGGTACTGTGTACTTGTAGCACTGCTGCGCCAAGAGTTGGCACTTGTAACTGTACACAGACAAGGTGCTTTGATGCACTACTGCACAAGGAGGATGGTACTTATATGGCACACAGGCATGGTGTTCTGATGCATTGTTGCACAAAGAGATGGCACTTGTATAGCACACAGGCAAGCTGTTCTGATGCATTGCTGCACAAGGAGATGGCACTTGTATAGTACACAGGCAAGGTGTTCGGACGCACTGTTGCACAACGAGATGGCACTTGTATAGCACACAAACAAGGTGTTTGGATGCACTGTTGCACAAGAAGATGGCACTAGAGACTTGAGGGTATCATGATATGGGAACCTGGAATGAGGTGATGGCAAGTATACATAAGGCAGCAACAATGTTGCACAGGCAACTTCCTGCTGTCCGGAGACAGGCTTTATACCCTGAGGTAGCAGATCATTGGTGGATAGCATCAGCTGACCACCACCATGCTACCATTAGGTAAAGGGTAGTCAGGTGATGCAGACTGTCATGGCTGCGTCAATGATGGCAACCGCAGTAACCAAGGCACGGCACACCTCATGGATGTCCAAATGGCTCTACACAAAATGCTCAGCGCATCACTCACTGCCTCACCTGACATCTGACCACCTGATGGTTCAGGTGAAGCCAGCGCTGGTGTGAGTAACAACTGATCCTAGGCTGCAACCTGACAATCTTCTGATTGACTGTGCAGTATTGCCAACCAGAAGATGTTGTATACAATGCATGGGAGCACACAATTGAGCGTACACACTATCATGCCGATATTGCTCTAATGTGTACCCAGTATTAGGGTGAAATGGATTTTGATAACAGACACCAATGAGATAAACACCACTATGTTCTTTTTACTGGTCAAATGAATTACTTGTTTTGTAAAGCAACATGTTTACAATTAATTTCAGTGTTAATAAAAAAATATATAAGATTCAGCTTCTATAAAACATCAGTCTTATTTATAAATATTCAAACCCACAATTTTAGTGTGATATGTGAAAGCGCTGCTCAGGGGTGTATCTAGGGGACTGAGCGCCCCTGGCAAGTAAGGGACTGGTGCCCCCCCCTTGTCAGTTAGTAAACAGATATAGATATACTGTACCTAGCACTGCACATACATATACATAGCACACATGCTGTGCATGGCTCACCACACACAAATTGTACACAGAGACAGTGCACACACATACCTAGCATTGCACATACATAGCACACATACTGTACATGGCACACCACACACATATAGTGTACACACATACTGTACCTGGCACTGCACATACATATACATAGCACACACACACATTGTACACACATAGGGCAGATCAAGTTCATTTATCTGAGAATCAGTGCAGGGACTGGCTAGATGGGAATGACCGTGAAGCGGTGGCCAGCTTAACAAATTATTGCAATATTTTGGAACCAACATTCCCTATGTTCAAAGGAGTTACAGTTTGAAAAGCATGGTCCTGAGTCCTGTATTGTGCATAGCCACATACCATCACCTCCATACTATCACCTCTGCACCATCGCTTACCACTGTCTTTGCCAGCACTGGAACCATGGGAACCAGCAGGAATCAATCACGGATTTGGTAAGTACACACCTTGCTTACCTATCCTGCATTATTGTGTTTCCAAGTTCCTGATACCGTGCATATGTATTATATTTGAGGTGGAGAGGAGGAAGAAGAGGTATAGCACTGTTATCAGAACACCCTTCCTACAGACATCATAAGTTACTATTTTGGGATTATACACAAAACTATATTTGTTTTTCCCTCAAGAGTATTTGGATTTTGGGACATAAGCAGTGAATTACTTCCAGTCAGGGATAGGATCATCTTGGACTGTGTAGTTATTCCTTATTAAGAACACCCTACCTACAGATTGATTTTCTGGACTTATATACACACATTTTTTACTACCAAAACATTAATACGCATATCACTTATCAGGAAGATCTCTGAGCGCATCACGACTTTATATATAACATTGTACACACATACCTAGCACTGCATATACATCACACACATTGTACACACATACCTGGCACTGCAAATGCATATATATAGCACACACACATTGTACACACATACCTGGCACTGCATACACATCACACACACTGTACACACATACCTGGCACTGCACATACATAGCACACATACTGTACATGGCACACCACACACATACAGTGTACACACATATCTGGCACTGCACATACATAGCACACATACTGTACATGGCACACCACACACATATAGTGTACACACATACCTGGCACTGCACATACATATACATGGCACACACACACATTGTACACACATACCTAGCACTGCATATACATCACACACATTGTACACGCATATATATAGCACACACACATTGTACACACATACCTGGCACTGTATATACATCACACACATTGTACACACATACCTGGCACTGCACATACATAGCACACATACTGTACATGGCACACCACACACATACAGTGTACACACATACCTGGCACTGCACATACATAGCACACATACTGTACATGGCACATCACACACAGTGTACACACATACCTGGCACTGCACATACATATACATAGCACACATACTGTACATGGCACACCACACACCTACAGTGTACACACATACCTAGCACTGCACATACACAGCACACACATACTGTACATGGCACACCACACACACAGATTGTACACACATACCTGGCACTGCATATACATATACGTAGCACACCACACACACACATACAGTGCACACATATACCTAGCACTGCACCTACATATACATAGCACACCGCACACACACACACATGCGCAGCAACTCCCCAGCTCCCTCTGACATTCTGAGCTCTCTGTAGCTGTGATCGCGGCAGCGTTCGCTGTTTGTGTTGAGATGGAGACAGAGCTGTCTCCATCTGAAAAATAAATAATTGGACTCATCAGAGGGTGGTTTAGCTGCGGGTGGCATTTGCTGAGGGCACCCATCCTGGCCAATAGGAAGATACGCCCCTGGCGCTGCTAACTGATTATTTAGCTACTTTAAAACCTGAAAAAACACTTATGGTCTCTCCAAATGTAGTATCAGTTGTTTTATCCTTGACTCTCACACGAAAGCAACAAAACTAATGATCATAAAAAATATTCTTTCTTCATATATATGGTAAAAAACCTTAATATATTCCACCTAGTCAGGATATCACAGTTTTAGTGTCAAAGAGAACACTCTGGGTATTATAACCAATCTCGTTTCAAAAGTAAAAAAAATTATGATATATCCAGACCAAAGTACCAGTGTTACCCAATGATTCATTCCATTTGGAAATAAGCCAAAAGAGTTTTATTCCTTAATCTTCAATTAAAGAAACTTAAAAAAATGAATTTCTCTGTATCTACACCAAACCGATTTCAATAATGATATATCACTAAGGGAATACAACTATTTTGGCTTATTTTCAAATGGAATGAATCATTGGGTAACACTGGTACTTTGGTTGAATCATTGTGTAACACTGGTACTTTGGTCTGATTATATAATTATTTTTTAAGTTTTGAAACTGGGATTGGTTATAATACCCAGAGTGTTCTCGTTGACACTAGAACTGTGATATCCTGACTAGGTGGAATATATTTGTTTTTTTACCATATATATATAGAAAAAATAATTTTTATGATCATTAGTATGTATATTTTTCTTTGAAAAGATGAGCATTATAGCATTTGTACATAGAAGAAATACTTTGTTGCTTTCGTGTGAGATTCAAGGATAAAACAACTGAAACTGCATTTGGAGAGACCATAAGTGTTGTTTCAGGCTTTAAAGTAGCTGAATAATCAGTTAGCAGCGCTTTCACATATCACACTAATATTGTGGGTTTGAAAATTGATTGAAGCATTGGGTTGATTTGCTTTGTTTTGTGTGTGTGTGGGAGAGCAGCAGCTAAGAAGTACAATTGTGAATTGTCCTGAACTAAGACAAAATTATTTATAAATATAAATGCAACAATTACAGGATTAATTCTATTTCAGGTTATAATCATGTGAGAGGGCAGATACTTTTCTACATACAGCAGTTTTCCTGTCTTTAATCACTTTAAATAACATTGCAGCCAGCCTCCTTTAGAGACACTTAAAAGTAAATAGCATAGAACAAAGACTAATAGTTTGCAATGAGCTACAGTACATATAATATGCAAATAAGTTGTCCATTTCTATCAACAGTGCAGGTGTTGTATATTTATGAATGGGATGTGGCTCTTTTATGTAAGGATGCATTTTGTATTTGATGCCACTTATTTTATATTGGTTTTCTACACTATAGCTAGAAATCAGTCCAGAAAGGGATAAATAGAGACATAAGCAATCAGCAAATAAAACTGAAACATGGAGAAACAAGTAAACAAGTTTTTATTTTTCAGATTTTTCTTGTGTGTCTTATTTGTGTCTAAAACTCTCTCTTTTTGTTTTGTGATATCATATATATTGTTCCATTATGGAAATGATAAGGAATACCAGTAGTAATTAATCACTGGTGACATGCTCCTATCACTCTGTTTGTTGAGTGCACACAGAAGATGCTGGCCTCTGTCCCCAAGGTATTTACTTACTAATGAGTCTTGAAAGATGTCCAAGTTTAAGAAATGGACGGCTGGCTTGTTACACTGTGCTGCACAAAAAATTTCTTTCCATTGGGAATTACATCATTCTCTAATGTAATTTCTCCTGACTTTTTTCCCATTATACTCTAGGCTCCTACGTGATTACCCACCTCAAAATGGACTGACCTAATTGATTTCACTGAGCTGACTTCTAAACACTGGTAATTGATTATGATTAGCCTTAATAGTCTAGCTTTTGAGACCTGTAGAAGAGCGTATGGAATGGCAGAAAATAGGTTACATATGTGAAAAAATATAGCTGAAAATGTAATAAATAAGAATCCTGTCAGTCATGTGTTTAAGTAGCTTGTTATTGTGTATAGACAGAAAAAAACAAATAGCGTATGGTGAACTACTGGGGAATGTACTTATTGCTTTGCTGCGGTTTTGTAACATCTCCTAATTTTTACACAGCAGTTTTGTATTACTTGTCCAACATGAACAATGCCATCTTTGAGATACACTTTTATGCAAAGAGCTCATGGCCTTTGAGAAGTCACATCCAGCTGTACACAACGGCAGCCACCTGGCTTTACACCATCCCTGCTTTTCCAGAGGAAGCGTTTTAAAAATTACATAGGAAAATGCATTTCTATCAGTTTTTTACTAACTTTACTTTCAATGACTTTGCTGAATGTATTTTATTTTTTCAAATCATCTGAATATGGTCTCAGGAAATGAGCAAGTTTCTTATATCTGAAAAGAGAGGATAACAGGGTTGGATGATTAAGCAAATTGTGTCCAATTGTGTTTACTAGGGACTATTTCAGCAGCAGGTAGCTTTTATCCTGTTTCAGACTCTATTAACCTAACATATAAGTTAAGCTAATATGCAAAGGTATAAAGTATATAAAATTTTCCAATACCCTGACATAAATATATTTATTTACATTATACTGTATTCATTCAGGGACTGGCGGCCAACTTTCAACCTGTGGGAAAGACACAAGAAAGTAGCCACAGCTCTTCTACCAGCAGAGGCAACAGGCGCCACAAAAACCATGCAGGTATGGTTTAAATAACCAATTAAATATCTAAAACATTTTTATGACAAAGGGCCCTATTTACCACAATTCACATTTAAAATGAGATTGTGGTATAATATTTTCACCTAAATTCGCATTGTGAATTTAGGAAATATCACAAGAATGTATCAACATTCTCAAGCAGGGACAGGGCTTGCTGATCTGCCAGACAGAGGAGGTCACCAATTGCTGGTCCCGATGCAGTGTTTGGTTTTTGTCTTTTTTTGTTTTTAAGCAATTTGTTTTCCTGTGATCAGCTTGTGGTCTATTTAGACCCCAAATCTGATCACAGGGGCCGGCACCAGGCTCTGCTCTGCCAGTCACAGTGGAGCAGGAGTTGGGGAACTGGGCTTTCACCTGTATTTTTTTTTCAATTGATATTAAGCAAATCTAAATATGAGCTATGGCCTTCTCCTCAGGCCTCAGGACCTTCAGGTCAATGAAATAATATTTCTGCTTTAAACTTATATTGGGGACATGAATTCAATTTCAGTTAGTATTTCTGTTGGCAGCATACGTAATTTGCTTTTATGCCATGCACTTTTTCTCTGAGTTACTCAGGTGCCCATTGTATACTTTTAATTTATTGTGTATTATTATTTTTATATATATTTGTTTCTAATTTGTAAAAACTTAAATAAAAATAAAAAAAAACACATTCTAAAACTCAGACCATAATTTAACATCATGCACAGGTATTAGCTAATATATAGTTACATATAAATATTGTGTAAATGATAAAACAACGTTATTATACACTGTAGTGATAAGAAGAAGACAGGTAGTATCAGGCTGCCCACAGGTAGATTGAGAAAAGCAAAGTTTGTTTATTCCATCCCTCATCTTGGAGGGATATCTTTTAGCATAGTGGGGCATGCAAAATAAATTCATCGTCATCATAAGAAAGCTGTGAGTGTACATGATCTATTAGGTGAATAAGGAAATATGTTAATACAAATAATATTTAAAAATGCTTTGCCATGGTGCAATCATTTACCATTGCAATTGTAATAATATGCAAATGAATTTTACAATTACTGTAGGTTTGCTATGTGAAACTAGATAGTGACCAGGTAAAGTATCAGAGTAACCTGAATATCTGGTCAATGGAAATAGCATAATTTCAATAATTCTTTATCAGTAGACATAATTGTATATTTGATTTAAAGTTCTTATCTGTTTTAGGAATGACATAACCTGCAATATAAATGTATTAGTAGATTTAAGGATATGGGACCTGAATTAGTACAGATCACAACTGCGATCGCAGCAGCGATTACGCACGCAGTCTCATTGCGAACATATGCTAATGTCTGCGATCGCTATGCCATCGCAGAACAACACACCTTACCTTACACACATCCGTAATACAAAAAGGGGAAATCCATTGGCGCCTCAGATAGATTACATGCACTACTATATAGTGTTGAATAAAAAAAAACAACACAACCTTAATAGGTAGTTCAGTATCCCAAAGGTGTGGTGTATTCAAACTTCAGCTTGATGCATAGGAGGGTATTCAGGATGCCCAGGTGTATAGTTTTTCTTTTATACAAAGTGAATACAATTGAAATCATGTAATTCAAAAAGAAAAGAACATAGTGCAACACCGCAAATGGCACAAAATAGGGTATTTGATATTATATTGCACTCACATTTAACCAGTAAAAAAAGCACATATCAATATATATAGGCAGGATCCCCGGAGAGGATACATCAGGCAACATAGAAATTTTCATATGGAAAGTAGGATGAATACCAACAAGTCACGGGGCCCGTGGCTTCAGTCCAAAACATCCAGAAAAGGTATCATATTATGCCAGCCTTAGTTCATATCAGGTCCCGGAGTCCCCCTTGCTTAGCGCGTTTCGATCCCCCAAAAAGTATGGGTTCTTCATCAGAAGCATGGTGGTCATTACAATCCTGTCGTGCGCATGTGCAGTGGGGACCATCGACCCACTTGCGAGTGGACTGCCGAGTGAATGACCCCCTAAGTGTGACTGTGTGTGTGTGTGCTAAGTGTAACTGTGTAACTGTGTGTGTTGAGTGAGTGTGTGCGATTGTGTGTGTGTGTATATATATATATATATATATATATATTTATTTATTTAGAATCTGTGCGTGATCGAAGTAGACATTTTGAAGTGGGGGTATGGAGATATCAGGGGGGCTTTACTTAGGCAGGCCCAAATCTTGAGCCTCCTGATATTTCCATACCCCCATGCCCTCTTAAGCACCGCACACAGGGCCTGATTCAGAGCCGGACACTATTTGCGCTCGCTCGTTCAGAAAAAGGGGCTGGCTATTTAAATTGAGCGCTCACTCTTTGCGGTCTGTTGACGCCTCTATGTCTGAGCGAGCGTCCGAAACATGCGCTCGCTATTTTGTAAAGACGCCCCTTGGCCGTTCGCATCATACGTCATCTCCGCTATTTATTAGATTAATCGAGTACATCAAAAGGCGTATGAACTGCTCGCTATTCTTGTGGTAGCATTTTCCTACCACAATCATGCGAGCAGTTCAGGCTAAAAGACAACCAAGTGACGTGGTCGATGACGCTGCTTTGTTAATTATGCACACCCATTAAATGCCCGTTTTGACCGTTTGGCACGCCTGCATTCGGATCTCCACTCCCCGTTTTCAAGCACCTTCCCCTGTTACCACCCACAAACGCCTCATCCTGTCACTGAAATTAGCAGGCATTCGCTATTTTGCGAGCACACAATTTCCGACTGCACTGACTGGTTGGCGCATGCGCATTACACCCCATACACATGCGCAGATGTGCGAACATCGCTCGGAGCGAACGAGCGGCCACTTACGAGCGGCTCTGAATCAGGCCCCCATTCCCTCACAGTCACAGCACACCATACACCATAGCTCATAGCATACTTCACACCACTGCACACTGCCCACCTCACCCTGCTCTGCTCTGGTGAACGCGGTCGCTGCACTTCCTGCCCTGGGCCCTTCCCAATCTTTCTTCTTGGTGGTACTGGCATTTTGAATTCAGCGCCGGCTGTGAGCAAATGACAGCCCGCAGACTGTCAGCCAATTGGGCGGCCACGTGGCCGCTCCAGATTGGATGCCGGTCCATTAACCGTGATTGGCTCGCGGCCGGAGCCAAATTTAAACATGCAGCTGCTTGGTGACCAGTGCTGAGACAGTGATAGTCCCAGCCCCGGCCTCCCCTGATTGGCTGCTGCTCCGCGAGCCATGATTGATTCGTTGTCGAAGATAAATTTAAACAAGCAGAGAGCAGCCACTTGTTGACCGGCACTGGGACAGTCCTAGTGCCGGACGGGTGCCGAAGTAAAGTGACGGCATGATATACCATTTCATACCCGCACACTTCAAGCAATGTATATATATATATATTTTTTTTTTCTGTCAGAAGGTGAAAAACAAGCACCTTATAGTGTAATATATTCAATGTCATTGAAGTAAATAAAGGTAATTATGATGTGTACCATATAGGTTAAAAAAACACACCCCCAACATTACTGTCATGCCCGTTTTTAAAATTGCACTCGCCGGTAGAAAAGCAGGGCCACTTGCTCTGGTTTGCCCCCCAGGCTGAAAGTTGCCAGCCAGCCCCTGGTTGTGTTGTTTTTTTTTCATACTACACTATAACAAAGTGCATGTAATCTATATGAGGCGCCAATGGATTTGACCTTTTTGTGACAATTAGTTCTTGTAGGAGTTGTGAACCTTGGTTTAATCTGGGCTGCATTTATTTAGTATAATTGCGCATAGATATGGGTTCTTTCTATCTGTAATACTTAGCAAGGCTGCAAAACCATCGGTACAATCGAGCACCATCGAAGCCTCACACACACTTGAACAAGGTCTGACCTTACTCTGGAATTGTGAACCTCATCACATGCAGTGAAAGCCCAATGGCCTAGCAGTGGCTAATTTATGCATGCCCCTGCAACAGCATTCAAACACACAGGCACGCCTGCATTTTGCCAACCACTACCCACAAACGGTACTTCCTGTCAATCACTCTGTGATGTGTCTGTGTAGCTATTGCGATCGCAGTCCCAATCGCAGTGGAGTGTTCACATATGCACACTGCGAAGCATACGCATGCGCAGAACACAACAATCGGCCAATTGCATGCATAATTGCATTTGTGATCACTACTGAATCAGGCCCATGGTTACAATTAGCTATTATCATTAGTTTAACATTTTCAGATCTTGGATCCTCAGCTATGTAGCATGGCAAGGGATAGGGTGGACAGTATGCACTTCTACTATGCCTGCTCAGATATTGGGCAGTTCAGAGTAAAGGAATGAAGAATATTCTCTCACACAACCATACAGGTAACTAATGCTGACCCGATCTGCCATTCTGAACTGCCCGGGCGGCAATTTCTCGGGGGGATCAGCAATACTCAACATGTAAAAAATCCCAGACTCGCCTATTCTGATCATTGTTGGGTTGGAATTTGTAAATCAAGATTGTTCAACATATTGGAATTTGCGCATCAGAAGAACGGAGAATTGCCCCAATTGAAGGCTGATGTATGGGCCCTTTAACTTATAAGAGCAATGTTCAAAAGTGGTCAACTTTAATTGTCTACAGAGCCAGAGCAGCGTTCATGGTCGTACTGTGCCGACCCTGCCCTTAATCCCATGTCATGCAAGGAGGGGGGGTCACTGGAAAGAGAAAGTGTAGAGTTGCCTGAATGCTCCAGACGGCTCTACACACTGCAGGATGCATGCCTGGGGCATTCTTTTGATGCTCTAAACAGCACTGCACTGCATCAGTGCTTCTTGGCCGCAGGGTGCCATTCCAGGCATCCTGTTAGCCACAAGCAGGGGCCTGGGGCAGTGACAGTGCCCTAAGCAATGAAACCACTCGTACACACCTCCCTATGACCCTCACTGTCTAAGAGAGTGATGATAAACTTTATCATGAGTTTTGAATAATGAAAATATTCACTATTCAGTTCTTATTTTAAAGATTTTAAACTCATGTTACAGCCTGAGAAACAGAATAAGTTGGGAACCATTAGCAAATATATTTATGTGGGACTAAATAAATAAATAAATAAATAAAACAGAATTACAAATGTGGGTTTCAATAGTATTCATCTGAGAATTTACCTGCCTAGACTGTCTATTATTGAACTCTGGAAAGTTTACATATACATTAAAGATGTAGATTCACAGTATGTACCTGAAATTATTGAGTTGGAATTGTTCTAGAGATTTGTGCACCTTTTATACAACATGCCACAAATTGTGAGCAACCTTTACAGTGTTAAACTTTTGCACAGCTGGAGAAGATTATTGCCAACTTGACACACAAGTGAGAAGTTCTGGAATAACATTTTTTTCCTTCAGAGTCACCGTGAAATTCCAGAATCACTACTGTAATAATGCAATGTGTTTCTGTTTTCCTAAATAATTTGAATACTGGAAAATTATGTGATTTATGCAGTGGTGGGTAATTAACGGTGTAGGCTTAAAATAGTGTTGAAATTATATTTCTTATCCCCAAAAATCTCAGAAAATTTAGCAATCAACAAAATATTTTCTGTAATTTATAATTAGACTTTATTTGCTATACAAGGCTGTGGAAACCCAGATGTAAGGCAGGACTGATTAGAATGTAGAGCTACGGCTAGGGAGTAATTATAAAGGAGCCACTAAAGTGCTGAGCCTGAGCTTTTTTTTGTGGGAGCCTATAGTGCCCTCTAGTCACAAGGGAATGGATAGTGGCCAACAGGGAATGAGTAGAGTCACCAGGTAAAAGTTTCTGTTGTCTACTTGGCCTCAAGGGAAATAGATGAGGAGCCACTGCTGGGTCTAGTGTGATGTATAAATATTAATGGAAAATGGTGTTTACAAGCGGGTACATTTTACCATCTTTGTTTTGTTTTAAAAACCACTCTCCACTGACACGTTACATCACATAACACGTGACTTTTTCAAAGGGAGCCTTTGAAAAAGTCACGTGATATGTGACAAAACGTGTCATTCAGAGAGCCGGCTGTTTACATTTGTGTGGTCCCTCACTGTCCAGTGTCTCCTAAGTTGTGGACCAACTGACTGAATTATTAACATCTGAATGTTGGATGTTTTAATGGAATAACAACAGACACAAGTCCCAATGGACATTTGATCTCTGAGATTATTGCCATATATTTTAAACAGGATAAGGTATCTATACTGTCACTGTCCTTTACCCCACCAATTCATACTTTATATTGACTTTTAATATGTGCATTTTTTGACTACAATTAGTTATTTCAGCTGTAACACTTCTCGCTACAATTGTTACTTTTGTAGCATATGTTTGCAATTGATTGGTGAATATGGCCACATTGTTTTTTAACTAAATTTTAGTAAGGTATTTATAGTGAGAACATTTTGTATTGGTAATAAATAATTAGTATTGAATTTCTGACTCCTGGCATTTCTCATATTTACCACAGCAAATCACAGTGCTATTTGTTCTTTGTCTTTTTCTCTATTCATTCTGCAAATTCACACATATTTGCAGCAAACTGTGGCAGACGGGGTATATACTGTGGTATTTTATCTATTCATTTATATATTCACTATAGGTATTGACTTTGAAGCGCTGGAAATTTTTCTCTTTTTTTATTATTCAGCTTCAACATGCTCTGATCAACATATAATATGTATAGTAGGTTTGTCACATCACTGGTTCGTTCAGTGCTTATACTGTACATGAGTCCAGAAGCCCCACAGAAACACTACAGGTGCCTATCCACTAGACGATTAAAATGAGTGATTGAACGATAGCGATATAGGCCCTCATTCAGAGCCGGACGCTCTGAGCAGAGCACTCGCTCTGAATGAGGGCCGTCCTCCATAAAAATGGAGCGTCCTCCTGGACGCTTGTATAGCTGTGGGTCACCACCCACAGCTCATACGAGCGTGCAGGATGATGGTCGCGATGGTCTTGACCATCGCGACCATCGCCAGTGCGACCAGAAGCCTGTGGTCGGGGTTTTCGACCACAAGCCCTGGAGTGATTTTGGCTCTATCAGAGCCAAAATCACTCCCACTGACATCACTAGTGATGTCAGTGGGGCCGGCTTCAGACGGTAGGCGTTCCCTTGGGAATGCCTCCGTCTGGGAGGCACGCCCCCGGCACGCCCACCAAAGGGGGCGTGCTGTCAATCAACATCGACAGCACGCCCCCTTTGATCAGACACAACGAGCGAAGGAAAGTCCTTCGCTCGTCGCGTCTGGCGCATGCGTACGACGGAGCTCCCTCCGTCGTACGCATGCGCAGTGCACACCATCGACCCACTTGCGAGCGGACAGCCGCTTGCGAGTGGGTCTGAATGAGGCCCATAGTTCGATCATTCGATAATCGTTCAGTAATTGTTTGAAAATCATTTGAAAATCGTTTGCAGATTGTTTAAAAAATTGGTGGTTTAGACATCTATCATCAGGCAAACATGCTGGTCAAGCTGACGATAACGTTAGGTTCAGCATGTTTGCAGATGATTGATTGTGCCTACACTGAACGACTGCTCATTCAGTGTAGGCACATCACAGACTGACAAATGGCTGCTTGATTACAATGTCATAATCAAGCAGTCTTTTGCCTGTCTTCTAGTGGATGAGCACCTTAACACTGAGCAACAGGTCTAAGCAAGGCACTGTTATAAAATCAATATTTATTATGATATTGCATACAATAAATAAAGCAGTACACCATTTGTAGTGCCTACCTTTGCTAGCAACAAGTACAATTAATAAGGGTGAAAACTCCTTACTTGCCACCACTGTTAAACGATCTGGTCCTTGCCTTGCACATTATAGCTAAAAGATTCTACAGAGGTACTGAAACAAGGTGGACAATAAGCGGCCCTCTAGTTGGTGTTGAAATACATATGCCAGCATGCCCTGCCACTGTTTTAGAATCCATCTAAAAGCACAACTTTGGCAGGGAATGCTGGGAGGTGTAGTCCACAGCAGCTGGGGAGCCGCTTATTGCCCACCCCTGTAAGATATTGTACTGTCAGTTGTCCCGAAAAGTGTGGGAAAGGAAAGCACTGTGGTGGCAACAATGGTTCTGCTAAATATCTATCTGCCCATTTACAGACTAATGTTAGATGAATTATGAGTAATGAAAGCTGACTACACAGGTAAATAAATTCCCATCGATCCATGAGGTCACACAGCTCTAGGCTGCATGCTGCAAGCCTGTTACCTCATTTTACCTATTCATTGCAGAACTTTTTCAATATCAGTGTGTATTTGTCGCACTTACTTATACATAGCAGCAGCTCCTGCCCTCTTACCTGAGGGGGGCTGCCACTGATGCTTGCCTGGGTCCCAGCACTGCGCATGCGCATAACATCAGCTTTCTCGGTAGGGATTCTCTGAGAACCGAACCCAGCCAAACTACGGGGATCCAAGGCAGATCCGAGTCAGCTCGTGTTTTCCCTCCTGACTCGGATCTGAAAACGAGGCAAAACGTCATCATCCTACTGTCAGATTCTCGCGGGTTTTGGATTCTATAAAAGTCTAGCAATCGCCGCCATATTTCATTCCGGCTGTGGAGAGTGAAGAGGGAGGAAGCTGGGACCTGTGCTGTGCTGTTGTTGTTGCACACTGATGCTGTGCATAGGGACTGGCTACTGTTGTCCATATAGAGGCAGGCTATTGTCCTGTCCATAAGGGCTGGCTGGCTTTTTGTCTATAGCGGGGCTGGCTGGCTGTTGTCCTGTGCATAGGGGCTGGCTGGCTGGCTGTTGTCCTGTCCATAGGGGCTGGCTGTTGTCCTGTCCATAGGGGCTGGTTGTTGTCCTGTCCATAGGGGCTGGTTGGCTGTTGTCATGGGGGTGCTCTGTCCTTCAGGGGTGCTCTTCACCCACCCCCAGTGTGAAAAAAATAAAAAAATATAATATTAGCCACACTTGTCATCAGTGCAGGGTTGCTGTGCTGCAGTCTGTTAAGGGGCTGCTGCCTCTTTCAGGGATTCACCCTAGTGTTAAGGAAAAAAAATTGTGTTAGCCACACCTGTCATCGGCATAGGTGTGCAGGGGTGCTGTGCTGCTGTCTGTCAAGGAACTGCTGGCTCAAAAAAAAAATAAAAAAATTTTTGTGCGTGTTAGCCACACCTGTCATCGGCGTAGGTGCACAGGGGTGCTGTGCTCCTGTCAGTCAAAGGGCTGCTGCCCAAAAAATAAATAAACTATTTTTTTGTGTGCGTGTTAGTCACACCACCAGTGAAACATAAAAACATTTTTTTTTGTGTGTGCCCGTTAGCTACATTTATCAGCAACGTAGGTGTGCAGGGGTACTGTGCTGCCTGTGTTGTTTATCAAGAGGCTGCTGCCTCTTTTGGGTGCTCTCCCTCCCAAGTGCCCCCTAAAAAATCAATCAATCAATCAGTCAATCAATGTGTTTTTCTGTGTGTGTGTGCGTTGGCCATGGCATCACAAACGTTTCTGCTGAGATTTGCATAAAAATTTTGTGTAGTGGGTGTGGGGATGATATGGTCTAAAATGGAGTTCACATTCACTAAAGTGGACAATGAATGCCCAATCTAATTGGGAACGCAGCTGTAATTTATACACAACACAGGATGGGATAACGATATAGACTTGGGTGATGGTATATTCTGGGGTGATGTGTACATCATCTTCTTCACACAATATTAATTTGTCCCCACTGGAATCCACCATTACAGGTGCCTCTGTAATTTTTGCACAGAATTTACAGTCTTTTTCATAAAATATGTACTTCATTTTGATGGACATCATCTTTTCCACATTTTGGGGAAGTAGTCTCAGGCCGATCACTGACAAGGTTCCCGGCTGTACTGAAAACTCTTTCTGAGTGAGTACACACTGGAAGGTGGGTGGGCAGCTCAGGTAAAGCAAAGACAGTTAATGTTCTTCATGTTGCTCATAGCAAGTGGCAACATGAACACTTTTCATTTTTAGTTAGAAACTTAAATATATCCCCAAATTGCCTTTTTTTCCTGTCAGTAGTTATTTACGTGTATCTCTTTATCTTAAGATCTGTGTGTGCCCATTGGGAAGAAAAAAACAATCTCTTCATCCCTTCTGGGATGAAAATCCACTCCCAGCAAGCAGACATGGTGCTCAAGAATTCCCAAGAAAGACATAATGTAAGACTTAAACATTAAATCTGAAATGTTGCTTTTAATGCTCTGTTCTGCTTGTTCACATATCTGATCTGGTTAAGTGGACAGTGGGAACAACAGCAGTTTGAAGCCCACTAACTAAAGGTGCATACACATGGTACGATCTGTACCACCAATGACTTGAAAGATATCTTTCAAAGATATCTTTCAGTGAGTCATCCTGCCACATCTCTGAACAGGGAAAATTGACAATATCGTCCAAGTCGACCTGCATGCATGGACGATGAAAGATATCTTTATCATCCATGCGGGAATGCGCATCGTTGGTCGTTGTTCGATCATTCACTGCCTAAAAATGAACAATATGTATGCTATATCATACAACGATATCATTATTGTTCATATCGTTCAGGAAAATCGTCCCGTGTGAATGCAGCATTACTATGTTTTTTAAAATGTCCTTGTACAGGTTGAAAAATGCATTTACAGAAGGTCACAATGTAAGCCCTTTAATCAGGGGTAGCCAACCTAGGTCCTCAAGAGCTACTAACAGTTTTTGTTTTCCAGACCACCTAGCAGGTACACAGGTGTATTCATTACTCAGCACCACATTTGAAAAGATCCACAGGTGGAGTTATTTATTACAGTTGTGATTCTGTGAGGAGACCTGAAAAACATGCACTGTTGGTAGCTCTCGAGAACCAGGGTTGGCTATCCATGCCTTAAATCATAGATCTTATGCTTGTCCACATATCTGTGCTAGTTAAGTGGCACTTTGAGGCCACTAACTAACTATGTTTTTTTTATGTCCCTGTACAGGTTGGGAAATGCCTTTACAGAAGGTTTGCAAAGGATTATTTAAGTCAATTGTTTATTTGTTTTTGGAAAGCACTCTCCCTGGTCCCCTTCTAGGATGAAAATCCACTCCTAGCCACAGAAGCAGGTGCAGGATTTTCAAGAAAGACACAACGTAAGGCCATAAATAAGGGGTAGCCAAAATAGGTCCTCAAGAGCTCATGTTTTTCAGATCACCTAGCTGGTGCGAAGGTGTATTCATTACTCACCAACACATTTAGAAAGATCCACCGGTGGAGTTATTTACTACAGTTGTGTTTCTGTGAGGAGACCTGGAAAACATGCAGTTGGTAGCTCTCGAGGACCAGGGTTGACTATCCCTGCCTTAAATCATAGATCTTATGCTTGAGGCCACTAACTAACTATGTTTTTTTTAATGTCCCTGTACAGGTTGGGAAATGCTTTTTCATGTGGAAAGCACTACTAGAAGTCTTCCTGGTCCCCTTCTGGGATGAGAAAATAAACTCCCAGCAGCAGCAGCCATGCTCAACTATTCTTCTGTGGCAAGGACTGATGTGAATGTATCACATTTTTTTTTGTAAATGCCTCCTCCCCTCCCCTTCTCTCTCATAAATTTTCTTTTGAATAAAAAAAATTTAATTTACTACCAATCAACCCTTCCTATCCCTGCCCTGCCTTCAGCTACATACATACTCCATCTCCCTCAGGCCTCTCTTGAATAATAAAAGTGTTTCCTGATGTGCCATGTTTGAAGTTGAACTGCCATGTGTTTGTGTGCCCACTGCTGCCGTTTACCTTAGTCAGCCAGCTAGCTTGGTGCAAATTTTGGGCCTAAACTGGATGAAAACAATATAGTGAGCTGTGAGGTAGTCAAAGTTGACTAGAAATTAGTGGAAATAAATGTCATTGAGGTTAATAATACTGTAGAAACAAAAAAGGCCCATTTTATGTGATTTTAGCTATTTTTATGATTTTTTTAAGAAAAAATCCAGATCCAAAACCAAAACCGAAAAACAAAACATGTAGGTGAGGTTTTGGCAAAACCAATCCAGATCCAAAACTAGGGGAGATCCAGATCCAAAACCAAAACATGGGGGTCAGTGCACATTTCTACTTCTCGGGGCTGCAAAGGTTGCAGCCTCAAGAAATCCTCTAACACTGCACGAAAGGCAGAGTAGTGGCTTCCACTGGATGCCACTCTCTGCTTATTGCAGCCTGGACTGTCAGTCCCAGGGGGCAGATACACCTCCCCCTGGTACTGCCTGTCTTCAGCATGACTGGCAGGTGGCACTTCCAATGGGAAGCCACCTATAGTCACAATGTAGCCAGTGCAGTCATGGACTGCACTGGCTCACTGAAATGTCTGATTTTCCTGGGGGGGCTGCAGTCTCGCAGCTCCTAGGTAAAATCCACCACTGGTTATACACACTTTTGTATTATATATTTGGAAAATACATCCTTTCTGACTCCTGCTCAATCGCCAAGTATCGCCACCACGATTGTACCTTCTACATACTATAGTGTAAGTAAACTACACTACCAATAATTTGGCATTTTAATAATAACACCATTTATGCTTCTTTTTTTCCTTTGTAGCCCTTTCAGCAATGTGGTTTTCATATACTCTAACATAAAAACCCATGAAAATCACTAGACTGTAACACCCGAAGTTTGGTATTCCAAGTCCCGACTCGGGAACATGGATCTAAAACCGGATCTCACTTGTTTTGGATTGTATTTAAGTCCCTACCGCGTTATCTCAGGTGCCAAAACTGACTGGAAATTATTAGAAATGAATATTATTGATGTTAATAATACTATAAAAACAAAAATAGGTCCAAGTTACATGATTATAGCTGAATTTTTAAAGAAATTTTAAACAAAAACGGAACTGAAACACTTGAGGGTGGTTTTGCCAAAACCAAAACACAACAATGATTTATAACCAAAACCGAAACAGAGGGGATCTGCGCACATCTCCAATGGGAATTATGGATCCATATACAGTATATGAGCCTCTTATACCCTTATCTCAGTTTTTTTTTACACTTTAGGATTACCAATGACATTTTTGGAACACGGTTGCCTACGCATTATTATAGCTGTTTCTTTGAATGACTAATACATGTTAGATATGTATATATTGACTGTCATAATTTTACCTCCTGGGAGCTGTACTTCCATGTTAATATTCTCAAATCATGTACTATTTATGTCATTTTAAATATTATTATTATTATTATTATTATTATTATTATTATTATTATTATTAGCTCCCATGAATTATTATTATTATTTAGAGATGAGCGGTTAGGTTTCCTGATTTACATGTCCATCTAATTTGCACTACAAGGTTATCAAAAGTTTGAGCACTGAGTTTTTTCTTTTGCTCTATATACGTATTTGGAAGGAAGGACATCCTCCATACTCCAGCAGCTTACCCCACTGTAGATAGGGCTTCCCAGTGTGCAGTGCTTATATCGTATTATTCCTGGAAACTGAATCCACCCGAACTTACGTGAACCAAGGAGATCCGAGCTGTTGCTCAGATCTCCGTACCATTTTTGGATCTGAAAATGAGGCTCGGCATCATCTTCCCAGCATTGGATCTTGTGAGTTTTGGATCTGACATAAGTCCCTCCCATGGTGATTCATCGTCATTTGTTACAGGACAATGGGAGGGGAAGGAGGGTAGGCTAGGTTAGATAGCTAGCTTAGCTAGTATAGTGACAGTCTAATAGTGACAGTGATAGTGACAGTGACAGTCAGGTATAGTGATACTGTCATTGATGGGCAGTGCCACCTACAGTGACAGTTCCCTAGATAATACTGGTTGAGCTAGTTTTTTGGATTGACAGTTAGCAAATGATTGTCTGTTTGTTTGTTTATTTGTTTGTTTTTTATAGTGCAGGATACTGTGTCTGATATATTAGTCAATAACGGTCAGTAGGTCAAGGGCCACTGCTCAGAGTGTTGCAGTCAGTGGGCACATATTTTTTGTGAAAAAAAAAGTTGTTTATTTTGTTGTGATAAAAATAAAATTCAGGCTGTGATATTGTCACTGTGAGACATAACAGTTAGTAACGGTCAGTATGTCAAGTGTGTTGCAGTCAGTGGGCACTGTTTTTTTTTCTGTGGAAGGAAAATTAAATCGTCAATATGGAACATGACAAAAAATCAACAGAACAGCAGGGGCAGCAACCAAGCACTAGCGCTGCAGCCACCACCAGTCATCATGATGATACTGCTTCAACAATACTTACTAAAGTTGATGCCCAAGGGTATAGAGGCTTTCAATCTCTAACCTCTAACAAAATGAAAGTTTAGTGCAGAAAAACATAAAATTGTCAGCATGCCATTCACTATACGGAGTGACAAGGAAAAGCTCAGGCTTTGGACAGTATTTATGAGTGGTGCAACTGTCTGTGAGGCATCTTCTTCTGCCTCTCATGAAGATGCATTTTCATTCTAGAAGAGGTGTCAAAAAATAAAAGCCACTAAGGCAGTAGAACAAACCGTGTTCAGAAACAGAAATGTCACAAAACCCTGTGGAGAGTCTGTGTGTGTCTGTGAGTGCTATGTGTAAGCGTGACCTTTCTGAACTCATAGAGAAGCCTGCTTACTCCATTTCTGCGCCCTCTGTCAATGTGCGGCTGAGCAGCACAAGTCAAGAAGTTGCTGACTTAGACATTGAGGATGCTACGGTAGAAGTGCAACAAGATGAGGGGGATATTCGTATAGCCAATGCAGGTGCTAGTGAGGATATTGATGATGAGAATGTTGATGATGAGTATGTACTTTGTGTATTTGAGGCACCAATGGAAGCAATTCTTGCCTGTGATAAGAAGAAGGCCATTGTCATGCCTGGGTATAAAACAAAAAAATCCCAACATATGTGTGGAATAATTTTTACCCAAATCTGCCTTGCCATCTGTAGGTTTTGTAAACCCACAGTAAGTAGAGGTAGGCACTTTAACCATGTAGAAACCTCCTCCCTGTTATGTCATTTGCAGAATGTGAATGAAAAGATTTTGGCAAAAACAGAAACTTTTGCTAAAAAAGAGACAACAAGCAGTCCAGTGTCTGCTAGCTCCCTTCTCTCTGCTAGATCCAAGCACCTGCAATCTCTACCACCAACACCTTCATCATCAATATCCTCAATCATTATCGGAACTAGTCCTGTATCCAATTTGATAAGGCTAAGTGAGTCCTCCCCTATCCAGGATTCCTATAAAGAATCCTTGAGCGTAGGCCTGCTACTGCTGCTGCTAGGAGTTGATCTTTATCCCAGAAGGTGACCAAGAAGACTACTAATAGCAGTAATTTAAAATAAAATATTGACTGTAAAACAATCCTTTGATAGAGGAAGTAAGTACTGTATGACAACTGTCAACCAGTTGCCTAGCAGATCACTGACAGTTTGCTGGTATTAGATCTGTGTCAAATTTCCACCATTAATGCAGTGGGTTTTATGTTAATTGAGGTCCTGTGATCCCGCTACCAAATCCCATCTAGATTCCACTTCACTAGAAAACCAATTCCCCGCCTGTACATGGACATTAAAAAAACTTAATTAGTGGCCTCCAAAATGCCATAGTATACACTGTCCACTTAACCACTGATATGTAGACAAACAGGGCAAACTAAAGATTACCTGACTGTGACAGCCCACTGGATAGGTGTATTGCCTTCAGCAGCAGCAACATCAACAAATGCCAGCTCAGTTAGGGACAGGCTACTCTATGTATCACTAGCTTCACTAAGAGACATACCAGTGTCAACCTCTTAGAAAAACTCAGGGAAGTAATTGCAAAATGGCTTACATCGCATGGACTCTCCTCAGGATTTGTGATTTCTAACAATGTTACAAATATTGTGAGAGCATTACAGTTGGGTGATTTCAAATATGTCCCAAAGAGATTTGATAAAGCCTGCAATAAGGAAGCGAAACACGCCAGGGAACTTGGTGCTGCCACTGGATTACCATTTTGCTGCGACTGCAGCATCACAACTTTCCAAGGCGACGCTCTTTACTACAGGTCTGGAGACCAGGGAGAGGACTTTGCTTTTTCCTTACGGATGATGTGGTCAGGGCCCCATGTGGACAATTTATACATGTGCATAAACCTATTCAGCACGGATAGTCTAGAGGAGGATTTGTTAGGTCAAGGAATATACAGGAACTATATCCAAGTGGTTTGCTATTATTAAATATGCTGCTAGCAAGAGGAGATGAATCTATATGAAGTTTTGTTTTAATGTTATTGCTGCTATTGTTACATTTTGTATATATATTCTAAACTGAATTACTAACTAAATTGATTGGCGTCTTGATCGTTCATTCTACCATATCGAATAGAGATAGTGATACTTAATATAACATTAGCGCAAAATTCTTTTTGTTTAAATATAGCTATTGTGATCATGACTTCAGCCGCTGGCCTGGTGAGGGGTTTATGGGCAACTGGAAACCCCCCTGGATTTGTCTATGCTAGTATTGCCGAAGTTTTTGCATGTGCGAAAATTCCATAGACTAAAACTGGCAAATTGTTTTCACAACCTCAGAGCAGGTGAAAAGTTATGAAAAATCCCTCTTTTTGCTTAAAAATGTGGGAACTTGCTTCAGAACCTCATGGACACTCTCCCAAATGATAAATTAGGGGAAAAAACATTTGTAATTACCTTAATTGGCCAATATTAATGTGAATTTTGGGGTGAAAAAATTAAAAGTTTTGGAAAGTGGGTTTAAAGTAGTGAGTCTGGTATTTTAGGAGGCTGCATGGATGGGACGTGTGCTTTAAACGTTGCAGGAGGCTACAACTGGTGTATTTTTAATAAAAAATTTAAATTGCACTTTTTTTACTCAAAAATATACTTGCACCCATTTTAATGTACCCCCAATTTAACTGCAGCATTTATTTCATCAAAATGCATTTTATAATTTTTCCACACTTATACAAATATGCATGAAACACCCATTTGACACAATTTAAGTATCCCAAATACTTTTATTAGGACCACTAATTCACTTCTAAAATGATTTCCTATGTCAGTTGCCTATTTTAAGGGGTACAGACAGATTTTCCCAAATTCACCTGTACTTTTTGCTGGTTACTCCAAGAACAGTTTTTGTGGGCATGCATTTTAGCATCATTTGTAATTAAATAGTGCGAAAAACAGGAGCGCACATAGACAAAAGATGAGAAAATGTTGCACCAAAACTTCTCTGATGTTAAGTTTTAACTTTTTCACATCTAATTGAATTCCCCCTTAGTATAAACCACCATAAGAAGGGGTGGAGAAACACGTCATCTGACTTTGTTTCCCAGTGACATGTGAGTGGAGTACACACTGACAGAGCACAGAGTGTGGCTACTGCAGAAAATCCATTCAGCCCACTGCACAGGATTACGTTGTCAACACTGCAGCAAGTTAAGATAAGTACTGCCTGTGCTAGGACAAGTGCACCCACCGGGCCACCGCAGCCATATGCAGAGAGGAGTACAGGGAGTGCTAGAATAAATATCTGAACTGATACTTATACTTTCTATCGTTTAAATCCGTGGTTGACATATGTTGGATGTGAGCAGGTTAAATAATTAATTATAGCTGACGAGCGGTTTGGTAGGAAAAAATTACAATTATCAGTCCTTATTATTGGCATTGGGGACCCAGCAGCAGCTTTTCTAGCTTCAGCAAAGCCTTCCAGACATTGCTGGGTCCCCGCCGAGTGAAAGTGTCACGCACATGTGCATGACACAGCAACTCGTCACTGTTAGCAATAGGCTGCCAGCAACAGAGCAGAAGACACCGCTGAGGAGGAGGTCTTCTGCTCTGTTGCTGGCCAGACTTCCCCAGACTAAATTAAATATGCTGCTGGTAATAAGTTACGTTCATAAACGGGCCCTAAGTATGTTTGAAAAGAAAATTAATTTTTATAGAGTTTACTGGGTTTTTCTGTCTCTATTTTAGCTACATTTACCCTACTCTCCAAAAAGCGCAGAGCAGGGGATCACAAAAGAAGCTTAGAATGACTGTGTGAATGTCACCTAAATTTAGTTTAGTTTCAGTTATTATTCCACGACAAAAAGATGTCCATTAAAATACAAAAATAACTAAGATACCTTATGTTCAATATATGAGCAAGGGCTCTATGAATGAAAGCACAAATACTTTTATTGTAATAGATCTATATTGAGGCTGACATTTATTTCTTGAAATTACATCAAATATTTAGCTTTTTAGTAGTTGTTAAGTGACATTGAAAGACCTTAAATAACCTCTTAAGAAGATTAAGACATGTGTAGAGTGCATGGAAAAGAAGTCTGTACTGTCTGATGGAGTGGAAAATGTGTGAATAAACAGCTGGAATTGTGATGTGGACACTACACTCGCAGCCTTGAAATACAATTAAATTAAAGAAAAACGTAAAGCAGCTGCTAAAGGAAAAATATTTTTTTACTTCACTATGTATATGTCAAAAGGAAATGATCTATCCATCTATCTATCTATCTATCTATCTATCTATCTATCTATCTATCTATCTATCTATCTATCTATCTATCTATCTATCTATCAATAAAATATACAATGTTACTAAGGGGTCTTCATATAGAAAATGAAAACTGAACTGTTACTTTTCACTATATATTGCATCAGATCATGCGACACATAGCTTTGTTAAGTAGCAATTCATGTTTACTTACCCTTTCCAGTGATACGATCCAGTATCCAAGGATCCAGCAGTCCTGTCTTCGGCTACGGTCCAGGGTGAGCAGCCGGGAGGTGAAGGCAGGTTCTTCCTGCATATGCACCTGTGTCTGAGCACAGGGGAGGCTGCAGTGGTTGCTGGGACATCAAGAGGGTGGAGCCAGCACCGGGTGCCAGGCACTGCTGGCAGATGACAGGGAAGTAAGCAACTTCCCTGCCCGCTTTGTGACGGTGTTCAGATTACGCTATCCTGAAATGGTGAATCTGAACTAAGTGAAAAGCAGAACTTTCCGTCCTTTAATGAATCGCATTTACCATACTAAAGTATGATGATGCGATTCAGCAATGAAGCAGGTGTCCTGGCGGAGAAATAATTAACTTTTCCACGGTAACCTGCTCTGTGAATTGCGCCAAGCATTGAAAAGCCCTGTTTACCGCAAAACAGGACTTTTCTCTCCTCCATTAATAGACCCCTAAGCTTGATGCTTCTATCTTCTCTTGTAGAATTGTAGAGCAAGCACCAGCATGCAAATATGCTTTAGTGAATACTATCAATAGTGTAGCGCTCTTTAGAGAAAAAAATCATATTGTTTCTTCATAGATATAAATAATCCATATTGGCCCACTTGAAAAGATAAGTAATCTTGCCACCTTAAGAAAAATAATTAAAAATGATTATTATGAAACTATATTATTCAATTATTATTATTAATCCCATAATTTTCCATAAAATCTTGTGTACTTTATATATACTTACCTGAACTCATCTACTTATGTCGTGCCAGTGGTATAAGTTACATATGAAGTATAAAAAACTCTAAAGGACAACTCACCAGTAGCACCCGACACAAAATGAGTGTAAGCCTGCCAACTTAATAGTCAGCTGGCTAAATGACTGTTTGGGATATGTGTATGTAAGTAAACAGAGGGGGGTTCTTAACTTGTCACAATAAGCCAAACAGACAGTTTTGTTGTGATGATTTGTTTGAGGCATTTTCTCTGCATACGGCACCTAGATAAAGATACTGTGAAATGTCCGTATTCCAGGACAATGCATAAATTATATTAATTTTAAATCAAATATATAAAAAAATAATAAAAGCATGAACATCTCCACCACTCCACCCTCAAATGCCTACCAGCTTTTCCCTCAAGTGTCCCTCTTGATACCAGCTTTTCTCAAAAATGACTCCCTGCTGCTCCATATCTTTTATTTACTTGCCACCAGTTTTTTTTTATACATGTCAATCCCTACTCACCAGCTTTTCTCACATATGCCATGCCTTGCCCATCAGCTTTTCTCTCACAAGCCACCCACTGTGAACCAACTCTTCTCTCACATGCCAACCAGCTTTTCCCTCACATGCCATCCTGCTCATTAACCTTTCTCTCACATTTCCCCTTTGCCCACCAGTGTGCCCCACATTACTTCTTTCTACTTGATTTGTCTCTATTGGTTTGATCTACACAGGAATATTTACAGTAGGCATCTGCACTGTGTACCATATGACTGTAGAATCCTGTAGATTTCCATTAGCTCTTCAGATACCAACCTATCAATGTATCATGTGTCGGGGGGTGGGCATCACTGGCACCATCCATAGCCACAACACACTAAGCAGCTGTTTACATTGAACCTTCAATTGTAATTGTGCAGCAACAAATTCTTTAAAAAAAACAAAAACAATAACAATTTAAATTAGGTACTGTACATTAGGGAAATAAATGATTGTTTTTTTAATTCTAAATATGTATTCTTAAATGTTTCTGTTTTAACCAGGAAAATACAATACATATTTTAACTACAGTATACCAAAGGGCTTAATCAACATAACAACATTTCCAGAGGTTTGAAAAGTTTTAAGAAAACCAAGTAGGGTTTGGCAAAATCATTTTTACAAAATAATTTAAAAAACATGTTTATTTTAATTTATTTATTTATTTGAATTAATGAAAAGGTTAATGAAATATAGAGGTAATTTGTAGAATGAAATAGATCTTGTTATGAAACTAATTAAACTTTTTCACACACTAGAATATGATCATTAATGTAAGAAACAGAAAGGACATTTTAGAAAAATATGTTATTTAAATTAAAACAAAATCAAAATGTGAAAAAGATTATACCCAACATAATGTTAAAAAAGATTGCCCAAAAATCAAGAATACCATTTTTGTGAATGAGTATGGATGGAAATTACCAAATGGACAATGGGTCCCTCTCTCTCTCTATAAATATATATATATATATATATATATATATATATATATATGGTATGCAGTTGGGATGCCGATGGTCTAAATGCCGATCGTCGGCATCCCAACTGTCTAATCATAACAAGGGTCTAATGACAGGCGTTGAAATCCCGACAACTGTAATTTTACCTACACTGGGAGCCTGACGCCCCGTTTCCTATCGAAGATAAGCCAGGCGCGGAGAGGAAAGGGTTAGTTAGAGGCTCCCGGGGGGGACTTAGGGATAGGCAACCCCCAGGATGGTTAGGATTAGGCTAGGGGAAGGGGGGTTAGGGTTAGTAACCCCCCAGGAGGGTTAGGTTTAGGCTGTGGGGAAGGGGGGTTTAGGTTTAGGCACTTGGGGGGAGGTTAGGGTTAGGCACTCCTAAAGGAGGGTTAGGGTAGGGAATTAGATTAGCGGTACTTACCTAAATTAGCAGTCGGGAACTTCACCTATGCCGGGCTTCCGCTGTTGGAATTTGAGCCAATTATACCGAGCCCATATATATATATATATATATATATATATATATATAAATATATTAAGGGCACAGTCATGCCCTTATATTAAAGCTGCATCTAAAAAACTAATTTCTTAATAGAGAATTCCAAAGGGGGGTAGGGTGTTCAAGGGGCTACACCTCAAAAGCTATTAGAGGTACGGATCTTAGATTTGGCATGGCTAGTTAGAACTGTCACTGGGTGTTGCAAGCCAAATTTCAGGGCAAAAACATAAAAAATTAGGATTTGGGAGTAATCTAAACTCCAACTGTCACATTTTTCTGACATTCTCAATTAGGACCACTTTTCTGCTGCAGTCTATGGGGTTTTTTGGGAAGGCAAAACTCAGGGTAGGTGGCAAATTTAGACTTGGGGGTTTACTTTATTAGGTAGCTATTGTGCCATGCTTTTGGGGTTCAGGTAAATTAGAAAGTTACAGTTTTTAAACTATTACCTCAGGAATGCGCCATTAGAAAGATAGGACTTTTCAACTTGTTGCACAGCCTCAGTAGGAGCCTCCAGCAGGTCTTCTCACTGTGGCTTTACTTGAGTGCATAAAGATGGCTGTCGTTTGTGGGCGATAGCGGCGCTGGAAAACACCAATGGTAGCAGTGGCGGGGACACTGAGGTGGTGGTGGGGACATCAGTGGTGGTGGCACGGGTGTTGGCGGTGTTGGCGGTGTTGGCGGTGTCAGCGGCAGTGTGGGTGTCGGCGGCGAGAGTGTCGGCAGCGCGGGTGTTGGTTGGACAAAGTTGCGGAGGAAGGTCCGGCGGAGAGCGGGCATTGGCGACGGACCTGGTTCAGAGAGGATCCAGTCCCGGCTTACCATTGTGCCGAGTACTGCAGCGGCGCCCATTTAAAAAATGGTCCCTCAATGCCATTTTTAAAATTCAAAGATGGCAGCCATGAGCCAATCACGGCTCGCGGCGGCCATCTTTGAATTTCAAAAATGCCACTGAGGCGCCATTTTTAAAATGGGCGCCACTGCCGTACTTGACAGAATGGCTAGCGGGGACTGGATCCTCTCGGATCAAGGCCTGCCACCGACACCTGAATAGGTGCCGGTCCCACAGCTGCCGGGTACCGCCGATGATGTCGCGAGCCGTGATTGGCTCACGGCGGCTACCTTTGATTTTCAAAGGTGGTCGCCGCGAGCCAATCATGACTCGTGATGTCATTGGAGGCGGCGGCACCTGAAGAGGACCACAGAAGCCCTAGGGAGGTGGCAGCCTGTTTAGGCCAAGACCAATGTTCATATTGTAAGAACTTAAATCATTTCTCCCTATTTTTCCCATAGATTGTTTGTGTAATATTTATCTTTACATTTTTTAAATAAATACTTAGGGGCATATTCAATTGGGTGCGAGAATAACAAAAAACCCGCACCTGTGAGGTTTTTCCTGCAAGTGCGGTTTTTTTGCTATTCAATTAGGTGTGTGTTTGGTTTTTTTTGCGCACCAGGAGGTTTTTATTCTCGCACCTCTAGACCAAGAGTGATTTTTCCTAAAATCGTTACTTTTAGGAAACATCAGTGAGACTTGCTCTGGCACCCCGGCGGCACCCCCCTTAGGACTAATTAAGCAATTGGAAGTTTCCAATTAGCTTAATTAGTCCTTAATTGCTTACCATCTGCAGTGCTGTTTTCTGCATTCAGCGTTGGGAGTCGGCTCTTCTGCAGCAGGGTGAGTATGTTAGTGTGTGTAGTGTTTGTAAGTGTCTATGAGTGAGTATTTGTGAGTATGAGTGTGTCTGCCAGTTATCCCCCCCAGTGTCCATGTGGCCCCCAGAATGGGTGCTGGAAGAACTACATCTCCCAGCAGCCCTTGCCCCTCCCACCAGCCCCTGGAGCCTCCCTAGTGCCCCCGTGACTCCCAGCAGCCCCCTCTCCAGTAAAAAGAGAGAGGGGAATCCACCGGGAGCCGCGGAGACCACCGGAGACTCCCGGCCAGGTAGGTGAAGAATTTTTTATCTTATTTATTTATGCGGCACGGAGTTTTCAGAGCAGAAAACCCCGCGACCACTATTTTTTTAATTGAATACCGCATGTATCGGGAGCGCACATACCCACGGTATTCCTAAACTGGGCGCAAGGTTTTTTCCTTACTAAACCTCGCACACTTTCGGCCTGATTCAGAGCCGGACGCTATTTGCGGTCATTCGTCCAGAAAATAGGGGTGGCTATTCAAATGAACCGTTCGCTCTTTGCGGTCTGTTCACGCCTCTATGTCTGAACGAGCGAACAAAACTTGCGGTCGTTTTTTTTAAAAATACGCCCCCTAGCCGCTCGCATCCTACGTCATGTCTGCTATTTATTAGATTAATCGAGTACATCGACCAGCGTATGAACTGCTCGCTATTCTTGTGGTTGGTTTTTGCTACCACAATCTTGCGAGCAGTTCTAACTATAAAATAACCCAGTAACGTGGTCAATGACGCTGCTGTATTAATTATGCACACCCATAAAACGCCCGTTTTGACCTTTAAGCACGCCTGCGTTCGGATCTCCACTCCCCGTTTTGAAGCACCTTCCCCTGTTACCACCCACATACGCCTCATTCTGTCACTCCAAATAGCAGGCATTCGCTATTTAGCGAACAAACGATTTTCGGCCGCACTGACTGGTTCCCGCATGCGTATTACGATCCGTACACATGCCCAGTTGGGCAAACATCGCTCGGAGCGAACGAGCGGCCGCTTACGAGCGCCTCTGAATCAGGCCCTTAGTCATGTTGTGTTTTATTTCCATTTTGAATGTAAGATTGTTTTTGTTTTGTAATCTTTTACTTGCCCTATACCAGCTGTATCTCCATTTTCTTATTTTCTTTTTGTTTTAATACCAAATTATTGTTTACTTAAAAAATGTGAAAAAGCTATGACATTGGCCAAAAAACACACCTAAATATTGAGTAAAATGGGTAATGCAGGAGATAATGCATATCTCCTGCATTACCTTTTTTAATGGATGGCCCAGAAACTTAATTTCTACAAAAGCAAGTGAAAATGTTAATTTTCACCTGCTTTTGTAGAAATTAAGTGATGATGAATATACGGCAACCATTAAATAAAGTGTCAATCCAGTTTAAATCAAGGATAGAGAAAAAAATATGTACAACTGCTGCCTCCCAGTATGTTCATGCTCAGTTTGTTCATTACTTCTTTCTACTTGATTTGTCTCTATTGGTTTGATCTACACAGGAAGATTTACAGTAGGCATCTGCACTGTGTACCATATGACTGTAGAATCCTGTAGATTTCCATTAGCTCTTCAGATACCAACCTATCAATGTATCATGTGTCGGGGGGTTGGCATCACTGGCACCATCCATAGCCACAACACACTAAGCAGCTGTTTACATTGAACCTTCAATTGTAATTGTGCAGCAACAAATTCTTAAAAAAAAACAAAAACAATAACAATTTAAATTAGGTACTGTACATTAGGGAAATAAATGATTGTTTTTTTAATTCTAAATATGTATTCTTAAATGTTTCTGTTTTAACCAGGAAAATACAATACATATTTTAACTACAGTATACCAAAGGGCTTAATCAACATAACAACATTTCCAGAGGTTTGAAAAGTTTTAAGAAAACCAAGTAGGGTTTGGCAAAATCATTTTTACAAAATAATTTAGAAAACATGTTTATTTTAATTTATTTATTTATTTGAATTAATGAAAAGGTTAATGAAATATAGAGGTAATTTGTGGAATGAAATAGATCTTGTTATGAAACTAATTAAACTTTTTCACACACTAGAATATGATCATTAATGTAAGAAACAGAAAGGACATTTTAGAAAAATATGTTATTTAAATTAAAACAAAATCAAAATGTGAAAAAGATTATACCCAACATAATGTTAAAAAAGATTGCCCAAAAATCAAGAATACCATTTTTGTGAATGAGAATGGATAGAAATTACCAAATGGACAATGGGTCCCTCTCTCTCTCTATAAATATATATATATATATATATACATATATATATATATATATATATATATATATATATATATATATATGGTATGCAGTTGGGATGCCGATGGTCTAAATGCCGATCGTCGGCATCCCAACTGTCTAATCATAACAAGGGTCTAATGACAGGCGTTGAAATCCCGACAACTGTAATTTTACCTACACTGGGAGCCTGACGCCCCGTTTCCTATCGAAGGTAAGCCAGGCGCGGAGAGGAAAGGGTTAGTTAGAGGCTCCCGGGGGGGACTTAGGTATAGGCAACCCCCAGGATGGTTAGGATTAGGCTAGGGGAAGGGGGGTTAGGGTTAGTAACCCCCCCAGGAGGGTTAGGTTTAGGCTGCGGGGAAGGGGGGTTTAGGTTTAGGCACTTGGGGGGAGGTTAGGGTTAGGCACTCCTAAAGGAGGGTTAGGGTAGGGAATTAGATTAGCGGTACTTACCTAAATTAGCAGTCGGGATCTTCACCTCTGCCGGGCTTCCGCTGTTGGAATTTGAGCCAGTTATACTGAGCCCATATATATATATTTTTATATATATGTATATATATATATATAAATATATTAAGGGCACAGTCATGCCCTTATATTAAGGCTGCATCTAAAAAACTAATTTCTTAATAGAGAATTCCAAAGGGGGGGTAGGGTGTTCAAGGGGCTACACCTCAAAAGCTATTAGAGGTATGGATCTTAGATTTGGCATGGCCAGTTAGAACTGTCACTGGGTGTTGCAAGCCAAATTTCAGGGCAAAAACATAAAAAATTAGGATTTGGGAGTAATCTAAAACTCCAACTGTCACATTTTTCTGACATTCTCAATTAGGACCACTTTTCTGCTGCAGTCTATGGGGTTTTTTGGGAAGGCAAAACTCAGGGTAGGTGGCAAATTTAGACTTGGGGGTTTACTTTATTAGGTAGCTATTGTGCCATGCTTTTGGGGTTCAGGTAAATTAGAAAGTTACAGTTTTTAAACTATTACCTCAGGAATGCGCCATTAGAAAGATAGGACTTTTCAACTTGTTGCACAGCCTCAGTAGGAGCCTCCAGCAGGTCTTCTCACTGTGGCTTTACTTGAGTGCATAAAGATGGCTGTCGTTTGTGGGCGATAGCGGCGCTGGAAAACACCAATGGTAGCAGTGGCGGGGACACTGAGGTGGTGGTGGGGACATCAGTGGTGGTGGCACGGGTGTTGGCGGTGTTGGCGGTGTTGGCGGTGTCAGCGGCAGTGTGGGTGTCGGCGGCGAGAGTGTCGGCAGCGCGGGTGTTGGTTGGACAAAGTTGCGGAGGAAGGTCCGGCGGAGAGCGGGCATTGGCGACGGACCTGGTTCAGAGAGGATCCAGTCCCGGCTTACCATTGTGCCGAGTACTGCAGCGGCGCCCATTTAAAAAATGGTCCCTCAATGCCATTTTTAAAATTCAAAGATGGCAGCCATGAGCCAATCACGGCTCGCGGCGGCCATCTTTGAATTTCAAAAATGCCACTGAGGCGCCATTTTTAAAATGGGCGCCACTGCCGTACTTGACAGAATGGCTAGCGGGGACTGGATCCTCTCGGATCCAGGCCTGCCACCAACACCTGAATAGGTGCCGGTCCCACAGCTGCCGGGTACCGCCGATGATGTCGCGAGCCGTGATTGGCTCACGGCGGCTACCTTTGATTTTCAAAGGTGGTCGCCGCGAGCCAATCATGACTCGTGATGTCATTGGAGGCGGCGGCACCTGAAGAGGACCACAGAAGCCCTAGGGAGGTGGCAGCCTGTTTAGGCCAAGACCAATGTTCATATTGTAAGAACTTAAATCATTTCTCCCTATTTTTCCCATAGATTGTTTGTGTAATATTTATCTTTACATTTTTTAAATAAATACTTAGGGGCATATTCAATTGGGTGCGAGAATGACAAAAAACCCGCACCTGTGAGGTTTTTCCTGCAAGTGCGGTTTTTTTGCTATTCAATTAGGTGTGTGTTTCTTTTTTTTTGCGCACCAGGAGGTTTTTATTCTCGCACCTCTAGACCAAGAGTGATTTTTCCTAAAATCGTTACTTTTAGGAAACATCAGTGAGACTTGCTCTGGCACCCCGGCGGCACCCCCCTTAGGACTAATTAAGCAATTGGAAGTTTCCAATTAGCTAATTAGTCCTTAATTGCTTACCATCTGCAGTGCTGTTTTCTGCATCCAGCGTCGGGAGTCGGCTCTTCTGCAGCAGGGTGAGTATGTTAGTGTGTGTGGTGTTTGTAAGTGTCTATGAGTGAGTATTTGTGAGTATGAGTGTGTCTGCCAGTTATCCCCCCCAGTGTCCATGTGGCCCCCAGAATGGGTGCTGGAAGAACTACATCTCCCAGCAGCCCTTGCCCCTCCCACCAGCCCCTGGAGCCTCCCTAGTGCCCCCGTGACTCCC
The DNA here is from genome assembly GCA_031769625.1 of Taudactylus pleione. NCBI lineage: Eukaryota > Metazoa > Chordata > Amphibia > Anura > Myobatrachidae > Taudactylus > Taudactylus pleione. The sequence goes on along the minus strand of JAUIMM010000126.1, from coordinate 3,743,283 downwards.
AGCAGCCCCCTCTCCAGTAAAAAGAGAGAGGGGAATCCACCGGGAGCCGCGGAGACCACCGGAGACTCCCGGCCAGGTAGGTGAAGAATTTTTTATCTTATTTATTTATGCGGCACGGGGTTTTCAGAGCAGAAAACCCCGCGACCACTATTTTTTAAATTGAATACCGCATGTATCGGGAGCGCACATACCCACGGTATTCCTAAACTGGGCGCAAGGTTTTTTCCTTACTAAACCTCGCACACTTTGGGCCTGATTCAGAGCCGGACGCTATTTGCGGTCGTTCGTCCAGAAAATAGGGGTGGCTATTCAAATGAACCATTCGCTCTTTGCGGTCTGTTCACGCCTCTATGTCTGAACGAGCGAACAAAACTTGCGGTTGTTTTTTTTAAAAATACGCCCCCTAGCCGCTCGCATCCTACGTCATGTCCGCTATTTATTAGATTAATCGAGTACATCGACCAGCGTATGAACTGCTCGCTATTCTTGTGGTTGGTTTTTGCTACCACAATCTTGCGAGCAGTTCTAACTATAAAATAACCCAGTAACGTGGTCAATGACGCTGCTGTATTAATTATGCACACCCATAAAACGCCCGTTTTGACCTTTAAGCACGCCTGCGTTCGGATCTCCACTCCCCGTTTTGAAGCACCTTCCCCTGTTACCACCCACATATGCCTCATTCTGTCACTCCAAATAGCAGGCTTTCGCTATTTAGCGAACAAACGATTTTCGGCCGCACTGACTGGTTCCCGCATGCGTATTACGATCCGTACACATGCCCAATTGGGCAAACATCGCTCGGAGCGAACGAGCGGCCGCTTACGAGCGCCTCTGAATCAGGCCCTTAGTCATGTTGTGTTTTATTTCCATTTTGAATGTAAGATTGTTTTTGTTTTGTAATCTTTTACTTGCCCCATACCAGCTGTATCTCCATTTTCTTATTTTCTTTTTGTTTTAATACCAAATTATTGTTTACTTAAAAAATGTGAAAAAGCTATGACATTGGCCAAAAAACACACCTAAATATTGAGTAAAATGGGTAATGCAGGAGATAATGCATATCTCCTGCATTACCTTTTTTAATGGATGGCCCAGAAACTTAATTTCTACAAAAGCAAGTGAAAATGTTAATTTTCACCTGCTTTTGTAGAAATTAAGTGATGATGAATATACGGCAACCATTAAATAAAGTGTCAATCCAGTTTAAATCAAGGATAGAGAAAAAAATATGTACAACTGCTGCCTCCCAGTATGTTCATGCTCAGTTTGGCCATGCCTTGATCTGAAGACTAGATCAGGCCATGCTGCCATGTGTACTCCCATAGCAGCAGCAAAACAGCACATTCCCCACCCCTGGTTTAAAACATTTAAATACAAATGTAATTGTCTGTGCAATGAAAATATTAACTACTAATACGTTTTCACATTACTGTAACGACAATTAGTACAAAAGCACTTTTTAGCCAAAATGACAAAAATGTCACCTAAGCAAACAGGGGTATGTGTTTAACACTTCAAACAAGTTCACACCTTTTACCGCATACTGTAGCTTTTTCCCTGCTATATATTTTACCCAAACAAAAAAATGCCATGCCTTACAATAGCTTACAGCTTTAAAACAACATGAAGTGTAATCATGTAATTTTATCAAGGTTTTAAAGCAACATTATATCCCACATAACAATTTCTAAATGAATGTACTAACAATTGCCTTGGGGCATCCATGTCACAGACCTGCAGACGCTCCACAACTTTAGGAGGAATGAGGATCCTCATATTGTAGGTAGTTCTCTCCCAGTAGCCTCCCCCAGTGTGCCATGCTACCTTAGCCTCCTTTTCCATCTTGGCTTTGACATGTTGCTTCAGGAGAATCTTTTCTTTCAATTGTCCTCAGTCCTCCTAATAGACCCCTCCGCATTGACGGCCCAGACAACACCCTCCCAAATTCTGTTGTTACGCCTCTCTGTATCTCAGTAGCATGTTCCAGCTCCGAGTTCCTGGATTCAGGGTCCAGGGTCCATGATCAGTTCCAGGGACCTATAGTTGCTGGTTCCAGTACCATAAACTGGTCCAGTTCCTGGTCTTGGATTCTGTCCCTCCTGCCAATGCTACTTTAGCTCTAATATTGCATAGATGAGCAGAAGTAAATTCAAAGCCCCTAGCTTACCTTCAGCTTTATTCCTGATTCAGCTAGATCCTGATACGGATCAACAAATACAGATGAAAATGACATTGGTTCTAGCCAGAGGCTGACTGGCAAAGGGGTCCCAGGGCACATACCCACTATGCCCCTCTTAATCTGTCCCTGGCATGGCGCAATGGACACTGTTACTTTACAGGTCATGTAACAGCCCCAGCCAATAAGTATCAGCCTGATTCTTATTGGCTATTGCTGTGACATGTGACAGTCGACTAAGGGCCTGATTCAGCAAGGAAGGCAGATGTGAATGCAATTGCGATTACGCACTCAGTCTCACATCAAAAGTATGCTAATACATTGTGATCGCAATGCAATTTCCGCACAACATAAGGATGTCCACTTTACCTTGCACATATCCGTAATGTTTAGCAAGACTGTGAAAACATTGGTACAATCGAGTACCATCGCAGCCTCACGCACACTTGCACAAGCCCTGACCTTACTCAGAAATTGCTATAAGGCCTATGCTAGGCCCATGCTATGCGTAGGGCTTTGCAGTGGATAATTTATGCACACCCATGCAACGGTGTTCAAACGCACTGGCATGCCTGCGTTCAGTTGACTTCCCCCCCCCACCATTACCACTAACAAATGACACTTCCTGTCAATCACGCTGTGATGGGTCTGCGTAGCCACTGCAATTGGAGTTCTGATCACAATGGCTAGTTCCCCCATGTGCATTGCACATACGCAGTATGTAGCAATTGGCTAATTGTGTGCATATTAGCAATGCATTCCTTGCTGAATCAGGTCCTAAGACAGCCACGGCTACAACCAGCAGCAGCTTTGGTGCACCTAGTCAATAAGAATCAACCTGATTCTTATTGTCTGCTGCTAGCTGCTGCTGGACTTCCTCCATGATCTACCGGATGAGTGTCTGTGGTAACCGCTCGATCGCAGTCATTGCTCTGATACTCTGTATTTGTACCATGTGTTCTATGTTTAATCTGTATGGTGCTACGGACACTTTGTGATGCCTTCCAAATAAAAGTAAATAATAATAATTAGGTGTAGGTTATGGAAGTTTTTATGAGACAAAATACAATCGTTAACAATTGAAAGCACACACCATAATTCACCGTGGGCCTGATTCAGAGGTGGATGCAATGTAGATGTTTGCGGAGTTCAGTGATTGTCATACTGCACATGCATATGAGTCACACTACGCATGCACCAAGTTCCATTCCCAATGACGGTTGCAGTGAGTGTCTGCACCTACAAATTCATACGCAGTGATTTAGGTTCTGGCGGCTTACTTCCGAAGGACATTCTGACTGACCATAGGGTTGCTCAGAACATCGACGCTGTGACTGAAATGTGACCAATGGTGCATCTTTGTTTGCAAATGGCTGACTTGAGACGCCGCTAGTGGGCATATCAATACAAATCCCAGCAGCTGCAACATTTGCATATTTTTGCACAACCATTGCGTACGAGATTGCAACCATGATGAGATTTGTGTCCACTGAAGCAGGCCCCATGTATCAATATGAAAGAATACAGACCTTAAACAATGCAGATTTTCTTTCTTGTACTTTGTCTTCTCTCTCATGTGACATAGAAAAAATGTATATGTTTATATAGTAATATTGTGCAACAAGATGAAGATATTGTAATACCCAATAGCTGTGGTACCCCATGGCCCTGACATGGGGTTTGATAAACTGCTGGCCCCAGCAAGGGAGGCACCTGGATTTTCACTGGATAGGGGAGTTGGGACACATGAGAAACCATCCCCACCAGGCAGTAGCTCATGGGGGAAAACTCGAAATGGCAGTTGACAGTTGGACGGAGGGGTTAAAGGAGAATCTACGGGTAACGGCAACAGAGAAGGGGAGAGTCCGACACTGAAGCTGAACTGAAGGACTGCATCATAAAGGAGGTGGAGCAGCAGGAAGAGGCAGAGGGGGCGATACAGACCCAGATGCAACGCAGAGATCGCACGCTATGGCCGATTGTCGCCCCGTCTGCACATGCGTATGCATCAATACGCACCTGCACGAACCAGTTTTTGCAATCGGGAAGCTATTGCCCAGAGTACACAGCCGGCCCGCTACTTTGAGTGACAGAATGTGCCGTTTGAGGGTGGTGACAGGGGGAAGGTGGTTGTAAACGGGGGAGTGGTGCTTCGAATGCAGGCGTGTCTGAGTGTCAAAACGGCGTTAACAGGGAATGCATAATTAAAGTGCAGCGTCATTGTACACGTCACCAGGCTCTTTTTTTTGCTGCAGCAATCGCACTGCTTGCGGTATCGTAAGGTTTCCCTCAAGCACTGCGTATGCCTCCGCTGGTTCTCGATGGTACCGATGGTTTAATATACTTCCTGGAGATGATGTGTGCTGCGAAGGTAAAGGGGGCGGCATTAGAACAGCTTGCTATCGCTTTGCCACTGCATGCTAAAATATTGTGGGCGTCCTTAAGTCAGGCCGTGCGAGCGCAGAATTTGCATATCCGCCCCCTGATAGCTGCGAGAGAGCGCAGCATAGCGAGGGGGTCTGAATGAGCTCCAGAGATCGATGCGCTGACAGGAGTAAGAGTTTTGAAGGTTCCCACAGACAAAGCCAATGCCAAAGAGTAGGAGTTTGCTTTGAAGCTCTGCTTGATTCCTTGAGGTAAGCCTCCACAACTCACACCCAGGAGATGGGACTTAAAAGATGGACTCAAGGCACCCTAAGGGTAACCTGCGCACAGTGATAAAAAGTTATTGCTATAACTACACAGACAGTTGGCAGCTGCAGCAAGGCAGAGCATGTAACAGCTGTCACAGTGCACCAGTTAAAACAGCTTTCTCCTGAATCCCCCACTGTAACTGTTAAAGCAATGATGAGGATCCTAAGTTCCCACTCAAGCAAACAATATTAACACTAACTTAACAGGATGAAATAAATACTTCATCAAGCAGGACTTTACTGACTCACCTGATACCACTTAAGAATCCAGGGTCATTATTGGCTATTGAGACTGGCCTTGGCAGTAAGCTCCTTAGTACATAAGAAAACTATACGTTACCTTGTATTTCACATTGGAAACTATTAACTGTTCATATCTGCTGGAATAGTAAATCTAAATAAGAGCTTGTCAGCTAGAAGGTATGGACTTTTATATTGGAACAAAGTAGGGGTGTGCACCGGCCACTTTTCGTGTTTTGTGTTTTGGTTTTGGATCTGGATCTTTCTTCGTGTTTTGGATCTGGATTGGTTTTGCCAAAACCACCCTTCGGTGTTTTGGGTTCTGGGTTTTGTGTTTTGGATCTGTATTTTTTTTTTAAAAAGCATAAAAACAGCTAAAATCACAGAATGTGTTGATTTTTCTGCTCCTATGCTATTATTAACCTCAAAAACCTTAATTTCCACTCATTTCCAGTCTATTCTGAACACCTCACACCTCACAATAGTGTTTTTATGTCCAAAAGGTTGCACCGAGGTAGATGGATGACTATGCTAAGCAACACGAGTGGGCGGCACAAACACGTGGCCCATCTAGGAGTGACACTGCAGTGGCAGACAGGATGGCAGTTTGAAAAACTAGGCCCCAAACTGTACATAATTCAAAGAAAAAAAAGAGGTGCAAGATGGAATTGTCCTTGGGCCCTCCCACCCACCCTTATGTTGTATAAACAGGACATGCACACTTTAACAAACCAATCATTTCAGCGCCAGGGTCTGCCACACGACTGTGGCTGAAATGATTGGTTCATTTGGGCCCCCACAAAACAAGCTGGCAATTAATCTGTCCCTGCACAAACTGGCTCTACGGAGGCAAGATGTCGTCCTCATCCTCATCCACCGATTCCTCACCCTCTTCAGTGTTGTGTACATCCTCATCCTCACAGAGTATTAACTCGTCCCCGCTGGAATCCACCACCACAGGTCCCTCTGTACGTTCTGGAGGCTGGTCTCCCTGGAAGAGTTGATAATTCATGAACATCATCTTCTCCACATTTTGTGGAAGCAACCTCCTACGCCTTTCGCTGACAAGGTTCCCGGCTGCACTAAACACTCTTTCGGAGTACACACTGGAGGGGGGGGCAACTCAGGTAAAATAGAGCCAGTTTGTACAGGGGCCTCCAAATTGCCTCTTTTTCCTGCCAGTACATTTACGGACTGTCTGACATGCCTACTTGGATGCTGTCACTGATGTAATCCTCCACCATTCTGTCAATGGTGACAGTATCATATGCAGTGACAGTAGACATGTCAGAAATTGTTGCCAGGTCCTTCAGTCCGGACCAGATGTCCAAACTTGGTCCTGCCTGCCCTGCATCACCGCCAGCGGGTTGCTTAGGATACCTAAGTTTTTTCCTGGCAGCCCCAGTTGCGGGAGAAAATGAAGAAGGAGCTGTTGACGTGTCACGTTCCGCTTCAGCTGACAGTGTGTTCACCAGCAGGTCTTTGCACCTCTGCAGGCTTGTGTCGGCCGGAAAGAGAGACACCACATAGGCTTTAAACCTAGGATTGAGCACGGTGGCCAAAATGTAGTGGTCTGATTTCAACAGATTGACCACCCTGGAATCCTGGCAAAGCGAATGAAGGGCTTCATCCACAAGTCCCACATGCCGAGCGGAATCGCTCCGTCTTTTCTCCTCCTTCACTTTCTCCAGCTGCTTCTGCAAAAGCCTGATGAGGGGAATGACCTGACTCAAGCTGGCAGTGTCTGAACTGACTTCACGTGTGGCAAGTTCGAAGGGCTGGAGAACCTTGCACAACACGGAAATCATTCTCCACTGCGCTTGAGTCAGGTGCATACCCCCTCCTTTGCCTATGTCATAGGTGGATGTATAGGCTTGTATGGCCTTTTGCTGCTCCTCCATCCTCTGAAGCATATAGAGGGTTGAGTTCCACCGCGTCACAACCTCTTGCTTCAGGTGATGGCGGGGCAGGTTCAAGAGTGTTTGCTGGTGCTCCAGTCTTCGGCATGCAGTCGCTGAATGGCGAAAGTGGCCAGAAATTTTTCGGGCCACCCAAAGCGTCTCCTGCACGCCCCTGTCACTTTTCAGAAAATTCTGCACCACCAAGTTTATTGTGTGAGCAAAACATGGGACGTGCTGGAATTTACCCAGATGTAATGCCCGCACAATATTGGTGGCGTTGTCAGATATCACAAATCCCCAGGAGAGTCTAAGTGGGGTAAGCCACTGGCCGATGATTTCCCTCAGTTTCTCTAAGAGGTTGTCGGCGGTGTGCCTCTTACTGAAACCGGTGATACACAGCGTAGCCTGCCTTGGAACGAGCTGGCGTTTCTGAGATGCTGCTACTGGTGACGCTGCTGCTGTTGCTGCGTAAGGTGATACATCTACCCAGTGGGCTGTCACAGTCATATAGTCCTTAGTCTGCCCTGTTCCACTTGTCCACATGTCCGTGGTTAAGTGGACACTGGGTACAACGGCATTATTCAGGACACTGAGGACACTTTTTCTGACGTTTCTGTACAGTCTCGGTATCGCCTGCCTAGTGAAGTGGAATCTAGACGGGATTTGGAACCGGGGACACACTGCCTCCATCAATTGTCTAAATCCCACTGCACTAATGGCGGATAACGGACGCACGTCTAACACCAACTTAGCAGTCAAGGCCTCAGTTATACATTTTGCTTCAGGATGACTGCTGTCGTACTTCATCCTCCTCACTAAGGACTGTTGGAGGGTCAATTGTTTAGTAAAAGTAGTGGTGTTCCTACTTCCTCTCTGGGATGATGAACGACTCCCAGCAGCAGCAACAGCAGCAGTGGCAGCAGGAGGCGTAGCAATGCAGGATCCTCCGGAGGAATCCCGGAAAGGAGAGTCAGTCATGCCAGTGACATGGCCTGCAGGACTACTTCCGATCCTGACTAAGGAGGAAATTGACGAGGAGGGAGTTGACGGTGTGGTTTGCAGGCGCTTGGATACAACAGGACAACAGGATTTAGGTGTCCCTGGACTGCTTACGGTCTTAGCCAAAGTTTCTGAACTTGACAGTAACTTATTATGAACACGCTGCAGGTGCCGTATAAGGGAGGATGTTCCTAGGTGGTTAACGTCCCTACCCCTACTTATTCCACCTTTACATATGGTACATATGGCAAGACAGTTGTTGTCCAGATTTGGATAGAAATATTGCCAGACCAAAGAGGTGGAATGTTTGGTCTTCTGCCCAGGCATGACCGTGATGGGCTTTTTCATCCCACGGACAACAACTGTCTCCCCCGGAGCCTGATTTAAACAAACCACATCACCATCAGAATCCTCCTCTCCAAATTCCTCCTCAGTGCCAGCTACACCAGTATCCTCATCCTGTTGTACTTCAACAGTGACATCTTCAATTTGCATATCAGCAAGAGGACTGTGGGTGCTCTTTCAGCACTTGCAGGGGGTGTGCAAATGCTGGAAAGAGCCACCTCTTCCCGTCCAGTGCTGGGAAGGTCAGGCATCGCAACCACCACCACACTTGGACTCTCCTTGGGGATTTGTGATATCTTATTAGAACGCACAGTTCTTCGCTGTGCTTTTGCCAGCTTAACTCTTTTGATTTTTTTAGTGGGAGGAGGGCTTCCATCGTCATGTGAAGCTGAACCACTAGTCATGAACATACTACGGATCGACCTTAGCCGTTCCTTGCCACTCCGTGTCGTAAATGGCATATTGGCAAGTTTACGTTTCTCTTCAGATGATTTAAATGTTTTTTTCAAGGTCATTTTCCTGAACTTTGTCATTTGGGATTGTATGTGCCCTCTACTATGACATTGGGCATCGGCCTTGGCAGACGACGTTGATGGCATGTTATCGTCTATGTCATGACTAGTGGCAGCAGCTTCAGCACTAGGAGGAAGTGGTTCTTGATCTTTCTCTATTTTATTTTTATCGGAGAAAGTTTGGTCCTCCATTTATGTTATATCGATTTGATATATACATTCGGCTATACACAGAAAATATTTTTTTATTTTTGCTGGAGAGTAGTGCACTTTGTGGGTTACACCACCCTTTAAGAGATGAGCCAGCCGGCTCTTTACTTATGGGACACAGGCGCACGCTTGGCGCTGCTCCTTTGTTGATGCACGTGCGGCTGCTGCGCACACAATTCACAAACACAGAAAAAATATTTTGTTATTTGGTTTGGACTGGAGTGTACTTTGGGGGTTACAGCACCCTTTAACGGTCAAGCCAGCCGGCCCTTTACTTATGACACAGGCGCACGCTTGGCACTACTTTGTTGATGCACGTGCGGCTACTGCGCACACAATTCACAAACACAGAAAAAATATTTTGTTATTTGGTTTGGAGTGTACTTTGGGGGTTACAGCACCCTTTAACGGTCAAGCCAGCCGGCCCTTTACTTATGACACAGGCGCACGCTTGGCACTACTTTGTTGATGCACATGCTGCTACTGCGCACACAATTCACAAACACAGAAAAAATATTTTGTTATTTGGTTTGGAGTGTACTTTGGGGGTTACAGCACCCTTTAACGGTCAAGCCAGCCGGCCCTTTACTTATGACACAGGCGCACGCTTGGCACTACTTTGTTGATGCACGAGCGGCTACTGCGCACACAATTCACAAACACAGAAAAAATATTTTGTTTTTTGGTTTGGACTGTACTTTGGGGGTTACAGCACCCTTTAATGGTCAAGCCAGCCGGCCCTTTACTTATGACACAGGCGCACGCTTGGCACTACTTTGTTGATGCACATGCGGCTACTGAGCACACAATTCACAAACACAGAAAAAATATTTTGTTATTTGGTTTGGAGTGTACTTTGGGGGTTACAGCACCCTTTAACGGTCAAGCCAGCTGGCCCTTTACTTATGACACAGGCGCACGCTTGGCACTACTTTGTTGATGCACGTGCGGCTACTGTGCACACAATTCACAAACACAGAAAAAATATTTTGTTTTTTGGTTTGGACTGGAGTGTACTTTGGGGGTTACAGAACCCTTTAACAGTCAAGCCAGCCGGCCCTTTACTTATGACACAGGCGCACGCTTGGCACTACTTTGTTGATGCACGTGCGGCTACTGCGCACACAATTCACAAACACAGAAAAAATATTTTGTTATTTGGTTTGGAGTGTACTTTGGGGGTTACAGCACCCTTTAACGGTCAAGCCAGCCGGCCCTTTACTTATGACACAGGCGCACGCTTGGCACTACTTTGTTGATGCACGTGCGGCTACTGCGCACACAATTCACAAACACAGAAAAAATATTTTGTTATTTGGTTTGGAGTGTACTTTGGGTGTTACAGCACCCTTTAACGGTCAAGCCAGCCGGCCCTTTACTTATGACACAGGCGCACGCTTGGCACTACTTTGTTGATGCACGTGCGGCTACTGCGCACACAATTCACAAACAGAAAAAAAATTTCTTTTTTTGGTTTGGACTGGAGTGTACTTTGGGGGTTACAGCACCCTTTAACGGTCAAGCCAGCTGACCCTTTACTTATGACACAGGCGCACGCTTGGCACTACTTTGTTGATGCACGTGCGGCTACTGCGCACACAATTCACAAACACTGAAAAAATATTTTTTTTTTAGCACTTGGGGGGAGCACCCCTGATGGACAGAGCACCCCCTGGACAACACTACAGCACCCCTTTAGGACTGGGACACTGCACAGGACTTTGGAGTGGACACAGCCCCTATGGAGAACTGACTGCACAACACAGTCCCTATGGACTTTGAAGTAGTGGACACAGCCCCTATAAACAACAGCAGCACAGCACAACACAGCCAGCCCCTATGGTCTTTGAAGTAGTGGACAACAGCAGCACAGCGCAGCACAGCACAGCAGAACACTACTCTGCACTACACTACACTACACAGCCCAGCCAGCCCTAACTCCCACCCTCCCTCTTCACTGTCCACAGCCGAGAGAGAAAATGCCGCCGACGCGGGTACCTTATATAGGATCCAAAACCCGCGAGACCCGGAAGGCGGGATGATGACGTTTTGCCTCGATTTCAGATCCGAGTCAGGTGGGAAAAGTCGAGCCTGACTCGGATCTGACTCTGCTCGGGGGGGCTCGGGGGGGTTCGGATTTCAGAAATCCGAACACGCTCACCCCTAGAACAAAGTAGCACATGCTGGGAATAAGACACTAGAATTGGACCTCTCCCCCTTGTGAGTTTGACCATTCTTACTACCTGAACTTATGGTGGGGAATGGTTACAGCTACTCTCCGCCTAACCTGAATATCCAACATAAAGTTACGGGGAGTCTTTAACAGTTTTCTTTGACGTTATTAAGGTCACATGCATACCTCAGCTGCCCATAACCTTCATAGGTCATAACATTGTGCTATTTTTTGTGTGTGGATGGTAGGGACCTCTCTGTCATGGTGTAAAATCAGAAAGAGAAGAGAAAATATACGGAGGGAAGTCTTCTTCATCTGTCAACAACCAAAGTTCAACCTTGTGAGTAGTTCAAAATCCAAAATAATAGTGTTTTCAGGTCTGGCATAATATTACCAATATCCACCAAAGGTCTGATCCAGAGGTGCACACTATTGCAGCTATAACTACATATTTTGCGGCAGTGTGACTATGTCTTTATGCTAATGCCGTGATCGATGATATTTGTACAGAGATGCCCCCCAGATGTGGAGCTCACCATCGAAGACTGCATCAGCCCTATGGAGGCGCAGATTATCCTCCCCCTCAGGTTCTGCCATCTTTGTCCACAAATTCATGGGGTTCCTTTTACCATGTGTGCATCTAAACAAAAATAGGCTTGTTACATCATAAAGAAATGTATTTGTTTTGTAATTTTTCAGTTTTGTAAATTATATTTTGTTTTTAGACACATTAAGTAACAGAAATGTCTGCAAACAACTCAGGATACTGTACATGTTCTGTACATCTTGTGTAACACCCAAATGGTTACTATAAAGTAGGGATGTGCACCGACCCCCGTGTTTTGGTTTTGAATCTGAATCTCCTTCAAGGTTTTGGATCTGAATTTGGTTTTGCAAACCACCCTCAAGTGTTTTGGTTTTCGTTTTGGATATGGATTTTTTTAATAAAAAATAGATAAAAAGTTTAAAAACAGCTAAAATCATGTAAATTATGCAATCCAAAACACAAAATTCGGATTTAAAATCCGAATTCCGGACCGCAAGAAGATCAGAGCTGCGACCCAGATTTACCCGGATTCACGAAGTTTGGATGGATTCGGATTTCTGGAGAACCGAACCACACATCTCTACTATGAAGTAATATAAATGTGAATGTACTGTAAAGGAATCTATCTGTCATAATGGCTCAATAAAATGTCTTGTTATGCTAAGAATCCTGATTTCTCTTGGTATCCATTTAGTAGCATATGGTAAAAAGCCTTTTGCTAACCTCAAATAAGAGAATTAGGAAAATTGAATTTATAGATTTTCTAGGAAATACTCCGCTCAGAGGAAACTCATGTCACTTGATGCTTTACTCTCCCATAAAATGCCCAAGACAGTTTGCTTTCTTTTCCTTTTTTATTATAGAGTAATTCTCTCTCTCTCCATATATATATATATATATACATATATACATATATATATACAATACCAATGGATGCAGGCACTCCCTTCAATTGAATCAGGCCATGGTGCTCACTGGGATCAACAAACAGTACAGCAGGAAGAAGTGTCACTCTTCGGGCTTATCAATAAAGCAATGACTGCAGTCTCTTAAGTCAACGTTTCGAGTTTTAATCCAAACTCGTACAGGACATACGTATATCCTGATGACGAGTTTGGATTAAAACTCAAAACGTTGACTTAAGAGACTGCAGTCATTGCTTTATTGATAAGCCCGAAGAGTGACACTTCTTCCTGCTGTACATATATATATATATATATATATATATATATATACTAGGGGTGTGCACCGGCCACTTTTCGTGTTTTGTGTTTTGGTTTTGGATCTGGATCTTTCTTCGTGTTTTGGATCTGGATTGGTTTTGCCAAAACCACCCTTCCATGTTTTGGGTTCTGGGTTTTGTGTTTTGGATCTGTATTTTTTTGAAAAAAAGCATAAAAACAGCTTAAATCACAGAATTTGTGGGTTTTTCTGCTCCCACCCACCCTTATGTTGTATAAATAAGACATGTACACTTTAACAAACCAATCATTTCAGCGCCAGGGTCTGCCACATGACTGTGGCTGAAATGATTGGTTCGTTTGGGCCCCCACAAAACAAGCTGGCAATTAATGTGTCCCTGCACAAACTGGCTCTACGGAGGCAAGATGTCGTCCTCATCCTCCTCATCCACCGATTCCTTGGATAAAACAGGAAAAAGGGATTTAGGTGTCCCTGGACAGCTTACGGTCTTAGCCAAAGTTTCTGATCTTGAAAGTAACTTTTTATGAACGCGCTGCAGGTGCCGTATAAGGGAGGATGTTCCTAGGTGGTTAAAGTCCCTACCCCTACTTATTTCACCTTTACATATGGTACATATGGCAAGACAGTTGTTGTCCGGATTTGGATAGAAATATTGCCAGACCAAAGAGGTGGAATGTTTGGTATTTTGACCAGGCATGACCGTGATGGGCTTTTTCATCCCACGGACAACAACTGTCTCCCCTGAAGCCTGATTTAAACAAACCACATCACCATCAGAATCCTCCTCGCCAACTTCCTCCTCAGTGCCAGCTACACCAGTATCCTCATCCTGTTGTACTTCAACAGTGACATCTTCAATTTGCATATCAGCAAGTGGACTGTGGGTGCTCTTTTCAGCACTTGCAGGGGGTGTGCAAATGGTGGAAAGAGCCACCTCTTTCCGTCCAGTGCTGGGAAGGTCAGGCATCGCAACCACCACCACACTTGGACTCTCCTTGGTGATTTGTGATATCTTCTTAGAACGCACAGTTCTTTGCTGTGCTTTTGCCAGCTTAACTCGTTTGATTTTTTTAGCGGGAGGAGGGCTTCCATTGTCATGTGAAGCTGAACCACTAGTCATGAACATAGGGAAAGACCTTAGCCATTCCTTGCCACTCCGTGTCGTAAATGGCATATTGGCAAGTTTATGTTTCTCTTCAGATGATTTAAATGATTTTTTCAAGGTCATTTTCCTGAACTTTGTCATATGGGATTGTATGTGGCCTCTACTATGAGATTGGGCATCGGCCTTGGCAGATGACGTTGATGGCATGTTATCGTCTATGTCATGACTAGTGGCAGCAGCTTCAGCACTAGGAGGAAGTGGTTCTTTATCTTTCCCTATTTTATTTTTATCGGAGAAAGTTTGGTCCTCCATTTATGTTGTATTGATATATATGTGCGGCTAAGGCGCACACAAACACAGAAAATAATTTTTTATTTTTGTTGGAGACTAGTGCACTTTGTGGGTTACACCACCCTTTAAGAAATGAGCCAGCCAGCCCTTTACTTATGGGACACAGGCGCACGCTTGGCGCTGCTCCTTTGTTGATGCATGTGCAGCCACAGTGCGCACACAATTCACAAACACAGAAAATATTTTTTTTATTTTGTTTGGAGTGCCGTTTGGGGGTTACAGCACCCTTTAGCGGTCAATCCAGCTGGCCCTTTATTTATGGGACACAGGCGCACGCTTGGCACTACTTTGTTGATGCATGTGCGGCTACTGCGCACACAATTCACAAACACCAAAAAATATTTTTTTTTATTTTGTTTGGAGTGCCCTTTGGGGGTTACAGCACCCTTTAGCGGTCAATCCAGCCGGCCCTTTATTTATGGGACACAGGCGCACGCTTGGGACTACTTTGTTGATGCACGAGCGGCTACTGCGCACACAATTCACAAACAGAGAAAATATTTTTTTATTTGGTTTGGAGTGTACTTTGGGGGTTACAGCACCCTTTAACGGTCAAGCCAGCCGGCCCTTTACTTATGACACAGCCGCACGCTTGGCACTACTTTGTTGATGTACCTGCGGCTACTGCGCACACAATTCACAAACACAGAAAATATTTTTTTATTTGGTTTGAAGTGTACTTTGGGGGTTACAGTACCCTTTAACGGTCAAGCCAGCCGGCCCTTTACTTATGACACAGGCGCACGCTTGGCACTACTTTGTTGATGTACGTGCGGCTACTGCGCACACAATTCACAAACACAGAAAATATTTTTTTATTTGGTTTGGAGTGTACTTTGGGGGTTACAGTACCCTTTAACGGTCAAGCCAGCCGGCCCTTTACTTATGACACAGGCGCACGCTTGGCACTACTTTGTTGATGTACCTGCGGCTACTGCGCACACAATTCACAAACACAGAAAATATTTTTTTATTTGGTTTGGAGTGTACTTTGGGGGTTACAGTACCCTTTAACGGTCAAGCCAGCCGGCCCTTTACTTATGACACAGGCGCACGCTTGGCACTACTTTGTTGATGTACATGCGGCTACTGCGCACACAATTCACAAACACAGAAAATATTTTTTCATTTGGTTTGGAGTGTATTTTGGGGGTTACAGCACCCTTTAACGGTCAAGCCAGCCGGCCCTTTACTTATGACACAGGCGCACGCTTGGCACTACTTTGTTGATGCACGTGCGGCTACTGCGCACACAATTCACAAACACAGAAAAAATATATATTTTTTTAGCACTTGGGGGGAGCACCCCTGACGGACAGAGCACCCCCTGGACAACACTACAGCACCCCTTTAGGACTGGGAGACTGCACAGAACTTTGGCGTGGACACAGCCCCTATGGACAACTGACTGCACAACACAGTCCAACCAGCCCCTATGGACTTTGAAGTAGTTAGACACAGCCCCTATGGACAACAGCAGCACAGCACAACACAGCCAGCCCCTATGGACTTTGAAGTAGTGGACAACAGCAGCGCAGCACAGCACAGCACAACACTACTCTGCACTACACTATACTACACTACACAGCCCAGCCAGCCCTAACTCCCACCCTCCCTCTTCACTTTCCACAGCCGAGTGAGAAAATGTCGCCGACGCGGGTACCTTATATAGGATCCAAAACCCGCGAGACCCGGAAGGCGGGATGATGACGTTTTGCCTCGATTTCAGATCCGAGTCAGGCGGGAAAAGTCGAGCCTGACTCGGATCGGCCTCAGATTGGGGGGGTTCGGGGGGGGTTCGGATTTCAGAAATCAGAACCCGCTCACCCCTAATATATACATATACAGGTTGAGTCTCCCATACCCAAATACCAAATATTCGGAAATACGGAATATTTTTACCATGAGTGAGAAAGTGAAACCTTTGCTTTCCGATGGTTCAATGTACACAAACTTTTTTTAAAGCACAAATTATTAAAAATATAGTATAAAATAACCTTCAGGCTGTGTATATAAGGTGTATATGAAACATAAATGAATTTCATGTATGTCCCCAAATTTGTTTGATGCACAAAATTATTAAAAATATAGTATAAAATGACCTTCAGGCTGTGTGTATAAGGTGTATATAAAGCATAAAATCATTCTGTGTTTAGATTTGGGTCCCATTCCCAAGATATTTCATTATTTTATGCAAATATTCCAAAATACGGAATATTCCGATATCCAAAATACCCCTGGTCCCAAGCATTTTGGATATGGGAGACTCAACCTGTATCTCAACCTGTATATATATATATGGAAGTGAAGTTTGGAAAGAACATGCGCCTGATAGTGTAGTAACTTCAAAGTTAAAATGCACATGCTCAAATATAAATGTGCGTACCAGATAATAAAACTTTTAGGCTTATCTGTAGTTCTTTTACTGGGATTCCATGTGGTGGGATGGACCCGGTACTCCAAAATCTCCAGAAACCTTAATAGGAGGGGCTCAAACAGAGACAGATGAAACACATATATAGTGTAGTATTTTGTTTAAAAACCAATAACGTAATTAATATATATTGCGTACTGGAACAATACTTGAATAACTGCATATAATGCTGTGTATCCTGGTAGCTCCTTCAATATCCCATGATGGCCCCAATAGTTTGCATACAGGTAGATTAGGTCGGCTTCAAATAAGCAGAAAATTACCCTTTCTCAGAAATGCTTTTTCACAATGGGGTTTTAATGACACATAATACAAGGGGATACAGAGTATACAAGGATTAACAGAACATTAAAAATTAGATAATAGAATGCTTATCTGCAAATGGTCAGCAGTAGGACAGAGACTGGAACTGGGGTCCCAATGCGTTTCATCTAAAAAGACTTCCTCAGGGGTCTAAACAGCCCCCCTCCATAGTCCCCATGCTTCCATACTTCCCTGTTCTTCTTCTGCGCACTAGGTCTGACTGTCCCGTCTCCCTCATAGTGGGAGTCATTGGAGAGATGGCTTCAACTGCGCACTCACCCAAGATGGGACAGACTTTATGAAATTTATATACAGTATATATAAATATAAAACAAGTAAACGGAAACCCCACATTGCAAATCCTGAATTTGCCCATGGGAAGCAATAAGTTCCCGCACAGCAGAAAAGTCTGGGGAAAGGTATGCACATTGTGGGAGAGTGTGTAAAATAATCTTAAAGGGCCAAACTGACCCACACATTTCATTTCGCACTTAGGGGGTGATTCAGCATAGGATGAAATTGCAAAGCTGCACACATGCAACTTTGCAACTCTGTACTTGCTAATATGCAAATGCAGCAGCCAGGGGCGTTTTAAGAGAGGAGGGGGCCCACCTGCACCCATTATAGATACGTCCTTGGCAGCATGAGGTGTCTGACACCCCCTGCTGCATTTACAATCCCAACGTTGCAATGACCAACGTCGCAGGCTAGGATAACCATTGCAACTATTGGTTTATATGGAGGACGGCGCTGGCTAGCTGAGTAAGCCGCAGCATACGCCGACTGGCCATCTTGCAAGGCTAGAATAAAGGCATAGCAGGGGCTGCATGCGATCACGCAGCACCCATTGTGCACATACACAGAACTGATTCTGCACACGTGAAGATTCACGATAATCGGGAATGTGTGTTCAGCATTGCACTTATGTGTAATGCTGAATCAGTCCCTTAATGTAAAAAATCCAGTGTGCAAAGAGGTGGACAAAGCAATTATGTCAGCAATTTTTTACTTTACTTCTATGGAAAGATTTTATGCTTATTTCTGTGTAAACAATTATTTTCCTATGTGCTTACCCACTCTGGTACTTTTTAATTTACTAAACAAAACATTAAAATCAGTATGTAAAATGTCAATGTAAACTCTTCCAATGTTTATCTTACCTTATGTTTAGTTTTTAAATTTATATGCACAAATGCTGCCTAAACAAGCTGTGTGTTTTGTATAGCAGGTGTAAATAAGGAGAATATCTACATAAGAAACATTTCCTCTAATATATGCAATCTGCAAAGTCACAATTCTAAAAATGTCTGTCTGTCCCTATTTTACAGGAAGAAGTTGCGAGAATCTTGTTACCTTAAAGTTGGCATGTAAGATACCCAGTAAAGGAACAGAAATAAAACACTTCCTCATCGAATTAGTTTTTTTTTGTTTACAGAAAATTAGTCTTGTCCTGCACCTATACATTGATATTTAAAAGCTCAAAATTAGGTGAAAGCATTGCTTTTTCTAATGAATCAGTACTGATCAAAGTTACGAGTGTTCACCTTAAGCTTTCAGGGCTCTATTTACTACAATCCGCATTGGTAATGCAGATTGTAGTGTGATATTACCGACTGAATTCGCATTGCGAATTCAGGCAATATCACAGGGATTTACTACAAATCCCTTGCAGGGACAGAGCTTGCGAGAAAGCTCTGTCCCTGCGAATCCCCTCCGCACACTAGTCACGGTAAAAAAATACTGTGACCAGTGCCCCGCGCATGCACCGACCGACCGCCGCTGCTACCCCCGCCTGGCGCTAAGCCCGCCTCCATCCCCACCCCCCACAATCGTGGACCCCCGCGACCCCCCCTCTCCCTTAATTATGCTTACCTGCATGATCCGGGCTCAGGTGATGTCCTCCATGTCCTCCGGTCAGGTGATATCCCATACTGCACTGGGACCCGATCACCTGATGACCAGGCCGCAGTGCAGCATGGGAGACCAGCTGACCGGAGGGAGGACATCACCCGGAGCCCTGACTACCGGCCGCTGGAGTCAGGTAAGTAAATTTTTATTTTATTTTTTTACACTGTATCAGCGTGTGGTCTGTTTAGACCACACAGCTGATTACTGGGGCCGACTCCCGGCTCTGCTCTCCCTGTTAGAGCAGGGCAGGATTCCAGTAACCGGGGGAGACTATGGATAATGCCACCTCCAGGTGGCGTTATTATCACAGGGCTTTCCCCGGTATTTTTTTACAATTTATTTTTAGTAACTCTGGTCGGATCACATTTCCCAATACAATTATGGGAAATGCGATCTGCTTACTAAAAATAAGTGATACTTAGGGGTTGGATTAGAATTTTACGAATTCTACTCCAATTGCCCTATAGTAATTGTAGGTGAAACTAAAATAATGTGAAAAGGGTGTGAAAACACCCTTTTTCACTTTATTTTAGTAAAAATAATGTTAATAAATAGAGCCCTTAGTCACAATACAGTATTAGTAACTACACAGCAAATTCAGAGTGGATTCCAGCAACAGAGGCAATTGGTAATATGGCAACAGAATTTGAGCAACAGAATTTGTAGGGTAATATGATAACTGAAACCAAGTAACTAGTAAATATGGGTAATATGGTTAACATTGGGGAATATGGAAACACTGGGGTATATGAAAACAGAGCGTTCATCTGTATGACAGGTGTCAGCAGAGAGATTGGCTTGCAGTCAGACCATTTAGGATTTGGTACACATGTGGTCAAGACAATAACCCACAAGGGTCAGACAAACACATAGTTAACGTTTGAACAATGGTTTGGTGCACAGAGATATATAACCAAAGGAAGCGAATAGAGGCTTAGGGGTATACAGTATTTACTAAAGTGAGAGGTTTTTTAGAAGTGGAGATGTTGCACATAGCTACCAATCAGATTCTACTTAATATTTAACTAGCACATTCTAAGAGATAATAGCTAGAATCTGATTGGTTGCTATGGGCAACATTTCCACTTCTAAAAAATCTCACTTTAGTAAATTTCCCCCTTAATCCAGTGGTTCCCAAGCTTTTTTGAAGCAAGGCACCCTAGTGCATCAGCATTGTTTTCACAGCACCCATAAGCCAAAAGTTTGTTATTGAGAATTGTTTTAAAAATGCAGTGAACTAGTAAAGTGAAGTAAATTGTGGTTACTTGTCATCCTTAGGCTTAGTTATGTGGTGGTGGACAGGTTTGTGCTTCTGTTTGTCCACATATTTAC
Source organism: Taudactylus pleione (assembly GCA_031769625.1). NCBI lineage: Eukaryota > Metazoa > Chordata > Amphibia > Anura > Myobatrachidae > Taudactylus > Taudactylus pleione. Next base: position 3,722,848 of record JAUIMM010000126.1, on the reverse strand, counting down.
ATTGCTTTAACCATAAAAAAATTGGGTTTGGTGCTGGACCACCAACTTGAAGCACCCCTGCAAGTGTCCCAAGGCACCCCAGAGTGCCGCGGCACACAGTTTGGGAACCACTGCCTTAATCTAATTCTGGTGCTATAGTCTATTACACTGTTTAAATCAAATGGCAAGAGAGCAGGCAAGGGGAAGGTAGGATATCAATAGCTGGGTTGCTGGACAATGATCAGCAAATGGTCAGAGGCCCTCATTCGGAGCCGCTCGTAAGCGGCCTTACGCTCGTAGCGGTCCGATGTTGTCAAACCATGCATGCATCGGTGTAACAGTGCGCATGTGCGTATGGCTGATTGCGATCATTTTTTCAGTCGTTCATTGAATAGCGAACAGGAAGTGACATGTCAAATGTGATTGACAGAACTGTCTGTTTTGGGTTGGTGACGGGGGTGGAGATGGGAAAATGCAGGCGCGGCGAGGCGTTTTTTGGGCGTACATACATTATCTGATGCGAACGGCCAATGTGAATGGAAAAAGTGTTACGTCACTGTCTGATCAACTTTCCATTCAAACTGCTCGCATAGCTTGTGGTCTGGTATTCTCTACCACAATGACGATAGTCTCTTCGTTCCTCCAGCGGCTCATCGATGGTTGCCCGATTGATCAATTGAGGCCTCAAAAACAATCAGTTTAGAATTGCAAAAATGCTTGTAAGGTATTTAGCAAATAGCCTTTTGTTACTAGCAAAAAAACGTACGCAGGTGAACTACTCAGCTGCTAATTTCTGGGTTAGACAATCAATTAGCTTACAAATGTATTTTACCTTTGCGTGTTTTTGCCAACTTTCTTTTTTTTTTTTTTTTTAGGGCAACAATATTGTATGCAGGTTTGTTGTTTTTCTTCATTTTTTAGGGGCCAAGAAAACCATCTTCCTTTTTTTTTTAGATAAGTGTTAATTAAAACTCCTACATGGTTTTTAACCCTTGTTTTTTTTAAAAAAAATAATGTTTACATTTCCGTTGTATTGTTTGTAATTTTGTTAGTGGGATTACCTTTTAACCAGTTTTTGAATGAATTAACAATACATTCTTTCAGTTTTTCAAATTATTTTTATTTTGATACACAATTTTTTGTAAGTGTTTTTTTTCAAAAATAAAATATGGATAACTCTAAAAAAAAAAAATATAGAAATGCACAAACAAAAAAAGTGGCATTTTCAAACCACAAACAAACAAACAAAATTTAAAAACAATTCACAAGAAGGGAGAGGGAGGTTTTGGCCATTAAGGAATATGGGGCAAACACAGAAGGAATGTGGAAAATTTAGCCAGTGCTGTCATCGCCTTTTGGCCCGTTTGGCCGGGGTAGGGAGGGAGCCTGAACAGGTCCGGGAGGTCCTTCGGCTGGCCTGTCCAGAGGCAGATGTTGGGGCCTCTGGACTAGGCATAGGACTAGGCACATTTGGAGGGATGGCTGTTGTTGTGTCAGAGGTGGAGGATCCTGATGTTCCGGCAGGAAGGGTGGCCGGCTCCAACATCTGCTGGCGAATGAGCTGCTCCAGGGCATTTGCAATCCGGATGTTGGCCCCAGTATTTGCCTCCAGGGCCTGAGCAATGGTCACATTGGCCGCAGCACTTTGCTCCAGGGCCTGCGCCACCCGTAGCAGACTGGCATCCAGCTTCACCAGAATCTCAGTGTGCAGATCCGTTTTAATATTGAGATCAGTGAGGAGGGCCACTGCCTGCGAGGGGGATTGCCCTGGACTGTCTTCCACAGGGTCCCCTGCCGGATCTACTGGTTCCTCCCCTGCAGAGCCAGCAGAAGTTCTGCGGCCAAAGCTCCCCTCTGGAGCACTCATCCGCCTGTGTCTCTGTGAAAAAAAAGAGAAAAAAATAACATAATCTAGATATTGTCCAAAACAAATTTCGGAGTTATTAACGTTACTACATTTACCTGAGGCAACATGAGGAGCCGCAAAGTCGGGCATGTAGGTATCCATTTCCTTTTGTTTCTTCTTTCAATAATTCTCCGTGCATATAAAAAATAAACATAAAAAATATATAATCATAGTGTAGTATGTTTTAGATACTTGATATACACTTTTCAAAGTGTGGATGCAAAAAATGTGGATAAAGCTCTCCACCCTTTACATGCAGGAGGACATACTTCACACAATAGTAGGTAGTTGCTCATCCATATAGTGTATTACCACCAACATATAGGCATGCACTATAAAAATATATCGTACCCAACTCACACTATAGGCACAAGGTATCCACATATAAAGGTATCTTTGATATATAGGTAAGCATACATGCAATCATCGTCGGGTAAAGTGTACCCTTACTCACAAGAGACGAAGTGTAGATAATCGCATAAAGGTTTCTTTATGGGACGGCTTATCACTAATCCCTCAGGATACTCCCATAGCAGGTGGGTATAGACATGGAGAATATCCAGTAAAAAGCAAATTTATTCAAACACTAAACATAAAAAGATAAGATCCAGGAAGCGTCTATGAAAAAGACAATCACAGCCTAAGTGCCAGAATAGAAAGTCCGGATAATGGCACTTACAGGTGAGTGAGTCTGTTCAGAGTCCAAATGGCTTTCCTGTATCAGCTACCGGCGTCCACTCCACCAACGCGTTTCAATCCCGGCCCGGGATCTTTTTCAAGGTGTACTGTGGTAATGCCGTTATAGCGTATAAATACTGCACTGAGCCAATCAACATCCGGGGGTGTCCACAAACGTCCTCGCCTACATCACTTCCTGTTTACTCTGATCGTCATGGAGATTCAAGCCAGATGTCACTCTAACTCTTCCTGTTTGGTAACGTAACAGGAAGTTGATACCGTTTCCATGGTAATTACTATGGTGATGTAAAACATAAAGTCCCCAACCGGAAAATCTTTATAAAAACAATAAACTATCACAAGGAATAAATAGTTAAGAAAAGGACATATTTAAAACCATATAAATACAAATATGGTTTTAAATATGTCCTTTTCTTAACTATTTATTCCTTGTGATAGTTTATTGTTTTTATAAAGATTTTCCGGTTGGGGACTTTATGTTTTACATCACTATAGTAATTACCATGGAAACGGTATCAACTTCCTGTTACGTTACCAAACAGGAAGAGTTAGAGTGACATCTGGCTTGAATCTCCATGACGATCGGAGTAAACAGGAAGTGATGTAGACGAGGACGTTTGTGGACACCCCCGGATGTTGATTGGCTCAGTGCAGTATTTATACGCTATACCGGCATTACCACAGTACACCTTGAAAAAGATCCCGGGCCGGGATTGAAACGCGTTGGTGGAGTGGAGTGGACACCGGTCGCTGATACAGGAAAGCCATTTGGACTCTGAACAGACTCACTCACCTGTAAGTGCCGTTGTCCGGACTTTTGAATTCTGGCACTCAGGCTGTGATTGTCTTTTTCATAGACGCTTCCTGGATCTTATCTTTTTATGTTTTGTGTTTGAATAAATTTGCTTTTTACTGGATATTCTCCATGTCTATACCCACCTGCTATGGGAGTATCCTGAGGGATTAGTGATAAGCCGTCCCATAAAGAAACCTTTATGCGATTATCTACACTTCGTCCCTTGTGAGTAAGGGTACGCTTTACCCGATGATGATTGCATGTATGCTTACCTATATATCAAAGATACCTTTATATGTGGATACCTTGTGCCTATAGTGTGAGTTGGGTACGATATATTTTTATAGTGCATGCCTATATGTTGGTGGTAATACACTATATGGATGAGCAACTACCTACTATTGTGTGAAGTATGTCCTCCTGCATGTAAAGGGTGGAGAGCTTTATCCACATTTTTTGCATCCACACTTTGAAAAGTGTATATCAAGTATCTAAAACATACTACACTATGATTATATATTTTTTATGTTTATTTTTTATATGCACGGAGAATTATTGAAAGAAGAAACAAAAGGAAAAGAAAACTTCTGAATACAGAGATATAAGGACATTTAAGTATCTTTAATTTGTAGCGCCAGAATCCACTGTCTTTTTGTGCTTTATCCTGAATTTTTTAAGCTTTTAGATGGTGCTTACTGAGAGTGTGATTTAGGCTGCAATACGTGCGCATCCTAGAGTGTTCACTATTTTATATTGCTATGTAGGTATCCATGTACGACACGCCAATCACCTCCTCATCCTGCACACACCCCTGTGCCATCTCCTCCAAATCAGTGAGCTCCAGTGCAACAGGGGTGGGACCCCCACCTGTCCCCCCTGCATGCCTAGCCCTATCAGCCAGTTTTTGCTTCAGCCGATATTTGAAATCACTCCATCTGTGGGTTAAAAAGTTGGCATTATTCCTGCAGTATTTGGACCTGTAAACACTTTTTAATAAAATGTAGTTTGTACGTACCGGCGTTTGACGAACTGGGTTGCTCGTTCAAACTCACCAACCCTATTGACAGCACTGGCTATGTCATCCCACATTTTCCATTTCTGGCTTGCACCCATATTCCTTGCTGCCTGGGGCAGGGTATCAACGCACATTTGGACCAAAACCTCCATCTCCGTTCTTGTGAATTGTGGCTGGTGTTTTTTTTTGGTGGCTTTTCTTGGGCTGCTAGGGCCAGCAGCCTCTTCCATTACATCCTCAACACCTTTTTGGTTTTTGGAAATAACATTTCTAATGTAAAATGTGCCTAAAATGTTGGTTCTACAAAATCCTTTAGGGCCAAAAATACAAATACTTACCTGGCGCCTCTTGGCAAGTGCTTTGCTGCTCTGTAGCCATTTGGAGTTTCAGGTCTCACTACAGCGGACCGATTGGGGTTTTCAGTGACGTTTTTATACATGCGTCAGCATTATTCGGCCGCATCATAGATTGTGCGCTCCTATTGTCCGTCCGTAATTTGAGCGGGAAAATAGACTATTTATGGCTTGGTGTGACTCAAGTCGAGGTGGCGGGTGAGGAATGTTGGAGGTTTGACGGAGGAGGTGTTTGTGTGCGGTTTTTGTAGTGCGGAGTTTGGAGTTTTCGATTGTGATTTTTTTATTTTCATACTTAATTTTTTTACGTTCGCTTTTTTTTTATTGTTTACCTTTTTATTTTGGAGTTTTTGAGTAAGTCTTTTTCCAAACCACCATAAACAATAATAGTAAATATATAAAAAATGTTAGCCCTTATGTTTTTGTTTTTTTACAGTTATTTTGGCCTTGCCCCCTTGACGTTTTTGGACTTTGGGTTATTTGTCTGTTTTTGGTAAGTGTTTTTATTTTCATGAAGTTACAATTTCGATGTGTTGGTCATCGCCTATGTTTCACTAAGTGTGTTTTTTTGGGTTGGAGGACCAATCATGTCTTCTCACTAAATATAGAGTACTCTTTTGCGAAATATTGTTTGAGTTGTTTTTATTTTTAACTGAACGTACTATTTAGCGCACTAATGTCTCTTTATTGAACTGTAAAAGTAGCGTAATATTTAACGAACTCATGTGTCTTGTTTTAACTGTAAAAAATGCATACTATTTAGCGCACTAATGTCTCCTTATTGAACTGTAAAAGTAGCGTAATATTTAACGAACTCATGTGTCTTGTTTTAACTGTAAAAAATGCATACTATTTAGCGCACTAATGTCTCCTTATTGAACTGTAAAAGTAGCGTAATATTTAACGAACTCATGTGTCTTGTTTTAACTGTAAAAAATGCGTACTATTTAGCACACTAATGTCTCCTTATTGAACTGTAAAAGTAGCGTAATATTTAACGAACTCATGTGTCTTGTTTTAACTGTAAAAAATGCATACTATTTAGCGCACTAATGTCTCCTTATTGAACTGTAAAAGTAGCGTAATATTTAACAAACTCATGTGTCTTGTTTTAACTGTAAAAAATGCATACTATTTAGCGCACTAATGTCTCCTTATTGAACTGTAAAAGTAGCGTAATATTTAACAAACTCATGTGTCTTGTTTTAACTGTAAAAAATGCATACTATTTAGCGCACTAATGTCTCCTTATTGAACTGTAAAAGTAGCGTAATATTTAACAAACTCATGTGTCTTGTTTTAACTGTAAAAAATGCATACTATTTAGCGCACTAATGTCTCCTTATTGAACTGTAAAAGTAGCGTAATATTTAACAAACTCATGTGTCTTGTTTTAACTGTAAAAAATGCATACTATTTAGCGCACTAATGTCTCCTTATTGAACTGTAAAAGTAGCGTAATATTTAACGAACTCGTGTCTTGTTTTAACTGTAAAAAATGCATACTATTTAGCGCACTAATGTCTCCTTATTGAACTGTAAAAGTAGCGTAATATTTAACAAACTCATGTGTCTTGTTTTAACTGTAAAAAATGCATACTATTTAGCGCACTAATGTCTCCTTATTGAACTGTAAAAGTAGCGTAATATTTAACAAACTCATGTGTCTTGTTTTAACTGTAAAAAATGCGTACTATTTAGCGCACTAATGTCTCCTTATTGAACTGTAAAAGTAGCGTAATATTTAACGAACTCATGTGTCTTGTTTTAACTGTAAAAAATGCGTACTATTTAGCGCACTAATGTCTCCTTATTGAACTGTAAAAGTAGCGTAATATTTAACAAACTCCAAACTCATGTGTCTTGTTTTAACTGTAAAAATTGCGTACTATTTAGCGCACTAATATCTCCTTATTGAACTGTAAAAGTAGCGTAATATTTAACAAACTCATGTGTCTTGTTTTAACTGTAAAAAATGCATACTATTTAGCGCACTAATGTCTCCTTATTGAACTGTAAAAGTAGCGTAATATGTAACAAACTCATGTGTCTTGTTTTAACTGTAAAAAATGCGTACTATTTAGCGCACTAATGTCTCCTTATTGAACTGTAAAAGTAGCGTAATATTTAACGAACTCATGTGTCTTGTTTTAACTGTAAAAAATGCAGTGCACTAATGTGTTTTTATTATTTTGTGCACTAATTTTGTGCACTAATGTGTTTTTATTATTTCAGTGTAAAATCATGTTTGACCACTAAATGTAGCGTGTGTTTTCCCAAACTAAAGTGTGCTCCCTTCTCTTTTTTTTAGGCCTAAAAAATGTGATCACAATTCAAGTTTTCCCAATAATAACTAAATATATTTTCAACTTTTGAAATGTAGGTTATTCTACTCATGACAAGACCCCGGCCTGTAAGCATCTTTGGATTTCTTAAAAAAGATAAGTATATTTTTCTTTTCGAATTTTTGGAAAATAACTACCTGGCTTACCATTTCAGGTTGATGTTGGTCGTATTATGTTGGCCATGGTTCCAGAACCTGACCAACCTCAACTTCGTCCTGGTCATAGGCCTCGTAGGCGTGCAAGGCCCCAGATATATAGAACATGTGTCACCCTTTTTGGAATGCCTGATGATGAGGTTTTACGATGATACCGTCTTCCTCCACAAATCATCCTAGACACTCTCTCATTAATAGAGAGTGATCTTGAACGGCAAATTAACAGTCCTACAGCAATACCACCACTTATGCAATTAATGTCGGTGTTACATTTCTGTGCCTCAGGATCCTTTCAAACCCCGGTGGGAATAGTTGCCGGAATCTCCCAATCCTCCTTTTCAAGGTTCCTGAGGGCAGTGATGGAGGCCATTTTCAAACACCTCCATCATTTTATTAATATGCTATTGGATATGGGTTCCCTTAGTGTGGCGAAAGCCAATTTTTACCAAATAGCTGGCTTCCCACACATCATAGGGGTTGTGGATGGCACTCACATACCACTTCAGCCTCCAGCAAGGCTGGAGGCTATTTATAGGAACCGAAAACACTTTCATTCCCTGAATGTAATGGTGGTATGTGATGCCTCCCTCCAGATCCTGTCCCCGAGTGCCAAATTCCCCGGGAGTGCACATGATTCCTTCGTCATCCGGCAATCAGGGATTTGGCCCAAATTAGACAACCTACAAGCTGGTGATGCGTGCCTTCTGGGTAAGTTGACACCTTCAGTTGAAACCAATGCAAAGCTTGTTACACAATGGTCCTGATTGTTGTATTTGTCTTTTCACAGGAGACAGTGGTTACCCTTGCACGCCCTGGCTGCTCACTCCTTATTTGGCTCCCACACCAGGGCCACAAAGTGAGTTTAATTCCACACTTACAGCCACCAGGCAGGTGGTGGAGTGCTGTATCAGCCTTTTAAAAGGCCGATTCAGATGCCTCCACCGCTCTGGTGGCGAACTCATGTATTTGCCGGCTATGGTTTCTAAAATTGTGGTCCTGTGTGGGATATTTTGCAACATCACCATAAGGAGTGGTGCCCCAATGCAGCCAGAGGAGGCCTTGCCTGAGGAGGGCCCCCCCGAGGTTGTCGGAGGTCAGTATGTGGGGGGACCATACGCGATGATGTGGTGGCCAGATATTTTAGGTAATTATTGTTGAAAATTTTGTTAATTGACACAATGTAGACATGTAAGATTGTAATGTGAAATTGTAATTTTTTTTCATTGTTTTTTCTTGTATTCCCTTAAATTCCACGGAAAAACGATGCCTACTACCTGATCCTCAAAATTGTCTTCATGTGGCCACATTGGATATAACTTGGGGAACAATTAATTCCTCACCTCATTTGTGGATTCATGTTGGCCTGCTACTTCTTCCACCAGTTCTTGATTGTTGTTTTTTTTTTTGTTTTGGATGTAGGTTTTTTGGTAGTGTGTTTTCACTGTGTGAATTGGTTGTCACAATTCACTTTTGGTTTATTATTTGTGTGTAATAAATTTTTGCTTGACATTAAAATGACTTTTCCTTGGTAAATTACAAGCACGTGTAACGTGGGCCAAAACAAACAAATTTTCGTAATGGCTAATCCTGTAATGGTTTAAATTGTAAAGTATTTTAACAGGCTTTGTGGCTAAAAACAAGCACCAAAGGTATTATGGTGAAACAGTATGTCTTCTAAACTAGGCCTAAGCAGGTTTGAATTTATATTTACATTACCCACCCAAAGGTAGCAAAAAAAATGCTGGTATTTCTACAAACCTATTGGTATTGCTAGGTGTTTAATGTGCCAGCTTTCATACTTACTAGCGCTTTGTCAAATCTAATTTACCTTACTTTAAAAAACATGCTCAAATAGTCGACTTAGGGAAGGTTAAACAATGTAATATTTACAGACAAGGAATGAGACTTGTTAAAATACAACGCAATTTTAATTAAACACACATTATTTGTGGGTGAAAACAAAAAAAACAATTAACGACGAAGGTCTGCCGACATGTGGTCAAGGACCACAAGCATGGCAATTAGATGTGCCCGCAAGGCTTGCAATCCTGTCTGCATTGATTGCAGCCGCCACTGGTCCTCTGTGGGAAATAAAAAATGTGTGGATTAATAAAATGACACTTTATTTAGATGTTTTACAAAAAAAAAAATACTATAGTTTAAACAAAGATACAGTTTATTTGACAAAAACAAAGTACTGCCAAATGCAAAGATGGGAGATATACAAACTTAAAAATGTACACACAAAAAGCCAACACAAAAAAGGGCGAAGTACGCCAAAAAAATACATTTGTTGGTACGGTAAACAAGAAATACACAAGTATGAGTGTTTTGATATGTGTCAGTGGTAAACAACCAAGACATTGTCTAGAAAAAAATTTATACCAAAAATTTAAAATAATGAAACATTTACAAATGCACAGGCAAAAGGACAACATCACCCAAAAAGCCAAAAAAGCAAAAACAACCATAGTTTAAAAGGGAAACATCCCGGTCATCTGTATTCTGGCTCTTGGAGCCCCTACATCCTCCTCCTCTGAGGTGGGCCAGTGCTGGTCCAAAGAAGGAGGGGAGATTTGGCTCATGGAGGAGGGTGAAAAAAAGAGAGGGGGGGAGGGGAGGGTGAAGAAAAGAGAGGGGGGGAGGGGAGGTTGAATTTTGCGGGTTTGGAAAATTGGGAGAGGGAGGGGCCTCAGGTACTGGCCGGTCTGGGGTGGAGGGGGAATTGGGGGAAGGTTGGGGAGAGGTGTTTTGGCTGGGAGTGGGTGATAGGGGACGAGCCCATCGTCTCCTTTGAAGTCTATGCCGGAGTTTGCGCTCAGCCCCTAAATGATGGATGAAAAATGTTTAGGTTTTTTGGGGGGGGGGGTTTGGGAACAAATTAAAAAAAACACTTACTTGCTTCTATCTGCATCCGCAAATATGCCAGCAGGTGTGGCGTGCGGCAGCACAGATCCGACCACCTGCGCTCTAACTGCCCGATATTTCGGCGACAGCCGAAGGAGTGCAGGCGGTGGCGAACCTCCGCGTAGGCCATACGCTTCAGGCGGTTGGTGATGGGGGGAGGCTGGATTGTAACCCGCCGGTCCATCACCTCGGTGAGGACCAATAGCTCCCGCCTAGTAAATGCGGAGGCTCTCATGATGGCAATGATTTTTTTAACACAAAACTGTTTTAATAAAGGCCACAGAAAAAAATTGATTGGCTAATGTACTTTGTAAATTAACAGGAACCATTCTATTGGTTATTGTATGAGTCATGTGTCCTACAGGCTCAAAAATATGATGTGAGTTATGATAGGCTTCATGCAGTGACATGCGTAAGCTAATTTAAATAAACAAATTAAAACATTAAAATATGCCTATCACAAACACAGGAAAACAATAGTATCCATCGTAAAAAGAAGTAATTTTGATAGAGTAAACCATTGGTGAAACCGTACGTATTCTGCAGGAAAAATGACACACACTGACAAGAATAAAGTTTATTGAAATTGAAAAAAAAAAAAGATTGAAAACATGTGAAGAGCAATTAAGTTAATTAATATATTGATTGGCATGAAACGATTCAAGTATGTTTGCAGAATGAAAGAGCAGGTATTCGAAATCTGACAGGCCCACTTCCGGATTTGACTTGTGTGAGCGTCCAAAGCAACCAAAGAGGAGACGAACGGTCGCTATTTTGAACGGTCGCAAGCTAGAGGAGGGGCTGGGAGAATATGGGGCGGAAGGTTAGCTACAAGCGAACATACGGACGAACGCTTAAATTTAAATTTTTTCGCTCGTACGGCGGACGAGCGAACGGCCTCTTGCGTCCGGGTCTGAATCAGGCCCAGAATTCAATACACAGTAATTCTTAAAAGAAACAAGGTGTGTGAGATGTATAACTTGTAATCACCTGGCACGGACAACTAGGTGTAAGCCTACATTATATTACAAGTAGGCTGAGATATAGAGCAACAAAAGGACTGCCACCAATGACACAAGGTTTTTTAAAGGTAAGCGAGCAATAGAGAGAGGCTATAATAAGTAATCATGAAGTGAAAGAGAGTTGGGGCATCCCAATGTTGATTGCCTGTCCTGACACTTCCATACTCTAGGAAAACTGATACAGCGCTATCAAAAAAAGTATTCATGCGGCTTGAAAAAGTCAACAATATTGTAATGTAATAAATATAAAAATTAAAATATATGTAGATAAACCATACACATAAGTAAATATCATATAGTTCCACTCATAAAATTGGCAGCAAAAGTAGTAAATGATCATTAGATGAAGGTGGTTTTCAAAATTATAGCCCCAAATATAGAACTGCAGATTATAATGTCCTTTCTTGTAAGGAAACAGTTTTTCTTAAATCAGTGATTGCCAATTTTTTAAGGTGAAATGGAAGTATTTTGACCAGTCCATCAGGTCTTAGCAAGGGAATCAGTATGTATTACTCAGGCCCGACGCTGGAAGCCCAGCAGGGGTGAAGATCCCGACAGCTGACATCTGTAAGTAATGCTAGCCCTACCCCCCCCTAACCCTAACCCTCCCTTAGGGGTGCCTAACCCTAACCTCCCCCCCTAGTGCCTAACCCTAAGCCCCCGCTAAGTGCCTAAAATTAACCCCCTCATCCCCGCAGCCTAAACCTAAGTCTCCCGGTGGGAATGCCTCACCCTAACCTCCCCCTGGGGGTACCTAACCCTGACCCCCCTTTCCCTAGCCTAATCCTCCCAGGGGGGTGCCCAACCCTAAGACCTCTTGGGAGCCCTGAAATCTAACCCTCCCCCCTAGTGGCTGTCCGCACCTGGCGCCTGGCTTACCTTCATTTGGTATGCTGGGCATCTGGCTCCCGGCGTAGGTTTAATGACAGGCGTCTAGATTTCGATACCTGTCATTACTACCCAGCCGGGATTTGACAGTCGGGAAGCCGGCGGTTGGCATTTTGACCGCCGGCTTCCTGACTGCATCCCCTTGGCAAGATGTCCCTGCAGATGCTGTGTGGTTTCCTGGACTCCTGGGCTGGATACAGTCACCAAAGTTATAAATCTGGCAGCATAAAGTGTAGCACAGGGGAATCGACCCTGGTGTCCACCAATGTAATGCATTGTGCTTAGTAACTCTCAGCTTCTTCAGAAGCAGATATATCTGGGAAAAGCTTAGCCAGTCACAAGCAATGTGTACATTTTTATCTGTCTATAGCCTCTTTTAGGTGCTGCTAGTAAGTGGTTTTCATGGTGGTTTTGAACAAGAGCTGTGGTCCGTAAAAGGTGGTTGAGTGGGCTTAGTGAAAGTAAGTAGTTCCAAGTATGATATGTTAGGGTATATAAGAGATAACATGTAGTGGAGTTAGCACTGTTAAGGTTAGAATATTGGTACAATAGCGAAACGGGATACATTTTTGGAGATAAGCAGAATTAAATAAAAAAAGAATTAGTGAAGTTGATTGGCTAAGAATAGATGTAGAGTATGGGAGAGGAATATGGATGGATGGGTGGGTGTTTGGACTGATGGGTGTAGGTAGGGACATGACAGTGTGGGGTGAGTTTAGAGGAACCATAGACAGTTAGAATATTGGCAGGGAGGTTCTTGTGATGGGCATATTTGTGGGAATTTAGAAGTTTATTAGTATTACTGTGTAAAGAAGGTATCTACATTTAAATTGTAATGCTTTAAAGGTAAAAGACATAACATTAATAAGAATAATAAACTAAATGTTAGAATCAGCAGGTAACTGGGTTTTTTGATTTGCCTTTTCTCTACTGGCACTTACAGTAGTTTTAATCGTTGCAATCACATGATTTCTATGTCATCTGATGGTTGGTCCTGGCCTGAATTCTCATTGATACCAGCTGCTTTAAATTGCAGCCTAGGCACTAGGGCTTACTGGAACTTGTTGGTTAGTAAAGTTTGGTATACAGCAGTTAGCTTGGCAGCATGGCAGACAAGGATTCAGGTTGGGATGTATCAAAATGAAAAATGTGGTAAATCTGACTTTTTCTGAGGTTTACCAGATCTCATATGAATCCCCAAACATATTTTTTAGGGTCCACAGCAGATAACGATCCTGTGTCAAAACAGGACAAATAGATGTTTATTTATACAAAAATCCCTAGAGAGGAATCTGAAGAATCCATTCTTTGCAGCTCCTGCATGCGCAGGCCAATAGCAGTCCATGTGCATTTTAACCACTGAGCCATAAACCCAGAAGTCTATGTACAGTATCACCAGCGCAGCTCAATATCGGAACAGGTGTTCAAGCAACAAGCTAATCCTGTATATCAGCAATCGAAAATTTCAGTATGCAGGCGAATAGAGGGGGAGTTTATCAAAATGTTTTTGCAATTCACATCTTCCCCGTAGGCAGAGGACATGATAACTGGAGGTTAGCAAGGTTCGGGGTTCGGCACACAGGAGTCAATTTGGCTGCATAGCTTGGATCAGAGACGGCTTAGACACAGGAAGATCTGTACCAGATAATCAGAGTATACCAAGACTGTCTCATTTATATTGGACCGAAATCTGATGACATCAGCAACAAAGGTTACAAGACCAGGAGCACTGCACATGCACCTTGGTCTCTGAGATCCAGCTCATTGGTGGAGCCCACGAGCGGACTGATGAACAATGATGAAGAACTGCCGCTATCCATACAAAAAACCACATCATCCAAACCAGGAATGAACAGCAGTCCCTGGGAAGAAGCCCGGAACTTTCACCGGACAGACCACAACCTTGCCACCGGACTCTGTAAATCCTGTTTGTGACAGCATGTACTGTATGTCCAACAACAAAAATTTAGTTTTACACAGAAATGCCACTGTGTATGAAAAACCTTTGGAGCCAATTTTTTCTACATAAGCAAAGGGCTGCTAGTAATATTTTGTCAATTTTAAATTTGCCTGTGCTGGGGCCTGGCTATATTAATTCTGAACTGATTGTCTGTTCCTGCTGACTTTAAGGATTATATTTACTAAAGTGTGGGTCTTTGGAAGTGGAGATGTTTCCCAGATTCTAGCTATAAACTTCTAGAAGGTGTTCGATAAATGTTAAGTAGAATCTGATTGGTTGCTATGGGCAACATCTCCACTTCTAAAAACCCACACTTTAGTAAATGTACCAGTAAATGTCTATAATATACTGCACAAAACTAATGGAATTGGCCTGCTTGCTCTATTAAAGGTAAAGTTAGGGTCATTTATTAACTGTTAAATATTGCACAGCATAGGCAAATGCAGGGGGGTTTACGTTTGCCTGGAAACCCCCCTCTCCAGCCCACACCACGACCAAAATAGAAATAGTAATATAAAAGAATTTTGCTAATACTGCATGTTCTTCTTAGTATGAAAAATGAAGTATTTAGCACCACCTGTGGATCTTTTAACATGTGTCAGCCAGTAATAAATACACCTGTGCACCAACTAGGATATCTGGAAAATATGCACTGTTATGGGTGCATTGCTATAAACCATCAATAGGGTTATTTATTAATTAGAGATGAGCGTATCCGGTTCACTAAGAACCAAACCCATCCGAACTTGCAGGTCCGAGGCAAGATCCGAGTCCATCTCGGGTTTACCCACCTGACTCGGATCTCAAAACGAGGCAAAATGTCATCATCCCGCTGTGTCGATATCTCGCGGGTTTTGGATTGTATAAAAGTCCCTCCCCCGCGGTGATCGGCGCCATTTGCTTGCTGAGTCCCGGGCTGTCAGGCCTGTGCTTCATCCAAGAGCAGCTGCTGTGTCCATCCAGGGCTTTCCTTGTCCATCGAGAGGCAGGAGCTTCTGTGTCTATCCAGGGTCTGCTGTGTCCATCCAGGGGTTGTTGTGTCCAACCAGGGCCGTAGAAAGCCCGGCCGGGCCCAGGTATAGGAGGGTGTGTGGCCTAATTGTGGGTAGCGTGGCCACACCCCCTTGCCAAAAGATAAACAAACCAGTGCCGCGTAGCGCTGTTAGCCCCCCCAACCCAGCGCTAAGCGGGGCGGTGTGATCAGTGTGATCGCTCCCCCCCCACAGCCATAGGAGACTACTCCAGCTGCTGCAGCAGCAGCGAGCAGTCTTGCACTGCAGCCCAGCACAAGCTGCGTGCTGAGCTGCTGTGAGTGAGGGGGGGGGCGACGCCGGACCCGGGCCCCGCCGGACCCCTCTAGCAAGCCCGGACCCAGGTAAACTGTACCTGCTCCCCCCCTCTCGGCGCCCATGTGTCCATCTAGGGCAGGGGCTGCTCTGTCCATCCAGGGGTTTCTGTGTCCATCCAGGGGCAGGAGCTGCTGTGTCCAACCAGGGGTGCTCTGTCCATCCAAGGGTGCCCAGTGTACAAAAAAATTAAAGTTAATAAATAATATAATTAATAAAAAAATAATATATTATATATTTTTTTTTTGTGCTGTACCCCACTGTACTATATTTATTATTATTATTTTTTACTGTGATGCTGCCTGTCATTGTAATATTCATACACATATTGTTTGTGACACTGTAAGTGTTAGTGCAGTGTATAACAAATATTGTCACACCGTAAGTGGAAAACGCAGTGTATTCGTAAAAAATATTGTCACACTGTAAGTGGAAAACGCAGTGTATTTGTAAAAAATATTGTCACACTGCTAATGAAAACGCAGTGTATTCGTAAAAAATATTGTCACACTGTAAGTGGAAAACGCAGTGTATTCATAAAAAATATTGTCACACTGTTAGAGGAAAGGCAGTGTATTCGTAAAAAATATTGTTGCACTAAGTGGAAAACGCAGTGTATTCATAAAAAATATTGTCACGTTGAGTGGAAAACGCAGTGTATTCATAAAAAATATTGTCACACTGTTAGAGGAAATGCAGTGTATTCATAAACAATATTGTGACACTGTTAGTGGAAATGCAGTGTATTCATAAACAATATTGTGACACTGTTAGTGGAAACGCAGTGTATTCGTAAAAAATACTGTCACACTGTAAGTGGAAAATGTGGTGTATTCATAAAAAATATTGTCACACTGTAGGTGGAAACTTCACAATTTTACAATTAAATAACACAAAGTTAGCAATAAAAAAATGAAACTTTTCACTTCTTTCCTCAATCACGAATAAATGATTAGTCTTCACTAGACCACAATAAAAGTGCTAAATAACGTGCATAATATATTAAACATAATGACATCACAAATGCCTCAGCTGAGATTCACATAAACATATTTTCAAAAGGTGAAAAGAAAGGATATGGTTTTAAAAAATGGAATAAAGCAGCTAAAACTGCGTTCTCTGATTATAGTGTCCCTTCACCCTACACATGGCCCTCTACCTGAATTTCAGCGAGTCAGAGGGGCAACTCCATGCAACCGTATTCCAGAGTGCAGCTGCTCCTCCTGTAGCCCAGGTCAGAAGATGTGTAGGGAGTTTGGTGATATGGACTAAAAAGTAGCTCACATCCACTAAAGTGGACAATGAATGCCCAATCTAACAGGGAGCGCAGCTGTAATTTATACACAACACAGTATGGGATGGCGATATAGGCTTGGGTGCTGGTATAATCTGGGGTGATGTTATAGGCTGGGGTAATGATATAAACTGGGGTTATAGGCTGGGGTGATGCCTGGGCATCAGACCCGAAAAGCCACAACTTGGGTGTGGAATTATTTTAACCCAAATCCTGACAACTGTTGTGAAGGCATCCTTACCATTTGTAAAGCCAAAATTAGTAGAGAATTGAGATAGGGACCATAACCATCTGTGAACCTCCACCCTGTTACGTCATCTGCAGTGCATCCATCAGATGTTGTCATCATCATCCCTGTCAGTGTGTACATACTCTTCATCAAACAATATTAAATCGTCCCCGCTGGAATTCACCATTACAGGCGCCTCTGTATTTTTTTTACTTAATTGCTGGTAAAGCTCTTCCTTGTGGAATTTGTCATTCATTTTGATGGACATCATCTTTTCCACTTGTCCTGCTGGTTAAGTGGGCAGTGGGTACAATGGCAGTTTGGAAGCCACTAACTAACTTTTTAGTTTTTTTTTAATGTCCCTATACAGGTTGGGAAAAAGTTTCAAGTGGAATCTTTGCAAAGGATTATTTAACAGTCACTTCTTTTGGAAAGCACTCTGACTGATCGCCTTCTGGCATGAAAATCCACTCCTAGCAGCAGAAGCAGGCGTAGGATTTACAAGAAAGACACAATGTAAGACTTAAACCTTACATCTGAAATCTTGCATTGGCTCTGTTCCGCTTGTCCATCTGTGCAGGTTAAGTGAACAGTGGGTACAATGGCAGTTTGAAGGCCACTAACTAACTATGTTTTTTTTAATGTCCCTGTACAGGTTGGGATAAAGTTTCAAGTGGAATCTTTGCAAAGGATTATTTAACAGTCAATTGTTTTGGAAAGCACTACTAGTAATCTTCCTGGTACCCTTCTGGGATGAAAATCCACTCCCAGCAGCAGCAGGCATGGCACTCAAGTATTCTTCTGGGGCAAGGACTGATGTGAATGAGTAAAATATTTTTTGTAAATGCCTCCCCTCCTCCCCTCCCTCATAAATTTACTTCAGAATCAAAAAATTAAATAAAATGTACTACCAATCAACCCTTCCTGTCCCTGCCTTCAACTAAATATATACTCCAACTCCCTTAGGCCTCTCTTGAATAATAAAAACACTTGTTTCCTGATGTGCCATGTTGGAAGTTGAACTGCCACGTGTTTTTGCTGCCCACCGCTGCCGCTTAGCTTAGTCAGCCAGCTAGCTTGGTGCAAATTTTGGGCCTAAACTGGATGAAAACAATATTGTGAGCTATGAGGTCGTCAAAATTGACTGGAAACGAGTGGAAATTAATGTTATAGAGGGTAATAATACTGTAGGAACAAAAACAAAACCAAAAAACAAAACACTGAAGGGCGGTTTTGGCAAAACCAATACAGATCCAAAACATGATGAGATAGAGATCCAAAAGCAAAACACAGAGGTCGGCGCATATCTCTATTATTAATACTGTATAATAATACACTATCCAGTGCATGAGAGATCAATATGTACATATATTTCCAGGGCAGTGCTCCAATGCTCTGGAATGGTGCTCACATCTGAAATAAAAACATTCAGCTCAAGCAGGATATCCCTTTTGCCACAGTTAATGGCTTACTGTGATCAGTGATTCTGTATAAGCTGGAATTATGACATACATAACACTTTGTATGACACCTATTATAGCTGGTTAAGTGACAATAATGCCCTCTTCATGGTCTGGCCACACTTATTCTAAAATCAAGCAGTTGGAAAAAAAAACCTCTAGAAATACTGCATTTGCCACTGCACAGGGCATCTAAAAAGAGTGTTGTCACAAGAAGACCAGTGCCAATGCCCAGGGCAAGGCTAAGGGGGAACGGCTGTATTTGTGCCGAGGTAATAGGATACCTGGAAAGGTACTCTAAAGACATTATAGGTATCCATCTTCCACCAAAATTTCAGTATCCAGACAAGCAGGACACTTAGAAAACAAACAGCAGCGGCCGGCAGGCAAGGCTGCCTTTTGCGATGTTGGGGACTGTCCTGAGCAGTGAGGACTGGTTTGCCTCAGTTTATCTGGTTTAATTCCAGACTAGCCTTGTGCATGTTTGTGTACACTCTGTCCTCAAAGCAGAGGATGTCGAAGGTGGAAAACTGATGGTAATTAAGAAACCCTATGAGAAGACTTCTGGCCATTAACAGCTTAGCATACATTAAAGTCCATCATATCTAAAAAATATTTCAATGTTTGCAGAGCGTCAGACTTTAACGCATGCCAGGCTATGAATAGAAAAGTATGTGGTCAAGAGATCAATGATCAGTAAAGCTGAGTACACACCTTACTGCGGTGCGACCCAGTGATACATCGGGCACCGTACACACTTGCACAATCCAGCATACGAAGGCGCGATGCATTGTTACATACTTCATGTATCTATACTGCGTTGTTAATTGAATCGTCTCATCTGCTGTGCAGCACGCCAGATGGGACAATTCAATGGACGTTGGCCAGGAACAACAGATTGGCCTTACACACTATTAAATGTGTACGATATATTTTCGATCTTGTCGGAACTATATATCTTACGATACCCATCTTAAGATACCTGTATTTTACAAGATGCTTTGGCTGCAATTTGCAAGGAATGCACATGTGACCAATTGTCTAAATATAAACACAGAGCAGAATGGTAGGAAATAAGAGGGCAGCCTTTGCAGCCTTTGGCTTCGGTTTTAATGTACTTTGTCCCTAAATAATACTTATATTTGCCCTGAAATGACAGGTTGTAACTAAGGCAGTATGACATGTGTACACATTGAGGACCTCATTCAGAGTCGGTCGTTGCGGCCGCACGGTCGTACGGGAAAAGGGGCCAGATATGCAAATGATGCACTCGCATGTTGCGTCCCTAAGATCGGATCGGCAGCTGGCCGACCAAGGGGAGGAAGCGGACGGAAGACAAAAAATACGCCCCCTTCTCGTACGCATTACACGTCATCTCCGGGCATATAAGGATTAATCGAGACCATCGGGAACCATCGGAACTGGTCGTAGAGCTTAAGGTTGACCATACCCTCTCTTAAGCTCTACGATCATGTCAGTGTCAAAACTTCCCATGTCACGTGTGCTATCACACTATTTTGTTAATTATGCACTCCCATTAAACGCTGTTCGCATAATTAGGCACGCCTGCGTTCGGATCTCCACTCCCCCGTTTTCAAGCACCTTCCCCTGTTACCACCCATAAACGCCTCAATCTGTCACTCAAACTATCGACCTGGCTGTGTTCAAGGAGAGAGAAATTTCTGTTCGTAGCGGTTAGTTTGAACACGCACATTGCGAACTTTACGCATGCGCAGTTTAGCGAACATCGTGGCGTACGACCGTGCGGCCGCTTTGACCGACTCTGAATGAGGTCCTGAATGCTTACTATAAAACTAGAGATGTGTGAGGACACCAGTGTTTTGATTTTAGCAAAATCACCCTCAAATTTTATGTTTTTTTTGGGGGGGGATTTCTATAAAATTGTTAATGTCAACTACGTAAAATGGTGTAATTTGAACCTGCTTACATGCAATCCAAACAGGGCCGGATTGGGCTGCCGAGACAGCGGGAGAGTTCCCGCTGGGCCAGTCCCTTCGCACCCCTCTGCCGGGCCAGCTTACACTGCCTGCCTGGCCGACTGACATCGGCTGCTGGGCCAGGCCGATTTTTATGTGTCAGGATGCCGGCTGCGGCTCTTCCTGGATTTGCGTTCCCCTTGGGAATGCAAACAGGAAGCTGTCCTCATCTCCAACTGGCGGGCACTTCATGGTGCCATTAGCCAGGAGCAGCGCTGCAGTGGTAGTGCATGGAGCGCTTGTGCTCCAGGAGGGGAACCCCTGCGTGTGTGGCTGTTCTAGACGGGTTGGTCTAATTGTGCACAAGACCACCCCTCTGCAGTGAGGGTAGCGGGTAATGCTGTCCAGGAAGTGCCATCATTATGCCGGATTTAGCCAGGGGGTGAGGCGCCTCCTCAGCTCCCCTTCCCTGCGGTCCAGCGCAGTCTGACACTCTGACAGACATCATACCGAGATCCTGGATTCTGCAGCCACCACACTGCTGGAGCTCTAGGTAAGAAGCCCTGTGTCTTATGTGCAACTAAATCACTAACTACCTGTCCAGCTGTGATGAAATTACAAGTCCCAGCACACTTTGTCAACTGAATGCGCTGGGACTTGAAGTGCCATCACAGCTAGAAAGGCCCTGAAAAAACAGGTGTGTGTATATATATATATATATATATATATATACTGCTATACTGTAGGCATATGTATATATATATATATATATATATATATAAATATATATATATATATATATATATATACATACATGATTTTCTGCATTTTATGAAATACCTCTTTATATGAATTTGCATTATTTAGTGTTAATCAGTCTGCTTTAGTAATGTTATATAATGTGTGTGTCTATGTAGATATATATATATATATATATATATATATATATATATATATATATATTAGGGGTGTGCACCGGCCACTTTTCGTGTTTTGTGTTTTGGTTTTGGATCTGGATCTTTCTTCGTGTTTTGGATCTGGATTGGCTTTGCCAAAACCACCCTTCCGTGTTTTGGGTTCTGGGTTTTGTGTTTTGGATCTGTATTTTTTTTTTTTTTAAAAAGCATAAAAACAGCTAAAATCACAGAATTTGTGTGTTTTTCTGCTCCTATGCTATTATTGACATCAATAACCTTAATTTCCACTCATTTCCAGTCTATTCTGAACACCTCACACCTCACAATAGTGTTTTTATATCCAAAAGTTTGCACCGAGGTAGCTGGATGACTATGCTAAGAGATACGAGTGGGCGGCACAAACACGTGGTCCATCTAGGAGTGACACTGCAGTGGCAGACAGGATGGCAGTTTGAAAAACTAGGCCCCAAACAGTACATAATTCAAAGAAAAAAAAGAGGTGCAAGATGGAATTGTCCTTGGAATTATGTTGTATAAACAGGACATGCACACTTTAACAAACCAAACATTTCAGCGCCAGGGTCTGCCACACGACTGTGGCTGAAATGATTGGTTCTTTTGGGCCCCCACAAAACAAGCTGGCAATTAATCTGTCCCTGCACAAACTGGCTCTACGGAGGCAAGATGTCGTCTTCATCCTCCTCATCCACCGATTCCTCACCCTCTTCAGTGTTGTGTACATCCTCATCCTCACAGAGTATTAATTCGTCCCTGCTGGAATCCACAACCACAGGTCCCTCTGTACGTTCATGAGGCTGGTCTCCCTGGAAGAGTTGATAATTCATTTTATGAACATCATCTTCTCCACATTTTGTGGAAGCAACCTCCTACGCCTTTCGCTGACAAGGTTCCCGGCTGCACTAAACACTCTTTCGGAGTACACACTGGAGGGGGGCAACTCAGGTAAAATAGAGCCAGTTTGTACAGGGACCTCCAAATTGCTTCTTTTTCCTGCCAGTACAGGTACGGACTGTCTGACATGCCTACTTGGATGTTGTCACCGATGTAATCCTTTAACAGACAGACGCACGCTTGTCGCTGCTGCTTTAAGGATGCAGGTGCGGCTACAGCCCACACATTTCACAAAGACAGAAAAAAAAAGAAGAATATTTTTATTGTTTGTGGAGCGCACTTTGAGGGTTACACCACCCTTTAACAGACAGACGCACGCTTGTTGCTGCTGCTTTAAGGATGCAGGTGCGGCTACAGCCCACACATTTCACAAAGACAGAAAAAAAAATAAGAATTTTTTATTGTTTGTGGAGCGCACTTTGAGGGTTACACCACCCTTTAACAGACAGACGCACGCTTGTCGCTGCTGCTTTGAGGATGCAAGTGCGGCTACAACCCACACAATTCACAAAGACAGAAAAAAAAAAAAAAATTATATTGTTTGTGGAGCGCACTTTGAGGGTTACACCACCCTTTAACAGACAGACGCACGCTTGTCGCTGCTGCTTTGAGGATGCAGGTGGAATCTAGACGGGATTTGGAACCGGGGACACACTACCTCCATCAGTTGTCTAAATCCCACTGCACTAATGGCGGATACCGGACGCACGTCTAACACCAACATAGTAGTCAAGGCCTCAGTTATACGTTTTGCTTCAGGATAACTGCTGTCATACTTCATCCTCATCGCTAGGGACTGTTGGAGGGTCAATTGTTTAGTAAAAGTAGTGGTGTTCCTACTTCCTCTCTGGGATGATGAACAACTCCCAGCAGCAGCAACAGCACTAGGAGGAAGTGGTTCTTGATCTTTCCCTATTTTATTTTTATAGGAGAAAGTTTGGTCCTCCATTTATGTTATATTGATATATACGTGTGGCTAAGGTGCCCACAAACACAGAAAATATTTTTTTATTTTTGCTGGAGAGTAGTGCACTTTGTGGGTTACACCACCCTTTAAGAAATGAGGCAGCCGGCTCTTTACTTATGGGACACAGGCGCACGCTTGGCGCTGCTCCTTTGTTGATGCACGTGCAGCCACAGTGCACACAATTCACAAACACAGAAAATATTTTTTTATTTGGTTTGGAGTGTACTTTGGGGTTACAGCACCCTTTAACGGTCAAGTCAGCCGGCCCTTTACTTATGACACAGGCGCACGCTTGGCACTACTTTGCTGATGCACGTGCGGCTACTGCGCACACAATTCACAAACACAGAAAATATTTTTTTATTTGGTTTGGAGTGTACTTTGGGGGTTACAGCACCCTTTAACGGTCAAGCCAGCCGGCCCTTTACTTATGATACAGGCGCATGCTTGGCACTACTTTGTTGATGCACGTGTGGCTACTGCGCACACAATTCACAAACACAGAAAATATTTTTTTATTTGGTTTGGACTGGAGTGTACTTTGGGGGTTACTGCACCCTTTAACGGTCAAGCCAGCCGGCCCTTTACTTATGACACAGGTGCACGCTTGGCACTACTTTGTTGATGCATGTGCGGCTACTGCGCACACAATTCACAAACACAGAAAATATTTTTTTATTTGGTTTGGAGTGTACTTTGGGGGTTACAGCACCCTTTAACGGTCAAGCCAGCTGGCCCTTTACTTGTGACACAGGCGCACGCTTGGCACTACTTTGTTGATGCACGTGTGGCTACTGCTCACACAATTCACAAACACAGAAAAAATATATATTTTTTTAGCACTTCGGGGGAGCACCCCTGACGGACAGAGCACCCCCTGGACAACACTACAGCACCCCTTTAGGACTGGGACACTGCACAGGACTTTGGAGTGGACACAGCCCCTATGGACAACTGACTGCACAACACAGTCCAGCCAGCCCCTATGGACTTTGAAGTAGTGGACACAGCCCCTATTAACAACAGCAGCACAGCACAACACAGCCAGCCCCTATGGACTTTGAAGTAGTGGACACAGCCCCTATGGACAACAGCAGCACAGCGCAGCACAGCACAGCACAGCACAGCACAGCACAACACTACTCTGCACTACACTACACTACACAGCCCAGCCAGCCCTAACTCCCACCCTCCCTCTTCACTGTCCACAGCCGAGTGAGAAAATGGCGCCGACGCGGGTACATTATATAGGATTCAAAACCCGCGAGACCCGGAAGGCGGGATGATGACGTTTTGCCTCGATTTCAGATCCGAGTCAGGCGGGAAAAGTCGAGCCTGACTCAGATCGGCCTCGGATCGGGGGGGCTCGGGGGGGTTCGGATTTCAGAAATCCGAACCCGCTCACCCCTAATATATATATATATATATATATATATTACACACATATGTCAAGCTAGTACTCCATTCCACAATAAAGGTACGTGCCCTCCGAGATGCTTTCTCATTATATACTCCACCTTCATGACCCTACCTTCACCCTCCCTGTAATGCCCCCTCAGTGTCCTTGCCTTCACCCTCCCTGTAACGCCCCCTCGGTATCCCTGCCCTCACCCTCCATGTAACGCCCCCTCAGTGTCCTTGCCTTCCCCCTCCCTGTAACGCCCCCTCGGTATCCCTGCCCTCACCCTCCCTGTAAAGCCCCCTCAGTGTCCCTGCCTTCACCCTCCCTGTAATGCCCCCTCAGTGTCCCTGCCCTCACCCTCCCTGTAACGCCCCCTCGGTGTCCCTGCCCTCACCCTCCCTGTAATGCCCCCTTGGTGTCCCTGCCCTCACCCTCCCTGTAACGCCCCCTTGGTGTCCCTGCCTTCGCCCTCCCTGAAACGCCCCTTCGGTGTTCCTGACCTCACCCTCTCTGTAATGCCACCTTGGTGTCTCTGCCCTTGCCCTCCCTGTAACGCCCCCTTGGTGTCCCTGCCTTCGCCCTCCCTGTAACGCCCCTTCGGTGTTCCTGACCTCGCCCTCTCTGTAATGCCACCTTGGTGTCTCTGCCCTTGCCCTCCCTGTAACGCCCCCTCGGTGTCCCTGCCCTCAAACTGTGTGCCTGATTCAGACCCGCTCGCGAGTGCTGAGCGCTCGCAAGCGGGTCAATGTTGGGCCAGTGCACATTTCACAAGATGGACCCGGCTCCGTCGTGCGCATGCGCGAGACCCGGATAGCGATGGGCATGCCATCGCTATGGGTCTCACTACAAAGGGGGTGTGCTGTCGATGGTGAGTGACAGCACGCCCCCTTTGGTGGGCATGCCGGGGGCGTGGCTGGCCAGACGGAGGCGTTCCCATGGGAACGCCTACCGTCTGGGGCCGGCCCCACTGACATCACAAGTGATGTCAGTTTGAGTGCTTTTGGCTCTGATAGAGCCTAAAGCTCTCCAGTGCTTGCGGCAGACGAGACCCTACCACAAGGGTCTCATCGCAAGCCCGATGGTCGTGATGGTCTTGACCATCGCGACCATCTTTTTGGCCGCTCGCTATAGCTGTGGGTGGTCACTCACAGGTATGCGAGCGGCCGGGAGGCTGCTCTAATATCAGGAAGGACGGCCCTTATTCAGAGCGAGCGCTCTGTCAGAGCGTCCGGCTCTGAATCAGGGCCTCTGTCCTTACCCTGCCTGTCTCTCAATCTCAATATTCCTGCCACTCATACTCAGTGTCACTTACTCTGACCCTCATTGTTTTACATTCACGCTGACCCTCAATGTCCCTACACTCATCAATTACAGTATTCCTACCACTCACACTATCACTCAAGCTACATACCACACAAACACCCACAATGTTACTGTCGCACACTTGCTCTAGCTCTCACGCTAAATAATACACAATCAGCATCGATGTTCTCCATCACAAAAATGAGCAGGAAAGAATGCCAGAACAAAAACAGACAAAGACATAGAGGGGCAGGAGAGCAAGAGGAGGAAAGTGGAAGACAGGAGGGATGAGAGAGACAAAGTAGAGGGATAAAAGATAAGGGAAGGAGAATATCAGAGCAAGAGAGAGAGAAATTGAGGAGGGAGAAGAGAGATATGGCGGAAAGACAGAGTGGGAAGTGAGAGATGGAATAAGGATGGGGAAGAGGGGAGGAGAAACGGGGCAGAAAAGAGAGTGAGAGAGTAGCAAAAAAATTAATAAAAAGGCCGCATGGGGGACAGCAATAGTTAAAAAAAAAAATGCTGGGCATTACATTTAGATTGTGTGTGTGTGTGTGTGTGTGTGTGTGTGTGTGTGTGTGTGTGTGTGTGTGTGTGTGTGTGTGTGTGTGTGTATGCATATACTATATGAATATGTTTTTAAAATGTAAATTTTTGTGTGGAAATGTTTTTTGGCTATAATATGAATTTTGGGAAGAGAGTAATAGCAGACTCTATTTCACACACATATATGCAAAATCCACATTGGGTTCATATTTTTTGCATCCAACTCAGGCCCAGTGAGGAGGGATCCCACCCCCTTGACAGACTCCACCCCGGCAACAGACTCCGCCCCCATTAGGGCTGCTTCCATCCCAATCCGCCCCTGAATCCAAAACCCAAGTTCTGTTTTTTAGATCCGAGTTCAAAATGTACGCGAAGACCCGAGCCGGAACTTGGTTCTACTCAAAACTATAAAAGTGATCCGAGCCTGGACTCCCTTTATCTTGGAACCCCAAAGGTCGGTTGTGTTTAGCCAGGACAAAAAAACGTATAGTCACAGCTGTTTCCAGGCACAGTGAAAAGCACGATTTTAATACTAGCGGCCATATTCAATTAGAAGCGAAAAGCCGAGATCCGCAAAAAAGTATCGCCGATTGCAACTTTTCACCAGTCGGAAACTGATCTCCGTATTCAATTCCAAATACTTTTTGCATACGCAGAAAGTCAATGCAATGAAAAAGATTTGCCTCTGAATAGCAGGAGAAAAGAAGTGCATTTTTTTTATTTTTGGGGGTGAAAAATTACAAAGTGGGGGTACAAGCATAAAAAGTAGCGAAATAGACTTCTTGGGGTCTGCAAGTATGGGTAAGGGGTTATTGGGATTGCAGGTGTTTGCAACAGGTGCGTTTTTCACGTTTTTTAAAAGTTCACTTTAGCCACTTTAAAATATGCTAGCACCCTTTTTCAGGTACCCCAAATTTGCCAGGACTACTTATTTTTGCTAAAAAGTACTACTTTATGCCATCTTCACCACTTGTGCAAAGACGCTAATTAGAGGCTATTGTACCATCTTAAGTACCCCAAACAGTTTTATTAGGACTATAAGGCACTACTACATTGATCCCCAATGTTTCTGCATCTTTTTGGGGGGTTCAGGCTGATTTCCCCGATTTTGATACCACTTTCCGCCTGTTCTAACTTCGTGTGTCGCCGTTTTCGTATCTTTTAAAATTGAATATGGCGTATAGAGGGGACGCGCACAATAAGTTTCCGCGGCCAAAAGACACGATGTATGTGAAAAGTCCGGCAGGCAGAAATTTATTGCGGGTGCGAAACTAATTGAATACCGCCCTAGGTATGTATCTCTTTAAAAACATACTGTATTGTATTTTATTGACTCTCTTACATCATTTATCAAACATTGAATCAGTGGAGATTGCTTGTAAATAATGCAGTTGTTAGTAAACACAACTGGCTTGATAATAAGATTACTCTTAATTACAATGCTTTGTAAAACATGCAAATTGGCAGCTCAATTTTTTTTATACAGATATTAATTTTATCTATCCAGAGATAACACTGTTTCAAGTAAAAAAAAGGTTAAACCACTGGTCACTTGTCTTTTCTGCCCTATATAAATCTATACTTATCAATTGTCAGCACTTCCTGCACACCCATGGTCTTTGTCTTCTGCACTGATTAATAGATGGCAGCTAAATTTATACTGACATTTCCTGAGCCTTTGTTATACAGTCTTTTGCATTGTGTCCTAATTCTTTTGAGATGGAAGATGTTAAACTGAATATCTTTTTTCACATCACCACAGGCATTGGGAGCAGGGGGATTTATCATGTAACAGATACAAGGACATACTATAGAAACTATATGCCAGACAGTACTAAAAGGTTTTCGAAGCCTAAGGCATACTGAATGCATATAAAGAAGGACAAACTAATGCACTTCTGGAAATGCAACTAATAGATAATAGCTATCTTACCACATGGTAATATTATTGAATAAAAATTATTATAAAATGATTCTCACGTGAGAAAATACACATGTAATGATAGAAGCTTTGAAATTCCTGAATGGCCATGTTAGACATAAGCAAAACATAATAAAACATAAAATGTTTATGTTATACAAACGTCGATCCATATCACAATTTCATCACACAAATATGAATCAGTAGTACATTAGTAGACTTTAATAGTATAAATGTGGAAAAAATTAAGGGTTCCCTGAGTAAAGCGAATTCTCATTCAGTGAACTAAAATATGCCATGTTTATTTGTGTTGTAATCTGTCTTTGCTTATTAAATTAGCCAATCAGCTTATTTAGTGCATATGTGCATTAAATAAAAATGTGTAATTCTAACTTACAGTTGCAAATAAAATGTCTAGAGATCTCATTTTAGCATGTTGTATAGCATAATGTGAATACACTCAAGATAGTTAGGGGTTCAGTTCATATTAAATAAGTGTTAATATATATCAAGTTTAATTTTCACAGAATCAGTGGCTGAGAGCTATTATGATGCTGGGCTGTGGGGTGTGAAGGAGGTAAAGGAAACATTGGTAACATTACACCAAAACATATGTATTTGAATTAAAGACATGCCTTTCCTTGTTTATATCTATGAAGTATAAATATAGCTTCCAAAAGGAAGTTTACAAAAAGTGGTCTATGGAACGATCAAGTGTTTTGACATATATAATATAAAGACATGTATGTTTACTAAAGTAATCTATATGAAGCAAACATTGGGACTAGAATGAGTGCCGAATAACCCATGCCCACGAGAGCACAAATCAGTATTAGAGGATATTTTACCAACTTAAATTCATTGTTTGAGATTTCCCCTCTTACCTCAGTCTTGTTTCATTATTGTGTCTCTTCCCATTGTAAAGCACAAGGCACAATGCAGCTGCCTTATAGATATTCAGTATAATAATAACAATATACATTGAATGTGATTACCTTCTGCTCCCCACTGGATCTTCTAACAAGATGCAGGTCTCTGGTTGAGGCTGCAATTATGCATTTGCCAGGCCCAAACGTGGGACATTAGTTAAACCTGAAAATAAATAAGGTGATATCTACAAGGAAATATAAGAAACTGACTTGAAAATGGCTGAATGTTAGGAATAGGTGGGCATATTAAAGCATACCTTCCAACCATCCCAATTTTGTAGATACATTTAGGCACTACAGGAAATGTTTGACCTCTGTAATTGCCAACCGAGGTTACTTTACAAAGTATTGAGTTAAACTTTTTGATTGTCCAAATATTTATTTTCCGCAAGAATATACAAATAAATTGTTTAAAAATCATATAATGTGATTTCTGGAATTTTTGTTCTGATTCTGTCTCTCACAGTTAAAGTGTACCTATGATGGAAATTACAGACCTCTCTCATCTTTTAAAGTGCAACAACTTGCACATCGATGGCTGTCCAAATACTTTTTTGCCCCACTGTATATATATTTATATCTATATATATATCAGGGGTGTAACTAGAACTTTTTGGGGCCCCTAGCAACATTTTTAAGGGGCCCCTCCTAACTTAGGTCTTACACAATGCCCACAGTAGTAGTTCCCCTGAAACACTAAATGCCCACTGTAATGGTGCCCCTCATGCAGTGCCCCCAGCAGTAATAATGCTCCTAAAAGTAATGCCCCCTGTAGTAGTGCCCCCAGTTGTAATACCCCTTGCAGTACCCCCAATAGTAAAGGCCCCTGTTGTTTCCCAGTAGTGAGGCCCCTGTAGTGCACCCAGTAGTGTGGCCCCTGTAGTGCCCCCAATAGTAAGGCCCTGTAGTGCGGCCCCTGTAGTGCCCCCAGTAGTGTGGCCCCTGTAATGCCCCCTGTAGTGCCCCCAGTAATGCAGCCCCTGTAATGCCCCCTGCAGTGCCCCCAGTAATGCAGCCCCTACAATGCCCCCTGTAGTGCCCCCAATAGTGCAGCCCCTGTAAAGGCCCCTGTAGTGCCCCCAATAGTGTGGCCCATGTAATGCCCCCTGTAGTGCCCCCAATAGTGCTGCCCCTGTAATGCCCCCTGTAGTGCCCCCAGTAATGTGGCTCCCCACGTGCACACACACACACACATACATACATACACACACATTAAAAAAAAACACTTACCTTTAACCCCGCTCCAGTTCCTGCTGCCATCCGTCGCCACCACCCGCTCCTCGGAACTATGGGAGTGACCTCATGACATCACTCCCATAGTGCACTGGGGGACCCGGGAGACGGAGCTCAGGAGTGAGCTCCGTACTCCGGCTGGCGCCAGGGGGAGGGGTTTGGTAATGACCCGTGTGCCGCCGGGGAGGGAAGGGGAGTTAGAGAAGGAGCCGGGTGCCCGCTGGTAACACAATCTCAGTGGGCACCCGGAAAATGGGGGGGAGGTGATTGCAGGGCCGGGGCGCCCTCTAGTGGCTGGCGCCCCTAGGATGCTGCATAAGCTTGCCTAGTGGAAGCGCCGGCCCTGGGTGTGAGCACTTCCAGCTCTTCTGTCTCTGTCCTACTTAACTGCATTTAATTGCCTTACATTGCATTTGTTTTTTTAACCTTACTGTTTTATTATTTTGTCTGTCGGGAGGCTTACCACCAACAACAGCTGGTGGGTAGGTAGGCAAGCCTCTCTGCCACTGGAGAAGGTAGAGAGAAAAGAAATTCTACTTACCTTCTCCACAGTGCTGGCGTGGCTCCTGCGAATTGTGCATGTGCGCCCTGGGTGCGCACATGCACGTGATGTGTGCATGCACATGACATACGTGCTGATAGGCACGTCTGGTCCGGTATTGCCGCATGTGCACATTGGTCATTTGCGCACAATGAACTGCATTGGAGAGCCCGCCCCCTGCAGATTTACTCCAGCGCTGAAGATGGAGGACACAGTCTCTGTGTGTGGTAGAGATATTTTGCCTGTGTTCCCATCTGTCACCCATGTTACTTGGAATTTATTCTATAAAAGAAGGTTTCTAGTGACTCTTCCTCAAATAATATTAAAAAGAAAATAATAATATTTAAAAGAAAAAGTAATGAACCCTGTCAGGTCAGACAACAGAAGGGACAGCATTGAGGCAGATAGGATGCCTCAGATGGATTACTCCCCTACCATTTCACCTTTCTCACACAAGTTTGTGAGAAAAAGTACCTCAAAGAAGACAAATGGGTGAGTAACAAACCACCATCTCCTGCCCACGGCCAGCATTTATCCAAAGCCACTAACTGCCACCAAGCGCAATTGCGCTTTCACAAGGGGTCCGGTAATCAATGTTCGCTGCCCCCCACTTGGTATGAGGTTGTCTGACTCCCATTAGACTTGGAGTCAGAGGAGGTTACTAGAATTTCAGTGTCTTCTAAGAGAGAGGAGTGTAGGGACCTGCAATTGGCCAGAGTGGCATTAGCGGGCATGGCATCTCCTAATAAAGTTTACACCTCTCAATGGGAATTGAATGAACGTTCCCAGGTGTACAATTTCACCTAGTTAGCTTTTAGAACTGCATTCATAAAAGAGGATGAAATGGTTCTTCATAATCATATAGATAGTCCTGCTTTTTTGCCTCCGATATTGATCCAGCACTGTCCTCACTCATTGGTGACAAAACCCAGAGTAACACTATTGACAAATTACTCAGGAAAATCCAACTTAAAGTTTCAGGTGCTGCTGGCCCTCTGATGTTCACACTGGATAAAGCAGAGAAAAAGGGATTCTTAGACTCTTTGGTAGCTTCTAAGATGGCCCTCCTACAAGATTTAAGCAGAGTGGCTCTGATGTTAGGACATACTTTCAATTTCATATTGAACACTCATATAACCTGCTCGCTGGCTAGAGCTGATTTAACCGACTTCGCTCCCATGCCGGTGTATGTCCCTAAACTTGTAGATTCTGACCTTTTTGCCCCAGAATATATTGACAAAGTTAAGATCCGTTACAAAGCCTACAAATCCTTTGCGAACCTTAAAGGCCACCAGTCCACCAAACGGCCCTTTCGCAAGGAGGGTCATTCTGCAGGACACAGCAGTTCACCCTGAGACCAGCAAGGTGCCACAGTAGGACAAAGAGGAGGCTTTTACAGAAGTCGAGGTGCCAGAAGTGCTGCCACACCATCCCCAACCCCTCTAAAAAAGACAAAGGGCATGGTAAGTCATATACAAATACCTTCCCACCTTGGTCTCTCTCATGCAAGAGTTTTGTGGAAGGAGATTACCACAGACAAGTGGCTTCTAAATATCATACAAAGAAACTTGTCCCTCATGCTTTTGAGATTTCCTTGCCAGCCATTCCCCTGTTCCACAAATGCCAGCTCTCAGCTGGACAACATTATCTCAGGGTAAATTAGAATTGACAGACACTTCCAAGAAAGGTTGGACCAGTCACCTCTTCCCCATGGGGATGCAGTATGGTTCTTACAGATCCATATTAAATGTCAAATCCCTAAATCGACACATAAAACATTGCACATTCAGAATGGAAGGTCTAGCAGAGATTCCTTTCCTCCATACTCAAAACAAATATTGCATAAAGATAGACCTCAAGGGGACCATCCACACAATTCAGGTCCATCCAAACCACAAAATGCTTCTAAGATTCCTTTGGAATGACATCCTCTACCAATGGACAGTGATGGTCTTTGGGTTATCCAATGTCCTCTTAACATTTACCCGGCTTATGAAAGCGATAGTGACACACCCCCAGAAAAAACAGTCACTGCATAATTTGCTTGAAAGACCTCATGTTAGTCCATTCAAAATGCAAGAAGCTACTCTCTCAACAAGACGTAATCGTATCCCTCCTTCTAAACCTGGGCTTATCGAAAAATTATGCCAAATCGATACTGACCCCTTGCCAGTCTATAACCTTTCTGGGGTTCCTAGTAGATTCCCATTCTTTCTCTATAGCAGTCCCATCAGAGAAATGGACAGACATTCAGGTTTTTGTTTCCTGAATTCTCCACCACAAGCTCACCATGAGAGATCTCGCCAAAGTCATTGGAAAAAATGAGAGCTTTAGATCCAGGATTTCTCCTTGCAGCTCTCATTTACAGAATCTTCTGAGATCTCTCATCATGAGAGGTTTCACCTGGTCATACAAAATCATACTCATAGCTATAGCACACCAGGAGACAAAGAACTGGATAGTCCATTCCCTGGCTCCTCCCAGGTATCTCCTAGAACCACCTCCAAATATCATAATCAACTCAGACGCTTCCCTCACAGGCTGGGCAGCATTCACATGAGACAAAGCCATAAGAGGCTATTGTATTTCCTCCCCCTGCCATGTTGTTGACAGTACTTCACAAAATCAGAATAGGGTACTCCAGATCATTCTAGTACACCCAGTATGGCCATCCATAATTTGGTTCCCCCTAAACAATCACCTTTGCAAAGGACCCAAACTGTCCAAATACTGCTTCCAGGGGACCCAAAACCTGCTTTGGGGGTTACCTCAATGCATGTGGATGGTGATACTGCTCGATTGTTACATCTTTTAGCCACTTCTACCACTCTATTTAATGCTTCTATCTTGTATTAGAACAAAATCTAGATATAAAACAATCATCAAGGAATTTATTTTCTGGCAAACCACACACCCTACCTCACGCCCATCCACCGAAATCAACTCTGTAATAGACTTCCTCGCTAGCAGATATGAAGCAGCTTTGGATTCAGCCACCATAAAATCATATGGCTCTACCCTCACACTCCTAATTCCCGGACTTTCCGAGAATAAATGATACCTGGGTTAGAATAAAGGCATTTTTTTTATCTAGGCCATTATGCTACTCTATGACATGGGACATTAGACCTTTTCTTGGTTTCTTGGCTAATATGTCTTCAGCCTCTTTTCTTTTGCTGAAAGAGGAGCTGAACTTTTCATCATAGATATTTCAGACCCCTGGATGATGCTAACCCAGCTGGTTTCCACATTATACTCAGGGGACAAACAAAATCCAGTTCCATTCAGAACCACTTAGTAGAGTTTGACCTGGTTATAGACAAGTCAGATACCTCTCTGTGCCTAGTGGAATGTTTGTCTGCTTACAGTATCTCTCTATCACAGATTCACACAGAGGCAACATTTCCCAACCTTTATATGAGGATGGATAGTTTTGTTTATGCAAGATTCCAGTATAGACCTTTCACTCTTTAAAGGTCATTCCCTCAGCAGTGTGGCAGTCACTTCAGCAGCCGTAAAAGTGTTGTCTTTGCAGCCTATAATGCAGGCAGCTCATTGGTCCTCCACTCATACTTTTATTAGGCACTATTGGAGACCTTTCCGATCCCCAAAAGATCGAGTTTCTCAGAGCAACCACCAGGTATGTGGTAGTCTACCCACCAGCTGTTGCTAGGTAGCAAGCTGCCTGACAAACAAACAGTAGTTTGCAGGAATATATGATCTTCAAACTTTCTTTGTTCTGTGGAATAGGTTTGCCACCTACTGTAGAAACTGCACACACCCTACCCACCCTATACCTTACTAGGTCTATTGGTTTCTCTTTTTATATCTAATATTGCTAATGGCTCTTCTCTCCTTTGGTTACAGGCACTCCAATGGGTCAGAAGAAACAGCAAGCAAAACCACCTAAGCAACAGAACTAACTCCAGTCCTTTGTTCTTCGATTGCCGCAAGTCTGCTTGAAGTCTACCTTACGTTTTCTTGGTTCTAAGACATTACACATGATTAGACAGTTCCTTCCATTTAACAGTGCTTCCTCATGCCAGCCCATTACCCTGGCTGTGGAGAAGGTATGTGAAATTTATTTTCACTCTATCTTCTCCAGTGGCAGTTGGGAGACTTGCCTACCTATCCACCAGCTGTTGCTAGGTGACAAACATTTTCCCTAGAACAAAGTAAGTTTGCAGGTCATAGATTCCTGCAAACTACTGTTTCTTGCTTTGCTGTCCTATTTACTTTTCCATTTATTCTCCATGTTACACTTCTTTTTGTTCTCCCCTCCCACCTTTTGTGTTTCTTTGAGCTTCTTAATTCTGTCCTAATATTCTCACTTTTCCTCCCCTTTATCTGTGCCTTTATGCTTATGCTACATCCTTGCGGGTCTGGGCCTAAAAGCATGGCTGCATCCGCAGCTTTGATTGTGGCCACCCCTCAGTCCACCAGTCGGCACTCCCACACTGCGCGCCTCCACCTGCTCACCTCATTCTGGGTTTGGGAGTGAGCAGTCATGTTGGAGCTGTGGATGTAGAGGAGGCTGAATTTCCATCTGTAGTGGGAGGCTGTCAGGCACAGCACCGCTCATGATCATTCATTCAGGATGTGGGACCCAGTGGGCTCCCCAGAGTGGCTGCTGTGGCTCTGCTCCTATCAGTGTGCTTGCCTCCTCTTGTGTCAAACCCACCCACTCTGGATGCAGGAATTGATGGTTGGGTGTGGGTACTACTACTGGCTGCTGCACTAGAGCCACTTGCTGGCTCCCTCCAAGACCACCCAGTGCGCCGCCACCTGCCCAAGGGGGGTGCTAGTCCTGGTGATTGTACCAATCTTGTGTAACCTCCAGGCAGGTGGCTTTAATGCAGTTATTGGTAGTTCTTTCTTCACATTTAATAAATAGATAATACATTTAAATAAAACCTGGCCTTCTAACCAGCCTATACCTGGTCTTGTGATTATTAGATATGATGTTTTCTTATATTAGGTCGCTGCTGTTAAAGACATTGATGAGGGCTATCATCAGCCAGTATGGAGTTTATGAAACCTACTGAGCCAAATAAGCATCTTTTCTACTGTCATTCTGATATACAATGTGGATCCTATTATGCAAACCCCTATATACAGTAATAAGCATAATAATCCCTTGCTGACATATGTAATAACTGATGGGAAAGCAAAAAATATTTATTGTTACTGTATAGCATGTGGAGCTTTATAATTTGTACAAGTTTGCCAATGTTGTCATAACAATATACTGTAAGGCATGCATACTGCTAATAAGTACTAGAACTGTGCAATGTGGCTGTGCAGTGGTAGTATGCTCTCCTCAGCCTAGCAATGCCACTGCAGTACATATGTTTCTGCTGTTGGATGGAGAATGACGTTCAATAAAACCATGATAGCTGCTTATATATAAAATTAATTAGTCTGATTGTTTGTTAGTTTGTCTGTCTGTATGGTTATGCATCCCTGCACCAATTGGGATGAAACCAACACAAAGTGGTCCAGTTGGATCCTGGCCAGGTTTTAGGGGGATTAGGGTCCCGGTTGAACCTCCCATTGGTGTACCCTGGGCAGAACTTTGACTCGGAGAGCCTGTTCTGAGCTTTCCACTGGATGGATTTGGATGAAAACTTCACAGAGTGGCAACATTGGATCCCAGAAGACATACTAATGGGTTAAGGTCCAGGTCGGACCTCCCTTTGGTGTATGCTGGGCAGAACTTTGAACCAGGGAGCCTATTCTGGGCCTTTCTCTGGATGGATTTGAATGAAAATTTCACAGATGGGTGGCAATTGGTCTGGGATGCCTAATGGAGGTGTTGGGGTCCCGTTTGGACCTCACGGCAGAGTGCGCCGAACAGAACTTTGACTCAGGGAGCCTGTTCAGGGCCTTCCACTGGATGGATTTGGACGACGCATAATTTGGACGAAAACCTCACAGAGTGGGAACATTGGCACCAAGAAGACATACTAGGGGGTTACGGTCCCGGTCAGACGTCCTGTTGGTGTACGCTGGGCAGAACTTTGACCCTGGGAGCCTGTTCAGGGCCTAGCACTGGATGGATTTCGATGAAAACTTCACAGAGTGATGGCAATTGCTCTAGGATACCTAATGGAGTGGTTGGGATTCTGGTTGGACCTCGCGGTAGAGTGCACCGGGCAGAATTTTGACTAAGGGAGACTGTTCTGGGCCATCCACTGGATGATTTGGATAACATCACATAATACAACTTAATAACTTGAAGATTTAAACCCAGGTAAAGCTGGGTGCTTCAGCTAGTTATTAATTATAATAATTACAATAATTATAATAATAGTAATACAGTATCAAAATGAATAACATAAAAACAATTCTAGCTGTCTCTTTCTTATAATTTATTAAATTAATCTCAATTATAGTGCAGCTAATAGTTTAAAAATACCATTTATCTAAATTGTATATTTTTGCCTGACTTGAGATGAATGTGTTGAATACATCTATAGTGCTATATGATTGAGTACCTAAAATTAGTATACATTTGATTATAAGAGGACTTCATTTTCAATACAATTATATAATTAAAAAAAAAAACTAAACATACATTCTTAGCTAATGAAAAATATGGCTACAATTCAAATCTGTACTATACTGTAATAAGTCTTATGTTGGGGGATTTTAATGGGAGCAAAAAGCAAGTAAAATAAATAAAATAAGTTTTATGTTTCAATATCGTCCATTTGTTTAATTTCAATCCTGTAAATGGCAACTTTTAATATGCTATTAGACTCCATGGGGAATGTAATGTTATTTAATAGACTACATTGTAGTGTTATGCTAAGACCCATACTTAGAGGTGGTACTGTGCTAGCATAGAAAGTGAACACCACTTAAATTCATAATTGTGCATAAATGCTCCTCTGTTCAACACATATCCCATCTTTATCTCTGATAACATAGTTCATAAAATTAATAGTGAGTTATATCTATGATGCCATTTGACCAATACTATGATAACTTTTAGCACGGCTATTAAATTATGCTGAGTATGTGAAGCAGCCAACAGTGCCCTCCACTTCTCATATTTCTGCACATCAGGTCCTATTTAATAGTGTTTAATAATGGCTCTTTGTCTAAAGGGACATCCTCCACACCAAGAATGAATTCATCAGGGGAGAAATCCCTACTATTAAAGCAAGGGTGCTACACATGGTAGGCTAATCTCCTGGATCAGGCACACGCTTACTGGAAAAGATAATCATCATTTAATTTCTGTAATTCAGTGAAAATTGATAAAAGGGTTTTAATTTACTGAACTGCACTGTACTATCAAGAGTCAGAAGCCAAACAGATTATTGGGGATTTAAGAGTTACTAAAGGGCCTAGAGTCTATGAGAGACCTGTTTATGCATATACTGTATACCTTTTATTTTATTCCGGCCATTTACTAAGGAACCCAGCCTAGAATATTGCTTACTATCCTCAGGGGCATATTTAGAGAGGAGGGGGCCCGTATTCACTTACCATCCAGGGCCCCCTCCTCTTTCTCCAGCGGCCGCAGCGCACTGACACATCCTGTAGACTCTGGACACTAGTCTGTGTCCGGAATCTACTGTGCATGCACAGTACCCCGGGAAAATGGCACGGCAGCCATTTTCACTGCAATTTCCCTACTGCGCATGCGCAGAAAGCCGGGAAAGTGACTGTTGTGGCCACCTTCCAGGCGTTTTGTGTAGCACCTCTCCAGCCGATGTGGGACTTCAGAGAGGTAAGTATTTGGAAGTATGGGTGTAGGGCATGTGGTGTGGGCCCCCCTGGACCCAGGGACCCGTGTGCCCCGTACACCCTGCACCCATTACAGATACACCCCTGAATATCCTACTGAATACAATTGCTCCTTTTTTGATGTGTTTATTCATACATTTATCAATTGTGATAATAGCTAGAAATTTTGTTAATTGTATTGCAAGAGGAGATGGTGCCTAGTGATTGAATTAATGCAATTGTAATAGTACAATCTAGGTTGAAGTGAGTGGAATGAGGAAAATAGGTTAATGATGTGTGCAGTTGTAGTGGGTTGTGCCTGCTTTCCCCAGCCAACGTCATTGGTTTGATGTAAAAAATGTTGTATCTGATCTAATACACTGTTATGTCTGATCTATAAAGCTCATAAAATACGTAAAGGATGTTTATAAAATGTATTTAATAAATTTTTATTAATTAAAATGTAACTATTAGTATAGGGGTGGATGTAGAGGACTGGTACTACAAACTTCCTTTTACAAATTTTGTTACTTGTTTATTTGATATATATATATATATATATATATATATATATACACACACATACATATATATATATATATATATATATACACACATATATATACACATGAGACCACCGTTAACTTTTTAGACGTTTATGTGTACAGATCTGGTGATTTGTTATCTACCAGACTCTATAGAAAGGTGACTGACAAGAATACTTTATTGTCGGCTGACAGCTTTCACCCTGCTCCACTAAAACGTGGTTTACCATTGTCACAGTTCATGAGGGTTGTACGTAATACCTCTGATGGGACAGAACTACCAGAAGCGTTAAGAGACATGGGCAATAAATTTATTGATAGAGGCTATCCCACAAATGAAATCGAT
This sequence comes from Taudactylus pleione, assembly GCA_031769625.1. Lineage (NCBI taxonomy): Eukaryota > Metazoa > Chordata > Amphibia > Anura > Myobatrachidae > Taudactylus > Taudactylus pleione. The sequence continues at coordinate 3,683,259 of JAUIMM010000126.1, read as the reverse complement.
GATGCTATTGCACAATGTTTGTTGATGACACAGGCAGTGGTGTAACTAGGGTATTTGGAGCCCAGGGCAAATTTGAAAAGGGAGCCCCCCCTAACATCCCGAGCGGAAAAAAACAGGCGTGGTCACTTAAAACTGCGGTGTGTCGACATGACACACCCCTTTATTTTCACGCTGAACATTCCTATCCATATGCACCTTAACCCCAGTAGTACCCCTTATACAGTATGCAGTTGTGGTCCCTCTTATGCAGGCCTCTAGTAGTGCCCCTTATACAGTATCCCCAGTAGTGGTCCCCCTTATACAGCCCCCAATTAGTTCCCCTTACTCAGTACCCCCAGTAGTGGCCCCCCCAAATGCAGTGCCCCACGTAGTGTTCCCTCTTATGCAGTGCCCCCAGTAGCAGTCCCCACAATGCAGTGGCCCAGAAGCGGTATCCCCTTATGCAGTGCCCTTTATATGGTGCCCCCAGTAGTAGTCCCCCCCTATGCAGTGCCCTTTATATAGTGCCCCCAGCAGTAGTCCCCCCCCATGCAGTTTTCCCAGTAGTGGTCCCCTTATGCAGGCACCCTGTAGTGATCCCACCTATCTAGTGCCCCCTGTAGTGGCCCTTCCTATTATTGCCCCCAGTAGTGGTCCCCCGAGTGCAGTGCCTCTAGTAGTAGGCCCCTTTTATAATGCCCCCCAAGTATTAGTCCCCAGTAGAGTAGGTCCTCCCAATGGCGCCCCCAGTAGTAGCCACCCCTCCCCCAGTAGAGGTCCCCCCAGTAGTAGCCACCACTCCCCCAGTAGAGGTCCCCCCAGTAGTAGCCCCCCCCCTCCAGTAGAGGTCCCCCCAGTAGTAGCCACCCCCTCCCCCGTTGTGCAGATAGGTTAAAAAAAAAAAAATATATATATATATAAATATATACTTACCTGAATCTCTGCTCCTGGTACTGGTCCTGCTCGCGACGCCGCTCCCGCCCGGGCTGGCGCGCTCAGCATTATGGGACAAACGTCATGACGTCATGACGTCAGTCCCATTACCCACTGCAGGAGCCGGACGGAAGTCCGGCTCTTGCAGTGGGTGCTGCAGCAGTCAATGAGAGTCTATCTGACTCTCATTGGCTGCTGTTTAACACTCGCATCGCTGCCAGCGCTGGCGGCGATGCGTGTGTTATGCACAGCCTGAGCCCACCTCCTGGCGCTATTGGTCAAGCGCTCAGGGGGAGGGAACGGGCTCAGGCGTGCAGCACAGGACCGGCGCTGGAAGCCTAGCACCGGTCCTGTGTAAATGTGTAGCGCTGACCGCACTCATTGCGGTCGGCGCTACACTGGCTAACTAGGGCGGGCGGTTAATAAGAACAAAGACATTTCAGCGAATCGCATGGTTTTTGTATCTACATATTCCATCGCATCCAAGCATATTCGAGATACCATCCTGAAACACTGGCATATTATTCAGTCGGAATGACGTAATTGGCCAGATGTGCATCGAAAAGCCGTTGTTTAGCTATAAGAGAAGCAGTAATGTCAAGGACATCGTAGCTAAATCTGACATTGGGAGTACAAAATCCAACGTATGGCTGCGTTGCAAAGATGGAGCATACAAATGTCATGGCTGTGTTAATTGCCAGTTTTTACTTGTGGGGACATATTTTCTAAATCCTGTGAACAACGACAAGTTTGAAATCAAACATCATTTGAATTGTGAAAGTCGTTTTGTTGTTTACCTAATTAAATGCCCATGCCAATTGCACGTGGGCAAGACTATTAGGCTACTTAAAGAAAGGATTGCTTTACATCGATCCTCTATCAAGAAGGCTATGCACATGGTTGATTGTAATGCGCCACCGGTAGCAAGACATTTCTTCTCATGTAAACATACATTGAGAGACTTTTGTTTTTTTTCCCATTGATCATATACCGCCCCTTAGGAGAGGTGGCGATCGGAATAAACTTTTATTACAGAGGGAATGCTTTTGGATTAGTTGTCTTAATACAGTAGCACCAAATAGTCTTAATGAGGCACTAACGCTTAGCTGCTTCCTGTAATTCATCGACGGTGGTCTCCTGATCTTTGTAATGAGATTTAATGTCTGCCTTTTTTCTTTTGATCTAATTCTCTTATGTATAATTTGTAAATATTGTTTGTTATTATAATTATCTACCCTTATGTCCGTCACACTGTAGACTGCCTGACTATAGCTGTATCACTAATCTATGTTTGGACTACACCAAACCTCTGTTAATCATTACCATGTTTATGTTTACCTGGTTGCTACGATACCCTATAATTAAGATTTAATTTCCGTTTTGCGCGTTCAATGCATTTTGGGTAATGTAGTCTTCTGGACAGAATGTTATTTCCGTTTCTCACCTTGATTAGAGTTGCAACTGATTTATGATGCTTTGTGCGGAGCGTCACTTCCGCCTTCCATGTCGCAGTCACTTCCGCCCTTACTCGGTGTGACTTGCTGCAGGTGTTGGAGCAGGTGAGTCTGGTAGTTTGATTGGTACATATGGGTATATAATTTGGTGTGAGGGCACTGCACAGCATGCTCATGATTAAGGTGTTTGGAGATCACCGAAATGGCTCCCATCGAGCATCACTGTTTCAGATGGAATCGGGTTTATGCTACCATGGATAAGTACTCCCTGGTTTGATGCACGCTATCTAGACCCGGCTTATTTATGCCTTCTCTTGAATATGCTTAATATTTGGATGCACTGAAAATTCATATGTGGATAAAAATCTTTTTCTATTTTCATACTCTTGGATGTGCTGGCTCCTTTTTTTACACATATATATATATATATATATATATATATATATATATATATCAAACAGGTGTCCATAACAACGGACCAGGCGGCACTCCAACGGACTTCGTGAAATCAGAAAATTAGTTTATTGCCAACATTTCAAGGCCACGCAGGCCTTTTTGTCAGGATGAAAAGGTACTAAATTAAAGGTGCTTACCTTATGTAAGGTGATAAAGCCCAAAGTGGCCCAGTGATCGTCCATCTCTCACCACCAGAACGGGTGTCGCATGGTGCGTGATGACATGCCAAAGCAGTGCTGAGAAGTAACCATGGTGACCGGGATAAAGCATCGACGGCAATGTATCTGCACGCACCACGACATCCAGCATGGGAGGATAGAGAGAGAGAGAGGGAGATTTGCTGGCCTGAAAAGAAGCATACATGTTGCAAAGTGCTAAAAACATAGGTGCACAATAAATACACTAAATGTGATATGTCAATAAAAATTAGAATAAAAAATGCAACATTGTGTTGAAAAAGACAATCAAGTTATGGAAAAATGTGGGTAAAATGACACAAATATGAGGAAAATAATACAAGTCAATATAAATGTGTGTCTACAAACATATTAAATATGGAAATATAGACAATGTGTCAAATAAAATAAGTAAACAATGAAATAAGTAAATAAATAAATAAATAATTAATGAAATAATGAACAGACTCCAAGAGCCAAGAAGAAGACTGTTAAATAAATACATGCTATTAAATAAATGCACTCCAGGCAATTTTATAGTTTATTTATTGTGCACCCATGTTTTTAGCACTTTGCACCATGTATGCTTCTTTTCAGGCCAGCACATCTCCCTCTCTCCCCCACTGCTGGTTGCCGTGGTGCATGCAGATACATTTACACACTAATTTTCTAATTTCACAAAGTCCGTTGGAGTGCCGCCTGGTACATTGTTTTGGATGCCTGTTTGCTGTATTTAACTTAAGGAAGGCACACCAGCCATTTAAACCTTTGATCCAAGAGTGCCCCTCTACATGTTTATATATATATATATGGGTTGGGTATGGTATGCCTCTCTACCCTAACCCTCCCTACCCCACACCCTATCCCTAACCCTCCCGGTTAGTGCATAGCCTAACCCTCCCCCCTTATTGCCTAACCCTAACCCCCCTAATGGTGCCTAACCCCCCTGTCCGCAGCCTAACCCTAACTTGCCCCCTCCCGCAGCCTAACCCCCCCCCTGGGGTCCCTAAAGCTAACCCGCCCCCATCGGTTATAAGCTAACAGCGCCCGCTATACTCATGATCGGGATGCCGGCTGTCAGGATCTGGCATCTACATCTCCACTGATATCGGACACTGGTCTTCTGTCTGCCATTTGTTGCTGAAGTAGGAAGTGATGCCAAATTTTGGCATAACCATTTGTAAGTTAGGGAGTGTTTCCACTGGTAGTGATCAAACATCTGGCTGCATTTATGATGTGAAGAGCCAGTATATCAGCAGATCTATCTACAGCCTTGAGTCTAGATAGAATAATGGTCCAGCGCATGCACATGAGTGGTGGTGGCACTGTGCATGTTCATAACACAAGCTTCTAGGGACTGCATTGACTGCAGTCCTTAGGAGTAGTGTAGGGCTGCCCGAAAAGGCAGAGCAATGGCTTCCATTGGAAGCAGCTTTCTGCTAATCCCAGCCCAAACAGGCAGTCCCTGGGGGAGGAGACATCTTCCCATGGGGCTGCCTGTCCTGTGTGTGACTGGCAGGTTTCACTTCCAATGGAAGTCACCTCCAGTCACAGTGCAGCCAGTGCAATTGCACACTGCAACTGGTTCACTGAAGTGGTGGATTTTACTGTGGGGGCTGCAGCCACACAGTCCCTAGGTAAAATCTGCCATTGCTCTCACACACTGCACTATAATCTGACCAGTGTGTTTTTGTCATGACACTGGGAGGATTGGGATTTGGGACTGGGCCCCAAGACTATTAGTGGTGACTGGCACGTAGGTGAGGCTGAAGGCAGAGTATTTCAGGACTCTTGCACAGGAGGGTTACAGTTGGGACAACTGGAAGAGATTCCTTGAGGGGAATGTAGCAGATGATTGCAGGGTGTACTGTAAGGACAATGTCGGCATTGTGGTTGTCTGGTGGTGGCAGAGAGTGTATAACTGCAGATGATGATAACTGGAAGGTATCAGAGGTGGAATAGTTCTGGCAGCTGGAAGTCACACATAGGTGGTATACTCTGCAGACTGATACACAGTGAGCTGCAATAACACTGGAGAATTTTAAATAACAGTGAGTAGAAACAACACGGATACTTGGTAATCACAGTGAGTTGGAACAACACTGGAGACTTGGAAATCAATATACAAGCCATCCTCAGAGCACACAGGGACCTGGAGCCAAGCACACAGTCCACAGGGGACAGAAGCAGTACTGGCAGCTATTGTGTGGACTAATTGGTTTAAATAGGTTGCCTGGGTTTCAGATTAGCCCGGCCGAACATTTGATCGGAACTCCAGAGCTTCTGATTGGCTGGCTGGATGACCCTATCCCAAGATGGTGGCATCCAGGAACCAGAGGCATCAGGCATCCAGCAGGTAAGTGCAGTGGTTTTGGCGACTGCCTCAGACCCCGCAAGCTTCGGTGTCAGGAGCCTGGAGACCGAAGTGTGGTATGCTTGTTGTCAGAGTTTTTGCTTGTCCATGAACATTTTCTTCTATAGTTACTTGCCATCTGCTAAAGTTCAGATACTAGCCAAGAGTGCATAAAAACAAATGTGGCTTATCCTCTCTTATTAACAACAAGTCTGCAAGTTTCTTCCCAATTACCAGGATACAAACGTTGCACTAAGATTCAGACATTAGTGCTTATGTAAAAGCTTGCGACTTCCAGCCTCTGCGGGAACTCCTGTGAGTCTTCCCGTATTTTTAAAGCGGCAATCATTTTAAAGGCAAAACCAGACTGGGTTTGCCTTTAAAATGATTGCCACTTTAAAAAATACGGGAAGACTCACAGGACTTCCCACAGTGGCTGGAAGTCACAAGCTATTACATAAGCCCCATTGAGTCTATAAAGACTGTTTTTTTAATCAAAGTAAAATTTAATTCAGGTCCTGTCAATCAACATCCTACAAAATTTGACATAACTTAGACAGTCCCAGATGGTGTGGGTGTTATTTTTTCCAGGTTTGATTTTGCATTCATCCACTATTCTTCAATGTACATTTGAAACCATCACTTAACATAACGTGCTTTTCAATAATATTCCTCTTTTCTACTGTGTTTACATCCACATCTTTCTGTGGTACTAAGTCATTTCTGCTGTATATTAGTTGCCTTACATGAGCTACCTGTTTCTAGCTCTAAATCAAAAAAACGTTAATTTGCCAGAAAGCTGCATTAGACAAACATCATATATTAGAAAGAGAAAAAAATCTATAATATGGAACAGAAAATTATGCTGTCAACTATAAATGTTCAAATCGTAAATTCTTCTAAAAAATGTATGCTGCTATACAGTATATTGGAGCTTAAATCCTCTTTAAAACACTTGCCCCTCTTGCAGCTTGAATATACTTTATTTTCCTAAATAAACCTATTGTCTAAACATATTTTCATCTTCCAGTTTATCTTCCTTAGTTTCCGTTACTGTATATGCCTTCACACTATGTGATGAAAAAAACATAACTAATTTCTGCATATCCTGTAACAAGCAATAGTATCTGAGCTACTGAAAAGAGTGTGGCAGAATGGTGGCCCTTGTCATATTTCTTGTCTAATTTTTCTGCTGGACTAGGAGTCTCCTGACAAATCTATATAAAAGAAAAAGGGTCTATGTAACAAATCAGACACTCCTCTAACTACGTATCCTTCAATGTTTCCTTAAAACCCACCTTTTTAAGTGAACGGCAATAGTTTTGGTCTATGTCCTAAATCCTTCTCAGCCTACTTCTACTTCCCTGATACTGCTTGCCCCAGTGACATGTGTTGCATATTATTTTAGATTGCAAGGTTTCAAGCTCCTCTCTATCATTAGTGCAACATTGTATATAAACAGTAAATTTGTGACACTGTTATTACTATGGAATACTATGCACCGCTGCATAGTGGAGAAAACAGGACATTCAAGGTAATCAAAATAAATATAGACATGAAAACAAAAGGTAGGTCCTACTCATGAGAAATCATAAATTATAATAGCAATAGGGCACTGTTGAGACTAGAGGAGCAAGTTACATTAGAGACTGGGACAGTATATTAGTATGTGTAGCATGCAGTAAAGAAAGCTCTAACAAACAAATGTACAAATGTGCACTTTGTATTTTCACCAAACGCACCATCTTACAAAAGTGTAATGAAAATATTGAGGCATAAATAATTATAGCATAGTAATAAAAACAGCATTCAATCTTAATTATTTTCGTTTCCTTTTTTTTGCGCTTTAGAAAATTTTGGTTTTGGTTTATTTTCATGTATATATTTGTTGTGACCATACTTTACTAAATTTTACAATATTTTAAGGTGCTTGGATAAACAGTAAATTATTTTAAAAAAAGGGGCTAAATGTATTCTACAAAAAAAAAGAGATAAAAAAAAGTCTAGAATACTGCAAAGGTAAATAGGAAAAAACTCCATTGCGTGGTTTAAATGAATATTCACAAATGTGGAAAATCTGGTAAAGATTAAAGTTAGTGGAAATTGACAAAAAGTGACAAATGAGGCTCATTTTTGTACATTGAGTCATCTGCACTACAAAATCTCTAACTGAGCTCTTAGTGGTATTGATGACTAAATGAATGTGTGTAATGCAATAATATTAATGGAAATGAAACTTGTATAGATACAGCCCATCTGGTATAGCAGCTGCACATATTACACAACTATTGCAGATATTACATGGGACTGCTTCCCTATAGAATATATGAGAAACACATTTCTCTTGATTTACAGTAACATAACATTGTTATTCTTATTTATGTGGTAGGTAACTATATTATTCTGAATTTTCTGTACTGCTTTGATTATTCCCCCACGTAACACATTATGATCTTTTTACAGTTTGTTCAATAAACTTTTATTGTGCATACACTGGAAGCTTAATTTCACTCAATATTTATATTCAAAATATGAAATATATTCTTAATCATTTTGTTTAAAATATCTATACTGGGTATTGATTTCAGTAAAATTGGGAATGCACTGTAGTGACTATCCCTGTGTGTCTGTAGACTGCCTCTCACTAACTGGTTCCTCTTTACAGAAATTACCTATAATGGGGAAAGTAAGATATGTCTCTAATAACTAAGTAATCATTATAAGAAATAACTAAGTAATCATTATAAGATTTATAAGAATATGGAAAATATTGTGGTGAGTTTTGATGTTCTGACCCAGTAAATTATAAAGAAAAATAAAACTTGCATATCCCTAAGGCAAATTATATGATGGAAATGACAATATTTTACTCCCACTACTACCTTAGTGTTTGGGTTATAAACCACCTTATATTTTTATGTGTTTGGTAATAATGCTTGTGACTGAGTGCAATGTACTAAAAGGAAAATGCAACCGAAAAGGCAGTTTTGTGTATTTTGGATGCATTCCCATATGTACCAAGCTCCAGAATGCATTACTTTCAAGAGCTTGGACTCGGTTGGCAATGGCATCTATAGGTAGGGTTGCCCAGTTGCCTATGGGCTTACCTATGGGCTTCTCTTTACATAAGCCTCCGAGAGGGATCCAATCAGATCCCTTTTAGCATCCCCCGTATCACACGTCATGCGATGCATGCTCAGAGGGACACCCGAGGGACTTCTGGGTCATAAACCTCTCGCACAAAAGCGCCCTGCTCTGGCACTGCCATGTATGATGTATTCAAATACACAGCTTCTTATATCACTCATCATTTTAACTTCTTTGTGTATTCCTCATTAACAGTGACGTGTTAATTATAGCTCAACCCTAATAAATTGTCACACCATCCTCATCACTCACCAGTCACTGCTTGCCTTTCACATACATGACTTGTTTTATTCTGACATATAATAATATTGAGTCTGACAAATTATAAAATGATGTCTAAAATGGACACAGTCTAATGACTGCCAAATTCAGTTATAAAACATTATTACTGTTATTTTCATTCATGGGATCAGATCATGGAAATCCATATAATTCTCTAATGAGAAAAAGATGGTGGAGAAGCACTAAAGTCATCTTGCCTAGAAGATCGAGGTGTTCCCAAAGAAATATAGGAGTTACACAATAATGCATCTGTATTTACACAAACATGCAAAACCAATATATCATATTTGACAAGATAGTCGTCTGAATTTAAAGGTTTGGAGATTGCACTTATTTGGAAGAGTTTAAATTAATAGGACGGGATGTATTAACTGTAAAAAAATCTTAAAAAAACCCTGCATTTTTCGGAGTTTTGCCTACGGCACTGAAGCCACCATAGAGTACTATGGGACTGCGATGTGGTTATATGCACCAAGCTCTGGAAAGCGGAACTTCCAGAGCTTGTGACCGATAGGCAACACCTATAGAAGCCTATGGGCTCCCCCCCTTCCCCACACACACACACACACACACATCCCTGTGACGAACACATGCACAGAACTACAGCCGTGCATGCGCTGTAGGACTCCCCGCTCATAACCCCGAAGTTCTCATATCACAGAAGACAGCTCTCATTGGAAGAACCGTCCATTGCAAATTATTCACATTAAGCTGTGCATATCGCATACAATATGTGATGCATGATTCATCCCGCCCAATGTCAACAGAATATTTTTAGTTACACAAAACTGACAAATGCTACATTGGTGAGAATTGACCATGTTAGAATCACATCAATGAATGCAGCCTCAAAGTCCCTTTTACGCTCAACAGATATATAATGTCTAAGGGAGTACCATAGAAGTAAAACAGAACATTTCTAAATAATGGAGTGACCCAAGTGTAATAGTAGCCATTTTGACATTAAATTATATCATTACAAACATGAGTACTTTAGTCAAGGACAAATATACAATGCATACCCTTGATTTGTGATATCTGTGCTATATAGTTTCCCAAAATGGGTGCGTTCCACATTATGATTCACTTATCTCTAGAAAATGTTCCACATGCCTGCCAGACCACACTCGGCACACTGGTACTATTCCTCCCAGCCATTTACCAGAGTGCTGGACGCTGTCTAGAGCTGAGGATGTAACCTGCATGCTATGCTGCTTTAACATAATAAGTAGAGGAGATGGTAACTGAAGTGTTAGTAGCAAATGCCAGAAATTTGACCCACTGTCTCTAAGTCATAAAAAAAAACTTTGGATAATTGGGGATGAAAATCTCTAGACTGGGAGATGCCACAATATATCGACAACAGTTTCTTTGAAGAAAGAATTTAACTTTCCTGAGGATAGTAGTTCAGTAGTCAACTGGCGATCAGTAATCATTCCTAAATAGAATTAGACTAGCCTTAGCATGTAAATAATGTCCATTACATCTAAACATCATTGGCAATCTTGGCTGATTTTATTGCTGCCATTTTATTTGAATCATAAAGTTTGCTAAGGCAGTGAATCAAATCAGTGCATTAAATTCTAAAAATAAATCCACAGAAGCATAATTACTGTACACATTTGCCCTAACCATTGCAATATAATGTTTTATTGCAGCAAAGAATGGAACACAAAGTTAAAATAAGCTAAAAGACTGATTTAGAGTTCTGTGCAAATTAAGCCCATGTACAGAATATTCAGCCAAACAAACCATTCTCTTGAATGCTGAGGTTGAGGGAGTCGGAGAGCAATACATTAACGTCGGTTGCCTTGAATATCTTTGCCACAACTAGACAGTTACCAAATAGAAGGACTGGGTCATTTGTAGAAAGAGGAACTCATCAAATCCCCCCTTTTATTTACAATACAATTTTTACACAAACAACATTCTTGCTAGCAGGACAGTAAAAACAGAGGAGGAAGTTAGAAGGTGGATTACATGGGAAGGGGGCAGTTGGGGGAAGTTGAGCATACCACATTGAATAGTGCTAGCCCTGCTCCTATCCATCCAGTTTGAAAGTAGCCATCATCACTATTAGCAAGCATTTACTGATAGTAAAGACAGATTTATATTCGTTGGTCTCCATCCATGACCTCTTCATCTCCATCCCCTCAACCGACTTGCTATCATGGAAACCCAGCTCTCTCCCACTGTCACCAACCTCTCCAGCTACTCTATCCTTTGGGGGCCTCTCCTTCTCCCACACCCCAGGCACAATGCCTATTGTGGTGGTGTTGGCACCTTCCTTTCTAGCAAGTTTCATGTCATTCCCCCATAACCATATCTCTCATTCTCCTTTGAAGTGTACTTGATCTGCCTATTCTTTCCTATCCACCTTCCCATCGCCACCATCTATCATCCCCCTGGCACTGTAACAAAATTTCTTGATAATTTCTCTGCCTGGCTCCCCACCTTCTTCCCCTCTAACCTCCCCTTAACTAAATTCCCTTCTCTGATACCTCCCCCCAAAAGCATGCTCCCACATTACTCACCTGAACAACTTATCTATTTAATCCTTCAAGTGTGTCCTGTCTCATCCATTCACAAGAAACCCTCTTTTGACCCCTTGTTCCTCATTAGCTCCTGTCCCATCACTTTTCTTCCCCTTGCCTTTAAGCTTGAAGAGGTAATGAACAACAGCCTCACCTCTTTTCACTCCACCCACTCCATCTTAGACCCACTCCAATCTGTCTTTTGGTCTCTTTATTGCATTTAAACTGCACTCACCAAGGTCACCAATGACTTCCTCATGGCCAATTCCAGAGACCAGTTCTCTAGTCTTACTTTTTTACTTCATAGTGGCAGTTGACACAATCAACTGCCAATCCAAATGCTCCACTATATTGTGCTTTGCAACTGGTTTGCATCCTGCTTGTCACATTATTTCTTCTCCATTTTCAACACCAGCCTCCACCTCCCTTCTTGTTAAGGTCCTCAAAGTTCTGTCCTCTTTTCTTCTCCCTGTACACCTTCTCACTGCGAGCTTATCAGTTCTTTTGGACTTCACTACTACCTCTGTGCTGGCAATACCCAAATGTACCTCACTTTCCAAAACCTCTCTTCCTCTGTCCTCTCCTATGTTGCCTTCTTTATATCAGCCATCTCATCCTGGATGGCACAATACTTCCTGAAATTCAAAATCTCAAAATTCTGAACTATTCATCTTTCCCCCAGCCAAGGCCCTTGTACTACCACCCTCTTGTCATGCCTGAGGGTTGGTTTGGGCTGGAACAGGCATAGGAGGCTGAAGAGGAGACCTGAGAGGTGTGAATAAACCAAGATGGCTTGAGCCAGGATTTCCTTATGTATTGCTAGTACATAAGGAAGTGCACTGCTGAACGTAGATTCCCGATGTTCCCAGACCAGATTCCCAGACCTGTTCTGCGAATGTGCAGAATGGGTCTGCAAGGCCACACGTAAACTGGCAACAGACTGTCAGTGATTAACAATCTGCTGCCGTTTGGGGGCAGGGAAGGTAGTGCCGATACCCTCCGTTTCCCAAAACGGAGGCGTGTCGCTGCCATTGCGGGGGAGGGAAGAAGCCAGTATCTCCGTCGGCTGACAGAGATTTCCTGGCTTTTTCCTCTAAACTGTGGCGTCCGGCTGCGGGACCCCATAGGTCACCACAGCCGGCCGATGGTACGCAGATTATCTGATGCTGTGTTAGACAATGCAGCTCGGATAAGTAATGCACAGGAGGCATAATGCCTCCTGCTGCATTACCATATCTGCAAGGATCACAAAAACTGCCTGCGTGCAGCTTTGCAATTACGATCCTTGCAGAATCAGGTCCTGGGACCATTCAGATAAAGACTACCTGGGAGCTCAGCATGAAACAATGTTATACTGGCAACAGAGGCCAGTCTGGAAATTGAATTTATAGGGGAGGATCCCAAGTGATTGGATGCTGTGATCAGCTGGTCTGGGAGTAGCGCTCTGAGTGGAGGAAGAGCGTCAGGTGACAGAGTCCAACATTGCTGTGCCCATACTGTTGTTTAGGAGGAAACTCTGGTGTGCAGCCTCTGTGCCATCATGCTGGGTAGACAGGCTGTGAGCAAGAGGCTGCGGAGAGCCATCTCCATGTTTAGTAACACAGACACTGAGCGGACGGGGCAGGAGCAGCACAGACAGACCTCAGCATTAGCCGGGAGCAATGTGCAGCGTGAGCAGACCTCTGTGCTACCATGGACAGGCAGCAGAACGGTAAGATAGTGGTTTTAATAGTCCGGAGTGTGATACCTCTCTGTTGACAATGGCTCACTTTCCTCCGTTCCTCATGTCTAAATGTCAGCCTTGGCAATCCTGCTTTCCACCTCCAGAATGTTTCTAGAATCAGGCCCTTAACTTCTATTCATTAGACTTTCATCCAGCCTCCCATCCTTCAAAAGTGTCCTTAAGACTGATTTTTGTTTTTAACAATAATCTAGATTACCAGCCCTCTCCTAAATCTCTGTCTTCCACTGCCCTCTCCTCCCCACCATGTCCATCCACATTTCCACTTTGTCTTCTGTACACAATTATGCTAACTACACAGTGTAATTATGAATCTGGGTGAATTTATATACTGTCTATATTTGACTGAACCTTTCCGCTTTGCTCTTGTACAGCACTGCAGAACCCTTGTGGTGCCTTGTAAAAAAAACATAGTGAGAAAATAATGAAATACAAGTAACCCTGTTTCACAGTTTTGTGAAAGGACATGACCGAGTGTAAGGAATGTAAAGATGTTTCCTTTTTACTGAAAATGCTTTACATTTATCTTCCCACAGATTCCAGTTATGGAACTGCTGATTCACATCTAATTAATTTTCCTGTATAGATCACAATCCTCCACTTTCTGAAAATCCAGTTCTCACACATTGGCACTGTGTTAGACACCCTCCTTATTTTTAGTGTACTGGAAACAGGACTGGAGCACACTGACCACACAAGACATCATTAACCAAAATGTAACCCACAAAGGATCTGAGAGTGAAAGATTTAAACTATCATTTAGTTTTTACTTAATAAATAAATACATTAATTGCAGTCCCAGAAGTTGAATAATACAATGCAGTATGGAGAGCCACAGGTTGTTATCTGTTTTTATATTATCTGCCTGGTTTCAGCAGGCCTTTGATGTCTGGGCATGCTGGCACTTGTTTGTTCCACAACATACCATTAACCCCGCACACACCGCCCAGAGAAACGGGGAATAGCTTCAACCCAGGGCTAGTTGTCCCTCGAGAGGGCAGACCCTGATTTTCTGCGGAATTTCAGCCTAGTTTGACCAGTTTGGAGGACCCCACACTGTGTGTCTCTCCACTACCAGCGAACCCCCATCCCCAGCTGCTTCAGCCCAGCTGTTTTTTTGACAAATTGGGAGAATTTCTTTCCCCCGATTTAACAATACCAGCTTAAGCTGAGACGTCTGGGGATGGTTATTGAATTGGGGGAGACCCCATGCTTTTTTTGTTAATGAACCATTTATTCTCTGGTTTACATAACAAAGCCTGCACAGATCATATTGATCCATGCAGTGCTTCGGGCAAACAAGCTGCTCACAGGTAGGTCTTTTTTTTTTAACTATTCAGATGTGATATTTCTGGTTTACAAGCCTGACAGTTAGTTGAAGGCTGTTATTCTATGATCATGAAGGAGTGTTTCTCTGTGAAGTGGACTAGAGAAACACTCCATTGTTATTTGGAGATGGTTCATTTTGTGATAGCCACAGACCATGCTCCCTTGAGGTGGCTACATTCTATTAAATACTCTAATGCCCATATCATGAGTTAGTACTTGGCCCCCCAGCCTTTTTTCTACAAATTGTGTCACTGCCATGGAAGTTTACATTTAAAGGAGGGTTTTTGTTTGTCTTTTTTTTAACTGTATAAAACTATTTTTTTCCAAAAATGTACCTAAAATTGTTGATTTTTTTTATTATAAAATTATCTAAATAATAGCTATTTAAAACTGCATATTTGTCATTAAAGTTATACCTACATAGCCATTATTTACATAACTTGATAATAATACAAAGCAACAATTTTGGGGACAGTTTTTGGAAAAAAATATTACCCAGTTAAGTGGTTAATGGGGGAGGTATGTGGCAGAAGAATTACCACATGTGAGGAAGGGGTTAACAACCTGAGCTTCAGGTGGTGACTCTGCCCCTTTCTCACAGATGGTAGACTCCTGGCCTATTTAAGGCCTTAGTTTTAGTGTGTAGATGGTTAATCTGGAGGAAAGTTGTCTGTTACCTGTTTATCTAACTCAGAGGTTTCCAAACTCGGTCCTCATGGTCCAGGTTTTAAAGATAACCATGCTTGGGTAGAGGTGACTTAATTAGTACATCAGTCAGTTTGATGTAACCATCCGTGCTATGGATATCCTTAAAACCTGGACTGTTAGGGTGCTTTGAGGACTGACTTTGGGAACCGCTGAGCTAAGGTAAATAAACCTGCTTGTGTGGCTCAGTCAGTAGGAGAGATAGGAGGTTGTGCACCTCATACTTGCTGACCTTTTGTTTGGATGCCCCCTCCGGGCGTGGGATGGTACAGGTGGGTGGGTCTGGGGGCATGACGACCTGATCACGTTATCATAGTCCCATCCCCACTATACAATGCCATGATTACCGGCATTGTGAAGCCAGGGGCAGAGCCATGATGACGCGAATTGCCTCATGGCCCGCTTATACCACCAATTTCACTCTGAAAGTGGGTGACTGTGGCTGGGTTGCTCCAGCCTCTGGAAATCATATCTGCATTTCCAGGCGGCCGGAAGCACCACTTCATTTTCGGGATCCTCCCAGTCGTTCCGGGAGGGTATGAAGGTATGGTGCAACCGTCTGTGTACTGGGTACTACATACCTTGACTTCCATGTTGCTGTGTTCTTATGTCAGGGCCGAAACTAGGATGTCTGTCACCTGGTGCAAGGTAGCAATTTTGCGCCCCCTCCCTTCCCATACCTGGATTTTGTCCTTGCTCCTCCATAAGGCAGTGCACTAGTCAAACGTCCCTGGTATAGTGACTTACATTATTCCACACACAATAATGCCCATTACACATTATGCCACACACTGTAATGCCTATTACCAAAGTGCCACTTACATATTTGCCCTACACCATTGTATGCCCCACAGTAAGGCTTCTAATTACTTTAAAATTACCTGCTCTTTGCCAGGGGGATTCATGCTCGTTGCCAGGGGGATTTATGCTCGTTGCCAGGGGGATTTCATGCTCATTGCCAGGGGGTTTCGCGGGACAAGATGCAGCTTTCAGCATCTTCTCCCGGCACTTGCGCTGGCCTAACAGACACTAGAGGTCAAGTAAGGACCTCCAGCATCTGTCTCCTCCTTGGCGGCAGCCATTTTTTGGATGGACATTTTCTGACTCTCCAGTCCCCAAGCCACCGTGAGTCATCCCTTTTTCACCCCCTGCATTCCAGCACCCGGTGCACGTGCACCTCTAGCCCACCCCCCTAGTTGCGGCCCTGCTTATGTAGCCTCAATGCTATGTTCCTGAGTTTACTGTTTATACTCCTGAGAAGTTATTGCACTGGTTGCACCTTTCTGCTGGAATAAAAGCCTATTTATTTTGAAGCACTTCAGTCTCCAGTGGTTGTCTGAATCTTTTTTTAATTTTAATTTCTCCATAACTGATTATAATTTGCAAATCATTGCCAATATTTATTATGCCTTTGTTCAATAATGTGATGATTGTGTGACAATTATAATACTGTAGCTACAAGGGCTGCCTTTCTGCTATGGTATGTTGGTATTACTGTCGGTGAGTAAAGGAGTAGAAATGTAAAATTCAATCTAGTTAGTTTAGTAAATTTATTTTTTGATGAAGCTAAAACAGTTTTTAAAAGTGCTCTATTTTCACCATAAGGTAGAAATCCCATCTTATCACTGATTGAGATAGAAATGTTAACATAAGAATTACTAAGACAGAGCTAAATAATTTATTTAAGCTCAAACTGGCATGAAAATGAGAAGGACTAATAATATATGTAAAAAACTTTTAATTTTTTAAAAATAAGTTTTTCTACTTCCTGCCAACCAAAAACACTCACAGTTTTTTGAAATTCAAACCCGGAAGTTTGAATTCTAGATGCATTATGCCATATAGCAGAGATTCCCAAACCCATTGCAGTTCATTACAGCCTTTACAGTCCAGGTTTAAGGATATCTATGCTTGAGCCCAGAAGGTTAAATTAAATTGACTGAGGTGCTAATTAAGTCATGTGTGCTCAAGCATGGATATTCTTAAAACCTGGACTGTAATGGCAGGGTTTGGGAACCTCTATTTTTTCAGTGTATTGCAGTGGACATTAAATAAAGTTTGCATCTGAAATAGTGACTCCTGACCATGCCTGAATGCAACCAACTACAAAGAGAAACAGGCAACTCCTTTAGGGCCTGATTCAGAGTTGCACACAGTGGCGTCCATGTCTGTGTCTTTTGTCGGTGCATGTCTGTGACTTTATGCAAATACGACGACAAGTCCTTCCTTGGTGTACTTCCATGTGTCTGAATGTGCAAGGACTGAGACTCCCAGTTTATGCAATTATGCTTTAGATGTAACCATTGGTCATTGTCCATCAGAGTATGACCTACAAAGTGAGTGATTATGCATCTGATTGCATTAATGTACAGTAATACATTATTTAGCAAATAAAAGATATTTGTTAATAGAGAATAATTGATCTTATTGCTAAGTTTCTAGTGCATTTAATAGATATAAATCAGGTCCCTTCTAGATTAAGACAAACAAAAATACAAGAGAACCACAATGTTGTAGTGAATTATCATAAAGATATTTCTAGGTACTTTGAAGTAATAAATGTTTCTCTAAATAAATAACAGCTAATTACACTAGAGCTAAAAATGCAAAAAAAAAAGTTACCATGTTTCAGAAAACAATTATTAAAAAGATCTATGTTATTGCTGGAAAACACATTGCTGAGGTAGGGAGTCAGCCAAATTCCAGCTTCAAACTACACATGTGTATAGCTGAAAGTGACTATGCTGTGAGGGAGTGGGGTTTTCCAGCCAATAGGGAGCCTGAAATGGCTGACGCAACACAAGACTTTTATTGTGGCTCTAATCTCCTTAACAGTCCAAGAAAAATAGCAACAGTTCCACAGAGCTATACAAAGTGATGGCAGTGAGATAACATTTGACAGCATGGGGAAAACACGTACAGCATACTATATCTAATAGTTATTTACTATATACTTACAATATTTTACATTTTAATATGACCACCCCACAAAAACAAACAAACTTGAGAGCCAAATGCTTGTCAACAACCACTGCTAAATGTTTTTATATGGAAAGCTGTGACAATTTTTGTCCCCACACGAACTACATCCTGGACTTAATATATTTTGTATTTGTATGTCTGGTGCACACACACAATAATGTTGAAACAATTGGCTGCATTTAAATGGTAAACAAAAGATGAAATAATTAGCCAACAATGTTCTGTCTTTGAGGTAACTTTATGATCTACCAGATTAAATACAAACAAATGTGCAGGAAATTACTGTGTATTGTCTGTCAATAACAACGCAATGAATGTTATATAAACATAACAACTCAACATAAAATTAATACAATAGATAAGAATCCATTCTATGGGGCATATCCAAATAGCTGCGGTGTGTACCCTGTGGCTAATTGTTGCCACTGAGCAATTCAATTTGCGGCTGATACCAAGTGCATTAATTACCAGTAAGGTGCGCTTCTGCAGAATGAAACTAAAGTTACATCTGGGCCATAGACTCGAAAGTCCCTCACTCGCAAAGGAGAGCTATTATCGAGAGAGCTGTCGTTTGCATTTTTGTTCATGCAGACCGATGTAATTAGTGCCGGCATGCATGCGAAGTGTGGCGGGATGCTTAAATGGTGCTCAAGCCAATCAGCTCCCAACTGTCATTTTTCAAACAGATGACAGATGGGAGCTGATTGGCTGGAGCATCATTATTATATGCAGCAAGTTTTATCACTCATTGTAAATGACAAGACTCGTTGATAAATGAGGCCCTGAATATGCCCCTAAATTGGAATAGTCATTACATATTTATATACATGGCCTCATTCAGGGGCGTATCTATAATGGGTGCATGGTGTGCAGTGCACATGGGCTCCTGGGTCCTGGGGTGCCCACAACGCGCACCCTGCACCAATATTTTCTAATACTTACCTCTCCGAAGTCCCACGCCGGTTGGAGAGGCGCTACACAAAACGCCTGGAAAATGGCTAACGTGGCCATTTTCCCAGTATTCTGCGCATGCACAGTAGGGAAATCACCAGAAAAATGGCTGCTGCGCCATTATCCTGGTGTACTGCACATGCGCAGTAGACTCCAGGCACAGACTAGTGCCCGGAGTCTACTGAAACTAACAGTGCGCCGCGGCCGCCGTAGAGAAAGGAGAGGGCACTGGATGGTGAGTGAATACGGGCCCCCTCCTCTCTTAAATGCCCCTGACCTCATTGTCTTACTCCTTTAGTAGAATTAGACTGACTCTTAGGGGTCTATTTACTAAGCAGTGTTAGGACTCGGAGACAGAGTGAAAAGTGATAAGGAAGTGATAAGGTGCCAGCCAATCAGCTCCCAACTGTCATCTCACAGGCTGTGTTTGAAAAATTACAGTTGGGAGCTGATTGGCTGGCACCTTATCACTTTTCCCTCTGTATCCTAAACCTGCTTAGTAAATATACCCCTTAATCTTATAATGTTTATGATTGTACTTCTGTTAACTGATTATTATTTTTTTCAAAAGTGGCATTAGCACCACCCTGAAGTCCATACATAACCTTCAAAAAATAAGTCGCTCGATCTGCATGATAAACGCAATAGCATTTTCAATTAATCAGGCTCACAGTCACGTGGGATGCAAGGCCAGCCGGCCCTAGGCATAGGTAAACTAGGCAAATGTCTAGGGGCTTTCCACTTGGTGGCGGTGTTTGGGGAACATGACGGCGTGGCTCTGGCTGCCGCAATCGGAACTATACTCAGATTGGGCAGCTCAGCATGCAGTGGGCGGGCATCCGGCACTGGTAGCAGGGAGCAGAGAGTGGGCAGCGGGCAGCAAGTAAAATGGCCACTGGAGGGCTGTTGCGCATGCTTAGC
The DNA here is from genome assembly GCA_031769625.1 of Taudactylus pleione. Taxonomy (NCBI): domain Eukaryota; kingdom Metazoa; phylum Chordata; class Amphibia; order Anura; family Myobatrachidae; genus Taudactylus; species Taudactylus pleione. The sequence goes on along the minus strand of JAUIMM010000126.1, from coordinate 3,663,316 downwards.
TGCAACAGCTCCTCCTCCCATGGGCCTTTGAGGAGTCCAGGACCAGCAGGCTGCACTGACAGACCGTGGACGCAGGGGCGGACCGTGGACGCAGCTGCATTCTCATCTTCTGCTTCACAGCCATCCTGGCAGAGTGAGTTTTGTAAAAATTTAGTTTTGACTAAGGACCATATTCATCACGATTTCATTAGTGAACAGTTTTGAACTCGCTGCAAGTTAAATTCAGACCGATTCATCATTCCTCAACTACTAAAGTATAATTTCCAAAAAGCTGCTATTTCTGCAGAGACAGCTTTTCGGAAATGTGATACTTTTCCCCTTCAGCTGCTATCCCTGCCAGCACTCTCTACTCAATGTCCACACTCTCCTCCCTTTGCTTCCTTCCTGGCAATCATTCCCCAGTGTCCCTGCTCCCTGCCGGCATTCTCTAGTCAGTGCACCCTGCCCAGTCTGCCCTCTTCTGCTGCCCTCCCTGGTGCTTCAATACCACCTGCTGCTGGCTCCGTTGGTTTGATATCTCAATCTCCCCCATCACCCCACCGACATTCAGCAGGAGAAGTTCTTACTGCTGCTTCTCCCATGCTTCATTTCCCCCGGCTGCTGGCCGCAATGACCCCTGTCCCCGAGCTGCGTGTGTCTGGCCACTCTCCTGCTAATCTCTCCCCTGCCCCCGCTCTGCTGTGTCCTCTCTGATCTCCCCGATGCTGGCTCCAGAGTCTCCCTTGCCCCCTGTGCTGCTCATGTTCTCTCTGATCTCCCCGCAGCTGGCTCTGGAGTCCACCCCTGCTCCCTGTGCTGCTGTATCCTCTGTGTTAATCTCCCCGCTGCTAGCTCTGGTGTCTCCCCCCTGCCGAGGAAGCTATTCTTCTCCTGTGCCTTCTCCCGTGCTCCAATGTCTTCCCATCCCTCAAGCTGCTGGGTCTGGCCTCTTCCCCTCCTTCCAGCTACTTTCCTTCATCCAGCTGCCACATCACGCTGCTTGTCATTAGAGCCACTAATTAGAGTTCTCCCTGCTGCTTCTCCCCCTGGCTCTCCCTCCAGCAGTGGCAGGTGCAGCAGAAGTGCACCAGGTAGGACACAAGGTGCAGTGTAAAAGGCATCTTCTGACTGGTATTGGATGCTGTACGCCATTTCAGGGTGGCATATAGTATCACTCACAAGTTCCAAAAAAAAATGCTTTTTCGGAACTTGACGAATTACATAATTTCTACGTCCCCATACTAAAGTATGGGACTGTGGAAATTATTGGGGTAGAATTGAAAGCAGGAGATATCACTGATATCTCCTGTATTACTGAAAAGATCAATTACCCTGAACCTTAATTTTTACAAAAGTATGGCTAAATGTTATTTTTCACCTGCTTTTTAAAAAGAAGTGATGATGAATAGGCCCCATAGTCAGCTCAGGATGTATGTGTGAGGGGTGCTGAGCTGAATGCTGTGAGGGGTACTATGTGTTCTGGCTGGGTGAGGGGTGATGGGTTTTGCTGGCTCAGCTGCTGCTGTGATCTGTGCTGCTGGATGACGGGTCCTGTGCTGGGTGACAGGTGCTGACAAGCTGTGCTGGGAGAAGGGTGCTGGGTGCTGATGTGCTGTGCTAGGAGAAGGGTACTGGGTGAAATGTGCTGACATGCTGTGGGGTGTGGTATAAGAGATAGACAGTAATTATTTAGACAATGTCTAGATAGACACCAGATGTTAGACAGTCAATAGTTAGAAAGGGAAAAAAGTTAGACACAAACAAAAGTCAGACACATTAAAGTTAGACATGTAAAAAGTTCAACAGGTACAAAAGGTCGACAGGGTCAAAAGTTCAACATGAAAATGGTTGACACAAAAACGGTTGAGAATTATTTTTTATTTTATCTTTTTAGCCCCAATCTTCACCCTAACCCTAAGCCTCTCCTTGGTGCCTAACCCTAACCCCCCCTCCTGGTGCCTAACCCTAACTGTCTGGGTAAGTGCCTAACCCAACTGTGGGGGGGAGTAAGTGCCTAACCCTAACCCTCTAGTAAGTGCCTAACCCTAATCCTAAAAAAAAATAAAAAAAAATGTGTCAACCATTTTTCTGTCGATCTTTTTCATGTCGAACTTTTGACCCTGTCGATCTTTTGTACCTGTCGAACTTTTTACATGTCTAACTTTAGTGTGTCTGACTTTTGTCTGTGTCGAACTTTTATCCTTGTCTAACTAACTGTCTAACATCTGGTGTCTATCTAGACATTGTCTAACTAATTACTGTCTGTCTATAGTCCGGAACCCCATGCTGTGCTGGGAGAAGGGTGCTGGGTCAGGTGTGCTGACAGGCTGTGCTGGGAGAGGGGTGCTGACATGCTGTGCTAGGAGAAGGGTGCTGAAATGCTGTGCTGGGTGAGGCATGCTGCCATGGTGTGCTATAAGAGGTGTGCTGGGAGAGGAGTGCTGACATGCTGTGCTGGGAGAGGGGTGCTGTGCTGGGAGAGGGGTGCTGGGTGAGGGGTGCTGACAAGCTGTGCTGGGTGATGGGTGTTGGGTATGGATGCTGACATATTGTGCTGGGAGTGGGGAGCTGGGTGAGGGGTGCTCTGCTAGGTGAGGGGTGCTGACATGCTGTGCTGGGAGGTGGGTGCTGGATGAGAGGTGCTGTGCTGGGAGAGCGGAGCTTTGCTGTGATGGGTGAGGGGTGCTGTGCAGTGAGGGAAGAGCCTGAGGTGCTGTGCTGTGAGGGGTGAATGTGCCCTATAGAATGTCAGACACGCTGCACTGATGAGAGAAGATAGCAGGAGGCTCTGTAATGGTGGATGGCTGAAGAGGAGCCTTACACAGAGAGAAGAACATCAAGAACCTGAAAAGGAGTGCCCTAGAGAAGACAGGAGAAGCATAGAGTTAAAGAAAAAAGGTAAGTGTTTTATTATAAATGTTTTTACACAAGAAAGAAGACCCCTAAGGGGGAAATGAGGCTGCATGGATTGTGAGCACAGCGTAATGGAGAAAGGGAGCATAGCACTGCGATACCATGCCCCCTCCGTGATGCCACACCCCTTTTCAGAATTCCACATGGGGGGGCATCACCCAATATCTTACCTAAGGCACTAATTTGGCAAGGGCTGGCTCTGGCAGTTGCAATCGATGTGACCATGCCAGGTAAGTAGTTAAAGGTGAAAATGATTGTTATATCCAGATTTGGGGAGGTCTGAGATTTAGGACCACCACTGTTCAACTATCATGGGTTTGAATTTGGGTTAAGGGGAAACATGAAGTGACACTTACATAAAAAAGATGAAGAGATGAATTATTTAAAAATAGCATACAATTTATGTGAGCTGTTATTACTTTCAGGAATAATAATTGTAAAATTAAGAGGATGGCAAAACGAAACATTAAGGGCCGTATTCAATTAGTGGCAAAAAGTTGCGTTCGACAAAAAGCATTTGCCAGTACAACCTTTCCACACGTGTGCATATCGCGCTATTCAATTGCCGGAGAGTTCTCATGTGCGAAAACTCCATAGGCAGAAACCGGCAAAAAGTTTTCACCATATCAGAGCAGGTGATAAAATGTGCAAAATCCTCTATTTTTGTCAAAAAATGTGTGGACTTGGGAGCTCATTCAGACCCGTTCGCTATGCTGTGCTCTCTCGCAGCCATCAGGGGGCGGATATGCAAATTCCGTGATCACACGGCCAAGCTTAAGGACGCCCTCTATGTCTTAGAGAGCGACGGCAGAGTGATTGCACGCCGGTGTAATGATGCCCACTTTTCATTCTAAGCACACGTCATCTCCAGGAAGTGTATCATTAATCAGTAACATCGAGAGCCATTGGAGCTGCTCAAAGCCCTTGAGGTAGACCCTACCCCGCCGCAAGCACTGCGTTCACTGCAGGCTGAAATTCAACCAGGTGACGTGTACAATGATGCTTCCATGCTAATTATGCACACCCAAAGAACGCCGTTTTGACGGTCAGACATGCCTGCATTTGTTCATCCACTCCCCAGTTTTCCTGGACCTTCCCATGTTTCCACCCACAAACGGCACTATCTGTCACTCAAAGTAGCGCTCAGTCTTTGTGCTACGAGCACACGATTTCCAAATGCAGTGACTGGTTTGCGCACTGTGACTTATACGCACGCGCAGTTTGCAACAATCACCTGGCTGCGAGAGAGCACAGCATAGCGAACGGGTCTGAATGAGCTCCTTGGTTCAAAACCTTTTGTACACCCCCCAATGACTAATTAGGCAATAAAAAAATTTAAATGATCTTAATTCCCCCTAATAATGACATGTAAAGTTTGGGGTGAAAATCTAAAAAGTATTGGAAAATGGGTTTAGTACTGGGACAGCTATTTTGGGGTGCTATATGGATGGGACAGATGTTTTTAGGATTGCAGGTGGCTGCAGCAGATGTATTTTTAACATTTTTAATACTGCACTTTATAGACACAAATATATAGTAGCACCCATTTAAATAAATCCCCAATTTAACTACAGCAATTATTTTTTCCAAACGAAATTGCTTTAGATAAATTTTCCACACTTATGCAAATATGCATATAACAGCCATTTGACTCAATTTAAGAACCCAAATACTTTTATTAGGGCTATTAATACACTTCTATATTGATTTCCAGTGCCAGTTAGGCATTTTATAGGGTGCATACTGATTTCCCCAAAATGTGTTGAACTTTTCGCTAGTTTCGCCATGTGCACTTATCGCACATACTGTATGCGTTTTTCGTGTGCTTTGCAATTGGATAGGGCGAAAAGCGGGAGCATGCATTGAGAAAGTATGCAAAAAGATTGCATCAAAACTGGCGATAACTTCGCCATGCGAACGCTTTTCACCAAATGCGACTTTTCACACCTAACTGATTCTGAGTTGGTAGTAAAGCAAAAATAGGAGCAAGTACCTGTGCACCTGGACAAACAATGTAGCAATACAAGGGGTGAAAATACATACATTTATTTTAGCATGCAGGATAAATACTGGCTGCTTTTGCATGTAGCCTACAAATGCTGGACAGCTTTATTTTCACACTGCAAATTAGATTTCAGGTTGGACACGCCTCTCCCAAATCTAAATCTCTCTGCACATTTTGCATCTGCCCCAACCAACAGTGCAACATGGTTTAGCCATACTTACCTACTTTTGAAAACTAGTTTCAGGGAGATTATAGGTGGTAGCAGAATGTGCTGATGAGGGGGCGTGTCATTTGCCGCCCAAAGGGTGTGTCTAGCTCCACCTATGGGCGTGTCTATTGTTACTGAAGGGCGTGTACTGCAGAGGTAAGTGAAAATGATAGAACTAAGAGCAGCATACCACCAGAGCTAGTTTTTCTATGGGTAGCCGCGTCTTTGTATTTTATGGATGGGTTCTGTATTTTATGAAAGTGTAAACCGTTGTATTATGTTGATACTAAAGTGCCTTGAGACCTATTGGAGTAAAGTGCTATATAAATACAAGGTTGTTATTATAATTTATTCTCCCCTATATCCTGCCTGCCTAAATTTGCCTCTGTGTCCTGGCCTTATTAATTTAGTTATGCCCTGCATAAAGCCTTCCCAAATTAAATCTCCCTGAATAAAGCTTCCACTATATCATACTTCTCATAGACACTTTCTGTACTTGTGTAAGGAGGCTACCAGCAAAAGCAATAAGCCCAAGGCCTGATGACTGGATGTGGACCAAGACACTTTGCTGAAAGCTTGCTCGTGTGTCACTCAGAGACTATCTGCGCGGTCCATGCATGAGAGAGTCTGGCAGGGAAACAACTGTCTTATTCTGATTTTGGTTCTGGGCTTATTGCATGCTGGGCTTGAGATTATGGCCACCACATGCAGCAAGTGCCAGGATCCTGCGAGGACAAAATCAGGGCAATCAACCTCCAAGCACTGGCAGCAATGCAGCAGCTGCCTGGGGCCCCAGGTCCATCTATGAAATCATTTCAACCACTGACATCCAGTTTGAGTTTTACTAAAAAAAGAAATCAAATCACTATAATATTTGTTAGATGTTCATGAAACTTATTCAAATGATTTTATATATGATAATTCAGAATAACATATATTTTAATATAGTTTACTGACAACTGATATCAGGAACACAGATCTATAATTGACTGGCTCGAGTTTGTAAAAGATACTTCTAAAGCTTGGTACTACATCTTCCTGCAAATCTTGACAATGACATAGTTTTAAAGGAGTCCAGAAATATAAAAGACTGTGGTCTTTGATTTACAAGGATGAATGTTCTTCAACAGCATTAGGCTTTCTTAAACACTAAAAAATATTTGAAAATAAGCTGTATTCATGTTTTAGTCATACACTATTTTCTGTTAGTCAAAAAACAGTACAATTGTCCTGAGATCTCACACTGGGTGGCGCTTTATGAGGGTTTATTACAATTCATTATCACAAAAGTTTGCTCTCCTTGCAAACATTATTTACAATGAAGAACGCAGGTAATTAGCTCTGTCAATAATACACTAAAATAATATTTTAAGTGCGTAATATGACATACATGTTACAACCAGTAAATAATTCTCTTGAAACATTGTAAAAAGTCAGATTCATTAACTTTGGCTTTGAAGCAATTCCTACACAATTTTAAAATTAATATGTAAGGTATACTGTATATATGTTGGCAGAACAATATTGGATAGTGATGAGAACAGAAAATAAGTGTCCTGGGGGTAAATTTACTAAGAATCGTGTCTGCCTGAGATTGCATTCCTAAGCTAGATTTAATAAAGGCAAACATGAGTGCAGGAAAACGATCCTGCACAGAAATAGATGAGCAAACACAAATAGAAGTCGATAAACCAATGAACCAACATGTAAGTACTTTCTATAGACAGATATACAACTCACAGATTTACTAAGAATCATGTTTAAAAACACGATAGAACATGGAGCGTAATAGAAGAAATGAACAGAAGTGCCTGTGAGCTGTGTGTTCAGCTTAATGCTGTTGTAGAACATTCATCCTTGTAATTCATAGACCACTGTTTTTTAATGCACAGAAAGCGTTACAATTGCGAAAAATATCAACGTGGGGTCCACCCCCCCCCAATAAAAAAAAAAACATAACATAACCAGCCCCGAACCATTGAGCATGTTCTGGTACTGGAGTTCCCCTGTTTTTCCAGTAACTAGCACCGGGCTCAAGTTGCTCAACCAGCCCGTAGGTAATGCCATAGCAGGGGGACACACATCACGAAGTCCCCTTTGCTAAAGCATTAACCAGCCCCAAACTAGTCACCCCAATCCTCGGATTCCTCGGAAAGTGGGGACCCCCCGAAAATGGGAACCGACCAGCGCAATGCAACAAGTATGTAGTGTGAGTGCAAGTGAGTGTGTAATAAAGGGTTAACATATTTGGTGTGCGTGTCTTGTTTTATTTTATATATTTAATTTACAGTGGGGGTACAGGTGCCAGTGGGCACTTACTGTCTGGGCATGGTGGCACTTGTGGTTCTGGCTTGCTGGGACATGTAGATCCACTGTAAAGAACAATATTAATTACTATTTATCACACATTGAACCCTGCACCCACCCCCACCAGGGTTGCAGGGAATAGTCCCAAGCTTCACCACAGCCCGAAGGTAACCTTGGAAGGAGGGACTCCTTTTTTATGTGTTTCACCACTTTCTGAGGAATCCCAGGGCTGGGGTGAGCAGTTTGGGGGTGAATGTTTTGGTAAGGGGGACCCCATGATGTGTGTCCCCTTACTATGGTATTACCCCCCAGCTGGTTGAGCCAGGTGCTGGTTACTGGAAATACAGGGGAACCCTACTCCGTGTTACCCAACTCAGAGGTCTGGGGCTGGTCATGCTTTTTTTTTGGGGGGAAGACTCCCACACCAATTTTTTTCTTAATTATAACCCTTTACTTACATTGTACACACAAAACCATTGAACAGATCTCACTGATCTATGCTTCAGCAGCGTCTATCGAGAAGGGGTCAATATGACTGAACTCAAACACAATACAACATGATCAGTATCACCAGCGAATCAAAATCAAAATAGTCAGGCAAACACGATTCTTAATAAATCTGTGATTTTGGTCACAAAAAAGTCATGCGAATCCCAATATTGCCCAGCATGTTTAAACACTGACAGACACACCCCATGGTGAGCCAAAGCCCAGTTATTACAGACCCTCCCATCAGGCCACCAAGTTATGGCTTAATTTTACCTTGATCTCACTGTTTGACACCCCTACAGCTCTCCAGACCTGCCTCAATAAACACTTCACCACTTTGCAACCACGCTATGTGCCAGGCCATCAGAGAAGAGATTTCTGATCAGACCACGGAGTCTGGTAGAAACCAAGCTTGTCATGTGAATTAAATTCAAGTTTCTGTATGAGTGAGCCCCCACAAGTTAGTTTCCCTGGGGCCTGCACAAACCTTAATTATGTCAAGATGACCGTAATATTCTCAGGTGTATATGTGGTGTTAAAAAGCTAAATATTTAAAATAGATAATGACAATAATCTATAATTATCTATTTTAAATATTTATCATTTTAAAAATTTCTCTTTTTAACATCACTATTTAAGCCCATTGGTATTTTACCACCCCTTATTTATTTATGTTCCCTGATCCAAGATGGCGGAAAAGGCCTCCGTCTACACGAAGGTTTCACCTTTTTATAAGTGGCTTTCTCTTTTTGAACACACCCCCGGTAATGCTATTATGCTATTAGGATCACACCGCCCATTATGGGGGTGATAGCGGGGATTAGGTTTCTTTATGTTAAGATACATGGGCACAGTTCATCCGATGCCGGAAGTGACGATTGCCTGTCACTCCAGACCGGATGTGATGAAGTTCTCTGTACACCCGCTTTACACGGACAGGAAGTGACGCGTGCATGTCACCAGCAGTCGGAAGTTAGCTACTTCCGCGTTCCATCTCAGCACTATGTACTGTTTTAAAGTTTTATTAATGTCTGCGTTCTCTATGCACATATGTTTAAGGTTGTTTATGTACTGAATGTGGATTCTACTATTTCTTAATATATATTTGCTTATGTTTGAATCAATGTGGGATTAACCAATGAGATCCCTAGGGAGGGTATATATATGGACTCAACTCCACCACTTTTACACCTTGAAAAAGACTAAAATCATAGTTGAAACGCGTTGGTGTTCCAGTCCAAGGTCTGATCCATGAAGTGGAGCTTCTTCAAAGACACTGCAAGTCGTTTGGGATTCCCTGTTCCCGTTTTTCAGTAAGGACTCCTATAGCGTTTTTGGTGTATTTTGTCTACACCCCCACTTTCTGGTACGCCTTGATTTTTATCATATTATGGTGGATATGTTTACATCTTGTATTTATATGTTTTACTTTAATAAATGGTAATACACTAGGAAGGTCCTTTTTTTCCCTTTCTTTTATATGCACGAGAGTGACATGGGAATGAGTAGACCTTCATGAAAGACGCATCTCGATTAGATTTAACCAACCCTCTCATTGTGACCATGGAGACAGACTACAAAGACTTTTACTACGAATCTTTTATTGAACATTCTGCCACATTGTATACCATCATATAGTGGTACCATTTACTAGATTGGCATCTCGACTCTATGTTCTTTTAGTTTGTGCACTCTGGTGACTATATTATGTTTTATATGTCTTGTTTGGGGTATTTATAGGGATTACCCTTTGTCATCAGTAGCTGCCTATTGTGAAGCGCAGATTCATATATTCTTATTTTGTTTATTAAAAGGGGACTGTTTGCATTTAATGTAGAATATTGGACTCTGCACTTATGCTAATTGTTTTGGTATAATGGACAATTTACACTTCAGTGGCCAGCACAACTCTTTATAGCATGCGGTTTCAGTGCCAGAACTTTCCAGATGCCTGGGTCTGGTGGGCAGGAGCCGGCATGTGCAGCAGAGAAGACAGTTGAACTGCTACAGACTCCCTAACAGTGGTTCCGACTGAGGAGAGAGTGAGGATAGTGGTGAGACGCAGCACACTCACCTGAGACAGCTGAGGAGGCAGACTGCACTGCTAACATGCACGGCACTGTGTGACCACTGATAGAGAGAGAGGTCCCAGGATAGTGCTGGGATGGAGCTGTGACGGCATTGGAGAGCATTGACAAGGTGTGGAGACCAGCCTGCTGGAGAGGAGGGCTACAGTCTGATGGGGCTAAGCCGTTCCCTCCCAGGCGAGGAGTGTCCATCGGTTGCCACTGATTGACAACTGGAGCTGCCAGTTTCCAGAGCACTGTACAGCCGGGGAGTCTGCTAAGGGAACAGTGGGAACAACGAATACGGTACTCTGCTTACACCCTGCACAAACTACTGGTAGCAGAGCATATTACCTTATCAAGCTGCACTCACATAGAAAGTAGAACCAGTTCAGCATAGTGAGACCATACCAGAACTGCCCCATAAGTCCTAATAAGGGGTACCTCAGGACAGACATGTATAATTTCCATAATAACCCTCAGATCGCGATAGTAAAAGAGGTCAGGATACAACTTTTGCGAACAACACAATGTTTATTTGAGCTAAACTCTCCCTGAACTGCTAATCTGCTGACTTCCTTGTATGTGCACAGATGACAGCATCACTGGCCAACAAGTATAGACTCTATTGGGGAATTAGTATAGTCTGGACTAAGTTCTATTGATAGGAGTATTGAGGGGAATTCAATTGCAGGTGAAGGGTGCGAATTGCCGTTGCCATGGTGTTTAAACGCCGACAACAGCAGCCCGTCTTGCACCCTTCGCCGAGTCATCTGAATGCCCGATTCACTCAAAAGTGCTCACTACCCTATGGGGTAGACAGGGGTGCTGAGAGGAGGGGGGGCGGGTACAAATTACCCGGGCCCGGGCTTCTTGAGGGGCCTGGCAGGGGCCTGGGTCCGACGCCGCCCCCCCTCCCTCACAGCAGCCCAGCACGTGCTGATCTGCAGTGGGAGACTGCTCGTGGCTGCTGAGCAGCAGCCACAGCAGTCTACTATGCCTGTGGGATAGAGCGATCACACTGATTGCGCCCCCCCTGGCTTTGCGTCGGGCTGAGGGGGCTCATAGCGCCCTCCTCACCAGCACGCACTTTTTCCACTTAGGCCACGTCTTCTGTTACCCGGGCCCGCCGCGGCTCTTGGCGGGCCTGGGGGTAGAGAACAGTTTTGAGCGAGATCCCGTTGCGGTAATGTGCGGCGGCTGCTGCACAGATTCGGCCGGGCGAATGTATTCGCTCCTAATTGAATTCCCCTCATAGTGTATTGAGTTTAGACTAATTACTGTTACACCGAGGAATAGATGGTGCAAAGCAGAATAAAATGTTGCAAATTGTTTACGTAAAATGTTACAGTATCAGAATAGGTAATACTGTATGTCACTGTAACAGCTGTCTTTGTGGGATACTAACATTTGAATTCCAATAGCACCAGATACAGTGTTCCTGTACAATAAACTGTTATGTTGTAAAGTGTTACTGTGTTTTCATAGTAGTGAAGGATGTGTGGAACCATATATTCATCCTGGAAGCCTAAGTTCCAGTGTTCTTGCAAAATTAATAATTTCATTTGTATGTGGATAACTCTCCTTACCTCTCTGAACAAAGAGGAATCAAACAAACCATTTCAATTTGGTAAGATCAGAAAACCTCACATTACACTTATAATACACCTGTCGGGGTATTACATATATACTAAGATAGATTTGTTTTCATGGAGCAACAATGCAGATATGTTCATTGCTGGTCCTGTGGTGAGAAGTGCAACAAGCCGGACCTGGATCCCATGGTAGTACAGTATGTCTTGCAGAGCAATGATGTTCTACCTATTTTAATTGTTTTTGTAAAGCGATATTTGGGCATTGTTATTGGTCATTCGGCTTTTTTAATATTTGTTTAATATATATTGGCTCCATATATAAAGCTCTTTTTACATTATTCCCCTCTTTTGCGATGTAGATGTCTTTGTTTAATGCTGTCTTATGGTAAGATTATTAGGCTTGTGTCTGGATAACATGCTTTAAGATATTTCTGATTTCATATGAAACATTTATGTTTAACTTTTATAAACCTTTATGGGACAAATGTAATAGGGTGAGAGTTTAGCAGTAAACTGTCACATTGGTTGAGTTTCATCTTCAAAATGGGAAAACATCTGAATGAGATTTTAAATTGTGAGAATTTTTTGAGTCTGAAAAACATGCGAGTTTGCTGTGTTGCTTTGTTCTCAGACTCTATTACATTGGCCGAGTTTAAAAAGTGTGAGAAAACTCTCACATTTTCTAAACTCTCACCCTATTACATATGGCCCCAATTGTCTTTAAAATTTGTCAACATTAATTAGTCACAATATGAGCACAGCTGTTAGATAAAAACGAAAAGCTTATAAAGCCTGTGATTCCTTTCAGGCACATGGGCTGAAAGGTGCCATTTTCACACGTGCCTGGGCCTAGCATAAAAACTGTTACATTAAATTTCGGAGCACAAATTTCATCTGTTTTCCCATCTCAGCTAATGCAAAACAGCTAAAGCTGGACCCCGCTTCCCTGGGAGATGAGCAGCTTTTAAGGGTTGCTAATACTGGAGAGCAGTCTGACATCACCTCGCCTCTCATGGGCTGATGGTCTGTACAAGCCTCTCATTTCCTCAATGCTCAATGTGCTGCTGCTGATTTGCCAGAATCATGTGTTTACTTTCTTTTCTAAGTCCTGACTGCTGTCAGGCTGCTTCCCACCCTTCCTCCCTCCTCCGTCATGTTCTAATACTGCATCGTTGAGCTGGACAGCAGTCTGCTACGACACGAAAAAAAAAAAGTGAAAAAATATTTTCCATTTTTTATTTCTTCTTCATTGATTTGAGGTCCATGTGACTGGGCACTTTCCACTTCCCCTCCCGGCTAAAGAGAAACATTGTTTGGCTGCTGTCATTAGGGCGGTCTTCGAATACCCTACGTAGGAGGATAAAAATAACCAGCATATTTAAAGGCAGCAGTGGAATCCCAGCAGCGCAGACAGAGGCTGCTCAGTTGATGAGGTATTAGCTACATACACGGACGTAAATACACACTCTCAGGAGGAGATACACTTCATTGTGCAGACTGCCTGCAGACGTGCTGATGCTACACCTGTTTTTTCACATATATACCCCACAACTGCTTACGAACATGACAACAAGTCATGATGAGCAGACATTGAGGAAAAAATTTGTAACTGTTGGACACTCTACATTTATTTTGGGCAAAATGTAGTTTCCAGACTGCTATATTAACACACATACAGTACATATTTGTTTTACCCCTATGTAGTTACTATTTCTCAAGACAGTTTATATATGTTCATGTGTGTATGCTATGTAGTATGTGTATGTACAAAAATATTAAATGAAAAGTTTTCACTTAAAAATAGTATAATACAGACTTCAAACAGGAATGACACAAAACAAGCCATTAATGTATACCACCTGTAATACATTTAAACAAGCATCCTTGAGTATTCATGCTAAGCACAAACCAGGACACTGTTTGTTTTCATTGTTTTATTTACTAGATTTATATACATGGTCCTGTGGTGTATAATGTGTTTGTACTTTGTAGTACTTTCTGCAAAGCAAATTATTTGTCAAATGATCACTTCATGCACAAGATTCTCTGAACATGGAAACACATTAGAATTTGCCATGGGACAGTTTGGTGAGGGAGGGAAGGTTCATGATAAACACCCATTGCAAGATGAGCGATAGATACTCCTGCCTAAATTCAATATGGCAATTGAAATTCTCTGTAATTTTTATTGTATGTTTAGCATTTTAATGTATACTGCTTTATACACCCATATGCAGTAGAAGTAGTGGAACTAGCTTTTTAATTACACCTTCACTTATTAACACATAGTTTTACCTTTAATCCTATACTAACACTGTAGTCTCTCACTGGTGTGCTTCGCTGGGGTGGCTGGCTATCGCCGGCTTTTTTGGGGTTCTGCACCCCAGATTCTGACCAAGTGATAGGGACCGCCGGTATCAGAGACGCCGTGACGCGGCCCGGAGGCTTAGCCATATCTTTGCAAATATATGCAACTGAGATCTCTGAATTATCTACCACCATGTAGTTTTTCAAATCTTATTGCTGATTTCATTCTGAGTGCTGGGGGATTACTTTTTGTTGTTTCTGGTGCAAGTTTTCATGCTGAAACCATTGGTGGAGCCTAATGATGCACCAAGTGGTATTTCTGTGTGTATCGACGCTGAAAGTGGGTGTCTCAGACGTTACACATTCAGACACGTGATTTTACACAAAGGAAGAGCTTTGTAGCATAATTTTCAATAGATACAGTTGCGAGCGCTTCTCCGTCCACCTCAGAATCAATCTCAAAATTTCAAACCCTTATTTAGACAGCCCATATTGTTTAATATCCTTCACCCTAACTGTATATGGGTCATATGTAGGTGAAAATAAAGCATAAGAAGTATAAACAGGGGCGTTTCTAGAGAGGAGGGGGCCCGTGTGCAGTCTACGACACAGGCCCCCTCCTCTCCACCCAGAGGCCGGCAGCGCACTGAGGGCCTGATTCAGACCCGCTCGCGAGCACTGAGCGCTCGCAAGCGGGTCGATGTTGGCCCAGTGCGCATGCGCACGAGGGAGCTGGCTCCGTCGTGCGCACGCGCGAGACCCGGATAGCGACGGCCAATCCGTCGCTATGGGTCTCGCTACAAAGGGGCGTGCTGTCGAAGGTGAGTGACAGCACGCCCCCTTTGGTGGGCGTGCCGGGGGCGTGGCTGGCTAGATGGAGGCGTTCCCATGGGAACACCTATGTCTGGGGCCAGCCCCACTGACATAACAAGTGATGTCAGTGGGAGTGCTCTCGGCTCTGATAGAGCGGCAGACGAGACCCTACCACAAGGGTCTCGTCGCAAGCCCGATCTCGTTTGCGGCAGACGAGACCCTACCACAAGGGTCTCGTCGCAAGCCCGATGGTCGCGATGGTCTTCACCATCGCGACCTTCTTTTTGGCTGCTCGCTATAGCTGTGGGTGGTCACCCACAGCTATGCAAGCTGCCAGGAGGCCGCTCTAAAATTCAGTGGGACGGTCCTGATTCAGAGTGAGCGCTCTGTCAGAGCGTCCGGCTCTGAATCAGGGCCTGAGTGTGCGCGGCCAGCGCTGGAGTGATAGACTCTGGGCACTAGAGTGTGCCCACAGTCTATAATGAATGCACAGGTCACCTGGAAAATAGCCGTGGTGGCCATTTTCCCTGTACTGTGCATGTGCAAATGATGGGAAAATGGCCGCCGCGGCCATTTTCCTGTCGTTTTACAGCGCCGGACCTCCGTGTCGACGTGGGACTCCGGAGAGGTAAGTAATATTATGGGTGCAGGGTGTGCGGTGCGGGCCCCCCCTCGACCCAGGGGCCCGTGTTCCCCGCACACCCTGCACCCATTATAGATACGCCCCTGAGTATAAGTAAGTATAGTAATGTTTAGTCTCCCCTATCTGGTTGTGTTTCATCCAGCAAAGACTTTCTGAAACAACATTCCACATGTGTTCTAGCGACTTAGGGCCGGATTCAATTAGAGGCGAAAAGTGCCGTTTGGAGAAAAACTTCCGCGGATTCTGACTTTTCGCCTGTTTTCAAAGTATCTCCATATTCAATTCCGGGACGATTTCGCCTAAGCGGAAAGTCAATGCATTGTAATAGGCGGAAAAGTATCTCCTATGAATAGCAGGTGAAAAAAAGTGCAAAATCGTTATTTTAGGGTGCAAACATGGGGAAATGACTCAGAAGCCTTAGGACAGTCCCCCAAAGAACAAATCAACAAAATAATTGCCTCAGAACACACCAAAAAAGTATTTTCGTTCTGTGGGCAAAAAAGTAAAAAGTGGGGGGACACTATAAAAACTAGCGAAATAGACTTCTTGGGGTGCTGTAAGGAGGGGCCAAGTGTTTTTGAGATTGCAGGTGCATGTTTGTGGGTGGTTTTTCACGTTTTTTAAAAGTTGATTTTACAGACATAAAAATATGCTAGTACCCATTTTCAAGTACCCCAAATATGACTGGACTACTTATTTTCACCCAAATATATTGCTTTATGCCATTCTTCACAACTTTTGCAAATACACTAATAAGAAGCAATTTAAACTACTTAAGTACCCCAAACACTTTTATTAGGGTTATTAGTACAAATCTACATTGTTTCCCTATGTTAGTCCATCTTTTTTGGGGGTACAGACTGATTTTCCCATTTCTGATAGTACTTTCCGCTTGTTCCGCATTTGCCGGTTTCCGGTTTCGCCTATTCAGGAATTGAATATGGAGAAAAGCATGGACGCGCGCATAAAGTTTCCGTCTCTGAAATAGGCGAAAAGTCGGTCAAGCGAAACTTTTCCGACTTTTCGCCACTAATTGAATACGGGCCTGTGCCTTGAAGTGACAATTTCATCAGGGAAGACTAATTATAAAGCATGAGGAACAGTAGAGGAATAGCGATACAGAGAAAGTGTTTTCGGGTAGGTTATCTACTGATTATTTCATGTTGTATATGGAATAGTGCAGTTTTCTGCTATAGAGGGCCCAACAATAACATTACATCTTTATAAAATAGCATAATCATTACTGCACCTACATGTTTATATAATCTTATACTCATTGGGCTATCAGAGATAAAATGTATATGGGTCATCCTGCAGAAGATGTCTCTGATTTGCATGGCTGTATTGTCACATAAAAGTGCAACATGAAAGGACTTCATCCTTAAAAGCACCACTTATTGCTGCTCACTATAACGGTACTTTGCCAGGTCTAAACTCACCACTATTCACCTGGCCACTATATAGGAAGCATGTTCTATTTTTTGTGGAGCAATACTTCATATAGGAAGTTACTTAAAAGCTGAATTTGTTGTATTTTGTATTTCGTCTGTCAATCTAATTAGATATAAAGCCTAATTTAGCACAGATGAGACAGTTACATAGATGCAAATTATTCAGAATCACCTTTAAGCACACTGTCCTTACACCTTTTACAAATGCTTCTACATCACGATAATTAATCTGAGCGACTGAAAGAATCCTGTTTACATAACAAACTAAATGATGTGGGAAATACATTGCATTCTGGGGAGCACCAGTTCTGGCAGCTGGGACACTGGATGCTTACCAAAAATGTTAAAGCAGTCATAAAATTAGGGATGCAGCCAAATAGAACAATAGCAACATTTTAATGGCTTCAGTGTGTTCCCATAATTTATTTATGTGTATTAACCATACAAGAGCCAGTTATTCATCAAGTCTCGTATGCTTCATTTCCAAGTGGTTCTACTTTACTTCACATAAATTACAACTAAAAGATAAATCGTAAACTCTTTATCTCTGTCCTTGTCTTAACTGGACCTAAAATGCCATATGCCATTAATGTAATTCCTAAGAAATCTAGGGGTCTATTTACTAAGGGGAAAAAAGTGGGAAAAATGCTAAAGGCAGAGAAAATCCCTGTACATACCGCTTCTCAGTATGTACTAAAGGTATTTTCTCTGCCTGCAGCCTGCCAGCGCTAAGTGCAGTCTACAATATCGCACTGCACCTGGGGCACTAAGCGCTGCCATAGACACCTATGGCAGCGCTATGTGTCCCAGGTATTACTAAGAGGAGATGTCACTTACCGTCGGGTGTCTTCTCCAGCGCTGATACCGCCTCCTGTAGCTGCCGGTATCTGCTTCTCCTCACTGTAGAAGCAGGACTTGAGCTGCGTCTGTTGGGCTGTTTGTAAATAAAGGCCCTGATTCAGACCCACTCGCGAGCGGCTGTCCGCTCGCAAGTGGGTCGATGTTCTGCACTGAGCATGCGCACGACGGAGGGAGCTCCGTCGTGCGCATGCGCCAGACGCGACGAGCGAAGGAAAGTCCTTCGCTCGTTGTGTCTGATCAAAGGGGGCGTGCTGTCGATGTTGATTGACAGCACGCCCCCTTTGGTGGGCATGCCGGGGCCGTGCCTCCCTGATGGGGGCGTTCCCACGGGAACGCCTACTGTCAGAAGCCGGCCCACTGACATCACTAGTGATGTCAGTGGGAGTGATTTTGGCTCTGATAGAGCCAAAATCACTCCGGAGCTTGCGGTTGAAAACCTCAACCGCAGGCTCCGGCTCGCAGTTTCGATGGTCGCGATGGTCAAGACCATCGCGCCCATCAAACTGCACGCTCGTATAGGCTGTGGGTGGTGACCCACAGCTATACGAGCGTCCAGGAGGATGCTCCATTTTTTAGGAGGGCGGCCCTCATTCAGAGCGTGCGCTCTGCTCAGAGCGTATGGCTCTGAATGAGGGCCAAAGTTTGTTGAAAAAAAAAAGTCACTGCCGCTGCCGGCCGGAGATGGTGAGTCACAAAGGGCTGTCAGGGGAATGGAGTCTCAGCTGTTACCGCCAAGGGGGTGACTTAATGTTCACCATCTTCGGCTGGTCTATTTTTAGTAATGGATAATATATTGAGTACCTTGCGCACTGGACGTGGTTACAAGTTTGAGGTTGTTTGGGTGTGCTGCTGGTAAAAGAAGAGAGGTTGCCTGTCCTCTCCGATAAATGGAAAAAATGGGGGCCATTTACAGTGCTCTCCCTTGGTGAATGGTGTGTGTCTGGTGTGTGGCTTACCACTATCTATATGGGACAGAACACTGTTACACATACATAGAAAGGTCAAAATATACACCAGAAAAGAGAGGATAGTAATGGTCAAATCTTTACTTATGCCATCATGAGTAAACAATACAAAAAATGTACAAATGTACAAAAAATGCAAAAAAAATTATGTTATGT
This sequence comes from Taudactylus pleione, assembly GCA_031769625.1. Classification (NCBI taxonomy): domain Eukaryota; kingdom Metazoa; phylum Chordata; class Amphibia; order Anura; family Myobatrachidae; genus Taudactylus; species Taudactylus pleione. The sequence continues at coordinate 3,644,558 of JAUIMM010000126.1, read as the reverse complement.
ATAAATAATAGGAGATAGCTCAGATCTAAATTGCCATCAATATCTCCTGTAATCATAAAACATGAACCAATATAGACATATACATGAAAAAAGAATAAAGAACAATATGAACAATACACTGATTGCGGTATAATTGGCAGCAGTGGCTATAGTTGGTGGCCACTTTCCCTGGGTTGGTCCTTGGATGGTTGGACCAAGTAGATCAGGTATCTAAAATGTCTAGGTGTCCTTCTGGGGTTATTGAGTAACTATTATGACAGATATAAGTTCAAAGGTCTATTGAATTTGTTGCAGCGGCGTCCCGCTGATACTGATAGGTGATTAGTCCATGTGACGATCAGTGTGGTGCAGGACAAGTGTATTACTGGTGGGTTAGAGTGAACTGGCACAGTTCTATAGCGGGGTCTCCGGACTGTGTTACCTTGCCAGACCCCACTACACAGATCACGTCTCCTACCAATAACGTAATTTTCAAAATAAAAGACGGAATCACTTGCAACTCCATAGGCGTGATATGTGCACTAACATGCCCTTGTCCAAGATATACAACCATTCGACCCTTAAAAACCAGAATTTGTGAGCATATACGTAATATCCAAAGGGGTACTGAAGATCATCCGCTATTATCTCACAACAAAGATCATCACGATTGCAATCCAGTAAATTTGAAATTCATTGGCATAAAAGAAGTAAAAAGAAGATGGAGAGGAGATTACATTCATCTCATTAACAAAGAAGTATGTATGATCCAACTAGAAACATTGGCTCCAAAAGGACTGAATCTAGACAATGAAATTAGGTCAATCATCTGCCACAATTAGACTATCACTATTTTTAACTAGTACATTTTAAACTTTGTAATTCCATAATCATTCTATTAGTCAAGACTGATAATATCATTTAAAGCCACTGGTTTACATAGAGATACACACTAGCACCTAACCCCATCGGCAAATAGGGAGGCTGAACATAAATAAATTAAGGACATTTACATAAATTTCAGACAACACAAGTAATCCAATACCAATATCTGTATAAGGTTAATCACACCTACTGATCATTCAATAATCGACTGAACATGTCAGCAATACAGAATGTATAAGGTTAATCACACCTACTAATCATTAAGTAATCGGCAAAGTAATACAGAGTGTATTACATCACCTTTGTTTTATGAGAATTTATTACATTGTAATGCCACATTCTGTATATGTACCTTCACCTTTAAGATCCATTTAAGCCAACCCAACATGGCCGATTAACCCTTCATATGCGTGCCAACTAATTACATACATAAACTTCAAGAAAATGGCCACTGCAAGATCAGAGCACAGCATACTATAGGACCAAATTAATCAATTAATCAATTAATTCTGGACACCCAATGAGGCTAGTGGGTGGACGGATGGAGAAGGACTTATATAAACCCATCTAAACAGCACATAATATCCACAACCCCAGAGGAAGGATAATTAAGCTGTACCGCTTTGGGACAGATTACCATTATTTCACTTTTACCCCACCAACAAGAGAGACTACGGCACAAACGAGCGTTAGCTCTACAGCAGTCACGTGACCGGAACAACCAGGAAGCAGACAGAGGAAGAAGACGCCGCAGCCAGCAGTGTGACAGGACCCTGGTACGGAGTGACAGACAGCGCAAAGACTATCAGGTAAGTCTCCGTAGTGGCAGGGGCACCCGGTAACAGGCTCTCTCCAAGCCTGAACCAGTGACTCCCACTCCCCAGACAGTAGCACCCCCATGACCACCATACTCCGGGGACGTCCCTCTATAAGACAGACTCGAATGCCAGGTGGTCTGGCTAGGTAACACAGTCTGGAGACCCCGCTATAGCACTGTACCAGTTCACTCTAACCCACCAGTAATACACCTGTCCTGCACCACACTGATCGTCACATGGACTAATCACCTATCAGTATCAGCGGGACGCCGCTGCAACAAATTCAATAGACCATTGAACTTATATCTATCATAATAGTTACTCAATAACCACGGAAGGACACCTAGAAATTTTACATACCTGATCTACATGGTCCAACCATCCAAGGACCATCCCAGGGAAAGTGGCTACTAACTATTTTTAAGGAGGGGCTCTAGACTGCACACCCTAATAGTAATGAAAGGTGCTATCATGCTGAGATTTCAAAGTGGCATATACAAAAAACAGAGTTGCAGATGCACTATGCGATCATTACTGTATGCATATAAATTTATAATATAGAATTTCAGAGGTAGTTTGCTTATCAATGGCCACTGATACGGGCCTGCCCACCAGTGTCAAGGTGATATATCACCTTCATGTTTGTTTATTATTTATGTATTTTTTCACACACATTCTACCCCTATCATTATTATAACACTTGTTAATTACTTTACACACCTGATACTTTAACACTTCACTGTCACCCTTTTTTTCGAGTGAGCTGAGCTGATTTTTGGGGTGCTCTGCATCCCAGATGTGAACCCCAGAGTGTTAGGGACCTGCTCAATGAGGTGACCTTGACGCTGGTGGGCAGGCCCGTATCAGTGGCCATTGATATGCAAACTACCTCTGAAATTCTATATTATAAATTTATATGTATACAGTAATGATCGCATAGTGCATCTGCAACTCTGTTTTTTGTATATGCCACTTTGAAATCTCAGCATGATAGCACCTTTCATTACTATTAGGGTGTGCAGTCTAGAGCCCCTCCTTATACCCCATATTGTGTATTTATACACACATCTGAAGCCTGAGATTGCTCCAGTCTAGATTTGCACCCCTCCCCCCACCCCCTCATATGTTTTTAAGCAGGGACCTAGCATTTGACTGCACAAGGCAACAGGCATAATTACAAATAAGTCCGATTTATATTGTTAGTATCAGTTTATTTGGGGTGAGCGTTTGGGTGTGGGGCCCTATGAGCTGTTTTGGCTGGACCTCTCCAGGGCATCACCATTTAATACATATAGTCACTTTGTATATCACCTTCATGTTTGTTTATTATTTATGTATTTTTTCACACACATTCTACCCCTATCATTATTATAACACTTGTTAATTACTTTACACACCTGATACTTTAACACTTCACTGTCACCATTTTTTTTGGAGTGATGCCCTGGGGAGGTCTTTGGCTGAGCTGACTTTTGGGGTGCTCTGCATCCCAGATGTGAACCCCAGAGTGTTAGGGACCTGCTCAATGAGGTGACCTTGACGCTGGTGGGCAGGCCCGTATCAGTGGCCATTGATATGCAAACTACCTCTGAAATTCTATATTATAAATTTATATGTATACAGTAATGATCGCATAGTGCATCTGCAACTCTGTTTTTTGTATATGCTACTAACTATTTTTAGTAACAGCTGCAGTAGCTTCGCAGGCGATGCAGGAGGGGCATTATCTCCACGATAAACAGACCCCTATAGATTGCTCTCTGATTTTATACACAGTACACAATATACACTTACTGCTTCATGTAATCAAACCTATGGTTATAACATTTGATGCCATTACTGGATACAGGTTGTTAGGGGTCTATTTACTAAGCTGTGTTAGGAGATAAAGTGAACAGTGATAAGTTACCAGCCAATATTGTTATATATGAATTGTATATATAGATAGGAAAATGGGGAGGGTATTTATGTGTTTGATTATCTGAATGATTACTATGTACATTGAAAGGAGGTTATTGCAGGAGCCCAAATCATACAGGGTAGGGGTTTGTGCTTTTACAACAGAGGGAAGGAAGGTCTCGAGGGGCTGAGGAAAGTTCTAGAAGTGGCACGCGATAGCTCTGAGGGAGCTAATTTTACAGGCGAGAAGAGAAGGGATCACACGGCTGGTAGGGGGGTATATTAGGGAGAGCAGTGGCGCTAATGGCTGACAGCAGTTCCCCCCATCAGGGCCTGTCATACTGACTCACCGGGGCTGCCTCAGAGCTGTAACATTGGTGGCCGCCGGGAGTCAGGAGGCAATGGCCAGAGTGGGGCATTGTAGGGAGTCTGGGTGCGATGTTGCTTCTGAAAAAGAAGCGCTGTGTACAGGCAGCTGACGGCAGTGAGCTATACCAAAGTGACTGCTTTCCCCATTCATAGAGGAGTGCACTGAAGTGCCCTGGTGTGCTAACAGCGGTCCAGGTTTTGTGAGTACCACTCCACAGATACACCTCTTGTACATATAAACTACATTTCAGTTGTCCACCATCTAAAAAGAGGAGTCAAAATTCTACCTGTCCATTAGGCGGAGACGTATAGAATACCTAACAATAATTCTCATGAGGTAGACACACTTAATGACTATGACCTCTATGCTGGCAGTATAATATTACCACAGATAACAGACTATTTGTTAATAATGGAATCGGAATAGTAATTTATTGGTTAACTAAACAAACTGATATCACCACAAGGTGTGGGGGAGTGAGAACTGATATCTATATGAGATCATTTCTCTGTAACACGTAGTTTGCTTTTTAATGGAAAGGGAATCGAGAGCAATTCAGTTACTTTAGGAGGAAACTATTCTACATCAGCATACCTAATAAGCTGTTGGAGGACTCCTTTTGCTACAAAGTAATTGAGTGATCTCAACTATAGAGATACAATTGATATACCCTAGCCTAGCCAGATTTGTTACAGAGCACCTGGATTCAAAAGCAAATAGACACATGAAAGTTGGACGTTTAAGCTGCTCTAACATAAAGCACCTGCACTGACTTCTAGTTTACTTGTAATTGGCATATGTCTTGATAGAGAGCATATATACAGTTCTGACTTCAAAGGAGTTTATAGACTTTGCATAAGACTATTGTACAACCTTAAGTTAACTGGATAACCAGAGGACAAATCAAGACAACTGCTAGTCTAGGAACACCGCAAATATTTTCATTCAAGGTTAATTACTTTTACAGTACAGACACGGCCACTATACCCATTAACTGCCGGAGGACTTATAAGGCATCTTACTCAGGAACTGATATAGCAAATAAGACTATTGTCTTAATATATTATTAACTATAGAAAGCAGTTGTTATAATTTTGCTGTGTGTAATATGAAATGTAATGTGCATTCATTTATAAGTATTTACCACCAACTGTGTGCAAAATGTATTTATTGCTTGTTAAGCATATACTATAAAACTTTTACTGAACAATTTGGTATTAGTTTACCTATACATACTTACTGGAGAGACCGACAGCTGGTTCTAGCTAATCAATACCTAGAAGAAAGAAAGAAGAGAGGTGGTATTAAATTAAATGAATGTGTATTTTATGTTGCTAATGATCAAATATTAATACTCATACAGTACATAGATACACTATACCATCTATACCATACATATACTATAATATTAAATTGTAGGCTAGCACAGGGGGGGCTGATGTATATATGTATATATTGTATATATACATATTAGAGATGTGCGCCGACCCCTGTGTTTTTGTTTTGGATCTGTATCTACTCTTGTTTTGTATCTGGATTGGTTTTGCCAAAACCATCATTGCGTGTTCTGTTTTTGTTTTTTGTTTTGGATCTGTATTTTTTCTTAAAAAATCATAAAAACAGCTAAAATCACATAATGTGGGCCTGTTTTTGTTCCTACAGTATTATTAACCTCAATAAAATTTATTTCCACTCGTTTCCAGTCAATTTTAACCAACTTACACCTCACAATATTGTTTTCATCCAGTTTAGGCCCAAAATTTGCACCCAACTAGCTCAATAAATATGCTAAGCAGCAGCAGTGGGTGGCACCAACACGTGACAGTTCAACTTCCAGCATGGCACATCAGGAAACAAATGTTTATTATTATTCAAGAGGCCTGAGGGAGTTGGAGTATAAGTGTAGTTGAAGGCAGGGACAGGAAGGGCTGATTGGTAGTAAATTAAATTTCAGATTTTGAATCTGAAGTAAATTTATGAGAGAGGAGGGGAGGCATTTACAAAAAATATTTTACTCATTCACATCAGTCCTTGCCCCAGAAGAATCCTTGAGCGCCATGCCTGCTGCTGGTGCTGGGAGTGGATTTTCATCCCAGAAGGGGACCAGGAAGACTTTTAGTAGTGCTTTCCATAACAATTGACTGTTAGATAATCCTTTGCAAAGATACCACTTGAAAAGCATTTCCCAACCTGTACAGGGACATTAAAAAAAACAGTTAGTGGCTTTCAAACTGGCATTGTACCCATTGTCCACTTAACCAGCACAGATGGACAAGCAGAACAGAGCAAATGCAAGATTTCAGATTTAATGTTTAAGTCTTACGTTGGATCTTTCTTGAGAATCCTTGAGCGCCATGCCTGCTGTTGGGAGTGGATTTTCATCCCAGAAGGGATGAAGATGTTGTTTCTTCTTCCAAATGGACACAGATCTGTAGAGATGTAATGAGCAATTGATAAGCAAATTGTCAGCTCAAGTGGCACATGATGCAGCGATGGCTTCTCCTTCAATTTCTCCAGCAAGTGCATCTGCTAAGAAAAAACTAAACTTTCAAAACACCCAAGGGTGATGCAGCCAAGTTAAGACAACCAAGTTTTGACAACTGGTTGGGTCAGAATTGCCTACAATTAATGACACTACCATGACTCCATCTGATACGGTCACCATTCAAAGAATAGTTGAGGACCATTTTAAAAAATTTAATGATAGCATTTATTTTAATAAATAAGCATGTCAGACAGTCTTTGACTATTGGCAGGAAAAAAAGGTAATTTGGAGGCCCTAGCACAAACTGGATTTTCTTTACTTGAGCTGCCTACCCTCCAGGAAACTTGTCAGTGATCGGCCTATGAGACTACTTCCCCAAAATGTGGAAAAGATGATGTCCATCAAAATGAACTACAAATTCTACAAGAAATACCTTTACCATCAATTACGTGCAAAAATTACAGAGACACGTGTAATGGTGGATTCCAGCGGGGACAAATTAATATTGTGTGAAGAAGATGATGTATACATCACCCAAGATTATAACAGCACCCAAGCCTATATCGGCATCCCATCCTGTATGTGTATAAATTACAGCTGTGCTCCCTGTTAGATTGGGGATTCATTGTCCACTTCATTGTCCACTTCATTGTCCACTTTAGTAGATGTGAGCTCCATATTAGACCATATCACCACACCCCCACACATCTTCTGGCCTGGGCTACAGGAGGAGCAGCTGCACTCTGGAATACAGTTGCATGGAGTTGCCCCTCTGACTCGCTGAAATTCAGGTAGGGAGTAGGGACACTATATCAGAGAACGCAGTTTTAGCTGCTTTATTCAATTTTTTAAACCATATCCTTATTTTCACCTTTTGACAATATGTTTATGTTAATCTCAGCTGAGGTGTTTGTGATGTCATTATGTTTAATATATTATGCACGTTATTTAGCACTTTGTTGTTGTCTTGTAGTCGTGTGTAGACTTATCATTTATTGATGATTGAGGAAAGAAGTGAAAAGTTGTTGCCTTTAATATGACATATAAAATACTATTGTTGCATGCGTAATAATTTATTTAAGATCAAAAGTAAACAAAACTGCATAACGTAGAATATTGAATAGCTTTTTTATATAGAGTATGAGTCATGTTGCTCATGTGTGAATATACAGTGCATCCGGAAAGTATTCACGGCGCTTCACTTTTTTCACATTTTGTTATGTTACAGCCTTGTTCCAAAATGGAATAAATAAATTTTTGTTCTCAAAATTCTACACACAATACCCCATAATGACAACATGTAAAACAGTTTTTTGAGATTTTTGCAAATTTAATAAAAAAAAATTAAAAATAAGAAATTACATCTACATAAGTATTCACAGCCTTTGCTCAATACTTTTTTAATGCACCTTTGGCAGCAATTACAGCCTCAAGAGTTTTTGAATATGATGCCACAAGCTTGGCTCACCTATCTCTGGGCAGTTTCACCCAGCACCTCTCACACTCCATCAGGTTGGATAAGAAGCGTCGGTGCACAGTCATTTTCAGATCTCTCCAGAGATGTTCAATCGGATTCAAGTCTGGGCTCTGGCTGGGCCACTCAAGGACATTCACAGAGTTGTCCTGAAGCCACTCCTTTGATATCTTGGCTGTGTGCTTACGGTCATTGTCCTGCTGAAAAAATGAACCTGTCGCCCCAGTCTGATGTCAAGAGCGCTCCCGAGCAGGTTTTCATCCAGGATGTCTCTGTACATTACTGCATTCATCTTTCCCTCTATCCTGACTAGTCTCCCAGTTCCTGCCACTAAAAAACATCCCCACAGCATGATGATGCCACCACCATGCTTCACTGTAGGGATGGTATTGGCCTGGTGATAAGCGGTGACTGGTTTCCTCCAAACATAATACCTGGCATTGACGCCAAAGAGTTCAATCTTTGTCTCATCAGACCAGAGAATTTTGTTTCTCATGGCCTGAGAGTCCTTCAGGTGCATTTTGGCAAACTCCAGACAGGCTGCCATGTGCTTTTTACTAAGGAGTGGTTTCCGTCTGGCCACTCTACCGTGCAGGCCTGATTGGTGGATTGCTGCAGAGATGGTAGTCCTTCCGGAAGGTTATCCTCTATCCACAGAGGAATGCTTTAGCTCTGACAGAGTGACCATTGGGTTCTTGGTCACCTCCCTGACTAGGGCCCTACTGCTCCAAGCACTCAGTTTACATGGCCGGCCAACTCTAGGAAGAGACCAGGTTGTTCTGAACTTCTTCCATAATGGAGGCCACTGTGCTCATTGGGCCCTTCAAAGCAGCAGATATTTTTCTGTACCCTTCCCCAGATTTGTGCCTTGAGACAATCCTGTCTTGGAGGTTTACAGACAATTCCTTGGCCTTCATGCTTGGTTTATGCTCTGGCATCTATAGACAGGTGTATGCCTTTGAAAATCCTGTCCAATCAACTGAATTTACCACAGGTGGACTCCAATTAAGCTGTAGGAACATCTCAACGATGATCAGTGGAAACAGGATGCACCTGAGATCAATTTTGAGCTTCATGGCAAAGGCTGTGAATACTTATGTACATGTGATTTCTTAGGTTTTTTTTAATTAAATTTGCAAAAATCTAAAAAAAACTTTTTACACTTTGTCATTATGGGGTATTGTGTGTAGAATTTTGAGGACAAAACTTAATTTATTCCATTTCAGAATAAGGCTGTAACATAACAAAATGTGGTAAAAATGAAGCGCTGTGAATACTTTCCGGATGCACTGTAAAATATAAACTAAGAATTTATGCCAAATATAGTGCCTTGATCCATGATAATCTACATGGGTTTATAGAGCAATATGGCCACATTTGTGGAGTAGTAGCAGAAGCCTATATACAGACAGAAGGATAGAGTTAGGCATAGATAATGCATTTCATGTCATTGCAAAGTATGGTGACTGTGACAGGAAGTGTTGAGATGCTGAGAGCACAGATATGCTTGGCAGGATATTGAATTATTGTGAACCACAAGCAGCTTGTGGAAGGTGAGAGCACCACTCATCATTACATCCCAAACAGCAGTGCTTAAAGGACTGGGATGCCGGGACTTAACCCCACCCATCAATATTCCCCCACCATCGTAACTGGCCACCGCTGACTGGGGATGTGGAAGCGTTGTAAGGTAAACTGAGCATGTTTTAAGAACTACAGGAGCAAGGTTAGGAATACAACTCTTACTAACCTGCTGCATTGATCTTGACTGCATGTATTGTGGCTTGCTTTCGAATGCTTTACCTACTAACAGGACTATTATTTGCTGCTATATTAACCCTAAGTCTGCTGGTTGCTGCTACATCAACGACGGACTGCCTTTAAGTGACTGCTTACTTGACTATGAAGCCTATAGTTATAAATTAACATTAAGGCTATTTTTTTCAGTTCTCACGAACCTGGTTTTATGCACAGATATTAAATGTTAATCTATTGCTACATTATATCCATGTTATATATATATATATATATTAATATTGTTTTTTAATGGTTTTGATTGATTAAATCTGATTTACTTGAACCCAGCGCTCTCTTCCTTCTTTTATTTAAAGTATGGAATAGGCACACCAGGGCAGTGCAGAAATGAGGTTTCATTTTGTGGACTGAGAGAAAGGTTGAATCCTGATGTGCAGACGGGCACATGGTTATTTCCATTCCTCAAGAGGACTGTAACTTTGCACCAGCTTAGAGGCCTAGCGACCTTTCAAGACTTTTCCTATACTTTTAATGGGACCCATTTTGCACTTCCATGTCGCACTTACTGAACTAGATGACTTTACTAGGTACACTATGAGCAATGGTAGAAATTCTATAATTGAAATTGTGGGGATTAAGGCTGGGTACACATGTAAAGATTTTCTGTCCAACCATCTAATTAGTTGATTGGTTGGAATGAAAATCTGGTAACGTATGGGATTAAATGATGATCAGCAAGTTGCTCCAAAATGCCAGAAAACAGATGAAAATGGACGTCAGGCAAGTTTGTTAAATGTTTGATCTAAACAATTTGTTCAAACAACAGTTTTTGTCCATTTTCCGGCGTTTGGGAGCAAATTGCTGATTGTCATTTGCTTTCATACCTTACCAGATTTTCATTCCAACCGATCAACTAGTTGGCTGGTTGGACAGAAAATCTTTACGTGTGTATGCACCTTAACACACAGACAACCAAATCTAGTGGTGTAAACTCTGTAGTAAACTTAAGATAGAAGAATTATTCTGTATTGCAATGAATCTAGGGGCAAGTGGTAGGTTTGCTGGGGTTCAGGAACTGATGTAACCCACTATAAATACAGCATTTGCTAAAAGTAGCTTTTTGTTCTAAAAAGAACAACTGTTGATTACCATTGGTTTCTAAACCCTGTACTACCACAAAGCTACCTCAAACATGTAGTTAGCCACTGCCCTTTAAAAGTACCACACAGTTCCCTAGAATCTGTTCAACCTTCTGTATTTTAAAATTGCATAGAATCGCAAAATTTTTTAAAAAGTGCACGAGGTTCCACAAACTGTGGGGTGAGGGGGTTTGGAGAGCATTGATGCATGTAACTATTGCATTAGTCTTCTTACTGGTTTCCCCAAAATAGACATTCACCACTACTATCCATTTTGAATGCAGCTGCGAGGCTGATCTTCCTCATTAAACATTCATGGTCAACTGCTCCGCTCTGCCAGTCCCTCCATTGGCTACTTGTATTCTACCAAATTCAATATAAAATACTAACACATAAGGCTATTAACCAAATTACACCAACGTGCATCTGTTCACTTATCTCCCAACCCGACCTTTCTGCTATACATAAGATATGTGTTTCTCATCCACATCCATTACCTGCTCTCACGGTTATAGGACTTTTTTTCAGGCTGCACCCACTCTGTAGAATGTACAGCTCATCAAGAACCTCTGCAATCTGGCTGGACTAATATGAAATATGTAGAACTTATCCTTGTGTATCAATGCATATTTCCCTAGAGATTGTAATCTTGCAAGCAGGGCCCTCTTACCTCTTTGTCTGTCTATTATTACCCAGTCTTGTTTAATTAGTGTTTACTTCCAATTGTAAAGTGTAATGGAATATGCTGGCACTATATAATTAACAGTTAATAATGGTAATAATAATGATCATAAAGGAGAGACCTGTAATGTGCTCTCCCCCATCATTCCACCAGTCCTACACCAGATGGCAACTGGGCTTGGTTTCAACGGGGAGATCGTGCCTTCAAAAATAAGTATAACCAGCCATAGTGCCAATAGCATTGGGGCTATCCCCACAAAGTTTGGGTGATGGGTGTAGGGTTAATAATAGATAAAGTACATTTTGTCTGTGGTGCACTACAGGTCCCAGCATGTCTGTAGTGCAGCAGGGAAAAATGTTAAAAGACACAATCAGTGCAATTTTTTTTAGAAAAATAGAGTCAGGAACCCTTGAGGGGGGCATAAGTGGTCAAAGATGTGGGCAATGTGGGCGGAGCTACAGTGGGGGTGGTGCATCAATTAGTGTGTAACTGATTTAAAAAAAATTTAAAAGTTTGGGCTGTGGGGGCGAGTGTTATATATCATGTCAATCTATCATAAAAGTATATACATTATAACTATACAAACTATACCTTTGCTAAAAGGATTTTGCATATGAACTAATTTACACGATTGATCAAGCTGACTATACATAGGAATCATATAAAATACTGCATTTCGAATTGAATTACTGTACATGATTGCTCAAGCAAATTTCCCTATTTTTATATATGTTATTATACTTATATGTTGCAATGATAAGGATAAATTTGGATATGATTGTAATGTACAGACCATATAAGTTTTATAAAGAGGTGTATTACATTTTGGAGTTGATTAACAACATACACACAAATTTGTTTAAACCAATATTATCATGCTTAAGGGTTTTCTGTGTTGTAATGATTTAATCTGGAGCAATAATACATGTATATATTTCTATTCTAAATGAATGTATTGCCTGCTCATGCTGTATTAAGGGGGATACCCTCTCAGAACTCACTGGAAAGGAGTGACTTGTCCCCATGCTCAGATATTTTAAATACAAATAAATAGAGAGCAACATCTGTGTTCAATACTATGTTTGACATCTCCTTGACTAATATATGAGGCGCTAAAGCCGGCAGCTATATTACAGTATTACTGTTTAATATGTGTTTATATTTAATAATATAGTTTCGCTTCTTGCAGTGGAAATTTTTTGTCACTTTGTATGTAATTTGTACATACATATTTGTTTTTAGATAATATTGCTCCATATATACCTTTTTAATAGATAAATATTAAATGTTATATTTTAGCTATTTCATCTCCTGATAGGTGTTCCCCCACATACAGGACCTTATTCAGAGGCGATGGTACGGTCTACGACCGCACGGCCGCCTCGATGGTTTGCCAGTGCACATGCGCTCGAGGGAGCCGGCTCCCTCGTGCGCATGCGTGAGACCCGCTACGACCGACAGCACTGGCCATAGCGGGTCTCTTTCCAAAGGGGGCAAGCTGTCAATGTTGATTGACAGCTCGCCCCGTTTGGAAGGTGGGCCAGGGGGCGAGCAGTCTGGAAGGTGAGCCTCCCCCAAATGCCTGCCATTTGGGGGAGGCCCCACTGACATCACTAGTGATGTCAGTGGAGAGCTTCTGGCTCTGACAGAGCAAGAAGCTCTCCGGGGCTTACGACAAGTGAGACCCTACCCTAGGGACTCGTCGTAAGCCCCGAGAAGTGAGACCCTACCCTAGGGTCTCGTCATAAGTCTCTGACCATCGCGACCATCACCCAAGTGGTCATTAGAGCTGTCGGTGTTAACCCACAGCCTAACGACCGCAACAGAGGCGGGCGTTCAGGATGCAAGTGGCCGCCCAGTTTCTGAGCGACTGCTTGCATCCTCCGACCGCCTCTGAATGAGGCCCACAGTCTTTTTTACCCCCTTTTTCTCCTTTAAGTACAAATACAGAAACAGTATGTAGCAATGTGAGGCCTCCGGTCACAATCCCGACATCAGAATGCCGGGCTAGGTATATATGATAGGCGTTGAGATACCAACGCCTATCATAATCCTGACGCCGGAATCTAGGACAACGCGGGCCCGAATGAGGTAAGTCTGGGGCGCCCGTCCTCTTAGCCGCAGGGGGGGAGGGTTAGATTTAGGGCACCCAGGGGAAACTTAGGGTTAAGCACCACCTGGGGAGGGTTAGGGTTAGGCTAGGGAAAGGGGAGGTTAGGGTTAGGCGCCACCGGGGGTTGAGGTTTTGGGTTAGGCAACCCCCCAAATGGTTAGGCTTATGGTGCGGGGAAGGGGAGTTAGGTCTAGACACCCTTGGGGGGAGGTTAGAGTTAGGCACTAGGGGGGGAAGGTTAGGCCGCTAAGGGAGGGTTAGGGTTGGGGGGGAGACGGGAGGGTAAGGTTACTTACCTTCCGCTGTCGGGATTTCCTCCTTTCGGCCAGACACTGTCGGCATTTCAATCCCATTCCATAGAAACATAGGAAAGAAAACTGCTGTAAACTCACACAAACTCACAGAAAACCATCTAATTAGATGTGGGGCTTACACCATGGCTAATTACCTAGGTGGGAGGTTTAATTAACGGGGTTTACCCAGCACAATAATCTGCAGAGGTGAACTGTGAGGATAAAGTCAAGAGAAAATGTACCCACGGAGGGTTACCGCACAATAAAACCCCATTGATTCCCCAGTTTACCCTTGGTTTAATGAGCATAAAAAATGCTATTTAATTAATTAATAGCATTTCCCCATGTGGCTCAGCCCCGGGGTAAACCTCGCGGCTAATTTAATTCCTCCTTCAGAAGTGTAACATGCATTGTGGAATTACACAGAAAAGAAAACAAACAGTAGGTTGAAGTTCGTGGAGATACCGGGTAAGATATATTGGGAGGAAGTGAAAAGGAGAGGAATGGTAGAGTCCATGATGCAGAAGTAAGAAGAGACATGCAAAGAAGTCAGGGCCTCATATATCAACAAGTGATATTCTTGTTATCACTCGTTACTAATCTTAAATGGTGCTCCAACCAATCCGCTCCTAACTGTCATGTGTCTAAAAAATTACAGTTAGGAGCTGATTGGTTGCAGCACCATTTAAGATTAGTAAAAAGTGATAACAAGAATATCACTCGTTGATAAATGAGGCCATCAGTATATTGCACATAGAAGTATAAGGTAAAATAATGAAAACATTACGTTCATAACAAAAACAAGACCTACAGTACAAGAACAGCACAGTTGTCTAGAGATGGTGATTAAAAGTTAGAGTTTAGGGGAGTTGCATATATTATAAACCAGTTTACCTTTGTTTGAAAATGTAATAATAATCAGCTTGCATTCTGTTTTCTGCATAAGCCATCAATTCCTGAAACAAACGGAAAAAACATCATTTTGTGAGCAGTAACTTTGTCTGGTTTGGAATTTTTTTGTTTAATTGTTAGAAACATTAAGTGACAGTGACTGAGAACGTACAGTTTACATTTCACTATTGTCAACTTCAGGCCCAGAACGATCCGTATGTACATCATCATCAATCTCATTGCCAACAGCAAGCACATCTTTGCTAGATGTACAATTAACATGTTTACAGTATTTGTATGTTTTGGAACTGCCATACAGTTCATACATGTCATATGATTTGTGTTTCACCAAAGGAGGCTGACCACATGTTGAAACAGATCCGTCGTTATGAGCAATGATGAAGTCACATTTACAAGTTTCAGTATCATCTGAACCACCAACAGAGCTTGTGTTTTAAAAATGTGTTTTCAGGTATGAGAATCTTAACACTTAAGGGGCAATTCAGTTAGATGTGAGTACGGAAGCAACGTCTGCAATCTGGACACGATGTAGATAAGTGATTGGGTAATTGGGCTATAAATTGGGGCTAGTTTGATGAATAGCCTTTGTTGCAGGGAAGATGTGTTTGGCTTCAGGAGCAGAAGGGGCTTGGGCATGCCTCAGACAGTACAAGGCTAAAGTTATTCCCAAGAGAGAAAAGGTCCAGTCCAGGAGGAGGAGAAATGGGAGGTGACAAATCAGAGTCAACAAAAGGCAATGTGCAGGAATGTGCTTTCTCTTTCTAAGGAATATTTCCCACCCTCCCTCCCTACTAAAACCTAAAATGTTTCTCTTTAGCTGTTGGGTGTCCGGGGAAACGCAATTGCAAACTTAAGATAATCAAGGTACATTGTAAATAATGTGATGGGAGGATGATTTGTCCTCTGGGGCAATGCAGTGATTGGGCACACTTCCTGGAATGGATTGCCTCATGACTGGCAGAACACACCTATGTCAGTGTATGACACCTGTGCCGATGTGGGCAGCAATGCTGCTAGCAGTGTCACAGCCCCTTTTTGTTAGATGATGGAACATGAAGGCTCCTCCCAAGCTGACCATTGCAGGGGCACTAGGCCCAAACTTGGACCCTCACCCCGCTAGTAGGGAGGAGTGACTGAGGTCTTGGTTTCACGATCAGTAGAATTGGAGAACCCAGTCCATTTGAATTGGGTGGACGCGAATGGGCCGACCTGTGGATGGGGTGGGTAGGAGTACCCACCCCAATTATCAAATTGAATAGTATGTTTGCAATTGCTTTTCCTGGGCCACCAACTTTATGGAAGTGATAAATAAATTGGATCTTCTTCCGCCAGCTGTGGTGTGTTGTGTCTTTATTCAATGAGGTTCAGAGGTGGTTATATAGAATGCTATATAAGATGCTACCAGGAAGTAGGCACAAGGGAAGCCCTCATACCTAAGCGGCTTAGTACATGACACAATGTTATAGTGCATGTAATGTACCAATTGAATTAGTAGACTCATGATGAGCATCGTGCCAAGAAAAAGGGCTTCATTTGTCTCATGTTTTAGGCACCTAATTGAATCACCCCCTTAATAATTCTGATTCGCATGAGATTCAATGTCTAGCCATTGTGATCCCAGAAATGCTTGCCGAAACATAATAAACCAGGAAGGAAAGATGAGAATCCACTTTGCGTATTGTTGACATGAAATCTACCACAATCTTAATGAGTACAGTTATATCTCTACATGTTGCATTCAGAGTGGCTGCCTGTTTACACAGTTCTCAGACTTATTCATGCATAGCTAAAGTGTGGCAAGTCTATTTGTTTAGTATAATGTAATGTGTGTGTTTCATTTGACAACAAAATCTCTTCAGTTGTTTCCTCAGGACAAAGTAAATCGAGTACTTATTTTAAGCCAAGATACACAATGGTGTCTGTATGGAAAGAATCCAAATACTTATGTATTGTGTATATATAAATATATATAGATATTTTGATCTATATTATCAACCATAGCATACAATAGTTTGTACTATATGTCTCATATTACCTAAAATATATCACCTACAATCATTTCTAGCGTAATTTGAAATGTTCTCAAATATTTTCAGCTAATAAAAAAAAAAAACATGCAAAGGTATTATTTTCTTGTAAAACCACAGACAAAAACAGTGGGTGTAATTTGCAAATGCAGAAGGGACCCACCGACTTTAAAGTAATTGTGTTCTCTTTTGTGATGTCATGTTAATGACTATCAGTAAAGGCAATTCACTAATACAGAAATTTGTGGTCACAAATGACGTGCTCTTGTTTTGCGTAAAGATTGAGCTAAAATGTTGTTCTGTTGGTAGAACATAATATTGATCCTTATAGGAAAACCTGAAAGGATAGGGGTATTCCTTGTTGATAATTCACCCCTTTTATATTATATTATTTATTTTTAAATTTTTAATTTATAGATAATGTAAGATTGCATGGCAATATAATTGTCATAAATACTGTTCAACAATGGCACAAATAATCCAATAATGCCATCTCTTAGAAAAAGAAACAAAAACAAATATCATCAACCATACAGATGTGTCCTCATTAGGGGTGAGCGGGTTCGGATTTCTGAAATCTGAACCCCCCCGAACCCCCCCGATCCGAGTCCGATCCGAATCAGGCTCGATTTTTCCAGCCTGACTCGGATCTGAAATCGAGGCAAAACGTCATCATCCCGCCTTCCGAGTCTCGCGGGTTTTGGATCCTATATAAGGTACCCGCGTCGGCGCCATTTTCTCACTCGGCTGTGGACAGTGAAGAGGGAGGGTGGGAGTTAGGGCTGTGTAGTGTAGTGTAGTGTAGTGCTGCTGTTGTCCACTACTTCAAAGTCCATAGGGGCTGGCTGTGTTGTGCTGTGCTGCTGTTGTTAATAGGGGCTGTGTCCACTACTTCAAAGTCCATAGGGGCTGGCTGGACTGTGTTGTGCAGTCAGTTCTCCATAGGGGCTGTGTCCACTCCAAAGTCCTGTGCAGTGTCCCAGTCCTAAAGGGGTGCTGTAGTGTTGTCCAGGGGGTGCTCTGTCCATCAGGGGTGCTCCCCCAAGTGCTAAAAAAATAATATATTTTCTGTGTTTGTGAATTGTGTGCGCAGTAGCCGCACGTGCATCAACAAAGTAGTGCCAAGCGTGCGCCTGTGTCATAAGTAAAGGGCCGGCTGGCTTGACCGTTAAAGGGTGCTGTAACCCCCGAAAGTACATTCCAATCCAAACCAAAAAAAAAATATTTTCTGTGTTTGTGAATTGTGTGCGCAGTAACCGCACGTGCATCAACAAAGTAGTGCCAAGCGTGCGCCTGTGTCATAAGTAAAGGGCCGGCTGGCTTGACCGTTAAGGGTGCTGTAACCCCCGAAAGTAAACTCCAGTCCAAACCAAAAAAAAAATTATTTTCTGTGTTTGTGAATTGTGTGCGCAGTAGCCTCACATGCATCAACAAAGTAGTGCCAAGCGTGCGCCTGTGTCATAAGTAAAGGGCCGGCTGGCTTGACCGTTAAGGGTGCTGTAACCCCCGAAAGTACACTCCAGTCCAAACCAAAAAAAAAATTATTTTCTGTGTTTGTGAATTGTGTGCGCAGTAGCCGCACGTGCATCAACAAAGTAGTGCCAAGCGTGCGCCTGTGTCATAAGTAAAGGGCCGGCTGGCTTGACCGTTAAAGGGTGCTGTAACCCCCAAAGTACACTCCAGTCCAAACCAAAAAAAAAATTATTTTCTGTGTTTGTGAATTGTGTGCGCAGTAGCCGCACGTGCATCAACAAAGTAGTGCCAAGCGTGCGCCTGTGTCATAAGTAAAGGGCCAGCTGGCTTGACCGTTAAGGGTGCTGTAACCCCCGAAAGTACACTCCAGTCCAAACCAAAAAAAAAATTATTTTCTGTGTTTAGCCGCACGTATATATCAAATCGATATAACATAAATGGAGGACCAAACTTTCTCCGATAAAAATAAAATAGAGAAAGATCAAGAACCACTTCCTCCTAGTGCTGAAGCTGCTGCCACTAGTCATGACATAGACGATAACATGCCATCAACGTCGTCTGCCAAGGCCGATTCCCAATGTCATAGTAGAGGGCACATACAATCCCAAATGGCAAAGTTCAGGAAAATGACCTTGAAAAAGACATTTAAATCAGCTGAAGAGAAACGTAAACTTGCCAATATGCCATTTACGACACGGAGTGGCAAGGAACGGCTAAGGTCGATCCCTAGTATGTTCATGACTAGTGGTTCAGCTTCACATGACGATGGAAGCCCTCCTCCCACTAAAAAAATCAAGAGTTAAGCTGGCAAAAGCACAGCAAAGAACTGTGCTTTCTAAGAAGATATCACAAATCCCCAAGGAGAGTCCAAGTGTGGTGGTGGTTGCGATGCCTGACCTTCCCAGCACTGGACGGGAAGAGGTGGCTCTTTCCACCATTTGCACGCCCCCTGCAAGTGCTGAAAGGAGCACCCACAGTCCACTTGCTGATATGCAAATTGAAGATGTCACTGTTGAAGTACAACAGGATGAGGATACTGGTGTAGCTGGCGCTGAGGAGGAAGTTGGCGAGGAGGATTCTGATGGTGATGTGGTTTGTTTAAATCAGGCTCCGGGGGAGACAGTTGTTGTCCGTGGGATGAAAAAGCCCATCACGGTCATGCCTGGGCAGAAGACCAAACATTCCACCTCTTTGGTCTGGCAATATTTCTATCCAAATCCGGACAACAACTGTCTTGCCATATGTACCATATGTAAAGGTGAAATAAGTAGGGGTAGGGACGTCAACCACCTAGGAACATTCTCCCTTATACGGCACCTGCAGCGCGTTCATAAAAAGTTACTGTCAAGTTCAGAAACTTTGGCTCAGACCGTAAGCAGTCCAGGGACACCTAAATCCCGTTGTCCTGTTGTATCCAAGCGCCTGCAAACCACACCGTCAACTCCCTCCTCGTCAATTTCCTCCTTAGTCAGGATCGGAAGTAGTCCTGCAGGCTATGTCACTGGCATGACTGACTCTCCTATCCGGGATTCCTCTGGAGGATCCTGCATTGCTACGCCTACTGCTGCCGCTGCTGCTGTTGCTGCTGCTGGGAGTCGTTCATCATCCCAGAGAGGAAGTAGGAACACCACTACTTTTACTAAACAATTGACCCTCCAACAGTCCTTAGCGAGGAGGATGAAGTACGACCGCAGTCATCCTGAAGCAAAACGTATAACTGAGGCCTTGACTGCTATGTTGGTGTTAGACGTGCGTCCGGTATCCGCCATTAGTGCAGTGGGATTTAGACAATTGATGGAGGTAGTGTGTCCCCGGTTCCAAATCCCGTCTAGATTCCACTTCACTAGGCAGGCGATACCGAGACTGTACAGAAACGTCATAAAAAGTATCCTCAGTGTCCTGAAAAATGCCGTTGTACACAATGTCCACTTAACCACGGACATGTGGACAAGTGGAACAGGGCAGACTAAGGACTATATGACTGTGACAGCCCACTGGGTAGATGTATCACCTTACGCAGCAACAGCAGCAGCGTCACCAGTAGCAGCATCTCAGAAACGCCAGCTCGTTACAAGGCAGGCTACGCTGTGTATCACCGGTTTCAGTAAGAGGCACACCGCCGACAACCTCTTAGAGAAACTGAGGGAAATCATCGCCCAGTGGCTTACCCCACTTAGACTCTCCTGGGGATTTGTGATATCTGACAACGCCACCAATATTGTGCGGGCATTACATCTGGGCAAATTCCAGCACGTCCCATGTTTTGCTCACACAATAAACTTGGTGGTGCAGAATTTTCTGAAAAGCGACAGGGGCGTGCAGGAGACGCTTTGGGTGGCCCGAAAAATTTCTGGCCACTTTCGCCATTCAGCGACTGCGTGCCGAAGACTGGAGCGCCAGCAAACACTCTTGAACCTGCCCCGCCATCACCTGAAGCAAGAGGTTGTGACGCGGTGGAACTCAACCCTCTATATGCTTCAGAGGATGGAGGAGCAGCAAAAGGCCATACAAGCCTATACATCCACCTATGACATAGGCAAAGGAGGGGGTATGCACCTGACTCAAGCGCAGTGGAGAATGATTTCCGTGTTGTGCAAGGTTTTCCAGCCCTTCGAACTTGCCACACGTGAAGTCAGTTCAGACACAGCCAGCTTGAGTCAGGTCATTCCCCTCATCAGTCTTTTGCAGAAGCAGCTGGAGAAAGTGAAGGAGGAGCTAAGACGGAGCGATTCCGCTCGGCATGTGGGACTTGTGGATGAAGCCCTTCATTCGCTTTGCCAGGATTCCAGGGTGGTCAATCTGTTGAAATCAGACCACTACATTTTGGCCACCGTGCTTGATCCTAGGTTTAAAGCCTATGTGGTGTCTCTCTTTCCGGCCTACACAAGCCTGCAGAGGTGCAAAGACCTGCTGGTGAACACACTGTCAGCTGAAGCGGAACGCGACACGTCAACGGCTCCTTCTTCATTTTCTCCCGCAACTGGGGCTGCCAGGAAAAAACTTAGGTATCCTAAGCAACCCGCTGGCGGTGATGCAGGGCAGGCAGGACCAAGTTTGGACATCTGGTCCGGACTGAAGGACCTGGCAACAATTTCTGACATGTCTACTGTCACTGCATATGATACTGTCACCATTGACAGAATGGTGGAGGATTACATCGGTGACAGCATCCAAGTAGGCATGTCAGACAGTCCATACCTGTACTGGCAGGAAAAAGAGGCAATTTGGAGGCCCCTGTACAAGCTGGCTCTATTTTACCTGAGTTGCCCCCCCTCCAGTGTGTACTCCGAAAGAGTGTTTAGTGCAGCCGGGAACCTTGTCAGCGAAAGGCGTAGGAGGTTGCTTCCACAGAATGTGGAGAAGATGATGTTCATCAAAATGAATTATCAGCTCTTCCAGGGAGACCAGCCTCCAGAAGGTACAGAGGGACCTGTGGTGGTGGATTCAAGTGGGGACAAGTTAATACTTTGTGAGGATGAGGATGTACACACTGAAGAGGGTGAGGAATCGGTGGATGAGGAGGATGAGGATGACATCTTGCCTCCGTAGAGCCAGTTTGTGCAGGGACACATTAATTGCCAGCTTGTTTTGTGGGGGCCCAAACGAACCAATAATTTCAGCCACAGTTGTGTGGCAGACCCTGGCGCTGAAATGATTGATTTGTTAAAGTGTGCATGTCCTGTTTATACAACATAAGGGTGGGTGGGAGGGCCCAAGGACAATTCCATCTTGCATTTCTTTTTTTCTTTGCATTATGTACAGTTTGGGGCCTAGTTTTTCTAACTGCCATCCTGTCTGCCACTGCAGTGTCACTCCTAGATGGGTCACGTGTTTGTGCCGCCCACTCGTGTCGCTTAGCATAGTCATCCAGCTACCTCGGTGCAACCTTTTGGACATAAAAACACTATTGTGAGGTGTGAGGTGTTCAGAATAGACTGGAAATGAGTGGAAATTAAGGTTATTGAGGTTAATAATAGCATAGGAGCAGAGAAACCAACAAATTCTGTGATTTTAGCTGTTTTTATGCTTTTTTTTAAAAAAATACAGATCCAAAACACAAAACCTAGAACCCAAAACACGGAAGGGTGGTTTTGGCAAAACCAATCCAGATCCAAACACGAAGAAAGATCCAGATCCAAAACCAAAACACAAAACACGAAAAGTGGCCGGTGCACACCCCTAGTCCTCATACACTTTTGCTCAAGTCGCAGCAAATAGCGCCAGGTCCTAAGCGACTCTGCTTCCACAAAGCATCTTTTCTGTGTCTTTCTCAGCCAAAAATACATCAGGACGCTGCATCATAGCACTTCATATACAGATTCAGACTCAGGGCCTGATTCTTTACCGATCTCAACTGTGATTACGCACGCAGACGGATGATTGTTGCGTTATGCGCATGCGTATGCATCGCAGTGCGTGAAGGTCTCACTGCAATTGGACTGTTATTGCGGTAACCATGCAGACCCATCACGGAGTTATTGACAGGAAATGAGCGTTTGGGAGTGGTGACGGGGGGTGGTCGGAGAAACACAGATGTGCCAGAGCATTTGAACAGGGGTGTGCATAAATTAGCCGCTGCGATGCCATACGCAGATTGGGCTCACTGTGTGCGATGAGGTTAGCAATTTCTGAGTAAGGTCAGACCTTGTGCAACTATGTGTGAGGCTACGATGGTACTCGATGTTACCGACGGTTTTGCTATTTTGCTAAGTATTATGGATGTTAGTAAGGGGAAGAGGATGTCCTTATGTTACGCTGCAATGACATTGCGATTGCAATCATTAGCATGTTTTTGCAGTGCACCTGCATGCGTAATGAATCAGGCCCTCAGTCATGTTGCATATCAAAGTAATTAGTGGAGTCTGCTGGTGCATCTTAGTCGCATGGCATTGAGACTAAGGGGTAAATTTACTAAAGTGCATGTTTTTAGATGTTTAGATGTTACCCCAAGCAACCAATCAGATTCTACTTAACATTTATCTAGCACCTTCTAGAAGATAATAGCCAGAATCTGATTGGGTGCTACGGCAAACATCTCCATTTCTAAAAACCCACACTTAAATATATAAAAATTTACCCCTTAAATATATAAATATACCCCTTAGTCTCAATGTGGTGTGACTAAGATGCACCAGCATATTGCACTTATTCATTTGATATTCTATCTGTGTGCGACTGAGTCTGAATCTGTATCATACTTGCCTACTCTCCCGATTTTGGTCGGGAGCGTCCCGAAAATCGGATGCCCCTCCTGACCTCTTGGGAAGTCAGGCAAGCCTCTTGGCTGCCGGCAATCCCTCCTATCCCTAAGCATTTACATGTAAACCCCCCGCAGCGGGGGACGGCGGTGACGTGATTCACGTGAAATTGTGTCAATTTGGCCCCACCCCCTGCTTCACACTGCCTGTAATATCGGCAGTGTGTAGCGGGGTCGGGACCAAAATTACATGATTGCGTGGCTCCACCTCCAGCCCCACCTGCAAACACTCGTCGTCTGGCCGCCCCCGCCCCCGTTTGCTGGCCACGCCGCCCAGTCATGCCGATCTCGCTGCTCCCTCCTGGAAGGGGCAGCCAGATAGTCGGCAAGTATGATCTGTATGTGAAATGCTGTGATGTGGCATCCTCAGCTTTTTTTCCATGCAAGTTCCATTGTGCTTCATTTACAGACTCACCACACACTCACTTGGAGAACAGACACACCCCACATACACTGACTTCTGGGATAGGAGGAAATGGAGACTGCTGGGTGCTGGAGAGGAAGATTTGGGAAGAACGCAGGAAATAGTTTAGTGCATGATACATAGTGTGTGCACATGTGTGTATCGGCAGATTCAGGGGGGGCACCAAGGCACATGCCCCCCCCCTGTCGTTAGGAGAAATGTATTTAATTTTATTTGTAGTGCACTAGAGAGCAACACATAGCAGCATGGTGGTACTGACCAGTACGGCGTACCGTTAAGAACTTGGCAGCTGATATGCCGTACACCCGCCACCATTATCCAGGAAAAGTCTCCAGGACTGCTGGGAGCACGGCACTGACTTCTTGATGTCATGCCATGCTCCCTGCAACAAAGATGAGCCCACCGGACATGTGGGAGAGCACCATTCAATTGGTAAGAGAGGGGGATAGAGGGCCTGATTCAGCAAGGATCGCAATTGCAAAGCTGTATGCAGGCAGCTTTGTAATTGCGATCCTTTCAATAATGCAAATGCAGCAAGAGGTGGTATGACATCCCCTGCTGCATTTGCGATCCCAGCACCGCGAAGGAGGTCGCAGGCTGGGATCACCATCGGTAGTCAATGGTTGCGATGGAGGATGGTGCCAGGTGGCCGGCCAGCTGAGTAAGCTGAGAAAGCCTCAACTTACTCAGGCTGGCCTGCTTGCGAGCCCAGCAAACTGCATATGTTTACACAGTCCCTGGGCTGGCCACTCCCAGAAAACAGTGCATTTCTGGGAATGCCGGCCTCCCCCATACCAACCCTTAAATGCCTCTGCCTATCAATCAGGCAGAGGCATTCAAGGGCTTGCATGCATCTTAGCAGGACCCATTCTGCACACTCACAGAATGGGTCCTGTGCACGCACAGATTCCTGATAATCAGGAATCTGCATTCAGAAATGCACTTGTGTGCACTGCTGAATCAGGCCCAGAGTCTGTAAAGACAGGAGGGCAGGGGGCTGGAAAGACAAGGGGGCAGAAGGCTGGAAAGATAAGGGGGCAGAAAGCTGGAAAGACAAGGAGGTGTAAGGCTGGAAAGACAAGGGGCAGGAGGCTGGAAAGACCATATGGGCAGGAGGCTGGAAAGGCAAGGGAGTAAAAGGCTGGATAGATAGGAAAGAGGGGCTAGAGGCTGGAGTGACATAAGGCAGGAGGCTCAAGTGACAGGGGCAGGAGGTGACACAGGGATCAGGAGACTAGAATGACACGGAGTAGTAGGCTAGCGAGCTGGAGGTGAAACAGAGCAGGAGGCAGGAGGGACAGGAGGCTAAAGCGGACATGGGGCAGGAGGCTGGAGGTGACACGGGGGGCTGGATGTGATATGGGGCAGGAGACTTGAGAGACACAGGTGGCTGGAGGTGACTTGGGGCAGGAAGTGACACAGGGAGCAAGAGGCTGGAGGACTCACAGGGCAGGAAGCTGGAATGTTGCAGGTATCTTGAGGTGACACATTGAGTAAGAGGCTGGAGGAGATATGGGACAGGAAGCTGGAATGCTGCATATCACACACTGCATATCCCCATTTTTCTCTACTTGTCACCCACTACCTTTCATTATCTACCTGGCTTCACCCACTGCCTCTCCCTGTCACCCACTGACTGTCACCCTATCCCTGGCATCACCCACTACTTTTCCCTGACACCCTCTCCTTGGCATCACCCACTGCCTCGCCCAGTCACCTGCTCCCTGGCGTCACCCACCGCCTCTCCCAGTCGACCTCTCCCAGTCACCCTATGCCTCTCCCCTGTATAACTATCTCCCTAGCACCCAATCTCTCCTGTCACCCTCTCTCCTCTATAAGGCATCACCCTCTCCCCATCACCCTCTAATTCTCCCTATCACCCACTGCCTCTCTTCCTGTCATCCTCTCCCCATCACTTTCAGCCTCTCCCAGGCATCCTTTCCTGTCACCCACTGCCTCTCCATCTGCTACTATCTCTACTTGGCACCCATCTCTCCTGTCAACCACTGCCTCTCCTGCCATCCTCAAAGTCACCCACTGCCATCCCCTAGTGTCACTGTCTAACTCCCCTGTCACCCATTCCCTGACATCAGCCACTGCCTCTCCCTGGCATTACCCATCGCTTCTCCAACAAGGCCGTGGCTTGTGGATACGGCATTGCCTTTGAAGCCATGCCCCTTGTTGTGATGCTACACCTCCTCACATCTCCATGAGTGCCTTCTCCCTGTGATATCCCGATGCTTGAAGTATCATTCACAGAGCTCCAAATAGTTAAAAGGCTGCAATTGCAGAACAGCCAAGGCTGCAGCAAAGCATGATGTTGCCCTTGCAACCGGAACTCAGGGGACACAAAATGAAACTTCTGTCAGTAACATGTCTGAGCAGGAGAGGAGGTATCTTGAAGTATTTGATATAAAAGGAGAAGAGCTGTTAGAGCAGCGGTTGGTTTTGAGGTACCTGTAATGGAGAGGGGTCACTTCAGCGTGTGTGCTCCATCACAGCAGACTTCAAGGCAGACTGAGTTGTAAAAGCTGGCACCCATATAAGAAAGAAGGTGGCAGTGATCAGCTACTGAGGCGGTGCTTGGATTCCTGAGGCTACAGCTCTAAGTAGTGGGTTTGTGGCTGCCTGAGCCTCTGAGGTGAAGTGAAAGAGCTGCAGACAGCCTCCAGAGGCAGTGCTTGGAGATGGAAGCAATTGAGGAGAAGTCAAGAAACAACCACTCAGCTCCTGAGACTGGGGAACTGAAGAGACAGATGCAAGTGCACACTCTAACCATGCTGAACCTAATAATAATACTGCTAAATTGCATCCAAGAGGTTCTTAGCATAATAATGGCCATAATTATGGGCCTGCTCACCGCATCCAGGTGATCTCAATCAGGCAAGTCCCTAACACTCCTATGAAACAAATACAGGGCACGGGACCCCCCAGGCCAACACAGCAGAACCACCCCACGGCATCACTCTAGTGTGAGATTTAAAGAGAGGGTTAAAGAATAATAAAGAAGAAAGCCTATGTGTTAAGTCCTACATAAGTAGGAGGTTATATGAAAAAGTGTATAAAGTGCTACATATATAAAAAACAAACTAAAGAAGTGAAAAAGTGTACATTATGATGCCATGAAGCAGTCCAGCCACACCAGTACAGAGAGCCCTGCACCCCAATACCAGTCCCAAAACGACACACAGCATATATATATATAATAGGTCTTACCCTCAGTGTGCCTCAACAGATGTGCAGTCTTGCTAATTAAAAACACCCAACACCCAGGAACAGTGAGGTAGTGATGCGAAGAAGCACAGTACAGGCAAAGATTCTATAGAAGGGGGTCATGAACTCAGTATAGTTAGATAAAATTGGGTCAGCTTTCTCCCAGAGAGGAGAGACCAAGTCCAAGGCTTGACCGGTCAGTAGTGATATGATGTATGCTACTAGGGTTCTGGAAGTAGGGAAGCTTGCTGCCTGTAACTCGAAATGAATCTTGCGTTGATTTAAAAATCCACAACAGAGCTTTGGATTCCCATTGAATTTATTGGGAAGCGGTAGCTGAAGACGAGATACTGGAGGAGAGACCACTGCAGGAGTGATTGCTGAAGTAGGATTACTGGGCTGGAGATCCGTTCTAGATATTCCTGAGAGGAGAGCTTGAACATTATCCAGACGAGTAGATATATCCTGAACATATTGCATCAACTGCACTTGTGCCGACTCTTGTCTACCCAGGCGATTCAGAAGATCCTGGCCAGATCCAGGCCCAGGGCTCTGGGTACCAGACGGATCGTGTGGCCAGTACAAACTGTCACGGCTTGAGGTATTGGAAGGGGTGGACCCAAACTGGGTTGTGGTACAGAGACACCAGGACCAGGAGAGAGTTGGAATTTAGATGGTTTAATATAATTCCGTTGCATACAGTTAAATGAGAACTAATGAGAGATGGTAAATATAATCCTTAGTGCAGGGATGCACAACTGTAAAAACTGTAAAACAAAAGGTAAAAAGTCTCTGAGGTTCAGGGTACTGCGTAGAAGACCTGTAAGGTTGAATGCTGTAGAACTTGAAGATATATTGAATACTGGAGAGTAATTGAATATGACTCCTGGATGGAATATGCAGACTGGGAAATGAACTTGAGTCAGACTCCGGGATGGAGTATACTGGATTGGGTGAAGCACTTTGAATAGGACTCCGGGATGGAGTTTGCTGGATTGGGTGAAGCACTTTGAATAGGACTCCGGGATGGAGGGTGCTGGATTGGGAGCACTTTGAATAGGACTCCGGGATGGAGTGTGCTGGACTGGAAGCAGGAGTACTCCCGACTGGTGTATACAGGAACTTGAGGCAGGCAAACTGGAAAGGAAACCAGCGGTGCTCAGGAACATAGGTCTTGCTGTAGCAAAGAGCACTATTGTACTGGCAATGAGACAGAGTCAGGGAAGGGCTTTTATATCCCTGGTCGGATGGTGATTGGCTGGAACAACAGGAGAGCGCTGCTGACTGGATGGGTCTGGACCACCTGACTTGATCCAAGATGGCCGCGCCCATGATCCAGAGGTCTGCCACGCTGAAGTGCAGGAAGTGCATGGAAGTGCGGCTGGGACACCTAGGAAACAGCGGGGATGCAGGCAACCACCTTCAGGCATAGGCCCGACTCTGGATTCCACTGACAGAGGCGGCCGGCGACTCAGCAAGCTGCGATAACATAAGCACAAGGGGAGATGCAGGGGTCACAGACGGAGGTTTCTAGCATGGTTTGTGACATATATCTTTCAGGTGTGTACTCAGCTTTAAACATTTTCCTCTCTCTCACCTCTGTAGTAACACATTCCCTTCCCTCACTATTCAAATACGGGAAGCCACACCAACTGCCAGTGATGTTTGGCATTACTTGGGATGACTTTGGGGGTTTGAATATTGAACTCTGCTGCAGCCACCATGAGACAATAGATTAGGACATTGCACACTGGGATCAAACATTTTAGCCCTAATCACCCACGTAGGAGTTGTGGGCCGGGCATTGATGAGTCACTGAATCAGTCAGTCAGTGAGTGAGTCAGGCAGTCAGGACACTTTATTTTATTTATACACATATATATATACTGTATATATATAAATATATATATATATATATATATATATACACTGTATATTGTACAAAGTACTAATGACAGCGCTGCACTACATGCATTTTGAGTGTCAAATTGTCCTTATAATTTTCTCTATCTCTTTCTCAATTCCCAGTGTCAGCTATATGTGTCTCCAAAGAGACTGTTGTTGTAGGACAGTGTTTCCCAACCACGGTCCTCAAGGCACAATAACAGTCCTGGTTTTAGTGATATCCATGTTTAAGCACAGATGGTTAAATCAAAATAACTGAGGCACTAATTAAGTGCCCAGCTATGGCTACCCTTAAAACCTGGACTGTAGTGTGCCTTGAGGACCGTGGTTGGGAACCCCTGTTGTAAGGTCACGAATGGTTATGGAATACACAAGGTGAGAAACAAGAGCTTTATAGTGTAATAAGATTTGGAATTGAAAGTCATCAAAAAGGTAACTAATATGCATACCACAAAGGTCGAATAAACAGGCATGTAGTAAATCTGTATATCGCTAGAACATGGATCACCATACAGGGTTCCTATATCTCATAGCGATATTTCAAATGCACCCTTTCCACCCATCAGGATGTAGAATCGCACCTTTAGTCCAGGATCACCATGGACATAAAAGAAGGTATGTGTTCTCAAGGTGTAGTATTAAAACATTTATTCCATACACCACACATCACAAATAAGTAACAGTAGTAAAAAATGCTGAAAGAACTGGTGACAGTATTGGCATCACACCGGCTCAACGTGTTTCATCACACCGGCTCAATGCGTTTCATCACTTATGCTATGTTAGCAGGAGTTTAGCTCCTGCCGAAGTCCTGCTAACATAGCATAGCTATATGTCATTTCTGTCAACATTTTTTATTTGAGGAGTTGTAGTTGTACTGCTGTACACAGGAACCCTGTCGCCGGGGTGGCCCACATGACCAGCAGCGCTATACAGAATGGTGTAAGCAGATATTATTATATTAGCATATATATATATATATATTGTGACAAGAACCACATAGACCGGGTAAAATCCAACAGAAGCATTGTTTCCTCACCACAGGCAGGTATACAGGACAGCAGTGGCGTATCTACAATGGGTGCAGTGTGTGCAGGGCACACAGGCCCCCGGGTTCAGGGAGGCCCTGCACCGCACACCCTGCACCCATATTATTGTAAACTCACCTGTCCGTGGTCCTGCGTCGAGTGTTTTCCGGTGTTCTGCACATGCGCAGTAGACTCCAGGCACACTGTAGAGCCCGGAGCCTACTAATGCTCCGGTGGCTGGCCAGCAGCGTCAGTCGGCTGCTGGCCACCAGGGAGAGAGGAGGGGGCCCCGCATGGGGAGTGCACATGGGCCCCCTCCCCTCTTAAGACGCCCCTGCAGGGCAGTGCAGTGTTCACAGATAAGATGTTAAAGGCTGGTACACAGAATCTTCCAAACAGCAACAAAAGTTCTTTTAGTGTACTCACAGATCCAGGATCCCTAACACTAGTCACCCCCAGGCCTATAACCTGGGCGACTATTTCACCGTCAGGATCACTGTAGACCTGAACTGACACAGCTTTAAAGAGATAACAGGTGTTGCTAATTAGCCTTGCTTGTGGCTTACAACAGAGTGCAGGAAAACCTGGACTGGAGCTTGTTGCCATGCTGTTTTATTGCTCCATTTCTGCACAAACCTGTTGTTCCACATTAACCTCATGTGAATGCAGGCTGTCCCTGTCACAATACATACAGAGAGAGAGAAATAGTCATTTAACCCAAAATATATGTTGTGGTAATGTCGCCTACTGTACATTACATTTGTATAAAGAAAGATGTAGAAGTCTGAGTTCTCATAGCCTACGTAATTATACTCATATCTTTTAATACTGTAATTGAATTACAGTATTACAGTATGATATGGACTGTTTGATCATGGTAGATTAGCCTGTTTATTGCCACCTTCAATGCACTTGTCAATATGGGCAATAAAATATTATAGCTGCAGTTTAAAAGTTTTGTTCACGTTTGCAATGCCTTATAGTATGAATCAGAATCATTTTCAGGATTTAGTATCAAGAATATATTCACAATGCTAAAATTATATATGAAAACAGGATATATAGCTTTTGGTCATTAGTTTTTTTTACCACTTTAATAAAAATAATAAAACCTGTAGGGTCACCATCAGGTGCTGTAAATTTTGATCCAGATAATGTTTTAATCACTTTTTTGACTGCCTTAACTGAGATGAGCCTAGTTATATTTAGTCATTATAGTAGAGACTAATGAAAGTGACTCAGTGGACTCAGGGCCTGATTCATCAAGGAACGCTACTGCGAATACGCACGCAATAAGCAGATGCACTGCGTTTGTGTACGCATGTACGAATGCGCCACTGCGATCGGGACTGAGATCGCAGTGGCTACACAGACCCATCGCAGAGTGATTGACAGGAAGTGCCGTTTGTGGGAGGTGATGGGGGTGGGCGTGCATAAATTAGCCACTGTGATGCCGTATGCAGTCTGAGGACTCATAGCGTGTGTGGAAGTTAGCAATTTCTGAGTAAGGTCAGGGCTTGTGCAAGTGTGTGTGAGGCTGCGATGGTACTCGATTGTACCGATGGTTTCGTAGTCTTGCTAAACATTACGGATGTCCTTGTGTAGTGCAGCGGTGGCATTGCGATAGCAATGGATTAGCAAACTATCACAGTTGAACTGCGTGCATAATCGCTATAGCATTCGTAGTTGCATTCCTTGCCGAATCAGGCCCTCAGTTAAATTACTGTAGGTGTGAGTCAGGGACGTGCAGTCCGGGTAGGCAGGGGAGGCAGGGCCTCCCCTTTTATACTTCCTGTCAGACAACAGAGTTTTGACTATAAAAATTATTAGAATAATACAAAGAAGATATATATAACTTACAAATATATTCTTTGTATTATTCTGATCACTTTTATAGGCAAAACTCACCACAATTGCAGCACTCCCTGGAAATACAGGGAGAGACACTAGATGAGGCAGTAAGATCTCAGCCTCACCTCTGATTGCTCAGACACTGCCTGCAGCTGGGGACTGGACCATAAAGCAGCCAATAAAACAAAGAAAAAGAGCTAAAGGAGGCATGCCTCCTGTGAGGGGGTGTGCCTTGAGCTCTAATGAACACTTCTGACAATCAATACGATGGCCTGGCGCTTATTCATATATTTGCAAATGTATGTAACTAATACCTCTGAATCTCTATTATCATGTAGGATTTAAGTCTTTTTTGTTGATATTGCTGCAGTGAGCTGGAGGGAATCTTTTTTTTCTGTTATTCAGTGTAAACCCCGACCCTTTACAAGCATCTGTGCAAAGTCATTAA
Source organism: Taudactylus pleione (assembly GCA_031769625.1). Classification (NCBI taxonomy): domain Eukaryota; kingdom Metazoa; phylum Chordata; class Amphibia; order Anura; family Myobatrachidae; genus Taudactylus; species Taudactylus pleione. Next base: position 3,612,128 of record JAUIMM010000126.1, on the reverse strand, counting down.
GCTGATATGAGCGACCACCATACTTTTTGTTTGCAGTCTTGAGAGGCATGAAGGGAGCCAGCATTGGGAGGATGTGCTGGTCGTTATAGTGCCATGTGGAGGTTTCTGGGGTACCTCCAAGGTGACAGAAAAAAAGAATTTGCCCTCCAGCACCCTGTAACAAAATCAAAAATACTTAAATCCTACATGATAATAGTGAATGAGAGGTATTAGTTACATACATTTGCAAATATATGAATAAGCACCAGGCCCATAGTCAAGGCTCCTCTATACTGGTGTCCCTAACATTAAGGGGTTCACGTCCGAGAAGCAAGGTACCCCAAAAAATTCCAGCCAAGGGCATCACACGAAAAGGGGAAAAAAGGTGATAGTGAAGTGTAAAGGATAGATGTGTAAGGATAAATCAATAAGTGTTGATTGGCCTGGTGCTTATTCATATATTTGCAAATATATGTAACTAATACCTCTGAATCTCTATTATCATGTAGGATTTAAGTATTTTTGATTTTGCTACAGTGTGCTGGAGGGCAAATCCCTTTTTTCTGTGCTCAGTGTAAACCCAGCCCTTTACAAGCACCTGTGGTATGTCATTAAGCTGATTTGAGCAACTACCATATTTTTTGTACCTCCAAGGTGTCAGCTCTCAGCTTATACATGTGCTGTTATTTATGCAGTATACTAATTTGTAATTATATGACACAGAGTGGGTGCTACAATTATGTAGCAATAATTATTTTGGGGTGAGCGTTTGGGAGTGGGGCCCCCGAAGTTGTTCTGGCTGGACCTTTTTCAGGGCATCACCACTTAATTCACATAGATATTTTTTATCACTTTTTTAAATGTTCGTTTATTATTTGTCATTTTAATTCTTTCTCATTTCATTAACACTTATTGATTTATCTTTACACATCTATTCTTTACACTTTACTATCACCTTTTTTCAGAATTTTCGTGTGATGCCTTGGGGATGATCCTTGGCTGGAAATTTTTTTGGGGTACCTTGCTTCTCGGATGTAAACCCCTTAATGTTAGGGACGCCAGTATAGAGGAGCCTTGGCAATGGCCTGACACTTATTCATATATTTGCAAATGTATGTAACTAATACCTCTGAATCTCTATTATCATGTAGGATTTAAGAATTTTTTGTTGATATTGCTGCAGTGAGCTGGAGGGAATCTTTTTTTTTTCTTTCTTTTTTTTCTGTGTTTCAGTGTAAACCCCGCCCTTTACAAGCCCCTGTGCAAAGTCATTAAGCTGATATGAGCGACCACCATACTTTTTGTTTGCAATCAGGTGATCTGTCCAGGAAGTACCCAGGCATCGGAGCTCAGCAGCAGCACAGAGGAGGGAAGGAAATTGGAATATGCAAACAGAGGAAACACACAAAGGAAAAAAGGTGAGGAGGTTCCGCTGCTAGGGGGAGATCTGTGTGTGTCTGTGAGAAATCTTTTCTGCTAGGGGGAATCTTTTATGCTAGTGGTAGATATGTGTGAGGTGGATCTCTGCTACAAGGAATTTATATGAGGGGGGAGATCTGTGAAAGTGGGGAAAGTTCATACAGTATGTAAATCTGGCTCTGATACTAGCCAGTGCCTCCCCATCCATTGACCTCGGGTATGGTATAAGTGATAGACAGTAATTAGATAGACAATGTCTAGATAGACACCAGATTTTAGAAAGCCAATAGTTAGACAGGGACAAAAGGTCGACAGGGACAAAAATAGGACACACTAAAGATCGACATGTAAGAAGCTCGACAGGTACAAAAGGTCGACAGGGTCAAAAGTTCGACATGAAAATGGTCGACACAAAAATGGTCTAACTATTGACTGTCTAACATCTGGGGTCAAATGTAATAGGGTGAGAGTTTAGAAAATTTAAGAGTTTAACAGTAAAACTCACATAAATACACTGATCGAGTTGTATTTTCAAAACAGGAAACACCTGGATGAGAGTTTAAATCTTGAGAGTTTTTTGAGTCTGAAAAACATGCAAGTTTGCATGTTCTGTGACTTTATTACATTGGTTTAGTTTAAAAATGTGACAGTTTTGTCTCACATTTTCTAAACTCTCACCCTATTACATTTGGCCCCAGGTGTCTATCTAGACATTGTCTACCTTATTAATGCCTATCTATAGTCTAGAACCCATTGACTTCATCGCACATCCCTGGTGCTAGCCACCTGCGCTCACGGCTACATGCAGCTGTATACCACACCAACGGTACCTTTGGAATCGCACATTTTTGTTTGTACCAGTATATATATATATAGACACACATATATATATATATATATATATATACATATATATATACAGTAATCCAAATAACCAGACATGTATGTAGTCCTTGCAGGTGTAATGCACCTGTGCTTCCCAAGGGTCCGTATCCCAATCATATAGATGCAAATTGGTGGCACTTGGAGTCTTTGATAGATTTTAAAACAACACAATTTTTAGAATAATAAAGGCGTTATTTTAAAATCTATCAAAGACTCCATGTGCCACCAATTTGCATCTATATATACAGTATATATGTATTATACATACATATATATATATATATATATGTATATATATATATATATATATATATACCTAGTAGTATATGTAAGAAATAGGTGGCACTCCACGGCTTCCAACATAAATACTCCTACACTTGGTAGTATTTAAGTCAACGTTTCAGTTGCCTTCTTTATTGCACCTTTCATCAGGACAAAGATTAGATACAATTTCTCTCTTTTTTAACACCCAGTGAAGTCCAGGAACTCCATCCACCACACGCACGCCAGCGGGTGCACTACACTGACGTCATGCGTCCCTGCGGCATACGGAGGGGGAAGGACCTGGTAACCATAGTTACCCTGGTACACCAACACCAAACAAAGGTAACTGAACATATCATGATCCCATATTCAACAAGCTAATGTATATAAATATAAATAACATCAAGCATAATAATACAAAATATTGTCAGTAATCAATAATATCTCACCCGCTAAAAGCACAGACATCCCTATTACCTGCTCTGGCAGATAATCATCATATATTCAGAATATCTTTCCAGCAGAGAAAAGTATAGAGTTTTAATCAAAACCCCTTTGGGTTAGGGGTGTGCACCGGCCACTTTTCGTGTTTTGTGTTTTGGTTTTGGATCTGGATCTTTCTTTGTGTTTTGGATCTGGACTGGTTTTGCCAAAACCACCCTTCCGTGTTTTGGGTTCTGGGTTTTGTGTTTTGGATCTGTATTTTTTTTTTAAAAAGCATAAAAACTGCTTAAATCACAGAATTTGTGGGTTTTTCTGCTCCTATGCAATTATTAACCTCAATAACCTTCATTTCCACTTATTTCCAGTCTATTCTGAACACCTCAAACCTCACAATATTGCTTTTATGGCCAAAAGATTGCACCGAGGTAGCTGGATGACTATGCTAAGCGACACGAGTGGGCGGCACAAACACGTGGCCCATCTAGGAGTGACACTGCAGTGGCAGACAGGATGGCAGTTTGAAAAACTAGGCCCCAAACAGTACATACTGCAAAGAAAAAAAAGAGGTGCAAGATGGAATTGTCCTTGGGCCCTCCCACCCACCCACCCTTATGTTGTATAAATAGGACATGCACACTTTAACAAACCAATCATTTCAGCGCCAGGGTCTGCCACATGACTGTGGCTGAAATGATTGGTTCGTTTGGGCCCCCACAGAACAAGCTGGCAATTAATGTGTCCCTGCACAAACTGGCTCTACGGAGGCAAGATGTCGTCCTCATCCTCCTCATCCACCGATTCCTTGGATAAAACAGGAAAAAGGGATTTAGGTGTCCCTGGACTGCTTACGGTCTTAGCCAAAGTTTCTGAACATGACAGTAACTTTTTATGAACGCGCTGCAGGTGCCGTATAAGGGAGGATGTTCCTAGGTGGTTAACGTCCCCACCCCTACTTATTTCACCTTTACATATGGTACATATGGCATGACAGTTGTTGTCCGGATTTGGATAGAAATATTGCCAGACCAAAGAGGTGGAATGTTTGGTCTTCTGCCCAGGCATGACCGTGATGGGCGTTTTCATCCCACGGACAACAACTGTCTCCCCCGGAGCCTGATTTAAACAAACCACATCACCATCAGAATCCTCCTCGCCAACTTCCTCCTCAGTGCCAGCTACACCAGTATCCTCATCCTGTTGTACTTCAACAGTGACATCTTCAATTTGCATATCAGCAAGTGGACTGTGGGTGCTCCTTTCAGCACTTGCAGGGGGTGTGCAAATGGTGGAAAGAGCCACCTCTTCCCGTCCAGTGCTGGGAAGGTCAGGCATCGCAACCGCCACCACACTTGGACTCTCCTTGGGGATTTGTGATATCTTCTTAGAACGCACAGTTCTTCGCTGTGCTTTTGCCAGCATAACTCATTTGATTTTTTTAGCGGGAGGAGGCTTCCATCATCACTGAAGCTGAACCACTAGTCATGAACATAGGGAAAGACCTTAGCCGTTCCTTGCCACTCCGTGTCGTAAATGGCATATTGGCAAGTTTACGTTTCTCTTCAGATGATTTAAATGTTTTTTTCAAGGTCATTTTCCTGAACTTTGTCATTTGGGATTGATGTGCCCTCTACTATGACATTGGGCATCAGCCTTGGCAGACGACGTTGATGGCATGTTATCGTCTATGTCATGACTAGTGGAAGCAGCTTCAGCACTAGGAGGAAGTGGTTCTTGATCTTTCCCTATTTTATTTTTATCGGAGAAAGTTTGGTCCTCCATTTATGTTATATTGACATATACGTGCGGCTAAGGCGCACACAAACACTGAAAATAATTTTTTATTTTTGTTGGAGACTAGTGCACTTTGTGGGTTACACCACCCTTTAAGAAATGAGCCAGCTGGCCCTTTACTTATGGGACACAGGCGCACGCTTGGCGCTGCTCCTTTGTTGATGCACGTGCGGCTACTGCGCACACAATTCACAAACACAAAAAAATATATTTTTTTATTTTGTTTGGAGTGCCCTTTGGGGGTTACAGCACCCTTTAATGGACAAGCCAGCCGGCCTTTTACTTATGGGACACAGGCACACGCTTGGCGCTGCTCCTTTGTTGATGCACGTGCAGCCACAGTGCACACAATTCACAAACACAGAATTTTTTATTTTATTTTGTTTGGAGTGCCCTTTGGGGGTTACAGCACCCTTTAGCGGTCAATCCAGCCAGCCCTTTATTTATGGGACACAGGCGCACGCTTGGCACTACTTTGTTGATGCACGTGCGGCTACTGCGCACACAATTCACAAACACAAAAAAATAAAAATTTTTATTTTGTTTGGAGTGCCCTTTGGGGGTTACAGCACCCTTTAACGGACAAGCCAGCCGGCCTTTTACTTATGGGACACAGGTGCACGCTTGGCGCTGCTCCTTCGTTGCACGTGCAGCCACAGTGCACACAATTCACAAACACAGAAAAAAAAAAATATTTTGTTTGGAGTGCCCTTTGGGGGTTACAGCACCCTTTAGCGGTCAATCCAGCCAGTCCTTTATTGGACACAGGCGCACGCTTGGCACTACTTTGTTGATGCACGTGCGGCTACTGTGCACACAATTCACAAACACAGAAAATATTTTTTTATTTTGTTTGGAGTGTACTTTGGGGGTTACAGCACCCTTTAACGGTCAAGCCAGCTGGCCCTTTACTTGTGACACAGGTGCACGCTTGGCACTACTTTGCTGATGCACGTGCGGCTACTGCGCACACAATTCACAAACACAGAAAATATTTAATTTTTTTTTGCACTTGGGGGGAGCACCCCTGATGGACAGAGCATCCCCTGGACAACACTACAGCACCCCTTTAGGACTGGGACTCTGCACAGGACTTTGGAGTGGACACAGCCCCTATGGACAACAGCAGCACAGCACAACACAGCCAGCCCCTATGGACTTTGGAGGAGTGGAGACAGCCCCTATGGACAACAGCAGCACAGCACAACACAGCCAGCCCCTATGGACTTTGGAGGAGTGGACACAGCCCTTATGGACAACAGCAGCACAGTGCAGCACAGCACAGCACAACACTACACTGCACTACACTACACTACACAACCCAGCCAGCCCTAACTCCCACCCTCCCTCTTCACTGTCCACAGCCGAGTGAGAAAATGGCGCCGACACGGGTACCTTATAAAGGATCCGAAACCCGCGAGACACGGAAGGCGGGATGATGACGTTTTGCCTCGATTTCAGATCCGAGTCAGGCGGGAAAAGTCGAACCTGACTCGGATCGGCGTCGGATCAGGAGGCTCGGGGGGGTTCGGATTTCAGAAATCCGAACCCGCTCACCCCTACTTTGGGTAGGTAACAAGTAGACCAAACTACGGTAATACTTATCTAATATATCATATTTTACAATATATTTAAAGGACAACCTATAATTCATCTGATGTACCGTGGTAAACATGATGAATCACTTATCTTATTCAAATAAATTTGATGCTGTCAATCCAAAACGCAGATGATCCAACACTCACCCACAACTATGAAATACCCAAACATCAAATTTACTTCATGTGCATATAAATAACCACAAATCAATTAGTTATATAGCAATCTGACTTATAGAAAACAATCAAGTGACAGGTTCTCATTCAATCTTGCCGGTGCTACAGTATTGCACTCAAAAATCCATCTAGCTTCTAGCTGAAGCAACCTTTTGTTCCTGTCACCACCCCTTAACAATAGAGATGAGTGGGTTCGGATCTAAGAGATCCGAACCCACCCGAACTAGGGGAATCCAAGTCGGATCCAAGTGGGCTCGGATGTTCCCACCGACTCAGATCTCTGAAATCGAGGCAAAACCATAGAGACGAAATCTTGCAGCTCGCGAGCTTTCGTCTCTATATATAAGGGACGTGGCGGGCGTCATTTCACTATGGCTGTGGAGACTGAACTGGCTGTTGCTTCTGATCCAAAAGGCTGGTGCTGTGCTGTCTGCTGTGTCCATCTGGGCTGTTGCTGATCCATCTGGGCTGGTGCTGTCTGCTGCGTCCATCTGGGCCCAAGTTCTAGACCCAAATAAAGTGTATTTTTTTGTGTAATATATATTTGTCTGTGTGCGTGTTAGGCTTAACCGCACAAAATACAGCAAGTCAGCAATGCAAGCTAGTGCTGCCCGACTCCAGTCGTCATCAATCTGTGCTCTGGGCCCAAAGTTCTGGAGCTGAAAAAAAATAAAAATAAAGTGTCTTTTTTTTAACTTAGTCTGTGTGTGTGCGTGTTAGGCTTAACCGCACAAGGGCCCTCATTCAGAGCCGCTCGTTAGCGGCAGTACGCTCGTTCCGAGCGATGTTTGCACATCTGCGCATGCGTACGGTTTTTAGTACGCATGCGCGAACCAGTCAGTGCGGCCAAAAATCGTTGGTACGCAATATAGCGAGTGCCTGCTATTTTGAATGACAGAATGAGGCGTATGTGGGTGGTAACAGGGGAAGGTGCTTGAAAATGGGGAGTGGAGATCCGAACGCAGGCGTGCTTAAAGGTCAAAACGGGCGTTTTATGGGTGTGTATATTTAAAACAGCAGCGTCATTGTTCACGTCACTGGGTTATTTTATAGCCAGAACTGCACGCAAATTTGTGGTAGCAAACACCAACCACAAGAATAGCGAGCAGTTCATACGCTGGTCGATGTACTCGATTAATCTAATAAATAGCGGACATGACGTAGGATGCGAGCGGCCAGGGGGCGTTTTTAACAAATAAACTAGCGTATGTTTTGCTCGCTCGTTCAGACTTAGAGGTGTGAACAGACCACAATGTGCGTACGGATCATTTGAATAGCCACCCCTTGTTTTTAAACGAACGACCGCAAATAGCGAACGGCTCTGAATGAGGGCCAAGGTCCAGCCAGCAACGCAAGTTGCAACCTAGTGCTGCCCGACTCCAGTCGTCATCAATCGGTGCTAGGGCCGAAGTTCTGGAGCAGAAAAAAAAAATTAAAAAAAGTCTTTTTTTTCTAATAATTGTCTGTGCATGTTAGGCTTAGCCGCACAAGATCTATCAAGTCGGCAATGCAAGCTAGTGCTGCCCGACTCCAGTCATCATCAATCTGTGCTCTGGGCCCAAAGTTCTGGAGCTGAAAAAAAATTAAAATAAAGTGTCTTTTTTTTATCTTTGTTTGTGTCTGTGTCTGTGTGTGAGAGAGTGTGTTAGGCTTAACTGCACAAGATCCAGCCAGCAATGCAAGTTGCAATCTAGTGCTGCCCGACTCCAGCCGTTGTCAATCGGTGCTCTGGGCCCAAGTTCTGGAGCTGAAAAAAAATAAAAATATTTTTTTTTGCCTAATATTGTCTGTGTGTGTACGACTGCACATGTGTGAATTTTGTAACCGCACCCTGGCTACACTGCTACACTGCTACACTGCTTCAAGACCGCAGAAAATATGGAGGACAGGAGAGTCAGTTCAAGAACCACATATTGTAGCTGTGGCCAGCAGTGCAAGTCCGTCAACCTCCTTGTCTTCTATGAAGGCCTATGCCCCAGGGCTTAAGTCACGCCATCGATATGGTAAAGTAAGTTTTACTGTAGATAAGAAAAAAAAATTTAAAGGAAATTTGCCTTTAGATAAACAAAAAATTGGCAATATGCCATTCACTACATGAAGTGGCAAGGAAAGGATAAGGTCTTGGCCTTTCTTTATGAAGACTTCTGATTCTGATAGCCCTTCTGCTTGTAGTAGTAGTGGTGGTGGTCCAATTAAAAATTTGAAAGTTGTTAAGACAGCTTCGGAAAAACCAACTGTGTGCCCTGAGAAATCGAATTCACAAATCCCCGAGGACAGTGCAAGTGTGTCAGCGGTTGCCATGTGTGAGCCAAACCTAAATGCTAGTGTACTGGAGGATCCTCCAAGTTCCAACATTTGTGTGCCCTCTGTTAATGTAGGGTAGGGCAGTCAACATCTTGCAGACGTAGTCAGTGAGGATGATTCTGTCGAAGGAGGATATTTTGGTAGTTGAAGGCGCTAAGGATTATGAGGATGTTGATGATGAAGATGTTGGTGATGAGGATGTTGATGCCGAGGATGTCCTTTGTGTAAGTAAGGCAACAGCTGTTGCCTATGGATTTAAAAGCCAAAGCCCATTGCTGTCAAGCCATATGTGACCATTGCCATGCAAGAGTGAGTAGAGGGAGTGACTTAAACCACCTAGGAACCTCCTCCTTGTTACATCACTTGGAGCGCATTCATCAAATATCAAAGTGTACGTCGCCATGTTCCAAAACTCAAAATGTAACAAGTCCATCATCACCTACCTGCTCCCTCTCTGTGAGATCCAAGCGCCTTCGATCTCCAACACCAACACCTGCATCATCAAAATCCTCATTCCTCATAGGGAGTAGTCCTGCTGCATCCAATGTTGGTATTCGAAGTATGATTGACTCCTCTCCTATCCATGATTCCTCAGAAGGATCCTTGATGACTACACCTGTTGCTGCTGCTGTTGCTGTGAGTGGATCTTCATCCCAGAAGGGAACCAGAAGGAGACTGCTTGTAGTGTATCCTCCAAAAAACAATTTACTGTCAAACAATCACTTGCAAGTGCAAACAAATATAACAGCAATCACATGGTTGCACAGCGGATTACTGATGCCATAACAGCTATGCTGGTATTAGATGTGCATCCAGTATCCGCCATTACTACAGTGGGGTTAATTGAGGTCATGTGTCCTCGCTTTCAGATCCCTTCTAGATTCCACTTCGCTAGAACAGCAATTCCAAATTTGTACAAGGACATTAAAAAAATCCTTATTAATGTCCTCAGAAATGCCGTTGTACCCACTTTTACACTTGACCACTGATATGTGGACAAGTGGGACAGGGCAAACTAAGGATTACATGACTGTGACAGCCCATTGGGTAGGTGTATTGCCTACAACAGCAACAGCAGCAGCAACATCTACCAAAAGGCAGCTGATACAGTGGCAGGCTACTCTTTGTATAACTGGTTTCACTAAGAGGCATACTGCAGAGAACCTTTTAGAAAAACTCAGGGAAATCATTGCTAAATGGCTTACCCCATTTGAACTCTCCTCGGGATTTGTGATTTCGGAGAATGCCATCGATATTGTGAGAGCATTATATCTGGGCGAATTCCAACACGTCCCATGTTTTGCTCACACAATTAATTTGGTGGTGCAACATTTTTTTTAAAATGACAGGGGCGTGCAGGAGATGCTCTCTGTGGCCCGCAAAATATCCGGACATTTTAGACATTCAGCAAATGCTTGTCAAAGATTGCATGACCAACAGGTACAGTTAAATTTGCCCTGCCATCAGTTGAAGCAAGAGGTAGTAACTCGGTGGAATTCTACCCTCTATATGCTTCAGCGGATGGAGGAGCAGCAAAAGGCCATCCAGGGCTATACAATGGCCTATGACATAGGCTGTGGAGTGGGAATGCACCTTACTCAAGCGCAGTGGAGAATAATTTCCGTGTTGTGCAAGGTTCTCAAACCCTTTGAACTTGCCACACGTGAAGTTAGCTAGGTAGAAAGGGTTGTCCAAATCTTTTATTGGAGAAGTCATAGTGCTGCTCCTGATGGGTCAGGAGCATCACTGTGACTTCAGCAATAAAAAATTTGACCCCCCCAACCCTTTCTGCCTGGCTTTTTTCATTTCATCCATCCATACATTTTACATCTCCTCCCCTTTCACTTCACCACACCTATCAACCATACCATAACACCAAGGCAGAGCACACTTTAACCCCCCCTTATCACCAATCTAACCAGTGCAGGACACGGTACTCCCGCACAAAGGTACAACACTACACTGAACCATTACACACCCACACCCCCACCCACATACACAATCAACACCATCCTACGTACCATCCACCCAACACCCACTCCAACCCTCCCATTTATTTACCCCCACACACTCACCACCACCACAGCACACTGGAACATGCCTCCCACCATTATGCTTGAGTGCAGTTCAACCCCCCTTTTAAATCACACGTGAAGTTAGTTCAGACAGTGCCAGCTTAAGTCAGGTCATTCCTCTAATCAGACTTTTGCAAAAACAGCTGGAGAAACTGAAGGAGGAGGTGAAATGGAGCGATTGTGCAAAGTATGTCAGACTGGTAAATCAAGCCCTTGATTAACTTCACCAGGATCCAAGAGTCATCAAACTATTGAAATCTGAAAAATATATTTTGGCGACCATTCTGGATCCTAGGTTTAAGTCCTACCATGTGAGTTTTTTCCAACAGACCGAAATCTAAAACTGTGCAAAGAGATGTTGTGAAAAAGTTGTCAGCTGCAGCCGCAAGTGAAACGCCATTATCTCCTCCTTCTGTTTCTGCAGCTGCCAGGAAAAGACTCAATTTTCTTTACAGAATGCCTGCTGGTCATGCAAATCGTTCACCAAAAAATTACATCTAGTCAGGCCTGAGAGAACTGCCTACTAGTGACATGTATTCTACCGTGACTATGTGTGATACGGTCTCCATTCACAGAATGGTGGAGGACTATTTCAGAGATAACATCCTAATAGGCATGTCAGACAGTCCCTTTCAGTACTGGCAGGAAAAAGAGGCAATTTGGAGTCCCATACACAAACTGCCTTTGCATTACTTAAGTTGCCCACCCTCCAGTGTTTACTCCTAAAGAGCTTTCAGTGCAGCTGGCAACCTTGTCAGTGATCAGCGTAGGAGGTTACTTCCTCAAAATGTGAAAAAGATGATGTTCATTAAAATGAATTACAAATTCCACGAGGAAGACCTCTACCAACAATTACATGAAAAAATTACAGCGGCGCCTATGGTGGATTCCAGCAGGGATGAATTAATATTGTGTGAAGAATATGTACACACTAATGGGGATGACGAAGATGAGGATGATGACAACTAATAATATAAAGCCAGTTTGTGTATGGGATCATTTTCATGTCCATATCACATTGGCAGCTTGTTTTATAGCGGTCCAAACAAACCAATTTATTTCAGCCACAATTGCCAGTCCTTGTCACTGAAATTATTGGTTTGTTAAACTGTCCTGTTTCGTATACAACATAAGGGTGGGTGGGAGGGTCCAAGGACTATTCCATCTTGCACCTTTTTCCATTCCATTATGTGCTGGTTGGGGCATTGCTGTCTGACATTTTAAATTAATGTTATGGTTGGTTTAGGAACCAATTATTTGTTTTTAAATTAATTTATTATCAATTCTACAGCCAGGGGCTGTACAAGTGAATTTCTTTTTATTAATTATTCAGCCAGGGGCTGCATCCAATGAATTGTTTTTTAAATAATTTATTACCAATTTTACAGCCATGGGCTGCACCAATGAATTGTTTTCTAATTAATTTATTATCAATTTTACAGCCAGGGGCTGCACCAACTATCAATTCTTCAATCCTCAAGGGTATCCCAACCATCATCTTTGCACAGTCCTCAACTCTATTAATACTTATATCAATCAGTTTTGAGCCAGCAAGCTGGATGCAGACTTTTGGCCCTATAACTAGATGAAAAAAATCCATATTGTGAGCTGTGAGGTGGTCAAAATTGACTGGAAACGAGTTGGAAATAAATGTTATTGAGGTTATTAATACTGTAGGACTAAAAAAAGGCCCATTTTAAGTGATTTTAGCTGTTTTTTTTTTTTAAGAAAAAATCCAGATCCAAAACCAAAACACGGAGGTGAGTTTTGGCAAAACCAATCCAGATCCAAAACCAGGGGAGATCCAGACACAAAAACAAAATACAGGGGTCGGCACACAAATGTGGGACATGATGTAGTAGCTTATAACGTAGCATTGCTAGCGAATGTCTTGCAGCTTTGGAGTGCTTAGCAAACGATTGCTCGACCTCCTTTCCCTCGAGGGCTAAACGGATTTTAAAACGGTGTTGTGCTGCTCGTTCTGTAAATGTACATGCTGTTTTGCCTATATAGGCTAGTCTACAGGGACATTTGATAATATAAATCACAAATCCGAAATGCAACTCAACACGTGTTTAATGTAGGGGTGTGCACCGGCCACTTTTCGTGTTTTGTGTTTTGGTTTTGGATCTGGATCTTTCTTCGTGTTTTGGATCTGGATTGGTTTTGCCAAAACCACCCTTCCGTGTTTTGGGTTCTGGGTTTTGTGTTTTGGATCTGTATTTTTTTGAAAAAAAGCATAAAAACAGCTAAAATCACAGAATTTGTAGGTTTTTCTGCTCCTATGCTATTATTAACCTCAATAACCTTAATTTCCACTCATTTCCAGTCTATTCTGAACACCTCACACCTCACAATAGTGTTTTTATGTCCAAAAGGTTGCACCGAGGTAGCTGGATGACTATGCTAAGCGACACGAGTGGGCGGCACAAACACGTGACCCATCTAGGAGTGACACTGCAGTGGCAGACAGGATGGCAGTTAGAAAAACTAGGCCCCAAACTGTACATAATGCAAAGAAAAAAAGAGGTGCAAGATGGAATTGTCCTTGGGCCCTCCCACCCACCCTTATGTTGTATAAACAGGACATGCACACTTTAACAAATCAATCATTTCAGCGCCAGGGTCTGCCACACAACTGTGGCTGAAATGATTGGTTCGTTTGGGCCCCCACAAAACAAGCTGGCAATTAATGTGTCCCTGCACAAACTGGCTCTACGGAGGCAAGATATCATCCTCATCCTCCTCATCCACCGATTCCTCACCCTCTTCAGTGTGTACATCCTCATCCTCACAAAGTATTAACTCGTCCCCACTTGAATCCACCACCACAGGTCCCTCTGTACCTTCTGGAGGCTGGTCTCCCTGGAAGAGCTGATAATTCATTTTGATGAACATCATCTTCTCCACATTCTGTGGAAGCAACCTCCTACGCCTTTCGCTGACAAGGTTCCCGGCTGCACTAAACACTCTTTCGGAGTACACACTGGAGGGGGGGCAACTCAGGTAAAATAGAGCCAGTTTGTACAGGGGCCTCCAAATTGCCTCTTTTTCCTGCCAGTACAGGTATGGACTGTCTGACATGCCTACTTGGATGCTGTCACCGATGTAATCCTCCACCATTCTGTCAATGGTGACAGTATCATATGCAGTGACAGTAGACATGTCAGAAATTGTTGCCAGGTCCTTCAGTCCGGACCAGATGTCCAAACTTGGTCCTGCCTGCCCTGCATCACCGCCAGCGGGTTGCTTAGGATACCTAAGTTTTTTCCTGGCAGCCCCAGTTGCGGGAGAAAATGAAGAAGGAGCCGTTGACGTGTCACGTTCCGCTTCAGCTGACAGTGTGTTCACCAGCAGGTCTTTGCACCTCTGCAGGCTTGTGTCGGCCGGAAAGAGAGACACCACATAGGCTTTAAACCTAGGATCGAGCACGGTGGCCAAAATGTAGTGGTCTGATTTCAACAGATTGACCACCCTGGAATCCTGGCAAAGCGAACGAAGGGCTTCATCCACAAGTCCCACATGCCGAGCGGAATCGCTCCGTCTTAGCTCCTCCTTCACTTTCTCCAGCTGCTTCTGCAAAAGCCTGATGAGGGGAATGACCTGACTCAAGCTGGCAGTGTCTGAACTGACTTCACGTGTGGCAAGTTCGAAGGGCTGAAGAACCTTGCACAACACGGAAATCATTCTCCACTGCGCTTGAGTCAGGTGCATACCCCCTCCTTTGCCTATGTCATAGGTGGATGTATAGGCTTGTATGGCCTTTTGCTGCTCCTCCATCCTCTGAAGCATATAGAGGGTTGAGTTCCACCGCGTCACAACCTCTTGCTTCAGGTGATGGCGGGGCAGGTTCAAGAGTGTTTGCTGGCGCTCCAGTCTTCGGCACGCAGTCGCTGAATGGCGAAAGTGGCCAGACATTTTTCGGGCCACCCAAAGCGTCTCCTGCACGCCCCTGTCGCTTTTCAGAAAATTCTGCACCACCAAGTTTATTGTGTGAGCAAAACATGGGACGTGCTGGAATTTGCCCAGATGTAATGCCCGCACAATATTGGTGGCGTTGTCAGATATCACAAATCCCCAGGAGAGTCTAAGTGGGGTAAGCCACTGGGCGATGATTTCCCTCAGTTTCTCTAAGAGGTTGTCGGCGGTGTGCCTCTTACTGAAACCGGTGATACACAGCGTAGCCTGCCTTGTAACGAGCTGGCGTTTCTGAGATGCTGCTACTGGTGACGCTGCTGCTGTTGCTGCGTAAGGTGATACATCTACCCAGTGGGCTGTCACAGTCATATAGTCCTTAGTCTGCCCTGTTCCACTTGTCCACATGTCCGTGGTTAAGTGGACATTGTGTACAACGGCATTTTTCAGGACACTGAGGACACTTTTTCTGACGTTTCTGTACAGTCTCGGTATCGCCTGCCTAGTGAAGTGGAATCTAGACGGGATTTGGAACCGGGGACACACTACCTCCATCAATTGTCTAAATCCCACTGCACTAATGGCGGATACCGGACGCACGTCTAACACCAACATAGCAGTCAAGGCCTCAGTTATACGTTTTGCTTCAGGATGACTGCTGTCGTACTTCATCCTCCTCGCTAAGGACTGTTGGAGGGTCAATTGTTTAGTAAAAGTAGTGGTGTTCCTACTTCCTCTCTGGGATGATGAACGACTCCCAGCAGCAGCAGCAACAGCAGCAGCGGCAGCAGTAGGCGTAGCAATGCAGGATCCTCCGGAGGAATCCCGGATAGGAGAGTCAGTCATGCCAGTGATATGGCCTGCAGGACTACTTCCGATCCTGACTAAGGAGGAAATTGACGAGGAGGGAGTTGACGGTGTGGTTTGCAGGCGCTTGGATACAACAGGACAACGGGATTTAGGTGTCCCTGGACTGCTTACGGTCTGAGCCAAAGTTTCTGAACTTGACAGTAACTTTTTATGAATGCGCTGCAGGTGCCGTATAAGGGAGGATGTTCCTAGGTGGTTGACGTCCCTACCCCTACTTATTTCACCTTTACATATGGTACATATGGCAAGACAGTTGTTGTCCGGATTTGGATAGAAATATTGCCAGACCAAAGAGGTGGAATGTTTGGTCTTCTGCCCAGGCATGACCGTGATGGGCTTTTTCATCCCACGGACAACAACTGTCTCCCCCGGAGCCTGATTTAAACAAACCACATCACCATCAGAATCCTCCTCGCCAACTTCCTCCTCAGCGCCAGCTACACCAGTATCCTCATCCTGTTGTACTTCAACAGTGACATCTTCAATTTGCATATCAGCAAGTGGACTGTGGGTGCTCCTTTCAGCACTTGCAGGGGGCGTGCAAATGGTGGAAAGAGCCACCTCTTCCCGTCCAGTGCTGGGAAGGTCAGGCATCGCAACCACCACCACACTTGGACTCTCTTTGGGGATTTGTGATATCTTCTTAGAAAGCACAGTTCTTCGCTGTGCTTTTGCCAGCTTAACTCTTTTGATTTTTTTAGTGGGAGGAGTGCTTCCATCGTCATGTGAAGCTGAACCACTAGTCATGAACATACTAGGGATCGACCTTAGCCGTTCCTTGCCACTCCGTGTCGTAAATGGCATATTGGCAAGTTTACGTTTCTCTTCAGCTGATTTAAATGTCTTTTTCAAGGTCATTTTCCTGAACTTTGCCATTTGGGATTGTATGTGCCCTCTACTATGACATTGGGCATCGGCCTTGGCAGACGACGTTGATGGCATGTTATCGTCTATGTCATGACTAGTGGCAGCAGCTTCAGCACTAGGAGGAAGTGGTTCTTGATCTTTCTCTATTTTATTTTTATCGGAGAAAGTTTGGTCCTCCATTTATGTTATATCGATTTGATATATACGTGCGGCTAAACACAGAAAATACATTTTTTTTTGGTTCGGACTGGAGTGTACTTTGTGGGTTACAGCACCCTTTAACGGTCAAGCCAGCCGGCCCTTTACTTATGACACAGGCGCGCTCTTGGCACTACTTTGTTGATGCACGTGCGGCTACTGCGCACACAATTCACAAACACAGAAAATAATTTTTTTTTGGTTTGGACTGGAGTGTACTTTGGGGGTTACAGCACCCTTTAACGGTCAAGCCAGCCGGCCCTTTACTTATGACACAGGCGCACGCTTGGCACTACTTTGTTGATGCACGTGCGGCTACTGCGCACACAATTCACAAACACAGAAAATAATTTTTTTTTGGTTTGGACTGGAGTGTACTTTCGGGGGTTACAGCACCCTTTAACGGTCAAGCCAGCCGGCCCTTTACTTATGACACAGGCGCACGCTTGGCACTACTTTGTTGATGCACGTGCGGCTACTGCGCACACAAT
The DNA here is from genome assembly GCA_031769625.1 of Taudactylus pleione. Lineage (NCBI taxonomy): Eukaryota > Metazoa > Chordata > Amphibia > Anura > Myobatrachidae > Taudactylus > Taudactylus pleione. The sequence goes on along the minus strand of JAUIMM010000126.1, from coordinate 3,594,851 downwards.
TCACAAACACAGAAAATAATTTTTTTTTAGGTTTGGACTGGAGTGTACTTTCGGGGGTTACAGCACCCTTAACGGTCAAGCCAGCCGGCCCTTTACTTATGACACAGGCGCACGCTTGGCACTACTTTGTTGATGCACGTGCGGCTACTGCGCACACAATTCACAAACACAGAAAATAATTTTTTTTTTGGTTTGGACTGGAGTGTACTTTCGGGGGTTACAGCACCCTTAACGGTCAAGCCAGCCGGCCCTTTACTTATGACACAGGCGCACGCTTGGCACTACTTTGTTGATGCACGTGCGGCTACTGCGCACACAATTCACAAACACAGAAAATAATTTTTTTTTTGGTTTGGACTGGAGTGTACTTTCGGGAGTTACAGCACCCTTAACGGTCAAGCCAGCCGGCCCTTTACTTATGACACAGGCGCACGCTTGGCACTACTTTGTTGATGCACGTGCGGCTACTGCGCACACAATTCACAAACACAGAAAATAATTTTTTTTTGGTTTGGACTGGAGTGTACTTTCAGGGGTTACAGCACCCTTTAACGGTCAAGCCAGCCGGCCCTTTACTTATGACACAGGCGCACGCTTGGCACTACTTTGTTGATGCACGTGCGGCTACTGCGCACACAATTCACAAACACAGAAAATAATTTTTTTTTGGTTTGGACTGGAGTGTACTTTCGGGGGTTACAGCACCCTTTAACGGTCAAGCCAGCCGGCCCTTTACTTATGACACAGGCGCACTCTTGGCACTACTTTGTTGATGCACGTGCGGCTACTGCGCACACAATTCACAAACACAGAAAATAATTTTTTTTTAGGTTTGGACTGGAGTGTACTTTCGGGGGTTACAGCACCCTTAACGGTCAAGCCAGCCGGCCCTTTACTTATGACACAGGCGCACGCTTGGCACTACTTTGTTGATGCACGTGCGGCTACTGCGCACACAATTCACAACCACAGAAAATAATTTTTTTTTGGTTTGGACTGGAGTGTACTTTCGGGGGTTACAGCACCCTTTAACGGTCAAGCCAGCCGGCCCTTTACTTATGACACAGGCGCACGCTTGGCACTACTTTGTTGATGCACGTGCGGCTACTGCGCACACAATTCACAAACACAGAAAATAATTTTTTTTTAGGTTTGGACTGGAGTGTACTTTCGGGGGTTACAGCACCCTTAACGGTCAAGCCAGCCGGCCCTTTACTTATGACACAGGCGCACGCTTGGCACTACTTTGTTGATGCACGTGCGGCTACTGCGCACACAATTCACAAACACAGAAAATATTTTTTTTTTGGTTTGGACTGGAGTGTACTTTCGGGGGTTACAGCACCCTTAACGGTCAAGCCAGCCGGCCCTTTACTTATGACACAGGCGCACGCTTGGCACTACTTTGTTGATGCACGTGCGGCTACTGCGCACACAATTCACAAACACAGAAAATAATTTTTTTTTTGGTTTGGACTGGAGTGTACTTTCGGGGGTTACAGCACCCTTAACGGTCAAGCCAGCCGGCCCTTTACTTATGACACAGGCGAACGCTTGACACTACTTTGTTGATGCACGTGCGGCTACTGCGCACACAATTCACAAACACAGAAAATAATTTTTTTTTGGTTTGGACTGGAGTGTACTTTCAGGGGTTACAGCACCCTTTAACGGTCAAGCCAGCCGGCCCTTTACTTATGACACAGGCGCACGCTTGGCACTACTTTGTTGATGCACGTGCGGCTACTGCGCAAACAATTCACAAACACAGAAAATAATTTTTTTTTTGGTTTGGACTGGAGTGTACTTTCGGGGGTTACAGCACCCTTAACGGTCAAGCCAGCCGGCCCTTTACTTATGACACAGGCGCACGCTTGGCACTACTTTGTTGATGCACGTGCGGCTACTGCGCACACAATTCACAAACACAGAAAATAATTTTTTTTTTGGTTTGGACTGGAGTGTACTTTCGGGGGTTACAGCACCCTTAACGGTCAAGCCAGCCGGCCCTTTACTTATGACACAGGCGCACGCTTGGCACTACTTTGTTGATGCACGTGCGGCTACTGCGCACACAATTCACAAACACAGAAAATATATTATTTTTTTAGCACTTGGGGGGAGCACCCCTGATGGACAGAGCACCCCCTGGACAACACTACAGCACCCCTTTAGGACTGGGACACTGCACAGGACTTTGGAACTGACTGCACAACACAGTCCAGCCAGCCCCTCTTTACTTTGAAGTAGTGGACACAGCCCCTATTAACAACAGCAGCACAGCACAACACAGCCAGCCCCTATGGACTTTGAAGTAGTGGACAACAGCAGCACTACACTACACTACACTACACAGCACTAACTCCCACCCTCCCTCTTCACTGTCCACAGCCGAGTGAGAAAATGGCGCCGACGCGGGTACCTTATATAGGATCCAAAACCCGCAAGACTCGGAAGGCGGGATGATGACGTTTTGCCTCGATGTCAGATCCGAGTCAGGCGGGAAAAGTCGAGCCTGACTCGGATCGGACTCGGATCGGGGGGGCTCGGGGGGGTTCGGATTTCAGAAATCCGAACCCGCTCACCCCTAGTTTAATGGCCAGTTTTTTGCCAGAATGTGGATGTTTCACATCAGAGCCGGTCTCTAAATATCGGCATATGGTGCATCCAATGCACTTATATGATCCAGGTGGCATAGAAAGAAAGAAAATGGGTAGATCTTGTTTTGATAACAATTGTAGAGTCATTTTTGACCAACCAGTCCTTTAAATTCCTACCCCTTCTAAGACAATTGAGGAGTTTCACGATTTTATTAACACTGGTAATGGTAGTCAAAAAGACACTCACAAGTGGCATAATTTTACTTGTCTCCTTCACTTTTGCATGTAAGCACTGATCCCTTGATTGAAAAAGGGCTTTCCGTTGTGCTATCTCCAGATCTTTACTTCGGTAGCCCCTTTGGAGAAATTCTTTGGACATATATATTAGGGGTGTGCACTGGCCACTTTTCGTGTTTTGGCTTTGGATTTGAATGTTTCTTCATGTTTTGGATCTGGATTAGTTTTGACAAAACCACCCTTCCATGTTTTGTGTTTTGAATCTGTATTGCTTTGGAAAAAAGCATAAAAACAGCTAAAATCACAGAATTTGTTTTTTTTTGTTCCTACTCTATTATTAACCTCAATAACATTAATTTCTACTCATTTTCAGTCTATTCTGAACACCTGACACCTCACAATATTGTTTTTAGGCCAAAAGGTTGCACCGAGGTAGCTGGATGACTATGCTAATGAACACAAGTGGGCGGCACAAATACATGGCCCATCTAGGAGTGGCACTGCAGTGGCAGACAGGATAGCAGTTTGTAAAACTAGGCCCCAAAGAGTACATACTGCAAAGAACAAAAAGAGCCCGCAAGATGGAATTGTCCTTGGGCCCTCCCAACCACCCTTATGTATAAACAGGACATGCACACTTTAACAAACCAATCATTTCAGAGACAGGGTTTGCCACACGACTGTGTCTGAAATGATTGGTTTGCTTGAGCCCACACAATACAAGCTGGCAATTAATCTGTTCCTGCACAAACTGGCGAGCCCACACAATACAAGCTGGCAATTAATCTGTTCCTGCACAAACTGGCTCTACAGAGGCAAGATGTCATGACAGCTGTGCTGATGACAATAACAGGTGTGGCTAACATGCACACACAAAAATTAGGTTTTTTTATTTATTTATTTTTCGGGCAGCAGCCTTGCTACAGAAGAATCCTTGAGCATGGCTGCTGCTGCTGGGAGTTGATTTTCTCATCCCAGAAGGGGACCAGGAAGAGTGCTTTCCAAAAACAATTAAACAATTGACTTAAATAATTTCTTTGCAAACCTTCTAAAGGTATTTCTCAACCTGTACAGGGACATGAAAAAAAACATAGTTAGTTAGTGGTCTCAAAGTGCCACTTAACCAGCACAGATATGTGGACAAGCATAAGATGTATGAGGCAGGGGTAACCAACCCTGGTCCGCGAGATCTACTAACAGTGCATGTTTTCCAGGTCTCCTCACAGAATCACAACTGTAATAAATAATTAACTCCATCTGTGGATCTTTTCAAATGTGGTGCTGAGTAATGAATACACCCGTGCACCAGCTAGGTCATCTGGACAACGTGAGCTCTCAGGGACCGAGGCTGGCTACCCCTGATATAAAACCTTACGCTGTGTCTTTCTTGAGAATCCTGCCCCTGCTTCTGCGGCTAGGAGTGAATTTTCATCCCAGAAGGAGATCAGGAAGAGTGCTTCCAAAAACAAATGACTTAAATAATCCTTTGCAAACCTTCTGTAAAGGCATTTCCCAACCTGTACAGGGACATTAGAAAAAACAGAGTTAGTTAGTGGCCTTCAAACTCCCGTTGTTCCCACTGTCCACTTAACCATATCAGATATGTGAACAAGCAGAATAGAGCATTAAATGCAACATTTCAGATTTAAGGTTTAAGTATTACGTTGTGTCTTTCTTGAGAATTCTTTCTTGAGCACCATGCCGGCTTGCTGGGAGTGGATTTTTTTCATCCCAGAAGGAGACCAAGTACAGGAAGCGTGCTTTCCAAAATTATATAAACATTTGCCTTAAATAATCCTTTGCAAACCTTCTGTTCTGTAAAGGAATTTCCCAAGCTGTACAGGTACATTAAAAAAAACAGTTAGTTAGTGGCCTTCAAATTGCCATTTTTCCCACTGTCCACTTAACCATATTACTTAGATATGTGAACAAGCAGAACAGAGTATTAAATGCAACATTTCAGTTTAAGGTTTAAGTTTTATGTTGTGTCTGGAGATCATTGAGAAAGCAGAAAAAGAGCTCCACCACAAGCGGCAGATGACTAAACTCACACACAAAGGTTTAATAGAAATAGATACAACACCAGATCAGATGTTTACCCTGCAGAATCTGTCTGACTCATCATGGTGCTTCAAATTCTGCCAAAAGAGAGACTGACACCACGGCTAAACATAAGAGTCACCTTCTGGATGTGAATTGTATCATTTGCATGGGGAAAACCCAACCCTCAGATGAGATGGATCTCAGCCAGTGGACAACATAGAAATCACCATTAAAAGTCACAATGGAAGACTACAGTGTGGAGAATCTTTCTTCACAGCCAGGAGAGGCCGCAGAGAACATGAAAAAAGATTCTCTAGGTGCTGAACTTCAAGGGAGTTCTCCATCATGTTCTGCAGTGCGGAAAGGTTTTATTCACATGTTTTCTATAAAGCAGTTCAAAGTTACAGCCTTCAAAGTGTCTGGCTATAACACCCACCTTTGTCAGGAATTACCAAAGATTATCACAAGCAAAGGATACATCTGTCTGGAATCTGTCTGGGAATTCATGGATCGTATCTGGCCTGAATGCACTAAGACATCCAGTGATTCTGTGTTCTGTAACCAACTTTATTACTTCCTGAATCGCAAACTGAAATACGGAATAGTGAGCACAGACAACATGGAGGCCTTTGTTATTCCACTCCCTGCTTGCCAACCAATACCTCCCAGAAAACACCCACTGGGGGACCAGGTCTTGATAATGACCATCCCCATCTGTTGCTTGGGCTTTGTATTCCAAACCATCCATCCTGGACTTCCTGTCCAAAAAAGGTGAGCAGGGTATAGAAAGAGGAGCTAGATGTCCCCAGTTATTTTTTTTTCATCTATAATAGATGATGTGGAGAGAAAAGAGCTTCAGATGTTGGAACAGGGGCTCCCACCTATGCGGCTGCCCTCCAGAGAGCAGAGCTCTGTTCCTCAGGAAGTGTCTATGCCTGAGCTGATAGGTAGGTAGTCTCTGTCTGTTGGTAAACACCCTTCAGGAGATGGCAACCCAAAATAACAACAACTATAATAATGTGTCCACTGATAACCAGCCTGATCCCTTAACAGCAACATACCCCATATGGCCAACTCAGTTTGCAGCCTCCTCTTCCTTATGACACTAATTTAGTCACCATGGTTGATCAATCAGCCATGTGTGGTCCACCCAATTTCTGGCATTCTACATTCTAACATCATAATAACACACTATAACCCACTAGACTTAGGGGTAAATTTACTAAGAATCGAGTCTGGGAGAGTTTGCTTTTTTTTTAACTCGATTAGCTTCACCTAAACTCGGGTGATTTGAAGCTCCTGAGACTCACAAACTTACAAAGAAGTGAGTTTAGCTGAGAGTGAGATGGCCGATGGTGAAGCAGAACGAGATTTCTCTCCCAAGTAGAATGTTTTGCAGGAGATTTCTCCCCCAAGTAGCAGGTTTTTGAGGAGATGACTCACCCGAGATTGCAGTATCTTCTCTCTGCAAAACTCTCCTGATGAAGCAGCCTGCACATATCAGTGAGATATGTGTAAGCTGCTTGTGTTGTATGCGTAAAAAATGGGTTAAAAGTGTAAAAAAAATGACATAGGGTTCCCCCCACCCTAAAGCTTAACCAGCCCCGGACTTGCCAGCCTGACCTGGTTTCTAAAATTATGGGGAACAAAATGTGTAGGGTTCCACCGTAATTTAGAAACCAACACCAGGCTGCACGGCCAGTCCTGGTTTTAAATATAGGGGTAAAAAAATTACGTAGGGTCCCCCCTATATTTAAAACCAACACCAGATCCAAAACGGCCAGGCTGTAATGCCACAGCCCGGAGACCCTTTCACCGGGGCTCTGGGGCCGAAGCATTATCAGCCCAAGCTGGTCAGGCCAAGCCGGGGATCTCAGGGGAGGTGAGGACCCCCCCATGAAGGGTCCCCCCCCTGAAACCCCAAGCTTGGACTGAAGCCAGGGGCTCTTCCCCACACCCCTGGAGCATTGTGTACGGGGGTAATAAAGTGGGGAAATAGAAGTAAACTTTTGTATTTTACGCCGATGACAATGACAGCGACAGATACGCCGATGACAGAGACAGCGACGCCGGTGACAGTGACAGCTATGCTGTTGACAGTGACAGGTATTTTTTATATATATATATGACTCCTTGACAGACAGCAGCACAAGACCCCTGCACATCTACACCGATGACAGTGACAGGTGTGTTTTTTTTTTTTCTTTTCGGGGCAGCAGCCCTTTACCGACAGCAGCACAGCACTGGACAACAGTAGCCAGCCAGCCCCTATGGTCAGAGTCAGCAGTATGTATATGGAGAACAGTAGCCAGCCAGCGTCAGCAACAGCTGCCAGCTCCCTCCCTCTTCACAGTAGCCAGCCAGCCCAGTATTGTAATATATATATATAACTATATAAGTAGTAGTGTACTACTAAGTTTATTATTTTTATTTATTATCACAACAGTACTGTAGCCAACAGCTCCCAGCTCCCTCCCTCTGCCAGCGACTATGGACAGGACAACAGCCAGTCCTTATATGGACAACAGTAGCCAGTCAGCCCCTATGTATGAACAACAGTAGCCAGCCAGCCTCTTCACAGTAGCCAGCCAGCCCAGTATGTATCACACAAAAGTATCACAGAACACTAGCTCCCAGCTCCCTCCCTCTGCACGCACGCTCCACAGCCAGAATGAAAAATGGCGGTGATCGCGAGACCTTTTATAGAATCCAAAACCCACGAGAATCCAAAAGCGGGATAATGACGTTTTGCCTCGATTTCATTTCCGAGCCAGGCAGGAAAACCTGAGCCGGACTCGATACACGGCTTGGATCGGGTGGGCTCGGGGGGTTCAGATTTCGGAAATCCGAATCTGCTCATCCCTAATATATATATATATATATATATATATATATATATATATATATATTTATTAGAGATGTGCGCGGACCCCATGTTTTGATTTTGGATATGGATTCATCTTCCGGTTTTGGTTTTAAGTTTGCAAAACCACCCTCAATTGTTTTGGTTTTGGATTCAGATAAAAATCAATAAAAAAATCAATAAAAATTTATAAAAACATCTAAAATGTCCGAATCCAAAACCCGAGTTTAGTTTTAAAATCTGAGTTCCGAACTGGCAACAGATCCAAACCAGGACTCAATTTGAACCAGGACACAAAAGTGAATCGGTTCTACTCAGAACCTCTAAATTTGAGGGTTTTCGGATTTCAGAAATCTGGACCCGCACATCTCTAAGGCTGAGGCTGATAAAGGGTGTGTCAGTCTGTGAGAAGGATGCGTGCTGAAACAGCAAGAACTGATCCAATCAAAGATAGCAAAGTGCTTATCACGACCAGGGTTTTGCGGCGCGGAGGTTTGCGGTCCTTACCAGTGTGGGCGCTGTGGCGCGGTCCTTCTGGCGGGGGAGCTGGCATGTGGAAACTTGCATTTCATATACGCAGTGGTCTGCCAGCATTGGGCCATCCTGGCAATGGTAAGTCTAGTGGCGTCTCCGTGTCATGGCTGTCTGGGGCGCCACCATGTTGTCTATGGCCATGTGACATAGCAGGGCAATCGTCTGTGGGTCACCTGCTCTCTGGCCTATCATGTTCCATTATGGGGTACTTAAGGGTGTTTGGAGAGCCCTGTAGTTGTCAGTGCAATGTGTTCACAGTGTCAGCTGTGAGAGAGAGTTCTCTGCGCTCCTGAACCTTAGACTTGTGCTCCGGTGCTTTCCCTAGCTCCTTGTCAGCCTCTGGCTCCCTGCATAGCCTGCCCCGCTTTGCCTCGCACTCTGCTGGGATCAGCCCTGCACCTTCCACCATACCCACTCCTGCCTGAACCTGTCTCCTCAGTTAACCCATTCCTGTGCAGCCATCGTCACAGCATTACTGGAATCTCCTTTCAGCCATTAGCACAGCATTACCGGATTCTCCTTTCAGCCATTATAACAGCATTATCGGATTCTCCTTTCAGCCATTATCACAGCATTACTGGATTCTCCTTTCAGCCATCATCATAGTATTACCGGATTTGCCTTTCAGCCATCATCCCAGCATTTCCGGATATCCCTCTCAGCCACTATTCAACAAACCAGGATATCCACTTCACTCTTACAGTCTATCTGGATTCACTTCATTCATCTCTGTCACTGATCTGGACATTCATTTATTCCCACTCACTACTGTTCCCTCCTGCCACATATATTAGTTTGTTATTGCTGGACTTTAGTTTCTCTTATTGCTCATGTCTACCAACATTCACATTAAATAACCCACCTTTCAGTTTAAACCTGTTCCGGTGTCTATTTGTGTTACCACCCCGGGTCCACAACAAACGCAGTCTCTAACAGTGCTCTGTTGCTTAGCAGCAGCCTAGACATGTGGGGGAGTCAGGGACTAAGCAAGGTCACATCTGAGGCAGACAGAGCATTGAGAGACAGCTTTCAATGAACCCATGAAGTGCAGGCACAGTAGCCAGGAAGGAGCCAGGGGAGGCATGGCTATCATGAATTTAATAAAAACAAATAACCATCGGAACACCATTGAATGATTTCCATTTGATGGTGGTAAGCGGCCAGGTAGGTGGGGGACAGGGAGGGGGAGAGGGGGACAGGGAGGGTGGGGACAGAATTACCGCAGCTGTAGACAGTGCTGCGCATGCGCCGCTTTGTGAATGTAATGGCGCATGCACAGCACTGATTCCAGCTGCGGTAAGGTTGAGTAGATAGGGAAAAGTATCTATTTCCCGAAAAGCTGTCATAGCAAAAATGACAGCTTTTTATTAGATACTTATGGAGAGGAACAATGATGAATTCCTCCGGTAATTAAGTAGAACTCCATGTGAGTTCTGAACCTAATTACCTCCATCAAATTTTTATTAATGATGAATAGGCCCCATAGTGTGGATTACTTTCCAACAACCAATACTCAGGTACTTTTGAATAAAACATATCACTCTCATCACAGCCATCATACTCACCTGCTTACAGTAGGTGTGTTAAAGATAAATTGATGGATGGATAGATAGATAGATAGATAGATAGATAGATAGATAGATAGATAGATAGATAGACACCTTCCAGTTAAGTCAAAGTAATTCTAGATAATAATATTAACAATAAAGACTCAGATGAGGCCTAGGGGATAAGAAGCAATTATTCTTTTGTGTATAATAACTGTACTGGAAACTGAATTTCAGAATCCAGCCACCCACGTGCTGAGGTTTATTAAGACAATTGAAAGGTTGACTAATGCACTACCACTTACATAAAAGATTTTTACTAACATGACATCACCCTTGTTGGAGCTCCAGTTGCCGTTACATTCTGTTCCTCTCACAGCCCTAGACGAAAAGTGTGTGTGTGTTTGGACTGCTGTTTGTAATTGGTCTTCCTGCTCACACACCCCCTAAACTTATTTGCCAGTTCTATATTGCAAAATCTGCAAGCCCTTGGAAACATTTAGCACACCCCAGGTTTTGGCTAAGGTTAGGACAGATACTGTACGATATATCTTTTATACAGCAGTAATGCCATTTTTGTCTCTAAACTTCGCTCGGCAGAATACAAAAAAAATAAAAATGCACTGTATTGGGAGAAACTTTTCTCCTTTCTTCATTATCTATGTTCAAGAAACATATTGGGATTGATTCTGAGTCAGACGCTTTTAAGGCTGCTTGTCCCTATGGCCGTGGCATTGTACTTACTTTTATATGCTAATGCAACAAACTGCCAAAGTAGGGATTATAATTATAATATTTATATATAGAGTACTTTTTATCCATGATGACTTTGGTACTGTAAGTAAGCTATACAGATAACATATATATATAGATATACAGCAAGACTGAAGGATCTGTATATACTGGCAATACAGTACTTGTACTAAAGCTGTGTAGGGAACAGAACTAAAGGAGTTAGATATACTGTCAATGCTTGAAAATAAGTTGTACAGGTGACATGGCTGTAGTGTCTGGCTTTTATACTAACAGCTAAGTACAAACACAAGTCAAGAGCAGGAAACTAGAAGTCCACAAGGCCAGAGTTGATCCAAGTCAGGATCTTAGAGAATCTTTGACACTTGAGGCACATTTTACTCAACCTAGAGGGACTACACCTTCTCTTGTCTACATCAGATGTACTCTAAGATCACCATGATCATAGGTTGTAACCTTCTCTCCCGCAATCTTGCCAACTGTCTCATACACACCAATCTGGGATCAAACTACTCTGCAATTACTTCACTGTTCAATCTAGAGTTATTAACAAGTCATCCATCTTGGAGGTTGGAAGAAACCCTCTTGAAAATGCTTCAATATTAAGATAAAATGAAACTGGCACTATCTGAACACTTCTCATACAATGTTCTTGTCTCCACATGCTGCTCTCTGGTCTGGAAGGCCCACAAGGCTGCCATCAAGGGGCATATGATTAGCTATGCATCTTATCACAATAAAGGTTAAAATCTGACATGATGTCTCTAATAGCAACTTGTTGTGGCTGGCGGTGGCAAAATGTAGGTCAGATGGCATGAAGTAACTGGATGGTGGCTGTGGATGGCATGATGTGGCTTTGTGTCAACCATGATATGGTACAGCCATATCCGACCATGATCACAGCCTGAACAAGTTGCAGCTATGCTCCCATTTGGCAATGCAAACTTTGTCACCCAAAATTTGGACTGACCCGCTACAATTGGGACAGTTAAAGACAGCATCATTCTCTCTTACCTGTTCTTGCAGCTTTGGCTTGTGGCGGTGCAGCTAATGTCTTAAGCTCAGTTGATGTTGTGCACAGTACTCACTCAGTTTGTCAGTAATAACACTAACTGAAATGGGTTTGTCCTCTTGAATCAGACCTTCAATGCGGCACTAATTGTCATGTGTGGTGGACATGCTTGGCCGGCCGGATCACTCCTCATCTTGAATGTCTGTCCTGCCGTTATCAAAGGAAGTGCACCAAGCAGTGGCGTAACTTCATCCCAGGTGCCCGGAGGCAAGATAAATGTTGGTGCCCCCCCTGAAAACTAAAATGTACCACCCCCCAGCCCCAGCTGCCGCTGCCCCCCTTATGCAGTTCCTTTTATATAATGCCCCCAGTAGTAGTCCCCCTAAGCAGTGCCCACCTATGTAGTGCTCCCCAGTAATGGTCCCCCTATGCAGTACCTCCAGTAGTGAGCCCCGGGTAGTTGCCCCCAGTAGTGAGCCCCTGTAGTTGCCCCCAGTAGTGAGGCCACTGTAGTTGACCCAAGTAGTGAGGCCCCTGTAGTTGCCCCAAGTAGTGAGGCCCCTGTAGTTGCCCCCAGTAGTGAGACCCCTGTAGTTGCCCTCTGTAGTTGCCCCCAGTAGTGAGCCCCTGTAGTTGCCCCCAGTAGTGAGGCCCCTGTAGTTGCCCCCAGTAGTGAGGCCCCTGTAGTTGCCCCCAGTAGTGAGCACCCTGTAGTTGCCCCAGTAGTGAGCCCCTGTAGTTGCCCCCAGTAGTAGGCCCCTGCAGTTACCCCCAGTAGTCAGGCCCCTGTAGTTACCCCCAGTAGTGAGGACCCTGTAGTTGCCCCCAGTAGTGAGCCCCTGCAGTTGCCCCAAGTAGTGATAGCCCCCACCGCGCGAGCACAGACACAAAAAAAACAAACAAACAAACACTTACCTTTATCCTCGCTCCAGTGCTGCTGCCGTCCATCCCCGGCGTCCGCTCCTAGGTACTATGGGAGTGACGTCATTACATCACTCCCATGGTGCACTGCGGGACCCGGAAGGTGGAGCTCATTCCTGAGCTCCGTCCCCGGCGTCCGCTCCTCGGCACTATGGGAGTGACGTTATGACGTCACTCCCATAGTGCCCTGCGGGACCCGGAAGACGGAGGGAGCTCCGTCCTCCGGCTGCCGCCGAGGGTTTGAATAGGAGCCGGGTGCCCGCTGGTAACACACTCAGCGGGCGCCTGGCAAATGGAGGGTGCAGGGGGTGTGACCGCACCCCTTGCACCCTCCGTAGTTACGCCAATGGAGGTGGAGCGCCGATCAGCGGCGCTCCTTCTCCATGCAGCTCCCGGGGACAATGGAGCCAGGTGCTCCCTTCAGGGCTGACGCCCTGCGGCAAATTACTCCATTGTCTCCAGGAGTTACTCCACTGGCACCAAGCCAAAACCTGTTTCTGTGACATGACATTATCAACAAACACTTCAAAGAGTTGTCAATGAATTTTAGCTGATGTGCCCTTTAGGTGCATAAATCTGATCACATTACTCACCTCAATGTTAGATCATGTTTCTGCCAGCCCCGACATCTTACAACTGTAACCCCCCTTTTCTATATAAAGGGGCTCTTGGTTACCATTCACTGTAGTTTCTATAATGTACCTACCCTTAACCTCCCACTATGTGGTGTACATCCTACTATAAGATCAGTGCCTCCACCCAAGTATCGGTAGTAGGTACTGTGTATATAAAGGGGCTCTTGGTTACCATTCACTGTAGTTTCTATAATGTACCTACCCTTAACCTCCCACTATGTGGTGTACATCCTACTATAAGATCAGTGCCTCCACCCAAGTATCGGTAGTAGGTACTGTGTGGGCCTACTTGGGAAAACCCACTTAACTTTTATAACTGTTAGAACTAATGTCTATGTTTAGGGAGCTATTCAAAAATCATATAATGTGACACAGCATATTAATGTGTGTAAAATGCAAACAACCTGTTTTACGTTTGCTTCCTCAAATTTACATATCCTCCAATATCACTTACCTCTCCTCCAAATGGAATAACACGCACATAGTACAATATGATATATATCTTTTCTTCTTTATATATGAATTAACATATATATCATTTAAATAACAATGATCAAGTCCTACATAGTAACATACTCTATTAAAATTATGTTATTTTAACTAGCTAACACTGTCTTCTTCCCTCCCATGATTTTCTATAATTCTATTCTAATGTTTAAAAACATGATAACAGTTCCTTTTGAACATAAGTTAGGTCAACCATGTAGGGAGATCCAGTGGCAAACGCAGGATTTCTAGAAGGGGGTTTCCAAATGCTTGATTTTAGAGTGAGTGTGGCCTGTCCATGAAGAGGGCATAATTAGCACTTATCCAGCTGCATACAAAGTGTATTGTGTGTCATAGTTCCAGCATATACAGGACCAGCGTTCACAGTAAGCCATTAGATGCGGCAGTAGGTCCATCTTGTCTGAGCTGAATGGTTTTTTTCAGATGTGGGCACCATTCCTGAGCATTGGAGAAAGTCTGGGAGTCTGAGGTAGCAGCAGAAGAACTTAGTACTGCCCTTATGCACTGGATAGTGTATCATTATACAGTATTAATAATTAACCCTATAGATGATCTATAGCAGTGTACCCCTAACAGTGCATGTTTTCCACATCTCATAGTTGGTGCACAGGTATATTTATTACTGGCTGACACATTTTAAAAGATCCACAGGTGGTGCTAATCATTTCATTTGTGATACTGAGAAGGCAGTACTAGTAACATTCTATTATATTACTTTTTCTATTGTGGTCAATGTGTGTGCTGGGAAGGGGGGTTTCCAGGCAGACGGAAACCGCCCCGCGTTTGCCTATGGGGGGATCAGATGTCAAGTTAGCTTATGCCTTGTATTCCACTTTTATAGTTTAAATACATTCTTCTTAGTTTGAGATGTTTACTGATAAATGATTCATACATGGTACAAGTTTCTTGCTATTTATTAACACCTTTCTGACCCTCAAGTTGCTAATCTTTGTGGTTATAGCAACATTGAATTTTGCATGTAGAATGTGCTTTTGACTTAGACTTATTATGCAGCTTGCAGGCTTCCGTACTTTGTAAAAATTATTGGTGGTGGGTTGTCACATTATGATGTCATCGGACGCTCGCGTTCGGCAGGATCTGAGGCGTCTGTTCACTGGTGATCTGATGTATTTAGGTAAGATGTTTTTTGCTATTCATTGTATCCTGACGAAAATGCAGTAAGCATTGAAACGCTGATTAATTTAATCCACGGTGTTTGTGTGCTTTGTTAACCCATCTAGAGTGCCGCCATCTTCCTGTTCTTTATATTGTAATGGCACTGTCGTGCCCTTATATTAAGGCTGCATCTAAAAAAACTGATTTCTCCATAGAGAATTCTGGAGGGGGGGCAGAGTATTCAAGGGGCTACACCTCAAAAGCTATTAAAGGTACGGATCTGAAATTTGGTATGGCCAGGTAGAACTGTCACTGTATGCTGCATGCCAAATTTCAGGGCATAAACATAAAAAATGAGGATTTGGGAGTAATCTAAAGCTCCAACTGTCACTTGTTTCTGACATTCTCAATTAGGACCACTTTTCTGCTGTAGTCTATGGGTTTTTTTGGGGAAGGCATACTGTAACTCAGGGTAGGAGTGGAATTTAGACTTGGGGTTTGTCTTATTAAGTAGCTATTGTGCCAGGGTACGTGCTTTTGGGGTTCAGGTAAATTAGAAAGTTACAGTTTTTAAACTATTACCTCAAGAATGCGCCATTGTAGAGATAGGACTTTTCAACTTGTTACGCAGCCGCAGTAGGAGCCTCCAGCAGGTGTAATAACTGTAGCCAGTTATTACAGCCAATGAGCTGTTCTCACCATTGACTTCAATGGTGAGAACCAAGCGTGCCCTTTTAAAAAATGGCTTCCATTAAGTCCATCGGGCAGGGAGCTGGAAAGACCAGCTGAAGCATGAAGACGCCGCGGAAGCCCTGGATGGGCGGCGGCTGTGCAAAACAGCTTAATGGCCGCTGCACACCTGGTGAAGACGCCGTAGAAGTCCTATGGGAGTGGCAGCCGTGTAAAAGAGCTTAAAGGCTGCCGCTCCATAGTTTAAGGTGTGGCATTATAAAATACTTTAAAAAATGGTGTCTGTTTGTTTTCTTTTAATATTTCTTTTGCAGGGGTACTATAGGTGCCAGCAGGCCCTTAATGCCCCACCTGCTGGTACTTGTAGTTCTTCAAGTACCAGTTTGCGGGGATACCTGCTGGGACCTGTAGTACTACTGCAAAAGACAATATTTATATTTTATATGCACCACACAACACAATCAACCCAGCACCCACCACCCAGGGGTGCTGGGGATGACCCCAGGCTATCAGCCTGGGTCTGGGGTGCCCTGGAGAGTCCCCTTTATTGGGGGGCCCCAGCTCCCCAGGGATCCCCAGCCTGGGCTGACTAGCAGTCAGGGGTGATACTGCGGCTGGGGGGCCCCAGTGAAAGGGCTCCCCTGGCTGTGGCATCACCCCCCTGCTAGAAGGAGTCCGGTGCTGATTTTGGTAAATACAGGGGGACCCTGTGCATTTTTCCCCCTATATTTCAGAGCCATGTTCTTGTTGCACCAAATACGAGGGACCCATACATCATTTGTCCCCCGTATTTTAGCAACCAGGACAGGTTCTGAAAAGCCTGGTGCTGGTTGTGCTTAATACGGGGGACCCCTACGTCATTTGTCCCCTGTATTTAGCACCACCAGTACTGGGACTCCAAAGCCTGGTGCTGGTTGTTTTCTGTGGGGCGGGGCCACGCCTTTTTTTTTGCAAATTCAATTTTTAACATAGATGCGTAGATGGATCTCACTGCTGCATTCGTGCATCTCTGACTTATTGATTTGATTTCCTCAGGTGCGTACGCACTACCAGTGAGCCCTCTATTGCCCACTGATGCCCCCTTTGCACTGCACCACTGCCACTGCTCTGCACCACCACTGCTGCCGCTACCCCACATGCCTACAGCCATCTCGCACTCTGCACCTCCCAAACCAACCTCCTGTGTGCTTTCCCCTCTTCCACCTGTGTTAGTGTACCATTTAGTTGCCCTTCTCCCCTGCAGGTGGCCCGGTTTGCTCATCCAAACCCTGATAGTTAATACATTTTAAAAAAGGTATGAAATTCCATACACAAAAAACCTTACAGTTTTACATGTCCCATTAAGGCTGCTTAGAATGATCTGAAAATTCACAAAACCTATTGATTTTCTGCCACTCAAATGCCAAAAAGCAATGAAATTAGGATCATTAAGGCTGACGCCTTAATGGACGTGTTCCTTGTGCAATACAGATATGGTATGTCATCACACCCTGTGGTTAACTGCAGATTCAGCACTCTCACAGAATGAGATTGCTGTCACTCACAAAATGGTGGAGCTGCTAATTCACAGTATTGTGTGCTCTTTGGAATATACACATGCAGTCTATGCAACTGAGGTTTGAGCAGTTATATGGCTCCCACATCCCACTCAGTGCCCACAATCTTCCCATTTGATCACCAAAACAATCTCAGTGGCTTCCAATATCCTTCTCACTGCATACATTTATCTCATTTACAATACACATTCAGCTCCCTTAATTTAAAAAAATGTCATACTCTGTCTATGCATGTACACTTTCTTCCCCTATATGCCTCCATGCTGCTATATATTCCCCAATCCCTACTGCTGTGTGGTCTCCCAACTGTTATAGTCTGTGTTCCCTCATCCACAACAAAGTGTTTTTCCCCAGCCGCACTGCCCTTCATCCATGCCTTCTAAACAGCCATGTTGGTGTCTTTCTCTCATCTGTGGCACTCTTTCTTCCATCTGCACTAGTCTGGTCCCTCAACCGTGCAACTCTGTCTCCCCCCACCACCCGCACCACTCTGTCTTCCTCCCCATCCACACCAATCTGTCTTCCCCAATCCCTACTGCTGTATGGTCTCTGAACTATGGTAGTCTGTGTTCTCTCATACACCCCAATCTGTCTTTCTCCATCTGCACTGCCCTGCATCCGTGCCACTCTGTTTCCTTCTGCACCACTGCCTTCCCCTAAGCCACGCTGCTGTCTTCCTTTCCTCTGTGGCACTCTTTCTTCCTCCATCTGCACCACTCTGTCCCCCCTAACTGTGCAACTGTGTCTCCTCCCCCCACCCGCACTACTCTGTCTTCCTACCCATCCACACTAATTTGTCTTCCCCAATCACTACTGTTGTGTGTTCTCCTATTTGTGCTAGTCTGTATTCCCTTATCCGCACCAATCTGTCTTTAACCATCTGCACTGCTCTGTCTTCCCATGTCCATGCCACTCTCTACCCCCATCCACGTTGCTGTCTCCCCAAACTGTGCCACTCTGTTTCCCCCATCCACACCACTGTTTTCCACCCATCTGCATTGATTTGGCTGCCCCCCCTCTCTACTGCTTAACCTTCCCTCCTCTACACACCTTTGTCTCACCTATCCACACTGCTGTGTCTCTTCCCCCCATCCACACCACTTTTATCCCATCTACACAGTTCTATTTTCTGCTTTGACCTTAGTTGCATAGAGTGCATGTGTGTATTCCAATGAGCATACAATTAAATGTATGCAGTGAGAAAGATATTGGAAGCCACTGAGATTGTTTTGGTGATCAAATGGGAAGATTGTGGGCACTGAGTGGGATGTGGGAGCCATAAACTGCTCAAACCTCAGTTGCATAGAGTGCATGTGTGTATTCCAATGAGCATACAATTCTGTGAATTAGCAGCTCCACCATTTTGTGAGTGACAGCATTCTCATTCTGTAAGAGTGCTGAATCTGCAGTTAACTACAGGGTGTGATGGCATACCATATCTGTATTGCGCAAGGAACGCATCCATTAAGGTGTCAGCCTTAATGATCCTAATTTCATTGCTTTTTGGCATTTGAGTGGCAAAAAATCAATAGGTTTTGTGAATTTTCAGATCATGTCTAATCAGCCTTAATGGGACATGTGAAACCGTAAGGTTTTTTGTCTGTGGAATATATATAAATATATATATATATTAATTAGAGATGAGCTGGTTCAGATTTCAGAGATCCGAACCCACCCGAATTTAGTAGATCCGAGTTAGATCCAAGCAGGCTCGATTTTTTTCAGGCCAGACTAGGATCTTCAAACAGAGGCAAAATTATAGAGTCTGAAATCTCGCAGTTTGCAAGCTTTCGTCTCTATGATCAATGTAGTATATAAGGGACCATGCGACGGACGCCATTTCACTCCAGCCATGGAGACCGAACAGGAGGGAGGGTAGTGTTGAGCTGGGAGAGGTGCTGGTGCTGTCTGCTGTGTCCAGGGCTGGTGCTCTCTGCTGTGTCCAGGGCTGGTGCTGATCTATTCTGGGCTGGTGCTGTCACTGTGCTGTCTGCTGTGTCCATCTGGGCTGTTGCTGATCTATCTGGGCTGTCTGTGCTGTCTGCTGTGTCCTGGGCTGATGCTGCTGATCCATTCTGGTGCTTTGCTGTCTGTCCATCTGGGCCCAAATTCTGGACTCCAAAAAAAAAAAATATAATAACAAAAAAAATAAATCAAAGTGTCTTTTATATTTTTATGTGTGTGTGTGCATGCGTGTTAGGCTTTACCGCAGTACCGCACAAGATCAGCCAGCAACGCAAGTTGCAACCTAGTGCTGCCCAACTCCGGTCGTGCTAAAAAAAAACAATTAAAGTGTCTTTTATATTTTTTCTGTGTGTGTGCGCGTGTGTATTAGGCTTAACCGCTGTACCGCACAAGATCCAGCCAGCAACGCAAGTTGCAACCTAGTGCTGGCCGACTTCAGGCATGCTAAAAAAAAACAATAAAAGTGTCTTTTATATTTTTCTGTGTGTGTGCGTGCATGTTAGGCTTAACCGCAGTACCGCACAAGATCTAGCCAGCAATGTAAGTTGCAACCTAGTGCTGCCTGACTCCAGTAGTGATTAATCTGTGCTCTGGGCCCAAGTTCTGGAGCTGAAAAAAATTAAAAATATATTGTCTATTTTTGTAAAAAAAAATTTGTGCGCGTATCAGCCACACCTGGCAGTCACTGTCATCGGTATAGGTGCACAGGGGTGTTTTGCTGCTGTCTGTCAAGGGGCTGCTGCCCAAAATAATAAATAAACAATTTTTATGTGTGCGTGTCAGCCACACCTGGCTGTCACTGTCATCGGCATAGGTGCGCAGGGGTGCTGTGCTCATGTCTGTCAAGGGGCTGCTGCCCAAAATAATAAATAAACAATTTTTATGTGTGTGTGTCAGCCACACCTGGCTGTCACTGTCATAGGCGTAGGTGAGCAGGGGTGCTGTGCTGCTGTCTGTCAAGGGGCTGGGTTATTGGGTTACAAAAAGTTTTTTTTTTAATCTTAAACATAGCAGAAATGTTATCCTAAAAGCTTATAAAGTTATATGCTCTAAAAAATGAAAGCCTATATTTATTTACAAACCTATATAGAGTAGACATCCTAAATTCTAAAACTGTTCTATTCAAAACGTAACCAAAAGTCAGGAGAGGTCTCAGAGAACATGAAAAAAGATGCAGTTACAGCCTTCAAAGTGTCTGGCTATAACACCCACCTTTGCCAGGAATTACCAAAGATTATTACAAGCAAAGGTTTCATCTGTCCGGAATATGGCTGGGAATTCATGGATCGTATTTGGCCTGAATGCTCTAAGACATCCAGTTATTCTGTCACTGTGTTCTCTAGCCAACTTTATTCCAACCTGAATCGCAAACTGAAATACGGAATAGTAAGCACAAACAACATGGAGGCCTTTGTTATTTCGCTGCCTGCATGCCAACCAATACCTCCCAGACTACACCCACTGGGGGGACCAGGTCTTGATAAAGACCATCCACATCTGTTGCTAGGCCTTTTTCTTCCAAACCATCCATCCTGGACTTCCTGTCCAAAAAGGGTGAGCAGGGTACAAAGAGAGGAGCTAGATGTCCCCGATGACACTTTTTTTCATCTATAATAGATGATGTGGAGAGATAAGAGCTTCAGATGTTGGAACAGGGGCTCCCACCTATTTGACTTTCCTCCAGAGAACAGAGCTCTGTTCCTCAGGAAGTGTCTATGCCTGAGCTGATAGGTAGGTAGTCTCTGTCTGTTGGTAAATACCCTTCAGGAGATGGCAACCCAAAATAACAACAACTATAATAATGTGTCCACTGATAACCAGCTTGATCTCTTAGCAGCAACATACCCCATATGGCCAACTCATAACATGACACCCAGTTTGCAGCCTCCTCTTCCTTATGACACTAATCCAGTTGCCATGGTTGATCAATCAGCCATGTGTGGTCTACCCAATATTTGGCCTTCTACATTCTAACATATCTAAGAAGTGGACAGTGGGAATAATTGCAATTTGAAGGCCATGATTTTTTTTGTCCCTGTACAGGTTGGGAAAATCTTTTACAGAACAGAAGGTTTGCAAAGAATTATTTAAGTCAATTGTTTATTTATTTTTGGAAAGCACGCTTCCTGGTCCCCTTCTGGGATGAAAAACATATACTCCCAGCAAGCAGGCATGGCACTCAAGAAATAATTCCCAAGAAAGACATAACGTAACACTTAAACCTTAAATCTGAAATGTTGCATTTGCTGCTCTGTTCCACTTGATCACATATCTCATATGGTTAAGTGGACAGTGGGAACAGCGGAAGTTTGAAGGCCACTAACTAACTATGTTTTTTTTATGTCCCTATACAGGTTGGGAAATGCCTTTACAGAAGATGTGCTAAGCATTATTTAAGTCAATTGTTTATTTTTTATTTTTTTTTGGAAAGCACTCTTCCTGGTGTCCTTCTTGGATGAGAAAATCAACTCCCAGCAGCAGCAGCCATGCTCAAGGATTCTTCTGTGGCAAGGACTGATGTAAATGTACTGTATCACAGTTTTTTGTAAATGCCTCCTCCCTGCCCTTCTCCCTCATAAATTTTCTTTTGAATCAAAAAACTAAATTAAATTTGCTACCAATCAACCCTTCCTGTCCCTGCCCTACCTTCAACTACATACATACTTCAACTCCCTCAGGCCTCTCTTGAATAATAAAATTGTTTCCTGATGTGCCATGTTTAAAGTTGAACTGCCATGGGTTTGTGCCGCCCACTGCTGCAGCTTAGCTTAGTCAGCCAGCTATCTTGGTGCAAATATTGGGCCTAAACAAGATGAACAAATCAATATTGTGAGCTGTGAGGTGGTCAAAATTGACTGGAAACGAGTGGAAATAAATGTTATTGAGGTTATTAATACTGTAGGAACAAAAAAAAAGGGCCATTTTATGTGATTTTAGCTGTTTTTTGAGTTTTTTAAGAAAAAATCCAGATCCAAAGCCAAAACATGGAAACAAAACACGGAGGTGAGGTTTTGGCAAAACCAATCCAGATCCCAAACCAGGGGAGATCCAGATCCAAAACCAAAACACTAATATATAAATATATATATATATATATATATATATTTGAATTAATAGTTCAGAAGTTCCTGCAATGAGCCCTCTACTAGCAGGCACTGGTTTGTTGTCTCTGAAACCTGGAGTGTGCACCTTTAGGGGTATATTTACTAAAGTGCGGGTTTTTAGAAGTGGAGATGTTGCCCATAGCAACCAATCCGATTTAGGGCCGTATTCAATTCTTTTCGCACCCGCGACACTTTTTCGCATGCCAGACTTTTTGCCGACATCGCCGGTTTTGCATGCGAAAAAGTATCGCGCGCGCTCCCGCTATTTGACGTATTCAATTCCAAAGGGCGCGAAAACGCGCCCCAGCGAAACTCTAACAGGCAAAAAGTGTTGGCAGAATTGGGGAAATCAGCCTGACACCCCCCAAAAGATGCACTAACATTGGGGATCAATCTAGATGTCTCCGATTAGCCCTACTGAATCTATTTAGGGTACTTAAGTGCTATCAATTGCTCCAAGATAACGGCTTTGCACAAGTGGTGAAGAATAGTATTAAGAAGTTCTTTTTGGTGAAAAAAAGTAGTCCTGTCAAATGTGGGGTACTTGAAAATGGGTGCTAGCATAGTTAAAAATCGCTAAAGTCAAGTTTTAAGTGCCATAAAAAACGCACCTTCAGCAAACACCTGTAATAAAAAAAAACACCTCCCTCATACTTGCAGACCCCCCAAAAGTCTATTTAGCTAGTTTTTGCATTTGTACCCCACTTTGTACTTTTCCGCCCCCATTTTCAAATTGCTTTTTTGGGGTGTTCCTCTTTTTTTTGCGTTATTTTGAAGCAGTTATCCTTTGGGGGTTTGTCCAAAGGGTGCAGAGTGGTTTCCACACCCCCCATACCGCAATTCTGCACTTTTTTCCCCTAGGTATTCATAGGCGAAACTTTTTTGCCTATTACATTGCATTGACTTTCCGTGTATGCGAAAAGTCTTTGCAATTGAATTCAGCGAATAGTTTCCACCTGGCGATCTAATCTATAATATCTTCTAGAAGGTGCTAGAAAAATGTTAAGCAGAACCTGATTGGTTGCTATGGGCAACATCTCCACTTGTAAAAACCCGCACTTTAGCATATATACACCTTATAATCTACATGTATTTAATTTTACCAATGTCACTTGGGCTAAGAAGTTTTACAATAAGTTTGACACTTTGTTCGACTACTCTCCAGAATATGCTGTCAAACTGTCTGTGTCTCTCTGTCTCCTGAGTGCTTTTCCTTCTTTCTGGAGTAAGAAAGTTCTTATAGAGTTTCCACAATTATAAATGGCTTCCTGTTGTTTTATAACTTGGTATTTTGTGGAATCACTGTGCCAATAAATAATATACTCTCAGACTGTAATAAGGTGTTATACGTTTTACAATTGGGCTATACAGCAATAAAACAGACATAAAAGCCAGAGTTGTTAACATATAAGATATTTGTAGGTAAGTCTTCTTTTCTGAGTCTGAATAGCAATGAGTTACAGTACCTGCACTTGTTGCTCACAGATAATTTAAATTGGGTGAAATAGTTGCAACTTAAAGCTGCTGCAGGGCTGTGTTTATAAATTTCTCCCCAGCTGCTCCTCAGGTGACAGCTATAAGGATTGAGCATCCACTGACTTGGTGTTGCTACAAGTAATGGGTGAGTGTAGTTTGAGAACTTTTACTCACTACTTACAGGGCACTATTGCCACTGTCAATTTGCTGCCAGGTACACTCAAGCAGCTCACTGTCCAGGAGATACCTCAGCTTCTAGCATCAGACACATGCACCTGCACTGCCGCCACTCTCTGATCCCCCACACCCACTGGTGTCCAGCAATGGAAACTGTAATCACCAGACTTTTCTGTGCTGCCAGCCACCCCGGCCTCAGACACCCACCTCAGGCACTCCACTGCCGCATACCACTGCCTCCGGGTGGGTTCTTATGACAGCTGCCAATGGGAAGTTGTCCTGGCCGCCAAACTCCACACAGGCTCCATGTTCCCCAATACTGGCCACCAAAGAGCACTCTGCCCTCCACACAGCAGCTCCAGTGCAGCCTTTCAGGCAGGATGAGTACCTCTGTACACCAGCCTCCATAGCTCTGGCTGTGACAAGCCCCCTCACCGACTCCAACCCTTAAGTCCATCAGCATATCACCGCTCAACTGCCGCTTGCGGGAGGGATCCACAGACCCCCGGCCATCCTTATATACCCCTCTACACAGAGGCATGTGAGCCCTCACTCTGGTCACAACTCTCTCTCCTTCCCACCTGCGCCATGCGCTGTGTTTGCCTCTCGCTGCTTCTGGCAACTTCTTTGCAGGGTGCTACCCCTATATGCTGCCCTACCTGATTGTAGCTCCTGCCCATGCTATGGCTTTTACTTCAGACAGTTCAGTATACACTGTGATATCTTGGGGCTAATTAGCTCGGCAGAGGGTGAATTGGTGCAGTGTTTAGTTGCTTAATGAGGGTCCACACACAGCTTTCAAGTAAATAAATTATGCTTTACTTTCCAGCATGGAAAGTCAGGAAACAAACAGAAAATAATAAACAACCTAGCCCCTATTTAGGGCGTCTAACTCACTTCTTGAACCCTCTCTATAAGGGTGCAGCTTATCTGCCAGTAAAGTCTCTCACAGTCTCTGTGCGTTCCTGTATCCTCCAGGTATACAGTAGGTCCTGGCTTCCTCAGCCTGCAGCCCTGCTGCTTCAATGTCACACAGTCTGAGAGGTTTATGGTCCCCCCTTGCCTCCTGCAATGTCCAAACACAGGCCTCCTGGCCCCCAATGGCTTGCTTAGCTTCACTGGGTTCTCTGGCTGCCACAGTCCCACATAGACTGTTCCCAGCAGCAGCCTGACTGGTCTGCCTCCTCAACAGCCCACACCTGAGCTCTCTCCACAAGGCAGCAATTAGGCATCTTCCCACAATGCTTTTCTACTCTGTGTGGGCGGATCTGTCCTGTCCCACAGAGAATCAGCTGTTCACCAGCGACATC
The DNA here is from genome assembly GCA_031769625.1 of Taudactylus pleione. Taxonomy (NCBI): domain Eukaryota; kingdom Metazoa; phylum Chordata; class Amphibia; order Anura; family Myobatrachidae; genus Taudactylus; species Taudactylus pleione. Next base: position 3,569,805 of record JAUIMM010000126.1, on the reverse strand, counting down.
TGTGGTGATACTGCTACAACACATACACAATTAACTCAATACATATAGCAGTGAATCACATTATACACTTCTTACCATATTAACGCCAACTAGTCACATCCCTTCATGTGTAAATATATGAAATTTGGATATATATATATATATATATATATATATAAACTGAGCAAGCGGACTGGCACTCGTGCTTTACAGTAGATAAAAGTAATCTATAGTGGGTGCCTTCAGCAACAAAATATGCAGAGTAGAACAAAAAACTGCGGTACTCCCAGCGTTGAATAATAGAAAAACAATTTGTATTAGGCCATCACATGCCGACGTTTCAGAGCATAGCCCTTTTATCAAGGCAGCCCAAACACATACAAAAGACAAAGTGATAACAAACACGCTGTACAAACATTCTTACCTTAAATAGGTGAAGGGGGTCCCTGATCTGCAGCAGACCGGGCAGCGCGCGTCCACGCCAAGTGCCGCAGGTTTTTGTTCTACTATATATATATACGGTATACTGTATATATATATATGACACCTCATATATATTGTTATTAATACCGTATTGTACCGCATATGCACCAAGCTCCGGAATGTGACACATTTGATCCCTCCCAACTAACCCCCCCACAACCGCCACAGGGGCACTTGCATCACTCGTCTCAGGCACGGAAGGACCCTCTACCTAAACCCTTCCTAAACCCGAAAATCTTTCTATCGCAAAGGACAACTCTTACCAGGACAGCTGTCTTTTGTGATTATTTTCAAGCATACATGTTAGTAAATGTCATTATGCTTGCGATGAGTGACGGGATGCATCTCAATCAAAATACAATGTGTCAGGCATCCCGACCTTGGAGAGAGATAGAGTAAAGAAAGATAAGGTACCAACCAATCAGCTCTTAACTGTAATTTTTCAAACACAGCCTGTACAGTGACAGTTAGGAGCTGATTGGTTCTACTTTATCTCTCTCTCCACCTTATCTCTCTCCAAGACTTAGTACATCTCCCCCAATGACTGATTTGAGGCACAGTCTAATGGCTGTGGTCTGCCTGCTCTGGCCTGGCAGGAAATTAGAATGGAATACAGAACATTACACATGTAAGAGGACTAGTTACCTTACTTATTGAACCACCCCCCTGTGGATATATATACCACTAACAGGTGAAGTGAATAACATTGATTATCTTGTTACAATGGCACCTGTCAAGGGGTGGGATATATTAGGCAGCAAGATAACACTCAGTTCTTGAGGTTGATGTTTGGGAAGCAGGTGAATGGGTAAGCGTAAGCGTGAGCAACTTTGACAAGAGCCAAATTGTGATGGCTTGATGACTGGGTCAGAGCATCTCCTAAATGGCAGGTCTTGTGGGGTGTTCCCTGTATGCAGTGGTTAGACTTAGAACCTACCACAAGTGGTTCAAGAAAGGACAACCAGTGAGCCGGTGACAGTGTCATGGGTGCCCAAGGCTAGCCTATCTGGTCCTATTCCACAGAAGAGATACTGTAGCCCAAATTGCTGAAAAAGTAAATGCTGGCTATGATAGTAAGGTGTCAGAACAAACACTGCATTGCAGCTTGCTGCGTATGGGGCTGCGTAGCCACAGACCAGTCACAGTGCCCATGCTGACCACCAAAAGCACCTACAATGTGCACATGAGCTTCAGAACTGGACCGTGTAGCAATAGAAGTAGGTGGTCTGGCCAGATGAATCATGTTTCTTTCTACATCATGTGGAAAGCCGGGATGTACTATGGGAAGAAGGCAATCTGGCGGAGACAGTGTGATGCTCTGGGGAATGTTCTGCTGGGGAACCTTGGGTCCTGCAACTTATGTGGATGTTACTTTGACATGTTCCACCTACCTAAACATTGTTGCAGACCTAGTACACCCCTTCATGGCAACAGTATTCCCTGATGGCAGTTGCCTCTTTCAGCAAGATACTGCACCCTGACACACTGCAATAATTGTTCAGGAATGGTTTGAAGAACATGACAAATATTGAGCATTTATGGGATGTGCTGGAAAAATAAGTCTGAGCCATGGAGGCCCGACCTTACAAGTTACAGAACTTAAAGGATATGCTGCTAACGGCTTGGTAGATACCAGAGAACACCTTCAGAGGTCTTGTGGAGTCCATACCTTGATGAGTCAGAGATAATTTGGCAGCACAAGGGGGACCTACACAATATTAAACAGGTGGTTTTAATGCTGTGGATTATTGGTGTATCGATAGACAGAAAGACTGACAAATAAATAGACAGATTGATGATAGATAGATAGATAGATAGATAGATAGATAGATAGATAGATAGATAGATTCTCACAGTTTCATTGAATTAAGGCTCTTTTGAGTACAGTGTGTTCCACCATGTCAGAACCCACAGTGAAAAAATTACAGAGTGTATAATAAAACTTCAAGTAGTATAGACAATGTTATACTGTAATTGTAAGCTTCACAAGTTTCTGCTCTATGAGTAATTATATTTTAGGAGCATAGGAAGTCTTTGGAGTTCAAGATGTATTCAGAGGAAACAAAAATGCTATTCTCCCTTGCAATTACTTTTACTCTGTCATTCGCTCTTGTGGTCTCAGCCTCTGTAATCTGTGCAGACATATGTTGTATACATTTATTATTCCCTTGTGTTCTTGTTAATATTCATCTTGTCTTTATCTCATATTTCAAACTAGGTTTATGAATTATAATATAGTTCTAGAAAGCTCTAAATGAACTTTGAAACTTTATGGAATATGGTTCTAGCAAAACTGATGGTATTGGGCTTTATCAATAACATAAAACGTAACTTTTGTCTAGTAAATGTTAATATGATACAATTATATTATCATATGTAGCGCCCATTACACAGTGTATGATTCCAAACAACCTATTATGTTTACTGTGACTGAGAAAATCCCTGGGACTGAGGAAAGATAGTTGTATGGAGACCGGCCAAATTACGCCCAGCCTAGTGCAGCCTTTCCACACATCTGGGTCTGTTTACAAGTATAAGTTGTTAAAGGAACACTTTATTGCAATACAAAGCTTTAACTTTACATCCATTTAACATTCAGAAACTAATGTAAAATGCTTCTATATTTGTATCTGCTCTATGCAACAACACTGCAGAACATATTGCTGCTTTATAAGCAAAGATGAAATATAATAATAGAATGGGAAAGGCGCCAGCACTCTAGTTCTTAAAGGGTTATAAATTCCAGCATTATGTTACCTAATTAAATCATTCTGCTGGTTTTAAGTGAACTTTCACTGAATTTTGACAGAAAGGTTATGAAGAAATGACCTTTCTTAGCAACATCCATAACAAAAGAAACCATCATAGCAGTCCACAGCCTATCTTCATGGATACAAATGTAGTTAATCAAGGTCATGTATTCATAACCTGTGTGATAGTACATTTCTGAGATTTCAATGGGTAATTTCGAGCAAAAATCCAAATTGAAATACCAGTTAGCTGTGGCGTCATGAAGGGGGTTCGGGCCGCACTCGGGTATCGCCCTCGAAGGTGGTGACACCAAAATTACAGCTCCTCTGCAGTGACAGGAGCCGAGTGCTGCAGTGTGATATTCTCCTGCAGCACCCGGCTCCTGCCATAGAAGAGGTGATGCTGAGCTGCCCCGGAGTGATGTTTTCAGGAGCCCCTACTAGACCACGCCCCCTTTATTCAGGCCACACCACCTTTTCAACCGGGTGCACCTCCAGCACACAGGGGGTATCCAGAGTGTGCACCGGGTGTCACCAGACCAGTGACGCCTCTGCAGTTAGTACTGGTTTTAATTACACCACATCATTTATTTTTCAATCAATATTTATTGATACTCACACAGACTTGAATAATAACTTCAAGTGCAATCAATGTAAACAGGAGTGTGAGGAATCCTTTGTCAAATATAGTATGAAGCATGGGAAGTATGGGGCGATAGTAAAAAAAGAAAAGTTTAAGAAGGAGCAAGGAAGGGGTGGGGGAAGGTCATACTACGTCCTGTAGAGGTCAGCACATACAATCTATGCTCTAAGCTGGCATCCTGGAATGGCTGTAATCAGAGGCGTCACTGGGTCTTTTGACACCTGGTGCGTACTTTGGATAGACATGCCCGGTCGAAAAGGGAGTGTTGCCTGAATAAAGGGGCGTGGTCTCATTGAGGATTCCAATAACTTCACTTCGGGGGCAGACCAGCATCACCGGAGATGCTGGGCTGCCCCTCGGAAACTGGGCTGTCAGCACTGTCGGCTGCTCTTCTATGACAGGAGCCGGGTGCTGCAGGAGAATGTCACACTGCAGCACCCAGCTCCTGTCACTGCAGATGAACTGGAATTTTGCTTTCACCCTCTCCAAGAATGACACCTGGGGGCGGCCCGTACCCCCTCATGACTCCACTGGCTGTCTGGTGCGCACTCTGGATACTCACGGCACGCCAGAGACATGCCCGGTCGAAAAGGGAGTGTTGCCTGAATAAAGGGGCGTGGTCTCATTGAGGATTCCAATAACTTCACTTCGGGGGCAGACCAGCATCACCGGAGATGCTGGGCTGCCCCTCGGAGACTGGGCTGTCAGCACTGTCGGCTGCTCTTCTATGACAGGAGCCGGGTGCTGCAGGAGAATGTCACACTGCAGCACCCAGCTCCTGTCACTGCAGATGAACTGGAATTTTGCTTTCACCCTCTCCAAGAATGACACCTGGGGGCGGCCTGTACCCCCTCATGACTCCACTGGCTGTAATCCTAAATGGATTGTATTGTGTCTTCAGCAATGTTTTCCTGTTGTAGGCCTGGAAGCTATCCAATTCTTTCAATTACAGCCAGTAGAACCAAGTGGACATAAATTCCTGGTATCTATTTACAGTTGATAGGGTTATATCCTCCATCTCCATGTAGATCTATCATTTTGAACCAGTCTTGGATTGGAGGAGAGTGTGGAGCTTCCCAGTATGCTGGAATGATGGTGTTGGCAGCATTAATAAATTGTTTGATATGCAATTTTTGATACTTAGACATAGACAATGGAGCAAGGTTGAAAAGCCAAAACCCCTGGTCAAATTCCATTGTCCAGAATATCTGAATCTTAGGACATTCCCACCATATGTGAGCTGGGGATTCCTGTGACCAGCTGTTTTGCCAAAAGATATTAGACAAGCCTGGAAACATTTTATATAGGACAGTAGGTACAAGCATGTGGGGAAGTCTTACTGGGACCACTAGTTCTCCTGTAAAGGAGGGTGGACCCCATGTCATTTTCTTTCAACATTTTAATAGTTTTTTTCACACAGCAGCCTTTGCGGATCTCACTGATCTGTGAAGGCTTCTGTGTGACTCACACCTTGTAATGAAAGTCGCATTACAAGGCGCGAGTTTACCCGCAGTTTAACTCACATGGCAGTCAAACTTGGAGCCTCAAACTTGCAGCCTATTAGGAGCTGAGTGACTGGTAGTTTATCACTCTCCAATTAATCACTTTCCAGAGCTCAGTACATATCCCCCCCCCTCTGAGAGATGTTATTGCTTACACTTGTGGAGTGATAGAGCTGTGGCTTTGTGATGAGTTTCAGATTTCAGCTGGAAGTAGACCAAGCCTGAGAGGTGCGATCGTTGGGAAATAATGCATGGTCATGCGGTTATGGGATCTAGTGAGTCCAATCATGGTGGTTTTATCTATATACATAGATATGTGTGTGTGTGTGTGTGTGTGTGTGTGTGTGTGTACCTTACATTCCATGACTTTAAGTGGAATACAGTTTGTATTATAATAGGTGAGTCCAGAACATATATGGGGCAGGATGTATTAAGCATCACATCCGCGGTGCCATACATTCCGCCGATAAGAGCTGTCCTTTGTGACAGAAAGACTACTGGTTTATGACCCAGAAGTCCCCATGGTGTCTGTCTGTGCTTGCGCAGAATGACACACGCCACCAGGATTCTGGGATTGATCTGAATGTATCCCTCTGGTTTAGGAATGTGGAAAGAAGCCCAAAGGTTTCTATTTGATAACGCCATTACTTAGATTGAACTGCATTAAACATTCAATGCGTGTACCTTTGTTTTGTATATAATATTTATCTTCAGCAATAATGAGGCAGGCATAGGTGCTTCTCGGGGGTCAGAGTACCTGAATCTGTTGGAGGGAGCTGTCAGCAGGGGGTGTGCGCGTGCCATATGCTCCACTACAAATTAGATAGATGGATGCGATAGCCCATTATATAATAGTTTATTGTTCTCTGTATTTCATAGCTGTCATTATAACTCTCTCTGAATTATATGGTGGTCAGCAAGATGCTCTCTGTATTACATGGTGGTCACCAAGATGCTGTCTGTATTGCATGGCAGTTACTGAGATTCTATCTGTATTGCATGGAAATCATGGTGGTCACTAACTAGGGAGAGTCAGGAGGTATGGTATTAAATTGAAAGTTGAAACAAGAATTATACTAAATCATTTTTGTTTTAATAAGACAAATTTCTACGTACAAAGGGTCTGATTCATCATGGATCGTTATTGCGATCACGGCTGCGATTACGCACCAGGTCTGCTGCGAAAATATGCTAATGAATGCAATTGCAAAGCTGTTGCACAGCCAGCATTGAGACGCCCACTACCGCTTTCTCACATCCGTAATATCTTGCAGTCCTGCGTATACATCAGTAACATTGAGTAACAGTGGCCCCTCACGAACAATTACAACAGGTCTAACCTTACTCAGAAATTGCTATCCTCGAATGCCCATGCAACAGCGTTCAAACAGACAGGCACGCCTGCTTTTCCTCGACAACCCCCCCCGTCATCACCCCAAACGCTGAAGTCCCATCCCTTGATCTGCGATGGCTTTGTATCTATGTAGGTGATCGCAATGCCAACTCACACACGCGCACTGCGATCCATACGCATGGCAAGTATGCACCATCGACTGATCTGCGTATACTGTTGCAGTTGCGATCCGTAATGATCAGGCCCAAAATAGAGTAAATTTGTATCAGTGCTAATATGAGCACGGAGTTGGATACACAGGCACATAAACGCTCATATGTTATTAGCCAAAGATATGTGAGATATGATTGGAGCAGATTTTCTTTATATGAATAACAGATTTTATTTGTCAGAGATATCACTGGCCTTAGCAAGATGCCAATCTGATAACAGATAGTAACAGCTTGCAGAGAGATTTACAGCATGAAATATTTTACCTTATGTAAAGTTATAGGATATTTACATATATTGTACATTTATGAATGTGTCAAGTCATTTAGAAAAACAACCTTTTTGAGGTCATATGTAATACTACACTTACACAGGGAGGACAATGAAATTGTCAGTACTACTTATACACATACTTCTAGTGCCTGCCTTCTTCCTCTCTAACCGTCCATCTCACTTATATGCATATTGTTCCTAGGGAGTATAGCCTGCAATTCTCCCATTATCTGCTGTGTCAGCACCAGTCCATATTCCACTCTGAAAACTGAGGACCTCATTCAGAGTCGGTCGTTGCGGCCGCACGCTCGTACGCCACCGATTTTCGCTAAACTGCGCATGCGTAAAATTCACAGTGCGCGTGCGCAAACTAGCTATTACGATCAGAAATTGCTCTCTCCTTGAACACAGCCAGGTCGTTAGTTTGAGTGACAGGATGAGGCATTTGTGGGTGGTAACAGGGGAAGGTGCTTGTGAACGGGGGAGTGGAGATCCGAACGTAGGCGTGCCTGACTATGCAAATGGCATTTTATGAGAGTGCATAATTAACTAAGTAGTGTCATGGCACATGTGACATGGGAGGTTTTTACACTGACTTGATCGTAGTGCTTAAGAGAGGGTATGGTCAACCTTAAGGTCTACGACCAGCTCCGATTGTTGCCGATGGTCTTGATTAATCCTTATATGCCCGGAGATGACGTGTAATGGGAACGAGAAGGGGGCGTATTTTTAGTCTTACGGCCGCATCCTCCCCTCGCTCGTCCAGCTAACGATCCCATCTTAACGACGCAACTTGCGAGCGCTTCATTTGCATATCCGGCCCCTTTTACCTTACGACCGTGCGGCCGCAACGACCGACTCTGAATGAGATCCTCAGTGTCTGGGATACTTACAGGTTTAAATGTAAATAGCATTAACCTCTTTGTGACCTTTTTCTATGTTGTTCCCAGTGTGTGTGACCTGATAATCTGTGTTCATGTGGAGTTATTAAAATTTAAAATTTTACATAATTGCCTTTAAAATCCACTCATACTGCTGATTTTTTGCCATTCTGATATAACAGGGAAGCTTAAAATGGAAAGTATGCAGCGTAAGGGAAGGGTGTGGCAGTTTTATAATGTAAGAAAATACACGAGGAACTGACAGGTTGCTAAGAATCATAAATGCCAAAAGAGCTGCTGCCTTGACATAACTGAGACATTGAGGGGTGGCAGAGGTTGCGGAATTGTGCTTATTACAGTCTATAGTGAGATTTCTCAGTATTTATTTATCAAGGCCCTATATTTTAATTACAGCAAAGATTATAAAGCATCCTTTGTTCCAGTCATTCAGACTGCAGGAAAGTGGAACAGGAAGTAGAGATCAAATGTTAGTTTCATAATTGAAGGCCAGTAGACTAAATTAAAACAAAACATTGTATAATCCTTTTTTTTAATACTAATATTGTGAGCAGCATACTGCAGAAAACGCACAATATTTTAAAATAATAAAAAAAACATGGTTATTGTTCTTACAGGCAGCCCATTAAAGTGAAACGTCACTAGTAAGCAAGTAAAATGGAGATACAAGTTATCTGTTGTAAGCAGCTAGGCTGGGGAGCAGCACAGACCATGTGGCTGAAACATACCACAGCAACATTACAGAGTATGACCTACTGAAAACAACACCGGCATTTTCCAACTGTATTTTCTAGTGATTTTGCAGTTTGGGGCTGGATTCAAACATGTGAGAAGAGGTTGCGTTAAATCTATGTAGGCTTTTCATAGAATATATGGGTGCATTTCTAGCAATAAGTCATCCAACATCTCCCACCCCAAAAATAGCATAACCGTGGAAGACTTATGTCACAGTCTCCCTCCACAGTTTGTGAGAATTCACCCTCTTCAGCATCTTTGTTTGTTCCTGCATCATGAACCAGAAGAAAAGGAGGTTCAGGAATCACTGTAATATCAAAGACCTAGCAGCGTATGTGTGAATACCAACGATACTGAATTAGAACCTCTATACACTCCTTCCTATACCTTCTAATATCCTGCCTATACCTTCTAAGGATGACGCTACTTTGCATACGCAGTCATACAGTAAATAAAGACTTCAGACCTGGAATCTGTGGTTCCAAAGAACAAAGTATTATTCAAGTAAAAGTACAGTCAGTAACACGCTATTGATCCAGATACAATTCGGCGCAAAGGAATTATGCAGACCTAAGTACAGTATACATACGCAGTGCTTCCGGACCAGATGTTAGGCATCAGCAAGAAACCCCTTCGTCAATCAGCAATCAGCACGAAGACTAAGAGCCAGTGTTGTAGAGTGATACTTTATCCTTTGGGGAGTGTCCAACATATCCCGCACCTCGTGTGCAACTCTCTCTGGGAAATCTAAAAATACACCATCAGGGGTCCAATATATAACACATCACATTTTACATAACAGATCTCTACCCAGCAGGTTAGTAGGGGTCGCAGCAGCCAGAAGGAAAGAATGCCTGGTATGCAACGGCCCAATAGTAACCTCTGTGGACTTTGTTAAAGGATAATGTTCCACTTTACCTGTTACACCCATTGTTTTTACTGTCTCACTGGTCACCTGTAAATTAACGGGAGATTTTATCACTGACCTGGTCTCCCCTGTGTGTACAAGAAAAGGATATTCAGTACCAGCTACATCAACCATCATGACCGGTTCTTCCCTAGTACTTCCCGTTAACCTGACTATCTGTAGACTACAGGTATGACCTGACCCTAGCGCTGGCTACCATTCTCCAATTAAGCATTTATGGCCACAATTGGAGCTGGTGCCTGCTGGACATTTGCTGGTCTCTGTGCATATCCCTTATGGGGATATCCAGGTCTTCCCTGATTTGGGGTTCCTACTCTTTTTACTGTACAGTTTCTACTTAAGTGTCCTGTTTGGTTACAATAAAAACATGTTCGCGGATCGGGTGAAGACATGTGTTGTTGTGAGGTTTGAGCAGAGGGTAAAGGTGGTGGATATGGGTAAGGATAGGGAGGGTAAGGGTATTGTGGGGGATATGAGGTCTGTGAGTAGTATAGGACCTGTGGTTGTATAGGGTTTGTGGAATAGAACTGTTTTTGTTGTTGCGTGGGGTTAGTGAGGGCATATATCTGTTCAGATATAAGTGTGTGTGCAGGTGCGAGTGTATCTGTTGGCTGTGATGTTACCGTCATTCCCTCCAGAGCTTGGATGCTGACAGCCATTAGTTTTTCGCTCTGGATCTCTCTCTTCTTTGAGATGTTTTTATCATGTTCTATGGCAGATTCTATGAGGGTATCTATTGTGAGTCCCCTCCAGCCAGGCTGTGAGGTCTGAACCCGAGTCTTTAAATTCTCTTTCAGACCGTCCACGAGTACCGTGACTATCATTCCCCTGTGGTGAGTGCTATCTTTAATATCTTCTATCCCAGTGTACTGGGTGATAGCCTGCAGAGCCCGGTCACAATAATCTTCTGCAGATTCACTCTCCTTTTGCTTAATGGTGAAAATTTTGTTCCAGTTAACTACTACTGGAGAATATATACCCAATTGAGTTACAATGCAGGAAATGTTACCTTGGTTTACTTGGTCTGTTAAGGGAACGTCACCATCCAATACACAATCCGTGATAAATTTTGTCACGTCGGTATTGCGTGGTAGACAGGCCCTTAACACCACACGCCAATCTTTATTAGTTGGCTCATGTGAACTACCCAAAGTTCTCAAAAATCTTTGACATTCCTTTTTGGGATCACGGAAATCATGTATGATGGAATTTAGTTTTGCTCTTGTCCAAGGACAATGCATTACCACTTCCCTCGTGGGCACTACACCGTTTGCATCTGCATTTCCATTCGGTATGGTTATTGTCCGAATGGGATGTAGACCGGCAACGCTGCTACCTTTGACTTTGTTACCTGGCTGGGGGTTTAATCTGTTGCTGCTACGTATGGTATTAACAACTTCCTCTACGGGTGCAGAGGGTGTTAACACTTCCCTTGCTGTTACCGATGGAGATGGCGGCACCACTCGTGATTGTGGTGATGCAGCATCTATCATTTACACAGCATGGGAAATGGCAGACATTACAATAGGCTCATCATCCACATCATAAACATTTTCTTTATGGTTGCTTAAGAGAGGGTACAAATTGCTTGTTACATTTTTAGGGGTATTTTTGGTAACTGTACTTGCACTTCCATCCACATAAGGTGGGGGAGGTGAGCGTGAACTGCTGGCAATACTTTACACAACGCTACCTCGCCGCACGTGCGCGCCATTTTGCGGCTCGCCCGTATTGCAATTTAGCGTCGCGGATGCATTCTCTGGCAATGCGCTCGCAATGCTAGTTTGCATCGCTTGCGCATTTTTAAGCCACGCATCCCCTTCATGCTGCCACAACTTTAAACATTCATAATATTTGACATTTTTCTCTCGGGAGCGCATCAAACTGATGTGTTCCCTGACATTATCTAGTAGATTTTTATCAAAACTACCAATTCTGGGAAACGGTCTAACACTCTTCATCATCTTTTTAAACCATACATCACAATACCTTATCGCATAAGTACCGTACTTAGTATGCATAATACGATGGGCCGATCCAATCGGCACTTCCATTAGCAGCACATCATTGTCTAACATCTCTACTGCTTGCGCGGCTCCCATTCTGAGACAAATCCTACGCTTTTCAATAAAGATTTAAACTGGTGAGAGACAAATCAAGATACTTTCACTTACCTTTGGACGATTTACACAGCAGTGCCCACACACCTGGATAAGATTTGAAAAAGGCAACTTCCACACCTGGATAAGATTTAGTAAGGCAACATCCACACCTATGGAAGTTTGTATGTCGGCTACTTCCACGCACCTCTCTACAACAAAAACAACATGTACACCTGCTACTGTGTATAGAACGGTAAGCTGCTTACCGAGCAATTAGCACTTAGCCCTTAAAGGTCACACGGCACCTCTAACTGTAGGGAACAAGTTTCCCCTACCAACAAATACTCACTGTTACACACTTTTTCCTGCACAGAAAAATACACGTTAACCCAGATATTGATAACAATTGAAAAATGTAAACCTCAACGGCTTTGTTTAAACATGTGGCAGCACAACCGGAAGTACGTATACGCTGTTGTGCGACCAGTCGTATACACAATAATGCGACTACCACACAACCGTATGAAAACTTTTTAGCTGTGTACACAAAAGTGCATCTTTGCTGTGCGCAAAACTGCGACTCAGCCACGTACTCAATACTGCGGCACCCCTTTAAACGTTAGGTTCTATCAACAAAGGAAAACAAACTTTTTCCTCTCTTGTCCCTGGATTCTAGTCAGCTTCCTTGGCTCACACGGAAACGGATAGCGATCTTTCAGCACAAAGCGGTTGCAGGTAAACCCTGCATGTGGCCACTCCATCCTTTGCTGAAATATTGATAGCCGTATGTACCGTGTGAGTAGGTAAGTGACTTCACTACGAGCCCCAAACTAACGATACTGAATTAGAACCTCTATATACTCCTTCCTATACCTTCTAATATCCTGCCTATACCTTCTAAGGATGACGCTAATTTGCGTACGCAGTCATACAGTAAATAAAGACTTCAGAACTGGAATCTGTGGTTCCAAAGCACAAAGTATTATTCAAGTAAAAGTACAGTCAGTTACACGATATTGATCCAGACACAATTCGGCGCAAAGGAATTATACAGACCCAAGTACAGTATACAGACGCAGCACTTCCGGACCAGATATTAGGCATCAGCAAGGAACCCCTTCATCAATCAGCATTCAGCACGAAGACTAAGACCCAGTGTTGGAGCACACATATTTATACCCCCCAGGAATAGACAAATGCTGATGCCATTGGTTCCCAAGGGGGATACATCTGTTACAGAGTGTTTAACAGGCTGATTCAAATAGACCCAACCTAACCCAGCCTCTAACAACTGGGGGTCTCTGGGTTCCCGCCTCATGCAACATCCTAACAGTTGTTCATATTATATACATTTTGTTGCTTGAAGTCTCTGCGGTCCATAAGTTGAGAATGCATGATGCGATCTCCTCACTGATGATACCGGAATACTGTGGAAAGAGTACGCATCAGTACAAAACCAAACACGGCTTACTTATCATGTATAAAACCTTAGTTACCAAATAATCTTTATTTCACAGCATTTATACTAAATGAACAAACTTAGGCCCTGATTCAGAGCCGAACGCTCTGACCAGAGCGCTCGCTCTGAATCAGGGCCCTCCTCCATTAATATGGAGCGTCCTCCTGGACGCTCGTATAGCTGTGGGTCACCACCCACAGCATATATGAGCGTGCAAAAAGATGGTCGCAATGGTCTTGACCAACGCGACCATCGGACTTGCGAGGGAAACCCTGCGGTCGGGTTTCCCAGCCGCAAGGCCAGGAGTGATTTTAGCTCTATCAGAGCCAAAATCACTCCCACTGACATCACTAGTGATGTCAGTGGGGCCGGCTTCAGACGGTAGGCGTTCCCATGGGAACGCCTCCATCTGGCAGGCACGCCCCCGGCACGCCCACCAAAGGGGGCATGCTGTCAATCAACATCGACAGCACGCCCCCTTTGGTGCGAGACCCGGAGCGATGGAAAGTCCTTCGCTCGCCGGGTCTCACGCATGCGCATGATGGAGCTCCTTCCGTTGTGCGCATGCGCAGTGGGGACCATCGACCCACTTGCGAGCGTACTGCCGCTCGCGAGTGGGTCTGAATGACCCCCTTAAATCTTATACCTTAAAGCTTATGGAACCTTGTATGTAAATATGTAATGTGTGAGTATGCGGGGTCTGATATAATGAAGCTAGTTAACTTGGAGCAGATGTGTGCGCATAAAGCTAATAGACAGCGTTTTCATATAGGATCTTATGCATTCGCTAATATGCGACTAGTTAACAGCGCAATTGTGCGTATTAATGTATATATGAGAAATGGTGAAAGATGCAATCGCATGGTGCTATTAGTAATATCGCCATATGTACGTAAATGTGAATTTATCTAAAATGGCGCTTGGGCGGCCATTCGCAAAATGGCATCTTGCGATCTCATTTCCAAGAAGGCGTCTTGCGGCCAGTCGCAAGATGGCGTCGCTGCGATTCAATTTTAAACTGATTTCGTCTCAGCCAATAATCCAGCTTCGACAGTCCACCCTTTGATAGTGAACAACATGCTATCACAATCTGATTTTAAAATATAATTTAGTTTTACATTTACATACTATTTAGTGTTATTATGGGATGGCACAAGGTGATTCTTAATCCATCAATAATGTGTCTCTGGGTGGGGACATAAAACTACTATTATACACACACCGCGGATCTTGGAAGATCATGTGAAAGGTGTGGGAATGCACCAGTTTTATAAAGGCAGTCTTGAAGGGTAATTGAGACTTGACATTATCTGAGGTGTTTTAAAAATAACATTTCAATAATACATTCTATGCATGTCTAAATATAATACATTAAATGATGGTATTTCCTAGTTCAGGGTTGTAATGCAGTTCTATATTTACCTCTGTATTCATATTGTCATTACTGACCACCATCATAGTTTCTTTCTTGCATTTTACTCTATTTTTACATTTTCCACACTTCAACACAATAGGAACACACCAGACACATATGCCAATTATTATGATGACAATCAGTATGAAGATCAAGAATTTGCCTATGCTGGCGATCACTTCCTGGACCCATTCCCCTAGACCTGAGAACCATTTCACTGGGTTCAGCCATGAAACCAATCCTTCTATCTTCTCCCCTACTTCAGCCACTGAAGCATTATGGTTCTTACAAAACCCCCATTTTAACTGCAGGATTTCATCCATCTTTTGGTCTATCACCTCTTTGGGGTCGCTGGTATCATTGGTGACATAGGTGCAACATTTTACTCCAAATTGTGTGGCCAACATTATGCAGTACCCTCCAGTAACATCAGTTAAATAATTTAACACTAGCCTGTGTGGCACCAGTTCTTTCTTGTATGCTTGCAATTCTCTCCCTGTATACCTGAATGTGTCATCGTACATCTCGGTGATATTATCAATCAATTTAGCAAGTTCCTGAATATACCTAAAATTGAAAGTACCCCGAGCAATCCTGGTGGGATCCAGTGCGACTAAAACGTGAAAGCCAGTTGTCTCACTAATTAACTGAGTGGCTTTATGCATGTCACCAGGTATCATATTTCTTTTGCCTCTGTGTTCATATTGTGTGTGAAGATATGGTGATGGTGTGTTTTTATGTATACCAAGCATTTCAACATGTGTGAGGGTCATAACTTCTGGGACTACTCTTCCCAGGTAACCCAAACCTTCGGAACTTGGGGAGAGCCACTTATACGCTTTTTTACCACATATAAAATATACATTATCAGGGAGAACATAAGGAATGGTATGCATCATTATCATTAAGCACATTTCCCTTGCAAACAATCCTATTTTTGTGTCTTCCATCTGGTACATGCAAGTTTCGGGTTGTATTATTTTAGAAAAATAACCATCTGGCACCTTACCAATAATTTCTTTGGTGGAACACAATGTATACCGATACCTAAAATGTTTCCCACCAGATTTAATTGAACGTAACAGATCATGGTTTATGGACTCATTATCTGCTCTTTGTGAGAAGGTCATCAACTGATTATTCCCCGTCACTTCCCAACTCTCGGGTTTATTGGGGTTGGTTATGTTTAAACACAAAAGTGATCTATCTACTTGGAATTGACAGAGTTTGAAATGAGGTGGTTTGGATGAGAGGAATTTTCCATCCAATGTTTTCCCTTTTTGTAATTCTAAAATTTCCGTGATATTCAGTGGAAATGGCACCAACCCTACGTTATGCTGTCCCTGTGGCACATGTGAACACACCCAGCAATCAGTTTGATTTAGTAGTTTTCCTACCATGCTATGATAATCCTCTAAAGGATACCCACCCCAGTATGGGTTATATTTAGGTTGGCACCGTTGGATACAGTTCTCAACTAGGGACCCACAAAGCTTACAAATACAGGAATCTTCAGATGATAAACCTCCACACCGTCCCCGAGTATCCAGAATGACAGCTCTCTTAACAATAAAGATACTAAGATTGGTCAGACACTCCCTTGATTGACATCGCACTCCTCCTGACTCCACTCCATCAGCACTGCCATCAGCTCCCATTAACTCAATCGGTCTCCCATCACAAAAACTGGATATTCCCGAACCGACCAGGATGGTGAACACTCTAAAAGAGAATATGAAAATGAACACAGCAGGCCCGTCCATTGTCACAACAAGACCTGCAAATTTCTCTTAGTTCAGGTATCTCACTACGACCTTTTCAATCCTCCCGGAACAAGCTCGCGAGTGACAGGTCCATGCTATCAGCCTTGTCTCCGACTTGTTTCTCCACCGGTTGATTGACCTTTTTGCAGTGAGTGGAATGGACCCAGGTATCTCTCTCAGCCACCTTCAAAGATGTAGTACTTGTCAGCAGCACCTAGTACGGACCTTCCCACCGATCAGTTAAACAACCTGAATGCAAGAAATTTCTGATCATAACATATTCTCCTGGTTCAACATCATGACAGTTAGTTTCAGGCATATCATGGGACAACAATTTCAGTTTCTGCTGCTGTTGCTTTAACTGCTTACTCATTGATTTAAGATACTTTACAGTTACCTCTTTGATACCATTCAAGTCTTCCTGTGGACTTATAATCAAATGAGGTTGTCTACCAAACAGTATTTCAAATGGGGACAGATTCAGAGGAGGTCTAGGAGTGGTCCTTATGCTATGTAGGACCAAAGGTAACGCTTCTGGCCATCCTAGTCCAGTCTCTGCCATGATTTTACTTAATTTATTTTTAATAGTCCCGTTCATCCTCTCTACCTTGCCACTGGCTTGCGGTCGGTAGGGGGTATGAAGTCGGCTATTAATACCCATCAGCTTACACATATTTTGAAAAACATCACCTGTGAAATGAGTACCCCTGTCACTCTCGATGATTTTAGGGATACCATTGCTGCATACAAATTCCTGAACTAATTTCTTGGCAGTAAATGCAGCAGTATTAGTGGCCGCTGGTTAGGCCTCAAATCAATTAGAAAATATGTCAGTGCATACTAATACATACTTAAGGTTCCTGCAGGGTGGTAATTGGATGAAATCAATTTGTATCACCTGGAAAGGTCCATCAGTCAGTGGAATGTGGGACGGTTTGGTAGGGATCGCTTTCCCTAAGTTCTTCCTCAAGCAGGTCAGACAGGACATTGCTATCTTTTCTGCTTGTGAAGAAAAACCTGGTGCACACCAGTATGGTCTCACCAACTTGCACATACCTTGTTTTCCCAGATGAGTCAGACCATGTGCTGCCTCAGCCAGGCTGGGGTAATATGCCTTGGGGGCTACTGGTTTACCTTGTCCTTCCCTCCAGAGCCTGAAGGACTCTTGCCCACATCCCTTGGACTTCCAAATGGATTTTTCCTGAATTGAACACAAATTTTGCATCTCAATTAATTTCAGCATATCAATTGTTTGGAAAGACATAATTTTTTCAGTTGGAGAAAACATTTTTAACCCTGCTGCTCATTTTGCAGCATCATTGGCTCTGTTGTTGCCCAGTGACACCGGATCATCCTCACATGTATGGGCTTTACATTTAATTACTGCCACCGCTTTGGGCAGTTGGATTGCTTCTAAAAGATGTTTTATGTGTCAGGAATGTGCAACTGGTGTGCCTGCTGCTGTCATAAAATTTCTCAGATGCCATAGAGCCCCAAAATCGTGCACCACCCCGAACGCTTACCTCGAGTCAGTGTAAATGTTAGCAGATTTGCTTGCTGCCAGTTCACACGCTCTAGTTAGTGCTACTAACTCTGCCACCTGGGCTGAGTGAGGAGGACCAAGAGGTTTAGCTTCTATGATGTCTGGGTCATTTACAACAGCATAACCTGTACATAATTCACCTGTGTCTGTTGACAACTCCCATGCGTATAAAAAGTCACATCCACATTCTCTAAATGTGTGTCATGTATGTCAGGTCTAGCAGTAAAGGTCTGATTCAGATATTTCATACAATCGTGCGTATCATTATGTCTGCTGAACTCACCTCCCGCCAGCAACTCGCCTCCTTCCACCCTTTGTACATCATGTTGTACATATGGTAAATAAGTTTCTGGATTCAGCGTGCTGCAACGTTTAACAGTGATGTTTGCGGGTGCGATTAGAGCTAGTTCCCATTTCATAAACCTAGCCAAAGAGACATGTCTGGTTTGAGCTGAGTTCAACAGAGCATATACAGCATGGGGAGTGTAGACAATTATATCATGACCCAGTACTACATCCTCACTTTCACTCACCAATAGAGTGGTAGCTGCTACACGTCTCAAACAAGTGGGGAGTGTTCTTGCTACAGTGTCCAATTGGGCACTATAGTATGCTACGGGCCTACTGGCATCACCATGTTTTTGTGTAAGGACACCTGCAGCACAACCATTGCCTTCCGTACAATACAAATCAAAAGGTTTTTCATAATCAGGTATATCCAATGCAGGAGCCTTTGTCAGGCTATCCTTAAGATTAAGGAAAGCCTGCTCTGATTCCTCTGTGTGTATGACACGATCTGGCTTTGAGGAAGAAACTAATTCCTGTAAAGGTAAGGCCAAAAAAGAAAAACCTGGGATCCACATTCTACAGTATCCACACATTCCCAAGAAGGTACGAATTTGCTGTTGATTCTGCGGCAGTGTCATGTTTTGTATGGCCTGGATTCTATCATTTGTAAGATGTCGTAACCCCTGGGTTAGGCAGTGTCCCAAATATTTTACTCTGGATTGGCACGGCTGTAGTTTGTCCTTAGCCACCTTGTGTCCTGTATGTGAGAGATGAAGTAACAAAAGTTTAGTATCATTCAAACATGACATAAATGAGTCAGAACATAGCAATAAATCATATTGAATAAGAACAGATCCATTGGAAAGGTTGAAAAGATTGTAAACAGTCGTGCAATGCCTGGGAGAAGATACTGGGGCTGTCTATGAAACGTTGGGGTAACCGTGTCCATGTATATTGTACACCTCTGTATGTAAATGCGAATAGATACTGACAGTCAGGGTGGAGAGGCACAGAGAAGAAAGTAGAACAGAGGTCAATGACAGTGAAATGGGTTGCATTTGGTGGGATCTGCATCAGGATGACAGCTGGATTTGGCACTACAGGGAATTGGCTCTCTACCACCTTATTAACACCTCTAAGGTCTTGTACCAGCCTATACCCCCTCCCACCACTCTTCTTCACTGGAAAGATGGGACTGTTGGCTACACTAGCTGTACAAACTAAAATTCCCTGTTGCAATAATCGCTCTATTAATGGAAAAACCCCTAACTCTACCTCCTGTTTTAGTGGGTACTGGGGAATTTTTGGAGCTTGCCTACCGCTTTTTAAATTTACCATTACAGGGTTTACGTTTGCCATTAATCCAGTGTCCTGTCCATCCTTAGTCCAAAGAGAATCTGGAATTTGGGACAACATTTCATCTACCTGAGATGGATTTTCATTTAAAGTTGTAGAGTGATACTTTATCCTTTGGGGAGTGTCCAACATATCCCGCACCTCGTGTGCAACTCTCTCTGGGATATCTAAAAATACACCATCAGGGGTCCAATATATAACACATCCCATTTTACATAACAGATCTCTACCCAGCAGGTTAGTAGGGGTCGCAGCAGCCAGAAGGAAAGAATGCCTGGTATGCAACAGCCCAATAGTAACCTCAATGGACTTTGTTAAAGGATAATGTTCCACTTTACCTGTTACACCCATTGTTGGTACTGTCTCGTTGGTCACCTGTAAATTAACGGGAGATTTTATCACTGACCTGGTCTCCCCTGTGTGTACAAGAAAAGGATATTCAGTACCAGCTACATCAACCATCATGACCGGTTCTTCCCTAGTACTTCCCGTTAACCTGACTATCTGTAGACTACAGGTATGACCTGACCCCTAGCGCTGGCTACCATTCTCCAATAAAGAATTTATGGCCACAATTGGAGCTGGTGCCTGCTGGACATTTGCTGGTCTCTGTGCATATCCCTTATGGGGATGTCCAGGTCTTCCCTGATTTGGGGTTCCTACTCTTTTTACTTTACAGTTTCTACTTAAGTGTCCTGTTTGTTTACAATTAAAACATGTTCGCGGATCGGGTGAAGACATGTATTGTTGTTGTGAGGTTTGAGCAGAGGGTAAAGGTGGTGGATATGGGTAAGGATAGGGAGGGTAAGGGTATTGTGGGGGATATGAGGTCTGTGAGTAGTATGGGACCTGTGGTTGTATAGGGTTTGTGGAATAGAGCTGTGTTTGTTGTTGCGTGGGGTTAGTGAGGGCATATATCTGTTCAGATGTAAGTGTGTGTGCAGGTGCGAGTGTATCTGTTGGCTGTGATGTTACCGTCATTCCCTCCAGAGCTTGGATGCTGACAGCCATTAGTTTTTTGCTCTGGATCTCTCTCTTCTTTGAGATGTTTTTATCATGTTCTATGGCAGATTCTATGAGGGTATCTATTGTGAGTCCCCTCCAGCCAGGCTGTGAGGTCTGAACCCGAGTCTTTAAATTCTCTTTCAGACCGTCCACGAGTACCGTGACTATCATTCCCCTGTGGTGAGTGCTATCTTTAATATCTTCTATCCCAGTGTACTGGGTGATAGCCTGCAGAGCCCGGTCGCAATAATCTTCTGCAGATTCACTCTCCTTTTGCTTAATGGTGAAAATTTTGTTCCAGTTAACTACTACTGGAAAATATATACCCAATTGAGTTACAATGCGGGAAATGTTACCTTGGTTTACTTGGTCTGTTAAGGGAACGTCACCATCCAATACACAATCCGTGATAAATTTTGTCACGTCGGTATTGCGTGGTAGACAGACCCTTAACACCACACGCCAATCTTTATTAGTTGGCTCATGTGAACTACCCAAAGTTCTCAAAAATCTTTGACATTCCTTTTTGGGATCAGGGAAATCATTTATGATGGAATTTAGTTCTGCTCTTGTCCAAGGACAATGCATTACCACTTCCCTCGTGGGCACTACACCATTCGCATCTGCATTTCCATTCGGAATGGTTATTGTCCGAATGGGATGTAGACCGGCAATGCTGCTACCTTTGACTTTGTTACCTGGCTGGGGGTTTAATCTGTTGTTGCTACGTATGGTATTAACAACTTCCTCTACGGGTGCAGAGGGTGTTAACACTTCCCTTGCTGTTACCGATGGAGATGGCGGCACCACTCGTGATTGTGGTGATGCAGCATCTATCATTTACACAGCATGGGAAATGGCAGACATTACAATAGGCTCATCATCCACATCATAAACATTTTCTTTATGGTTGCTTAAGAGAGGGTACAAATTGCTTGTTACATTTTTAGGGGTATTTTTGGTAACTGTAACTTCCATCCACATAAGGTGGGGGAGTTGAGCGTGAACTGCTGGCAAAACTTTCCACAATGCTACCTTGCCGCACGTGCACTCCATTTTGCGGCTCGCCTGTATTACAATTTAGCGTCGCGGATGCATTCTCTGGCAATGCGCTCGCAGCACTAGTTTGCGTCGCTTGTGCATTTTTAAGCCACGCATTCCCTTCATGCTGCCACAACTTTAAACATTCATAATATTTGACCTTTTTCTCTCGGGAGCACATCAAACTGATGTGTTCCCGGACATTATCTAGTACATTTTTATCAAAACTACCAATTCTGGGAAACGGTCTAACACTCTTCATCGTTATTTTAAACCATACATCACAATACCTTATCGCATAAGTACCGTACTTACTATGCATAATACGACGGGCCGATCCAATCGGTGCTTCCATTAGCAGCACATCATTGTCTAACATCTCTACTGTTTGCGCGGCTCCCATTCTGAGACAAATCCTACGCTTTTCAATAAAGATTTAAACTGGTGAAAGACAATCAAGATACTTTCATTTACCTTTGGACGATTTAAACGGCAGCGCCCACACACCTGGATAAGATTTGAAAAAGGCAACTTCCACACCTGGATAAGATTTAGTAAGGCAACTTCCACACCTATGGAAGTTTGTATGTCGGCTACTACTCAATACTGCGGCACCCCTTTAAACGTTAGGTTCTATCAACAAAGGAAAACAAACTTTTTTCTCTCTTGTCGCTGGATTCTAGTCAGCTTCCTTGGCTCACACGGAAATGGATAGCGATCTTTCAGCACAAAGCGGTTGCAGGTAAACCCTGCATGTGGCCACTCCACCCTTTGCTGAAATATTGATAGCCGTACGTACCGTGTGAGTAGGTAAGTGACTTCACTATGAGCCCCCAACTAACGATACTGAATTAGAACCTCTATACACTCCTTCCTATACCTTCTAATATCCTGCCTATACCTTCTAATATCCTGCCTTTACCTTCTAAGGATGACGCTAATTTGTGTACGCAGTCATACAGTAAATAAAGACTTCAGAACTGGAATCTGTGGTTCCAAAGCACAAAGTATTATTCAAGTAAAAGTACAGTCAGTTACACGATATTGATCCAGACACAATTCGGCGCAAAGGAATTATACAGACCCAAGTACAGTATATATACGCAGCACTTCCGGACCAGATGTTAGGCATCAGCAAGAAACCCCTTTGTCAATCAGCATTCAGCACAAAGACTAAGACCCAGTGTTGGAGCACACATATTTATACCCCCCAGGAATAGACTAAACAATAGAGGTTTGTTGCTGATGCCATTTGTTCCCAAGGGGGATACATCTGTTACAGAGCGTTTAACAGGCTGATTCAAATAGACCCAACCCAGCCTCTAACAACTGGGGGTCTCTGGGTTCTCGCCTCATGCCACATCCTAACAGTTGTTCATATTATATACATTTTGTTGTTTGAAGTCTCTGCGGTCCATATGTTGAGAGTGCATGATGCGATCTCCTCACCGATGATACCGGAATACTGTGGAAAGAGTACGCATCAGTACAAAACCAAACACGGCTTACTTATCATGTATAAAACCTTAGTTACCAAATAATCTTTATTTCACAGGATTTATACTAAATGAACAAACTTAAATCTTATACCTTAAAGCTTATGGAACCTTGTATGTAGATATGTAATGTGTGAGTATGCGGGGTTTGATATAATGACGCTAGTTAACTTGAAGCAGATGTGTGCGCATAAAGCTAAAAGACAGCGTTTTCATATAGGATCTTATGCATTCGCTAATATGCGACTAGTTAACAGCACAATTGTGCGTATTAATGTATATATGAGAAATGGTGAACGATGCAATCGCATGGTGTATTAGTAATATCGCCATATGTACTTAAATGTGAATTTATCTAAAATGGCGCTTGGGCGACCATTCGCAAAATGGCGTCTTGCGATCTAATTTCCAAGATGGCGTCTTGCGGCCAGTCGCAAGATGGCGTTGCTGCGATTCAATTTTAAACTGATCTTGTCTCAGCCAATAATCCAGCTTCGACAATACACATATACCAGAAAATATATCAAAACTTGTTGATACCAAATAGACAGAAATATCTATTAAACACACACAATGACAATACAATATAAATTAATCAAATTTCGGGGGATATCAGCGCATATTAAGGATCACCTGAATGTACCATGGGACGACCGCAGCAGGTATCACTGCTATCTGCGCGGCCCCTGTATTTCTGAAAACAGTCGTAGCCCCTATGGGATATCTGAAGAGTTGTACGCTATTGTGACACTCAACACAGTAAAGATGGCATGATTCCACATTTGTAGTAATACACATGGTGGCCATCTTGGTAAAGGTGCCTGGCTGGCTTGACTATAAGGAGATAGGAAACAGCGCAGGAGCACACTCCTGTATAACAATTTTGGGATGCCCAAGCACTCAAAACACACATAGAGCTGTACTATATATATCATACTTGCCTACCCTCCCGATTCGGGATGGGATTGGCCCCGCCCCCTGCTACACAATGCCGTTAATCTCGGCATTGTGAAGAGTGGGTGGGGCCACACAATCGCGCGTTCATGTACCATGCTCTGCCCCAATCCTGCATTGCCGTGTCATGCCCCCTTTAAACTGCAACACCCCCCCTCGCTGTAGAAGCCTGACAGCTCCCTCCCGGAAGAAGGGAGCTGAAAGTCGGCAAGTATGATATATATGTATATTCATACAGAATGAACACCCTCTGTTTCATTTCCATTTAGATCCTGGGAAGTCCTGCATCACTGTCAAATCAAGGGAAAAATATTCACAATGTATTTTTATACTCTGTTTAATTAATCTCAGATAACAGAAATGTTTAGAGACAGTGATGATATTTTTGCTCAAATATCCATGTACATTTCCCATCAGTTCTATTTATCTCTGTATTACAAAGGATTCAGGCTTACCAGAAGTCTTATCAGAACAAGCTGAGGTACAAAGCAGAAGCATGATAGTGGAAGTATGTTTAGGCTACCTGCCAAAATCTTGCACAGCAGCTGTTTTACAGTTAAATGATTGCAAAATACATTATTGGAGAGTTTTTACCATGAATTCATCATTTTACAAAGTGTACAACATATTTAAGGAATCAGCAAACAACATTCTCATGTATTGCAGGAAATGGCGATGACAGGTATTTACTGTAGTAGATTTTATACTGAATAAATTAATGTATATCAAGTAGAATTATTAAGTAAGAAAAAAGCAGCAGATAATTCACAAAAATTAGCAAAATTTACTCATATTACAGTTCTGCTATATTAACTGATTAATGTTTTAAAATTAAATATAATTTAATTTTTTGTAATGTATTCCAATAATGCACATAAAAGCTTCTGAAACATGACAAATAATACACAAACATTACCTTTGCTGCCATATGTTGGTGGTCCACTTTTCATGGTCTCTCTATATTCTGCATAAGTGCTCACTTGACTATGCAAAGGTAAAGAGCACATAAGATAAAGATCCACTAACCTTCAAATAGTGCTGATTCTACGAGACTTGTATTTCCTTAAGTCAATTACCATAGCTAGACAATTGTTTTGTTTCCATCATAGAAGAACCCCTTCTCAGACTAGATAATGCACATTGATGAGTCAGTGATATTACAATCACATGAACTGATCACATGAATAATCCTTTCGTACTGTATTCCAATCTACTAAGCATCTCTTAGTTGTATAAACATGTTATATGTGACCACTTGACCTTCTTAAACCAGTACTTTCATCCTCTAACAAAGAAACATGGGTTGATGGACTTTCTCATGGTAGATTGGCACTATATTACTTTTAGAAAGTGTCAGGTACTCATAGTAGCTACAAGAGTGCTACGAAGCAAACTACGAAAGTGGGTTCAGATATTTGTTTTCTAGAAGCAATAGCAGCTCTAAATCCATCATCTATTCTATTCAAATGTCCCAATCAAACACTAATGGACATTCATTCCAATGCATTAACTGTATTAGAGGAGAGGTCTAAATATGATTATTATGGACTTAGTCTACCCCTGTCCTCCTTCAGTAGTTGGTTACATAGTTTAGATAATAATTAAATAAAGAACAAGGGGATTATTATGGTGAATATGAGAAAATGCTTTGGAATACTATTTATTTTAACTGTTTAATAATATTGTGTCTGCACTAATGACCAAAACTTTAGCTTACTAATTGTTCATGTCTATACATTGAAGACCATATTTGTTTTTGGTATTTGATATTTATTGGTCTACAAAAGTTTTTCAGCATTATTTGTTTTTTTAAAGATAACAAGTGGTTTGTCAGGCTACAATATAATTGTCTAGTAATAGGATCTTTTTGAAGGTTAGAGTGGTATTTCTTAATTATTCTCTAATCCTACAGGATAAGGCCTTGGATATAGAAGAAACACCCCTACCATTTATCTTATACAGAAGTTTTAGTTTATCATACATCAGAGATTTCCTATTTAGCTTGTTAATACTGTGAAATGCATTCACCAATCAGCCAATAAAATACTCTCTTAATACAAATGTCCTTACCATGTCTTGTGTTTGTTTAATAAAATCATAATTTATGGAGCAATTACTTTGGACTACTTAACTGAACCTAAAAGATATTTTAATTTACAGTTTATAATGCTGTTTTTTTATGTGCAGTTATTTATGTCTATTTCTTTTTGAAAAGTATTTGTAGGTAAGTCTTCTGTGACGTGAGGGTGATATTGAAACATAGAATATAAAATAATTGTGATACAGGATAAATCAAGTTCAGTCCCAAAGAAAAAAGTAAACCCCCACTGCCGATTATATACTGGCATAAGCAGTGATGAGGTTAACGCCAGTTCTTGGTGTTATTGCTCACCCCACTGTTCAGTGGCACTTGCTAGATCACTGTCAAATACTGTGCCCGCATAAGCCCTGAAGTCTGGAAGAAGCTTGTGGGGTAAGCAGGAAAACAGAGGGCTCATTACAATAGGTCTATAAAAGAGTCATAGGAACAAGTTACTCAGTCAGTGTTCAGTGGACAGTCAGTAAAGGAAATGATCAATGTAGTCCTAAGAAGCTCCCAGGTATCTCTGAGACGAAGCCAAGAGAGGAGTCTGCAGAGCCTCCCCTGTCATACTCCTGAGATTTTATTTAAAATTATTTGAATAATACACAGAAGATATTAATAACTTATAAACACCCTCTTTGTTATTGTAATAATTTTTAAAGTTAACAATAGTTAACAATCACCAGCTTTGTGGAGCTCCCTGGGACTGCAGGGAGACGAAAGATGAGGCAGCAACAGCTCACCCTCGCTTCTGTATAGTCAGAAACTGCTTGCAGAGCTGGGGGTGAGGCCACACAACCGGAAGTAAGCTGCACAGAAAGAGTTAATAGAGGCATGCCTCAGAGTATGGGGACGTGCCTTGAGCTCTGATGGACACCTTGGATGTGTCATGTAACCAGAAAGTTTACTGCAGTGTTTAGAGATCAGAGGGTAGCAGATAGATCCCCTTCAGTAGATGTACCCTGACAAAGCGAGCCCGCAAGCGGATGAACTTCTTCGTTTGGTGGCCTTTATGGGCAAGGAACTACACTTCCACCCTCACTCCACATCACTTCCAGGTATATCTACTGAAGGGGATCTATACACTATTGAGATTGTAACTCAGCAGCAAGAGAAGACACAGTGATGCAGGCAGGAGAATCAATGAACACTGAAGCTTAGTGTAGTGAGGGGAGAGTTACAGTGAGTAGGGGGTGAGACAGTCTCCCAGCACTCAGACCCATCTCCACGTGTGCCTCCCCAGCCATTGACCTCACCGCACGTCACTGCTTCTTAGTATGAGGCATTCATCACCATAAATCCTATAGTTGTGGAATTCAAAGGATAAATATAGATCACAAATGTTTTTAATGAATAATGAACGCTTTAAATCAATAGTCACTCTTTATACAGTATTAGTTTAAAGGACAGGTGATTACTTACCATGTGCTTAATGATCTAATCACAAAAACTCAAAGCAAAACAGATGTAGACTGTGAGAATTTGCAGACGCTCCCTTGCATGTTAACACAAAGCTTTTTCACTGCACAAAAGGCCAAGGTTTGAACACTATTTTGGAGGTAGCATTGATAAAAAAATGTGTCTATCTTGAAAAATGACAGAAATAAGCACATTAGTATAGTGTGACAAACATCACACTTGAAATAAAGGCAGCCCAATTATCGGTGCTTTATAAGTAACAGATAATAATTTTGTAAATGTATACCTATAGGAACTTATTCCATAACTTACATGGTGTTCCAGCCATATAAAAGCATATTTGGAAAATATAACCATGAAATTAATTAGAAGAGATAAATTGTTATGTAATTTGTATTTCTCCTAAACTATCCGCTTAAAATTATTCTTTTTATTGTTTCTTTTAAAATGCTGTCATTACTTCCTAGAGGTTGCCATGGTGCAGTATAAATAGAAAAAATGAAGTCCTGGAGATCTTTTTTGCATTATATCATACCTCTCAACATTTGCAGATATCCAATCGGGACATCCACGAGCCAAGGGCGCGCGCGTTCCAGGAAAGGGGTGTGGCCTTATGAAGGGGCATGGCCTAGTGGCACGCCCCCGTTTACATCAGTAAGGGGCGTGCCCAGCATCTCCGAGATGCTGGGCTGCCCACGGGCTTCCCCCCATGCTGTGAATAGATGCTGTACGCATGCGCATCTATTCTCGCTTTGCATACCCGCTGTTCTGCTATGCAGAGCAGCAGGGTATGCTTCCACCAACTTCCCTCCCACAGCAAGACACTGCGGCCTGCGGGTGGGACAGCAGGACAATTCAAAAAACAAGGGACTGTCCCACTGAATGAGTTATTATTATATGTTATAGGGGTGTTCGACCAATGCGGTCGAACAGGGGAGCCACCCCATAGTGGGCACAGTCCTCATAACCGTCCTGATTCAGTGGGACAGTACCGTTTTTCGGGCACAATTCTGCTGTTCCACCCGCTGGCTGAAGTGTCCCGCGGGGGGGGTCGGGAGGTTGGCGACACTCAGGCACCACTGCAGCGCTGCATTACTAAGCAGAGAGCAGCGGTGCCAATGAAGCTGAATGGGTGCCATGCAATTCAGTGCAGGGAGATGACTGGGAGCAGCCCAACAGGTGACGGAGTGCTGGGCTTGCCCCCAGCACGATGTAAAATGGGAGGTGTACCATATGGGCTCACCCCCGAAATGGCGTCATCTGGGGGCGTGGTCTATGAAAAATAGACAACCCCCCTTTCCGGATGTGTGCACAAGGTTTGGGCACTGACAAAAGGGCTGCACGGGGCTCTGCACCTGGAGCCGGCCCTGTATGTTAGGCAATCCAAGTGAACATTTTTCTGTGTGAACTGGTATAGAGATTTGTTCTTATCTTCACAATACATGTGTAATTATTTTCCATGTTTCAGCAAAAATCT
This sequence comes from Taudactylus pleione, assembly GCA_031769625.1. NCBI lineage: Eukaryota > Metazoa > Chordata > Amphibia > Anura > Myobatrachidae > Taudactylus > Taudactylus pleione. The sequence goes on along the minus strand of JAUIMM010000126.1, from coordinate 3,540,649 downwards.
CCCATAATGATATGTGTAATTTACTATGGGAACTTTTACTAGAACTCATATTTGAGTTTGCTAAATAAATCTAAGCTAAGGAGTATAATAAATCACAAATAATATTCTGTCGAGAACAATTCAGGGGAACCTTTTGCAAAAATGTAATTTTCCTGGCATTGGGCTTTACAGCACTGTTAAGTAGAATAACATCTGTTTTATTACTTTTCTTCATTAGACTGTACTTTATATTTTCTCTGTTCATCTCTGCATATTCAGAATACAGTGTTACCATATGTCCACACTTTAAAGGTCTATTGTATGTTAATGAGCAGCTTCTTAAATAGGGATATTTGACATTTAGACATAGATTCAATAAATAAATTGCAAAAACTATGAAAATAAGTGGCAAAACAGGTAATTCCCTTTGCAATTCAGTTTTGCAAGACTGTGAAGTTAATAAATGTAAATTACCTTTTATGCTTATGTTAACCTGTCCTATACTACTGTTTATCTGCCATTAGTAACATCTCTTCTGATTAATTCAACTCTATTCACCAACCAGAGTAGCCAGAGGTAGATCTACTCACATCACCACTCACTGCCAATCACAAGTCTCCCATTGCAGTTTAGTATCTTGTGATCTGTAATTGATCACAGTTCCCATTGTATTGGCACATTACATGTGTTTTCTAACCATTTAGTCCCTTATTTATACTTTAGTTTTTTTTGCAGGGTAGTTCTGTTTGCTCAGGAATGAATTTATTCATGTGTGCTTACTAGATACTCTGGGCCTGATTCAGAGTTGTATGCAACTAGACATGTGCGGGGACCCCCTTGTTTTGGTTTTGGAAAACTTACCCTCAAATGTTATGGTTTGGATTTTTGCTTAAACACCCTCAAGTGTTTTAGTTCTTTTTGGATTTGGTTTTGGATTTCTTTAAAATTGATAAAAACAGCTAAAATCATGTTTTCAGTTTTTAAATTCAGGTACGAACTTACTGCAGACCTGAGTCTGGACTCGGTTCTACTTGGAACCCCTAATGTCATCTGAGTCAAAACTCAATTCATCTCGGAACCCCAAAGATCGTGTGTGTTCAGATTTTAGCAAAACCGAACCACACGTCTCTAACGCAAACCCGCTCATATGGTTGCCAATTGAAGCATTTACAGGACCTGTACTGCACATGTGCCAATCTGTATGTGCAACAATGGTCTCAGTGCCCCCTAATCAGCAGCTTCATTGACATGGGAGGGGCAGTGATGGCCAGCGTCCCAGAAAACGGGGGCATGTCAGCTCTGTTTTCTGGGTATGCCAAGGCCAGTGACTGCGTCTTCTGATGCAGCTTCACTGGCCCCGTAAGTGTGAATTTCACAGCCATCCTGAATAACCTGATGGTTACTCAGATGGCCGCTGTTCATGCAAGTGATCCCATGGCTGTGTCCTCGGATGCAGCAGTGGATCACAGAAGCCGGCAGGAGGCATCTATTAACAAGACATCTCCTTCAGAATTAGCATAATTTCGAATCACCACTGCATCCAACACTGAATCAGGTCGTCTCTATTCTACATCATGTAATCTATTTTTTTCTCTGTCTCGTTGTACAGTGCGATTTCAGAGAAATGTTAAATAGCAGGGATGTGGAAAATTAGAGATGTGCACTGGACCATTTTTGTTGGTTTTGGTTCTAATTCAATACAAAAAAAGCTAAAATCAATTAATTTTAGCCTTTTTTGTTCATAGAGTATTATTAACTTCAATAATATTAATTTGCACTCATTTACAGTCATTGTTGACCACCTCACAGCTCACAATATTGTTTTCATGCAGTTTAGGCCAAAAGGTTGCACCGGGCTAGCTGCCTGACTAAGCTAAATGAAAGCAGTGGGCAGCACAAACATGTGGCAGTTCAACTTTAAACAAGACACATCTAGGAAACAGAGTGACACTGTATTGACTGACAAGATGGCAGTTTAATCAACTGTATGACCCCATAGAATGTAACCAATAATGTTTTCATTAATTAAGAACTAGATCAGAAGGAAGGAAGGAGTGATTTATAAATTAATTTAATTCTTTAATCCTGAAAATGTTAATCAAGGAGGGCATTGAGGACAATAATGATCAAACAATCTTCTTTAATTGCTTTTTCTCTTTTGATTTGTTGAAAAAGAAAGAAAGAAGGATTAGCTTAGAATTTGATGACAGATAAGAACATCTTGTCCCAACTAATGCACACTTGGGTTAATATTTTATTGTTAGCAATCAACCTACCAGTATGTTATTGGATTGTGGGATGAAACCGGAGCACCACGCAAACACAGCGAAAATATACAACTGCACACAGTTAGGGCCAATGTGGGGATCGAACCCATGACCTCAGAGGGGTCGGGTATGAAATACCTGTAGCTGACTAGCCTGACAGTGCAAGCCCAAAGGTGGAGAATCCTGACGGCGGTGGCAAGTAACCTAACCCTCTCCCTACCCTAACCCTAACTCTCCCTTAGTGGTGCCAAACCCTAACCTCACTGGGGGGTGCCTTACCCTAACCTCACCACGGTGGTGCCAAAACCTAACCTCCCATTCTCGAACCCTAAACCTAACCCTCCTGGGGGGTGCCTACCCCTAATTTCCCCCTCCCCATGGTTTCTAAACCCAACCCCCCTTGCCTGGGCTAACCACGCATACTTACCCGGATCCATCGTTCTGGATTCCAGCGGTTGAGATACCAACGCCAGTATCCTGATCCCCTTCAGGATAGCGGCGTCGGCATTTTGCCACATGGTGGGTTTCCGGCATCGGTATATGGACGGCCGGCATCCCATCTGCCGGAATACCCACTACATCTCCTTCAGAGCTGTGAGACAGTGATGTAAACTATTAAACCATCCATCCATTGCCCATTGCCCTAGTTCCTGTAAAAGAAAGAAAGAAGGATTGTTTGATTAGTTAGTTTATTTAACTGTTTGATTGACTAAGAAAATGTATATAGGAGGAAGGGGATAACTTACTTTAATTGTATCTCTGCTACCAAATTTCATCTCAATTCCATTTTACCAAAACAATAAATTTTTTGCCTGTTTCTGGACCTTAAAAACCCTAATTATTGGCCTACAAAATGCCATTTTATCCACTATCTACTTAAACACAGATATGTGGACAAGCGGTGGTGATCAAACTAAAGATGACATGACTGTGACAGCCCACTGGGTGGGTGTATTGTCTTCAGCAGCAGCAGTATGTAACATCAAATGCCAGCTCATTTACAGGCAGGATACTCTCTGTATCACCGGCTTCACAGTGTCAATCTGTTAAAAAAAATCAGGGATGTCATAGCAAGATGGCTTACCCCTCTAAGACTCTCCTCAGCCATTTCCGATAATGCATTTTACATGTGAGAACATCACAACTGGGTGAATTGTTTTGCCCACATGATAAACTTGGTAGTTTAGAATTTCTTTAAAAGTGACAGAGGCTTGCTGGAGATGTTGTTTGTGGCCTGAACATTTCTGGACATTTTTGGCATTCATTTAGCAACCGCATGTAGAAGATTGAGCGGCTGCAAGAACAGTTCCATTTCCCATGCCACCAACTGAAGCAAGAGGTCATGACCATGTGGAATAGCACCCTTTATATGCTTCAGCGAATGGAGACAGCAACTAGCCATCAAAACCTACACAAGAAGAAGACCATTGCCGCCCAATGCAGCAAAGTACAGAGACTTCTGTAATGGTGGATTCCAGTGTTGGCAATTTCATATTTTTTAGCAGTAAACTTTCCCTTTATTAGAGATGATGCTTGTCTATGCAAAAAAGACTATCCCCAATGCACCCCGAAAATACAGCCCATTATGAAAAGAAATGTGGTGCAAGATGGAATTGTCCTTGGGTCCCCTCACTCACCTTTATGTTGGATATTAAAAAGTAGGACATGCACAATTAAATCAAGAATGTCAGTGACAGGGATTGCTACTTTTGTGGCTGAAGTGCTTGGTTTATTTGAGCCCGCACAAACCAATTTTTTGGAAGGACTACCTCCGATCACTAATAAGGAGGTTAATAACGAGGGTGTTAATTACATTATAATCTTGTCAAATAAATTTCATGAACTTGCCACAAGTTACTTAACATGGAAGAGGTGCCTAGATGGTTAACATCCCGACCTCTACTAACTTTGGCCTCACAAATGGAGTAGTCATCTTCATAAACGTTGTCAGGATTTAGGTAATCCCACACCAAGAGGTGACTTTTTATTATTTTGCCCAGGCATCACAATCACTTTCTTTTTAGCACAGGCAAGAACTTCAGCCACTGGTGACTGACTTACACAAACAACATCATCAACACCCTCATTCTCACTGTCAAATAGTAGTAGTACACACACATTCCCCTCATCCTGTTCGAATTACACACAAGCATCCTTTAGTTCTTTTATGTCCTCATCACCATATTTACTTGTACTGCTCCTCACATGTGCAGATTGTGCAGAAATGGTGGAAGGAGGCGAAAGAGGACTAGTATCATCATGACTGCTGGAAGCAGCTGCTGCAACAGTATTTGGTTGCTCTTCTCTAAACTGAATGATATCCATTTTCAATTCGCAGATCACTGCATGGCTTATATGTGCACATGAACAATAGGCACTAAGGTAAAGTGCACCAAACAGCACAAGCAATACAATTATTTAATTTACTCTTTTGATGTCACAACTCTATTCCTTTGTGGACTGGAGCCATGTGAACAAAGCGCACCAAATAGTACAAAGAATACAATGTTTTTTCTTTATGTCGCAACTCTATTCCTGTGTGTACTGGAGCCACAGGGCATATATATATTAATTATTCATATGAACAAAGAGCTCCAAATAGTACAAACAATACAATTATTTTATTTCTTTTTTTTATGTCACAGCTCTATTCCTGCATGGACTGGAGCCACATGGCTTATATTTGCATGTGAACAAAGCACACTAGGGTAAAGCACACCAAACAGTACAATCAATACAATTATTATTATTTATTTTATGTCGCAGCTCTATTCAAACTGCATGGAGTCACAGGGCTTATACTGTATATGCATGTGAATGTCTTTACTGATGGACACAGCACAGCCTATATACAGCAGCATGCACTCCCTAAACACACTGACTAAGCAGCACAGCCACTTGTGACTTGTGAGTGTGGATCCAGCCTATACCGCAGAGTATAGCACAGCACACAGCAGCGTGCACCCCCTATACACATTGACTAAGCAACACAGCCACTTGTAAGTCTGGAGACAGCAGAGTCTATACAGCAGAGTACAGCACAGCATACAGTAGTGGGCATCCCCTATACACATTCACTAAGCAGCACAGCCACTTGTGACTTGTGAGTCTGGACACAGCACAGCCTATAAAGCAGAGTACAGCACAGAATACAGAAGCTTGCACCCCCTATACACATTCAATAAGCAGCACAGACACTTGTGAGTCTGGACACATAGCATAGCCTATACAGCCATGGCCAAAAGTATTGGTTTTCACAAAGTTTGCTGCTTCAGTGTTTTTAGACCTATTTGTCAGATGTTACTATAGTATACTGAAGTAAAACTACAAGCATTTCATAAGTGTCAAAGGTTTTTATTGACAATTATATTAAGTTTATGCAAAGGGTCAACATTTGCAGTGTTGACCCTTCTTTTTCAAGACCTCGGCAATTTGTCCTGGCATGCTGTCAATCAACTTCTGGGCCACATACTGACTGATGGCTGCCAATACTTGCCTAATCAATGCTTGGAGTTTGTCAGAATTTGTGGGTATTTGTTTGTCCACCCGTCTCTTGAGGATTGACCACAAGTTCTCAATGGGATTAAAGTCTGGGGAGTTTCCTGGCCATGGACCCAAAATTCTGATGTTTTGTTCCCTGTGCCACTTAGTTATAACTTTTGCCTTATGGCAGGTGCTCTATGATGCTGGAAAAGGCATTGTTCATCACCAAACTGTTCTTGGATAGTTGGGAGAAGTTGCTCTTCGAGGATGCTTTGGTACCATTTTTTATTCATGGCTGTGTTCTTAGGCAAAACTGTGAGTGAGCCCACTCCCTTGACTGAGAAGCAACCTCACACATGAATGGTCTCAGGATGCTTTACTGAAGACATGACACAGGACTGATATGCTCACCTTTCTTTCTCTGGACAAGTGTTTTTCCAGATGCCCCAAACAATCTGAAAGAGGATTCATCAGATAAAATAACTTTACTCCAGCCCTCAGCAGTCCAATCCCTGTAAGTTTTGCAGAATATCAGTCTGTCCCTGATGTTTTTCCTGGAGAAAAGTGGCTTCTTTGCTCCCCTTCTTGACACCAGGCCATCCTCCAAAAGTCTTCGCCTCACTGTGCATGAAGATGCACTCACACCTGCCTGCTGCCATTTCTGAGCAAGTTCAGCACTGGTGGTGCCCCGATCCCGCAGCTGAATCGACTATAGGAGATGGTCCTGGCACTTGCTGGACATTCTTGGGCACCCTGAAGCCTTCTTCACAGCTAGTGAACCTCTCTTTTTGAAGTTCTTGATTAGTCGATAAATGGTTGATTTAGGTTCAATCTTACTAGCATCAATATCCTCGCATGTGAAGCCCTTTTGTGCAAAGTAATGATGATTGCAAATGTTTCCTTGCAGGTAACCATGGCTAATAGAGGAAGAACAATTATTTCAAGCTCCACCCTCCTTTTAAAGCTTCCAGTCTGTTATTCTAACTCAATCAGCATGACAGAGTGATCTCCAGCCTTGTCCACGTCAACTCTCTCACTTGTATTAACAAAAGAATCACTGATATGATGTCAGCTGGTCCTTTTGTGGCAGGGCTGAAATGCAGTGGAAATGTTGTTTTTGGGATTAAGGGCCTGATTCAGAGCCGGATGCTATTTGTGCTCGCTCGTTCAGAAAAAGGGGCCGGATATTTAAATAGAGCGCTCGCTCTTTGCGGTCTGTTGACGCCTCTATGTCTGAACGAATGAACGAAACATGCGCTCGCTATTTTTTTAAAAACGCCCCCTGGCCGCTCGCATCATACGTCATCTCTGCTATTTATTAGATTAATCGAGTACATCGAAAGGCATCTGAACTGCTCGCAGTGCTTGTGGTAGCATTTTCCTAACGCAATCATGCGAGCAGTTCAGGCTTTAACACAACCAAGTGACATGGTTGATGACGCTGCTTTGTTAATTATGCACACCCTTAAAACGCCCGTTTTGACCGTTTGGCACGCCTGCGTTCGGATCTCCACTCCCCGTTTTCAAGCACCTTCCCCTGTTACCACCCACAAACGCCTCATTCTGTCACTCAAATTAGCAGGCATTCGCTATTTTGCGAGCACACAATTTCCGACCGCAATGACTGGTTCGCGCACGCGTATTACAACCCATACGCATTGCGCAGTTGTGCTAACATCGCTCGGAGCGAACGAGCGGCCGCTTACGAGCGCCTCTGAATCAGGCCCTAAGTTCATTGTCATGGCAAAGAGGGACATTGCAAATATATTGCATATATACATATATATATATATATATATATATATACATGCCGAGTATATTTACTAAGCCAATTTTTGCTTTTGCTGGCAGTTCTGGCAAGGGAATTAAAAAGAACAATACTTTATAAATGCAAATCCAAATGTGTTTTGGATTTAATATTATTACCCTTTTAGATCTCACAGATAGAATCACAAACAGCCACTTTGAACAGCTGCTGTAATTCAGGATTCCAACCAGATCAGCAAACAACAAGTTCTGTGGCTAATTTATTAACACTTGGAAAGAGGAGATTGAACATATGTTTTTGGCAATATGACAGAATAAATTAATCAAATATATTCTTATCAAACAATGACATTAACTGACCCCAATGTAATCATCAATCAACCATATTTCTCAGTCTGCCTTAGCAAAATCCAACTGGATGAGAAAAGAAACATTATTGTTTCTCACTGTGGTTAAAGCAAGTGGCAGTGGAGAACAATTTGGTAAAAATATGAGAAAAAGTCAACTACTCTGTAGCTTGTATGAGATGAGGACTGTCCAAAAAGGTTGCAAATATAGGGCATCATTAGAGTTAGTGGAATATCCAGATAAGGGTGCAAGTTTGCAACTGCACAAACCATGTCACGACGTAAGGGGTGCAAAATACATTTTTTGTTGCATGCAGAGAAAATCCTGATGATAGAGTGTTTTTTTTTGTATTTGAAATTCTTTGCTATTTTAAGCTATTTTATTAATGTTTTATGGGCAAAAAAAGATGGAACACAATGTTTGAATCTAAGAACACTTGAATCCATTATCATAATCAAGTATGAAATACTTCTGTATGAAATGCTTATGTATGAAATGCTTATGCTTTCATGGTTTTTAGTTGTTGTTGTTGTTGTTTCTAATCCTGAATTTTGAAGATTACATCCTAAAATGAAAGTACTTTTGCTTTTGTGATTTAATGAGTACTTCCATGAATCAGAAAAAACTCATAACATGCAGTCATTCTCAAGCTGAGTATCTGTCTATGATTTCAAGAAAAAAAAAATTGGCAAATGCGGTAAACTTATAATAATTTATACGACGCGTTTTGTTGTATGACACTATATTTGTATATACTACTTGCTACTTATTATATGGGTGCAGGGTGTGCAGTGTGGGCCCCCCTCGACCCAAGGACCAGTTTGCACCGCAAACCCTGTACCTATTATAGATATACTGTACCAATGTCCAAAATATTTAAACAATACACATTATATATGTTAATTTTCCCGCCCACTCTACACCGATGGATTTCATCCAATTATCTGTTATATATCAGTGCTGTTTTTTAATTTTTTGTTACAAATAATATCTAGCCAGGGATCCAAATATCCTCCCAATGTTTGCTACTAAAAAGCATTTATAACAATTGTCTATTATTCCCACACAGCCCTATGTCTTCCTGATATGCTTAAAACACATTCCAATCGCTCACCTGTAAGCACAATGCCAATGGATGTCCATTTCAATCTAGTTTGTAACAGAATTTTAATACCTTATAACGTAGATGAACATTGAGAAGGTTAATAATATTATTACTGCATTTGGCAACCAAAAGACTTAACAGAAAAGAAAGGGCCTAGTTTCCATGCATATAAGTGCACATTATTTTACTCTTACTGCTTTTGTCAATTCATTTTTGCATTTGGCAATCACAGACAAATACACAGTATCCATGGGAGTTGCTATATTTTATAAGTACATTAGAAACACGAAAGTTCTCCAAAAATCAGATAAGCAACAGTTATGTACAACCCCCATTTTTACAAAGTGTTAATTGCAAATCAGGTTATATATATATATATATATATATATTTTTTTTTTTAAACGGGACTGGTATAAAATGTCAACAGTTGCATTGAAACAAAATGGCAACAGTGGCAATGTTGGCAATCACAATGTAGACACTGCAATGTCCACAGGTACTGTGGGGAATTTTAGGTATTATGGGCATTACTGCAAAGCACTTAAGCTACTGGGACCACTACTGTGGGACATATTAAGTACTGGGGCTCTACAGGGGGCACTTTAACAATTAAAGGAGCTAATGTGGGGCATAGTAACAACTGGGTGCACTACGGTGGGGTATTATAGGATCTGGGGCACTACTATGTGCCATATTATGAACTTGAGTTGCAAGTTACACCATATTATGATCAAGAAATAACATCTGCTAACAGGGCCGCCATCAGGGGGCAACAGCCAGGTCTTGAGTCCCAGGCCCGGAGAGAGCTGAAGGAGAGGGGGCCTAGATGCAGCGGTGCTGCGCAGGAAGCAAAGTAGAATTGATATACATCGCCGGCGGCATGTATGGTGACAGCCGCAAGCTAGCCAGAGCTCTCGGAACGGCAGCCAATCAGGAGGAACATGTGGAAATTGGGGAACGAGGAGGTAATTTAGACAATAGGTTGTCTGTCTAAAAGAGAGATGTTTTGGATATATACACTGAACACCTTAGTTCCCAATGAATTAAATGATAACTATGAAATTGCTCCATTTTTACAATAATTTATTTAGTTTTTAATGTATTTTTTTATGTGATTTATATATTCTATTTATTATACAAATATCTTGAATTTCTTTTTTATAGTCATTTTTTTAAGTATATTATTATTGTATAGTATTGTACTCCATAAGGTATATATGTGTTTTATTTTCATTAATGTATTTTAAATTGTTTTGATATCCTATATATTAACTACCAATTGCCCGATTGGGAATATATATAATAGCTGCATCTATGGGTAATTCCTATAGTGAGAGATATACGGCAAAATGGCCACCAGCAAAACACTAGAGGTTAAACCTCAAGAAAATGGCTGCCGTTAATTATGCATGGACCCCGTCTAAGTGAGACGCAGCGTCTGGAGCTGACGGCATTGTGACCGATTCTGCGTATCCAGTGTGCCGATGCACTCCTAACGGGGGATATGAATTCTAAAGCCTTAGATGCTAGCCGGAGATTAATGACAAGCGGAAGCCAAATGTCAATTTCCGGGCGCTTGGAACGCACTTCCGGGTTACTTCCTGGTTTATGGAACACAAGCTACAGAGTTTCTGGCGGTACATATGCCTATTAATTAGGCTAATGGATTAGGGTAAATATAGACTACTGGCATTACAAGTTACAAATAGCTATCCTCCTGATGAAGTCCACAATACTTTGAACGGACAAAACGCATTGAGGTGGTGCATGCTATGACAGATGATATCCTCTACCAGCGGTGTATAACGACGATACATACAGTATCTACAGACAAGCCTTGATGTTTTTATTTTGATGTATGGGCATTCTACTTTGCTCTAAGTGTTCAAATAAATTTGTCTGTATAGTATTACACTATGGTTCTCTCTTTCCTTCCTATACATTTATACCATGCTTGGTGATGTATGAAGTAAGATAATGGGTCAGTTCCAGAAAGTACAACCTGAGGACCCTATTAGTTGTTCATGCTGATATAAAAGTGGTGTATTCCACTTTAAAAGGCACACCCCCATTCACACAGTGGGTGACTATACCTGGTGAAGGTTACTTATACTTAATAATATTGCACTAGGAGGCGCCCTCTCTCCACCTTTTTGTTTTTTCAGGATATATATATATATATATATATATACACATATGCAGAATTCAACATTGCTTCACAGCTTTTTAACCTGGCTTTTTAAACAAATTGGTGTACCGCCCCGTGTGGCTCCACCCACCTCTGCCGTGCCCCTCCCCCCCTCCCCTTCCCTGGGGGTGCACTGCCTATTTTGTCAGTCCCAGGCCCCATCATTTCTGATGGCAGTCCTGTCTGCTAAAATTGTATTTATTTTATGTTATTACACAGAGGAGCCAGCCAGCAACATCAGATGAGAAGAAATAAGATACTGTAAGTGAAAATGAAGAATGTGCAGGGATTAACTGAGACATTGGGTGATCAAATGTTAACAATAATATTTTCATATGAAACAGTTTATCATACATCTTGGAATGCCCCTGTGCATCACAGCAGTCAGAGAATGCAGACGTAGCATCCTCCAACTAGTGTATCCAGGATTTTTTCACAATGCCATGGAAGGAATCAAGAGGGTTGATCTGTTACAGTGGTAGAGATGTTCCAAAGTACCAGAGGGTCAAGTAGATTTAGAGATCTATGTTTGGATGAATCAACCAGAATCTTCAATGTGGGGTAGATTTACTAAAGCTTCTAAAAATAAAAACTGGTGGTTTTGCCCATACCAACCAATCAGATTCTATAATTTTCTAAAACATTCAAGAAAATGATAGACAGAATCTGATTGGTTGCTATGGGTAACACCGTCACTTGTCTGTGTTAGAGGCTTTCGTAAATCTACCCCTTTGCTTAAATTAGATATCCCCAACCTAGCGTTTAGATGTCCATCTTAAACTTTCTTTTCTTCTTTTCCCTTATCTTTTCTAATTTGATATATAACCTAGTCATTGTTTGTTTATATTTTGCTGGTCTATTTGTTTACACACATCTAAATATGAAAATATCAATTTCTATTCAATATGTAATATATTGGTTAAATCATACCTCCCAACATTACAGAATGTAAAAGAGGGACATGCGCACGGCCTTGAAAAGGTGCCGGGCTTAGCATTGAGAAGCGTGGCTTAGAGTGGATGGGCGTGGCCTCTCCACGCACCCCCCCCCCCCGTTTCGTCAATCTGGGGGCATGCCCAGAACTCCACGTAGGTGTGTGCCATTGATAATGTAGCTGTATTTGTCTATAAAACTTGAACACTATGAAATATAACAATAATAATAATAAACAAATTAATAATTATACAAATCATTGAATGTATCAGAAAGTATTAACAGGGCTAGACTAAAAATGTAACAGATTGAGCTACATCTCCAGGCCTCCAAATAAAAATAGACCCCCCTTCATGACAGCATGATGATAATCAGCCACCAGCTGGCCACAGGAACGGCCATAGATCATATTAAAATTTTATATCTAGTTTACCCACAAAATTCTGCAATTTTTCAGCTTTTATGTATTTAGGGAGACATTAGTGTAGGGCAGTGGTTCCCAAACTGTGCACCGTGGCACCCTGGGATGCCTTGGGACACTTGCAGGGGTGCCTCAGGTTGGTGGTCCAGCACAAAATCTAATTGTTTATGGTCAATGTAATGTAAATATGTGGACAAACAGAAGCATAAACCTGTCCCCACCAAATAACTGAACATATGGATGTCATGTAAGCACAGTTTACTTAAAGTTACTACTTTACTAAAAAAATTTCTGAATTTCTCAATAACAAACGTTTGGCTTAGGGGTGCCGTGAGAACAATGCTGATACTCTAGGATGCCGTCATTCAAAAAAGTTTTGGAACCACTGGTGTAGGGCAAGAGTGGCCAACCCAGTCCTCGAGGGCCCCTAACATTACACATTTTGCAGACCATCTAGCTGGTGCACAGTTGTAGTCACATTTTAAAACATGTGGTGCATTCATTTCTAACTGACACATTCTATAGATCCACAGGTGGTCTGGAAAACATGAACTGTTAGCGGTCCTTGGGGACCGGATTGGCCACTCCTGGTGTAGGGAGTATACACGCCCATATGGCACTGGCCACACCCAAACAGCACTGGTCGCAGCTCCCATTCTACTCAGTATAGACCCTTGAACAGTTTCAGCCCCAGGCCCATGTGGCCCATGTGGCCCTTAATCTGTCTGTGTTCACAGTTCCGTAACAGGGCTCAACTGCTCCCTGTGCCGGTAAGTGCAGCACTGAAGATGCTCTGTCGGCTTTTCAGACAGCAGGTTGCCTGTCTGGAGGAGCGTCCAAAAGACGCTCCGGGTGACACTGCAGCAGTGATCCTGGCTGCAGTGTGCCATTCCAGGCACCCTACTTACCAGAAGCAAGGTCTGAGGCGCAGCAATGGTACCACACATAGAGTCATGCACTCTGTGCGCCGGCACAACTTGCCCACCTCTAGTTATGGCCCTGTCTGTTCATATTAAAGTTTGCCATTGAGGGGTACCCAATCCTTCTCATATTTCTACTTTGCATGTTGTGTAGGTTTGTAGGTTTATATCTATAAAGTTATTACTATGAAGATTTTTGAGCTTAAAAAAAGACAGGTTGTGTATACAGTATATATATATATATATATATATATATATATATATATATATATATATATATACTATATCAAAATGTTGAAGCCCTTGACTGGCGACGTTGCATGTGATGTGTCCGCAGCCAGAAGTGCTTCAGTTGGCAAAGTAACATCACATGTGACCACGCCACCCAATTGCCTCCCCCGGTATTTGCAGAGGAGATTTGTTCGCACAAGTGCAGAATGGATCTCCTCTGACTCCACGGACTCCCTGGAAGTTTATTACTTCCAGAATCGTGCCACAGAATGTTTTGCAAACGGCACTCCAGGATGCATGTGAAAGGGATCATAAGCACTATTTGGCTAATCAGCTGCAGCAGGGTGGACTGATCATTAGCCCCCACTGACACACTCTGCATGTGGTGAGGGGGGTATATGCCCATGCAAGTTGGGGGGTGGATACCTAGGGGGAGATCTAGCATCAATGGGGATGGGGGAGGGTTAAAATATAGAAATATGATGCTGGGGGGGGGTAAAATAATAAATAAAATTATATTGTTAACATGGTAGAAGGAGGAGGAGAGGGTGCAAAGAAAAATGGGCTTTTTACAGGAGGGGAGGGATGGTAACTTGGTTTAGAAGACAGGGATTTATTTTACTACTAAGGGGGTTTAGGGGGGTATTATTATTAGGATTTATGACCACAGGGGTGTCTATTGCCAATAGGGGGTGGGAAGTTATTTTATAATGGCGGCAGGTGCACACGTGGGGATGGGTGAGTGCAAAACACCCCCTACATTTATTTTTTTATATAAAATATATAAATATATTATTAAAATAATCTTTGGACTTTGCTAAATAATAAAAAATAAGGACAGTATCTGTGCAGTTTTGTGGGAGGAAAATCGTCAGTTAAGTGGTTAAAGATTAAAGTATCACTGCTGTTTGTTAAGTTCTCTGTGAATAAACTGCAATACAAAGTAAACTAAAGTACAATTGATGGAATACAATTAAACACATTTTAAAACTTATGTGAGGTATTAAATAAAGGTAGGTTTCTCTGTTAGAAATAAATATAATCTAAATCATATAATATATTATATATTGTTTATTCTGTATTATGAAAATATTGAGTGTATCTTTGTATTTTAACTATTTCATGAATATGTATATATATTAAGGGTGTACACCGGCCACTTTTTGGGTTTTGGTTTTGGATCTGGATCTTTCTTCGTGTTTTGGATCTGGATTGGTTTTGCCAAAACCACACTTCTGTGTTTGGGTTCTGGGTTTTGTGTTTTGGATCTGTATTTTTTTGGAAATAAGCATAAAAACAGCTAAAATCACAGAATTTGTGGGTTTCTGTTCCTATTGTGGCAGTATCACCAGAAGTGGCGCTGGTGAGCAGCAGATTCTGTGTGGGATTGGAGAGATCCTCCCACACAGGGTTGAAGTACTGAGTGGTGATACACCTGCCTGGGGGAGAGAGCTCAGGTGTGAGCTAATGAGAAGGCCGAGCAGTCAGGCTGGTGGAGACAGTCTAGTTGGGACTGTAACAGCCAGAGAGCCCAGTGAAGCTGAGCGAGCCATTGGGGGCCAGGAGACCGGTGTCTGGACAGGAGGCAAGGGGGGACCAAAAAACTCTCTGACCGTGGGACATTGAAGCACTAAAGCTGCGGGCCGAGAAAGCCAGGCCTATATCTGCGTGATACAGGGAAGGCCACCAGGACTGTCTTTGTGTAGCTGTGGCAGCCAAGCCAGGCTGGAGCCGGCGATAGGCCTGCAAGAAGCAGGCAGGCACTTTGTTGGCAGAGTAGCTGCGTCACACTAGAGAGGGCTCAAGAAGTGAGGTAGATGCCCTAAACAGGGGCTAGGTTGTTTTGTTATTTTCTGTTTGTTATTTTCTGTATCCTGAATTCACAAGCTGGAAGTAAAAGCATCATTTGTTTACTTGAAAGCTGTGTGTGGACCCCTCAATAAGCACCTAAACACTGCACCCATCCACCCTCTGCCGAGCTAAATACCCCAAGCCATCTCACCATGCTATTATTAACCTCAATAACATTAATTTCCACTCATTTCCAGTCTATTCTGAACACCTCACAATATTGTTTTTAGGCCAAAAGGTTGCACCAAGGTAGCTGGATGACTATGCTAGGCGACACAAGTGGGCGGCACAAACACGTGGCCCATCTAGGAGTGGCACTGCAGTGGCAGACAGGATGGCAGTTTGAAAAACTAGGCCCCAAACAGTACATAATGCAAAGAAAAAAAAGAGGTGCAAGAAGGAATTGTCCTTGGGCCCTCCGACCCAACCTTATGTTGTATAAATAGGACATGCACACTTTAACAAACCAATCATTTCAGTGCCAGGGTCTACCACACGACTGTCGCTGAAATGATTGGTTCGTTTGGGCCCCCACAAAACAAGCTGGCAATTAATCTGTCCCTGCACAAACTGGCTCTACGGAGGCAAGATGTCGTCCTCATCCTCCTCATCCACCGATTCCTCACCCTCTTCAGTGTTGTGTACATTCTCATCCTCACAGAGTATTAATTCATCCCCACTGGAATCCACCACCACCGGTCCCTCTGTACGTTCTGGAGGCTGGTCTCCCTGGAAGAATTGATAATTCTTTTTGATGAACATCATCATCTCAACATTTTGTGGAAGCAACCTCCTACGTCTTTCGCTGACAAGGTTCCCGGCTGCACTAAACACTCTTTCAGATCCAGTTTGTACAGGGGCCTCCAAATTGCCTCTTTATCCTGCCAGTACAGGTATGGACTGTCTGACATACCTACTTGGATGCTGTCACTGATGTAATCCTCCACCATTCTGTCAATGGTGACAGTATCATATGCAGTGACAGTAGACATGTCAGAAATTGTTGCCAGGTCCTTCAGTCCAGACCAGATGTCCAAACTTGGTCCTGCCTGCCCTGCATCACCACCAGCGGGTTGCTTAGGATATCTAAGTTGTTTCCTGGCAGCCCCAGTTGCGGGAGAAAATGAAGAAGGAGCTGTTGACGTGTCACATTCCGCTTCAGCTGACAATGTTTTCACCAGCAGGACTTTGCACCTCTGCAGGCTTGTGTCGGTCGGAAAGAGAGACACCACATAGGCTTTAAACCTAGGATCGAGAATGGTGGCCAAAATGTAGTGGTCTGATTTCAACAGATTGACCACCCTGGAATCCTGGCAAAGAGAATGAAGGGCTTCATCCACAAGTCCCAAATGCCGAGCTGAATCGCTCCATCTTAGCTCCTCCTTCACTTTCTCCAGCTGCTTCTGCAAAAGCCTGATGAGGGGAATGTCCGGACTCAAGCTGGCTGTGTCTGAACTGACTTCACGTGTGGCAAGTTCGAAGGGCTGGAGAACCTTGCGCAACACGGAAATCATTCTCCACTGCGCTTGAGTCAGGTGCATACCCCCTCCTTTGCCTATGTCATAGGAGGATGTATAGGCTTGAATGGCCTTTTGCTGCTCCTCCAGCCTCTGAAGCATATAGAGGGTTGAGTTCCACTGCGTCACAACCTCTTACTTCAGGTGATGGCAGTGAAGGTTCAAGAGTGTTTGCTGGTGCTCCAGTCTTCGGCACGCAGTTGCTGAATGGCGAAAGTGGGCAGAAATTTTTCGGGCCACCCAAAGCGTCTCCTACACACCCATGTCGTTTTTCAGAATATTCTGCACCACCAAATTTATTGTGTTGCAAAACATGGGACATGCTGGAATTTGCCCAGATGTAATGCCCGCACAATATTGGTGGCGTTGTCAGATATCACAAGTCCCCAGGAGAGTCTAAGTGGGGTAAGCCACTGGGCGTTGATTTCCCTCAGTTTCTCTAAGAGGTTGTCGGCAGTGTGCCTCTTACTGAAACCAGTGATACACAGCGTAGCCTGCCTTGGAAGGAGCTTGCATTTCTGAGCTGCTTCTACTGGTGACACTGCTGTTGTTGCTGCGTAAGGTGATACATCTACCCAATGGGCTGTCACAGTCATATAGTCCTTAGTCTGCCCTGTTCCACTTGTCCACATGTCCGTGGTTAAGTGGACATTGGGTACAACCGCATTTTTTAGGACACTGAGGACACTTTTTCTGACGTCTCTGTACTGTCTCGGTATCGCCTGCCTAGTAAAGTGGAATCTAGACGGGATTTGGTACCGGGGGCACACTACCTCCATCAATTGTCTAAATCCCACTGCACTAATGGTGGATACCAGATGCACATCTAACCCAAACATAGCAGTCAAGGCCTCAGTTATACGTTTTGCTTCAGGATGACTGCTGTCGTACTTCATCCTCCTCGCTAAGGACTGTTGGAGGGTCAATTGTTTAGTAAAAGTAGTGGTGTTTCTACTTCCTCTCTGGGATGATGAGCGACTCCCAGCAACAGCAGCAGCGGCAGCAGTAGGTGTAGCAATGCAGGATCCTCCAGAGGAATCCCGGATAGGAGAGTCAGTCATGCCAGTGACATGGCCTGCAGGACTACTTCCGATACTGACTAAGGAGGAAACTGATGAGGAGGGAGTTGACTGTGTGGTTTGCAGGTGCTTGGATACAACAGGACAAAGGAATTTAGGTGTCCCTGGACTGCTTACGGTCTTAGCCAAAGTTTCTGAACTTGACAGGAACGCGCTGCAGGTGACATATGAGGGATGATGTTCATAGGTGGTTAACGTCCCTATCCCTACTTATTTCACCTTTACATTTGGTACATATGGCAAGACAGTTGTTGTCCGGATTTGGATAAAAATATTGCCAGACAAAAGAGGTGGAATGTTTGGTCTTCTTCCCAGGCATGACCGTGATGGGCTTTTTCATCCCACGGACAACAACTGTCTCCCCCGGAGCCTGATTTAAACAAACCACATCACCATCAGAATCCTCCTCGCCAACTTCCTCCTCAGTGCCAGCTATACCAGTATCCTCATCCTGTTGTACTTCAACTGTGACATCTTCAATTTGAATATCAGCAAGTGGACTGTGGGTGCTCCTTCCAGCACTTGCAGAGGGCATGCAAATGGTGGAAAGAGCCACCTCTTCCCGTCCAGTGTTGGGAAGGTCAGGCATCGCAACCGCCGCCACACTTGGACTCTCCTTGGGGATTTGTGAAATCTTCTTAGAACGCACAGTTCTTTGCTGTGCTTTTGCCAGCTTAACTCGTTTGATTTTTGTAGTGGGAGGAGGGCTTCCATCATCATGTGAAGCTGAACCACTAGTCATGAACATAGGGAAAGACCTTAGCCACTCCGTGTCGTAAATGGCATATTGGCAAGTTTACGTTTCTCCTCAGATGATTTAAATGGTTTTTTTAAGGTCATTTTTTTGAACTTTGTAATTTGGGATTTTATATGCCCTCTACTATGACATTGGGCATCGGCCTTGGCAAACGACGTTGATGGCATTTTATCGTCTATCTCATGACTAGTGGCAGCAGCTTCAGCACTAGGAGAAAGTGGTTCTTGATCTTTCCCTATTTTATTTTTATCAGACAATGGCCCTCATTCAGAGCCGGACGCTCTGAGCAGAGCGCTCACTCTGAATGAGGGCCGTCCTCCATAAAAATGGAGCGTCCTCCTGGACGCTCGTATAGCTGTGGGTCACCACCCACAGCACATACGAGCGTGCAGGATGATGGTCGCGATGGTCTTGACCATCGCGACCATCGCCAGTGCGACCAGAAGCCTGTGGTCTGGTTTTTCGACCACAAGCCCTGGAGTGATTTTGGCTCTATCAGAGCCAAAATCACTCCCACTGACATCACTAGTGATGTCAGTGGGGCCGGCTTCTGACGGTAGGTGTTCCCTTGGGAACGCCTCCGTCTGGCAGGCACGCCCCCGGCACGCCCACCAAAGGGGGCGTGCTGTCAATCAACATCGACAGCACGCCCCCTTTGATCAGACACAACGAGCGAAGGAAAGTCCTTCGCTCGTCGCATCTGGCGCATGCGCACGACGGAGCTCCCTCCATCGTGCGCATGCGCAGTGCACACCATCGACCCACTTGCGAGCGGACAGCCGCTTGCGAGTGGGTCTGAATGAGGCCCAATGTTTGGTCCTCCATTTATGTTATATTGATATATACGTGCGGCTAAGGCGCACACAAACACAGAAAATAATTTTTTATTTTTTTTGGAGTGCACTTTGGGGGTTACACCACCCTTTAAGAGATGAGCCAGCCGGCCCTTTACTTATGACACAGGCACACACTTGGTGCTGCTCCATTGTTGATGCAGATGTGGCTACAGCCCACACAATTCACAAACACAGAAAAGAAGAATTTAAAAAAAAAATTTGGAGTGCACTTTGGGGGTTAGACAATCCTTTAACAGACTTATGACACAGTCGCGCGCTTGGCGCTGCTCTTTTGTTGATGCACGTGTGGCTACTGCGCACACAATTCCCAAACACAGAATAAATTATTATTTTATTTTTTTTGGAGTGCACTTTGGGGGTTACCCTTTAACAGACGATCCTGCCAGCCCTTGATTTATGACACAGGCGCACGCTTGGTGGCTACTGCGCACACAATTCACAAACACAGAAAAAAATAATTGTTTTTTTTTTGCACTTGCGGGGAAAACCCCTGATGGACAGATCACCCCCTGGACAACACTACAGCACCCCTTTAGGACTACAGCCTTTATGGGACACTGCACAACACAGCCTTGCCAGCCCCTATAGACTTTGGACTGGACACAGCCCCTATGGACAACTGACTGCACAACACAGCCCCGCCAGCCCCTATGGACAACAGCGGCACAACACAGCCCAGCCAGCCCCTATGGACAACAGCAGCACAACACAGCCCAGCCAGCCCCTATGGACTTTGGAGGAGTGGACACACCCCCTATGGATGACAGCAGCACAGCACAACACAACACAGCCCAGCCAGCCCTAACTCCCACCCTCCCTCTTCACTGTCCACAGCCGGAGTGAAAAATGGCGCAGACGCGGGGACCTTTTATA
The DNA here is from genome assembly GCA_031769625.1 of Taudactylus pleione. NCBI lineage: Eukaryota > Metazoa > Chordata > Amphibia > Anura > Myobatrachidae > Taudactylus > Taudactylus pleione. Next base: position 3,520,073 of record JAUIMM010000126.1, on the reverse strand, counting down.
GAATCCAAAACCCGAGAGATCCGACAGCTAGATGATGAAGTTTTGCCTCGATTTCAGATCCGAGTCAGGCAGAAAAACTCAAGCCTGGCTCGGATCGGACTCGGATCAGGGGGGCTCGGGGGATCCCTAGTATATATGCACAATTATTTTATAAAGGTAAAATAATACCTATGGATGTTGTTATATCTGCAATAGATATATGATTAGCACGGTAATATGGAGTTAATTAAGCAGCTATAATTAATCAATCCAAACCATCTCAATATAAAGAGTGGCAGGACTATTACAAACAGCATGCAAACGTTCTCAGCTTAGAGAACAAAACACATTGACTGAGGAACCTTTCATTCAAACACAACATTTCCACTATTGGCCTCTGCTACCTTTGGAACCACTCAGCTGTAAATTAACTAGGAACAGCTCAAGTAAAACAGCCCACGGGCCATCACAGGCAACTGATGTATTCCTTGGGAGAAGGGATGTAGTCAAAAGGTCGACAACAGGGGCGGATTGGGCCACCGGGACGCCGGGCCAGTTCCCGCTGGGCCGGTCCCCGTGGTGGCTGGCGGCCGCACAGCCCACCCCTCACCCTTCAAGCTTAGCTCCGATCTGGCAGCTGAAATGCGCAGCAGCTTGGCCCGCCCTTCAACAGTTTGTCCCCCCTTCCCGTGGTCTTCTCTATGCCGGCATTCCCACTGCCGTGATCGGGTAGCTGCTGCACTGTTCACAGCTTCTGCACAAGTGCAGAAGCTTAGTGACACTGTTGTCCGATGGTGGAGCTGCTGCACATGCCCAGCCACAGCAGCTCCTCCCATTAACCTTTGCGGAGCCTGGGCCGTGAACACTGATGGCCCTGCCTCCAGCCCCTCTGCAGCCCGCCTCCAGCCTCCTACACATGCACAGACACAAACCGAAAGCTCAACTATGTGCAGTATCCCCCTCCCTTAGCCTCCATTGCCTGCCGTCACACCTCTCATTCTTTAGGTCATCTAATCCTGTTGGGGCTGCAGCTGTTCCTGGAACTGAGGAGCGGCGTGGGACACGGATGACAGCGGCTTTCCCAACACACTCTAGATGTCAGCGTGGAGAAAGAACGACGTCGGTGAGCTGAGATGACCCTGGAGTGGAGGTGAGTCTTGTTCAGCTTCTTTCACTCCTATCCAGCCCGCTTATTTTCACCACCACTCTCATCCTGCCCCCTGCTCCACACCACCACTCCCATCCTGCCCCCTGCTCCACACCACCACTCCCATCCTGCCCCCTGCTACACACCACCACTCCCATCCTGCCCCCTGCTCCACACCACTACTCCCATCCTGCCCCCTGCTCCACACCACTACTCCCATCCTGCCCCCTGCTCCACACCACTGTCTTATTTTTTTCTTGTTGAGGCTAAAGTGTTTTTTTTTTTGTCATGTGGGAGCCAATGTGTTTTATTCTTTTCCATGGAGGCGTTTTTTTTTTTGTCGGGTATCATTGTGTGTTTTTTTTTTTCATGTGGGAAACAATGTGTTTCTTTTTTTTGTGAAGGCCAATATGTTTTTATTATTTTCCTGTGGGGGATAATGTGTTTTTTTTTTTCCTGTCTGGGTTCAATGTGGGGTTTTTTTCTGTGGGGGAGCAAAGTGTTTTGTGTTTTTGATCTGCAAATGTGTCTGAGTGGCAATGCAGGTACAGATGCATGCACCAAGTAGTATATTAGAAATGTGTTAGGAGGTTACAGGGGGCTGGCTATAGAGACGTTGAATTGCTCACATTGGAGGCCATACTTAGATGTATGATCTGCGCCTATCATAGGGCTGTTGAAAGTTCCAATGGTGCGACTGATGGTGGTGTCTAAAGTCTTAGGGGTCTCTATGGACTCCCACCTCCTCAACAGCCACGCCCCCATTAGGGCTGCTTCCATAAATTTCCCGCGCTGGTTTTCCATCCCAATCCACCCCTGGTCGACAATGTCGACATTCATAATGTCAACACAGGTTTTATATTGACTTTGTTACAAAGTCTACAGACAATGTGTCGACATTCTCAGAATGTTGACAGGTGAAATGTTGACATTGTTAGAATGTCGACATTAGGGTTAGGCTGTGAGTGGGATGGTTAGGGTTAGGCTGCGGGGGGAGTTAGGGTTAAGCTGTGGGAGGGGTAAGGGTTAGGCACTAGAGGGATGGGTAGGGATTAAGGTTAGGGGTGAAATACTCACCCGAACCCCGGAGGATCGGAGGTCTGGCCCGGAAGTCACAGTCACATGACTGCCGGGATCCGGAGCTACAGCTGCCAGGAGCAGGGCCACCAGGGACGATATATCAACATTCTAACATGTCGACATTTCATCACTGTCTACATGATGAACGTTGACATGGCCAATGTCAACATTATGACCATGTCGACATATCCTACCCAACCCTTAGTAGACAATTATCTTCGGGAGGGTAAAGTCCCCTACATTGGACTATGTTAAGGAACACGGAAAACTTTGGTCTTAATGTGGAACTACAACAGGCTTATAGAAATTGATTACATTAATTAAGCTACTACTCCCAACTGAGCACCCTAGCTGAATGATGGTTATAATAGTCCCTATTATTTGTGTTTCATAAACAAGCTGATGTGGTGTGGCATAATTATCATTATCTTTTAATATTTATCTAGAGTTACTGTGTAAATGTAAATCAACTGATCAAGTATTCTGAAAGATATATTTAACATCTACAAGAAGCATATACAAACTAGGGGTGAGCGGGTTCGGATTTCTGAAATCCGAACCCCCCCGAGCCCCCCCGATCCGAGTCCGATCCGAGTCAGGCTCGACTTTTCCCGCCTGACTCGGATCTGAAATCGAGGTAAAACGTCATCATCCCGCCTTCCGAGTCTCGCGGGTTTTGGATCCTATATAAGGTACCCGCGTCGGCGCCATTTTCTCACTCGGCTGTGGACAGTGAAGAGGGAGGGTGGGAGTTAGGGCTGTGTAGTGTAGTGTAGTGTAGTGCTGCTGTTGTCCACTACTTCAAAGTCCATAGGGGCTGGCTGTGTTGTGCTGTGCTGCTGTTGTTAATAGGGGCTGTGTCCACTACTTCAAAGTCCATAGGGGCTGGCTGGACTGTGTTGTGCAGTCAGTTCTCCATAGGGGCTGTGTCCACTCCAAAGTCCTGTGCAGTGTCCCAGTTCTAAAGGAGTGCTGTAGTGTTGTCCAGGGGGTGCTCTGTCCATCAGGGGTGCTCCCCCCAAGTGCTAAAAAAATAATATATTTTCTGTGTTTGTGAATTGTGTGCGCAGTAGCCGCACGTGCATCAACAAAGTAGTGCCAAGCGTGCGCCTGTGTCATAAGTAAAGGGCCGGCTGGCTTGACTGTTAAAGGGTGCTGTAACCCCAAAAGTACACTCCAGTCCAAACCAAAAAAAAAATTATTTTCTGTGTTTGTGAATTGTGTGCGCAGTAGCCGCACGTGCATCAACAAAGTAGTGCCAAGCGTGCGCCTGTGTCATAAGTAAAGGGCCGGGTGGCTTGACCGTTAAAGGGTGCTGTAACCCCCAAAGTACACTCCAGTCCAAACCAAAAAAAAAATTATTTTCTGTGTTTGTGAATTGTGTGCGCAGTAGCCGCACGTGCATCAACAAAGTAGTGCCAAGCGTGCGCCTGTGTCATAAGTAAAGGGCCGGCTGGCTTGACCGTTAAGGGTGCTGTAACCCCCGAAAGTACACTCCAGTCCAAACCAAAAAAAAAATTATTTTCTGTGTTTGTGAATTGTGTGCGCAGTAGCCGCACGTGCATCAACAAAGTAGTGCCAAGCGTGCGCCTGTGTCATAAGTAAAGGGCCGGCTGGCTTGACCGTTAAAGGGTGCTGTAACCCCCAAAGTACACTCCAGTCCAAACCAAAAAAAAAAATTTTTTCTGTGTTTGTGAATTGTGTGCGCAGTAGCCGCACGTGCATCAACAAAGTAGTGCCAAGCGTGCGCCTGTGTCATAAGTAAAGGGCCGGCTGGCTTGACCGTTAAAGGGTGCTGTAACCCCCGAAAGTACACTCCAGTCCAAACCAAAAAAAAATTATTTTCTGTGTTTGTGAATTGTGTGCGCAGTAGCCGCACGTGCATCAACAAAGTAGTGCCAAGCGTGCGCCTGTGTCATAAGTAAAGGGCCGGCTGGCTTGACCGTTAAAGGGTGCTGTAACCCCCGAAAGTACACTCCAGTCCAAACCAAAAAAAAATTATTTTCTGTGTTTGTGAATTGTGTGCGCAGTAGCCGCACGTGCATCAACAAAGTAGTGCCAAGCGTGCGCCTGTGTCATAAGTAAAGGGCCGGCTGGCTTGACCGTTAAAGGGTGCTGTAACCCCCAAAGTACACTCCAGTCCAAACCAAAAAAAAAATTATTTTCTGTGTTTGTGAATTGTGTGCGCAGTAGCCGCACGTGCATCAACAAAGTAGTGCCAAGCGTGCGCCTGTGTCATAAGTAAAGGGCCGGCTGGCTTGACCGTTAAAGGGTGCTGTAACCCCCGAAAGTACACTCCAGTCCAAACCAAAAAAAAATTATTTTCTGTGTTTGTGAATTGTGTGCGCAGTAGCCGCACGTGCATCAACAAAGTAGTGCCAAGCGTGCGCCTGTGTCATAAGTAAAGGGCCAGCTGGCTTGACCGTTAAAGGGTGCTGTAACCCCCGAAAGTACACTCCAGTCCAAACCAAAAAAAAAATATTTTCTGTGTTTGTGAATTGTGTGCGCAGTAGCCGCACGTGCATCAACAAAGTAGTGCCAAGCGTGCGCCTGTGTCATAAGTAAAGGGCCGGCTGGCTTGACCGTTAAAGGGTGCTGTAACCCCCAAAGTACACTCAAGTCCAAACCAAAAAAAAAATTATTTTCTGTGTTTGTGAATTGTGTGCGCAGTAGCCGCACGTGCATCAACAAAGTAGTGCCAAGCGTGCGCCTGTGTCATAAGTAAAGGGCCGGCTGGCTTGACCGTTAAAGGGTGCTGTAACCCCCAAAGTACACTCCAGTCCAAACCAAAAAAAAAATTATTTTCTGTGTTTGTGAATTGTGTGCGCAGTAGCCGCACGTGCATCAACAAAGTAGTGCCAAGCGTGCGCCTGTGTCATAAGTAAAGGGCCGGCTGGCTTGACCATTAAAGGGTGCTGTAACCCCCGAAAGTACACTCCAGTCCAAACCAAAAAAAAATTATTTTCTGTGTTTGTGAATTGTGTGCGCAGTAGCCGCACGTGCATCAACAAAGTAGTGCCAAGCGTGCGCCTGTGTCATAAGTAAAGGGCCGGCTGGCTTGACCGTTAAAGGGTGCTGTAACCCCCAAAGTACACTCCAGTCCAAACCAAAAAAAAAATTATTTTCTGTGTTTGTGAATTGTGTGCGCAGTAGCCGCACGTGCATCAACAAAGTAGTGCCAAGCGTGCGCCTGTGTCATAAGTAAAGGGCCGGCTGGCTTGACCGTTAAAGGGTGCTGTAACCCCCAAAGTACACTCCAGTCCAAACCAAAAAAAAAATTATTTTCTGTGTTTGTGAATTGTGTGCGCAGTAGCCGCACGTGCATCAACAAAGTAGTGCCAAGCGTGCGCCTGTGTCATAAGTAAAGGGCCAGCTGGCTTGACTGTTAAAGGGTGCTGTAACCCCCGAAAGTACACTCCAGTCCAAACCAAAAAAAAATTATTTTCTGTGTTTGTGAATTGTGTTCGCAGTAGCCGCACGTGCATCAACAAAGTAGTGCCAAGCGTGCGCCTGTGTCATAAGTAAAGGGCCGGCTGGCTTGACCGTTAAAGGGTGCTGTAACCCCCGAAAGTACACTCCAGTCCAAACCAAAAAAAAATTATTTTCTGTGTTTGTGAATTGTGTGCGCAGTAGCCGCACGTGCATCAACAAAGTAGTGCCAAGCGTGCGCCTGTGTGATAAGTAAAGGGCCGGCTGGCTTGACCGTTAAAGGGTGCTGTAATCCCCGAAAGTACACTCCAGTCCAAACCAAAAAAAAATTATTTTCTGTGTTTGTGAATCGTGTGCGCAGTAGCCGCACGTGCATCAACAAAGTAGTGCCAAGCGTGCGCCTGTGTCATAAGTAAAGGGGCGGCTGGCTTGACCGTTAAAGGGTGCTGTAACCCCCAAAGTACACTCAAGTCCAAACCAAAAAAAAAATTATTTTCTGTGTTTGTGAATTGTGTGCGCAGTAGCCGCACGTGCATCAACAAAGTAGTGCCAAGCGTGCGCCTGTGTCATAAGTAAAGGGCCGGCTGGCTTGACCGTTAAAGGGTGCTGTAACCCCCAAAGTACACTCCAGTCCAAACCAAAAAAAATATTATTTTCTGTGTTTGTGAATTGTGTGCGCAGTAGCCGCACGTGCATCAACAAAGTAGTGCCAAGCGTGCGCCTGTGTCATAAGTAAAGGGCCGGCTGGCTTGACCGTTAAAGGGTGCTGTAACCCCCAAAGTACACTCCAGTCCAAACCAAAAAAAAAATTATTTTCTGTGTTTGTGAATTGTGTGCGCAGTAGCCGCACGTGCATCAACAAAGTAGTGCCAAGCGTGCGCCTGTGTCATAAGTAAAGGGCCGGCTGGCTTGACCTTTAAAGGGTGCTGTAACCCCCGAAAGTACACTCCAGTCCAAACCAAAAAAAAATTATTTTCTGTGTTTGTGAATTGTGTGCGCAGTAGCCGCACGTGCATCAACAAAGTAGTGCCAAGCGTGCGCCTGTGTCATAAGTAAAGGGCCGGCTGGCTTGACCGTTAAAGGGTGCTGTAACCCCCGAAAGTACACTCCAGTCCAAACCAAAAAAAAATTATTTTCTGTGTTTGTGAATTGTGTGCGCAGTAGCCGCACGTGCATCAACAAAGTAGTGCCAAGCGTGCGCCTGTGTCATAAGTAAAGGGCCGGCTGGCTTGACCATTAAGAGTGCTGTAACCCCCGAAAGTACACTCCAGTCCAAACCAAAAAAAAATTATTTTCTGTGTTTGTGAATTGTGTGCGCAGTAGCCGCACGTGCATCAACAAAGTAGTGCCAAGAGTGCGCCTGTGTCATAAGTAAAGGGCCGGCTGGCTTGACCGTTAAAGGGTGCTGTAACCCACAAAGTACACTCCAGTCCAAACCAAAAAAAAAATTATTTTCTGTGTTTAGCCGCACGTATATATCAAATCGATATAACATAAATGGAGGACCAAACTTTCTCCGATAAAAATAAAATAGAGAAAGATCAAGAACCACTTCCTCCTAGTGCTGAAGCTGCTGCCACTAGTCATGACATAGACGATAACATGCCATCAACGTCGTCTGCCAAGGCCGATGCCCAATGTCATAGTAGAGGGCACATACAATCCCAAATGGCAAAGTTCAGGAAAATGACCTTGAAAAAGACATTTAAATCAGCTGAAGAGAAACGTAAACTTGCCAATATGCCATTTACGACACGGAGTGGCAAGGAACGGCTAAGGTCGATCCCTAGTATGTTCATGACTAGTGGTTCAGCTTCACATGACGATGGAAGCCCTCCTCCCACTAAAAAAATCAAAAGAGTTAAGCTGGCAAAAGCACAGCGAAGAACTGTGCTTTCTAAGAAGATATCACAAATCCCCAAGGAGAGTCCAAGTGTGGTGGTGGTTGCGATGCCTGACCTTCCCAGCACTGGACGGGAAGAGGTGGCTCTTTCCACCATTTGCACGCCCCCTGCAAGTGCTGAAAGGAGCACCCACAGTCCACTTGCTGATATGCAAATTGAAGATGTCACTGTTGAAGTACAACAGGATGAGGATACTGGTGTAGCTGGCGCTGAGGAGGAAGTTGGCGAGGAGGATTCTGATGGTGATGTGGTTTGTTTAAATCAGGCTCCGGGGGAGACAGTTGTTGTCCGTGGGATGAAAAAGCCCATCACGGTCATGCCTGGGCAGAAGACCAAACATTCCACCTCTTTGGTCTGGCAATATTTCTATCCAAATCCGGACAACAACTGTCTTGCCATATGTACCATATGTAAAGGTGAAATAAGTAGGGGTAGGGACGTCAACCACCTAGGAACATCCTCCCTTATACGGCACCTGCAGCGCTTTCATAAAAAGTTACTGTCAAGTTCAGAAACTTTGGCTAAGACCGTAAGCAGTCCAGGGACACCTAAATCCCGTTGTCCTGTTGTATCCAAGCGCCTGCAAACCACACCGTCAACTCCCTCCTCGTCAATTTCCTCCTTAGTCAGGATCGGAAGTAGTCCTGCAGGCCATGTCACTGGCATGACTGACTCTCCTATCCGGGATTCCTCTGGAGGATCCTGCATTGCTACGCCTACTGCTGCTGCTGTTGCTGCTGCTGGGAGTCGTTCATCATCCCAGAGAGGAAGTAGGAACACCACTACTTTTACTAAACAATTGACCCTCCAACAGTCCTTAGCGAGGAGGATGAAGTACGACAGCAGTCATCCTGAAGCAAAACGTATAACTGAGGCCTTGACTGCTATGTTGGTGTTAGACGTGCGTCCGGTATCCGCCATTAGTGCAGTGGGATTTAGACAATTGATGGAGGTAGTGTGTCCCCGGTTCCAAATCCCGTCTAGATTCCACTTCACTAGGCAGGCGATACCGAGACTGTACAGAAACGTCAGAAAAAGTGTACTCAGTGTCCTGAAAAATGCAGTTGTACACAATGTCCACTTAACCACGGACATGTGGACAAGTGGAACAGGGCAGACTAAGGACTATATGACTGTGACAGCCCACTGGGTAGATGTATCACCTTACGCAGCAACAGCAGCAGCGTCACCAGTAGCAGCATCTCAGAAACGCCAGCTCGTTACAAGGCAGGCTACGCTGTGTATCACCGGTTTCAGTAAGAGGCACACCGCCGACAACCTCTTAGAGAAACTGAGGGAAATCATCGCCCAGTGGCTTACCCCACTTAGACTCTCCTGGGGATTTGTGATATCTGACAACGCCACCAATATTGTGCGGGCATTACATCTGGGCAAATTCCAGCACGTCCCATGTTTTGCTCACACAATAAACTTGGTGGTGCAGAATTTTCTGAAAAGCAACAGGGGCGTGCAGGAGACGCTTTGGGTGGCCCGAAAAATTTCTGGCCACTTTCGCCATTCAGTGACTGCGTGCCGAAGACTGGAGCGCCAGCAAACACTCTTGAACCTGCCCCGCCATCACCTGAAGCAAGAGGTTGTGACGCGGTGGAACTCAACCCTCTATATGCTTCAGAGGATGGAGGAGCAGCAAAAGGCCATACAAGCCTATACATCCACCTATGACATAGGCAAAGGAGGGGGTATGCACCTGACTCAAGCGCAGTGGAGAATTATTTCCGTGTTGTGCAAGGTTCTCCAGCCCTTCGAACTTGCCACACGTGAAGTCAGTTCAGACACAGCCAGCTTGAGTCAGGTCATTCCCCTCATCAGGCTTTTGCAGAAGCAGCTGGAGAAAGTGAAGGAGGAGCTAAGATGGAGCGATTCCGCTCGGCATGTGGGACTTGTGGATGAAGCCCTTCATTCGCTTTGCCAGGATTCCAGGGTGGTCAATCTGTTGAAATCAGACCACTACATTTTGGCCACCGTGCTTGATCCTAGGTTTAAAGCCTATGTGGTGTCTCTCTTTCCGGCCGACACAAGCCTGCAGAGGTGCAAAGACCTGCTGGTGAACACACTGTCAGCTGAAGCGGAACGTGACACGTCAACGGCTCCTTCTTCATTTTCTCCCGCAACTGGGGCTGCCAGGAAAAAACTTAGGTATCCTAAGCAACCCGCTGGCGGTGATGCAGGGCAGGCAGGACCAAGTTTGGACATCTGGTCCGGACTGAAGGACCTGGCAACAATTTCTGACATGTCTACTGTCACTGCATATGATACTGTCACCATTGACAGAATGGTGGAGGATTACATCGGTGACAGCATCCAAGTAGGCATGTCAGACAGTCCATACCTGTACTGGCAGGAAAAAGAGGCAATTTGGAGGCCCCTGTACAAGCTGGCTCTATTTTACCTGAGTTGCCCCCCCTCCAGTGTGTACTCCGAAAGAGTGTTCAGTGCAGCCGGGAACCTTGTCAGCGAAAGGCGTAGGAGGTTGCTTCCACAGAATGTGGAGAAGATGATGTTCATCAAAATGAATTATCAGCTCTTCCAGGGAGACCAGCCTCCAGAAGGTACAGAGGGACCTGTGGTGGTGGATTCAAGTGGGGACGAGTTAATACTTTGTGAGGATGAGGATGTACACACTGAAGAGGGTGAGGAATCGGTGGATGAGGAGGATGAGGATGACATCCTGCCTCCGTAGAGCCAGTTTGTGCAGGGACACATTAATTGCCAGCTTGTTTTGTGGGGGCCCAAACGAACCAATCATTTCAGCCACAGTTGTGTGGCAGACCCTGGCGCTGAAATGATTGATTTGTTAAAGTGTGCATGTCCTGTTTATACAACATAAGGGTGGGTGGGAGGGCCCAAGGACAATTCCATCTTGCACTTCTTTTTTTTCTTTGCATTATGTACAGTTTGGGGCCTAGTTTTTCTAACTGCCATCCTGTCTGCCACTGCAGTGTCACTCCTAGATGGGTCACGTGTTTGTGGAGCCCACTCGTGTCGCTTAGCATAGTATTCCAGCTACCTCGGTGCAACCTTTTGGACATGAAAACACTATTGTGAGGTGTGAGGTGTTCAGAATAGACTGGAAATGAGTGGAAATTAAGGTTATTGAGGTTAATAATAGCATAGGAGCAGAGAAACCAACAAATTCTGTGATTTTAGCTGTTTTTATGCTTTTTTTAAAAAAAATACAGATCCAAAACACAAAACCCAGAACCCAAAACACGGAAGGGTGGTTTTGGCAAAACCAATCCAGATCCAAAACACGAAGAAAGATCCAGATCCAAAACCAAAACACAAAACACGAAAAGTGGCCGGTGCACACCCCTAATACAAACTATCTTTTTTAATGTTTTTATTTAATTGACAGGCCTCCTATTATTATATGACATAAAACAGATATATAATTCCATTATTAAAATATCTTATGCACCAGCACATTGAAATCTTTTTTCTTTTTTTCTGAGATATTAGAGATGTCTCAGAATACTATAGAACATTACTATCCTTTATTTTTGTATATGTTTTGTACCGAGAATGGGGGAGTGTGGGGGACAGGGGGGCACCACTTGATAGTTTCGCTACTGTTTCAGACATTAACATATCATATAATTTATTGTTGTCAAATTACGTTTGCTTACACTTTGTTTTTCACTCCCTCTTCTTCTTGAAGGGAAGTTTTAGTGGATAGGGGGCCTGATTCAGACCCGCTCACGAGCACTATGCGCTCGCAAGCGGGTCAATGGTGGCCCAGTGCGCATGCGCACGACGGAGCCGGCTCCGTCGTGCGCATGCGCGAGACCCGAATAGCGTCCGGCAAGCCGTCGCTCCGGGTCTCGTACCAAAGGGGGCGTGCTGTCGATGTTGAGTGACAGCACGCCCCCTTTGGTGGGCGGGCTGGGGCGGCCCAGACGGAGGCGTTCCCATGGGAACGCCTACCGTCTGGGGCCGGCCCCACTGACATCACAAGTGATATCAGTGGGAGTGCTTTCGGCTCTGTTAGAGCTGAAAGCACTTTAGGCCACCCACAGCTATGCGAGCGGCCCGGGAGGCCGCTCTAAAAAAACAGAAGGCCGGCCCTGATTCAGAGCGAGCGCTCTGTCAGAGCATCCGGCTCCGAATCAGGCCCAGGATCTCTTAAACTGGCCATAGAAGCTATAATGTGTTTTTATTTTTCTTCTATTTTTACTAAATTTGTCACTAGTGCTAACAATGATTTTTATACTGTGTATTTTATAACCCAACTGGAATTTGCTCAAGCAGACTTTAAAGTCTGGTCTACTGTAGATCAAATTGCAGTATATCAGCATTACTGTTTGATTAGAATGTATGGGCCTTTGTGTTGCAGCTATTCTGCCCAATTGCCAAACAAATAATGAAAAACAAATAAATATATGTGTGTGTAATATGAGAATAATATAATCAACGTCTGTCAGCACAGATAAATTATATTACAAAAATGCCCAGCATCTAATGCCTTTCAATTATATGTTAGGCACATTGCCATGCCAGAACAATTTATATTTTTCTTACCAATGTGCATTATTTAACATTTTTATGTATTAACTGCAAAATGTATCCATCTATTTCCATAAATCACAATGCATTTGTTTGAATCAAGTTGGCATATTAAGCTTGTTACAAATAACCACAAGTAATGTCATTCCTATAAACATTCCTACAAACAAAAAAACAGCATCCAAAACTAATCCCTGAAGTACCGAATTTTTACTTTTGACTACACCACTCTGGGCCTGATACAGAGCTGTATGCTAATTTGATGTTTAGCGCACATCTCCGATGTTTGTGGGTCTGCACAGACACAGGACCCGTTCTGTGCATGTGCAGAACAGGTCCTGCCAGCTCGATCGCAGACCCCCCTTAGCCACAGCATAATTGACATGCTGCGGGATTTGGGGGATGACAACCAACTCTGTTCTCTAATACGGGGAAGTGCCCTTGTTTTGGAAGAGTGTGGAGCCCACGGTCTGCATCAGTGGACGCAGACTTCCTGGACCTGTCTGTCCATGTCCTTTGTCTAGGCTGAGTAAGTCTCATATTATTCATACTGATTGGCCGCCAAAGCAGCAAGCTGCAACCATTGCGACCGATGATCGCAATGGTGATCCGAGGCAGCGTCTATGGACACTGCACTTGGATCGCAGATGCATGCAGGTGCTGTGTATTTCCTACAGACACCTCCTGCTGCATTTTGTTGGATGGTATTGTGCAGCCTCTTTCTTATGGCTGTGAAATACCATCCATCTCTGAATCTGGCCCTATGTCTCCTGTCCTTTAGCCAAGCACTTATTAATTCCGCTGTCTTGGTGTCAAATCTAAGGATTTTCTATTTATGAATTATTTTATTATATATATTTATTATTTATTATATAAAATGGATTTGCTAAAATCTAAATAGCTTATACACACTCATCCATTACAAGATTTACCAAATCAAAACAGTCTACTAGTCCCATTCTGTTTTGGATCTTGAAAATTGTTTGCCTGTGTAGTTAAGTGATTCCATTAATTTCCTTACTGTTGATGGAGAATAAAAAGTCTTTAGATACTGCATGTCATTCTGTAGTTGATGTCACAGGCCGCCGACGAGACCCCAGAATCAGACCCCGGCACTTACCTTTGTGGGTCCTGTCCCGCCGCGTTCTCCGGCTCCCGCACTGTGCTGCTTTTCTCCTCCACACTGACTCTCGCTGACTGCTCCAGCTCCAGTACTCACAGGCTGGAAACCCCGTCCTCCGGTCCATGGGCATGGCCATCTTGGATTTGCCCATGTGACTCCACTGCCACCAATGGGGATGCTTCTCCTCTCTCAGCCTACCAGCACCCTGCGTTCCCTATAAAAGGATCCCTACTGCTGACACAAGTTGCCAGTGCAACAAGTCCCTTAGTCTAATCTAAGTGAGTCTCCCCACTGCGCTCCGTTTCATCATAAATGAAATTTTCCAAGATCTTCTGTACAAAAGTGTGGTTGTGTACTTGGACGATATATTGATTTTCTCTCCGAATCTAGAGAGCCATCGGAATCAAGTTGAAGAGGTCCTTTCTAGGTTACACTCCAACGAACTCTTCTGCAATCTGGAGAAGTGTCTTTTTGAAGTATCAAGCGTACCATTTCTGGGATACATCATCTCTGGAACTGATCTTCAAAAGGATCCTGCTAAACTCCAAGCTGTTCTTGATTGGTCTCTCCCGACATCACTGAAAGCCATACAGCGGTTCTTAGGCTTCGCCTACTATTACTGCAAGTTTGTGAAGGGTTTTTCAACATTGGTGGCATCTCAGCCCTCACCTGCAAGACTGCAGACCCAACCAAATGACCTGTCGAAATGACTTCCTCATTCCAACTCCTCAAACAAGCGTTCATCTCTGCTCCAATCCTGAAACAACCAAATTTAACTCGACCATTCATTCTGGAAGTGGACGCCTCCTCTGTAGGTGTTGGAGCCATCCTGTCCGAACGATTTGAAGATGAAAAGCTTCATCCCTGTGGATTCTTCTCCCGAAAACTCTTGCCCGCATAGAGGAACTATGCTATCGGTGATCAAGAACTGCTTGCTATAAAATTGGCACTTGAGGAGTGGCATTACCTCTTGGAGGGGGCTCAATATCCAATCACCATCTACACTGATCATAAAAATCTGTTACATCTAAAATCCATTAATTGCTTGAATCCTTGACAGGCTAGATGGGCAATGTTCTTTACAAGATTCAACTTCAAACTCTCCTATCATCCTGAATCCCAAAATAGCAAGGCCAACACTCTATCCCATTCCATGGAGGGTGGTCTTGAGTTTTCCACGGAACAACCTCATCAGATCTTGAGCCCAACTATTTTTTCCACTACTAATGTGACCCTGATTCCACCTGTTGGGAAAACATTTGTTGCTCCTCATATCCGCAAGAAGTTACTACAGTGAGCTCATGCTTCTCAGTTCTCTGGTCACTTGGGAATGGACAAGACTCTTGAATTCATCCAGCATTCCTATTGGTGGCCCTCAATGAAAGGGGACATAAGGTGTCAAGTATACACAAAATCATACAAATAAATTCTAGCCTCTCTGGATCTGGCTAAAAAGAAGTCTCGCTCTCTATGAGTGGGAGAACCTAATGTCTAACTCACACAAAACAGCACTTACATAAAGCCATAGCAGTATCTTTCAACAGGTATGCCATCCTGCTCCCCAGGTAGTGAAAGCCTGTCCAGAGAAACTAACCCCCATTATCAGCCTCCCAGGTGGTGTAGTTATCAAGGCTGCTTATTACCTGGATAATTACTACACAGAAGTTAAGAACCTGGAACATATACATGTCCCATCAACAAGCTCTTGTTTGCGACTTACAGTACTTTTTGACCATATTGGCTTTCTCTTTCATTTCCTTTTACCAACATATTATTTAGCATAAACTATTGTTCATTTCATAATTTATATTTTTGTTTGTTCCAATGCTACTGCCCCCAGCTAACACTTTATCCTGTAAGATATTCAGATAAATGACTTCTCATTAGACTGGACTCAGCCCTTTTAAAATATAAACCTTTGTCTTGGTGCAGTTGTATTGATTTACTTGAGCTTGAGTTTTCCTCTACAATCGGGGCTGTGTTCCAGCAGATGTGGTAGGAGATAGGAAGCAAAACTTGAAAACTGTCTTCTTTGGTTGCCATTTCACAGTGTTGAGGCATCAGTTGCATTCAGTCTTCCTGGCTAAAGTAGCTCAGTTGTTCTATCCTTACAGATGTCACGTACTGAGCACAGAGCAGTCAGAGTCTATATAGCAGGATAATCCATGATGTTGAGGTTTTTTTGAGCCACACTGTCTGACATAGGTGTACAATTTATGCTGGTGCTCTTATTGCCATCTAAAGCTTCTCCGCAGACACCCTTTTTATACCAAGAGTCTGTCATGCATGGGCACTAGGAAGACCTCTGTTGAGGTCGAGAACCCGGGGGGTTAGGATAACCTGTGAGGCAAATGATGGAAGACAATGATAAAGTCTTCTAATTGTGGCCAGACCCAGGTTTGACTAGACCTGTCCAGAGGCACAGAGTCTAACTCACTTGGTGGTTTTCTCCAGTGACCCCTCCAATTGGGATTTGGGTTTCGCTGCACCAAGTGAGCTGGTCGCGGCCCTCTGGACAGGTACCTGGGAGTGACAGAAGACCGGATTTATATTAAATTAATACGGGAACACTGGTGATGAACTAAATACTTGAACACTGGTGCTGAATACTTGAACACAAGGTAAAGAACTGAATACTTGAACACTGGAGATGTGTCATGACCAGGGTTTCTCAACATAGGGGACGACAAGTATTACCTGTGAGGGTGCTGTGGCGTGGTCCTTCTTGTGGAGGGGCTGGTGTCAGGCAGCAGGCATTGGCTGTGCTAAGTGTTCCGTGGGCACTGTGTCATTCTGGCCAGGGTAAGCCTGGTGGTGTTTCCATTCTACTCTAGTATGGGCGCCACCATCTTGCCTCTGGTCATGTGACTTAGCCGCTCCAGTCCTGGTGTGTCACATGCTCTCTCTGACCTATCATGATTCTGCACTGGGTACTTCAGGGAGTTCAGAGCTTCCCATAGTTGCCAGTGCAATGTGTTTCACAGCGGATGCTGTGAGAGAGTTCCTGTGCTCCTGAAAACCTTACTGTTTGAGTGCTCACCTGTGCTCTTGCTGAATCCCAGCTTCCCAGCAGCCTACATCGCCCTGCCTGCTCCCAGTCTCCTGCTGGAACTATCCTACACCTTCTATCTACCCTATCCCTGCCAAAGGACCTGAGTGTGCAGTTAACCCTGTGCCTACACTGCCTCTATTTACCTAGCTCTCTGATTCTCCACTGAATTGTCTCTGTACAATTCTCCACTCATATCATCAGCTGCTGCTAATCAAATTACTCTATAAACTCTCTGGATTTAATTTTACCAGTATCAATCAGTAACTGTTATCCTGTTTGCAGCCTTGCAGTGACCTTTTTGATTACAAAGACTTTTATTAGTTCTGCCATTACCCGGACATTATTTATTCTTACTTCACTACAGTTTCTAATCATCACCATCCTCTTAATATTCTGGACTTTATTTTATCTGTGTACATGTCTGCAAGTTCACCCATTAAAAAAACCACTTTTCAATTTAAATCTGTTCAGGTGTCTGCTCCTATTACCACCTCGGGTCCACAACAAACCCAGATCCTAACAAGATGAACTTGAGAATGCTTGAACACTGGTGATGAATGGAACCCTGGAACACTGGTGATAAACTAAATACTAGAACACTGGTGATGAATGGAATACTTGAACACTGATGATGAATGGAATACTTGAGCACTGGTGATGAACAGAATACTTGAACATTGGTGAAGAAATTGAGAATGCTTGAACACTGGTGATGAACTTGAGAATGCAGGAACACTGGTGATGAACAGAAGACTTAAACCCTGGTGATGAACTAAATACTAGAATACTGGTGATGAATGGAATACTTGAACACTGGAGATGAACTTGAGAATGCTTGAACACTAGTGATGAACGGAATACTTGAACACTGCAAAATGTACTGGAAATTGTGAAAGGTCCATGTGCTGATTTGCACAGAAAAACATAGAGGAAATGGACACGGGTATGTAATGGGAATAGCTAGAACTCCAGCTGAAAGCTAACTAGCAATTAGCATGAAAACTGACACCACAAGAACACAGGGAAGTGATTAGAGAGCTCAGCAGCACACTAAAAGACAACTTGTGTTAACCTGGGATGTTACACACCAGCGACAGTGTCCCCACCACTAGTTCCTGAAGCTGCTGGGCACAGAGTTGTCCAGACTCAGGTGATAAATTATATAGAATTAGGGTTGTGTGTCCAGCGCTAACCTTATATATCTATGAGTATGGGATTAAATGTGTAGTGTGATTATCAATGTAAACGATGCAGGTTTATGTTAAAACAATAGATGTTTAATAAGATAAATATAAAGGAGTCACATTGCTCCTGTAGAGAAATAAATGTCTAAATTCTATATTAATGATGCTCTGTAGTTGATATTGGCTCTTATAAGGTGAGGTGAGAAGACTCCTTTAGGGTGCCTCTTTCTGTAGGGTACTAATAAGTGTCTATGTGTCCCTATGGCCAGACTGAGTACTATCCCTATGATGTAGGGGATGTCTCAGAGTGTTAGTCTTGTCCTTAATCCCATATATGGGTTGCAGGTTACATAAGCAGGCCCCTTTAGGGGGTCCCTTTCCGTATAGCACTATGTGCCTACGTTTCCCTATTATCACCAATGTGACAACCCGTATTTATGTATTAATAAAATACAGTCTCTGGTGAGTGTACCTCAATGGAGGATATGTCTTGTAAAGCATAAGTGTAGGGTGTGGGTATACCCTCAATGAGGGCTGACCTGCCTTCTGAGAGTATCACACATTCTCTCACTGTGTTTGTGACACTGCAAGTGTGTGTGCAATACTACACCAGCTTGCACACAGACTTGCAGTGTCACAAACACACAGTGAGGGAATGTATGATACTCTCATACGGCAGATCAGCCCTCATTGAGGGTATACTGCGATGACTCACAAATTCATATATTAATTTAAACTGAAACACTTAACTGATGCTGCTGCATTGGATGAGGGCTTTCACTGAAACGGTCACATCCCATGCAACTGTGCTGCCCTGCTGCATCCCCAGCTGTTAAAGAGGAAATCTCCTCCTTCCCATCCAGCCCCCTGGCAGTAATGGAGTGGCAGGACCAGGGCCGGACTGGCCATCGGGCACTTCTGGCAAATGCCAGAAGGGCCGATGGCCAAATTGCCCGGTCCGGCCGAACGCAGACATACCCGATACTGCAGCACCACCTCCCAGGCGGCGCCATGTTTACCAAGTGTTTACTATGCGCGCCCACGTTATGACATCATCACGTGGCCTGCGCCTCTGTGTGAGAAACACGATGGGGCATTTTAGACTCTGCGCCGTGTGTAATGTGTTATGTGCGGCCGCATCATGACGTAGTGACGTCTTTACGCGTCCGCTTACCTCAATTTGTCTATCTGCTGGTACTGGGCGCCCGCTGCCTACAGTGCGATGCGCGGCGCCCAGCGCTGAATAGGACAGCAGCCACAGCCTACCCCTTCTTGTGACTCCGCCTCCCGAGTGCCTGTGAGCAAGGTCCGGTCTCCCAGAGCCCAGCAGAAGGGCTTTGTTTGCTCAGGACTGGAAGCTGCTGTAGTTCTACGTGTGTGGTGCTGGAGCTGAAGTGCAGGTACTGGAACACCAGGTCAGTGTTCTAATCCTCCCAGCCCAGTGCTACCCCATCTTACTGCCCTCCCATCCCAGTGCCCCCTCTCTCCCCTTTCCAGTGTCCCCTTTCATCTCACTGCCCTCCCATCCCAGTGTCTCCCCATGTCCAGCCCACAGCCCCCTCTCTCCCCATTCCAGTGTTCCCCGCCATCTCACTGCTTTCCTATCCCAGTGTCTCCCCCATGTCCAGCCCAGTGCCCCCTCTCTCCCCATTTCAGTGTCCCCTGCCATCTCACTGCCCTAGCTTCCCAGTGTCTTCCCCATGTCCAGCCCAGTGCCCCCTCTCTCCCCATTCCAGTGTCCCCCACCATCTCACTGCCCTCCCTTCCCAGTGTCTCCCCCATGTCCAGCCCAGTGCCCCCTCTCTCCCCATTCCAGTGTCCCCTGCCATCTCACTGCCCTCCCTTCCCAGTGTCTCCCCCATGTCCAGCCCAGTGCCCCCTCTCTCTCCCCATTCCAGTGTCCCCCGTCATCTCACTGCCCTCCCTTCCCAGTGTCTCCCCCATGTCCAGCCCAGTGCCCCCTCTCTCTCCCCATTCCAGTGTCCCCCATCATCTCACTGCCCTCCCTTCCCAGTGTATCCCCCATGTCCGGCCCAGTGCCCCCTCTCTCTCCCCATTCCAGTGCCCCTGTCATCTCACTGCCCTCCCTTCCCAGTGTCTCCCCCATGTCCAGCCCAGTGCCCCCTCTCTCCCCATTCCAGTGTCCCCCATCTTCTCACTGCCCTCCCTTCCCAGTGTCTCCCCTATGTCCAGCCCAGTGCCCCCTCTCTCTCCCCATTCCAGTGTACCCCACCATCTCACTGCCCTCCCTTCCCAGTGTCTCCCCCATGTCCAGCCCAGTGCCCCCTCTCTCCCCATTTCAGTGTCCCCCGCCATCTCACTGCCCTCTTTTTGTGCACATATTTGCATTACATTGAGCATAAAGAATTTGATTTGGTGCTAGACCACCAACCTGAGGCACCCCTGCTAGTGTCCCGAGGCACCCCAGGGTGCCGCGGCACAGTTTGGGAACCACTGCTGTAGCCTAAGGGCTACACTTTGTAAACTTAGTCGGGTGAGGGTGCCTTAAAATATCCTTTAAAGGTCAGGTGAATTTTGTATGTGGTTCACTGCTTGCAAGACTTCATTTTATTGTGTTATAGGCTAGCTCTCCTATCACCACAATGTATTGTCTGATTGGCTAATAATATCAGGGGCACTACTATTGTGTGGGGCATTACTGTGTGGCATAATGTATAAGGGGCACTACTACACTGTGGCATAATGTGTATAATGAGTACTACAGTGTGGCATAACGTGAATGGGCTCTTTGTGGTGTAATGTTAATGGGCACTACTGAGTGGTGTAACGTGGATAAGAGGTTCTACTGTGTGGTGTATTGTGAAGGGACACTGACACTACTATGCTGTGTAATCATACTTGCCTACTTCTGAAAAAGCATTTCAGGAAGATTGTGAAAACAACACCTATGAACGCAGTGTTAAAGTGAACGTGTATTGCTACATCTGAGAGGCGTTTCATAATAATCACTTACATCCAAAAGTTAATGAGGCATAAAGCAGTTAGTAAGGTCTACAAGCATTGCATTTAACAAATGGTTCCATATACTGTAAGTGGCCACTAGAAACCTTATATGAAAATGCATGTAGCCATAGGGATCGGGCTGGGTATGGATTGCCGGTGGTCGGGATGCCGCTGGTCAGAATACCAACAGCAGCATCCCAACACCCATAAGAAAACAAGATAAATCTAACCCCTACCCTAACCCTCCACAGTCACTAAACCTAACCTCCCCCCTAGTGCCTAAACCTAACCCTCCCTCCCCGGTCCCTAGCCCTGCACCCTAACCCTCCCCTAAATGGCGATACTTACCTTCTGCTGGCGGGCAGGATACTGGTACTGGGATCCCGACTCTGTCGGGATTTTGGCACCGGTATTTATACGGTTGGCATCCCACATGCCGGGATGCTGACTACATCCTATAGGGATCATTGTGCCTTATAACCAAATGCAGGGAAATGGCACTGATAATCCCATTTGCATGTATATATCTCTTGATTTTTTTTTCCCCAAGTATATAACAGCTACATAATGGGGGTAAGGTGCAATCAGGGAGCTTGCTAGACTCTTCAGGGAGTCAGGGAGTATTACTACTGTTTCAGGGAGTCTCCCTGACAATGAGGGAGAGTTATAAAGTATGGGTGTAATGTGATGAAGGGGCACTACTGTGTGGCATCATTTGAATTGGAGGTACTATTGTGTGATCACGCCACTCTCCACATCAGATTTTTCTGCCGCGCGCCTGCAGCATGCACTCTCCCTTCGCCGCTGTCTCTCCTTACTTCATTTGTGGATGGGGACACCAATGCTCTTTATGTACACAAAGCACCAGAATGTGGAGTTTCAGCTCTGCTTTGGTGTACACAGATGTGTCCTCCTCTGTGTTCATCATTCCAGTTTCTTTTCTAAATAATTCCTACAGTGATCAGTGATCACTGATCACCAACTAATCCTCTACAACTGCTAAGCTAGGGCTTGGTCAATTGGGAAAATGCCTTCCCTTTTCTTTGTGTGTGACTTACACCAGTGGTTCTCAAACTCGATCCTGAGGACCCAACTGGATTCAATTAGAGGCGAAATCCGCCGATTTCGCAACGACGGCAAAAAAACTTCCGTTTTCCGCCTATAAACAGGAGAAAACTTTTCTCCAGCCTATGGCAGGCGAAAAAAATTAGCAAAATCCCTATTTTGGGTAAAAATGTGGGGATTTCTTACAGAACACTTTAGACAGCACCCCTAATGGTACTTTATAAAATAAAAATTTGTAAGTTGCGTACTGTGGCAAAAAGTTTTTTTTTGTGAAAAAATAAGTTTAACGTATTGGGTCTTGTATTTTGGAGGGCCATAAGGGTGCGCTAAGTGTTTAAACATCACACTTGGCTGGCACAGGCATTTTTTTCAAAACGCTAAATACACACCTGCGCCAGCCACGTACGATGTTTGAAACACTTGGCGCATCTTTATGGCCCTCCGAAATACACAGACCCAATGCGTTAAACACATTTAAAAAAAAAAAAAATTTTCAGCGGTCACTTTTCGCCAAAGTACGCAACTTACGAAAAACATTTTTCACTAAAGTATCATTAGGGGGACTGTCCAAAGGGTTCTGTAAGAAATCCCCACATTTTTACCCCGAAATAAGAGATTTTGCTAATATTTCCTCATTTCTCAAAATGGAGAAAAGTTTTCTCCATTTTTACATGAAAACATGAGATAATATCAGAGGCAATTGAATCCGGCCCATAGTTGATTTTTTCCAGGTCACCCAGCAGGTTCACAGGTGTGACTTACATCAATGAAGTGCCAGCAGGGGCGTATCTGTAATGGGTGTCAGGTGTGCAGGGCACACGGGCCTTGGGTCCAGGGGGGGCCCCGCACCGCACACCCTGCACCCATACGGTTACTTTCCTCTCCAGAGTCCCACGTCGGCGCGGGGGTCCGGCACTGAAAAAACGACTGAAAAATGGCCGCAGTGGCCATATTCCTGTCGTTTGCGCATGCGCAGTACAGGGAAAATGGCCGTTGTGGCGCACTGCTCGGGGTGTTGGGGGGGTCTCCCTTTTCAAATTTGCCCTGGGCTCCAAATACCCTACTTACGCCACTGGGCCCTAGGCAGCTGCGCAGTGTGCCCATACATTAAGCTAGGCCTGTGTAGTGGTCATTGACCACCAGCATCGCTTCTGATTATGCACGCCAGAATGACCCGCAAAAGGCTTATTACCCCAGTGGAGTTCAGCATTATGCATACACTGTGTATATATATATATATATATATATATATATATTGCAACATGGGAGTTTAGTGCCACAGTGAGGACCTATGGGCACTGATGGTTGGGGGACTACTGTATGCCACTTGGGCACTATTACCACTAAATAGGGGATGATTTTTAAATAAAATATTTATAAACATTTTTAAGTATGTTCTAAATAATAACATTTAAAAAAAATATTTCTGGCCACAAATATAAGCCAGTTAAGTGCTTAAACTTTAAATATTATACAATACCTTAAAAATATTATTAATTCAATGTTTGCAGTTAAATTGTTCATTTTTCTGCCTGTTCGACCTTATATACAGTAGGTAAATTCTATTGTGCTCATAATGTTTTTAACTTCAAATAGTAACCGTTACTGTTTGAGTTTGAATTTTACATCAACATGGAAAAAATGTTAAGAATAGAATTCTATATAGGAATTTATGGTATGTCAGTGAAACTAGACATACCATAAATACAGTAAATGTAAGACGACATATGTTAGGATTAACAAAAAGCAATAAATCAATAAACTAGGTAAAACAAGGTGGGACAAGGTAGGCGAGGGTAAGGAAACTCGCTCTATCTTGGCAGGCAAACGGAAATTAGTCACCGAGAGAAGACAGTGCAGTACTCGGGCAGATGTACTAAGCTCTGGAAGGTGATTAAGTGGAGAGTGATAAACGATCAGCCAATCAACTCCTGTCACGTTACAGGCTGTGGGCCTGATTTATCAATGAGTTTTATCACTCACAACGAGTGATAAAACTCATTGCATATGATAAATGGTTCTCCAGCCAAGCAGCTCCCAACTGTCATCTGTGCTTAGATAGTAATATACTGCACTCTAGGGGTATGTGCTTGTTCCACAATCTGTGGTGGCACTCAAAAAAAGAGTGGTCCACCTCTATTAGTCTAAAAGAAGGTTTGCAGATTCCAGTATAATCAGTGTCCGTTTGGACCAATAGAAACAGAAGTCACACTGTATATGATGAGAAACCACAGACCCATGGACTAGGGGTGAGCGGGTTCGGATTTCTGAAATCCGAACCCCCCCGAGCCCCCCCGATCCGAGTCCGATCCGAGTCAGGCTCGACTTTTCCCGCCTGACTCGGATCTGAAATCGAGGCAAAACGTCATCTTCCCGCCTTCCGAGTCTCGCGGGTTTTGGATCCTATATAAGGTACACACGTCGGCGCCATTTTCTCACTCGGCTGTGGACAGTGAAGAGGGAGGGTGGGAGTTAGGGCTGTGTAGTGTAGTGTAGTGTAGTGCTGCTGTTGTCCACTACTTCAAAGTCCATAGGGGCTGGCTGTGTTGTGCTGTGCTGCTGTTGTTAATAGGGGCTGTGTCCACTACTTCAAAGTCCATAGGGGCTGGCTGGACTGTGTTGTGCAGTCAGTTCTCCATAGGGGCTGTGTCCACTCCAAAGTCCTGTGCAGTGTCCCAGTCCTAAAGGAGTGCTGTAGTGTTGTCCAGGGGGTGCTCTGTCCATCAGGGGTGCTCCCCCCAAGTGCTAAAAAAATAATATATTTTCTGTGTTTGTGAATTGTGTGCGCAGTAGCCGCACGTGCATCAACAAAGTAGTGCCAAGCGTGCGCCTGTGTCATAAGTAAAGGGCCGGCTGGCTTGACCGTTAAGGGTGCTGTAACCCCCGAAAGTACACTCCAGTCCAAACCAAAAAAAAAATTATTTTCTGTGTTTGTGAATTGTGTGCGCAGTAGCCGCACGTGCATCAACAAAGTAGTGCCAAGCGTGCGCCTGTGTCATAAGTAAAGGGCCGGCTGGCTTGACCGTTAAGGGTGCTGTAACCCCCGAAAGTACACTCCAGTCCAAACCAAAAAAAAAATTATTTTCTGTGTTTGTGAATTGTGTGCGCAGTAGCCGCACGTGCATCAACAAAGTAGTGCCAAGCGTGCGCCTGTGTCATAAGTAAAGGGCCGGCTGGCTTGACCGTTAAGGGTGCTGTAACCCCCGAAAGTACACTCCAGTCCAAACCAAAAAAAATATTATTTTCTGTGTTTGTGAATTGTGTGCGCAGTAGTCGCACGTGCATCAACAAAGTAGTGCCAAGCGTGCGCCTGTGTCATAAGTAAAGGGCCGGCTGGCTTGACCGTTAAGGGTGCTGTAACCCCCGAAAGTACACTCCAGTCCAAACCAAAAAAAAAATTATTTTCTGTGTTTGTGAATTGTGTGCGCAGTAGCCGCACGTGCATCAACAAAGTAGTGCCAAGCGTGCGCCTGTGTCATAAGTAAAGGGCCGGCTGGCTTGACCGTTAAGGGTGCTGTAACCCCCGAAAGTACACTCCAGTCCAAACCAAAAAAAATATTATTTTCTGTGTTTGTGAATTGTGTGCGCAGTAGTCGCACGTGCATCAACAAAGTAGTGCCAAGCGTGCGCCTGTGTCATAAGTAAAGGGCCGGCTGGCTTGACCGTTAAAGGGTGCTGTAACCCCCAAGTACACTCCAGTCCAAACCAAAAAAAAAATTATTTTCTGTGTTTGTGAATTGTGTGCGCAGTAGCCGCACGTGCATCAACAAAGTAGTGCCAAGCGTGCGCCTGTGTCATAAGTAAAGGGCCGGCTGGCTTGACCGTTAAGGGTGCTGTAACCCCCGAAAGTACACTCCAGTCCAAACCAAAAAAAAAATTATTTTCTGTGTTTGTGAATTGTGTGCGCAGTAGCCGCACGTGCATCAACAAAGTAGTGCCAAGCGTGCGCCTGTGTCATAAGTAAAGGGCCGGCTGGCTTGACCGTTAAAGGGTGCTGTAACCCCCGAAAGTACACTCCAGTCCTAACCAAAAAAAAATTATTTTCTGTGTTTGTGAATTGTGTGCGCAGTAGCCGCACGTGCATCAACAAAGTAGTGCCAAGAGTGCGCCTGTGTCATAAGTAAAGGGCCGGCTGGCTTGACCGTTAAAGGGTGCTGTAACCCACAAAGTACACTCCAGTCCGAACCAAAAAAAAAATTATTTTCTGTGTTTAGCCGCACGTATATATCAAATCGATATAACATAAATGGAGGACCAAACTTTCTCCGATAAAAATAAAATAGAGAAAGATCAAGAACCACTTCCTCCTAGTGCTGAAGCTGCTGCCACTAGTCATGACATAGACGATAACATGCCATCAACGTCGTCTGCCAAGGCCGATGCCCAATGTCATAGTAGAGGGCACATACAATCCCAAATGGCAAAGTTCAGGAAAATGACCTTGAAAAAGACATTTAAATCAGCTGAAGAGAAACGTAAACTTGCCAATATGCCATTTACGACACGGAGTGGCAAGGAACGGCTAAGGTCGATCCCTAGTATGTTCATGACTAGTGGTTCAGCTTCACATGACGATGGAAGCACTCCTCCCACTAAAAAAATCAAAAGAGTTAAGCTGGCAAAAGCACAGCGAAGAACTGTGCTTTCTAAGAAGATATCACAAATCCCCAAAGAGAGTCCAAGTGTGGTGGTGGTTGCGATGCCTGACCTTCCCAGCACTGGACGGGAAGAGGTGGCTCTTTCCACCATTTGCACGCCCCCTGCAAGTGCTGAAAGGAGCACCCACAGTCCACTTGCTGATATGCAAATTGAAGATGTCACTGTTGAAGTACAACAGGATGAGGATACTGGTGTAGCTGGCGCTGAGGAGGAAGTTGGCGAGGAGGATTCTGATGGTGATGTGGTTTGTTTAAATCAGGCTCCGGGGGAGACAGTTGTTGTCCGTGGGATGAAAAAGCCCATCACGGTCATGCCTGGGCAGAAGACCAAACATTCCACCTCTTTGGTCTGGCAATATTTCTATCCAAATCCGGACAACAACTGTCTTGCCATATGTACCATATGTAAAGGTGAAATAAGTAGGGGTAGGGACGTCAACCACCTAGGAACATCCTCCCTTATACGGCACCTGCAGCGCGTTCATAAAAAGTTACTGTCAAGTTCAGAAACTTTGGCTCAGACCGTAAGCAGTCCAGGGACACCTAAATCCCGTTGTCCTGTTGTATCCAAGCGCCTGCAAACCACACCGTCAACTCCCTCCTCGTCAATTTCCTCCTTAGTCAGGATCGGAAGTAGTCCTGCAGGCCATATCACTGGCATAACTGACTCTCCTATCCGGGATTCCTCCGGAGGATCCTGCATTGCTACGCCTACTGCTGCCGCTGCTGCTGTTGCTGCTGCTGCTGGGAGTCGTTCATCATCCCAGAGAGGAAGTAGGAACACCACTACTTTTACTAAACAATTGACCCTCCAACAGTCCTTAGCGAGGAGGATGAAGTACGACAGCAGTCATCCTGAAGCAAAACGTATAACTGAGGCCTTGACTGCTATGTTGGTGTTAGACGTGCGTCCGGTATCCGCCATTAGTGCAGTGGGATTTAGACAATTGATGGAGGTAGTGTGTCCCCGGTTCCAAATCCCGTCTAGATTCCACTTCACTAGGCAGGCGATACCGAGACTGTACAGAAACGTCAGAAAAAGTGTCCTCAGTGTCCTGAAAAATGCCGTTGTACACAATGTCCACTTAACCACGGACATGTGGACAAGTGGAACAGGGCAGACTAAGGACTATATGACTGTGACAGCCCACTGGGTAGATGTATCACCTTACGCAGCAACAGCAGCAGCGTCACCAGTAGCAGCATCTCAGAAACGCCAGCTCGTTACAAGGCAGGCTACGCTGTGTATCACCGGTTTCAGTAAGAGGCACACCGCCGACAACCTCTTAGAGAAACTGAGGGAAATCATCGCCCAGTGGCTTACCCCACTTAGACTCTCCTGGGGATTTGTGATATCTGACAACGCCACCAATATTGTGCGGGCATTACATCTGGGCAAATTCCAGCACGTCCCATGTTTTGCTCACACAATAAACTTGGTGGTGCAGAATTTTCTGAAAAGCGACAGGGGCGTGCAGGAGACGCTTTGGGTGGCCCGAAAAATTTCTGGCCACTTTCGCCATTCAGCGACTGCGTGCCGAAGACTGGAGCGCCAGCAAACACTCTTGAACCTGCCCCGCCATCACCTGAAGCAAGAGGTTGTGACGCGGTGGAACTCAACCCTCTATATGCTTCAGAGGATGGAGGAGCAGCAAAAGGCCATACAAGCCTATACATCCACCTATGACATAGGCAAAGGAGGGGGTATGCACCTGACTCAAGCGCAGTGGAGAATGATTTCCGTGTTGTGCAAGGTTCTTCAGCCCTTCGAACTTGCCACACGTGAAGTCAGTTCAGACACTGCCAGCTTGAGTCAGGTCATTCCCCTCATCAGGCTTTTGCAGAAGCAGCTGGAGAAAGTGAAGGAGGAGCTAAGACGGAGCGATTCCGCTCGGCATGTGGGACTTGTGGATGAAGCCCTTCATTCGCTTTGCCAGGATTCCAGGGTGGTCAATCTGTTGAAATCAGACCACTACATTTTGGCCACCGTGCTCGATCCTAGGTTTAAAGCCTATGTGGTGTCTCTCTTTCCGGCCGACACAAGCCTGCAGAGGTGCAAAGACCTGCTGGTGAACACACTGTCAGCTGAAGCGGAACGTGACACGTCAACGGCTCCTTCTTCATTTTCTCCCGCAACTGGGGCTGCCAGGAAAAAACTTAGGTATCCTAAGCAACCCGCTGGCGGTGATGCAGGGCAGGCAGGACCAAGTTTGGACATCTGGTCCGGACTGAAGGACCTGGCAACAATTTCTGACATGTCTACTGTCACTGCATATGATACTGTCACCATTGACAGAATGGTGGAGGATTACATCGGTGACAGCATCCAAGTAGGCATGTCAGACAGTCCATACCTGTACTGGCAGGAAAAAGAGGCAATTTGGAGGCCCCTGTACAAACTGGCTCTATTTTACCTGAGTTGCCCCCCCTCCAGTGTGTACTCCGAAAGAGTGTTTAGTGCAGCCGGGAACCTTGTCAGCGAAAGGCGTAGGAGGTTGCTTCCACAGAATGTGGAGAAGATGATGTTCATCAAAATGAATTATCAGCTCTTCCAGGGAGACCAGCCTCCAGAAGGTACAGAGGGACCTGTGGTGGTGGATTCAAGTGGGGACGAGTTAATACTTTGTGAGGATGAGGATGTACACACTGAAGAGGGTGAGGAATCGGTGGATGAGGAGGATGAGGATGACATCTTGCCTCCGTAGAGCCAGTTTGTGCAGGGACACATTAATTGCCAGCTTGTTTTGTGGGGGCCCAAACGAACCAATCATTTCAGCCACAGTTGTGTGGCAGACCCTGGCGCTGAAATGATTGATTTGTTAAAGTGTGCATGTCCTGTTTATACAACATAAGGGTGGGTGGGAGGGCCCAAGGACAATTCCATCTTGCACCTCTTTTTTTCTTTGCATTATGTACAGTTTGGGGCCTAGTTTTTCTAACTGCCATCCTGCCTGCCACTGCAGTGTCACTCCTAGATGGGTCACGTGTTTGTGCCGCCCACTCGTGTCGCTTAGCATAGTCATCCAGCTACCTCGGTGCAACCTTTTGGACATAAAAACACTATTGTGAGGTGTGAGGTGTTCAGAATAGACTGGAAATGAGTGGAAATTAAGGTTATTGAGGTTAATAATAGCATAGGAGCAGAAAAACCTACAAATTCTGTGATTTTAGCTGTTTTTATGCTTTTTTTCAAAAAAATACAGATCCAAAACACAAAACCCAGAACCCAAAACACGGAAGGGTGGTTTTGGCAAAACCAATCCAGATCCAAAACACGAAGAAAGATCCAGATCCAAAACCAAAACACAAAACACGAAAAGTGGCCGGTGCACACCCCTACCATGGACACAATTGACCTGAGGAAGGACAATCAGAGGCCGATACGTGTTGGGACATCTACTTCTACAAACATTGCTGGAAACCGCTGCACGCATAGGAACAGCATGTGCTGGCTATACACTAGAGACGCAGCTCACACACCCAGTGAAAGCCGCCACCCCTGCATCCACCCGGCTGAGGGGAAACGGTCTGCCCCAAAGTACACCGTGGCCGCATACCCATCAGAGCTGCGAGATCCCCGCTGTATCAATCCCGCTGTAGCATCCTCCCATTCCAGAAGGAAGCTGGCGCTTATGACCACACTCGGCTTAGAGTAGTCCCCAGTGGATATTGTTCTCGTACTTATGAACAGACAGGAGGTTTCATAAGCAGAACTTTGGACAATAAGATCACCCCCTGCACCTCCCACCAGGTGGTCCTAGAGACAACAACAGAGGAGAGTAGTGAGTATACGTGCGGGATGCCACTTCTAAATATGTATGACACACCTCCCCTCATACCCCCATATCCTTCACTGAAGGCTGCACAGCAGTTTCCCTGGGGGACGTATGATAGATGCTGTGAGCATAAATCATATGGAGAGCTATCCCTCTGTCAGAGCGTCCGGCTCTGAATCAGGGCCAGTATCCACAGCTGGTCAACCACACTTTTTGAAAATGTTGCCGTTCTACTTAAGGTCATGAAATAACAACCCAATGTTTGTTCTCGCAAACTGGTAAAATACAGAAATACTGTACATCTCATAGAGTAATCTGCAAAACTTTAGTTTTTCATGTGTTAAATGTAGGAATCCACAATAATAAATAAATGAGCAACATTCTAGCTGCAATTGCTGAATAATATATTAGCATTATGCACTGATAACATACCTTTATTGCAACACAAAGGCCCCTTTTTCAGATCTACAGAAATACACGAGACCTCTATCCTGATACCATCACAAACAAATCCAAAATTAAAAAGATTGTAGATACAATGGAGAAAGCAATAAATGACTTGCTTAGAAAGCTAAAAAATATCTGAAAACTTCAGTATATATATTTTTGCATTTACTCTTTACTCTATAAACTCTTTAATTAATAAGGATCCAAACTGCACTAATTTCAAACAAGAAAACATACACAAGTATTAACTGACAGTAGAAAGAAAAAAAGGGATCTCCACCATCAGATAATTCTATTATACAAGGCAGATTACTTTATTTTTGGAAAAGGTAACATATTGTATAAGCTCTTTCCTGTGTTTTTGATAGAATAGTATCTACTGTACATATCATATCAGTTGTCATAGGGCAGTGAAAATAGATATACCTGTTTGAGCATTTCGTAAATAACATGTATTCCAAAACATGCATTGTCTTCTACTGTAATTGTATTGGAACTAAAGAATTTTAGGTTGTTATTTTTAGCCTATGCTTAAGGCCGGGAACATGTCAGGCAACATTTTGGATGATGTATACTGACGGGGCTCTGAACGATATATCGACCATATTGCTCAGTGTGTATCCTTAATTGCATGTTCATTCTGATGTGTACCTGGCCTTACACACGTCGTAGTAAATATTTTCATCCTTAGCAGTTTTATGATATGTTTGGACACAAATCAGTGTTTATTTACAAATGACCAATATGTTCTGGATTTAATTAACTAGCTGTTTACCATTTATGTTGCTATGCCTAGAAGTTGCTTGAGCAGACATGAACTACGTAATTTCCGAAGTCCATTCAGGAAAATCTGTCACCTTCACACAAATGGATGCATATAGGGTTTTACATTAAAGTAATTGAAGACAGTAAAAGATATTGTTAATTTATTCCACCATGATTTCTAAATAGAGTCGGTTGTAAAGCTTATTAAAAGAATAGGTTAATCACATATACTTCTTCGCCCCTGACTAATTTGGCAGCTTAGTCGGCAAACACAGTCTTTAGGAGTGAAAAATCCCAGTCCTGTCTCTAACAGGTATTCTCGCAGGCTCCAGCAGGCTTCTGGCCTGCTTGCAATTTCACACTCTGCTTCCTGCAGAGCTTCATACACAGTCTTTCAGAGTTTTAGGGTTTTCCCTACCTCCTGTAGGCCTGAACCCGGCTTCCTAGCCACCAGTTGCTTCCCAGCCCACACTGGTCTCCAACTGCAGTCCCACCTGGACTGGACACACAGGCCCCAGCCTGTCCTGACTCCAGAGTCTAGCAGACTGACTCGCTCATTCCAGCATTTAGGAATGCCACACCTGTCTTTTCTTCCCTGTGTGGGGAGATCCTCCTGCTCCACACAGAACACCTGTGTCAGTAATGCCATTTGCCTTTATACTGCCACAATATATATATATATATATATATATATATATATATATATATATATATATATATTAGGGGTGTGCACCGGCCACTTCTCGTGTTTTGTGTTTTGGATCTGGATCTTTCTTCGTGTTTTGGATGGATGACTATGCTAAGAGATACGAGTGGGCGGCACAAACACGTGGTCCATCTAGGAGTGACACTGCAGTGGCAGACAGGTTGGCAGTTTGAAAAACTGGGCCCCAAACAGTACATAATTCAAAGAAAAAAAAGAGGTGCAAGATGGAATTGTCCTTGGGCCCTCCCACCCACCCTTATGTTGTATAAACAGGACATGCACACTTTAACAAACCAAACATTTCAGCGCCAGGGTCTGCCACACGACTGTGGCTGAAATGATTGGTTCGTTTGGGCCCCCACAAAACAAGGTGCCAATTAATCTGTCCCTGCACAAACTGGCTCTACGGAGGCAAGATGTCATCCTCATCCTCATCATCCACCGATTCCTCACCCTCTTCAGTGTTGTGTACATCCTCATCCTCACAGAGTATTAATTCTTCCCCGCTGGAATCCACAACCACAGGTCCCTCTGTACGTTCTGGAGGCTGGTCTCCCTGGAAGAGTTGATAATTCATTTTATGAACATCATCTTCTCCACATTTTGTGGAAGCAACCTTCTACGCCTTTCGCTGACAAGGTTCCCGGCTGCACTAAACACTCTTTCGGAGTACACACTGGAGGGGGGGCAACTCAGGTAAAATAGAGCCAGTTTGTACAGTACCTCCAAATTGCCTCTTTTTCCTGCCAGTACAGGTACGGACTGTCTGACATGCCTACTTGGATGCTGTCACCGATGTAATCCTTTAACAGACAGACGCATGCTTGTCGCTGCTGCTTTGAGGATGCAGGTGTGGCTACAGCCCACACAATTCACAAAGACAGAAAAAAAAGAAGAATTTTTTATTTTTTGTGGAGCGCACTTTGAGGGTTACACCACCCTTTAACACCACCCTTTAACAGACAGACGCACGCTTGTCGCTGCTGCTTTGAGGATGCAGGTGCGGCTACTGCGCATACATTTCACACACAAACACAGAAAAAAAGAAGATTATTTTATTTTGTTGGAGCGCACTTTGGGGGTAACACCACCCTTTAACAGACAGACGCACGCTTGTCGCTGCTGCTTTAAGGATGCAGGTGCGGCTACAGCCCACACATTTCACAAAGACAGAAAAAAAAGAATTTTTTTATTGTTTGTGGAGCGCACTTTGAGGGTTACACCACCCTTTAACAGACAGACGCACGCTTGTCGCTGCTGCTTTAAGGATGCAGGTGCAGCTACAGCCCACAAGTTTCACAAAGACAGAAAAAAAAGAAGAATTTTTTTATTGTTTGTGAAGCGCACTTTGAGGGTTACACCACCCTTTAACAGACAGACGCACGCTTGTCGCTGCTGCTTTAAGGACGCAGGTGCGGCTACAGCCCACACATTTCACAAAGAGAAAGAAAAGAAGAATTTTTTTATTGTTTGTGGAGCTCACTTTGAGGGTTACACCACCCTTTAACAGTCAAGCCAGCGGGCCCTTTACTTATGACACAGGCGCACGCTTGGCACTACTTTGTTGATGCACGTGTGGCTACTGCGCACACAATTCACAATCACAGAAAATTTATATATTTTTTGTTTGGAGTGTACTTTGGGGGTTACAGCACCCTTTAACGGACAAGCCAGCCGGCCCTTTACTAATGGGACACAGGCGCACGCTTGGCGCTGCTCCTTTGTTGATGCATGTGCAGCCACAGTGCACACAATTCACAAACAGAAAAAATATTTTTTTTTAGCACTTGGGGGAGCACCCCTGATGGACAGAGCACCCCCTGGACAACACTACAGCACCCCTTTAGGACTGGGACACTGCACAGGACTTTGGAGTGGACACAGCCCCTATGGACAACAGCAGCACAGCACAACACAGCCAGTCCCTATGGACTTTGAAGTAGTGGACACAGCCCCTATGGACAACAGCAGCACAGCGCAGCACAGCACAGCACAACACTACTCTGCACTACACTACACTACACAGCCCAGCCAGCCCTAACTCCCACCCTCCCTCTTCACTGTCCATAGCCAAGGGAGAAAATGTCGCCGATGCGGGTACCTT
Source organism: Taudactylus pleione (assembly GCA_031769625.1). Classification (NCBI taxonomy): domain Eukaryota; kingdom Metazoa; phylum Chordata; class Amphibia; order Anura; family Myobatrachidae; genus Taudactylus; species Taudactylus pleione. The sequence goes on along the minus strand of JAUIMM010000126.1, from coordinate 3,486,166 downwards.
ATATAGTATCCAAAACCCGCGAGACCCGGAAGGCGGGATGATGACGTTTTGCCTCGATTTCAGATCCGAGTCAGGCGGGAAAAGTCGAGCCTGACTCGGATCGGCCTCGGATTAGGGGGGCTCGGGGGGGTTCGGATTTCAGAAATCCGAACCCGCTCACCCCTAATATATATATATATATATATATATATGCAGATAGATGAATTAAGATCTTATATGGAATTGCAAAAATAGTACTGGTGGCAATAATAGACCATAGACAATGACTCCTAATTAAAAGGCAGAAGTTAAAAAAAAAAAAAAGAAAAAACACAAGAAGTTGAAGTGTTGAAGGGGTTTTCCCTTTGATTTAGTGGTCTCTATCAAAAAATAAATAAATTAAACAACATTTGGGGTTAAATGTAATAGAATGCGAGTTGATGTGCAAGTACAAAGTCGCATAATCTCACATTATGTAATAGAGTGCGAGTTGGAGGGTGCGAGTGTGTAATAAATGCGAGTGAGGTTGGGGAAATTTTGCAACTTGTAATGCGAGTTTCATTATAAGTTGTCAGTTTCACAGAAGCCTTCCCAGATCAGTGAGATCTGTGAAGGCTTCTGTGTGTAAAAAGCAATGTGTTAAAATAAATAAAAATGATGCAGGGTTCCACTCCCAAAAGCATAACCAGCACTGGGCTCTGTGAGCCTGTCCTTGTTATGAAAATGCGGCGGACAAAAAGAGTAAGGATCCCCCATATTATCCACAACCAGCACCGTGCTCTAACTAGCAGGGGTGTAATGCCGCAGCCAGGGGACACACTTCATTGGTTCCCCCGGCCAAAGCATTAACAACTCCAAGCTAGTCAGCCCAAGCTGGATATTCCTTGGGAAGTGGGGACCCCCCCAAATAAAGGAGTCCCTAATCCAGAGTATACCACAGGCTCAGGCTGATAGCCCGGGGCTATCCTCCGCACCCCTGGGTGGTAGTTGAGTAGTTGATTGTATAGAAAATAGTCAAAATAATATTGTCCTTTACAGTGGGACTACTGGTCCCAGCAAGTGCATGTGCATGTCGGCACTTGGAGATCTGAAAGTGCCAAAATTCAGGGACGCAAGGGCTTGCTGGCACCTCTAGTCCCACTGTAAAATAAATATTCAAATAAAAACACTACACACACACCGACTGTTGTAATCTTTAATTGCATACACACACTCACTCACACATAGACAAAATACTTACCTGTATGCCTGGAGCAGGTCGATGGTGACCCTTGTCCAAGTAGCATCCAGGCTCTTGGCAAAATAACTAAACAAGATGTCAATCCACTGGACACGCAAGTGTCTGTACATTACATACCAATGCTTGCCCGACAATAACTTTTCCCAAGAGGGTTATGCGCTTATTGGCTGAGAAAGAAGTGACTCTTAGGCAATCAGCGCATTAGAGCATGCACTGATTGGCTCAGAGTCACTTCTCTCTCACCCAATAAGCAGCAGAGAAAAACCGAGGATAAGGTAGGTTGCCATGTTATATTACTGTTACAAACTCTTTGGGTCTCATACTATAGACATTGGAGGTTTATCGCCCCAAGTAGAGTTTCTAAGGACAGCCACTGTACTTCATAATCTTTTTTCCAATTATCTGCTAAAGATCGTGTCAATGTATATGGTGGATTTATCAACACACAATATTAATCAGACGCATAAGCAATATATATTGAAATTAATAACAATCTCCTTTTATATCAATACTAATATATATATTTATATATATATATATATATATATATATATATATATGCAGCTCCCATTGAGTACTTCTAAAGTACCCTCAATATAATAGTGAAAAAATGTTAGAGCTAAGCGCTAACTCAGCTATATATTGCTTCAAATATCTAAGGAAATATATTGGATTTTTCCAATTTGGCTTATACAAGGCGGAGTCTTTTTTGATTATCAAAGGACCCTGATCTTATTCCAAAACTCTAAAGTCCTTTAACTTTACCGCACGACTGAAGTATTTGGAGTTCTCTGGTGATTCAATTATTATATTCATTGATACATGTAATGTAATTTTATTGTGTATGTATTTATAAAATTTTATTAAAATATAAAATACATGTAATGTAATTTTATTGTGTATGTATTTATAAAATTTTATTAAAATATAATATATGTAACATAATTTTATTGTTATTATAACATTTTATTAAAATATAAATGTTAATTCCGCTTTTTGGTATATGGTGGTTTATCTGCCATTTATGTAGAGTGATATATATACTACTTTTTTTATTCAAGCCATTAGGCAAAGTACAAATGATGACTAATTAAAAGGAAGTCTTGAAATTGCATCTAATAGCATAACGGGATGTAGTCGGCATCCCGGCGAGCGGGATGCCGATGGTCTGTGTACTGGCATCGAAATCCCGACAGGTTGGGATCCCGGCACCAGTATGCCGACCGCCAGCATCCTGAAGGTAAGTATCGGGGTGTTAGGGGGAGGTTAGGGTTAGGTAGCAGGGTTAGAGTTAGGCATTAGGGGGAGGGTTAGTTAAGCACCGGGGAGGAAGTGTTAAGATTAGAGTGCAGGGAGGGGGAGGTTAGGTTTAGGCACTAGGGGGAAGGTTAGGTTTAGGGACTGGGGAGGGGGTCTTAGGTTTAGGGTATGGGGAGGAGGAGGGTAGGCTTAGGCACTAGGGGTGGGGGTTAGGCACTGGGGAGGGAGGGTTAGGGTAGGGATTAAGAAATTACTTACGTGCGTTCCTATGGGTGTCGGGATCCTGGCTATCAGGATGCCGCTGTTGGTATTCTGACCAGCGGCATCCCGACAGCCAGGATTTCATACCCAACCCACGTTAACTGTGGACAAGGATGCTGTAACATTTGTTCATATCTGTTCATATGTTATGTGTCATTTTTTTTTTCTTTTCGTGATACAATAAATGTTTTTTTTTTATGAGAAGCCTCCCTAGTTTAACAAAATGCTAATATTATATTGATTATATTATTTTTCCAAGCCAGTGCAGTAAATACACACATGTTCATAGAACTTTCAAACTTTGTACACCCTTTTCCTCCAATGAGGAGTGATAATTCATTGGCGCACACAGGGGCGTATTAATGCCCAAGGGAGCCATTGTTCAGAGGGCCCCTTCTTAAAGCAGCACACCCCCAAGCCCCGTATCTTGCCTTGTCCTTCCTCATCCACTGCACCATCTTCCCAGTGATAAGTCAGAAGATGGCGCATGCACAGAAGAGAGCAAAAGTCCTCAATATATATAAAATAGTTTTAGACTGAGCACAACCTTACCAGTAGGCCGGAGAGGTTGTGGTGTAGATACTAGCTAGTTTCTCAGTAGAGAGCTACCATCTGTAGTAAATACACCTTATAAGCTTTCTCTTTAATAATCGTAGCGGCAGAGCTAGAGACAACCTTTTTTTCTAATGGTTTCCCAAGAGTCCTCATCAGGAGGGAGGCCCAAGTCCCTTTCCCACTCCCGCCAACTGTTTGGACCTAGAATGGTGCCAAGAACCATATTGTAGAGAAAGGATAGCATCCCATTCCATAGTGGAGAGGAAAGGCACATTTTCATGAATGGAGAGATTGGAGTGGGGATCTCCCCAGACTGGAGACATTGCACAAAATGCCTAAGTTGCAGGTATTTGACAAATAAAGGGATGAGATCTAGCTATTTTGTAATGGTTAAAATGCATCAACCAGAAATAAAAGAAGAGACAAAGTTAATGCATTCTTTTGTTGGAAGGGAACCAACAGCTGCAACCCTGTTATTTTGGGCTTTACATCCTTTGCTATTCCAATCTTGTCAAATGTATCCTGTTATGCCTGTCAAGAAAAATCTGAATGGAACTTACTGTAGATTTCGCAATATAGAGAATACTCCTTTTCCTTTTAAAATGCGACCCAAAAATATATATTCATAGGGGGCAATTCAATTCAACGCGAATTGAACAGCGCCGGGAGCGAACCCCCGGAGCTATTCAATTCAGTGAGCTGTGTGGTCAGAGAATGCCGGTTCTCGTGCCTTAACAAGGGTGTTAAGGCGCAGTAACCGGCATTCTCTGACCAAAGTGCCGGGCGCCCAGCACTTTGGTCGGATTTCTCCTCGCATCCCCAGGGGTGTGCGAGGAGAAATACTTAGCCCGCCCAAACAGTGCAGTGTATTGAATAGCTTCGGCAGCTCCCTCCAGTCGCTATTCAACATCGCACTGAATTGAATTCCCCCCATAGAAATATGTATAAATATGGCATGACATCTCCTGCTTACCACTATACAGTACAGAGGATGATCTGTGCATGTATCTCAGAACAAAAGTTTTACAAGTAATGATCTAACAATGATTTCAGAGAGTCCATTATTTAATAAAGTCTTTAACCTAATATTTATTTCCAGAGTCGGCCCTAGACAACTTGGTGCCCTAGGCAAAATTTTGGCTGGTGCCCCCTAGTGTGTATTCGTGTGTGTATATATATATATATATATATAAATATAATTAATATATATATATATAAAATATACAGCCCCAGCCCTCTCGGAAGCAGCACAGGCCAGCACCCCTCTCTGCCCAGTGCCAAGCCCTGCCTCCTCTCTCCTCCTGCCTCCCAGCCTGAGCTAGCAAACTTACAGAGCTGGATAGGGAGTCGTCAGGACAGTTTCCATTCAGTGCCTGTCTGCTGCTTTCTTTACATCAGAATTGCGGCTGCCTGGTCCGATCATGGCACTGTGAGGAGGCTATTATGGAGGCAGAGCCGCGAGTTGTTACTCATGGCTCTGCTCCGCAAAGGCCCATGGAAGGAGTGGCCGCTGCTGGGCATGCTCACCCACAGCCATCTTCATCTCCTCCAGTAGCCAGAATGAGCTTCTGTGCAGAACTAACTCTGACCTGGGTGGGCGGCCAGTGGCAAACGCAGGATTTTAAAAGGGGGGTTTACAATACTTGGCTACAAAAAATCTAACCACATACAGGCAGCAGTCCTCTGGTACTTAATAATCCAATCTTGTTAATCTATTACTGTGCAACGTTTCAGATGCATTTATTACATCTATTTTCAATGCATCTGAAACATTGCACAGTAATGGATTAAGAAGATTGGATTATTACGAACCCCAGGAGTGCTGCCTGTATCTGATTGTATTTTCTTGTATGTTGAAGACTGAGCGGTCTGCTTAGTTCTTAAGTACATATAGACTGTTGTATAGTCCGGGACTCAGGATGAATTGAATAAAGTTCAGGGGTGCACTCCTGTAGTTTAATTGTATGGAATATACCATGTGTAGCTTTTCAGCCCTTCCAAGAAATAAAAGGCGGCACTGAGTCCTCCACTACAAACATACACAATGACATAGACATGCACACAGAGACAGACACACACACTGACAAAGCCTATACACATACAATGACACACACACTGACAAAGCCTATACGTATACAATGACACACACCGAATGCAGCCAATTAAATACAGTGCTGGCATCAGTTATTACAGATCCCCCCCCCTTCCGCCACTTCACCCAGTGACAAACTCCTCTCCCCGCCGGCACTCCCCATTACACACACCTGAACATTACACACCTGCGGTGCGGCTCTGGGAGAGAGCGCTGGGATTACGGGCACTGTCACTCAGTGACAGCTCTCAGCCTCCCTACAATGCGAGTGCCCCCATGGAGACTGCCTGGGAGAAGCTGTGCGCTACCACTGCAGCTCCCCCTACAACCCGCCCAGTCAGAAACAGTTACCTGAGCTCAGACTCAGGTCTTTAAAAAAAAATTAAAAAATATTACTAAGGCAAGCTGCGCGCAGCGCGACAATGGAGTGGCGGGCAGGGGGGTCCATTCGCGGCAGCAGAGGGGTGGATGGGGGCAGTGTCAGAGCCCTGGAATGCCCCTAGGCACTTCAGTCGCCCTAGGCATTTGCTTATTATGCCTATGCTTAGGGCCGGCTCTGTTTATTTCCTTTTATCATAGATGTGAACTTGGTGACTTTCATTTCAGTATTTTTCTAAGTTAAACAAGTGTCACATGTATAAAAAAAACTTGAGGGGGACATAAAGGTGAGTATTGGATCTTTTTTACAGGTAATTCATTGGGATACTTTACGTTGACAAGGGGACGCATACATCTGGAAACAGGTGAGTATGTAAGTGTGTTTATGGATGCAATAAAGCTTTATTTTCACGGTGTGTTGTGTGTTTTATTAACCATTTCTTTACAGGTGAACTACAGGTACCAGTGGGCCCTTAATGCCCTGCATGCTGGTACTGGTGGTTCTCCAAGTACCAGCATGCGGGGGAGGCTTGCTGGGACCTGTAGTTCCACTGTAAAGACAATTATGAAAATTCAAATTTTTACACTACACCTAACACTATTAACCCGCCACCCACCGCCCAGGGGTGGTGGGGATAGCCCCAGGGTATCAGCCTAGGCCAGGGGTGCCCTGGAGAGGGTGACCTCTTTATTGGAGGGGTCTCCACCTCCCCAGGGATCCCTAGCCTGTACTGACTAATGGTCAGGGCTGATGCTGCGGCTGGGGAGCCCGGTGAAAGGGCACCCCTGGCTGTGGCATCAGTCCCCCATTAGAAAGGGTCCAGGGCTGGTTTTAAATATACGGGGTACCTCACGTCAATTTTTTTCTCCGTATATTTAAAACCAGCTCTGTCCCTGCTGCCTGGTGCTGGTTCTTAAATTACAGTGGAACCCTACACATTGTTTCCCTGTAATGTTAAGAACCAGGACTACCTGGTATGTCCAGGGCTGGTTAGTGTTTTGGGGGGGAAACTCAAGTCATTTTTTTTTTAAACATTTATCTATTTTTTACAAATCTTAACACAAGAGCAGCAAGCACATATCTCACTGATATGTGCTGGCTGCTAGCTCGGGCGAGATTTGCAGAGAGAAAACACTGCAATCTCGGGTGAGTAATCTCCTGCAAAACGAGTTACTCGGGAGAGATCTCTCATTCTGCTTCACCATCAGCAAACTCATTTAGCCTCAAATCGCCTGTTGGTAAATTTGGAATAAAAAAAGGGATTAAATCACCCGAGTTTTGGCGAGTACCAGTGAGATAAATCACTTTGAAAATCGGGACCATCTCGAATTTTAGTAAATTTACCCCATAATATTTGTAAATATTTTTTTCTTAAAACATAACTCTAGTACATTGTTAAAATTTAAAGAGAAAATAGAAATGCACCAAAGGGCAGGGGATGTAGTAGAAAATGGATTGTCCCATAATGAAATGTTTGGAATATTTACATTACATACCATTTCCCGCTTTGGGTTGAATAAAACCTTTATTGGATAGTATTGATAATATCATGTGAATTATAAATTGTGTATATTTTGTTTGCATGAGGTGGCTGTATTGCATTCTGATATCAAGAAATATCATCTCTCCTTTTTTATATATTTTTTATATAAATGTTATAGTTTTTTTATTACTTCATTTTTTATTGTCCTTTATATATTTATAGTAATAGTAATATCAAAATTTTATATAGAATTGGAAGCCTATAGTATACAAGACAAATTATATGGCTGATCATTTAATATTATTAAAAGAGCGGTAGCCATATTTTAGAGCTCATGGCCGTCATTGTTTGTAATGTTTATGTTGCCTGTGGATGTAAATGTTATGTGCATTGGAGATAAAATGTTCCTGTTATGTGCATTGAAGTTAAGGAAATCCCTTTACAGTATATCAGCCATTTTTCTGTAGTCAGCATAGCTGAGTTTTCTAGTGACAGCCACTTTTTCAAGGTCTGTGAAGCATGTGCAGATAATATGATGGCATAGGCGCACTGCACATATGGAGTATGCCTTTAGGTCACAAGCATATGACCATACAATGCTATTGACCGCTTAAGGGGAGTTTAAGCTCGGAAACCAGGGCTCTCCTTTTGCATTGGCCTGTATTCAATTCAGAATCATGGTAAAATTCCTCTTTCTGAAAATTATGCTTTATTGCCTTCATACATATAATGATAGCCTATCAATACTATTGTACTCTGTTAATATTGTTAGAGGAGTGCTCTGCACAGCCAGCTACAACTGGCGGGCACTAGGACCCGAAACAGTTGTTGCCAGAGGAGCAACCTCCTATCTGTGCTTCTTTCTCTTTACTCCGTCCAGTGAACAGACATGCCCTATGTTATGAAGGCCCCCATGAAACCCCAAATTACACTGTGCCACCACTGCAGCATTATACATATAGATCCCGTTGTCACTGCACATATCATACACAGGTGGACCACAATGCCCTGCAAATCCTACAAATGCTTCTGGCTGTAACTGGAGATTCCTGTTACCCTGTACCTGCTATTATCCTTGTGTTGATCTATACCTGTTTTTACCGGTTAATAAACCATCCCCTGGTTAAGTTATCTGCCGTGTGCACTAACCTCTATTTGCACACCACTGTTACCTACCACTGTAGTGTCTGACAATAGGTTATGTGCCTAAGCTGCTAATGTGCCCAGGCCACTAATGTGTTCAGACCGTTAATGTGCCCAGACACCATTGTATGCAGATTGACAATACAAAATACAGCTGCCGCAACATGAATTATTAGGATCTGAGTGAGTATGGAAATTCCTTGATTCATACTGGTAAAAATCTACAGCACAGGGGCCAGTATGAGGATTCAGAGAATTACGCCACATGGAAGTTTGCCATGAAGATGCAATTAAAGCGGGAGAAGCTGTGGAAAGTTACCAGTGATCCAGGTGGTAATCCAAACCCAGAAGATCTATGAGCTATGGGTACAACAGGATTGTATAGGCCAAGATACTGCAGTTTCAATAGTTCATACCTGTAGAGACTATTGCTGAGAATTCTGTTCTGCCATCAAAGAGAAAAACCTGAAGAGCCAAAGAACAAATGTTTAAAATATCATAAGTTGGGACATAAGGCCTCAGAGTGCAGATCGAGTGAACCAAATGGTACTTCATCACATAAGCAAGATAAAAAGTTAGTGTTGAATGTACTGAAGCAGTCACTGCGCAGATTTCTGGTAAATAGACTAAGGAGGCACTATAGCTGCAATGACAATTGGTTCAAGTCACGAAAGCCATCTGAACCTGTGGAATTAGTGGAATCAGGGAAATAGGAGATAAAGGCCTAAATGCAACAAAAGTTGGGACAATTACTGTACACTTAAGAATTATAGGCAAAACAGTTCTCACAGTCATATAAGATGTACTATTTGTTCCTGATCTAGGAACCAATCTGATTGCCATTGGTATACTGGAGAAGAAGGGAAACAAAGTCCAATTCGCAAAAGGCCAGTGTGTTGTATTCAATAAATGAGGAACTGTAATTATGGCATCAACCTGATGCCAACAAGTGAATATTCTGGATACTGAAGAATGTTGGAGCTATGGCATAGAAGCCTAGGACACCTAGGGTACGATAATATATATAGGCTTCTAGCTGGCTCGACCATAGGGATGCCAGTAGGGATGTGCGCTGGAACATTTTTACTGGATTTGGATTTGGTTCTAATTCGTCGTCCAGCTTTGTATTTGGATTTGCCAAACTGTGGTGACTGGCTTTGGATTTGGATTTTTTTACAAAAATTGACAAAAAAAGCTAAAATCACATAAATTGATCTTTTTTTTCTTCCTAGAGTATTATTAACCTCAATAACATAAATTTCCAGTCAATTTAGAACACCTCACAGCTTATAATATTGTTTTCAACATTATTGGCCAAAGGTTGGAGTGAGCTGACTGGTTACTAAGTGACAAAGCAGCGGCACAACGACACAGACACCACAGTATAAAGTACATCTATGACACATTGCCACACAGCTGTGGCAGAAATGAAAAGTAGTGCACCCACCCAGTGGGGTACGGCCAGCAGAATTACAGTACTTGTTACATAGTGGGCTACGACCCAAGGAGTCACAGTGCACAATCTTATTCACATTACACCGCACATAGTGCCCCTGATTCACATTACACCATAAAGTAGTGTCTCTTATTTATATTATGACACACAGTAGTGCCCCTTTTACACAATGCCCACAGTAGTGACCCTTTTACATAATGCCCACAGTAGTGCCCCTTTTACATAATGCCCACAGTAGTGACCCTTTTACACAAAGCCCACAGTAGTAATGCCCCTTATACAATGCCCACAGTAGTAGTGCCACTTATGCAATGCCCACAGCAATAGTGTCCCTTACACAATGCCCACAGTAGTGGTGCCCCTTATGCAGTCCCCTTAGTAGTAGGGCCCCCTATGCAGTGCCCCCAGTAGTAGTATGCCCCCCAGTAGTATGACCCCCATTAGCAGGCCCCCAGTAGTATGCCCTCCCCAGTAGTATAGTAGTATGCCCCCCCAGTAGTATGCCCCCCATTAGCAGCACCCCCCAGTAGTATGCCCCCATAAGCAGGCTCTCAGTAGTATGCCCCCCCAGTAGTATGCCCCCATTAGCTGGCCCCCAGTGGTATGACCCCCCCAGTAGTATGCCCCTATAAGCAGGCCCCCAGTAGTATGCCCCCCCAGTAGTATGCCCCCCCAGTAGTATGCCCCCATAAGCAGGCCCCCAGTAGTATGCCCCCCCAATAGTATGCCCCCCATTAGCTGGCCCCCAGTAGTATGCCCCCCCAGTAGTATGCCCCCCATTAGCTGGCCCCCAGTAGTATGCCCCCCAGTAGCAGGCCCCCCCAGTAGTATGCCCCCCCATTAGCAGGCCCCCAGTAGTATGCCCCCCCAGTAGCAGGCCCCCTGTAGTATGCCCCCCCAGTAGTAACCCCCCAGTATCAGGCCCCCTGTAGTATGCCCCCCAGTAGTAGGCCCCCCAGTAGCAGGCCCCCTGTAGTATACCTCCCAGTAGTAGGCCCCCCAGTAGCAGGCCCCCTGTAGTATGCCCCCCCAGTAGCAGGCCCCCCAGTAGCAGGCCCCCTGTAGTGTGACCCCCCAGTAGTAGGCCCCCTGTAGTATGCCCCCCAGTAGTATGCCCCCCAGTAGCAGGCCCCCTGTAGTATGCCCCCCAGTAGAAGACCTCCTGTAGTATGCCCCTCCTGTAGTATTCCCCCCCAGTAGTAGGCCCCCCAGTAGCAGGCCCCCTGTAGTATGCCCCCCCAGTAGTAGGCCCCCCAGTAGCAGGCCCCCTGTCCCCTGTTGTATGCCCCCCCCAGTAGTAGGCCCGTCCATTAGCAAGCCCCCATACACACATAAAAAAAAAAACTTACCTGTATCCCCTCTCCAGCCGCCGTCCGCTCTGCTGCCACGCGACGAGGAGGGAGCCGGAAGACGGAGCTCAAGAGTGAGCTCCAGCCGGCTCCCTCCATGCAGCAGCCAATGAGAGTCTGTATGACTCTCATTGGCTGCTGTAACAAACACACAGCTGCCGCTGGCGGCTGTGTGTTTGTTCTGTGTAGGGCAGACCGCTATCACAGCGGTCTGCCCTACACTCGAGGAGCCCTGATGTCGGATTCCCTAGTGAGAATCCGACATCAGGCGGCCGCCGTTCGGCCCCGAACGGGGATCCGAGTCAGGCGGGGAACACCCGTACAGGGTTCGGGTGTACTCGGATCCCCTATGTTCGGAGCGGTTCGGATTCCATAGGATCCGAACTACTCATCTCTAGATGCCAGTGAACAATCCTGAAAGACCAGAGTGTGCAAGTAGCGTGAAAGGCAAGTAAACAAGTTGCACCTTTCCCAAGTCAGCATCCAGAGCTAAAGCACCATAGGAAGTAGTACAAACAGACATACCTGTATGTGGACCAATAGAAGTGGAACCGATGACACACGCATTTACTTCCTAAGAAACAGTAGCGAAGTTACAAACAAGATCATAAAGTACAAAAGTACTCTATATATATTATACCCAGAGAAATTTGTATGCAGAATCAGGTTTCAGGGGGGCCTACTGCCTTTATACCTGTTTGGAGGGACATCACCTATTAGAAAATCATCACTTCATTGTTAATTTATTGTCACAGATAAACTTTTAAAGAAACTGTTTTATGTACAGGTACAGGTCTATTTTGAAATCAACAGTTAATGATGGGTACTGACGTCGGATTGCAGTGTAAAAAAACAGCATTTACTATGCATTGTTTTTGAATGTCATTTGAAATCCAACGTTGTCATCCATTGGATTTCAAGCCCCTATACAGCAGCCGATCAGATGGCAAACCCACTGTTAATATGCTGCGGAGGTGAAGCCCTGCACAGATAACTTTGATCTGTGCAGGTTTCTTTAGCTTTAAATGTTAAAAAGGGGTTCAAATTAGTAAACAAAATGTGTGTGGTCCCCACCTCCAAATGCATGGCTTTCAAACACCTATATCACAGTAGTTCTGATGGCTAACCTAAGAATGCGCTAGCCTGCTTCTTATTTAGGGGTTGTGGCAGGGCTGGATTAAGGTTTGTGGGGGCCCCCGGGGCAGCCAAGTTGTGGGGGCCCCATCAATAAAATTACTACGGCCCCACACAACGACTACTATGCCCCTTGTTCTCTGGACTGTCCCCTGACCGGCAAGGATAACAGTATACTACTTCATGGCCGCACACTGCTGGGAACTGACTCCCAGCAGCATAGCGTACATGATCTAGTACACTGATAGGAGCAAATGCAGAATTTTGAGTGCGGGGTTTAGAGAGAGGGGGGGGAGGCAGACAGAGCTAGGGGAGGGAGTGAGATATAGGTACATTAAGCTGTCTTTGGGTACATACCGCAGTTGATTACCGCGATATGTACCTAGAATATTGCAAATTACAGTTCTTCTGATAAGAGCTGTCTTTTGCGATGGCTCCGGACAGAGGAGTTTCTGGGTTTAACGCCCAGAAGTCCTTCTGGCATCTTTCTGCGTATGCGCAGAAGGCCGCAGGGAGTGATGGAAGGGATCCTATCGGATCCCTCCCAAGGGGGAGCGTCCTGATAAGCCCATAAGCTTCTATGGGGTAACGCCACTTGAATATGGCATTACCCATTAGGATGAAGCATTCCGGTGCTTTGTACATATGGAGAATGCGGTAAAACCCCAAAAACTGCATTTTCGGGAGTTTTACCTCATTTTCCCCTTTAGTACATGCCAGTTCATGAGAGGGAGAGGTGAGAGAGAGGGAGGGAGATAGAGATCAAGATAGATACATATGAGATAGATAGATAGATAGATAGATAGATAGATAGATAGATAGATAGATAGATATGAGATAGATAGATAGATAGATAGATAGATAGATAGATAGATATGAGATGGATAGATATGAGATAGATAGATAGATAGATAGATAGATTGATAGATAGATAGATAGATAGATAGATAGATATGAGATGGATAGATACATAGATAGATATGAGATAGATAGATAGATAGATATGAGATGGATAGATACATTGATAGATAGATAGATAGATAGATTGATATGAGATGGATAGATACATAGATATATATGAGATAGATAGATAGATAGATAGATATGAGATAGATAGATAGATAGATAGATAGATAGATAGATAGATAGATAGATATGAGATAAATAGATAGATAGATAGATAGATAGATAGATATGAGATAGATAGATAGATAGATAGATAGATAGATAGATAGATAGATAGATTGATAGATATGAGAAGGATAGATACATAGATAGATAGATAGATAGATAGATAGATAGATAGATAGATAGATAGATAGATAGATAGCCATATAGATAGATATGGGATAGATAGATAGATAGATAGATAGATAGATAGATAGATAGATAGATAGATAGGGATGAAGCTAGAGAGAGAAGTCATGAGCGAGTTAGAGAGAGAGGGGGAAGGAGGAATGGACAGTCAGGAGCACATACATATTTCCCTACCTCCATTTACAGCAACAGGCAGCAGGGTAGGCTTCTAATGGGGGCAGGCACTTCACTGCGATAGGCCCCTCCCCCTGCCAATACACCCGCGAATCACGGCATTATGTCAGTGTGGGGGCGGGGCTTCCATCCTCTGCTGCTCTCACGTTGTGTGATGGAGTGTGCTGTCACTGCAGTGCAGTGCTTTATGCTGCCGGCTGTGATCGGGAGTCGGCCATGGAGGGTCCAGAGTGGCCAGGAATGTTTTTGGCAGTGTGGGGGCCTCCAATGTGTGGGGGCACCTGGACAACCGCCCCGTCCGCCCCGCCTATAATCCGGCCCTGGGTTGTGTCTCAAATGTATTAAGTTTGATGCTTTATATAACCCCTATGCCTATGGTATATTCAAGTTACTTCACTTCTTCCATCCCTAACTAACACTTTTTTGGGGTTAGCTCAGCTGTCAATTCTGCTGCTGCCCTGGGGTGTCTCAGGGCACTTGCAGGGGTGCCTTGGGTTGGAGGTCCAGTACAAATAAAATTATTTTTAGTCAGTGTGATAGGCAAAACCAGTGCTGTCTGCTGCCAATCAAAAAATATGTGGACAAAAATAAGTGGACTACGTGACAACCTACGGGTGACTTATATATAAGCACAATTGACTTCATTTAACTTTTGCTGAATTTCTCAATAAGAAACATTTGCCCCAGGGGTGCCATGGAAAAATGCTAATACTCTAGGGCGTCGTGATCCTAAAAAGTTTGGGAACCACTGCACTAGACGATAAAACTGAACAATATGACCGATAACAATATCGTTCAATGATATATCGTTCATATTGTCTACTGTGTATGGTCCGAACAACCAACGATGCATCTCCCGTGGGTCGTTAATGATAGCCCCAGCCGGCTGTACATGCAGCCCAATCTGGGTATATTGTGAGCGATGTCATGCTGCTGAATGCAGCATGGCCCCGCACCCCCCCCCCTTGCCATCATTCATCACTGGTCGGATTCGTCAAGTGTGTATACACTTACCGATGTCGGCACCCCTGCAGGGCCCGCCACTGATGATATCGCCACATACACACATTGTCTAGTGTGTATGCGGCCTAACAGTTTTATAAGGACTGGGTTGTCCAACACGTGTCTCTTTTGCAATATCCAGCAATCCACTGGGATGTTTACCATACAGTAAATAAAATGGTGAGAAGACTGGGGACTAAGGGCTTGATTCAGCAAGGAACGCACGCTGGAAGAGGAATGCACCCGGCCACTGCGTGAATATGCTAATCAATGCATACACACGGAGACTGCAGCACAAGATGCAGATGCCCAGCCCCATATTAAACCGCCCATCTCCCTGTACTCACAGCCTGATCAGTACGCAAGATAGCGTAAACATCGTAATATCGAGAACCATCAGACCCATACGCACAATAGTGGTTGACTTGAACTGCCGCAGAATTTGGGCGCTTCCTGTGTACAGCTTATAGTATGGATGCGTATGCCACATCACTGCCTTAATTATGCATGCCCCTATAACGGCGTCCCAATGCACAGGTACGCCTGCGTTCGCCAGACCACTCTCCATCACCACCCACAAACAGCACTTCCTGTCAATCAATATCAGAAGGGTCTGCGTACACACTGCGTGTGGTCTGTGTACCATAACCTGATCACACTGGCTAGTTCGCGCATGCGCAGTGCGATGCATGTGCAGTGCAAAAACATCGGCCAAGTGCATGCGTTCGCTCATTTGTGTTACTTGCTGAATCAGGCCCTAACTTCTCTAATGGTCAGCAACAAAAATGGTAGTAGATAGTCCAAATTTTTCTCATCTCTATCTACCACTTTCTCAAGCATATTCTTAAAAGTTTTATTAAACCTACTGTATGCACTAAGGCCCTGATTCAGAGCCGGACGCTCTGAGAGAGCGCTCGCTCTGAATCAGGGCCGGTCTTTTTTTAGAACGGCCTCCTGACTGCTCGCATAGCTGTGGGTGACCACCCACAGCTATAGTGAGTGGCCAGAAAGATGGTCGCGATGGTCAAGACCATCGCGACCATCGGGCTTGCGATGAGACCCTTGTGGTAGGGTCTCATTGCTGCAAGCCCCAGAGAGCTTTCGGGTCTAACAGAGCCGAAAGCTCTCCCACTGACATCACTTGTGATGTCAGTGGGGCCCGCCCCAGATGGTTGGCGTTCTCATGGGAACGCCTCCGTCTGTTCAGCCACCCCCCTGGCCCGCCCACCAAAGGGGGAGTGCTGTCACTCAACATTGACAGCACGCCCCCTTTGGTGCGAGACCCGGAGCGACGGCTTGCTCGTCGCTATCCGGGTCTCACGCATGCGCACGACGGAGCCGGCTCCATCGTGCGTATGCACGCTGGGCCACCATCGACCCGGTTGCGAGCACTCAGCACTTACGACCGGGTCTGAATCAGGCCCTAAGTCATTAATCTGAGGATGGTACACTGAGGTTCTCAACATACATGGGGTACCCTGATAACTTAGGATTTCTTTCGGCATTTCCACTTTCCTAAAGACATTTACCAGTTCTCTAGCAATTGTCTTTGTTGATATATTGTGCAATGGCATAGCTTCTTCATATCTGGTAGCATAATCCATTACTACTAAACTACATTGGTAACCCAGGGCACACTTTAATAGAGGTCCAACCAATGTATAAATATTCTCTCAAACAGGATCTCAATAATGGGTAACAGGACAAGCGGACCCCTATAATATGGCAAAAGAACATGGTACTGACACTCGGGGCAGGATGCACAAAATTTAGGTAGAGTACAGCCTTATAGACCTCTTTATAGAGCTCTGGCCCAAATAAAACGCTGTAAAATACTCTTTTCTTCCCCTGGATGTCCTGCAGTTAAGTGAAAATGAGCCAGCTCTAACACCATTCTTCTACACAGTCGAATCACATTATTATGACCACCAGCTAATAGTCAGAGTAACCGCCGTGTGCAGCATGGACAGCAGCTAGATGGGCTGGGATTTACTCAATAAGGTGCTGGTAGGTTGGCACAGGTATCTGGAGCCATGCTGACTGCAGTGCATCCCACAGCTGCTGGAGGGTGCACGGTGGAGTATCCAAAGAGTGAACACAACGATCGAGAGGGTCCCACAGATGCTCAATTGCATTCAAGTCCAGGGAATTAGGGAGCCAGGGGAGTTCTTGGAAGACTTGGTCATGCTCGTCCAACCACTGTCGGACATTTCTAGCCATGTGACATGTCGCATTGTCTTGCTGGAAGATCCCACCTGCCTCAGCGAAGACAATCAGCATGTATGGGTGTACCTGCTCTGCAAGGATGGATTCATAACCAAATCGGTTGAGGGTGCCTTCCACATGGATGAGTGGGCCCAGAGAATGCCATGAAAACATTCCCCAGACCATAACACTGCCACCACCAGCTTGTGTTCTTCCAGCAATGGTTGTAGGATGTTTGTTCTCCGATGTTTCTCACCTGACACGTCAACATCCATCCGTTTGATGAAGCAGAAAATGTGACTCGTTGGAGAAGGTAACCCTTTACCAATCAGCGGAGGTCCAATTCCGACACAAGCGTGAAAATGTAAACCTTATCCACTTATGCACCTTCGTTAGCATACGTGCAGTGATCATCTGTTTGCTTCAAAGCCCCATATGCAGCAGGGTTTTCTGAAATGTCATTTTAGACATACGTCTGGTGGACCCCAGATTCATTTTGAGGGTTAGCTGCTCCACTGAAGCGTGATGGTCACCCCTCATGCGCCTTCGTAGCCAACGTTCACCTCTCATATCAATGGCAGGTGCTCTGCAGTAATTGTTATTCGCAATTCCCATTTGTCCAGTCACGATACACCTGCACCACAGCAGCATGCAAACAGTTCACAAACTGCAATTTTTCAGAAATACTTCCACTCTTGTCCCGAAAGCCAATAATCATACCTTTTTTTAACCCCGATAAATCACCCCTTTTACCCATGACAGCAACAAGTGATATGTGTGCAGATGGCCTATCACACACCTTATATACCCACCGAGCCAGCGCACGGCACTTCATGGGCTATGCGCTGCCGACGTCAAATGTAGGAGCTGGTCATAATAATGTGACTCGACTGTGTATATGCCTAGGAATTACCAACTACTGCCATGGAATGTCCATGCTCCAGGAGCCATGGCTACATGCTACGCTGCTAGTGCTGCCTACATGAGGCTACTTCTAGTTCCCAATGCGCACCTCCGCACAATTCTTACCTTTTATAAGTCAAATTCTGCTATCTTACTTACTACACTATAAGCACCTTCCTCTTTTGTTGTTTTGTTTGTTTTCTAAATCCATTCTTGGCTTGGATCATACAGGAGGACCAGCTATTGCCTATTTTTCACAAAAGGCATCACTAAATTATACAGTATATACTGTAGCGCATTGAGTGTTTGTATTTGTTGATTTGCCAGTTCCCGAACTGCTGCTTTACTAAATGCTTTAATTTGTAGACTGTAAAAGATCACAAAAATGTCAGTCCATATTCTCTGGATCAGATATAGGACCAGAGACTATATGGAGAAATTTGATAATTAAGAAATGAAATCCTGGTATGATGTAATCGCATTAAAAAAGTGCATTGAAGGTGTGTCCCTAGAGGACTTGACATATATTAAAGTATCCAACTTTTGTTGCGGAATTCTGTTTTATCTATGTTTAGATCCATTACTGGCTAGGATCATACAGGAGGAGAAGCTATTGCATCTCTAAAATCTATATAGCACTTTGAGGGTTTGTGTATTTGTGTACAATATATATTTATGTATATATATATATATATATATATATATATACTGTATACATATAATCTATATCTAGTAAGTGCAGCGACCGGCGTGTTGTGTTATTTGAAACTATATCGAACCATTTGATCATCATGTGTATGTATATAATCAAATGCAATAAAGTGCAATGTGTAGCAAAGTGTTTGATCAGGTATAAATAAATATATAAATAAATACAATTTCCACCACAATAAACTAAGATAAAATAATATAAGGTAATATTTTCCTACATACAATAAAAACACACGATAACACTGGATTAACCCCTACTGGGTGTCCACCCGATGTACAAATATACAGGATAAATGTGAAAAAGTG
Organism: Taudactylus pleione; assembly: GCA_031769625.1. Taxonomy (NCBI): domain Eukaryota; kingdom Metazoa; phylum Chordata; class Amphibia; order Anura; family Myobatrachidae; genus Taudactylus; species Taudactylus pleione. Next base: position 3,467,217 of record JAUIMM010000126.1, on the reverse strand, counting down.
CACAGTGCAGTGCAATTTCACATGATAACTACTACAGGTTGAGTCTCCCATATCTAAATATTAAGAAATACGGAATATTTTTAGCATGACTGAGATAGTGACACCTTTGCTTTTTCATGGTTTAATGTACACAAACTTTGTTAAAGGCACAAAATTATTAAAAATACAGTATAAAATAACCTTCAGGCAGTGTGTATAAGGTGTATATGAAACAAATTAATTTCATGTATGTACACAAACTTTGTTTGAGCCACAAAATTATTACAAATATTGTATAAAATTATCTGCAGGCTGTGTGTATAAAACATAAATGCATTCTGTATCTAGATTTGGGTCCCATTGCAAAGATATTTCATTATGGTATGCAAATATTCCAAAATACGGAATATTCCGATATCCAAAATACCTCTGGTCCCAAGCATTTTGGATATAGGAGACTCAACTTGTATCACAAATATAGCTCATATAATTGGTAAACAACTACTGTACATACAATATAACAGCATCAACATATACCAAGCGTAAGATAAAATCGTCCAATTTCTAAGGTTGATAATCAATACACTTTTTAAAAAACAAGACAGATGAAAAAGGGTTCAATTCAAAGCAGCATTTGTATATAATAATTAGAACAAAAAGTCCAATGCTTATCTGAATAGAGTGCAAGAAAGTGGTTCATGAGGCAAGAGGGCAGATACCAACGCGTTTCATCCGTTTAGGACTTCAGCAAGGAGTGTTGCTGTGGGGTATCTCCATATTTATACCCCACTGAGTAGGGACTGATTGGACTCAATTAGACTCATTGTGACCTCACTTCTGGTCCGCATTATCCTCAGTACTAGCATTTTTATATCTATCAGGTTTTTTTGGACTTATAATCATCCCAAGAGACTCCGGCATTGCGATAGAAGTTATTAATTAGCTTTTTCAAAAAAAGGGGGAATTCGTTCGTTTAACAATCTGGGCCATCACTCATCTGGGTATGGCGTTATATCCGCCCGACTGTGCACTCCTCTGTTCATTGTGCCTGCATGCCCTGAACTCTCTGGGAGGCCCGGGTGTCAGATTGCAGCTCCTACTGCACCTGTGCTTCACGTCAGCCACCTTTAGTTCTCCCTATGTGGCTCATCCGATTTGAAAGTACTTTTGTATATCCTATTAACCTTAAGGGGGCATCCACTACACGATTTTAGCAGGCGATTGAACGATAACGACGTCGTTATCGTTCAATCGTTTAAAAATAATTTATAAATCGTGCAGTGTTTGGTCGTTAACGATGAACGATGCGCGCTCCCACTGGTCGTTTGACCGTCTCGTCAGTCGACTCGACATGCAGGTCAATTTCACTTGATCTATTAAAGATAGTTTGCAAATCGTTCAGACTGAAAGATAAAATTTCAAGGGAAAAAATCAAGGGAAAATTGTTTAGAGATTGGACAGGGAGTAGATCGTCTAGTCGATGTGCCCCTTTAAGAAGGATATACAAAAGTACTTTCAAATCGGACAAGATTGGGAGTAAGGGTGGAGGTGACGTCATTTAAAAGACCCCAAAGCTAGATACAGATGGACTAACAAAGATGGAGATCGTGACCTGCCTTATCGAGGATAAGACTAATCAGAAGTGACGGGGAGAAAAGGGCGGATGGGAGGCCACGCAGGGAGAACTAAAGAAGGCCAATGTGAAGCACAGGTACAGTAGGAGCTGCAATCTGATGCCCGGGCCTCCCAGAGAGGTCAGGGCACGCAGGCACAATGAACGGAGGAGCGCACAGTCGGGCGGATATGACGCCATACCCGGATATGTAATGGCCCGGATTGTTCAATGAATTAAATCCCCCTTTTTTTAAATAGCTAAGTAATAACTGTTATCGCAATGCCAGAATATCTTGGGATGATTATCAACAACACCCTTTGATGAAGTCCTAAACGGATAAAACACATTGGGAGCTGCCTTCTTGCCTCATGAACCACTTTTATTGTACTTTATTCATATAAGCATTGGACTTTTTATTCTATTTATTATATACGGATGCTGCTTTGAATTGAACCCTTTTTTATCTGTCTTGTTTTTAAAAAAAGTGTATTGATCATCAACCTTAGAAATTGGACGATTTTATCTTACGCTTGGTATATGTTGATGCTGCTATATGTAGTTGTTTACCAATTATATTAGCTATTTTTGTCATGTGAAGTTGCACTGCACTTTTTCACATTTATTCTGTATATTTGTACCTTGGATGGACACCCAGTAGAGGTTAAACCAGTATTATCGTTTGTTTTTATTGTATGTTGGAATAAATTACCTTATATATTTTATATCTTAAATTATTGTGGTTGAAATTGTATTTATTTATATATTTATTTATACCTGATTGAGCACTTTGCTACACATTGCACTTTATTGCAGTTGTTTATATACATACACATGATGATCACACACACATGGTGATCAAATGGTTCTATATACAGTAGTTTGAAATAACACAACACGTCAGTCGCTGCAAACCTATTTCACTGACTAGCTTTATTTTTTAGCACACAACCAAATGCTTTAACATTATTGGTCTAGCTGACAGCCATAAGTTTGGGGAGTGCATTTGAGAATATAACATTTGTTCACACCAATATCTGCTTGTATAGTTGGGATATATATCTGATTGGCATTGCTCCATACATTTTTTCCATATATATATATATATATATATATATATATATAAAGAACTGGCGGCACTCAGGAGACTTTTGTAGAAATAGTGCAAAACTTTGTGCTTTTAATCTACGTTTCGGGACTTTAAAATCCCTTCTTCAGGATACACAACATAACAAAACAGTGCAAATACAGTGTATAAATAAATAATAAATAAATGCAGAGTGAGCAGGGCATCTGAAAGGGTGAGTGTTATTATTTATACACTGTATTTGCACTGTTTTGTTATGTTGTGTATCCTGAAGAAGGGATTTTAAAGTCCCGAAACGTAGATTAAAAGCACAAAGTTTTGCACTATTTCTACAAAAGTCTCCTGAGTGCCGCCAGTTCATTATTTCTATATTGTGGGGGATTTGTACCCCAGTGGAGGGCACCAGGAGCAAGCTGTCTGCGGATATTGGAGGGGAGTGCCGTGCTGAATTTGGACTTATATATATATGTGTGTATATATATATATATATATATTCGGGTATCGGGTGGCTCTCTCATAGCAACTGGTCCAATACTTGAGGTGCAAGCTCAATGAATCCACATGGGGTCCTTTATTTAATACGTTCTTCAATATGTCTCAAAGTTCTGGATAACAAATTATAAATCAGGCTTTTTGTCGATGGGCCTTCTTGTTCCTCTTGTTTTGGCCCTCCCGCGGATGAGTGCTGCACTATATTGTTTTTGGTGCTTCCACAGGCTCCCCCTAAAGGGACTGCTGATCTTTTATCAACGGGATCCAATGTTGGCCCATCATACGCTAACATCTACATGTTTCAACAAGAAAAGATTATGGTTTTTTTTAAATACTCATGTGTCACAGTACATACTGATGTACACTTGTTACAATCTATTAATGCTATGACGTGGGAGAACAAGCATTTGTGGAACGGATGGAAAATATCAATACTTCAGGCTTTGAGATAAAATTAACCTATCAGAGCAGTTTTACAGAAATTAATTATCTGGATGTTATCATTACTATCAAGCAAGGAGTCTTGGAAACAAACACTTACACTAAACAAATACACCACAATACTCTTTTGGAAGCATCCAGCCATCATTCAAGGGCATTAAAAACTGGTCTGCCCTTCTCACAAATGCTGACAGTATCCCATACAACAAGCGACAAAACTCAACTAAATGAGGAATTAAAAGTGGTAGATAAATTTGTACATAGAGGTTATAACTTAGCTTCATCCAAAGAACAAAAATTAAAGGTTTTTGCAATTCTGCGAGAAGAATTCTTGAAAACAAAAATACAAGAACACAAGGATATCAAGAAGAGTGAAAATAGATTAGCTAGTTCAGTAATAAATAAAGCATCTAAAGCATTATCGCCCATTGTGGCCTTAAATATAGACATAAAGAGTCTTAAGAACAAAAAAAACTCTAGCCAGCTTCACCAGAAGACAAAATATAAGAGTTATGGTGGTACATAGTGATATAACTAATTGGGAGAAAATACCAGAAACAACAGAAACTACATATAAATGCCACCATCATATGTGGTTCATATTATTATCTGCCCATGTAGTTTATACTACATAGGGAAAACAACCAGAACATAAAGAAAGAATGGCGTTGCATCGCTCTGCCATCAGAGCAGCGATTAATGGCAAGATGATGGAACAACCTGTAGCAAGACATTTTCGGGATCACAACCACAGTATACTGTGCTTCCATGATGCATAACGTAGATCATATTCCAGCATCTATAAGAGAAAGGTATTGAGCAGGAAATCTACTACGATTGGAATCAAGATGGATTATGAAGTGAACACCATAGTTCCAAATGGACGTAACGATAACATTTCATGGAGTGCTTTATTATGAATTAGTCCAGACATTTTTTTTATCTATGTTTTGTTCCCTATCCACTTCTTATGTTCTCCCCAAACAATATCTTTTTATAATATCTTTTGATATAAAGCATTGTGTTCACATATGTGTACACAAGTATGCCAAGTTTATCATCCAAGATGACAGTGCATTATATGTTTTCTGTAATGTATATGGATATCTATGTGTGTGTTTTTTTCCGGTGGAGGTTATATCTAATCACGAACCACTTCATTTTTTAAAGATGTGGGCAAGCGCAGAGTGCTTCTGGATTCCCTGCACACATCATCATACCTGGACATTGGTGCAATGCACGCATGCAGACCAGAGATGCAGGAAGTAACCAGTGGTGTTCTCTACTTAAGGTAAGCGATTTTCATTTTTATATATGTTACCCTGACAAAAGGAAATCCTGTCCTGGTACGTTGGTATCATGTAAGATTTAATACAGTTGCAATTGTTTAAGCCCCTATAGTGCAGACTCTTTCTCTATTTATATATTTTTTACACCGGGAGGGAACCGGTCTATTAAGCTCCTTGACTGCTTCAGCACATTTGGACTTATATTTATATATACTGCGGGTAAAATAAGCATTGAACACATCAACATTTTTCTCAGTAAATATATTTGGAATGGGGCTATTGTAATGAAATTTTAACCAAATGTCAGCAACAGCCCATGCAATCCACACATGCAAAGAAATCAAACCATAGATGTCCATAAATTAAGTTATGTGTAATAATGTGAAATGACACAGGGAAAAAGTATTGAACATGCTTACTGAAATTTACTTAAAATTTTGTACAAAAGCCCTTGTTAGTAATGACAGCTTCAAGACGTCTCCTGTATGGAGAAACTAGTCACATGCATTGCTCAGGTGTGATTTTGGTCCATTCTTCCACACAAACACTCTTCAAATCTTGAAGGTTCCATTGGCCTCTTCTATGAACTCTGATCTTTAGTTCTTTCCATAGATTTTCAATTGGATTAAAGTCAGGTGATTGGCTGGGCCATTCTAGCAGCTTTATTTTCTTTCTCTGAAACCAATTGAGAGTGCCCTTGGCTGTGTGTTTGGGATCATTGTCTTGCTGAAATGTCCACCCTCGTTTCATCTTCAGCATCCTGGAAAATGGCAGCAGATTTTTATCAAAAATGTCTCGGTACATTTTTTCATTCTTCCTTCCTTCAATTATATGAAGTATGCCAGTACTGTATGCTGAAAAACAGCCCCACACCATGATGATCCCACCGCCAAACTTCACTGTTGGTATTGGGTTTTTGGGGTGATGTGCATGCCATTTCGACTCTAAACATGGTGTGTATTATGGCATCCAAAGAGTTCAATTTTGCTCTCATCTGACCAGACTATATTCTCCCAGTATTTCACAGGCTTGTCCAAATGTGCAGAAATGAGCTTCAACATGCTTTTTCTTCAGAAATGGAGTCTTGCGTGGTGAGCGTGCATTCAGGCCATGGCAATTGAATGCATTACTTATTGTTTTCTTTGAAACAATTGTACCTGCTAATTCCAGGTCTTTCTGAAGTTCTCAACAAGTGGTCCTTGGCTCTTGGACAACTCTTCTTAGAATTCTTTTCACTCCTTTGCCAGAAATCTTGCAAGGAACACCTGGTCGTGGCCAGTTTATGGTGAAATTATGTTCTTTCCACTTCCGGATTATGGCCCGAACAATGCTCACTGAAACATTCAGAAGTTTAGAAATCCTTCTGTAACCAATGCCATCAGTATGTTTTGCAACAATAATGTTGCGAAGGTCTTGAGAGAGCTCTTTGCTTTTACCCATCATGAGATGTTTCTACTGTGACACCTTGGTAATGAGACACCTTTGTATAGGCCATCAGTTGGGACTGAACCAGGTTATATTAATTTGCACTAAGAGGCAGGATTGCTTTCTAATTACTGATAGATTTCATCTGGTGTCTTGGCCTTCCATGCCTTTTTGCACCTCCCTTTCATCATGTGTCATTTCACATTATTACACATAACTTAATTTATGGACATCTATGGCTTGAATTTTTTGCATGTGCATGTGTGGATTGCACGGGCTTCTAACACTTAAAGGCAATGCCTAAGTAACTATCTATATATTTTACATAATTTGTACTTTCTACTTTAATATGATGGCACCATCAACATTAAAAAATGTTTTATATTCTTTATTTTTTCAGTTGAACCCACTATACAATATTCTGCACCAGAGAAACAAAACTTATGGCCCTCATTCAGAGCCGGATGCTCTGAGCAGAGCGCTCGCTCTGAATGAGGGCCGTCCTCCATAAAAATGGAGCGTCCTCCTGGACGCTCGTATAGCTGTGGGTCACCACCCACAGCACATACGAGCGTGCAGGATGATGGTCGCGATGGTCTTGACCATCGCGACCATCGCCAGTGCGACCAGAAGCCTGTGGTCGGGTTTTTCGATCACAAGCCCTGGAGTGATTTTGGCTCTATCATAGCCAAAATCACTCCCACTGACATCACTAGTGATGTCAGTGGGGCCGGCTTCTGATGGTAGGCGTTCCCTTGGGAACGCCTCCGTCTGGCAGGCATGCCCCCGGCACGCCCACCAAAGGGGGCGTGCTGTCAATCAACATCGACAGCACGCCCCCTTTGATCAGACACAACGAGCGAAGGAAAGTCCTTCGCTCGTCGCGTCTGGCGCATGCGCACGACGGAGCTCCCTCCATCATGCGCATGCGCAGTGCACACCATCGACCCACTTGCGAGCGGACAGCCGCTTGCGAGTGAGTCTGAATGAGGCCCTATGTCTTTCCATCCATTTTTAAGAAGATCTGCAGAGCCGGACATTGCCAATCCTGCTCCCCTATGTACACTAATGCTGGGCATACACTGTCAGATAAAATGTCTGTTATACTGACAGACATTTAATCTGACAGCATGAAACCCTGCAGATATTTTACAGTGTATGTCCCACAATATCTGCTTTCCTCCCCTAAGAAGGAACAGAGGAAATGAGGGGCGGTCAGCTGCAGCAGTGCATACACTGCCAGATGCAACAACCAATGATTGGATCAGTCAGGCCGATAATTGCATGTATGCCCAGCTTAAATAATTCCTCCCAACTGCCCTGACTTTAGCGGAACATTGTCAATACGACATGAATGTCCTATTCTCTGTATGATTCTCCTGACTTGGAAGAAGTTGTGAAGTTTGTTGCCACTCAACATGGTGTTTGCAGTAAAGCGAGGGTGTTACTAGGAGAGGGGAAAGAGTTTGGAGACTACATAGTATAGGGGTGTCAAACATGCGGCCCTCCAGCTGCTGTGGAACTACATATCCCAGCATGTCCTGCAACAGTTTTAGCATGCCCTAAAAGCAAAACTGTGTCAGTGCATGCTGGGTTGTGTAGTTTCACTGCAGCTGGAGGGCCGCATGTTTGACACCCCTGACCTAGCACTTCAGAAGCACTAGGTATGTCCCTATGGGACATGGCCACACCGCAATCAAGAAGTAGTCACATCACACATTTAGTGGTGGCTTAGCCATGTCTCGATTTGATACTGCAAATGTTTGGAGATATGCTTATAAAATCCCCATCGGCAGATAATGCGTGCAACCTTAAAGTTATTTAACCAACTTAAATAAAATAAAGAGACAGGCCAAGTATATATGCGCTCAAAAATATATGGTCAGCTTTATTTATTTTACAATTAGAGTATGGTGGCATAAGAAAGAACGGCCAGTAACCTTACGCCCCACACTTGACTTAGGCAAAGATGTAAAACACTCACTGAACGGGCCACTATCCCAATTCAAGTGTAATAGTGATATAAAACTTGCAAGGGCCGATATCCCTCTCTGGCAAGTGAGACGGTATCCAGCCCCATCCCAATGCACTATTTTAGCCCTCTCTGACGAGAGGTGCCGCTGACCCCAGTAGGGTAAAATCAGCCTAACCAATGCATTGAAGGGGGCGCACCGCTCATACTGCAGCAAAGTGGACGCTTTATAGATACTGCCGTTCTTTCCCACCCTTAGCCAAATGTTGTCCTAAGCAGGGCAAAAAATAGGGCAAAATCCCTCGAAACCCCCACCGGGAAGGTGGCAAGTTGGCCGGAGCACTCAAGTCCACAAACAAACATTACACATCATTAGTCCACATGAATATAGGCATTGGACTTCCATCATCCCCTGCCGAGCTGAGACTGCCAGAAAGACTCTCACTGCTGCCATAAAGTCTGATAGGCAATTAAAAGACTGAGGAGCCAAGGACCGACATGCGAAAACTCTCCATGGCGGCTTGAGAATTGAACAGGGTATTATCTGTGCTGATGACTCCATTCCTGGCAACAACAGAAGCGACAATATCGATCCCTGGGGTGGTGGTAGGAGGGGATCCGGCCATATCGATGTCTGAAACAAAAGAAAAACAGGGGCAGTATCGAAATTCAGGGTCCTTTGCATTAGGCAATGAACCATATGCGCTGGTGCAGCAGTGTAAAGAGCAAACGAGACACAAAGAACAACAGCCTCAAATCATACCTAGCTGCTTAATTAGTGGACTCAGCAAGCCATCATATCGGATGCTGGGGGAGCAAACAGTGCCAACTCTTGTTGTAAACAGAGCCACCGACTGTTATGACAGCAGGGGCCTCAAAAACACCCCCACTGACACAAGCAACACAGCGATGGCTCCTGAATCCAGGAATGTAGTATTCCCCGATATATGCAACCCCGCATAAACACTGACCAAGCTTCTCCAAGCCATTAGGAGACCAAAACCCACGGCCCGGGGAAACCCAAGCCAGGGGCATGTCCCGTTATTACATAGGGCTGTGTGTAAGATATGGTGTGCTTAGAAGAACGTTGTATGTGAGGGTGGTGGACTCGGGTCAAACCTGTTTCCCTATGTAAGATGTATATATAAATATATTATTAGGTATATATGAATGGGGAACAGATGCAATGTAAGCTGTGTAGCTCACCTAAATCCTATGAACATATATTTGTAAAATAAAAAGGGGGGTGTGTGCATGTATAAGATATGGTGTATTTTGAAAAGCGTTGCATGTGGGGGTGGACTCAGGTCAAACCTGTATCTGTATATAAAATAAATATATATTATTAGGTCTCAATTGGAATAGGGATGAGACTACCATGCAAAAATGTGTACCACGCCGAAATGTAACGTATAAAACAAATATTCCCAAAGGCCAGATACTGAGTCTGAGGAGGAACTGGACCATTGAGGGGATAATTGAAATCATACGAGTAGTTATCGCATAAATGTAGTTAATGTATCACCTCACAATGTATTAGACAAAGCTCTGAAATTAAAACGGTATGGAAAAGCACCCACTCATGGGTAAGAAAAACCAACCGCAGGCACCGGCTATAGGGAAAGGGCCAGAAAACCCTACGTGAATGAAATGCAATCAACTACCGAAAGTATCAGGGAAAATTATAAGGACAAAAGAAAAATGACCCCAGAACGAAGTGGTCCGTAGCATGCACGAGCACCGGCTACAGGTAAAGAGCATAAATTACTGTACAGGGATTAATACAATTCAACTACAGAAAGTATAAGGGTAAATCATATGGACAAAAGAAAAATGATGCACCGACACGTGGTGTTCCTATGCATGCACACTTATGACCAAAAAGGTGGTCCAAAAATTTTATAACAGGGGAAACGAGTAAACAAGTGAAGAATAACAGAATAGGAGATGATAGGCTCCTAATGCTTGATTTTAGACTATGAGCCCGTGATACCATTCAAAAGCTGACTCCAACTTGAGTGCATGGTGGGAGGGGGAGTGGCACACGCTTCAAGTTCCTACGTGGTCATAGGGTCCCAAGACACTCCCAAACTCTATGAAACTTAGGGATACCCATGTAATGTAATTTAGTACATTTATGAAATAGAAAGTATGTAATAGCGTGATATTAGTAATATTGTGCAAGAACACATTTGTGAACGATTAACTGATGAATAGTCCATGATACATATTTTCCTTATCCACACTTCTCTGCCGCACTTATTTTCTTATGTATTTGCATGACTAAACATGAATGTTTTGCTGTAATAAATGAGTTTAATGGACGATACGGTCTTATTAAGATTGAGGTCATTAATTGCTTGTATTAATATTAAATCAATATAACTTCATTGTGTGTACTGAATGTCAACCATGTGCATGACTATAACATGAATGTTTGCTGTAATAAATGAATGTCATATGACAAAATCTTAAATAATAATCTAATAAGGAACCGTGCAGAAGAACCGCAGAACAAAGGGCCAAAGGCACCGTGGTTTCTGACATGCTGGCTTACGGCCCTACCTGTGTGGAGTTAGTATATTCTCCCTGCGCTTGTGTGGGTTTCCTCCGGGTACTCCGGTTTCCTCCCACACTCCAAAAACATACTGGTAGGTTAATTGGCTCCAAACATAAATTAACCCTAGTGTGTATGTGTGTGAGCCTGTGGTAGGGAACATAAATTGTTAGCTCCACTGGGGCAGGGACTGATGTGAATGGCCAAATATTCTCTGTAAAGCGCTGAGGAATATGTGTGCGCTATATAAATAACTGGTAATAATGATAACGTGCTGTAACACATTTAACATGTATAAAAAATGCACTGCATTTATTTATGAAACAAGTGCTCTACCAATTGTATTGATTAATAAAAATGTTTTGTATGACTAGATGAATAAAACTTGTTTGTTGACAATGACCAGCCGCTGTGAATAGACCAAATAAAAAGATGTGCGGAGGTGGGCTGGTAAGCTTCTGAGGAAACGGCATATGGCCGAGAAACGAGATACGCCACGGCCTTGTAGTTGTGGGTTACGTATATGAAATGAGCCCTCACAATAACAGAAACAACAAGCGAGCATAAGACCGCCGTCTCCTGACACGGAGCAGCGAGGGAACCTCCCAGCCCTGTACATTACATATTCCCACAGCCTAGCCCAGGAGCTGCGGCTGACATGAGCGCTGGAGAACTGCTTTTTGACTGCAACCAGATATGAATACAGCTGCCTCTCTACAGTCATTTTTTAATGCAGTAAACTGTTGGCTTATCGATACATAACTTACCACATTCGTAACCATATACCTAATGCCCGAAAGGACCAACTTAATAGCGCTCTTAACACTGTGCGTATCATTCAGCCTGTTATTACTGAATATGCATGCACTGCTAATAGTTTTTGCTTTGTATAAAAGAAAAGGAGGAGGGAGAGGCCGCACACATTTTTTAACTGCTGAGCCAGTGTGACGTATGCCGCAGGTGCAGCCAAGGTGCTAATCTTACCCCCACACCCCCAGACTGCAAAGACCGTAAGGGTGTCAGAGCACCCCCACTGCCACCAGCTGTCCGGCAATAGACCCAGAATCCAGTGCGACAGCACCAGCCCGACCAGCTGAAACTATATTACAATTGAAGGCAATGGGAAACCCATGGCAGCAAGCATGCCTTGTTGCGCTGTGAGGGGTACAGGGCTGTAATAGCTCACATAAACATAGCTCACACAGAGATAGCTCAAGCAGAGATAGCCCAAGCAGTTATAGCTCACCTAAAGATAGATCAAGCAGTTAGAGCTCACACAGTGAGGAGGGAAGGGGGGGGCACTATGAAACCCAGATCTGCAGCATCATCCAGGGAGAAAAAAACGGGTGTGCCGGTGGCAAGGTTTACTGTAGAGAGGAATGGATAGGATAAAGAAACAGCAAAGCAGGAAAAAATAGATCAGCATAAGAAGAATAATAGATAAAGATGAAGGCAGGAAAGACATGTATGAGAAGAAAAAAGGGGGAAAAATACCAAAAACAAAGACCAGAGTATTACAACCTTGTGACTGTGCAGCTTGCAGATCAGATTCCAAAGAGGCAGTGTAACAGTGCTGACCTACCCACACTCCGATTAACCACACCCCTTACACAACACTCCACCAATCCTAACCTAATGTCAATCTGACCATAAAATACTAAAGATGCCTACACACATAGCGATATTTTACACGATCTGGACGATTCCGACGAATCATGATGACAGATCGTGTAAAATATGGCCAAATCGTGAGGAAATCGTGAGTCCTAACTCACGATCACAATGCGATGCGCGTCCCCGCTGGTCGCACATCGTATCGTCAGATCTGCCGTGCAGTAGGGCAGATCTGACAATCTGGGACAAAATGCACTTGGAAAAAAAAAAAAGTTAAGATGCACGATAGATCTTAAGTCAGATTGGATGCTTTTTTACTCCAAATCGTGTGTAGGAGCTGCCGGGGGAGAGTTCAGGGGAAATCGCACACATCGTGGGATCGTGTGCAGATCGGTATGTGTGTGGGCACCTTAACAATCCTCTACCTAACTTTATTAACCCCACGCATCCCTGCCTAGGGGTTTTATGTGCCCTCTGATCTATCCGAACCTCGGTTATCTATTACATACTTGTAGTTCTGTTCTGAATAGCCTACTGATACTTATCTGCCATCCAGCCTATTCAAAGAAGAACTGACAGGCATATGTATACATATTATTATGCCCTTCTCTTAAATCCTGGAGCTAACCACTCAATTAGAGAAGTGCAACTCACATCTGCCACCTCAGCCCCAAGCAGCAATTCAGTAATACGAAGACAAATGTGCTAAATAAGCTTCTAATACAGGTCTGACCTCAAAATACAAAGTTTATTTTGCACAAAGAAAAGTCATAATGCTGGCTGATGAAGATGGAAGTATCTCTGTGCTTATCCTTATAATATTGTGAGATGGCAGAAAATATCAGTCAGGACTCCAATACTTATGTCAAATCAAACTTGCCTACCCGATACAAGCTGGGAGCTCCCTCTACCCCGGAAAGCATGTAGGTTCCCCCGGTTTTACTCACTGGCCCGTCAAAACTGCGCACTGGGCATGCACAAGTTGGTTGGGGTGGGACCTTACTGAAGGCTGTCACAACGCGAAACATCATTGGCTAGTCATTCGCTAGGTTGCCATTGCTACCCACAACCCCGCGGTGGCCACCCAGCCCAACGTCAAGCATAAGCACGCAGTCTCACAGTCATTGCAGCTGCCTTCCCTGTTGTCAGTGACTACATCTGTGTCTGGCAGCAGCATCAGCGGTATCAGCACCAGGGGGCCCAGCAGAAGCCAGCAGTACCCTGCGACTTCTATTAAAGGTAAGTGCACCACAAGGAGAGGAGGGACCTTGGCCACTGTTGGGAGTGGGGTTACTCTGAGCTATAGAATTAGTAGGAGGGGAAGGGCAGGGGAGCACAAGGGGGAAGTATTAGAGAGCACAGTAAAACATGTTGGATGGGAGAAGGAGAGCTGTAAGCACAGTGGGGAGCATGGGATGTGAATAGGGAAAGGGGAGCACTATGTGTGGGATTTAAATAGGGGAAGGAGAGCACAGTGAGGGATGTGAATAGGGGAAGGGTAGCACTGTGTGTGGGATATGAATAGGGGAAGGGGAGCATTGTGTGGGAAGTAAATAGGGGAAGGGGAGTGCTATGTGCGGTGTGGGATGTGAATAGGGGAAGGGGAGCACTATGTGTGGGATGTAAATAAGGGAAGGAGAGCACAGTAGGGGATGTGGATAGGGGAAGGGGAGCACTGTATGTGGGATATGAATAGGGCAAGGGGAGTACTGTGTGTGGGATGTAAATAGGGGAAGGAGAACACAGTGTGGGATGTGACTAGGGGAAGGGTAGCACTGTGTGTGGGATATGAATAGGGGAAGGGGAGAATTGAGTGGGATGTGAATAGGGGACGGGGAGCACTGTGTGGGATGTAAATAGGGGAAGGAGAGCACAGTGTGGGATGTGAATAGGGGAAGGGTAGCACTGTGTGTGGGATATGAATAGGGGAAGGGGAGCATTGTCTGGGATGTAAATAGGGGAAGGAGAGCACAGTGTGGGATATGAATAGGGGAAGGGTAGCACTGTGCATGGGATATGAATAGGGGAAGGGGAGAATTGTGTGGGATGTAAATAGGGGAAGGAGAGCACAGTGTGGGATGTGAATAGCGGAAGGGTAGCACTGTGTGTGGGATATGAATAGGGGAAAGGAGCATTGTGTGGGATGTAAATAGGGGAAGGGGAGTGCTATGTGTGGTGTGGGATGTGAATAGGGGAAGGGGAGCACTATGTGTGGGATGTAAATAAGGGCAGGAGAGCACAGTAGGGGATGTGGAGAGGGGAAGGGGAGCACTGTATGTGGGATATGAATAGGGCAAGGGGAGTACTGTGTGTGGGATGTAAATAGGGGAAGGAGAACACAGTGTGGGATGTGACTAGGGGAGGGTAGCACTGTGTGTGGGATATGAATAGGGGAAGGGGAGAATTGTGTGGGATGTGAATAGGGGACGGAGAGCACTGTGTGGGATGTAAATAGGGGAAGGAGAGCTCAGTGTGGGATGTGAATAGGGGAAGGGTAGCACTGTGTGTGGGATATGAATAAGGGAAGGGGAGCATTGTCTGGGATGTAAATAGGGGAAGGAGAGCACAGTGTGGGATATGAATAGGGGAAGGGTAGCACTGTGCGTGGGATATGAATAGGGGAAGGGGAGAATTGTGTGGGACGTGAATAGGGGAAGGGGAGCACAGTGTGGGATGTGACTAGGGGAAGGGTAGCACTGTGTGTGGGATATGAATAGGGGAAGGGGAGAATTGTGTGGGATGTGAATAGGGGACGGAGAGCACACGGTGGGATGTAAATAGGGGAAGGAGAGCACAGTGTGGGATGTAAATAGGGGAAGGAGAGCTCAGTGTGGGATGTGAATAGGGGAAGGGTAGCACTGTGTGTGGGATATGAATAGGGGAAGGGGAGCATTGTCTGGGATGTAAATAGGGGAAGGAGAGCACAGTGTGGGATATGAATAGGGGAAGGGTAGCACTGTGCGTGGGATATGAATAGGGGAAGGGGAGAATTGTGTGGGACGAGAATAGGGGAAGGGGAGCACAATGTGTGGGATGTAAATAGGGGAAGGAGAGCACAGTGTGGGATGTGAATAGGGGAAGGAGAGCACAGTGTGGGATGTGAATAGGGGAAGGGTAGCACTGTGTGTGGGATATGAATAGGGGAAGGGGAGCATTGTGTGGGATGTGAATAGGGGAAGGGGAGTACTGTGTGTGGGATGTAAATAGGGGAAGGAGAGCACAGTGTGGGACGTGAATAGGGGAAGGGGAGCACTGTGTGTGGGATGTAAAAAGGGCAAGGAGAGCATAGTGTGGGATATGAATAGGGGAAGGGGAGTACTGTGTGTGGGATGTAAATAGGGGAAGGACTGCACAGTGTGGGATGTGAATAGGGGAAGGGTAGCACTGTGTGTGGGATATGAATAGGGGAAGGAGAGCACAGTGTGGGATGTGAATAGGGGAAGGGTAGCACTGTGTGTGGGATATGAATAGGGGAAGGGGATCATTGTGTGGGGTGTAAATAGGTGAAGGAGAGCACAGTGTGGGATATGAATAGGGGAAGGGTAGCACTGTGCGTGGGATATGAATAGGAGAAGGGGAGCATTGTGTGGGATGTGAATAGGGGAAGGGGAGTACTGTGTGTGGGATGTAAATAGGGGAAGGAGAGCACAGTGTGGGATGTGAATAGGGGAAGGGGAGCACTGTGTGTGGGATGTAAATAGGGGAAGGAGAGCACAGTGTGGGATGTGAATAGAGGAAGGGGAGTACTGTGTGTGGGATGTAAATAGGGGAAGGGGAGTGCTATGTGTGGTGTGGGATGTGAATAGGGGAAGGGGAGCACTAAGGACCTCATTCAGAGTCTGTCGAAGCGGCCGCAAGGTCATACGCCACCGATGTTCACTATACTTCGCATGCGTAAAGTTCGCAATACGTGTGCGCAAACTAGCCGCTACGATCAGAAATTTCTCTCTCCTTGAACACAGCCAGGTCGGTAGTTTGAGTGACAGATTGAGGCGTTTGTGGGTGGTAACAGGGGAAGGTGCTTGAAAACAGGGGAGTGGAGATCCGAACGCAGGCGTGCCTAATTATGCGAACGGCGTTTTATGGGAGTGCATACGGTTTACTGGAGTGCATAATTAACAAAGTAGCGTCATGGCACATGGGACATGGGAGGTTTTTACACTGACATGATCGTAGAGCTTAAGAGAGGGTATGGTCAACCTTAAGCTCTACGACCAGTTCCGATGGTTCCCGATGCTCTCGATTAATCCTTATATGCCCGGAGATGACGTGCAATGCGTACGAGAAGGGTGCGTAATTTTTTGAATTCCGACCGCTTCCTCCCCTTGGTCGGCCAGCTACCGATCCAAACTTAGGGCCGCAACTTGCGAGGGAATTTGCATATCCGGCCCCTTTTCCCGTACGACCGTGCGGCCACTTCGACCGACTCTGAATGAGGTCCTATGTGTGGGATGTAAATAAGGGAAGGAGAGCACAGTAGGGGATGTGGATAGGGGAAAGGGAGCACTGTATGTGGGATATGAAAAGGGCAAGGGGAGTACTGTGTGTGGGATGTAAATAGGGGCAGGAGGGCACAGTGTGGGCTGTGACTAGGGGAAGGGTAGCACTGTGCAAGGGATATGAATAGGGGAAGGGGAGAATTGTTTGGGATGTGAATAGGGGAAGGGGAGCGCTATGTGTGGGATGTAAATAGGGGAAGGAGAGCACAGTGTGGGATGTGAATAGGGGAAGGAGAGCACAGTGTGGGATGTGAATAGGGGAAGGGTAGCACTGTGTGTGGGATATGAATAGGGGAAGGGGAGCATTGTGTGGGATGTAAGTAGGGGAAGGAGAGCACAGTGTGGGTTGTGAATAGGGGAAGGGGAGCATTGTGTGGGATGTGAATAGGGGAAGGGGAGTACTGTGTGTGGGATGTAAATAGGGGAAGGAGAGCACAGTGTGGGGTGTGAATAGGGGAAGGGGAGCACTGTGTGTGGGATGTAAATAGGGGATGGAGAGCACAGTGTGGGATGTGAATAGAGGAAGGGGAGTACTGTGTGTGGGATGTAAATAGGGGAAGGGAAGTGCTATGTGTGGTGTGGGATGTGAATAGGGGAAGGGGAGCACTAAGGACCT
The DNA here is from genome assembly GCA_031769625.1 of Taudactylus pleione. Classification (NCBI taxonomy): domain Eukaryota; kingdom Metazoa; phylum Chordata; class Amphibia; order Anura; family Myobatrachidae; genus Taudactylus; species Taudactylus pleione. The sequence goes on along the minus strand of JAUIMM010000126.1, from coordinate 3,449,634 downwards.
CATTCAGAGTCTGTTGAAGCGGCCGCATGGTCGTATGCCACCGATGTTCGCTATACTGCGCATGCGTAAAGTTTGCAATGCTTGTGCGCAAACTAGCCGCTACGATCAGAAATTTCTCTCTCCTTGAACACAGCCAGGTCGGTAGTTTGAGTGACAGATTGAGGCGTTTGTGGGTGGTAACAGGGGAAGGTGCTTGAAAACAGGGGAGTGGAGATCCGAACGCAGGCGTGCCTAATTATGCGAACAGTGTTTTATGGGAGTGCATACGGTTTACGGGAGTGTATAATTAACAAAGTAGCATCGTGGCACATGTGACATGGGAGGTTTTTACATTGACATGATCGTAGAGCTTAAGAGAGGGTATGGTCAACCTTAAGCTCTACGACCAGTTCCGATGATTCCCGATGCTCTCGATTAATCCTTATATGCCCGGAGATGACGTGCAATGCGTACGAGAAGGGTGCGTATTCTTTTGAATTCCGACCGGTTCCTCCCCTTGGTCGGCCAGCTACCGATCCAAACTTAGGGCCGCAACTTGCGAGGGAATTTGAATATCCAGCCCCTTTTCCCATACGACCGTGCGACCGCTTCGACCGACTCTGAATGAGGTCCTATGTGTGGGATGTAAATAAGGGAAGGAGAGCACAGTAGGGGATGTGGATAGGGGAAAGGGAGCACTGTATGTGGGATATGAATAGGGCAAGGGGAGTACTGTGTGTAGGATGTAAATAGGGGCAGGAGGGCACAGTGTGGGATGTGACTAGGGGAAGGGTAGCACTGTGCAGGGGATATGAATAGGGGAAGGGGAGAATTGTGTGGGATGTGAATAGGGGAAGGGGAGCGCTATGTTTGGGATGTAAATAGGGGAAGGAGAGTACAGTGTGGGATGTGAATAGGGGAAGGAGAGCACACTGTGGGATGTGAATAGGGGAAGGGTAGCACTGTGTGTGGGATATGAATAGGGGAAGGGGAGCATTGTGTGGGATGTAAGTAGGGGAAGGAGAGCACAGTGTGGGATATGCATAGGGGAAGGGTAGCACTGTGCGTGGGATATGAATAGGGGAAGGGGAGCATTGTGTGGGATGTGAATAGGGGAAGGGGAGTACTGTTTGTGGGATGTAAATAAGGGAAGGAGAGCACAGTGTGGGATGTGAATAGGGGAAGGGGAGCACTGTGTATGGGATGTAAATAGGGGAAGGAGAGCAAAGTGTGGGATGTGAATAGGGGAAGGGGAGTACTGTGTGTGGGATGTAAATAGGGGAAGGAGAGCAGAGTGTGGGATATGAATAGGGGAAGGGGAGCACTGTGTGTGGGATGTGAATAGGGAAAGGCGAGCGCTATGTGAGGGATGTGAATAGGGGAAGGGGAGCGCTATATGTGGGATGTGAATAGGGGAAGGGGAGCACAGTGTGGGTTGTGAATAGGGGAAGGGGAGCATTGTGTGGGATGTGAATAGGGGAAGGGGAGTACTGTGTGGGATGTAAATAGGGGAAGGGGAGTGCTATGTGTGGTGTGGGATGTGTGGAGAGCTATGTGTGGGATGTGAATAGGGGAAGGGTAGCACTGTGTGTGGGATATGAATAGGGGAAGGAGAGCACAGTGTGGGATGTGAATAGGGGAAGGGGAGTACTGTGTGTGAGATGTAAATAGGGGAAGGAGAGCAGAGTGTGGGATGTGAATAGGGGAAGGGTAGCATTGTGCGTGGGATATGAATAGGGGAAGGGGAGCGCTGTGTGTGGGATGTGAATAGGGGAAGGGGAGCTCTATGTGTGGGATGCAATAGGGGAAGGAGTGCACTGTGTGTGGGATGTGAATAGGGGAAGGGTAGCACTGTGTGTGGGATATGAATAGGGGAAGGGGAGCACTTTGTGTGGGATGTGAATAGGGAAAGGCGAGCGCTATGTGTGGGATGTGAATAGGGGAAGGGGAGCGCTATATGTGGGATGTGAATAGGGGAAGGGGAGCACTATGTGTGCTGTGGGATGTGAATAGGGGAAGGGGAGCACTATGTATGGGATGTGAATAGGGGAAGGGGAGCACTATGTGTGGGATGTGAATAGGGGAAGGAGAGCACTATGTGTGGGATGTGAATAGGGGAAGGGGAGCACTATGAGTGGGATGTGAGTAGGGGAAGGGGAGCAATATGGCCCTGATTCAGAGCAGGATGCTCTGACAGAACACTCGCTCTGAATCAGGGCCGTCCTTCCAGATTTTAGAGCGGCCTCCTGGCCGCTCGCATAGCTATAGCGTGCAGCCAAAAAGATGGTCACGATGGTCAAGACCATCGCGACCATCGGGCTTGTGACGAGACCCTTGTGGTAGCCTCTCGTCTGCCGCAAGCCCTGGAGTGCTTCTGGCTCCTATCAGAGCCAAAAGCACTCCCACTGACATCACTTGTGATGTCAGTGGGGCCGGCCCCAGACAGTAGGCATTCCCATGGGAACGCCTCTGTCTAGCCAGTCACGCCCCCGGCATGCCCACCAAAGGGGGCGTGCAGTCAGTCACCATCGAGCAAGACCCATAGCGTCGGCTTGCCCGTCGCTATCCGGGTCTCGGCCATGCGCACGATGGAGCCGGGTCCGTCGTGCGCTTGCGCACTGTCCCAACATCGACCCACTTGCGAGTGGGTCTGAATCAGGCCCTATGTGTGGTGTGGGATGTGTATAGGGGAAGGGTAGCACCATGTGTGGGATGTGCATAGGGGAGGGGAAGGGCATGGGATACCTGCTCTGGCAGTATGCTTCTCTTAGTTTTCAACTTCCACTGCAGGACAGACCCCTGAATGGCAATAAATACACAAAATCGGTGGAACTAGACACACCCTTTGGGCAGGGGTTCATCACACCCTCTCTGTGGTGCGGCGCTCATCACTAATCTCCCTGAAACTAATTTTCAAAAGTAGGCAAGTATGTGTCAAATCATACTTGCCTACTTTTGAAAACTGTTTTCAGGGAGATTTTAGATGGCTCCACGTGCAGCGCGACGTGGGGGCGTGAGCAGCTCCTCCCAATGGGCATGTCAAGCTTCACCTATGGGCGTATATATTGCCACTCGGGTGTGTCCTGTACCAAATTAAGTTATTTATGGACAAAGTGATAGGCAAATCAGTGCTGGTGGCTGACAGTCATAAAATATGCAGACAAACAAAAGTACAGCCCTGTCCACCACCGCCACATCAGGGCCGAAACTAGGATTTTTGTCACCAGGGGCAAGACAGTAATTTGGCGCCCCCCATGTAATTCCCCCTGCAGTAGTGCCCATATTGTAATGCCCCCATAGTAATGCCCATATGTTAATACCCCCATAGTAATGTAGTAATGCCCCTGTAGTGCCCACCATACAGTAATGCCCCTGTAGTGCCCATGCTCCCATATTAATGCCCCTGTAGTGCCCATGCTTTCATAGTAATGCCCCTGTAGTGCCCATGCTCTCATAGTAATGCCCCTGTATTGCCCATGCCCCCATAGTAATATCCCTGTAGTGCCCTTACATTAATGCCCCTGTAGTGCTCATGCCCCCACAGTAATGCCCCTGTGGTAATGCCCCTGTAGTGCCCATGCCCCAATAGTAATGCCCCTGTAGTGCTCATGCCCCATTATTAATGCCCCTTATTGCCTATGCCCCCATAGTAATGCCCCTGTGGTAATGCCCCTGCCCCCATAATAATGCCCCTGTAGTGCAGCTTATTAAAAAAAAAAAATACTTACCTTGAACCCCGCTCCTGCATCCAGCGTCGCGTCCGGTCCGCCGGCTGCTCCTTGGAACTATGGGGGAGATGTCATGACGTCTCCCCCATAGTGCCCGTGGGGAGAGCCGGAAGCTGGAGTTCGGGAGAGAACTCCAGCCTCCGGCTCCGGCTACACCGCGTCGCTGCAGAGAAGGAGCCGGGCGCCCGCTGGTAATAAATATTACCAGCGGACGTCCGGCTTGGAGCCTCTCTGCAGCGCCGGGCTGGAGGTCACTGGCACCAGGTACAGCGGCTCACCTGGTGCACGTGCACCTCCAGCCCCCCCCTAGTTGCGGCCCTGGCCACATAACTGAACCTGAGAATGATATATAGGCAGAATGTACTTATTTTAATAATTTGTGCTGAATTTCTCAATAACCTTTTGGCCAAGGGCTGTCGTGAAAAAAATGCTGATACTCTCTAGGACATAAAATATTCTTTATGGATCCTGAAAAGTGGGACAGATCCTTTGCATGCTCCTCCACAACTATTTACCCAGACACATTCACACAAATAGATCCTCCCCTCCTCTGCTCTCCCATGGCATTGCAGTCAATACATTTTGCAAGAGTTGCTAGTGAGCTCTGAACAACACTCATGCAGGGGTATTCAATTTGGAGCGAAAGTTTCAGAATCGGCGATAAATTATCGCTGATGATGTCATTTTTGCCGATTTCAATTATCCCCGTATACAATTTCAAAGACTTTTCGCAGGTTCGAAAAGTCTTTGAAAAAAAACGGGGATAACTTTTCACCACTGAATAGGTGGCATAAAAAAAGTGCACAATTGCGGTTTAGGGGTGCAGGCCCTGGGAATGACATTTTAAAAATAACTGTGTTAAAAAAAGTTTTTTAAAAAAATACGAACACCCCAAAAAATTAATTTAAAAATTGGGGTGAAAAAAAAAAAGGAAACAAATGTTTAAAAATAGGGAAATAGGTTCAGGGCTATTCTGCAAATATGCCGAAGATATATTCTAGAATAGACTATTAGCGGCAGGTGCATTTTTGAAGAATTTTTAAAAAATTACTTTAGGGAGATAAAAATATGCTAGTACTCATTTTCATGTACCCCAAATTTGATGGGACCACTTAAAAAAACAAAAAAATAACCTAAGTGCTCTTCTGCATCACTTCTTCAATGTCGGAAAAAAATCACCTGCCGCGGTATTTAAAACCCCGACTTTCATTTGCAGGCTAAAACGGGGGTACCCATAGTGATCCCCCATGTTTTGACAGCTTCAGGGGGGTCCTACAATTTATTCCAGATAAATCACGTTTTTTTTCGCCAGTCCTATTTCGCCAGCTCCCGTTTTCATAGCTTTTTAATTGAATAAGGGGATAAAGTGGGCGCACACCCGATACTTTATCCCAGGAAAAGCTCTGATGTGGAGCGAAAAGCCCTGCATGGACTTTTCGCTCCCATATTGAATACCCCTCTTAGTGTCATGCTGCTCTGGTGTCATGCAGCTGGTGGCGGCTCCTCCGTCTGTCCTCCATAATCACTCTCCCAACAGTCTACACTGGCCGGCTGTATGAGCAGGGTGCAGGGGTAAGCATCTCCGGGCATTAGCACTGCACTCCTGACTCCCTGGCCTGCACCCATGACCCATTGTGGTCGTCCCCGCTGCTGATGCCGCCAGCATTAGTGTGTTCGTTTGATTTGTAAGCTATGCTGCCTGCCGGCGCCCACCCCGCAGTAGCCGGCTTTTAACATGTCAGGAATGCAGTGCTAGAGATGCCTCCCGGGGCCGCCTCCTCCTGCACACCGGCCAGTGTAGACTGTAGACTGCTGGTGCTGGGAGAGTGATTATGGAGGATGGACTGAGGAGCCGACGCTGGAGCTGTATGACAATGTGAGTGTTGTTCAGAGCTCACTAGCAACAGCCGCCCTCAGTATTTCCAGTTTCAGAAACCGGGAGATGAGTTATAATTTGCGGGGCTGTGGGAGGCTCCATTAAAAATCGTGAGCCTCCCGCTAAAATCGGGAGGGTAGGCAAGCCTGTGTCAAATACACATATTATTTAATATAAATTCCACATATAAAAATATTTTAGAACATCTGTTACATATAATTGACTTTATATAAAAAAAATGCTCTATGTTGCATATACTTAGCTCTACATATACACCAAATGAGCCTGAAGTAATGAAAAGTTCAATAACAATTGTTCACGGACATCCTGAGAATAATGATGTTTAGTGGCAATATTGCTGGTGCTTCTATTTGATAAAGCTCCCCTATTGTGGGGAGAAACTAGTCATAGCTGAACCCCCGTTTTGTGGACACCATGATTGTGACTATACATACCTCTCCGGTGACTTCCAATACGAGTGTGAACATACACTGGACTCAGCGGGTCATTCAGACCCGCTCGCGAGCGGCAATACGCTCGCAAGTGGGTCGATGTTCCCCACTGCGCATGCGCACGATGGAGGGAGCTCCGTCGTGCGCATGCGCGAGACCCGGGGAGCGACGGGCTTTCCATCGCTCCGGGTCTCGCACCAAAGGGGGCATGCTGTCAATGTGATGTCAGTGGGGGTGATTGAGCCAAAATCACTCCAGGGCTTGTGGCAGGGATACCCTACCGCAGGGTCTCCATCGCAAGTCCGATGGTCGCGATGGTCAAGACCATCGCGATCATCTTTTTGGCTGCTCGCATATGCTGTGGGTGGTCACCCACAGCTATGCGAGCGGCCAGGAGGCCGCTCCAATTTCATGGAGGAGGGCCCTGATTCAGAGCGAGCGCTCTGGTCAGAGCGTTCAGCTCTGAATCAGGCCCTCAGTATGCTCTTCTGCTGCTGGGAGTGACAGTCTGCTGTGTGTTGCCAGCAGGCATAAAGTGATCTGAACCAGCGCTGTCTATTTCCACAACAAATTGGCTGAAAATTTGGAGACACTCCCCAGGGGGACAGAGGTCCTCATAAATAATATGTGTATTAGACATAAGTATTGAAGTTCTGACTGATATTTTCTGCCATCTCACAATATTATTAGGATAAGCGCAGAGATACTTCCATCTTCATCAGCCAGCATTATGACTTTTCTTTGTGCAAAATAAACTTTGTATTTTGAGGTCAGACCTGTATTAGAAGCTTATTTAGCACATTTGTCTTCGTATTACTGAATTGCTGCTTGGGGCTGAGGTGGCAGATGTGAGTTGCACTTCTCTAATTGAGTGTTTAGCTCCAGGAGTTAAAAGAAGGGCATAATAATATGTATACATATGCCTGTCAGTTCTTCTCTGAATAGGCTGGATGGCAGATAAGTGTTCTCTAGGTGTTTGAGCAATCACAAGCTTATAATCAATCTCTTGCTGCTGTATTAATTAATATATTCATCTGAAGGACACAACATGTTTTCTATTTGTATACAGTATATACTCATGTGAGGTTACTTACATTTATTGGTGCATAACCGTCAGGCAAAAATCGTTATAACAGCATGTTTTTTTCGTGAGAAAAATGATCGGGGCTAATTGGATACCGGCCTAGATGTTAATTTTTAGTTATGGGACAATTCATCAACTGCTGCAAAATAGGAAAATATGAGGAGTCAACACGGCATTCCAAGACCATACAACTAGTGTTCCCGGTAGGCTGTTTTTCTAAAACAACCTGCCGGATGCCATTCCCATCTGCGGGCTGTTGTGATCCGCGAGTGGGAAAAATAGCGGTGCAGTGATCACCGTCGGTGAATAGATGCCGGACGAATGCACCCAGCACCTATTCACAGAGACAGGAGAACTTGGGGGCAGCCCAGCATGCCCCCAAGAGTGATGAAAAGGGGTCGCGTCTTTAAAGACATGCAGCCTTTTTTGGTGGCCTCGTCCCCTTTTTGGGCATGTTTGTGCCTTTGCCTCGCACAGAAGTGCCCCTTTCTAGGTCTGTGCTGGGTCTAGAGTGAACACTACCACTGGTATATTACACAGTACACAGAAATCAGAAATTATGTCTAATTAAAGAAATACAAGTTTCTATTAAAGATGAACGGTTTGGTTTTAGTTTAGATCTTCCTGCTAAGTTCAGAACGTTATCTTTCACGGACATCTGTGCCGAAATGTCTGTGAAAGATGACGTTTTGCCTCTTTCTGAGATCCATACTTGGTGGAAGATTGGAGCCGTAACCAAAACACTCATCCCTAGTTTCTATACAGGTCACAGAACTTCAGGTGACTGGCACTGTTCCATGTAATACCCCTTTTACACCAGAGCTAAAACCCGGGTTATTGCAGGGTTAACCCGGGTAGCTCCTTGGTGTAAAAGGGTAGTGGGTTGGATTCCCGGGTGGAGTGACCCGCAATCCAACTCAGGTAACTTGCAGGGTTTAACACGGGAATAACCCGTGAAACACTGCGGTGTAAACGGCGCAATCCGGGTAATGATTACCTGGATTGCGCTGCATGCCTGCCGATTGGCCAGCTTTAGTGGCGGTTGGAGATGACGTCATCTACAAGCACCCGCTTCATTGCTGGAAAAGCCGGGTCACTGCAAACACGGCTCCGGTGTGAACGGCGCCGACTTAGGAATATCCTGGGTCGCGCCGGCTAAATTCTGGGTCTGAACCGGTTTAGATGGGAGATCAGGCATGCTATAACAATTGAATACCACCCATGATTCCAATAGCCACGTGTTAGGTATGTGCTTCGATCCCCATTTTTTTTTTATTTTGGATCTGTATTTACTTGTGTTTTGGATCTGGATTTGGTTTTGCCAAAACGTCCCCTTGCGTGTTTTGGTTTTGGATCTGTATCTTTTTTCAAAAATTTATAAAATCTGCTAAAATCACATTATTTGGGTGTTTATTTTGTTCCTACAGTATTATTAAACTCAATAACATTAATTTCCACTCGTTTTGACCACCTTACAATATTGTTTTTTCTTCCAGTTCAGGCCCAAAATTTGCACCAAGATAGTGTCAGGGCTCAGCCGAGAATCGGCTCCCGCTTACCGCGCTGCCGGCTTCCCCTGTCATCCTGGGTGGTCGGGCAGCTTGCGCGACGGTGGGGGAGAAGCTGAGTATTCTCCCCGCATGCAGTGGCTTCCTGGTGGGCTGGTGTCCGGCATCGCAAGTCCGGACATGGGCGCCACCATGACAGTTGGCCCATGTGACTGTATCCTTCTCCCTGATAGGTCCGTGATCAGCTGATGCTGTGCACCTGTCTAAGGGTTCCCCTGGGTATAAAACTGTTCCACAGGTTCCAGGAAATTGCCTGAACATCGGTTGTCCCCTAGCGTGCTATAGTGAGTGCCCGGTCCAGGTTCCTAACCTTCCTTGTAGCAGCAGTGTTATCATCTCTACCTGTGTGCCTTCCATCTCTGTAACATCCGTGCAGCAGTGTATACCATCTCTACCTGTGTGCCTCCCGTCTCTGGTGAACATCCGTGCAGCAGTGTATACCATCTCTACCTGTGTGCCTCCCGTCTCTGGTGAATATCCGTGCAGCAGTGTATACCATCTCTACCTGTGTGCCTCCCGTCTCTGGTGAATATCCGTGCAGCAGTGTATACCATCTCTACCTGTGTGCTTTATTTCTCTGGTGATTTCTCAAGTAACCGTGAGTCTCCATCTGTACCTCTTATTGTTATTTGATCTACGTGTCAAGATATACTTATTATACATATAGGGTATTGTCAGTGCCTAAATTAGGCATTACCTCTCAGGGCCACGGGTATTTGTGTCTCTATTCCTGCAGGGCTTGGGTACCTGGTCAAAGGACAGCGACCTGCTCACGGGGTGCAGCTAAGCCCAAATCCCAATTGGGGGGGTCACTGGCGAACACCATCCTGTGGGTTAGATTCCGCACCTTTGCCCAGGTCTTGCCAACACTCAAGACCTGTGGATGAGGAGAACTTATATCCAAGCCCCTCGTCTCCGCTTACTCCCACAACTTAGGCCTTCTACGTCTCCTACCCCAGTCTCAGGCGTGACAGATGGCTTGCTGTGTAAGCTAAGCGGCAGAAGTGGGTGGCACAAACACATGGCAGTTCAACTTCCAACATGGCAATTAAGGAAACATATGTTTTCATTAATGAAGAGGCCTGAGGGAGTTGGAGTATGTATGTAGTTGAAGGCAGGGACAGGAAGAGTTGATTGGAAGTAAATTTAATTACATTTTTTGATTCCGGAGAAAATTTATGAGGGAGGAAGGGAGAGCATGGGTGAACAATATGTCTCATATTTTGCCCACAAAATCAACTTGGTGGTTTATAATATTTTTTTTAAATTAAAGGGGCATGCAGGATATGCTGTCTGTGCCCATAAACATTTCTGGAGTTTTTTGACATGCAGCAACCGCATGTCAAAGATTGCAGCAGCAGTGGCAGGTCAACTTCCAACATGGCACATCAGGAAACAAATGTTTTTTTTAATTCAAGAGGCCTGAGGGAGTTGGAGTATGTATGTAGTTGAAGGCAGGGAAAGAAAGATTTAAGTAGTAGTAAATTTAATTTCATTATTTGATTTCGAAGCAAATTATGAGGGGAGGCATTTACAAAAAATATTTACTCATTCACATCAGTCCTTACCCCAGAAGAATCCTTGAGGACCATGCTTCTGCTGCTGGGAGTGGATTTTCATCCCAGAAGGGGACCAGGAAGACTACTAGTAGTGTTTTAAAATGCAATTGACTGTAAAACAATCATTTGCATTAACAAAAAATTAATTAGTGGCTTCCAAAATGCCATTGTACCCACTGTCCACTTAACCACAGATATGTGGACAAGCTGAACAGAGGAAACGCAAGATTTAAGATAGAAGGTTTAAGTTATACATTGTTTCTTTCTTCCCAATGGACACAGATCTGAAGAGATGCAAAGAGTTGTTGGTAAGCAAATTCTCAGCTAAAGTGGCACATGATGCAGCGGTGGCTTCTCCTTCAATTTCTCCAGCAAGTGCATCTGTTGAGAAAAAACTAAACTTTCCCCCCAAAAAACCCACTGGTGATGCATATGAGTCAACACAACCATGTTTTTTGTCTTGTGCCCAGGCATGACAATGGGCTTTTCCATATCATGGGCAACAACTGTTTCATCCACTGGTGCCTAATTTACACAAACAACATCCTCATCATTGTCAGTTACACAAATATCCTGCTCATCCTAGTGCACTTCCACAGAAGCTTCCTCGATTACTGTTTCTGCATGTTCACTTGTGCTTACATCATCATAAGAGGCAGAACCACCAGTCATAAATAAAGGCCAAGGCCTTAGCCTTTCCTTGCCACTTCATGTGGTGAAACTGGCATATTGCCAATTTTATGTCTTTCTGCAGCTAACTTTCCCTTTGATGTTTTCTTCTTTACCACTGTTAAAGATTGGTTCTTGATTTTAGTGCCCTGACTTAAGCCCTTTGTGCCCTTGGGCATCGGCTTTAGTAGATGATGTAGATGGACTAGTATCGTCATGACTGGTGGCACTGGCAGCATCTCCAGCACAAGTATGTGGTTCCTACTCTTCTCTCAAGTCTCAACTGATCGTTCTCCAAATCATCAAACATGAATGAAGTCAACACACACGTCAATTTGCACCAATTTGAAATATTACACTGCGGTATCAATCACCTACAGTGTCACAAGATTTTTTATGAATAAGAAAATAACACTGTGCTGCCACTTACAGTGTCACAAGATTATTTATGAATAAGAACACACTATGCTTACAGTGTCACAAGATTATTTATGAATAAGAATAACACACTGTGCTACCACTTAGTGTCACAATATTATTTATGAATAATAACACACTGCGCTACAACTTAGTGTCACAAGATGAATGATTTATTAATAAGAATAAAACACTACGCTACCACTTAGTGACACAAGATTATTTATGAATAAGAATAACACACTGCACTGCCACTTACAGTGATGTCATTATGTTTTATATATAATATGATATAATATAATGTTATTTAGCACTTGTTGTGGTCTTGTAGTCAGCGTGTAGACTAATCATTTATTCACAATTGAGGAAAGAAGTGAAAAGTTGAATATTAGACTGCGCTACCACTTACAGTGTCACAAGATTAATTATTTATGAATAAGAATAACACGCTGCGATACTACTTAGTGTCACAAGATTTTTTATGAATAAGAGTAACACACTGTGCTATGACTTATAGTGTCACAATACATGGAAGATAAACTGGGGTCTGGCCGGCAGTGTCACCAAACAATAATAGCGCAGCTAAGTTGCTAATGCACACACACAAACAAAAGCACTTTTATTTTTTTGGACACTGGAGAAGAGCACCCTTGAATGATGCAGCAGCCCCTTGATGAACAACACAGACAGCACCTCTTTTTTATGAACAAAGCACCTTCGCTGAGTGCAGTCAGACCACCTGCAGTCACAAATATGTGGACGATAAACTGCGGCAGTGTAACCGTACAATAATAGCGCAGCTAAGTTGCTAATGCACACACACACAAAAAAGTACTTTTATTTTTTTTTAAACTGGGGAAGAGTACCACTAATTGACAGAGCACCCCCCCCCTTCCCCAACACAGCAACTCTTTATGGACTGCAGCCCTAGCCTGATGGACAGGACAACACAGCAGCAGCCAGTTAATTAACTGCACAAGTGACACAGCAGCTGCAGCACCTACTGTAGGAAGCCCCCCTTTAAATACTGCAGCCTAAGCCCCTTTATGGACAAAACAGCAGAAGACTTCAGGCCAAGACTCCGACTGAACACGCACACTGAGTGACTGACAGTGACTATGTCTGCTAGCTTCTCTCTCTACAGCCGGAGTGAAAATGGCGCCGACCCCAGGGACCTTTATATAATGCAAAACCCGCAAAAATCTGACAGTGGGAGGATTATGCGTTTTGCCTCATTTTCGGATCCGAGTCAGGCAGGAAAACCCAAGCCTAGCTCTGTTCTCGTCTCAGATCTGGAAGTTCGGGTGGGTCCAGTTCTCAGAGAACAGACCCGCTCATCTTTACTAATAATGCATCCTCAGTGCTAAATCTCATTGAGCAACATCAGCTCAGTGAAGTTGTCTTTATTGTTGTGGTGCCAAAAGACCAGCTCTGCTGTGACAAGACAAATGTCTTGCAGATGCCTATGTTTTTCTTTACACTACAGATGACAGAGATGGTTTGGAGACTATCTAAACATAATAGAGCAAGTGCATTTATTTTATTGTATTTAATCTATGGGCCTGATTCAGACCCACTCGCAAGCGGCTGTCCGCTCGCGAGTGGGTCGATGGTGTGCACTGCGCATGCGCACGACGGAGGGAGCTCCGTCGTGCGCATGCGCCAGACGCGACAAGCGAAGGACTTTCCTTCGCTCGTTGTGTCTGATCAAAGGGGGTGTGCTGTCGATGTTGATTGACAGCACGCCCCCTTTGGTGGGCGTGCCGGGGGCGTGCCTCCCAGACGGAGGCGTTCCCAATGGAACGCCTACCGTCAGAAGCCGGCCCCACTGACATCACTAGTGATGTCAGTGGGAGTGATTTTGGCTCTGATAGAGCCAAAATCACTCCAGGGCTTGTGGTCGAAAAACCCGACCACAGGCTTCTGGTCGCACGATGGTCGCGATGGTCAAGACCATCGCGACCATCATCCTGCACGCTCGTATGTGCTGTGGGTGGTGACCCACAGCTGTACGAGCGTCAAGGAGGACGCTCCATTTTTAAGGAGGACGGCCCTCATTCAGAGCGAGCGCTCTGCTCAGAGCGTCCGGCTCTGAATGAGGGTCTATGTTTTTAGCTGCAACTTTCAACTTCTAAGAGCAGAGAAGTTGCCTGAGGACAGTCTGCATGTTTATATCTGTGGGAGATGTATTATTATTTATTAACAGTTACTTACAGTATATAACACATACAATTACACTTTACAGAGAATATTCAGCCATTCACATCAGTCAAATCCCAAGTGGATCTTACAATCTGTATTCCCAATCACTAGGACACACAGACATTCTTGGATTTTTTTTTCAGCAGTCAATTAACCTACAAGTATGTTTTTAGAGTGTGGTAGTAAACTGGAGCACCCAAAGGAAACCCACACAAGCATGGGGATATCATACAAACGCTAATCATATTGGCCCTGACCAGGACTTGGACTCATGTCCCCAGGGCTGACTGTAATGGAGTCCCATAGATCTTGCATTTCTAAGTCTGGGTACACACTTGTCGATATATTGTTCGTTTGATCGACAAATGATATATTGCAAGTGCGTCAATGGGTGTGTACTGTTACAAGTCGCGGTCACAACTTGTCTCCTTCGAGCAGTTTACCCGGTCAGGATGGAGTTATTCCGCTTCCCTCAGTGCTAGGCGATCGGCACGCCTCAGGTGACGTGTCATTCACAGCACGGTGTGATTGGTCTCTCCTCCTATTTGTACACTCTGGCCTTTTGCCTCCTCGCTGACTATAGCGTTCCTGTAGTTCCACTCGGCTCAGCTGCACCAAGCAGCTTCCATGCTGCCATCAGCTCACCTGTCTCTCCTACGGCTCTCTGGCCGCACCAAGCAGCTTCTGTGCTGCCATCGGCTCACCTGTCTCTCCTACGGCTCTCTGGCCGCACCAAGCAGCTTCTGTACAGCCACCGGCTCTCAAAGTCTAAGTACACTAAATTGTACACAAATCTGTACATTAAACTGCGTACCGGCTCCCAAAGCCTCATCAACTACTTTCTTTCTTCTATAATCATCTCCAGGCCGCACCATCAGCTCTCAAAGCAGCATCGATTGTGTACTTCATTCTGCTACCGGCTCCAAACCGCACCATCGGCTCTCAAAGCCTCTTCAACTACTTTATTTCTTCTACAATCAACTTTAAGTCACACCATCGGCTCTCAAAGCCGCATCAATTGTATACTTCTTTCTGCTACCAGCTCCAAGCCGCACCATGGGCTCTGAAAGCCTCATCAACTTAATTCTTACTGTCTTTTACAACCGACATACCATTGGTTTATCAGCCACATCATCGACTCTCAAGTCTCCTGGATACCAGTTTCTGTTCCTGTCATTCCTTTCTCCATTGATTCCCATTGTATTTCCGTGTGAACCTTTATTACCCTGAGTTATAAGACCAGGTGGCCGTCCTGTTTCCTTTGGGACAGAAACACAACGAGTAGGACTGGTAATTTTCCTTCTCCAGGGGGATCCACAGACTTGGGCTTTTCGGTTGCCCTCAACCCACGCGGCTGGTAAGGCCTAGGTATTTCCGCTGTTCCTTTAGATCAGAAGATCCCGGTTTGCGGACTGGATAGGAATTTGATTTTGTGTGGTCATGTCAAGTTCAAAACACTTCCTCTCCACATGATGGTTGGAGTTCTACACTCAAAGGTGCTTTCATTTTATCTTCTCCAGTGTCCGTTGGTTCCAGTCGTTCTTGACCTCCCATGGCTTAAGGATCATAATCCTGTCATCAATTGGTCCTTCGGATAATTAATTAAAGTCTTGCCTACCATGCTCATTAACAAAGAAATTATTCCCAGCGCAAACCTGCTCACACATCCACTATATAAAAGAATTTTTCTATCAAAAATTCTTGTATCTAAGAATAGGTAATTGCACTAACTGATTGCTAGTCCAATTGTTGGAATAAATGAAGTGGAATCAGCATTCACATATGTCCATATTTAATAACAAAACATCATTATTTAAAACATAAATACAGCAATGTACTAAAATAAATATAAATTGAAGGGCTATAAACAATTGCCTAATACCAAGCACAAGACAAATGCAATCAAAATGATTGCCATGTGGATAAAACTTGTCTCATGTGTAAATCTAATGCCGTTTTGCACAATAAATTCAATGGTAATACGCGTGGGTCCTATTCATGCCTAATACCGGTATACAACATAAGACGAATACATACAAACAAACACAATATACTGACTTTGTAGTTGACTTGGTTAGCCTCAGAATCCTGAAAAGTAAAAGTAATGACTGATATATTGCAATCAAATCTGTTGTAATAAGCCGTCCTCCAGAGTGAAGAAAAATATGCTAATTAGCGGAATACTTTTCCCGTTAAAAAGGATAGGCAAAAAGGTGGCCGTAGATAGGCTTTTGTATTAACAGTAGTCACCAACAGCCCATATAAAACTGTTGGCTGAATCCTCGTAGCCTTATAAAACTGAGGCTATGTCCAGCCTAATATGTACGGAGCTAATGTCCCTTGCTTGACTGCGGTGTAGGGTACTAATAGCAAGTCCATGGTTATATCCAACCTTTACATGTGAGCCGTTCTGGCTTCTAACAGATACCCTCCGTCAGTGAGAGATGTCAATACAGCTAATTGCAGTGTGGGATTCCTCGAGTGGTTTGGATGTCTGTGCACACTCGGGGTGATCCGCTTTAGCGGTGAATGGAGATGTCTGCCGGCAGACTTACATGTCTCTTTAGCTAGACATGTGCTTTATTGCCAAAAAGATAATTTTGAATCCATTAAAATAACAGCTATTGAATGGATTAGTCCAACAAAAAGAGGGGATGATAGATTCGGATTACTTTGTAAACGTGAGGCATATTGGATTTTCAGATTACGAATCCTGATGCCACAGGGTCTAAATGACATGATTGAACTTAATGTTTTTTAAGATCTTACTCTATGAAGATTTGTAGTCGAAGTCACGTATCTTATAAAAATAGGGGAAATCATTAATTGTCCCACTTTTCTGCCCCACCTCCGATAATTTTTGTGGTATTTATATTGTCTATACTATATTATATATTTTTTCCTTCTGTGTTTTTTTCTTTGTTCTCTCTTTGTGTGTGTATATGTGTACATATGTGTATTTGTGTTGCACCTATATATATGCATATATGAGTGTTATATACACTTTTTCTTGCTGGGTATATATGTATAATTTGATTGTTGAAGGAATAATTTCTAAGACTGACTGAGACTGCATTTTTTATGAAAAGTATTTTTCAAGAATGTAGTATAATTATATTAGTGGCCAAATAGGTAGATTTATTATGTAGCAACAGTGGAGAGGTGCACTAATTCTATTGAAATCAATTAATAATTTTTTTATATATACATAAATAATAACGGTCTATATACATGTGTAATTCTTAATTTTCAATTTACATATATAGTTTCTTATTATCTATCTAATTATTTATTAATTGTTTAGTGATATTATACCTTTTTATATTTTTTTATTATTTATATACGATTATTTACGTTTATATTTATAATTGAATTCACTAATGGATTTAGATAGACATATGATTAAACAACATTTGTTTAAACCAAAATATGAGGTCATTTTATAATTGGAACAGATGTGGTTTGGGAATTATGTATATGAGTATACACATATAGACATATGTGTGTCAACATATACATGTTAAATAAAAATATATTATATATTCATAAGCTGAGATGAGATTATAGAAATATATGGATATGTATGCTTTATACAACAGTATTTTTTTATATATTTTTTAATAGATTTTTCGAAGTATAAATAATTTAATTGGTTGACATTCAATACTAAGTGTTTTTGAAAAGCTTCAATGGTTGATAGGATTGATTATATACAGCTGATCATCAGGTATAAATGAAGTGAGGCTTGCTCACAGATATCATTGTCTCCTGAGGAAGCCGCCGAGATTGTGTTGGAGGCGGAGAAACGCGTAGAGACTTGCTACAATTTTTTCATTTGTCTAACGCCGCTCCCTACCACATGCTGATCGGTCCACTTCATCGTACATCCATCTTGGGCCCTGCGAATCTGGGGAGAGATCTGACCACAGCGGCAGGAGAGACGGGCGCTATATCCCACGTGGAGTGAGTCACTAGGAATCGGCTCCACTTTGTTCCACTAACGTATTGGACTGCATGCTCCAATTGGTGCCACAGACTGATACTACGGCAATAGGAGAAAGACACCTGCTTTACTCCAGACCGACAGAGCAGTATATTCCTGTTCGGAGAAGGGGGAGAGAGAGAGGAATTTACATAACAACAGCGGTGAGAATAAAATATATATATATATTTTTTTCTGTCTACTAGCAACGCTATATACCGCTGTGGATAAATATAATTAGGATTGAAAAAATATCCAGGAGCCCATTTAGGGAATATTCCTGTCGGACAAACACCTCTCAGATATTTATGAGCTAATTGCAGAGAAGCTCTGTATAGCCGTCCATTGCCGTATAAATCAAAACAGGAACCTGATATACATCAGACATCATTTGTGCGTGGGAATTCTTCATTAAGGAAAATCAATACCCACACAGAGATATACAATTCCTGAACCTTTCACAGTGGGATAGAGACTTTTTTTGCAGCACTATTAAATCAGTGGTGGCAGTTCTGTGTGTTATATATAAAGGGATACAAAGTTGCAACAGTATCATCACAAAACGGATACAATAGTATCATACTTTATAGTACCCTTGGAAACAGACAGTCTTTATTGAATGAAATATCCACCTCTGCTTCATATTGTGTACTTTTGTTTTTTATTTTTGCTTTTATTGACCAATTGGTATATTTTATATGTTGTAAATTATATGTGATATGTGCTATGCAAGATTTATTCTAATATGGTAATAATTTTTTGGTAATATATTATTGGATACTAGACAGCGCCTATTTACTTTTCTTTCTTTTTTATCTTTGGTGTTATATATTGTCACCTTTTGTTGAATGGGCTGCAGTCTTAGTGTCCAAGATTCGTTCTAAATATTATAATTTCTACCACATCTGCTCTAATAGGTGCAGCGCCAGATTTTTGTTGTTGTTGGTTTTCGATGGATCCTGGTAAAGTTGAGGCCATACTGAGATGGATCCATCCAACTTCTCTCAAGGCAATTCAATGCTTCCTTGGCTTTTCCAACTATTACCGCCGATTCATAAAATCATTCTCCACTATTGTGGTACCCATTGTGGAATTAACCAAGAAAGGAGCAGATACCTTCAATTGGTCAGTTAAAGCGGTACAGTCCTTCGAAACCCTCAAGGTCACATTCACTCAGGCGCCAGTACTCCATCACCCAGACCCAGATCTTCCATTTGTTCTGGAATTGGATGGATCTGAAGTGGGAGCTGGAGCCGTATTGTTGCAAAAAGATCCTGCAAATGAGAAATTGCACCCGTCTCTTCTTTTCATGCAAATTTACCTCTGGAGAGCGTAACTATGATGTGGGAAATCGGGAGTTGCTCGCAATTAAATGGGACTTTGAAGACTGGAGGTACTGGCTGGAAGGGGCCAAACACCGGATCACAGTTCTTACTGACTGCAAGAACCTTTCCTACATCCAGTCTGCTAAGAGGTTGAACTCCCGGCAAGCACGTTGGGCATTATCTTTCACCCGGTCTAATCTTGTCATTTCCTTCCGTTCTGGTTGTAAAAACATCAAAGTGGATGCTCTCTTCAGGAGCTTTGAACCAGTGCAACAGACTCCTAATTCTGACGAACCGAATCTTCCAGAAACATATTTCCACTGTGCTATCACCCGAAATTTGTCCAAACTCACTCAAGCCTGTCAGCCAGAGGTTCCTCCGGAAAAACCTGCCAGTCTTCTTTTTGTTCAAGAGAGGCTCAGAAGGTCTGCGTTACTGGATTTTTACTCCCGTCAAGCTTTTGGCCACCCAGGCATCGGTAAAACTTTATAATTACTCTCCCACTCGGTCTGGTGGCCTTCCTTGACCAAAGATGTGCGTGAGTTCAACATGTGAGGTCTGTACCCAATATAAAACACCTCGAACAGCTCCTTCAGGTCTGTTGCTTCCTCTGTCCATACCAAAGAGTCCCTGGTCTCACATCGCCATGGATTTTATTGTCGATCTTCCAGTTTCTGTACAATGTTCTGTGATCTAGACAGTGGTGGATCGTTTTAGTAAAATGGCGCAATTTGTACCTTCTGCTAAAGAACTCACTGATCTATTTCTTCAATACATCTTCTGCCTGCATGGGTTACCAAGGGATATTATTATGGATCGTGGTACACAGTTTGTTGCACAGTTCTGGAGGGCCTTCTGTGTTTCCTTGGGCATTGACCTTATCCTGTCTTCTGGTTACCACCCACAATCCAATGGTCAAACTGAGCTTATTATCCAGTTTCTGGAACAATATTTACGTTGTTATGTGTCCAAGTGTCATAACGACTGGGTGTCCCATCTGCCGCATGCTGAATTCGCGTTCAACTTGTGTTATTCAGCATGTTTCCCCATTTGTCTGCGTCACAGGCCAACATCCCAGAGCCAATTCATCCAATCCTGGTTTGTTGATGTCGCCTTCTGTCTCTCGACCGTCACATCTGGACTAAGGTCCATCAAAGCCTTCAGAAGGTCTCTCTTCGCTCTAAGAAGTCTGCTGACAAACATCAGAGATTGTGCATTTTTAAGAAGAGTGATTTGGTTTGGCTCTCCACACAAAATATTAAGCTTTGCCAGCCTACTCAGAAGTTGGGTGCAAGATTCATTGGTCTGTTCTGCATAATTTCACAGGTGAATCCGGTAGCCTTCAAACTTCAGTTATCCAAGTCTCTCCACATCAATAACACCATTCACTGTTCATTGTTCAAACCAGTCTTCAGTTCCGTCAAATTTAAGCCTAAGTTTCCATCTAGGCCTGCTTCAGTTGTGGTCCACGGGCAACATGAATTAGTGGTAGAAAGAATCTTGGACGCTAAGATTTCCAGGGGTCGTCTGCATTTCCTGGTCCACTGGAACGATTATGGTCCGGAACAGCGCTCCTTGGTTCCGGAAAGCCCACCAACCTCCCGTACACTTGCTGCAGTGACCACCACCACTGTCATCACAACTTTGCAGGCAAATTGAAATGGCCACCCAGTTGTGATGTCAGAACAGATATATCAAGCGGTCAATTAGTAAGTGTGTATAGCTTACAAATTGGCCGTTGTTATAGTGTGTACTCAGCTTAAGGGAAGACCACTGCTGGAGAAACATTTGCACATATATAAACAAAATTTTGTTAAAGCACCGCTAGATGATTCATGAATATGCATACCCAATACATGCATGGCATGGGTCAATCGTATCAGACCTGTCTTTTTCCTTTTTACCCTAGATTGTGTGCTTTTTTCCTTCATTGTGCTACTTTTTCCTCAATTTTGCAACTTAAGGCCGGATTCACTTAGAGGCGAAAAGCATTCGCCAATGCAATGTTTTCGCCACATTCCCGTGTATCGCCCTATTAAATTCCAGGATGTTTTCACATGTGCAAATAGACCATATGCAAAAACAGGCGTAAAAGTTTCTCCAACCAGAGGCAGGAGTACAGTTGTGCAAAATCTCTATTTTGGGCTAAAAATGTGGGACTTGGTTCAGAACCCTTTGGACAACCCCCCCCTCCCCCTAAAATGACTTGTTAGGCCAAAAAATATCTTAATTATCCCTTAATAAAAGTCATGTCATTTTTGGGGTGAAAATTTCAGTGTTTGAGAATGGGTATAAAGTACTAGGTCTGGTATTTTGGGGTGCTGTATGTATGGGACAGGTGTTTTTGGGATTGCAGGAGGCTGCAGCAGGGTTTTTTTTCTAAGTTTTTTAAAAGGCTCTTTAGAAACCCAAAAATATAGTAGTACCCATTTAAATGAACCCCCACTTTAACTACAGCAATTTTTGCCACAAAAAAAAATTGCTTTAGATCATTTTTCCACACTTATGCAAATATGCATATAACAGCTCAACTCAATTTAAGAACCCAAAATACTTTTATTAGGGCTATTAATACACTTCTATATTGATTTCCAGGGTTAGTTAATCTTTTTATGGGGTACAGACTGATTTCCCCAAAATAAGCTGTCCTTTTCGCTAATTTCGCCATTCGCACATATGCGTTTTCGCCTGTTTTGAAATTGAATAGGGCAAAAAGCGGGTGTGCGCATTGTGAAAGTATGTGAAAACTTTGCGTCCAACACAGGCGTAAATTGCAGCGGCGAATGCATTTCACCGGCTGCGACTTTTCGCCTCTAATTGAATTCGGCCCTAAATTCCCTTATAGTATAGATCCTTTATAATATACTAGGTACTTAAGATTAGTGTTTTGGCGTGGCTAAGCTGTACCTCGCTAAATGGGGCTATTTGGCTTGATAGCAAAAAGTATATCAGGTATATAATCAATCTTTACATCTGTACCTAGAATTACAGCTAACAAACATTATTGTTTCAGTTTTCAAACTGCAGAATACAAATTGTTTCATTGCGGATGATATTTAGCTGAGTCTGCCAAGCAAAACATTTTTGTATCATGCATTATCTTTGTACTAGGCAGGGAATTACTGCACCCTAATATTCATTGAGAGAAGCCATTTCACTTGCTCTCCACTCTTTATGCAGGACATACAGGTAAGGGCATGACAGAAAGTGTGTATGTGTATGTGAAAGGTATATATACAGCACTACAGTGGCAAACACAGGATTTGGAATAGGGGGTTTCGAAATCCTTGGTTACCAAACCAATGTAAAAACATCTAACCACAGGATTTAGAACCACTACAGTAAAATATACCAGACTATGACGGGGTACACACACCCCTATCACTAAAAAACATGAATGCAGCAGGCAAATAAATACAGCCGGAATGATTTATTAAAGACCCCCCCCGCCACCACCCACATGAGAGACACACCTGCAGCTCCAAGACAGAGCGCCGGGAATATAGAGTGAGTCACCCGGCTACAGCTCTCATCAGCCTCTCACTCAGTACCCCATGGGAACTGCCTGGGAGGGGCTGCATACTGCCGCTGTAGCTCCCCCTATATGTAGCCAGCCCAGCCAAATAAGAGCAGACAGCTGCCTCACGGCACAGTTGCCTGAGCTCCGGTACTTAAGAAAAATATATATAGATCGTTGAGCTGCGCGGCGATGGATCGGCGTGCCGGGGGAGTATCTGGGTACTCAGAACCCCCCCCCCTGCGTGCACGTACTCCCCTCCTCTAACTCCTAAGGCTACCATTACTAAGCGTAATATTGAGGCTATTGACACTGTTGCTTTTTCCTCCCTGCTGGTCTCTCGTCTCTCCCCTATCCTTTCTCTCTCCTGTCCTGAACAAGCTACTTCCCTGTATAATTCCTCCCTTACTTCTGCTCTTGATTCTGTTGCTCCAGCAATAACCACTCACCCTCGCAGATCCACCCCACAACCCTGGCATTCCAAATGCACCAGATACCTACAAAAGTGTTCAAGAATTGCAGAGCGTCAGTGGAGAAAGTCACGCTCTAAGGCTGACTTCCTCCATTTCAAATTTATTCTCTCTTCCTACAGTGCTGCCCTGTCTCTCTCCAAACAAACATATTTCAAGAACCTCATCTCCTCCCAGTCCTCAAACCCCCGGCGTCTCTTTGCCACTTTCAACTCCCTACTCTGCCCTTCCCCTCCTTGCCTTCCCTCCTCGCTCTCTGCCCTCTACTTTGCCACCTACTTTACATCTAAAATTGACTCCATACGTGAGGACATCATATCCCATCAGACCCTCAGCACTCCTCCCCCTCCTTGCCCTTACCACCCCTCCCCTTCTGTCTCACCAACTCTGACATCCTTCTCCCCTGCTTCTGGAGAGGAAGTCATGGCCCTCATCCGGTCTTCCCCTCCTTCCACCTCCCCTCTTGACCCTATCCCTTCCCATCTCCTCTCCCACCTGTCTCCTGCCTGTTCCCGTCTGGCTCACCTCCTTAATCTCTCCCTATCATCTGGCATTGTCCCTTCTGCATTCAAACATGCTCTTGTCTCCCCCATTCTTAAAAAACCTACCCTTGATCCTAACATACTTTCCAACTATCGACCCATCTCTCTTCTCCCTTTTGCTTCCAAACTCCTTGAGCGTATTGTCTACAACCGCCTTACCACCTTTCTTTCCTCCCACTCCCTCCTTGACTCATTTCAATCTGGCTTCCGATCTCTCCACTCCACTGAAACTGCCCTCACGAAAGTCAGCAACGACCTCCTTGCTGCCAAATCCAAGGGCCACTACTCTCTGCTCATTCTCCTTGACCTCTCTGCTGCATTTGACACTGTAGACCACCCTCTCCTCCTGCAAATCCTTTACTCTCTCGGTCTATGTGACACTGCCCTCTCCTGGCTTTCCTCCTACCTCTCTGATCGTTCCTTCGCTGTGTCCTCTCATGACTCCTCTTCCCCTCCACTTCCACTAAAGGTAGGAGTTCCCCAAGGTTCTGTTCTTGGACCTCTCCTTTTCTCCCTATATACATCCTCTTTAGGTGAACTCATTAACTCCTTTGACCTCCAATATCATCTCTATGCAGATGATACTCAAATTTACCTTTCCACCCCTGAGCTCCTTACCCGTATCTCCAACTGTCTCTCTGCTGTCTCTTCGTGGATGTCCCAGCGCTTTCTTAAACTTAACATGTCTAAGACTGAGCTGATCATCTTCCCACCCTCTTCCACTTCATCACTTTCCACAATTTCATTATCTATTGATGGCACAACTATCTCCTCTAGCCCCAAACTGCGCTGTCTTGGAGTTATCCTAGACTCCTACCTCTCCTTTAAACCGCACATTCAGCACCTCTCGCAGTCCTGTCGTTTTCACCTAAAAAATATCTCCAGGATTAGACCCTTCCTCACCCAAGATGCCACTAAAACCCTCATCCACTCACTAGTCATATCCAGATTGGACTACTGTAACCTTCTCCTAGCTGGCCTCCCAGTCTCTCACCTCTCTCCACTACAATCTGTTCTTAATGCTGCTGCTCGGCTCATCTTCCTCTCCAGACGTTCTACATCTGCTTCCCCTCTCCTTCAAGCCCTACACTGGCTCCCCTTCCCCTTCAGATGCCAATTCAAGGTTCTTACATTCGCCTACAAAGTCCTCACCAAATCCTCTCCCGCATACATTTCTGACCTTCTCTCCCTTCACACTCCCGCCCGCCCACTTCGCTCATCTAATGCATGCCGCCTCTCTTGCCAACTGATTACTTCCTCCCACTCCCGCATCCGAGATTTTGCCCGTGCTGCTCCCTACCTTTGGAATGCTCTCCCTCTCCCCATCAGACTCTCCACCTCTATACAAATATTCAAACGGGCTCTCAAGACCCACTACTTCATCAAGGCCTTCCAGCACTCATCCTAACCCACCTCATGCTCTTTCCTTCCTATCTTCCCCTTCTGTGTCACGCCTGTCTGTCTGCCCCTCCCCTTAGAATGTAAGCTCTCATGAGCAGGGACCTCTTCCCTCATGTGCTTCTCTTTACATTTTCTTCTACTCTCTACTCCCCATTAGGGCACCTAACACGGGACCGCCAACTCCCGGCAGCTTATTGTGAGTGCTTTAATCACTATTTCAGCTATGTATATAAGTCGTGTCCTTGTCCTGCACTGTAATGTACTGTAAGTTACTTGTTTCTTGTTCACCTATTAGTTCTATGTACTATGTAAGGCGCTGCGGAACACTTGTGGCACAATATAAATAAAGGCTAATAATAATAATAATAATGTGGTATAAAGTACTGTGGTCCTGATTCAGAGGCGCAAACAGTGGACTGATGTCAGAAGTACTGCTAATGCGTCCAAGTTGCACAGGGCATGCGTCCTGAAGGTTACTGCACAAAGACGCAAAACAAATTTGGACGCAGTAACTGTTTATTTCAATGGCTGTTTCTGGGAGGTAAAATATGGCTGACTAGCCAGACGCCGATGTATTGCTGACAGCAACTGCATTTAAGGATGCTGTAGCGCTGGCACAGGACGCCATATTCAGTAGGCGAAATTTCACCTACCACAGGGCTGGTGCAAGCTTCTAAAGATACAGCAAGACTGATCAGCCCTGCTGCAAGAGGGCATCTCAGTATGCTCAGAATCGGGCACGGCATTAGCATAAAGGCGAAGATGCGTCTGTGTGCCTTGGTATATATGTGAGGGATACACAGGGGATCGGGGGAGGAGAGAGTTTGTGTTGTATACATGAATGTATGTGCAGGTGTGGGGGGTATAGTACGGCACGGGTACAGCTGTATGAGGGGTGTAGGGAGTCTACTCCAGTTACTCTGGGCACGTTCCACTGTTTCGGGATATATGTCCGGTCGCGCGAGACGTCTCCCAGCAACCGCCTCTGTTTAGCTCCGTAAACATCCAGCGACGTCACGAAGCCTAACAGCCGCGCCCACCCTTCTCA
This sequence comes from Taudactylus pleione, assembly GCA_031769625.1. Taxonomy (NCBI): domain Eukaryota; kingdom Metazoa; phylum Chordata; class Amphibia; order Anura; family Myobatrachidae; genus Taudactylus; species Taudactylus pleione. The sequence goes on along the minus strand of JAUIMM010000126.1, from coordinate 3,423,815 downwards.
CGCCTCTCTGGCTGACGCCAGGCTACCACCAGCGTCACAGCCTGGGGAGTGCTTGCCAGCCAGCTGCTCCTCTGACGTCACGCACCAAAGCCGCGCCCCCAGACCACTCTCCGAGGACCCGCCCACGTGCGACAGCACCGTTTCGCTGCCGGACACCACATTTCAGTTTGATAAATCTTTCCGCGCGGATTGCGCACAGAAATCTCACTGATGTGCACGAACAACATCTCTCACTGCAACATAAGCGTGTTTTATACAATGTATTAAGTACGGGGATTTTCGTCTCCCGAAGCAGCAACACTGTGGCGGTGACGAGCGCCTTCGCTGGGGACAGCGGTGAATAGAAGGAGCAGCAGCCGCCGCGATGACAGTTGAAAAAAAAAGTGGGCGGGGCGCTGGGATTGTTGTGAAGTGCTAGCGGGATGGGCCTGGGAGGCGGGTTCCCTGAGCGTGGTCGCCGCGTCACGTGAGGTGAGTCCCCGCCCCCTCCTTTTAAGGCTTGTCAGCCGCGCTGGACGCTCGCAGTCAGCTATAACACGAGGTCGGGGTTGGAAGTAGAGCCGCGAGCTGGAGGGCGGAGCTCATGGCAGCAGCAGCTACAGGGGATCCCCGCGCGCTGCTCCTGAGTGTGACAGCCGGGGCCGGAGCGTGCTCCCCCATGCAGGGAACACCCCGTGCGGCGCCCCACGCGTGACCGTCAGCATCATCTCACTACAGTGTCTAATAAACTATTACTCCTGTGGAACCTGCTGCTCTTGTGGACGACTTCTTGTCTCATTACAAACTTTTGTCCAGTGTGGATTTGTTCTGTGTTTTTTATATAAACTTTCCCCGTGTCCTGTGTGGATTTATCTGTTGTCATCTCATTGCACTGACGACACGTACAGCTGGCTCTACTAAGTTAATGAGGTATGTGTGGCTGACTCTTCTGTGCTTCCAGCTCATCATCTGATTCTGAGCCCTTTATTTGCAGCTGTATATAAAGTACATGCGACGTGTTGGTGCACATGAGTGTGCTACCGTGCATGGCTGGGCTCTCTCTCTGCAGCTCCGCTTGTATCTGGGTGGCCTCACTGGCATTTGTAGTCCCACCGCAGCTGGAGAGTCTGACATTGCTCAAGTTAATTACATGGTAATGGGACTATGGGATTCCTACACTAACGCACAAATGGCACCACCCTATGTATGGGATATACAAGTTACCTGTCTGGATTACTCTTATTAGGGTTATACATTGCTCAGTCAGCACTACACCTTGCAGTTTATACCTAAGTGTGCAGTATATAGGTGTGTAGTACATGTATGTGCAGTAGTACATGTGATGTGACCGTTGTGTGTCTGTGCCCAGGCAGCCGCCCAGTGAATGTGACATGGCTCTCAGCGGGACCCTGCTGCCTTCCATCTCCACCTTTACTGCGGGAACCCCGGGCAAGGAGAAAATGCTGAGACAGGCAAGTGCTGGCAACGTGAGTATCCTGAGACAGACCGTGTGTACCTGCATGTATAGACACTCCTGAGTGCATGCTCCCCTTGTACCTCTATAGCTTGCTGCTGGCTCTGTGCAGGATCACTCAGTGACTGGGGTTCGGTTTCTCGCCTATCCTGTTCTCTACTGTTACTGTACATTTGTTTTCTTAGTTTTACATCTACAAGTGATTATGGGGTTGCACAGTGTAGCTGGACATTGATGGTTTGTTTAATATATAATATTCCGATCCCCAGTGGTAGAGGGTATCCTTGTATACTAATCTACCCAGCCAAGCTGTACTTTGTGGAACATGTCAGTGGCTAGCTGTTGGCTTTTATTTTTTAACATTAATTTTTTAACAGTTAAAAACCTATGTACTTTGCATTAACACTCATTTTGTATAATGCTATAATTGACACTCATTTAGACTAACATTAATAGTTTGTTCTCAACTGTATATTTCTATTATGCTTAACATGTTTCAGTGGAATTAGGTTTTCTTTCCATTCCACATGGGAATTTTCAGTCTCAGAAATGCAGTTTTACGTTCTATTGATACTGTAAGCATTGATACTTTTTTGTTTTTACAAATTAAACTTCCAAGGCTGTGCGTGTGTTAGCTTTTTAGTTTTATAAATTCTAGATAACCATACGTATTTGTCCTGAAACTTCCTCTTTATTATAGCCCATTTGTTGCTACTTGCATCATATTTTTGCTCATCAGTACCTGAATTTTGCTACTGCTCATCTCCTTGTCATCTTCAGATCATAAATAGAAGGGTCCCTCTTTAGTGTTATCTTAGAAACCAGTATACACACTATTGTTCCTAAAGGGGAAATAATAAAACAAAATGATTGTCAAAGGTTAACTAGTTGTTTTTTGTTGTTGTTGCTTTTGGTATATTTGTATGGACTATAAATGTGAAGTGAGCTTGTTGCTTAGTTACTAAACTGCTGTTAGAAACATATGTTGCATACAGCTCTATACTGCATTGTTTTTCTTATGTTATCAGCAAATAACCATACATAAAGCTATTATTTATCTTTTGCCACGTGAAGCATTTCAGAAGCACCCCACACATTTTAATACAGTATCTGTACTTTTTATAGCAAAATAAATTGTCTTCAGAGCACTTTACTTATCTGAGTGTTTGTGAGAGCTGTATAGACATTATCTATCGTATGTTGCTGACCAATAATATAGGCCCTCTGTTTACTAAACTTGCCACTTCAATGTTTTTTTGAACCATTTTTGTGTCTTTGGAGCTGCATTTTCATACTTTTCTATATCCATAGAAGTGGAGACAAGAGCTGGCCCACATGAAAAGGCATCCTGCTCTTAACCAGTCTCGCCCCTATGATGGTTTAGAGGAAGACTCTACAGCTTTGGGGTCTCGCAGGGAGCCAGAAGAATTTAATGAACTACTCGACTTTGATTTTATACTATCAAATTCCCTTATTCATCAGGAGTCTATGGTTGCTTCTTCCTCCTCCTCATCCTCTGCCACTGCCTCCTCTCCTCCACCAGCGGCTCCTCTCCCAAACAGCATGTCTGCGCTGTCATCCTCTGCCAACTGTAATTTTACATATCAGCTACGCTGCCCACAGGAAGCATCTGGAGGCCCAACTCTCATGTACACTCCAAGAGACTCCACCATAGCTACCCCAACTTTTAACCTGGCGGATATAAATGATGTGTCTCCTTCTGGTGGGTTTGTGGCTGAACTAATGAGACCAGAATTGGACCCAGTTTACATGCAGCAACCGCAAACTAGTCTACAAGGAAAATTTGTATTGAAGACTGCCGTGGACATGGGTGATTATAGCCAGTCCGTAAGTGTTAGAAAAAGTGGTTCTGGTATGGACCCTCCTATGGTGGTATATACTAGCCACCCACTGCCCAGAATGTGTCAAGAGATCAAACAGGAACAATCTGCATCTTGCTCTGTCTCGTGTCAAATGGAGGGACAAGGGCAACAGTCACAAGGGCAGCATGACTTCCAAGTAGGAAGGGTGCTGCCAAGCAGGACTAACCAACCTTTAACACCCGATGAGATAATGGTCAGGGATTGCCATGCTTCCCCTCAGACATTAACCCACCCATCTCTGCCAATACCTCCTGGCTACCACACTCCTGCAAGCTTTCCTCACTTCTCACCAGACCAGCAGCAGCCACAACTGCCTCCAACTCCACTTCAGTATCAAGGTCAGTCTTATCTAAATATTTTTGAAGAACCTCTAAACTTTCAACTATTGAAACAAGAAGTTATGCTGACTCCGCCCTCTTCACCTCTAGAGCTCTTAAACCCAGGCAGCTGCTTGTCTGAAGAAGTAAAGCCCAAGAGGGGTCGCAAATCGTGGCCCAGGAAAAGGACAGCTACTCACACATGCGAGTACGCCGGCTGTGGAAAGACCTATACCAAGAGTTCACACTTAAAAGCCCACCTGCGCACACACACAGGTATGACACTATTTTATTTTCAGTGATGGGGTATAATTTGGCATTTATCTTTTGCTGGTTGTATGTAGACCTGATATTATAAAACATGAATGTACTTTGCATAAACATCTGTGCCCACACAGCTCTGTTTCCTTCTAAAGACTATTTATAATGTCGGCTTTTGTGGTTTACTTTTTGGCAAAACTTTAGGCATATTAGAGAGGAAAGCACAAAATGAGCCTCTGAAATAAAATAGAATCTCTACAAATAACTTAAACAAGGATGCAAGGTGGTCACAGATATATATATATATATATATATTATAGTGTGTGTGTGTATAATTTTATTTTTTCTCATATGTCTAGAAAGTACCTGCCTGAACTTGGAAAGTCTAGATGTGTATTTCAAGATATTTTTTTTATATATAAAATTAAGTAGTCTGTGTTTTAAACTATATGCAACATAAATACTGTAAATAAGATTGCAATGTTGTATTTCCTATAAAGGTGTCCTGTTACTTGTCCTGTGCTTTGAGATAGTTGGCCAATCATGATTTTTGAAGCATGCGTTTTTGTGCGTTCTATTGGTTTCCTTTTAGCTGGATTTGTGGAGCTTTTTTAAACTCTTTAGTAATTGCTTTTTTCCCCCACTGTTTAAACATTCCACATCTTTCTTTGAAGCTTTATTCTCCGAATTCTTGTGCCAGGATTCCCCTGCACTGGGGTATTCCTTGTTCATATAAACAAGACTGTTTTGTGAAAGTTTCTAGTGTGGATAAAAATTAAACATTTTAAATTCGTCATAGTTTAGGTATTTCTCCATTAGTTACATAACTTGTGCTTAACACCCACTATTGACATCCAAACTCTTCATGCTTACAGCCTAGAACTATTACACTTAGGTTTTATTTTATGTTTTGAAACTCTCTATCATAGTTTTATAAAAATGTCTCTCTAAAATTCCAGCTAATGTCTCTCCTTTTTAGATTTCAGGATTAAAGGTTGAATCATGTTCTTGTTACTTTTTGATGATGGGTGGTCACCATTAGCAGGTCATAAAAAGTAGAATAAAATTTTGCTAATGAGCTTTGTGTACTGTAGTTGCAGGATTTCTAGTCTCTAATTTTAATATGAAAATTAGATCCACTATTGTTCACTACAGAGTGTTCGAGAAAAGACTGGTACACGGGTGAGGGAAAGCTCCAAGTTTAGTCTTCCCCACCATAGAATAAACAAATTTAGCAGTAAACATAGCCATGCATTAAGAAGAACTAGTTAATGTATGCAGAGAATAAATCCTCCCCTGACCTACATTGTCTTTATATTTACACATCATTTTGACAAAACCTTTGGTCAGTGAAGAGCTTCATTAATTTTGTTCTGAGATTTAGCGAAGTGCCTGCTCCTGGTAGCAGACTTAATGCTGGTCTTCTAGGTTGGCTGAGGTGTTCCTTTATGACTGGCACCTTATTTTAAGGCTGGGTAGTTATCAAACAAGATGTAAGAGTAACCCACATATAAGGGTTTCCTTAGAGGTACCTAGTTTTGTATTGTATGGTTTTCTTCTAAGTGCAATGTGCTTTTTAAACCATGAAATATACTTCTGGAAAATGGTCACTATTAGTAAGTTGGCAATCAAGCGGCCCATTTGACATTTAGAAATGATCCCACAGCAATAGGAAAGCCAGAAGAGCATAACAAACAGTTTTCATTCTACAAATAGCTAAAAATAAAGCACCTAACCCGTAAATTGATTTATGCATTTTTAATGACCTGTTTTCTAAGTCTGATATATGTCAGAAGGAATGAAACAAGTGTGTAAATTCAGGGTTGTTTCTCCCCCCAAGAGCTTTGCTTGTTCTATTTATTTTTGCTACATTGTGCCAAAAGTTGTCAGTAAGGGCAGTTGAAGATTTGTCACTGACTTTCAAGTGGAAAAATTCATTTCACAAGATTCTGAGGTGTGGTTAATGTCTATGGACTCTGGCCAAGTATACCACAGATTATATTCATTTTTAGAATAGTAGAAAATATTTGGAGCAAACAATGAAGTTAAAATTACTTTGATCTTTTGAAACGCTATGACAGAAGCCCTGAGGGCTAAATACATGATGATTCTGAAAATCCCCACATGGCAGCAGTGGACACTTGGATGCTAAGAACATACCTTGGTGGAATAATTCTTGCTGACTTTTTTTGAAATCCACTGTCTAGCCGCATATCGTTCTTGTCACTACTATTTTTTTTCCCTTCAAGTATTTTACTTGCTGTCAAATCTGATTTGTTGAGGTGCAGGTTAATATGTTTTGTTACTTTGTGTTTTTTTTTTTTTTTTTGTAATTATAAAATGAGCCTTGACTATTTTGCAGACAGAACTTTATTTAGTTGCAAGGTTCTTCTTATACTGGTAGCTGCATAGTTTATGATCTGTCAAGGTAAAATGTAAGCATCTTAAACCACAAGATAATACCCGCACCTTATGGAAACCTTAGTAATGGGAGACTTGGCATCAAAAAGCAGTGAAAAATTCTCAAAGTGGACCCCTATTGTGGAGGAAGCCATTTTGTTGGGTAGAAATGCAGCCCATCAAATCTGTAGAAACCAAGGACCCCAGAGTGTGGCTTTTGTGCCACTCTAGTGGTGTCCATAGTTCTTATATAATGTATGGAAGGCTTTTTATTTATTTTTTTAATAAAATTGTAGATGCCACAAACAATTTGATGTGAAGTATGCACATTCTAATAAGCTTGAAAGTAGTTCCCTGCATATTGTACATTTTCTGGTTTATCAGCTAATACATTGTGCAGCCCATCCATTTTCTCCAAATTGTTAGCTCTGTCCCAATTGTTTTAGTGATGCATACACACAGAAACATGTGTAAAAAAAAAAAAAAATATATATATATGTAATAATTTTTTTTTTAAATGGGTAAAGGCCAAAATTGAGGGCGGGATACAAAATTCTGTGAGATGGGGGCGCCTTGATATGCCATTGCTGGTGTTTCCACGCCTTGGCAAAGGCACATCGTTCCACTCATGGCTAAATGACTTAACCCCGATATGTTCAGTACAAAAAATGCATGATGTTCAAATGGCACATTGGACAATTTTTTTCCGAGCTGATCAGGCGTAATCTTGGTACAACTATTAATATTTTGGTAACCAGAACACAAATACATATGCATTTAAAGATTTGTCCCTTGAGACTATAAACATATGATCATACAGAGTCTGGTAGTTTGTGTTCTAAATGTCAAAGTGCAGACAAACTGGTTTGACATATGTCTAGTTCATGACAGCTGAGCCATACCAGTCTGTGCTTCATGTACTTTACTGCTTTTTTTATTTTATTTTTTTATAACTAAGTTGACAAGGTTGTTGTGACTTTGGATTGGTATCCTGCTGTAATTAATTCCTTGTTCTACTTTTCCATAGGAGAAAAGCCATACCACTGTGACTGGGAAGGCTGCGGGTGGAAATTTGCTCGATCTGATGAACTGACACGTCACTACCGGAAACATACAGGTCACCGACCTTTCCAGTGCCAAAGGTGTGACCGTGCCTTTTCTAGGTCTGATCATCTCGCTTTGCACATGAAAAGACACTTCTGAGTGCATGAAGACCTTATACTGCCACACGAGTTTCAGTATTTATATCACACACAACATGGGGATGAGCGACAAATGAACACAAGCACTACAAGTTGCCATGTTGTGTGAGAGGGAAAGACTTTGAAACCTGAAACTAAATAACAATTCTCCACTACCTTATGGAGAATATAATTTAAGAAATTGTCTAGAAGAAAATGGGGTTTTGACTGGATATTAAAGCATTCCATTATTGGATAAAACTGGACTTAAATCTTTGGACTAGGTCTTAAGGCTCAGTGACTGGAAATGGTGATTGCACTATTCAGAGGTCTTCAGTCTAGGCCCACCTGCTGCTGTCCTATTTACTCATCATGTTCCACCGGCCAGGTGATGGGCTTCAGTTATATTCCACCGAGTGAACTCCTTTTGTTACTCATTGAGATGTGTAACGTTTGAGGGAAGGCCGTATTATCTTTTTTTGACGTATAAATCTAAAATTGTACATTTTCTCACTCAGTGAAAAAAGCTATTTAAATGCTGGTTGAAGGAATAACGTCATTTAGCTAATGGTGCTTACAGGCTGATAACTTCTAATGGTACCAAAAATTGAAGCCAAAGTTCTCAAACTGCTGCATATTTGACAAGGAAATCTATTTTGTCTTCCGATTTTTATAATTGACCAAAGTCGGGTGTGTAAACCTGATTTATTTTAATATATTTGTATATGCAGACAGTATGTGACCCTCTGTGGTTTCTCTGTGCAATAAGTTGTACAATGGTCTATTACCACATATGCCTTACCCAGAACAAATGTTTTTTTTTTCTATATAGGACTTTACATAGTAAAATATGTAATATAAACCTATGACAACTTCTATTTTGTATATTTGTAAACTATGAAGTAAATGACCCATTTTTGGAGTTTGTATTTTGCTTATTCAATAAGTTTAAATAAACCTATATTTTATTTGGTGGATTACTCTCTGCAATTTATATCTTTAAAAATACCCAGTTCTATTTGTCTCATTTTATATTGTTACCTGATGCAGGTTCTGGGATTTAGATTGTCCACTGGAATCTGCTAAGTAACCATGACAACGGGTGTGATGCCTTATTTTTTTGTCCACTACTTTGTTGCATATCTAAATCACCATATCAGATACATTATAAAATGCTAGTATAGGGGTGTGGGTGGAATCGTTTCAGAACCCTCTATGAAGTAAAGATGTTTCTGTACACATTTTAAAACCTCCTGTTATGCGTGTGAACAGACACCCCAACCCTATTTTATTTTCCATTCAGATTGGTCTAAGTCACATTCTTAGTTACTTTTCCTTTCTCCTCTCCAGGAGAAGCCCAGAAAGGAGATGCAAATGGCCACTTGGGGGGTGGGGTCGGGCTCTTTACTTCATTATGCAATTTGCATAATTGTAGCCCCACCTCCTCCCCAAGGGAGATACCGGGCATCCTGTCCGCTTTACTAGATAGTGGGCAGGATGCAGGCGATCCACACTCTCTTCCGGGGATGCGGGGGACTACCCAAAAAATTTTGAGTCTCCCACAGCTTCTGGTATAGTAGGTATGTATCTAAGATTAATGTAAACAACACTTGCATAACTTCTGCTTGTCTGAAGACCTTTCTAAGATGGAAGAAGATACTATTCATGGAACAGCCATGTTTCTGTCTGTCCTTTTCTCTCCGCAAATCCTTCCGGGCTCACTTTACATTAGTGACTTGTGGACCTGTTCCAGTAGCAGGTAGCTAATCTGGTATAAAGTTGTGTGTAGTATGAAGTCTTTTGCGGTTGTGGCTAGATTAGCAAAGGACAAATACCCAGTAAACATCTGATTCCTAAATCTCCATAAGATCACCTATAGAAATATACAATGTCATATGCACATTACCCTGTACTTAACTCAATTAAGTAAAACCTTTTGTAGCCTAAAATGACTGACAGGGCATTTGTTTGCTTAGTAGGGGATATACAATAACACATTACTGCATATGATACAGGTTGAGTCTCCCATATCCAAATATTCCGAAATACGGAATTATTTTGGCATGACTGAGAATTTTACTTTTGATTTTTGATGGTTCAATGTACACAAAGTTTGGCTAAGGCACAAATTATTAAAAATATTGTATAAAATTACCTCCAGGCTGTGTGTATAAGGTGTATATGAAACATGAATGAATTTCATTTCTGTATACAAACTTTGCTTGAGCCACAAAATTATTGAAAATATTGTACAAAATTACCTGCAGGCTGTGTGTATAAGGTAATATAACACATGCATTGTGTGTGTATATTTGGGTCCCATTCCCAAGATATTTCATAGTGATATGCAAATATTCCAAATTACGGAATATTTAGTTATCCAAAATACCCCTGGTCCCAAGCATTTTGGATATGGGAGACTCAACCTGTACATGAAAACGAATTTGTTAAAAATATACAGTATAATTTTTCCAATACATTTTTGGTGTAGCTGCCAATCTGTATAGGATTTTTATCATGACTGAGTTACTGTTCAGAGTTCAACCTAAATGTATTTTTTTCCTTTACGGGGAAATGGTCTCATTACTGGTGTTAACAGAATTTGGCCCCTATTGCTTCCTTTATAATGTTGTGTGTTGCCTGTGCTAAATGAGTTTGGATATACTCTATATAGCTAGCTATATAGTCACAATGTGAAAAGACATCTTGCAGCAATCACATATTCATGTAACAGTTCCTATGTGTCCCTGCTATATGCATAGCTAAGCGCCATCCACCTCACACAACACACCTTTCTTATGTGTTCCAAGAAATTCCTGGAATGTTTGTATATATTTGTGAATGTTACAAGTAACTCAACAAATCCCAATTGACCGGTTATTTGCATCTTGCCATTTGAACTAGTATATGTAGAACTGTGATCACTGTAGCAAACAGTCCTTAGTGTGTTAGAAATGAATTGTTATAAAATGACATTATATTTTGTAATAGCCGTAGCATCTTTTTTTTTCTTTTTTGCTTTTAAAATGCGACACTGCTTTTTCAGTTTATTTTAAATGCACCAACATGTATACCGTAAACAAACTGAACGAACATGGAATGTGTTTATTTTATTTGTATTTTTAGTTTTTTGAAGATTTGCACATACTTGGACTAGTGTTTGTGTAGGGGAAACCCATTATTTTTTTTATTTTTTTTTTAATTGCTGATTCTGGACTGTGGGCATCTCATACCTCTGATGTATCGTTGCTGAGGTTGACTCTGTTCAATTAGTGTGTTATAGACAGCCATCGAAAATGCTGGGTGCATTTTTTTCTTAGTTTTGTATTTGATTTATATGTTGCAGGTACTAGCAGAGTACAGTTTGATAACTGAAGGAGACCCAGATACAGGACTTCTATGATTATACCTGTAAATAGCAGGATCATTTTGCTTGGAGCTCCCATTTAAGGAAAGAATATAAACTTAAAATATTGAGTTGTTCTTAAAAAGGAAAAAAAAAAGTGGCAAACTTCTGTCTTAGTCATGAAAAAATAAATAGCATGGAATTACTTGTAGTTGGTATTGCGATGAAGATCAACAGTGCTGTTTGTCAGCAGTTTTATTAAAAATATATCAAATATTTTGTTGAAGCAATGAAAAAAAATTATTTAACTTCGGTCAAAGCGATGAAAAAGATATTCATTTTTATGGTACTTTAACAAATATTTTTAAACGAGGGTTACACACTGATTTCCTGTCCACACTTGAACGAGTTAATGAACGATCACTGTTCCGTCCTTCATTAACTTACCGTAGGTCGCTAGCGGTGTCAGGTTTATTATGCAGCACATAAAACCTAGCAACTGTCGCTAGCAACCACGAGAGCGCGCAATTGCCGGTACACGCTGAGCGATGTAGGTGATTTGTCATTACAAAACTGCAAATCTGCCCGACATCTCTCCAGCATGTACCCAGCTTTAAGGTTACAAGCAATGGCCTTAGCTACATAGATACTAGGATGTCTGCTCTTCATTATATGAATGCAATTGTTTTATTCCATGTTCTTTTTAAAGAGAGCGATTCACCAGAACTATACTTTCTCAGAGCTAGTCGTAGCTCGTTTTGCATGCACTGCATGCTTGTGGCCTTTGTAAAACTTTAATCATTCAGTTATGTGAGTACTTTACAGTTGTAGGTTTTCACCTTCAGTTTCTTCACTTCACTAAATCTGAGTTATTGACTATTAGAATCAGTTAAAATTTAGTGTATTCCATTCTTCCTTCTACATGGACAAATTTTATGTGGCAGACAAATCAAAGCATAACGGCATACATCAGATGTGGATTTATGTAATGTGGTTGTACTGAAGTTTTTTTTGTTTTTTTTTTTTAAACCTTTCCATGCACTGTACTATGGACATCTACTTCTGTGTCGGCTAAAACATTCTATAGGTTCTTTGCAGCGATATGTGAGTTTTGTTTGCATTCTGAACCAATTTCCAAGCAGTCCTGCTGTCTGTAATTTTTCACATTCTTCTAGGTCCTTGTCTTAATCAGGATTCCCAATAACTTCAATTTCTTAATGATATTTCTGACAGTGGACTTTGAAGCATTCCCCTGCTTTGTAACAGTTATTTTGCCTTTTATTTTCAAATATTCAGTCAGTTGCTTAGATGAGCCCATTGAGAGATTAAATAGGTCAGATTATTTCTTCTGCTGGATGTGCTAAGCATTGCATTGTGGATGCGGTACATCCTGCCACTTATTGGATACATACCATTGTCAATATGCCTATGGGCTTCTTATCGCATTCTGCACTGATGAAACCAATCAGATCCCTCCCAGTGTCCCCTATGGCATTTGCAGTAGGATGCTAGAGGGACTTCTGGATCATAAGACCTGAAGTCCCCCTCTCGCCAAGGACAGCTCTTATTGGGAGAGGATTCTAGGATCATACCGGTGTTAACCTCGGTATGTACCGCATCCGTGATGCTTAGTACATCTCTCCCTTAATGAGTTGATCAAGTTTCAATGTCTTCATTAATCAACTGGAAGGGTGCCCAAACATACACATTATCTTTTTCAACTTCAGCAATAGTAATTTTGCATGAAAATGTGCAGAAATGTCACGTTTAAGTTTGTCTATATCCTCTTTTCACTTAAAGGTTCAGTAGAGCACACAGTATTATGTGATGCATATATTACAAGCTCCTCCAGAAGAACCAGATCACTATATAAGTAGCATGCTCCTCATAGAAACACAACCGAAAGAATCAATACTTTTAAATTAATTCTAAACAAAGCGTGTAAACAGCAAATTCCATTAGAGAATAGGGTGCTCATAACAATACGTTTAGAGGCCCTGATACTGGCCCATGAACACGTAGGAAAACCCTTGTTGAAAGAGGAGAGTCTCCTCTTTCAAGCTATGTGCACCCTTTAGTAGATGTCTGGTGATCAGACAATGGCAGTGAACAGTCTGCAAAAGTATTCCTATACATGGTTATGTTGGCCATACACTATACAATATCTATCCGATCAACAGATTAGCCAGATAATTGTACAGTGTATGTGGGTGAACAATCTGAAAATATCAATCAGTCGGGCATGCAGCATCGTCCAGCATGTCCGTTGAATGTAATATTTTCTAAGTGAAAGTCTACTGCATCGGGCAGTGTATGCACGGGCGACCGACAGACGTTGCCCCTGTTCCTTCACAGAGAAAGGAACGGGGATATGTCTCCTCCCCTGGGGAGGAGCGCAGGATACGTGGCCATTACATTATCTCAGTGTTTGGCCACGTTTCAGATGGTCATATAAAATGCCTGTTGATCTGACGGACATATTTATCTGTATGTGTATGCCCACCATTCACTGTTAAATTTAGATCTAGAACATTTGGGGGAAAAATGGATTTTCAAGTGCAGCTTTTTTTTTGCTGCAAACCTACAAATAGATTCTTGCAGATTGAAAATGTTGAATTAAAGTATTTTTGTGGTGTGTGTATAGACAGAGGTGTGATTTTAAGATACATATTTCTAAAAGTTAGGTACTATTTATTTGCACATAATTATTCTAAGTCTGTGATTCTAAGTTCTGAAAATCCTTATAGTAAAAGCCAGTACAAAGCACTTATATTTTATTAGCTTAATTGTATAATGCACAATTTGGAGCAGAAGTTTTCTACCCCCTCAGGAGGTGTCTTCTAGTGTGTGTGTATATGTGTATATATGTATGTGTGTGTGTGTATATATGTGTGTGTGTATATGTATGTGTATATATATATATATATATATATATATATATATATATATAAATAATATATATATATTTTTTTTTTTCCTGAAGGCGAGTGGCCACACATCCCAGAGTTCGCAGTTTGTCCTGGCAGCCCTGAAGGGGGTTTGAACAGATTGTGAACTGTAATTCTATTTATACAACCCTTAGTTTTGGGTGTTAAAGTAGAGCTTGTGGAGATTGTCACCTTATCTTTCAGCACCAGTTGTTAATTTTCAGATACCTGGCTGAGAGGAATCTGAATTTGAGTTTATAATCCCTGCCTACATGAGTTTTCACCACTGGAGACAAGATCAGGCTATGCATGAGGCTATTTAGTCTTTACTCTCATCAATGGCAATCCTTCAATTTCTGGAAGAGCAGAGGAGATTGTATCTGTATCCCAATCCTTTCCTGGTCCAAAAGCCAACCAAAACTTTTCAAACTATTTTGAACCTGGAATTCCAAAACACTCTTTGGTAGGACAGGTTCAAAGTGTAATCTCTTAAATCAGAGATGCATGCATGTCCCAATCTTGAAGGTCATCAATACGGTCTCTGGGAAAATGGCACCTGCACCTAATTTCTGCACATACGCAGGTAACTGGGAAATGTCCGCCACCATTTTCCCAGTGATTTAGTTGACAGGAATTGGCTTACATATGGGAATATGGGGTGCAAGTGAAAATGTGACCACACAATTGAAACAAGAAATAAAGTGAGGTAAGCAAATGCCTCTTAATTTGCTGCTGCAGCTGTGCCATGAATCCCATATATCAGGCGGTGGGGTTGTCTTTGTACACAAAATTTAAACGCTAACCACAAACAATGGGCTTTAATCCATGGCCCTCAACTATCTATGGTGCCTGAGGTTTAAATAAATTAAAATCATATATTTTCTGCACTCACCTAATTACACTCCAAATTGTAGATATATGTGGTTCCAAAAAGTACATAAGATATTTATCAACGCTATTGGCAGACACATTTTTATAATCATAGGTTTTAATGTTCTACTTGTCCCATTATGTTGAGTTTTGTTTCTTGCAGGTCATTGTCCAATATACAACATAATTTGCATGTGATATAACACATTCATAAACTGATATCAACTTCTTCCTGAAACAAGTTTATTAGTCAAATTTAGATGTATTTAGTTCATATATCAGTGTTCTTCCCCCTAGAAAATGTTGATGTAGATAGACAATCTGTCACCTTCAGCCCACACTATGGGGTAGACCTATTGATTTGTTTTTTGTTCATTGAAGTTCTTTCATTACTTGTTTGAATGCAATTTTTATTCCAGGTACAGCGACCTGCAATGGGAACAAATATATGACCCATTATATATTTATCTTTTTATGAGTATACTGTTGCTATATTTTGGCTGATCCCTTGTTTTTAGACTTTTTTTCCTATATGGTTTTAGTGCAATTGATTGCTGTTTTTAACTCAATTGAATATCACTATAAGTTTTTTACTTTTATCTTACAGTTCATATTAATTTACTGTTACACAGTTTGATGTGGTTTCTTCTATGGTAATTTAAAGGAAATATACAAATTTACAGTATTCATACATTAAAAAAGGTCTCCCCTTTTTACAGCTTTTTAGATTTTATTAATTTCTTCAGAAAGGAGGAGTATGTTTGATGCTTTGACTGAAATGGATAATAAATTTTTTGATACATTTGGATCATGAACAATTGATAATTACAAAAACAAAAGAAACCTGTTTGACTAGAATTCACTTTGAATGGCCCTAGGATCATCACAGAATCTATTTTGAAACATTGGCATATTATTGGGACTGATCCCATTCTCAGAAGTCTTCTTGTGAAACCGCCACTGTTGGTTTTATTGCTACAGATGCAGTTTTAATTTAAAAAAAAAAAAAAAAGGTCTTGGCTGGGAGTAATATACCACCTTTGGAATCTAAAACTTGGCTAGTGATAAAACCCTGGGGTCTATTGGTGCACATACTTGTTTAAATTGCTATTTCTTTATAACGGAGGATAATTTTATGCATACTATTACTGAAGCCAAATACACAATGTTTGTGATTGGATGTATCTTGTTTATATTCTTATTTGTTCATGCTACAAGCTATATGTGGGAAAGATGAAAGAATGTATTTCTCTTGTGGTTTGTAAATGAAGGCTCCTGCTAACACTGATGCTACTAAAGAACAGAAAAGGTATCCAAATGTGCTGATCATAAGCATATTTCTGTCAGTCTGCTTCCCTTTTATGCACTTAACTGGCATGGTCACATGGGATGCGACTGCAGCCAGTTGGGCTTTAACTGACATTCTCATCCCATGTGACTGTACTGTCCTGATGCAATACCTTTTGGGGCGATGTACTGTAGCAAGCAGTGGAAAAATGGACTAGTGGAGAGGTTGCCCATACCAACCAATCAAGTACATTATATAAAATGATAGAAG
Organism: Taudactylus pleione; assembly: GCA_031769625.1. Taxonomy (NCBI): domain Eukaryota; kingdom Metazoa; phylum Chordata; class Amphibia; order Anura; family Myobatrachidae; genus Taudactylus; species Taudactylus pleione. The sequence goes on along the minus strand of JAUIMM010000126.1, from coordinate 3,407,619 downwards.
CTGATTGCTTGCTATGGACAACCTCTCCACTAGCCCACTTCACTCTTTTCACTGCTTAACACATCTCCCCCTTTTTTGTCGCTTAGTGTTTTAGGAATCCTGGCACCCTAGGTAACCACTTGGGATAGTCTAGTGGCAACACCAGCCCTTGGTGACATTTGAATACAAATCATTGGGCAAGGAGAAAAGTAATCTGTTTGACACTGATGCTAGAACTTTCAGTGTCACTGACAGCCATGGTCAGGAAACGCAGTTGGTCAGGAGTGTGTTCTCCCAACTTCTTAAGGATTATGTTTTTACATTTGAATCTGCAGTATGGCACCATAGTGGTAAATCTTTAATAGAGCAATGAAGGAGACAGAATCAGCAACGTTTAATTAATATAAGATGAAAAATAGCTGCTGTCACTAGTCTAAATAGAATAGGAGTTAATTGCAACAGTTCCTCTCATACAATTTGTTTTTATTTGATGTTTTAAAAATCACAATGCAGTTTTATATTTGGATGACTGATCCTCAGACTGTAGATCTGGTTCATTTACTTAGTCATTAGCGTTGACCTAAATAGTGCTGGCATTATGCAAGAGGAAGAATACATTATATTTTAACTGTTATAAGCTACAAACTAAAAAAAAAATGTTTTATTGTATGTAATTGAATTTCCGCAGAGCAAATGTTCAACGAGTTGTGAATTCAAAAATATCTTGCTGTGAATAATTGATAGGTATACCTTAGTGAAAACAAATGGCAAGATAAGTGCAGGTTAACGCTTGGTATGTAAGCCATAAAATGATGATATATTTTCTTCCAATGATTTATGCCTTTTTGAATTATGTCTGTGCTAAATAAATCGTTACATACACAACAGTGACAGTGCAAAGTACCTCTTCTCTCATTAAATACATTAAGTTAAACAATCCAGTTATGCAGTGCCCTGAATGGCTTATATAATGCTGCATTTTTCCTTTTAAAATGTTTTAGAGATGGGATGTGTACATAACAATACAGGTGAATATTTCTGTATATTTGCAAACCTGTTTTGCAATCATGGAGATGGATTACAACATAAAGCCCAAGCCTAAAGGTACTGTATATGATTAAATACAACCCATTTGATTTAAAATAATGTAGATTAAATGGTACAATAAACCTGTACATACACTTTTGCGTTGTAAACTGCCCGTTAAGTAGACAATACATTACACATAGGATTGAGTACAAAATAGACACTTCAGTCTTTTGCAACTTTTTAATATTTTTATAGAAAGTAATCTACCCTTTTCCATAAATCTTGAAAGCCCCTTCCTCTGTACTATTGTGGTCTTCAATGGATTTGGGCATAGTGCATGATTCCTTGGTAGACCACACCCGAGCCTTTGCTGGCCCTGTCTCTTGATCTACCAATAGTCATGGTAATGGCACTTCAGGCCATTGAAGAAATTACGTTAGGAAGTCCCAATGAGAACTGTTGTGATGGGATTTTGACTATTGGAGACTAGAAGGTGAATGAAGGTTTAGAAGAGATGGAGTCAATAGAGCCTATGATGTGACCTACACTTCAATCTGACCTTACACCCATTTTTTTCAGGACCCCAACAGTGCAGAGGTGAGAATTTCTGGAGGTGGCTGTTAGATAGATAGATATATCTATCTATCTAGAACACAGGTTCTCAAATTCTGTCCTCAGGACCCCAAACAGTGCATGTTTGCAGGTCTCCTCACATAATTACTAGTGAAATAATTAGCTGCACCTGTTGATCTTTTAAAACATGTCAATGAGTAATAAATACACCTGTGCATCTTCTGGGTGACCTGGAAAAAGTGAACTGTGGGGTCCTGAGGACCGAGTTTGAGAACCACTGATCTAGAATTAAGCACAATAATGAGGGCACCCAATATTGCATTAAAAGAAGATTTATTCGGCAGATACAAACAGCAGAAATCAAATGTGTACCGACGGTGGCGGTCAAAACTACCGCAAGTTGAATGAGTGTAAAGTATCAGATGTCCGTGGCAAACTCCGCTGCTACACGTCCAATTGTCCATGCGCTAGGCCACTCCCCTATGCTTTTCGTCACGAGGACTTTGTCAGAGGGCTGGCCTAGCGTCCTCCAAGCTCTGATTAAATAGTATGTCTATTCCAATCACAACATTGTTTATACAAAGTGTCCGCTGTGCGCAACACCTGATAATTCTGTTACAATATAGCAGACCTTTTTTAAACAAATTAAAAACATATTTTTTACATATACTAAATAGAAAAATTAAATATGTACACAAACATGCATTTCTTTCAAGTGAATTGCAATAACTTTACAATGATGCTCAATAAATAGTATCTGGCATCAATTCTATTACTGCAAGGGTATCAGAGTATGTGGATATTCATTTAAAAAAGTATGTTTTAGAACTCGAGTCATACATAAAAGACCCGACACAAGTGTTACAAGTTTTAGAGGCATTTGAATGGAAGGATTCATATAATTGGGGGACGATCGACGTACAGTCTCTTTACACCTCAATTCCCCATGATAAAGGGTTAGAATGCATTCATAAGGTATTACAGGAGGACCCTAAAATGGAACCCCTTAAGATTGATTTTATAGTAGATTGCCTAATATATGTGTTGAAACACAACTTCTTTACTTTTTTAGATGAGTACTTCTTGCAGGTATGCAGAACTGCGATGGGGACAGTTTGTGCCCCCAGTTTCGCGAATTTGTATATGGGAGTATGGGAGAAACAGTATATTTATGTAGACGATCCCTTCTCCACTAATATTATTCTATTTAAAACGCTATATTGATGATATGATATGATCTAGTGATATGGCAAGGTACTAAAGACACTTTTTTAAATTTTGTTAGATATTTAAATGAGAATGTATTTAATTTGAGTTTTACAGCTAATTTCCAGGAGAGTAAGATTGAATTTTTAGATTTGGCATTAGACATCACACACTGCCAAAGGAATAATTTTAAAATTAATACTAGCACTTTTTTAAGCCAGTTGATAGTAACAGTTACCTTGATTTTAACAGCTGTCATCACAGTAAATGGAAAAGAAATCTTCCATTTTCCCAATTAGTGAGGCTAAGACGTAACTGTAAGGTTTTTGGAAAAAGGATACCTTCTTTCTTTAATGCATCTACAGATAGAGCAAAACATTTGAACAGACAGGAATTAATCCAATATAAGAGTAAAACAGTAGATAAATATGAGACTAACACTGAGATAGTGAAATGTTCCTTTATAACTCAATATAGTGATGCCAGTGAGGAGATTAGAAAGATTCTAACCAAATACTGGCATATTGTTAAAATGGACCCTATTCTTGCTCCGCATATACAAGATCGACCTCAAATAGTGTTTAGACATGCTAGGACTCTTAAAAATTATTTATCTTCAAGTGTATTACCTAGAATGTCTACCAAACAACAAAATGAAAGACATTTTTTAACAAAGATTAATGGCTTTTATACATGTGGTGGATGCAAAGTTTGCCACTATGGGTTGAAGAGATGTAAAACCTTCACAGGTGAACATGTGCAAGGAAAAGAATATAAAGTGAGAGGGATTATTAATTGTAACACTGCCTTTGTGTAGTGTATATGATAATTTGCGAATGTGGGAAGAGATATATCGGACCAACAAAAAGAGCTTTGAAAATCCGGATCTTAGAACACATCCGCAATATTAAAAATAAGGTTGATAACCACAGTATCTCGAGACATTTTAAACAATGTCATTTTAGTAGTCCAGATACACTTAAATTTATGGGCTTGGAACATGTTGTATTGACCGATAGAGGTGGTGATAGACATTTGTTATTGAAAAGAGAGACTTATTGGATACTCTAGATCATAGGTCTTCAAACTTGGCCCTCCAGCTGCTGTGGAACTACACATCCCAGCATACACTACCACCTTCTTGATATAACAGCATGCTAAAACTATGGCAGTGCATGTTGGGATGTGTAGTTCCACAGCAGCTGGAGGGCCAAGTTTGAAGACCCCTGCTCTAGATACACTTTAGACAAAAGGGCTCAACGAAGGATACGAAATCACTCCCTTTTTATAGTTACTGGTTAGGGTTCTCCTGTTCCTTTATGTGCAGAGCTATAATTGCAGACTATATAGTGGATTGCATTAATTCCTCCAAATAGGTGATTATTTTTATGTATTAGATGTTTTTTTTTGCATTAGATTTATATTATGATGTATACTATCATTGAAGTTTTATTCTTATTTTTATCTATTTTTATATATTTTCATTATTTCAGCCACTATGATCCATGATGATGTATTTCTTATAGAATTAAATCTTTTATAAAAAATTTTTACTTAATAAATTTTAGAATAAGTTGTAAGCAATTATTTATTTTCATTTATTTTCGTTACAAGTGCAAAGTATAAAGGAATGTGTAAATGTTATATTTATTGAGCATTATTGTAAAGTTATTGCAAAGCACTTGAAAGATATGCATATGTTTGTACATATATAATATTTTTTCTATTTAGTATATGTAAAAAATGTGTTTAATTTGTTCTAAAAAGGTCTGCTATATTGTAACAGAATTATCAGGTGCTGAGCACAGCTGACACTTTGCATAAACAATGTTGCCATTGGAATAGACATACTATTTAATCAGAGCTTGGAGGACGCTAGGCCAGCCCTCTGACGAAGTCCTCGTGACGAAACGCGTAGGGGAGTGGCCTAGCGCATGGACGATTGGACATGTAGCAGCTGAGTTTGCCACGGACATCTGATACTTTACACTCATTCAACTTGCGGTGGTTTTGACCGCCACAGTCGGTACCCATATTTGATTTCTGCTGTTTGTATCTGCCGAATAAATCTTCTTTTAATGCACTATTGGGCCCCCCCGTTATTGTGCTTACTTCTAGATTGTTTCTGCCCAGAATTGTGAATACGGGACCAGGGAAGAAGACGCCGACTCTTGTCTAGTCTGAGTGCCAGCAGGACGGTGGGATAATCTATTGTTTTAGATCCGTCTGCATTAGTGTGACAGTTTAACCTGGGACTTGTTGTTCCACAAGGAACTATTGTGAGATCAGTTACACATTGCGCACCAAACTTATTTTGTGTATATGTACATATATATGTCCTATACCACACACAATGAAGGATGGAATAAGGGCACTCACCACATATAAGATGGTCAACTTATTTAATTCAGCCAATGACTCATTATGCAAGGTTGCTTGATAGAGAAAGGTTACCGACGTTTCGGTCTACACAGAGACCATTATCAAGGTACAGCAATCCAAGACAAAAGTACAGCATAAGTCCAAATAGGTCACCATGAATAGAATCAACTTCAGCACATCACAAGGATACATCCTGCAGTCTCACAGGCCCCAATTATATAGTTATCCCAGGTGTCAATAATGATCAATTAAGCCAAATGTTTGGCAAGCCACTTACCAGGAGAGGAGGGTCAGTGAAAGCATGGGACATCGGGTGTAGGCGCCGCAGTGGGCGTGAGGAACCGGCAAAACACCATCCGTCCAGACCACATGGCGCACATCAAGCATCACGCCACGCCGACAACCCATCGCTGGGTCGCACAGCGACGTGCTACTGGGTGATGCATACGCTGCATCACCCAGTAGCACGCCCACAGCCATGCGAGTCACACAAGGCTGGCGCGCGCACCACAGACGCGTCACCACAGCAACGAAGCCAGTCACCTCTATCCATAGTGGGTGAATGGCAACAGATGATCAAAGTAGATAACGGGAAAACAAGGGACCGTGTGATTCAACCCAGGGAACATAGGCCCTGATTCAGACCTGGACGCAAGTGGCCGTTCGTTCGTTCGGCGTACGAGTGAAAACATTTTAATTCAAGCGCTCGCTCGTATTTTCACACACAGCTAATTTTCCGCCCCACAGTCTCCCAATCCCTCCTCTAGCTAGCGAACATTCAAAATAGCGACCGTCCGTCTCCTCTTTGGTTGCAGGGAACGCTCGCACAAGTCAAATCCGGAAGTGGGCCTGTCATTTTTCGATTGCCTGCTATTTCATTCTGCAAACATACTTGAATCGATTAATAGCAATCAGTATAGTCATTAGCTTAATTGGTATTCACATCTTTGCAATCCTTTTATTTTACAATGTCAATAAACTTTATTATTGTTCGTGTGTGTCATTCCTTCCGCAGAATACGTACATTTGTACCAAGGGGATGGTTTTTCAAATTTTAAAGTTTGTTTGACTGCTACTATTGTTTTACGTTTGTTTATATGCAGATTTTTCATCTTTACTAATAATATTTAAATTAGCTTACACATGTCACTGCATCAAGCCTATCATAACTCACATTATATTTGTGAGGGTGTAGGTCACATGACTCATACAATAACCAATAGAATGCTTTCTGTTAATTTTCAAAGTACATTAGCCAATCAAATTTTTTCTGGGACCTTTATTAAAACTGTTTTGTGTTGAAAAAATCATTGCCATCATGAGAGCCGCAGCATTTTGTCGTCGCGAACTCCTGGTCCTCACAGATGTGATGGACCGGAGAATAACAGATCATTCGGCCCCCATCACTAACCGCCGCAAGCGGCAAGCCTATGCGGAGGTGCGGCGCAAGCTGCGTACGTTGGGCTACCGCCGCAATATCGGCCAGCTCGAAAGGCGATGGTCAGATCTATGCCGCAGATCCCCAAGCCTTTTGGCCAATTTGCGTCAGCAAATTCAGGAAAGTAAGTGTATTTTTTTAACATTTTAAATGTAAGCATACCTGCGTGTGCATGTTTTTCGTCTAGCCCTGTTTCTTTATTTAGGACATACCTGCGTGTGCCTGTTTTCCGTCTAGCCCTGTTTCTTTATTTAGGACATACCTGTGTGTGCCTCTTTTCCGTCTAGCCCTGTTTCTTTATTTAGGACATACCTGCGTGTGCCTGTTTTCCGTCTAGCCCTGTTTCTTTTTTTTGGACATACCTGCGTGTGCATGTTTTCCGTATCGCGCTTTTTTTTGGGGGGGGGGTGTGTAAATTTAAAAAAAAAAAATATATATTTAATAATATAAATTTGTATCCATCATTTAGGGGCTGAGCGCAGACTACGACGTCAACAACATCGGGCTCATCCCCTATCCCCCACTCCCACCCAAACCTCCTCTCCCCAACCTTCCCCAAATTCCCCCTCCACCCCAGACCTGGCAGACCGTGATGCCCCTCCCTCTCATCACATTCCCATCCCTCAAAATTCACCCTCCCCTCCACCCCCCCCTCTCTTTTCATCACCCACCCCTCTCTTTTCCTCACCCTCCACTTCCAGCCAAATCACCCCTCCTCCATCCGACCAGCACTGGCCCACCTCTGAGGAGGATGATGTCTGGGCTCCAGGCCCAGTCATCATTATGACCGGTATGTTTCCCTTTTAAACTATGGTTGCTTTTGCATTACTTTGTTTTCGGTTGATGTTGTCCTTTTGCCTGTGCATTTCCAATTTGTTAAGTATTTCTAATGTTTTGGATATATATCTTTGTCAAACAATGTCTAGGATGTTTTCCCCTTACACATATGACACATGTCCAAACACTCATACTTGTGTCTTTCTTGTTTACGTTACCAACAAATGTAGTATTTTTGCGTAGTTCTCCCTATTTTTTGTTGTATTTTTATGTTTTGTTTTTTTTATTTATACAATCTTTGCGTTTGGCATTACTTTGGTGTTGTTTTTTTTTCTCTTTTTTTAAGTATAGTCTGATTTTTAAGTTGTTTGGTAACATATAAATTAAGGTGTCATTTTAGTAATCAACACATTTTTTTAACCCACAGAGGACCAGAGGCAGAACCAAGAACTGTTTTCTGGCTTGCAGAGCTTGAGGGGCCATGTAGTAGGCATGCTAGTGGTCCTGGATCATTTGTTGGCGCTCCAGCGCCACTAATTTTTTTTTTTTTTGCCCTAAAAATGTTTAAAAAAATAAAATATTTTTTGATTTATTAAAGTCTCATTCCTTGTCTGTAAATATTAGATTGTTGAACCTTACATAAGTCGACTATTGTAGCATGTTTTTTTAAGTAATGTAAATTAGATTGTAGAAAGCTCAAGTAAGTATGTAAGCTGGCACATTAAACACCTAACAATACCAATAGGTTTGTCGAATTAACAGCAATTTTTTTTAAAAGAATTTTGTGGTTAATGTAAAAATTAAATCAAACCTGCTTAGGCCTAGATTAGAAAACATACTGATTCACCATAATACCTTTGGTGTTTGTTTTTAGCCACAAAGCAGGGTAAAAGACTTTACAATTTAACACATTACAGGATTAGCCATTAAGCAAGTTTGCCTTTTTTGGACCAGGTTACACTTGCTTGTAATTTACCAAGGAAATGTTTGTTTAACGTTAAACAATAATTTAATGCACACAAATAATAAACACAAAGTGAATTGTCACAATCAATTCACACAGTGAAAACACACTCAAAAATACAACCAACACCAAAAAGAACAAAATAACAACAACAATCAAGAACTGTTTGAAGAAGTAGCATGCCAACATGAATCCAAAAATGAGGCGAAGAAATCATTGTTCCAGAAGTTATATCCAATGTGGCCACATGAAGTCAATTTTTTGGATCAGGTAGTAGGCATCGTTTTTTAGGTTAATTTTATGGAATAAAAGACAAAAAAATATAAAACACAATTTAAATTTGGCCATTAAAATCTTACATGTCTACATTGTGTCAATTAACTTAATTTTTTAAAATAATTACCTAAAAAATCTGGCCACCACATCATCGCGTATGGCCCCCCCACATACTGACCTCTGACCAACTTCGGGGGGCCATCCTCAGGCAAGGCATCCTCTGGCTGCATTGGGACACCACTCCTTATGGCGATGTTGTGAAATATCCCACACAGGACCACAATTTTCGAAACCATATCCGGCAAATACATGAGCTCGCCACCAGAGCAATGGAGGCATCTGAATCAGCCTTTTAAAAGGCCGAAACAGCACTCTACCACCTGCCTGGTGGCTGTAAGTGCGGAATTATACTCACTTTGTGGCCCTGGTGTGGGACCAAATAAGGATTGAGCAGCCAGGGCGTGCAAGGGTAACCACTGTCTCCTGTGAAAATATAAAAACTAACATCAGAACCATTGTGTAACAAGCTTTGCATTGGTTTCAACAGAAGGTGTCAACTTACCCAGAAGCCATGCATCACCAGCTTGTAGGTTGTTTAATTTATGCCAAATCCCTGATTGCCGGATGACGAAGGAATCATGTGCACTGCCGGGGAATTTGGCATTCAGGGACAGGATCTGGAGGGAGGCATCACATACCACCATTACATTCAGTGAATGAAAGTGCTTGCGGTTCCTAAAAATAGCCTCCAGCCTTGCTGGAGGCTGAAGTGATATGTGAGTGCCATCCACAACCCCTATGATGTGTGGGAAGCCAGCTATTTAGTAAAAATTGGCCTTCGCCACATTAAGGGTACCCATATCCAATGGCATTTTAATAAAATGATGCAGGTGTTTAAAAAGGGCCTCCATCACTTCCCTCAGGATCCTTGAAAAGTAGGATTGGGATATTCCCGCAACTATTCCCACAGTGGTTTGAAAGGATACTGAGGCACAAAAATGTAACACCGACATTAATTGAGTAAGTGGTGGTATTGCTGTAGGACTTTCAATTTGCCATTCAAGATCACTCTCTATTAATGAGAGAGTGTCTATGATGATTTGTGGCGGCAGACGGTATCACCTTAATACCTCATCATCTGGCATTCCAAAAAGGGTGACACATGTTCTATATATCTGGGGCCTTGCACGCCTACGAGGCGTATGCCTGGGACGAAGTTGAGGTTGGTCAAGTTCTGGAACCATGGCCAATATAATATGACCAACATCAACCTGAAATGGTAAGCCAGGTAGTTATTGTTTTAGACAAATGTGTTAAGAAAAATATACTTATCTTTTCTCAGAAATCCAAAGATGCTTACAGGCCTGGGACGTGTCATGTGCAGAACACCCTACATTTCAAAAGTAGAAAATATGTTTAAGATTCATTAAATAAAATATGATTGTAAACAAATTGTTTTCGTGAAAAAATAAAGAAGGGAGCACACATTAGTTCAGAAAATACTATGCTACATTTAGTGTTAAGACATGATTTTACACTGACAATTGAATAAAAAATTAGTTCGTAAAATAGTACGCTACTTTTACAGTTAAAACAATACACATTAGTTCGTAAAATGGTACGCTACTTTTACAGTTAAAACAAGACACATTAGTTAGTAAAATAGTACGCTACTTTTACAGTTAAAACAAGACACATTAGTTCGTAAAATAGTACGCTACTTTTACAGTTAAAACAAGACACATTAGTTCATAAAATAGTACGCTACTTTTACAGTTAAAACAAGACACACTAGTTCGTAAAATAGTACGCTACTTTTACAGTTAAAACAAGACACATTAGTTCGTAAAATAGTACGCTACTTTTACAGTTAAATCAAGACACAGTAGTTCGTAAAATAGTACGCTACTTTTACAGTTAAAACAAGACACATTAGTTCGTAAAATAGTACGCTACTTTTACAGTTAAATCAAGACACATTATTTCGTAAAATAGTACGCTACTTTTACAGTTAAATCAAGACACATTAGTTCGTAAAATAGTACACTACTTTTACAGTTAAAACAAGACACATTAGTTCGTAAAATAGTACGCTACTTTTACAGTTAAAACCACTCAAACATTATTTTGCTAAATAGTACGCTACATTTAGTGGTAAGACATGATTGTTCCCCGAAAAAAAAAACATTACTTTGCGAAACATATGCTAAGAACAACACATCTAATTTGTAAAATCATGAAAACTTACCAAAAACAGACAAATATCCCAAAGTTCAAAAACTTCACTGAGGCAATGCCAAACTAACTGTAAACCCAAATAAAAAAATATTAAAAACATTTGAAAACTATTTACTTTTTTTTTTAACGGTGGTTTTTTACAATACTTACTCCAAAAATCACCAAAAAATAGCCAAACAATAAAAAAAAAACAACGGAAAAGAAAGAAGCTAGAAAAAAAACAAAATATCACAACGAAAATGTCCTCCTTCTACTCAATAAGCCAATAATCCACTCCAACGCCAAACCTCCAACAAACAACATGCCACATCAACTCCAGTCACACCAAGCCATAAATAGTCTTTATTTTCCCGCTCAAATTAAGCACGGACAATAGGAGCGCACAGTCAATGATGCGGCCGAATAATGCTGATGCATGTGTAAAAACGTCACTGAAAAGCCAAATCGGTCTGCTGTAGTGAGACCTGAAAGTCCAAAATGACTACAGAGCAGCAAAGCAGTGGCCAAGAGGCGCCAGGTAAGTATTTCTCTTTTTTGGGCAAAAGGATTCAGTTTAACAATAATTTGGGTAACATTTTACATTATAAATTTTAATCTCATTTTCAAAAAAGGTGTTGAGGATGCCATGGAAGAGGCTGCTGGGCCTAGTAGGCCAACTAAACAAAAAAAAAAAGGGAGCCACAATTCACAAGAAAGGAGATGGAGGTTTTGGTGCAAATGTGCAATGACAAACTGCCACAGGCAGCAAGGAATATGGGTGCAAGCCAGAAATGGAAAATGTGGGATGACATAGCCAGTGGTGTCAATAGGGTGGGTGATTGTGAACGTTCAACCCGGGAGGTCAAACGCCGGTACGTAAAAACTGCATTTTAGTAAAAAGTGTTTACAGGTCCAAATACTGCCGGAATAATGGCAACTTTTTACCCCACAGATGGAGCGACTTCAAATATCGTCTTAAGCAAAAACTGGCTGATAGGGCTAGGCATGCAGGGGGGACAGGTGGGGGTCCCACCCCTGTGTCACTGGAGCTCACAGATTTGGAGGAGATGGCCCAGGGGTGTGTGCAGGATGAGGAGGTGTTTGGCGTGTCGAACATGGATACCGACATGCCCGACTTTGCGGCTCCTCATGTTGCCCCAGGTAAATGTTGTAATGTTAACAACTCAGAAATGTGTTTGGGACAATATCTAGATTATAATGTTACTCTTTTCTCTTTTTTCTCACAGAGACACAGGCGGATGAGTCTGCTCCAGAGGGGAGCTTTGGCCACAGAATTTCTGCTGCCTCTGCAGGGGAGGAAGCAGTAGATCCGGCTGGGGACCCTGTGGCAGACAGTCCAGGACATTCCCCCTCGCAGGCAGTAGGCCTCCTCACTGATCTCAATATTAAAACGGATCAGCAGACCGAGATTCTGCTGAGGATGGAGGCCAGTCTGCTACGGGTGGTGGACGCCCTGGAGCAAAGTGCTGCGGCCAACGTCACCATTGCTAAGGCCCTGGCGGAAAATACTGGGGCCAACGTGCGAATAGCAAATGCCCTGGAGCAGCTCGTTCGCCAGCACATGTTGGAGCTGGCCTCCCTTCCTGCCGGAACATCAGGACCCTCCACCTCTGGCACAACAAGAGCCATCCCTCCAAATGTGCCTAGCCCTATGCCTAGTCCAGAGGCCACAACATCTGCCTCTGGCCAGGCCAGCAGAAGGACATCCCGGACCCATTCAGGCTCCCTCCCTACCCCAGCCAAACGGGCCAAAAGGCGATGACAGCACTGGCTAATTTTCCCACAATCCTTCTCAGTGTTTGCCCCATATTCCTTATTGCCCAAAACCTCCCTCTCCTTTCTTGTGAATTTTTTAATAATTGTGTTTGTTTGTGGATTTCAAATGCCACTTATTTTGTTTGTGTGTTTCTAAAATCATTTGTTATTTGTTTTTACGTTATCAAGTTTTTTTTATTTCCCCAAAATTTTTTTACAAAATAAAAAGTTGAAAATCTGCACAATTCTATTGTAAATTTATTCAAAAACTGGTTAAAAGGTAATCCCGCAAACAACATTACAAACAATACAACGGAAATCTAAACATTATTTTTGAAAAAAAAACAAGGGTTAAAAACAATTTATGAGTTTTAATTAACACTTAGCAAAAAACAAAAGGACGATTGTTTTCTTGGCCCCTAAAAAATGAAGAAAAACAACAAACCTGCATACAATTTTGTTGCCCTAAAAAAAAAGAAAACAAATTTGGCAAAAACACGCAAATGTAAAATAAATTTGAAAGCTAATTGATTGTCTAACCCAGAAATTAGCAGCTGAGTAGTTCACCTGCGTACGTTTTTTTGCTACTAAAAAAAGGCTATTGGCTAAACACCTTACAAGCATTTTTGCAATTCAAAACTGATTGTTTTTGAGGCCTCAATTGATAAATCGGAAAACCATCGATGAGCCTCGGGAAGAACGAAGAGACCATCGTCATTGCGGTAGAGAATACCAGACCACAAGCTGAGTGAGCAGTTTGAATGGAAAGTGGATCAGACAGTGACGTAACCCTTGTTCCGTTCACATTGGCCGTTCGCATCAGATAATTTATGTACGCCCAAAAAACGCCTCGACACGCCTGCGTTTTCCCATCTCCACCCCCGTCACCGCCCCAAAACGGACAGTTCTGTCAATCACATTTGACATGTCACTTCCTGTTCGCTATTCGACGAACGACTGAAAAAATTATCACAATCAGCCGTACGCACATGCGCACTGTTACACCGACGCATGCGTGGTTTAACAACATCGGATGACTACGAGCGTACGACCGCTTACGAGCGGCTCTGAATGAGGGCCATAGTGGACACAGATTTGGCATACAATAGTGTAAAGAGTTAGTGTCACCAATATAACACCGATATTAATAAACGGCATCATTCAGGATTAGCCAGCAAAAATAGCATAACGTGCCGTACTTAACGAAAGAATATGTGCAAATAGGGTGGCAAAGACAAATAAACAGAGCACATACATCATATTATACTACCAATGTAGAAAATAAAATCTGATACATGACATAGAAAAGGCATTAAGGTAAGAACACAGACAACGGGTTAGTTTCATTTAACCCCCTAGGTGCCACAGTGTCAAGATGATCGATCCACATACTTTCCCTCTGATGGAGTAGTTTAGTACGATCACCTCCCCTATGTGGGGGTGGTACCCAATCAATAAGACGGCAGCGTAGCATAGAAACCTGATGTTCTCTCTGGATAAAGTGTCGTGCGACAGGTTTATCCGTTTGGCCAGTTTGTAATGCAGCCCTGATATTAGACCAATGATTGGCCATACGTTCCCTGAAAGGTCTAGTGGTAAGGCCAACATAATACAAGCTGCAGGGGCAAGTTAGAATATATATAACATACTCCATTTGACAATGTAACCTGTAGTGGATCTTCAAAGGTTTCCCAGTGTGAGGGTGTGGAAAGGTGGAACCGGTAAGCATGCTACGGCATGTTATGCAACTTCCACAACTCACACATCTGTTTCAAAAGTCAATCAGTACCTTTCGTTGTCTTAGGAGACAAAGTAGGTCTCATCAAAAGTTGATTCAAGTTTGCATTCCTTCTATAAGCAAAAATAGGTGGTGCAACATTCTTCATTTTAAGTTCAGGATCAGACGTTAACAGAGGCCATCGATGATGTACTGCTTTACGAATGATGTATGATTTGTTGCTGTATCTGGTGGAAAAGATCATTCTCTCGTCCAACCTATGTTTAGTTGTTTCCATAGAACGACCAGAACTGCTAGACCCTTTTGCCATAGAGAGATTATGTTGGATCAAATGTTCAGGATAACCCGTTGTTCTAAACTGCTCACTCATTTCAGATAACTGATTTTCCACTATATCAGTATCGTTGGTGTTACGTAGTACTGTAAAAACTGTGCCTTAGGTAGGCTATTAATGATAGCAGGAGGATGGAAGCTACAAGCGTGGAGGAGGGTATTTCGATCGGTTGATTTTCTATAAAGCATATATTTTAAGAGGGTGCCGCATTTGATGATGGTGACATCAAGAAAATTGATCTTCACTGGATCCACAGTACTAGTGAATTTAACAGGTTGTGGTAGATCATTAAGCCAATCATTCATGGAATTAAACGATTCCAATGTGCCCCTCCACAGTATAAAGATGTCATTGATAAATCATTTAAATAAAATAATGTTGGATCCAAACTTCGGCAGGATGTATTCCGCTTCAAAAGCCTGCATATACAAGTTGGCATACGATGGTGCCAAATTTGATCCCATCGATGTTCCAGATCGTTGTAAGTAATAATCACCATCGTACATAAAATAGTTGTATCCTAATACGAGATTTATCAATTCCAAAATAAATTCAGTAGGTATTGAGTCATGTGGATATGCTGTGAGTGCCTCCCGTATTGCCTGTAAGCCGCCAGTGTGTGGTATAATTGTATATAGCGAGGTTATGTCCAAAGTAGCAAGCAGGATATCTTCACTCAAAGGATCAAGCTGTTTGAGAAAGTTCAAAATATGTGTGTCCTTGATAAAACTGGGGATCCGCATCACCAGGGGCTGTAGAATTTTATCAATAAAGATAGCAATGGGCTGAAGTAATGAACCTTTGGCGGAAATTATTGGTCTTCCTGGTGGTTTATGCTACGTCTAACCATCCATTATTAAGGCGCAGGAGCAGTGTTTGGTCAATCCTCCGTTTAAAATCAACAGTAGGGTTGTTAATTAATTTTTCATAGGTGGTAGTATCGCCTAACTGCCTGAGCATCTCATCATTATAGTCCGACCAGTCCATGACAACTACTGCCCCGCCCTTATCAGCGTTACGAATAACGATGTCAGGATTCTCACGCAGTTTCTTCAAAGCAGCTCTCTCAGGCTTAGACAAATTATCAAACAGCCTCCTAGTTGGACTAGTAGCAACATCGGTTTGGAATATATATATTCTCAAAAGTATCTTATAATGATAATAGCATAATGACCCTCAAATGGTTAATTTTACAATACACAATAATAGCATAGCTCAATGTAACTTTCTCTGCATGAGTGTGATCTTTCATTTTCCTGTTAGCAGATGTAAAAATTAAAATTCTACATTATTAATGACCTGTGCGTAACATTCCAAATTTTGGGGTAATACAGGGTAGCCATCTGTTCTGAGCCTACTCTAGGAGATATGATTGCTGGCTTTTATGCGCTTTGAGTAAACTAGGCATCCACAAGCCTGGTTCCTGATATCTGCCAAGTCTCACTGTGAGACTTGGGCCTGATTCAGAGGTGCAACTATTGGCTGTCGGCCGTCTGCGACTTTGTGCAAATGCCGCTACAAAGTGAATTGTGTACTTCAAAATAACCAAATGTGCAAGTACGGAGATGCCCACTTTCAGCGTCCAAACACGCAGTAATACCAATTGATGCATTCTTAGACTCCACCATTGATCTCAACATCAAAACTTGCACCAGGCCTCGGTGCAGTTTCTTCGTCAGTGTATGGCTTCCTATGCGAGCGGTCTAGCATCTGTGTATGCAACCACTATCACCAACACGCCCGCAATACTCCCTTAAGACTAATGATCTCGTTGCGTGCGCTAAGACTCCTCCCTATCACCGCCAAGGAACGACCACTACATTTTCAATACACTTTTTCTTTACATGCGCCTGAAATTAGAACAGTGACTTTGCACAGATACAATCAGAACGCAGTGCACAGTGTGACTTAGACGAATGCATAGTAGCAAAACATTGCTTCACTACATCTGACATTGGCTGTGCACACACCTATGATCAGGCCCTTAACCTGCCCAAATCTTTATTATTTTATGCCCATAAAATATTCAGCCCTGTACAGATGAACACCTGAACTACACTGTCTGGCCGCACCTTTTGGCTGAAATACTAAATGCCATGAGGCTTCTGTGATTTACCATTTATTCTAGCCTCATCAGTTGTTACCTTTCACAATGAAAGAAATCAGATACTGACATTGTAAAACCATCCTAATGGAGCATACACACGGTCAGATTTGTCAGATGAACGATTTGAACGATTTTACCAAAGTTTTGAACGACTGCATTAAAATGAATGGAATCGTCCAAGTCTGACTGCAAACACATCAGATGTCAGATATCGTTATCTGACAAACGGGAATGTGCATCGTTCATCGTCCAGGCATGTCAGATATGTCAGATTTTCCTTCAGATATGAATGACTGAACGATTTTTAAATCGTTATCGTTCAGATCTGAAGGAAAAATCTGACCGTGTGTATGCACCATTACTGTGCAAAGAAACAAAAACTCAAGTTTTATTATTAATAAAATCATGCTCCTGAAATTGCTGTTTTGCATTTTATATTGACTTTCTGTGAGACTAGAACTACATTGCTATGATAATATACAGTAAACCACAATCCTAAAGGCAGTCTGTTTTCCAATGTATATTTATGCTAGAGGGCAAGAAACCAAAGTGCTCTGAATACAAAAATCAGTAGCAGGCTCTCTGGGCACACGCAACCATCCATAATCAAAGCTGCTTGGTGGCAAGCAGAAGCTGGACGGAAGTTCTTTTTTAATTTGCATCAAATGGCCTCTGTAATTACCACTTTGAGAATAAATATTGCACAATGAACCAAACTCCTAGACAAAAGCATATCATCTTTTCCCTAACCAGTCATAATCTCTAACTGTCTTTGCAAGAATGAATATATACTGTTTGTGGAGTATATAAGGCAAATACTATATTCAGGACATAATATACACCTTCTATAAAATATTGTTTCTCTTAATCATCACCATGGGTAGCACTACCTAAGTAATATTATTATCCATATGTGTATCAATGGACAAGTGATGAGAATGGAAGTACAGGCAGACATCACCTGTTTAATAATCCCACCATACAGGTTAGGCTCACTAAATTAGCTGCACCCATCCTTTTTACAGATTTTTCTCAATGGGAAGAGAATTATCCTATTACCCCACTTATACCTATACTGGCAGAAATGGTAATTGTAGCCAAACAGGTTATTTTAAAACATTGGATCTCTAAATCCTCCCCCACTCTGAGTGAGTGGAAAATTCCCTTAATGATAATCCTCTATCATGAAAAATAAAATATTGAATATTGAAAATGGGCACATATATCAAAAGTTTACCATCCCAAGTTCAGACAAATATTTGGAAAGTGTTAGAGATACAGAATGGTTCTTAATTCATCAGCTCATTTGATCTGAGTGTAAATTGGGACCCTGTGGACCAGGGGATTATTTAGCCCTATTATTATTAAAACATAACTTTTATCTATACATAAAATATTCCAATACCCTTAAAGCACTAGAGTCAGATATTAAAATCTAGAAGCTGATTTTTGATAGAAATGAATGAAGCTAAAAATATATTTTAAATAAATTTTCAGCAAATACCACTTTATTATATACACCTCCAATACATTATGTCTAATAACAGTTGTCAGAGGCCTAAATAAGGTCAATGGTACCCAGGGTGAATTAAAAAAATGATGCCCCTTAAAAACTGTGTCTTGTGGTTCCCCTTGTATTTCTGTATAGCGCAACCCTTCTATGTATTTTCCTTGTAGTGAACCCCTTGTCTGTATTTTCTTAATAGTGATTTCCCCTTTTCTGTTTTTTCCTTATAATGACCCTCCTTGTTTGTATATTCCCTATAGTGACCCCTCATTATGCTTTCTGAGCTCCTCAAACATGCCCCTCCATTGATGTTCCTTATTGTGAGACTCACCCCCACTCCCTCCAACCCCATCTGTATGCTCTCTAATTGTCTTTAAGATGGTCCTCATCTTCCTCTTCCCCCCAGTCTGTAATTACCATAATCCACCCTCTCCCTCTGCCTGCCTGTCCCTTACAGGGCTCCCCTTCCCCTCTCCAGATTCCGTTAGTGCTCTCTGGCTCCCCCCTGTAGTTTACTTCATAAAGAAGAAGGGCCTTCTTCGTTCCTTCCATCCTCAGTCTATTGGGTCCTCTCTCACAGGCAGCGTGAGTCACCAGCACTTCCTGTGCAAGAAGCTGGCGGGGGTGAGTCATGGGTTCAGCTGCTGCATCGGCAGTCTGGTCACATGACTGCCCTGTTGAATGTCGGTGAAGACACTGGGACTGAATCTTGTTAGAGAGATATGCACTGGGAAATGGCAGGGAGAGATTCCCTCCTGTGCAAGAGTATGGCAGAAGGTCCAGGTCTGGTCCGTCCCTGACCACAAGCCCCTTTGCTGGCGCCCCCTCCACTCTGGCACGCAGGGCACATGCCCCAGTTGCATCACTGACAGTTGTAGCTGAACTTTGGTCCAGTTTAAGTTCTACTCCATAAAATAATACTGCTGTTAGTTAATTTAATTTTACGCCATCATCATTAGTATCTGCTATTGCACCAGCCCCATGCTAGGTATAAGAGATCCATCAGAAATAAGCTTCCCTTCTCAATAAACATGACTCAGAATCACACAGAGCTTTTCATTCTTAGCCACAACACTCCCATAACACTAGCACAAGTCAGGATGGTTCTATACAAGTACTTTGCCACTGCCCAGTTCCTGCCCAGAAACACCCAATTTCACCAAAAGACACATCCGGCCTACTTGCATTCAACTCTGAAAAGGACGGGTATTTGCAAAAATGTGTAAAGTCACTTCTGTAAATGTGTGGTATGCAAAAACATTTTACATTCCTGAAAAGAGATCCGTGGAACTCAGAATCATTCTAGAATGGTTTACACCACTTATTGTTTCATTGCATGTGAGGGGCTATCCAGATAGATTACCCCTTATTTGTGGTGCAAATGCATGCAAGGTGTTAAACTTGGGAGGACCACTTCATCTACAAAGCCAGACTCACTCATTAACATAATGGGTGGGACATTGATTCCAAGATGAACCCTGTTAGAATCACTGGCACCAAAGCCGACAGGTTGTATGGAGAAACAAATGGATTTTGTGACATCATAGAACACCCCTTTTTTTCAAGTCCCCACACCTTGCAGTGTGACACTTTCCCATGGGAATCTGACTACTGCTAAATAATGTGAGCTGTTTTGTCTGGTGGTTCCACATCGGAGAGAAATTGATGTTGAGGTTTCAGTTTCTACCCATTTTATTTTTATTTTTTTGGACATACTGTACATCTACCCACCTTCAGAATCCAACTTACCAGAATAGATGGTTTAGAGAGCCCAGTGTCTCTACCACATTGGAAGAGGGACAATTTTCCAACTCACCGATATCCCCAAGAATACATGATCACTGCTTTCAGTGCAAATTCCACTCTGACATCTCATGAAGTTAATTTGCAGGGAAAATGGTGAAGTCAGCCTTGTGCCGTCAGCAATAAAGGTGATACAAGGACTGTTGGGTGGTTGAGGCTCCCTGAGATATACTACCAATTCACTATCTATTGGTTACTGGTGATGTACATAGATTTTGTTTGTGTATTACACAATGTCTTTAAATGCTGTTCAATAAAGATACTATATCTTTGCTATTTTCCTTACCTGTGTGATTCATGAACCTTGAAAGGTACCTGGGTACATCAGTCAGCTAAACTCATTCACATTGTAAAGGTGGGTCCTGCCAAGTGGCAGACTAGATTTGTTATAAACTCAGTATCCCAACACCTTCCACTTCCTTGTAGAATGTAAACACTCAGCAGAACCTCTTCCCTTTTGTTCTTCCCTTTCACTATCCTTACCACCGGTGCTCCTTGTCTTTTGTATTGTTCTCTCATTCAGCGACTCTGACACTCTCTTTTGGTCCATACTATGGGTACAGAATGCTGTTCTCCGTACCCTGCAACTCACCACTGTAGCTGACTCTAGCTGCAGTGATTTGCTCTATCCTTCCCCCTGTACTAGCCTCTTCCTTTCTATGGTTTTACTGCAATGTTTGTATTTAAGCTTTGCACACCAGCAGTGGTCACTGTAATGGATTGTATATATGTTTCTTTTTACTGTATTTGTTTTTATGCCTGCATCTTGTATGTTATGTTGCCTCCCTTGAAAAAGCCGCAGGCAAAATGCGCATCGGACCTTTGCTAAGGGTCTCTCTCTGCATGCTAAATGAACCATGCCGATTACAGCTTAGATAATAGATGCGTGCTGGGCTACAACCTGATATATTTAATAGATAATCAACTAACGCTTGGCATTAATGCAGCACCAATAGGGACTGCAGCATACAATGAGCACTGACATAATGTGTTCTGTGAATATGCATGATGTCCGGTATTAGCGAATGTG
The DNA here is from genome assembly GCA_031769625.1 of Taudactylus pleione. Taxonomy (NCBI): domain Eukaryota; kingdom Metazoa; phylum Chordata; class Amphibia; order Anura; family Myobatrachidae; genus Taudactylus; species Taudactylus pleione. The sequence continues at coordinate 3,386,483 of JAUIMM010000126.1, read as the reverse complement.
ACTATGATTAATTACTTCTGTGACTGGAAATTCTCCATATGTGTGAGACACTAAGGGATAACACCACATATATTACTCACTTGTGTGAATATGTTATAAAGATAATTTCATTGATGAACATATGCTTAGATAAAAAGGCAGTCCAATACCGCTGTATGGATTACTAGGTCAAAAAGTCACATGTGATATACTTCATTGATGAACATTTGCCTAGATATAAAGGCAGTTTAATACCACTGTATAGATTACTAGGCTAATGATATCACTTGTGTGACATCAATGTTTTGAGTGCAGAAACACAATCTGCAGTTATTAATTGATACATGGTTGCTGATACTATAGAAGCAGGTGAATTCGCAACAATTGGATATAGAGTAGACACTAGAATGTCATTATTAGCTTAGTTGAACTACGCTGAACTATTATATTATACAGTAATCCACTGAACAGCAATTGGAATCAGCTAACTATTGTTATTATGATTAATTAATTTTGTGAACCTAATTCTCTATACATATGAGACACTAAGTGAGAACATTATATTACAAAATTGTGTGAACATATTAGAAAGAAGGAAATCCTTTTTTTTATTGATGAATATATGCCTAGAGATAAAGGCAGTATTATATCATTGACTGGATTACTAAACTAACACCAACAATCAAGGGTTATATATGATATACAATTTATTTGGGAATATATTTGTCTAAGTGCAGTAAGACAATTAGCAGATATTTATTGACATAGGGCTGCTGACATTGCAGAATTAACTGAACTGGCAATAGTTTGATACAACTTAATATGAGCTAGTCCTTTATGCGTTTTAGATTTCACTTCACAAGACAATATCTGTGCAATGATATGTCTATTAACTCAAATGCCAACTCTAGAACATAACTATTCAATCCGAATCGATCAGTGTAATATTTATTCACACAAATCATACACTTTGTGAATTCACAGAGGAGACTCAATACATGGATTAATACAGATGTATAATTAAATCATATTTCATAACAGATAGGTTAGTTGATCTCTTTATAAGAGGGTATTAATATAAATTTACCCAACGAAGAGAGAAGACCCTTAGCTTATCATTTTAATTCTAATTTCTTTCTTTAATCTATATTATTGTAATACTTTGCCGTTATGTTTCCCTAGATGGGTTGTATATTCTAGCGTATACTTAATAAAAGCTATGTTTTAAAATTATATAATTAATTGGCCAGTGCACCTATACACTACCTCTTTCCTCTTTCCTTGTCACCTCGCAAATAAAAGAAAATAATAAGATGACAAAATAAAGAGTTACAGGAATGTTAAGAATTATGGTAGCAATACCCTTCAATATAAGAGGGCTGATCGAAAAGTAATGAGACTGTCTCTGCTTTTCTGTCCCATAGTTAGATGTGGCAATGCTATGCTGGTTATTGTGAAGCTCATACACTGATATGTCTGAAAATGCAGTTGGACTGCCGTAGTCTTCTTTGTTTGGTCACAACGAGTGGAAGATCTTCGTACGTTTCGTCATGGCGGATGAGGAAGATGTGTCTGTGAGATTACGTTAGAGATGTGTGATTGAATTCTTTGAGTTAACTTCTTCTGTTACATCAAGTGAAGTTCTAAAGCTATTCAAGATGCAATGGGAATGATTATCATATTTTAATGGAAATTAAATCAAAAGAACATAAATAAAATAATGGAAGTAGTTCACGTTTATTGAGATTGATAATTTAAGTACTGAACAACTATTGTCTTTTGTCTGCCTTTGTGAGATTCTACATCGTGGTGCAAATATTTGGAAATAGAATGGAGCCTCTGACCATGTTATGATCATAGTAACAATATACATTTATATGCTATAACAAAATTATTTCTCTAAAAGAGTTGCTGAAAACTTTTGTCAGTGGCTCAAAAGCTTGTTAATCTTTTATCCCCTCTTGTCAAAGCGATTCGAGAGAGAGAGAGAGAGAGAGAGAGAGAGAGAGAGAGAGAGAGAGAGACTTGCGTTTACCTCATTTTACTTTGTTTTGTCAACTAGTCTCATCTTGTACTCCTTTCGTTTTATATGATTGTTTGTTTATTGTCTCTAACCAACCTTGAATGTGACCCTTTTATCCTCAAAGTACAAAAAAATTGCAGTTACCACATTGTATTTCTAATATAATATGTAATAACATATAATGTAATTTCAAACATGGACTATAAAGGAACAGGGCCCCTATGGACAAATTATAACGAAACATACTTGGCAAGACCTTTAAAGCAAGGCATTTTTTTCCTAGCAGTACCCTTAGGTCTTATTTACGTAAAGAAAAATGTAAGCCGTCTGTGGTTGCTTTCTAATAGGAACACATATTCTGTGTATATAGACAGCAGTAGAGCATAATGCACAGTCTGAGCATGTCTAAAAAAGGAATAGATTTGAATAAAAGTATTCCATATTAGTCCATTTCCTTTTTTAGGTGTGCTTGATTGAATCCAGAAAATATTTCCCCCTGGTTAAAGCATACAAGCGAATCACATATAAAGCATACTCATCACAGCTCATAGGGCCTGCTTCAGAGGTGGATGCTAAGGCCACCAGTGCTGCATCTTATGCAGCAGACCTGAGATATTATGCAAATGTCACAGTGGCCGTCTTTTACATAGAGATGCTCACTGTCAGCTTCTCAAATTTGCCGCTTGCGTACAGAGACGCAACATCGGACGAACATCTGTCGGACCATCGGACCTCTGAGCAATCCTATGGTTGCTCAGAATATCCATCACAACTAAGCGGCCGTGGCCGGTGGCACTTCATCTGAAGACTGGCTGAGACACGCCCCCGAAACGGTCATGATACGTCTGCATTTTTGTCGCTACTCCCCCATTACCTCCCTCAAACAGTCACTGTCTGTCAATCACCCAGCGTCCTAATCTACACTGCGACCTCTGTCGCAAGACCATCGCCGCATATGTGTAGTGCGGCTCAGACATACAGTATGCGCAGTACATTGGGCATTTGAGAACGAATCAAAACTGCATCCACTACTGATTCAGGCCCATAGTTTTTAAGGAGATAAGTGTTCTGATTGTTATAAAAAGCATACGGCTTGAATGTCATTATATAAGAGGGAATAGAGTTAATTTTTAGTTTTATTTATTTATTTGTTATTTTTCCAATATATATTTTTTAACACAATGTGCTTACACTAAATTATACAGCATTTTAATGTTAAGTGAAATGTGAGTAAAGTACTTACAGCAAAAAACTGTGTATTATGTCTAGCAGATTACGTCTTTCTTCACAGGAGCTGTTTATGAATATTTCAACTGTTTGCCAACATGTTCTGCTTCTATTATTCTCTTTTTGCAGAAGTCCCTATATTATTAGTATTATCATAGGCTTCATTGATGTGGAAATGGTTAGATGTTACATGCCTATGCATGAGATTTGCCTCAAATATTTTTCTTCTCGCTATTCATGAAAAGTATTGTCTAAATTAACCCTGTATGGACTGTGGTATTGACAAACTATTCATCAGAAACATGCCAGGTTAATTTTTGCATTCAGAGGCAGAGCATAGCAATGGCCAAAAACAGGTTGCTATATAAAGCCAATTAGTCATTTTTATAAACTGTTGTAGTGATCTTTTTTTCCCTTTGCTTGTCTTATCACATCATCCTCACTTTTTACAATCTACTCATACAATTTGAGTGATCTTGAGAGAGACAATTGAATGGAAATCTGTTTTTGTACGCATACAATCAATTCCATCCCAAATAATGTTAATAGTGCAATTGACTTTTTTAGGGCCAAATGTAATAGGGTGAGAGTTTAGAAAATGTGAGTTTAGCAGTAAAACTCTCACACTAATACACTGATCGAGTTGTATTTTCAATACAGGAAACACCTGGATGAGAGTTTAAATCTTGAGAGTTTTTTGAGTCTGAAAACATGTGAGATTGCCTGTTCTGTGACTTTATTACATTGGCTGAGTTTAAAAATGTGACAGTTTTCTCTCACATTTTCTAAACTCTCACCCTATTACATTTGGCCCATAGTGTTAGTGTATTATTCACTTGAGTATGCATGCTCTTTGAAAAAAGCTGAGGAGGTGACAATGCCTCTCTGGGAAACAATAATACCCCTTTTCCACCAAAATTCCGGGTCTGACCCGGAGTTGGAACAGAGGCCCTGATTCAGAGCCGGACGCTCTGACCAGAGCGCTCGCTCTGAATCAGGGCCCACCTCCATTAAAATGGAGCGTCCTCCTGGACACTCGTATAGCTGTGGGTCACCACCCACAGCATATACGAGCGTCCAACAAGATGGTCACGATGGTCTTGACCATTGCGACCATCGGACTTGCGAGTGAAACCCTGTGGTCGGGTTTCATAACCGCAAGGCCAGGAGTGATTTTGGCTCTATCAGAGCCAAAATCACTCCCACTGACATCACTAGTGATGTCAGTGGGGCCGGCTTCAGATGGTAGGTGTTCCCATAGGAACGCCTCCGTCTGGCAGGCACGCCCCCGGAACGCCCACCAAAGGGGGCGTGCTGTCAATCAACATCGACAGCACGCCCCCTTTGGTGCGAGACCCGGAGCAATGGAAAGTCCTTCGCTCGCCGGGTCTCGCGCATGCGCACGACGGAGCTCCCTCCGTCATGCGCATGCGCAGTGGGGACCATCGACCCACTTGCGAGCGTACTTCCGCTCGCGAGTGGGTCTGAATGACCCCCAGAGTTCCTATCCAGATCAGATCCTGAATTTAGCCGGCGCCGACTCGGGATGTTCCCAAGTCGGCGCCGCTCACACTGGAGTCGGGTCTGCATAGACCCGGCTTTCCCGGCGTGAAAGTGGTCGCTTGTAGATGACGTCATCTCCAAGCGCCACTGAAGCCGGACCAATCGGCCGGCTTGCAGCGCATTCCAGGTCATCGTGACCCGGAGTGCTCTATTCTCACAGCAAGGTTTCACGGGCTACGCATGTGTTAAACCCTACTATTTACCTTGGTTGGTTGGTATGCCGGGTCACTCGACTCAGCGATCCAACCCTCTCCCCTTTTACACCAGGGAGCTGCCCGGGTTAACCCTGCAATAACCCGGGTTTTACCTCCGGTGTAAAAGGGGTATAATTGAAAAACATTGTTTTTTTCATCTACCATACTAATATTAAATGTTAGCAATATAAGATGCTCTTTATGTCATGGATAATTAGAAAGACTGGAGCTAATGAAGATGAAAAGGCTATGGATGAAAATCAGAGGTTGAAGTTCACAATCTAGAAGAATCACAGTTAGTGAAGTAATCTTATACCACTTTTATACTGCATTGCCAGGTTGCATCCAGGATTTTGTACACTGGTCCATCCTGGGTGCGATTCAGCTGAGACCCCTATCAGACTGGCGGGCTGGCCCAGGTAAATTGCCTTGTCAATGACGTCACCGCCATCACGTGCCGAGCTGGCACTTGGAGATGAGATAATCTCCAAGTGTGGGCTCTTCTATGCTGTGAATGGGTCCCGGGTCGTATCAACCCGGGTTACCCGTTCACACTGCACCGCGAGCCGAGTTCAACCCTGTGTTCAACCCTGCTTGTTACCCTGGTTGAAATGCCGGGTCGCTTGACCTGGGTTATTTCAACTGGGTTCTTTCACATTGAGTAATATCCTGTGTTGCTGTGTGTTCACGCTAAATAACCCGAGTTTTTGCTAGCAGTATGAAAGGGGTATGAGTGATCTGGGTTCTCAGTGCTGGAGAGTGCTTATTGGCCAATCTCTGAAAGAATAAATTATCTTTTTATGTGGAAAATAGGTCTGATGGATTGCCGGTGGCGACTCAACAGTTATTATAATGTGGTGTCCGCTAATTTGTTATTTTGGCTTTACAGTGCTGTACTTTTAGTCTCATTATCCTATTGGTGAACAAGAAGGCAGTTGTGAAGGTCAGATGAGTCATAGTAAGATGGTAGGACTTTTGTTGGTGCTGCATCTAGAGGAGTTAGAGGCTTTACCCAGAATTTTTGATTCATCATCTTTCTTTTTGCAATGTGTAATTGTGTAATGGATTGTTCTGAACACGTCATTAGACAGAGTTAGGGTGTGTAATTGTCTAAAAGGTTTCTGTGTCAGCATTTTCTTTACCAACAGTGTTTGTGGTTTTGTTTGGCGGGCTTTTGTCTGGGAGCTGAGCTTTTTCTGGACTTTTCACTGCCATTGGGTTTAATATTGTAATTGTATTGTTTTGGATTTTTGTGTTGTCCCTTTTTTGGTCTGGGTGTATTTGGATGAGATTGAGTTTTTATTAGTGTTGTCTTTATGACCTTTTGTTTTTGGTTTGCGCTGAGTCATTGCCATGTGCACATTTATTGGTGATCTTTCAGGAGATGATGGAATATTTCCGCTGGCTGCTCTAAGGGGTAAACTTACTAAGAATCGTGTATGGCCATGTTTAAACACGCTGGGATTCACATGAGTTTATTGCATCCAAAATCACAGATTTACTAAGAATTGTGTTTACCTTTTAATTCAATGAGTTGTATTCCGGTCTATAGAAAGTACTTGCGTGTTGGTTCGATTGTTTATTGACTTCTATTTGTGTGATTGGTCATCTATTTCTGGGCGGGTTCGTGTTTTTGCACTCATGTTTGCTTTTAGTGAATAAGAATTATGGCTCAGTTAAGTATTTTGGGTGTAGCAATTGTTAGAGAGGAGTGTGCTCCAACGCTATCTCCTGCTCCTGCATTGAAGCCAGGCAGCCACTTTTACCAAGATGACCGCCGCAAGCCCTTACTGAGCACATACAGTACATACTGTATTTCACCAGTCAAGTAGTACCCCAGATCACAGCTACCATAGTGTCTCGGGTGACATAACTGATACTGCTGTCTCTGGTGACATAACTGCTTACTCTGTATTACATTCTGTTACCGCTGACAACTTCTGTTATCCTGAATAAACCTCCAAACCTGCTTAAAGTTAAACTGTCTGGACTAATCTCGTTTTCACATTCTGCTGGTGCCTAGTGTTCTACACCAATAGGTTATAGACCCAGGCACCACAGGTGCAAGTGAAGTATACATTGAGTCCTACATTTGGATCAGCATACAGCATGCAGAACCAGCAGCAACCAGCATGAACTTCATGAAACTGAGAAACTCAGAGAATTATGCCACATGGAAGTTTTCTATGGAGATGCAGGTGAAGTGTGAGAAACTGTGGAATACTACACCTAACCCAAGTGACAATTCTAACCCAGATTATATAAATAAAGCCATGGGGACCATATGCTTAAGTGTGGAGCAATGCATTTACTCCATAAGTTATAGGAAAGTGTCCACATATGACATGTAGATAGCCCTGTAGACAGCATTGGAAGATAGAGGTATCATGAAGAAGATGACTTTAAAGTGTACACTGAACAGTAACAAACTGAGTGAATGCAGAGACACGAAGGACTATATTTATTTATTACCAGTTAATTATATAGCGCACACATATTCCACAGCGCTTTACAAAGAAAATTTGTCCATTCACATGCCCCAGTGGAGCTTACACTCTATATTACCTACCAGCCTACGACACACCCTGAAAATTTCCCAGGGCATGCCTGCATTTTTTGTAGTAATTTCCTGCTACCTCCCCCAAATGGTCCCCATGTGCAGTGTGCTCCTGATGCGTGCGAGGTCAACAGATAATCGCTCAACTGCGTGAATATTGGAATATTATTATTATTACCACCAGTTATTTATATAGTGCACACGTATATTCTGCAGCGCTTTATAGAGCATATTTGGCCATTCACATCAGTCCTTGCCCCAATGGAGCTTACAATCTATATTCCCTAACACATGCTCACACACAAATACACACTAGGCTTAATTTTTGTTGGGAGCCAATTAACCTACCAGTATATTTTTGGAGTGTGGGAGGAAACCCATGCAAGCACAGGGAGAATATACAAACTTCACACAGTTAGGGCCATAGTGTGAATCAAACCCACAACCTCAGTGTTGTGAGGCAGTAAAGGTAATAATTAGGGTATAGGCGGCAGCCCGGCAAGGGTGAAGATCCCGATCGTCCCTAAGGTAAGTATCGCTAACCTAATTCTACCCCCTAACCCTCCCTTAGGGGTGCCTAACCCTAACCTCCCCACTAAGTGCCTAACCCTAATAACCCCTCTAAGTGCCTAAACCTAACCCCCCTTCCCTGCAGCCTGAACCTAAGTCCCCCTGGGGTTGCCTTACCATAACCTCCCCCCACGGGTGCCTAACCCTCCCGGGGGGTGCCTAACCCTAAGTCCCCCGGGAGCCCTAAACCTAACCCTCCCCCACTGCGGCTGTCCACGCCTGGCACCTGGCTTACCTTCGTTCGGTATGCTGGGCGCCGGTCTTCCGGCATATGGTTAATGACAGGTTTTGAGTTTTTGATGCCTGTCATTAGTATCACGCCAGGATTAGAGAGTCTGGAAGCTGGTGGTCGGCATTTAGACCGTCGGCTTCCAGACTACATCCCAATCATTACAATGTATTGATAAGATGTTGACTATAACATCTGTAGAAGTCCAAGTCGATAATGAGGAAGTTGCAATGGCGATGCTACAGAACCTAATGTCTGAACTTGATTTCCTAGTAGTAGCTTTAGAATCTAACATGCCTAAGCTATTGACAGAGATTGTGAGTACAAAACTGCTGCAATTTTAAGAACCATATCAGTTGAAGTAAGTGCTGGGACTACTGTATTACACACAAGAAATACCAAGCCCAAGTAAAGGTATCACATATGTCACAAAGTTGAATACAAGGTCTCAGAATGTAAACTGAAAGATGCAAATGCTGTGCAGTAAAAGAAGCATGACAGGAAAAAGGAGTCAGCCCTAAGTATCATAGAAGAGAGTGTTGGTACATAGACTTGGTAGCAACAATGCAATTCAGTTGTAACTAGAAGTGGTTCACATTACTGACCATGTGTGATCCTATAAAGATCAGAGGTATTGGGTACAAGGTACTTACAGCTATGAAAGCCAGAACAATCACAGTGCACATAAAGATAAGAGATGAGACCATAGTCACTGATATTAAAGATGTGTTATTCATACCAGATATGGGGGCAAACCTCATTTCCATAAGTGTCCTAGAGCAAACAGATTGCTAATTGGGGATCAGATACAGATGACCATCATTTTTATATGGGATATCTATTTGTGTTAGCAGGCACAGCCATCAGCTGGACAACTAGAAAACAACCCACTGTAGCCCTATCCACCACCATGGCACTTACGGAAACACTTTCTAAAAGAGACTTTGTGTGAATTAACTCACTTTAATTAACTTAGGCCCTCATTCAGAGCCGGACGCTATTTGCGGTCGTTCGTTTAAAAACAAGGGGTGGCTATTTAAATGATCCGTACGCACATTGCAGTGTGTTCACACCTCTAAGTCTGAACGAACGAGCAAAACATACGCTCGTTTATTTGTTAAAAACGCCCCCTGGCCGCACGCATCCTACGTCATGTCCGCTATTTATTAGATTAATCGAGTACATCGACCAGCGTATGAACTGCTCGCTATTCTTGTGGTTGGTGTTTGCTACCACAAATTTGCGTGCAGTTCTGGCTATAAAATAACCCAGTGACGTGGTCATTGACGCTGCTGTTTTAAATATACACACCCATAAAACGCCCGTTTTGACCTTTAAGCACGCCTGCGTTCGGATCTCCACTCCCCATTTTCAAGCACCTTCCCCTGTTACCACCCACATACGCCTCATTCCGTCACTCAAAATAGCAGGCACTCGCTATATAGCGTACAAAGGATTTTCGGCCGCACTGACTGGTTCGCGCATGCGTACTAAAAAGCGTACGCATGCGCAGATGTGCAAACATTGCTCGGAACGAGCGTACTGCCGCTAACGAGCGGCTCTGAATGAGGGCCTTAATTCATTATGGATCAAGATGAAACTATCAGCATGGCAACAAGTGTGCAATTGATCTGTCCTATAGCACCAAGCACCATGGATGGTCCACATTCAGTATAACCCCTGTTTCTAATACAGGAAATTTACCATATGTCCATGAGATGAGGTAAATATGTTTACAGTAGCTGGAGACAAGGGGGGTGTCTGTAGCGAGGGGGGTTTTAAACAGGAGTGCGCTCCGAATCTATGATAGGTATCAAAATAAAAATGCCTATCATAATCCCGATGCCAGAATCCAGGACGACGCGTGCCAGAACGAGGTAAGTCCGGGTCGCCCATCCTGTTAGCCGTGGGGGGAGGATTAGGTTTAGGGCAGTTAGCAAGCATTAGGGTTAGGTTTTGGGGGGGTTAGGGTTAGGCACCCGCCTGGGAGGGTTAGGTTTAGGGTGCAATAAGGGGGGGTTAGGGTTAGGCACCCCCGGGGGAAGGTTAAGTTTAGGCATTAGGGGGGGAGGTTAGGGTAAGGCACCACTAAGGGAGGGTTAGGGGGGACACAGGGGAGGCTAGCATACTTACCTGCCTCTGTCGGGAATTTCATCCTGTAGGGCAGCCGCTTCCAGAATATGAACCTAAACAGCCACCGGCATTTCCATCCCATTCATGTGAAACATACATTAAACACACATACCATTACACACACACCCTTACCTTGCAGACCTGGCAGGCTGGCACCATGTCATTAGGCCCCTCCCCCTAGCATGAAACTGCCGCGATTTGTGAGTCAATCAGAAGGGGGCGCAGCCAAAAGACGCGATTCTAATGGAATTGCGTCATATTGGCCCCGCCTCCTCCCAGTGACCCACGAATCATGGCATTTTGCAGTGAGGTGGCGGGGCTTAAGAGCATGATGCCTGTTTTCGAGTTTCTGGGTACTCAGAAACCCACTCTATTTGTGCTACTGTAAAAGTAGGGTGTTCAGGGGTTTGCATCTAGTAGAACATAAAAAGTATTCTAAAGCTTGACCTGTTTGCTTTGCTTTTTTTTGTCAGTGGGGTTTTCCCAAACTCGTAAAATGTTTCACCTGAAGTTCTAGTAGAGTTGTTTTAAAGTGCAAAATAACTCACCTAATAAATATTCTAGCACCAAGCATATTATCCCAAGTTACATAGATAATAAGGTCCATCAATTGCAAATTTTTATACTGTTAAATAAAATTACTTGTTATAGCAGTGGTCCAAGGGCACCACATAGAGGGGAATGATTTGCAGTTTAGTGCGCCTTTTTGTTTTTGCAATTGAAACGGTATCTGCTGTGGCCCCTCGTACATACAATCTGGGGATGTTTAATATTTGTGAGTAATAGCTATTTTCAAGGGATATCCTGCACAACACATTTTCTTTATAAATGGCTGTAAATTAGTATACAGAAGTACAATTAAATTAAATATTTGTTTAAAAAAAACATGCTAGACCAAGGCGGAATTTTAAATATAATAAAACGAAGTATTAACAAATAAAATAGTATTGCAGGATAATCTCACAGAGGACCTCATTCAGAGCCGCTTGCAAAAAGTGAGCGCTCACTCTGAATGAGGGCGGCCACTTTTCTTTTTAAAAGCCGGCCTCCTGGCCGCTCACTAAGCTGAGGGTGACCACCCACAGTTTTTGCGAGCGGCCAGGTGATGTTTGCGATGGTCGCCGCCATCAGGCTTGTGACGAGACCCTTGTGGTATGGTCTTGTCTGCCGCAAGCCCCAGTGAGCTTCCGGCTCTAATAGAGCTGGAAGCTCACTACTGACATCACTGGTGATGTCAGTAGGGCCGCCCACAAACGGCAGGCATTCCTTTAGGAACGCTTCTGTTTGTCCAGCCACCCCCCCCTCCCCGCCTACAAAAAGGGGCGAGCTGTCAATCAACATCGACAGCCGTCCCGTCCTTACTATGAATCTTAGTAAGAAAATGTAATTAGACAAATCTTAATATTTACCTCACACAAACACCTAGCTCCCATACAGGGCACCAATATAGGCCAGGCTTTCGGTCTGGGCACACAAGGCAACTGCTGTAGCCCCAACATTTTATTGGGCCCAAAATGTTTTTTTTTCCTTTCCTCTGAAACCCCAAGTTGGAGAAAGCAGAAAACGAAATGCACTTGTAGAATGTGAGGCCGTAACTTCTCAGGAAGCTCCGGCCATTCCAATATTAAATAGCAGCAATACCCGCTGTGTGCTGTGCAGCTTTGGGGAGGTAGTGCAGTCAGGAAGTCATGGGTTTCTGGGCCAGGGGATGTGTGATGAGGGGCAGGACTTGAAGAAGCATCTGGATCCATTCTGATCAGCGGCAAATGTTCCTGGCAGCATCGTAGATGTGATGTGATGTAATGACATCACAAGGTTGCCTATCAGAGAAGATGAGCCGACAGGAGAGTGGAGAACAAGAAAAAAGTGGGTAACTTAAGTTATCTACTTGGTGAGGAGATCAAAACAATGAATATTTTACTACTGTCAAAATATGGAGGAAGCTATTTTTATTCTGAGTAAGTCATAAGTTATTTAATATTGGCTACAAATAGCATAATTCTTATGATAGACTAGATACACAACTCTACCATTACCTGCATTACATAACAGAACCCAATATTTTCTCTTAATATCTTTAGCCTAATCTCTGTCTAATCTGCATGCTTGGTGATAGTGCAATACCAGAAGCCAATAAACTGACATTTTCGTTGTGTATCAATCATGCATCCAGTAACAATTAAAGCTCTGCAGAGTGAGCCTAGAGCAGGGGTCCCAACCACGGTCCTCAAGGCACACTAAGGACCTCATTCAGAGTCGGTCGTTGCGGCCGCATGGTTGTACGCCACCGATGTTCGCTATACTGCGCATGTGTAAAGTTCGCAATGCGCGTGCGCAAACTAGCCGCTACGATCAGAAATTTCTCTCTCCTTGAACACAGCCAGGTCAGTAGTTTGAGTGACAGAATGAGGCGTTTGTGGGTGGTAACAGGGGAAGGTGCTTGAAAACGGGGGAGTGGACATTCCGAACGCAGGCGTGCCTAATTATGCGAACGGCGTTTTATGGGAGTGGATACGGTTTATGGGAGTGCATAATTAACAAAGTAGCATCATGGCACATGTGACATGGGTGACATGGGAGGTTTTTACGCTGACATGATCGTAGAGCTTAAGAGAGGGTATTGTCAACCTTAAGCTCTACAACCAGTTTCGATGGTCTCGATTAATCCTTATATGTCCGGAGATGATGTGCAATGCGTACGAGAAGGGGGCGTATTTTTTTGAATTCCGACCGCTTCCTCCCCTTGGTCGGCCAGCTACCGATATGAACTTAGGGACGCAACTTGCGAGGGAATCATTTGAATATCCAGCCCCTTTTCCCGTACGACCGTGCGGCCGCTTCGACCGACTCTGAATGAGGTCCTAACAACTGTCCATGTTTTAAGGATAGCCATACTTGCATACAGGTGACTCAATTAGTACCTCAGTTATTTTGATTTAATCACATGTGCTAAAACATGGATATCACTAAAACCAGGACTGTTAGTGTGCCTTGAGGACCGAGGTTGGGAATCACTGGCCTAGAGGACAATGGCAAGGGAGTATATTTATTGAGGCAAACTGAGGCATTTCCCTTATACTGCAGGCTGTCAGGGCTGAGGGAGCAATAACGTGTAAGGAGGTAATTAAGAAGATGCTGCAGAATTATTAGGCATAGTCTTGGCAGATGTACAAAGTGTCATGTTCCTATATTTGCAATAGGCCACTGCATTGGAAGCACTTATTACATACATTATTGTGACTTTAATAAAAAGCAGTTGCAAGTCCCAGGAAAAATGACTTGTGGGTATTACATATTCCCAGGCTAATATAACATAAAATATTTCAAGTTTCCCCAGCAGCGCCGCCTAATGTATGTTGTCTGCAGCAGCAGTGTGAACATTTGTGTTGTGTGCTACTGAGGGAAGTGAGCATTACAGTAAGCAGATGTTTCTTACAAAAAATGATTGTATGGCTCAGTAACATTGTACATTGTATAATCAAATAGTTTATCTTCTGTACAGAATCCTTTTTCTCCTTCATATTAGTAATTTGTAGATTGTTAGAATTATATACACTTTAGCGATCTACAGAATATTGTCTTGTCCATTGATTCATTGATATAGGAACACTGATCACCATAAAGTAATGTATTTTAAGACCTGACGATGAACCAGAATTCACACTGAGTAGTTGTATCAAACCATAATATATTTGAGTCTCCCACACAGAGTGCTGTGGATGGGTCGTCATGTGCTCCAGGCTTCACGTGGCAGCATTAGTACATGTTTCTGGCTGCTGGCATTTATCTCTTCATGCAGGAAAGTTATTCCCAGGGTTTCTAGGGACAATACAACTAAAAAAAAACCTTAATGTTTTTATTTCTATTATAGCTATACCTAGCTAAATATGTGAGATAGAACAGACACCTGTTCTATTAGGCTGCTGGCTCTCAGGTCTACACATTTCAGTGAATAGAACAACACAAAGGGGATCTGGAGAACAAAAGGCTGGGAAACAAAGACACAGCTGAAAGAACATTATTTTGTATTACAAAAATCATATAACATAATGTTAACCCATTGCCGTCATGCCTTCTTCATTGCCAAGCGTGTCAGCAGTGGTTTTGATATTTTAGCGTTATAGTGCTGAATTGTGTTCTCTGTATCGGTGAATACTGAATGATTCATATCACGGAGGATGACAATGGGAAAGCAGGTCCCGATAATCTCATATTAATCTCCTTCTGAGTGAATATTTTAAGAAATGAATGAGTACATCACAACATTCCCACTCACATATCACAATAGGATAAATTACCATCTATGAAACACTGTGTGCTATATTTACCAATTGATACATTTCTGCTGGTTTGTAGTCTGAAAGAATGACAGATTGAAACTTTTATGTATAGGCTGTTTAACCAATCTGATTACGGATACTGGATCATACTAATACCTGCATCTGCAGGATTTCTGATTTCCCTGTTTTAGCAGGATTTCTGATTTCCCTATTTTAGGCATTATATATTATAAAACACTGTGGTATATACATTAAATGTGTTTTTTCTCATGCCATTTCTCTCACAGGTTTATATTCAGTGAGACTGAAATATTATTATGATATTATTTTCAGTATTTTCACCTAGCTGGGTGATTTTGTTCCTATAAGCCTGAAGCAACACCAATTATTTTGTTTACGTGTCTTGTTTTTCTGATTTTGAAACATCAACCAGTATTTATAAACAAGGATTGCTGTTCGTACATATATGTACAATATTGGTATAATCTTTATCATTATTCTTCAAATGTGAGTATCTACAAAGGATGCTCACTGTGCTAATTATGTCTTAATTTATTTTATTGTAAGTGTATAGATTAAAAGTTACATTTTAATTATTTTACTTTTCCACATATCAGTTTTGTATGTTTATTTTGAAGTTGTGCCCTCATAAAGGGTTCTTCCTTTTTTCCTCACAGGGCCTTCTCTTAGTCTTAGAACCAGCAAAACAGAATAAATCACCTATGCATGATTATAGAAATCCAAAAAACATGTCCTGTTGGGGGTACTTGGGGACTGGAGTTGAGAACCACTGGCATATTAGAAACATCTAACGATTCTAACCAGAACTGAATGATTTCTATTTATTTGTTACACATGATTTGTGGATGGTCTATACCAGAGGTTTCCAAACTCATCTATTACAGTCCATGTTTTAAGATATCCATGCTTGAGTCCAGATGGTTAGATAAAATTGACTGAGGTACTAATTAAGGCCCTGATTCAGACCCACTCGCAAGCGGCTGTCCGATCGCAAGTGGGTCGATGGTCTGTACTGAGCATGCGCACGACGGAGGGAGCTCCGTCGTGCGCATGCGCCAGACCCGACGAGCGAAGGAAAGTCCTTCGCTCGTTGTGTCTGATCAAAGGGGGCGTGCTGTCGATGTTGATTGACAGCACGCCCCCTTTGGAGGGCGTGCCGGGGGCGTGCCTCTCTGACAGGGGCGTTCCCAAGGGAACAGGGGCGTTCCCAAGGGAACGCCTCCCGTCAGAAGCCGGCCCACTGACATCACTAATGATGTCAGTGGGAGTGTTTTTGGCTCTGATAGAGCCAAAATCACTCTGGGGCCTTGTTGAAAACCTCAACCGCAGGCTCCGGCTCGCAGTTTCGATGGTCGCGATGGTCACGACCATCGCGGCCATCAAACTGCACGCTCGTATAGGCTGTGGGTGGTGACCCACAGCTATACAAGCGTCCAGGAGGACGCTCCATTTTTAGGGAGGGCGGCCCTCATTCAGAGCGTGCGCTCTGCTCAGAGCGTACGGCTCTGAATGAGGGCCTAAGTCACCTGTGCTCAAGAAAGGATATCCTGAAACCTGGACTGTAATTGCAAAGGGAACCTCTGGTTTATACCATGCAAACATTGGTCAGAGATTACTAAGAAGATAGACATCATTTTATACCAGTAATTGCTGGAGAGATTTGATTTCTTCCCATACTGTAGGGCAGTTGTTCCCAAATTGTGCGACTAGGCACCCTGGGGTGCCTTGGGACACTTGCAGGGGTGCCTCAGGTTGTTGGTCCAGCACCAAGTCAAATTATTTATAATCAATGTAATGTAAATATGTGGATAAGCAGAATCGCAATCCTATCCACCACCACATAACTGAGCCTAAGAATAACAGGTAGCACAATTTACTACACTTTACTACTTCACAACATTTTTTCTGAATTTCTCAATAACAAACTTTTGGCTTAGGGGTGCCATGAAAACAATGCTGATACTCTAGGGTGCCGTGATTTAAAAAAGTTTGGGAACCACTGCTGTAGGGAATAGTCTACAGATAAGTTTCCAGGCTCTCTGATATCAAGCTGGTAAAAATGATACAAATGAAACCAACATGTTATTATGTAGCACTATGTGGGGACGTGAACATGAGACTGTCAGGATACAGCTACTACATACATTGTCCCCTATGCCTGCAGGGCAACATATGTTATGCTATACCTCTCCCATTCTACTTCCCAGCTATGATAAGGTGACACAGACAGAAACACGAACATGGATATGATATTCACTGCTGTCTCTCAGTATCTGAATGCACACAATGAATATTTAAGGGAGGTAAACAGAAATTACAACATCAGGCACAACAAATTGTGACATTTTAAAACGCATCTGCAAACCACAGAAATATCATATACTGTATAGTCTACCCAGATGTTATGCAAATCACATAGTGCTTGTTTTGCAGGTACAACTATACTGACCCAGAAACCTTAGAACAGGTCTAGAGCAAATTATTATTTTTTAGTGTCTGACTCAAATCCATTCTATACATTATCAATGTAGGGAAAATATGGATTATCCTGAATTCACCAAAGCAAATGGAGCCACTTTTCTAAATCTAAAGACCAAACAATACTAAGGGCTCATGTTCAATACTTAATACAGCCTCATATCTGCAGTAGAGTTATGCAGCACAAGCTGTATGCAGGGAAAAACTCAGTTGTTCATTTTTTTTTATCAGTTTATTGATTTTCAAGAGAGACAGATGAATGGCAACAAAACTATGTGACATACTATGTGAGTAGGATCGGGAGGGTAGAGGGGAATTGGAAAAATAAAGGGGGAGGGGTACAGTATTTGCAACAATAGTACTGCTCATCACTCACTTTATTACAAATCATATTACAGTTATTTTAGGGTAACTTTATGGGGCTGATTCCCAATATGACAACAGTTTTGACAGATTGGTTCTAATTCTTGAGATTCATGGACGAGAAACAAGAAAACACAAGAGGCAGCTGTCAACTGACTACTGGTTGGGTGGCCGATCACATATACAGATGGGGTATATACTAGAAAAATCGCAGAGTGAACACGTAGAATATTCGCGTCTCACCTTCTAGAGTATTCCAATTCCCATATGCACTTATTATGGCTAATTTCCCTGTTACTTGAGGGAATCCATTATCTCAACAATTTGAAAAAAAATCTACTTTCATTTCTGAAATCAGCAACCTCAAGATCCTAAATTCATCCAAATATCCTTGGCAACTAGACAGTTTTTGTTGTTGAGCTGTGTAATCATAGAGGCTAATGATGATGATAAGGGGGAGAGAAAAAAAATTGTAGGCAAACAAGATAAGGAAATTATAGGAAAAAGGCAGAGGGGAAAAGGCTTAAAGGAGTGAGGAAAGAAGGGGTGAAAGAAAGGGGAGGAACAGGGTCAGATTGGCCTACAGGGGTACACATTGAAATCCCCAGTGAGCCCCACTACCTAAGAGCCCCACCCCCTTCTTTAGGGGTCAAGTTCCAGACTGTACACTGTAATTATACATTGTTACTCTATTAGAGGGTCAGGTACCTGGTTTATCAGGACCACGGATGAACATGGCTGCTTGGTTCTCTTCTATAGAAACTACACCAAGATCCGCTTTCCTGCCAATTGAAGTGGGCAGTTTCGGCACACCCCGTCCCCTTCTTTTGTTGGTCACCGGCTTTACGATAATGATCTCGGTTCCTGCCAGCACTTGGAATGGCATTGTAGCTCTGCAGTCATTCACTAACCTACAATTAAGTCATCACAGTGGTAGAAACTTAGATAGCTGATTATTTTCTTACAATGACATGTATTTCACCTTTACTAGACCTAATGCAGTTCTCCTTGTGTTTTATACACTGGCCAGTCAGTACCAGGGTCCAGAGGTGTCACCGGGTCAGGTGGCACCAAGTGCGCTCTCCATATCCCTGTGCCCAAATAGAGGGTGTGGCCTAAGAAAAGGGCCGTGGACTCATGAGAAATCTTTCCGGGGCCATGCCCAGCATCCCCTGTGATGCTGGACTGCCCCCGGAGACTAGTTTCTGCATTGTCGGCTCCTCCTCTGTGACAGGAGCTGAGTGCTGCAGGAGAATGTCACACTGCAGCACCCGGCTCTTGTTACGAGGAGGAGTTGGCATTTTGGTGTCACACCCTCCGAGAGTGACACCCGGTGCGGCCCACACCCCCATAGCGATGCCCCTGTCGGGGTGCCCGATCACATGTGCAGTTCATTAATGTGGTATATATACACAGGATCACCATCATCTGCTTATACTTCATTCCCAGAACTGTGGTGTGATAACTACAGTATACTGCTATTATGAATCTGGTACATTTTCATGTATGTAGTTTAAGTATTTGCTAAATATATTAATATTTATAAAGTAGCCCAGACCATGCTCTCTCTCCCAGACTATCTAAGGGCTAGCCAAGCCTACAGTATGTGGTGGTTAGCCACAACCCCTCTGGTGGCTGGCTACACCCCTTAAAGCAAAGGCCCCTACCACTGCATTTCCCCATTGGGCCCTTCATGCTCCAGTGCAACACTGGGGAGAAATCACTGCTAATAGGAAACAGACAGGTACAAAATTAGACAAGATTAAATTATATTCAGAGGTTGTTCATCCTCAAAGTGGGCAGTCTAGGGAGACCATGTTTTTCCTGAAGTGATCAGGTGTATTATGCAGAAAGGAAGGAATGCTTTCTATGTGACAACTGGACCAGCTACTATTCACAGCAGCAGCGTAGGAGGGCAAATCTGGAGATTTCCAGGAGAATGAGGTGGCGGGGACAGAGACCCAGCATTTGCTACTAGTAATATATATAGGTAGAAGGTGTTATACCTCTAACTTGTGAACTCCCTCTTTCCCTGCATATGAGCAATCTAATGGGTAGAGCCAATAGCGGGTGAGGGTACTGTAAATGCAAATTAGATATATCCAGATATCAATCTATAATAACTGTTCACTTGCACTGTTTTAGTTATGATATTGACACTATGGCCCTCATTCAGAGCCACTCGCTAGCGGCAGTACGCTCGTTCCGAGCGATGATCGCACATCTGCGCATGCGTACGGTTTTTAGTACGCATGCGCGAACCAGTCAGTGCGGCCGAAAATCATTGGTACGCAATATAGCGAGGGCCTGCTATTTTGAGTGACAGAATGAGGCGTATGTGGGTGGTAACAGGGGAAGGTGCTTGAAAACGGGGAGTGGAGATCCGAACGCAGGCGTGCTTAAAGGTCAAAACGGGCATTTTAAGGGAGTGCATAATTAATACAGCAGCGTCATTGACCACGTCACTTGGTTTTTTTTAACTCAGAACTGCTCGCAAAATAGCGGTTGAAAACACCAACCACAAGAATAGCGAGCAGTTCATACGCTGTACGATGTACTCGATTAATCTAATAAATAGCGGACATGACGTATGGTGCGTGCGGCCAGGGGGCGTTTTTATCAAATAAACGAGCGTATGTTTTGCTCGCTCGTTCAGACTTAAAGGTGGGAACAGACTGCAATTTGCGAACGGATCATTTGAATAGCCACCCCTTGTTTTTGAACGAACGACCACAAATAGCGAACGGCTCTGAATCAGGCCCTATGTCAGGTCTTTGTCTGTGGGAATTACTTTCAAAGACAAGTCCCTTTCCCAGAGTATATTTATATTAGGGGTGTGCACCGGCCACTTTTCGTGTTTTGGTTTTGGATCTGGATCTTTCTTCGTGTTTTGGATCTGGATTGGTTTTGCCAAAACCACCCTTCCGTGTTTTGGGTTCTGGGTTTTGTGTTTTGGATCTGTATTTTTTTGAAAAAAAGCATAAAAACAGCTAAAATCACAGAATTTGTAGGTTTTTCTGCTCCTATGCTATTATTAACCTCAATAACCTTAATTTCCACTCATTTCCAGTCTATTCTGAACACCTCACACCTCACAATAGTGTTTTTATGTCCAAAAGGTTGCACCGAGGTAGCTGGATGACTATGCTAAGCGACACGAGTGGGCGGCACAAACACGTGACCCATCTAGGCGTGATACTGCAGTGGCAGACAGGATGGCAGTTTGAAAAACTAGGCCCCAAACTGTACATAATGCAAAGAAAAAAAAGAGGTGCAAGATGGAATTGTCCTTGGGCCCTCCAACCCACCCTTATGTTGTATAAACAGGACATGCACACTTTAACAAACCAATCATTTCAGCGCCAGGGTCTGCCACACAACTGTGGCTGAAATGATTGGTTTGTTTGGGCCCCCACAAAACAAGCTGGCAATTAATGTGTCCCTGCACAAACTGGCTCTACGGAGGCAAGATGTCATCCTCATCCTCCTCATCCACCGATTCCTCACCCTCTTCAGTGTGTACATCCTCATCCTCACAAAGTATTAACTCGTCCCCACTTGAATCCACCACCACAGGTCCCTCTGTACGTTCTGGAGGCTGGTCTCCCTGGAAGAGCTGATAATTCATTTTGATGAACATCATCTTCTCCACATTCTGTGGAAGCAACCTCCTACGCCTTTCGCTGACAAGGTTCCCGGCAGCACTAAACACTCTTTTGGAGTACACACTGCAGGGGGGGCAAATCAGGTAAAATAGAGTCAGTTTGTACAGGGGCCTCCAAATTGCCTCTTTTTCCTACCAGTACAGGTATGGACTGTCTGACATGCCTACTTGGATGCTGTCACCGATGTAATCCTCCACCATTCTGTCAATGGTGACAGTATCATATGCAGTGACAGTAGACATGTCAGAAATTGTTGCCAGGTCCTTCAGTCCGGAACAGATGTCCAAACTTGGTCCTGCCTGCCCTGCATCACCGCCAGCGGGTTGCTTAGGATACCTAAGTTTTTTCCTGGCCGCCCCAGTTGCGGGAGAAAATGAAGAAGGAGCTGTTGACGTGTCACGTTCTGCTTCAGCTGACAGTGTGTTCACCAGCAGGTCTTTGCACCTCTGCAGGCTTGTGTCGGCCGGAAAGAGAGACACCACATAGGCTTTAAACCTAGGATCGAGCACGGTGGCCAAAATGTAGTGGTCTGATTTCAACAGATTGACCACCCTGGAATCCTGGCAAAGCGAATGAAGGGCTTCATCCACAAGTCCCACATGCCGAGCGGAATCGCTCCGTCTTAGCTCCTCCTTCACTTTCTCCAGCTGCTTCTGCAAAAGCCTGATGAGGGGAATGACCTGACTCAAGCTGGCAGTGTCTGAACTGACTTCACGTGTGGCAAGTTCGAAGGGCTGGAGAACCTTGCACAACACGGAAATCATTCTCCACTGCGCTTGAGTCAGGTGCATACCCCCTCCTTTGCCTATGTCATAGGTGGATGTATAGGCTTGAATGGCCTTTTGCTGCTCCTCCATCCTCTGAAGCATATAGAGGGTTGAGTTCCACCGCGTCACAACCTCTTGCTTCAGGTGATGGCGGGGCAGGTTCAGAGTGTTTGCTGGCGCTCCAGTCTTCGGCACGCAGTCGCTGAATGGCGAAAGTGGCCTGAAATTTTTCGGGCCACCCAAAGCGTCTCCTGCACGCCCCTGTCACTTTTCAGAAAATTCTGCACCACCAAGTTTATTGTGTGAGCAAAACATGGGACGTGCTGGAATTTGCCCAGATGTAATGCCCGCACAATATTGGTGGCGTTGTCAGATATCACAAATCCCCAGGAGAGTCTAAGTGGGGTAAGCCACTGGGCGATGATTTCCCTCAGTTTCTCTAAGAGGTTGTCAGCGGTGTGCCTCTTACTGAAACCGGTGATACACAGCGTAGCCTGCCTTGGAACGAGCTGGCGTTTCTGAGATGCTGCGACTGGTGACGCTGCTGCTGTTGCTGCGTAAGGTGATACATCTACCCAGTGGGCTGTCACAGTCATATAGTCCTTAGTCTGCCCTGTTCCACTTGTCCACATGTCCATGGTTAAGTGGACATTGGGTACAACGGCATTTTTCAGGACACTGAGGACACTTTTTCTGACGTTTCTGTACAGTCTCGGTATCGCCTGCCTAGTGAAGTGGAATCTAGACGGGATTTGGAACCGGGGACACACTACCTCCAGCAATTGTCTAAATCCCACTGCACTAATGGCGGATACCGGATGCACGTCTAACACCAACATAGCAGTCAAGGCCTCAGTTATACGTTTAGCTTCAGGATGACTGCTGTCGTACTTCATCCTCCTCGCTAAGGACTGTTGGAGGGTCAATTGTTTAGTAAAAGTAGTGGTGTTCCTACTTCCTCTCTGGGATGATTAACGACTTCCAGCAGCAGCAACAGCAGCAGCGGCAGCAGGAGGCGTAGCAATGCAGGATCCTCCGGAGGAATCCCGGATAGGAGAGTCAGTCATGCCAGTGACATGGCCTGCAGGACTACTTCCGATCCTGACTAAGGAGGAAATTGATGAGGAGGGAGTTGACGGTGTGGTTTGCAGGCGCTTGGATACAACAGGACAATGGGATTTAGGTGTCCCTGGACTGCTTACGGTCTTAGCCAAAGTTTCTGAACTTGACAGTAAATTATTATGAATGCGCTGCAGGTGCCGTATAAGGGAGGATGTTCCTAGGTGGTTAACGTCCCTACCCCTACTTATTCCACCTTTACATAAGGTACATATGGCAAGACAGTTGTTGTCTGGATTTGGATAGAAATATTGCCAGACCAAAGAGGTGGAATGTTTGGTCTTCTGCCCAGGCATGACGGTGATGGGCTTTTTCATCCCACGGACAACAACTGTCTCCCCCGGAGCCTGAATTAAACAAACCACATCACCATCAGAATCCTCCTCGCCAACTTCCTCCTCAGCGCCAGCTACACCAGTATCCTCATCCTGTTGTACTTCAACAGTGACATCTTCAATTTGCATATCAGCAAGTGGACTGTGGGTGCTCCTTTCAGCACTTGCAGGGGGCGTGCAAATGGTGGAAAGAGCCACCTCTTCCCGTCCAGTGCTGGGAAGGTCAGGCATCGCAACCACCACCACACTTGGACTCTCCTTGGGGATTTGTGATATCTTCTTAGAAAGCACAGTTCTTCGCTGTGCTTTTGCCAGCTTAACTCTTTTGATTTTTTTAGTGGGAGGAGGGCTTCCATCGTCATGTGAAGCTGAACCACTAGTCATGAACATACTAGGGATCGACCTTAGCCATTCCTTGCCACTCCGTGTCGTAAATGGCATATTGGCAAGTTTACGTTTCTCTGCAGCTGATTTAAATGTTTTTTTCAAAGTCATTTTCCTGAACTTTGTCATTTGGGACTGTATGTGCCCTATATTATGACATTGGGCATCGGCCTTGGCAGACGAGGTTGATGGCATGTTATCGTCTATGTCATGACTAGTGGCAGCAGCTTCAGCACTAGGAGGAAGTGGTTCTTGATCTTTCTCTATTTTATTTTTATCGGAGAAAGTTTGGTCCTCCATTTATGTTATATCGATTTGATATATACGTGCGGCTAAACACAGAAAATATTTTTTTATTTTTGCTGGAGAGTAGTGCACTTTGTGGGTTACACCAGCCTTTAAGAAATGAGCCAGCCGGCTCTTTACTTATGGGACACAGGCGCACGCTTGGCACTACTTTGTTGATTCACGTGCGGCTACTGCGCACACAATTCACAAACACAGAAAATATATATTTTTTTGGTTTGGACTGGAGTGTACTTTGGGGGTTACAGCACCCTTTAACGGTCAAGCCAGCCGGCCCTTTACTTATGACACAGGCGCACGCTTGGCACTACTTTGTTGATGCACGTGCGGCTACTGCGCACACAATTCACAAACACAGAAAATATATATTTTTTTGGTTTGGACTGGAGTGTACTTTGGGGGTTACAGCACCCTTTAACGGTCAAGCCAGCCGGCCCTTTACTTATGACACAGACGCACGCTTGGCACTACTTTGTTGATGCACGTGCGGCTACTGCGCACACAATTCACAAACACAGAAAATATATATTTTTTTGTTTTGGACTGGAGTGTACTTTGGGGGTTACAGCACCCTTTAATGGTCAAGCCAGCCGGCCCTTTACTTATAACACAGGCGCACGTTTGGCACTACTTTGTTGATGCACGTGCGGCTACTGCGCACACAATTCACAAACACAGAAAATAAATTTTTTTTGGTTTGGACTGGAGTGTACTTTGGGGGTTACAGCACCCTTTAACGGTCAAGCCAGCCGGCCCTTTACTTATGACACAGGCGCACGCTTGGCACTACTTTGTTGATGCACGTGCGGCTACTGCGCACACAATTCACAAACACAGAAAATATATATTTTTTTGGTTTGGACTGGAGTGTACTTTGGGGGTTACAGCACCCTTTAACGGTCAAGCCAGCCGGCCCTTTACTTATGACACAGGCGCACGCTTGGCACTACTTTGTTGATGCACGTGCGGCTACACAATTCACAAACACAGAAAATATATTTTTTTTGGGTTTGGACTGGAGTGTACTTTGGGGGTTACAGCACCCTTTAACGGTCAAGCCAGCCAGCCCTTTACTTATAACACAGGCGCACGCTTGGCACTACTTTGTTGATGCACGTGCGGCTACTGCGCACACAATTCACAAACACAGAAAATATATTTTTTTGGGGTTTGGACTAGAGTGTACTTTGGGGGTTACAGCACCCTTTAACGGTCAAGCCAGCCAGCCCTTTACTTATAACACAGGCGCACGCTTGGCACTACTTTGTTGATGCACGTGCGGCTACTGCGCACACAATTCACAAACACAGAAACACAGAAAATAATTTTTTTTTTGGTTTGGACTAGAGTGTACTTTGGGGGTTACAGCACCCTTTAACTGTCAAGCCAGCCGGCCCTTTACTTATGACACAGGCGCACGCTTGGCACTACTTTGTTGATGCACGTGCGGCTACTGCGCACACAATTCACAAACACAGAAAATAATTTTTTTTTTGGTTTGGACTGGAGTGTACTTTGGGGGTTACAGCACCCTTTAACGGTCAAGCCAGCCGGCCCTTTACTTATGACACAGGCGCACGCTTGGCACTACTTTGTTGATGCACGTGCGGCTACTGCGCACACAATTCACAAACACAGAAAATATATATTTTTTTGGTTTGGACTGGAGTGTACTTTGGGGGTTACAGCACCCTTTAACGGTCAAGCCAGCCGGCCCTTTACTTATGACACAGGCGCACGCTTGGCACTACTTTGTTGATGCACGTGCGGCTACTGCGCACACAATTCACAAACACAGAAAATATATTTTTTGGGGGTTTGGACTGGAGTGTACTTTGGGGGTTACAGCACCCTTTAACGGTCAAGCCAGCCAGCCCTTTACTTATAACACAGGCGCACGCTTGGCACTACTTTGTTGATGCACGTGCGGCTACTGCGCACACAATTCACAAACACAGAAAATAATTTTTTTTTTGGTTTGGACTAGAGTGTACTTTGGGGGTTACAGCACCCTTTAACTGTCAAGCCAGCCGGCCCTTTACTTATGACACAGGCGCACGCTTGGCACTACTTTGTTGATGCACGTGCGGCTACTGCGCACACAATTCACAAACACAGAAAATAATTTTTTTTTTGGTTTGGACTGGAGTGTACTTTGGGGGTTACAGCACCCTTTAACGGTCAAGCCAGCCGGCCCTTTACTTATGACACAGGCGCACGCTTGGCACTACTTTGTTGATGCACGTGCGGCTACTGCGCACACAATTCACAAACACAGAAAATATATATTTTTTTGGTTTGGACTGGAGTGTACTTTGGGGGTTACAGCACCCTTTAACGGTCAAGCCAGCCGGCCCTTTACTTATGACACAGGCGCACACTTGGCACTACTTTGTTGATGCACGTGCGGCTACTGCGCACACAATTCACAAACACAGAAAATATATTTTTTTTGGGTTTGGACTGGAGTGTACTTTGGGGGTTACAGCACCCTTTAACGGTCAAGCCAGCCAGCCCTTTACTTATAACACAGGCGCACGCTTGGCACTACTTTGTTGATGCACGTGCGGCTACTGCGCACACAATTCACAAACACAGAAAATAATTTTTTTTTTGGTTTGGACTAGAGTGTACTTTGGGGGTTACAGCACCCTTTAACTGTCAAGCCAGCCGGCCCTTTACTTATGACACAGGCGCACGCTTGGCACTACTTTGTTGATGCACGTGCGGCTACTGCGCACACAATTCACAAACACAGAAAATAATTTTTTTTTTGGTTTGGACTGGAGTGTACTTTGGGGGTTACAGCACCCTTTAACGGTCAAGCCAGCCGGCCCTTTACTTATGACACAGGCGCACGCTTGGCACTACTTTGTTGATGCACGTGCGGCTACTGCGCACACAATTCACAAACACAGAAAATATAATATTTTTTTAGCACTTGGGGGGAGCACCCCTGATGGACAGAGCACCCCCTGGACAACACTACAGCACCCCTTTAGGACTGGGACACTGCACAGGACTTTGGAGTGGACACAGCCCCTATGGAGAACTGACTGCACAACACAGTCCAGCCAGCCCCTATGGACTTTGAAGTAGTGGACACAGCCCCTATTAACAACAGCAGCACAGCACAACACAGCCAGCCCCTATGGACTTTGAAGTAGTGGACAACAGCAGCACTACACTACACTACACTACACAGCCCAGCCAGCCCTACCTCCCACCCTCCCTCTTCACTGTCCACAGCCGAGTGAGAAAATGGCGCCGACGCGGGTACCTTATATAGGATCCAAAACCCGCGAGACTCGGAAGGCGGGATGATGAAGTTTTGCCTCGATTTCAGATCCGAGTCAGGCGGGAAAAGTCGAGCCTGACTCGGATCGGACTCGGATCGGGGGGGCTCGGGGGGTTCGGATTTCAGAAATCCGAACCCGCTCACCCCTAATTTATATTATATTTCACGATGCAGCTATCTTTTTCTTTTTTTATTCAAAAAATGTTTTTATTTGGAAACAGAAGTATCAGGAGATAAAAAAAAAAGCAGAATTCACATTTTACATGGAAAATAGGGGAAAACAGAGCTAGAAAGCCATGAAAACATAACGAAAGTACTGGTAATAGTAAATAAATAATAAAAGCAATATGTCAGCACACATACAATTAAAGCAAGAGTTTATATTAAGAATATGGTAAATAATTGTGTCAAATCTTACCACATCAAGAAGACTGTAGTGATTCCAATTTGGAAATAGTTGAATATATAAATAGGGAGAGAAGTATTATATTGAATACTGAAAAGGCAATATGGCAACCAATAGACGTAAAGAAAGAAGAAAGATAGAAGGTGGGGAGAGTGGAGGTCGGGGGTGGGGGAAAAGAAAGGGAAAATTTGGGAGGACAGGGAGTGACCCATGTATGTTCAGGTCTAGAAGGGTGGTCAGCAATTAGATGCAAATAATTGGGGGTCATTTAAGAAAATTAAAATGTTAAAACAATGTTGTATTTGTTGTTTGAGGTCAATAGAAAAGGTGCCAATTAAACTTTAATAAGAATTATTCGTTTTTTATTCATTATGGAGGAAAGATTCAACCCAATCCATTTTGAATAAAATATTCTCACAAAACATAGAAAGAGAGGGAGGGGTACATTGGATCTATTGTTGAAGAATACATAGATGGCGTTGCCTATCGGGAACAAGCTCAGAAAAGTTTTGCTTTCCGAGCTGGATACATATGGGAAATATAGTCAAACCTCCGAAAACTGCATTTTTGGACATATGACTGCAGTTTTGAGGATAGTGCATCCCATCCAAAGGCCTGATTCATCAGCGATCATAACAGCGATTACGCAAGCAATCGGCCGATTGTTGCGTTCTGTGCATGCGTATGCATCGCAGTGCGCGAACACTCCACTGCGATCGGGACTGCAAAGACCCATCGCAGAGTGATTGACAGAAAGTACCGCTTGGGGGAGTGACTGGGGGGTGGTCGGCAAAATGCAGGCACGCCAGTGCATTTGAACGCCGTTGCAGGGGCATGCATAAATTAGCCACGGCGATGCCATATGCAGCTTGGGCTTTCACTGAGTGTGATGAGGTTAGCAATTCCTGAGTAAGGTCAGACCTTGTGCAAGTGTGCGTGAGGCTGCGATGGTACTCGATGTTCCCGATTGTTTCACAGACTTGCTAAGTATTACAGAAGTGTGTAAGGTAGAGTGGGCATCCTTATGTTTGGCTGAGATGGCATTGCTATTGCAATCATTAGCATATCTTCGCAGTGAGACTGCATGTGTAATTGCTATTGCGATCGCAATAGCGATTCTTACTGAATCAGGCCCCAAGGTCTTTAACTTGTTGAGGAATCACTGAGCAGACTTGGGGGGAGATGTATCAAAGCTTGGAGAGAGAGTGGAGGGAGATAAAGCACTAACTAACCAGCTTCTGTCATTTTCGAAGCCAGTTGGTACTTTATCTCCCTCCAAGGTTTGATAAACCTTGTGCAGGGGCTGTTATGGTGTGTATTTACCAACCTCTAAATGCCCCTGTCTCTTCAGAACTGGGTCTCCTAGATATATCCGGCTGCTCCCACGACTACATCCTGTCAGCTGTAACATGATGGGCACTGTCACACAGCTTTGGCTGCAAGGGACAGGTCTCCATATTGGCTCCTCCTGGTGAAGTGATGTCCGACTCTCCACCGCTCACAGTGATTCCACAACTTCTCCTCAGGCCACCAAACAGACTTCTCAGGGGCTCCCTCTTTAAATGTTCAACGTCAATACATATACATTCTTATAGTTTTACCACAGTGTTACATAGGCTACCTAACATATATTGTGGTAACACCCATCCATTTCCCTGCTCAGTTTCCATTTACTCTAGGGGGTAACTCCCATTTACTCTAGGGGGTAAATTTACTAAAGTGAGAGTTTTTAGAAGTGAGTTTTAGAAGTGATGTTGCCCATAGCAACCAATCAGATTCCAGGTATTATCTTCTAGAAGGTGCTAGTTAAATGTTAAGTAGAATCTGATCGGTTGCAATATCTCTTCTAAAACCCACTTCTAAAATCTCTCCCTTTAGTAAATTTACCCCTATGACTATTAAATAGAGGTTGCATTTTAAAGACCAGAAATTTGCTGTGCATAATAAAAATAACTTCTACAAAACCATATTTGTTACCGTAAATATATCAAGAGTTGACAAAGACCTAGGGTAAAATTTAATTAAGTGCCATTTTGCCAATCCGCATTGTTTTTGGTGCTTTAATGTGTGTTCTGTAGACCTTGCAATTTAATAATGGCCAAACCGTACGTAAAAGTGCAGTGTAAACAACAAACAGCATATCTCAAACCACAATTCTGATTGTTAGACATGAAAGGTATGCAAAATTTCCCATGTAATAAGCTTTGGTTCCCCAAACAGCATGGCAAACTGCTGCTTATGAGTAAATAAACTGAAAAATATTAAAAATACATGGTTCTGACAGTTAGTTAGGTCTAAGGGCCTGATTCAGAGCCAGACGCTTTGACCAGAGCGCTCGCTCTGAATCAGGGCCTTCCTACCTAATATTGGAGCTGCCTTTTGGACGCTCGCATAGCTGTGGGTTACCACCCACAGCTTATGCGAGCGTCCATGATGATGGTCGCGTTGGTCAAGACCATCACGACCATCAGGCTTGCGACGAGACCCTTGTGGTAGGATCTCGTTGCCGCAAGCCCTGGAGTGATTTTGGCTCTATCAGAGACAAAATCACTCCCATTGACATCACTAGTGATGTCAGTGGGGCCGGACCCAGACGGTAGGCTTTCCCATGGGAACGCCTCCATCTGGGCAGCCATGCCCCCGGCACGCCCACCAAAAGGGGTGTGCTGTAAATCACCATCGACAGCACGCCCCCTTTGTAGCGAGACCCCGAGCGACGGCTTCCCCGTCGCTCGCCGGGTCTCGCGCATGCGCACGACGGAGCAGCCTCCGTCGTGCGCATGCGCATTTGGGTACCATCGACCCACTTGCGAGCGTCCTGTGCTCGCGAGAGGGTCTGAATGAGACCCTAAGTACATACAATTTGGAATTGTCAGCAAAAAATGTAATAAAAGATAAAAATCCCTCCCCAGCTTTCTATAACATCCCAGTATGCTGTAATACTCAGGCCCTTACAACTAGAGCACTGGACCAGTGATGAGAACACCTGGCTGTTTGGTACCTGCCTCATAGCCAAACGCATGGGGGGGTTCTGGTTGCCTGGAAAGCTGTCTCCCCAGTCCACACCATGATGGCCACAATAGAAATAGCACATACGGTAATACTAAAGTTGCATGTTTTTAAGATCCCCTCAGTGTCACAAGTGAAATAATTAACCCCACCTGTCGATCTTTTAAAATGTCTGAGTTAGTAATGAATACACTTGTGCATCAACTAGGAGATATGGAAAACATGCACTGTTAGAGGCACACTCATATAGACCATCTATATGGTCAATTATTAATACTATATAATAATACACTATCCAGTGCATAAGGAGAGCATTGTGTACATATATGTCCAGCGCTTGTGCTAGGTTCTTTTGCTTCTCCCCCAGACACACGAACCTGCTCAAATGGTCTGGAATGTAGCCCACATCTGAAATAATAGCCTTCAGCTCAGACAGGATGGGCATACTTCCGCATGTAATGGCATATGGTGATCTCTGGTTCTGTGCATTTCAGAAATATTATATACAATATACTTCGTCTGACGTATATTTTAGCTGGTTGAGTGCTAGTTTTGCCCTCTTCATGGACTGGTCACACTTACTTTAAAATCAAGCTTTTGGAACCCCCCCCCCCCCTCTAAAAATCCTGTGTTTGCCCCTGCCAGCATCTACTGTAAAAATATAGTGCAGACACATGATGCTACAAATGCCTGCATGCACTCACAGCCCACTGTATAGTACTGCAAGCATGCACTTCAAGTGATGATCCCTAAAAATAGAAAGGAACATTTGCCCTGGCCATAAATAATACACCCAATATTAATATAATATAATATTACTTTGTTACCCAATGACTAGGGGTACAAGAAGGAGCCAAGTGCTATTCAGCATTGGGCTGGGACTCTCCAAGCAAGAGGCCCTTCACTAGAGGACCATGTCTACTGCTGAGTACAGTAGGTTGGGCTTTTACAGAATGTATAGGGTGAAACCAGGTGTTTTGGCCTAAATTGCAAACCACCAAACATTGCATGTGGTTTCAGTTTTCTTCCTCCAAATCCAGCAGTTTGGCTTTGAAAAAAATGCAAGAAGAGGATGTTGCTAATGTATTTAAACCCGCCTAGTAAATATCCCGCTAATGTTGTTGGCAGTCCTTTAGATGAAGCATTTAGGGTTCAGTAAACAAAGGGGGACCATGGAGCACAGTAATCATAGTAATATAGGGACCACATCATTTCAATGTTAACTTATATGAAGAAAATAAATGTTATATGATATGTGCTTATATTATATGTTTAATTTGGTGTAACATTGCATACATAATTATTATGTTTTATAACAATAACATTCTTTCTTTAGTTCACAGTCATTTAGTTCTACCATGACACCCTTTTTAACAACAAAAATATACCTATGCAAATACTGACATGCGTGTTCTATTAAAAAGATAATATATAAACACAGTTTGTAATAAAACATTTCACAACTTGAAGACGTCTTCACTCAAAATGCAGGTTTGTTGCAAAAAGTAATTTTCCAGGGTGGGAAGTGAGGGGGCAGATAATTTACGATTGATTTTTTATAAAAAGTATTTTAATCTGTTACACCCATACCAGGGACAAGTTGTGTTGTACATGCATGCACTTACATGATCGTGAGCAATGTACAGCCAAAATGTTCTTACAGTTCCAGTTTGTTCACACATACATTAGTGATTTCAACTGAAGGAAGTATGAATAGAAGAAACTGTATGAATGATAAGTGATTAATGTGGGATTTTTGGAATGACAAGTGATTAGTGTCGGATTTGTGCTTTGGAAATTTATGAGGAATAAATGCAGAAAGGCTAAAAAAATCACACTGCAAGTATAAAGTCGCTGTGATCGACTACGGTAATGTACCTTGACACAGGCGCAGTGCAGAAGGTGTAAATCAGGAACTAGCAAATAGTTTCAGCTGTGCACCAAGTATGGCTGAAGGGCATGGTGCAATACTCGTGGCCAAGCTGTTCTTCACAGCCTTGGGTTAGTGTAATGTGGCCAGAAACCTCTGATCTGAATGTCACCTTTCTTACACACACATGGTGGAGGACTGATTACCATGAATAAACAATATGAATGGCATGACTAAAATGGAAGAAAGTAAATACTGTAGACGATGGAGTTTTAGGGTAATAGAATATTATACATTTTACATTTTGGCATGTTTTGCTTATATTATAAGTAAGCAATATATATATAAAGGTCATAACATTTATGCCACTTTTATTTTTTGCACATTTGATACTTTATTTATAAAATGAACAACTATGACTGTCCCACCTGTGATATTCCTGTGCACACAACCTATTCTTCTCACACTCTGATTTCACATTAAACTGCTAAAGAGAACTCCACGTTTGGCACCATGTCAGCTCTAATGATAATGTTACATGTTTCACAAAAAGTGCATAAAAAAACCCCAAAGTGTTGAAGGACTAAATTATAAACCATTATCCAAAACTGAGTCACAGCATTTAAAATAGAAGCTGTCATCATCTTCCTTAAGGATATAATAGATAATGTGTATATATTTATGTATATGCATTTGTCAGGAGCACATTTCCTCGGCCCATTACCACATTACCCCATGCTTTTATTAGTATTACTATTGTTCTTACATTCTGTCATTACCTTTGCAGGGCCACAAAGTGACGTAAAGGAAATGTTAAGAACTGTATTGCAGGTGTTACTCTACAATCTAAAAAAATACATATTGTATAATCAAATAAGCAGAGAACAGTGTGTGAGGTCACTCTCTGTCCCTCCCTATTAGACATATACACGTGTATGGATTCCACAACTCTTAGGGGTATATTTACTAAAGTGCAGGTTTTTAGAAGTGGAGATGTTGCCCATACCAACCAATCAGATTCTGCTTAACATTTATCTAGGACCTTCTGGAAGATAATAGCTAGAATCTGATTGGTTGCTATGGGCAACATCTCCACTTTTAAAAACCTGTACTTTAATAAATGTACCTCTTACTATGTTCTATGGTGTAAACTGTGTAAACACATGCACTTCTTACCCATAAGATTATATTGATTTGATTGTAATCTGACTTGCATTTATGCATGTAACCGGAGTTACATTTATACTGAAAAAATAAATGTCAGTAAACCCATAGTACCTTGTACTTTGTATGTATTTTTTTTTATCATAGTATCATGCAGGCTAAATCAGCTCACTGAGACAGGCAGATTTTTCTTCCATCAAAATATATCAATCAAGGA
This sequence comes from Taudactylus pleione, assembly GCA_031769625.1. NCBI lineage: Eukaryota > Metazoa > Chordata > Amphibia > Anura > Myobatrachidae > Taudactylus > Taudactylus pleione. The sequence goes on along the minus strand of JAUIMM010000126.1, from coordinate 3,352,326 downwards.
ATTAAAAAATGCTAATTTAATTGGCTCAGATCTCTAATTTACTGGTTTCAATCGACTTAGTAGAGTGTAAAATTCAGTCCAGTAAACTGTTTATTTTTATGCATTGTTTTGACCCCATACCCACTCTCAATGTTATCCTGTCCGTGAGCGTAGTGGCACCCTGTACTTTTTCAGAATGCTCCCTGTTCCATTTTATGTTGCTCATTTTATCTACACCTTCTAATTTCTGTTGCTTTAATTCCTACTACTCAATGCAACACTGTATTACAGATATGTCCTCAGTTACTGTTGTACGTGCGCCATATGATGTAACTGAGATGTCAGTATCCTTAGTTGCATTGTAAAAGCCACTCACGGTGTACTTGGGATGCTACACTGTGACATGGCCTAGGAATTGGTTTTACACACTAATACCCCTTTTCCACCTAAATTCCGGGTCTGACCCGGAGTTGGAACAAAGTTCCTAACTGGATCAGACACGGAATTTGCCGGCCCCGACTCGGGATATTCCCGAGTCGGCGCCGCTCACACCGCAGTCGGGTCTGAATAGACCCGGCTTTTCCGGAGTGAAAGTGGTTGCTTGGAGATGACGTCATCTCCAAGCACGACTGAAGCCGGACCAATCGGCCGGCTAGCAGCACACTCCAGGTCATCATGACCCGGAGTGCGCTGTTCTCACTGCTGGGTTTCACGGGCTGTGCCTGTGTTAAACCCTGCTAGTTACCTGGGTTGGATTGCCGGGTCACTCGACCTGGTGATCCAACCCTCTCCCCTTTTACACCAGGGAGCTGCCCAGGTTAACCCTTAAAAAACCCGGGTTTTAGCTCCGGTGTAAAAGGGGTATTACAAAGTCTCAGATAAAGCACAACAGAACTTGGCGAGAGGAAAAAACGCTCACATCAGAGCCCATTTTATACAGAATCAGACTCAGTCGCACACAGATGTACAAATATTGCACATCAAATTGATCAGTGTAAGTTAGCATAGTAGTTTTGTCACTTCTGTGTGTTTTAAGTATTAGGATGCAAATTTAAGTGAAGAAACTTGGTGTGGCCGAGTCGCTAGGGACTGGCTTGCCAAGAGGGACTATTTGAAGCGACTGAAGCAACAGTAAGAAAGGAACAATCTGCATCACTAATCTCATTACATCTATTCACATTCTTAAATCATCTAAATATAAAAACACCATTCAACAGTTGTAAACATATCTCCACTGTCTTCTTTTTATTATACTTATTTTGCCTGTTTCTTTTACCTGTTTTCATTGTCTTTCTTTTTCACCTACTTTATACTGTCTATGGTAATCACAGTGCATGTTTTACTGTCTTTTATAATTTCCCTATTTCTCCTTTTTATTATAATATCACAGCCAGAAATCAGGGACTTGGTCCCACCTCACTGTTCCCAGACCAGAAGATCAGAACCAACCACAGTAGTGCTCCCCAGACATCTAACCAGATAACCACAACCCACATATATTCCACCCAGTGTTCCACATCAACAATAAGCACACAAGCGATGTGTACACTTAACCTATTTTTGCTCACTCAGATGTCAGTGACAACATAGGTTTCCTCTGATGTGACCACTTACTGACACTTTAGTTTTTTAGTCATATGACCAGTGTTCATAGCTTTCAAAGTGAGTATTATCTACACTTCAAGGTGGAAGTTAGTCAGGACAGAGCAGCAGGGAGGGGAGGGGAGACACACAGAACAGAATAGAGAGGGTGGGGGGCCAGACAGAGTGGAGGACATGATGGGACGGGGCATGGGTGGGAGGCTAAAGTGACTCAGCATATGCCGACTCCAATAAAATAATAATAATAATAATAATAATAATAATAATAATAATAATACGTTATCTTAAACACTATGACTAATACAGTTTTATTCTGCACAAAATCTAAGAATATTGTTGGAAGTTAGAGTTCACAATAATAAATAAATACAATCAATTGTTCTTAATTCAAATTTATGCTTACCACCATCTTTAGATACTAAAGTATATTTTTTACACCTATATCTCACTTAATTAAGTAACAATGAGGTTCAGAGTCTATAAGCAGCTAATGTCCTACTGTACATATAGATATGTACAAAGGTATAGAAAGCCTTTGGCTGATGTGAGCATTGTGGAACTAAGCATTACAGAGAATGACTGCCTAAAGATTGACAGTTTCTCCTGGGATTAGAAATTCTGGTAACAGGTATGATTACGACATAGAGCCATATTCAATTAGAAGCGAAAGGCCGAGATCCGTGAAAAAGTATCGCCGATTGCGACTTTTTGCCTGTCGGAAACTTATCTCTGTATTCAATTCCATCCGCTTTTTGCGTACGTGAAAAGTCAATGCAATGTAATAAACGAAAAAGATTTGCCTCTGAATAGCAGGAGAAAAGAAGTGCAACATTTTTATTTTGGGGTGCAAAGTAGGGGAAACCTCTCAGAACCCTTGGGACAGCCCCCCAAAGGATAACTGCATAAAAAAATCCCTAAAAAAAGTGAGGAACACCCCAAAAAAGTACTTTGATTTTGGGGGCAAGAAAGCATAAAGTAGGGGGACAAGTTCGCAAACTAGCAAAATAAGGTTCTGGGGGTGCTCTAAGTAGGGGTGAAGTGTTTTTGGGATTCCAGGTGCTTTTGTGAGGGAGTAATTTCACTTTTATTAAAACTACACTTTAGAGACATTAAAAGATTCTTGTACCCATTTTCAGGTACCCCAAATTTCCTAGAACCACTTATTTTCTCCCCAAAAAACTACTTTATGTAATTCTTCACCACTTGTGCAAAGACGCTAATTAGAGGCAATTGTGGGAACTTAAGTACCCCAAACAGTTTTATTAGGGCTAATCGGGCACTATTACATTGATCCCCAATGTTTCTGCATCTTTCTGGGGGGGTTCAGGCTGATTTCCCCAATTCTGACACCACTTTCCGCCTGTTCTGACGTCGCATGTCACCATTTTCCCGTTTTTTGGCATTGAATAGGGCGAATAGCGGGTACGCGCACTATAAGTTTCCGCGGCTAAAATATGCGATGTAGGCAAAAAGTCCGGCAGGCGGAACTTTATCGCGGGTGCAAAACTAATTGAATACCACCCATAATCTTTCATTTTGGACACAACATGTCACTACAGTAAGGGTAATTTCCAGTGGCGTCCCTCCCCGCGTAGACACCTGGAGCACAGAGGGATGCCTTGTGCACAGCGAAGCTGCGCGCTTCCCAAAAAGTGGGCATGGCCTCAGAAAGGGGGCGTGGCCTCGCTGCCCGAATCTGGTCCCCAGCCCATGTATCTCTATAGAGTGGGTGCCAGAGATGCGGGCACTGCAGGTGCTCTCACTGTGACAGGAGCCGAGTGCTGCACTTAATTCTACAGTGCAGCACCCAGCTCCTGTCACTGAGGGGAAGCTGGCACCTTGGTGTCACCCCTCAGCGGGTGACACCCGGGTGCAGCCCGCACCCCCCGCACCCAACTTGTGACACCACTGGGTGTTCCTTTCAGAGAAAAATGTTCAGGTTGCATTATAGTTAAAATGTATATTTTTTTATATTTAAAGTTACAATTATTTTGATGACAAGTTATACATTTAAATAAACATTTGTGTACAATTTGTAGCCTGTTTATCACAATGCTTTCTATACTTCGTTATATTCTTGGTTTGATGGAATCTGAAGCATTTTACTTGTAACTGCATCTTGTTTTCCAGTAGATTAACACATGCCAGATAATTGTCTAACAAAACTACTGTACTTTGTTTAGATCTTCGAGGTAAAAAAACTACAATTGGCTGTAAATCCTGACTGCAAGGCTGCTAAATCAGTTGCCTGGATTTTTTTCTTTTGCTGTATTTGTTTTGTGTCATGTTAAGGGAGCTCTCCTGCTATATATTCTATTGAATTATGCATGGCCCCAAACATTGGTAAATAGTTTCTTATTTCCAATTACAAAGCTAATAATTTCAGTCGAGACACCTCACACCATTCAGCCCTAAACTGTGCATGGAGCTAAAAGTGGACATAAAGATCAAAAATCTATTTTTTTACTGAAGAACTCCTTTAAGTTCTGTTCAATGAGTTCTCAGAAGTGTTGGGGTTTCAAATCCGTCCGTTCTATTCAGACCCATCCGTTGCTTTTTTTACAGTTGTGTTACATCAATAAAATTATTGGCTGATGTTCCAAGCACTTTTAAATACAATGGGGCAGATGTATTAAGCTCTGGGAAATTATAAAGTGGAGAGTGATAAACGACCAACTAATCAGCTCCCAACTGTAATTTTTCAAACACAGCCTGTAACATGACAATTGGGAGCTGAGTGGCTGGTCGTTTATCACTCTCCATAGCTTCATACATCTGCCCCATTGTAAATAGGAGGGCTACATGTTGAAATAAAAAAATAGCATTGCCCTATGTGCAACACTTGGTTATTAAGCTAACAGTAACCATAATTTCCTCTGGCGAGTTTCCCAGGATGGCACTTTATATTTTGACTCAAAATGTCGACATGTTCACAATGTTGATATCTGAAATGTCGAAATGTGAAATCCAGAGATTCTTAGAATGTCGACATTAGGGTTAGGCTGCGGGATAGGGGTTAGAGTTAGACACACTAGGGAGAGGTCAGGGTTAGGCTACGGGGAGGGTTACAATTAGGGGTAGGGAATAGGGGTAGTGGGAGAATACTCACTGAAATGCTGCTTTGTCAGATGACTCTGGAGGAAGTCACAGTTACATGGCCAACTGGTCCCCGAAGATGCCACTGTCAGTGTTGACATAATGACTGTTAACATGGTCAATGTGAACATTATGACCATGTCAACATTCTCATGTTGACATTATAAATGTCAACAATATGAATATTGCCATATCATACCATACCCAAGAAATATAGAAGCACAGTTTTGAAAAAATTTAATTATCAAGATCTCCAGCCAACTGCAAACTACAATGTAACGTGGTGTTTAAAGTGCTCCAAATAATATGAGCAAACTGCACAGCACAGATATATTTGAAGAAGAATATAAAGTATTATTTAAATAGCGGCAAAAATGTTGGCAATCCGAGGAGATGCCCTTGTCTAACAATGAAGAAAAAAGAGTTGAGATCTTGGGATCTCAATTCCTACCTAGCGCTCCTTGTATAACAATCATAGTAGAGACAATATTGATGGTATACTACTGTGTATGAATATATACTAGCACCAGCGCAGCATACCTTGATGTCAGTTGCTAGACTGACATAACACAAACTACAAGATGAACAGAAAAAAAAGGATTGCGCTGCTGTTGCTGTATAATGGAGTATACTTAATTGATCCACGTGACAACTTCTCTGAATCGCAAATTATTTATTTATGGTGCATACAATAAAATAGACATATTAAAAGATATAATATCTCCGTATAAAAACAACAACAAATTGGTTAGAAATACTGTGACAGCTAGAACTGGAATAAATGTATCTGTACTTGGATATAATTGATTTCAACCGCTCAATGTATCAGCTGTATCTGATGTTAATGGATTAATCTAAAAACGGCATCCAGGCTGATGATGCAGTATATCAAGATTCTTTATATTAAAGTACACTTGAATAAAAACATGCCACTTAATCCACCAAGGTAACCTGGCACACAATAGATTGCACAATAATGATATCTCTTCAGTGATTCCGTGTCTGGCTGGGATCTGTAGTCCGCCAGTACTGTTGATATAAATATGCAACACGAACCAATGTTAATTGTGTGTCAATAGTTACTTCTGAAAATTGAAACAGAGTGACGGCTAATGGATAATGCAATAACCTGACCAATTCTCTGGTCTAATGGCGGTCTTGTGTCCTTAATAGTTCTACAAAGGATACCGCTTGCTCTCACAGCCAATTTGGCTTAGTGAACTCAATGTAAGGCAGAGTAATATCCGTACTGACCGGTTTTGTGCAACGATACCCATTTTCATAGGGGTAAACAGGGACGTATCTATAATGGGTGCAGTGTCTGAACACCCTGCACCCATTATAGATACGTCAGACCCTGCACCCATAATATTACTTACCTCTCCGGAGTCCCACGTCGGTGGGGGTCCAGCGCTGTAAAAATGACTGGAAAATGGCGCATGCGCAGCACAGGAAAAATGGCCGCCGCAGGCATTTTCCCCGTGACCTGCGCATACTCTATTGAACTCTGGGCACACTCTGGTGCCCAGAGTCTATAACTCCGGAACTGGCCGCGTACAGCTCAGTGCGCTGCCGGCCGCCGGAGAGAGAGGAGAGGTCCCGTGTCGGAGATTGCACACGGGCCCCCTCCTCTCTAGCAATGCCCCTGGGGGTAAATGTATGGTACAGCACATCAAGATGCCAACTATTTGGGGTAACACTTTTGCAGATTAGAACGCTCCTTATTGAACGTGAGCTAGACCCAAGATGTCTCTTATATTTGTGTGTACACAGGATAATAAAAGGAGACTATATTAGACGCTATAGCTAATGTGTATGATTTTATGAATACGCTACTTCATAAAAGCTACTAAAGGAGAATAGTGAATAAATTTGAGTATGGGATATAGTGGCAGTGATTGTTGACCGCTAGGGTTTAAATCACTAAGTAAGACCTCAAGGAATATGAGTTTTGCTGGCTGGTGTTGATTACATACAGTACAACAGTAACATTCTGGTCAGAACAATGGATAACTGATACTGAGAATATTGGTAATGATCCTCCTGAGTGTTGGGTGACAGAGAAAAGGATCATATGTTGCTATAGATGCACCAGTGTTGTCATTTAAAACCTAGCAAACTAGGGAAAACATACTAGATTTTAGTGTTGTAGTGTTCAGTACATTGTTTGTAATGTACACAGGGCCTGATTCAGAGATGGACTTAATGCAGATATTTAGGCAGTTGAGTGAGTATCAGTGATCTGCACATGTGTATGGGTCACACTGCGCATGCGTATTAGTCACAGTGCGCATACATATGAGTCACACTGCGCATGCGTAATAGTCACATTGCGCATGCGTATTAGTCAGTGCGCATGCGTATTAGTCACATTGTGCATGCGTATTAGTCAGTGCGCATGCGTATTAGTCACACTGCGCATACATATGAGTCACACTGCACATGCGTAATAGTCACATTGCGCATGCGTATTAGTCAGTGCGCATGCGCATTAGTCACATTGTGCATGCGTATTAGTCAGTGCGCATGCGTATTAGTCACATTGTGCATACATATGAGTCACACTGAGCATGCGTAATAGTCACACTGCGCATGGGTCACACTGAGCATACATATGAGTCACACTGCACATGCGTAATAGTCACACTGCGCATGAGTCACACTGCACATGAGTCACATTGCGCATGCGTATTAGTCACAGTGCATATGCGTATTAGTCACATTGCGCATACATATGAGTCACACTGAGCATGCGTATGAGTCACACTGCACATGAGTCACACTACACATGCGTAATAGTCACACTGCACATGAGTCACACTACACATGCGTATGAGTCACACTGCACATGAGTCACACTGCACATGCATATGAGTCACACTGCACATGAGTCACACTGCACATGCACATGAGTCACACTGCACATGCATATTAGTCACACTGCACATGAGTCACATTGCGCATACATGAGTCACACTGCGCATGCGTATGAGTCACACTGCACATGCGCATGAGTCACACTGCACATGCGCATGAGTCACACTGCACATGCGCATGAGTCACACTGCACATGAGTCACACTGCACATGCGCATGAGTCACACTGCACATGCATATGAGTCACACTGCACATGCGTATCAGTCACACTCCTCATGCGTATGAGTCACACTGCACATGCGCATGAGTCACACTGCACATGCATGAGTCACACTGCACATACAAATAAGTTGCACTGCACATGAGTCACACTGCACATGAATATGAGTCACACTGCACATGCGTATGAGTCACTGCGCATGCGTATCAGTCACACTCCACATGCATATGAGTCACACTGCACATGCGCATGACTCACACTGCACATACAAATGAGTCGCACTGCACATGAGTCACACTGCGCATGCATATGAGTCACACTGCACATGCGTATGAGTCACTGCGCATGCGTATTAGTCACACTCCACATGCGTATGAGTCACACTGCACATGAGTCACGCTGCACATGCATATGAGTCACAATGCGCATATGTATGAGTCACACTGCACATGCATATGAGTCCCACTTGCCATACGTATGAGTCATACTTGCCATGCATATGAGTCACACTGCGCATGTGTATGAGTCACACTGCACATGAGTCACACTGGGCATGCATATGGGTCACACTGCACATACGTCAAGTTCAATTACTGATGTTGCTCGTAGTGAGGATTTATTTGCAAAGTAATTGACAGGCAGGGATCATCTGTGGGAGGCAACAGGGGGGGGAGTGGCAACTGAAACACAGGCGTGCCGCAACAATTTTCAGGGCGTGTCTCAGCCTGTAACTGTGACCCCATACGCAGTAAAAATGGCTCAGGTGTCTCAGTTCCTGCAGCCATAGGGTTACTCAGAACTTCGACTGATCTACATCTGATGCTGTGTCTTTGTATGCAGTCACTTGGACTTGCGAAGCTGCTGGTGGGCATCTCAATACAATTTCAGGTGCCTGCGACATTATCATATTCCCGCACAGCCGTTGCTTACATATTCACAGCAGCGGTGGCTTAAATGTACATCTCTGAATCAAGCCCACAGTTCAGGTAAGTTTTGCAACTATTCTGTTTAACACTGCATACACACACAATGATTTTGTTACCAACGATTTTCTGAACGATTTTCTGAACGATTATCTGTCAGATTTTTTTAAAGTGTAATGAACGATTTTTTTGAACTACAAAAGATTTTTGCATATTCCCTTACTGAAAATCGTTCAGTTGGTCAGTCTGACTGAACTACAAACTACAAACATGAACGCGCATGAACGGTAATAGTTCATCATTTTAACTCAGAAGGTTAACGATTTTTTCAAAGATTGAACGATAAACGATATCCTTATCGTTCAAAAAATCGTTATGTGTGTATGCACCTTAAGCTCTACAAATGTCTTGATATTTTGTTTTTTTGCTTTTTAAACAGCATTCAGCCATTATGTGTATTTTGACCGTTGCAACAAATCCAATTTATAAGTATGTTTGATATCTGCAGCTCGGTGAGGGACTGAGTAGATTAGTCAGCGGAGAGCTGAGGACACGGTTCAGTAAAGATCAGTTGGAGAATTGGATTTCACCAGGGAGGAGCTCAGGAGAGTCTGGTGTACATGAAGGACAGAGAGAGTGCCCTCAGTGACTGGTTGAGGAGGGAACCTTGGTAATTTGAGGTCTATGTAATTGGGTGTTCAGTCATTAAAGTAAAAGTAATAAGCAGACTAGCTATCGACCGATTAGAGAGGACCTCACCCTAAATGTGGAATAGCTGTTTCATTGACAATAGTTAATCTTGCCTCTGCTGATGCATAAAAGTCTGTTTTTACAGGGTGGAGACCCTCATGTCCACACTGTGGGGGAGATGTACTAAGCCATGTAGAGGAATAAAGTGGAGAGAGAAAAAGTACCAACCAATCAGCTCCTAACTGTCCATTTTTAAAAAGCCTGTAACATGACAGCTGATTGGTTGGTACTGTAATCTCTCTCCACTTTATCCCTCTCCAAGGCTTAGTACATATCCCCCATGTCACTGACCAAAGGCTACTAGCTTTGAAGCTAATCCCGTCATATACACTGTCATTTTGGTAGCCAATTGAGCTATTTTAGACCTACAGTAATTAGTTGCATACGTCCTCATGTATGTACTAACACACATAGGGCCTGCTTCTAAGTGTCATTCAACCCGCATGCAATGCCGATGTTCATGTAACTGAGCAATTATTTGCAACTGCGCATGCGCAAAACTTTCAGAAAAACCATGACCCCGTTCCCAAGGTACAAAATGCCTCCTTTGAGACTGTGATATATACGCTCTATGAACTACCCTGGAATGGACTTCCTGCAGGATGGAAGTTCTTAGAATACATAGGGGTAAATTTACTAAGATTCGAGATAGGTCGAGATGACCATCTCGGGTGATTTATAAATTTTTTTCCTGCTTGCAAATTTACTAAATGTAAAGTTGGGTGAGTTAGAGAGAGATTTCTGTCATCTCCCTCGTAAAACTCGGGTGAGACAGCAATCTCGAATCAAATCACCATCGAGGTCAAATCGGAAGTACTTTTCACCTAAAACATACATCTCTCAAATTTACCAAAAATCGGGATGACAAGCTCGGGTGAGATAGGAGCAAACTCTCTGTCAAAATCACTTTTCAAACTCTCAACCCCCTGAGCTGCGAGATGGTCAGAAGCATACAAAAATCATTGTGATTTGTGTATGTTTCTTTCTGTAAATGGTTAAAATAGGGTTAATTTGTAAAAAAAATTACGTGACGTCCCCCCCAAAAGACTAACCAGCCTCGGGCTTGCCAGCCTGTCCTGGTTCTTAATTTACAGGGAAAAAAATGTGTAGGGTTCCACTGTAAATTCCGAACCAGCACAAGGCTGCAGGGACAGAGCTGGTTTTAAATATACGGAGAAAAAAACTGACATGAGGTACCCCGTATATTTAAAACCAGCCCTGGACCCTTTCTAACGGGGGACTGATGCCACAGCCAGGGGTGCCCTTTCACTGGGCCCCCCAGCTGCAGCATCATCCCTGACCGTTAGTCAGCCCAGGCCAGGGATCCCTGGGGAGTTGGGGACCCCCCCAATAAAGGGGTCACCCTCTCCAGGGCACCCCTGGCCTAGGCTGATAGCCCGGGGCTATCCCCGCCACCCCTGGGTGGTGGGTGGCGGGTTGATATTGTTAGTTGTAGTGTAAAAATTTGATATTTCATCATTGTCTTTACAGTGGAACTACAGGTCCCAGCAAGCCTCCCCTGCGTGCTGGTACTTGGAGAACCACAAGTACCAGCATGCAGGGCATTAAGGGCCCACTGGTACCTGTAGTTCACCTGTAAAGAAATGGTTAATAAAACACACAACACATCGTGAAAATAAAGCTTTATTGCATCCTTAAACACACTTACACATACTCACCTGTTTCCAGATGTTCCCGTCCCCTTGTCAACGTACCTGTAAAAATGATCCAATACTCACCTTTATGTCCCACGATGTTCTCCGCAGAAATCCATGTTGTTACACTGCGCTAATGTCTGCTCGTGGGAATGAGTTGACTTCAGTCCCGGGTCGCCGGCCAATCAGCGGCGGCTAACATTAGCGGCCGCTCATTGGCTGGGACCCACGTGGAGGAGCGGCTCATTACAAGTTTTAACACACAAGCAGCAAGCACATATCTCACTGATATGTGCTGGCTGCTAGCTCGGGAGATATTTGCAGAGAGAAAACACTGCAATCTCGGGGGAGTAATCTCCTGCAAAACAAGTTACTCGGGAGAGATATCTCGTTCTGCTCACCATCAGCAAACTCGTTTAGCCTCAAATCGCCTGTTGGTAAATTTGCACAAAAAAAAAGGGATTAAATCACTCGAATTTTGGCGAGTACCAGCGAAATAAATCAGTTTGAAAATCGGGACCATCTCGAATCTTAGTAAATTTATCCCTTAGTGTTTTGTCATAGAGTTTCAAAACTTTGTCACATTGGGTCAAAGCTGGTATGTCCTCCACCCAGGCCTCAAATGTATTTTTCCACATCTTATCCACAGATACATTTAAAAGTTACAGATAAAGATAGCGAGTTTTGCATGTGTTAGTTTTGAGACATTTTAATAATTTCAATATTAAATCTGGTTCTTGGTGAGTAGACATAGCGTATGGAAGTGTTAATAAAGTGTCTAATCTGAAGATAGGCATAAAAATTATGATTGCTTAGGTCATATTTTTCTTTCATAGGGGCATATGTATTAAAGCTTGATGTGAGATAAAATTGTGATATATATATTACCAACCAATCAGCTTCTAACTTACATTTTGCAGGCTGTGTTTAAGAAATGATAGTTTGGAACTGATTGGTTGGTGATATATATTTCACAATTTTATCTCACATCAAGCTTTGATAAATATGCCCCATAGTCTGAAAATCAAGCAATGAGCCTCCAGGATCAAATACATCCAATGTCGCTTTAATTCCTTTACAGCGCAATCGAACAAAAGTATTATCTTCCATTCCCAGAGTAAACAGAGGATTACCCCAGAGATAAATATTATCAGTATATCGGGGATTTCTTTTAAATCTTTTATTAACCGTGCACCAGGTGGACTAGGTATCTGAGAAAAGAGGGTTGTGAAGTATTGATGGGAGGATTTTTGATTTTGGGCTATGCAATAATGCATTCGGAGAGTAAGGAGCAAAAAGGGAACATTCTAATGCATTAACTGTAAAGGTATCTCTCTCAAGTAACCAGTTAGCGATGTATCGAAAAAATACAGCGTGTGAGAAATTTAAGGGATCAGGTAAACCAAATCCTCCAGTAGAACAGGTAGCATGTAATTTAAAGCGGGCTATTCTTGGTTTGCCAGCTTTCCAAATACCTTTTTGAAATACTGATGCTAATAATTTATAATCAGATTTAGTCAATCTAAGGGGGATCATCTGGATTGCGTATGAAATCTTTGGGCATATAATTGACTTTATTACTGCGATTCTTCCCAACATCGATAAAGGAAGTAACATCCAAGACCATCGCGACCATCAGGCTTGCGACGAGACCCCTGTGGTAGGGCCTCGTGGCCGCAAGCCCCAGAGAGATTTTGGCTCTAACAGAGCCGGAATCTCTCCACTGTCATCACTCGTGATGTCAGTGGGGTGCCCCCAAACGTCAGGCGTTCTCATGGGAACGCCTCCGTTTGGGCAGCCACGCCCCCGGCCCACCCACCAAAGGGGGCGAGCTGTCACCCAACATCGACAGCTTGCCCCCTTTGTTGCGAGACCCGGAGCAACGGATTGCCCGTCGCTAGCCGGGTCTTGCGCATGCACACGACGGAGCCGGCTCCATTGTGCGCATGCACTGTGGGCCACCATCGACCCAGTTGCGAGCGCTCAGCACTTGCGACTGAGTCTGAATCAGGCCGAATTTCTGCCCATAATAAATCCCGTTTGATCCGGGTGTATTACCATAGGCATAACCTGTTTCAATCTGTCTACAAGGATTTTAGTAAGGAGTTTATACTCTATGTTTAAAAGCTAAATCGGCCTACAAGAGCCCGGATTAGACAAAGTTCTGCCTGGCTTTGGAATCAGTTTAATTATTGCGGAGTTAAAATATACAGACATAAGTTGTTGGGTTAGTATATGGTTACATAGATTGACTAATGTTGGCGTAATTCTCGGGGATAGTAATTTGTAGTAATCTCCCCTTTTCTTTGCAGTAAAAGGCGCCGATGCCAATACCTTCCAGTGCAATAAATTAAGTTTGTCAGTTTCCTTTGCCACCAGGTGGGTTTCCTGTAACATGGCAATATCTATCTTAATTTTATTAAGATATATCAATATTTTTTTATGCTTCTGAGGAGAGTTGATGCCTCCCACATTCCAAGTACCTATCTTGACACTAGACATAGAATATCAACAATACATGAAAAATATAATGCATCACAATGTGTAGAATAATGATCACAAAACCTTCATACATAGAATGGAAGGGGAAAAAGGGAGAAAAAACAGGGTAAATGAAAATTTGCGATTGGGGAGTAACACCCCATAATCGTACAAAGAGACATAGGAAATAAATTCCATTTAGTAGTCATAAATCGAAACTTCCAATTAAATATAACAATATCATCGTATTTGAATGGAGGGAGCAGAGTGTTTCCGTCTAGTCCCTAACCTAAACCAACAGAGACTTTTATGAAAAATTAAAAATAAAAGGTTGACAAATAAGTAACCCCATATCTAGAACCAAAGCCGTAGGATAGAAAATAATAGAAGTCATAGCCCTCAAACTATAACAATATATAATAGCTGGTGCAGTATTTACAGAGTTTGAGATGGTGTGTTAAAATTGCATATCTGACTCTAAGCAAAAAATCTATTAGATCATTCAACATATAGAGATTCGATAGCTAATTCTTTTTTTTTGTAAGGTAAAGGTACTAACATATATAAGGTCAGACAAAAAGAAGGGAAGACATAATGTCTTTCGAGTTATGTCATGTCGGGTATATCAGACATTTCACTTGTAGCGGCAGGGGCAGCAGCTTCTTCGGCCAGGTAAGCTTTTGAGTCAACGGCTGCAGTAAAATCTACATATGAGGAGCCATTGTAGAGTCGTAAGCAGGCCGGGTAGAGTAAGGCAAACTTTTCTCCTTGTTGTATTAGACGGCTACAAAGGGGGGAGAATTCTTTTCTTGCTTTTGTTAATTCAGCTGAATAGTCTTGGAAGACATATATATTGTTACCATGCCAAGTCAGGTTATGGCGATTTCTGGAAGCACTCCATATAGCTTCCTTATGTATGTAATTGAGGCATTTAAAGGCAACCACTTGTGGCTTGGCATCTGGTTGTGTGCGATGTGGGCCAATACGATGTGCCCTCTGTACAATTAGATCCCTACTGATATCTGGAATCTGCAATAGTGTAGGCAAGGAATTTCAAACGAAATCAAACAGTGCAGTTCCTTTAATAGTCTCCGGGAGGCCTATTATTCTGAGATTATTTCTTCTTGATCTTTTTCCAGATCATTTGTTCCAGATTTGTGGTGAGATTTATCTTGTTTAATTTGTGTTGCTTTCAGTTTAGAAACATCCACAAACAATTTTCCCACTCTATGTTCAGTGTCCTGCATTTGTCTAGTGAGATGTGTAATCTGTTTAGTGATATTTGCCATTTGTGCGTTAAGCAAAGGGCCAATAGCATCTCTAATGGCTGAAATCATGTTCCCATGGATTCAGTATGGGGGACAGCGGCATCCTGGCAGAGGAGGAAATCCCGATCGTACTAAGGTACGTATAAACTAACCTAATCCCCCCCTAACCCTCCCTTAGGGGTGCCTAACCCTAACCTCCCCCCTGAGTGCCTAACCCTAATCCCCCCTCTAAGTGCCTCAACCAAACCCCCCTTTCCCCGCCACCTAAACCTAAGCCTATGGGTGGGTGCCTAACCCAAACCTCCCCCTCGGGGGTGACTAACCCTAACCCCCCCTTCCCCTAGCCTAAACCTAACCTCCCGAGAGGGTGCCTAACCCTAAGTACCCCCCAGGACCCTAAACCTAACCCTCCCCCCCCGTGATCGGTAAGCCGGGTGTCGGGCTCCCGGCATAGGGAAAATGACAGGCGTCGGGACCTTGACGCCGGCATTTAACCCTTGCCGGGATTATACAGTCTGGAAGTCGGCGGTTGGAATTCCATCCATCGGCTTCCCGACTGTGTCCAGTCCCCATATGTGACAGGTTTATCTGGGGTCAGTAGTACCTGGGTTGTTGCAGGAAGAGAACCGGGAGAGTAATGAGGATCAGCCTCTGCATGGCCCTGCATGTCAGCAGCTCTCTCCGGAGAAGAGGGTGTTGAGTCATCCTTCTCTGCAGCGTCCGGCGCCATATTGGAATCTTCCTTGCGGCTTTGGCGATTCTTCCTGTGTGGCATGGGAGAAAATAGGTACCTCTCCATGCAGCGACTAGGGGTCTCTGCAGTGTACTGTAGGTCCCAGAATCGGGTGGAGGCTTTTAATAGCAGGGTTAGAGACGCGGCAACGGAGCAGCTCTGAGGTGAAACTCACATGCTGAAGCCGGAAACAGGAAGTTCCTTTATCACTTATCTAATCCATTCTATTAAAACTGTTTTATAGTTTAATTGAAAGTCAAAGTAACTAAAGTCTTGACATTACCCAATTTTTTTAAGATGTATTTATTTTGTTTTTGGTAATTTAATATCAGCAGTTTTACATCATGGTCATATAGCCATTTGACATGAAGACTGTAGGATGTCCCAAGTAACAAAAACAAGTTAAAAATAACCAATGACTTTAAGGAACAAAATATTGTGGATAAATGCAATATGCTTCCTAAGTAGCATTCTCTTTGATGACATTAGCTGTTAAAGGAGATGTCTTTGAACGCTTTATATCTCCAAAATCGCAGTGATTAACACAGTAACAATCCACAGATGCCAACACTTCCTGGACTCATTCAGGATGAAATATGCATAATTGGACTTGCTAAGTATTGTTTTGGGTACACTGAACTTGTTTATCAAGCTCATGCCATGGCTTGCTTAAACTTGCCCTACAACTACGTTGCTATTTTATATTTAGTATAATCCAGTATATGATGCTATCCTTTTGCAATATACAAATAAATGACATTTACAAAATCACAAGCCATATTTAGATGCTCCTTAATTTCGTAGTTATCAATAGGGTATGGTCTTGTTTTCCTCTATGTAGTTGTCAGTTCAGCTGTCAGCTTGGGTATTTTTTTTTCTTGAATCTTAACTTGTTATTTTAAAATGAGTCATGTGGATTATGGACTAAATTTATCAACATGTAAGAATCCTATTAGCTGTTTTTGCACAGGTATGAGTAAGATCTCATAGACAGCTAGTATAACCTGGGCTGGTTATCAGTGTTAAATATTATTCAAGCTTCATTTATTAACAATTCAAAGACATAAGCTCACTCTTAAAATTAGTTTAAACTAGCCCTGTCCAACTGGTGGCCTGTTGGCTTACTCTGAGCTAACCAACCTAGTAGTGAAACTAATGTTGCTGGGTGAGTAAGTAGCCAAACATTTGGATTGATTGCTCTGGCTTCTACAACATTTTACCGTAAACCAAAGACATGGTTTCAATGAGAAACTTTTTGACTCAGTACATGGAAATGGTTTTGAAACTGAAACTCACATAATTTTATTGGATTGAAATCTCATTGGCTGTAATCACAGTACATCCTCATTACAGACATTCCACTCTGCCTGGGACCTGAAACTCCTCTGCAAATGTGGAGATACAGACTTCATTACTGAGGTGGCTTTCCACCTGCCAAGAAGTGTAGAAATACCACTTACTACCAATAAAAGTTGAAAATTAAAAGGGGCAAACTACCTTTATCTGATGATAGACAGATAATATATAAAATTATTAATATATACTTTGAAATATTAGAAGAGTTTAATCATGATTTTATTAAAGAGGTTGCATTTTATTAAGGGGAAATTAAGAGAGAGCTAGCTGTTTTTTTGTGTGTGTTAGGGGGGATAAAATATATGAAAGGGGAATTTCAATCTAGCGGCTGATTGGTAAGCTATACACACTGTCTGGCCTGGCATCACCACTGGGTGGTCAGTTAAATGTAAATGCCTGCCCAGTTGGGATGTCAGTGTCGGCGGTCCCTTCAGCAAGCGAACGGGTAGTCAGCGAGTCGCCCAAACAGATATGCAGATGCACCAATATATCTTTCAGATATATCAGCATCGGCTGTGCTGCAGGGTGCCCTGATATGTCTGTGAACTACGTCAGTCACAGTCATATTGGGTATACACACCCGCTAATGCACTCACAATATATCGCTTGTCGATCAAATGAATGATATATCAACAAGTGTGTACTCAACATAAGTTTGAAATCATTTTGGTAAAGGATTCACTTTTCACGCCATTGTACACTATGGGTCCCATTTAAAAAAGAGACATAACCCCTTTAGCACTCACTAAAGGGGTTATGTCCTCCTTTCACTATTCAACAAAAAGTGGTAAACTAAGATTACTGCTGTTTGTCACTGTATCAGCAATGGGGACCTAGTGCAGCCTTTAAGGCTTTTGTGAAGCTTTAAGGACATTGCCAAGTCCACGCCGGGTGAAAGATTTCTGCGCATTGCAGAATGGCTATCGCCCGTGCGCATGAGACAAAAGCCCATCGGTGGCAGCGATAGGCTGCCAGCAACAGAGGGGAAGATGCCGCTGAGGATGGGGATGTTGCTGGACCTCACTGGGGAGGTAAGTAATGTTATATACTAGTAGCATATCCGTTAGTATCACTGCTATAATAAATTAAATATGCCTCTGATATTAAGACTCATTGTTAAATGGGGCCCTATAGTATCTTTCTTTACATTAATTTTTTTCATGGTTTTCAGATGTAAGAAAAAACACAACATAACCTTTTCAGAGGCACCTCAATATATTTATATTTTGAAAAGAGCAATCGTTTATTTGATTAGCATTTTTACCAGAGATACTTTTCTGTATAAATACTAGTATTTTGGACCTGTCATTTGCCGGATCGCTAGCTTTTGTACCCAGTGTCACATTTTTCTCTCTCTCTCTGCCCCCTCTCATCCCATTTCTCTATGCCTATCCCTTTTTCTCCATCATCTCTGTCTGCCTCCCCCTCTCTCTGTCTCTCTTCCTTTCCCCATGTATCTCGCTCTACCCCTTCCTCTTTTTTTGCCCTTTCTTTCTTCTGTCACTCTCTCCCCCCACTCTCTGCTGTCAGCAGGGTCATAACTAGGGTAGGGCACAGGGCACCGCTGGGCAGGGGGCGCAGTTCAGGCCTGTCAACTTTCCTGTTTATTATCATTCTCACTTCCTCTTTATCCCCAGCATCTCCTGGGTGCCCCAGGAGTACCCCTATCTCTTCCCTTCCCTGGCACTTCCCCATGAAACCATGACCCTTTTACAGGTGCACTATCTTATGTACCTATTTAAAAAATTGGGGGGTGTGGGGGGGAATGGCCTCTCTGGCACAAGGCACCAGAAAGTCTAGTTATGGCGCTGGCCGTCAATAACTCTATTCCCTGTCTCCTCCCTTCTTCCACTCTCTCCATTGTAGCCATGCTGCTACTTCAAAGCTGATTGGTTGCTATGGGCAACTTCTCCACTGGCCCACTTCTCCACACTTTTCACTGCTTGATAAATAGACCTATTAATGTGAACAGTGCTCAAGATTAAATTCTGTAGCTTCTAAGGAGAGAAAATTAGCAATGTGTGACTCTTAATGAACATATCTCACACTTACTATACAAAATATGTATAAACTACAGCTACTAGGAGATACAAAAACCCCATTTATCTGAAAAGATTATTTTGATTTATAGGTGTATAAAGGTTCATTAACACACAGCGAATAAGCTGCTATTTTGGTGCCCTGCTAGGCAATTATTCTGTGTCATCCATAGAGTTAACAAAACATTGCCACCAAGTGGCAGAAATATCATGGATGATGATAGTCTCACAAATAAAAGTACATTTGCTTGCAAATAATATTTTATATCTTCTTCTGAATGTCCTTCTGTAGCTTGATGTATAATAAATACTTAAAAAATTACATTATTTATATTAGTTTGCATTTATTTGTATACTTAAGGTCTCTTCGTTATAAAAAGGAAATAAATTAACTTTTTCCAAATGGGAAATTTTACATGAAATACTCAGTTAATCAAATTTTGTTTGACAGTGCCAGATAATTAGCAACTTGTGTTTTCTTTTAGAAAAGGATTAGCTGAGACCTATTGTTTAATGTTTGGCTCAAAATTTGCATCTCTGAATGCCTAACTGGTTCCTAGCTGACCTATGTATTCCCGTTTGCGTTTGAAGCTGACAGATGGAGAAGTTCTTATTCTGTAAGGAGAATAAGATAAATAAACAAGATTTGGGGATACTTTGGTGCTGTACTGTTGCACCTACTAAAATGATTTGTTATACTGTACTCTGTCTGCAGACCTGGGAGCAATGCACGCAAAGTCAGGAGACCTTTACTGATGTTACCTATATTTTAAATACTATTTATTTTCTACATTTAAATACATCTCTTCAAAACATTAAATTTAAAATTCTACAAAATAAGAAAGTAATTATAATAACATATAACATGTAGGGAATTGTATTGTGCAAAAATGGACATTTCCAGGGACTAACATTTTTCAAAGACAAATCTTCAATATCTGGAAATTGGGGATAGTTTGATACTTTGTATAATGTCAAGTTTCGAAATTTCCTGCCTATAAAATGCTACTGATAACAAGAAATATATATGTAAACGGGTACATTACCTTGACAGGAATTAAGAACTGCAACATTGTTTACATTTTCTGCAGCAAAGTTTAAGTTGTTGCTTTGTACAATTTTCAACAAAAAGTGGCTGGCTGTAGGGTCCTTCACTTGGTTTACTGGCATTAAGGGGTATATTTACTAAGCATCAGCTTTTCAAAGCCAAAACTAGTTGTTGGTTCTGGCCATGGAATTTAAAATGGCAATATTATTAATTACAAAATCAGATGTGTTTTACATTTAATATTTTTGCTTTTAAACCCCACAGTCAGAACCGTTGACAAGCGATGATGGCACTTAGTAAATTTACTCCTAAATCTGCTATGTATAAGGTATAATCTTGAAAAAGTTCCCAACCATAAAGTAACAAAATGCATTGATTATTGATTTATTTGAGCTCCAATAACGCTAACAAGGAGATTTCACAGTGATCCATCATGTTGAATTGAAAGGTGAATGGCCTTGAGCGTTCTAACACATTGAATTTCCTTTGCAGTAAAAACTGCACTAGCACAGTGTGACAGTTGAGCCCAGCACTTTAGGTACAGCTTCTGTGTAGTGTGTCTTCAATGCAATGTGTCTCCGGCTACTAACATGGATTGTGCTTGTAGGGCCCTGCTAACATACAGCGGCCGGCTAATAAACACCGCGACTAACTAGCAATGGCCTCCAGTATTAAAAGTGGCTACATCACCTGCCCAGCAGAGATAATACATTAAAACCTGGAAGGGTAAATATGTGCTATTAACCTGCATTTATCGAACCAGCACTATTGATTATCTCACTGGGATGCCAGTGAAAAGTGCTAGGAACATTGGACATTGTTCTGAATGCTATTTAAAAGTACTTTCTCTTATGAACTTGCTTTGGATATTATAACCTGCTTGAGCAACGCAGTCTGACCACTTATATCTGATTAGAAAAAGGGGGAGATTTAACCCCCTATTGTTCCTCAGCACACTAAATTATACCTTACACATTTGGGGTGAGCGTTTGGGCGTAGGGCCCCCGAGGCTACTCTGGCTGGGCCTCCTCAGGCCATCACCACTTAATACACATAATTACTTTTCACATCGCCTTATATGTTTGTTTTTTATTCATGTAATTTTTTCACATATATTTTAACCCCTTTTTCAACTTATTAACTACTCGCACACATCTATACTTTACACTGCACTGTCATGTCACTCTTTCTCCATTTTTTGTGTGATGCCCTGGGGGGGTCCTGGGCTGGACGTTTTTTGGGGTGCACTGCGTCCCGGACATGAACCACTTAGTATTAGGGACTGCTAGTGACACAGAAGAGAAGCCGTGACGTGGCCTAGCAGCTTCCCATATATTTCAAATGCATGCAACTAATATCTCTGAATCTCTATTACCATATAGTCTTCATATACTGTTGCAGGTATAACTCAGTGTGCTGAGGAACAATAGGGGGTTAAACCCCCCTTTTTCTACTTGGTATGACCCCTCCCTTTCATGCACCTGAAAAGTACTACCAGATTGATTGAGCAGCTGCCATTTTTTGTTCACTTATATCTGATTGTTTGCTTGCTATTTTTTCATATTACTAACATTGAGAAACATAGTATTAATTGGAGATGTCAATTTGTAACATTGTTGTTCTTTACTATATTTCAATCGATACATGTTTTTTAAATATAGAAAGGAAAATATGCAGCGCTGATAATAGATGCAGTTTAATATAAATATAAAAACAATACAATCATGAAAATAAAAACATATCAAAATAATTAGTGTGTGGTAATATTATGGATCCACTGCGATAGTAGATGGAGGTCCAAATAACAACCTCATAAAGCATGCGTATTGTCCTATAGGCACTCTTGCTGCAGCAATATACTGGATGGGCACTGATGTAATGTCTCGCAAGGTAGCTTGGGATATAGTTGTAAATCCAACAATGGGAAAGATTTTACCAGCTTATGTCCAGATGAAACGAGGGTCCCAAAATTAGCGATGGTATCACACCGGCGAACATCCAACGCACGGAAAGACCTCTAAAAGATTGATGCTGGAACCAGGGATGGCGTCCCAAGTTGAGAAAACTCCAATACAGTTCCTGAATAGTGTCCAAATGATGAGTGCCTGTTAGGAAAAAACCATATACATTGTTGCCGAATAGGCCTATTCATGTGATTGCACTGATTTTAAGATTTACATATATTTTTTAGTAATTAATTGGTAATTAATAAATATTATTTGATATACAAGCCTCTTGTGTGCCTTAATAGGAAGCAGATTACAATTGTGGTTTTATCATTCTTAAATATACAGTATATAGAAGAATCCAGCGCAGTGAATATACATGGATAAGGTATTAGCCGACTCTTATTAGGAGCAAACATTGGGCCCGATTCAGACACGCTCGCGAGCGCTGAGCGCTCGCAAGCGGGTCGATGTTGCCCAAGTGCGCATGCGCACGACGGAGGCGGCTCTGTCGTGCGCATGCGCGAGACCTGAATAACGACGGCCAAGCCGTCGTTATGGGTCTCGCACCAAAGGGGGCGTGCTGTTGATGGTGATTGACAGCAAGCCCCCTTTGGTGGGCGTGCCAGGGGCGTGGCTACCCAGACGGAGGCGTTTCCATGGGAACGGTTACCGTCTGGGGCCGTCCCCACTGACATCACTAGTGATGTCAGTGGGAGTGCTTTTGGCTCTGATAGAGCCAAAAGCACTCCAGGGTTTGCGGCAGCGAGACCCTACCGCAAGGATCTCGTCGCCGATGGTCCATCGTGACCATCATTTTGGCCTCTCGCTATAGCTGTGGGTGGTCACCCACAGCTATGCGAGCGACCAGGAGGCCGCTCCAAAAGGTAGGAGGGACGGCCCTGATTCAGAGCGAGCGCTCTGTCAGAGCGTCCGGCTCTGAATCAGGGCCATAATGCATTGAGCACAATTCCCTCCTGGACCAGTCACATTGGTAGCTAAGGTCCCCTTCCTACATATGACTACTTCATACTCAACAGTTCTTCTATTAGGTACCATTTTGTTTAACAAAGCGACAGTGCCCTCTGACACTAATGCATTTGTGTCCATATTATATTTAGTTATGTAGCATAGACACCTGCTCTTCATTCCTGCAATTTAAACCTCTGCAACATGAAATATTAACACTGGCTGAAGTATTACAGTGCTTTAACATTAAGTTACACTCCAGTAAACACATACATGTATAGGTGTGTACTGTGCCTAAGTAAAATAAGCTCCTATTCTACAGGGTACCGCACCAGCAATGAAGATGGGGTAATGTGCATAAACATTGTATGATCTAGATCTCAAAGAACCCGCTGGCTAAGATGTTGTTGACCACTTACAGTGTTTGAGACCTTAGAAGGACAATGAAGCATATTGCTCAATGCTAGGGCACTACCATCTTTGTTCTGCATGTGGTCCAACAACAAATAAGTACAGTATGATGACCATTCATTGCAGGTTTTTACCTCCACCACCATCAGCTCTTGCTACTGCTCTTTGCGCTAACAGGAAATGTAGTTCCTCCAAGGTTGACATATAAATTTATATACATATACACAATATAAAAATATATGTATAATTATTATAAAGTTACATTTTATGTACAAAGTTAATGTTACATGTGGTTGAGACCCAAATGTGTGGAGCCCATTACATAATCATAGTCCAGGATCCCGGAATATCACAATCAACCACTGACGACAGTTATCCCCTATGGAGATTCAATATATTTTTGTAAAGTAGCCTCCAATGACTCAATCTAACATCTACTGTAGTTCACCCAGCAATAACCACAACTATCTTGTACTGTGAAAGATGCAGAATGATATGGCATAAACATTTTGGATCTGAATATACAGGAAACTAATACATGGAAAGAAATGAAGTGGTATTAGATTTAAAGATGCAAAGGCTTGTGAATGATCCTGATGCCAATATAAATTGGTTATTTGCATGGTGTTATAGAAATTACTGATGTGTTATAGAAATTATGCAGAAGTGTAAGTAATTGTACGGGAGTAACGCAGAGGGCAAGGTCAAAGAGGCATTCAGAAATGATCACTCCAACATAGGTTGTACAAGTCTGCAAAACAATGAGCAGAGTGCCTGATTCAGAGGCACTCGCAAAAAGCGAGTGCTCGCTCTGAATCAGGGCGGGCGCAGGTTTTTTAGTTGCGGCCTCTTGACCGCTCGCATAGCCGTGGGTTACCACCCACAGCTAGTGCGAGCGGCCATGATGATGGTCGTGATGGTCAAGACCATCGCGACCATCGGGCTCGCGACGAGACCCTTGTGGTAGGGTCTCGTGGCTGCAAGCCCCAGAGAGATTCTGGCTCAATTAGAGCCAGAAGCTCTCTCACTGACATCACTGGTGATGTCAGTGGGGCCGCCCACAAACGGCAGGCGTTCGCAAGGGAACGCCTCCATTTCTGAAGCCAACATGCCTACAAAACGGGCCGAGCTCTCGATCAACATCGACAGCCGCCCCTTTTGTAGTGAGTCCCGGAGCGAGCGCTTTTTGCTCTCCCTCCGGGGCTCGCACTTGCACACTGGGCCACCATCAACCTGCTTGTGAGCGGGTCTGAATCAGGCCCAGAGTTTGGGAGATTTTGATGAACTAATGAAAATTGAATGTTCAGTGAGAATATTTCACAGAGTTATGGATCGATCTGTGTGTCGCACCGTAACACTATTTGCATATAAATCTATAAATATTAATGTGATAGATAAAAAAATGGATTTTCCTTACAAAATCTACAATAGATTGTAATTCTGTAATGATAGAAACAGAAAATAGTCAAACTGATTATGCTAATTATTTTCATGTGAAGTAATAGAACTAAATTGAATGTGTTATATTTTTGTGGAGTTTGTGTATTTTCCCTGTTATTGCGCGGATTTCCTCTCGGTGCTCCGGTTTCCTCCCACAATACAAACTGATTGTAAACTCAACTGGGGCAGGGGGTGATGTGAATAGACAAATATACTCAGTAAAGCACTATGGAATATATGCGCGCTATATAAATAACTATTATTAGATAATAAATCTATAAATAATGTTCTTGTCAAAATACATGTGCAGTATATATTTAGATAGATAGATAGATAGATAGATAGATAGATAGGCCATAACTTTTCTGTGGGCAAAAGGTGGTATTATCCATTTATCCCGACTGCCGGCATCCCATACCAATTCCGGCCAGGACACACACTTGGCCATGCCCTCCTTAGTACTGGGCCCCAAAAAGTCTCTTGGCAGCTCTGGTTACAGTATTCATATCAGTTAATTCCAAATATCTAAGTGTGAAAAAGATATTGGGCCTGATTCAGACCCACTCGCGAGCGGCTGTCCGCTCGCAAGTGGGTCGATGGTGTGCACTGCGCATGCGCTCGGTGTGTCTGATCAAAGGGGGCGTGCTGTTGATGTTGATTGACAGCACGCCCCCTTTGGTGGGCGTGCCGGGGGCGTGCCTCCCAGACAGGGGCGTTCCCAAGGGAACGCCTACCGTCAGAAGCCGGCCCCACTGACATCACTAGTGATGTCAGTGGGAGTGATTTTGGCTCTGATAGAGCCAAAATCACTCCGGGCCTTGCGGTTGAGAAACTCAACCGCAGGCTTCGGCTCGCAGTGGCGATGGTCGCGATGGTCAAGACCATCGCGACCATCAACCTGCACGCTCGTATATGCTGTGGGTAGTGACCCACAGCTATACGAGTGTCCAGGAGGACGCTCCATAATTATGGAGGTGGGCCCTGATTCAGAGCAAGCGCTCTGGTCAGAGCGTCCGGCTCTGAATCAGGGCCATTGTCTCCACAGGTTAGAATTCCAAACATTGAATTTAAAGCACTAACAACATAATTTGTATTTTTAATGGTTCCTTTTCATATTTCTTAACAGGGTCAGGAGTAATTACTACATTTTACAAATGCTGAACTTTCAAATAAACATTTAAAGGGTGTTTAAAAGCTGCTGATAAAATTGGATCAGGTTGAATGATCCTCCTATGGTCACTGACACATTTCTTAATCACAACAGTGTCTTGTTCTCATATTTCTCACTGGCTCTATATATTATACTTTCCTTGTTACATTCAAGATATTAACATTCATGAAATCTATTTTATCATTATTCCAATCTATATCATACAATTATCTGGGTTGTGCAACAATTGAGATATGGGTGAATGGTCTTCCAAATGGGATGTAGTTATGAGTCCGGCGGCCGCATGGCCGTTGGTCTCAATCCCGACAGCGTAATGCCTGCAAGGGATTTAACATAGACATCGAAATACTGACGTCTATGTTAATCCTGATGCCGGAACGCCGAGGACGCCGGACCGATCGTCCTTTCTGCCGGATAAGTATACACTTAGCCCGGGGATGGGGGGCTTAGGTTTAGGGACCCCCAGGGGATTTAGGGTTAGGAACCCCCCTGGGGAAGGTTAGGGTTAGGCTAGGGGAAGGGGGGATTAGGGTTAGGCACTAGGGGGGGAGGTTAGGGCTAGGCACCTCCCCCCGGGAGGGTTAGGTGTAGGGTGCAGGGAGGGGGGGTTAGGTTTAGGGACCCCCAGGGGACTTAGGGTTAGGCACCCCCCTGGGGAAGGTTAGGGTTAGGCTAGGGGAAGGGGGGATTAGGGTTAGGCACTAGGGGGGAGGTTAGGGCTAGGCACCTCCCCCCGGGAGGGTTAGGTGTAGGGTGCAGGGAGGGGGGGTTAGGTTTAGGCACCCAGGGGGAGAGGGGAGGGTTAGCATATTTACCATCGTCCATCGGGATCTTCACCTGTCGGCCTGTCACTGTTGGGATTTGAACCGACGGCTCTTGAGCCACTGGTATTTCAATCCCATTCCCTTTCAAATGCCTCATCTATCAATAGCATGTTCCTATCAGTGTTCTTACAGAAACAGATTTGTGAATGCTGTCATATACAAATGACACCTGAGCATCTAATAGTTGTTCTTCTGATATTCATTTAATAATATTGTTGGCTTAAAACTAATTTGAGGATGAATGCTTTATGAGATCAAGAAATTCACAAAGTATGTCATTTGCAGCATCCCGCATCAAAAGCATATTGGGGAAGATTCGCTAAAGTCCATTTTTGTGTGCAGTTTACAGTCTGTCATACATTGAATGCAGCTTTCAGATAGTATATCCTATGGTGGCTTACAAACCCCTTAACTTTATACCATTTAGGGCAAACAGCATTTTAACATGAGATGTTTTACCCCTTCATAAAATACTAAAGAGCCCAATGTTACTGACCATCAATCAGGATCATTCACTTGCACCTAGAAAGGTCTGGCCCAGTGCTGACTACTATTGGGGCCCTCCTGGTACATCTGGGCAGTGGGGAAAATATAATAAAATTGCATGGGCTCCATATTCAAAATAATTTTCCATCTTGTCCCACAGTAATCCAATTGGAATCTTGAAAACACAATGCACAATAAGATATTCTCCAGTAAGCGCGACTACTTAGTAGCCATGCAACCAATCAGGATCAGCCTCTTACACCACTCAGTAAAAAACAGATAGCCTAACACATAACATATTCTAGTCTAGTCTAATTCAGAAACATGGAATAAGTACTCATTTAGTAAAGCAACAAGACAGGGTTGCAGTAGTCAATTTATATGTTTTTTTACTATTCAAATTCTGTCAATGCATGTCTGCAATCTGCTTTTCACTATCCTAACGTAAGACAGACAGCAGTCAGAAAGGCTCATTCACGATTATGAATCATGTCTGAAACTGCAGCCTAAGGCCCGTATTCAATTTGAAGCGAAAAGCCGTTTTCGTGTGTTTTTGGCGAAAACTTTTCGCCGATGACGTAATTTTCACCTGTTTTGATGTTACACCGTAATGTAATAGGCGAAAAACATTTGCCTATGAATAGTAGGTGGAAAAAAGTGCAGAATTGGGGTTTTGGGGTGCAACGTTGCGGGAACCCCTGTGCAGCCTTCAGACAGTCCCCCAAAGGTAAACTGTGTCAAAAATAAAAAAAAAATACTTAAGGACACCCCAAAAAATCACTTTGAATTTGGGGGCAAAAAAATATTAAAAATTTTGGGGGACAAATTTAAAAACTAGCAAACTAGACTCTGGGGGGGTCCCCAAGTATGCCCCAGGTGTTTTTTTCATTGCAGGTGCTTGCAGCAGGTGGATTTTTTTCAACTTTACTTTAGCAACTTTAAAATATGCTGGCCCCCATTTTCAAGTACACCAAATTTGCTGGGATAAGTTCTTTTCTGCAAAAAAACGCCAGAATACTATTCTTCACCACTTATACAAAAAACGCTATTTAGCAGCTATTGAGCCCGTTTAAAAACACCAAATACCTTCAGCAATCCAATTCTGGGGGTATCATAGCTAACCCCCATGTCAGAGCATCTTTAGGGGGGTGTCAGGCTGATTTCCCCATATATGACAGCACTTTCCG
This sequence comes from Taudactylus pleione, assembly GCA_031769625.1. Lineage (NCBI taxonomy): Eukaryota > Metazoa > Chordata > Amphibia > Anura > Myobatrachidae > Taudactylus > Taudactylus pleione. The sequence continues at coordinate 3,323,865 of JAUIMM010000126.1, read as the reverse complement.
CTTGTTTAAGTTTCGCCGGGTCCCGTTTTTGCCTACTTTCAAATTGAATACAGTAATATGCGGGCAAGTGAAGTAGGCGAAAAGTCTGGGAGCCGAAAAAGTATCGCGGCTCGGCTCAAATTGAATACGGCTCTAAATGTTCTATTCTTATTTCAAACACTTGTAAAATTGTAGCTGATTTTCTAGTTTTAAGAGAAAAATCATAGATTTGCCAAACAAAATGGCATCATCTGATGAAGCAGGGGTGTATTAACAGAGGAGGGGGCCCATGTGTCTCTTCTCTAGTGGCCAGTGCAGGTTAGTAGACTCTGGCATTGTGATTTTTCTATTGCCCATTTGTGCCATTTTCCTGGTTATTTGTGCAGCGTCGGTGTACCTGTGCACACCTGGCACTCCTTATTGATGTGCCACTGTGTGGGAGTGTGCTGGCAACTTGGAGGATATGGGCCTATTTTTAAGTGTAGATTGTCTAAATTAATGGTCATAAAGTGGAAGTAGAGTGACCTTTGTTGTGAATTTTACACAGTTTAGGGCCTAATTCAGACATGTATGTAAATCCGATGTTTGCATACATCTCCGATGTTTATAGATCTGCACATGCGCAGAAGCCGCACTGCGAATGTGCAGAACTGGAGCTTAGATGTCGCTCATAGTACCCTAAATATCACAGCATGATTGACATGCTGCTGGCATTTGGAGGTGGCAACAGGCAGCGTTACAAAATATGGGGACGTGTCCGCCCCGTTTTTGGGTATGCTGACATGTCTCTGTCCTTGGATGCAGCATCAGCAACATGAATTTCCTGCCCATCTTGAGTAATGTGACGGTCACTCACATGATCAGTGTTCATCCTCAGATGCAGCAGCTGATCCAAAAATCTGACAGGAGATGTCTATTTACACAAGATACAATCAACAAAAAAGGAAAAGGATTGTCATTAGTGGATGCACACAAGCTGTATCCTGCAGTATTAGCATATTATTGCACAGCCACTGAGAACAAAGACCCAGCGGCTGTGTAATCTGCGTCCATCTCTGAATCAGGCCCTTAGTTAATATATCCGCTCAGCCTCTATGCAGATATTAATAGAATTTATGCATGGGGCTCTAAAAGGAACTTGAAGCAGACATGCTCTTTTAAATACAATGGAGTAGGTTCAGAATTGAATGTAAATTGGTTGTAATTGCACTTGCACCAGTTCTATCCGTATGCAAAAGATACATGTGAAAATTGGCATATTTCTGCATTTGGGGCTGCATCAGCATGGATCACTATTATGATAGCGTACACAGACGGCCAATTGTTGCGTATTGCGTGTGCGTTTGCATCGCACTGCACGTGCATGAGATAGCACTGCAATTGCTCTACGATCACTCGAGCAGATACAAAGCCATCGCAGAGTGAGTGACATTAGGGCAGTGTTTGGGGGTGGAGACAGGGGAGTGTTCTGAGAAACGCAGGTGTGCCTGTCCATTTGAACGCCGTTACTATACAATGTATACACAGGACTGTAAGGTATTACGGATGTGAAATAGCGGTAGTGGGAGGTAGTGGGCGTCTCTATACTGGCTGTGCGACGGCATTGCGATTGCATTCATTAGCATATTTTCTCAGCAGATCTGCATGCTTAATCGCAGCCGCGATCGCAATAGCGATCTGTAATGACACAGGCCCTTGGACAACAATGCATGGCCCGCACTTCTGTCGACAAACCCTTACTGAATATCACCGTGAGAACTAGCCCAGTGATGTCCTCTCAGTCGCATGTGGAGATGTGATTGAAATGCATGCAACTCTATGGAACATCATGAGTGGAAAAAAAATATGCTCTGTAAACGACTTCATCTCTGCATCATCAGCACTAGGTAAACATGAAGCGTACATGAGCGTACAAAGAAGCATTGTGGATCGTTAGGGACAGTAAGGGGCAGATTGAATTTGAAAGTTACATTGGCACCTTGTGCGATAATAATAAGCTCGTTATCCAGGCAGGAAAACCTTGCTTGTTCTTGTCTCATAGAGATACAAGTAAAAGAACAATACAAGATACAAGTAAAGGAACAATAAAATTTGTCCTCCTGTAATAACTCGATATGTGAGCAGCTGCTGTCCCTCAGCCCTAATCCATTCTACCCCAAAAAGATTATGTTATAATCAGGGTAGCAAGATTGTGTATTCTTATTGTTAGATCACACAGTAATGCAACTACATTTAGCTACAAGTAAAATGTTTATTCCAAAGGTATTTTTAGAGGTTTGTGCTGACAATAGATTTAACGAGATGTTCTGCTACATTTCCTTTGGTAAATAATCCCTAGTTTCTGCTAACATTTGCTTTGAGCAGGTTCCCACAGCCATGATGTAAATCATGAAGGAAGAAAGACTGAATGGTCAGTGAGAATATATCCCCAGACTTCATGTTTTTAACTGGGATGCACACTGTAACACTGTGCAGTTATGCATTTGCATACACATGTAGAATACATTACAATACATTCTAACCTAATAGATGCATAATTAATTTGCATACAAATCTGGAATAAGTTATGATTTTATCATTATACACATGTAAATTCTGATACTTCATATGTATGTTCATTATTATAGACAGTCTCAAACTAATAAAATTAGTATTTTTTGCCCAATGCAATACAATTTTATTGGACAAGTTTTATTGTATGAATATTCTGTTGCATTTAGATATATTTAATAGGACGCAGTTGGGATGCTGGCAGTCAAAATCCTGGCGCCGGAATCTCGAACCGCGGCCAGAATGCCGACACTGGAATCCCAACATCACTTGAGATGCCGATGCTGGATTCCTGACAGCATGCATCTCGAACCAGAAGTATAGTGGGGCAGGTTAGGTTTAGGCTGCCCGGGGGGGGAGGGTTTGGGTTAGGCTGAGTAGGAGGGGGGGGTTCGGTTTGTGTTTGGCTGGATAGGGGGGTTAGGTTAAGGCTGCGGGCAGGGGGGTTAGGGTTAGGCACCACCGGGTGGGTAGGGTTAGGCACTAGGGGTAGAGGGTTAGGTTTAGGCACTAACAGGGAGGGTTAGGGTTAGGCTTGCGGGGGGGAATTAGGGTTAGGATACAGGAAGGGAGGGTTAGGGGGTAAAGGGAGGGGGTTAGGATACTTACCGAGCCCCTGTCGAGATTCTGAGCATTGGGATGCTGCTGTCGGTCTTCTGACCGCCGGCATCCTGACTGCCGGTCTCCCGTATGTATTCCATATTTATCCTGTATGTGTTATAATAACACATTTATTTATTGAGCCAGACTATAGATGAACAGCGGCACTTTTCCATAGTAACAAAGATCTGGTGATAGAATGTTCTTGTTTCGCTTTTTATTTAGATACTGTGTAATTGCCTTTCCACGCTGAATATTGCTGCATTTATATTCTATAAATATAGCTGGGATGATGATTTGTGCCAATTCATTCTGCTCTGTGGTATTGTTGAATTACAGCCAGGACAAAAATTATAGGGGGAATTCCATCCAGAACTCTTAAGGCCAAATGCCAGCAGAGGACGTGCACAATTTGAGCAAAATTCAGTGCTCAAATGTAGAATCAAACAAATGTATACATAGTGTAAAATAAAGTCCATGGAAGACAACTGTCTGTTTGTTTGGGCTAATCTCGAGAACCACTGGATGGATTTTGATGCAGTTTTCAGTATTCTATAGAGCATTTGTCGAGGAAGGTTTAGGTGTACGACAAAAGGGAGCCGAGCTGTGACAATTTTAGTGAAGTAAGCCAATGAAAAAATGGATGTCCAAGCGCTTTCTTGACTGATGCTGTCTAAACCGTTAAATATGTAAGAGCTCGGTTAAAAAGGACCATCGCCGTAAACTCAAAATTGTTCCCGTGCAAAGCCGAGGCAGGTCGCTAGTATTAATTAAAATCGTTTTCAAATTTTGCTCATATTTAAGTCATCAAGTGACTCATATCCAATTGTTACTTATACCCCTTTTACACCAAAATCCCGGGTCCGACCCTGGAATTTGAACACTGGTCAATCCATGGTCGAACTCTGCTTCAGACCCCGTTTACACTGCAACTTGACCCGGGTTATTCCCGGGTTTGCCCCGTTTACACTGAACCAGGGTAATCCCTGCTTCTCTCTATAGAAGTCATTAAAAATGTTCTGTTTTAAGGTCTGACAAAGATGGTCACAAAAGGCAACAAAAGAGAGGGGTGGGGACTGTTTCCAGCATTGCAACAGGCTGCAGTTCTGGCTGTGGCAGGCTGGGTATCAGCCTGAGTTTGTGGCTGCTGGTCAGGGTGCAGTTCTGGCTGTGGCAGGCTGTGTATCAGCCTGCGTTTGTGGCTGCAGTTCTGGCTGTGGCAGGCTGTGTGCCTGCCTGCTTTTGTGGCTGCTGGTCAGGCTGCTGTGGTGCAGGAGGTTAGGCAGACAAGCGATGGCTTCATGTGCGTCTCTCTCTGCAGGGCACTGACAAATTACATCATCTGCCGGTGCCCCAGAAGCTCCAATCAGCATCTTTCGGAGTGAGCCGGGTCAAATAATCCAGGTAGCACCCGTTTACATTGCCTCATGACCCGGGAACAACCCGTTTTCAACCCTGCTCTCAACCCGAGTAAGATTGCCCGGTAAATCGACCCGGGTAATTTTTTTGGGAGCCGATCACACAGAGCCTCGACCCGGATCGACCTGGCAATAACCCGGGTTACTTGTTTGGTGTAAAAGGGGCATAACAGTTTATGATATCTACATGAAAGAATAGTTAGCAATATATATTTTTAAACTGCACCTGTAATTATTTGGGACACCATCCTCATATTTGTTTCTTTTCTTTGTCCTTGGATATAATAACAGTTTAGCTTAGTTTATGGGATTGTATATTCTTATAGCATCAGATCTGTTCTAGCATCTAAACACATTTAATAAGTAAGTCTGCTTGGAATACTGAAGTCTTTGAAAATAGTTGTCCCCTTTAACATTCTCAAACTCAATAGAATGTGAAATCTACTAATATATTCTATTTATTATTTGTTTTAGAAGTAATCAGTTATTATCTTTTAATCTGCCTCCCCACTTTCCTGCTTTGATATCACCACCTTACTGTATTCAGGGGACCTGATTCAGCAGAGGACGCAGGTGCTATCGCAGCTGCTGTCTCTGCCTGTGGGATGGAGCAATCACAGTGATCATGCCCCCCCCCCCCACCGTGTATTTGCGCGGGGGCGAGGGGCTCACAGCGCCCCCCTCCCTAGCACACCCTTCGCGGTGCTGCAAAAAAAGTATTTTCCTAGGGGTTGTGGCCACATCTCTTGCTATAAGGCCACGCTTTCTATAGCCCTATGTGTATGCTGTAATACCGATTCGTACAGCCTTATACGTCACCATCGTCACATCATCAAAACTTGCACCAGCCCTGTGGCAGGTGCAGTTTCCCCTTCTGACTATGACCTCCTATGTCTGGCAACACAGCCACTTGCATTGACATGCCCACAACATTCCCATAATGCACACACTGAATGGACTGTTGTGCCTGCATTTCTAGCCACCTCCCAGTCACTGCGCAAGAATGACCATCGCTTTTCCACAATATTTCTGATACCATCTGTCTTGATCGCTACAGTATCTTTGTGCATATACTCTGTGTAATGTATTCACCATACAAATCTTTAGAATTTTTGGAGCATGTGCAGTTTCAGAAAATTACTCAACTACGTGGACCTCAGCATTGTGTGCAGATCTGAATGCGGCCCAGATTTTCAATAAATCTATGCTAGCATACCTGCCATTTTATGGGCATTTCTTCTTTTTACCTTTCCAACATGGTAGTGGGATATGGAAGGGGTAAAAATGCATAATTCTTTCTTTTTGCAAAATGATTTTCTAAACATTGTATCTCAATTCTCAGTCTTTATCCCCAAACTTGGCCTGAGGAGCTACAGCGCACTCGCAGGGGTGCTACAGGGAGGTTATATATCAAATTATTTGAGCTGGCTATTGACGCAGTACTTAGTGCAGGACTTCTCAAATTGCGGGAGTGATCACTCACAGCCTTGCAGCTCACCAGCTCCTCTCCTGCATTAACCTTCATTAGAGCTAAATTAATTGTAAGTGCTTGATGGGCAGGGCCAGACTGGCCATCTTGCACTTCTGGCAAATGCCAGAAGGTCGGGGCCTGATGGGCAGGTTTCTTCAGTGAGGCTGGCCAGGCCTCCCGGTTCTTTGCTCGGCTGGCATGCAGTGAGAGATGGGGCATGCTGCAAGGTTACGCCCCCATGCCTTGGGACACCCAGATGAAGCATGGCCACAACTCCATAAGACGTGATCACTCTCATTTTCTGTGCTTGCGCACACAGAAGGATGCCGATGCTGAATTACAGCCCCAGTCCAACCCTGTTGATGGGTATTATAAGAGGCATTTGTGTGTGGCAGTTGGTCTCTTGAGTGTTATAAAGGGCACATAATGAGGTCAAGGCATGTGGGGAGGTCTGAGTGCATGTGTGCTGGTCAGTTTGACATTATTAGGGGCAAGACTGAGGGCATGTGGAGGAGTCTGATGGGCATATAAATCTCATGTGGGGAGGTCTGAAAACATGTAGGAGAGTCAGCTGGACACTATAAGGGGCATTTAAGGACATGTGGGGTTTGACGGGCACAAAAATGGAGGAGGTCTGATGGCTTGTGGCAGATCTGATGGGTATGTAAGGTCTGAGGACATGTTGTGGTATTTGATAGGAATATACAGTCAGGTGCATAAATATTGGGACATTGACAGAATTTTCATATTTTGGCCTCTATTCATCACCACAATGGCTTTGAAATGAAACAAACAAGATATGCCTTAACTGCAGACTTTCAGATTTAATTTGAGGGTAATTACATCCAAATCAGGTGAACGGTGTAGGAATTACAACGGTGTCTATATGTGCCTCCCACTTTTTAAGGGGCCAATAGTAATGGGACAACTAAACAATCCTAAATCTAACTTTCACTTTTTAATACTTTGTTGCAAATTCTTTACAGGCAATTACAGCCTGAAGTCTGGAACGCATAGACAACACCAGACGCTGGGTTTCATCCCTTGTGATGCTCTGCCAGGCCTCTACTGCAAATGTCTTCAGTTCCTGCTTGTTCTTGGAGCATTTTCCCTTCAGTTTTGTCTTCATCAAATGAAATGCATTCTCTTAATCGGATTAAGGTCACGGGATTGACTTGGTCATTGCATAACATTCCACTTTTTAACCTTAAAAAACTCTTTGGTAGCTTTTGCAGTATGCTTCGGGTCATTGTCCATCTGCACTGTGAAGCGCCGTCCAATGAGTTCTGAAGCATTTGACTGAATATGAGCATATAATATTGCCCAAAACACTTCAGAATTCATTCTGCTGCTTTTGTCAGCAGTCACATCATCAATAAATACAAGGGAACCAGTTCCATTGGCAGCCATACATGCCCACGCCATGACACTACCACCATCATGCTTCACTGATGAGGTGGTATGTTTTGGATCATCAGCAGTACCTTTCCTTCTCCATACTCTTCTCTTCCCATCACTCTGGTACAAGTTGATCTTGATCTCATCTGTCCATAGGATGTTGTTCCAGAATTGTAATGGCTTTTTTAGATGTTGTTTGGCAAACTCTAATCTGGTCTTCCTGTTTTTGTGGCTCACCAATGGTTTACATCTTGTGGTGAACCCTCTATATTCACTCATGTGAAGTCTTCTCTTGATTGTTAACTTTGACACATATATACCTACCTCCTGGAGAGTGTTCTTAATTTGGCCAACTGTTGTCAAGGGGTTTTTCTTCACCAGGGAAATAATTCTTCTGTCATCCACCACAGTTGTTTTCCGTGGTCTTCCGGGTCTTTTGGTGTTGCTGAGCTCTCCGGTGCATTCTTTCTTATTAAGAATGTTCCAAACAGTTCATTTGGTCACACCTAATGTTTTTGCTATCTCTCTGATGGGTTTGTTTTGATTTTTCAGCCTAATGGTGGCTTGCTTCACTGATAGTGACAGCTCTTTGGATCTCATATTGAGAGTCGACAGCAACTGATTCCAAATGCAAATGTCACACCTAGAATCAACTCCAGACCTTTTACCTGCTTAATTGATAATGAAATAATGAGGGAATAGCCCACACCTGTCCATGAAATAGCTTTTGAGTTGATAGACCCATTACTTTTGGCCCCTTAAAAAGTGGGAGGCACATATAGAAACCGTTGTAATTCCTACACCATTCACCTGATTTGGATGTAATTACCCTCAAATTAAATCTGAAAGTCTGCAGTTAAAGCACATCTTGTTTGTTTCATTTCAAAGCCATTTTGGTGGTGAATAGAGAATATGAAAATTCTGTCAATGTCCCAATATTTATGCACCTGACTGTAAATGGCATGTATCCTCCCCTCTTCATGCCTCTCATTCAACCACTTCTGCTTCATATGATAGATAAAGCCAACACTAGTGACTGCTCCACAGAAGCGATGTGGACAAACAGACACGCATCTATATCCACTAAAGCATAACTGAATGTAAGGATGGCAGGTAAGCACAATTTTTTTAACAAATTTTGCTGAGTATCTCAAAAGAAAAATTTTGAGCTCATGGTGCCGTAAAAAAATTGCAAGACACCGCAATCCAAGAAAGTTTGAGAATCACTGATCTAGAGTTAATTGATGATTGCGCATCACACAGGGCCAGAACTGGGTTTGCGACCGGTGCCACCGCACAGAGAACAGGGCTCTGTGGACGGCACTGTCACTGCCACATGGTGCTTGCTTCTGTCTAGCAGGATGCCTAGAACGGCACCCTGCAGTGCTGCTGGAGCGTCCTTTGGACGCTCCAGACAGGCACCCTGCAGCCTGTACAGCCGATTGGAGCATCACCAGGTCAGCCCTGCACTTACTGGTGCTGCTGTCACCACCGTCTCTGTGCGATGTAATAATGCTGAATGGGGGGGGCACATTTGAGCCTTATTACAGCGCTGCCATTTCACTGTGCTTTGCTCCCGGTCCCAAAATGTGTGCAAGTAGTCAGGGGCACCGAGAGGGGGGAGTGGTTACTAATTACCCAGGCCTGGGGTTGCTGCAGGGGCCCGGCAGGGACCCGGGTCCGACGCCGCTCGCCTCCTCCTGGGATGCAAAGGGAGACTGCTTGCAGCAGTCTCTTCTGCCTATGGGAGGGGAGCGATCATCCTGATTGTACCCCCCTGGATATGCGCTGGGCTAAGGGGCTCACAGAGCTCCTCTCCCCAGCACGCAGCGGCGCCTCGTGGCGCTGCAACAATGTTTTTTTCTCTTAAGGGGATGTGGACACTCCTCTCCCGATTTGCCCATGCCCCCTTCACCCGGGCCAGCTCTTGCTCTTGACAACCCTGCAAGCAGTATTTAAATGCTTACACTTCCACATCATTGTGATAACAAAACACAGTAGTCTCACAATGCAATGTTACCATGGTCTTATGCTTGATAAGCAGGCCTCACACGATGGTGACTGACAGCACGACCCCTTTGGTGGGCGTGCCGGGGGCGTGGCGGCCAGATGGAGGCGTTCCCATGGGAACGCCTACCGTCTGAGTCCGGCCCCACTGACATCAGTAATGATGTCAGTGGGAGTGACTTTGGCTCTGATAGAGCCAAAATCACTCCTGGGCTTGCGGCAGTGAGACCCTACCGCAGGGTCTCGTCGCAAGCCCGATGGTCGCGATGGTCTTTGACCATCGCGACCATCATCATGGACGCTCGCATAAGCTGTGGGTGGTAACCCACAGTTATGTGAGCGTCCATGAGGACGCTCCAAAAACAGGTAGGAGGGCCCTGATTCAGAGCGAGCTGATTCAGGCCCTTAATCTCTCTCCAAGCCTTGTGTTTGTTCTGAAATGTCCAGTATACATGTCCGAGAGATCTTTGAGTTAGGCAACTCCACTTTTATGTCGTCATAACTATATGTGATTGGTTATATAGTACTAGATTGTATAGTAAATTGCAAAATCTGTGGCACTCTATGGCCCTCATTCAGAGGTGGGCGGCCACTTGCCTTTTCAAGTGCGGCCTCCTGGTTGCTAACCCACAGCTTTAGCGACCGACCAGGGTGATGGTCGCAATGGTCAAGATCATCACGACCAACGGGCTTGCGACCAGACCCTAAGGATGGGTCTTGGCAACCGCAACCCCCAGGGAGCTCCCTGCTCTGATCGAGCAGGAATCTCCCCACTGACATCACTGCTGATGTCAGTGCAGCTGCACACAAAACGGCAGGCGTTCCATCAGGAACACCTCCGTTTGTGTAGCCACCCCCATGCCCCGCCTACAAAACGGGGCGAGCTGTCGATCAACATCGACAGCCACCCCTTTTGTAGTGAGCTTCGGAGCGAGAGAATTTCTCTCTCGCTCTGGGGCTTGCGCACGAGCAGTGCGGCCGCTGAACGTACGCAGGGCCTTAACATCGACCCAGTTGCGAGCGCTCAGCGCTTGCGACCGGGTCTGAATGAGACCCTATGCCTTTAAAATACAATTGAAGGAATTCTAAAACCTTTCATATTCTCTCTCTACCTGGAAACAGAATCATGAAGTTGAAAATTGTGTGATTTCACTAATTTATTATTTTTCCTTTAAGCTTCTCTTAATGTTCCCATTGCCTGTGATATGAACACACACTAAAAGATCCCACAACAACTGCAGTGCTTGGTCCATTAGGTGTGTACTGACAACCCATTGCTGAAGTGATCATTTATCTCTATGTACCCAAAGTTCAAGGTGCCATGACTGTAGCTAGAACAGGATGTACCGCAGGCACAGTTCTAACAACCACAAAAGTAAAAGGAAATTTACTGAACAAACAGAAAAACACATATAAATATAAATTAATAAAACTTAATAAACTTAATTTCAGCATTATGGCATCAAAATCTGGAAACAATGATGTTAATGGAAAATGGTCATTAATTAATTGGAGAACTGATTTTAATATTGAGTGTGAATATGAAAGGGTAAATCCCATTAGATATATTTTCCTTTCTAAGAGATCAGACTAGCTGACTTTGAAATTAAGTGCACTTCATACTGCTTGCGAAAGGGAGCTGGCCTCATGTACAAGCACTCTGAGAGTTGCTAGACAGCCCCCAGCATCTCCAATCACAGAGTGGATGGTGCTCATGCGCACATCATCCATCACGCTATCACAACTGCTTTGTGATATCATCCAAGGGGGTGACACCAAAATAGCAGAGCAGCTCTGCTATTTTGGTGTCAACTCTTTGGATGGTGTCACCCGGTGCGTTCCTGACCCCCTTAGTGACACCACTGAAGAATTGTTCACATTGCATCTGGTTGGCAGCTACCAGCACTGGTTATGCCTATCACTTTGAGCAGAAGAGGCAGAAAAAAAGGTGTGAACATAATAGAAGTGGAAGACTTTATAGAAGGTTACTGCAAGTGAACATTGGGTGGTGGGAGAAGATGGAAGAAAAAAAGGGAAACAGATGGGATATGGGACAATGGAAGAAATAGATACAAAGACAGGTATACTGTACATACACAACTGGAGACAGAGGCTGGTGTGTCAGAAGACACAAAGTGGGGGAACAGAGACACACGCCTAAAATAACCAATGATGGGTCACATTTTACTCCTGTATGAAATTCCTTCTGCTTAATTACTGCAAAAACAGTGATCTGACTTAACTCAGTTTAGGGGTCACTACCGTTTAACTGGTAATGAAGTATGTGTGATGTTTAGGACAATAAGAACAGAATAATATTGGTATTGGAAGTATGTTTGTAAGAAACATTTTCAAATAGATAATAATCAAGGCTACTCTCTGGAAATTAATCCAATTATGTTCAGTCTGAAAGATAACATAGCTGATAATTTAATCGAAAAGGAATGAAAATGATTTAGGACAATTAGAAGTTGAGTTCATTTATCAAACAAATGTGGATGTGGGACATATGAAATGTGTATGTCTATATGTGTGTTTATGCATGCATATATGTATAACTAACAAATTTACTCATGGTATTTTTCCATTTAAAATCTTGGATATTATTAATGTTAAAAGGAAAAACAAATTGAAGTTTTAAAAAAAGTTTTGGAATATTGAAAGCTGTGAAGGATCATTGAAGGGCATGATGGACTGAATAGACCCAAGAGGATAAAATCAAAATAGCTGTAATTCAAATATTCCTCAAGTTTACAACGCTACACTTTGGCCCTGACTTTGTGTGCTTATTACAGGTGCATTTTCGACAGCCAATGGCATATTTGACAATTAATGTTAGAAATACAGTACTTTCTTCTTCAGGGTCTATAGGGTCCATAGAATCTACCTTGGGGTATGTAGTGGAAATGATCCATTGCACCAAACAGCTTCTAGCATTGTAACTCCCAGCATGCATCGGTCTTCCTCCCTGTATACCCCGCCCCCAGCCACAGGCATTCAGTTTTTTTGTTTGGTGCGCGGCAAGTATCCAGACGCACCTGTTATAACAGCGGGACTGTCTAGGCAGGCTCTACCATTCAGGTTGGCCACAGCTCCTCGAGCATTTACCAAAATAATGGCAGTCATGATGGCTCATCTCACTAGACAAAGAGTCAGGATGCAGCCATATTTAGATCATCTCCTAATATTAGCACAATCTCAGGAGATGTTACAATGTCATCTCCAGATGACCATTGTCTGTCTACAAGAGCACGGCTGGATAATAAATTGGAAGTAGTCGTCTCTTTCTCCAACTCAGCAGATGGTGCACTTGGGGGCTCTGGTGGATTCTCTGGTGCAGAGGATTCTTCTACCAGAGGACTGTGGTACTACAGTCTCGGGTGCGCAGTTTTCTCTGCAGGCAAAGAGTGCCGGTACACTTGTCAATGCAGGTGCTGGGCTTCATGGTATCCACATTCGACATGTGACTTATGCCCAGTTCCACTCCAGGTCCCTGCATAATTGAATCCTGGCTCATTGGGTGGTCAGTATCATCGGATAAAGTCCCAGATGATTCGCATCTTGCCAGAGGTTCGGTTCTCCCTCACCTGGTGGTTGGAGATGACTCATTTAAACAAGGGTCATCCGTTATGGGTACCAGATTGGGTACTTCTCACCACAGACGCAAGTCTGCGAGGATGGGGAGCGGTGACAAGTCACCACACCTTCCAGGAAAGGTGGTTGGGGCAGGAAAGTCACCTACCAATAAATATATTAGAGCTTTGTGCTGTGCACAGAGCGCTCATACTGGCACAGGACCTCCTACAGGGCAGGCCTGTCCAGGTTCAGTCTGGCAACATGACAGCAGTGGCCTACATCATTCATCGAGGAGGCATACGAAGTCTTGCTGCCATGAGGGAAGTGGCAGAAATTCTGCTGAGGGCAGAATGCCATCTTCCAGCAATATCGGCAATATTTATGCCAGGTGTTCTCAACTGGGAAGCGGACTTCCTAAGTCGCCAGGACATACACGCCAGAGAATGGGCTCTTCATCTGGAGGTCTTTCAAATCCTGGTGGACAAGTGTGGATTACCGAACGTGGACCTCATGGCATCATGTCACAACCACAAGGTCCCCAGGTACGGGTCCAGAACAAGGGACTCCTCAGCCACCTTCGTGGATGCTCTGGCGGTGAGGTGGGACTTCAGGTTAGCATACCTGTTTCCTCCAATTTCCCTCCTCCCAAGAGTCACCAGAAATTTAAAGCAGGAAGGTGGCAGGATAATACTGATAGCCCCTGCCTGGCCCAGGAGGCATTGGTTCTCCGACCTGATATGTCTATCCATAGACAGTCCACTTCCACTGCCTATATGGCCGGATCTGCTAGTGCAGGGTCCCTGCATATATCAGGAGTTACCTCGGCTGGCTTTAATGGCATGGCTGTTGAGTCTGCCATCCCCAAGGCCAAGGGTTTTTTGGCTTCTCTGATTTAGATGATGCTGAGGGCAAGGAAGCCTGCTTCCGCCTGCATCTATCACAGAATTTGGCATTCTTTTTTTCTTTGGTGTGCTCACAGAAATTATGACCCTAACATTTTCAGGGTCGCAAGAATACTTTTCTTCAGGCAGGATTAGACTTAGGTCTTCACCTGGCCACCTTGAGAGTTCAGGTTTCTGCACTGTCAGTTTTGTTCCAATACAGAATTGCCCCTCTGCTGGATGTTAGAACATTCTTGCAGGGGGTTCCATTTGTCCCTCAAGTGGCACCATGGGATTTGACTTTGGTTCTCAGGGCATTGCAGATGTCTCCCTTTGAACCTTTGGATATGGTGGATGTAAGATGGTTGACAGCGCATTCTACTAGGTCTATCGGACAGTCGTGGGCGGTTAGACATGGCACCATGGCTGAACAGCTGTGCAAGGCAGCCACTTGGTCTTCCATCAATACATTTATCAAATTCTCTGCATTTGTTACATTTACCTCCAAGGATGCTTCCTTTGGGCAATGGATTCTCCTTTCTGTGCAGGAGCGCCCCACCATTAAGAGAACTGCTTTAGGACATCCCCAATGTAGATTCTGTGGACCCTATTGACCCTGAAGAAGAAAATCAGAGTTATGGTAAAGATACCTTAGATAACTCTTTTTCTTCTAGGTCCATAGGCTCCACAGAGCACCCTACCTGACGCACCTGGCCTCAGTTGGGATCTGTTCTCTTGTTTTTTCGTATCACTGATTCCCTATTTGTATGTTGAGCTTTTCTTGTGTGCAATGTACTTCCTTCTCCACTATCCGTTTCTTGCCATTAGGCTTGTTTACAAACTGAATGCCTCAACTGGGAAGCGGACTTCCTAAGTCGCCAGGACATACACGCCAGAGAATGGGCTCTTCATCTGGAGGTCTTTCAAATCCTGGTGGACAAGTGTGGATTACCGAACGTGGACCTCATGGCATCATGTCACAACCACAAGGTCCCCAGGTACGGGTCCAGAACAAGGGACTCCTCAGCCACCTTCGTGGATGCTCTGGCGGTGAGGTGGGACTTCAGGTTAGCATACCTGTTTCCTCCAATTTCCCTCCTCCCAAGAGTCACCAGAAATTTAAAGCAGGAAGGTGGCAGGATAATACTGATAGCCCCTGCCTGGCCCAGGAGGCATTGGTTCTCCGACCTGATATGTCTATCCATAGACAGTCCACTTCCACTGCCTATATGGCCGGATCTGCTAGTGCAGGGTCCCTGCATATATCAGGAGTTACCTCGGCTGGCTTTAATGGCATGGCTGTTGAGTCTGCCATCCCCAAGGCCAAGGGTTTTTTGGCTTCTCTGATTTAGATGATGCTGAGGGCAAGGAAGCCTGCTTCCGCCTGCATCTATCACAGAATTTGGCATTCTTTTTTTCTTTGGTGTGCTCACAGAAATTATGACCCTAACATTTTCAGGGTCGCAAGAATACTTTTCTTCAGGCAGGATTAGACTTAGGTCTTCACCTGGCCACCTTGAGAGTTCAGGTTTCTGCACTGTCAGTTTTGTTCCAATACAGAATTGCCCCTCTGCTGGATGTTAGAACATTCTTGCAGGGGGTTCCATTTGTCCCTCAAGTGGCACCATGGGATTTGACTTTGGTTCTCAGGGCATTGCAGATGTCTCCCTTTGAACCTTTGGATATGGTGGATGTAAGATGGTTGACAGCGCATTCTACTAGGTCTATCGGACAGTCGTGGGCGGTTAGACATGGCACCATGGCTGAACAGCTGTGCAAGGCAGCCACTTGGTCTTCCATCAATACATTTATCAAATTCTCTGCATTTGTTACATTTACCTCCAAGGATGCTTCCTTTGGGCAATGGATTCTCCTTTCTGTGCAGGAGCGCCCCACCATTAAGAGAACTGCTTTAGGACATCCCCAATGTAGATTCTGTGGACCCTATTGACCCTGAAGAAGAAAATCTGAGTTATGGTAAAGATACCTTAGATAACTCTTTTTCTTCTAGGTCCATAGGCTCCACAGAGCACCCTACCTGATGCACCTGGCCTCAGTTGGGATCTGTTCTCTTGTTTTTTCGTATCACTGATTCCCTATTTGTATGTTGAGCTTTTCTTGTGTGCAATTTACTTCCTTCTCCACTATCCGTTTCTTGCCATTAGGCTTGTTTACAAACTGAATGCCTCAACTGGGAAGCGGACTTCCTAAGTCGCCAGGACATACACGCCAGAGAATGGGCTCTTCATCTGGAGGTTTTTCAAATCCTGGTGGACAAGTGTGGATTACCGAACGTGGACCTCATGGCATCATGTCACAACCACAAGGTCCCCAGGTACGGGTCCAGAACAAGGGACTCCTCAGCCACCTTCGTGGATGCTCTGGCAGTGAGGTGGGACTTCAGGTTAGCATACCTGTTTCCTCCAATTTCCCTCCTCCCAAGAGTCACCAGAAATTTAAAGCAGGAAGGTGGCAGGATAATACTGATAGCCCCTGCCTGGCCCAGGAGGCATTGGTTCTCCGACCTGATATGTCTATCCATAGACAGTCCACTTCCACTGCCTATATGGCCGGATCTGCTAGTGCAGGGTCCCTGCATATATCAGGAGTTACCTCGGCTGGCTTTAATGGCATGGCTGTTGAGTCTGCCATCCCCAAGGCCAAGGGTTTTTTGGCTTCTCTGATTTAGATGAGGCTGGGGTGGGGTATATAGGGAGGAGGACCAATGCATCTTGGGAGCTACAAAGCTAGAAGCTGTTTAGTGCAATGGATGATTTCCACAATGGACATTGTGTGGATCCATCCATCTAACAAATATGGATGGATGAATAGATGGATGGATGGATGTCTAACATGACTTGCTGATGGGGTGTAGCCAGCAAGGGGAAGCAGTAAAAATGAAGATGGGATGGTATGTCCTGCTGCGATGTTCATGTGGATAGGATTTACTTTTTTTCCCAGAAGTTGAAAAGGTTCTGGGAAAAAAATATATGTTCAGGAGGGGTGACAGAAGAATGTTCAGTGATGGGTGGGCACCTGCACAAAGTTTAGAAGGGTGTCTAGGTTTGATTGGAAAATATATATGTAAACTGGGTTTGGGAGAAGTTGTATTTTAGTGATTAGACTTTCTCATAGACTTTTAGTTTTTTATACCTAATTAATATATGAGTAAAAACTGGTTTCTGAATAAAATTGACAGCTAAAATATATTTTGAAGGCTTTATAAGCCTACGCCAAAAGACTGGAGAGTCTCAGGACAATCCTAGCCTTACTATTCGCTGGCCCTGCTGCTGTGTCCCAGTGTAGCATTAAAAAGTTGCCATCTTGGAAACAGCCAGCCAAGCAACAGGTGTATGTATTATATCTGCAAATCAACAAGCATCCTACCACCATGCATAGCTGACTATTTCTCATTGAAGACATACATTTAAGTTATTGTTCTTTGTACTGAAAAACTATTAGCGGGTTTTCTACTATATTATTAAAACATTTCTAATAGTACTTCAAGAAGAACAGAAAGATATGTAGAGTGCAAGGGAATTTGTATTTTTCACAAATTACATATTAAAAATCTTGAGGATAATAATTTCAATATAAGTTTAAAATACATATTTGTGAATGCTTAATGTAGGACTATTTGATCATCTTTGCAAGCTGATATAATTTTGTAGATGATATGCTTTACAAGCCGAATGTAAGATCCATCAATATGGTGCAAACATTCAGAAAATAGTTATTCATTGAACCCTTTGAGGAATGCTTATTCTGTAAACATTGTGAGTGTGAGATTTTTGAATATGAGACAACATAGTTACATTTGGTGAAGTCACATTTTTCAGGTACAGTACATACAATATTTCTGTCCAATAATGCTAATGGCTTAAATTGTACTGGTTAGGCACAGAAATAGCTTGTCAGAGGTTACAAATGGCTGACAATGGAATTTGGACCAGCAATGTGTATAGTCAACACTCTTAACTACTAAGCCAACTCCCTTTTATTTCATTTACAGTTTTCCATCAAGAAATATATGAACTTGGGTTTTCAGCCTGCTGTGTGAATGGTGTTTATGTGACTACATGTTTGCAGTGTTGACAGCAGGAAACATTCCAGTCAGAAAAGCAGAGTTCTCCACATAGTGGGCAGATAATAGCAACATAAAAATAAAAGTAACCAACATAAATAGTGCAGCCATGAACATAAAAATAAACATGTCATTTTTGGTTTCCATAACCACGATCTTAATGACTCATTTTTGTATTAAGAATGAATACATGGTATTTTTAGACAAGTGGCTGATTTAATGAGAAACAGGTCAAAATGAAAAGAAAACCTGCTACTTCTATGGCATTTCACAAGCTAACCAAATAGCATCTGTAACTTAGAAGGGTACAGTATATGAATCCTCTGAGTGTTATACAGGTGATTATGGGCAGTGCCAAATCAAATTGCCATATCATTTTATACATCAGTGGTTCCCAAACTTTCTTGAATGACGGTGCAATGGAGTCTCAGCATTTTTTTCATGGCGCCCCTATGCAGGGCTGTAGAGAACCTGGCCAGGCCCGAGTAAAGGAAGGGGCGGGCCTAATCGAGGGAGGCGTGGCCACGCCCCCTTGAAAAAAATAAATTAAAAAAATCTCACTTTTGCAGCACCGGGGAGGGGGGCGCTGTAAGCCCCCCAGCCCGGAAGCAATGGGGGGGCACAATCAGTGTGATCGCTCCCCCCACAGCCATAGGAGACTGCTCCGGCTGCTGCAGCAGCCGCGAACAGTCTCACACTGCAGCCCAGCACAAGCTGTGTGCTGAGCTGCTGTGAGGGAGAGGGGGGGCGATGCCGGACCTGGGTCCCGCCGGGCCCCTCTAGCAAGCCCGGGCCTGGATAAACTGTACCTGCTCCCCCCCCTTGGCACCCATGCCTCTATGACATGGTCATGCTTCTGTCTGTCCAAGTAGCTTCTGATTGATAGCCACCAGCACTGGTTTTGACAATGATATTCACCAGAAGAGCAGGAAAGAAAACCATAAAGAGGGGAGATGTGAAAGATGACGTGTAGATAGAGGGTTGTGGAAGCATATAGGAGAAAAAGAAGCATGTGTGGGGGGGCATATGAGAAGGGGTCAATGGAAGATATATGGAGAGGCGGACATAACGACAGGTATATTTATAGCTTGGAGTCAGAGAGACTAACAGAGACA
Organism: Taudactylus pleione; assembly: GCA_031769625.1. Lineage (NCBI taxonomy): Eukaryota > Metazoa > Chordata > Amphibia > Anura > Myobatrachidae > Taudactylus > Taudactylus pleione. The sequence goes on along the minus strand of JAUIMM010000126.1, from coordinate 3,304,786 downwards.
CAGACAGAATATAAGACAACATGGGGGGACTTATATTGGCGTCTGCTGGGACTCTCTGTGATAGAATACATGTGGAGGCGGAGGAATGAAATGGAGTGGAAGTACAGCAGGGGTGCTGATTCCATGTACACACTAAGCAGTGCAGTCTGTATAAGTGACCTCTAATGGCAGCGCCCGTCCCAGTCTATAAAAATGTCAGCCCAAAAAAATTAGATTTAGGACTGGACCCCTGACTTGTCCTGCGGCATCTAGTTTGGAAACCACTGCCATATGCCTTATACATTGTATATATATTTCTAACAAGTTATAAATTATCTCAAAAGTTTATTACACATAAAGGGGGGATCAGTATGAATGACCACCGGACCTATGCCTGGCTGTTGAAATCCTGATGCTGGAACCCCGGCAGCAGTGACAATCCCGATCGGTAGGTACAGGACTATCCCTAACCCTTTCTACCCCCTAATGGTAACCCTCTCTTAGGGGTGCCTAACCCTAACCTTCCCCCCTAGTGCCTAAGCCTAACCCCACCCTCCGTCCCCCATAGCCTAAACCTAAGTCTCCTGGGGGGTGCCTAACCACAACCCCCCCTTCCCCTAGCCTAACTCTCTCGGGGGGTGCCTAACCCTAAGCCACCCTGGGAACCCTGAAACCTAACCGTCCCGTCACCCCCTGCGGCTGTCCGCGCCCGCCGGCCGGCATAATGAGCAAAGTCGTTAGGATAATGATAGGTGTCAGGATTTCAACGCCTATCATTAGTCCCCTGTCGGGATTACAAAGTCGGGAAGTCGGCGGTCGGCATTTCAACCGTCAGCTTCCTGACTGCATCCCATAAAGGGCCTGATTCTGTACCGGGCAGATGCTTTTTGTGATTATCAGCAGGCTGCATATGCACCACATAATACAACTGCTGACTGCACATGCACCACCATGCATACGTTACTTGAAGGGGGATGCGAGAGTAGTTGGTTCGCTCCCTGCATGACTAGTTCTATCCATGCAATGGGCATTACTGGGAATCAACTGGATGGCTACATTGCAAATGCACTGAAAAGATCAGTCTCATGGGAGTGTCATGTGTGTGAAGCCAGACTTCCATAATAGTTTGAGGGGTGCAAATAGAGAAGGGATGCCTGTTTCTGACTGATCTGTTGCACCCAGCATAGGATACTATTGCGGCTGCACATATTGTAGTGAATCTGGCTGCCGTGGCCGTCCGCACTTGCAGATGCTTTGCTTCCAACTCAAAATCAGCCACAAAATATTTAGGTCATTATTACGTCATTATTAATATTTTTAAGCCCTGGGCAGGCATGCTCCAGGAAAATGCTTAATGTATTCAACGGTGTTGCTGCAGCGCCTACACCTGGTTCTCTCTATTTTCACTTGCAGTAGGTAGTGGATGATGATTTCACTTTACACCAGTGTATGGGGGCATAAGCCAGTATGGCACATTTTTTACTGAAAGGCATATTTATCACAATCTGCATCTAACATGCGGATGGGAAGTGATAATATCACCCAAATTCGCATTGCAATATTTGAATGTGTCAAATATCGCATGCAGGGACAGAGCTTAGGAGAAAGGTCTGTCCCTGCAAATCTCCCCATACTTCTCAGGGTTTTTGCAAAAAATACCATGAGAGTGTGAATGCACATGCGCTGCCTGCTACCCCCGATATAGTTTTTTCTTCACTGAGATCAGCTTGTCGTCGTTGAAATGGGGGTAAGGACTAATAATGCCATCCATAGGTAGCTGTATTGTCCCAGTGCTTCCCCCATTATTTTTTTTACAATTTTATTTTAGTAAATCTGACACAGATCACATTTCCCATTACAAGTATGGGAAATGCAACCTACTTACTAAAATAATGTAAAGTTTTGGCGTCGTTTTTTATGAAAGTTTGGAGTAGTTTTTTATGAAAGTTTGGAGTCGTTTTTTAAGAAAGATTGGAGTCGTTTTTTAAGAAAGTTTGGAGTAGTTTTTTATGAAAGTTTGGAGTAGTTTTTTAAGAAAGATTGGAGTCGTTTTTATGAAAGTTTGGAGTAGTTTTTTAAGAAAGTTTGGAGTAGTTTTTTATGAAAGTTTGGAGTAGTTTTTTAAGAAAGATTGGAGTCGTTTTTATGAAAGATTGGAGTAGTTTTTTAAGAAAGATTGGAGTAATTTTTATGAAAGTTTGGAGTAGTTTTTTAAGAAAGATTGGAGTAGTTTTTATGAAAGTTTGGAGTAGTTTTTTAAGAAAGATTGGAGTAGTTTTTATGAAAGTTTGGAGTAGTTTTTTAAGAAAGATTGGAGTAGTTTTTATGAAAGTTTGGAGTAGTTTTTTAAGAAAGATTGGAGTAGATTTTTAAGAAAGATTGGAGTCGTTTTTATGAAAGTTTGGAGTAGTTTTTTATGAAAGTTTGGAGTAGTTTTTTAAGAAAGTTTGGAGTAGTTTTTTAAGAAAGTTTGGAGTAGTTTTTTATGAAAACTGCTCCAAAATACATTTACGTGATACTAAAATAATGTGAAAATGGTGTGAAAATACCCATTTTCACTTTATTATTGTAAAATAATATTGATAAATATGCCCATAAATGATAGACAGGGAAAGTAGTAATTTGTGATATATGGTTGCTCATAGTCAGATGGCAGAATAAAAACAAAGTTTTCAGCACCAACGCTGCAAATGTAATAGTACAGATCTTAGTACTGGTCATATAACTTCCTCTACAAAAAAAAAGTTAAAATTGGTAATTCTTTTGTAGTAGCAAATTGGGTACTATTGACTCAGGGCCTGATTCAGAGATGTAGACTAAATCGCTGGTGAGCACACATCTATGATGTTTAGTTGTCTGCGCATGTGCAGAACGGGTCCTGTGATCTCGCTTGCAAAGCCCCCCCAAGCCGCAGCATGATTGAATGCTGCAGCATTTGGGGCGCAGAGCGGGGGCATGTCTGGCTTCCGTTCCTGAAAACGGGGGCTTGTCGCTTCCATTTACCTGGAGGGATGAGGTCAGCGCCTGCGTCGGTGGACACAGATTCCCTGGCCTCGCAAGTGACCAGGACCAATGTCAGGCTGGTTGCAGCGCTGGGATTATGCCTACAGACACCTCCTGCTGCATTAGCACTCTAGATGGATGGAATTGCACAGGCGCATGTATCTGGCTCTGCAATTCCGTCCATCTCTGAATCAGGGCCTCTATCTCTCACATTCTAGCAATATGTTTCTCTAATGACACAGCAAATGTATTATTAATGCTACTGTTGATCTTTCAGTGGTGTAAATATTGAAGATACATTTGATAACTCTGTAATTCATTATCTAACACAGTCTCTCTCTAATAGCCATAAGATATAATAATATAATGATTCCATTCCTTGGAAAAGCTATGCATGACACAGTCCATTACGTAATCACTATCTGGCTGATATCAGCGCAATCAGAAGATAAAGTATGCATGTCTCAAGGGGAGATGTAGCAAACCTTGGAGACAGATAAAGTTTGAATCAATCAGTTTCTGTCATTTTTCAAACACAACCTATTAAATGACAATTACTGTAGAAGCTGACTCATTGCTACTTTAACTCTCTCCGAGGTTTGATACATCTTCCCCTCAGCCTTCTATCCAATTTTATTTGGGTAAAACAAGATGATACAAATGAGGAACAATCCCTTCAGTGTATTATTGCCCAATGGCTGAATAAGATAAAAGTAGGTGACTGTTAATGTGATAGCATTCTGAACTGTTTCCTGCCACAACGCCTGGGCATTACTAGCAGAATAACACCCATAAAGAGGCCAATCAGCGTTAAGAGCTTAACACAAAATGGTCTATTCAGCTTACAGAGCTTGAAAATAACAGGCTCTATAGTATTGTAACCTTTTTTCTTTCAGCAACTAAGTGACTACTAGATTAATACTAGCCCTGTCTGAGTCTAAAATTATATTTAAATAAAATTATCATTAGCACATATGACTTAATAATCTTCTATTTAAAAACATAGGTGCTATTGTCTGAATTAAAGGGTGGCTGTAAACAATGGAACATGGATTGTACTGTACAGGTCTTACTTAAATTTATTTGTATAACTCCATATGCTAGAAGTTTGTTCCAATATTATATTGCCACTTACTGTATCCCAATATCTAATTAATTTAGTTATTTTTGTTGTATGTGGATAAAGATGTACTGTATAACATATTACCTATACCTCTATTTAAATTTGTCGTTTTAAACTAATTTAGACAAACTAATGTAATTGGCGTAATTAAGACACTGCATACAAGGGTCAATTGGACTGTGATAACCATGGGGGTAAATAGGTATTTAAAGTCCCAATAGCAAAAGGGCCCCTATGTAACACCCAATGGTGAAAAATGAATATAACACATATAACGGTGACAAGGAAGATGGGCCCCCCTAAGCTCTTGACCCCACAGCAGCTGCACCCCTTGCACCCATGGTAGTTACGCCCATGGTTATAACCCAAATTAGGCTGTGACACAACTTCATGAGCTATCAAACAATTTAAACAATAGTTTCTTAATCTACAATATCTGTATATTACCTCCTGAATACCTGATTGCACACGTACAGTTAAGTTGAAGCTTGTGCGCAGGTTCATTTATTTGTAATGTTTGCTGCATTTCCGTACTTTCAAAGGTTAAATAATTTTTCTTGTTAATATGAACTTTATTGGATGATTCATATTAATTGTTATATTTGTTTACTGATTTTATGAATGAGACACACATTAACTGGAGTGTGTCACCATTCACATATTGCTAAATTACAGTATCACAAGCCAAGTACTCATTACTCAGTGAGTTCAGCTACATCGTGTTTCTTTTGACCTGCACAGATAAATTGTTAGATATTGCTTTAAGGTTTCATAAATTGCTGACCTGCAAATTGCAATAGGTTGCATTATGTACCTATTTCATGTTCACTAACAAAATTCAGAAACTTTATTCACTATTATTAGATTACATACAAACCAATCAAATCAGAGAGTATTTGTGAATTTATAAAAAATAATATTGTAAAATTTTTATTAATGTCAAATTTAAAAAAAATTATAAATCTCATTATTTACATATTAGATGAAAAGATTATTTACATATTAGATGAAAGGATTGCCTTATATTACTCTACATTCATTTAACATGTATGTCAGGAACCGTGCTCACCTTCAGGGTCTCGCTGCACTGTCTTGGCATGGGGTCTCATGGAGAAGGCTGCCGGCAGATCCCCAGCGTGGCGGTGGTTTCAGGTATCTGGAGCTCCGCCGGCGTTCCTGTCGGCTTCGGGCACTGGGCGCAGTCTTGGCGGCTCCTGTCCAGCTAGGTGTGTCTCTGGAGGATCCTCAGTGTGCTGGTAGTCTGAGGAGGCTCGGGGTTCCCGCAGCGTTCCCTCTGGTCCCGGACACTGGGCGCCACCATGTTGATTCTTTTCAGATGACCACTAAGTCTCTAATGGGTATCCAGGTCAGCAGCCACCTGATTCACAGGGTATACAGCCTCACTCCTCACAGCATTCAGTGCCTGATCTTCGTCGCTGACACATGCTCTATTGCTAGCTCCCATGCTAGTTGTGCTGATCTCTTTGATGACTCCAGCTCCAGTATATTCTTCAAGTCTGGTTACACTCCAACTCCAGAATATTCTCCAAGTCTGGCCTCACTACAGTATAAGAATATTATCCAAGTCTGGTCTCACTCTAACACCAGTGTATCCTCAAGTCAGGTTCCAATCCGATTGCATTCCAGTATCTTCTATAAATTCTACTCTCAGTCCTTGCTCTCTGATAACACCCACATATATTGCTGTGTTGCTTATTCCATCTATGAGGACTTATATACGACCATAATTATTGCAAACCCCCCCATACCATCAGAGAACAAGTTCCTGAGTCTCTACTGAGTGGTCCTGAGTTCACAGTCCTGACAATGTAACTACATTTTGTAATCTCAAGTATACAGAGTGAAGCACGCATTGGTTTCAGCTTTCTTAGGTAGAGTTGTCCCTCGTACCATAAAGGATGTATTGGGCTGCTACAAGGAAATTCAGGGCCTGATTCAGAGCTGCTCGTAAGCGGCCGCTCGTTCGCTCCGAGCGATATTCGCACAACTGCGCATGCGTATGGGTCGTAATGTGCATGCGCGAACCAGTTAGTACGATCGGAAATCGATCGCTCGCCAAATAGCGAGTGCCTGCTAATTTGAGTGACAGGATGAGGCGTTTGTGGGTGGTAACAGGGGAAGGTGCTTGAAAACGGGGAGTGGAGATCCGAATGCAGGCGTGCCAAATGGTCAAAACGGGCGTTTTAAGGGTGTGCATAATTAACAAAGCAGCGTAATCGACCACGTCACTTGGTTGTCTCTTAGCCTGAACTGTTCGCATGATTGCGGTAGGATAAACTTACCACAAGCACTGCGAGCAGTTCAGATGCCTTTCGATGTACTCGATTAATCAAATAAATAGCGGAGATGACGTAGGAAGCGAGCAGCCAGGGGGCGTCTTTACAAAATAGCGAGCGCATGTTTAGTTCGCTCGCTCAGACATAGAGGCGTCAACAGACCGCAAAGAGCAAGCGCTCAATTTAAATAGCCGGCCCCTTTTTCTGACCGAGCGAGCGCAAATAGCGTCCGGCTCTGAATCAGGCCCTCTGTTTTAAACACTAGCCATTAAAAAGGGGATCTGCATTGTACACTAGCTATCAAAGAATATGATCTGGATTGAACACTAGCCCAAAGCGAATATATTTTGTTTTGCACATTAATCACCAGAAAATGTATTCCTTATTGTACAATAGGCATCAGAATGTGGCCTTTGTATTATGCACTAGCTGGTATGTTGACAATCACAATGTTGACAGTCAAAAGGTTAAGACCATAATGTGATCTATCATAATGTCAACATGTTTAAAATGTCGGTAGCCAAAATGTCAACACCTTCAAAATATTGACAATAGACATTTTAGGGTCAGGGTTTAGGATTAAGGTTAGGGGTTACAGTTAGTCTGAAAAATGGGTGTCGACATTATGTACCTATAAACATTTTGAATGTCAACATTTTATCAGTGTTGACATTGCTCATGTTGACATTTTGTTCATTGTGACAATATGGTGTCTAGATAATGAATGTTGACAATTTGAATGTGACAAAACATATCGAACCCTATTAGCTACCAGAAAAAGATAAGTGTATAATGAGCAGGGTTACTGTATTAGTTTAATATGCAGGAGTCAGTTATTGGATTATGTGTGTGGTTACAGCTGTTTTTTAATGTATAGGTGGCACAATTGATGATAATTAGAGATGTGCAGGCTCGGTTTGGTTTGGATTTTCCCAACAAATTCGAATCTTTTGCGCCAAATTTCAGAGTTCAGAAAGAGGCAAGACATTGCCTTTCATGGACAAACAACATCTTTCATGGACAAAAGTCCATGAAAAAAGATGTTTGTTCATGAAAGATGATGTTTTGCCTCATTCTGAGATCCGAAATTTAACGGGAAAGTTGAAAATTTGGCGGGAAAATGCAAACTGAACCAAGTCAGCACATCTATAATTATAATATATAAATGGTGAAGTAAGTGGGCTCTTGCATGCAGTGTGAGTGCTTATCATTTTGACCCAATGCTGTTTAAATCAACAGTATAGATTATGAAAAGGTTCATATTGGTATACAATCGGGAAGCCGGCTGCCTTAATACCGGCAGCCAGCTTCCCGACTGTCATATCCCGGCGAGGGTGAAAATGCCGGGCATCTAGGTGTAGACGCCTGACATTTCCCTGATGCTGGGAGACCGGCGCCCGGCATCCTGATCAAAGGGATGCCGGGCGCCGCAAGCGGACAGCTGCGGGGGGGAGGGTTAGGTTTAGGGCACCCGGGGGGGGGGACTTAGGGTTAGGCACCCCTCGGGAGGGTTAGGGTTAGGCTAGGGGGAGGGAGGGTTAGGGTTAGGCACCCTCGGGGGGGACTTAGGGTTAGGCACCTCCCCGGGGGACTTAGGTTTAGGCAGCGGGGAAGGGGGGTTAGGGTTAGGCACTAAGAGGGGCGATTAGGGTTAGGCACTTGGGGGGGAGGTTAGGGTTAGGCACCCCTAAGGAGGGTTAGATTTAGGGGGTTAGGTTAGTCAATACTTACCTATCGACGATCAGGATTTCCAGCGCAGTCGGGCTTCCGCTGCCGGGAACTCTGTTGTGGTCGGCCAGGCGCTGCCGGGAATCGAACCATGCGGCTGGCGGTATTTCATACCGATTCCTTTATATTACATTTATTCTTGCTGGCCGTCTGTGTCAATCAATTGCCATCTGTAACCCTCATCATGGAGTGGCACCTTGCTTACACACAGCCATATAAATGTCTTTAGTAGCTCTTTCTTGCAAAAATATAGTATTTTTTTCACTATATAAGTGATTTTACTGACTATAGCTTTCCAACAAGACCTCTTTGTTTAATGTTACCTAAGATTCTCTCCATTTCATTAGGCCCAAAATTCATACTGGATGTCTTGTATTTTTTCCCAGCTGGAAGATGTTGTTTTTGTGATTCAACATTCATATTCAAAATAATCTGAAACTTGGCTTAGACAAAAGAAAGGTATGAAAATATTTTACCATCAAACACAGCATGACACATGATTATCTATTATCTTCTGATCTTTCCAAGTGGAGGTGGAATTTTAATGAGTCTCTTGTGGTTTAGAACTAGATATGAGACAAACCTTCAATTATCCCAAAATGAGGGGGAATATACTACCTCCAGTATGAATATTAACTGTTAGTTCATGATAAAAACAAAGCAAACCATTTATATCTAAAGCCTAATTAAAATCTAAATCTTTTTGTCTTAGAAAGCATGATGCCACATAAATGTCTCTCCACAAAGTAATAAAGTGGTATACAAATAAGTTTAAGTTCTTCTGGAAGTTTTCAGATTTTGTTTGCAGTTGTTACATATAATAATGTTTTATTGGATTGTGGTGTTATTGCTGTAATTTAAAGGGTTATTCAATAAAACATAGCTATTTCATAAAACAAAGAAATATCTCAGAAATGTTTATAAGGTATTTCTTGGTAATGCAAATTAATTAACTTAATTATATAGAACGCCAGTTATGGAAAAGTTAACAATGTACAAGGGGGTTATTATTTTGGGTGATTTTATCTACCTAAATATATAAATTGTGAATTGTCTAGCATTATTCCTTTCCTAGACAGTTGAATATTTCATGTAGAAGAGAGTACTACTTATTTGGTATTAAGTAAGATAAATGTTATATTTAACAAATGGGTAAGCTTGCATTTAGGCAATAGTGATCATTAAATGTTAATACTACTTATTAAATGGACCCGGCATCTGCCATGTCACCGCAGCCACTCCGCCCTCTCCATCATTCCGGTCCTCCCATACCCACTCACTCCTGTCCCGTTATATTACTTGACCTAATTAATATCAGGATAAGGGGCCTATTCATGATGTTAATTATCGATAACTAACATTTTAACTTTCCGCGGAATCCGGAACAATTCATCAGTCCTCCGGCGCGGTGACAGCTGATGCAAAATCAGCTGTCCCCGCGAGCGGCTTCACTGCTCCTTTTCGGAGCAGTGAATCTTTTCACTGCTCCTTTCAGAGCAGTGACGGGAGTACACATGCGTGACCTACAGGTCACGCATGCGCACAAGAGCCCAAATGTCCAGGCGGACAGGGGCGGAGGGATCCAAAAGGATAACTCTTCGCGACCCGGCAGCGGGTATCGGGAGCATTCGCCATCTGAAGATAGCAAATGCTACCGCACTCAAGCTCAGAAAATATTGACAGCGGGCCATTCTGCCAGAGGAAGGTAAGCAGGAGATGTCTGTGATATCTCCTGCTTTACCTTCTTGATGAAGGGCCTGAATACTTAATTTTTACAGTTGTAGGTGAAAATTTTCATTTTCACCTGCTTTTGTAAAAATTAAGTGATGATGAATAGGCCCCTACATCTTATAATAGATTTACCTCATTTTGTGGGGTGGCTACAGAAAGCATGAACTGTCAAAAGTACGACTTTATTCAGTTTATCACATGGAATGTGACATCATCCTCTAAAAACACAAAGAACAATTGGGATATTAAAAAAAATATATTAAATAAGTACAATACATTCCATATGAAGAAAGTAACAAAATCTGTTTAAGAGAAAATCAAGATAGCATAGGTCCCACGTCGGCGCCGCTGTCAGCGCTGTAAAGACGCCTGGAAAATGTCCACAGCTGCCTTTTTCTCAGTGACCTGCGCATTCGCTATAGACTCTGGGCACACTCTAGTGCCCAGAGTCTATCAGTGCGGCGCTGCGCTCAGTGCACTGCTGGCCGCCGGACTGAGAGGAGGGGGCCCATGATGGAGACCGCACACGGGCCCCCTCCTCTCTTGAAATGCCCCTGATGCCAATGCACTATACTCTCAATTAAGAGGATCATTACTGAGCATGGCTGAAAATGTGACCAGATGATAACAGCGATGAACTAAGTAACTATCCACTGAAGTTAGTATGTATTAAGAATCATGGGCATGCTGCTCACTAATAGAGGTGTCCAACCTCTGTCGTAGTCTGGTCAAGAGAAAAAGAAGAATAAGTGAGCACTCTGCCTATCTGCCTAGTGTATCTATAGTGTGTGTAATGATTGCACCTTCCAGATCTTAACCTTATGTGCCACAATGTTGAATGAGATACAAAGCAGAGGTACTGGATAAAATGAAAATACTTAGTAGATACAATTGTGTGATATGTTAATCCTAAATTGAACATACAATTATCAAGTATATACTTGGAGCTACATACAGTTACAGAGATGCTGCACAATAAATAAATGACATGTATCTGCTTGCTGCAGGACACATGTTCTGTGCGTGTTAATGTTTTATGGCGGTAAGAACGGATGTGTGGTTGTCTCTGTCCAAATAGACAGTGACGTATTTCCCATTAGGCACATAAGGCCTATGGGTGCCAACTCCTGGGGGCCGCGCAGCAGGCCACCCCCCTCCCCCTGCAACAGAGCAGCTGCTGATCCTTTTTTACGTAGCAGTACAAGCAGGTACATGAGGGTAGGGGTGTCGTGGATGCCAATTTGTGTGTAGAAAGGTTAGGGCTACCTGTTGGGTCCCCGAGGCTTCTGGTTTGGGATCATCTGGACCCGGCTGTCATGAAGCGGGCAGAACCAGAGCCGTCTGTGCAGAGCCACCCAGAAGCTGTGACAAGTGGCCTGAATAAACACAGCTGGCTCTGGTTCTGTGCCCGTCATGACAGCTGGGCCCGAAACTGAAGCCTCTGGGACCCAGCAGGTAGCCCTTACCTCTCCACAAACACAAATTGCTGCCCATGACCACCCACCCCCTATCTCCTTGCTGGTACTGCTACATAAAAAGAGGATCAGCAGCTGTTCTAATGCAAAGGGGGAGGCCAATAATTTTGTGCCTATGGGTGGCCTGACCCTTAATCCGCTACTGCACATAGAAATGCCACCCATCTCGGTTTAAGTATAGTGGAGGTGCTACTTGAGAGTACTTGAGGTAATGACTCCCCGATGGGGTATGACAGGTCAGTCTGTTGAGTTGTGCACTGCAAATCTGCTAATGATTAATGATTAAGTTGTGGGGATAGTGCGACATCCCACTCTACACGTCCATAGTGCCTACCCCACCTATCACAACAGTTATTGTCTTTCAAGTCCCTGCATCCTGGTAACAGTGCAGTGCTGACTTGCTGTGGATGTTGCTTGATGTATTGACATTTCCCTTGGGTGTGAGATGAGGCACATCCATCATGTTTCAACTACTTGTTATCCTTTTTCAAGTATTTTATTATATCCAGCACCTCTGCATTGTATCTCATTCAACATTGTGGAGCATAAGGTTAACACACTAACGGTACAATCATAACACAGCCAATAGACAAACTAGGCAGTGCGCTCACTTATTTGTCTTTCTCTTGATAACAACAATTAGTCTGTGTGTGCAATAGAGCCAGAAGTAATCTCAACAGTCAGCTCCAGGGAATGAAACAATCAGATCTCACCCGATTTCGCCATCCCAGTGTGTGCCAAATTACAAATTAAAAAGATAATCCTGCTGCTTCATCCCAGAAGGCAGGGGCTGATAGAGAGACTGAAAATATAGGATGACTTCCAGTTACCAGCGTATATCCAGAGCACATCTTGCCTTGGGGGAAAAACGACCATCTGAGGTCACTGACTAACCTAGAAACTCCCATCACATAATGTTCACTCATTTCCAGGGCTGGCTCCAGGGGTACTAGCACCCTGTGCAAGACATTTTAGAGCCCCCCCCATCCAACTATATCCATAATTAATGCTATTATTATTAACAATAATAATAATAATATTTCCCAGAAATAAATAAAACACATCGATTCAAGTACATTACACCTCAGCCCCTCAGCACCACAGCCGATGTCATCACTGCAGCCAGATCATCATCACAGCCAGAGTCATAACCACATCCAGAGTCAACACCGCAGCCTGAGTCAGCACTGCGCTCTCAGCAACGCAGCCTTCCCTGCTGTGTCACTGCATCACTGTGGAGAGGGTGGTGTGCAGATTATGGGGGGGAGGGCATGGAGACATACGCACTGGTTACGGGGGAAGGGGGTGTGGAGACATACATGCTGGTGACTGGGGTTGGAGGGGGACATGGAGACATGCACACTGGGGCCTGAGGGCGACATGGAGACACACACTGGGGATAGGGGACATAGGGCCTGATTCAGAGCCGGACGCAATTAGCGATCGCTCGTCCAGAAAATAGGGGTGGCTATTCAAATGAACCGTTCGCTCTTTGCGGTCTGTTCACGCCTCTAGGTCTGAACAAGTGAACAAAACTTGTGGTCGTTTTTTGGAAAAATACGCCCCCTGGCCGCTCGCATCCTACGTCATGTCCGCTATTTATTAGATTAATCGAGTACATCGACCAGGGTATGAACTGCTCGCAATTCTTGTGGTTGGTTTTTGCTACCACAATCTTGCGAGCAGTTCTGGCTATAAAATATCTCAGTGACGTGGTCAATGACGCTGCTGTTTTAATTATGCACACCTTTAAAACGCCCGTTTTGACATTTAAGCACGCCTGCGTTCGGATCTCCACTCCCCGTTTTCAAGCACCTTCCCCTGTTACCACCCACATTCGCCTCATTCTGTCACTCAAAGTAGCAGGCATTCGCTATATAGCGAACAAACGATTTTCGGCCGCACTGACTGGTTCGCGCATGCGTATTATAAACCGTACGCATGCGCAGAAGTGCGAACATCACTCGGAACGAGCGTACTGCCGCTTACGAGCGGCTCTGAATCAGGCCCATAGGCCCTGATTCAGAGCCGGACGCTCTGACAGAGTGCTCGCTCTGAATCAGGGCCGTCCCTGCTCCTTTTTGGAGCGGCCTCCTGGCCGCCCGCATAGTTGTGGGTGACCACCCACAGCTATAGCGAGCGGCCAAAATGATGGTAGCGATGGTCAAGACCATAACGACCGTCGGGCTTGCGATGAGACCCTGCGGTAGGGTCTCGCTGCCACAAGCCCTGGAGTGCTTTTGGCTCTATCAGAGCCAAAAGCACTCCCACTGACATCACTAGTGATGTCAGTGGGGCCAGCCCCAGACGGTAGGTGTTCCCATGGGAACGCCTCTGTCTGGGCAGCCACGCCCCTGGCACGCACACCAAAGGGGGCGTGCTGTCACTCACCATCGACAGCACACCCCCTTTGGTGCGAGACCCATAATGATGGCTTGGCTGTCGTTATTCAGGTCTTGTGCATGCGCACGTCAGACCCGGGTCCGTCGTGCGCATGTGCACTTGGGCAACATCGACCCGCTTGCGAGCGCTCAGCACTCGCGAGCCGGTCTGAATAAGGCCCATAGAGACATACACACTTGTGACTGGGGGGAAGGGAACATGGAGGCATACACACTGGGGCCTGAGGGGGACATGGAGACATACACACTGGGGATAGGGGACATAGAGACATACGCACTTGTGACTGGGGGGAAGGGCACATGGAGGCATACACACTGGGGCCTGAGGGGGACATGGAGACATACACACTGGGCATAGGGGACATAGAGACATACACACTTGTGACTGGGGGGAAGGGCACATGGAAATGTACACACTGGTGATAGGGGGAGATTGGGGACATAGAGACATACGCACTTGTGACTGGGGGGAAGGGCACATGGAGGCATACACACTGGGGCCTGAGGGGGACATGGAGACATACACACTGGGGATAGGGGACATAGAGACATACACACTTGTGACTGGGGGGAAGGGCACATGGAGGCATACACACTGGGGAGTGAGGGAGGACATGGAGACATACACACTGGGGATAGGGGACATAGAGACATACACACTTGTGACTGGGGGGAAGGGCACATGGAGGCATACACACTGGGGAGTGAGGGAGGACATGGAGACATACACACTGGGGATAGGGGACATAGAGACATACACACTTGTGACTGGGGGGAAGGGCACATGGAGGCATACACACTGGGGCCTGAGGGGGACATGGAGACATACACACTGGGGATAGGGGACATAGAGACATACACACTGGGGATAGGGGACATAGAGACATACACACTTGTGACTGGGGGGAAGGGCACATGGAGGCATACACACTGGGGAGTGAGGGAGGACATGGAGACATACACAAATGCATTGGAATTGTGTGCAGGTGTTGATACTGCAGAGTTATGTAGGCACACACCAGCAGATGACTCAAACTATGAACAGTCCAGTTACTTAACTAGTAGTGTTGGTTTATTGATAAGTATAGCAGGTACAACCATACTCACTGTAATAGGTACATTGGTGATGGGGCAGAACATCAGCGAAGCAGGGCATTGCAACACAATTAGACATTAACTATGCATTCTGTTGATGATGTCCAAATATAGAAAAATATTGAAATGTTTGCTAAAGGCACAGACAAAAAGGATGGGCTAATTTTGGGGTGATATGGCTAATATTATTATATTTATTATTGTATTATATGTGAATTATAGAATAAATTAACATTTTTATTTTGTATAACTCTGAAATGAGAACTATCATCACAACCACAGTTTAAATTTTGATGAGTTTGAAACTGAACTTCACAACGTGTTTTATTTGAAAAGATTTTCATAGTATGATACTATAGGGTATATTTACTAAAGGTTCATTTTTAATTGATTTCAAATTGATCAACATCAATGTTGTGTTTCTGGGGCAAAATTGCACATTTACTAACACTTGAAGAAAAAAGAAAAAATTGTCTGTTAGTAAATGTGTGATTTAGACCAAGAAACACAACATCAATGTTGATCGATTTCAGCGCCAGGCTTGTGAGCATGGCTTTGTGCACCGGGATGTCAACTACATCCCCTCTCAGCTGCTTCATGAGTTCTCCTCTGCATCACATGATCTTCCATGTAGGGAGGTCTAAGTGGCATGTGGGGAATGTTGGCGCAAGTAGAAGGTTTAAGAGTCAAGTAGTAGAAAGTGAGCAGTGTATTACTGATTTTTGGATGGAAGTTATCTGCAGGTGCTGAAGTTGTTTTTGGGATATTTTTTCATGAAATAAAATTAAGTAATATGCAGCCCTTGAAGTGATGAAATCGGGGATGTGCCGCAAGGCCATGCCCCCTCGAATTGAGGCCATGTCATCTTTTCGAGCTTGCACTCCTCCGGCACTATGTTGGTCTCACCAGTAAACCCACCACTCTGGCTTGTGCACACTTTTCTCAACTGCCAGTGGTGTCACTAGGTGGCATTCTCCAAGGGGGCGACACCAAAATGCAGGCAGTGCAGAGAGAGTCTTTGAGGTCATCTTTGAATTTCCAGGAGTACTGGGAATGCCCCCAGAGTGGTGAAACCATGGTTATGTCATGGGACCACAACCCCTTTCTGGCGTACAAGCCACTAGTGTACGCAGTTGGTCTATTTGGCGCACTGGGTGTCAACTGCTGGTGTGGAGCATCCTGTTCAAACAGCTATCTGGGAAGCTTAGTTGTGCATACAACCCCTACAGTATATATATATATATATATATATATATACTGTCAGGTCCATAAATATTGGGACATTGACAGAATTTTCACATTTTGGCCTCTATTCACCACCACAATGGCTTTGAAATGAAACAAACAGGATGTGCTTTAACTGCAGACTTTCAGATTTAATTTGAGGGTAATTACATCCAAATCAGGTGAACGGTGTAGGAATTATAACGGTTTCTATATGTGCCTCCCACTTTTTAAGGGGCCAAAAGTAATGGGACAAACTAAACAATCCTAAATCTAACTTTCACTTTTTAATACTTTGTTGCAAATCCTTTGCAGGCAATTACAGCCTGAAGTCTGGAACGCATAGACATCACCAGACGCTGGGTTTCATCCCTGGTAATGCTCTGCCAGGCCTCTACTGCAAATGTCTTCAGTTCCTGCTTGTTCTTGGGGCATTTTCCCTTCAGTTTTGTCTTCATCAAGTGAAATGCATGCTCAGTCGGATTCAGGTCAGGGGATTGACTTGGCCATTGCATAACATTCCACTTTTTAGCCTTAAAAAACTCTTTGGTTGCTTTTGCAGTATGCTTCAGGTCATTGTCCATCTGCACTGTGAAGCGCCATCCAATGAGTTCTGAAGCATTTGACTGAATATGAGCATATAATATTGCCCAAAACACTTCAGAATTCATTCTGCTGCTTTTGTCAGCAGTCACATCATCAATAAATACAAGGGAACCAGTTCCATTGGCAGCCATACATGCCCATGGTATGGCTGACACCTAGCGCGGGACCTCGGAGTGGTAAGTTTTAAACAATATGGGTGCAGGGTGTGCAGTGCAGGCCCCCCTGGACTCAGGGGCCCATGTGCACCGCACACCCTGCAGCCATTATAGGTACGCCCCTGCACACATTTCCTCAGTTTTAGCCATCCCATAAAATGCATTAGTTGGTCAATCTGGTTTATTATTTTGCATAAAACTTCAGCTTAACCCTGAAATTTATTAATGAAATAAAAATATTTATTGACACTAATTGTTTTTTTTTCAACTCAGTATAAATAAAAAATGCTATTTACTAAAGTGTGGTTTTTAGAAGTGGAGATGTGACCCATAGCAACCAATCAGATTCTACTTAACATTCATCCAGCACTTTCTAGAAGATAATAGCTAGAATCTGATTGGTTGCTGTGGGCATTAGTAAATATACCCCTTACTGTCTATTTTAAACAGCTTTCAAAATATTTAAATTTTTTTGTATGAAATAGATGTTCTTTTTACTTATTAGAGACGTAAAGGAGGATAATTACATTCCACTGGAATAGAATATTTGTCTCTATTGGAAATGCATTTTCAAGTTGTAACATACTGTAGAAAGAAATTGTACTCTCAAGTAATACTAGGTAAGGGATCAGTGTACGGAGGAGCCTTGGAGAGAATGCACTCCTATACAAGAGACAATTACTGATCATTAAATAAAATCATCAAGTTAGTAAGAGTTTTCTATTGTATTACAGCGCCCTCAAGAGGTAAATCAATTACAGGAGGATGGAAAGAGACACAAGATAGTTTGTGATCTGTTTGCATACTATATGTAAGTACTTTAGTTTATACTACTCAAATGACATACAGGGCTAATGCTAAGTGATCAATTCAATCTAGTTTTCATTATCAGGGCCATTGAGAGTACTCATTTTCAGGGCACCGATGATGCCATTTTCCCCAAGCTGTGTGGATGACTTTGGCAAAAGCTGGTGCTGTTCACACAGCCTAGTATGAGGGAATCCATTCTATCCCACAGTCACTTTCTCCTGAGTATTGTCCAGGTCGGGTGTGTTCCATCCTATATTACATCTATTTGTACCTTCCACAGCCCCCTCTCTGCAAGTCCAGTTCAGTACAGCACTTGAGTATTATAAGGATATACCCTGTGGTGGCCATTTATTGTTTGTGAGACAGAATTTGACAAAAATATTAGTATATTGCTCTATTTAGTATTCTGGTTACTTTGTCTTCTTCTTCTTATTACTATTAACTAGCGACCCACCCCGGCTTCGCACAGGAGCAATTTTGAATTTACAGCGATAGTCTTTTTTAACCGAGGTCTTATAAGATTGCCTTGTAGACGACATTGGTAATTTTTCCTCCTGACACCAACGTGAAAAGATTTTGTTTTGACATGATACGCAAAATGCCACGTAAGTAGCAGTGAATTAAATCCCATGTGTTACAGGAGAGCAGGGTACACAGGCTTGAAAGCCTACTGACTATGGGCCATAGGGGTTACAATGTAGCTGTTTATAGCCAGCTCCACTCTATCCAACTGACCAAGGATTTTTTCTGCAGCCTTTCTCTTTCAATTCTCCATTTCCCTTAGTTTTGTGGTGAAATATACCCCTATGGCGTAAACAGAATCAGTCCTCCTATTGAGGTCTGCACTGGCGGACTGCAACACATTGTGGGTGAGGGTCAGTTGCATCTGCGGCCATACAGGCTCACTTATTTCCCATCCTAATGGTCTCAACAAGAATGGCAGGAGTTGGGTTGAATGGTGTGGGAGTAAGTGTGGGAGATGGAGGTTCATCCAAAATAAGAACATTCTCTTCTGGTTCCTCTCGCAAATCAGACAGGTGATAATAATAATTTTATTTATATAGCGCTCTTTCTTGAATAGGACTCAAGGCGCTTAACAGATAGTATAAACATAAAAAATGGTTCAAAATATTATGAGCATAATAAAGAGTTATAGCTTTTGCATGAAATACAGAAACCATGGAGAAAATAGCGAGTCTGGGAGAGTTCGCAAACTCTGGAGAGTTTGGGCATATTTCCCCACCCTCAAATTTACTAATGTAAAACTTGGGAGAGAGATTTCCTTTGCTAAAGGAAAATACTGGAGAGTTAACAAGCTCTCTTCAGTTCACCATCGGCAAAACTCAAGAACCTTTTCACTAGTGAAGATAGGATTCGGGAATTTACCAAGCAGAGAGTTTCTAAACTCTCCTGTAAAAACTTGTGAATAAATACACCTGCCTGTGATCTTGCGAGTTTGGCAGAAACATACACAGATCATTGTGATCCATGTATGTTTCTACCTCAAAATAGGAAAAAAAAGTTTAAAAGTAAAAAAATAAAATTACATAGGGCCCCCCCCCCCAAAAAAAAAGACTAACCAGCCCCGGACTTGCCAGCCAGTCCTGGCTCTTAAAATTGTTGGTATCCCGATAGGGGTCGGGTAAGTATACTTACCCCCACCCCCCGTAACCCTAACCCTCCCAACCCCGCACCCTAACCCTTCACATTAGTTCCTGAACCTAAGTCCCCCACCTTCGTGCCTGAACCTAACCGCCCCCCAAAACCAAGTACTAACCCGCTAACTGCCCTAACCCTAACCCTCCTCCCCCCCGGCGGCTAAGAGGATGGGTGCTCAGGACTTACCTCGTTCAGGCATCCGTCCGTCTGTGTTCCGGCATTGGGATTAAGATAGGCATCGGGATAGGCGACGCCTATCTTAACTTCCTTGTCGGGATATCAGCGTCGGCATTTAGACCGACTACATCCCAATTCTCATGGCGAGCTGATAGAAGTAGCCATGTAGGGCCGTGAATCGAATAGTCTGTACCCAGCTTTCACATCATTTATGAGATATCACATGTAAAAGTACAGTCTTATCCTCAGACAGCCATAAGATGTACTAATCCCCATCATTTCATTATGTGCATTAATTCATTTTTTTATTAGTTTATATGAAGCTTTATCATTAAGTGTCAGAAAGAGTCAGACAAATATAAGTACAAACACAAACTGTTTTGTGAAAGATATTTCTGTGTATGTATTTCAGCACATATCTGCTTTCAATACATTAACACATATACTATAATTTTGTATGTATAACACATACCTGACAACATTTTAAGATTTTGAATCAGGACGAGGAGCATGGCTGGGAATGTTATAGTGGGCATGGCAAATTAGGACAATGTTATGATTGCTGGACAACAAGACAGCCTCCTTAAAATGGAATGGTCCTGCTGAAATGGGGATGGTTTTGAGGCATGCTGATTTGTTACTAGTCTGCTGCAGGATAAGACAACCTGTGAATTTGGAGCTGTTGTAGAACTACAGGTCCCTTCATGCACTTGAAAAATGTCGGAAAATAGCTGCCGCGGACATTCTCCCAGTGTTTTGCGCATGCGCAGTGAGGAAATAGCCAGGAAAATGGCGCCCGCGCCATTTTCTCGGCAACTTGCGTATGCGCAGTAGACTTTTGGCATAGACTAGTGCCCAGAGTCTACTGCTGCTGCGGTCAGCCGTCAGTCTGCTGCCGGCTGCCAGGAAGAGAGGAGGGGGCCCCGGACAGGAAATGCACACGGGGCTCCTCCTCTTTTAATATGCCCATGATTATCAGCAACATATTCAGAAAACTATCACCACCATCATACCATCATCAGCATGGCAGTAGTTGTTTGATAGGTTTGATGAACGATGTCACCATACCCTGCAAACTACCACCATCATCACACTCTGCAAAAAGGGCACCATACTCACATCCAACATGAAGCCACCATCCTCATACCCAGCAAGACACCACCATCCTCATACCCAGCAAAACACCATCATCCTCACACCCAGCAAGACACCACCATCCTCATACCCAGCAAGACACCACCATCATCATACCCAGCAAGACACCACCATCCTCACACCCAGCAAGACACCACCATCCTCATACCCAGCAAGACACCACCATCCTCATACCCAGCAAAAGGCCACTCTGCACACACTAGTTAGAGCATGAATCAGCAAATATATATATAGCTATATACTTAGGCTAGAAATAGAATATATAATATATACAGTATATATAAAACTTTGTACTATATTTATATTTATAGGCTGAATCATGTATGCAGATGATATAGCTTAGTTATTGCCAGTCATACATTCCACAGAAAAACCCTTATGATCAGGCAGATATTATACGGAAATGACCCATTTCCCTTCATACATACTGTAATCCTGAAGTAACCACATTAACGGCCATATATTGCACATAAATCCACCTTATTACATACCATGTATTAGACATATCTCTCACCTTCAAGTCCTACAGTACTCCAAACCCACCCAGCAGACTGAATGACCATTGTTGCCCCAGCTATATTTATAGACTATAAATTATGTGAAATACAACTTTACAAATAAAGTTCTGAATGAACAGCCTGATCCAATGTGTTATTCCATTTATGAGACATTTCAACACAACTTTGTTCATCTTTAACAGAGCTACATACTGTACCAGGAAAGCTGGACCTCTTCATATCCTTCTGACATCTGCATGTTGAATACTGTCTTCATTATCCGTGGGAATATTAACGCTACACTTAAGGTGCGTACACACTAGATGATTCGCTCCATGAGCAGGGGTGTGGTCAGTGTCGTTACTGACATTGAGCACACACACTGAACCATATCATGAACGATATCGTTCAGTGCCGGGCACCCTCCCTCATCCCCGAATATGCAACAACCTGACAATATCGTCAGGTTGGCCTGCATTTTCGGGCGATGAACGACAATGACCAATGACCTGTGGAAGTGCGCATCATTGGTCGTTCGTCATTATCATTCATCGTTTAAGCATACACACTTGCCGATAAAGTGACGATATCGTTATTGTTCAGTCGTTTAAAATATCGGCAAGTGTGTACGCACTTATACTTTTCAAGCAAATCATTTTTTAAATGTATTGTATTTCAATTAAAGTTTATACTTTCTAACAAAATATGTTATTTTATTGTAAATATCTTTATTAATCTACACTTTGTCTTCAATGCTTCACTTTTGTGTCATACAGTATAACTAGCATATACCTCCCATAAATGGAAGTGACCCATTTCTCTTACTGAATTGGCTCTCCGTTTCATATTCCACCCCATGGGCCTGATTCTCAGTTGGGAATAAAGCAAGAAAGAACAAGTAACTGTGCACCTGGAGAAACCATGTGGCTGCTGTTGTATGTAGCCCATAAATGCTGGTCAGCTATATTTTTACACTGCAATTTAGATTTCAGTTTGGACATGACCAAGATAAAGTGAAGAGAGATAAAATACAAACCAATCTGCTCTTAACTGTCATTGTACAGACTTTGAATAATGACAGTTTAACCCTTTCACACGTAGCCTAAGCAACCAGGTGTTTACTAGTGCATACGCACCGATCCGGATCTAGACTATGTGTGATAGGGGTCGACCCGGGTCCGTAGCTCAGTAGCAGAGTTTTTCCCGGGTCCAACCCTAGTCTGAATGGCATAACCCTCGATGACCTAGGTCATGCCTAAAAGACTCCGATTGACCAGCTCGGTGGCGCTTGGAGATGACATCTTCTCCAAGTGTCCGAAGCTGCCTGACGGAAGACCCAGGTTACTGCAAGTCTGGTGTGAAGGGTGACGACCCAAGAATATCAGTTGCAGCGCCGGTAACTGTGTGGTTTTAAGGGCGGAATTTTCAAGTTAGTGTGTTGTCTACTAAATAGGATACTAATCGCTCTATACCTGCTATGCGGATCTATACTGGGCTCCCTTATAATGCACCTATAGTGCAGTACCGGGTACTTCCGTTTTTCTGTTGTGTGGTTGTTGGAACCCGGATGGGTGGTGCCTTTGATTAATTGACACTGCTATATTAACTGTCTCTGGGTAAATGGGGGTGATATGGATCTATATGGTTGTGATACTGTTTTTGTAATGTACACTGTCTTGACAGAGGTCTTTAGGGACTGAAACGTTGATTTTTCAGTATGGTTTGTGAGTAAATAAACCTTTGCTGTCTTTTTCTGAAGAAATTCTTGTGAGTGCTCATTTTTTGTTCTATTTATACATTGGACTTTTAGGGGTAAATTTACTAAAGTGAGAGTTTTTAGAAGTGTGTTTTAAAAGTGATGTTGCCCATAGCAACCAATCAGATTCTACTTAACATTTAACTAGCACCTTCTAGAAGATAATAGCTAGAATCTGATTGGTTGCTATGGGCAACATCACTAGTAAATTTAGCCGTATAGGTTCATAACATTTGACGATCTGTTCAGCGATGATATCGCTGAACGATCTCCATTGAAATTCCTGGTGTGCTGGATGAACGATATTGTTCATCCACACACCAACGATATTACCAATGACCAATGATCAACAATCATGGATCTCTATAGGGAATGTAACGATATCGCCCAGATTGGGCTGTTTGCATGCCCGATGGACGTTATCGTTATCGTCCAGCGGAAGCGCGCATCGATGGTCGTCAGTTGCATAAACTTGGAACAAAATGAACGATGTATCATTGAACGATATCATTATCTTTCATATCATACCGATATGTTGCTTCATGTGCATGCACCTTTAGTCTTTAGTGGAGCACCCCACATGAAGAAACACGTGGACAGAGAGTGCAGTCTTCAGTCTAATATCAATGTGTAAAAGGGGTAGCCCGGCTTCAACCTGTGCTCGGTGTCCTGGGTCCAAGTTGGGTTGAAGCCAGGACTTTAAGTCTGAAAGTGGTATTAGGAGCTGATTGGTTGGACTTTATCTTTCACAATTTTATCTCTCTCCAAGCTTTCATAAATACCCTCCTAAATCTCTCTGCCCCACCTGCAGACAACATGGTTTTACCCAGTTGCAAAGTTACTTGCTTTTGATTACTTTATTCTAAACTCAGACAGGCCCTATATCCCTCTATTCTTCCCTATTGGAATCTGTTATTTAGATAAAAATGATAACTGCTGCTTTGTTTGCGCAAGATTATTTACCTTTATTTATTTTTACAACAAAGCATTGAAAGTCTATAACCAATCTGTCTTGGATATAATTTTACATCTATAATTAAGTAAGTAAATATTGATACAATGTGACGGACTCACATGTACGCAGTTTTGGTAACTTCCGCCTTTGAAAATAACATGTCTAAAGTTACTGTGAGGCAAGCTAAGAAGAAAAGAAAGAAATGTTACACATTTGTTATTCTAAACCGCAATAAGGTAACATGTCAGTTTCTTCAGAGAAGCAATTAACTGAACATTTCCTTCTTGTGGAACACATTTTCTCACCTGCATCATTAAATATCTACTTAACCATTCCAGCTTTCCATTGTATGAAAGGTTCAGTTTGTTTATGGAAAATAACACACCTTCGCTATGTGACGTTCTGTAAAAGCCACTAAGTCAACAGACATGCTTTTCACAAATAAGATGCCTCAATTTCTCTTTACACACACCCAAGTTATGTTACTTAGTAACAGGCGGATTCAGGGCCTGATTCAGCAGTGCATGCTAGTGCACTGCTGAACGCAGATTCCCGATGTTCTGGAATCTGCCAAGGTGCATGACCCGTTCTACATGTGCAAAACAGGACTGCGATCCCGCTTGCAGACTGTCAGCAGTCAGTGATTGACAGTCTGCTGCTGTTTGTGGGCAGGGAGGGTGCGGCGATGCCCTCCTTTCCCCCAAAACGGAGGCATGTCGCCACCGTTGGGGGGGAGGGAAGAAGCCAGGATTTCTGTCGGCTGACAGAGATTTCCTGGCTTCTTCATCACAACTGCGGCGGCCAGCTGGGTGACCCCATGGGTCATCTTAGCCAACTGATGTCCCGCAAAGTATCCGATGCTGCATTGGACAACGCACCTCGGATATGTGATGCAGCAGGAGGCGTGATGTACATTACCATATCAGCACAGACGGAATTGCAAAGCTGCTTGCGAGCAGCTTTGAAATTTCCGTCTGAAGCTGAATCAGGCCCTCTATGCGTGGCTGTGAGAGTTACACAGGTAACCACAGGGAGATGGCACAATGGGATACATAGGACAATGTATACTTTATGCCTGAATATGATTTTAAAGATTTCTATTGTTGCAAAGCCAGCCATTTGTTTGGCCAACATAGAACCATTCTTTAACCAAAAGTAATGTGGTATTGACTTGAAGTGCATCCATTCAGATTCTGTGTGCATCTGAGAAATTGTCCTCAGTGATGGGAGTGTACCAGCACATTAATGTACTGCTTACTATAATATTTTGGCCATTCACATTTATTTCTTCTTCACTTTCTCCAAAATACTATATATTGGTGCTTCTCCTTTAAAGTGGACTTTCTCTAAATCATCACATTTGTTAATTTGATTTTGTTGATTATATATTTTTTTCATGTGTAAAAATGCAATTTCCAATATAGGACAACATTTAGAAAAAAGCACTGCATGTGCACTGCAAAATAATTTGGTTTTACATCTCTGGGCTTAGGGCCTCATTCACACCCGCTCGCAAACGCTGAGCACTCGCAACCAACACGATGGTGGCCCACAGCGCATGCGCACGATGCCAAGAGGCCGCTCCAAAAAAAAAAAAGCCCAGCCCCGATTCAGAGCAAGCGGCTCTGAATCAGGCCCTTAGATGTATACCTATTTTCATGAGATTCCTTCACTGTCTAGATCAGTGTTGGCTAACCTTGACACTCCAGCTGTTATGGTACTACATAACCCAGCATGCACTGCTACAGTTTTGCTATTAGGGCATGCTAAAACTGTGGCAGGGCATGCTGGGATATATAGTTCCACAACAGCTGGCGTGTCAAGGTTAGCCAACACTGGTCTAGATCAAGGTTTAATAGGAGACAGAACATTTCAAGGAGCACATCATTTCAAAGTCTGAACTCCTACCATGTTAGAACCACCAGCAAGTCTATTATTATTACATGTAAGACTTTTGTGTGTTTTTACATTCTTAATACACTGCTTTGCTCTTCTCTGCTGTAGTGCAACTGGAACCAAGAAATGCATTCCTTTAATAGCAGGAGGTGATACTTGTACTTTGCCAAAGATAGTGCAACATTCAATTGTTTTTGTGCAAATTAAATGGCTGTCTACCTCTCTTCAAAGTAGAAGTAACGCCCCAAAAGTTGTCCTTCTCCACAACTCCATCTCACTTCTATAATCTTGCTTCACAAATCCACTAGCCTCAAATCCCGGGTTATTGCACGTGAGTGCGCATTAAGCCGGGTTTTTGGTAAATGGAAAAATCTCCACCCAGGTCCTTTAACCCAGATGGGCACTGCAGTGGAAAAGGGATCCCAGGTCTTACCCAGTTTGGAACTATAGGCCTGATTCAGCTTGGGTCACAGGTCTGCGTTCACATGCGCCCAGTCGATGTTTGCGTTCTGCGCATGCGTATGCACCGCAGTGTGCATGCGCGAACCAGCCACTGCGATTGCAAACGCAGCGGATACGCAGAGACACAAGGAAATGAGTGACAGCAAGTGCCGTTTGGGGGTGGAGAGGGGGGGTGGTTGAAGGAACGCAGGCGTGCCTGTGTGTTTGAACAGTGATACAGGGGCTTGCATAATTAAGCCCTAGTGACGGCATACGCAGCCTGAGCTCTACATGACGACAGGAAGCTTCGCAGGTAGTGCGGCATGTCAAGCTCAATCACAACTCTGCGTATGGGTCCGATGTTACTCGATGTTACCAATGTTTTTGCTGACTTGCGGATGTATTTGCGATCGCATACATTTGCATATTTTCACAGCAAGCGGGTACGTGCGATTGCAGACCTACGATCCGTGCTGAATCAGGCCCTATGTTCCAAGATTTGGGTCAGACCCTGGACTTAAGTGGAAAAGTGGTATTAATCTCCACCAAGCTCCTACCATCGTCTGGGGCAAACTTATGCGCCTCCACTAGTACACCACCATGATCCACAAATTCATGGACTTTTGCACAAGGATCAAATAAAATATTTGTTATTTGTCTCACTGTTTTCAAAATTATGAATGACTGCCATAAAAGATTTCCCATTGAATTTTATGTCCAGAACCCACCACTGGTACCTTAAGTCTGTGTGCTAATTACCCATAATATGGCAAAAGTAGCTCCCAGCTGTCTTTATCTGGAAGATTCTGCCCCATTCAGTGGGAGCAACAACTGTGGATACATTTTTTAAAAGCAAAGATATTGTTGAGAATAATCTGGGCACAGCTGCAGTTGCTACCAAAGTGACCCATAATGCTATCCCAACCAGTGGAAGAATTAACACCAGCCACTACGGTCCATGCACCCAAAGTCTCTGCTTTTCTGGGAATGTGCAGTTACCAGAACTAGCTCAAAGAACAAATCAGGACCTTGGGAGGGTGACTCACTATGGGGCCCAGTGATACCATGTTCAGCCCCTGTTCCCAAACCTTTAATTGAATACCTGTCCTATTGTCTTATTATTTTCTTTCTAATTTTCTCCTGCAAGCATCACACTTGGGGATATATTTAACGTCTGTTTGGCTCTTTTTGGCGGATACCCAGTGGGTTTGTGATCCGCTGATCACAAGACAATTCAACACAGACTTTAGAACACAATAGAACATCAGCTCACTAACTAACAGCAGAAGTATAGAAACCCCAGCTTTACTATGCAGTGAGTTTAGAACCAGCCGCAAAGCTGACGCAAAACTGCCCAAATAATAGACCTGCCTCTGACAGAAGAGTTTATGTGAAGCACTGCACTGATCAGCATGACCTGTGCTGGCTTTGTTTTGTTTACATTGTTAATAAAAGTAAAAAAAAACGGTGTGGGCTCCCCCCAAATAATAACCAGTCCCGGGCCCTTGAGTCTAGACTGGTTTTGAAAAATAGGAGGGCGGGCAAAGAGCATTGGGACCCCCTATTTTTCAATAGCCAGCACTATACCCTGCTTTTATTAAAAAAAACAAAAGGTTTGAAATTTATCTTCCCCCCTACCTCTAAAACTCCAGACAGCAGCCCAGGTAATACCCCTTTCATACCCTTTTCAGATATAAATTCCCAGCTTCAACCTGGCTCGGATCTAGGATACTGAGCATGGGTTGAAGCCGGACTAGTCCTTTTACACATGGGTGACAACCCAGGTTATTCACGGGTCGTCACCCTTCACACCGGAAGTGACCTGGGCCTTCCGTCAGGCAGGAGTGGACACTTGGAGATGATGTCACTGAGTCAGCCAATCGAAGCCTTTTAGGCAAGACCCGGAATATACCATTCAGGCTAGAGATGACCCGGGTGGTCCCAGGAATAACCCTGCTACATACTGTAGCCTAGACCCAGGTTGGTGCGCATGCATCAGCAAGAACCCAGTTATTTAGACTATGGGCGGGATGCATGAAGCATTGCACTCACAATGCAATGCATTTTGCCAATCATCGCATGCATGCCGGCGTTGGTAACGCCGGTATGCATGAAGATCCCCACAAAAAAATGCTCTGTCAGTAAAAGTGCCCCTTTGCGATGGAAGGACTTCCGGGTCTATGACCCAGAAGCCCCTCCGGCGTCCTTCTGCACATGCCATGGGGGCTGCTGGGAGGGATCCGATTGGATCCCTCTATCAGCACTCTGCGGAAAGAAGGCTTCTATGGGTAACACAGTCAGGAAGATGGGGTTACCCACCACAACTAAGGGCCTGATTCAGAGCCGCTCGTAAGCGGCCGCTCGTAAGCGGCCGCTCGTTCGTTCCGAGCGATGTTAGCCCAGCAGCGCATGCGTACGGATCGTTATACGCATGCGCTAACCAGTCAGTGCGGCCGAAATTCATGTGCTCGCAAAACAGCGAATGCCTGCAATTTTGAGTGACAGAAAGAGGCGTATGTGGGTGGTAACAGGGGAAGGTGCTTGAAAATGGGGAGTGGAAATCAGAACGCAGGCGTGCTTAAAGGTCAAAACGGGCGTTTTATGGGTGTGCATATTTAAAACAGCAGCATCATTGACCACGTCACTGGGTTATTTTATAGTCAGAACTGCTCGCAAAATTGTGGCAGCAAACACCAACCCCAAGAATAGCGAGCAGTTCATACCCTTGTCGATGTACTCGATTAATCTAATAAATAGCGGACATGACGGAGGATGCGAGCGGCCAGGGGGCGTATTTTTCCAAAAAACTAACGCAAGTTTTGTTCACTCGTTCAGACATAGAGGCGTGACCAGACCGCAAACAGCGAACGGTTCATTTGAATAGCCACCCCTTGTTTTAGAACGAACGACCGCAAATAGCGAGTGGCTCTGATTGAGGGCCTAAGTCCTGGAGTGCATCACACTCCGGGCTTGGTGCATATGGGAAATGTGGTCAAACCCGCATTTTTGGGGTGTGACCGCTTTTTCCCATTCCTCCATCTCGCACTATGGACCTGATTCAGACCCGCTCGCTAGATGCAGCCGCTCACTCCCAGCGTATGGAAATTCAGCTAAGTGACATCAAGACATCCGCTCGTACAGCAAGACATAAGCACGCCCACTATATCTTGGCGAGCGATCACTTTGCATTTATAGATGCCCAGGAAGTATATACAAGCATCTGAACTTCAGGAACCATCGGATCTGAGCACAGCGCTTGCGATTGACTGTACCCTACCGCAAGCACTGCGAGCAGTTCAGTGTAAAAATCAACCAGGTGATGTGTACTATGATGCTGTCTATTAATTATGCACGCCTCTGAAATGGCGTTGAAACACTCTGGCACGCCTGCGTCCACAGCTCCACTCCCCTATTACAACAGCCCTGCCCCTGTTACAAACGGCCTCTCCTGTCACTCATTTCACTGGGCTATCTTGGCAGGGTGAGCAAGCACATTCCGATCACTCGTATTAGTTTGCGCACGCGCACTGCGAACTGCACTCATGCGCACATTACCAAGATGCTGGGCAGCCCCATGGCTCTCCCTACACTAGTGAACAGATGCCGTGCGCATATGCACAGCATCTGTTCTGCCTCTGCATACCTGCTGCAGAGCAGCGGTTTGTGCTCCCCTCAACTTCCCCCCAACCGCAGGACACTACGGCCCCACTGCAACACTGCGTCTACAGCGGGACTGTCCCGCTGAATGCGGGACAGTTGGTAGGAATGATATATGATAGATTTGTTTTAGTAGGAGCTAATTATCCAAGCAAATTTAAGTCAGTTCTTCATGATGTCACTATCTAGACCTGGGTGAACTAGCAACTAATATACTTAGGGGCATATTTATCAAAAATTATTTGTGGGATATCCTCTGAAAACACTTTTTTCTGGGTGTACTCAGTGGCGGAACTCCCGGAGACAATGGAGTCATTTGCCGCTGGGTGCCAGCCCTGAAGGGGCCACCTTGCTCCATTGTCACCCGGCCATTCGGGGCACTGCTGAGCAGCAATCAACCTCCAGTGGCATAACTACGGAGGGTGCAAGGGGTACAGTCACCGGCTGCACTATCCATTTGCCAAGTGCCCGCTGAGTGTGTTACCAGCGGACGCCCGGCTCCTTCTCCCCCCCCCTGGCGCCAGCGGCAGCCGGAGGACGGAGCTCACTCCTGACTTACTACAGGGGGCTCACTACTGGGGTCACTACAGGGGGCATTACAGGGGGATTACTCCTGGGAGCACTACAATGGGCTTACTACTGGGAGCACTACAGGGGGCATTACAGGGGCCTTACTACTGGGGGCATCATATGGGGGCACTATAGGGGCCTTACTATTGGGGGCACTACAGGGCCTTACTACTGGGGGCACTATTGGGAGCACTACAACTGGGGGCACTACAGGGGCCCTTACTACTGGGGGAACTTCAAGGGGCATTACTACTGGGGCACTGCAGGGAGCATTACAACTGGGGGCATTACAGGGGCCCTTACTACTGGGGGCACTGCATAGGGGGACCACTACTGGAGGCACTGCATAGGGGGACCATTACTGAGGGGCACTACATAGGCGGGCACTGCATAGCGGGACCACTACGGGGGGCACTGTATAAAAGGAACTGCATAGGGGGGCGGCGGCAGCTCGAGCAGGCATAGGTCCTGGGGGGTTGGTAAATTTTAATTTGAGGGGTGGGGGGCACCAACATTTATCTTACCTCCAGGCACCTGGAATGAAGTTACGCCACTGGGTGTACTAACAAATATTAAGTATTTATTGCAAAAGCAGCCCCAATAGAAATATATGGGTGCTGCAAAAAGGCTGACTTACCAAGGTTTGGAATGCGAAACAGTCCCCTGGTAACTGCATCTTCCCTCCCCGAGAATGAACACTCACACATGAGCAGTCTGATTACCGTGACTGTGCAGTAGTGCTGCTGGTCCCGAACCCAGAAGTAAAGTGATCGCATTAGAGATCACTTTACTTATAAACTGCACAGGGATGGGCTTCTGTCATAGCCCTTGTCCCTGGATGTGGTTATTCATACATCCAAGTGATACTTAATTTCCCCCTACAACGCATGTGTTACACAGAGAGTAGGCAGAAAGGTGCTGCTCCATTTGGGACAGACGGTATCAGAAATGAGGCGGCAAAATGATGGGCATTCCTCAGTGATGTGTGGGAGGTGGCTTGAAGTGAATGCAAAAAATAGTCAGTCTCTTGGGCGTGTTATGCATTGCAAGCATATCAGTGAAAGCAGAGCCGCAGTGACAGGTGCCATTTATTTTAAGTCTGAGAAACTGCACCTGCCATAAGAATCACTGGCGATGTTATATTGTGCAGAGATGCTGAGAGTAGGCATTTCATTGCTTGCTCATTCAGATGCAGGCTCCTACACCAGGGGAAGGCAGATACCAGCATTTGCATATTATCATACCGGCAACTCCTGCAACAGACGCATCGGAGGACCCAGCAGAGTCTCTTAGTGACAGGTCTTGGGAAATTGATAAGCATCTTTATGTTAATGTAAACCTTGATAAATAATGATGAAGTTAAAAC
The DNA here is from genome assembly GCA_031769625.1 of Taudactylus pleione. Classification (NCBI taxonomy): domain Eukaryota; kingdom Metazoa; phylum Chordata; class Amphibia; order Anura; family Myobatrachidae; genus Taudactylus; species Taudactylus pleione. The sequence goes on along the minus strand of JAUIMM010000126.1, from coordinate 3,273,029 downwards.
AGCTATTAAAAAAAACACACACCATGGGCCAAATGTAATAGGGTTATAGTTCATACTTGCTGACAATCAGCTCCAGCCTTGTGGGAGGGATCTGATTGTCGGCTAACAGCGGGGGGGCGGCCATTGATGTCACATTGGGGGTGGGCCACGCGATCGTGTCATCATGGCCCCGCCCTTTCTTCACAATGTCGTTATTTTCGGCATTGTGAAGCAGGGGGCGGGCCACGATGATGCGATTCAGCGAGAATCGTGTCACCGGCCCCCCTGCTGCGGGGGTTTCTAGTTTTTTCTAGGGGGAGGTCGGGAGGGTTGCAGGCTTCCGGGAGGCTTACCTGCCTTTCCGGGGGGCCGGGAGCGGCACCTGAAAATCGGGAGGCTCCCGGCCAAATCAGGAGGGTAGGCAAGCCTGTAATAGTTTAGAAATTGTGAGAGTTTAGCAGTAAATTCTCACAATATTGCATTGGTTGAGTTTTATTTTCAAAATGGAAAAATATCTGGTTGAGAGTTTAAATCGTGAGAGTTTTTTTAGTCTAAACACATGTGACTTTGCATGTTCTTTGACTCTAATACATTGTCCGTGTTTAAAAAGTGTCAGAGATTACTGCTAAACACTCACATTTTCTAAACTCTCACCCTATTACATTTGGCCCAATATATATTTTTTCTAATATAAAATAAATAATTTCTCTGTCTAATGATTCTACATTTACAGTTTGCTGAGCAGCCCATCCTACCAGGGGCATAATTTCATCCCAGTCACCCAGAGGCAAATTAGAGTTGGGCACCCCCCCCATGGAAAAAAATATACCCATGCAATCACACCTAGAAAGAATATATGAGGATGATTCTATGGGGCCTAGAAGTGTATGATAATTTACATATCAGGTATAAATGTATATGAGAGTCTGTGCCTGATTTAGCGTTACTGAAGCACCGAGGTCCTGCAGTGTCAAGACCCAGATATAGTTCTCCTAACGTTAGTGCATAGGTACAAACAAGTATATGTAGTAATCACAATTTGTACATGAGGCATCGGATACACAGCAGGACACTGATGTGCGTTTCGCTGTGGCTTTTAGCCTTGGCAGCACCAAATCAGGCACAGACGCTCATATACAGTTAGGCCTAACATGTAAATTTAGTTCCAGGGCTCCAGGTAAGATGTGTAACAATGGTTGGTTGGTGATAGTCAGAAACATTCATTGAGTTACAGCCCACTCTGCTGCAGCATATGCTGGTGAGCAGCCATTTGTTGTGATACATAACCGGTAGAGATGTGTGTCGACCCCCATGTTTTGGTTTTGGATCTGTATCTCCTCTTGTTTTGGATCTGGATTGGTTTTGCCAAAACCGCCCCTTGCGTGTTTTCTTTTTGGGTTTGGTTTTGGATCTGTACTTTTTATCAAAAAAATAGAAAAACAGCTAAAATCACATCAATTGGGCTTTTGTTTGTTCGTACAGTATTATTAACCTCAATAACATTAATTTCCACTCATTTTCAGTCAATTTTGACCACCTCACAGCTCACAATATTGTTTTCATCCAGTCTAGACCCAAAATTTGCACCAAGCTAGCTGGCTGACTAAGCTATGCAGCAGCAGTGGGTGGCACAAACACATGGAAGTTCAACTGGGGCACTACATATAAGAGGCCTGAGGGAGTTGGAGTATGTATGTAGTTGAAGACAGGGACAGAAAGGGTTGATTGGTAGTTTATTTAATTTTAGTTTTTGATTCTGAAGTAAATTTATGAGGGAGAAGAGGAGGGGAGGCATATACAAAAAATATTTTACTCATTCACATCAGTCCTTGCCCCAGAAGAATCCTTGAGCGCCATGCCTGCTGCTGCTGCTGCTGGGAGTGGATTTTCATCCCAGAAGGGATGAAGACATTGTTTATTTCTTCCCATTGCATAAACCCTTGCAGAAGCCCTTGCACAAACTGGCTTTGCTTTACTTGAGCTGTCCACCCTCCAGTGTGTACTCAGAAAGAGTTTTCAGCACAGCCGGGAACCTTTTCAGTGATTGGCCTATGAGGCTACTTCCCCAAAATGTGAAAAAGATGATATCCATCAAAATAAACTACAAATTCTATGAGAAAGACCTTTACCATCAATTACGTTCAAAAATTACAGAGGCACCTGTAATGGTAGATTCCAGCAGGGGCAAATTAATATTGTATGAAGATGATGTATACACTGATGAGGGTGAGGAATCGGATGATTGCCTCTGTAAAGCCAGTTTGTGCACGTAGAGATCATTGCCAGCAATGTCAGCTGCCCATTGGTAGTTTGTTTTGTGGGGGCCCAAACAAACCAATCGCTTCATGATTGAGGATATTGTTGATGAAGGTGTTGGTGGTGAAGATGGCAGGTGCTTGGATCTAGCAGAGAGAAGGGAGATAGCTGTCGCTGAACTGCTTGTTGTTACTTTTTTAGCCAAAGTTTCTGAATTTTGCAAAAACGTTTTGATGGATGCACTGCAGATGACGTAACAGGGTGGAGGTTCCTAGATGGTTAATGTCCCTATCTTTACTCATTTTGGCTTTACAAATGGTACAGATGCCTTCGCAACTGTTGTCAGGATTTGGATTAAAATAATTCCACACCCAAGATGTGGCTTTTCTGGTCTTATGCCCAGGCATCACCCCAGCCTATAACCCCAGTTTATATTGTTACCCCAGCCTATACCATCACCCCAGAATATAACAGCACCCAAGCCTATATCGTCTTCACATCCTGTGTTGTGTATAAATTACAACTGCGCTCCCTGTTAGATTGGGCAACTCCATGCAACCGTATTTCAGAGTGCAGCTGCTCCTTCTGTAGCCCAGGTCAGAAGATGTATAGGGGGTGTGGTGATAAGGACTAAAATGGAGCTCACATCCACTTTAGTCCTTATCACCACACCCTCTACACATCTTCTGACCTGGGCTGCAGAAGGAGAGTTGTAACTCTGACTCTCTGAAATTCACATAGAGGGGCTATGTTTAGGGAGTAGGGACACTATATCAGAGAACACAGTTTTAGCTGGTTTATTAAATTTTTTTAACCCATATCCTCTATTTTCATATTTTGAAGATATGTTTATGTGAATCTCAGCTGAGGCGTTTGTGATGTCATTATGTTTAATATATTATGCATGTTATTTAGCACTTTGTTGTGGTCTTGTAGTCGGCGTGTAGACTAATTTATTCATGATTGAGGAAAGAAGTGAAAAGTTGCATATTTTTATTGCTAACTGTGTTATTAAATTGTAAAATTGTGAAGTTTCCTCTTAGAGTGTCACAAGATTTTTTATGTATAAGAAAAGATTAACATACAGCGCTATCAGTTAGTGTCATAATATTTTTTACGAATACACTGCATTTCCACTAACAGTGTCAATATTTTTTACGAATACACTGCGTTTTCCACTTACAGTGTCATAATATTTTTTACAAATACACTGTTTTCCACTAAGTGTCACAATATTTTTTACGAATACACTGCGCTTTCACTAACTGTGTCAATATTTTTTACAAATACACTGCATTTTCCACTAACAGTGTCACAATAATTTTTACAAATACACTGCGTTTCCACTAACAGTGTCAATATTTTTTCCGAATACACTGCGTTTTCCACTTACAGTGTCACAATATTTTTTCCGAATACACTGCATTTTCCACTAACAGTGTCACAATATTTTTTACGAATACACTGCGTTTCCACTAACAGTGTCAATATTTTTTACAAATACACTGCATTTTCCACTTACAGTGTCACAATATTTTTTACGAATACACTGCGTTTTCCACTAACAGTGTCACAATATATTTTTTACAAATACACTGCATTTTCCACTAACAGTGTCACAATATTTTTTCCGAATACACTGTGTTTCCACTAACAGTGTCACAATATTTTTTACAAATACACTGCATTTTCCACTAACAGTGTCACAATATTTATTACGAATACACTGCGCTTCCACTAACAGTGTCAATATTTTTTATGAATACACTGTGTTTTCCATTTACAGTGTCACAATATATTTTATGAATACACTGCGTTTCCACTAGGTGTCAATATTTTTTATGAATACACTGCATTTTCTACTTAAAGTGTGACAATATTTTTTCCGAATACATTGCATTTTCCACTTACAGTGTCACAATATTTATTATACACTGCGCTACTACTTACAGTGTCACAAACAATATGTGTATGAATATTACACTGCAGTCTGATAGGCAGCGTCACAGTAAAAAAAAAAATAATATAGTACACTGGGGTACAGCACAAAAAATATATAAATAATTTTTTTAATAATTATATTATTATTATTATTAGCTTTTATTTTTTTATACACTGGGCACCCTTGGATGGAAAGAGCACCACTGGTTGGACACAGCAGCTCCTTCCCCTGGGTGGACACAGAAACCCCTGGATGGAAACAGCAGCCCCTGCCCTGGATGGACACAGCAGCCCCTGAATGGACACAGCAGCCCCTGGATGGACACAGCAACCCCTGCCTTATATGGACACAACAATCCCTGGATGGACACAGCAGCCCCTGGATGGACACAGAAGCCCCTGGATGGACACAGCAGCCCCTGATCTAGATGGACACAGCAACCCCTGGATGGACACAATTGCCCCTGGCTGGACACAGCAGCCCTGACCTAGATGTACACAACAACCCCTAGATGGACACAGCAGCCACTATCCCTGGATGGAAACAGCAACCCTTGGATGGACACAGCAGACACTGGATGGACACAGAAGCCCCTGCCCTTGATGGACACAACAACCCCTGGATGGACACAGCAGACCCTGGATGGCCACAGAAGCTCCTCTTGGATGAAGCACAGACCTGACAGCCCAAGACTCAGCAAGCAAATGGTGCTGATCACCGTGGGGAGGGACTTTTATACAATCCAAAACCCACGAGAATCTGACAGCAGGATGATGATGTTTTGCCTCGCTTTGAGATCTGAGTCAGGTGGGAAAACCCGAGCCGGACTCGGTTCTCGCCTTGAAATTGGAAGTTTGGGTGGGTCCGGTTCTCAGGGAACCGGACCTGCTCATCTCTAATAATCGGCGGTTACCAGTGTGTGGTCTCAGTACCAGTGATTTCTGGGATAGGTATCTCGGGTCCCAGCTCACTGTCCAGCAGCAGTGGTGGGTGCACCGTCGCTTGGTGCAGCGCAGGCTGAGGGGAATCAGATGGGAGCTTTCCTGTCCCCTTTTACAGGGTGTTAGCAGGGCTCCCAGGACAGAGCTAATCAACACTGCAGCAGCAGCGGGTGCATCGCTGCAGAGCTACAGTGGAAGATCAGTGGCTCCACTCGTTTACCTCTGTGAATCACACTATTGCTGCTGTAAATGCTAAAGATGGAGGAGCCCCTTCAGGGCTTGACGCCCGGAGGCAGGCGCCTCCATTGTCTCTGGGATCCTACCATTGATTAATGATTAGTCCCACATCTTATAGCTATAATCCAGCAGTGCATGAACTATTTATTCAGGAAATATAATGGATAAAAATACCTGACACTAAGGGGTATATTTACTAAAGTGTGAGTTTTTAGAAGTGGAGATGTTGCCCATAGCAGCCAATCAGATTCTACATAACATTTATCTAGCACCTTATAGAAGATAATAGCTGATTGTTTGCTATGGGCAACATCTCCATTTTGAAAAACCCGCACTGTAGTAAATATACCCCTAAAAGTTAATTCCAGATGAGAATTAACAGAAATAACTAAGTGCTATTTTTCAGCAGGAACAAGCAGAAACTGAACCTCTCATTAACTATGATGTAATATCTTGGGCCAATTTTTTTTTTTAAGATAAGTTTTATTTTAAAGTCCCTTTTGAGTGCCTTCTTTTCTAAATACTATATATAGCGGGGTGCACGGCAGCCAGTCATCTAGATTACAGCATATACAGAAGTAAAGAGATTGCAGACAAGCAGTAAAGCTCACAAGTATGAATCCAGCTGAGTAAAGCAGTTAGATTCATACTTGTTGTGAGTTTTACTGCTCTCTCTCTCTCTCTCTCTCTCTCTCTCTCTCTCTTTATATATATATATATACATAGATATACACAGTCAGGTGCATAAATATTGGGACATTGACAGAATTTTCATATTTTGGCCTCTATTCACCACCACAATGGCTTTGAAATGAAGCAAACAAAATGTGCTTTAATTGTAGGCTTTCAGATTTAATTTGAGGTTAATTACATCCAAATCAGGTGAACGGTGTAGGAATTACAACGGTTTCTATATGTGCCTCCCACTTTTTAAGGGGCCAAAAGTAATGGGACTATTATTATTATTATTATTAGCATTTATTTATATGGCGCCACAAGTGTTCCGCAGCGCCTTACAAAGTACAAAAACAAATTGTATACAAGTGACTTACAGAACAATACAATACAGGACATGGATAATATATATTGCTACATTAGTGACCATATCACCCAGATAAGCAACAGAGCATAAGCAGCCAACTGTTAGGTGCCCTAGTGGTGAGTAAGAAGTAAATGACACTATAGTAAGGAGAAGCACAAGAGGGTAGCTGGCCCTGCTCGTGAGAGCTTACATTCTAAAAAGGTGGGGGAAGACAAACTGGGTTGACACAGATGGGGTAGATGGAGACTATCAACTCAAAAGCTATTTCATGGACAGGTGTGGGCTATTCCCTCGTTATTTCATTATCAATTAAGCAGGTAAAAGGTCTGGAGTTGATTCTAGGTGTGACATTTGCAATTGGAATCAGTTGCTGTCGACTCTCAATATGAGATCCAAAGAGCTGTCACTATCAGTGAAGCAAGCCATCATTAGGCTGAAAAATCAAAACAAACCCATCAGAGAGATAGCAAAAACATTAGGTGTGGCCAAATCAACTGTTTAGAACATTCTTAAAAAGAAAGAATGCATCGGAGAGCTCAGCAACACCAAAAAACCCGGAAGACCACGGAAAACAACTGTGGTGGATAACTGAAGAATTATTTCCCTGGTGAAGAAAAACCGCTTCACAACAGCTGGCCAAATTAAGAACACTCTCCAGGAGGTAGGTGTATATGTGTCAAAGTCAACAATCAAGAGAAGACTTCACAAGAGTGAATAAAGAGGGTTCACCACAAGATGTAAACCATTGGTGAGCCACAAAAACAGGAAGACCAGATTAGAGTTTGCCAAACAACATCTAAAAAAGCCATTACAGTTCTGGAACAACATCCTAGGGACAGATGAGACAAAGATCAACTTCTACCAGAGTGATGGGAAGAGATGAGTATGGAGAAGGAAAGGAACTGCTCATGATCCAAAACATACCACCGTATCAGTGAAGCATGGTGGTGGTAGTGTCATTTGCGTGGGCATTTATGGCTGCCAATGGAACTGGTTCCTTTGTATTTATTGATTATGTGACTGCTGACAAAAGCAGCAGAATGAATTCTGAAGTGTTTTGGGCAATATTATATGCTCATATTCAGTCAAATGCTTCAGAACTCATTGGACGGCGCTTCACAGTGCAGATGGACAATGACCCGAAGCATACTGCAAAAGTAACCAAAGAGTTTTTTAAAGCTAAAAAGTGGAATGTTATGCAATGGCCAAGTCAATCCCCTGACCTGAATCCGATTGAGCATGCATTTCACTTGATGAAGACAAAACTGAAGGGAAAATGCCCCAAGAACAAGCAGGAACTGAAGAAATTTGCAGTAGAGGCCTGGCAGAGCATCACCAGGGATGAAACCCAGCGTCTGGTGATGCCTATGCGTTCTAGACTTCAGGCTGTAATTGCCTGCAAAGGATTAGCAACAAAGTATTAAAAAGTGAAAGTTAGATTTAGTATTGTTTAGTTTGTCCCATTACTTTTGGCCCCTCAAAAAGTGGGAGGCACATATAGAAACCGTTGTAATTCCTACACCGTTCACCTGATTTGGATGTAATTACCCTCAAATTAAATCTGAAAGTCTGCAGTTAAAGCACATCTTGTTTGTTTCATTTCAAAACCATTGTGGTGGTGAATAGAGGCCAAAATATGAAAATTCTGTCAATGTCCCAATATTTATGCACCTGACTGTGTATATATATATATATATATATATATATATATATATAAATAGCCACGGGCTTGGCACTCTTCCTCCGGGAAATATACGGTGGGTGCCTCCCGCAAAAACGGGAATATATATATATAGAAACAAAACACAAAATGTCAACACTCATGTTTTCAAATCCAATGCTGGGGCATACATGCCTACCCTCCCAGTTTTCGTGGGAGGCTCCCGATTTTTCGGGTAACATCCCGCACCCCCGGAAGGGTAGGCATTTCTCCCACATTCTGCCCACTTCCTAGTGAAGTGAGCAGAATGGGGAGAATTTCCGCGGCGATCGCGGGTCTCCGTGTAGGGGCGAGGTTTAATGATGTGATTCTCCATGAATTGCGTTATTTATCCCCGCCCCCTATTTAAGCCAATCGCTGCAATTTGCCAAGAAGGGGCAGAGCTTAATGACGAGACCCGTCTGGCCCCGCCCCATCACAGCCCACCTGCTTGTCCTCCCTAGCCTTCTCCCACGGAGGATAAGCTTAAAGTAGTTGCTGGGGTGGCTGACCCAAGCAAGGTACCACCTTGCTAGAAACAATTTTCAAAAATATGGGTGCACTCACCAGTCTTCATAAGAATATATAGCATAATAAAAGTACACATTTATATATATATATATATATATATATAAAATTGTTATTCTATAGCTCCACCCGCAGGTTCTGAACCTATATTTCCAGAAAAATAGTCCAGAAACATCAGAAATACAAAAATAAATTAAACTGAACCTGCTCTTGGGCCTCTATTCAGAGATAGTCACATTGCCGATATTTTCGCAAATGGGCAAAATAAATTTCAACTGCGCATGCGTATAGGTCACTCTGCGCATGTGATGCAATGATCCTGCGACGGCAGTCACAGTGAGGATTTTTACGCAATTGACAGGCAAGGGCTGTTTGTGGGTGGCAATGGGGGGTTGGCGAATCAAATGCAGACGTGTCGCAACCGTTTTCAGGGCTTATGTCAGCCTGCGACTGCGATCCTGTACACAGTTGCAAAAGCTCCAGCGTGTTAGTATTGACAGCCATTCTGAGTAACCATAGGGTTACTCGGAAGTTCGAAGATCGACCAATGTGTGACCGATGATTGCATCTTTGGGCCTGATTCAGATTTGGGAATAAAGTAAGATTATGCACCTGGACAAACCATGTTGCACTCCAATGGGTGCAAATACATGCAGAATAAATATTGGCTGCTCTTGCATGTAGCCAATAAATGCAGGACAGCTTTATTTTTACACTGCAATTTAGACTTCAGTTTGGACACATCCCTCCCACATCTAAAGGCCCCCATTCATCAGAGATTGATTGCAGCAATCGTGCAATTTGCTATCGATTGTGTTTAAAAATCTTTCCCTTTTTCAATCGATTGCAGATTGCAGAATTGCCACAATCAATTGAAAAGGGAAATATTTTTATACACAAATGATTGCAAATTGCACGATTGCTGCAATCAATCTCTGATGTATGGGGGCCTTAACTCTCTCTGCACATTGTACATCTACCCCACCTACATTGCAGCATGGTGTTACCAAGATAAACAGAACTTGCTCTATCTTTCTCTATTCCCAAATCTGATACAGGCCCTTTGTACATGCCTCCATCTAAGGCCCTGATTCAGACCCACTCGCAAGCGGCTGTCCGCTCGCAAGTGGGTCGATGTTGTGCACTGCGCATGCGCACGACGGCGGGAGCTCCGTCGTGCGCATGCGCCAGACGCGACGAGCGAAGGAAGTTATGGAGGACGGCCCTCATTCAGAGCGTGCGCTCTGCTCAGAGCGTACAGCTCTGAATGAGGGCCTAAGTCCCAGTGGGTACAATGTTTGCATACGGGTTTGCAGCTGCGACGGCATTTGCAACTATTTCTGAATCAGGTCCATTGTTCAGGAATAATGAATCGATGATAACAATGTCAATATATTGTTAATATAAATGATAAACTACACTCTTTTGACCAAATGCATGCAATGTTAATATGTAAGGATAAGCTTGGGCTGCTTGTCTACTCGTGCGAATGTGCTGGATCGTGATCTCACGCATGCACCCAAGCCGGCTGCACAGACCGACAGAGAGCACAGAGCAGCGAGCAGATGTTGCAGACCCCTAGGCATTACAAGTAGGAGCTGCCAGTGATACTATATCTCATTTATTAACTGCAGAACTGCAGACATGGCTGTGACACTGGACACAGAGCCCAAGGCAAAATGTCTGTACAGATCAGTGCATAGAGATGTCAGTCAGGTCAGACATGTAATTCTCCAGGCGGTAGGACAGCTGTAAGTCAAGTGTCATAGAACGAATAAGTACTAAAACATATTTTTCAGCATTTGACTACACTAATCCAAAGGAGACCTGCTTAGACTGTTCTATAATGCCTGTCTGGTTTTACTAAGTGTCCTAAACACCTTAAAACTTTGGGGATATATTTACTAAAGTGCGGGTTTATAGAAGTGGAGATGTTGCCGACAGATAATCAGATTCTAGCTATTATCTTATAGAAGGTGCTAGATAAATGTTAAGTAGAATCTGATTGAATGCTATGGGCAACATCTCCACTTTCTAAAAACCCGCACTTTAATAAATGTACCCCTTACTGTCATTAGAACACCAGTGTTCCCTTTACTGAGACTGAGTAGAGCCATCAAAGTATTGGTGTGCAGTATGATGATCATTTTGGGACAGTTCATTTTAAACTCAATTAAAACAAAAAAAATTAAAATAAACTTTAAAAAGTTACCTGCTCAGTCCTAAATGACAGCATTCTATAGTAATTTTTTGTATTTTAGTTTGAAGAGCGAACATTCATTTATTTGACAATACAACTTCTCAATGTGCTAATTAAAGTAAAAAAATGACGTAACTGGATTGATTGTTGTAAAAAGGGAATACCAAGTTAGCTCTCTTCGCAGACAATCTTCTGGCTGTAATAACTAACCCGCGGACTTCTATCCCTAACATTCTCAAAGAATTTGACAGATTTGGAGCTCTTTCTAATTTTAAAGTAAATCTGTCCAAATCCAGTGCGCTCAATCTCACAATAGACCAGAGATGCATGAATGGCATACAATCTTTTTGTCACTTCTCCTGGCACCCCACACATATAAAACATCTTGGAGTTTTCCTATATAAAGACCTCTCTCAAGTATTTTCTTCAAACTTTCTCCCTTTGCTTTCTAAACTGCGAACAGATTTTTCTACCTGGCGTCCCAAGAAGATTTCGTGGACAGGAAGGATAGGAGTCATTAAAATGAATGTACTTCCTAGGGTCCTTTATCTGTTACAAACCCTCCCAATTACTGTACCCCATCCAGGTTTACAACGCTTCATCGAATTGTTTGTGATCTCGTTTGGGCGGGCCGCAAACCTCGCTTCAAACATGAAATACTTTATAGGAGGAAGCATCAGGAGGGCCTACAATTGCCACAGTTCCTCTCATATTACCATTCGGTCCTGTTCACGAGGGTCATGGAGTTGAGTAGGTTGTCAGATAGGAAACAGTGGGCTGATATTGAAGCAGCTTCCCTTACTCCAGCAGATTCAGGTTATCCTTGGCCTTCGATAATCCCCTAGATTACCCATCCTTTACTGGGACCAACTATCTCCTGTTGGGGACGAGTCTGTTTTCATCCTCTTCTTTCCCCTAGCCCTTCTCCATTAACCCCTTTATTTGGTAACCCAGTGTTCTCTCCCGGGATTCCAGATAACTCATTTCAATTGTGGCGTACTCAGGGAATTCTTAGGTTTTTAGATTTGTGAGAGGGATCGGAGGTTATAAGTTTCCCCTCCGTTGAAGGGTCTACCTAATAGTGAGATTTGGAAATACCTTCAATTAAAGCATTTTCTCTCAAGTTTGGGTCCCCTTAACGCATATAGGCGGGGAACTACTCCATTTGAAAATATGTGTATATCTCAATAGTAGTGATGAGCGGTTTGGATTCTGAGGAATCCGAACCGCTCCGAACAGGTGGAATCCGAGTCCACCCGAACGCAAGATTAGGTGTTCCCACCTGACTCGGATTCCACCTCGAGGCCGAACGTCACCCGGCCAGCGTCGGTTTCTTGCGAGACCTCGCGAGAGCCGGGTGACGTTCGGCCTCTATAAAAGGTGCGGCACCATTTCGCGTGACTGTATCAGACGGAACAGTCACGCTTAGTTAGTTAGTGATAGAGAGGGGAAAAGTGAGACTACAGTTAGATTACAGTTAGAGAGAGTAGTTCTTGCCACTGTGTGCTCCGTGACTGGGCTTAGCCCACTGTGTGTGTATTATACAAGCTCCGTGACTGGACTTAGGCCACTGTGTGTATTATACAAGCTCCGTGACTGGGCTTAGCCCACTGTGTGTATTATACAAGCTCCATGAAAGGGCATAACCCACTGTGTGTATTATATAAGCTCCGTGACTGGACTCAGCCAACTGTTTGTATAATACAAGCTCCGTGACTGGACTCAGCCAACTGTTTGTATAATACAAGCTCCGTAACTGGTCTTAGCCCACTGTGTGTATTATACAAGCACCGTGACTGGACTCAGCCCACTGTGTGTATAATACAAGCTCCGTGAAATGGCATAAGCCCACTGAGTGCATACAAGCTCCGTGAAAGGGCATAGCCCACTGTGTCTATTCTACAAGCTCCGTGTAAGGGCATAAGCCCAGTGAGTGCATACAAGCTCTGTGAAAGGGCATAGCCCACTGTGTCTATTATACAAGCTCTGTGAAAGGGCATAAGCCCACTGAGTGTATTATACAAGCCCCATGATAGGGCATAAGCCCAGTGAGTGCATACAAGCTCCGTAAAAGGGCATAGTCCACTGTGTCTATTCTACAAGCTCCGTGACAGGGCATAATCCCACTGAGTGTATTATACAAGCTCTGTGAAAGGGCATAAGCCTACTGAGTGTATTATACAAGCTCTGTGAAAGGGCATAGCCCAGTGAGTGCATACAAGCTCCATGAAAGGGCATAAGCCCACTGTGTGTATTATACAAGCTCCGTGACAGGGCATAAACCCAGTGAGTGCATACAAGCTCCGTGAAAGGGCATAGCCCACTGAGTGTATTATACAAGCTCCGTGAAAGGGCATAATCCCACTGAGTGTATTATACAAGCTCCGTGAAAGGGCATAAGCCCACTGTGTGTATTATGCAGGCTCCGTGACTGGGCATAGCCCACTGTGTGTATTATACAAGCTCCATGAAAGGGCATAATCCCACTGAGTGTATTATACAAGCTCCGTGAAAGGGAAGCAATCGGGAAGCCGACTTCCTATATACCGGCAGCCGGCTTCCCGACTGTCTTATCCCGGCAAGGGTGAAATGCCGGGCATCTAGATGTAGACGCCCGCATTTCCCCGACGCCAGGAGACCGGCGCCCGGCTTCACAATTGTAGTGATGCCGGGCGTCGAGAGTGGACAGCCATGGGGGGTGAGGGTTAGGTTTAGGGCTCCCTGGGGGGACTTAGGGTTAGGCACCCCCCCGGGAGGGTTAGGGTTAGGCTAATGGGAGGGAGGGTTAGGGTTAGGCACCCCCGGGGGGACTTAGGGTTAGGCACCCCCCTGGGGGACTTAGGTTTAGGTAGCGGGGAAGGGGGTGGTTAGGGTTAGGCACTTAGAGGGGGGATTAGGGTTAGGCACTTGGGAGGGAAGTTAGGGTTAGGCACCCATAAGGAGGGTTAGGGTTAGGGGGGTTAGGTTAGGTTAGTGGATACTTACCTATCCACGATCGGGATTTCCAGCGCTGTCGGGCTTCCGCTGCTATTTCATACCCATTCCCCGTGAAAGGGCATAAGCCCACTGTGTGTATTATGCAGGCTCCATGACTGGACTTAGCTCACTGTATGTATTATACAAGCTCCGTGACTGGACTTAGCCCACTGTGTGTATTTATAGTATTATACAAGCTCCGTGACTGGACTTAGCCCACTGTGTGTATAATACAAGCTCCGTGACTGGGCTTAGCCCACTGTGTGTATTATACAAGCTCCGTGACTGGACTCAGCCCACTGTGTGTATAATACAAGCTCCATGACTGGGCTTTGCCCACTGTGTGTATTATACAAGCTCCGTGACAGGGCATAAGCCCAGTGAGTGTATTATACAAGCTCCATGAAATGGCATAAGTCCACTGTGTCTATTATACAAGCTCCGTGACAGGGTATAAGCCCAGTGAGTGCATACAAGCTCCGTGAAGGGGCATAGCCCACTGTGTCTATTATACAAGCTCCGTGAAAGGGCATAAGCCCACTGTGTGTATTATACAAGCTCCGTGACAGGACATAAGCCCAGTGAGTGCATACAAGCTCCGTGAAAGGGCATAGTCCACTGTATCTATTCTACAACCTCCGTGAAAGGGCATAAGCCCACTGAGTGTATTATACAAGCTCCGTGACAGGGCATAGCCCACTGTGTGTATACAAGCTCCGTGACTCCAGTTCATATTGATAAATTAATATGGATCACAAGAATGAACCGAGAGGAGAGCAGAAACAACAAGCAAATGCTAGCATTGCAGCGGCTGGAAGTCCATCACTTTCATCTAAAGCTGATGCTCAAGGGCGTGGAGGCTTTAAAAACGTAGGGAAACTGAAATAAAAAAATTTAGATTTCACAGGGGTAAAGACAAAAATAACCTCTAAAGACTACTACTATTGCAGAAAAACAGAAAATTGGCAACAAACCATTCACCACACGTAGCGGCAAGGAAAGACTCAGGCTTTGCCCTTTATTTCTAAGTGGTGGTTCTGCAACTGTCAGTGAGGCATCTTGTGCCTCTCATAACGGTAAAAGACCTTTTCAATCAGACTATAGAAGTGTGAAAAAAGGTAAAACCAATAAGGCAGTAGATCAACCTGTGTTTTTTGAAACACAAATGTCAGAAATCCCTGAGGAGAGTCTAAGTGGGTCCACGAGTGGCATTGCTATGTGTAAGCCTGACCTTTCAGAGAAGCCGCCCTTCACAGTTTCTTTTCCATCTGTAGTTGTGGGGATGAGCAGTATTGCTGAGGACAAAGAAATTGAGGATACAACCCTGGAATTGCAAGAGGATGAGGGGAATATATGTGCAGCTGACCTTGAAATCTGATCATTATATTTTAGCAACCATGCTTGATACTAGGTTCAAGTCGTATGCTGTGGCTTTTTTTACAACTGACCCAGATCTTAAAAGAACCAAAGCGCTCCTGGTGAGCTAGTTGGCAGCTGAAGTGACACATGGCACTACGATGACGTCTCCTCCTATGGTTTCTCCAGCAGCAGCCAGGAAAAAAATCACCTTTTCCAAAAGACCCAGTGGTGATGCAGATAAGTCAAATCAACATTTTGACATCTGGTCAGGTCTAAAAGATTTGCCCAACACCAGTGACACCTCTACCGTAACTCCATCTAATACGATTACCATTCAAAGAATGGTGCAGGATTATTTTCAGGACACCGTACACGTAGACATGTCACAGAGTCCATTCGAATATTGGAAGAAAAAAAAGGCAATTTGGAGACCCTTGTATAAACTGGCTTTGCATTACTTAAGCTGCCCACCCTCCAGTGTGTACTCGGAGAGAGTTTTCAGTACAGCCGGGAACCTTGTGAGCGAACGACGAAGGAGGCTACTTCCACAAAATGTAGAAAAAATTATGTTCATTAAAATTAACTGGAAATTTCACGAGGAAAACCTTTCCCGCCAATCACGTCACAGTACAGATACTTCTGTAATGGTGGATTCCAGCGGGGATGAACTGATATTGTGTGAGGAATCGGATGATGTACACACTGATGAGGGTGAGGATGGCAATGATGGTGACATCATGTCACTGTAGACCTGTTGCCTTTAGTAGATTGGAGGATTTTTTGGTGGGGGTCCAAACAAACCAAGCAATTCAGCCACAAAGTGGCAGTACCTGTCGCTGAAATGCTTGGTTTGTTAAAGTGTGCATGTCCTTTTTAAGATCCAACATAAGGGTGGGTGGGAGGGCCCAAGGACAATTCCATCTAGCACTACCTTTCATTTCTGCCACTGCTGTGTTGCATAGTTTCATAGATGTGCTTTAAACTGTGGTGTCTGTGCCATTTCGCCGCTGCTCTGATGCTTGGTAACCAGTCAGCTCACTGCAACCCTGGGCCAATAATGGTGAAAACAATAATTTAAGCTGTGAGGTGGGCTAAATTAACTGTAAATGACTGGAAATTAATGTTATTGAGGTAAATAACACTCTAGGAAGAAAAAAAAAGCCCAATTTATGTCATTTTAGATTTTTTTTGCAAATTTTGGCAAAAAAATGCAAATCCAAATCCAAAGCTAGTCACCGCAGTTTGGCAAATCCAAATCCAAAGATGGACGACGAATTAGAACCAAATCCAAATCCGGCAGAAATGGTCCGGCGCACATCCCTACTCAATAGTCTCCTTCACACCCTCTGTCCTCTATTTACACAATGTTGATTGAGCGCCTTTTTTCTTAGACCCAAATTTATTTCTGATTGGGAATCCGATCTACGGGGATTAGTGGGAGAAGACGATTGGCTAGAAATTTTCAGGAATACTTTCTCTGCTTCATCAAATATGTTAGTAATAGAAACACATTTTAAAGTCCTTTCACATTGGTATCGATGTCCTAGCCAGCTTTCTAAAATGTATCCAGGAGTACCTAGTAGTTGTTGGAGATGTGGGACAGAGGTAGGAACTCCGCTACATATTTGATGGGAATGCTCTGCTCTTAGACCTTTTTGGGACAAGGTAATTGAAATGGCGAGTCTTATTTTACAGGAGGATTTGCCTTCCTGCCTGGTTTCTGGTTATTGAATCTCATTCGGAAACCACATGCTCATTACAAAAAGTCTTTACTACGTCAAATATTGAGTGCTTCCAAGGCCGACATTTCTGTACACTGGAAGACCATGCATGCCCCCTCCATATCTGAGTGGTGTGTACATCTTAATCATTACATGTCTATGGATGATCTAATTTTACCCCATTCTGATACGGTCCAAAAATGGACTGCGATTTTGTATCCATGGTTGCAGTATAAGGAGTCTGACCATTATAAGACACTCTGTCGTGTTTAGGAAGATAACAATAACTTCTAGAAGATATCCCGCAGTTCTCTAGAACTAGATTGTCATGGCATATACTATTTGCTATCTGGTCTCAAGGCTCCCCTGTCTTTTTCTCGCCTACCTAATTACCCCCTTTATTTTATTTTCTTTCTGCTGTAATTGCCTATGTTATAGGTTTTTGTTTTAAAAATGTGACCATATTTTGTATTCTCTCTATCAAACGGATATGTCAAATGTTTTTTGTTCTACCTTCTAAAATTCCGTTTGGGACAGATTTGTCATTTGTATATTGTTATGGTCTTCAATAAAAACATATTGCAAAAAAAAATAAAGTAAAAAAGTGAACGTAATAATAATAATAATGATAATAATAGATAGCTGCTACTTCTGTATGATCCTTTCCAACAAACGGACCTAAAAAACAGATACATGTGAAAAGCTAAGAAGTTTTGGGCAGATCCAAAAGGATATGTGAGAAGCCTCCCTGTTGTTACAAATGAATGCTTATTTATTGTTTTTAAGGTACTAAGCTAAAGAATTCCAATATTGTCCCACTTGTCTGAAATTGGCTACACCACAGTCTGTTTCTTTCCCAGTTAATTTGAGGTATCCTATCCAGCAGATTACACCGTATAGAGGAATATAGAGGAGAGAACAAGAAAGACCCTTTGATGAGCCCATTTTTAAAATATTTGTGGTGTGCATATACAGGGGCAGCTCAAGCGACAGAGTGGCAGGGCTATTGCCTGGGGCACTGTGGCCTGGGAGCGCAGCCACAGTCACCCTGCTAGTGCCATTTGTTAGAGGTGTGCTTCGAGTCCGCACTGCCTCTATTACTGCCGGGCCTAGCTAATAGTCGTTGGGCATTGGGACTCAGCAGCTCATCACATTTGGTGGTTCTGCGTGGTGTACATTGTGACGTCATCACGGAACGCTGCCAAAATGAAGAGGAGAGTGAACTAGAGGAGCATGAAGGCTGTCAATAAGAGTGTATGTTGGATGGGGCCGGGGAGAGGGTTGGTTACACACAGGCTAAAAGGACAGCAGGCTGAAATGACATGGGGCAAGAGACTGGAGTGTCAGAAAGCAGTAGGTCAGAGAAACATCGGCAGAAGGCTGGAAAGACAGGAGGCTAGAGTGACATAGGGACAGGAGGCTGGCAAGATATGGGGCAGGAGTCTGGGGTGACACAGGGCAGGAAGCTGGAGTGGCAGGAGGCTAAAGTGACGGGGCAGGAGGCTGGAGAGACACAGGGAAGGAGGATGGAAAGACAGGTAGCTGAGGTCATAAGGGGCAGTAGGCTGTAGAGACATGGGGCAGGATGCTGAAGGTGACACAAGGGGCAGGAGGTGATACAGTGGTCACGAATCTAGCTGAACCTCCGTTGTATGATGATGACATTCCTATACAAACAGGCATCTACCGGACCATGTGATCTCTCATTTTCTTCAGAGATCTTATCATTTTCTTCAGAGATTCCTCATTGCAGAGAAACCATCATATACATAGGTAAGATGTATTTTATTTTTGTATCTTAACTGCTTGTATGTCTCTAAATATTATATCTTGGTAGGTTTTATATACTATATGAACACAAAAGCAGCTAAATGGGCTACTTATTTGTGCAAGCAAATTCCTGATCTGCTGAGCTTACAGCCAGTGTCGTCAGGTTTTAGGCTTACTCATCAAGTCGTACTTGTTCTCAAGAAACAAAATTATGCTTTGCTAGATTATCCTTTTTCGTCATATGCAGATAATCAAACACTGCGCTTTATTGAGACAAAATAAACTTCAAAGAGTAATTATTGCTTTTGCTATGGCTAATTTAAGGCATATCTTCAAATCAATATACAGTATGTTTATTTAGAGTTCCAGTCAGCTATATTTTGAATGAAAGCTACTTATCAGGAGGTTAAGATTGGTTTGTGCAGTTGACTCTGTAAATGAATGTTCGGCCACAAACAGGATATTCCTGTTGGCATATGATATTGTATTTGTTTAAACCATAAGCAAAATGTTTTTGCAACAGTCAACATGCATCAGTTTCCCTTAAGGACAGGTGACTATAGTCTTACATTAGCCAATGAAACAATACTATCCAGACGTGCAAGGGAACTCATTCTGATGTCTATTACTTCATGCTATACAGATACACTAAGCAAAAGTTGTGAAAGTTGCCAGGACCTAATTTTCTTGTGTTTGCTTTAAATTGTTAAGGATACAGTACATATGTCAATTGTTTATCTTAGATAATAAACTTTCTGCCATATAAAGCTGTGAAAGTAAAGGGATAGTAACTATTCTTTAAGGGTCTGATTCAAAGATTTATGCAAATATATGCTAATACTGTAGGAGGCGTCTAGTGTAAAAAGACCCCTCTGCCGGCATTGCAGATCCAAAGAAGCAACATTGGATCACTTTGCATGAACATCGATCATCTGAGTAACCATCTAGTTACCCAGGATAGCCGGGAAATTCACAATGAGGAAGCCAGTGAAGATGCGTCCAAGGACACAGCCACTGACTTCAGCACATGCAGAAAACGGGGCAACACGCATGTCAATCATGCTGCGCCATTTGGGCCATTGTGAGTGACATCACAGCCCTGGATCTGTACATGCGCAGTATGATTTCTGCTGAAACGCAGGTTTAAAAACATCTGAGATGTTCATAAACCATCAGGTTTGAGCACATCTCTGAATCGGGCTCTGTATAATTATATCGCGAAGATGATTCCAATATCTATCTATCTATCTATCTATCTATCTATATATATATATATATATATATATATATATAGGAATATATATATATATATAGGAATCAAAAATTGAGGTGGCACTTCAAGCCTTGTAACTTGATCAACAATGGTGCTTTATTGCTTGCTACGTTTCGGGGTCCAGCGCCCCTTCGTCAGGCGCTGATGAAGGGGCGCTGGACCCCGAAACGTAGCAAGCAATAAAGCACCATTGTTGCTCAAGTTACAAGTCTTGGAGTGCCACCTCAATTTTTGATTCCCGCATCAGAGGGGTGTATCCCACTCGGGGAAAGCACCCTAGCAAGGAGATATTGGCTGCAGCGGCCGACTGAGTGCCGGATATTTGGATTTATATATATATATATATATATATATATAGAGCTATTTATAAGCTTGACAATGTATATAACCTTGTTACTGTAAAGTATTGTCCTCTCTTACCAGTACTGTTGGTTCTGAATTGCTCGTATTAAAAACGTAATCCACTTTTTTTCAGTAACTCTCAACACGATTACTGTTACATAAGTTACATAATAGTAAAAGTTTAGTATTGGTAAGTTTTTTTTCTATCCAAAATGATGACAGTTTGACATACATAATTGTCCTGTTATTTGTTGAGTCCTCAGGTGTTTCTGATCTTACTTCTCTCATTACAATAGGTTATATGTATTGCTGGTATCCAGGGATGTGCCATTATGAGACAGTGGGGGTGATTCAGAGGCATATGCTATTGCAGTAGTGGCTGTTTCTTTTGTCACAGCCGCTACTGCGTCTTTATATAATGCCGCAGCATGAATCCATCAATGTACAAAGACACACTATCGGCGCACCATCAACCACACCATCGACCATTGCACCTGTCCTATGGCAAATGCAGAATGTCCGACTGAACGTCTTTAGACTCAGACGTGGACACCGACACGTGACACACCCTTGTCTGGTAACCACCACCTAGAAACACTCATCTAAATTGCATTGATCTACAGTACATGCAATTTCAATCTGCTTCCCTGTGCGGTAACTTTCGAACGCTTGTGAAGTGGGGCTCGGACGCATGCACAGATGGAAACCATCGGCCACTTGTGCCAAATGGCTTCCCTGCATCCACCTCTGTATCTCTTGCAATATGAGGCAGCTCTGTCATGTAGCATGTTTTCAGGAAGGTAATAAAATATATTGAATGAATTTTGCTGCAAAACCACAAATGACTAATTTGTGCTTATTGGTTGGTTAAATAGCGTTTCAAATGACAATATTTATTCTTAAAAATGCATTCTACTCATGTACAAATATATATTGCCGTTTGTATAAGGGATATTATGGGTGTAATTGTATTTGCCACTCCAGGAAATATGGAATATGGTAATTTCTGTCCTATAGTATGTTAAAGCTATCACAGTTTTATTACATATATGAGCATGAAGAATAATACATATGGTTTATCACTGCAAAATACTGTTTTATTTAATGTTATCTTCTTAGAAAACAATCAAATGGGCTTTCCATTTATTCATGATACATGGCTGCAAATTTATTTTCAGCAATGAGACCACTAAAATTATTGTTATTTGGCACAAGCTGGAAAAACTGTTTACAATATTTATTTCTCTGAATGGAACTTAAATAAATGAATGATATCGGTGAATTAACTTAGCTCCTTTAAATGACTTGAAAATCAATCTTTGTTACAGAATGTCAGTGTCTCTGCTCACCACATTAACCATAGGAGTAGCATCAGGTGTGTACATTCTTATGTTACATCACCCTCTAGTGGCTATAGCAAAGTCATTAATTCCTCACTATACAGGCAAGATAAACAGGATGTAGGAGATAGCATTATGTGCATATTCAGTTTGGTATATATACAACATCTGTCAGTATATAGCAGCAATATATGTATCATTGAACAGGCATTGTCATGAAAAAATGCATCTTAATGTCTGATTCAGCAGAGGACGCACATGCTAAGGGGTGCTACTACTGTGCGGCATTATGTGTATAAGGTGCACTACTGTGTGATGTAATGTGATTAAGGGACAGTGGACCTCATTCAGAGTCGGTCGCGAGCGCCGATGCGCTCGTAACCAACTCAATGGTTTGGCCTGCGCACGCGCAGTGGCCGCACTGCGCGTGTACAAGCCCCGGAGCGACAGAGAAACTCTGTCGCTCCGGAACTCATTACCAAAGGGGCGGCTGTCGATGTTGATCAACAGCTGCCCCAGTTTCGTAGGCGGGCCGGGAGGGTGGTTTCCAAAACGGAGGCGTTCCTTAGCAAACGCCTATCGTCTTGTGGGCGGCCGCACTGACATCATCATTGATGTCAGTGGGGGCTTCCTGCTCCATCAGAGCAGAAAGCTCCCTGGGGCTTACGAGTGCCCAGACCCAACCTTAGGGTCTGGTCGTAAGCCCCTATGGTCGCGATGGTGATAACCATCGCGACCATCAACCTGGTCGGTCGTTAAGCTGTGGGTGGTAACCCACAGCTTAACGATCGACAAGGAGGCGGCCGTTCAGGATGCAAGTGGCCGCCCTGATTCAGTGCGACCGGTTGCAACTAACGACCGCCTCAGAATGAGGTCCCGTATCCTGTGATGTAATGTGAATAAGGTTCCACTGCTGTGTCCCATCATTTAAATTGGGGGTACTATATTGTGGCCACGGCTTCAGCATGCGCTGTCCCTTTTCTAAATTATGGGGGTGGGGGCACAGGGCATCAAAATGTCTAGTTACAGTGAATGAGGATTGCTATGGGTGAGGGAGGGGGCAGCCAGGTCGGTGCAGCAGGGGGCATGGGGCGGCTTAAGTGGGCAGTGCAGGGGCATGCCGGCACGATCACATCATCGTGGCCCCCCGATATTACTGACATTGTAAATTAGGGGGCAGGGATACGAAGACCTGATTCATCGCGAACCGCGTCATGGCCCCCTGGCCTGCCCACTTTCGCTCTCTAAGTGGGTGTAGGCGCGGGGGCGCAGGTGGCGGCGGCCATTCCGGGGACATGCTACTCTTGTGGGGGGTCAGGAGCAGCACCTGATTTTGAGGCTGTCGGGAGAGAAGGCAAGTATGGTGATGGGTGTTGCTGGCTGCTGCTGGGTGATAGGTTCTGTGCTGGGAGGTGGGTGCTAAGTCAGAGACGGCAATAGCAGCAGTGTTAGGGGGCACCAGCCAAAATCTTGCCTAGGGCATCAAATTGGTTAGGGCCAGTCTGGATAGTGATTTACAAATCAATTTGCCAGTGTCAAAACTGTAACAAAATGTCATATTGTTTCCATATTGTACCATCTCTATACATTATCTTTATCTACATGTTATCTAACACATGGCAGTCACTTCACAAGGAATGAATGTAGTATTACCTTTAATAGAGGGGAACAGCATGGCTTGGACCTCCTACTTGCTCATATTATTGAGCATGAAAAGGGAAATATTCGGATAGATCTCCAAGGCAGAAAGAAAACCAACTGTCACACGTGGTATAATAGAGAACCACCAAACTCTCACATACATATAATAATCATAGATAAATACCAAACCGTCGGCACTTAGTGTGCTTCACAAAATACGGTAAATAAATACGGTAAATACAAGTCGTTTTTAGGGGTGTTGTCTGTTTAATTTTTTTTCTCCTCGGGTGGTCCATATGAAAATAAATATAAACAAAAAAACAAACTATTGGTATCTTATTGAAAAATACTTTAGTTATCCTTTCAATATTCCCTAGAGACATTAATTAGATACACTCCCATACAGGAATCTATATGGAATATTTTGATGCCCCTATGTGTAATACCGTCCCAAGTGAATTGTACACATGTAGGATAGTAGTTCACATGTATGCTTACACCAATCCGGTTCGTTTAAATCCACAAAAGGTATGTTGGTGCGTACAACCTGCACAACCAATGATATCGCTGATAGATCCCAACGATTTTGGCTGTGCACACTGATAGATATCTATGATAGATATTTCAGTGATGTCATCTCTTAACATGCAAATCGTGTTGAAATCGTCCAAGTTGGCCTGCATGTACGGACGACCATAGATATCGTTATCGTCCATGCGGGAACGCGCATTGTTAGTCATTCATTGATCGTTCGCTGCAACGATTTATCGTTGCTCAATATCGTTCATATCGTTCATTAAAATCGTACCGTGTGTACGCACCATTACTCCATAAATTTTTAGTCACCATTAGTACTGCTCCACATCTATATCACCAGAGTGAGTGTTGATAATAGGCGCTTACTGTACATCAAGCTTGTTTAAATGCTAAGGAACCCTGCACATTAAGGTATCTTTCATGCGAGTATAATCCTATCCTCAGGGGTTACATAGACTCCATATGCAAAAAGACACAGAGGGATTCCATGGTGTAGTATTTCAAATGAATTTATTTAACACCAAAGATAAAGATAAAAAGGTATATTAGTGCCGGATCTGTAGAAACTAGGGATGTGCACCGACCCCGTGCTCTGGTTTTGGTTGTGGATCTGTATTTTTTTTCAAAATTTTATAAAAACTGCTAAAATCACATCATTTGGGTTTTTCTTTTCTTTTTCTTCAGTATTATTAACCTCAATAACATTAATTTCCACTCATTTCTAGCCAATTTTCACCACCTCACAGCTCACAATATTGTTTTCATCTGGTTTAGGCCCCAAATCTGCACCAAGCTAGCGGGCTGACTAAGCTAAGCGGCAGCACTGGGGGCGGCACAAACACGTGGCAGTTCAACTTCCAACATGGCACATAAGGAAACATATGTTTTCATTAATCAAGAGGCCTGAGGGAGTTGGAGTATGTATATAGTTGAAGGCAGGGAAAGTAAGATTTGATTAGTAGTAAATTTAATAAAATTTTTTGATTCTGAAGCAAATTTATGAGGAAGAAGGGGAGGCATTTACAAAAAATATTTAAATCCTTCACATCAATCCTTGCCCCAGAAGAATCCTTGAGTGCTATGTCTGCTGCTGCTGGGAGTGGATTTTCATTCCAGAAGGGGACCAGGAAGACTACTAGTAGTACTTTAAAATAAATTGACTGTTAAACAATTCTTTGCAAGGGTGAGCAAGTATGACAGCAGTCACTCAGTTGCATAGCGGATCACTGATGCCATAATATCTATGCTGGTATTAGATGTGCATCCAATATCCGCCAATAATACAGTGGGTTTTAGACAGTTAATTGAGGTCCTGTGTCCCCGTTACCAAATCCCATCAAGATTCCACTTCACTAGAAACGCACTTCCCAACCTGTACAGGCACATAAAAAAAATTTAACTAGTGGCCTCCAAAATGCTGTCCACTTAATCACAGATATGTGGACATGCCGAGTAGAGTAAATGCAAGATTTAAGATATAAGGTTTAAGTGATACCCAACGGACACAGATCTAAAGAGACGCAAAGAGCTCTTGGTAAGCAAATTGTCAGCTCAAATGGCATGTGATGCAGCGATGGCTTCTCCTTCAGTTTCTCCAGCAAGTGCATCTGCCAAGAAAAAACTAAACTTTCCCAAAAGACCCACTAGTGATGCAGATGAGTCAACACAAAACACAAAAACTTTTTGGATGGATGTGCTGCAGATGAAGTAACAGGGAGGAGGTTCCTAGATGGTTAAGGTTCCTACCTCTACTTACTCTGGCTTTACAAAGGGTACAGATGACTTGACAATTGTTGTCCGGATTTGGGTAGAAATAATTCCACACATAAAAAGTGGATATTTTTGTCTTGTGCCCAGGCTTGATATTGGGCTTTTCCTTATCATGGGCAATAACTGTTTCTTCTACTTGTGCCTGATTTTCACAAACAACATCCTCATCAACAACATCCTTATTAGCATCAGCTACACAAATATCCTCCTCATCCTGGTGCACTTCCACAGAAGCATCCTCGATTTATATGTCAGCATGTTCACTTGTGCTTACATCAACATAAGAGGCAGAACCAACAGTCATAAATAAAGGCCAAGGCCAAGGCCTTAGCCTTTCCTTGCCATTTCATGTGGTGAAAGGCATATTGACAATTTTATGTCTTTCTGCAGCTAACTTTGCCTTTGATGTTTTTTTCTTTACCACTGTAAAAGACTGGTTCTTAATTTTAGATGCCCTGACTTAAGCCCTGTATGCCCTTGGGCATGGGCTTTAGTAGATGATGTAGATGGACTAGTATTGTCATGACTGGTGGCACTGGCAGCAGCTCCAGCACTAGTATGTGGTTCTTGCTCTCCTCTCAACTGATCTTTCTCCATATCAACAAGCATGAATGAAGTGGGGTACAGCACACATGTCAATTTGTACCAATTTTAAATATTACACTGCGGTATCAATGACCTACAGTGTCACAAGATTTTTTATGAATAAGAATAACACACTGTGATACCACTTCCAGTGTCACAAGATTTTTTTATGAATAAGAAAAGAATAACACACTGTGCACCACTTACAGCAGTGATGTCATTATGTTTTATATATAACGCATGTTATTTAGCACTTTGTTGTGGTCTTGTAGTCGGCATGTAGATTAATCATTTATTTATGATTGGGGAAAGAAGTGAAAAGTTGAATATTAGACTGCACTACCACTTACAGTGTCACAAGATTTTTTATGAGTAAAACACTGCGCTACCACTTACAGTGATATAATATTTTTTATTAATAAGAATAACACACTGCATTATGACTTATAGTGTCACAATACGTGGACAATAAACTGCGGTCTGGCCGGCAGTGTCATCAAACAATAATAGCGCAGCTAAGTTGCTAACGCACACACACAAAAAAGCACTTTTATTTTTTTGGACACTGGGGAAGAGCACCCCTGAATGACGCAGCAGCCCCTTGATGAACAACACAGACAGCACCCCTTTTTTTATGGACAACAAAGCACCCCTGCCGAGTGCCGACAGACACCTGCAGAGTCACATATACATGGACGATAAACTGTGGCAGTGTCACTGAACATTAATAGCACAGATAAGTTTCTAACGCACACACACAAACAAAAAAAAGAAAGAAAAAAAGTACTTATATTTTTTTTACACTGGGGAAGAGCACCCCTAATTGACAGAGCACCCCCCCCCTGGACAACACAGCACCTCTTTATAGACTGCAGCCCTAGCCTGATGGACAGGACAACAACAGCAGCAGCCACAGTTAATTGACAGGACAAGTGTCACAGCAGCTGCAGCACTCACTGAAGGAAGCCCACCATTATATTGCAGCCTAAGCCCCTTTATGGACAACACAACAACAGCCTTCAGCTCAAGACCCCGACTGGACACACACACTGAGTGACTGACAGTGACTGACTACACATCTGCTAGCTTCTCTCTCTACAGCTGGAGTGAAAATGGCACCAATTTCGGGGACCTTTATATAATCCGAAACCCAAGAGAATCCGAAAGCGGGAGGATGACGTGTTTTGCCTCGTTTTCAGATCTGAGTCAGGTGGGAAAACCAAAGCCGAATTCGTATCTCGCCTCGGAACAAGAAGTTCGGGTCGGAACCGGACCCGCTCAACTCTAGTAGAAACGCTTCTGGTCACCACTATACACGGCCGTCTGGACATCCAAATGGAACACAGGAACAGATTCACGACTAGGTATACAGTGTCACACCTCCGCTGCCTGACAAACTCGTTTCTACGCCGACTGGCGTCTTCCTCAAGGTATGGTACCAGTGGTTCAGTGAATGTCTTAAATCCTTGTTCCGGATGTACCCAGACTTCCGGTATTTGTGTCCACTTGTGTCTATAGTCAATAAAGTTGATCAAATTTGCAGTCCACAGATACCCTGAAGCAGCACAGTGCAGTCCAGAAGATAGAATTGATATGCCGTAAGTCTCAGCCTGCAGCATATTCACGTCACTGCCTGGACCAGATAGAAACATGTACCCTTAAAGCGCAGAGGTAATGGATCCTGTGGGTAGAGTGCCCACCATTCAGGTAAGAGTGAGGAAGCTTTTCAAAATATCTACCACAAATATGGAATTTGGCTTTAAAACTATTATCCATTATTTTCTTTTTCCTTAACATTATTTATAGTGCATCCTGTAATTAGTACATGTTTGTAATTTCTGTATACTGTTAGTGCATGGTTGTTATTTCTGTTTACCATTAGCGCATGCATGTAATCTCTGTTTGCCTTTCATGTATGCATGTAATTTCTGTTTACCATTAGCACATTCATGTCATTTATTTATACCTTTATTGCATGCATACGTAATTTCTGTATACCATTAGCACATGCATGTAATATCTGTATACCATTAGCACATGCATGTAATTTCTGTATACCTTTAATGAATGCATGCTATTTCTGTTTACCATTAGTGCATGCATGTAATTTCTGTATACCATTAGTGCATGCGTGTAATTTCTGTTTACCATTAGTGCATGCTTGTAATTTCTGTATACCATTAGTGCATGCATGTAATTTCTGTTTACCATTAGTGCATGCTTGTAATTTCTGTTTACCATTAGTGCATGCTTGTAATTTCTGTTTACCATTAGTGCATGCATGTACTTTATGTTTACCATTAGTGCATGCATGTAATTTCTGTTTACCATTAGTGCATGCTTGTAATTTCTGTATACCATTAATGCATACATGTAATTTCTGTTTACCATTAGTGCATGCTTGTAATTTCTGTATACCATTAGTGCATGCATGTAATTTCTGTTTACCATTAGTGCATGCATTTAATTTCTGTTTACCATAAGTGCATGCATGTAATTTCTGTTTACCATAAGTGCATGCATGTACTTTATGTTTACCATTAGTGCATGCATGTAATTTCTGTTTACCATTAGTGCATGCATGTAATTTCTGTTTACCATTAGTGCATGCATGTAATTTCTGTTTACCATAAGTGCATGCATGTAATTTCTGTTTACCATTAGTGCATGCATGTAACTTCTGTATACCATTAATGCATGCATGTAATTTCTGTATACCATTAGTGCATGCATGTAATTTCTGTATACCATTAATGCATGCATGTAATTTCTGTTTACCATTAGTGCATGCATGTCATTTCTGTTTACCATAAGTGCATGCATGTAATTTCTGTTTACCATAAGTGCATGCATGTAATTTCTGTTTACCATTAGTGCATGCATGTCATTTCTGTTTACCATAAGTGCATGCATGTAATTTCTGTTTACCATAAGTGCATGCATGTAATTTCTGTTTACCATTAGTGCATGCATGTAAATCCTGTTTACCATAAGTGCATGCATGTAATTTCTGTATACCATTAGTGCATGCTTGTAATTTCTGTATGCCATTAGTGCATGCATGTAATTTCTGTTTACCATTAGTGCATGCATGTCATTTCTGTTTACCATAAGTGCATGCATGTAATTTCTGTATACCATTAGTGCATGCTTGTAATTTCTGTTTACCGTTAGTGCATGCTTGTAATTTCTGTATACCGTTAGTGCATGCATGTAATTTCTGTATACCATTAGTGTATGCATGTAATTTCTGTATACCATTAGTGTATGCATGTAATTTCTGTTTACCATTAGTGCATGCATGTAATTTCTGGTAGTGAAGTTTCGGTTAATAATACATTTTAAATAACCAACAAAACAATTTAATTGTAGGTAGAATGCTCCTAGAAAAACTTTCTCATAAAGGGAAGGAGAATAGAAACAGATTGTTTGCTTGCATGTATAAGTTCTATGCTATCTCGTCAGAAATGCCTGTAGCATGGCCAGATAAAGCATATTGGAATATTTAGAAGTCACTGTTTGTAGCCAAGTGAAAGAACAAGGGGAAATGTTAACAGAAGATCTGGAAACACTAAAGAATAAAATGATTAGCCCTGTTCCTTCATTTCTGAGTGTATCTCCAAAGATATTGAATCATTTTATGAGCCAATTGTTAGACATTTTTTTTTTCACTGACAATATCTGACTATACAAAGTCGGGCATTGCCTGTTCTTTGTGACTGACCAAAAGAATTAGTCAGACATTTGGCAGAGAAAAGATATAGGAGCTATGAAATCAGTCTTTCATTTCATTTGGTATGCAGATAATAACACTGTGCATTTCACAAACTAGAACTCATTTTATATCAGATTAATAAGGCTAAATTGATGTTCATAGAATGTATTAAAAGTACCGTTACTGGAGAGAGATTGGGAATATATATGGGTATATGAATATGTGATTGTACATGTAATATATATACACTGGTAATATAGTCAGTGTACAAATTAATTTTAATGCAGAAAATTGATTTTGGGGGCACATAACATTGTATAAAACAGTTCTCTTTCATCAAATAAAGAGCTTCAAACACAACTGCATCTGTTATATACTCTACTTTCTTAAAATGCCAATATATTCTATAAAAGTAAACGTATCATAATTCATAACAAAGTCATTTTGAAATACAATGAAAACAATTTGGAATGTAGGCAACAGGAGCTGATCAAAGGTCAAATGTTTTTCACTGTATCTGAACTAAAATATATAACAATAATAAAATAGAAACTGATCTGAGCTGGCTGCAGTCACTGTAATAATGTTTTCCTCTCTATACAGGCATATTAAGGTAACAATGAAGTGTAATTGTTATCTCTGGTCATATGAAGATCCCTTTCACTTGCTGATTCATGACATGCCGAACTATCCAGCTCATGAAGATGAGCAGATTAGTCCCTTTTTAAAAATGAAATAGACTCATACAACGTTCGGGGTGGAACGACCTCAGCCCTGTTTATTTTCCCAAGGCTTGGTACATTAACCAAACATTAAACAATTCCATTTCTTGGCCTTACCAAACCAAGAGCAACTGAAAACTTTACAAATATTTATAATAATAGTACACCAAGTCCCATGATCAGAGTAACCCTTGTATCCACGCCATGGATTTTAAAACAATAAGGCCACCAAAAAAATTTGCTTTCCTTAATGAACCTTTATTAAAAATATCTTACCCAGCTTCAGAAAATCTACTAAATCATTAATGAACATTTTCTCCATTCATTCAGTCCTTGGGGTTTAATAGGTTAGATCTTCAGGATCCAAGCAGCTTTTTGTCTGCACAAAGGGCCTCATTCAGAGGCGCTCGCAAAATTTGAGCGCTCGCTCTGAATGAGGGCGGCCGCATATTAAATATGTTCCGGCCTCCTGGCCGCTCACTAGGCTAACGAGTGGCCAGCATGATGGTCGCGATGGTCAAGACCATCACGACCATCGGGGCTTGCGACGAGACCCTTGTGGTAGAGTCTCATCTGCCGCAAGCCCCAGAGAGCTTCCGGCTCTAATAGAGCCGGAAGCTCTCCCACTGACATCACTGTTGATGTTAGTGGGGCCGCCCACAAACGGCAGGCATTCGCATGGGAACGCCTCAGTTTGTGAAGCTACCCCCCGCCATGCCTACAAAACGGGGCGAGCTGTGAATCAACATCGACAGCCGCCCCTTTTGTAGTGAGACCCAGAGCGAGAGAATTTCTCTCTCGCTCCAGGGCTTGCACAAGCGCAGTGCGGCCAACATCGACCCACCTGCGAGTGCTCAAGCACTTGCGAGCGGGTCTGAATGAGATCCAAAGTTCTAAAGCAGTCCCCACCTCTACTACTAACAGGTATATGTTCCAAACCTACCAATTGCAGGCACACAGGGTCCTCAGCATGTCTCAGAAAAATGCCTTGGGATACTATGGTATATACACTGATTGATAATATTCCTTCTGTCCTACATGTACCTCAATTTTAGAGAGCTTGTGGTGCAGCCTATGTTGTAGAGGTTACATGGACAAAGTAATAAGTAAATCACAGACTTCTAATTACATTTCATAAAAGACTCTGGGGAGATGTAAACGACCAGCCACTCAGCTCCTAACTGTCATGTTACAGGCTGTGTTTGAAAAATGACAGTTAAGAGCTGATTGGTTGGTACTTTATCACTCTCCAATTTATCTCTTTCCAGAGCTTGGTACATCTGCCCTGAGTCTATGAGAATTTTTTTCTTAGAAGCAAAGGAGAAAACTGATTTAGTTTTATTGGCTGTAAAGGAACAACAACAACAACCACTGGGTACATTGCCTACAATTTGATCCAGAGTCTGAGGGATTCAAAAAAAAACTGGGAACTAAAATAGATTTCATATTTTTTGCTTTTTTGTAAAACAATTGAACGTTTAGCATCTAGAATTTCATGTAGAAAAGGGTCAGTAAACAGTATTATTACTGATAGACAGTATTAATAATATTTGTGATTTTCTAGCTTCCACATTGTGTTTTGAAATAACGGATTAAGGTGCATACACACGTAACGATTTTGTAACCAACGATTTTCTGTCAGATTTTCTGTCAGATTTTCCCTTGAAAAAGTGAATGATTTTTGAAGTGTAATGAACGATTTTTTCAACGATGAACGAAAAATGTTCCTTCCCTTAATGAAAATCGTTATGTTGGACAGTCTGAAATGGACGATGAACGATAACTACAAACTACAAACGGGAGCGCGCTTGAATGATTATCGTTCATCGTTATAACTCAGAAACTGAACGATTTTTTTAATTCGTTCAAAAAATCGTTACGTGTATATGCACCTTAAGTTATAACTTCTCTTGGTCTCCATCTTGTTCTTTCTACATACCTGTCTACCAGTATCTGAATTAAACATAGAGGATCAGTCCATGAAAATGGAGTAATCTAACACTTGATCTAATATCTCTTAGGGGTAATCACGTTCTTTAAATGCATCCAGTAATTATTTTGCTTGAGTTTTAAAAATGTTGGTAGAGGTGCAATTTTTCCTGATCCTACACAGTCGGCTTTTGGGTACATTGTTTAACCACTTCTTATTATGGTTACTAGAATAGGCAATAACATTCCACAGGTTTTTTAAAGGTTGATACAGGGGTGGATTGGGATGGAAAACCAGCCTGGGAAATTTCTGTAAGCAGCTACTATAGGGGTGGGTCTGTTGAGGGGATGGGGTCTGTGGTGGAGGGCAAGACACTTCCTCCACTGAGGGGAGCAGGGTCGACAACAGAAATCTTGGTGAATGATACTCTTTTTGGGGCCTTCCATCCCTCTAGGTACAGGTCAATCAGTGTTGACTTCTTTTCTTACCTATATGGCGGTTTCTCTGCAACAGGGAACCTCTGAAGGATTTGAGCCTCACTGGGAAGCGTTTTCAGCCAGTATTCACTATTCATGTAGATTGCACTGTCTGGAAGATGCCTGTGTACGTAGAAATATAACCAATGTCATCATCATCATAACCAGACAATGTATAGTAACAGAAGTTTTTGTGAAGGGAAAAATATGAATTTCCCTGATCACACAATTTTTGTGTCTATCAGGCCTACATGTTACTCCATCCGCAGGCCCCCCTGTGGTTCTCTAGGCTCCCTGTGCCTCTTCATCTCCAGGCCCCCTTGTCTCTCTACAGGTCCCCCTACATCTCTCCAGGCCCCCCTGCCTCTCTCCATCCCCATGCCCACCTGTAGTTCTCAGCCTCATTCCCCCAGCCCCAGTATGTCTCAGCCCCATTCCTCCAGACCCAGGGTGTGTCTCTCAACCTCATTCACCCAGCTCCAGTGTTTGTCTCTCACCATTCCTTAGCCCCAGTCTGTGTATCAGCCCCAGGGTGTCAGCCTCATTCCCCCCAGCCCCAGAGTGTGTCTCAGCCCCAGTGTGTCAGCCTCATTCCCCTCAGTCCCAGTATGTCTCAACCCCATTCCCCAGCCCCAGTCTGTGTCTCAGCCCGTCTGTGTCTCAGCCCCAGTGTGTCAGCCTCATTCCCCCCAGCCCCAGAGTGTGTCTCAGCCCCATTGTGTGTCAGCCTCATTCCCCTCTGTCCCAGTCTGTGTCACAGCCCCATTCCCCAGCCCCAGTGTGTGTCTCAGCCCCATTCCCCAGCCCCAGAGTGTGTCTCAGCCCCATTGTGTGTCAGCCTCATTCCCCTCTACCCCAGTGTGTGTCTCAACCCCATTCCCCAGCCCCAGTGTGTGTCTCACCCTCATTCCTCCCAGCCCCAGTGTGTGTCTCAGCCCCAGTGTGTGTCAGCCTCATTCCCACCAGCCCCAGGGTGTGTCTCAGCCCCAGTGTGTCAGCCTCATTCCCCCCAGCCCCAGAATGTGTCTCAGCCCCAGTGTGTCAGCCTCATTCCCCTCAGTCCCAGTATGTCTCAACCCCATTCCCCAGCCCTAGTCTGTGTCTCAGCCCCAGTGTGTGTCAGCCTCATTCCCCCCAGCCCCAGAGTGTATCTCAGCCCCATTGTGTGTCAGCCCCATTCCCCTCTGTCCCAGTGTGTGTCTCAGCCCCATTCCCCAGTCCCAGTGTGTGTCTCAGCCCCATTCCCCAGCCCCAGAGTGTGTCTCAGCCCCATTGTGTGTCAGCCTCATTCCCCTCTACCCCAGTGTGTGTCTCACCCTCATACCCCCCAGCCCCAGTGTGTGTCTCAACCCCATTCCCCAGCCCCAGTGTGTGTCTCAGCCCCAGTGTGTGTCAGCCTCATTCCGACCAGCCCCAGGGTGTGTCTCAGCCCCAGTGAGTGTTAGCCTCATTCCGCCCAGCCCCAGTGTATCTCTCAACCCGATTTTCCAGCCCCAGTGTGTGTCAGCCTCATTCTCACCAGCCCCAGTGTGTGTCTCAACTTTGCCCCCCCATACCCCCCATGCAGCTGCCACCACTTGCTTGCAACTCCTCTGTTTGGCTACCCGCTACTTGTCTCGGCCACGGAGTCACAGTGTGCGTGCAGGCTGCTGGCCTGGAGGTGGGAAGTTGGGCCAGGTTGCAGAGGGGCTGGACAGAGTAGGGTCATCAGTGGTGACTGACAGGCTCCGCAAAGGCTTTGTCAGAGGAGCTGCTGTGGCTGGGCATGCAAAGCGGCTCCCCCATCAGCCTTTTTTTTAACCAGTAGCATTTGCGCATGCACAGCAGAAGCTGTAGAGCTGCCCAATCAGAGCTGAGCTGTGATCGCGGCACTGGGTGTGGGTAAGTGCTGGACGGCTGCCGGCCATTGTAGGGACCGGCCCAGTGGGAAATGGCCCAGTGTCCCGGCGGCCCAATCTGCCTCTGATCTCTAAAGAATTATCTAAATAATTAATACATGAGGGGCTGTGCGTGCAAGTGAAGGACAACTCAGACATTTTTGTATTAATATACTCAACAAAATTAGTGACAGAGGCAACATTCCCTTTCCAAACAAAAAATAGGTCATCGATATAGCGACAGATATGACCAGATTTGCAATGAATGCCCCTTCCCAAATTAGATCTTGTTCAAAATGGCCCATATAGATATTCGCAATCAATAGTCGGTGCAAATCTGGTCCCCATCGCTGTACCAAGAACCCGAAGGTAGTGGTTAAACAAAAAATAATGTGTTCCAAAATAAAAGTCATAGAGGACAAAATAAAGTCACTCTTCCCCTCTAAGATCTCAATATCAGTGGCCAGGCTCATGCCTATAGTGTCATCATTTTTATGTGGAATCAGAGGTGTATTTATAATATTTGCAGGGTGTGCGGTGCACACGGGCCCCTGGGAGGCCCACACTGCACACCCTGCACCCATAGTTTTTAATACTTACCTTTCCAAAGTCCTGCATTGGCTGTAGCAGCACTCCATAAAACCCTGTGATTTCTCTACTGTACATGCGCAAAATGGGACCTGCACATGCGCAGTAGACTCTGGGCAAAGACTAGTGCCCAGAGTCTACTCTGTGGTCAGTGCACTGCTGGCTGCAGTGGAGAGAGGAGGGGGCTCCAGACGGGAAATGCACATGGGCCCCTCCTCTCTTAATATGCCCCTGTGTAGAATATTAGTGTATAGTGCATCCGGAAAGTATTCACAATGCTTCACTTTTCCACATTTTGTTATGTTAGAGACTTATTCCAAAATGGAATAAATTTACTTTTGTCCTCAAAATTCTACACACAATACCCCATAATGACAACGTTTAAAAGGTTTTTTGCAATTTTTGCAAATTTAATAAAAAAAAACATCTAAGAAATCACACGTACATAAGTATTCACAACCTTTGCTCAATACTTTGTTGATGCACCTTTGGCAGCAATTACAGCCTCAAGTTTTTTGGAATATGATGCCACAAGCTTGGCACACCTATCTTTGGGCAGTTTCACCCATTCTTGTTTGCAGCACCTCTCAAGCTCCATCAGGTTGGACGAGAAGCGTTGGTGCACAGCCATTTTCAGATCTCACCAGAGATGTTCAATTGGATTCAAATCTGAGCTCTGGCTGGGCCACTCAAGGACATTCACAGAATTGTCCTGAAGCCTCTCCTTTGATATCTTGGCTGCGTGCTTAGAGCTGTTGTCCTGCTGAAAGATGAACCGTCACCCCAGTCTGAGGTCAAGAGCGCTCTGGAGCAGGTTTTCATCCAGGATGTCTCTGTACATTGCTGCATTCATCTTTCCCTCTATCCTGACTAGTCACCCAGTTCCTGCTGCTGAAAAACATCCCTTCAGCATGATGCTGCCACCACCATGCTTCACTGTAGGGATGGTATTGGCCTGGTGATGAGCGGTGCCTGGTTTGCTCCAAACATAACACCTGGCAATCACACCAAAGAGTTCAATCTTTGTCTCATCAGACCAGAAAGTCCTTCAGGTGTATTTTGGCAAACTCCAGGTGGGCTGCCATGTGCTTTTTACTAAGTAGTGGCTTCCGTCTGGCCACTTTAATATACAGGCCTGATTGGTGGATTGCTGCAGAGATGGTTGTCCTTCTGGAAGGCTCTCCTCTCCACAGAAAAATGCTGTAGCTCTGACAGAGTGACCATCGGGTTCTTGGTCACCTCCCTGACTAGGGTCCTTCTCCCATGATTGTACAGTTTAGATGGCCGGTCAACTCTAGGAAGAGTCCTGGTGGTTCGGAACTTCTTCCATTTACGGACGATGGAGGCCACTGTGCTCATTGGGACCTTCACAGCAGCATATATTTTTCTGTACCCTTCCCCAGTTTTGTGCCTCGAGACAATCCTGTCTCAGAGGTCTACAAACAATTCCTTGGACTTCATGCTTGGTTTGTGCTCTGACATGCACTGTCAAGTGTGGGACCTTATATAAACAGGTGTATGCCTTTCATAATCATGTCCAATCAGCTGAATTTACCACAGGTAGACTCCAATTAAGCTGTAGAAACATCTCAAGGATGATCAGTGGAAACAGAATGCACCTGAGCTCAATTTTTGAGCTTCATGGCAAAGGTCGTGAATACTTATGTACATGTGATTTCTTAGTGTGTTTTTTTTATTAAATTTTCAAAAATCTCAAAAAAAATGTTTTACACATTGTCATTATTGGGTATTGTGTGTAGAATTTTGAGGACAAAAATGAATTTATTCCATTTTGGAATAAGGCTGTAACATAACAAAATGTGTCAAAAAGTGAAGCATTGTGAATACTTTCCAGATGCACTGTATAAGGCCTGATTATCGCAGGTAACAAAAAGGTAGTCTTTGTACTACATCAGACCCTCTACCAGTTCAACGAATGAGGAGAATGGAATATACATATAACTGGCACATACAAAGTAGAAAGATTAATGCATGGAGCGCTCCATACAATGGGAAAATGGCATGGCTGACTGAAGAGGAACAAAGTGTGGCTCAGTGTGGAGTAAAGTTGTTTGGGAGGATGTAACAGTGTGAGTAGATAAGGTGTGTGTAGGGTAAGCAAGGCCTTAACTAGTGGTATGAAATATGTGCTACCACTGAGGGTACAGTTGCATCGTTGAATGGCACCGTTGCTGACCGATGGCACCTGAATTTGGATTGTGGCTGCCTGGCACTGCTATTCTTCATGGTCCCAGGAGCCCCACCCCCTCATCATGATGGCAGGGGCAGAGTCGGCAGAGGGCCGAAAATCGCCCTACTATGGCTTTGAGGGTAAGCCCTAGTTAGGAGGTGAGTTGACAGAAAGTATTTAAAGATTTGAAGGCTGGAGGAGAGTCTTATTTGGCATGGTAGGGAATTCTATATGTGGTGGCCTCAGTTTGAAAAATGGCATAAAAAGTGTATGGCCAATTTATCAGAAAACATAATGGCATTGATATGATAGGTTCTGAGTTTAAGGAAGCGTGTTTTCGACAAGTTCGCTGCTAAATTTTTAAGCAAATAACTAATAGGCTGGTTTACATATACTAGTAATTTGGACCAGTTATTTGCCAAGTTATGGTGCAGGGTTCCACTAATCTCCCTCTATTATTCCCCCTTTCTCCTGTCTCCCTCTGTTCCTCACATCTTTATATTCTTCTCCTTATTCCTCCTGTCTCCCCCTGTCAGGTCCTCTCAGGTCTCAGGTCCCACTGTTCCTCACATACCCCCCTATTCACCCCATGTTTCCCTATTCCTTCAGTCTCCCCCAATTCTGTCCATGACTGCCATCAGAAATTGTGGGGCCTAGGACTCTGACAAAATAAACAAAGGGGTGGGGCAGAGGAGGGCGAGTTGTGGATAATTTGGGTAAAGCTACAGCAGGGTGGGGCATCAATTGGTGCTTAAACCAGTTTTAATATATATATATATATATATATATATATATATATACTGTAAAAAAGCTGGATCCACATAAAATACATTGAAATAGCCAGATCTACATAAGCAAAAACACTGAAAAGGCAGATCCACAGAAAAAAAAACACTGTAAATGCCAGATCCACATAACACAAACATTGAAAAAGCCAGATACACATAAAAAAACATTGAAAACACCAGATCCAAATAAAAAAACAGTGAAAAAGCCAAATCCACATTAAGTATCACCATAACACTAAAGGCCCCACACACACGGTATGATTTTTTAAATGATATGGCCGTTTTCGACTGTTTGGAACAACATATCATTTAAAAAGTGCAGTGTGTGGGCATGATAATGATGCC
The DNA here is from genome assembly GCA_031769625.1 of Taudactylus pleione. Taxonomy (NCBI): domain Eukaryota; kingdom Metazoa; phylum Chordata; class Amphibia; order Anura; family Myobatrachidae; genus Taudactylus; species Taudactylus pleione. Next base: position 3,234,259 of record JAUIMM010000126.1, on the reverse strand, counting down.
ACTGTCATTGATTGTAGTCGCTGATCTCTTGAACATGCAGAAAGATCTCAACCTGTCTGTCACGATTTGGCACACATCGTTCCATGTGCATGCAAGGAGATCCATGAGCATGCATCTGTGTGGGAGAGAAAAGACACAGATGCACGGATGGATCAGTGAGATCCGTCTATGCTTTTGTGTTACAAAAAACTAAAAAACAGTGAAAAAAGTCAAACGAAATGGCGCTCCCCCAAAGCACAACCAGCTTCGAGCTTTGGAGACCCAGTACTGGGTTAGCTAAATACAGGGGACAAACAACATAGGGGTTCCCAGTACAGGGCTATATGGTTATGACAAATACAGGGGGCCCCTACACTTTTTGTCCCCTGTATTTCCATAACCAGGACCAGATCAGAGCCCAGTGCTGGTTGCGCTAAATACAGGGGATCCCTATGTAATTTTTCCCCTGTATTTTGGCAACCATGGCTAGTTCTGAATAACCCTGTGCTGGTTGTGCTTAATACAGGGGACCCCTATATCGTTTGTCCACTGTATATAGTACAACCAGTACTGGGTCTCAAAAAGCTCGGAACTGGTTGTGCTATTTTATCGGAGTGGGGGGAAACTCAGTTTTTTTTAAACTTTTTTCACTGTGTTTCATTTTTATTAACACAGAAGCACAGATGGATCTCCCTTATTCGTGCATGCATCTTTCTGCAATCACAAACGATCTAATGAATATGCAAATCATTAGATTGCGCACGATAGATCTGATGTACATCATGCAGCTTTTGCTGCACATCGTCCACTGGAGCTGCTGGGGAGAGATCAAGGGAGATCGTTAACGAGATTGGATCGTTACCTACATCACACCGTGTATGGGGCCCTTTATGCAGTTTTTATGTATGTATGTGGGTATAGGTACATATATGTATACACATATATATATTTTTCTGATTGGTCTATTCATATGATATTTACATAATTATGTTACCCAGTAGAAGTGGGATAGTAATAATACTGGCTGGGAGTGTGAATTGCAGGCGTTATAAGTCCAATTTGTCGGTTAGTTTAGTAATTGTTATTTTTGTAATTTTATTATGTTTTATTATGTTATTTTGTTATTTTGTCACGTTACCTAAATTGATCATGTGACCCAATTCAGTCATGTGACTATCTTCATGTTATTACTATAACACATTCCAAAAGACTTCCACTTACGAGTCCCTGTGTGATTACTTTTTTCCTACTACGTTCACTACATTGCTGACGTAATCCCCATCACGTGACCCACAAGTCATGTCATGTGACCGGGTCTTTACCATCATTATAAGTATTGACGTATTATGCTGACACCTTCTGGGAGTAGGACTACACGACTGGATAATGTGACCTTGACAGATGATCGGATCAGACCGATAAACCATGTGACTGAGTATTTATCACTAATGTTTGTATCAGCGTTTTACACTGACATTTCCAATGGGAATGGAGTCACATGACTGAATGACGTGACTCTGTCACATGTTCGGACTAAAAGATAGGTGAATATGTTTAATTACTCTTTTCTGATCTACTGATATTTGGTACTATATTAATGTTTTAACATCTATGTGATTTAATGGTATTGCCTTCTTACAGATCTATATATGTATGTATGCAATTTTTCTTTTATCTGATGGACGGTTTCGGTTTAAGCAGTCTAAGCATTTAGCTAATTATCTTAGAGTATAAAAAGGCCTATCAATGGACATACCAACTTACTCCTGATGAAGCTGGGTGTTGCTCTACCCAGGGAAATGCGTTGAGACCTTTCTGGATACCTGCTATCAACTGGACTATTTATTTGGACATTGCTTCATTCCTCCTTGGATTAATTGGCAATGCTGATATCATTCCATGTGGATCCCACTCATACCATATAGTTTTGGTGTCTTGGATGCTAAAGATATACAGGTGACTGTGACATTGCCATATGGTAAACGATTGTTGCTTCCCATCTAACATAACCTTTGGGATTTACTGGTGGCCGTCCTAGATCCAGCTGTACACCATACAGGATCAGATATATGCTTGATTGGCACCACCTACATTGTTGCGATCTATATATATATATATATATATATATATATATTTTGAATGTTGCATTTGTGCCTTTGTAAATAAATGTATTTATTTTAATTTATTTTTCCATGAAACCGTCCATCCTTTATAGCGCTGGTTATCTTCTTGTTTTAGTATTACTGCATTTAGGAATTGACTATCCCCCTTTTTACCAGCTGCTTTGTGACAGCGCATTCATATTTTCATTGTTTCTTTGTTTTTATGGGGAAGCCTTCACTGGCGAAAACTGGCAAATATTACAGCTGACAGGGTATTCGCCAGCGATAGCAGCATTAGAGGGAAAAAATTATTTAAATCAGAAGATTGTGCTTACCTACCATGCTGAGGTTTCTCCATGTCACTCCATGACCTTCAGCAGCAGAGGAAGAGGAAAGTAGGAGATGGATAAGGGAGAAGTGGAAGATAAAAAGGGGGTGGTGGGATGAGGGGCAGAGCAAGAGGAAAAAGTGGTTGTAAAGGGCACAGGGGAAAGATAGGTGATGGGGACACAAAACGTCTATGTTGGGGGATAAATATTAGAGTTTGGTGGGGGAACAGATATAATAAATGGTGTAATAGGAGATAAGTCAAAGGAGGGAGGGAAAAGAAAGGTCAGACACATAAAAAATAGAATTAAAAAAAAAAAGAGAAACATTGGGGCAACATGGAGACATAAAGACAGGTGACTGATATGGGGGCATGGAGACATACACACTGTTGGTGAATGTGGGGGAAGGGGCACATGGATACATATACACTGGAGACGAGGGAGGTATGGCAGAGCCTGAGGGTGTACACGTAGACAGGGTGACTGAGCATCGAGAGGCAGCGGTGTGGACTTGGCGCCGGGCAATGAGGTGGTTACAGCTGGTGGAAAGGCAGACAGCCATGGAGAGACAACACAGGCTGCATTTCGAATTCGGCACCGTACGCGACCCAATTAGTACTCGAGGACTGGCAGCCAATCCTCCCATCTCCCCCTATTCCTCCTATCCCCCCTAATCTTCTCATCTCCCCCTAATCTTCTTATTTCCCCCTAATATTCACATCTCCTCCTATTCCTCTCATCTCCCTACTATTATCCCTCCTATTCCTTCCTTCTCCCCCTATTTATCTATTCACTCTTTCATACTAGGTGCATAACAATGTCAGATTTTCCTTCAGATTTGTACAATAACGATTTTAAAAATCGTTCAATCATTCATATATGAAAGAAAATCTGACATGTGTCCCTGCAACGATGAACGACGCGCTTTCCCCTTTATCAGATAACGAAATCTGACATCTGATGTGTTTGCAGTCAGATTTGGACGATTCCATTCATTTTAATACAGTCAAAAATTATTCAATCGTTCAAATCGTTGGTAAAATCGTTCAAATCGTTCAATTGTTCATCTGACATATCTGACCATGTGTATGCATCATTAGAGAAGTTGTTTTTTCATGTACATGCGTCTTTCTTTATAAATGTTCCATATAATTATCTTGTCTCTTCCTTTTCACTACTGTTTATGCATTTTTATTACTTCATTCTTGGTTTCCATCTCCTCTATCAACACCATCTATTCTGTTTGTATTATATTTTCATATTCAACAGTATTTTTAGAAGAGCTAAAATTAAAATATTCATATTAACAAAAAATGAAAAGTCTATTTTACAAACAAGTGGGGATATAGATAGATAGAAATATATATAATAATGTACTATGATCTGTCCTGAGTTGGAGCCAAAACTTACTAGACCATTAGCCATCAACATCTCTCTTGTTCACATTTGTATGTAAAAAGTATGAACATCTTCCACTGAAAATTAATAAATAAATAAATTCTGCTGACGTTAAGAAATGAGTTAAAGAGGAGCAGGCAGGGCCAGCAACAGAAATCTTGGGGCCAGGCACACTCATATTTTTGGTGTCCCCTAAACCCTCCCAGTAGGTACCTAAAGGTTGTCCACTGGCCCATCCCCCATGTATCTCCGCCTCATCCCCAACTGTGTCTGTCATCCTTAGCCACCCATGTCTCTCCAGCCCCACCATCGTCTGTGTTGCACCAGCCTCAACCATTGTCTCTACAGCCTCATCTGTGCTGCTTCAGCACTATCCCTGTGTCTTCAGCCTCATTCCCCAGATGTCTCTCCAGCTACATAGCCCTATGTCTCTCCATCTCCAGCCATCCACTCATCTCCCATGTCTCTTAGCATCATTATTGACTCCCCTGTGTCTCTCAGCTTCATACCCTGCCTGTCTCTCAGCTACATCCCCCATGTCCTTTAGCCTCACCCCAGCCCCTGTGTCTCTCAGTCTCAACCCAGCCTCTCTGTCTCGCAGTCTCATCCCAGCCCCTGTATCTCACAGCTTCATCCCAGCCCCTGTGTCTTACTGCCCCAGCCCCTGTGTTTTACAGCCCCATCACATGTCTCTCAGCCTCACCCCAGCCCCTGTGTCACCTTCTGTCACTATATCCCCAGCCTCCCCAACCACTGCCTGACCTGTGTCTATCCAGCCCAGCCAACACTTACATGTTGCCCGTAGTTCCTGCCTATTTCCTGGTGGCTTGTGCCTGCCTTCTCTCTGATCCAGCAGAGCAACATCATAACGTTGCGCGTGCTGCACCAGATTGCTGCAGACCTCCCTATCCCTGCCTGTGGCTGTGTGCCACTGCTATATTCAGCATTGGAAGAGGCAAGGGGGACACATTGACTGGGCTCCCAAGATTCCTGAGGGACCGGAGCCTTTTAGAATCTCAGGGCCTGTTTCAAATGTCCCTCTTGTACCCCCCTGTCGCTGGGCCTGGGTGAGGGCAGGGGACATACCATTCAACTTACTAGCAGGGGGGGGCATAAGATAAATTCCATCTCAACTGACTAGTTCCCAAAGATGAGAAGAGACCACTTGTTTTAAAGAAGCAAATTACCTCTTTAAAGCTTTTGACAACAATAATCCTGAAATCTCTTCAGTCACAGTAAAACAATCAAAATGAAAAGTGTAAATAATACTAAGATGATATTTCACATAATAGTCATAATTCTAACACTGAAAGGGTCGGAACATTTTCCAGATTCTAAATATGAATTGATCTTTAGTGTTAACATTCCATACAACTTAAGTGCAAGCTCTAATCTAAGTATTAACCCACCATAAATATAGCTCAAGATATAAAACTACCACACGTTTTAACATATTTCTGATTTTGCCTGCCAAAATTATAGAAATATAAGTAACCCCTCATATATCGTAACATATGCAAGCTGAGTTTGCCTTGATAATGTTGTATGTACTGAAAATGGATATGTGGTCTATTAATGTTATAATTTCACAGTATAGGATTTGTCATTCATAACCTTTTGGTTTTTGTGACATATCTGCTAGCTTTTTATAAGCATTCCATTTGATTATACAGTATACTAACTTTAGGATATTGGACAAATATAGATGAGCAAAATTATATATTGCTATTTTTTTATAGGTGCAAAATTCAAACACTGTTTTGCAAATGTCCATTTGGTAGAATGTGTATTCTATTAATAAAGCTGGCATGACTTCTGCTATGTGAAGTGACAGGCTATTACTGACAACACTGAAGATAAACTTTCACTGGCCAAACAAGAAATTTAGTGGAACAAGGTCAATATTTCTAGAATTAATACTACAACATTCTACAATACAGGTAGGGGCAGTTTTTCATTAAATAGAATAACTTAATTTCTGAAAAGTTATATAAATGAAATTAATTCATAACAGCTTCCATTTTATTTCATACTAGTTAATCCATAATAAGAAAATAGCATTTGTTAATATTTTGATTGTCAACATTTTGATCGATGATATAATGGTGTCTTCATTTTGACTGTTAACATTTTCAATGTCAACATTGGGACCGCAAACCTGGTGGATATATGTTGAGCTAATATATAGAAAACTGCTTAAGCACATACATTATCCCTTTAAAAATGAAACAGTTGCTGGGCCTACCTTATCAATATCCAATATGTTTTATCAGATGGGGTGCTTTCTCCAAGATTCAGCAACCACATCTCAATGTCTGGGAGAGTTCCACATTTAAGGGGGCTCTCCCTGCCTCCTGACAGTGTTGGCCAGACTTTGTAGGAATGGGTGTCCCCGAGGGTGGATGAAGCAATATTTTTGCTGTGATTGCTGTTGGGCATAGACTCCAGATCCACAAAGATCATATAGAAATGCACTATGATGTTTGTTGCTGTCCGTAATTTTGTCAAGATCAGCAATTACTTGATCCTGCGGGATGTGGAGCTGACACAGAGTTAATCAAATAAAAAGCACCTGGTCTACTTATAGAAATGATTACACTCCCCAGTATCTCTCCAAATCACTATTAAGTTAGCTCTCACCACAAGTTTTTCAAGAGCTACTCACTCCAAATAAGAAGATTTAGCACCTGATTCAGCAAGGATCACTAATGCAATTGCAGTTGCAATCATCTACGCAAGTCTGCTGCAAGAGTATGCCAATGTTTGCAATTGCAAAGCACTCACACGGACAACATGCAGATGCCCACTTCCCCTCTCGCATAACCGTAATACCTTGCAATCCAGCCACAACATCGGTAACATCGAGTACCTTTGGAGCCACTCACACAATTAAGACAGGTCAGACCACACTTATAAATTTCTAACTTTCCTGTATGCAATGAACACTCAAGCTACGTATGACATCGCAGTGGCTAATTTATATACACCCCTGTAATGGCTTTCAAATGCACTGGCACACCTGCGTTCGGCTCCCCGTAACCACCCACAAATAACACTTTACAATGAATCTATGTGATCTCTGCAGTCGCTTTCCCGTTTGCAGTGAGCCACTTGCACTTGCACACTGCGATGCATACACATGCACAGAAAGCAAACATCGGCCATCTGCATACGTATATTAGCATCTGCGATCCTTGCTGAATCATGCTCTTAGATCCTCCATACAACTACAATGAAGTCTCAATTATCATTACCTAAATAATAATTTGTAGTTCAGATATGTAGTGTGGATTAGTCAAATCCACAGACAAAATGGAACCAATCTTAATATGAGAAGGATACAATGCTTAAAGTATATACAAAAACAATTAATAAAACTGACATACAAAGATAATCTTAGACAAATAGATTTTATATAAACAAAAGGAAAAAAAGAACAAAAGTTTCACATAAATCTGTTTGTGGGGTAATGCAAGAAGATGTTGCAATTCCTAATCTCCGATTGGCTCCCAAAAATGTTACAAAGTTTCAGAGATCTATGCCAGCAGCAAAGACAGTTTAAATAGCAAAACTTTAATTACAAACACCGCTCACTTATTTACTTCTTTAAGCCATGCCGGTCACAGGAAGCCAGATAACGGCAGGTGGAACCCATGAAGCAGTCGCAAGCACTAAGAGACAACATCACAGTTCCGCCATGCCGGAAATTACATTGCCGGATCTGTTCACAAGAAAGCACAGTTAGAAAGTATTAATGAATATAGTCTCTATTTAATGGTCAAACTGATAAACACAGGATTAATATAAACAATATATCACAAACACAGATACAATATAATAGTAAAGTAAAATACAGATAATTTACTACAACTTTCATAAAATTTCTGGATGAATTCATATGCTTATAAACATAGTGTCCTCTGTAGCTTAAAATAATATTGTGTCCAGTAACACTGAAAATAATTGTAACCACTGGTTACTTATGTAACAGTATAACGAGCAGTAGTTCTATCTAGGATTAGATACTATTACCTTCTTGTTTAGTTATAAAGTGCCCAAAGTATACATCTTTAAATCTGTAATCAGTGTTTTTTTAAATGTGCACCTCAGTAACAGCAGGGATGCTTGTCAGATTTGTGGCTGTACTAGCCTTCGGTATGTTTGCGGGTGGCAAGAGCTTGAAGGCAATAGTATCTGTTCCTAAATGGAACTACTGCTCATTATATTACTACTGTACATAAGTAACCAGTGGTTACAATTATTATCAGTGTTACTGGACACAATATTCTTTTAAGCTACAGAGGACACTATGTTTATAAGCATACGAATTCATCCAGAAATTTTATGAAAGTTGTAGTAGATTATCTGTATTTTACTCTACTATTCTATTAAATCTGTGATATACTGTTTATAATAATCCTGTGGTTAATCTGTTTGACCATTAAATACAGACTATTTTTATTAATACTTTATGCCAGCGCAGTTTTGATTTTTTTATGTATTTCTTTGTGGGGTTTGCAATATACCCCTTTTCTTAGTACTGCTGCAGGCTGTTCTATGAGGAGTGTAATTGGTTCATGTACATTATAATGGTCCACCCAGTAAAATTTTAGCGCAAGGGTACTGCGATGGGGTAAAATATGGCCCCCTCATATGCAAATTTATTTATGTATGTTTATGAAAAACATACATTATGTAAAATCCAACATACTCAAAGTTCATTGCATTAAATATGCATTATTGACACAATCTATTTTTGATTTGGACTGGCAGTACCCTTGCACTGAATTCCTTTGTGAATTCTTTGAATGCTTTAACAGGGTCAACAAAGTTTACTGTTTCAAGCAGCCCACTCAGCATTTCCTTTTTTGGATGTTTTAGTCTCCATTGGAGAGGGATAAAAATACACTATTGTTGGCCAGTAGCTTTCATCCACCACCACTGAAATTAGGCCTTCTGTACTCACAGATCTTGTGAGTTGTGAGAACCACCTCTGATACTGATAAGGTCCCAGAAGCTTTGAAGAAAATGGGGCAGAACTTCATCAATAGATGTTATGATAGAAAGGAGGTGCAAGATACAATTCAGAAATATTTGCAATTAAAAAGGGAGGATCTATTAAGACCAAGGATTAAAGATGATGAAGGAGAGAGGATGATATTTTCAAGAACATATTCCATCTCCTCTGGCTTGATGAGAAAGGCGATCCTCAAACACTAGAACATCATACAGACTGACTCACATTGGGTCCATATTGTCAAAAAGATCAGCTGTTCTGTTATAGCTGCAGTCCCAACCTTAAAGAACATATTACTTTTTCGGACATTAACCCCAGGGTCAGTACTAATACCGGTTGGTTTAAATCTAAGATTGGTGCCTATAAATGTGCCAGAAGTGTTAATTGTCATCACATGCAGGTGGGAGACACTTTTAAGCATCCCACGACAGGAATAAGATACCAGCTTTGACATCACCTGTCCTGTGAGTCAAAATATGTAACATAAGTCATCATCTGTCCATGCAAAATGATCTATGTGTGTAAAACCATTTGCATGGTAAAAGTATAGCGATGCACAGATCCTCCATTAAAAAAGCAGTTTCCACTATTCCACTATCGATACCAGTACACCACCAGTAGCTAAACACTTTTCAAATTGTGGTCACAACTTAAAAGATTTTGTTTTCATGCCAGTGCATCATATCTCTCTCTAAACATCTAAATATCTTTACAGTCTCTGTAAAAAATATTTTGGAAATATCCTTATCAATCAACCCATATCAATACTGCTATATTTGATGGAGATACTTTATTGTTGATATGGTTGCTTAGCAACTGATTCTAAGATTCTATACAATGTTTACCTCCTTAAGTACTACGTACATCAGCATTGTTTGTTAATATCTGGGTCGTATTTCAGATTTATACGAGCTTGTTTTTTTTGTTTTTCACTTACATTAATTTTTTTCTTTATTTTGTATATGTTATGGTTTTCTGTGATGCCACTTCTGGCTCGTTGAAACTTATGGTGGTCCCCTTGGACTGTGACTGCTATTTTGGTTCCATCCGCCGGATGTTGTCTCGCGAGGTGCTGCTACACGTGGTGACTATGGTAATTGTGCTTTCTTGCAATCTAATCCAGCAATGTAATTGCTGGCATGACCAACCTGTGATGTGGTCACTTTGTGCTTGTGACTGCTTCATGGGTTCTGCTTGCCGATAAAATGGCTTGCTGTGACTGCCAAGTGATGTTTGTAAATAATGTTTTGCTATTTAAATTGTCTATGCAGCTGCATTTCATATGGCTGTTCATTGATAAAGGTGCTTGCACACCGAAACAGCTGTCGGGGATGAGGGCTATCAATATGTCTGAAGTTATGATGAATATACTCCTATAAGCATTTTACATTTTACATTGCAGCAAGATGGCTTTTACTGCTATTTTATAAATACATAGATTAGCTTATTTTGCTACTAAGAAGGTGTGCTGGTTATGTCGTATTTTTCCTGCGGGGATGAATGAGAGATTATATACTGTATATTAATAGCATTGTGACCATGCACCCCAATATGCTTTGAAGTGTGTGCAATTTTAAAAAAAGTCTATGTTTTATATAGGGATGTGCCGAGACCCCTGTGTTTTGGTTTTGCATCTGTATCTCCTTTGATGTTTTAGATCTGGCTTTGGTTTTGCTAAACCGCCATTGTGTTTTATGGTTTTGGTTTTGGATCCGTATTTTCTTTCAAAAATTTAAAAAAACTACTAAAATCACACCATTTGGGCTTTTTTTCTTCCTACAGTATTATTAACCTCAATAACATTTATTTCCACTCATTTCCAGTAAATTTTGATCACCTCACAGCTCACAATATTGTTTTCATCCAGTTTAGGCCCAAAAGTTGCACCAAGCTAGCTGGCTGACTAAGCTAAGCAGCAGCAGTGGGCGGAACAAACACGTGTCAGTTCAACCCCCAACATGACACATAAGGAAACATATGTTTTCATTAATCAAGAGACCTAAGGGAGATGGAGTATGTATGTAGTTAAAGGCAGGGAAAGGAAGGGTTGGTTTATAGTAAATATAATTTCATTTTTTAATTCCGAATCAAATTTATGAGGGAGGAGAGGAGAGCATGGGTGAACAATATATCCCATGTTTTTCCCACAAAATCAACTTGGTGGTTCAGAATATTTTTTAAACTTAAAGGGGCATGCAGGAAATGCTGTCTGTGGCCATAAACATTTCGGTATTCAGCAATTGCATGTCAAAGATTGCAGCAGCTGTGGCAGTTCAACTTCCAACATGGCACATCAAGAAACAAATGTTTTTATTATTCAAGAGGCCTCAGGGAGTTGGAGTTTGTATGTAGTTGAAGGCAGGAAAAGGAAGGGTTGATTAGGAGTAAATTTAATTTCATTTTATGATTCCGAAGCAAATTTATGAGGGCAGAGGAGAGGCAATTACAATATTTTACTCATTCACATCAGTCCTTGCCCCAGTGGAGCTTCTCGGTGGTTCCAAATTTTTTAAAAGAATCAAACGGGCATGCATGAGATGATGTCTGTGGCAGCGCACAACACACAAAACAGAAGCTCTTGGACAGGATGGAGGCAGAGGGATTTTAAAGTCTGGTACTAAACATCTCTTATCATTGTGCTTCTGGGATTATGTATGGGAAGGCTGGGAGGGGAGGGAGGATAACATCTCCAGAAACCATCACAAAATAACCTCACCATTTGGTGTTTGAGTTGCATCTGACCAAACATGGCTGTTATAATCAAGGAAAGCCAAATCCACCAGGATGGTATCTACAAATCAATTTTGAAATATGGCATGAGTATTTTGCAAGTATGCCTATTTGTGATTTTAGTTGAAATAAATACAGTAAGAAACAAAAAAAAGAAGAATCAGAGCAGCAGCACAAAAGCATGGCAGTTTACAAAAATATAGGACATCTATGAAACATTTGCCACACATTAGTGGCAGACAGGATGGCAGTTTAATAAACTACTGTATAAGATAAGAAATGTTAGGCAGCAATGCCCCAAACAGCACATAATGCAAAGAAAAGAGGTGCAAGATGGAATTGTCCTTGGGCCATTACACCCATCCTTATGTTGCTGAAGCGATTGGTTTGTTTGGACAAACTACCAAGGGGCAGCTGACATTGCTGGCAATGATCTCTCCATGCACAAACTGGCGTTACAGAGGCAAGATGTTGTCGTCATCATCATCCAATTCTTCACCCTCATCAGTATGTACATCATCTTCACACAATATTAATTCATCCCCGCTGGAATCCATCATTACAGCCTCAGGTGCCTCTGTAATTTTTGGATGTAATTGGCAGTAAAGGTCTTCCTCGTGAAATTTGTAGTTCATTTTGATGAACATCATCTTTTCCACATTTTGAGGAAGTAACCTCCTATGCCAATCGCTGATAAGTTTCCCGGCTGTGCTGGAAACTCTTTGTGAGTACACACTGGAGGGTGGACAGCTCAAGTAAAGCAAAACCACTTTGTGCAAGGGCCTCCAAATTGCCTTTTTTCCTGTCAGTAGTGAATTGGACTGTCTGACATGCCTATTTGGATGCTATCATTAAAATAGTCCTCAACAATTCTTTGGATGGTGACTGTATCAGATGGAGTCATGGTAGAGGTCTAATTAATTGTAGGCAAATGTTTTAGACCCAACCAGATGTCAAAACTTGGTTGTGTTGACTCATCTGCAGCACTAGTGGGTCTTTTTTTGGAAAAGTTTAGTTTTTTCCTGGCAGCCCCACTTGCTGGAGAAACTGAAGGAGGAGCCATCGCTACATCACATGCCGCTTGAGCTGACAATTTCCTTACAAACAGCTCTTTGCATCTATATAGATCTGTGTCCTCTGGGAAGAAAGACACAACATATGACTTAACCTAGGATCCAGTTTGGTTGCTAAAATGTATTGATCCGATTGTAGGATCCTGACAACCCTTGGATCCTGGAGAAAAGAATAAAAGACTTGATCTACAAGTCCGACATGCTTAGCGTATTGCTTTGTTTCAGCTCCTCCTTCAGTTTCTTAAGCTTCTTTTCCAACAGTCTAATTAGGGGAATTACCTAACTCAAGCTAGCAGTGTCTGAATTCACTTCACAGGTGACTACTTCGAAGGGTTTCAGCACTTTGCACAACACAGAAAGTATTTTCAATTGAGCTTGAGTCAGGAAAATCCCCCCTCCTCTTCCTATGTTATAGTTCGTTGTTTAGCTTTGGATGGCTTTTTGCTGTTCCTCCATCTGCTAAAGCATATAAAGGGTGGAGTTTTACTTTGTAATTACCTCTTGCTTTAGCTGGTGACAAGGCAAATTCAACATTTCTTGCAGGTGCTGCAGTCTTCTACCTGCTGAATGGTGAAAATGTCCAGAAATTGTGTGGGCCACAGAGAGCATCTCCTGCACAGCCCTGTTATTTAAAAAAAAAAATTGCCCCACCAAGTTGATTGTGTGAGCAAAACATGGGATGTGTTGGAATGCACCCTGCTGTAATGCTGTCACAATATTGGTGACGTTGTCAGAACAAAAATCCAGAGGAGAGTCCAAGCGGGGTAAGCCATTTTGCAATGACTTCCCTGAGTTTTTCTAAGAGGTTGTCTGCAGTATGCTTCTTAGTGAAACCAGTGATACACAGAGTAGCCTGCTTTTGAATGAGCTGCTGTTTCTTAGATGCTGCTGTTGGTGGCGCTGAAGGCAAAACACCCACCCAGTGGGCTGTTACAGTCATTTATTCTTGCATTTTGTCATGTTCTACTTTTCTGTGGTTAAGTGGACAGTGGGTACATTTTGCAGGACACTAATTAAGTTCTTTGTAACGTCCTTGTACAGGCTGGGAATTGCTTTTCTAGTGAAGTGGAACTTAGATGGGTTTATTTTAACGGGGACACAGGACTTCATTTACCTTTCTAAAACCCACTGCATGAATGGAGGATATTGGACACACATCTAATACCAGCATAGATGTTATGGTGTCAGTGATCCGCTGTGCAACTGGATGACTGCTGTAAAACTTGCTCCCCCTTGCATTGTTTAACAGTCAATTGTTTTTTAGAACTACTATTAGTAGTCTTCCTGGTCCCCTTCTGGGATCAAGATCCACTCCCAGCAGCAGCAGGAGTAGTGCGCAAGGATTCTTCTGAGGAAGCCAGAATAGGGGAGGACTGAGTTAGCCTTATCAAATTGGATGCAGGACTACTTTCGAACATGATTGTTGATATTGTTGATGAAGGTGTTGGTGGTGAAGATGCCAGGTGCTTAGATCTACCAGAGAGAAGGGAGATAGCTGACGCTGGACTGTGTGTTGTTACTTTTTAGCCAAAGTTTCTTAAATTTGCAAACACTTTTGATGGATGCCCTGTAGATGATGTAACAGGGATGAGGGTCCTAGATGGTTAGGGTCCCTACTTCTAATTACTCTGGTATGACAATGGGTACAGATAGCATGACAATTTTTGATCGGATTTGAGTAGAAATTATTCCATAAATAAGAAGAGGATTTTTTTGTTTTATGCCCAGGCATGACAATGGGCTTTTCTTTCAATCATGGGCAACAACTGTTTCCACTGGGGCCTGATTTATACAAACAACATCCTCATTAACAGCATCCTCATGATCAGCATCCTCATCATCAACATCTTTAATAGCATCAGTTACACCAATATCCTCCTCATCCTGGTGCACTTCCACAGAAGCATCCTCAATATCTATGTCAGTACATTAACTTGTGCTGCTCATCCCCGCATTTGCAGAGGATGCACTAGTTGTGGAAGGATGCTCCTCTTTGAGTACAGTTTTGGAAAGGTCAGGCTCACACATGGCACCCTCAGACAAACTTTGGCTCTCCTTTGTGACATTTCTGAGCGCAAATTTGATTCCTGTGCCTTGTCAATTTCAATTTTTTTGAAACGTCTACAGGGAGAAGTACTTACATCATTATAAGAGGCAGAACCACAAGTCATAAATAAAGGCCTAGGTCTATTCTTTCCTTGCCACTTTGTGTGGTGAAAGGCATATTGCCAATGTTATGTCTTTCTGCAGCTAACTTTCCCTTTGATTTTTTATTCTTTACCAATGTAAATGATTGGTTCTTTGATTTTAGATGCCCTGACTTAAGCCCTGTATGCCCTTGGGAATCGGCTTTAGTAGATGACAAAGACATAGTAGTATCATCATGACTGGTGGTACTGGCAGCAGCTCTAGTCCTAGTATGTGGTTCCTGCTCTTCTCTCAACTGATCATACTCCATATCAACAAACACGAAGTGGTTTACACACACTTCAATATGTACCAATTTTAAATATTACATTGTGGTATCAATGACTTACAGTGTCACAAAATAGTTTATGAATAAAAAAAGAATAACACACTGCGCTACCACTTACAGTGTCAAAAAATGTATGAATAAGAAAAGGATTACACACTGCGCTACCACTTACAGTGTCACATTATTTTTTATGAATAAGAAAAGAATAACACTGTCACAACTCTCGGATGGATTATGGATGTGGCCCATATTTAGGGAGTTGGCTAGACCTATGCCTGAGGCGCGGAGTCTAATGTGCCAGCAGTATTCATCAGGGACCCTCGCAAGAAGGTATGGACTTGGCTGCATCTGACATACAGGTCGCGGCCCTCAGGATAGGTCCACTTATACAGGTGCTGGCAAACTCTGGATGCAGTGGAGGAGACATATTGCTTAGACGACAGGCCGGGTCAGAACCAAACTGACTAGACGGTACCAGGGAGCAGGTGTAAACAGGTCACAAGGAATAGCCAAAGTCAAAACCAGATATCAGATGCAGTACCAGGGGGTCAGGCGAAATCAGGGTCACAAAACAAAGCCAAGGTCAGAAACAGGTCACGGAATATCTCAGGAATGCTGGAGTATGGGAAATGAGCCTATACTCTGGCACCTATGTGCTGCCAGAGACTCCCTCTTATAGGGAGGACTTGAAATCTCGTGCCAAACGCGATTAGCGTTTGGAGCGCCTGCCTCTTTAAATCTAGAACAGGATGGCGCATGCTCCTAGGAGAGCCGCAGCCGCCTGACACAGCCACTGGGGGGAGCCGGAAGCATCGGCAGCGGGCACCCTGGACTCCTCGCCCGCTGCCTGATAGACCAGTGTCGCTGGACCCGGTAAGTGCACCCCAGAGTCCGGCGCACTGTGACAAACACATTGCACCAACCTACAGTGTCACAAGATTTTTTTATGAGTAAAACACTGTGCTACCACTTAGTGTCACAATATTTTTTTAAGAGTACTGTAAAACACTGCACTACCACTTACAGTGTCACAATATGTTTTATGAATAAGAAAAGAATAACACACTGTTCTACCTCTTACAGTGTCACAATATTATTTATGAATAAGAAAAGAATAACACACTGTATTACCACTTACAGTAAAACACTGCTACCACTTACAGTATAATAAAATAATGAATCATGCGCTCCCAGTGACACTTACAGTGTCACAAGATTTTTTATGAGTAAAACACTGTGCTACCACTTACAGTGTCACAAGAATTTTTATGAATAAGAAAAATAAAACACACTACGCTACCACTTACAGTGTCACAATATTTTTTATGAATAAGAAAATAACACACTGTGCTACCTCTTACAGTGTAACATGTTTTTTATGAGTAAAATACTGTGCTACCACTTAGTGTCACAAGATTTTTCAAGAGTAAAACACTGCGCTACCACTTACAGTGTCACAAGACTTTTTGTGAGTAAAACACTGTGCTACCACTTACAGTGTCACAAGATTTTTTTTTAATAAGAAAAGACTAACACACTGCGCTACCACTTACAGTGTCACAATATTTTTTATGAATAACAAAAGAATAGCACTGCACTACCATTTACAGTGTCACAAGATTTTTTATAAATAAGAAAAGAATAACACACTGCGCTACCACTTACAGTGTCACATTGATTTTTATGAATATGAAAAAAATGACACACTGTGCTACCACTTACAGTGTCACAAAATTTGTTATGAATAAAAAATAATAACACACTTCGCTGCCACTTACAGTGATGTCAGTGATGTCAATATATATGAATTGATCAAAGCATTTAAGCCTGCAGCCCAGTGTCAAGGGACCCCTTGTTTTTCTGCAGGTCCTTACACTAGCATATATGCCCAGCACACCATTACATTGCAGTTAAATGTAGTCACCTCCTAGATGCAGAGGGACACATCTATACATGGGCTGGCTGTGAGTCACACCCAACTAGGCTTTTAATAGCTTTAATTGAAAGCTGCCATGATAACACAAGGCAAAATTTTGAAACAAAACAGAAAAGGAATATGCCCGCGCTCGGTTTTACCCATATCATACATGGTACCAGCAGCGTGGCAATATTATTGCCAGAAATGTATACAAAAACAGATAAACTTTTGCTATCGGCGCTAACAATAATATACTGCAAATCTATATGTGTAATAAATAAAACCAAGGGGATTTTGTCATGATTTGATCAAAGCATTTAAGCCTGCTGCCCAGTGTCAAGGGACCCCTTGTTTTTCTGCAGGTCCCCACACTAGCATATATGCCCAGCATACCATTACATTGCAGTTAAATGTAACAAGGTTTCCCTTGATGGACTTAGCTACTGGACATACGGTTGCCATCTGCACTAGATCCATTTTCTTTGATGTCTCTACTCAGGATTCTCTAGCTCCATGTTTATATTCTCGACCCAGCGGCTTTATTTTTTCATTGGCAGCATCTGACTCGCCCGTTGCTCATGTTTTATAAATTAAAATATTAACATATTTTTATGTTTATGCATTCTCTTTGCTCTCATTATTAATGATTAAGTTTATCATATAGTGACAGCGCAGAATTTGGTTCTATATTTGTTTTTCTCTTTATTCAAACGTACACAGAGTTTGATTTCTGCTGCAGTCCTATATTCTATCCATTTATGTTTATGTGATTTTTATTAATAGTGTTAAGCGCCAGAATTATTCCCCTTTTGCTTCTATAGGAGTAACAGCGCCGGGTAAGGAGTGGAGCAGTCGCACTAGGGAAAAGTGGGTGGGTGCATCGCTGGATGCCGAGCCGGGGACTGCTACTTCTATATTAGTAACAGCGACGGAGGAGGAGTGGAGCAGCCACACCAGGGGAGGAGTGGGTTGAGAGTCAGGGGAGAAGGGGGTGGGAGTGCTGCTAGCTGCAGGACACAGCAGGGCAGCCACGCCGGGAGGGGGGAGAAGCAGGCTACCCGATAACTGCTGGCCAGGGCCGCCATCAGGGGGGGACTGCCGGTACTGGAGTCCCGGGCCCGAACACTTGGGGGGCCTGCCCGGCACCTGCTAGTGTCCGTTCGCCCGCTACTACCCCCTGACAGGCCCAAAGGTAGTACGCTGCAGGCATGCAAGTGCCCACCGCTATTCCCCCGGCCGCCCCTCCCCGGAGCCCTGGCTCCTGGAGGGCGCCGTTGCGTCCCTTCTATAGAAATACCTGCCTCTAAAATGTTCTTTATCATAGTATTGGCAGCGGCGCCAGCAGGCCCTAGCCACCGCCCGCTATTCCAGATCCCACTGTGCTTTATCCCCAGCTGGATAAAGGGGGCACAGGGGGCGAGTACCAGTACCTACCTCCGGGCGCCCCCGACCAGACCTGCTCCCTCCCCTCCTCCCTGATAGGAACAGTGCACTCACTGCACTGATTGTGTCTGGGCTCCCAGTAATGGTCGGTGAGGCACGGAGCTGGGATCACGTGACCCGGCACAATAAAGTTTTTTTTTTTTTTTTTTTCGAGCCTGCACTGCGCGCGTGACGTCATGAGCGCGCTGAAGACTGGCAGTGAGGAGCCTGCAGCCGTGACTGAGGAGGAATAAAGATAAAGAGAAGATTCAGGTAAGTGAGGAAGTGACACAGGGAGGTTCTGGAAATTATGGAGACACAAAGATGGTGATCCGACACTATAGAGATACACACAGGGGGAGGGCTGGCACTATAGAGACACACACGGGGAGGGCTGGCACTATAGAGACACAGAGGGGGACGCTGGCACTATAGAGACACGCAGAGGGGGACGCTGGCACTATAGAGACACACAGAGGGGGACGCTGGCACTATAGACACACAGAGGGGGAGGGCTGACACTATAGAGATACACACAGGGGGAGGGCTGGCACTATAGATATACACACAGGGGGAGGGCTGACACTATAGAGATACACACAGGGGGAGGGCTGGCACTATAGAGACACGCAGGGGGAGGGCTGGCACTATAGAGATACACACAGGGGGAGGGCTGGCACTATAGAGACACAGAGGGGGACGCTGGCACTATAGAGACACACAGAGGGGGGAGGGCTGACACTATAGAGATACACACAGGGGGAGGGCTGACACTATAGAGACACACAGAGGGGGACGCTGGCACTATAGAGACACACAGAGGGGGACGCTGGCACTATAGAGACACACAGAGGGGGGAGGGCTGACACTATAGAGATACACACAGGGGGAGGGCTGGCACTATAGAGACACAGAGGGGGACGCTGGCACTATAGAGACACACAGAGGGGGACACTGGCACTATAGAGACACACAGAGGGGGAGGGCTGACACTATAGAGATACACACAGGGGGAGGGCTGGCACTATAGAGACACACACGGGGAGGGCTGGCACTATAGAGACACAGAGGGGGACGCTGGCACTATAGAGACACACAGAGGGGGACGCTGGCACTATAGAGACACACAAAGGGGGAGGGCTGACACTATAGAGATACACACAGGGGGAGGGCTGGCACTATAGAGACACACAGAGGGGGAGGGCTGACACTATAGAGATACACACAGGGGGAGGGCTGACACTATAGAGACACACATAGGGGGAGGGCTGGCACTATAGAGACACACAGAGGGGGAGTGCTGACACTATAGAGACACACACGGGGAGGGCTGGCACTATAGAGACACACAGAGGGGGACGCTGGCACTATAGAGACACACAGAGGGGGAGGGCTGACACTATAGAGACACACAGAATGGGAGGGCTGGCACTATAGAGACACACACAAGGGGAGGGCTGACACTAAAGAGAGACACGGAGGGAGGGCTGACACTATAGAGATACACACAGGGGGAGGGCTGGCACTATAGAGACACACAGAATGGGAGGGCTGGCACTATAGAGACACACATGGGGGTGGGCTGACACTATAGAGACACACGCAGGGCTAGAGCTGGCACTATAGAGACACACACAGGGGGAGGGCTGACACTATAGAGACACACATGGGGGTGGGCTGACACTATAGAGACACACGCAGGGCTAGAGCTGGCACTATAGAGACACACACAGGGGGAGGGCTGACACTATAGAGACACACACAGGGGGAGGGCTGACACTATAGAGACACACACACAGGGGGAGGGCTGACACTATAGAGACACACATGGGGGTGGGCTGACACTATAGAGACACACGCAGGGCTAGAGCTGGCACTATAGAGACACACACGGGGAGGGCTGACACTATAGAGACACACACACAGGGGGAGGGCTGACACTATTGAGACACACACACAGGGGGAGGGCTGACACTATAGATATACACACAGGGAAGGACGCTCCCCTTTCCATAAGTGCACGTGCCGAGGAACGCCATCTAATAAAACTTTTTTTTTGTGGGGGGATGTGCAACTAGGAACTTTCGCCCTGAGCTCCACAATGTCTAGAACCGGCCCTGGTGGAGAAGGGATGGGGGCCCTGCCTAGTTTGTCAGTCCCGGGCCCCATAATTTCTGATGGCAGCCCTGCTGCTGGCCACAGTGATCGGTACACAGCAGGAGCAGCTAGCAGTAGCTGCTGCTTCTATTGAATACATGCCTGATCACTGTGGCCAATCTTCCCGCAACTGCCTATATCAGGGGGACCTGCTGGTGGGCATTTTTGGCTGGGTCGCATCAGAAGCGACAATATCAGGGAAAGCCCAGTCTGGTGTGGTCACATCTGATGCAACCATGCCAGGCAAATGGTTGAATACATGGAATGTTAGTTCCAAATTATTGCAATATTTTGTCCAGCTGGCCAACCATGTCAAGGTCTTACCATCTGGTCAGTCCATACACTGACACTCAAAAATCTGGCTCCAGCTAACACACAGATTTTAAATACAAATTATGCTTCTTCCATGAGTGTGGGTCCTGTAAGTTTCTTTTAACATTCTTTAATAACATGAAGCAGCACACCTGGTCTATGTTTTGCTATGCTTTGTCTCAGAATTTTTATTAATGGCAATTTATTCGAGTATTACATGCTTGAACTACAGATGGTATAGAACAAAATCATATAACCCTGCAATGTAGTGGGGTCACACAGATGGTGTAATGGTTAGCATTACTGCCTCACAGCACTAAAATGTGGGTTCGATTCCCACCACAGCTCTAACTGTGCAGTTTGTATATTCTCCCTGTGCCTGTGTGGGTTTCCTCCGGGTACTCTGGTTTCCTCCCACACACCAAATATATACTGGTAGGTTAATTGGCTCCCAACAAAAATTAACCTTGTATGTGTGTGCGTGTACATGTGGTAGGGAATATAGATTGTAAGCTCCACTGGAGCAGGGTCTAATGTGAATGGCCAAATATGCTCTGTAAAGTGCTGCAGAATATGTGTGCACTATATATATATAACTGGTAATAAATAAATAAACGGTGCACCTGTAAACCTGGCCTTCATTCTAAGCTCATGCGTTAATCAGATGAAGCATTCTGTAGCACACAGCTCAAATCCCAGGATAATTAATATTTAAAAGAAATATCTATAGAAAGCATATAGAAAATGGAACTCCTGTAATTAGTGAACTAGTACAGATGCCTTTCTAAAATAATTTCTCATTTACTGTTTATTGTGCTAAATACAGTGGCATGAACAAAAATAAAAGGCATACAGGGGTATTCAATATGGTTTTTGCGTTAATATCGGAGCTATGACGTCATTATCGCAGGTTTTAGTTTTACACTGTATTCAATATCAAAGACTTATCGCAGTTTTGAAAAGTCTTTGATAAAAAACGGGGATAACTTTTCACCATTGAATAGGTGTCGAAAAAAAGTGCAGAATCGGGTTTTAGGGGTGCAGGCTTAAAAAAAATAGCCTGCACCCCTGGGACTGACATTTAAAAAAGAACTGTGTCAAAAAAAGTTTTTTTAAAAAAATAGGGACACCCCAAAAAATGTATTTAAAAATTGGGGTAAAAAAAAAAGGGAAAAAATTGTTTAACAATAGGGAAATAGGTTCAGGGCTATTCTGCAAGGATGCGGCAGGTGTTTTGAAGAATAGAATTATAGCGGCAGATGCACAAATGCAGAATTTTTAAAAACTAACTTTAGGGACATCAAAATATGCTAGTACCCATTTTCATGTACCCCAAATTTAATGGGACCACTTAAAAAAATGAAAAAAATAACCTAAGTGCTCTTCTGCAACACTTCTTCAATGTCGGGGAAAAAATACCTGCTGCGGCTATTTAAATCCCCGACTTTCAATTAAAGGCTAAAACGGGGGTACCCATGGTGTTCCCCCATGTTTTTACAACTTTAGGGGGGTCTTACAATTATTTTAAGGAAAAATTCGTAACTTTACGCAAATCCAACTTCGGAGTTTCTGATTTCGTTAATTTTATATTGAATACGGGGATAAGCGGGAGCGCGTACAATACTTTAACGCAGGTAAAAACTCCGATATGAAACGTTAACTTCGACAGTGAAGTTAACGTTTCATATTGAATACCCCTGTTAGTGTTTAGTCACAAGAAATATATCACAGAAACTGGAAATGTTGTCGAGGAAAGATACAGTATATATGGACCACATTCTTAGCTTGTGTCTGGCAGAAAAAAAAATAAGTTTGATTGCCAGACCAACTGAGAAAGGCTGATAAAAGGTGTGTCAGTCTCTGTAAGCTTCTCACTTCCTGGGGATCAGGCCATATGTTTGTTGAGAGATTCTGTGATTACTGAATGTAAGTGCTATGCTAAAGGCTTCTGTTTTGTTAGAGAGACATTAGTTCCCTCCACTCTGAGAGAATCATTTTGTTTAGTTAGAGCAGGACAGGACAGAATTTACTTCTATATTTTGTTTATTTTTTTGCTGCTAAGCTGCTAGTTGTGGATACTGGTACCAAGGCCCTGGACTGGTGTACCATTACTTGGATGCTGCAGGACAAGTGCAACCGTTTACTCAAAGAGACATCCATGGCACAATACCTACTAATAAAACATTGCCAAAATAAAATAATATCTAATGAAATCATCTAACTACAGTCAGCGCCAGTATTATGGAATTCTATATCAGTCAGTGTCCCTGAATCATAATGGTTCTAAATGTATTTATACTAAGTAATGAGTCAATATAACACTAGGGGCTCTATTTATTAACATTATTTTTACTAAAATAAAGTGAAAAAGGGTGTTTTCACATCCTTTTCACATTATTTTATTATCACCTAAAGTTACTACAGTGCAATTGGAGTAGAATTCGTAAAATTCTACTCCAACCCCTAATTATCACTTATTTTTAGTAATCAGATCGCATTTCCCATAATTGTAATGGGAAATGTGATCTGACCAAAGTTGCTGAAAATAAAATGTGAAAAAATACCGGGGAAAGCCCTGTGATAATAACGCCACCTGGAGGTGGCGTTATCCAGGGTCTCCCCCGTTTACCGTACTCCTTCTCTGCTCTAAAAGGCAGAGCAGAGCCGGGAGCCGGCCCCAGTAATCAGCTGTGTGGCCTAAACAGACCACACGCTGATTCACTGTAAAAAAAGCAAAAAAAACAAACTTACCTGAGTCCAGGGACAGGAGTTCGGGGCTCCGGTGATGTCCTCCCTCCGGTCAGCTGGTCTCCCCTGCTGCACTGCAGCCCAGTCATCACCTGACAGTGTCCCAGTGCAGTATTGGATGTCATCTGACCGGAGCAACAGAGGACATCACTGGAGGCCCGATAACTGCAGGTAAGTGTAATTAAGGGAGAAAGGGGGTCGCGGGGAAGGGAGGGGGGGTCATGGGGGTCCGTGATCATGTAGGCGGGGCTTAGCAATGGGGGTGTGGCTTGGCAACGGGGGGTAGCAGCAGCGGCCGGTCGGCACATACGCGGGGCACTTGTCACAGTATTTTTTGCGAAAATACCGTGATAAGGCTGCGGAGGGGATTCGCAGGGACAGAGCTTTATCACAAACTCTGTCCCTGCCAGGGATTTGTAGTAAATCCCTGTGATATTGCCTGAAGTCGGTAATATCACACTACAATCTGCATTACAAATGCGGATTGTAGTAAATAGAGCCCTATATCCTTAGTCTATAAAACATGGGTTCTTCCAGAACTAACAGTCCCTCCAGTACTTCGCTCAACTTCAAGCGCTGGACAATCTGATCATAGATGGTATGAGGGGGCATAATATGGGTAGTTAAATGCAACATCAGTAGTTGTAGTCCTGGAGCATAGATAGAGCTCAATGATGGCATAAATGGATTCAGTGTGAACAGTCATTCTTATCATGCAGTAAAGTTTGAATACTGACAACGTGTGAGGTGAGCAACTGGGAAATCGAACCAATACTACAGTACTTAAAGTGCAATATAAAGCTCAGTAGCACGAGAGACTTCAGCCTCATGACAATATGAAGATAAAGGTATTGGCACTGTTAGTATTTAGAAATGGAAGTCAGACAATACATTGGTGAAGTAGCCTGGTACAGCGCATATGGAGATACATAACAAAAAAGTGATTTGCCTTAATCAAACACATCATTAAGAATAAAAATAATCATGGATGTTAGACAATAAACTTTTAGTATCTTACCTTTTTGTAGTATGGTTTTATGTAAGCAGCCTTATATGGCTTTATTAGATTAAGTGCTGTTCTTTGTATATTATTTAACAACAATAGAATAGTTATGTCTCTCTATTTGTTCTTTGTATATTATGTAACAACAATAGAATAGTTATGTCTCTTTACTTTTAGTTACCTAATATGCTATCAAGTGGCAGCTGTACTGTCAGTCCACAACACTGCATTGGTTGCATATATGAGTTATATATGAAAAATAATGCTCGCAATGTGTAAGATCACAATCATCAAGAATAATCTGTTATCACTCACTTTTATTACCCTGCTGTAAATCTGTATAGCAGCTGTTAAGATATCATTTCACTATGAAAGCAACATTTTCTGAAAACTGTAATGCACCCAAATATCATAGCTACATTTTTATGATTCTCTGGGAAACATTTAAAACTCGAATTCAGTGTATTGCTAGCCAGTTTCATTCTTTTTCCCAAATCAGGTTACAAAAAGGTGTTTAGTACCAAATGATCTATGAAATACTAATCTTCAGATCTGGATGTAATACTATTTCACACCTTTAATCTTTTATTGGAGCAGTAAGAGCATCGGATAATTGACATAATAGGTTTTTAATAGTTCTTCTATGGAATAGAAACTCAGGGCAGTAACTAAGAGTGAGTAAGCGTTATCATCACCTACAACGCAGGGCCCTGGGGACGGCACCATTGCTTCCATAGAGCAACTTCATTTGGCTTGCAGTGTGCCTGGAATTGTACCCTGTAACCAGTAATGCTACTGCAGAGCTGCCCAAATCATCAAACACTCTGCTGCCTGTAAAGCCACCCGGTGCTCTATTTCCTAGTGTCAGTAGCCCTGACATGATGTTATGATGTAACATTTTTTGAGGAAGGGCTACCCCAATTTGTCACAGAGCTCTGCTGCAGTGCTGTCTAATCTGCACCTGCAAGGTCACTGATATCAAGTGGGGGCAACTGGAAGCCCCCCTCCCAATTGTGCATTGCCTAGAACTGCCTTTCGGAGCAGTGAGACAAGTGCGCATGCATGACAAGATGGTCGCCAGCTTGTTTTACAGACTCTCGACAACCTGGGACAGTTCTGCACTGTACTCTCCATTCCCATACCATCTCTCACAGCTACATTTTGATCTTGACCCTCCTGCTCTCCCTACTGCGAGAACCCCCAGGGAGGTCAAAAATGTGGACCCTCTTCTCCACGTCCTGGGCATACAGCTTCCGGCACTTGATGGACTACCTTATCCATGATCTGGATTTTCATGCCTTCCTCGGGATTGATCTACAGCAGGGCTGGGCAATAAGTGGCTCCCCAGCTGTTGAAAAACTACATATCCCAGCATGCCCTGCCACAGTTTTGCTATTTGGACATGCTAAAATTGGCGCAGTGCATACTGGTATTTTTAGTTCAACAACAGCTGGAGGGCCACTTGGTCTAGAGCCTACTCAGATATGTATAAGATTCCTAATTAATGATGTTAATTTCTTTGATTACTTTTGTATTAATATCGCAGCTATTTAGTTGGATCTACTGGATGATTCGCTATTTACTATTTGTTCTCTCAACTATAGGTATTGATCGTTGTGCACACTCAAAAGTTATGAGTGGTTCCACTCTTTTTACCATTTTTTTTATAGAATTGATTGGCAGTTCATGGAAGGTCTTCTTCGTGGTCTGGGGTTGGGTTCTCATTGTCTACATAGACTTCTCGCTCTATATCATTTCCCCTCTGCCCAGGTATGGGTTAATGAGCCTTGTCTGATTCCTTTATGATTAAAAATGGTACTCATCAAGGGTGTCCTCTATCCCCCATATCTTTGTATTGTGCATGGAAGCATTGGCAAGAGCCATCCGATCTAGTAATAATATCAAAGATTTACAGATTGGTGAACATGAATATAAGTTGGCATTGTTTGCTGACGATCTTCTGGCTACTATTTCTGCACCGGTGACCTCTTTCCCTGCCCCTCATGCATGAGTTTAATAGATTCAGCAAGGTTTCTGACTTTAAAACAAACTATTCTAAATTTGTAGCAATAAACATCTCAACTTCTGACTGTAGTGGCCGGCTTTAAAAGCTCATTCCAGTTTCTCTGGCACTCATCTCAGCTCAAATATCTAGAGGTTCTTTTATCTCCTACCAGCTGGAGTACCCGGTGTTGCCCAGGATTTTAAGAATGTTTGTTTGCACATCAGCCTCCAACCAACCTCTCCTTAGGCAGGCTTCACGAAAAGTGTGACAAACTTCCCCATCAACAGTCCTAATGTCTTCGAAGGAAGTAGGACCTGTAACGGTGTAAAGCAAACTTCGGTGATAGAAGCATTCAAAATTTGTAGGATGTACAGTGTAAAAACGGGCAAGAGCTTCTGTTGCTCTTACCAGGATGACCATCTACAGCGACTCCCTGTTCTCTGCGCAGAAAAACTTTGGGAGAAGCATTCCATGTATAATATTTTGGCAGCTCATAGTACAGCAGGGTCCTTGCAAAGTCATCATTTTGACACAGTTGGAAGAAAGAATAAAATGTTGCTGTGTAATTTGGTATAGTCAGAGAGTTGAGAATGCTGGCAAAGCCTGCTAAAGCTCTCTTCGTTAATAAACATTAAAATCATGACAAAACATGACAACATAAAACGCTTGCCCCGAGGCCCTACCCATATGCCGTGAGGCTCCACAATTAGAGTTCAGCAAAAATTGTGGTTTTAAATTAATTAAAAATTAACAGTAATTAATTTCGATGTAAACATTTTTTAGTTGCCTCCACCGTGTTTTAATACACTCGTATGTAAAATGTCACGATCTTCACATGTAAACTGTAGATTTATATAGAAAGACAGAAGTACAGAAGGACAAATTTTCACTTTGATATAGTAGAGAAGATAGAAAACGAAAAAATAGTGGATAAGCTAACTCCTTTTGTAATTCCGTACCTGACCTCTAGAGGGCGAATGCTATGCAAAAATTGTGGTTTTTCATTAATTAAAAATTAACAGTAATTAATTTCGATTTCAAATTATTTAGTTGCCTCCATGGTGTTTTAATACGCTCGTATGTAAAATTTCACGATCGTGGCTTGTAAACTGTGGATTTGTATAGAAAGACAGAAGGACAAAGTTTTGCTTTTATATAGTAGATTAATACAAATTTAGTTAGACTAAATTTTCTTCCTTTACTTAAACAGTTTAAAACGGACTTTCAGAAATGGTCTTCACTAAAAGTGTCATGGTTGGGCTGACTCAATATTTTTAAAATGAATATCCTTCCTAAGGTCCTATATTTGTTACAAGCCTTGCCCATTACTATCCCAGTCTCAAAGTCGTTCTAGAGGTGGCCTTCAGCTTCCTCACTTTCAAACATATTACCATTTGGTCCATCTGGCTAGAATTGTTGAGCTATCCAGACTGCCGGTCTCTAAACAATGACCGCTAATTGTGGGACACGCAAGCACTGCTACATTGCATGTTCTCCCATGGGTTATTAAATGTCCTCGTTTAACAAACCCCACATTGTGGCCAACGCTTCAGTGGTGGAAAAAAAAATATTCTTTTAGCCCAGGGATCTCGCTACCCACGCCTCTAAGTTATAACCCTGATTTGCTTCCAGAAGAAACCCTTGAATACAATATGCACATCACAACAAAGACAACATGATTCACACGGATGACACCCTTCTCCTACTTCTTTCTTCCCTTGTTCTTCCTTTTTCTCATTTATTTATTTTCTTATGTTTGTTTTTTTTGCTTTTCATTTCTCTCTAATTACTACTGGTACTTCAATATAGTCCTGTATTGTTATAAGACGTGACCATGATTATATGTTTGCACCAAACTGGAATGTTTATATATATATATATATATATATATATATACTGTATATATATATATATATATAATTATATATATATATATATATATATATATATATATATATATATATATATAAAGTAATGTATAATGTTAATGCAATGTTTACCTTTTTTTTTTATGGTTCTTCCGTGGCTATTTGTATGTTTACTGATTTTGTCTCAATAAGAACAGATTGCTTAAAAAAAACCATGTATTGCACTACACATACAAAACAAAGCCATAGGGGTAAATTTACTGACAATCGTGTTGGTCCAAGATAGCAATCTCGGGTGAGTTTAGGCATTTTTTTCAACTCGCAAATTTTCTAAAGACAAACTCAGGTGAGATGTCTCTCTTTTCACTGAAAAACTCGAACAAACTCACTATTGACCAAACTCGGAAGTACTTTTCATGAAAAAGATACAACTCTGGAATTTACTAATAAACGAGATTACAATCTTGGGTTTAATTGTAGCAAACTCACAGCTAATTAGAAGTTTCAAATAGACCACTTCCTGAGCTGCGAGTTTGGCAGAAACATACACAGATTAGTATGATTTGTATATGTTTCTGCATGTAAACCTTATCTAAAGGGTTAATATAAAAAAAAATGACGTAGGGTCACTATTACCCTTGCACCCACCGCTTCAGCCCCGGCTGGGGGTGATAATGCTTTAGCCAAGGATACCCGGTGATAGGGACCCCTGGCTGTGGCATTACACCCTGGCTAGATTTGAGTCCGGTGCTGGTTTTAAAAATAGGTGGACCCCTACTAATTTTTTCCCTCTATTTTTAAAACCTGGACAGGCTCAGAAGCCCAGTGCTGGTTCCTGTAATATGGGGTAACCCTACTTGTTTTTTCGCCGTAATTTTTGGAACCAGCACTGGCTGAGCTATCCAGGGCTGGTTATGCTTTTTGGGAGGGACCCTACATCATTTTTTTTCATGTTAACCCTTTTTTACAGGTAATATAGACAAGCAGCCTTCACATATCTCACTGATATGTGAAAGCTGCTTGTTTGGGAGAGTTGAGCAGAGAAAACACTGCAAACTCGGGTGAGAAATATTTATCTAAACTTGCTACTCTCGATCTGCCTCACTTTGTGACTGAGACTTCAGCTCACAACATGCTGGCCTCTAGGTGATTTAGAGAGAGTAGGAAAGATGCAGGATTGGAACAACCAGCAGCAATGGACAGAATGCAGACCGCAGACCAAATGTTAGTTCCAAAAATAAAAATGAACATGTTGACTATTTCTAGTTACACAGCTTGGACCAGAAACCTCATACAACAAACAAGATCCTGGCTTGTGAAATTGAGCACTGTTTTATCATAGACAATTATAAATTGGTAACCTGACTTCTGACTATAATCTGAATTTCATTGTTGCTTTGTGATTGAGGCAAATTCTGTGCATGCCAAGTTATGCTCATGTGCTTAACTTAATCCTACAGAGATTCCTGTTCAGCTGTGGAGACAAAACATACTAGTTAGGACAATACCTGTGGATAGAAAATAAGATCCCTAGAACAGCTTAAGAAGTCTTTAACTACAGCAAGTTGACTTTCCTTTTGAGCTCAATACACTCACTGGTACATGTATTCGTCCAGGCTTTCAAATCCCAGATAGTAGGGACTTATTATCTTATAGTATTATGGAACAGGACTTGGTATATGGAACACTGAACGAGGCAGGCAGGGAATAGTAGATCACGTCTATAGGTATGGATGCACCAGGTGTAAAATATAGACATCCCTGGTCAGCGCCATAACTGGGTGTTTAGGTGCTGTTTGTCGGCCACACCCCCGTGTGCATGACGTCATGTTGAAGTGGATAGACTGCCAGCTTCCAGAAGAATAGCAGTGCTTGGAGCATCCCGAGGATGGGGTGCTGTATAGGCTGCAGTGTCCATGTTTGTAGTGTCCAGAGGATGCTCTGGGTGGCACTGCAGCAGCGATTCTTGCTGCAGAGTGCCATTCCAGGTACTCTGCTAGCCAGATGCAGGGACCGTGAGGCAGTGACAGTGCCACCCACAGGACCATGCACTCTAAGAAGTAGCACTGCTTATACACCCACAGTTACAGCCGTGGCCCTGGTACAGGGCAGACAGTGATAACCGCAAAGCTCAGATAGCAGACCTTGGTCAGGGCAGGTAGAGGACAAAAGTACAGGCCAATTAACAATCAGAGATCCAGGGCAGGCAGTGGGCAAGAGGAAGTGCAGTAACACTCAAGCAGCAACAATGGCAGAATCCAGTTAGCAAGCCAAGGTCAGTGTAAGAAGGAAGAGAGAACAAAGTCCAGTTAACAAGCCGAGGTCATGGCAGGAGACAGAAACAGAATCCAAATGCAATTGTAGTCACAGAAAAAAAGTACTTACAGAAACATAGGTTCAGCACACTGGGTTAGGAGAAATCTCTAGGACAAATGCACATAAAATTAAGCCTTAAAAACCGTGAAGAACTAATCTATGCTGTTCCCTGAAGGCAAAGAGAAGCTGTTGCCTTGCAATGATCAGAGAAGCAGGGTATGTAGCAGCAGCGCTAGCTGATTGACACCAGCACCCAATGCCTAGCAACGAATTCTGTGCCCATTGTGAGCCAAAACAACTGGTAAGATCAAGGTAAAGTTGTAGCTGTTAGAATGTTATATGTTTTCCACATATGCATGGGTTTCCTTGGTCTGCACTGTTATCCTCACACACTCAAAAAACACACTTGTAGGTTAATTGGATCCTGAAGAAATGAATCCTAATGTTTGTGTGTGTGTTCGTGTGTGTCCATGTGGTAGGGAATATAGATTGTAAGCTCTGCTGGGGCTAGGAGTGATGTTAGTGATTAAAACTTCTCTGTGAAATACTTCTTATAATTTAGACTCTCTATAAATAAAATAATAAATTGTATTGCTCAAGAAAAATCCTTTAATACCTCACAAAGGTGTAACAACTTAAAACAACTTTGGCTCATATGGGTGATTATTATAACTAGATAGACTTCCAACTGTTGTAAGGGGTGCCCTAATGCATCAGAAGTAATTATTTGTGTTATATGAAGATTATAGATTAAGTGGCTAACTACAGTACAGTTAGTTTAAAATACATACATAAATACATAATACATACATAATACATACAATACATACATACATACATACATAATACATACAATACATACATACATACATAATACATACATACATAATACATACATACATACATACATAATACATACAATACATAAGTTGCATTCCCAAAAAATATGCAATATGCAGAACTGCAGGCATAGTAAAATGCCCACTATTGTGCATAGACTCAGGGGCAGATTAAGGGGCCACTCCACCCCTAGGCACAATATAATTGTGTACCCGCTGCCCTTTCCCCCCAGGATTCTGACAAGACCTTGCCCCTCTAGCTACTGTTCCGGGCTCCCGGATTGCACATGCAAACGCTCCCAGACTCTCTCCGATATGAACCTAATCTTCTGGGCTCCTGGACTGCACATTTGCCCGCTCCTGAGACTCCCCATGAAGCATCAAGGGGCTGTATTATTTGTTCCAAATAGCAGCAGCTAAGTTGGGGCACTGGAAAGCCAGATGCCTCACATTAGCACTGCATAAACTGTAAAATGTGTATATTTTATGAAATCCACTATAAGCTTGTGCCATATTATTTTATATATTACAGTGTGGGTTTAATATATCTGACCTCTATCCATGGAAAAACCCCACTATATAATCAAAAATTATACACCACTACTTATTTGCATTGCAACTCCTTAAAGAGCAAGTTTTTGTCTTGAAAAAAGATATGTATGTACATTAATAATGATTAAAACAGTAGGGCACACAAACATTGTGCATAATATACATACATTCCCAACTGAATCATAAATAAGATACTATGGGGTCAATTCAATTATGAGCTAATTGCCATTGTAATAGTGTAGAAATGACAGCAACGGCAGCTGAAATTGCCCCCCCCTTGTGGCCTGATCTCACCCCGGACTCATGGATTCCGCCTTGGATTCAGCCACAGTTACTCATGGACATTACATAGTTGCACTTAATTAAATTGACCACTTTGGTCAATATATATATGGAAGACAAATTTATATAATGTTACATGAAGTCGGTTTCTTTTTAAGTCCTACAAAATTGAGCATTCCACAAAATCTCTGAAGCTGAGGAGTTGAAGGACAGTTACTTACGCACACGCTGCCCATAACTGCTTGTTATAGATTCATACAAGTATCCATTTATAGCTCATCCAGAGATAGGGGAACTCACATCTTGATAAGAATTCTCAAGGTAAAAGGTGATCAGACAAGAGGTTAGACAATGTAACCGGAAAGCATATTCAATAACGCCATATACATTCCTTGACCTTTAGAAAGGGCTAGGCTTTTATATACTAAGAACTTGTTAAAACCTCAAGATTGTGGTCAAAAGTATTTAGCATAGGCAACACATAGCAAACAGAAATCACACACATAACTTAGAGAGGTCATGTCTGAGCTAATGTTTGAGCAAAACATTTATCTCATAATAGCTGATCTACAAGATTCTTCTGTAGCATTTTTTTATTTTTAGTGGAAAACTGTAAAACCCCTGGCTCCAAAAGAGCTACTGGACATTGTAATTTAGGAGGCTGCAACTAGGTGAAGCTGTTTCACACCAAAACAGAGACAAAGCAACAACAGAACCAGGAGTTTACATATGCGCAGTTGAAATCAGGAGACTCGGAGGAGCGGAGTGCAGAATGGGGTGAGGTGCCGCAGGTCTGCTATGAGAAACAAGAGACTGGGCAAAGCTTTATCACTGAAGTGGTGAGGGTGACAGAAGCCACTGAGTACCTGCTGATGGTGCGCTGAGTGACAGCTGCAGAGACACCAGAGAGTGAGACTGAGAGCCGGAGACAGTGTGTCAAGACTGGGAGCCGCAGCTCAGATCCATTGAGGCTTGGAGTAAAAGAGCTGTAGAAGGGAGATTCAGAGCTACTGAGAATTGCTTAAGAGCTAAATCTATCTGTATTACGGTTTCTTTGCCATCACCTAGGGATGGCCGTCAGTGGGTTAACTACCGATGGTTACAATCGATGGTGCCATTGATGGTTGACATTGATGGTGTGTAACCATTGGCATGAAACCATTGATGGTTTTGCCTATCAATGGTCAGCCCTACTCTATTAGTCAGCCCTGCTCTATGGGACAGCGGGCCAATCAGATTTGGGGACGCGGATTCGTGGATAGTGCCGGGGGGAAGGAGGAGCTAAGCTCCATGTCCCAGCATTAGGTAGGGGAGAAAAGAAAACATTGGGGAACTCTGTGCCATTGGTGTCAAAACCATCGACCATTGGTGGTTAACCATCAATGGTTTGTAATCATCGATGGTCGATGGCCATCCCTACCATCACCTGCACTCTCAATATTCATTGTCGAATATGAATATGATATTGTCCTCATCTGCAAAAATAGAATGTGTGTGACTGTTTGTAATAAAGGCATGTTTTCCCTCTTTACTTATTGAGTTCTGATGTAGATGACTCATGAGCCAGTGTAAAGTTTTTATTATTAACAGATGTAGTCACATTGTCCCAAATATGATTTATGTTTTGGGAAAATGAATTGTGATGCTATGAAATGTAGGCATGGTTTCCTCATGTAGCTTATCACATAGTGGTCATTTTTGTCCTCATCCCACTGCTGTTGGGAATCACATGACAGTAAGCTTTCCTTTTCTTCACATGACAGAAATGTGTAACACATTATAGTAATGTTTCATGAGCCTCACCTGCCAGCTGTTGCCAATTTTTACTTTAAATTTAAGTAACATATTTTCATACCAATCCAATAAATCAAAATGCTAAATAAAGAACTCAGTGTTTTATGCAGGTGAGAATGAACATTTTGTTGCTGCATTCTCATCAAAACTCCCCAGATGAGCTATAGCCAGTTCACAATTTCATGTATCAGTCATTTCCACCAAAGCTCCAATCTGACGTAAAGGCAGTCTGCCTATTTTGTGTTTGTTTGTTTGCTCAAGTTTTCTTTTGTTATTGCCAGTAGTCATTCCATTGCTGTCACCAGCAGTATACACATACTCAGGTAATTATTCCAGTAAAATCAGTAGTTTCCAAGGCAGGCAATTTTCAACCTTAACAACAGTAGTAAGTGACATGCGACCCTTTGGTGTGGAGTTCTAAGTGAAATGTAAGGGGCTCATAGAGAGGCCTAATAGTGCATACACATGCAAAGTTTTCTGTCCAACCATCCAACTAGTTGATTGGTTGGAATGAAAATCTGGTAAGGTATGAAAGCAAATGACAATCAGCAATTTGCTCCCAAATGCTGGAAAATGGACAAAAACTGTTGTTTGAAAAAAATGTTTAGATCATACATTTAACAAACTTATCTGATGACCATTTTCATCTGTTTTCTGGCATTTAGGAGCAAATTGCTGATCATCAGTTACTGCCATACGTTACCAGATTTTCATTCCAACCAATCAACTAGTTGGATGGTTGGACAGAAAATCTTTACGTGTGTATGCAGCATTAGTGTCATGCGATCAGCTCTGGGTGGCAAATGAGAAGGTCTAAATAGTATGTGATGAGGTCTTCGTAGTATATGGGGGATATATACATTTATATGGATATATATACTGCATACATGTGAATATACACAG
The DNA here is from genome assembly GCA_031769625.1 of Taudactylus pleione. NCBI lineage: Eukaryota > Metazoa > Chordata > Amphibia > Anura > Myobatrachidae > Taudactylus > Taudactylus pleione. The sequence continues at coordinate 3,199,036 of JAUIMM010000126.1, read as the reverse complement.
AATTTTTTTTACTTTTTTTGTTTGCCTGGCTATGTTGGTTGAACCCCACCATGGAGGCGGGAGGTTATGCACATTTGCTATGGGGCCCCCAAGGAGCTTGTTATGCCCCTGATATCACAGTAGGTGCACAGCATAGCATAGCCTTGAGCAGCCATTATTCATACAGCCAGACTGCCCCACATGCTTTTGGGAACTTCTAAAGGCATCACAATCAATTTCCAGCCAACAGAATGGTGTTTAGAAGCTCCTTATTCTATTCATTTGGGGATTTGAAGTTCAATTTACGTTCGATTTGCAAATCGAATGTTAGTAAATGTAGGGATCCTATATTTGACTATGGGAAAGCATTGATGTTTTGCCTATATTCGATTTTGAGTGAAATTCAGTTTCTGGGCTTGTTTCAGACCCGCTCGGAAGATGCGTTCGCACTCGCCCAGCATATGCAAATCTGTCAAAGGCATGCGATCGCACGATAAGGCATTAGCACACACACTATGTCTTAGCGTGCGATCGCTCTGTGTATGCAGATGCCCACCAGCCTGTCTTAAGATGCCCACTTGTGCACGTCATCTCTAGGAAGTGTATGCAACCATCGGTAACATAGAGTACCATTGGAAGCGATTGCAGCGCTTGTGGCTGACCGTACCCTACCGCAAGCACTGTGAGTGATTCAGTGTGATTTTCAACCATGTGACATGTACAATGACGCTGCCTCATAATTATGCACGCCTCTGAAATGGCATTAAGACACTCAGGCACGCCTGCGTTCGCACCTCCACTCCCCCATTTCTAGCGGCCAGCCCCTGTCACCACCCACATACGGCTTCTCCTGTCACTCAATCAGTCTGGCTGTCTATGTGCAGCGAGCAAGCGCTTCCCGATCGCTCGCACTGGTTCACGCACTGCGATGCATATGCATGCGCAGAATGCAAACATCGGCTTGCTGCGTGCGAACACAGCCTAGCGAGCGGGTCTGAATCGGGCCCTCTGTTCGTTTTGACATTCGATTTTGGCTTTAGTAAATCTCCAATATCAAAATCGAATGGAAATCGAACCAAAATTGAATGGCAAATCGAACAGAATCCAAAATCGATCTTTAGTTAATACATCCCTTAATTCGCAAAATGACCACTACCACCAAGAAAGTAAATTCTTGCACAATTTTGTCTCATCTCTTCTCTAGTATGTTGCTAACTAAACTGTTCCAACGGTTCATGTTTTATAAAATACTCATAATCATAAATGTTGCTCACTTTGTAAAATCATTTTTATTATGCACAAAGTGCATAGTCAGCATTCTAAGGAGTTTGTATGTGTATGTTTAACATCTGTTTGCAAATCCCATAACTAAAAATCACCTGAGTTAATTTGGAATTGGCTAAATTTCGCTTTTGTCCTTTATCAAACGTTTGCGGTATGTTAATAAAACATATCCACTTGGACTGTACTGTCATATATCAGCAGGAACCTCTCAGGCCATGCTGTAAACTATGTTTGGAAACACAATCCTGTTGTTTATTGCTCCACATACATTAGCCCTTATCTTTTGCATGTGGTTTTGCTTATAGCTATCCCATGTGTAATTCTGTATGTACAGCGTGCCAAAGCAAATATAGTACTACATTACTTTACACATTTGCACATTCTCCTACTTAAATGAAGGGAATTAAAGAGAGAAAGAAAGGAATCCTCGTTTTCTTTATTTCCTAACAATTGGAACTGATGTAGCCATCATTTATAAAGTGGCTGCCCTGGATTTTTATATTAAAACGTGTGCAATCAAACAATATATGCATTAATCAGATAGGAGAGAGAAAACACACATCTAGCTGAATTGGTATTGTCGGATATGGTTTCCATGGAGATTCACATTACAAATATGCACCAACATATGTTATGTATTTATAAAAAAATAAATAAAAGATAAGTTAGAGCCAACACAAATGTTTTAGTTTATTGATAAGTGTTATCTTATGCCGGGATGGAGTTTTTAATATGATAGCAAATAAAGACGTCGGCTATGGTGGACAGGAGAAAATGGCACAGTTCAAAATCAACTATTGCACATATGGTAGAAATAGTACAGTATTGTCCATTCTTTAGTCATTATCATGCACTAAAATTATAGGGTTAAAGAACTAAAGCAGAAATGGAAAAAAAACACTTTTCATGTTTGGAAATGTCCAACATTTATAGCATTATTTGATATGTTGGCTTTGGATATGTTCTGTCACATTTCATCATTCAGACCCTAAATACTGCTTGCCTGTTTTATTACCCAGAGAAAAAGACTAATAGTTTTCTGGATCACAGTTTAAAAGTTTTGGCTTCATTTTTGTATGGAAAATTATAAGACCTGCACCTACTTATTCCTACAAGCAAGAATCATTATTTGACAGCTGTCAGATGCTGGGTACTATATAATAACTAATCAAACCTGTAGTGGTATGACATTATGGGGCCTGTTTAACAAACACTGTGATTGGCCCCATAAACTGTTATTTCTTAAAGACACAGATTGCAGCAATAGCGATAAGAAGTTACTGCAAGTATGTGTTTAACAAAAACTTTGTTGCTGGAACAGCAACTCTCAAAGGAGCCTCTCCCGAAAGAGACTTGCAGTAAAGTGATAGTTATAGCATTTCAAAGCTAGGTAAATGGCCAAACTGCAGTCCCCAGAGTTAGCTTGCCTAATGAAGGAGATTTCTCAGATACAGTGCATCCGGAAAGTGTTCACAACGTAGTTTTTTTTTTTATTATCTTTGAAAAAATCTAAAAAAAACTTTTTACACATTGTCAGCCCTCTGTGATTGCAAAATAAACTTTGACATTAAACAGTGTGCATCTTTAGCATTTCACTCACTGTCTCATCTTACAACAGCCACCCTGGGGGTCTTAGCAGAGTGCCTGGCAGGCTCATGAGCAGCTCAGCACTCGATACATTGTGACTGTAGCAGACCGCATAATCAATCCACAATCTTTGATCCTGGCAAAGCTTAGCATATGGAGATTACTAACTAGCAGGGAAGAAGCTACGGCCTCTGTTTCCCAAAATGTAGACATGTCACCACCATTTTGGGGGAGTGGAGAAGCCAGTATCTTTGTTGAGCTGGTAATATATTATGTATGAACTTAGGCAACATTTGTATATTTAATGTGATCTGGTGTGTGTACTTATAGTGACCAAGCAATTATTAGCCTGATCACACCGCAATGGCACTTTCATGACACACTGCACTTTGAACAGTTTGCTCCTGGCATACATGTTATCTACATGTCCTCACAATTGATTACTCTCCATATGGGTATGCAGTTTATTACTCACTAATTCTTCAATTTGTGAATTTACGGTATTCAAAGCTCTATAATATTAAATGATATTGTATGCTCATGATTGAATTCTATGCTTTATTATGATGCTGTACAATAATAATAATAGATAACAGGATATAATGTGGATATGAGAAACTCACCTTATAATGTGAATTTTTGATATTTAACCCAGATATAACAACAGTTACTTATAGTGTTTATTTTGCAAACTCACTTTGTATTTCTCTATCCATTTCCTAGCAGTACCAAGACAGCTCATTAGCTCTCTCATCAGGTGCCCTATAGCCCTTCATCCACTAATGTGGATTGGCCATGACACTTGAAAGCAGAAGCAAACGGCTGCACAGGATTACTGATACCAACTGTTGTTTCCAGGGGATACTGCACTTCCTATCTAATACTGATTGGTATGATGGGAAGCAGCAGAACCTCCTGTATAACAGATCTCCACATCCATGCCTTTACTCCAATCCTATGCTCAACTGGAGCAGAATTAAAACTGTCAATTTTGGACTATATCCAATGAATGAGCTTTGAGATGAACCCAAATTTATTCCGGACCTGGGGGTATTTAAAATTTATTATATGTAATTATCATGTGTTATTTTATATATTGTTGTGTAATATTTCACCGTCATAGAGGTATTTAGGAACTTGGTATGCAAATCCTATTACAATATGTTTTTTGTTGTGTTTTCTGCACCTAATCACACTTTACGTGAGTTTATATTAAATACACTGTAGTTGGAATAAAGGTTAAGTATTAATTATTCCTGTATTTTCAATATTACTATGCTATTAACATTGCTCTCAATATCAGGGCCGGCAACAGAAATCTTGAGGCCCGTTACATGGATATCTCTGGGGAGCCCCCTCCCCCTCCTGAAACGTTGGCATGTTTGGTACAAATATATGAACCTCACTAAAAGTAAGAGTGCTGCCACCTTCCTTCATGTTTTGTGTATATATTTATATATATATATATATATATATATATATATACAAACAAACAGCAAGCAGCAGCACTCGGAGTCATCCAACGGTAGCAAAAAGATGTTTACTGTGAACAAATCACATTACCAACGTTTCGGGACAAACAAGCCCCTTTGTCAAGGTGAATGAAACCTTGACAAAGGGGCTTGTTTGTCCCGAAACGTTGGTAATGTGATTTGTTCACAGTAAACATCTTTTTGCTACCGTTGGATGACTCCGAGTGCCGCTGCTTGCTGTTTGTTTGTACTCATTTACTCAGAGGGCACCGGAGCAAGTTGACACATTGCTACAGAGTGCCAGTCTCTCACCGTTACATATATATATCCAAAGTGAGGCTGCACTCACATCTTCAATGAAACAAGAAATCACTGGGATATCCCCCAATCCACTTGCGTAGATAAAACCATAGAACCAAAAAAATGGGGCACTCACCAGGTTTCTTCATGAATATAAAGTTGCTGTTTATTACTCACATATTGTTAAGGGTGCTATAATGCTCAAACATTTTCGGACTCAGCAGAGCCCTGCATCAGGAAGCACCACCAACACCACACAGCATGTACAGATGCCCAAATCACTTACACCATTGTAGGTGATTTGGGAATCTGTACATGCTGTGTTGTGTTGGTCGTGCTTCCTGATGCAGGGCTCTGCTGAGTCCAAAAACGTTTGAGCATTATAGCACCTTTAACAATATGTGAGTAATGAACAGCAACTTTTATATGCATGAATAAACCTGGTGAGTGCCCCACTTTTTTGTTTCTATCTATCTATATATATTCATAAATACTTGTGTATCCGGCGCTCCTTACAAGTACAACAGCAGACGCCGGTACCTTCACAGAATGGCTCATCAACAGGAAAATGAAGGTGTGGCACTCGGCATAGAAAAAACATCTCCAACAACATGGATCCAATACCCACATTGTTGGAGTCGTTTTTTCTATGCCGAGTGCCGCACCTTGATTTTCCTACATTAATATACATTATATATATATATATATATATACACGCACACACACATTTATATACAGATAGATATACTGTATATAGATGGATGTAGGCTACATGCATCTATATCTGTTTATCTATAGATACACACATCTACAGATAGGTAGATAGACAGATATGTAATAAATAGATATATGGGTATATATATATATACAGTCAGGTGCATAAATATTGTGACATTGACAGAATTTTCATATTTTGGCCTCTATTCACCACCACAATGGCTTTGAAATGAACCAAACAAGATGTGCTTTAACTGCAGACTTTCAGATTTAATTTGAGTGTAATTACATCCAAATCAGGTAAACGGTGTAGGAATTACAACGGTTTCTATATGTGCCTCCCACTTTTTAAGGGGCCAAAAGTAATGGGACTATCAACTCAAAAGCTATTTCATGGACAGGTGTGGGCTACTCCCTCGTTATTTCATTATCAATTAAGCAGGTAAAAGGTCTGGAGTTGATTCTAGGTGTGACATTTGCATTTGGAATCAGTTGTTGTCGACTCTCAATATGAAATCAAAAGAGCTGTCACTATCAGTGAAGCAAGCCACCATTAGGCTGAAAAATCAAAACAAACCCATCAGAGAGATAGCAAAAACATTAGGTGTGGCCAAACCAACTTGAGGTAGATAATAGTATGCTGTGCTGTGTATATGTAAGCAGCTCAGTGTAGTTCGATTTAGACAAGGTAATAGGATGACTGAGCGCTAAGTACTATTATTAGTTAATTCCTATTGATCTATGTTGAAAATAGTAAATTAAAAAAAAGGGGGGGGCTTTAAAAAAAAAAAAACCTTTTAAAAAATGTTTTTTTTTCTCTTTTCTTTTATTCCCATGCTTCTCCTCCCCTTTTTTCCTTCATTCCCTACTTTTCTATTCTACCCTATTCATTTCTAAGAGACCTTAATGATGTGACTAATAGGAACATATGGTTACCTCCAAATATAGGTCACTTCCTGTTCCGGCCACCATTTTTAATTTCAATAAAGTTTGCTATTTAAACAACACCCATTCATTAAGAAAATATCCTTGACAAAGCGTCTTGAAGGACGTGAAACGTTGGAAGACAGAGCAGAGCAGTGTGCAACTCTAAGCAGGACCAAGAGAGCAGCAAGCTCCCGGCAAGTGACGTCATCACCAGCCGCTGTGGCATGCTCCAGTTGGATCCCCGCAGAGTTTTCTGCACAGCAAAGGAGGAGAAGATCGCATGCTGCAAGAGTCCCAGAGTAACCCACAGGTAGGGGCAGTCAGGGACAGTAGCTAAAATATCTTTATCCCTCCTAATCATCTGGACATTGAATATCATATCACCTCCTGCTCTAACATTGTTTTTAAAAGAGTTTTAAACATTGGAGCCTCTCTTTTTACCTATCCTAATACCCTCTCCCCCTCCCTGCTTGTCTTGCTGGTGCATACTGTTTTTATTAATTTAATTATTTATTTTACAGAAATGAAAAGAGAAAGAAAAAAAAACATTTTTTAAAAGGTTTTTTTTTTTTAAAGCCCCCTTATTTTTGAATTTACTATTTTTAACATAGATCAATAGGAATTAATTAACAATAGTACTTAGCGCTCAGTCATCCTATTACCGTAGCCAAATCAACTGTTTGAAACATTCTTAAAAAGAAAGAACGCACCAGAGAGCTCAGCAACACCAACAGACCTGGAAGATCACAGAAAACAACTGTGGTGGATGACAGAAGAATTATTTCCCTGGTGAAGAAAAACCCCTTCACAACAGTTGGCCAAATCAAGAACACTCTCCAGGAGGTAGGTGTATATGTGTCAAAGTCAACAATCAAGAGAAGACTTCACAAGAGTGAATATAGAGGGTTCACCACAAGATGTAAACCATTGGTGAGCCTCAAAAACAGGAAGACCAGATTAGAGTTTGCCAAATAAAAAAAGTGGAATGTTATGCAATGGCCAAGTCAATCGACTGACCTGAATCCGATTGAGCATGCATTTCACTTGATGAAGACAAAACTGAAGGGAAAATGCCCCAAGAACAAGCAGGAACTGAAGACATTTGCAGTAGAGGCCTGGCAGAGCATCACCAGGGATGAAACCCAGCGTCTGGTGATGTCTATGCGTTCCAGACTTCAGGCTGTAATTGCCTGCAAAGGATTTACAACAAAGTATTAAAAAGTGAAAGTTAGATTTAGGATTGTTTAATTTGTCCCATTACTTTTGGCCCCTTAAAAAGTGGGAGGCACATACAGAAACCGCTGTAATTCCTACACCGTTCACCTGATTTGAATGTAATTACCCTCAAATTAAATCTGAAAGTCTGCAGTTAAAGCACATCTTGTTTGTTTCATTTCCAAGCCATTGTGGTGGTGAATAGGGGCCAAAATATGAAAATTCTGTCAATGTCCCAATATTTATGCACCTGACTGTGTATATATATATATATATATATATATATATACTGGAGCATAATATAAAATTAGACAAATGGGCACTTTGTCAATCTTAAATAAAATAAAAACACTTGTCTCACATGAATGTCACTTACCTCCACACAAATCCGTGGGACAGTGGAGGTGCAGAACTGCAGGCATAGCTTAAACAAGTGTACTGACCTGTCTGTGGTCGGCGGTAGTCAGTTCCAGTTCCTGGCTTCCCTGCTCCTAGGTGGATGGACTTTGCAGCGGCAGGCCAGGTCTACAGGGTTAATGTGGATAGATCCCACAGGGAGGGCCGGCGCAGACATGAAGACTCATGTGCAGTGACGTCGCGACACAGTGTGTGCCACTGCGCTAGAGCCGCGACCAATGACGTGGGTGCTGGGGATGCCTTTGGGGAGTGCACGGTGGTAATAATGTGTTTTTTGTTTTGCTTCCCTGCAGCATATGCTGTTTATGCCCCTGAGCCCTCGGGGCCCCTCAGAACCTCGGGGCCTTGCACGGGTGTATCCCTTGTACCCCCCTGTCACCAGGCCTGATCAATATACAGTTATTGAGTGGTCTGTTAGACCACCGGTTTTTCTGTTTTTAAGCCAGTATCTCTGTCTGTTAAAGGAGATTTCCTGGCCTCTTTTACTCATCTGCAGCGGTCACATTGCATGACCCCATAGTCACTCAGCCAGCCAAATGGATTGCTGATGATCTGATGCTGCGTCCTTGTACATAGCTCAGATCATTAATGCATGCAGTAGGCGTGATGAATCCTGCTGCATTACCATATTACAGCTATCGCAGCTGCTAACATGTTAGCAGCTGCAATAGCATATCCGTCCACTGCTTAATCACCCCCTCTGTTCTGCAGTGATTCCTGAAGCTAAAATGATTTTGGAAGCTATACTGATTTCTGTTCAGTCAGTCTGCTTCTTATATACCCCATTCCACGGTATGAGAATACGGCTGCCTGCACTGTCATTTATTCCTAATTTCCATAGTTATCCTGGTTAGAGGTGGGGACAATGTAAACAAATAAAGGCTGCAGGTGTACTTCAGGGTCCAGTTTTCAACCCAGGCAACACCTGGTATCCCAGCTAGTATATATACTGTTTATATAGGAGCAAAAACAGTTCTCTAAATGTTCAACACGTTTAGGTGAAATAATTTACTTATTTTACATTCTGGATGTAACCCAACATATCTAGCTTTATTTCATATGTCCACACTGCTTTTTGGATATTATTTTCTGTATCTGGTTGCACTGGGGACAGCTGCAGGGTACTGTTTTTACAGTTATTGTAATCAATTGGTTCTGTATACTGTATATAGCAGCTGTACAGTGCCACATCTCTTGTCTTATATGCAGTTCTTTGTGTCTTGATCTATGAAAAGAAGGATTCTCCGGTACTGGAAGACACTTAAGATGTCTATGACACAATACTGTGATTAGACCTACCCTTTCTCACCCAATAGGGAGAGCTAATGTGCAGATTGGGACAGATCAAAGTAATCATAACAGCTATTATACCATTGGATAACACCTTAGAACCATTAATAAAGGATTTCATTCAATAATTAAGAATATCCCTTTCATTTCAAATAACATTTATTATACATACATTTAGAAGTGGCATTAAAAGTACAAAACATTTTCTGCAATGTACAAACGGTTTCGCTATTTACAGTCAGTAAATTAAAAAAATTAATATTAAAAAAATACAACATCAGTAAAATAACATCAGGCATATAGGCTGCAATATCAGGCCAGTTTCCAGAGATCAGGGGCCTGATTCAGAATCGTCCGCAGCTGCATCTAAAGTCTGCAACTTTATGTAAATGCCACTATAAAGTCCTTTCCTTGTGTACAATCATGTGTCCGAATCTGCAAGGACTGAGATGCCCATTTTCAGCTTCCATCCATGCAGTAATACCGACTGGTGAGTCCTTAGACATCACCATTGGTCGCACCATTGGAACTTTCACCAGCTATATGGAAGGTTCAGTTTCTTCATCTAAGAATGGCCTCCTATGTGAGTGGTCGATCATCTGTGAACACAATCACTTTCACAGACACACAAGCAACACTCCCATAACACGTCCATAAGACGAACCAACTCCGTGCTTGCACTAAGATGCCTCCCTGCCAGAAACACCCACTACATTTTCAATACATTTCTCCCTGCGTATGCCTGAAATTTTAACTGCAACTCTGCACGGACACAATCGGGACACATGCCTGGTATGACTTAGATAAATGCGCAGTAGCAAAAGAACGCTCCACTATGTCCAACATCGGCATTGTGTACACTCTGAGTCAGGCCCAGATGTGCTATCAGAGAATGTGTGACAAATTAAGCATTTATGGACCATTGAACACATAAGGGTCAATTCAATTAGATGTGAGGGGGGCAAGTTGCCATTAGAACTGTGTGGAAACGCTGCCCGTGGCCCTGCAACTCACCCCCCCTTGTGGCCCGATCTTACCCTGGACTTGTGGATTTTTGTATGCAGCCCTATGGTCCAACGGTATGGTAAGTACTGCATATAACCACACTTACAGATGTAACTTAAAGTCGTGCCTAACTGAATTGACCACAATATATTGTTGTTTTGTTATCCACCTTTCATATCCAGAATCACCATCTGACCTTCAATACATTGCAGGACAGCATTGTTTTGAAATTATAGGATAAAGCAAAAATGTGACTGCATTATAATATAGAGTGTTGTAATAAAGTAAGGAACTATTAGTCAAATACAATAAGCTTAGAATGTGGTGTAAATAAATGTTTTACTACATTTTTAACAATCTAATTGAATCTGATTCAAAGGTCCAAACAAATGTATGTATTTGTAGGGTTTGGAAACACCATATAAAAGACACATTATGGGACATTTATGAAACCACCACCTCGTGCACTGAAAGTTGAAACAGCAAGTTGCAAGTAGTGGAATCCACCACACAATTGTGCTATAAATGTAACAAACATGTGAAACTGAATATAAACATTATGCAAAATGCTAAAAATGGCACAGGATGACATTAAAGGCTGCCTCATGTCAACACTTCAGGTGTCGACATTATGATCACAACTCTTTCAATATAGCACATGTACATTGATGGGATATCATTTTCAGTAATCTTGCCAATGATTTTTTTACAAAAATAAAAGGTACTAATATTATTCACTTCAATATTATACGTAATTTGAAGAGTAATGCTGAGAAATGAGCCTTCTCTCAGGGAGCATTCAGGTAATTCCAGATATGGTTAAACAATATATTGAAAAGGAATCGGTATGATATCCCGAGATTGGAAGCCCGATCATCCAGGATCCTTACAGGGGCGGTAAATACCCTAACCCTCCCCCTCTCCCCCATCCTGTAAGCCTAACCCTAACCTCCCCCCGGTGGTGCTTGACTCTAACCCACACTTCCTGCACCCTAAACCTAACCCTCCCTGGGGGTGCCTAACCTTAACCTTCCCCCAATGGTGCCTAAACCTAAGCCCCCCATCCCCAGGCTAAGTATCATACTTAACTGTCTTCTTACTTTCGGGATAGTCGGGGTCGGGATGCCGACTACGTTATCCCGATCCTCTTCTGGATATCATCGTCGGCATTATGCCGGGTGTTGGTATTCCGGCGTCGATATATCGACGCCCAGGATCCCGTCCGCCTGCATATTAAATGTATACCATTGAAGGAAAACAATGTGTTGTACAAAAGAGCACAATAAACAATGCAACATGGACTAAAATAGTTGCTGTCTTGCTGACCTTCATGTTGTCCAGACTGGGCTCAAGAAGCTTTCCTTCCCACCAAACACCCTGAATTGAGGTTTGAGATTCACTAAGACACGGTGTATGCTGATCCTGGCACACTGCATGCCCTAGTACTAACCGCTACAGCACTTGGTCCCAATGCTATAGCCGGTGGGACCTAGCAATGAGAGTGAGCTGTAGGACATTTGAGGTCCGGGACGGATCCAACACAGAGAGCTGCTGCAGAGAGCTACAACAACACAGGATCACTAACAAAGGGCCTGATTCAGAGCCGCTCATAAGCGGCAGTATGCTCGTTCCGAGCGATGTTTGCCCAACTGCGCATGCGTACGGATTGTAATACGCATGCGCGAACCAGTCAGTGCGGCCGAAAATCGTTTGTTCGCTAAATAGCGAATGCCTGCTATTTTGAGTGACAGAAAGAGGCGTATGTGGGTGGTAACAGGGGAAGGTGCTTGAAAACGGGGAGTGGAGATCCGAACGCAGGTGTGCTTAAAGGTCAAAACGGACGTTTTATGGGTGTGCATAATTAAAACAGCAGCGTCATTGACCACGTCACTGGGTTATTTTATAGCCAGAACTGCTCGCAAGATTGTGGTAGCAAAAACCAACCACAAGAATAGCGAGCAGTTCATACGCTGGTCGATGTACTCGATTAATCTAATAAATAGCGGACATGACGTAGGATGCGAGCGACCAGGGGGCGTATTTATCCAAAAAACGACCGCAAGTTTTGTTCGCTCGTTCAGACCTAGAGGCGTGAACAGACCGCAAAGAGCGAACGGTTCATTTGAATAGCCACCCCTATTTTTTGGACGAGCGAGCGCTAATTGCGTCCGGCTCTGAATCAGGCCCAAAGTCTTTTGGTGTTGGAAGGAATTTATTAAAGCAGCCGGTGCTTGTGCTATGAGGAAGGTAACTCTCCTATGTCACACACGGACAATAAGCAGACCATTGACATTTTACATGATCCTTTGTTTCTTCTTATCCAGTCTATACTTATAGATTTCATCTGCCTCATTTATACATATCCAGCTGGACTTTTATTCACTACCATTTTTATTGTCCATATTTCATGTTGTATGTATGGTTTATGTGTCATTATTATTATTATATGCTAGTTCTTTGTATGATCTGCAGCACTGATTCCATGAATATTCCAGACTGAACACGGATACATTTTTGCAGTGACTAGATAGTTGTTTTTCCTGTGTAGCAAAATATCTTTATTGTTACAATAAATTATTATACTGTGTCAATTGGTGGCTGTTTCTATCCAGAGCAGTTTTTTTCTTTTTAATGTTTATTTTTGTGGAGTTGCTAATTTTTCTCCTTAATTAACTGCAGCAGGTTGTTTCAGCACATTAGTAGTTTTAGGTGCTGGAGAGATTTTTTCAATACATTCTGTAAGTATCTTTTAGTGTATGTAATGCTTAAGGCTTGTACTACAGACCCTTGAGTCATGAAATAATTTCTTTACAAAGAGTATCTTTGTTCCAATTCTATGTATCATTACAATGTATCATTTTTTATCCTAAGTGGCAGCATCAGTTTGCAACAATTGCAATAGATTTTTTTCTAGTCTGACACCAAAGACTTGTTCATCAGATAGGTTTGATTTGTTTAAGTAACCTGCTTTGTGTATTTAACTCTGTTATCAAATAACACTGAAATGCATAGTTATCAGTTTGCAGATTTCTTAACAGCTAGAGTATTAGTATAATTTCTCAGCATTACTATTCTAATTACATATAATATTGACCTGAATATTCTTATAGAAATCAATAGGCTATTTATGCAAGAACTCTGCTAGCCCTCCCTTTTGCACTTTAGGATTAAGGGGTCTATTTACTAAGCCTTGGATGGAGATAAAGTGAACGGAGGTAAGGTACCAGCCAATCAGCACCTGACATGTCACAGGCTGTGTTTGAAAAATGGCAGTCAGGAGCTGATTGGCTGGTACCTTATCTCTGTTCACTTTATCTACTAACAGAGCTTAGTACATAGACCCCTAAGAGTTTTAGGGGATTATTTACACAGTGTCAGATTGTGAAACTGACACTTCTGTTCATGTTTATGCCCGAAATGTAAAAGGGCACTTCACTTAATGGCTGTGTCTTGCTAGTAAAAGCACTGCCCTTTAAAATATCAGGCATAAACATGAACAGAAGTGTCGGGTTTTACAACTTGACACTTTGTAAATAAACCTAAGTGATAGCACTCCCTTCAGATATATTATTTAACCTTTAATGATACTTGAAATATAATGGATAAAAGCATATCTCCATATGATTCTGGTGCAGGAGTTTTCCTGAGTCCTAGTAATGCAGGTAAAACTTTGTATACTATATATTATAAACTGAATTTGCACTCTGTTTCAGCCACAATCTCTTTTGACATGAGCTATTACATAAAGTAACATGAGCTGTTATCAAGAACTGGGAAGAAACAAATAGAAATAGAAAACTTTACTAAAAAGTCAAACTGCATTATTTTTTAGAACATAGGGCTATAACTGGTAACTTTTACAAGACATGCATGTTTTGCTGGGGTGAAGCTAGGTTTTCTGTCACGCATGGCAAAGACTCAGCTGTCTTCCCCCTCCCCCACCCCCCAATACAGATGTCAGCATTGTAAACACTAAAATCTTTGTAGAGTGTCGGCAAAACCCATTACATTAATGTGCTAGCTGCATTTATTCTGTGGTTCTGGGGTGTCTTCTATAAATGGAACATGCCTCAAGACTCAATGGTAGTGCCACTACCTGTATTACTATACCTAACCCACCTCTATATTCATTTGCTCTGGAAACCAGTAATTCTTGGGTATAACAAGAACAGGGGATAATAGAGTTACTAAGGAGCACACTCCTGACCATTCTATAGGGAGCTTGGTATATGCCAATACACATCCAACAGGACTGAAGTACCCTGGCTCAAGAATCCTGCTTGGATTACTGTTCTAAATTTCTTATTACTCTTCTACCCATTTTCTGCCCTTATCCCTTATTCTCATAACATAAATCAACATTTATTTCTTCAACTCTGTCTCCTGTGGGACCAAGGTGAGTGAGAATGGGTAATCCTCCCAAGTGGGATTTCATACACTGTTTCATTGTTATAGTAGGTCGATGTTGCCCAAGTGCGCATGTGCACGACGGAGGCAGCTCCATCGTGCGCATGCGCGAGACCCGAATAACGACGGCCAAGCCGTCGTTATGGGTCTCGTACAAAGGGGACTTGCTGTCGATGGTGATTGCCTGCCCAGACGGAATGATGTCAGTGAGAGTGCTTTTGGCTCTGATAGAGCTAAAATCACTCCAGGGCTTGCGCAAGCTAGACCCTACCGCAAGGGTCTCGTCGCAAGCCCGATGGTCACGATGGTCTTGACCATTGCGACCATCATTTTGGCTGCTCCCTATAGGTGTGGGTGGTCCACAGCTATGCGAGCAGCCAGGAGGCCGCTCCAAAAAGGAGGAGGGACGGCCCTGATTCAGAGCGAGCGCTCTGTCAGAGCGTCCGGCTATGAATCAGGGCCACTGTTCCCATCTATTTGCCTCCACCACTCTGCCGTGTGCAAACAAAAAGGGTCTTTCTGCACAAGTACTGTGTTGCTCATCTAAAGTTCTTTTACATCCTAAGTACCCTTTGTAACTTCCTATAGTGTTTTCAAAAATATGTGAAATGATCCTTCCCCCTTCCCACATGGTTTTGTTTACTAGTAGTTTAACTATGGACACTACAAAAGGATGTTCTAATTGTCATGTAGTTTAGTGTACTAAACCTTTTCCTGTCCAGTGCATCTTCAGAGTTCATAATGTGTTCTGTACCTACGGGTTGTGTCATTAATGAGCACACATAAGATTGGAGCTACATATCCATTGCAACCTGTCTCATATGTCTATACCATAAATTGTCCTCCATTGATTAAATACATTAACCTTGTTAGGTATCCTGGTCTTGTTAGTTATACTGCATACACTTATGTTAATTCCTGTATATTGATATACATCTTTTTCTAATGTTTGCATTGCAGAGAAGGCTCCATATAAGGCATAAACATAAGAGACCCAAAGTGAATAGGTAAGAAAAGGCAATATAGTTTGAGATTAAGGGCCGTATTCAATTAGAAGTGAAAAGCCATTTTACGGTGAAAAGTATCGCGGATCGGGGCTTTTCGCGTGGTCGGAACTTATCTCCAAATTCAATTCCAGCTGGTTTTCGCCTACACGGAAAGTCAATGCAATGTAATAGGCAACAAAGATTCGCCTAAGAATAGCAGTAGAAAAGAAGTGGAACATTTTTATTTTGGATTGCAAACAAGGGGAACCACTCAGAACCCTAGGGGCAGCCCCCCAAAGGACAACTGGGTCAAAAAATCCAGAGGAAAAACTTAAGAACACCCCAAAAAAGTACTTTCATTTTGGGGGCAAAAAAGTAAAAAGTGGGGTGACAAGCATAAAAACTAGCAAAATAGCCTTCTTAGGGGTCTGCAAGGATGAGTCAAGTGTTTTTGGGATTGTAGGTGCATGCAACAATTTTTATTTTGGGGTGCAAACAAAGGGAAACCACTCAGAACCCTTGGGGCAGCCCCCCAAAAGACAACTGGGTCAAACAATCCAGGAGAAAAACTTAAGCTCACCCCAAAAAAGTACTTTAATTTTGGGGGCAAAAAAGTAAAAAGTGGGGTGACAAGCATAAAAACTAGCGAAATAGTCTTTTTAGGGGTCTGCAAGGATGGGTCAAGTGTTTTTGGGATTGCAGGTGCATGCAACAAGTGCGTTTCACATTTTTTAAAACTTCACTTTAGAGAATTTAAAAGATGCTAGCACCAATTTTCAAGTACCCCAAATTTGACTGGACTACTTATTTTCACCCAAAAATACTGCTTAATGCCATTCTTCACCACTTTTACAATTACACTAATAACAAGGATTTTAAACTTCAGTACCTCAAATAGTTTTATTAGGGCTATTGGAACACTTCTATATTGATCCCCAATGTTAGTGCATCTATTTGGGGGGTTCAGACTGATTTCCCCTATTCTGACAGTACTTTTCGCCTGTTTTACATTCGCCGCTTGCCGTTTTCGCCTGGTTAGCAATTGAATTGGGCAATAAGCGGGGACACGCACAATAAGTTTTTGCGTCCAAAACACGCAATGTAGGCAAAAACTCGGGTAGGCGGAACTTTTTTGCAGAGGCAAAACTAATTGAATACCGCCCTAAATTGTAAATCATCAAATGTACAAGTCATTAATTTTTCTCTTCATGCTTTTCGGCACTGTGTAAGATGGATCCATGGTGTCTTCTCTGTTACGTGGATTGTAGCAGGAGTATCTAGGACAATTTCATACGGGCCCTCCCACCTTGTTTTTTTTTTCCAGGTATGCCTCTGTATCTTCACATACACCTTGTCTCCTGGAGTGATGGACCTTAGTCTTTGCACCTCAGGAGTATTGGAGAACACATCTTCCTGTTGAAAACAAAAGTTAGTTGCTCTATTTAGATCTAAATATAGTAAATATACTTGGGGTGTCAAGTGATGATCTCGGCCCTTGCTATTTCTTATTGCGCTAATGGCCAAGGGCAGGCAATAAAGCCAATTTTTCTGGATTGACTTCATTCCTTTTGCTAATTTTCCTTTCAGGATGACATTCATCCTTTCCACCAAGACATTTGACTGGGAATAATATAAATCCAAAATGAGACCATAGAGTTTCAGGATTTCTGCTAATCACCTTCTATGTTGAGAATTGTTGGCGAACAGGACACTGAAACAAATACATATGTATTGCTTCACTAAGGTTAGGGCAAAACCAATTGTTGCTAATCTCTCTATACATGCTGTTTTTACTTTCAAGTCTAGGAAAGTGGAGATCTGCCAACACTGACTGTAATCAGGACTGTTGCAGCACCGGTTTTAGTTCATCAGGGGTGCGCCAAATGCCTGATGCTTTATACTGTACACAACCTATATCTACAGCAAGTGTTCTGTCTGTGGGGCTTCTTCTCTGGGGACGTCACGGGACTTAAGATAGGCATCAAAATACCGACCCCTATCTTAATCCCGAAGCCGGAATCCAGAAGGACACCAGCACAAATGAGGTAAATCCGGTGCGCCCTTAGTGTTAACCGCTGGTAGCGGGGTTAGGGTTAGGTTTTGGGGGGGGGCTAGAGGGGAGGGTTAGGGACCACGGTGGGGGTAGGGTTAGGAACTAAGGGGGGGATTAGGTTTAGGCACTGACGGGGTGGGTTAGGGTGAGGGTGCGGAGGGTTTTAGGTCTAGGCTACAAGAAAGGAGAGTTAGGGGGAGAAGAGGGGAGGGTAAGTATATTGTCGAGATACCAACCATTGGGATGCTGCTGTCAGTATATTGACAGGAGACAGGAGGCATCCCGACAGCCGGCATTACATACCGATTCCGTCCTCCCCCCTGTATGCGCAGTGCACTTAACAATAGCAAAAGAGTTCTCTTAGTGACTAATGAGCTTTAACGTTGGGTTAAAGAGGGGAGTAATACTGGGAAACCATCACTCTTAACAAACCCTCTACAGACCCATTTATCTAGGCCAGAAGCAAATGCTATGCAACCATATGCTGAACCCAAGTATAAAGTTAAAGGGGTGTCATGGAAAGTTGTCAAACTATTGCTGCAATTAATTCAACAGCCTGAGTTGAAAAGTTGACTGGCAAGGTATATTGGGAAATAACTGGCAGATGCTTGGTCATTCTTACTGGGGTGGCTGCCCTAAACCTAGTTCCTGAAAAGACATCCAATGAGGCTCATTTGAACCATCCATATATGGGAAGCAGGCACCATTGTGACTTAATCAGCCTTTTCATTGCACTGAGTGAGTCATCTCTTCAATGAGAGTTTGTTGAAGGAAGTCCTGGCAATCATGGTCATTAAAGCATTTTTAACCTCAAGGTGTGTGTAAAAATACTGTACTTTATATATCCATGTGCTTGTGTTAGTGGCGTCACTGGTGTCAGTGACACCCAGTGTGCCAAATAGCCCTCCTTTGGTGCACATATGGAAAGGGCACATAGCCTCATAGAGAAGGGGCTTGGCCTCACAGGAAGGGGTGTGACCTTATGACACACCCCTAGTATTAGCTCTCTGGGGGAGTGTCCAGCACTCCAGTGACCATGAGCTGGCCACTGCACAATAACATCACCATGCAGCACCCAGCTCCAGGTCAATGAGGAAGAGACAGCATTTTGGTGTCACCCTCTCAGATGGTGACACCCAGTGCCATCCGCACCCCCTGCACACTTGTATCATACAGCTTGCTTGTGCAGTGTAGACACATTAAATACTTGTTGTTTTGTAAGTTCAAGAGGGATTTTAATATCAAAAATGGAAAGAGCGATATTCCTCTCTAATATAAACAGTTGTCCTTGTTTCTGGATTAAAAAAAAAAAAAAAAGCAAAGACAACTAACAAAATTAAAATGCAGCTTCAGGCAATATTATTTCACTCTAATGAAGTTGTGTCCATTATATAACAGCTGACACCTGTTGTTGGTAAAGAGAATCTAAACAGATAAATAAATTCATAATGTTTTTCCTATCTGTATCTCTTATTGATAAGGGGTATTTTGCCTGCAACTCACTGCTGGAATGCACCCCTCCCTCTGTATATTGGGCATTATTCCAGTGTGGATGGTATTGCACAGCCACAGGGAAGCAGTTGTGCAATATCATACAAGTAAAATGCAAATACAGCAGGAGGTGTTTGTAGGAAATAGACATCTCCTGCATGCATCTACGATCCGAGAGCAGCGTCCATAGGCATTGCTTCGGATCACCATCGTGTTTATCAGTTGCTGCCCACGGCCAGTCAGCATAAGCTGTGCTTACTCAACCTGGCTGTCTGAACCCCTCTGCCGGGTCCAGGGAGTCTGCAGACCCTGAGCTCGACAGGCCTACAAAACGGGGGCAACGCGCCCACATTTTGAACAACATTCATGGTTGCTGCCCCCACTCCTACCTCCTAAATGCCTCAGCATGTCAATCATGCTGCGGCTAAGGGGAGACTTCAACTCTCATTTTCTTCTTCAGGGTCCATAGGCTCCACAGGGAGACCTTGGGGATGTCCCAAAGCAGCCCTTTTAAGGGCGGGGACGCTCCTGAGCTGAGAGGAGAATCCGGCGCCCGAAGCAAGCATCCTGAGAGGCAAAAGGTATCAAAGGCATAAAACCTTATAAAGGTCTGAAGAGAAGACCACGTGGCTGAATTACAAAGCTGAACAGCTGAGGCACCACGGCAAGCTGCCCACGAGGGACCCACAGAACAAGTAGAATGAGCAGTAACAGAAGGCAGAAAACAGGAAGACCCTCCTGAGTGTAAACCTCAGATATCGTCATACGAAGCCATTTAGCCAATGTCTGTTTATTGGCTGGCCATCCCTTCTTGTGAAATCCGTAGAGCACAAACAAGGAGTCTGATTTCCGAAGGGAACTGGTATGGTCCACATAAAGTCTGAGGGCACGTACCACATCCAATGAGGCCTCACCTGCCGAGAGGTCTCGAGATTGGAAGGCCGGGACTATAATTTCCTCATTAATGTGGAAACTAGAAACAACCTTCGGAAGGAACTCAGGGTCCAAAGCACCGCCCTGTCCAGGTGAAAAAACAGAAATGGGAAGCGACAGGAGAGCGCCCCTAAATCTGATTTTCTTCTGGCCATAGCTTCCACCAGAAGAGTAAGAGTCTTCGCTGTCATCCACTTGAGGTCCACCGATTCCAAGGGTTCAAATGGAGGGCACGAAGAACCACAGCCAAGTCCCAAGGAGCCACAGGAGGGACAAAGGGAGGCTGAATCCGGAGGATATCCTGCAGGAATGTGTGAATATCTGGAAGAGGAGCAATCCTGCGCTGAAACCAAACTGACAGGGCAGAGACATGCACCTTCAGTGAGGCGAGGCGGAGACCAATAACTACACATACAGAGCTTGAGAAACCTTTGAACCTTAAAAGGGATGTCTCAAGACCCACGCCATCAAAGACAGATGACCCAGATCTGGGTAAAGGCAAGGACCCTGAGACAACAGGTCCAGACATTGAGGCAACAGGAATGGAGTGTCTATGGAGAGACTCATAAGATCTGAGTACCAATGACATCTGGGCCATGTTGGAGCCACTAGCAGGACCGTGCCTCCATCTTGTTTGAGCTTCCTTAGAACTCGAGGAAGGGAGACTGGAGGCAACAGGTATGCAAACTGGAAGGTCCACTTGACTGACAGAGCGCCTACCAAGAGTGACTCGGCATCTCTTATCCTGGACAGTTTGCGGTTGTGTCTGGAGGCCATCAGGTCCACCTCTGGGAGACCCCACTGGTCCACGAGGAGCTGAAACACTTCTTGAAGAGACCGTTCCCCGGGATGCACGTCGTGATGGCTGAGGAAGCTTCTCAATTGAGCACTCCTGGTATGAACACTGCCGTTATGGCTGGGAGATGACCTTCAGCCCATGTCAGAATGTGACACCTCTGTCATTGCCACCTGACTGAGTACCTCCTTGATGGTTGATGTACGCCATGGTTTTAGTGTCGTCTGACTGAACTTGTACGTGTCTGGCCAGCTGGATGGCCATGAAAACAGCCCGAAGTTCTAATATGTTGATTGTCAGAGCTGATTCGACCGTAGTCCAACCACCCTAAAGAGTGCGGACCGGTTACTGCGCCCTAACCCCAGAGACTGCATCGGTTGTCAGGATCACCCAGTCCGGGAACCAAAAGGGGCATCCCCTGGTGAGATGATCTGTCTGCAACCAGCAGGATAGGGACAGATGCACCTCTGGAGAGAGCACCATCGTCTGTGCCTTTATTCGATGGGGTAATCCATCGCACCTGGAGAGGATCATTCTCTGCAGAGGCCTGGAATGAAACTGAGCATATTCCACCATGTCGAATGTCGACACCATGGACCCCAGAACTTGCATTGAGTGGATTGACACCCGGCGATTGTGGAGACATCTGCGTACTCGCATCTGTAAACTGGAGATCTTGTCTGCAATCAGAAAGATTCTCTGCTGTTGAGAATCCAACATGGCTCCCAGATGGAGCATCCTCTGGGATGGCATCAGGGACGACTTCTTCCAATTGATTAACCATCCGTGTGTCTGAAGAACAGAAATAGTTAGCTGCAGATGGTGGTGGAGTACCCCTGGAGATCCTGCTAACAACAGGAGGTCGTCCAGGTATGGTAGTAGTCGGACCCGCAAATGGGCCACCATGATAGCCATAACTTTTGTAAACGGAATCGGTATGGAATCCCGGCTGCCGCATGGCCGGCAGTTCGATTCCCGGCCGCGGCAGCCCGACAGATCAGCAGAGCCCGGCAGCGGAAGCCCGACAGCACTGGAAATCCCGATCATCTCTAAGGTAAGTATAAACTAACCTAACCCCCTAACCCTCCGTAGGGGTGCCTAACCCTAACCCCCCCTTCCCCGCTGCCTAAACCTAAGTCCCCTGGAGGGGTGCCTAACCCTAACCCCCCTTCCCCTAGCCTAACCCTAACCCTCCCGAGGGGGGTGCCTAACCATAAGTTCCCCCCCGCGGCTGTCCACTCGCAGCACCCGGCATCCCTTCGATCGGGATGCCGGGCGCCGGTCTCCTGGCGTCGGGTAAATGATAGGCATCTAGATATAGACGCCGGTCATTTATCCAACGTCGGGATAAAGCAGCCGGGAAGCCGGCTGTCGGTATTAAGGCTGCCGGTTTTCTGACTGCATACCTTGTAAACACCCGAGGTCCAGTAGATAGGCCAAAAGTCAGAGCCCGAAACTGGAAATGTTGCTGCTGTATAGCAAACCAGAGATAATGCTGGTGAGAGGAAGCAATCGGTACATGTAGGTACACGTCCTGAATATCCAGCTATACCATAAAATCCCCAGGTTCCAGAGTCAATATGATGGAGCGTAAAGTTTCCATTCTGAACAGAGGTACCCTGAGGAATTTGTTCAGGGATTTGAGGTTGAGGATAGGCCGATGGGATTCATTCAGCTTTTGAACCAGAAAGAGAGTAGAGTAATAGCCCGTCCCCCTCTGGGGTAACGGGACCAGTACCATGACCCCTGCTTGGAGCAGGGACTGTATAACTTTCTGGATCTGTAAGGCCTTGTCCCTGTCTGAGGGAGGGCTTGTGCAGAAAAATTGGTGGGCCTTCTGTGAAATGAGAGCGCATACCCCTGAGAGACCTCTTCTTTTACCCAAGTGTTTGTTGTGGTTTGACACCAGCACTGGGCGAATTGAAGAAGTTGGCTTCCCACCCTGGGATCCCCAGGAGGAGGCCTGTCCCATCAGGCTGAGGGCTTGTTCTTGGAAGCCAGATAAATTGTACTCCAGGCCTGCTTCATGGGCTTAGCAGTCTTTTTGGGGACAGACTGTCTAGAGAAGGATTGTCTTTAGGCTTTCCTTGGGACGGAAAGGATAAGGCCCGTGGCCTTGTAGCAGTCGATGCTGAAGGCAGAAACGCAGACTTAGCAGCTGCCACTGTGTCCACAATCTTGTCCAAGTCAGGTCCGAACAAGATCTCACCATTATATGGCAAGCATTCTAATCCCTTCATAGAATCAGCATCCGCCCTCCACGAGCGCAGCCACAAGGAACAGCGAGCTGACACAGCAGCAACCAAGACTCTGGAAGTGAGGAGACTGACATCCAAAGCAGCTTCACCTAGATATGCGGCAGCATCACGGATGTTACCTACCAGTGTCACCTGATCTCTGGAAATATCTGTAGGAAGAGTCCTCAAGGGAGTCGGCTCAAAACTCCACAGCCTTGGCCACCCATTAGATAGCCATGGATGGCCTGGCAGCTGCACCTGAAAGAGAGTAAATCGATTTCAGGCAAACTTCCACCTTCCTATCCGTAGGATCTTTTATGAAAGAAATGGAGGGCATAGGCAATGTAGCACTCTTAATTAAGCATGTAACATGAGATTCCACCGCAGGAGGTGATTCCCATTTAGTACAGTGTTCCTCTGGAAAGGCTAACAGTAAGCCAGGCGTCTCTGAGGCTGGTATCGCTTCCCAGACTATTGCCATGCCACCACCATATGATACACTAGCTGATCTGACAAAGGACATTCCACAGAAGTAACCTTTATCTGCTTGAACAGAGCATGTCTGGACCGAGGAGCTGGTTGTTCTTCTTCCTCTATGACTAAGGCAGAACGGACAGCTCATATCAGAGCAGGAATATTAACCTTAGCCCGAGTCTCCACCTCCTACGGAGGGGAGTCAGAGGCATCCACAATCTCTCAGTCATCAGATGACATCTAAGACTCAGCACATAGTGTGGATTGTGATGACGGCATAGGACGCTTAGTAGGCTTATGGGGTTTCTCACCCTGCAACATGGCCCAGAGCGCAGTAGAGGTGGCCGCCAGGCTCTGCACTGAGGTAGAGTATTTACCCATGGTGGAGGCACAGGAGGTACATTCATGGCTGTAACTTGTTAAAGCAAGCCCTGAGGGAATAGCAGACTGCTGTAGGAACCCCATAGCGGGGAAACCAGCTGGTACTGCCAAACGGCCCACAATGGACGTCAGGACCTGAGTGAAGGAAGCCTAAGGGGGCTCCTGCATGGTGACCAAGACTTTAGAAGGGCCTGCAGGATTATAACACTTCACACAAAATCCATCCTGTACCATCTCCCCCTCACTTAAACCTGCAGCACATGACCTGCACGATAGCAGGATGGGAGCAGAAATGTGTATATCATTAACATTCTCAAACATAATGGTAGAGAAATAATCACACAATATGGCACGAAGGATAATGCAACCACTGATTATATCGGATACTATTAGGAAGACAAAATACTGCTCCTGACTGATGCTTGGGGAAGCTGCAGGAACACAGGCTCAAATATGGCACAGTGCAACCGCCCAATACAGTATCTGACCAACCACACAAATATATTACATAATAAATGTGAGGATCAGAAACACCCTGACAACACCTTGTACTGTTAGGGCATTAGAAAAAAAGAAAAGGTATAGTTATATGCTGACAGAATGTGTAGAGAGACATACAATGCAGAAATAAACTGCACAATGGCACTACAATTCAACTACTCAGACTCAGTGTCTGGTAGTGCTACATACGCTGACCAGAGGGTGAGGTATGCAGGGAGACCGGACTCCACGATGACCTGAAAGCTGCGACTTGCCACTTGCAAGAAAACGGCCGCCGAAGACGTCAGAGGGGGCATGTCCAGAGAGCAGCTCAGTGAAGCCAGACCTCAAAGGAAAGGCGCGCTAAGCTGAAGGGTGGAGCCGCTAAAACAGGGAAGCTGCCTCCCCTGCCTGGTTATTAACCCCTGGGACGCCGGTTCCCGCACCGTTTATGTCCCTGCGTCCACCCCCAGAACTTCCAGTCTGTCCTGAGACCGGAGGTATCGACTGCCGCAATGCGCGGGTCACTGCTCGCGGTGACCAACTTACCTTATCCCCTGGATCTGGTTGCAGTCCGGGGTCAGCCTGTGCTAGTGTGACCCCCAGCTGCCCGCTGATATCAGTACTGGGGTCACAGCCCGGAGGGGTGGTGGAGTGACAGCGCTGTCTGTCGCTGTGCACTCAAGATAGAAAAAAGTTTGAGGGCTGCCCATGTGTTACAGTGACCCAACTCCGGCCGGGCACCAATTAGAATTGAGGTGGCTCTGGCTTGGATATAGGGAGAGTGGCCCAGTACATCCTAGGAGTTGAAAATTAACTGCATGATGCCCAAGCCATCACCTACACCCCAAGGTCTCCCTGTGGAACCTATGGCCCCTGAAGAAATCTGTCAAGCGACAGCTTGCAAAAACAAAAAAAAAAATTACCTCTATTGATAAAACTGTTGAAATAAAGTCTATCACCCCAGATGGGACCTGAATCCACAATTCCTGACCTCAGAGGTCAGTTAACTGTAGATAGTTTAAAATAAAGATAAAAATACTAAGTTTGGGCTGGAGCTCAGCCATATGTGACCAACTCTCTCGGGCACATTTCTAAAACTGCGGCTTCTGGGGGATAGAGGGAGAGGAGTCACTCACACTTAAAGATTTAAAGTGCCAGCTCCTCTCAACCACCTGTCTATCCCCAGTGTCCCCTGGTGGATGAAAGAGAAACAGAGAAAATAAAACATAAAAGCTTAGGACTGCCTGAGCAGTCCCATTGCAAAGATGCATCTGAATCCTGCCGCACCAAATGAAAAACTGAAGGCCTGTGGTTGGGGGCATATATGGGGGAGGACCCGAGGCATCCTGTGAGCTGAAAACTTTAACGGTTTGGTGCCTGGCTCTCTCCAATCACATTATGCCCATGGTATCCCTGTGGGTCCCTATGGACCCTGAAGAAAAAATGATGTTTCCCCAATTATGATTTAAATAAAACATGGTCAATTATAAACCACAAACTATACAAATTGTAAAACGTATTTCTTGTCAGACCTAATACATGTTAATGTCCTTAGGTCCAAAAATTGCAGCATTATTCATCTTCATGGCAGAGGTATGTCTTTACAATACAAATTGGCAATTTGATAGTAAGAAAGATGTGCCCACTATTGCATTCTCCATCATTGCACACAAAGCTCATTACCAGCACAGCCTTTGTCCCCCCCACACATCTGACACAGGAGCTGATTTAGAGACAGACGCTGTGTCTTTGTAGGCGGTGGCTGTGCTGAAGTATGCAAAAGTCACAGGAGGCATCTTAAGTAAAAAAAAAAAAGCCCACTGCTGCCTGGGTGTATCCAGCTTTATTGATCAGTGCAGCCCTGCGATAGAAAATAAGTTATACTTTATTCAAGATGTGGTAGCTATGGGACCAAGAAGAAAAGGTACTTGTAAAAAACCTTGGCCTATGTGCGCTTCCGACACCGCAGTATCCAATAAAAAAAAGTGGTTGCGGGGTTGTCAGCACTGAAAACCCTACACCAAGTACATTTTTTTTTTTCTTTCTTTACTTACCTGCTTGGGGGGTCTCCACAGCTCCAGGAAGCCTCCCCTCCATCGGGGGCTGCTGGGCGTTTAAGTTCTCTTAGCACCCGTTACAGGGACAGACACATGGGGAGGTCACTCACAGACACTGACATGCTCTCACCACTGCTGCAGGAGACTGGACCCCAACGCTGGAGGAAAACGACAGCGCTGCGGAAGGTGAGTAATTAAGGACTAATTAAGCCAATTGGAAACTTCTGCCGGGGACCCAGAGAAAGGCCTGCTGATATTTCCTAAAATTAAGGATTTTAGGAAAAATCAAACATGCTCTGGCGATGCGAGAAAAAAAGTCCCAGCGCTCAAAATCTAAAAAAAAAAAAAAAAAACCTCACAGGTGTGGGATTTTTGCTATTCACACCTCCAAATGAATATGCCCCTTAAAAACCTAATCAAAAATAGTCTGTTAGTAAATGTGAGATTTAGCTTCAGGAACACAATAAAATCAACCTTTAGTAAATTTACACCAGTAGCACTATTCGTCCAGTCCATGGATTGAATTTGCTGTGCTTTTCCTTTAAAAGCCCAATTTTCAGCAAGACCTTGATGTGAAGTCTACAGCTTCCAATTATACTTCAAGAACAATTGTAAAATAAAATACAAATAGGGGTCCACTTTCATGCCATAGAACATTTAACCTGTTTATTACAAAGCTTAAGGAAACATATCTAGCATAAAACCACAGTAGGCACACTAACCAAAACACTCTGGCTCTTTTATCAGGCACACTGTAGTCACTGTCATATTGATCTTGTAAAATTGGTGCCAATGTATTTTAACTTTTGAAAATTAGTCTTCTGTAATTGGCCAGAGTAAGCACACTGTCAGAGGCTCATTGGTGCTGGCTATTATATATAACTTTAATCTTTGGCAGAGTGACTACAAGCGGTTTAAAATGCTACTAAGTTAATTTTGCAACATGTGCTATATGTAGAGAATTGCATACAACTACTAAAGTACAGATAATGACCTAACTTAACAAATTAATACTTTAGGAAAGGTACGTGTGTACTATGTACATTATTATACATTTAACAATTAAAAGTCTGCATATAATAGGCTGATATATGGGAATTAAAGGTTTAGACAGTTAATTTTATATAGCAGTGTCAGACTTTTCAAGGTCTGAAATTGTATGTTAGTCTTATAATTTAAGAGATTATGATATATACTAATGCAGGTATCTGGCATTTAATTAATGTTCATAGACAGATGCAAATTTATATTAAAACATTGTACATTATAATGATCTGCCTAAACCCTTTTATGCAGCACATATTACTTGACACTTAAGTGCAAAAATACTGCCTTTAAGTATGCTGCTTTTAAACAAAGGAGTGTGAATTATTTTGCAATCATGTTACTTAAGTCTATGTAAATCTTGCTGAACACTAGAGCCAGTGTTCACAACCTCAACCCTTTCAAGCTTTCCCAACAGGTCACGTGTTGAGGATTTGTCTCTGTGGAAGTAGGTGGTATGAATATTGTCCCAACAAATTAGATCAACTGACCTGTGTGTGATCAAAGAAATCCACAAAACATGACCTGTTGGGATTACTTGGGGACTGTGTTGAGAACACTTGCTCGAAGTTACCCCAACATAGTGATGCATAAAATGAAATGCATTGATCCCATTCCCTTGAACACACCCTGAACTGTGATGCGCATGTCCATGTTTCCACACAGCTTCTGCTGTTATAATTCTGTTTTATGTAACTTTTGGATTATTTTTAAACTTCATAATAAACTTTCCACAACATGGAAGCGTCCATTATCTGTGTATGTATAAGTGTTTATTATACACATGCACTCCACATCCAATATGGTTAAAAATGAACCCTCATTAGTTCTAAATAATTTACAAAGTTGTAATGTATTGAGTTTTTCAAAGCAAAAACTTTGTGGCAGAGTAGTAGCAGCAAAGGATGCACTGAAATATCAATACTGGCTACCAGATATTACGCCACTCTCATCATACAAAACACACAGCAACCACAATTGAATCTACAGCAAATAAATGTAAACAAACACTATACAAGGAGAACTTTTAATGTTGTGTATTAATTTTTTGGGTATTTTTTTTTTCTCTGATTGTTCAACTGTCCATTTAGCCGATGTATAAGTAGTACATACACAAATAGTTCTTACAATTCAATTATATGTCATGCCTTCTCTGAAAATAACAGAGGATGTGATGACCTCTCAAGCCCCGTCATGCCAGCTTCAGAGCAGAAAGACTAACTGAATATTTTGGTATGGGGGATGAAATAATGATTATACAGTACAAACAAAACCTTTTCTTTCAATTTATCTTTCAATATGTAGCTTGCATTGATACTGGACTGGTTTACATAGATGTGGTTTTAGGACAAGCATGGATTAAATAGGTTGGACAGGTTGAAGAGGTTGCACATTCTCGGCTGACATGGAAAACTAGTAAACACTGAAAAAGGTTACTTAACACACCAAGTGGATTTCATCAAAACCAAAAACATGCAACAATTGTTTTAAAAATCTTTACTGCAATGTAAAAATTGAAGTAAATGAGCAATTAGAAAGCTATCATTTTCAATTCTCTAAACTGCAAGGAAAAAAACAAACAGAAAAAAATCAAACTCCTGTGTGAATACTGTTTTCTAAGTCAGAACAGAAAGTGGCCACTTCACACACCATAAGGGTTTAATTAAATATCAGTAAAGATTATTTATTGGAAAGAAAGATCTTCCGAATTTACTTTCACAGCATTTACCATGTAAAAAAAAAAAAAAGTTTTCTGTGCACTAATTTCAGACTTTAATTATTTGTTGAAGCAGCAAATAATCACCTATATTTATTTTGGCATTTACATCTTATAAGCTTCCTCAAAGCCCTAAAATTCACACGGCCATAACAGTGTGTCACCAGAAAATACTCTCTCTGGTAACACAGGCTATTCTCAATACCAATGTCAGAAGAAAACAGGAAGCAGGGCATTACACTAAATTTCTGGATCTAAGAACACTAGTGAGAAGGTAAAGTGATATCTAGAGAAGTTAGCAGATGGTATCTCAGAAGGGAATAAATGCCTGCTGAAGCTGTATTTTGGTTGTAAATATATATATTTTTTCTTTTTTTTGCTCTTTTCCATAATACACGCTGATCGCTGTAACTGCTCAATAAATTGCAGATGTATGCTTTGTCCTAGCTGTTCCAATAATACCCTAACCCTCCCACCCTTTACTACCGTACACCAAATATTGTGGATATGAGCCCAAATCATCCCAGTAAATCCAGTGAGCAAAGTTAGTGTAATGCACTGGTGTGAAGATAAAAAATACAGTCTCTCGTTTTCAATCATCATCAAAGTTTTGCTGTAGGAGAAAATTGGCGGCCAAATTTTCATTCTTCTCGCATGCAAAATAGGCTTGTATCACGAGTCCTTCAGGGAATCCTAGTGCTTTTAGCTGCAGAAATAAAAATGCAACATAGTAGTTACTAGCATGTGGTCTTTATTAGATTCACATATGAACATACATCACTGAAACATCTATGGAATTGTATCAGCAAATGAAGTACTGCAAGAAATAGTTAAAAGGAAACCTATACTAACTTTATTTTGTGTGAAATAAGAGGAGACACTGGTAAACCTGCTGTCACAGCACACTAGGACAATAACCTAATGCATTCTAACAGCTAGCGTTACCGCTAGCTTGTTCAAGCGGGGCGCCGCGCCCTGCCCTATTTCTGAAGGGCAGAAAGCACCCTGCCTTCCAGCACGGCACCCCGCTGAAACAGCCTGCGGGTTCTGTCCTTTTCGTCACTCTTGGGGCCGGTCACTGGCATCCATTCACTGACAGCGACAGCTGCTCTGCAGTTTCCCCACCCAAGGGACACTGCGGCCCGCGGGTGGGGAAACAGCAGAGTAGCGGTCACCGCCGGTGAACGGATGCCAGTGACCGCGGTGCTTTGGGGTTGCCCAACATGCCCCAAATAGTGACGAAAAGGGGTCGCGCCATAAAGGCACGCCCCCTTTTCATCGGTCACGCCCCTCTTCGGGCGCGTGCACAGAAGTGCCCTTGCTCTAGGGTCTGGCGCCCTGACTGCCGCCGGACCTAGAGTGAACACTAACAGCAGTGTTATTAATTACTCGCACACATCTATACTTTACACTGCACTGTCACTCTTTTTCCATTTTCGTGTGATGCCCTGGGGGGGACCTGGCTTGGATGTTTTTTGGGGTGCTCTGTGCCCCGCACGTGAACCAGTTAGTTTTAGGGACTGCTAGTGACAGAGAAGTCGTGACAAGGCCTAGCAGCTTCCCATGTATTTGCAAATGCATGCAACCAATATCTCTGAAATTCTATTGCCATATAGTGTTCATATATTGTTGCTGGTATAATTCAGTGTGCTGAGGAACAATAGGGGGTTAAAACCCCCTCCCTTTTCTACTTTCTTGGAAACAGTCTCTGTCGTTTAAGAACTCCACCACCGGAAACGGCAAGCCAACACAGCTTCAGCCGACACACTGGAAGTCAGGTGACAGATATCCAGAGCAGCCTCCCCAATATGTGTAGCTGCATCTCTGATGTTACCAACCAAAAAACCCTCTGAGACCTCAGAAGCATTTGAGGGAAGGTTTATAGACTTCTGGCAAACCTCCACCTTCCTAAACTTCAGGGAAGAAATGGAAGGCATAGGTAACGTTGCACTTGTAATTAACCATATTACATGGCCACTGCAGGGGATGAGTTCCATTTCGTGCAAGTAACTTCTGTAAATGGATAACACGCAGCCAAAACATCCCTGAGGTTGATACCTCTAACCAGGCGTTCGCCAGGCTGTAGCCCTGCGATCAACTAAATGATCCGATAAAGGGAATTCCGCAGAAGTAGCCCTTTATTTGTACAAACAGAGCCTGCTTGAACAGAGCAGCTGGTTCGACATCCTCTATGACCCAGACAGCTCACACCAAAGCAGGAATAGTAACCTCAACCCGAGTCTCCAACTCCAGTGGAGGGGATTCAGGGTTATAACATCCGCAATCTCTCAGTCATCAGATGACATCTCAGATGTGTGTGGTCTATGCTGACACCAGAGGACTCCTATAAGGCCTAGCGGCTTTCTCTTCCTGAAGCAAGTCTGTAGGGCAGTAGAGGTAACCGCCATCCACCCCTGGCGGGGGCACAGGTGGTATCTGCATAGCATTAATCTGTTGTGGCAATCCCTGAGGGGAAAAAAACAGACTGCTGTGGTAACCCCATATGCAGCTGGCACCACAAAGTAGCCCGTAATAGTAGCCAGGACCTGAGATAAAAGGAAGCTCTTATAAAAGGGGTTCCTGCACAGGGGACTGGGACATTAGAAGGGCCTGGTGGATTATACCACCTAATCCATCCTGTACCATCTCCTCCTCACATAAACCTGCACCACCTGACCTGTAAAATAGAGTGGGTGCAACAGAGCGCACATTATTGTCCCTCCCAGACGTATCTGTAGAGCAATATCGCACACAATACTAAATATTAATGTCACCACTAAGACGAAGTGTAAAATATAAAATTATATATATATATATATATATATATATATATAACTAGGTAGGAAGGCAAATTAATGGACCAATCTGACACTTGGGCAAGCTACAGGAGCTTACTGCTCAGATATGGCAGAGTGCAACATACAACGGAATGTGGCAATTCTCACAAATACCTAGTTTTATATATGTGAGATATCAGAAACACCCTGACTACACCTGTAAGCAGGGCATGAATCAGAGAGACAGTTGGAAGAAATTACAGTTTGTGAAAAAAATAGAAAGACAGAAAGCGCTAGCATAAGTCACATACCATGCAGAAATGAACCTACACCATAGCACTATAATCAACTACGCAGACTCAGTGTCTGGTAGGCAATAGTGCTGCATACACTGACGCAAAAGGGAGAGGTATGCAGGGGGATCTGGCACACTCTGGCCAGAGAGAACTGCGACATTGCCATCCAAGAAAATGTCCACCGGAGACCTCAGAGAGGTCTGAGGAGAGCAGCTTAGTGTAGCCAGACCGCAGTGGAAAGGTGCGCTTTAGCGGAGAGGAGCCGCTGGATGTTAGATAGGGAAGACAGCCTTCCCCTAGGCAGCGTTTAGCCCCCGGTATGCTGGAGCATTTCAGTTATCCCTCCAGCCTGCTGTCCCTGGGGGCCTAGTGGAAGCGCAGGACTCAGTGCCTGGCTCCACATGCTGGCATCCCCAGGGAGTCCCATCATCACCTATACCCCAAGGTCACCCTGTGGACCCCTATGGACTCTGAAGTAGAAATAGTATTATAGTGTTAAACAAGTCTTCCCAGCACAAACTGGCATATCACATCTGTAAGATCAAGTACAAAACAGCTGATTTCAACCAGTGGTGCAACAAATGGTACGTGCTCCCCCCCAATAACATAATATGAGCCAATATGTCTTTTACCCCCATTATGATCCACACTGGGAAAATACGTTAAAATTATATTAATGCGTTATGAACTATTTAGAAACAAAATAATTCAAAACACTAAGCTGGTTGCACAATCTCCATTTAGAAAACCAATAAAACAGACATCACTATCCACTGGCATTATCTGTTGGGTATATTTCATAGATGATCCGTCAAAAATAAGCTACATCAGTGACTAGGGCCTTAACTTTTCTAAAGGATTGCAGTATGGTGGCGATTTACTTACCCTTTCTATAGCTTCTTTTTCCTGAGGTGTAACTTGAATGTAGTTCATATGACCACTTCCAGCCTCGGCAGCTACTCTTCCACCTCCACCCTGACCACCAGCAGATTCAGAGACTGGATCATTTAACATCTGAATGAACTGTTCCTGGTGTTGACTAATTTGCTGTTATATGAAAAGTAACAAAGCAATTGTGTTATGCTATGCAAGATAACTATGGGACAAATCTGGGGAAGAAATAGTTAAAGTGTTACAGTTTTTAAAACGCTGCACTTGTAAGAAAAACTTATGATCAACCAATCACTTTCAACATATCTGAACACTTTCCCCACAACTGGAATTTATATATTCACCTAAGTGCTATAACGAATATAAGAGATATTATTAGCTTATATTTGTTAGGTGCGAGATGGTGTACACAGCGCTGCACAAGCTTTAACATAAAATCAAATAAAGTATGCAGCATTCACACAATGCACATAAAAATAAAATTAAATAAGAAATTAGAAATAAAATCACAGACATGGACAGACAAGGACGAGAGAAAGGGTTATGGCAACTCGCTGTAGGTAACAGTTTGCAGGCAGTGGTGAGACGCACACCAGCTCTCTATGATCCTGTGTGGTGAGCACACAGTGTCAGTGGCTGAAGGGAAGAAGGAGACAGAAGACCAGAAGCACTGGTGGTAAGGTTAGCACAAGGGGAAGAGGAAGACCATGACAAAGAACTTGCGTTCTATAGGTAGTGTGAAAAGTTACAAGGTCAACTGGGAAGGAGACAAGTTGGACAGGAGAAGGGAGTGAGAGGTTAAGAGTAGGGCTCGTAGGCTCTAATGTAAATGTTTTTAAGGAAAGTTTAAAGCTAGGTAGAGTGGATGAAAGTGAGATTAACGAGAGAGCACGCTCCAGAGGAGGGGAAAGGACTGTGCTTACCCACACATTATTGGGTCAGAAAAGCTGAATAGAGACCAACTTTTATGAAGATCAGCTACCAATAGGTCCAATCTACTCTCCATTAGTGACTAGGTATGGATAATCGCAAATTTAAAAAAATAAAATAAAAAATCAATAATGGCACGATAATGAAAACTGATGACTAACCGTCTATATGTACACATACACTTTCTGCAACAGGAATGTAACTATTGCCTTGCAATATATGTCCTGGCATATGTCTTTATTTGCAGAGCTTTAGCTTATCTACAGAGCCAATGTCCTGGTCTCCTGCTGTTTATTCCCCCACTAGGTCTCAGTCTGCTCACATAAAAAAAAAAAGCAATGTAGTCGTTCCTCTTTATGTGTAATTGTGCTTACAAAGCAAAATGAATGCTTAGAAAACCTTCACACATTTCAAAATAATTATACACCAAGAGGGTCTACCTAAATTAATGAAATTCACAAAACATTATGGATTGCTATCAAATGAGTGAAATTACCTGCAATAATGAGGGATTTTCCCGTCCTATCTGCTGTAGAAGTGCCGGCAACAAAGAAGGATTTTGTTGTATAATTTGCCTCATCTGTTGAAACTGAGGCTGATTCTGCAAGAAATCAAGGGGATTTCCTAGAAATAAAATAAATGAATAATGTACATTTATCACACACAAAATGCCATTGCATAATCAAGAATTAAAAATGTGTTGCTATATTAAGCCAAAGTTTTTGCAATCACATTTTGTTCCTGATTTCCTCACTACTTCTACATGATGGTAGGAACATGCAGCAAAATTAAAAACTTTTAGAACAAAAAAAAAATATATATAAAAAAAGAAACACCAAGGAATGAGACAACTATATGTAACAGAACCTTACCTCCAGTTGAAGGTGTAGAAGGTGTAGTAGTCGTTGCAGCAGCTCCAGCTGCCATTGGCAGAGGCTGAGTAG
Source organism: Taudactylus pleione (assembly GCA_031769625.1). Classification (NCBI taxonomy): domain Eukaryota; kingdom Metazoa; phylum Chordata; class Amphibia; order Anura; family Myobatrachidae; genus Taudactylus; species Taudactylus pleione. Next base: position 3,163,946 of record JAUIMM010000126.1, on the reverse strand, counting down.
GGGCTGTACTGACAGCTTGGGGAGGTTCAGCAACTGCCTGACCTTCTCGATCCCCTGGTATTCCCTGAAACATGAAGACAATCCATTTCTGGTGCCTGATGCAGTCATTTAAAATGTCCCCTCATGGACACCATAATGTAGAACCTTCATTTTTGCATTTTAGTTTACATTAAAGGAAATAGGAATGAACACTTGATTAAAGCTTAGGTTTTTTTTTTCTATCCCAGCATTTAAGTTATTGAGTTGATTTAGTGGGACTTAAGAGATATTGTCCAGAATCAGTATGTATGACCTCCGGCCACATGCCGGAAGACTGGCAGCAGTGAGGATCCCGACAGGGGATTTAGGTAAGTAAACCTCCCCCCCCCCCAAACCTCCCTTATGGGTGCCTAACCTTAACCTCCCCCAGTGCCTAACCCTAATCCTCCCATCCCCGCAGCCTAGACCTAACCCTCCCGGGCAGGGGGGGGGGTGCCTATCCCCAAGTCCCCTGGGAGCCCCTAACCTAAACCCCCCCCCCCATTCGTTCGGTACACTGGGCTCCCGTCGTAGGGATAATAATAGGGGTTGGGATTGGTAAAATGTAGCAAAGTCTTCCAAAAGGAAGACAGATAAATATACACTTAATGAGTTAAAAGTAGTGTGTTCACAAATTAGACTAAACTTCTGTACATGAAAATCTTCCAAACCATCCCAACCAGCTAGTAATGTTTCTCAGAAATGAATATGTTAAAAGGAAACAAATTGTATCTGCAGGACAGTGTAGATCATTCTACAAACTAAAAATAGGACAAAAAGCTTAAACAGCTTGAATCAACATGCCATTACTAGCTAGTGACAAAAATGGATGTGTATCAGGAAAACATACAGTCAGGTGCATAAATATTGGGACATTGACAGAATTTTCATATTTTGGCCTCTATTCATCACTACAATGGCTTTGAAATGAAACAAACAAGATGTGCTTTAACTGCAGACTTTCAGATTTAATTTGAGGGTAATTACATCCAAATCAGATGAACGGTGTAGGAATTACAACAGTTTCAATATGTGCCTCCCACTTTTTAAGGGGCCAAAAGTAATGGGACTATCAACTCAGAAGCTATTTCATGGACAGGTGTGGGCTATTACCTCGTTATTTCATTATCAATGAAGCAGGAAAAAGGTCTGGAGTTAATTCTAGGTGTGACATTTGCATTTGGAATCAGTTGCTGTCGACTCTCAATAAGAGATCCAAAGAGCTGCCACTATCAGTGAAGCAAGCCATCATTAGGCTGAAAAATCAAAACAAACCCATCAGAGAGATAGCAAAAACATTAGGTGTGGCCAAATCAACTGTTTGGAACATTCTTAAAAAGAAAGAACGCACCGGAGAGCTCAGCAACACCAAAAGACCCGGAAGACCACGGAAAACAACTGTGGTGGATGACAGAAGAATTATTTCCCTGGTGAAGAAAAAACCCTTCACAACAGTTGGCCAAATCAAGAACACTCTCCAGGAGGTAGGTGTATATGTGTCAAAATCAACAATCAAGAGAAGACTTCACAAGAGTGAATATAGAGGGTTCACCACAAGATGTAAACCATTGGTGAGCCACAAACAGGAAGACCAGATTACAGTTTGCCAAACAACATCTAAAAAAGCCATTACAGTTCTGGAACAACATCCTATGGACAAATGAAACAAAGATCAACTTGTACCAGAGTGATGGGAAGAAAAGGAAATTGCTCATGATCCAAAATATACCACCTCATCAGTGAAGCATGGTGGTGGTAGTGTCATGGCGTGGGCATGTATGGGTGCCAATGGAACTGGTTCCCTTGTATTTTTTGATGAGGTGACTGCTGACAAAAGCAGCAGAATGAATTCTGAAGTGTTTCGGGCAATATTATATGCTCATATTCAGTCAAATGCTTCAGAACTCATTGGACGGCGCTTCACAGTGCAGATGGACAATGACCCGAAGCATACTGCAAAAGCAACCAAAGAGTTTTTTAAGGCTAAAAAGTGGAATGTTATGCAATGGCCAAGTCAATCCCCTGACCTGAATCCGATTGAGCATGCATTTCACTTGATGAAGACAAAACTGAAGGGAAAATGCCCCAAGAACAAGCAGGAGCCGAAGGCATTTGCAGTAGAGGCCTGGCAGAGCATCACCAGGGATGAAACCCAGCGTCTGGTGATGTTTATGCTTTCCAGACTTCAGGCTGTAATTGCCTGCAAAGGATTTGCAACAAAGTATTAAAAAGTGAAAGTTAGATTTAGGATTATTTAGTTTGTCCCATTACTTTTGGCCCCTTAAAAAGTGGGAGGCACATCTAGAAACCTTTGTAATTCCTACACCGTTCACCTGATTTGGATGTAATTACCCTCAAATTAAATCTGAAAGTCTGCAGTTAAAGCACATCTTGTTTGTTTCATTTCAAAGCCATTGTGGTGGTGAATAGAGGCCAAAATATGAAAACTCTGTCAATGTCCCAATATTTATGCACCTGACTGTATATGGAACATGAATATTTTAAATGTGAATTTTTTTCTTTAAAAAAAATGTGATGCAAATCAACAATGTTTGTACAACACTGGCATTTCTTTTAGAGGGCCATTGAACCTAAAGAGCATGCTACCTTATTAAAGTGTTTTAATAGATCAAATTTTTACAGAATTTGAGATTACCACAACATTTGCTGTGGAGCTGAGTGCAAACTATTTTCTGCTTTATCAACAAATTAAGGACAGGGGATGCTGGCTACAGTGTATTTAATGGGAATTAATGGACAGGAAGCCTGCTGTGTGTGGGAAAAAATATCGTACTCCAGGAACACAACTTTATCTGAAATATCTACCTTTCTGATTAAGTGTCTTTTACATATATACATATCTGTTTACATTATTTGATTAGTAGTTCTAAAATATATGTTTTATTTTGGTACAGGGACCTTTACGATTAATAATTTAACTAGATAGTGATATAGATAGCACAAGAATTTGTGGGAAGAGTATTGCTTACCATAAGGAGATACTCCACAGCCCGATCAGGGTTGTTGAAGCTGGCTCTAAGGGCTGCAATAACTTGCTCTCGCTCATAGCCCATGGACATGATCTCTGTTACCATGTTCTCATAAGATTGACCTGTTACTTAAGAAACACAGCAAATAAAAACTAGGTTTAATATTCAATATAAGCATATGGAGTAGTATTTAATCAATAAAACTACTAGTACTAGTATTAGTATACATTTGGTATAGCTACAGTATGTTTGGGTTTAACACCACCAGGAGACATTTTACAATTATATTATCCTTTATTTATACGGCGCCACAAGAGTTCTGCAGCGCCTTACGAAGTACAAACAAATAAGTGTACAATAAACCAGTGACTTACAATACAATGCAGGACAAGGACATGGTTTATACACATTGCTGCATTAGAATAGATTATAGCAGTCCAAATAAGTAGCAGGGAGTCAGCAATAAAGTGTTCGGTGCCCTTGGGGGAATTAAGGAGTAGCGCGCATTCTGGCTTCCCTGCCACAGCCATGTCAATATACGTTATGGCGTGGTGTATTATATGCCGCGAAAGACTACACGCCATGCAATACACAGTTTAATCACTGGGTGGCGAATGCTCCATGAATGAAAACAACATTACTGAATACAATACTGTAGCAGTGGACGGTGACCCGTGAGGCTGGCCAATTACATCCAGGCAGTGTAAACAGTCACTTCTCCAGGTGCTTGAAATTACCACGGTGTCAAGATTAAACCGCTATAGACATTACGGGCCATCCGTACTGTATACTATCACTACATGGTGTAAAGACGCCTGGCCTAAGGATGCACTGGCAGTTTTTAAATAGAGATGAGCGGGTTCGGCTTAGTTCGGATTTTCTTGTCAAAAATCGGGTCTCATGGTGCATACACGGTCAGATTTTTCTTTAGATCTGAACGATAACGATTTTAAAAATCGTTCAATCGGTCATATCTGAAAGAAAAATCTGACATGTGGGCAACAATGAACGATGCGCGTTCCCGTTTGTCAGATAACTATATCTGACATCTGATGTGTTTGCAGTCAGATTTGGTCGACTTCATTCATTTTAATACATGCTGAAATTGTTCATCTGTCAAATCTGACCGTGTTTATACACCATCAGAAAGAGGTGTCATCTTTCATGGACAAACATCATTCCTGTACAAAAGTCCAGGAATGATGTTTGTCCATGAAAGATGACGTTTTGCCTCTGAGATCCGATTTTTGGCGGGAAAATCCGAACCTGCTCATCTTTAGTTTTTAAAAAAGAGCGATCATTTCAGGTGTACTCTGCACACCTTTATGCACTGATACGCACTTTCCACATCCCTTCATCTCCCCATGTTATAGGACACAGCTTTTTTGACTATAAACCACGATTGACATTATCTTGTACACGTTAGTGTAAAGACCCACTCTAGACATGACTTGCACAATAGTACAAAAAAAAAAAAGTGTACAATACAACATCAATATCAGTTTAGAGTAATGCAGCTGGGTGACATACAGTAACTTAGAGATGGAGAGGGGGAAACTACAGAGCTATATATAAAGTTAAGCAGAGTGTTTTAAAAGTATTGTACCTGAAATTATCTGTTTTCATGATAAACTTCCCATGCGTCTTTTTACATCATGTAAAGGACAGTTTATTGTGCAGTATAGACGGCCCTGTAACGTGTACAATACAATGTCTATAGCGGTTCAGCGCAAACTGCAGCTGGGTGGCATAGCATAGAAATGACTGGTGGGGAGAAGTTGGGAGCAATGTATTCGGCAGAGTTCCTTAAGAATATTGAACCCGAATTGCGCTGTCTATTTAACACTGGGTGTGCATCTTCTGGCCAACGCTGATTATGTCACACCCCCCCTAATATTTAAATTATTTATTTAATCATGACAAAATGCAGTTCAGTACTATTGTATAGTGTAATGAATGACTGGTTCAGTAAGCCAATCAGCAGACAGCGCTACAAAAGTTTTGTTGGCTATTTGACGCATGCGCCGTGCAGTTTAGGAAAAGCGACATCTGGTGGACAGAAAGTTGTACTACATGCTCCAGCTTTTCCAGCACGATTTAGAACGCCAAGCAGCAGCACGGCAGGGCGTGACTAGCATGACGCGCTACATGGCATATGTAGCAGGACACATCTGTATGCGTTAGCAGTGTCTTTCTACACTGATAGACAACAGCGCAATCGGGGGGAGAGAGTCAGTGTATGTGCTCATACACTGCAAGTCAGTTCACAGGACGCGCCACCAGGTTGAGCTGTATGAGTGAAGACAAAATAGTAGAGGTGGAGTTGATTTCAGGACCATCTGATGTGAATTTGGGCTTGACCCTCTCCCCCTGATGCGCTATTGTCTACCTTAAAAACATAGGCCTATATTTCTGGTAGGAGTTCCTGCCTCTTACTTTCTAATGTGTTTTTGATCTATAGCTGTACTACACTATTTTTATTTTATCGTTTCAGATATTTAACAAGAACAAAAGGAAAACAGAGGATTTGGACCAACGAGAAGTTCTTGGGGTTCGTTTAGTGATGAACACACTCTGTAGTTTGAGATACTACGAACCCACTGGTGACAATTTAATAACTTAATTAATGCGGCAAATTTTCCAATGCCCACCAGTCTTCCTTTCACCAAGTCTACTGAGGAGAACTGCAGTCTGCCAGATCTTAATTGCGTTTGTTTTTCCTCTCATCAGGTTCCACCTATGCATTTTGAAGAAATTATACCCTTGTGGGTAATGAGTATGCATACTCTCCTACCTTAACTCCACACAGATAAACACCGCAACAAATGAAAGGCAAATGCATTGCATAGAGAAAAAAAAAACCTCATCCATACTCAGAACTGGCAAGAACTCAAAAGGTGATCAAGTATGCCACATGGGTGCCTGCCCATCTTTCTGGTGGCATACAGCAAAAATCATAAAAAAGTTAAATGCAATTTAAAAACATTCATGACATGAGGGGGTGTATTTACCAAAGTGCTGGTTTTATTTTATCTAGCAACTTCGACAAAATAATAGCTAAAATCTAATTGGTTGCTATGGGCAACATCTTTACTTATTATTATTCTAGTAAATATACCCCAAGGAGTTAAATTTATGGCTTGCTGTGACATTTACAGTACATCTTTGTGTAAGTGTATAAGAAGTAAAAATAAATGACGCGCCAAGACAAAAATTCACAAGCATGCGAGTCTGTCATGTGCAAATCATGCTACTGTATCCTGGATTTATTCATTTAAAACACAGTGATGCCTTGTGTTTCTAAAAAGTTAGTTTTTCAGCAGTTTCCTTAAATAACCCCAAAAATTAATATTAAGGATGTCTAGTGTTCCCGCTAGGCTGTTTTACCGGGGCGCCACCCTGCTTTCTTGCGCGGCTACCCGCTGAAACAGCCTGCGGGTGCCATCCCCAACAGCGGGTCGCAGTGTCCCACGGGTGGGGAAAATTGCATTGTAGCCGGTGAATAAATATCAGGCGCATGTGCCTAGCATTCATTCACACTAACAGCAGCACTAGGGGCAGCCCAGAATGTCCATAAGTGCCGGGCACACCACCAAGAGTGATGAATATAGGACGCGTCTTGGCCACGCCCCCTTTTCCGGCACGCACAGATGTGCCCTCTCTCTAGGTCCGGCACCGAACCTAGAGTGAAGATTAGATGTCAACCACGTGCAGATGGAATAACCTCACGAAGGAAGTTACAATTACCAAGACACCTGTGTGATAAATTGCTTGAATATTTCTAGCTTCTATCACGGCTGTAATATAAGAAGTCTAAATGCAGAGTTCAGCTTGTTTATTGTGACAATGGTTTTTGTCCGTCTCCACCAAAAACCCAATCTTCTCTATGTATTATACAATCATGTCAGAATAAAAGAAAAGTGGCCTGGTGTTAAAGAAGATGGTATAATGTGATCGGAGTGATGTCAGGTATAAAAAAACTAAAGCCAAAGCTGGGCCATGGTCTGTAATTCTAGTTTGCTCAGCATGTGCACAGGGACAGCAAAGAAACATATTGCACAAAATAAAGAATATATGTGCAAATGGGCAGAGAACAAGTTTTAGGCCTCAGTGCCTTTACTGGACAAATCCAAGGAGATAGGTAGTCTCCTCTGGCTCCTTTAAACATCCTGTTGACTCCAAAGTTTTACTGACTTGCACCAGGACCTTACATTATTTTGTCCACCACTGAATTAAGATATTTGATATTGTATATAATAGCCCAATTCAGAAGCCAGTTAAATATAGGAGAGACCTTATTAAGATATATAGATTTGCAAACTCTGAAATGAATGAAAATGACAAAATGCAGCCACATTGCCAACCTACTTTTTGAAGATTGATGTAGCCCAATTATGAATAAAAAATATATAAATACGTATAAATAAAATTGTGAAAGATAAAGAAGCACAATGCACTCAAAAATGTGTTCATATCAACTATCCCATCTGAAACTTACCTAGAGCGCTTGTGGCATCCTCAAAGAGCGATGGTCGAGAAGAATCACTGGGTATGCTATAGTAAGATATATGTATTATTACATTTTGGCAAAATTCCTAGATTACACAAACAAATCAACCTCCCCCCCCCAAAGATTTTAGAATAATGGAACTGCCTTTTAATTGGTAAGAAGATACTACAAGCAAGGCACTATCCAAAACTGGTATTAGGTAGAGTGTACCATGTTAATATTAAATCTGGCATTTTCCTTGTGATGTACCCTTTCCCCAGATGTCCCCAAAGAAAGGGCACATCACAAGTGAAATACCGCCTTCACAAGTAAAATGCAAGTTCTCCAAGGTGACAATTAGCCTACGTGTTGCTCTCCAGTACTGGAACCACAGTTCTGATTGCTCTTGCAATGCAAAGAATACTTGTAATGGGGAAAGCATCCGCTACCAGTCTGCAGATTTCAATCACAGCAGTAGAAAGGGGATGGAGGGGATGCGAGGACTGTTATGGGTCAATTAAATATTTGCAAAGTGCGGCTGCTCACATACAATGACAGCAGAGCCACACTAACCCTTTTATTGAACGCCCACAAGGGTGAGAGGTAAAAGGAACAATGTTGTGCCAGCAATGTGCAGTCGTTTCCAGCACTTGTATGCTGAATGAATATCATAATTCAGACTACGCTTTTAATAGAATTTCCTGAGGGTGATATACGGAGACATAGCAGATAAGGCTAATAACAGAAAAGTAAGGCACCAGATATAATTTTAGTATTGCCTTCCTACAACTAAAACTTCAGGGGTGAAGCGGTTCATTAACATATTTCAACTTATTTTACAAATTCAAATTTATTTGTGTAAACTCATTTACACAAAAAAAGTGATAGAAATGTAGACTTACAGAAGAGAAGCTTCTGAAATGCTGTGCAGGGAATGCACATACCTGCACTCAGTAGAAGTAGGGCTCACTGTTTCCTCAGGACTGTCAGTCTTCTCTTCAGCCTTTTCTTCAGTAGGAACAGGGGTTGGGGTGTGTACAGGTACAAACGGACTAGGTATAGGAATGTTAGGCAGTGGGTAAGGGAGAGATAGAGGGGCATTTGTACGGGCAAGTGGTGTGTATGTCAGGGGTGGTGATGCAGGGGCAGCGGTAGCAGTGCTGGCAGGCTGGGTTGGTGCAGAGGCTGGTGCTGAAGGACAAGTTGCTGCTTTTGGCTAAAGAAAGAAAAACAGATGTTTGGTTTCAGATCAAACTTATTTCAGTTTGAAGCACAAAGGCTAATTAGGTCAAGAAATTTATGGGATTTCAATAAAGCAATGAACAGTCTCATGGTATAGTGAAATTATATACATTTATAGCCATACACATACATTCCTTAAAATTAGGCAATTTATTTTTTGATTTTCCTTTTCATCCACATAATAGAACCACATTAGGTTTCAGGAGACTCAGCCAACTGTACACTTCACATTAAGGGCCGTATTCAATTAGCGGTGAAAACGGCATTTTTTTCACCAAAAAAAATGGCAACATTTTCAATACAGGCAAAAAAAAAAAAATCTGGAAAAAAAAAGTTCTCCATCCCATGCCAGAAGAGGGAAAAAAAGCAAAATCCCTATTTTTGGCTAAAAATGTGGGGATTTCTTTCTGAACCCTTTGGACACCCCCCTAATGATAAATTGCCTAAATGATTTCTTAAGTTGCGTACTTTGGCGAAAAACGCATTCGTTTTTCGCCAAAGTAAGCAACTAACAGATTTTATTTTTCAGGTAATTTATCATTGGGGGCGGGAATCCAAAGGGTGCTGAAAGAAATCCCCACATTTTTTATCCAAAAATAGGGATTTGCTTTTTTTTCTCCTCGTCTTGGATGAAGAAAAGTTTTCTCCAGTTTTTTTTCACCTGTTGCCGTTTTCGCCTGTTTTTTTAGGCAAAAATCTTGCTTTTTTTTGGTGAAAAATGTCCATTTTCGCCAATGGCAAAAAAAAAAAAAAAAATCCTGATTTCTACACTAACTGAATACGGCCCTAAGTAGTCTCTATGCTGTTAAAGTTGCCACACATGGGCCAGTCAAGCTGCTAAGCCGAAGCAATAGGATTACTGTCCAGTCAAGCTCTATATATGAATAAACCATCAGTATGTTCTCAAATAGATTCATCACTGGAAGGGGACAAGAAACTGGAAAACTTAGGAACCATAATCTTTATTGCCCTGCCACACAAACCCTCTGCGCACTTGCACAAACTCCACAGTGCACCACAATGCTCCACGACATCAGACAACGAAATAAAAAAAAACTGGATATATGAATCCATGACATTCAAGGTACACAAAATAAAGGCATGAAAACAAAAATCAGGACGGGCTCTGCTGAACAGAGAATTTGCAATCCTCCAGGAAAAGGCACACCTGAAACAAATGGATTATGACTGAGTAGAGATAGGGACTGTAGAGGATGTAAGTAGTAGAGCAGGGAATAGGGTAAGGTGGATTTTCTACGAACAATTTAAGAATGAAACAGTAGAGGAAGGGGGGCGGGGGGTTTGCTGAAGGGTTACATTGATTTGATGTCTTGTAGGGTTCCATGAGTGGGTAGTGGCAAGGGAGGAGACTTGTAAACGGAAGTGACAGGAGGTTAACATTAGGCAAAGCATAGATCAGAGGCAGATTCAATAGGGAATTAGGGAGAGTAACTCACAAGCTGGTTTCAGATATATAAAGTAGTGATATTAAGGGCAAGTAAATCAAATGGTGTAGAGGATTTGCAGAGTGGTGCAGATGATTTGGAAAGATGAGAGCTTAGTCTTGTTGCAGAATTTAGGACAGACTGAAGGAGGTCTTGATGGGTGAGGGGAATGCCAGTGAGAAGGAGGTTTCTGCAGATGAGGCAAGAGGGGAGAGAACAGATAAGTTTTAATTGCATCTTGGACAAGAAAAGGGTGTAACCGAATTCTTGAAGGGGTCTACAAGGACAAAGAGGGTGCAGTCAAAGACCCTAAGGAAGTGGACTTGGAAGACTGAGGAAACAGAGGTGCTGTTGGACTGGAGGAAGGAAAGATGTTTAAAGGTGGCCATACTCGGTGCATGGCGACAGTCGATCCGTCAGCAGACGGATCGTTTGGTCGCCGCTGGCAATAGTGCGGTCCCTGCAGACCGCACGATATGCCGGCTCCCCCCTCCTTCATCTGAATGGGATCGTACATCGCATCCCAGATCAGACGAACATGCAGGAAGACCTGGGTATGCGATTTACGATCCCGCAGCACGATATCAGGTACGATATCGTGCCCATATACGGCACGATATAGCACCTATATCGTGCTGATCCGTCGGATCGGCAAGTATATCGTGCCGTGTATGGGGGCCTTCAGACACGCTGAAATTTAAAGTGTTGGGATATAAACATCGAGACAACGCTGGTAAAACAAGAAATATGTTAGACGTAGATGTGGGCATTATCAGTGAAGTGCTTGCAACAGAGGCCTAATGAGCAAAATAGTTAGAGAGAAGGATAAAAAAAGAAAAGCAGTGGGCCAACAACAGAAGTGCAGAATCAAGAGATGGTATCTGTAGGAATGAGATAAATGCATGTTTAAAGATAGAATGTGCCAGTGGAGGGAGTCAGGTAGAAGTGGTGAGCAAGAAGCAGGCATGTAGTGAAGACAGTGAGCAGACAAGAAGTGAGAGATTATAATGGAAGTGGCAGCTTGTAGATTACTACATAAGAGTTTTCCATATTTTACTGAAAATAATTAAAATGAGCATAGTGTCTGGCATGAGGAAATCTAATGTTGAATGGTGCTGATATTGTTTTTCAAGTAGGTTGCTAAATCATTGGCTGTGATGGGAGGAAAAATTGGTGTATGTGGTAAACTGGGGTCAGGGTTTAGAAGATTGGGTGGATAATGGAGAAGTGAAAAGTTTGCTTGGCAAGTGAAAGGTCAGTGCTGTATAAATAGATTATGCATATATAGGTGAGGAAGTTCGCATTGGAGGTGCATTCCTGCAGTTACTGGATCTGTCAGACAATCCAAACCTCAAACTTGGCACACCAGAGACTGTATGGTGACTGGAGCTGCAGTGTCTAGGGATGAAATCAGCATGTTTTTTGTAGAAGAGGCAACTAGGTCAGGGGAAAAAGACAGGATAGTTACAGACAAGTAGTAATTCTAGTGAAGATGAAAAGTGGATTGTGCATAAGTATTTACTCATTACTGTGATTTGGTTGCAGGGTGGGAGCCATGAGGTAGGGTGTGCTTAAAGGAAATTAAGTTGTAGTCAGAAAGCGTGATGTTTAAGTTTGAGATGCAGCAGAAACAGAAAAAAAAAAAACAAGGGGTCAAGGTATGGTCCCCATCAGTGAGTAGGAGATGAAGTCCAATGGGAGATCACGGTTTCCAGGTCACCCAGCAGGTGCACAGGTCTAGTCATTACTCACTGACATTTTAAAAGATCCACAGGTGGAGCTAATTATTTCACTTGTGATTCTGTGAGGAGACCTGGAAAACATGCACTGTATGGGGTCCTGAGAACAGAGTTTGAGAACCTGTGGTCTAGTATAAGACTAGGTAAAACAAAATTGGGCATTCACGCATCACAGTGCTCAACACATTCATGCACATAGATGAAGTCAAGGCTGTAAACTGCATTATTCCAGCTCTGTAAGTAGATCCAATTCCAGAGCCTTCTGTGTGCTTTGCTCCTGCCCTATACTACCCAGAGATGGAAGTCCAACCTACCCATCGTGAGTGGAGTAAGACTATGCCTTGTTTCACTTCCAACATACTCTGACCGCACAAAGTTTGAAATCAGCAAATATGATAGAACAGCTTCTATTTTATTAAAATAATCTTTAGTCTGCTATTTTAGGACAGAGTAACAAAGCAGTGAGATCACAATAGCCACTTCTCAGGGTACACTACATGGTGCTAGTAGTACACTACCACTAATCCACAACACATCACATGCTGAAGAACATTTAATTAAATCTAATATAGGCATTAGATTAAAATACTTTGACAGTAGAAGTATTATACCGTTTACAATATGTCCTAACAGTTGCGACAGAGGAAATTATGTATTCTGCCTCCCAAATAAAGAGTTGTGCACCAAAGTGTTTTTTTTATCTAAATAAACTTAAAATAAAACACATTTTCTTCATCTATATTTAAAATTTAAGCAGCATTAAGGTTAATGTCAAAATAGAACTTACTTTTGTCACCATAACCACTACAAAGTTCTTCTCGTCAATTTTATATTCTTTAAGTGCTGTGTCATCATTAAGGATTTTACCTGAATAAGAAAAGAAGATCATCAAGTGAACAGTAACAATGTGTATTACATCATCTAGTGCAGGGATTCCCAACCACGGTCCTCAAGGCACACTAACAGTCCAGGTTTTAAAGTTAGCCATATTTGAGCACAGGTGTCTTAATACCTCAGCTATTTTGATTTAACAATCTGTGCTCAGCCATGGATATCACTAAAATGTGGACTGTTGGTGTGCCTTGAGGACCGAGGTAGGGAAACACTGATCGAGTGTGTCAGTCTAGCAGCTGTACAGTAAGCTCTCACTGGCTGCCTGACACATGAATGAACAGAACCGGCTGTTAAGGTTCCAAAAGCTATGGCTTATGCAATGTTTTAATCAACAATCCATTTAAGGGCTATATTTACCTGCATAAATTAATTTTTGGCCAGCAACAGGAAATGCATCCTTCCCCTTTTCAAGTTCAATTTTCTCCTTCAAAGCTTTCACCTATTGAATAAACCAAATGCAGAGATTTTTTTTATTATAATATACTAAACCTTTCATTTCATCATACCCAATGTAATAAAACAAGGAATATCTTATTTTCTCAAAAAAAAAAAAAAAAAAAAATACATATTTTTACAAATGTAAAAACATTTCTCAAATAAAAGAGGTGGAATATGTTGAAGCTCTACAAATATATATTTGATAACTAAAATTAAATATATACTTAAACAGGCAAATATTACTCACTCGTATCACTCGGAAAATACCTACATTTTCTCATGACCTCCAAAACACAATTCAAATGACTTAAGCTAGGTACACACTAAATGATGTGTGTCCAGCAATCCAACAGGCAACCCCCCCCCCCCCCCGCCAGGCCGACATATCGGGGGACAGGTACACATTACAAACTCGGTCCTCAGAACCCCACACAGGTGATGTTTTCCAGGTCACCCAGCAGGTGCACAGGCGTATTCATTACTCACTGACAGGTGGAGCTAATTATTTCACTTGTGATTCTGTGAGACCTGGAACACCTACTGGCTGGGGTCCCAAGGGTCGAGTTTGAGAACCTGTGCATTAGATGATCCGGTGTCCGATCACCCGATATGTCAGCCCCTGCAGCATCCCGTTGCATGGAGTCGTCAGCTGCATCATCAAGTTGGGCTGCATGTAGGTTGACCTGATGATTCGGCTGACTGCACGGGAGCAGGCACTGCCGACATAGTGGGTACACACTTAATTCTGATTTGTCGTTCCGATCCATCAGAATCGGGCAAATCATTAAAAAAAAATAAAAAATTGCTAAGTGTGAACCCAGCTTTACACACACACACCTAAACACAACCCCCTCATACATCTCAAAACTTATCTCGACCCCGCTCGTATAGATAAAGAAGTGGATAAATTGTTGCTACCCTTACGCCTCCTGAAAAGTGATGACATTAAAAGTTATTCTCTGATTTATACCTGCATGCCTTTAGTAGGTCATAGAATAAAGCAAAGAAACTGTTACAATAGATAAAAGTATTGTTATTCTCCAAATATATTCTAAAATGACATGGACAGATTTGTTGGTAGCCCTTAGAAAAGATCACAATTGGATTATAATGATATTTCAAAGTAATTGCTTTCTTGACATGTCTTCAATATTCTAAATCAGTCATTTAGCAAATTTAAATGGAGAAACAGTGATCGCGCAGGAAGCAGTTGGGACAGTGCTGGGTGCAGATAGCAGTTGGGGTACAGAGGGTTAAGGACAAGCAGCAGTTTGGTTAGAGCTGGGGCAAGAGGGGAGTTAGGGCAAGCAGAGCTGGGGGTAGGGAGGGGTAAGTACAACCAGCAGTTGCGACAGTGATGGGGCAAGGAGGGGGCTAGGTCAGGTAGTGCTGGGGTAGGAAAGGGTATAGGGTGGATAGCAGCTGGGGCAGTACTGGGGGCAAAGAGGTTAGGGGCAGGCAGTACGAAGGGTAGAGTGGGAACAAGAGTAGATAGCTGAGATAGCATTGGGGGCAAAGGGGAGGTTAGGAACAGGCAGTGCTGGGGGTAAGGGGTTTATGTTGAGGAACTGCAAAGTAATTTTCAGTATCCGTCCTGACAGCTGCACACTACCAAGGTGGTTTACTATAAGGAAAATCCAGTATCCCTATCCCTGCCTATAGTTATGTGTATTTATTATGGAAATAAACACAGTATGGGGGTAACCTATGGCCTGTGGGGCGATTTCAAAGATTGTCTGGGGTTTTGATTAGTATTAGATGGTCACTATGGACCAGGACAGCTGTGTAGTGAGCACTGACTAAGGACAAAATTCTGTGGCAGCTGGAGAATGGAGTGCTGGCTCTGTAGCTCACAGCAGCTATAGGTGTCCCAGAGGAATGATAGCATCATATTTATTGCTCTGAAAAAAACGCTTTACATGAATAATACAGATGCCCTATGGTGGGATTATTACCCTGCGATAGATATATCCCATATAATCTTTAATCCTCTGCCCAGAATAAGTGCCAAGGGTACTAATCCCCCCCTACAGCAGTATCCAGAAAGAACCACCAGGGGTCAGCACTGCGCACACTCAGCAATCATCGAGCGCTGTCCCCTACATACACATGTGGGGGGGGGGGGGGGGGAGTAGAACACGGGGTGCACCCCCTCCATCTTACCCAGCCTGCCTGGAGTCCCTATCACCCCTCTTCCATAGCCTCGGGGGCCCCAGGGCATGATCCCCGCGATGTACAGAGCCACTTCCTGCACACATATACACAGGACACGTCCGAGGGAGCGGGGAGTGGCAAGTGCAGAAGGCGCCGGCGGACGCGGGGATTCTGGGAGCTGTAGTTCTCACGTCTCCAGCCAGCCGGTCTGTGTCCAGCGGGGGAGGAGGCGCTTCCAGCAGCAAGAGACCGATGAGAATCTGCCGGCGGCGATTGGTTGAGGATACGCCACCGGCGGTGATGATTGGCTGCTGAGCACTGCACACCATACACAAACCCGCTGAGTTTTAAGTCCCCAACTTACTGTAGCACGTAAAAACGCGCTATAGCATGTATTTTGCAAACCCTGGAGAAAACTAGTTACTCTGCTGTTTGGAATCATTGTATGCACCTCAATGAAATGAACCAGAGAAAGCAAAGGAGAGAGTTGTTTGATATCAGAAATAAAATTATATAAAAGCATGTTAAAAGTAAAGGCGATAAGACCATCTCTAAGCAGCTTGATGTTCCTGTCACTACCTTTGAAAATATTATTTCACCTACTGTGAAGCATGTAGGTGGCTTGGGGCTGCTTTGCAGCTACCGACACTGGTGCCTTATATCTGTGCAGGGCACAATGAAATCTCAAGACTACCAAGCATTCTGGAGCGAAACAAACTCCTTAGTGTCAGAAAGCTGTGTCTCAGTCGCAGGTCCATGGGTCCTCCAACAGGTTAGTGATCCAAAACACACAGCTTAAAGCACATTGGACTATTCTGAAGTAGAGATGAGTGGTTCGGTTTTGCTGAAAACCGAACACAACAGAACTTTGGGGTTCCAAGTTTAGAGTCCCGGTTTAGATCACTTTGGGCTTCCGAGTAGATTAGAGTCCCGACTTGGGTCTACTCGCCAAGTTCGGAACAGTGATCTAAAAACCGGATGTCGCTTGTTTTGGATTCCATTTAGGCCCCTCCCTTGTTTTCAGGTGCTGTGAGGTGGTCAAAACTGGCTGGAAATTAATGTTATTGTTGTTAATACTATAGGAACAAAAACAGGTCCATGTTATATGATTTTTCCTTTTTTAAAAAATCCAAGACCAAACCACTTGAGGGTGGTTTTGCTAAAACCAAAACATGACAATGATTTAGAACCAAAACACAGAGGTCCGCGCACATATCCATTCTTCATATCTATTGGCCTTCTATCAGCTGTGAACTGAATCCTATCTAACATCTATGGAAAGAGCTGAATCATGCAGTCTTGAGAAGGCACCCATTAAACCTTACACAGCTGGAGTAGTTTGCTCAGGAAGAGTGGGCAAAACTTTCTGCTGCCAGGTGCAGTTTCTAGATAATTTTATTTAAAAAAAAAAAAAGATGGGGCCATGCCCACAGTGGGACTGTGTGGCTGTGATCAATCTCCCCTGCTGTTTGTAATCTCCATATGCTAAGATTTGCGGGGATCAAAAACTGTGCATTGATTATGCGGTCTGCCACAGTCTGAATGTATCGAGTGCGGGGCTACTCATGAGCCTGCCAGCACTGTGACAGTGTGTGTATGAAGCCAGCCCCTCAGACCCAGAACCTCTGTAATTTAAGAGTGTCCTAGTTTTATGGGACCATTTGACAGTGTGTGGCCCTGGCGAAGTTCAAACCTAGGCAAAAACCTAATCCTGGTCAAACCACACACCATGCCAAATTTAGTGGCGCCAAGTACAAAAAACTCTAGCCGTGCATAAAGGAGAGACATTCTTACTTAATATATAGGTTTTCGATAAACAGATGACTCAGAGCAAAATGCTTACTATTGATTTTATAGATAAAAAGTAAATGAGTATTGAATAGTAAAAGTAGTTTATGAACCAAAATCATCTCCTTTTTCCAAATGTAATAGAATATATGCTGTTCTAGTTTGATACTTGCCATTCTCTATATTGGGTTTTTCAACATTCCTTAACTGCAGAAGTGAAAAAAAAGAGTGCCCAGCATAGATTTCTAAATGACTAAAGCATCACACTTTGCCAAGGAAAGATGAGGGGGGGGGGCAATTATTTATTCTAGCAGTACGCCAACTGTGGGTTGCTAGCACCATGTCATGGGGTTGTATGATGTGGCTACATTATCCGCAGTAGCCCAGGACCAGAGTCGGGCAACACCTAATCTTGCATATATTTGCAGATTACCTCTCTGGAGAACCCATGGAGCATAAAGGGTCTGGTTTCTGTTCAAACAGGAGTCCCACTCCACATGCCTGATTGGTGCCAGGCAGTCTCTACCTGGGCACTCGCCACACATCAGGGGGAGCACTTCAAATCTTTGGCCACTGGAGACCTTCTGGAATCATCTGCTAGTACCCCAGAGGCAGAAAGACCAAAAAGTCTGCTCCTCAGAGAAATCAGGATGCTGCCTAACTACCTACTGGAATAGGTCCAAACAACACCAGACAACTGCAAGGCACTACCACTACGGAGAGCTGTTAGTACCCAGATGTCAGGTGAACAACGATAGTGCACTCTTAGAAAGTCACCGCCCTGCTGCCTACCATGGCCAAAAGGGATACCGCCCATCAGTCACCCGGCTGTACAATCCTCCCAGGAGCCCCCAACAATTCCTTAAGCAGTTTTGTGTTTCCTAACTTTGCCCCACTAAGCCAGTGCCTTCAATTTTCCAGGCCATCTTACTGTCCAACAGCTTATCGATGTTGGGGGAGCTACTTAAACAGAAGTGGAGTGTGGTATTAGGACTGCACCTAATAGCATCAAACTGCAGTTGAGTTTCACACAGATCAGAGGGCTACCAATGGTAGGTTGAAATCAGATTGATGCTGGGAACAAATCTACAGATGTCCCCTGTGAAAAAACATTGAGGTCCCCTATAAATCATAACTAAATGATGAGACATTAAACCTTAATAAAAGAATAATCAACATACAGATTTACATGAGTTAAAAAGATCAGCTAACAAAGCTACCAAGGTTTGCACTCACAGAACTTATTATAAGAGTACACCTGTAATTACAGCAAGGGGCACTGTAAGCCGATTCCCATTACCTCACTTGTAAATGGCCCAATGTGGCCCGCTACCAGTGATAATTGAAATGTTTAAAGTGGCACTTGTATAATGAACAAGTACAGTGTTCACGCTAGGCCTGGCACCGGATCTAGAAAGGGGCACTCCTGCACGCGCCCAAAAAGGAGACGTGGTCATGAGAAAAGGGAGCATGTTTTTAAGATGCGCTCCCTTATCAACACTCTTGGGGGCGTGCCTGGCACTTATGGACATTCCGGGCTGCCCCCAAGCTCTCCTGTCTCTGTGAATAGATGCTGGGTGCATGTGCCTGGCATCTATTCACCTGCGGTGATCGCTGCAGTGACCTACAGGTGGGGATGGCACCCGCTATGTTGTTTTAGAGGGACGCCGCCAAAAGGGCAGGGCACATTCTGGCCTTTTGAAGTCAGGCAGGGCATGGTGCCCTGCTAAAACAGCCTAGTGGGAACCCTAAAGTATCACTAACAATAAGGCAATGCTTACAAAGTACAGCAAGAGAGAAAGCCTTAATATAAAATGCTTTTTCTCTCTTAAAGGAGGTGTTACAAAAATATTAATTCTGTTACCAGGAAATATAGACTCTCTGAACCTTAGCTGCAGCCAGAAGTACGAGTAGGGCTTCCTAATAAAACCAAACTCAAAAATCAGAAAATGACAATTTGTACAGCTTGCTATATTTACTAAATGAAGAGTATTGCCAGGTCATCAATTTACAAAATGACATCAATTTCCTACATGCTGCACTAAAATTAAATCAACTGAATGCCTGGAATTACACGTACGTGCATTTGAACTAATTGAAGTGCAACATACATATATTTGGGGAAAACTAGGTGTCTATGTACTAAGCCTTGGAGAGAAAAAGTGGACTGAGATAAAGTACCAACCAATCTGCTCCTGTAATTTTCAAGCACAGGCTGTAAAGTGAGTTAGGAGCCTTTAGGTTGGTACTTTATCTCCAAGACTTAGTACAAGGACTCAATTATCTACATCGATGCACCGTGCCGTTCCAGAATGGCCCACTGAGTGATCGGTATGCTAAGTTTTGTCACTTGTAATGTCTACCTTAAGTGCCTGATATGTTCGCAGTCATGGTACTTCCGGCATTATTGAACTACCATTTTAAGAAAACCATTCCTAAAATGTATGCAAGTTTAGTGTTCACGTAATCTCATGTATTTCTTACATATTTTACACACAAAGGGGGAAATTCAATTCAGTGCGCTGTTGATAGCGCCATGAGGGAGCTCCAGGAGTTATGCAATTCAACGCACTGTTTATTCCGACAGTTAGAAGTTGAGTCCGATAATGTCGGTTCTCGCAACTTAGCCTGGGTGTTTCGTTGTGAGAACAGTCATTCTCTGGGCGGAATTCAATTCTCTCCAGCCCCTATCGCGCCCGACGGAGCTATTCTATTCTTGCTCCTGTCGGGCGCAATCACCTGCCAAGCGCTACACTTCAGCTCGCAGCCCCTGGGGGATGAGAGCTGAAAAGTGCGAAAAGTGACATGTTTGGGCGCCCAAACATCACTTTTCGCGATCGCGCCCAGCACTTTGGTTGGGTTTAGCTGCTTTACGCGGCTAAACCTGACCTCTATGGGCGCGATCAGCATGAAATTCTGGCACAATTGAATAGCGGCCCGCGATCTCCTGTCACTTTAGACGGGAGATGCGGGCCGCGAAATCAATTGAATTCCGCCCTCTGACTAATGTGCCGGCCACTGGGCTTTTAGTGCCGTGCTAAGCTGGAAAATAGCCTTGTGGCTAACACTTTAGTCCAATTTCTCCTCGAATCCTCAGGAAGTTGCGAGAAGAAATTAAAGTCGCCCTAACAGCGTGCTGAATTGAATAGCTACGGGAACTCCCTCCTGGCGCCATCAACAGCGCACTGAATTGAGTTCCCTCCAAAGATGGCAATTCGATTAGGAGCATGTTTGCAAAAGTTTGTTTCATGAAACTCACACCGTGTGAACGTGCATAGTATTTTTTTCAGTGGTTTTATACAAGTTTGTAAAAAGCTATCACTTTTTACCTCTGCAAGTTCTATAACTCCTGCCATCAGTACGCCACCACTCTATTTATCCCATTATTGAGATTTTTAGAGAAACTCACCATAAAACTGACAGGTCTTTATTGGCCAAATTATGCTACCTCACAAAGTGCCTGACTATTCATTGGGAGTGGTGTACCAACGATTCTGCATGGTGTACCAACATCTTTACCATAAAGTAAAGAATTTCATTACTGTTCATCTGCTCACAATCAAGTGTGAATTTCCTCAGTAAAACCAATGCAAGTTTGGGATTCAATCGCACATGCAGGTATCTTACTGGCAACCTGACTGAAATAACACAAAATAGTGTAAGTTTTTGAAACTCACAAAATATAAATTTAATTTGCAATATGTTGCATTTAGGGATAAGATACATCCGCATAGCACGATAAATACATGACCTACACGCAGTCTCCCCCTACACAAGAGGGACTATAAACAGTGCCCATACTCCCACATGTGTACACAGTCAGTGCCACTACGGTAGGCCCCGTCCAGAGACGGCAGCTACTGACAGTAGATGCTGCGACTTGTAGTGTCACATCGGCGGGGTAGGGCCACATCACACGAAGTAGCCAAAAACAACACGTGGTCTGCGGCCCCGCCGGTCACGTGCTCCCTACAAGCAGCAGCACGGGCGCGCGCCGTCCCCGCTCCGTTAACCCCATCGCCGCTGCGACACTAACAAAAGCCCCGGTGCACAGGCACATGAGGGCGCCAGGACTCGGAGGGCAGGGGTGATTATACAGAGTCCCCCTACCCAGGGCCGCCGTCCCGTCTGCCCCAGCAGCAGGGCCCCGCCGTCTCTCACCGTCTCCTTGCTGTCGATCTCTATCTTGAAGGTCTGCTGCTGCAGCGTTTTTATGGTAAGATGCATGGTGGCTGCGCTCTGTCACCCTCCCGGTGCCGCTGTCTCCTGGCTGGCGTTGCGGGGCCCGTGTTCCGGCCTAGCGGAGCTCTGTGGTTGTTCGTCTGATCCTCTTTCGGCTTCCGATCTCCGGCTCTCTCCGTGCTGGCGGCGAGGGTGTCCCCGCTGCGGTGCTGTCCGTGCGTCCGGCGCTGTGCGGCTGCCAGGGCGTGCGCTCCTCTAGCTGACGGTTATTTCGCTGTCTCATCAGCACGGCCTGTCCGCCGCCGCCATCATGACTCCGCTCACTGCCAGGCGCGCGGGCTGCACCGCGCATGCGCACGCTCCACAGGAAGGGGGAGGGAGGCGCCCGGTCCCGAGCGTATGGGCGGGGCCAACAGGTGACGTACGGCACTGGGGGCGGGGCTCGAACAGCGAGAGTTCAGCGACAGCGTCGGCGTCTGACGAGTCATCATCATCATCACTGTCTGACATTGCATAGTACGGCACGCCCGGCGGGATGGGGTCCCTGCAGGCTCTCTCTCACACGCTGCTCCTGTGACCTTCCTTGTACAGCCGCCAGCACTCGTTGCTCGGTCTTATCCCACATTTACAGGCCAAAGCCAGGCACAGTCACTTTATTAACGGACTATTATTTAAGGCTATATTGACATGAAAGCGATTAATATGGGGGTTCAAGTTTTGACCATGGGGCCCTCACTTCTGTCACAGTCGCCGCAACAGGAAAGTGGACATGTCTGCAGAGGACCCGAGCTCCTGTGATATAACCAACAACCGGGGAGCACGTCTGCGGTCTAGTTGCAGAGACTGTGCTGCAGTTTGGGGCCCCATGTTCTGAACATGAACCGAACCTATGGATAGTATTGGTATGAGGAGAAATATGGGTGACTTACAGATCCTCCAACATGACCCCATCAACCAGATACAAAATGCTCTGCTCCTGTACTTCCCTCTTCATGTATAATTGCTGTCACCTGGGTTGAAACACCTTTCTCATCAATTTAAGGCCCCCATACAACAGCAATTGATTGCAGCAATCGTGCAATTTGCAATCAATTGTGTATAAAAATCTTTACCTTTTTCAATCGATTGCAGAGATACCACAATCAATTGAAAAAGGGAAAGATTTTTATACACAATCGATTGCAAATGCATGATTGCTGCAATCAATTGCTGATGTATGGGGGTGTTTAGTTCAACACAGGTGACAGCAATCATACATGCAGAGGGAAGTCCAGGAGCAGAGCATTTTGTATCTGGTGGAAGGGGTCATGTTGAAGGGTCTGGACTTACAATTTAGCTGGTGTTCTCTGCAGTCTGATGCCGCTACTCTGGCAGCAGTCACGTTACAATTCACTTTTCAGCAGATTACCACATTTTAGCTCTTTACTGCAAAACTAGAGACGACATAATTTAGTGCTGATGAGCGTGTTTCTTCACTGGATTATTTTGTCTCAAGTCTTTTGCGCTTGTCATTTCGTTTTCAGGATTATTGATTGTGTAGTGCAAGTGTGTAATGCCGACCTCTGTCTCTGCATTATTTTACCGTATGCTGGGTACACACCTGAAGATTTGCTAAATGCTTAGACCCGGCAGAGCTATTGAATCACTGTGCATCCGTACACATGGGCATTTTTAGTTCAGTACGTTATTTCTGCAGAGGACTTCAATAGGATCGGTAGGTCGGGGATGAGATAGCGTGTGCAGAACGTCCAAGGCCAGATTAACAAAGGGGCAGAAGGAGTTCCAGCTCCAGACCTCCATATAAAAATAGGCCCATCATCATGACTTTTATTTATTGACAGTTTCTTATATAGCGCAGCATATTCCGTTGCGCTTTACAACTGGAAACATTTATAGAACAAAACAGGGTAATAACAGACAGACATAGAGGTAAGGGGGCCCTGCTTGCAAGCTTACAATCTAGGGAAATACACAAGGACCTCATGATGATCACACAACATTGGCCACACCTCACTGATCACACCTCCACTTCATATAGTAGGCCCTTGATCTTTTTCCATCCACATCAGGCCCTTAATCCAAAATAACCAAATTACTAGCTAGTTATGGGGTGAGGACAGATGCAGGAGGTAGGCTCTGATTTTGTCCCGCCTGCAGCGGCTGTGATACACGGCGCCAATCCCCTGGGAGTTTACTTTTCAGGCATACCCAAAGCAATTTTAAAAACAAGTTTAAAGGTACAGTTAGGGTAATGTTTTATGTGGCTCCTCCTCTGCTATTGTTGGTCTATGCTGCAGCCCCCACTGAGCAACTGTCACTGGTTAATATGACTACTGACCAATGGCGGCTCCAGAGGTGGAGCTGTAGCGTGGTCCAAAATTCAAATAGGGGAGTCCCACCAACTGTCACCCCAAATGCTGACAAACATCACTGGCAGTTGGTGTGGCTCTCCTATTTGAATTTTGGACCGTGTTGCAGCTCCACCTCTGGAGCTGCCACTGCTACTGACTATAGTGTAAGCTTGTTTTAACCTAAATGAAAGATAACAATAGTCAGGGATGTAACTAGGTATTTAAAGGCTCCATAGCAAAGGTTTGTAAGGGCCCCTATGTACCACTCAATGGTGAAAAATGTATATAATACATGTAACTTTGACAAGTAAGATGGGCTCGCATGAGCTCTGGGCCCCATAGCTGCACTCATTGCATCTATGCAATTATGAATGCAGGTAGGATGTGATTTCTAACCATATTCAGCTGATCATGTGACTTGCTATAGAACTGTATTCGTTAATATGTCTACTGACCTGGTATAAACTATCTGCTTATGTCATCTCACAATGTAAGGTATGCTTACTTTAACCTAAATTGTATATATAAAATTAATGATGGATAGAGAGCAATGGTTAAATGCAGAAAGAATGTGTTTAATAACCTTAATAAGTTGATCATGTAACTTGCTATAGATCTGTCAGTTATGAACCTTATCTCTTATTATGTCTACTGACCTTGTAATGTAAGCTTATTTTAACCAAGATGAGAGAGAGAGATATTGTAAAAAGATTAATGGATAGATAGCAATGGCAAAATTCATGCAGGAGATGATTTTTCACATCAGTATACTGACCATGTGTTTGAATTACATCATAAATAGCCTTTGTGATGCCACTGAGCTTTGGCAGAAAGGTTACTGTTTTGTTGAGAACTCTTGGGTATAAACTATATTTGCTTATATGACATCTCACAATGGGGCAGATGTATGAAGCTCTGGAAAAGTGATGAGTGGAGAGTGATAACCGACCAACCAATCAGCTCCCAACTGTCATTTTTCAAACACAGCCTGTAACATGACAGTTGGGAGCTTTATCCACTTTATCACTTTCCAGAGCTTCATACATCTGCCCCTGTGTAAGGTATGCTTTAACCTAAATGTCATATATGAAATTAATGATTGATAGCATTTATGGGTACTTGTGTACTTTACGGACTCATTGCAGATAGAACACAATGAATGTTTTAAATGGTACTTGTGTACTTTACGTACAGAAATACCGAAAGTCATCCCCACCTAAAGAAGAAAGTTGTCCCCTCGCAGGCTCGGTAGCTCGCTACGCTCGCCGCAAGGTTATATTCCCCCTCTATGCCCACTTGGATGGTAAGGAATGACTCTGGACACTGGCTGATGACGTCAGGGTCCTCTCCGTGAAGGGGATTTAGACATTACCATGATTGATAATAATAATGAGTGTAGGCCACTTGGGTTCTCTCTGCAATGAGTCCGTAAAGTACACAAGTACCCATTAATGAAATACACGTCGGATGTGATTAATAACCTCCTAAGATTGATCGTGTGACTTGCTATAGAATGGTTTATCAACTCTATCTATTAATATGTTTTACTGATTTTGTAGTGTAAGCCTATTTTAACCTAAGATAAGCTGATAGAAATATAAATACAGAGATAGATTGTAAATAAATTATTAATGGATAGATACCAATGGCAATGCAGGAGATGATTTTTCACTTCACTATACTGACCATGTGTCTTGTTACATCATAAATTGCCTTTGTGATGTCACTGAGCTTTGATAGAAATGTTACCATTTGTAGAGCACTTTGTTATGAACTGTATCTGCTGATATGACATCTCACAATGTAGGTATGCTTACTTTCACCTAAATTTTGTACATAAAAATGATAGATACCGATGCGCCCAAGTTCATTGTGGCTAATCGCCAGAAACGTGCGTGCTCATCAAGCTATGCGCCACGATAGGCTGTGGCGCGTCCCCCAATCGCGGGAGTGCGTCTCCATTCAATCCTATGGAGACGCGAATGCGTGCCTCCAATTGCGGGAGTGCGTCTCCCATTAATTCCTATGGAGAACCAAATGCGTGTCTCCGATCGCGGGAGTGCCTCGCTCCACGCATGGCGCGCTTCGCTGCGCTACAGGCAAGGATGTAGCTGGGCATATCTGTAGATAGAGCAATGGTTATAGTCAGAATGGTATTAATAACCTTAATAAGTTGATCATGTGACTTGCTATAGCGCTGTCAGTTATTAACTATATCTCTTATGTCTACTGACCTTGTAATGTAACCTTATTTTAACCAAAATGATAGAGACATTTTAAAACGATTATTAATCGATAGATTGGAATGGTAAAATTCATGCAGGAGATGATTTTTCACAGCATACTGACCATGTGTTCGCATTACATCATAAATAGCCTTTGTGATGTCACTGAGCTTTGGCAGAAAGGTTACTGTTTTGTAGAGAGCTTTCAGTTATGAACTGTAGCTGCTATGACATCTCGCAATGTAGGTATGCTTACTTTCACCTAAAGTTTATAAATAAAAATGATAGATAGCAATGGTTAAATGCAGAGAGAATGTGATTCATAACCTTAATAAGTTGATCATGTAATTTATGAACTGTATCTTTTATTATGCCTACTGACCTTGTAATTGTTGTCCGACTGGAGCATGAAGGGTTCACAGGTGGAATGTAATGGTAAGGCCCACTGAAGGGAGGCTGTGGAAAGCTGAAGGTGTGGCTAGCTGATTGAGGGTGTGTGGCAGAAAGCGTTGCAATGCCGTCTCAGTGGCTGCCATATAATTTAGAGACTAAGCAATGGCCACCATATAATCCAGAGAGCAGTGATTGCCATATAATACATGGAGCATTGCAGTGACACCATATAATGCATAGAGGGGACTGTGCACCTGCTGCCGCCCTCAGGTCCTGCTCAGACTCCCACAGCACGGGAATTCCTGGGCAGCCAGCTGTACTATGTGGAGCGCTGTCTGTGTACGCATGTGGCTCTGGGAGTTGTAGTTCTTTACACACAGACATCACTGCTTCCCAAAAATCATGGGTGGATGGGTACGGAAACACTACAACTCCCAACATGCTTCGTGCCTATGTAATGTTTTGTTGTTTGAGTCCCCACCTCCAAATACCGGGTAAAATATGCGCTATATTTGTAGACCTGTGTCGCCAGACACAAGAATGCACCAGACTGTAGTACAAAGTACCTGAACCAACTCAGATGAAATTGGAGAGCAGTTGTGCAATAGTACAGTCCATTCCAAGCATCTTCAGGCTCCTCTCCTCTGCCAGAGCACAGCAGTGTGACATGCAGTATGCCCAGTAGCTGTCCCCTCTAGGCCCCGTCACTGCCCCTCTGAGCCCAGTTACTGCCCCCTAAAAAATAGTTACCATCGGAACTCCATCGAATGGTAAAAATACTGCCTTTGAAAGAACCACATTGATGGTCTGCAACCATCGCATTTTGATGTCCATCCCTACTACACTCTAAACACCACATACGGCCTAACAATACACAAGTCACAATAGGCTGTATATAACAGACAATACACAGGTCTACAAATATAGCTCAAATGTTACCCGGTACTTGGAGGTGGGGACTCAAACAAAAAAACGCTCGGTCCCTCATGACGCTGTGACCAGTCAGCAGCGCTGATCTGTGCTGTCAATCAGTTTTATGCTCCAAGAGCAGAGTAAGGGGAGGAGTGTGCGAGTGTGATCTCCCGCCCTCCCCTCACCCTCTGCTCCACAGAGGATCTAGAATGTCCAGGACTCCAGCCTGCTGAGTGTGGCTGGGGGCTTTCACCGATAGGCAGGGGATGAGGCCAGTTACATTACTGGAGAAAGCCGCCGTACCCCGTCGGTAATCTACAGGAGTCGGGACTGTGCCTGCAGAGGAAGCCATATGTGAGAATCCTGCCTGCTGAAGATGTCAGTGGTAGGTGCTTTGACGGTTGGTACAGGATGAGGCTTCAGGAAAAGTACATACAGAATGGGAGGATACAAAGGACACAGACAACCTATGGGTCAGAAAGAAAGAAGGGCACAGTTCTTATATGCACATGGGGATAAAGATACAAAAGGTTTGTTCACTGTGCACTGAGATATGGATTATGTTTGAGCAAACTGCCTCACTAATTGGTGAGCCCACAGGCTTCTGGGTCCAGGGGGGCCCACACCGCACACCCTATCACTTTGGCGCCGGTATCAGTGCTGTCAAAATTGCCTGGAAAATAGTTGCCGCTGCCATTTTCCCAGCATCATGCGCAGTAGGGAAAGCAAACGGGTGGGTGTTGGTGCCTAACTCTAACCTTCCCCCCCCTAAACCCGCTACGCTCCCTAAACCTAACCCCCCCCACGGCTAACGCTAAGGGCGCCTTGTTTGAGCTGGCGTTCCGGCGTCAGGATTAAGATAGGGATCATTATTTTGACGCCTATCTTAAGACCCTTGTCAGGATTTCCTTGTCGGTATTGAGACTGGCGGTATCGTGGCTGCCGGTCTCATAACTACATCCCCAGTATACAGTGTATAACATACATTTACATGTATAACAACATACAGGTCATGGTACACGGTTTACATAACAACCTCCTACAACAATACATAGACCTCAGTATAAAGTGCACATAACAACTGAATTCTACCCCCCCAAACTCCCACTCACCTCTTGCAGATGGATCAGTAATAGTCACTGAGCAGGCAGGAGGAGAAGCAGCCATGAGACGTGAACTTTGACCTTGACTATCTAAAAAAAGTGTACTTTTAATTTTTTTGTACATAAAGTATGTTATACACTTAAATACAATCTCTCTTTGGTATAAGTTTCATTTTGGCATGCCTTTGGGAACGAGTAAAAAAAATATGAAGTACTGCAGTTGAACCCTTCTTGCACTAACCATGCCACTGGCAAGTTCAGAGTTGTCTTGTGTCTCTGTGTTCTAGGGATGGCCATCGGTGATAACCATTGATGGTACACTAATAATTTATGGTGAACTATCAATGGTTTGTGCCACTCGATGGCCACCACTGTCAGGTGTTTTGCAAGCTGCCAGCTAATCAAAAAACAAGAGACGGGGCTTAAGTGGCAGGGCTTAGCGGACAGCCAGGGGGCAGAGCTAAGCTTTGTGTCATGAGCAGAAAACAACCCATTAGGTTCTATTTCACCATCGAGGGAGGAAAAGAATTGTCTCTCTGCCATCGATGGCGAAACAATTGGCCATCGGTAGGAAACAATCGATGTTTGTAAATTATTGATGGCCATCCCTACTATGTTTTTCTCAGTCTGGCTGCAGCTTCTACATTAAGATCTAGTGATAGAAGGGACTAAGACAGTTTACCTAATACAGCACCTGAATCAGAGATGTTTTCTATCCCGATGGTTAGCGCACATCTCCGATGGTGGGAGTTTTGCACATCTGCAACCCTCCGTCTGCGAGTTCGCTTGCAGAGCCTCCCAGCCGCAGCCTGATTGACAGGTTGAGGCATTGCGGGGGAATTCCTGGGCATCGTTTCCGAAAATGGGGGCGTGACGCCCTCTGTCTCCGGGAGGGATGAGGCCAGGGTCTGCGTTGATGAATGCAGACTTCCTGGCCTTGCAAGCTACCAGGACCCAGCCAGGCTGTGGTAAGATTCAGCAGCCACAGCCTGGCCAAATTTTTACAGGTTTCCTTTTGCAATAGGTTTCCTTTTTCATTCTTTTCCTCTTGATAGGTGATGCTCCCACACTGCTTAAACTTTCATTTAATGACTGCAAAGCTGATTCAGTCATGCCTGCTGCCACTTCTGTGTCACTTTCCTCATCAATTGCTGTGCTTGGTCCTCCCTCAGCAGTTAAAGAATTCCTTTTAATTTTTCCTACAGTTATCACAAATCATTTGATCCCTATTGACATGTGGCTGTATTTGAATCATCCGTGGTAGCACCTTCCTTCATTGTTTTCTACTGCTGATATGTCCTTTAATAACAAATGGGTTGCAGCACTGAGTCCTAATGTACTTCTCCATTTGTCAGGCTCCTGATAAAACTACAAACGGATGGGAGCCTCCAGAAAGTCGGCTGGCGCTCCCGGCCCCCGGCAAGGCTTGTGTCATAATGTCCCCATGCCCTGCTTCACAATGCTGGTAATTTCTGCACTGTGTAGCGGTGGAGGGACCAAAATTATGTGATCGCGTGGTCATGCCCCCCACTCCGATCCTAAGGCCGGGTAATATCCCTAGCCACACTCCCTATGTGCCACCACGCCCCCCAACTATGCCATCCTGGCTGCCCCCTCCCAGAGGCAAGCATGTCTTGTATCACTAGTTCTCAATGCAGAAGCTACAGCCTTAGTTTCAAAACAAGCCCAACATGAAAGTTCTACCACAATTAGAAGCAAAGTTATGATTCATTTTAGTTGACCTTGCAAGCAAAAATTTGACATATCTTGTCATGTTTGCAACCCTGTTGCATGAACACAGTGTATCACTGAGGGCTAAAATTTTACATATGAAAGTTTCTTTATGTCGTCTATTATCCTACCAAATTTCATGAAAATCTGAGACGGTCAGGTTGGACGCTGTGATGATTTGGCATGGAATGACCCAGGTGGGATGTGATTTATAACCTCAAAAGACTGATCATGTGGCCTGCAATAGAACTGTCAGTTATCAACTGTATCTCGTAATATGCCTACTAGCTGATAGATAGAATTAATGAAATACACGTTGGATGTGATTTCCCTAGTTCCAGTACTAGTACTGTGTGACCCAGCCAGAGGACCGCAACCTGCCCGTCGGACGCTGCGAAGTCCATATCTCCTTGCCAGGATCCCCAGTGAACACTGCCGGCAGGTTAGACTCTGTGCCTCTGGTCTGGGTCTTTGCCAATACTCGGTACTAGTTTCAGTACCCAGTCCCGCACATGAGCAGGAGTTACATCTGCCTAGCAACCTTTATTACAGAATCCTCAGGGTCCCTGTCATGTCCAGACCTTTGTCTGGATTCACAAAATATCCTATCCGTGACAGTGATTTATAACCTCAAAAGACTGATCATGTGACCTGCAATAGAACTGTTAGTTATCAACTTTCTCATAATATGCCTACTGTGTAGTGTAAGCTTATTTTAACCAGATGGATAGCAAAATGTGATTTATAACTTTACTAGGCTGATCACAGTGATTCCGCTGAGCCAATAAAAATAAAAAATGTTTTTATTAAAATTGTGTTCCTACCTGACCTTTTCTCGGTTCCATCTAATTAATTTTTTATTTGTAAATCTAACTATTTAGCAGCTACAGCCCATGTAGCAGATGATGTTGGCCCCGTTAGAAAGAAAACAAACACATTGGCCCCCACATGAAGAAAATTACACATTGGTCCTGGTAGTAAAAAAAAAAAAAAAACATTTTGGCCCCCACATGAAAAAACACACACATTGACCCTGGTAGTAAAATAACCAAACACATTGGTCCCCACATGAAGACAAACACACATATTGTAAAAAAAAAAACGCATAATATTGGTATCTGCCAATTTTGCACTTAAAAGCCGCTATAAAGGGGTATATATCCCCCTGGTATTATCCTCACCAAGATAAACATACATAAAAAGAATAATTAGATAATACCCCTCTGCGCTTAAAAAGAGATCAATAATGCCACTTAATGTTGCAGTGTCTTGATCTGTATGGACACCAACTTCTTTGCACAAAAATGTTTTGCAACAAAGTGAGAGGTGTATGTTCCAGTGGTCAGAAACATGTAAAGATACAAACACAGAATCTAGTGCAGACAAATCAAAACTAGTGTCTCATTGCAAATCAAGCATATAATCAGCATAGATTTATGGCCACATGTGAACGAAAACTTCAAGAAATAATTTTTGCAATATGATGAAGGAAAGAACTTCCGAAAATAATTAAAAAGATATTTTAAATAAGACATGATCCAAATTGCAAAATCCGTGTATGGATAACAATCAGATATTCACAGCTAATACATCCAGAAAATATTGGTGAGGGTGGCTTCGTACCAGAATCAAGTGAATCTGGTGCATATAGAAACCCTGTAGATGTTCTCACTGCCAACAGGAAGGAACCCCGGCTTCACAGATGGGTAACACCATCCTCTCCTGGTGTTGTAAGGCCAACCATCCCTCTTCCTCTTCCAACGCGTTTCAATCCGTACTCTGATCTTTCTCAAGGCATGAGTATGTGTGTTCCCCCTCCGGATATTTATACTCAGTGGTTACTGAAACACCTAATTACTGGGAGGAGCCACCTTCATTCACTGTAAAACAAAGTGCATTTACAAAATAAACTTGTAAGACTATCTAATACAAAGAATTTCTATCTAATATATGTCATCCCCAATAGGGTCGCTATATAAATGACTGGAAATGAGCTTGGAAATGCACTTTAATCTTTATCTAAAAACCGTTTTTATTAACTTCCAGCCCGGCTACTAATCTTATCCCTGCAGTCTCCCAGTACTATGGTTCCTTATGTGGAAAAAATCTATCTCTGTGAATTGAGCCTAGTGCCGGAAATGGGAGGAACTAGCAAGTCTACCAGCCCCAATGTTAGTGACATATCTGGTATAAGAGACTCGTCAGCGCCCATCTTTAGTTCTGAACGGAAGCGCGGCCATCGTAAAAAATGGCAAGCCTTCCAGCTTCCATATTGATAACATTACTGGCATAAGGAACTAATCCGAAGCCATCTTTAGTTCAGGTGTCCAGCCATTATAACTATTATAAAATACATATATAGCCATATTTGAAAAGGTAAAATAGCGAAGTATCTTATAGATATAAAAATAGATGATATTAAAATCCACATAGTAGGTGAGCCACCTTAATGAAGTTTAACTTGGAACCTATACTTTCAATTCCAGAAAAACATCTTATAGTGAGTATGAATCCCATGATTTGGATTTCCACAATAACTACACATATTTGTTACATACACAAAATATATACAATTAGATTTAAAAAGTATTAGTGCAATTAAATATACATAAATCAACTGTAGAAGAGATATTGCAAAAGAAAAAAACCTTATAAACAATGTAAATTGAATAAGAACTGTATCCACAATTATTCTTGAAGGGGTACATTTCATTATAGATGGCTTAAAATTCCCAAGGTTGGTAATTCTTATCTTCCTTAATTGACATCTGATTTTATCCACATGCATGGTAGTCCCTTGATGAAACAGAAAGGGCGACGTATAAGTGTCAAATACCTCTGTCAAAAAGGCACCTTTCCTGGCAAGTATAAACAATACATACAGTCAGGTGTATAAATATTGGGACATTGACAGAATTTTCATATTTTGGCCTCTATTCACCACCACAATGGCTTTGAAATGAAACAAACAAGATGTGCTTTAACTGCAGACTTTCAGATTTAATTTGAGGGTAATTGCATCCAAATCAGGTGAACGGTGTAGGAATTACAATGGTTTCTATATGTGCCTCCCACTTTTTAAGAGGCCAAAAGTAATGGGACAAACTAAACAATCCTAAATCTAACTTTCACTTTTTAATACTTTGTTGCAAATCCTTTGCAGGCAATTACAGCCTGAAGTCTGGAACGCATAGACATTACCAGACGCTTGGTTTCATCCCTGGTGATGCTCTGCCAGGCCTCTACTGCAAATGTCTTCAGTTCCTGCTTGTTCTTGGGGCATTTTCCCTTCAGTTTTGTCTTCATCAAGTGAAATGCATGCTCAATCGGATTCAGGTCAGGGGATTGACTTGGCCATTGCATAACATTTCACTTTTTAGCCTTAAAAAATTCTTTGGTTGCTTTTGCAGTATGCTTCGGGTCATTGTCCATCTGCACTGTGAAGCGCCATCCAATGAGTTCTGAAGCATTTGACTGAATATGAGCATATAATATTGCCCAAAACACTTCAGAATTCATTCTGCTGCTTTTGTCAGCAGTCACATCATCAATAAATACAAGGGAACCAGTTCCATTGGCAGCCATACATGCCCATGCCATGACACTGCCACCACCATGCTTCACTGATGAGGTGGAATGTTTTGGATCATGAGCAGTTCCTTTCCTTCTCCATACTCTTCTCTTCCCATCACTCTGGTACAAGTTGATCTTTGTCTCATCTGTCCATAGGATGTTGTTCCAGAACTGTAATGGCTTTTTTAGATGTTTGGCAAACTCTAATCTGGTCTTCCTGTTTTTGTGGCTCACCAATGGTTTACATCTTGTGGTGAACCCTCTATATTCACTCTTGTGAAGTCTTCTCTTGATTGTTGACTTTGACACATATACACCTACCTCCTGGAGAGTGTTCTTGATTTGGCCAACTGTTGTGAAGGGGTTTTTCTTCACCAGGGAAATAATTCTTCTGTCATCCACCACAGTTGTTTTCTGTGGTCTTCCGGGTCTTTTGGTGTTGCTGAGCTCTCCAGTGCATTCTTTCTTTTTAAGAATGTTCCAAACAGTTGATTTAGCCACACCTAATGTTTTTGCTATCTCTCTGTTGGGTTTGTTTTGATTTTTCAGCCTAATGATGGCTTGCCTCACTGATAGTCACAGCTCTTTGGATCTCATATTGAGAGTCGACAGCAACTGATTCCAAATGCAAATGTCACACCTAGAATCAACTCCAGACCTTTTATCTGCTTAATTGATAATGAAATAATGAGGAAATAGCCCACACCTGTCCATGAAATAGCTTTTGAGTTGATAGTCCCATTACTTTTGGCCCCTTAAAAAGTGGGAGGCACATATAGAAACCGTTGTAATTCCTACACCGTTCCCCTGATTTCGATGTAATTACCCTCAAATTAAATCTGAAAGTCTGCAGTTAAAGCACATCTTGTTTGTTTCATTTCAAAGCCATTGTGGTGGTGAATAGAGGCCAAAATATGAAAATTCTGTAAATGTCCCAATATATATGCACCTGACTGTAAGTACCATAAAACATAACATTTGGTATTAATAAAAACTAAAAACAACTGTCAAGATTTGAGTATGTTAAAGAATCTCTTTTCTCCAGGAACCATGTGATTTTGAAGTCCTTATTTAAACTGCATGGAATTAAGGTTTTCAATGAGTATATATATATTCCATTTCCATTTTTGCCAAGAATTTTGTCGTACTGTTGCATCTCCAATTCCCCTTCACTAGTTTTAATGCCCCAAACAATGTTATTTCCTTCTGATTTCCTTTATGACATTCATTGAAATGTGAAAAAGTCGAGGGCATGAGTCTCCAAGCTGTTTCTTATATTACGCAGGTGTTCCCCAAATGTCACTTTGAGATTTCTAGAGATCATACCTACGTAATATTTTTCACAGCTACATTTTATAAAGTAGACAACATTTTTTTGTAGTGTACGTTACAAACGCCTCAATCCTCCTGGTATGGCCATTTATTGTTACTTCCATGCATTTACTAATCCCTTTAGTGTTTTTGCACATGCAGCATAATCCACATCTAAAAATAAACCTCTCGATAGAATGGTGGTGTTTGTTTTTGGTGTAGACATGGCACTCTTTACCAGGTTGTCTTTTATATTTCTGGCCTTTCTGTATATAAATTGTGGTTTATCAGGAACTGAGTTTTTTAAAAGGTGAACCCCTATCTAAATAGACCAGTGCGACCTGAAGTTTTTCTCTATTTGCCTAAACTGGGTGGTATAGCCCGATATGAATGCCATAGACATCTTTTTTTTTTTTTATCCCTATCACCAATTGCACTTTCTTTCGGAGTTCAGAGGGAATTTCTATCTAGGTTATCACCCTTCTTTCTCACTTTTTCTAACTTATCTTGTTTGTAGCCACTCCCCCTAAATATTTTTAACATTTCATCTGCCCGATCCCTGTAAACCCTTTCGTCCGTGCAATTTCTTTTGAGCCTTTGTAATTGGCTTCCAGGAGTCCAACCAGTTGCTATGATAGCAACTTGAAGTATGGATATATGATCCCGAAATCAGTAGGTTTAATATAATTCCGAGTTTTGAGTATGCCTTCTTCCACATAGATATTAAGGTCTAAAAAATGTACCCCGGTGTTGCTAATATCAAAGGTCAACACTACTCTAATTATTACAATTGAGATGTTTTCTTCCCTTCCATACAAAGAGAATGTTGTCAATAAACCTTGAACAGGATACCAGGTCCGCCCCAAATTGATGGTTCTGCCAAACATGTTCAGACTCCCACATTTCACATTCTGCCTGGGCGTAACTTGGCCCAGGCAGTAAAAAAACAAACACATTAACCCCCACACGAAGAACAACACACACAGTAGTCCCCACAAGAAAAAATAGAAACACATTGGCCTCCACAGGAAAAAATAGAAACACATTGGCTCCCACAGGCAAAAATAAAACAATGGCCCCTGACAGGAAAAAAAAACCACATTGGCCTCGATAGGAAAAAAAAACATTTGCCCCCACAGGAAATTCATTATAATGCAGCTTGAGTCACTGTAGCATGCAGCTATGTGATGTCATGTCGACGCATCTTTGTCTCTGGATCACGCCAGGACCGGGCAGCGTCTGAGCCACCTGGAAAAGTCCAGCGCTGCTAGGCTACAAGAATGCAACACGGTGAGTGCAGGCAGGGTTGCATCAGAATTTGTGTGGCCCAGTATAAATTAAACAAGTAGTGCTCCTCAATCAGAGCGACACAGATGGGGGAAGTGGACAGATGCTCACAAAGGCTGGGTGGGCAGAGGCATATATGTGGAGTTGGGCCGAGGGACAGATGGGGCAGGCAGTCACACATGGTGGGTTGGCAGAGGAATACATAGGAGATGGGTAGTGGCACACATGATGGCAGGCAAACTCACACATTGGGGATGCAGCAGAGGCACACAAGGGGAGGTGGGGAGAGGTAGAGAGACAGACTAGGTGACGATGGGGGAGGTCATAGAACTGCTGACACAGGTTTTATACACAACCAGTGGGAAGAAGTTATATTGGGGGCAGCTCTATATACTCACCACGGCCCGGCAGCAGTGACATCAGATTGGCTGTCATTACAGTGTACCGGCTGCGGGAAACTCAGTCGGCTCTGCAGTACTTTGTAGTCTCAGGACCTTCCCTGCTCACTACACTGCGCTCTGCACGGCAGCCGCACTGTAATGACAGGTAGCCAATCTGATTCTCTGCTTGGCTGCCTGTCACAAATGTCACTCAATGCTGCCAGGCTGGCAAGTATGGACAGCTGCCCGGCAGCTACCGGGCAACTCCCCCTCACCTGGTGCAGACCTAAGCGCCCCCCAACACTCCTGGACCCTTACACATATACTACCCTGATGGTGGTCCTGGGTGTGGGTCCTGATGGCGACCGCACAGTGCCCACTATGTGGTGGTACCCTTGTGCAGCCACTCTGCTGGGACATGCCCCGAGCTAGCTCTGATAACCAGTCACCAGCTCACCACCAAACACCCACCCGCTTACACTTACTAGTGGCCGTCTTCACTCCAGGTGCAGGGGCTGACGTTCCGGAGCCACATGTCCATGTATTGCCGCTGCATGATCCAGTAAAGATACCAATGCGGTCTGGCCTGACTCGACTCCCACTTTTTATAGCCTGCAGCTGGGCCAGGGTCATCAAGGAACTAGGGATTGGGTGCAGCGGAGCGCGTTCTTGGGGACCCACCCACTCTGAAAAAGTGAGTCCCCAGTCCTCAATACCTGGTAAAATATGCAGTATAGCGTGTATTTGCAATCGCTGGATCACATGACTTGCTATAGAACTGTCAGTCATAAACTACTTGTATGTCTACTAACCTTGTAATCTAAGCTTATTTTTACCCTAAATGATAAATAGATAAATTATAAGTACATGATAAGTAGATAGCAATGGCAAAATATATGCAGCAAGTGATTTTTCACCTCAGTATATTGACCATGTGACTTACATCATAAACAGTTTTTGTGATTTAACTCAGCTTTGGTAGAAAGGTCACCATCTTGTAGAGAACTGTCTGTTATCAAATCTATCTCCTGATTGACATGTCAAAATGTAAGGTATGCCCTTTTTAACCGAAATGTTATATGAAAATAGTGACAGATAACATTGATAAAAAGCAGATAGGATGTGATATATAACCTCAAAAGACTGATCATGTGACCTGCAATAGAACTGTCAGTTATCAACTCTATCTGGTGATAGGACATCTCACAAGGTATGCTTGCTTTAACTTAAATGTTATATATTAAAATAATGATAGATAGATAGCATTGGTGAAATTCAGGTAAGGTATGTGATTATAGCCTCAAATGGCAGTGAATGTGACTTGCTATAGACCTGTTAGTTATCAACTGTGTCTGTTAATATGCTTACTGACTGCATAGGGTAAACTTATTTTAACCTAAATGATTGATAGATATATTGATTGTAATAGTGAAATGCAGGTAGGATGTGATTTATAACCTCAATAGGCTGATCATGTGACTTGCTATAGAACTGTCAGTGATCAACTGTATCTGTTAATATGTCTACTAACCTTGTAATGTAAGCTTGTTTTAGCCTAGATAGATAGATTGTAAATAGATTATAATTACATTATACATATATAGATAGCAATGGCAGAATACATGCAGGAGGTGTCACCTCAGTATACTGACCATGTGACTTGTTACATCATAAATAGCCTTTGTGATGTCACTCAGCTCTGGTGGAAAGGTCACCATTTTGTAGAGACCTGTCCATTATAAACTGTATCTGCTGATATGACATCTCACATGTGAGGTATGCTTATTTTATTTGAGCCTAAATGTTATGTCAAATTAGTGATAGATAGATAGATCGCATTGATTAAATGCAGATAAGATGTGATTTATAACCCCAATAGGCTGATGTGACTTGCTGTAAACCTGACAGTTACAGATCTCATACTACCCGGCGGCAGTGTGTTTGTTTTAGCAGCCAATGAGAGTCATACAGACTCTCATTGGCTGCTGCACCCAGGGAAAGAGCCAGGCTGGAGCTCAATCATGAGCTCCACCTTTTGGCTACCGCACTGGGTGAAGAAAGATGTCATGATGTCTCCTCCATAGTGCCGAATGGGACCGGAGGAACGGTCGGCGGCGGGCGCAGGAGCAGGGATTCAGGTAAGTATAATTTTGTCTGTCTGTGTGTCTACGTTTTTTATGTGTAAAAGGCACTACTACTGGGGACACTGTATATTGGGCACTACAGGGGACACTGTATATTGGGCACTACAGGGGGCACTGTATATTGGGCTCTGCATAAGGGGCACTACTGGGGCACTGCATAATTGTCACTGTATAAGGGGCACTACTGGGGGCACTATAATTGGGTACTACTGGGGCACTGCATAATGTGCACTAGAACAGGGGGCATTGCATAAAGGGCACTATTACTGGGGACATTGCATAAGGGGCACTACTACAATGGCATTGCATGAGGGGCATTGGATAATGGGCACTACAATGGCATTGTATAAGGGGCATTACTACTGGGGTCATTAAAGGAATGAGAAATGGTGGTGTGTCACAGGGAGGAGAGGGATAATTTTTAATCTTGCCATGGGCTACAAATACCCTAGTTACACCACTGCCCCCCCCCCCGTGTGGGATAATGTGAACTGGAGGCACTGTGTGGCTTAATGTGTACTGGCAGCACTACAATGTGGCATATTGTGAACTGAGGGTAATACAATGTGGCATAATATGAATTGGTGACACTGGTATAATGTGAACTGAAGAACTTCTATGGGGCATAAAATGAACTAGAGCACTACTACTATGGAGCATAAAATTAACTAGGGCAATATAATGGGGCATAGAATAAACAACCACTGTGTAGAGAGGTGTCTCTCTAGAATCATTGGGGAGGGGCTCCTCAAAAATGTTACTATGAGGCCCACAAAGTTCTGGCTACATCCCTGAATCCGTCACCGTATCATGGTGATTCCATTACTTTATTAAAATTTGTGTGACTGAGATCTTAGGGGGATGAGCAAAGATAAGTTATGGTGTCATTCATTTCAAATTTGGGTGCATGATATTCCTGCACTCATTAATCTAGTTTATTTGGTAATTTTGGGACGTGGGAATTAGGTCCTAGAAAAAAGGAGTTTCTTCCAGTTCTGATTACTTACAGTCTTATTACTGTAGCAAAAAAGCTAATTCTGAATGATTGGACGAAACGTTCATCTCCTTCATTAACAGAACTTAAATATATGCTTACGTATCATTTACTTTGAAAGGCAAACTACTCTTCCTGTAATAGTACAGGGTGTTCAATGTTTCTACAAAAAATGGTGTTGTTATATTGAAACATTAGAAACGGATATACAATTGCATATTCAGAAATTATTTGAATGTACTTCTTGGCACCTGCATAGACAACTGGACACTTCTCAGTTTCTATATCCATTAACATATTACCTAAATGTTGGTTGATTTTGCAAATAATTTTATAGGATTACTTCTCATTCTGTGTAGATTAAGATGTCTTGTATTTCCCCACCTCCTGTGTGACCCTCTTTCTTCTAAGTTTCTTTTTAGATTTATTGCTTTCCCTTTCTTTATTAGGGGTTCCGGACTATAGACAGACAGTAATTAGTTAGACAATGTCTAGATAGATACCAGATGTTAGACAGTTAATTATTACAGATGAGCGATTGGGTTTTACTTCTTTTTTTTTCACCAAATTAGCGCAAGTTTGGATTTATCTTATTGGCTATCCAAAACACATGACAGCTGGGTAGCCAATATAATTCGGGTTTTCAGATCTAAGCTTAATCAAGCCAAAACTGAAATGCTCATCTCTAGTAATTCCACTACTTACAATACTTACAAAAGCCCCAGCATTATACAGTTACACACCTGCAGCCATGTAATTGAGATGCGTCTGAGTTGCGCACAACTCTGCATCGCCTTTGCTTACTGTACATGCACTGAGCTCTGGTGCATGCTCCCTGCGAGAATATGCAAGATATACATCCACAAAACTGACTTCTGTTCAACTCAGCATCAGTCCCTAAGTGTGTGTTTGTACTATGGGTGGAAGCGTAGTACCCGGAGGATTCCAACAGAAATGCAGCAAGAAATTCTAAACTCTATACAAATATGACTGGCTCTTAAATTAACCCAAAGCCCTAGTGCTGAGTGCTAGCAATGCTTAGTACCAGGGCTGTAACTAGGGGTGCAGTCGCCCAATGCACAGCACCCTGTAGTGCTGCTATGTTCTTTGGATGCTTTGGACACAAACCCTGCAGCCTGTACAGCCGCCTTAGGATGTATCGAGCAGTGCTGTACTTCCCGGTCCCGCCCCATGCACACTTTACGTCATGATGTCACAGGGCACAATATCATCCTGATTCGGCACTGCTAATTACCATGCCACCATTTTCAATGAGACAAGTTTACATTTGCACCATCTAGGTGCACTATATGTGAAACTTGACATTATATGCACAAATGGGATGTAGTCGGGATGTAGTGAGCGCTATCCCGACACTGACATCACGATATGGGACTAAAGATAGGCGTTGAAATTCCAACGTCTATCATTAGCCCCACTACAAAATCCCAACACCGGCATACCGAACAAAGGTAAGCCAGGTGTCTTGGCGTTTAGCCGCAGGGGGGGGGTTTAGGTTTAAGAACCCCCGGGGGGACTTAGGGTTAGGCACCACTAGGGGGGGGTTAAGGTTAGACACCCTCCCAGGGGGTTAGGTTTAGGCACTAACGGGGAGGTTAGGGTTAGGCACCACTATGGTAGGGAGAGGGTTAGGGTACTTACCTGCTGCAGTCGGGATTTTGATCCGTCGGACTGCCGCTGTCGGTATTTGATCTTACATACTGATTCCGCACAAATACCATGTACAATATACAGTATGACATACGAAAACAGTCCTGATCTTTCATTTAAATCATAATTCATATTTTTTTTAATATATACATTAGATTCTAGTCAAAAAGGTACATTTAAAAAAAGAATGTATCCTCCCCTCCACCATATTTTTGCATTACGCCAAAAGACCCATGTACAATGCCATAGCAGGGTGATTATTGGTTCCAGGAAAATTGTGGATCATAATTTCTCGTTTTTAATTGAACTATGTAGGTCAGTGGTTCCCAAACTGCGCCATGGGCAAACAGAAGCACAAACCTGTCCACTACCACATAACTGAACCTAAGGAGGACCGTTAAGCACAATTTACTTCACTTTACTTTTCCGAATTTCTTAATAAAAACTTAAACTTAGCGGTGCAGTGAAAACAATGCTGATACTCTAGGATGCTGTAATTCAAAAATGTTTGGGAACCACTGATGTAGGTGATAAGAACCATGTAAGGTATCAATATGAATACTACTGTAGCTCTATGAAAAAATTATGGTTTAGAAATACAACTTCCTAGCTATTTACACTTCTATTTGTTGTGCTACAGTGACCTCTAGTGGTTTCTTATATGATTTGTAGTCTGGAAAAAGTTGGAAATTATTGTGAAATGTTCACAAATGTACTAAAACCCATATTACCATATAGGGGTCATTTTCGTAGCACGGTTTATAAATGAAAGCCCTTTTCTGTGAAAAAAAGAAAGCAGACATGTATAGCAAACAGCAAAATATATGTTTCAATTTAAACTGTTTGGTTAGGTTTTTACAGTGTGTTGTGTTGTTTGAAAATAATTACTGGTAACTATAAGATTATGGGGCATATATTTAATTGGGTGCAAGGTAAAAAACCTTGTGTGCCTCGCGCCCAATTTTGGAATACTGTGGGTATGTGGGCTCCCGATACCCGCAGTATCCAATAAAAAAAAACAGCTGAAAACCCTGCGGCGCGATAAAAAAAAATCTTCACTTACCAGGCTGGGGATCTCTGGTGGTCTCCACAGCTGCTGGTGGCCAACTCTCCATCTTCTCACTGGAGAGGGGGCTGCTGGGAGCCCCGGGGGATGCTGGTAGGTTCCAGGGGCTGGGGTGAGGGGCAAGAGATGTAGTTCTCCCAGCGCCCAATCCGGGGGGCCACACACCAGGGGTCACACACAACACTCATACACACTCACTCATACACACTGACATACCCTGCAGCAGAGGACCCGGCTTCCGATGCTGGATACAGAAGAAGATGCAGAAGACAGCGCTGCAGAAGGTAAGTAAGTAAGGACTAATTAAGCAAATTGGAAACTTCCAATTGCATAATTGGTCCTCAGGGGGGGTGCCGTCGGGGTCCCAGAACAAGGCCCTGTGATTTTCCCCAAAAATAACGATTTTGGGAGAAATCACACTTGCTCTGGAGGTACATGAAAAAAAAACCTCCCGCGGCACAAACAAGAAAAAAACATGCACCTAATTGAATAGCAAAAATCCTGCACCTGCAGGTAAAACCTCGCAGGTGCTGTATTTTTGCTATTCACACACCAAATTGAATATGCCCCTATGTGTATAGGTATGTATATGTACAGTGTATGTGTGTGTATATATGTGTGTGTATATATATATATATATATATATACATGAGCAAAGAAAATGTATATCACCATGCGCAGTAAGGTTGTTAGTCCGGTATTAGTGTAGAAGTAAGTCCTCTAAATTTTACAAATATTTCATTGTTTGCAGCTCCTGTTCGATTGAATCCTCCTCCTCAGGAGTAAATGCAGGGATTTCTGGTCAGAGAAGCAGATGGGATGCGCACCACAATGAGTAAAATATAACATGTATTTAATTATAGCACACACAAAAAACGTACTCATAAAATATCACAGTTCGGCATGCAGGATCAACAGTAAGCGTGGTAAGACACAGCCACAACAATATCAGTGTACTGCTACAAGCAGTCGTCTTGTCCGCTGTAAAACATAGCGTCCCAGCTCCGGATCCCAGTCACAGGACTACACTTCCCATGGGGCAACGCCACGGCATCGTGACGTCACTAGTAGCCACGCATGTTGCAATCGCCAATTAGCCTCACTACCACTGGCAGCCTCGGCAGTTATTGTGAGTATATCCTGGCTCCCCGATTAGCAAGGTTGCCAGGCACAAAAAAGGTGGTGTTTGCTAGGCAGCCACAGTACGCGGGCGCCATTTGCAATTTAAAATGGGCACCATAGCAGGGGGCGGAGCTTATCACTGAGGTCTGCCCATTGCTGCCTGACGCTTCCATAAGCACAGCCAATGGCCATTACAGTTCTGCTGCTGCTGGGTTGCGCTGATCGTTTGACAGCGCTGAGACAGCCTCCCCAGGCAGGGTCTAAAGCTTCACAGAAAATGTTCTTGCACAAAATGCACAGAAAAGTTTACACAAGGACAATCATCTAGCTCCCTGTTGTTGGACACTTGTGAATCAGAGCAGCAGGCTCAAGGATCACCCCAGAAGCAGGAACCACCATCTTCGGTGGCACATTTCACTTCTGTTATGTCACACCTGTCTGCATAACTGGAGGCCTCTCTTAAGGATAGAGAGGTTTCCAGATCTCATAGTTCTAACCTCTCCACCCTGAACCTGGGCTTGTTCCCTAGCTAAGTCAGTTGGGGGCTTACAAAAGCCATGACCACATCCCGCGTCCCTTCCGCAGGGACTTCACCACAGGTTCCCAAAAAGAGGCTGTTGCCCTCAGTCCTACAGTCAGATGACTGAGGATATTCCCCCACTAGAGGAGGGCGAGTTTCATGATTCTTGAGAAGAAAAGGTCCCAGAGGATCCGGAACCTTTGTCCCAGGGGATAGAAGCTCTGATTTTAGCAATATGCCAGGTATTAAAGTGGAGGAAGAGGACCAGGATGCTGCTCGGCTGTCTATCTTTAGTAAAAAGCAAATACAGG
The DNA here is from genome assembly GCA_031769625.1 of Taudactylus pleione. Classification (NCBI taxonomy): domain Eukaryota; kingdom Metazoa; phylum Chordata; class Amphibia; order Anura; family Myobatrachidae; genus Taudactylus; species Taudactylus pleione. The sequence goes on along the minus strand of JAUIMM010000126.1, from coordinate 3,119,473 downwards.
CTGCCTCCTTTCTAGCATCTGAAGATCTGGATTCTATCCTGACCACTGCCAGGAAATACCAGGATGAAAAATTCAAGGTATCCTTTTGTCGTCCTACCCTTTCCCTACAGAAAGCAGGATGCTATATGAGACTCCACCCTCGGTAGATCCCTCAGTGTCTCGTCTGTTCAAAAAGATGGTTCTGCCAGTACCAGGGGCCATTTCCTTAAAAGAGACTTCCGACAGAAGTTGGAAAACACCCTAAAGTCCATTTACACAGTAGCGGGTGTGATTCTTCGCCCTGTGCTAGTGGGCTGCTGGGTCAATAAGGCAATTGAAGCCTGGGCTAAACAACTATAGAACAGATTACAGACAGGACTCCCAGCTGAGGATCTTTGTTCCTTTAGCAGAACAGATTGGGGAGTCGTCTGCTTATCTTGGCAAGGCTTCAAAGAGGTATGTAATCTCACTTCTAGGTCTTCCGCTATAGCAATATCAACCCACAGAGCTCTTTGGCTGTGACAGTAGCAGGCTGATGCAGAATCAAAGAGGGCTGTAAAAGCACTTCCATTTGCTGGTGACATCTTTTTTGGACCCAACCTGGACATGTGGATCTCCCTGGCTACTTATCTCCCCTCAGCTGCTCCGGCTCATCCTTTTGTGCCCCTGCAAGATTTAGAGGCCATTCCAGAGGAGGCCCTTCCACTTCTCGCGGTTCCAGAGGTAGGGGTAGAGCCGCAGCAACCTCTACACACCAGGACATTAAGCCCTCTACCAAACCCAGAGCATGACGGGTTTCCCTCCCACCTGGGGGACTCCAGGGTGGGAGCTCGTCTTTGAGATTTCAGGTCAGTGCGGGCACAATCTTGTCCAAATGCCTGGGTTCGGGACCTCATCACACAGGGGTACAAACTCAATTTCCAGATCCAACCACCTTGGTTTTTCACCACAGGTTTGCCAGATTCCAATGATGGGTCATGATACAAGTAGCTGTAGACAAACTTCTGAACGCTCGAGTGTTGGTACAGGTCCCCACACATCAATTAAAACAAGGGTTCTACTCCAGCTTGTTTGTGGTTCCGAAGCCGGACGGATCGGTCAGACCTATTCTGGACCTGAAGGATCTCAATCCCTATCTGAGAGTTTTCAAGTTCAAAATAGAGTCCCTTCAATCTGTCATTGCGGGGCTCGATGAAAATGAGTTTCTGGTGTCTTTGGACTTTAAAAGATGCCTACCTACACATTCCCATCTGGCTGCTTCACCAAACATTCCTACGTTTCGCAAATCAGGACTCACATTTTCAATTCCATTCCTTACCCTTCGGCTCCTAGGGTATTCACCAAGGTAATGGCAGTGATAATTGCTCTCATTTTGTACTCAAGGAGTCACGATTGTCCCTTACCTGGATGATCTTCTGAAAGCTCATTCCAGGAACCAATTATTACAAAACATACTGGTGACTCTCAGGTTCCTCATACAACACTGGTGAATCCTGAACTTTTCCAAGTCCCATCTGCAGCCAACACAAGCTTTAATTTCTGGGGATGATTCTGGACATGGTAAGTCAGAAGGTCTTTTTTCCTCAGGAAAAGGCAACTTACATTCAGGAGATGGTGCTGCTGATCTTACAATATCAATGAGTATCGGTGCACCTGTGCATACGACTACTCTGGAAGATGGTTGTGACCTTCGAAGCCATTCCATACGGCCGCTTCCACTCCAGGCCTTTTCAATTGGACCTCCTCTCCCAGTGGTCGGGATCCCATGAATTCATCTCGTGTTGGGAGGGCAAGAGGTTCAGAGTGTGGGATTGAATTCTCACCACAGATGCGAGTGTGGGGGGAAGTGACCCTGGAGAACAACTTCCAGGGCCGCTGGACTCCACAAGAAGCGAGACTGCCCATAAACATTCTTGAATTACGGGCAGTGTTTTATGCTTATCAACTAGCGCATCACCTGTTGCAGGGTCAAGCTGCCAGAGTCCAGTCGGACAATGCCACGGTGGTGTACATAAACCATCATGGCGGCACCAGATGTCAGGCAGCAATGAAGGCGGTAAGCCACATTCTACTCTGGGCAGAGGAATTCGTTGTGGCAATATCGGCAATATTTATTCCAGGCATGGACATTTGGGAGGCAGACTACCTCAGTCATCAGGATCTACATCCCGGGGAGTGGGCACTTCATCCCCCGGTGTTTCAACAACTCGTTCAGAGGTGGGGCCTTCCACAAGTCAACCTCATGGCGTCCAGACACAATCATCTACTGCCTCTGTACTGCTCTCGGACAAGAGACCCGGAGGCCGTGGCCGTAGACACACTCAACACCCTGGCAGTTCCATTTCATCCATCTGTTTCTGCCAATTCCTCTTCTGCAACGCATCAAGAGGAAAAGGGCCAGGGTTTTGTTAGAGGCTCCAAATGGACCCAGCAGAACTTGGTATTCCAACCTGGGTCTACTGCTGATAGACGATCCATGGCATCTACTGCTGTAAGAAGATCTCCTGCAGCAGGGTCCTTTTTGTCTATCCAGACTTAAGGCTGCTACGTTTGATGGCGTGGCTGTTGAAAGGTCAATCTTAAGACAAAATTATATCCCATCTACTGTGATCCCTACTATGCTCCGGGCTGGGAAGGAAGTTACTTCCAGACACTACCACCGTATCTTGAAGGCTTATGTGATCTGGTGTGAACGACGGGGATCGCCCCTACAATGTTAAAGGTGTCCAGGCTCCTCCTTTTCCTGCAGACAGAATTCTCAGCGGGCCTCCGTCTTGAATCCCTGAAGGTTCAGGTTTCAGCACTGTCCATTTCCTTGAAAAAGAAACTGGCCTTACTCCCGGATGCTCAGACTTTTTTGGAGGGGATTATCCATTTGCAACCACCCTTTGTCCCTCCCATGGCTCCATGGGATTTGGATCTCGTCCTGTCCTTTTTGCAGTCTTCGCTGTTTGAACCATTTCTCATGGAAAGTGGTACTTCTCCTAGCCCCGGCTTCGGCCAGGTGAGTGTCTGGGCTCGGGGCTTTTTCCTGTTGTCCTCCGTACTTGGTATTCCATGTGGCTAGGGCTGAACTCCGTATGCAGATGGCATTCCTTCCTAAAGTGGTCTCTGCATTCCACATAAACCAGCCTATTGTGGTGCTGGCTCTTCCAGAGGATTCACCAGCTTCCAGATCCCTGAATGTTGTTAGAGCTCTCAAGATCTAAGTGGATAGCATTGCATCTCTACGGAAACAGATTCCCTGTTTGTCCAGTATGATGATGCTCGTCCTGATTGGCAGGCTTCCAAGCCAACTATTGTACGCTGGATCCATCTGATCATCAGGCAGGCCTATGTGGCCTCCTCCAAGGAACCTCTGGCTTCCATCACAGCACATACAACGCACTCGGTGGGTTCCTCGTGGGCGGCTGCCCATGGCTCAACTTTGTTCAGCGTCCACTTGGTTGGGCCTATGTACATTTGTCTGGTTTTATCATTTTGATATTTTCGCAGCCTCTGCCTCGCAATATGGCCGTGCTGTTTTGCAGGGTTCTCAGTGCTCTCCAGCCCAGAATGGGAACTCTAGGACATCCCCACTGTAAATGAAGCCTCCAGTGTCCCCTAGTGGATGAAGGAGAAAACAGGATGTTGATACTTACCGATAAATCCCTTTTGTCCAATTCCACAGGGGACACTGGATGCCCTCCCAGCACTATTCCTTCCTGCAATGATTGGTTGTCATTCTACATTATGACTGGTTGTTTTTTTTTTGTTCTACTGTTTTTTAGGACCTTTTTAGGTATTACGTGTTGTTTTGTTTGTTCTGTGTACTTGCTTCACCTCCTCCTCTGCAGTTTGTCTTTTCAGCTCTCCTCAGGCAGTTTCCCAAGGCTGGCTTATAGAGGGGGAGGAGCTAGTCACACTTTCTAAATTTAAAGTGCCAGCTCTCGGTTACCACACATCTATACCCACTGTCATGAAGCCTCCAGTGTCCCCTGTGGAATTGGGGAAGGGGATTTATCGGTAAGTACCAAAATCCTGTTTTGTCCTCCCAGTATTCAAAGGGACAGTGTGAGGCTAATTTGCACATTGTCATTAAAATAATCCTCCACCATTCTACTGAAGCTTACTGTATCAGATTGAGCCATGGTAGAGGTGTCAATTATTTTGGGTAATTCTTTTAAGCCTGACCAGATGTCAAGAATAGTGTTTCACTCTAGTGCACTGAGTTGACTCATCATCATCACCAGCGGGTCTCTTGAGAAAGCTCATTATTTTCATGGCAGCAGCATTTGCAGGAGAAACTGAAGCAGGAGACATTGTTGTGTCATATGCCACTTGAGCTGACAACTTGCTCTTTGCATCTCTTAAAATTTGTGTCAGTTGGAAAAGACATGTAGGATGTAAACCTAGGATCAAGCAAGGTTGCCAAAATGTAGTGATCCAATTGCAATATGTTGCAAACATTTATGGTGGGTACACACTGGGCGATTAAAGTGGACGACTGAACGATATCGTTATCGTTCAGTCATCCACTTTATCGTCCATTTTTAACCCCAAAATGATGAACGATAACGACGACGTGCGTTCCCGCTGGTCGTTCATCATCATCGTTCATCGGGTTAACATGCAGGCCAACCTGACGATATTGTCAGATTGGTGCATGTTGGGGAATGGGGGAGAGAGCCCGGCGCTGAATGATATCGTTAATTATATCGTTCAGCGGCTGTGCTCAATGTCATGAACGACATTGAGCACAGCCTGCCGGGGACACACTACACGATATCGCTCAGGGAGCATATCGTGTAGTGTGTACGCACCATTAGGTCCTGGTGAAGGGAAAAAAAGAACTTGGTCTACAAGTCCAACATACTTAGCAGAATTGCTTCATTTCATCTGCTCCTTCAGTTTCTCTAGCTGCTTTTCCAGTAGTTTAACTATCATAATCACATGACTCAGGCTTCCAGTGTCTGAACTCACTTCATTGGTTACTATTTCAAATGATTTCAGTATCTTGCATAAAATGGAGAGTATCTCCACTGTGCTTGACTAAAGTACATTCCCCCTCCCCTCCCTATGTCTTGTGCTGTAGGTTTGGATGGCTTTTTGCTATTCCTCCAGTCACTGTAGCATATAAAGAATGGAATTTCACCTAGTTACTACCTCTTGCTTCAGTTGGTGGAATGGAAAATTGAACTGTTCTTGCAGCTGGTGCAATCTTTGACATGCAGTTGCTGAATGCCGAAAATGGACAGAAATTTTATGGGCCACAGACATGTCCTGCACACACCTGTCTTTTTTTTTTTTAAATCAGAACCACAAAGTTTATTGTGTGTGCAAAACATGGGACGTGTCAAACTTTGCACAATGGCATTTTCTAGGCCAATAATAATTTTTTAACTTACTGGTACAGGTGAGGAATTGCTGTTCTGTTAAAATAGAATCGAGATGGAATTTGCTAGCGGGGACATAGAACCTCAATTAACATTCTAAAACCAGATGCATTGATGGTGGATATTGGATGCAGATCTACTGCTAGCATAGCCGTCATTGCTTCAGTAATCTGTTTTGCAAATGGATGGCTGCTTTCACACTTGGTTTCTCTTGCAAATGATTGTTTCACAGTTAATTGTGTTTGAAACTACTAGCCTTCTGTGATGAAGATTCACCCCCAGCAGCAGCAGCAGACCTAGCGATACTTGGGAATCCCGGATAGGGGAGGAGTCAGCTTTCACAAATTGTATGCAGGAGGACTACCTCTGATTATTAATGAGGAGATTGATTATGAAGGTATTGGCGGAGGAGATTGCATGTGCTGGGATCTATCCATGCTGCTGGCAGCTGATGCTGGACTGCTTGTTATTATTTTACATGATTTTTGAGATTGTCCCAAATAATTTTCCTGAAATGGTTAACATCCCTACCTCTACTTACTTGGGATTCACAAATGGTACAGATGGCTTGACAAATGTCAGGATTTGGGTAAAAATAATTCCACACAAAAGAGGTGGCTTTGGCATGACAATGGCCATCTTCTTATCACTTGCAAGAACTGCCACTGGTGGCTGACTTACTTTGACACAACATCCTCCTCCTGAATGTTCTCAACAACTTCCTGTCCAACACATTCATCATCAACCTACTTATTAGCATCAGATACACAAATATCCCCCTCATCCCATTGCACTTCTAGAGTAGAATCCTCCATTTCTAATCACCATCTTTACTTTTACTGCTACTCATCCTCACATTTGCAGATGGTGCAGAAATTGTGGAAGGAGGAGGGGAAGGATTCTTCTCTAGGATTACTGTGTAAGAAATATCAGACTCACAAATAGCACTTGTGAACACCCTTAGACTCTCCTCAGGGATTTGTGAAGTTTGTGAACACAGAGTTTGTTCTTCTGTCTTTGTGTTTTTTTTATGCACTGATTTGCCATTTTAAAGGTGACACCTCTAGACTGTATTATTATTATTACAGTTTATTTATAGGATGCCACAAGTGGACCACAGCACTGTACATACAGTAAAGGATACACAGAACATTACATTACAATTAGGGATGTGCAGGCTCGGTTCCGGTCGGGTTTTTTTTCCGAATCTTATTGGGTTTCAGCTGTCACGAGTTTTGGATAGCCAATAAGATTCGGTAAAAAAAACTGAACGGAACCGGGTAGAACCGAGCCTGCACATCCCTAATTACAATACAGTAACCAAAATATAAACAGAACACAAGTAACAATTAGCAACACAATTCTCCATACACAGTATAGCTCTGAAGGTGAGGGCTGTCATAGAAGTGCTAGAGAAGAAGGCTGTGAGACAGTGGGGAGGAGGACCCTGCTCCTAGGATCTTACAATCTACGGGAGAGGGGAGACAGACAGATGACATGAGGCATGAGTGTGTAAAGGGGGACCTGAGTGCAGGCAGTAAGCAAAGTAGAGATGGCTGAGGCGGGAGGGACAGAGACCTGGTAACATGGTTATGTGGTGGAAGGGTATGCTTTGGTGAACAGGTGGGTTTTCAGTGCACGTTTGAAGCTCTGCAAGGTCAGGGAGAGCCTGATCAAGCAAGGAAAAAACACAAAGATTACTGCGCTTAGCACTCTGTATGTAGAATGTATATATTTAAATTAACAAGGTTTGCTATCTGTTAGAGAACAAGAGGCTGATGTAAATGTAAAGATTTAATACATATATAGATGCTATTTATTGTTGTATTTATAAGTCACAATAAAATCAAAAAATCAAAACAAAAATAATAATATACATAAAATCGTGATGCAATCACAGTTGGATAGATAGCAGTGTGCCGTTTGAGATCTAATAGATACTAATGTATCTGTAGTAAGTGAATGTCCCAAGTAACAGTGTGTCTAATTATGTGATACTTGTAGCCACACTTCCACTGTCACTGTTTAACACAGGTGTGTGTTAGCAGGATTTCTGCAGAATACAAATTCCCACCACTGGCGTCCCAGTGTGGGAATGCTGACCGCAATAGTGTATATAATAGGTGGGGCGGATTGGGACATCGGGAGCTTTCCCGCTGGGCCGGACCCCTCTCTTGCTGGGTTAAAGGGGAGAAACCTCTCTGATAGGACCGCCCGCCGCCGATTGGTTTGTCAGTGACTGCAGAGATCCGATCAGCGGTGTCCCTCTCTGTTAGAGCCACGGCTGCGCTGACTGCAGCGAGAGACTAGCTGTGCATGCCTGCGCCGCGGTCAGTGACACCAAGCAGTCTGCGGCTGCGCCTGGTGCACCAGTGTTACTACCCCGCACACACTGGCCATGCAGGCTGCAGGGGAAGATGGGGCGGGGCCGCGGGTCACGAGCTTATGGGAGTAGCAGCTGGAACACAAGCTGAGGGGGATGTCCCTACATTATCGGCTCCTCCACCCGCCTCTTACACAAGTCAGGTGTCAGGACCTACTTCCTCTGCCCTGGACGGAGAGGTTGGAGGCTGGGAGCTATGACCAGTGAGCACCTTGAAGCAGGCTAGCAGTGCCCTGTAGTCAGAAGACCACAATTCAGCAACAGGAGGTTAGTGGGAGTTCAAGGGGCTGGATGTTGTATGAGGTGGGTGTCTGGGTGTTCATAGTGTAGGAGCGGGGTGCCAGGATGTTGGGGTGTCAGGGTGTTAATAGTGTAGTAGGGGGTTGCCTGGGGGTCTCTGGGTGCTGGTATTGTATGGGGTTGGGTGTTTGAGTGCTGCTAGTGTGGGAGGGGGGTCCCTGGGTTCTGGTATTGTAGGAGGGGGGTGTATGGGTGCTGGTAATGTAAGAGGGGGGTGTCTGGGTGCTGGTAGTGTAGGAGGGGGTGTCTGGGTGCTGGTAGTGTAGGAGGGGGTGTCTGGATATTGTCAGTGTAGGAGGAAGGTATCTGGGTGCTGACAGTGTAGGAGGGGGTGCATGGGTGATGGTAGTGTAGGAGGGGTGTCTGGGTGATGGTAGTGTAGGAGGGGGGTGTCTTGGTGCTGTTAGTGGAAGAGGGGGTGTATGGGTGCTGGTAGTGTAAGAGGGGGTGTCGGTGCTGGTAGTGTAAGAGGGGGGTGTCTGGGTGCTGTTAGTGGAAGAGGGGGTGTATGGGTGCTGGTAGTGTAAGAGGGGGGTGTCTGGGTGCTGGAAGTGTAGGAGGCGGGTTGCCTGGGTGTTGGTATTGTAGGAGGGGTGGTGTCTGGGTGCTGGTAGTCTAGGAGGGGGTGTCGGTGTTGATAGTGTAGGAGGGGGGTGCCTGGATGTTGATTGTGTTAGAGGGGGTACCTGGGTGTTGATAGTGTGGGAGGGAGTGCCTGGGTGTTCATAGTGTAGGAGTGGGTGCCTGTGTATTGGTAGTGTGGGAGGGAGTGTCTGAGTGTTGATGGTGTAGGAGGCGGGTGTCTGGATATTGTCAGTGTAGGAGGGAGGTGTCTTGGTGTTGGCAGTGTAGGAGGTGGTGTATGGGTGCTGGTAGTGTAGGAGGGGGTTGTCGGGTGCTGGTAGTGTAGGAGGGGGTTGTCTGGTGCTGGTAGTGTAGGAGAGGGGTGTCTGGATGTTGTCAGTGTAGGAGTAGGTGTTGGCAGTGTAGGAGTGGGAGTATGGGTGCTCGTAGAGTAGGAAGGGGGAGTCTGGGTGCTGGTAGTGTAGTTGTGAGGTGTCAAAGTGTTGGTAGTGCAGGAAGGGGGGTGCCTGGGTATTGATAATGTAGAAGGGGGGTGTCTGGGTATTTGTAGTGTACTAGGGGGTGTCTGGGTGTTTGTAGTGTAGCAGGGGGGTGTCTGGGTGCTGCTGGGGTGTTGATAGTGAATAAATGAGGTTGTCTGGGTGCAGCATAGCTATTAATAGTGTAAGACGTGGGTGCTGCAGGATTGGTAGCGAATGAGGAGGGGGTGTTCGTGGTGAATGGGGGAGGGTAATTGGGTGTCGTTGGTGAATGAGGGAGAAGGGGAGTCATTGGTGAATGAGGGGAGTGTCTGGGTGTTGGTAGTGAATGAATGTGCATGCTGGTTGGGGGCACCAGCCACTATTTTGCCTCCATGAGCCTCTTATGAACTTACGCCTCTGACACTAGTCATCTCTTATTCAATCAGGAACAGAATGTCACCTCAAGCCAGTGCATTCATTGCCTCTCTTCTCTGACAACTGTGCTCTGCTGCAACTGACCTATAGATTATTATGTAAGTACAGGCCCTATTTATACTTTGTGACAATCACAAATATATTGCATGTTACACTGTCCTTTTGGTGTTGCAACATGTTAATATTCAGCAATAAAATGTGCATATGATTAACATGTTGAAGGTGACTGTGAGGCTTCCCAGACATTGTTTCACACTCATATAATTAAAACATATGTGTTACTTTGCAAGGTAATAAAAATGGCATTTGTGCTGAATTTGGCACCGTGTCCATGTTATATACAGTAAAGTATACACTATAAGAGAGGCTGTTCATGCATTTGACTGTCAAGCTACCACACAATCAGCCACATCAACATACATATACTGAGTAGTGTGACTGCAGAAGCGCTCTCTGACACTGACTGAGCCACCACTGCGAGGGAAGGAGGATGATGAAGGAGAGAATGTGGCTAGGGTGTGAAGGAAGGTGGATGATGAGGGAGAGAATGTTGTGGGGGTGTGAGGAAAGGAGGATGATGAGGAAGAGGATGTGACCTACCCATGAGGGAAGGAAGATGATGGAGGAGAGAATGTGGTGGGGGTGTGAGGGAAGGTGAATGATAAAGGAAAGGATGTGGCCAGTGTATAAGGGATGGAGGAAAGGATGTTGTGGGGGTGTGAGGGAAGGTGGATGATGGAGGAGAGTTATGAAGGAAGGAGGAAGATGAAGAAGAGGATGTGGCCGGTGTTTGAGGGAAGGAGGAAGATAGAGGAGAGGATGTGGGGGGTGTGATGAGGAGAGGATGTGGCCAGGATAATAGGGATTGTGGATGATGGAGGAGAGGATATGGCTGGAGTATGTGGGAATGTGGATGATAGAGAAGAAGATCTGACTGGGGTATGAGGGAAGGAGGATGATGGACCTCGCCTCCTCCACAGACTCCACCCCCCATTTAGGGCTGCTTCAGAAATTTCCCGGGCAGGTTTTCCATCCCAATCCGCCCCTGGCTAGTTATGTGTTTTTATCTGTAATGTAGCTTATAAAGATTGTGTGTAGTTTGGTAAGGGAATTCATAAGTCTGTGTTAGCATATAGTGGATGATATAAAGTGATCTAGTCTGTAATGTTATCATCTACACTGTAGTGTACAATAGTCTGTTCATACTGGTTGTTTTAGCAGCATGCAGGAAAGGGATTGATTATGGAGTTTTTGTAATATTTGTAATGATTGATGCTGGTTTATATAATTGTTTGAGATCCTCTGGTGAGCTGTGTTAGGGCCTTCCCATGTGCTTGAACAATAGCACTGCTTGGGAGAGAGAGGCTTAGTATGTGTTGTATACTCCTTTGTTGATAGAAGTTCATGCTAAAAAGGGGTGCCGCAGTATTGTGTACGCGGCTGAGTCGCATTTTTGCCCGCACAGTAGAGACGCACTTTTGTGTACGCAGCTAAGGGTAAGTCATACGGTTGAGTAGTAGTCACATTATTGTGTATGCGGCTAGTTGCACAGTAGCGTATACGTACGTCCGGTTGTGCTGCCACGTGTTTAAACAAAGCCATTGAGGTTACATTATCAATTGTTGCCAATAACTGGGTTAACGTGTATTTTTCTGCGCAGGAAAAGAGTGTGTGATTGTGAGTATTTGTTTAGGGTGTAACATGGGTCCTAAATGTTAAGGGTATTGTATGATCCTTAAGGGCTAGGTGCTGGAGTTAGCCTAGCTGCTCGGTAGTAGCTACCGTTCTATACACATCAGCAGGTGTACATGTTGTCTTTGTTGTAGGTACCGGCTCTCAGTGTGATTGCAGTGTTTAGTAATTAGGTTGGGTTACTGGAGCATTGTAATTGAGCCGCACTGGAAACTTGTGATTGTAAACTGAAAGATAATAGGTGAGTGGGAGCATCTAGAAATTTCTTCCATATGTGAGCGGGAGCATCTAGAAATTTCTTCCATAGGTGAGTGGGAGCATCTAGAAATTTCTTCCATAAGTGAGTGGGAGCATCTAGAAATTTCTTCCATAGGTGAGTGGGAGCATCTAGAAATTTCTTCCATAGGTGAGCGGAAGCTTCTAGAAATAACTTCCATAGGTAAGTGAGAGTATCTAGACTGTCTTTCACCAATTTGTAGCTTATTAAGATTGTGTGTAGTTTGGTAAGGGAATTCATAAGTCTGTGTTAGCATACAGTGGATGATATAATGTGATCTAGTCTGTAATGTTATCATCTACACTGTAGTGTACAATAGTCTGTTCATACTGGTTGCTTTAGCAGCATGCAGGAAAGGGATTGATTATGGAGTTTATTTAATATTTGTAATGATTGATGCTGGTTGATATAATTGTTTGAGATCCTTAGGTGAGCTGTGTTAGGGCCTTCCGATGTGCTTGAACAATAGCACTGCTTGGGAGAGAGAGGCTTAGTATGTGTTGTATACTCATGAATGTAATCATAGGCTGGTATCAGAGTTATATTATGGAAGTTTAATTAATAACAGCTTTGAATGGTACAAGTAATAATCGTGTGTAAGATAGACACTGAAGTTTTTGTTAAAGGTGGTTACCAGCAAGTGGGTTAGACAATGGCATTACATGTGATACTCCCCCAAACCCCCCCCCCTCCCCCCCATTGAAACGTGCTTGATTCATGGAAGTTGTGAATTAATAGACTTGTTATTATGGTTATAATTCTACCTACAAATAGGTTGTTGTAGTTATTATAAGTATGATCATTAATGGATATAATGATTTACAGAGTTACAACTTAATGTGAGTTTTCTTATTTTCAAAATGGAGTTTGTCTAGAGACCATGCAGTTTGGACAATAGGGCATGGATCACTCCCAACCCCCCACACACACACCCTCACCAGCCATCTTAAAAATGTGCTCACAGCAGATCTCTCTCTCTCTCTCCCTCTCTCTTTGTATGGTTGTATTATCTCTCTCTCTCTCGCAGACATCTCTCTCTCTCCCTCTCTCTGTCTCTCTCCCTCTCTCTGTCTCTCTCCCTCTCTCTTTGTATGGTTGTATTATCTCTCTCTCTCCACCTCTCTCTCTCTCCCTCTTTGTCTGGTTGTATTATCTCTCTCTCGCAGACATCTCTCTCTCTCGCAGACATCTCTCTCTCTCGCAGACATCTCTCTCTCTCGCAGACATCTCTCTCTCTCGCAGACATCTCTCTCTCTCGCAGACATCTCTCTCTCTCGCAGACATCTCTCTCTCTCTCGCAGACATCTCTCTCTCTCTCGCAGACATCTCTCTCTCTCCCTCTCTCTTTGTATGGTTGTATTATCTCTCTCTCTCACAGACATCTCTCTCTCTTGCAGACATCTCTCTCTTGCAGACATCTCTCTCTTGCAGACATCTCTCTCTTGCAGACATCTCTCTCTTGCAGACATCTCTCTCTTGCAGACATCTCTCTCTTGCAGACATCTCTCTCTTGCAGACATCTCTCTCTTGCAGACATCTCTCTCTTGCAGACATCTCTCTCTTGCAGACATCTCTCTCTTGCAGACATCTCTCTCTTGCAGACATCTCTCTCTTGCAGACATCTCTCTCTTGCAGACATCTCTCTCTTGCAGACATCTCTCTCTTGCAGACATCTCTCTCTTGCAGACATCTCTCTCTCTCTTGCAGACATCTCTCTCTTGCAGACATCTCTCTCTCTCTTGCAGACATCTCTCTCTCTCTTGCAGACATCTCTCTTTCTCGCAGACATCTCTCTTTCTCGCAGACATCTCTCTCTCTCTCCCTCTCTCTCTCTCATTGTTTGAAGTTTAATCACTGTTTTTTTACATATGTAATAACTGTACCTTGGGTCTGTATAATTTCTTTGCGCTAAATTGTCTTTAGATCACAGTGTGTAACCTACTGTTTTATGTTGAATAATATACTTTGTGCTTTGGAAACATGTTCAAGGTCTAAAGTCTTTATTTTACTGTATGACTGCATACGCAAATAGCGTCAATTTTAGAGGTTTATAGGCAGGGTTTAGAAGGTATAGGTAGGTGCGTATAGAGGTTGAAATCCAGTATCCTTAGCTCGGACATCCAGGAAGAGATGGCAGAGAGGCAGCTGGATACCTGAGAGAGGACAGAAGGGGAGAGCTTAGGAGAGGAGAGGTATAGTTGCATGTCATCGGCATAGAGGTGGTATTGGAGGCCAAAAGAGCTGATGAGTTCTTCTAGCGTAGAGGTGTACAGGGAGAAGAGCAGTGGGCCCAGGACAGAACCCTGCGGGACACCAATTGGAAGGGGGGGAGGTGGAGCCAGAGGCCGACACAGAGAAGGAGCAGTTGGTGAGGTAAGAGGTGAACCAGGCATGGATGGTGTTAGAGATGCCAAAGGTCTGAAGAGTATGGAGGAGAGTATGATCCATGGTGCCGAAGGCTGCACAGAGGTCCAGGAGGATGAGCAGAGAGAAGTGGCCCCTGGATTTGGCTGCAAGCAGGTCATTGGTGACTTCGGACAGGGCAGTTTCATTGGAGTGAAGTTGGCGAAAGCCATATTGAAGAGTATCTTGGATGGAGTTGTCAGAGAGATAGCAGGTGATGCGGCTGTAGACAAGCCACTTGAGTAGTTTGGAGGCAAAAGGGAGAAGAGAAATGGGGTGGTAATAGGCGGGTGAGGATGAGTCGAGGTTGGGTTTTTTAAGAATAGGTGTGACAAGAGCATGTTTGAATGAGGAGGGAAAGATGGCGGTGGAGAGAGAAGTTGAAAAGGTGAGCAAGGTGGGAGCAGGCAGTGGAGGAGAGGGAGCGTAGAAGGCGAGAAGGGAGGGGGTCAAGGGGGCAGGTGGAAGGGGGAGAGGACAAGATGAGGGAGTGGACCTAATTGCCCATGGTGGGGCTGAAGGAATACAAGGTGGGGTGGCTGGGAGGTACGGATGGTGGGGGATGTGGAATTGCAGCAAAGAGATTGAAGGAAATACTGTGACGAATTGCCTCAGTTTTGGAAGATTAGAAGGAGGCAAAGTCAAATGCAGTGAGAGAGGATGGGAGAGGGGGGATGAAGGAGAGTGTTGAAAGTACCAAAAAGGTGGTGGGGATTGGAGGACTGAGAGGTGATGAGTGACTGGAAGAAGGATTGCTTGGCGAGGGAGAGTGCTGAGCTGTATGAAGAGAGGACAAACTTGAAGTGAAGGAAGTCTGCCAGAGAGCGAGATTTCCTCCAGAGGCGCTCGACTGTGCGCGATTACTTTTGGAAAAACAGGGTCAGCTTGGAGTGCCAGGGTTGGGGTTTGAACTGACGGAGGGGGGACAGAGGATGAGGGGCAACAGCCAAGTGCAGAAGTGAGGGTGATGTTGAAGAAGGAGGCTGCCTGGTTAGGGCAGGCCATGGTTGAGAGAGGAGAGTATCAAGTGATGAAGACAGGACAGCAGGGTCAAGAGTCTCAAGATTGCATCTGGTGATGGTGGCTTTGGGTGAGGGGAGGAGTTGAGAGAGTGAAGAAGAGCAGATGGTGGTCAGAGAGGGGGAAGGGAGAGCTGGAGAAGTCCGAGAGAGCACACAGATGGATGAAGACAAGGTCAAGGGAGTGGCTGAGACAGTGGGTAGCGGTGGAGGTCCATTGAGAAAGTCCAAAGGAGGAGGAGAGGGCAAGAAGATTGGTGGATGCAGGATTAGGGATGTTAAAGTCACCAGGATTTATAGAGGCAAGGCCAGCAGAGAGGAAGTGGGGAAGCCAGGCAGCAAAGTTGTCAAGGAATTGGGTGGGGGAGCCTGGGGGACAGTAGATGACTGCAACACGGAGATGAATGGGGTAGAAGAGACGGATAGAGTGTACCTCAAAGGTGGAGAAAGAAAGGGAGGGCTCAGGTGGGATAATGCGAAAGGTGCAGTTGGGGGATAAAAGGATGCCCACTCCGCTGCCTTGGCGGTTGTCAGGTCTGACAGTGGGTGAAGGTGAGTCCCCTATAGAAGAGTGCAGTGGGGGAGGCAGTGTAATAGGAGAAGAGCCAGGTTTCGGTGATGGTGAGAAGATTTAGTGTGTGAAATAAAAAGGTCGTGGATAGCAGGCAGTTTATAGCAACAGATCTGGTGTTCCAGAGAGCACAGGAGAATGGGAGGGAGGGGATGGAGGATATGTGGACGAAATTGTCTGGGTGAGGGCGTGTGGGCTAGATCTAAGGTGAAGGTGTAAGCCGGTGGATATGGTTGGTATGGGGCAGGGGCGAGGTGGCATGGTGACTGACTCAGGGTGGAGGGAGAGTGAAGGATGACAAGAGACCAAGTAGGAGGTGGGCAGGAAAGCAAAGCAGTGGATGCAGCTAATTAGAGGGGAGGCCGACAATTAGGAAGTGTGATATGGAAGAGATTAGATAAATAGTGTTGGAGGAGTAAAAGTCAAATGATGAGTAGGAAATAATACACTTGTAAGAAGTAAATTTAGACAGGGTATTCATGTGTATATAAAGCAAAATTACATTATTTGGAATGTGCATTCAGAGGTTTTTCAAAAACTGAAATTTCAATGCAATGCAAGAAGCTGCAGCTGAGGAGAAAAGTTTTGCAGTGTCCAAACCAGGGAGATCAGTGTAGCTTGTGCAGGTTATGCAGTGTCCAAATCAGGGAGACTGTATGGCTTGCTGACAATTTTACAGCAGTATACAGTATTTTCCCATTATTGATAGAGGTGATGTTCTATAGCATTGTGAAGTATTGTTTAGATTTCAGCTGCTCTTTTTTAAACCTTATTTCCCCTTGACCATCTTTAGTAGATTTTGAAATACTATAATGACTGACAGCAGCCGCAGCACTAGAACTGGGTTGTTCCTCCTGCTCTTCTACAAACTGATCTATATTTGACACCAGCGAAGAGATAAATTTTTTATACTTGGGAATTGAGTTGGGATGCAATATAATGGGGGGACACCACTACACACTGTCACACTGGAAGGATAAAACACTATAAAATGCTTTTGCACTAATGGCTTTGTTTTTATTTTGTGGTGTAGATGATGGGGGGGACACCATCGCACACAGAACAGTAATATGTGCTGCATCACTTATCTGAACACATTTCTTGAAATACACACAGTATTGTTTTTAAATTCAAGTAGATAAGACTGCAGGTAATTTTGTTGTAAACCGGAAAAAACAATACTTTTTTATATATAACTGGGAAAAAGTTCAAAACAAAGAGGTCTTCATGGGGTGCAGCAGCCTCAAACACAGTAGAATATTTTTTGGATAGATAAACAATATAGTATACCTCAGCGAGAAAAAAAAGGGTAATTTTAAGAAACAAACAATCAACAACAACACAGACAGTAGCTTGTTTGTTTGCACTGCAGTGTGTGTGACAAACACACGTACACTGAGTGACAAGTGACAATGCCTCACAGCACTGAGGTCATGGGTTCAATTCCCACTACGGCCCTAACTGTGTGGAGTTTGTATATTCTTCCTGAGCTCGCGTGGGTTTCCTCTGGGTGCTTCGGTTTCCTATCACACTCCAAAAATACTCTGGTAGGTTAATTGTCTCCCAACAAAAATGAACCCTAGTGTGTATGTATATACATGTACATGTGGTAGGGAATATAAATTGTAAACTCCAATGGGGCAGGAACTGATGTGAATTAACAAATTTCTCTGTAAAGCACTGTGTAATATGTGTGCTATATAAATAACTGGTAATAAATAAATAATGCCTGCACTGCAGTCACACTTCCTAGACACCTACTCTTGTCTCCAGATCTACTTAGTAATTCTTCAACCAACTTAACTAACTCCTAATCTAATGGAGCCTTGATGGCTTGCTAAAGCATTTTTGTAAAACAGTGCCTTACAGCACTCTAGCCCACAGTCCCACTCCCTCTGCTCTCCTGTGTGAAATGACACTCGATCACAAGGGAGGGACTTCTATATGCAATCCAAAACACATGAGTTCTGACTCTGGGAAGATGACGTTTTGCCTCGTTTTGGGATCTGAAGTTTGTGTGTGTTCTGTTTCCAGGGAAACCAATCTGCTCATCACTGTCAATGAGTGGGATATATTAGGCAACAAGTGTACAGTCAATTCTTGAAGTTGATGTGTTGGAAGCAGGAAAAATGGGAAAGCATAAGAATTTGAGCGACTTTGACAAGGGTTAAATTGTGATGGTTAGAAGACAAGGTCAGAGCATCTCCAAAACAGCCGGTCTTATGGGGTGTTCCCAGTATGCAGTGGTTAGCACCTAACAAAAGTGGTCCAAGGAAGGACAACTGGTGAACTGGCAACAGGGTCATGGGTGCCAAAGAGTCATTGATGCGCATGGGGAGTGAAGGCTAGCATGTCA
Source organism: Taudactylus pleione (assembly GCA_031769625.1). NCBI lineage: Eukaryota > Metazoa > Chordata > Amphibia > Anura > Myobatrachidae > Taudactylus > Taudactylus pleione. The sequence goes on along the minus strand of JAUIMM010000126.1, from coordinate 3,101,637 downwards.
GGACCTTTCCCACAAAAGAGCTACTGTAACACAAATTGCTGAAAAAGTTAATGCTGGCTATGATAGAAAGGTGTCAGAACACACAGTGCATAGCCGCAGACCGGTCCGAGTTCCCATGTTGACCCTTTGCACTGCTGAGGGCACCTACAATGGGCATGTAAGCATCAGAACTGGACCATGTAAGAAAGTGGCCTGGTCTGATGAATCAAGTTTCTTTACATCATGTAGACTGCCGGGTGTGTGTAATTTACCTGAGGAATAGATGGCACCAGGATTCACTATGGAAAGAAGGCAAGCCGGCGGAGCCAGCATGATACCCTGGGTAATGTTCTACCGGGATGTTTCTTTGACATGTACCACCTAACTAAATAGTGTAGCAGACCAAGTACATTCCTTCATGGCAATGGTATTCCCTGATGGCAGCGGCCTCTTTCAGCAGGATAATGTGCTCCACCGCACTGCAAAAATTGTTCAGGAATGGTTTGAGGAACATGACAAAGAGTTCAAGGTGTTGACTTGGCCTCCTAATTCCCCAGATCTTAGTTCTATTAAGCATTTGTGGGATGTGTTGAAAAAAACAAGTCCGAGCCATGGAGGCCCACCTCACAACTTAACAGTCTGCTGCTAATATCTTGATGCCACATACCATGGGACACCTTTAGAGGTCTTGTGGAGTCCATGCCCTGAAATCCCAAAAAAGAAGCAACCCTGGCAGCCGAGATTGCAAAATTGCACACTACTGACCTTTTATGGATTAAGGAACCTATAAAAATTTGGTTGGGTATGATATGTTGACATGGTTATAAAGCCAACATTGACCATGTCAACATGTTAGAATGTCGACATATTGTCCCTGGTGGCCCAGCAGTGACTTACCTGCTCCTGATAGCTGCAGCGACTCTAGCGCAGCTTCCGGGTCCCGACAGTCATGTGACTATCACTTCTGGGTAAGACCTGTGATCCTGCAGCATTTCGGAATATCACATTGCCTATCGACATTTTAACAATGTCAACATCATAACTGTCACAATTGTGGTGTAGACATTAAGAATACTGACATAATAAGTGTCGACCTAATGACTACATCCCGTTCCAAGCAACTATTTTATACATTTATTGCTCTTATCAGTAGGGCTCCATAATTATGTGCAGCTTGTTGCTCTGCGGAGTGATAAATTATCAATTTATTTCAAGGCACAAATTAAATGGATGCTTATTCCCAATATTCAAAAAGTTTAAAAAATACATTTTGCAAATTTTTCCAATATCACTGATTAAAGTAAATTCAATAATTGAAGTAAATTCTGAAACCATTTAATGTAAAGCTTTTGATCAGAAGGAATGATCTGGGTAATTTGCATTAAGAGGAATTTGTTACCAAATGAAATTTAATATTCAGGCTTAGATGTTGTCCTGACAACCAAAATAACATTATAATTAGTAATGTTGGAGTTGTGCACTTGTACTTTTTCCTCTTGTGTATGCAACAATAGTCTCCACAGGTAGCACCTCCCATTATATATATATATATATATATATATATATATATATGCACAGTATGTGTGTGTGTCTGTGTATATATATATATATATATATATATATATATATTCAGGGTGTGCAGTCTAGGGCCCCCTTTTCTATATACTCTAGTGTGCTTCCATGCACACCTGAAGGTATGAGACGCCTTCAGCCTAGACTAGCATCCCTCCCCCATTGGTTTAAAGCAGGGATGCTGGCATTTTGACTGCACCATAGTAAGGGTTGATTTTTGGGGCATGGGTCCCCTGGATTACTTTGGTTGGGCTGCTTCAGGGCATAGCATTATAAACACATTTTCCTTTTTTGCACTTTTAGCACCGCTATTGTTTGTTTAATATATACTGTATGTATTATATTTAAACCTCTATTTTTCACTTTTTTATATATGCAGCAGCAGCTGCTCTTATCTATCTTACACTTTTTTACACTTCGGGAAGGATTTCTGGACTGCACAACCTGACTATATATATGATGGGAGGTGCTACATGATGAGACTAATTGCAGGCACAGAAACAGACAAATCTCAGGTGCACAACTCCAAATTATTAATAATATATATAAATGCAATAAAATTTTGCAATCAATAGAGGTTTTTAGCATAATCATGGCCAAGGTTATGGGCCTACCCACCATATCCAGGTAACCTCTTTCGGGTAGGTCCCTAACATACTAGGGTTCAAATCCAGAGCGCAGGACCCCCCAAAACTGGCCCAGCCAAGCCGCCCCAGGGCACCACCACCATGCTTTAAAAGCATGGAGTATGGTATTGTATATGCACACTGTATTAGGCACAATTCTAGATAAGTCCTACAAGTTATATACTGTAGTGCAACTTTGGTTCATTTTTGGGGTGTGGGTCCCCCTGGATTGCGTTGGTTAATCTGTCTCAGGGCACCGCATTATAACACATTTTCCTTTATAACACATTTTAACCCTTCACTGTGTGTGTTTAATATATATGTACGTCACTTTTTTATTTTCATTCTTTATATACAGCTGCGGCTGCTCCTAACTATCTCTTTAAACTGCACTTTTCTTACTATGGTGGTGCCCTGGGGCGGCTTTGCTGGGCCAGTTTTGGAGGGTCCTGCGCTCTGGATTTGAACCCTAGTATGTTAGGGACCTACCCGAAAGAGGTTACCTGGATATGGTGGGTAGGCCCATAACCTTGGCCATGATTATGCTAAAAACCTCTATTGATTGCAAAATTTTATTATATAATTAATAATTTGGAGTTGTGCACCTGAGATTTGTCTATTTCTGTGCCTGCAATTAGTCTCATCAGGTAGCACCTCCCATCATATATATAGTCAGGTTGTGCAGTCCAGAAATCCTTCCCATAGGCTCCATTTAATGTGCTTTATTGCACTTCTGAGGGAAAAGAGACGCCCTCATCCTGGACTAGCACCCTTCCTTATTGGTTTAAAAGCATGGAGTATGGTAATGTATATGCACACTGTATTAGGCACAATTCTAGATAAGTCCTACAAGTTATATACTGTAGTGCAACTTTGGTTCATTTTTGGGGTGTGGGTCCCCCTGGATTGTGTTAGTTAATCTGTCTCAGGGCACCGCATTATAACACATTTTCCTTTATAACACATTTTAACCCTTCACTGTGTGTGTTTAATATATATGTACTTCACTTTTTTATTTTCATTCTTTATATGCAGCTGCAGCTGCTCCTAACTATCTCTTTACACCGCACTTTTCTTACTATGGTGGTGCCCTGGGGCGGCTTGGCTGGGCCAGTTTTGGGGGGTCCTGTGCTCTGGATTTGAACCCTAGTATGTTAGGGACCTACCCGAAAGAGGTTACCTGGATATGGTGGGTAGGCCCATAACCTTGACCATGATTATGCTAAAAACCTCTATTGATTGCAAAATTGTATTGCATTTATATATATATTATTAATAATTTGGAGTTGTGCACCTGAGATTTGTCTGTTTCTGTGACTTTTTTACACTTCACCTTCTCTCATTATAGTGATGCCCTGGGGTGGCTCAGCTGGGCCTGTTTGGAGGTGTCCTGTGCTCTGGATTTCAACCCCAGTATGTTAGGGACCAACCCTCAGAGGTTACCTGGGCGTGGTGCGTAGGCCCATAACCATGGCCATGATTATGATAAAGACCTCTATTTATTGCAAAATTGTATTGCATAATGTATTATATATAATTAGTAATGTTGGAGCTGTGCACTTGTACTTTTTCTTCTTGTGTTTGCAACAATAGTCTCCACAGGTAGCACCTCCTATTAAATATATATTCAGGGTGTGCAGTCTAGGGCCCCCTCTTCTATATAACCAAAATAACATGCAGATATCCTCACTGTAGATTTCAAGTATCTGTTCTCAAGAGTGTCACCAATAATGTAGGTAGTGTTTGCACTATCTGTACTTTGAAAAAAAATGTACTGGTGAAATGTGAGCTGATTTATAATGGAGTCCTTCTGCTGCAGTTTATTGCTTTATTTAGAGATATCCATAATTATGTTGCTAGTGGAGTGAGCTACTGTGCAGACTGTGCCTAAAGTACCTCTCCAGGGAGGCTTCATTCCCTGCACCCCTACCTGATTGCAGTATACACTCACTGGCTGGTAAGGTGTATCAAAGCACACCACTAAAGCTACACTCAATTTAACCAGTGTACAGGGCTGGCCAGGCCATTACGTCAGGTACACGGGCGCATAGAGTGTCACAGTGAGTAGGGTGCCACTATCCTGCAGCCCGACTGTAACAGTTAGGGAATGCGATGGGTGTGGCAGGCGGGCGCTGGGTCCTAGGGGGGCCAGCGCCACATCAGGGAAGGGGAAATCACGGTGCTTTGGCATACATAACTCACGGGAGCAGGGGTGGAACTAATGGAGAGAACAGGGCCCCTCCTCCATTGCCCCAGCATCCTAAAAATATGCTCCACTCAGGGCTGTGACTACATTGTGATGCCGTCACTGCTTCCATGTCCCTGCTGCCCGGGAGTACTGTGCCTGCTGCATTGATGCTCACACTAATGTGTGTCTGTTTCTACTGCGTTGTGAGATGCAATGACGTCCTCATGAGGTCCTTCCGGCATGGAGCATGAACTACTCTTCTAAAGTCACCAGCCGCGATGCTGCCTGTGACCCAGCCCCGGATCCCTCCACCACACGACACATCACAAGGGGATTCTTCTACCGGAGGACCCATTCAAACCAACTCAGAGTTAGACAAGTGGAGAGAGAATAAGAAGATGACAGGACCTATGGTAAGTTATAGACATGTGGCACTGTGGCAGGGAGCTCAGCTAAGTAGCACAGCCAGGAAGAGGCCGCCAGGGAGAGGCTGAGCGCAGCTGAGGTGAGGCCAAGCACAGGTGGGGAGAGGCCGCTGGGGAGAGGCTGAGCACAGGTGGGAGAGGCTGAGGACAGACTAGAGAGGCTGCCGGAGAGGGTCTGAGCACAGTTGGGGAGAGGCTGAGCACAGCTAAGAACTTATTTAGAGGGCACTGTATTAGCACATACTGCTGTGAGAAGTACACCAGGCAGAGTCTGGTAATCATACAGGGGGAGTGATGGTGAACACAATAAAAAAAATACAGATCGGGGAATAATGAAAAGCATTTAGGCAATTTGTAGCATAATTCAAAGCTGTGGGGGTGCACAATAAAAATAATATAGTGTGGAGGAGGGCACAATACAGGACAGGTGTAACATAGAGCCTTAATAGGCACATATGGACATGCAAGGGAAATATAGAGACTTAAATGTGCATATTTGGATATTGAGAGGCACATTTGGACATGAAGGGGACACACACTGTACAGACTTGTAAGCAGGGCCGGTTGTATAATTACGCATGGTACGCAGATGAGTAGGGCGCCACGTAATAAAGGAAGCCCTCGCCGCGACCATACTAATGAAGTATTTGAATTTTGACACAAGGCATTGGACCGCGGGCAGATTGTGTACTGTGACACAGCTGCACCGCGCTTGTAAGGGGTGGCTCCTTGCTGTAAAGGAGCAACGTCAAGTTGCAGGCACAAACGGTGCACTGCTAAGGTTGTTCGATGCGTTGTGGGAGGAGCGGTAACCGCGGTCTGAGTTTTAAGAAGGATTGGTGACCATATTCCTGCTGCGGGCTGAGGCAGCAGAACCGCCTGTGACACTGAGGTGGGCAGCAGCTGGTTACCCCCCTTTCCCTCTTGTGGGAGCAGCAGCAGCAGAGACATATGGCCACTGTCTGTAATACTACTGAGGGGACCAAAAAATATATTTGCTTACCAAAAAATTTGGGCTAGGGCCGGCCCTTCCAGTGTATCACGTGAGTATGTCTGTACAACCCTTAACACCAAATAAACCATCCAAAGAAACCCCCAAAAGTATGGTGTCAGGCTCCTGGACCTAATAAAAACAAATCCATCCAGTGATGCAGGAGAGAGCTGCTGGCAAGACCTGCTCCCAGTGGACAAGAGTTGGTTACCATTGTCCACTGTGAGTGGGTCACAGCAGCATCTTTTTCTGCAGTCACTGGTTATATGTTTTTAATAGGACCGGGAACCTAACACCATACTTCTGCAGGGTTCTGTTCAGCAGTTTAAAGTTCTTCAAAATAATAATCCAGTACTATTCTGTATTGTATGCCTATATATCATTTATTTTTCTATATCAGCATACTGATCTTCCTGTTTCTTCATATATACCCATTGATGGTCCTTGATATGAGTTATTAGGAATGTTATGGTGTGTACACACACAGCAATTTAAAAGAACAATTTGAATGATAACGATATTGTTACCGTTAATGTTCAAATCGCTCATTCAAAAGGTCCCTACCAACTTACCATCGACCAGTGATGCGCGGCCACGTATGGACGATATCGTCCATCGGCCGTGCATGCTGGTCAACTTGCTTGATATCGAGCAGGTTACTATAGGGCCCCAAAATCGTTGATCGCAGGTCACTGTAGTCATCGGTGACTTGGTGGTGTACTGGATGATTGATATCGATCATCCAGCACACCAGAGAGAGTGCTTAGCGATCAGCCAGTGATATCATATCGCAGGCTGATCGCTACATGTGCATGCACCATTAGTGTTTTGATCTACTGGAGACATATGTCCAAGAAAATGCTACCTTTTAAGAGACTACAAGATTTTGATATACCCTGTCGTAATGGTTGCCAATAACTGATACATTTATTCAAAGACTGATGATTTTTACCTTCACTTACTTTAGGCAAATATCTATTTTTAGCTAAGATTTTTGTCCTTTTATCATTATAGGTATCTGTGTTGTTTTATTTAATTAAATTGTTATTTGTTAATACATTTATTTTGAGTATGTGTCACAAGTGCAGTTTCTTTCTCTATGTGGCGATGTCTATGTATTACTTGTTGGCACACAGGGCCTGATTCAGACCCGCTCGCGAGCGCTGAGCGCTCGCAAGTGGGTCGATGTTGGGCCAGTGCTCATGCGCACGATGGACCCTGCTCCGTCGTGCGCATGCGTGAGACCCGGATAGCGACGGGCAAGCCGTCACTATGGATCTCGCTACAAAGGGGGCATGCTGTCGATGGTGAGTGACAGCACGCCCCCATTGGTGGGCCTGCCGGGGGCGTGGATGGCCAGACGGAGGCGTTCCCATGGGAACGCCTACCGTCTGGGGCCGGCCCCACTGACATCACAAGTGATGTCAGTGGGAGTGCTTTTGGCTCTGATAGAGCCAAAAGCACTCCAGGGCTTGCGGCAGATGAGACCCTACCACAAGGGTCTCGTCGCAAGCCCAATGGTCGCGATGGTCTTGACCATTGCGACCATCTTTTTGGCCGCTCGCTATAGCTGTGGGTGGTCACCCACAGCTATGCGAGCGGCCAGGAGGCCGCTCTAAAATCAGGAATGACGGCCCTGATTCAGAGCGAGCGCTCTGTCACAGCGTCCGGCTCTGAATCAGGGCCCCTGTGTATAGATTTACACATCCCTATACATATTTTGTATGATTATTGTGTGATTGCAAATTTCCCTTTTGTTGCCAGTCGCAGAGTTTTATTTTTTTCTTTTACATAGTAGACAGTTTATGCCAATCTAAAATGGTTTAATTTTTACCTGTCTTCTGTCTGAATTCTATAATGGAGATATTTTGAAAATATACTGCTCAAAATACAAGCACTGTCAGTGTCAACCAGCCTCAATATGGCTTTCATGAGGCTGTGCTATAAAAGTTTTAGAACATTAGACAAGGTAACAGTAGATATTCACACTGAATTCATAGAGTTTGTAAGAATTTGACCTGTCCAGGTTTTAGAGAGAAATGCTCTTGCTATATGGGAATGAGTATAAGTGGCCGGGCCACCCAATTCTCCAATGCAATGTACGTACTACCACAAACTTAAAAGGTAAGCAGTTCAAAAAGGACAAATCTTCAAATAAGTAAACTACATTTGAATATCAGACCTCTAATATGGAAAAAGAATAAGGTCCCCCCATTGGGAGCTAGGCCCACATATGAGGAATCTGATTCTCATCCAAATGTTTTAGGGAAAAGTAGGGGAAAACAAATAGAAAACCGTCAAAAATTCCAAGAAAGTCTCTGCCAAAAAACACAGAAAAGAGGAAGATATCATAAAGGAGAATGTGATAAAAAGAAGGGCAAAACTCAATTAGATCATAAAGAAATTTTTACCTATCTAGCAAAGAATTAACTACACCAAAACTAAACCTTATATCCAGATATATTGCTTTCATAACAAGTAGCAAACCAAATGTAAATGAATGGTGTGTTGAATTAAATAAATATACTTGCTCTCCCTGCAGAATATGCTATCTGAGGCAGCCCCCATTCTTATGGATGGTTAAAATAGTTTATGTCTACAGATACTAGAAGATCTCTGGAAAGAGAATGCTAAGCATATATCTATACTATTATAATATGAACGTTGTGACTATTTCAAGTTGGCGCAAAATCTACTAAACTGATTATCTGGAAAACTGCATCATTTTACAGTGGACACATCTAGAAATAACCTGCACTTTCATCTTGACCCGTCAAGTTAAAGCTGAGCAAAAACAAAATTTATTGACATCATCAATGCAAGAGAAATGTGTGGCACCATGTGCGCAGCTGGTAAGAGGGGAGAGGTGCTTTGGTCACGCGTTTACTTGAATAGTATAGGCTACATGGCAGTCTGTGTACAGGGCAGACAGTGACATTGGTGTGAGTGGTGGGTGAAGGCGCTGCTGCCACCAGTCTGTACAGCGCTGCTGGTCATGTGGGCCACTCCGGCAACAAGAAACCTATGCAAAGTAATACAACTAGAACACCTCAAATAAAAAAAAATGTTGGCAGTAGCGATTTAATCATGGACGAAGCCCCGGGCAACAGCTGTATATATTTGATGTCACTATAGACTTACTGAGTTCCAAAGAGATATGTACAGTACTATCAATGTAACTTGTAAATCTGATTTTGTTCTCCAAAAAAAAACCTGCCATAACTAACTTCTTTAAAAAAAAAAAAACCTTAAAAGAATTTTATGTAATCAAAATAAAAATACTCAATGGTGAAAATAAAATTTAAAAAAAATGAAAGAAAAGCTCTGTAAGAGCTACAATAAGATTATCATTAAGCCATCAGACAAGAGGAATGTGGGTAAGGGTTTGGCAGTTTTGGACTGCAGTGACTAAATAGACAATGAAATTAGAAAATTTAATGAATCTGGGGCCTATTCATTAAACCTAAAAATTCGATGGAGATAATTAGGTTTAGAACTCGCATGGAGTTCTACCTAATTATAGGTGGAATTCATCATTCCACCTCTCCATAAGTATCTATTCCGAAAAGCTGTCATTTTTGCGATGACAGCTTTTCGGGAAATAGATACTTGTCCCTGCCTACACTACTTATCGCATCTGGAAACAGTGCTGCGCATGCGCTGTTACATCTGTAAAACCAGCGTATGCGCAGCACTGCCTACAGATGCGTTAAGTTTGTGTACCCCCCTGACCCCCCCCCCCCCCGACTTACCTGTCCGCGCAGCAGCCTCCGGCTCCATCCTGCTGGTCTGTCATGTGGTTTCCCAGCAGACCACATGACAGATTAGAAAAAAAATAACTTTTTTTTTTCTTTTTCTAAACTTTCTTGTGCTCTGCAGGGGAGCACACATGTCCGACCAGCCTCCGGAGCCTGAGGACGGAGCAGAGCGCCGGAGGGACTCGTCGGGGGACCTGCACACGCCGATACAGGTAAGTCGATTCTGCTATACGCCACCTCACAGTGGCGACTGATAGCAATACCAACCATTAGTAACTTACTGAAGAATCTTTTTAAATCTTTTTTTAGTATAGCAATAAAAAGAGAAAAAATATATATAAAGTACTGTACCAGCCACTACCGTGTTTCCCCGATAATAAGACACTGTCTTATTTTAACATTGACAGCATCATGCCCTCAGTCCTGCTTATATCCCCATCATGCCCTCAGTCCTGCTTTTATCCCCATCATGGCCTCAGTCCTGCTTTACAATTATTTACTTACCATTGTTATTTTATATATTTTTTTTTGTTAGGGCTTATTTTCGGGGTAGGGCTTATTATCGGGGAAACACGGTAATTATTGTATTATAATATTTTATTTATAGTCTTGTACCACACCTTATATGTATCTTTATGTATGTGTAATAAATACTGGGTAGATTTTATTATATATGTTGTATCCTTTTATTTGTACACAGTTGTATAATTGAAAAAAGGGGGGAATACACTTCATAGGTAAAATACGAAGTATATTTACAGTTATACTAATACACATTACATCTTATAGCAGATCCTCTGTAACTCCATCAACCTAATTTACCTTCTTTATCCTCTGTGGAAGGAATTTATACAAGACAACTGTTACATTGTATATCGAATCACTGACAATCACTTTATAATCCTTTAGCCTCTAAAAGTTCTCTCTCAGTTAATAGTTTGTAGCAGGGATGAGAAACCTCGGGCTCAGGTGCCGTATAAGGCCTGCGGGATCATTTGGTCTGGCCCTCGGGGGTTTTTTCCTGCTAACCTCATCTGGCTAGCAGGGTGCCTAGAATGGCACCCTGCAGCCATAATCTCCAGGCGGCACTGCTACATAGTGTCCTTTGGACACTTCTGATGGTCACACCGCTGCCCTTACAGCTCCCCGGAGCATAGTCAGGATGCTCCAGGCATTGCTGTAATGACCGACGATTGTGGCCCCGCCCCCGTGTAACATCACACAGAGGGGGTATGGCCTTTACCGGGCCTGCAACTAATGTTATATATATCAAAATGGCCCTCGGCAGAAAAAAGATTTCCCACCCCAAGTTTATAGCATAATTAGCTCTGTGTATTGATCAGTTAGTATATAATTAGGCAATCCTTATTTCTCCACAATTTTTTAGTATAATATGTATATTGTTCTTGTAGTCTTTTGTTAAAAGAACTGACTTTTAATAGTTTATTCCATTACAACATGATTTGTTACAACCTTAAAGTGTTAAACTTATTTTATTAAGAATAAGCGGACACAAGAAACTGGTACATAATAGAGTGCATTTGAGAATACCATTACACTTTGAAAAAAAGAATAGAGCAAACAGTTATAGGTGCCCTAGTGTATAGTGTATTATTCTATTCACTTTGATAAAACAAACCTTATAGTAAGAATGAAATGGGTCAGTGGTCAATGGGCCTGATTCACTACGGATCGCAATATAGTGTACGCACGCAGCTCAACTGCCATAGTATGCTAATCCATAGCGATCGCAATGCTGCTGCAGCACTACATAAGGACGCCCACTTCACCTACACCCACATCCGTAATGGTTAGCAAGACTGCGAAAACATTGGTGCAATCGAGTATCATCGGAACCATACGCAGTTATGGCAGGCCAGACCTCACTCAGGAATTGCTTACTTCAGCATATGCTGTGAGGCCTCAGGTTGCATACAGCATCGCAGTGGATAATTTATGTATGCCCATGCAACGGCATTGAAACACACTTATACGCCTGCATTCAGCTCATCAAACCCCCCCTTCTCCGACCACAAATGGCACTTCCTGTCAATCACTCTGCGATGGGTCTGTGTAGCCCCTGCGATCGCCGTCCCTATCGCAGAGGTCAGTTTGCGCACTGCAGTGCATGTGCGATCCAAGCTGAACCAGGCCCAATATGTGCAATCTACACTCACTTATTAAGGTAGAAAATCTTCAAGCTGTAAAGTATAACCTTTGTTCAGAATTTTATTTCTAATGATGCAGCTTATTGCAGCCATATCCCCGAAGCACAAAAACTTGATCGGAAGGATTGGGAACTTTCTATTTGCTGGAGTTCTGTTGATTGGCCATAATATTTGTGGTCATTTATTTTCATGATCTACAGCACATTAGCCCACACCTGGATAATTAGTACTACATCTAAAGCTAGGTACATAATACCCAATAAATGCCACCAGTCCAATGAAGTGATTTTCGGACCGGTGCGCCCCCTTTACACTGAGCAATTTCTTGCTCAGTCTGTACTTTCTTTTGAACTCTACAGTGGATTTGAGAAGTAGTGAATTATATAGCATGTGCACCACAGACTATTTCATCTTCTCAATCTGACCGTTGCAGTAGTGTTTGAAATTGTTTATTGACATCAAATGCTATAACACTTCTGCATATAATCTATCCAATTATTAGGCTAATCAGCCACTTATCAGGCTTACAAATCTTTATTGGAGATCATTATTATTATCCTTTATATTTGTTTTGGTTAGGGATGTGCATGAAAGGTAGACAGGGGAGGCAGTGCCTCACCTGCCATACACTTTTCACTACAGAGTTTTGACCATGAAAATGACTAGAATAATACAAAGAAGACATTTGTAATATTTTCTTTAAATTCTTCTTACAATTTTTATAGTAAAAACTGTTGAGTATACCTAAGCATGACAGGAAAGGCTCTGCCTCACCTGCTTCATCCGACTGCACATCACTGGTGTTATGTGCCCTTGTGGGGAGTTTGAAGTAACTGATCATATGAGTAAGGGAAGGAGAAGCTCAAGAGGGAAGAGAGCCCTGCTTGTGAGAGCTTACATTCGGTGGTTTTGATGCTGCCTGGAGTGACCATGGTGCGGCTATGTGAGCCGTAATGCGGCTGGTGCAGCAGGTAGTTTGGATGCGGCCTGGAGTGACCGTGGTGCGGCTAGGTGAGCCATGATGCGGCTGATACAGCCAGTAGTTTGAATGCGGCCTGGAGTGACCGAGGTGTGGCTAGGTGAGTCGTGATGCAGCTGATACAGCTGGTAGTTTTTGCTAGATGGGCCGTGATGTTACAGCCGGTAGTTTGGATGCGGCCTGGAGTGACCATGGTGCGGCTAGGTGAGTCATAATGCGGCTGATACAGCTGGTAGTTTTTGCTGCAACCTGGAATGACCGTGGTGCGGCCAGATGAGCCATGATTCGGCTGTACAGCCGATAGTTTGGACGCTGCCTGAAATGACCATGGTGCGGCTAGATGAGCTGTGATGTGGCTGGTACAGCCAGGGCTGCCATCAGAAATGGTGGGGCCCGGTACTGACAAATTAGGCAGGGCCCCCCTCGCCCCGCAATATGGGGCAGAAGTGGGCGGAGCTGTGGATGTGGGTGGAGCTACTTTGGGGGTGAGAGATTGGACCTATTGGGGGCACAGATTAATCGTTAGTAAATTCTGTTATATTATTTGCTGTGCTGACATTTTTATTTGCATGTTTTTAATTTAATATATCTAAGCATAAGATGTTTTGTGTGTATGTATGTATGTGTGTGTATATATATAAAACATACATACACAAACAAACAGAGCTGTAACTAGACTTTTTGGTGCTGCTTAGCTATATTAAATTAAAAGCATGTAAGTGTCAGCACAGCAAGTAATATAACTGCACTTATCCACATTTATGTGTGTGATTTTATACATATTCATATATATATATATATATATATATATATATATATATACACACACACACTAGGGGTGAGCGGGTTCGGATTTCTGAAATCCGAACCCCCCCGATCCGAGGCCGATCCGAGTCAGGCTCGACTTTTCCCGCCTGACTCGGATCTGAAATCGATGCAAAACGTCATACATCCCGCCTTCCGGGTCTCACGGGTTTTGGATCCTATATAAGGTACCCGCGTCGGCGCCATTTTCTCACTTGGCTGTGGACAGTGAAGAGGGAGGGTGGGAGTTAGGGCAGGCTGGGCTGTGTAGTGTAGTGCAGTGTTGTGCTGTGCTGCGCTGTACTGCTGTTGTCCATAGGGGCTGTGTCCACTACTTCAAAGTCCATAGGGGCTGGCTGGACTGTGTTGTGCAGTCAGTTGTCCATAGGGGCTGTGTCCACTCCAAAGTCCTGTGCAGTGTCCCAGTCCTAAAGGGGTGCTGTAGTGTTGTCCAGGGGGTGCTCTGTCCGTTTTTTTCTGTGTTTGTGAATTGTGTGCACTGTGGCTGCACGTGCATCAACAAAGGAGCAGCGCCAAGCGTGCACCTGTGTCCCATAAGTAAAAGGCCAGCTGGCTTGTCCATTAAAGGGTGCTGTAACCCCCAAAGGGCACTCCAAACAAAATAAAAAAATATATTTTTTTGTGTTTGTGAATTGTGTGCGCAGTAGCCGCACGTGCATCAACAAAGTAGTGCCAAGCGTGTGCCTGTGTCCCATAAATAAAGGGCCAGCTAGATTGACCGCTAAAGGGTGCTGTAACCCCCAAAGGGCACTCCAAACAAAATAAAAAATATTTTTTTGTGTTTGTGAATTGTGTGCGCAGTAACCGTACGTGCATCAACAAAGGAGCAGCGCCAAGCGTGCACCTGTGTCCCATAAGTAAAAGGCCAGCTGGCTTGTCCATTAAAGGGTGCTGTAACCCCCAAAGGGCACTCCAAACAAAATAAAAAAATATATTTTTTTGTGTTTGTGAATTGTGTGCGCAGTAGCCGCACGTGCATCAACAAAGTAGTGCCAAGCGTGTGCCTGTGTCCCATAAATAAAGGGCCAGCTAGATTGACCGCTAAAGGGTGCTGTAACCCCCAAAGGGCACTCCAAACAAAATAAAAAATATTTTTTTGTGTTTGTGAATTGTGTGCGCAGTAGCCGCACGTGCATCAACAAAGTAGTGCCAAGCGTGCGGCTGTGTCCCATAAATAAAGGGCCGGCTGGATTGACCGCTAAAGGGTGCTGTAACCCCCAAAGGGCACTCCAAACAAAATAAAAAAATATTTTCTGTGTTTGTGAATTGTGTGGGCTGTAGCTGCACGTGCATCAACAAAGGAGCAGCGCCAAGCATGCGCCTGTGTCCCATAAGTAAAGGGCCGGCTGGCTCATTTCTTAAAGGGTGGTGTAACCCACAAAGTGCACTAGTCTCCAACAAAAATAAAAAAATATTTTCTGTGTTTGTCTGTGCCTTAGCCGCACGTATATATCAATATAACATAAATGGAGGACCAAACTTTCTCCGATAAAAATAAAATAGGGAAAGATCAAGAACGACTTCCTCCTAGTGCTGAAGCTGCTGCCATTAGTCATGACCTAGACGATAACATGCCATCAACGTCGTCTGCCAAGGCCGGTGCCCAATGTCATAGTAGAGGGCACATACAATCCCAAATGACAAAGTTCAGGAAAATGACCTTGAAAAAAAAACATTTAAATCATCTGAAGAGAAACGTAAACTTGCCAGTATGCCATTTACGACACGGAGTGGCAAGGAACGGCTAAGGTCTTTCCCTATGTTCATGACTAGTGGTTCAGCTTCACACGATGGAAGCCCTCCTCCCGCTAAAAAAAATCAAACGAGTTAAGCTGGCGAAAGGACAGTGAAGAACTGTGCATTCTAAGAAGATATCACAAATCCCCAAGGAGAGTACAAGTGTGGTGGCGGTTGCGATGCCTGACCTTCCCAGCACTGGACGGGAAGAGGTGGCTCTTTCCACCATTTGCACGCCCCCTGCAAGTGCTGAAAGGAGCACCCACAGTCCACTTGCTGATATGCAAATTGATGTCACTGTTGAAGTACAACAGGATGAGGATACTGGTGTAGCTGGCACTGAGGAGGAAGTTGGCGAGGAGGATTCTGATGGTGATGTGGTTTGTTTAAATCAGGCTCTGGGGGGAGACAGTTGTTGTCCGTGGGATGAAAAAGCCCATCACAGTCATGCCTGGGCAGAAGACCAAACATTCCACCTCTTTGGTCTGGCAATATTTCTATCCAAATCCGGACAACAACTGTCTTGCCATATGTACCATATGTAAAGGTGAAATAAGTAGGAGTAGGGACGTTAACCACCTAGGAACATCCTCCCTTATACGGCACCTGCAGCGCGTTCATAAAAAGTTACTGTCAAGTTCAGAAACTTTGGCTAAGACCGTAAGCAGTCCAGGGACACCTAAATCCCTTTTTCCTGTTTTATCCAAGGAATCGGTGGATGAGGACGACATCTTGCCTCCATAGAGCCAGTTTGTGCAGGGACACATTAATTGCCAGCTTGTTTTGTGGGGGCCCAAACGAACCAATCATTTCAGCCACAGTCATGTGGCAGACCCTGGCGCTGAAATGATTGGTTTGTTAAAGTGTGCACATCCTATTTATACAACATAAGGGTGGGAGGGCCCAAGGACAATTCCATCTTGCACCTCTTTTTTTTCTTTGCAGTATGTACTGTCTGGGGCCTAGTTTTTCAAACTGCCATCCTGTCTGCCACTGCAGTGTTACTCCTAGATGGGCCACGTGTTTGTGCCGCCCACTCGTTTCGCTTAGCATAGTCATCCAGCTACCTTTTGCCCATAAAAACAATATCGAGGTGTGAGGTGTTCAGAATAGACTGGAAATGAGTGGAAATGAAGGTTATTGAGGTTAATAATTGCATAGGAGCAGAAAAACCCAGAAATTCTGTGATTTAAGCTGTTTTTATGCTTTTTTTTAAAACAAAATACACACCCAAAACCCAGAACCCAAAACACAGAAGGATGGTTTTGGCAAAACCAATCCAGATCCAAAACACGAAGAAAGATCCAGATCAAAACACGAAAAGTGGCCGGTGCACACCCCTAATATACACACACACACACACACTGTGTGTGTATATATATATATATATATATATATATATATATATACACACACACTGTATATATCCTGTGTGTATATATATATATATATATTTATATATAAATACTTTATATAATACAGGCACTCCCCCCCTACAACAGAGCCCAAACTTACCTGGACACTCTGCCATCTTCGTGACTCTGGGAGCTCAGAGGACAACCAGCGCAGAGTGATGTGCGGTACCGCGTGTCACTTGTGGAATGCACCAGCAGCTGCCAGAGAAGAGAAGAAGAGTCTCGGTGGCATTTAATACATGGAGCCAGTCGCAAGCCAATCACAACTCGCTGAACGGCAGACAGCCAATCAGCAGCGGCCACTGCTGATTGGCTGGATGTTGTTCCACGAGCAGTGATTGGCTTGCGGAACTGCAGCCAATCAGCAGCGGCTGCTGCTGATTGGCTGGCTGCCATTCCGCGAGCTGCTGTGATTGGCTTGCAGCCGGCTCTATGTATTAAATGCCACCAAGTCTCTTTAGTTCTTTGGCTGCCCCCGGTGCAATCCAGCAGTGATGTGCGGTACCGCACATCACTGCATTTCACACCACTGCTACCCGGGCCCCCTCTCTCTCTGGGCCCGGCCCTGGGTACAGCCGGTAGTTTGGATGCTGCCTGAAATGACCATGGTGCGGCTAGATGAGCCGTGATGTGGCTGGTACAGCCGGTAGTTTGGATGCGGCCTGGGGTGCAGCTAGGTGAGCCGTGATGCGGCTGATACCGCCAGAAGTTTTTGCTGCAGCCTGGAATTACCATGGTGCAGCTAGATGAGCCGTGATGCAGCTGGTACAACAATGCAGAGACAGGAGCTACACGTGTTGGAGACGCTATAGCCGGCAAGGCCGTGAGGACACCGCTAGGCATAAAAGAAGGCCACGAACAATCATCCCGTGTTCCCAGTAATACGTGATGTCATCCGGCGACCTGATCGCCTAGTAACATCAGGCGGTAGGAGAGATCACCAAAGTGTTGGTATGTGACAAATCGCACCGGCGACTTGTAACAATACCCTCACAAATCACTCTGTGCTAATTCCAACCATAACTAAAATCTGTAATGTTTCTCTTGCTAATGGTATCTTTCCATCATTATTCAAGCCTGCAGTGATTACTCCTACTAGGAAAAAGCACAATTCTGACTCTCTCAAATTGCCATCTCATCTCACCGCTCCCTTGCCCATCCAAGCTACTTATTCCCCATAAAAGGGAACTGAGTAATATAGGACTGTTAAAGATAGTGTTTGCACTTAAGATATAAGTGGTCAAACACACTCTTACCCAAAATTAAATATGGGCTGCAATTGGCAAATAAGGGATTACCCAACAAAAAATTGATAATCAGTAATCAAATGATTGATTAGTTAGATTATTAGCATCATAGTACAACTCACTTTTGTCAAGGATAAACGAAATGTAAAAATAAACAATCGTTTTCACTATTGTAGACAACAATGATTAGAGTATATATTGACACATGCGCACTGAGGCCATGTCTCAGAGGTTTGTCCCTCTCTCTAACTATAAATGAAAAGAACAGGGTATCCCGGAATTACCTGGGTTGATCAAGCTCAACCCTTATTTAGTGCCCAATTATTAGTAATGTGTATCTAAAGCAGTTAAAGCTTATGTATTGAATACAAGATTCACTTTACTGTAACAGATCATGATGTATGATACAGGAATCAACCGATACAACAATAAATGATAGGCATATACAACAAATACTAAATAAATAATAAATGTTAAATTTAAGGCAATATCAAGTGTACCCATTGATGTGGGAGATAAGTTATACTAATTGACTCGATTTTGAACAATTAA
This sequence comes from Taudactylus pleione, assembly GCA_031769625.1. Lineage (NCBI taxonomy): Eukaryota > Metazoa > Chordata > Amphibia > Anura > Myobatrachidae > Taudactylus > Taudactylus pleione. The sequence goes on along the minus strand of JAUIMM010000126.1, from coordinate 3,083,175 downwards.
GCTCATGCGGACATTAATAAGCAATGTCTCCTTCAAAATAAATAAATGAATAGTCTTGACATGGTGATTTATATAAATTGCTTCCTTATATGTGTGTCATAAAGTTATCCATAGTCAATAATGAAGATAGTTGGTAGAAGTCTTATTTCAGTCTAGAACCCCGTATTGCGGCATCCCGCAGTCTCCCGTGTCTGAGTGTACTGGTGCTTATTCCTGGTTCAGGAATCTTTCCTTGGTCTTCTTCATAGGGTATATGGGGAGAGGACAGTAGAGGCTGAGCGCTTTAAGGGAAAACCTCTGCCGGGCATCGGGGTCCATGTCTGACTGTCGGAGGTAAGTGGTTGTTAGTCAGTTAACCCCTGGGTGCCGAGTACACGGACTGTGATGCCGCTGCCTGGGGAGGGGATAGTATAGTGTGGGCTTCTCCAAAACCCTATCGCATACCACCTCCACTTGAAAGGAACACACCTGCTGCTCTCTCGCCGCCTGTCTCCTTCCACCCCGCCTCTGTAGCTGGGAGCTCTGTTGCTGTGGTGTCCTTCTGGGTCTTCTACTGGGTGTCACGTAACTTCCTGGCTGGAGCAGTGCATGGCTCAACGGCTTCTTTGTCAGTTTGTTGCTTTTGTTCTTAGAGTTTTCTTTAGGCATAGGTGAATACCTCTAACGCATTTCAATCCTTGTGCGGACCTTCCTCTGGGAGAATATGAGCATGTCATATGGTTTGGTCTCTGGTGGTTTATATGTCCTGTATGGGCACACCCCCTTCCTGATTGGTTGATTCATTTTGAGATTCTTATTGGTTCATATCTTTGATATTAGCTCAGTGCTTAGATTCAGGTTTAGTTCTATGATAAAGAAAATGATAGTAACGCTGCACTTCTATGTTTGCAAGCAGCTCAAATAAATAAAGGATATCTTAAATACAGAGAATGAAATTGAGCGCTAAATGTAGGGATTGAGAAACAGATAAGCAAAATGCAGTATCTAGATTCATGGGGGGAGAGAAGTAAAATAATCAGGACAATAAATGAGGTAACTGAATAAAATGAATATAAAATCAAAAAATGAGTATAATAATAAGATAAAAATAATATAAAAATAAATAAAATAATAAATAAAATATATAAATAAATCCAAGTGAATCTACTAATGAATTGAAGCAATTAAAACAATTAAAAACGATGGTTTTGCACTTATAGTGCTGATGTATGTTTATAGCCTTTTGGCAATGTGGAGAGTGGGCCCCGGGAGGTAGACAGGCAGTCCTCCAAGTAACAGCCGTTATATGTGAGTTCTGTCCCTATCTTACCCTGCTCCAGGTCTTCTTGTTTTAGTTGCCGCAGCCTCCGGATGATCCGCTGAACATGCGGCGCCACGCCTGGTGATGACATCAGATGCCATGCGGCCGCTGTCACCGGGGTCTCTCAGGCTTGTTCTAGCTCCGGCTAGTGTCTCCACCTGTAGCTCCACTCTGAATCGTTTTTTTTTTTTTTTTTATGCTTGGATGTGCTTTTGCTTTTTAAATAGGGTAAAAACGTTATTGAAAACCGGAAGTACAATTCCAGAAATCGTCATTCTAGGGCGGTAAGCACATAGATAAGAGTTACCTTGAAAAGGATATTGCTTCAATTTTTAGTTAGTTCCAAAGTGATAATAGGAAATGAAACAATATAATAAAATAATATTTTGAATTAAATATAAAGATAAATATAAAAATAAATATAAAAATAAAATATAAAATGAAAAAAAAGAAAAATGTAAAAATAATAATACAAGATATGATGCATGAGTGTCAAGACAAGGGGGAATAAGCAGTGTTTCTGAAAAGAGAGGGAAGAATGAGAAATACTTGAAGTTCATAAGAAGGCTTTAAGTTCAATATCAATGTTGAGACCTAGATGTACGAGAGTCCTTAATTCATAGATCCATTTGGTTTCTTTTCTTTTAAAATGGACACTAGGTCTTCTCCTCTCCAATGGGGAGTCACTTTCTGGATTCCAATAAATCTCAGACCTTTGGGATTTTGCTGCTGATTTTCCAAGAAATGGGTGGATAAACTGTGTTTTTAGACCTTTCCTGATGTTATATACATGTTCGGCCACTCGAGTTCTTATCTTCCTCTTTGTTTGACCCACATATTGTATGCCGCATGGACATTGCAATAAATATATGGCTCCTTTTGTTTCACAAGATATATGGTCTTTTATTGTGTAATTTTTCTTTGTTTGTAGGGACTCAAACGTTTGTACTGGTTTCTTCCCCTCTTGGTTCTAGGCAATTGTGACAATAGTGGAAACCTTTTGTTTGTTCTCTTTTCAAGGGTGGAGAGGTTGGTATGAAGCTCTTTGTCAGATGTTGTTTTAGGTTCCTTGCTCTCCTATATACCACTTTTGGTTTCGTTGACATTTGTTTTTTCAGGTCTTCATCAAGGAGTAAAATGTGCCAATGTGTTGTGAGGATTTTTTCAATTTCTTTGTAGTTCCCATTATATTGATTGAATAGGATCTGTGGATCTATATTCATATCTTGCTTTTGTTTGTACTTCAACAGTTCAGTTCTCTCTATGTTTGATACTTTCTCAATTTGTTTTTGTAGGAATGGTTCTGTATATCAGTTCTGAAGGTATTTGTTCTTCATTTCTTCACTTTGTGCATGAAACATCTCATCTTCGGTACAATTTCTCCTCACTCTATGGAATTGTCCTTCTGGAATGTTATTTAACCACTGTGTGTGGTGGTTGCTGTTATAGGCCAGCATGGTATTGACATTCACTTCATTATTGTGTGTTTTGTTTTGAATTTTCTTATTTTTAATGTATATTTCAAGGTCAAGGAACACTACCTTTTCAGTACTGAATGTTGAGATGAATTCCAAAGTCAGCGTATTATTGTTCATGTGTTTAAAAAATTCCTCAAGTTCTTCGCTTGACCCATTCCAGATGAAAAAGAGGTCGTCTATGTACCTGTTCCAGCTTATGATTTTTTCTGCATGTGGATTGTTCTGACATATATTTTCTTCTTCCCACCAAGCCACGAATAAATTGGCGTAGCTTGGTGCGAATGATGTTCCCATTGCTGTGCCGCATTCCTATAGGAAGAATTTCCCATCATACCAGAAATAATTATGGCAGAGGATGAAGTCTATATTGTCCATTATGAAGTTGATTTGGGAATTGTAGATGTTTGTAAGTGTGGACAGAAAATGTCTTGAGGCTTCGCACCCTGCTGTATGTTCAATGACAGTGTAAAGTGATTTGATGTCACTGATACATAGTATATAATTTTCCTTCCATTCTGTTTTTTCCAGAATCTGGAGAATGCTCATAATGTCCTTCAGATAACTTCTTTGTTTTTCAACTAGAGGCTGTAGGAAGAAGTCAATGTATTTAGAAAGGTTGGATGTAATTGAGCCTATTCCAGAGACTATGGGTCTTCCTGGTGGCTTTTCTTTGTTTTTGTGGATCTTGGGGAGGTGATAAAATGTTGGAATTCTTGGATGTTCTGTTTGAATATATTCATATTCTTTCTTTGTGAGAATGCCCATCTTCAGTCCCTCGTCTAGTTGTTCAGTTATTTTTTTCTTGTATTCCATTGTAGTTCTATGATGTTACCAATGTAATTCATTTGGGGACATGTCCAATCCATTCCTTATTTACTTGAAATTATCTAGTTAACCCTAATTGATAAAATTGTGTATAATTCTTATTATCATGTAATCTGATGTTGCTATGGGAGAATTATGTACAATTTAGGACCTAGATTCTCTTTGGTACAATGGGTTTTAAACAATTAAGGAAAATAATTGTTTGGTAATAATTTATAAACATCTTATTAATTGCAGATAATGGACCTGATCTCATTATCTAGGTTCAGTTCTTTAGGATGCAGTGTTCCCATCTCTATCATGTACTTCAATTCTTCCCTGTTAATTGCATTAATAAAGTCTCCTCCCCTTCAGTTTGGTTTCACAATTTTTATGCCTGTAAATTTCAGTTGTTTGGGGTCACAGCTGTGGTATTTTTGGAAGTGTGAGGACAGGGGATGGTCTTCTGTGCCCTTTCTGATGTGTTCATTTAACCTAATTTCCAATGATCTTATTGTCCTACCTTTATATTGCCTAGGGCAGGGACACTCTAACATGTATATAACCCCTTTTCTGTTACACGAGATGGAGTCTTTGATGTCAAATTCGAGTTTATTTGTTTTTTATGTTACTGTATGTATTGGTTGGTGCTCCTTCTATTTGTAGTTGTGCATGCTATGCATGCACCGCAATAGTAGAAGCCCCCTTTTATCTTGTCCCCATTTAACATGGTTTGTATAGGATCTTTTGGGGGAATGTGATTCCCAATGAGTTTAGTCTTTACAACTGGTGCCTTCCTATACACTATTTTTGGTCTAGTTGGTAGAACTTTGGAATGGACTTCGTCTTGTAGCAAGATTGACCAATGTTTGTTGATTATCTTCTTTATTTGTCTTGCTTGTCTGTTATATTGGGTTAGAAAATGTCTTTAGGTATTTCTTCGGGTTGTTCCTTTTTATTGTATTTAAGAAGTGGTTCTCGGTCTGCTTCCCTTATTTTATCAAAAGTGCTTTCTACTTGGTCCTTGTATTGTTTTTCTAACAGTTGTTCTTTTAATAACTGTCCCTGTTTCTCATAATCTAATCTATTTGAACAGTTTCTCCTGATTCTTTTGAATTGTCCAGTTGGTATACTTTGCAACCAATCGGGATGGTGCCCACTGGTTGCAAGAATAAAACTGTTTACATCAATGGTCTTATAGAATGTGTTAGTATGGATCTGTTGATTTTAGATGAAGATTTTGAGGTCTAAAAATTCTACTTCTAATTGAGTGTATTTAGTGATGAAGATGAGTTTGTGATTGTTCTTGTTAATGTACCCAATAAAGTGATTGTTGGTCTCCTCGCCATATAATAATACGTCATCTATGAATCTTTGCCAGAGGACGAGGTTTGCGCCAAGCTCACTCCAGGACCAAATGTATTCTTCCTCCCAGAAGCTCATGAATAAATTTGCGTAGCTTGGCGCAAACCTCTTCCCCATAGCTGTCCCTGTGGTCTGTTAGGATGAACATTACACATTTTAAGATGAAGTCCTATTGGTTAGGATCCATGTTTTTATCTTCAGTTAAAAAGTGATGTATACTATCAAGTCCTTGCTCGTGTTTTAGCACGTTGTACAATGATGTCACATTACACGTCACCAGCCATATGTTATCCTCCCATGTTATGTGTTGTAATTTATTGAGGATGTCAGATGTATCGCGAAGATATGATTTTTGGATTTGAACATAATGTAGATGGGCATCTAGATATTCAGACAAATTTGATGTTAGTGAGCCGATTCCTAAGATGACTGGTCTCCCTCAGTGGCAAAGGCAGGAATTGCAAGGGGGGGGGGGTTCTGCATATGTGTGTATGTATATAATATATATATATATATATATTTTTTTTTTTTTACCATTGCCACCCACATGCCTCTCACACGTGCATAGTTACATTTTTACAATGTATTGTGTAAGTATAGGGGGAGTCCCCCCATCTCCCCTCCCCCTCCTCCCCCCACAGACACTTACAGTGTACATTATTATAATTATCATTTATTTATATTGCACCACAAGTGTTCTGCAGCGCATTACAAAGTACATAAACAAATAAGTAACCAGTGACTTACAATACAATACAAAGCAGGACATGGGCATGTATAATAAACATTGCTATATTAGCTACCAAAGGCACATGGGAGCTGTCAGGGAGGAGCTGCAGCCGCAGCAGCTCCCCTGTACTGTTCAGCAATCTTCATAGTTATGTGGAAGCTGCCCATTTGGAGCTCACAGATCTCACTGGCCTGATGAGGCAAAGCGCTCTGGGCCTGATTCAGAGCTGGACACTCTTTGAGAGCGCTCGCTCTGAATCAGGGCGTCCCTTTTTTTTTTAAAGATGGCCTCCTGGCCGCTCGCATAGCTGTGGGTGATCACCCACAGCTTATGCGAGCGGCCAGGTGATGGTCGCGATGGTCAAGACCATCGCGACCCTAGGACTTGCGATGAGACCCTTGTGGTAGGGTCTAGTGGCCGCAAGCCCCAGTGGACTTCCTGCTCTGATAGAGCAGGAAGTCCACCTACTGACATCACAAGTGATGTCAGTAGGGCCACCCACAAACGATTGGATGAGGGTTGTTAAGAAATGAATGTTCCTGAGTGGTGAGTATCCCTTCTTCTAATCCTTCTTTTAATAATCTTTGTATTTTTAAAAAAAAATTCTTGTGTTGGATCATGCAATAATTTTTTGTATGTGGTCGTGTCACTTAAGAGTCTCGATGCATCTGTTGTATAGTTGTCTTTCTTTAGAATCACAATGTTTCTGTTGTTTTTTAGTTCCTGTAAAGCTAGTCTTTCTAGGTGTGTCATGCTGTGTTCCTGTCTCCTGATATTTTTGATTGTACTCTTGCCGTCATTAGACAACTTAAAAATATCTCTCTCTACCATGTCTGTGAAGGTATGAATGTGATGGCTCTTTGCCTGAGTGGGTAGAATTTGGTTGGAGGTTTCAGATCCGTATGTGTATATCTATCATTGATGGGGGTTTGTATTGTGGTGGTGGATTCACATAAAAAAAACTTTTGAGGGTCAGGTTTCTGGTGAAGCGTTGAATGTCTAGGTAAGTGCTGAATTTGTCCATTTTTTCTGTGGGTCAAACTTCAGTCCTTTGTCAAGTACACTAATGTGGTTATTGTTTAGAGTGGTTGTGCCAAGATTGAGCATACCTATCTCTTTAATGGCTTCTTATGGCTGTTTGAACGTCTTCTTGTTCTCTCCTCCTCTGCAACCCCTTCTAACTTTCTTTTTGTCGCCTTCCTTGATGTGTTGACAGGTGTCAGATGGCTTACTACACCTGTCGTTTCCTCTAAAAAAGAAGAATGAATGCCGACACATGTTGATTTGTGTGCTGCTGGGGTGTTGATCACTATTAAATCGTCTGTGGCGTCCTTTATGGGGACTGGTTCTGTTGCTAATGTGATGGTCTGGTCTTCCTCTATATATATATATATATATATATATATATATATATATATATATATACTCAAATTGGTTAAACTTGGTTCAATGTCTAGCCAGCCTTGTTCTAATTATAATCGTGCCAGACTATGGTGAGGTGTTTCATCTATTTCATGAACTGAGAATGATGTATCACTGCTATTGGACTCGCTATAAGGTGTATCTGAGCTTGCCTGAAGTGGGTTTGTTTCGTACGTGTCTCTGCTTGCAGAATGAATTTTTTTCATGTATTTTGATAGGTTAATTTAAATTGTTTATATACTGTGATTAAAACGTCTTTTTTTCTGTGGTGTGTTTATTAATGGTGTCTTTGACTGTGTTTTATGTTCTTTGTGGTCATTCATTTTGTTGGCAATATTGTTTCTAATCCTAGTTTTCTGTGTCTTAATCCCAAATTTGTCTATCAAGATTTTGTTCTTCTTGGTTTCTATTATTCTTTTTTCCCCTTGTTTCAGCCTATTCTGTGTGAGTTCTGCTAAAGTTTTGAACTCCTTGTCATGTTCGTGTGGTGTTAAAGTATTATTGAGTTTATATATTTATTTTTCTAGCTGTTCTAACTCTTGAGTTTGTGTGTTTGGTGTGATCAGTCTCCTAAAATCTCACAAGGTAATATCTCAAGCATAAAAATAAAGCATAAAATAATGATTAAATGCTCACTTACAATTGCAATGCATTTCACAGCACCTGGCAGCTTCTTCATGCAGTGTTGAGTGATGGAAGCGGCCTGGTCCTGTAAAATGCATTGCAATTTTAAGTGAGATTTTAATTTTGTTTTCTTCAGGATACAGTCCTAACCTGGTATTCATCCTACTTTTACTATTTCAGTTTTCACTTCTATGGATCCACCTCCTCTCAGCTTTCTTTATCTGTTGGAGTACCACAAGTTGCATCTATATCTAAGTATCTATACCACCTCTCTTGGCAAACTAATCAACTTTTGAATTTCAGTAACATATGTTTGCGGATGATACCCAAATATACCTATACTTTACAGATCTTTCACCATCCATGTTGCCCTACATTACTAAATGTCTTTCTGTCATTTCAACATGGATGTCATCTCGCCAAATGAAACTTAATTTTTTAAGCTAATAATATCTCCACCAGTCAATAGTAGTTAGCAACCTGACATCTCTATTTTTGTTGACAACACAACAATAAACCCTAGCCCTCAAGCCTAGGAGTCATCCTTGACTCTGAGCTGTCTGCTGTTCCTCACATTCGATGTGTATCCAAATCTTGCTAGATTCATCTAAGAAACATATAAAGAATACAGCTTGTATCTCACACAAGACAATGCAAAAAGTCTAATGCATGCACTCATCATCTCCCGCACTGATTATTGCAATAGTCTCTACTGGTCTTACCCTAAACCGACTCTCACTGCTTCAATCTATTGTGAATGCAGTGACTAGACTGATCTTCCTTGCAAAACATTCTTCTTCTGCTGCATTGCTCTGCCAGTCCCTACATTGAATGCCTGTTTTTTTTTTTTTACCAATTTCAATTTAAAATACTTCTACTTACACATGTGGCTATCAACTAAACAACACCAACATACATCTTTTTGTTTATCTCAAAATATCTCCCAAATGGACCCCTCCACTGTGCGCAAGATCTACGTCTCTCATCCACACTCATTAACTGCTCCCATTCATGGTTAGAGGACTTTTTTCAGACTGTACCAACTGTATGGAATTCCCTTCCACATACAACAAGACTTTCTTCTAGCCTTCAGAATTTCAAGTGGTTTCTGATAACTCACCTCTTCAGGCAAGCTTATCAAATTACAGAGCCATTCAAATTAGCTCTGTAAGCTATTCTACGAATTACTTCCTCTGTATACATAACTTTACATATGTTCTCTTTCTGCGCTAACACATCCCGCTGACCCCAGGCCAACACTGCTGGGTTACTGGATAAGGCAGCCCACCAAGAAGCTCTGCAATCTGGCTGGACCAATATGTAACATGTGGCACTTATACTTATATATCAAATGCCTCCTTTCTCTATAGGTTGTAAGCTTGCAAGCAGGGCTCTCTTACCTCTTTGTCTGTTTGCTATTATCTAGTCTTGTTTTATTTCCGTTTTGTTCCTAATTGTATAGTGCATTGTAATATGCTGGCACCATATAAGTAGTTGTAAATTGATAAATAATAATCAATGAATTTGCTAACCCTGTTACCTACAACAAAACATAGGAAGATGACGCTTCTACAGTAGCACCATCATTCCCTAGCCTACCAGACAGGGACCAAGCACCCATGAAAACAGCAACCCAAATAACTAGACAGGATACTTGACCATAAGAAAGTTGACAGGGAGGAATTTAGATCTTTCCAAAGGTTGGACCCATCATTAGAAGAGTTCAGGAGGGCAGGATGGTGATAATTAGGAGCAGCTAGGCTATCATATTTTTGCATGGTTTGATGTGGATATAAGAACCTTTGGCTGTCACTTCAGAAATGCCAGGCCTAATTGTTGACCCTGGCCCAATAAGAGTTAATCATCTAGGCATAAATAAGATTGCATCCTGGCTACAACAGCATTTACTGGCTAGGAGTCAGTAACGCAATCAAGAAACTTAGAGCTTATTTTGACATTTGTCAGAGGGCAGGAAGGCAGCCCTGCAAGTCACCCTATGCACACCAATTCTGAAGGGTGGGTTTTTCCTGTTTTAGTGCATAATCTCAGCAAAACTGGGAAGACTCATATCCTGGCAATTGTCAATTTTGCCATGAGGTCTCCATAAGCATTGACCATAACATATTGCTAAGACATTACTTTATCAATTCCACTGTGTTGGATTACCTTATGAGGTTGTGACAGATCAAGGGTCACAGTTCCAGGGAGAGTTAATCTAGACTTTCTGGGACAGTTCGGGGGGTAGGTGGGGTAATTAACTAACAATGAAGTCCCCATTGTGCTCTACATAGTGAAGCTCAAATAAAAGCTGAAGGTCCTGCTAGAAATGGCTTGGAAATGGCTCCAGGCTGTGCAGGGTAGGAAGAAAAATGAATGTAATAAACACATTAGGAGTAGGACACTGAGAATACATTGAAAGTGCCTGTTCTTGTGCCCACTAACTGTAACACGTTTCATGGTTCCTTCGCCAAACTGTAAATGGTCTTACAACATTAAAAAAATCACTACCATCCTAGACCCATGGAAGACAGTTATCTGTATCTACCACATTAATATGTTCATGTCATATGATATCATATATCATATAACAAGTGTAGGGCATCATGCAATAATGTTTACTGTGTCCCAATGTAGAGTCTAGTAGAAAACCTGCTCCCTGACCTCTTCCAGGGATGCTAAGCAAGTGCAGCTTGGAGTCCAGTTGGTTTTAGCAAAGAGTATATATTTTATAAGGCATCTCCTGCTCAGTGACCATCCATAACTTACACATTTGGTAGCCTTTGTCAGCATGTTCTCTGGTGGCAGTGTCAGATTGCCAGGCATCTGCCAGGCAAAGGTCTGGCCACAGGACTGTCAGTGACATGCACATCGGAGCATAATAGTCACCTAACAAGTTTTATCCTTTGTACTGGGGATTAGGGATAGCCATTGATGGTGTTACCATTAATGGTTACCAACAATGGCAAAAATAGCAAGTGGCATTTGCTGGTTACCAACTATGCAATGGATGACCATCGATGGCTTCACCAACTGATGGTCATCCCTGTTCTTTGACTCACTGGCCCATGGGCAAATCAAAACCTGGGGGTGGGCTGTGCAAAAATAAAACATTCAGTTATGTTGTACCATCGAAGGAAGGAAACCATCTGGTTCTCCCCCATCGATGGTAAAAGCAATCAACATCGGCCATAAACCATCAATGATTATGAATCACCGATGGTTGATGGCCATCCCTACAGAGTTCCTCAGAGGTTATGTACTGATAGCCGGAGACTACATGCTCTTTTAGACTAGGGATGTGCAGGCTCGGATTTACTCGGTTCTTATCGCCACTTTACCGCAAATTCGGATTTATTCTATTGGCTATCCAAAACACATGATAGGTGAAAGCCAATAAAAAGATCTGAGTAAAACCGAACCCGCTCACCCCTATTTTAGACGCCTGCTGATTTTTTTCTTATTTAATACTGGATATGTATACAAATAGCTGTTAATATTACAGTAATAGATATAGATCTATATTTTTAATACCTTTTCAGTATTTACGTAATAATTGTTTATTGCCTTGTGCCTTGGATATGTTTTGGATTTTTTTGTTTGCTTCCATACTCTGGCTCGGAAACCTAAGGAGCTTAATCACCATCATGGCCACTTTGGGACTTTGGGCCTGATTCAGAGCCGGACGCAATTAGCGCTTGCTCGTCCTGAAAATAGGGGTGGCTATTCAAATGAACCGTTCGCTGTTTGCGGTCTGTTCACGCCTCTAGGTCTGAACGAGCGAACAAAACTTGCGGTAGTTTTTTGGGAAACTACGCCCCCTGGCCGCTCGCATCCTACGTCATGTCCGCTATTTATTAGATTAATCGAGTACATCGACCAGGGTATAAACTGCTCGCTATTCTTGTGGTTGGTTTTTGCTACCACAATTTTGCGAGCAGTTCTGGCTATTAAATAACCCAGTGACGTGGTCAATGACGCTGCTGTTTTAATTATGCACACCCATAAAACGCCCGTTTTGACCTTTAAGCACGCCTGCGTTCGGATCTCCACTCACCGTTTTCAACCAGCTTCCCCTGTTACCACCCACATACGCCTCATTCTGTCACTCAAATTATCAGGCATTCGCTATTTTGCGAGCACATGAATTTCGGCCGCACTGACTGGTTCGCGCATGCGTATAACGATCCGTACGCATGCGCAGTTGGGCAAACATCGCTCGGAGTGAACGAGCGGCCGCTTACGAGTGGCTCTGAATCAGGCCCTTTGTCCTCCTCTGAACACATGCACACTGGCCACATGCTTCTCTGTCTGTATCCTCAGCAGCAGAGAACACTTATTTAATCTAAGTAGTCTGTCTCAGTCACTTAATCCTATGAATGAATAAAGGGACTGTGACCGGCATTTACACAATGCCCTGGGTAAATAAACAGAGATTTGTTATGGAATTTAATTTGTGCCTTCCTTGGATTAAATAAGGGCTACTTACAGATGCATTGACCAGAGAGGCGCAGGAGTAGTTGGCATTCATCACATTGGGGGAAGATTCAATTATCCCAGAGGGTGCACTTTATGCTGATTTTTCCTTGCATCCTCCGGAGCGGTGAGAAAAAAAATCTGCTTTAAGTGCATTAGCCGCTGGATTACCGCAAGTGGAAATTTACAAAAAATGTATTAGATCCGGACATTAAATCCAGGAGCTGCAGCTGTGAGGTAAGTGCCACATCTAATTAAATCTGCCACTAGATGGTCTTTATGAGTTCACATTAATGCCCCTTGTGATGAAGCATGTACTGTATACTTTCCAGAATATGTTAAATCACATGTTGGAGTGTCAGGAGTTGGCCCAGTCTTACCTAGAAATCACTTCAATCTTTAGGAAAATCTTGGTGAACTGCCTTGATTAACAGGGCTCACCATGTGCTTGGACAAGTGTCAAATGTAAATAACCAATTTATAATACTTAGGACACTGAGGGATATACAGTATTTACTAAAGTGCCGGTTTTTAGAAGTGGAGATGTTGCTCATAGCAACCAATCAGATTCCAGCTATTATCTTCTAGATTGACGGTGCTAGATAATTGGAAAAGGGGGCATGGTCTCAAAATAAAGGGGACGTGGTCACACAATAGTATTCCCAATTCAAATGATGCCACACAGTAGCACAATCTTATTCACATTCCACCGCACATAGTGCCCCTGATTCACATTACACCACATAGTAGTGTCCCTTATTCTTGTTATGACACACAGCAGTGCCCCTTATACACAATGCCCACAGTAGTAGTGCCCCTAATACACATACTGCTCACAGTAGTGCCTCTTATACAATGCCCACAGCAGTAGTGCCCCCTACACATAATGCCTGCAACAGTAATGCCCCCAGTAGTGGTGCCCTTTATGCAGTACCCACAGTGGTAGTACCCCTTATACAGTTCCCACAGTGGTAGTGCCCCTTGTGCAGACCCCACAGTAGTGGCACCCCTTATGCAGTGCACCCTATGTAATGGCCCCTGTAGAAGTAATGTCCCCTGCAGTAATGCCTCCTGTAGTAGTGTCCCCAGTGGTGATTACCCCTGCAGTAATGTCCCCTTTAGAAGTAATGCCCCCTTTTGAAGTAATGTCCCCTGTAATAGTGTCGTGCACACACACAAAAAACCCCCTCCCACAATACTTACCTTAAGACTCGCTCCTGCATCCACTGCCGTCCGGTCCGCTTGGCTGCTCCTTGGAACTATGGGAGAGATGTTATGACGTCTCTCCCACAGTGCACAGCAGGAGTCAGAGGGCTTCATTCAGAGCCGCTCGTAAGCGGCCGTTTGTTCGTTCCGAGCGATGGTCGCACATCTGCGCATGCGTACGGGTTGTAATACGCAGGCGCGAACCAGTCAGTGCGGTCGAAAATCGTGTGCTCGCAAAATGGCGAATGCCTGCTAATTTGAGTGAAAGAGTGAGGCGTTTGTGGGTGGTAACAGGGGAAGGTGCTTGAAAACGGGGAGTGGAAATCAGAACACAGGCGTGCCTAAAGGTCAAAACGGGCGTTTTAAGGGTGTGCATAATTAACAAATCAGCGTCATCGACCACGTCAGTTGGGTGTCTTTTAGCCAGAACTGCTCGCATGATTGCGGTAGGAAAAACCAACCACAAGAATAGCGAGCAGTTCATACGCTGTTCGATGTACTCGATTAATCTAATAAATAGCGGACATGACGTATGATGCGAGCGGCCAGGGGGCGTATTTTTCAAAATAACGACCGCATGTTTTGTTCGCTCGTTCAGACATGGAGGCATCAACAGACCGCAAAGAGCGAACGGTTAATTTAAATAGCCAGCCCCTTTTTCTGAACGAGCGAGCGCAAATAGCGTCCAGCTCTGAATCAGACCCAGAAGCCGGAGTTCAGGAGTGAACTCCAGCTGCTGCGGGGAAGGAGCCGGGCACCCGCTGCTAACATAATCTCAGCAGGCGCCCGGCAAATGGAGCCTCCCTGCGGCGCCTGAGGTGGGCCAGTGGAGGCGGAACTGGTTCAGTCTCCAAATAGAAGTGAAGGAACGCAGTTCCGCTCATTCCAGCCCACTTTAACCCCTGCCATACTCACTAACCAACACCATGTTGGTGCAATCCTTGATATACAACAGTGGATACACAACTGATTCAAAAGTAGGGAATGTACAACTCAGGTACTGTCACAGTGTAAATCTACACACTGTAAGTGGTAACTGCCATCTGCAGTAAATCCTGTGAATTTACTAGAAATCTGTAAAGCAACAATAAAATAATGACAGCGCTGCCAACTTAAAGCTCATAAGTGTAGTCAGGTACCTCTTTAAAATTAAAATACTTTTAATTCCACAAATACATATAACAAATTAAAAATTTCAATTTAAAGGGGGTATAGTGATATAGGATCTATCTCTAGTAGAAACAAGAAATTTCCAGACAATTATCTAGCACAACTACAAACAAAAAGTTTCCATATGATTCCACCAGCAGGTTCAAAAAGGAATTAGACATAGTTTTACAAGCTGCGGTTGAATCAGGTAATATTTCTTTAAAAACAAGAACGGCCCTTATCAAAACAGCTCAGATGGTTCCAGTGCTCTACACGGTTCCAAAAATTCATAAAAGCATTGACAACGCCCCTGGTAGGCCGAATATGTCTGCCAGGGGGTCACTGTATGAATCGGTTTCAGACTTTTTGGATGTACTGATACACCCACACATTATCAAGCAGCCAACATATCCTAAAGATATAACTCCCTTATTGCAATCATTAAAAAAAAAATCCGATTTGGGAAATAAGATATTGCTATGTACCATGGACGCAGGGCCGGATTAAGATTTGTGGGGTCCCCAGGGCAACTAAGTTGTGGGGGCCCCATCAATAAAATTGCCATGGGGAGAATGGAGGGAGGGAGAGGAGGAGAGAGAGGAAGGGTGGAGAGAGAGGGGGAGGGGCGGAGTGAGATATATAGGTTCATATTCATCATCGCTTAATTTCTGCAGGTGAAAATTAACATTATAACCTGCAATTGTGCATTCATCAAGAAGGTAAAGCAGGAGATATCACAGATATCTCCTACTTACCTTTCTCTCCCGGAAAGACCTGCTGTCCCCATACACTAGTATCACAGATATCTCCTGCTTACCTTCTTCTCTTGGAATGGCCCGCTGTCCTCATACATTAGTATGGGGACCAAATTCATCGAGCTCTGAAAATACAACATTTTCAAGAGCTTGAGTGCGGGAGCATTCGCCATCTTCATACGGCGATTGCTCTCGCTCGGGGCTTGCAATTCACTCCTTTCAGATTCCTCTGCCTCTGTCCGGCTCCTTCTGCCAGACGTTTGGGCTCTTGTGCGCATGCGTGACCTACAGGTCACGCATGCGCACAAGAGCCCATACTCCGCAAAGAGCAGTGAAAAACTTCAGGGAGAGAGATGATGTTCGGTTCAGCTGTCTCCATGTCGGAGCAATGATGAATTGCTCCATTGCTCCCGTCGAGTTAGAATGTTAATTATCGGACCCCGATAATTAACATCATGAATAAACCCCTAATAGAGGGAGAGAGGGACAGGGAGAGAGATAGAGAGGGAAAGGGGGGAGTGAAAGAGAGACAGGGAGGGGGAGAGAAAGATCGAGGAAGGGAGAGAAAGATGGAGGAAGGGACAGGGTGAATCCAGCCCTGAATGAACGTGTGTAGCCTGTACACGTCCATTCCAAATGAACAGGGCTTATAAGCCATGCCATCTTTTTTGGATAACCTTACGGAACCATTAGGCTTGGATAAAATCTGTATATGCAATTACTCCATTTAACATTAACACAAAATTACTTCTTGTATGATGGGGCTTATTATCTACAACAAGAAGGCTGTGCAATGGGATCCCATGTGGCCCCTGCATATGCAAACGTGTATATGCATATGTATACATTTTTCTTCTCTAAAAGTGAATATAATGAACATATCGTCTGGTACGTGAGGTATACAGGCAACCTATTTATGCTGTGGGATGGAAGTGAGGATGAATTTAAGAACATGATGGAAGCAATCAACAAATTGCCAACACCAATAAAATTCACCAGAGATTCCATCCATTTCCTAGATGTCACCATTTGTAATATACAAGGGAAGCTAGAGACAAAAGTCTTTTACAAACCCACTGACAGAAATACCCTATTGGAGGCCAGCAGTCATCATCCGAGATCCTTGAAAATGGGATTATCATATTCCCAGATGCTACGGGTGGCCAGAATCACAAGCGTCTGGCAGGAACTTCCAACAGCGTTGGATGAGATTGTACACAAAGTTAGGAAACATGAATATTCTAAAAAATAGATTACAAGTATCAAAGATAAGGTTTTGGCAATGAACAGAATTTACCTATTGAGCCCATCTAAACATCAGTCGATTGACAAGAAGGTTACAACATTTGTATGGACCACCAGTACTACAAGCCCTATTATTCCTCGTTCTACTAAGACTTTTTGGCCAATAGTATCAAGTGATCCTGATTTACAGTACACAGCCTTAAACATTTGAGACTGATGGCATGCAACAAAAAAGCAAAAAACGTAAGGAACTACCTCGTCAAATCTGATATAACGGAGCTCAAACCCAATATAGGGGGACAGGTCACTAGTAAAAGAACGGGATGCTAACGTTGTCCATCCAGTACTACATGCGGCTATTTACAACCAGGACACTCCTTCAAACATCCGCATACTGGACAAAATTTTAAAATATGCCACATACTAAGTTGTACCATAAAATAGGTAATCTATTTCATAGTATGCCATTGCAGCCTATATTATGTGGAAATGACCAGTCGCACTTTCAAAGAACGAATGGCTTTATACTGTTCGGCCATTTGACAATCTCTAGCTGGCAAAGATATATAGCAGCCAGTGGTGAAACATTTTTACTCAAAACAACATAGTCTAGCTTCCCTTAAATATATGATCATAGATCACGTTCCACCTTAAGTCTGAGGTGGAGACAGGAACTTGGAATTACACCCTCCAGCCGCACGGTCTTAATGAGAAGATTGATTGGAATTATTTATAAACATCAAGTTTTAGAGTACATTGTTTCTTCATCTCACACACTTGAAGTTATTGATTTCAATACCAATTAGACATATGCCATATAGTAGATAGCTTTGATCATTAATGGAAGGTATATCTAAGATAGATAGCTATGTGTACATATATATTTGTAGGGGCTTATGAGTATACTTAAGAAATGTAATATCATGAGGGTGTTTAAAATTTAGCTTTATGTACAATGGGTACCTTTCATACTTAATCACAACATATTTCTGTTTTAAAATAGCAGAGTTACACTTCACTACACATGGTGACTGCTCTATGCTGTTAATTTAGCCTGACGATGGATTAAAGATCCAAAAAATTGATAAAAGCAGGACTTGTCGAGTATTATTCGTATACAAGACCGGAGAGTGCCTCACGATATTGGTAATTATGCATTATTTTGTGGTGTAGTGCACCCCGGGATCTAGTGGATCTGCTTGCATTGGAGTGCCCCCCACATGAACATTGTAATATATATATACAGGTTGAGTCTCCCATATCCAAAATGGTTGGAACCAGGGGTATTTTGGATATCGGAATATTCTGTATTTTGGAATAATTGCATACCATATTGAAATGTCTTAGGTATAGGGCCCAAATCTACACACAGAATGCATTTATGATTTATATACACCTTATACACACAGCCTGAAGGTCATTTTATACAATATTTTCATTAATTTTGTGCCTCAAACAAAGTGTGTGTACATACATGAAATTCATTCATGTGTCATATACACCTTATACACACAGCCTATAGGTCATTCTATACTTTAGTTTTAATAATTTTGTGCATTAAACAAAGTTTGTGTGCATTGAACCATCAAAAATCAAAGTTTCACTATCTCAGTCATGCTAAAAATATTCCGTATTTCGGAATATTTGGATATGGGAGACTCAACCTGTATATGTGTATGTATGTATATATATATATATATATTTATATTATAAGGACAAAGTCATGCCCTTATATGAAGGTTGAATCAATAAAAAATTAATGCCGGAGGGCAGGGGGCATGGTGTTTGAGCAGCTACACGCCCCCTAGTGAGTCACCGACCGCCGGCGTCCCAAACGCCTATGACGTCATCGGGACTCAGACGGGACAGCGTGGAACTACACACGGGTGTATTGTTTGAGGTATGTATATATGTCTTCTCTTTTTTGTCATTCATTTAGTGTTGATAAAAGAGCCTAGAGCTCTGAAACGTTGACTGCAAACTTGTGACTGGTGTCCAGATAATTTACATTGCGGAGACCCTGAGTGCCGTCCAAATTGGTTGTGTTATATCTGTGTGATTACTGGAGGTGCATCGGGGTAAGTTGGATATTTGTTAATTAGAGTGCCGGACGTCGATTGTCTATATACTGTATCTATATATATATATATATATATATATATATACATATACATATACATACAGTACCTTGCAAAAGTATTAACCCTCCTTTGCACTTTTCATGTTTTGTTGCCTCACAACCTGGAATTAAAATCGATTGTTTGAAGGGATTTAGTATGATTTACCACTGGCCGCATGGCCGGCGGTTCAAATCCCGACAACGGCAGCCCGACAAGGATGAAAACCCCGATCGTCTCAAGGTAAGTATTCACTAACCTGTTCTACCCCCTAACTCTCCCTTAGGGGTGCCTAGCCATAACCTCCCCCCGAGTGCCTAACCCTAATCCCCCCTCTAAGTGCCTAAACCTAACCCCCTTTCCCCACCGCCAAAACTTAAGTCCCCCTGGGGGGGTGCCTAACCCTAACCTCCCCCCGGGGGTGCCTAACCCTGAGTCCCCCCCCGGGAACCCTAAACCTAACCCTCCCCCCCATGTGGCTGTCCGCGCCCGTTGCCCGGCTTACCTTCATTCGGTAAGCCAGGTGTCGGTCTCCCGGCGTAGGGAAAATGACAGGCGTCAGGATTTCGATGCCTGTCATATTACCCTAGCTGGGATTATACAGTCGGGAAGCCGTCCAACGGCTTCCCGACTGTCTCCCATTTGAAGGTGTGCATCATTTAATTCACAGAACATGCCTACAACTGTGACGTTGTGTTTTTTTTATAATATTGTGAATCATAAAACATTTAGGACAACATAACAGAAAACTTCAGCGTGCATAACTATTCACCCCCCTAAAGTCAGTACTTTGTCGAGCCACCTTTTGCGGCTATTACAGCTGCAAGTCGCTTTGGATAAGTCTCAATGAGCTTGCAACCTCTTGCCCCTGGGATTTTTGCCCATTCCTCAAGGCAAAACTGCTCCAGCTCCTTCATGTTGGATGGTTTCCGCTTGTGAACAGCAATCTTCAAGTCTGACCACAGATTCTCAATTGTATTGAGATCTGGGCTTTGACTAGGCCATTCCAACACATTTAAATGCTTCCCCTTAAACCACTCGAGTGTTGCTTTAGCAGTATGCTTCGGGTCATTGTCCTGCTGGAAGATGAACCTCCGTCCCAGTCTCAAATCACAGGCAGACTGAAACAGGTTTTGCTCAAGAGTATCCTTGTATTTAGCACCATCCATCTTTCCCTTGACTCAAATCAGTTTCCCAATCCCTGCTGCTGAAAAACATCCCCACAGCATGATGCTGCCACCACTATGTTTCACTGTGGGGATGGTGTTCTTGGAGTGAAGGGATGTGTTGGGTTTGTGCCAGACATAGCGTTTTCCTTGGTGGCCGAAAAGTTAAATTATAGTCTCATCTGACCAGAGCACCTTCCTCCATACATTTGGGGAGTCGCCCACATCTTATTTTTATGACTAAGTAATGGCTTTTTTATGCCACTCTTCCATAAAGCCCAGCTCTATGGAGTGTACGGCTTATTGTGGTCACATGCACAGATACACCAGTCTCTGCTGTGGAGCTCTGCAGCTCCTTCAGGGTTAACTTTGTCTCTGACACACTCAGTACCACTTTTCTGCTGTTCTCTATGGGGGATTTTTGGGTAAGCATAACTCAGGGTAGGGGGCAAATTTAGACTTGGTATTTGTATTATTAGGTAGCTATTGTTCCAGGTTAGAGCCTTTTGGGGTTCAGGTAATTGAGAAAGTTACAGGTTTTAAACTATTACCTCACAATTGTGCCATTATAGATAGGAAGCTTCAATCCATTGTGCAGCCTCAGTAGGAGCCTTCAGCAGGTGTACTCAATGTGTCTTCACATGGGTGCACGAAGATGGCTGGCCAGTGCAGGCGGTAGCAGCGGTGGGACCCGGGGGAAAAAAGCAGCCATTAACTGCAGCTGGGACGGGGGTTGGGGTAGCGGCAGACAGATTAGCGGCGGTGTGTGGTCGGCGGTGAGGGCTGCAGGACGCGGTGGTGTTGGCGGCGGCAGACAGATGCAGCATGCAAGGATCTGGGATATCCGTGATGCCTGCATCTGTGTGTGATAAATATAAACACACATGCATGGACGAGCTCAGTGAGTTCCATCTGTGCTGCTGTGTTTCAAAAAACAAAGTTTTAAATTGAAGAAAAAAAATGCCGTGCCCCCCCCTTCCCCCAAAACTGAACAGCACCAGACTTTACAGACCCAGTCCTGGTGGTGCTAAATACAGGTGACAAATGACGTAGGGGTCCCCCGTATTAAGCAAAACCAGCACTGGGCAATTCAGAACAAGTCCTGGTTGCCAAAATACGGGGGACAAATGATGTAGGGGTCCCCCGTATTCAGCGCAACCAGCACTGGGCTCTAAGCCGGTCCTGGTTCTGAAAATACAGGGGAAAAAATGTGTAGGGTCCCCCTGTATTATCCAAAACCAGCACCAGACCCTTTCTAACCGGGAGGGGGTAATGCCATAGCCAGGGGAGCCCCATCACTGGGCCCCACAGCCAAAGCATCACACCTGACCGCTAGTCAGCCCAGGCCAGGGATCCCTGGGGAGCTAGGGACCCCTCAATAAAGGTGTCCCCCTCTCCAGGGCACCCCAGGCCCAGGCTGATAGCCCGGGGCTATCCCCGGCACCCCTGGCCGGTGGGTGCTGGGTTGATTGTGAATAGTGTGGTGCAAGTAAAGAGTTAAAAATATTGTCTTTTGCTGTGGAACTACAGTTCCCAGCAAGTCTCCCCCACATGCTGGTACTTTGAGAACCACAAGTACCAACATGCAGGGCATTACGGGCCCGCTGGTACCTGTAGTTTCTACAGCAAAAGAAATATTAAAATAAACACAATACACACACACCATTGAAAGTAAAAGTTTATTAACACATAAATGCACAAACGCACACTATCTCACATACTCACCTATGTATCCCTGAAGCCAATCACGTCCACTTCTCCATGTAGATAATCCATAGGGTACCTGTAATAAAAAATTCCATACTCACCTCTTCCCATGCGTGGATCAGGTCCTCTTCATTCCATGTAGGCATCCCCGGGCTTGCCAAAAAAAAAACAAAATATGCGGACCCACGGACATTAGTACTGTCCTCTAAGGACAGTACTACCCAAATGACAGATTTGCAGCTGGATTTCACTATAGAAATCCTGGTGAGAGCACTCATTGGCTGAGAGAGGGGAGCTTTCCGCCTCTCAGCCAATGAGCGGTTCTCACCATTGACTTTGATGGTGAGAACCGCGATGCCCATGGCCGCCGCGAGCCAATCACAGCTTGCGACATCTTCGCCCCACTCCCTCGGCTGGCTTATATAAGCCAGCGCAAGGACACGGCACAGCAGTCCGTCAGCCGGGAGGCAGCAGAGAAGAGCTGCCGAAGAAAGAAGACGCCAGCGGTAGCCATGCAAAAGAGCTTAAAGGCCGCCGCCCTCCAGATGGAGACACCGTGGAAGTCCTGGGGGAGGCAGCAGCCATGCAAAGAAGCTTAAAAGCTGCCACCCCCAAGGTGAAGGAAAATAAAATATTAAAACAATCGGTGTCCTTTTTTTAAAATTTCTTTTACAGGGGTACTATAGGCACCAGCAGGCCTTTCATCACCCGCTTGCTGGTACCTGTGGTTCTCCAAGTACCAGCATGCGAGGGAGGTCTGCTGGGACCTGAAGTCCTACTGCAAAAGACAATATTTTTACTTTCATATGCACCACACTACACCATCAACCCGGCACCCACCGGCCAGGGGTGACGGGGATAGCCACGGGCTATCAGTCCAGGCCTGGAGTGCCCTGGAGAGGGGGACCCCTTTATGGGGGTCCCCAACTCCCCAAGGATGCTCGGCCTGGGCTAACTAATGGTCACGGGTGATGCTTCGGCTGGGTGACCAAGTGATAGGGCTCTCCTGGCTGTGGCATTACTCCCACGCTAGAGAAAGTCCGGTGCTGGTTCTGGTTAGTACAGGGGGACTCTACACATTTTTTACCTGTATTTCCAGAACCAGAACTGGCTCAGAGCCCAGTGCTAGTTGTGCCTAATACAGGGGACACCTACGTCATTAGTTCCCTGTATTTTGGCAACCAGGACTTATTCTGAAAGCCCGGTGCTGGTCGTGCCTCATAAGGGGGACCCTTACATCGTTTGTCCCCTGTATATAGCATAACCAGTACTGGGTCTCCAGAGCCCAGGGCTGGTTGTTCCTGGTGGGGGGACGCAGTTTTTTTTTTTTTTTAATATATATATATATATTTTTATTCATATTTTTCACACAGATGCATGGACGGATCTCACTGATCCATCCATGCATCTGTGTCTTATTGATTTTTTTAAGATGCAAGCCACACGGATCGCACTGATCCATGCATGCATCTCTGAATCATTTATTTCACACAGATATGTATATGCAGTCAGCTATCGTTAGATCTTGCACGATATTTCCCAAGTCAAAATGTGCTGTTTAAGCACCACATTGTGTCCTGGAGTGTCGGGGAAATTGTTTACGATATTGCATTGTGAGCACATCATTTCTGTGTGTAGGGGTCTTAAGAAGCAGTTCAGGGCAGGGACTATCAGCGCCAGTGAGCCTTTCTTTCCCCCGCTGCTGCCCCTATGCACTGCTGCCAATGCCCCGCACACCTGCAGCCTGCCCCCTCAGCTGTCTCTCCCTCTGCACCCCCAAAACACCTCCTGTGTGCTGTCCCCTCCACTACCAGCGCTAGTGTACCATTTTGTTGCCCTTTTCTCCTGCTGGTGGCCGAGTTAGCTGCTCCCGTCCCTTGTGGTTAATAAATTATAAAAAAGCAATGAAATTTCATAGACAAAAAACCTTATGGTTTCGCATGTCCCATTAAGGCTTTTTAGACATGATCTGAAATTTCACAAAACCTATAGAATTTCTGCCAATCAAACTTGAAAAAGCAATGAAATTCCGATCATTAAGGCTGACGCCTTATAGGACATGTTCCTTGCGCAATACAGATATGGTATGCCATCACACCCTGTGGTTAACTGCAGATTCAGCACTCTCAGAGTGAGATTGCTGTCACTCACAAAATGGTGGAGCTGCTAATTCACAAAATTGTGTGCTCATTGGAATACACACATGCAGTCTATGCAACTAAGGTCTGAGCATAAGATAGAGCTGCGCAGATGAGATAAGAGTGGTGTGGATGAGGGGAGGAGACAAAGCGGCATGGATGGGTGAGACAGAAAGGCATGTAGAGGGGGAGGAGCAAAAGTGATGCAGATGAGTGGAGAACAGTGGTGCGGATAGGGGGAACATAGTGGCATGGGTTGGTGGGACAGAGCGACGTGGATGGGAGGTACAGAGTGGCATGAACATTGGAAGACAGAGTAGTGCAGATGGGTAAAGACAGATTGGTGCAGATGAGGGAATACAGACTAGCACAAATGGGTGCACACAACAGTAGGGATTGGGGAAGACAGATTTGTGCAGAAGGGGAGGAAGACAGGGAGGTGTGGGGGGGAGACAGATTTGCTTGCTTAGGGGGGACAGAGTGGTGCAGATGGAGGAAGAAAGAGTGCCACAGATGAGAGGAAGACAGAGCGGCATGGCTGGGGGAAAAGGCAGTGGTGCAGAAGGAAACAGAGTGGCACGGATGCAGGCAGGGCTGGTGCAAGGCTTCCTGGTGCCCTAGGCAGAACTTCAGCCTATTGCCTCCCCTCCCAATGCATGTTGTTTGTTAGTGTGTGTATATATATATATATATATGTGTGTAATGGTTAGAGTTACTGCCTCACAGCACTGAGGTCGTGGGTTCGATTCCCACCACGGCCCTAACTGTGTGGAGTTTGTATATTCTCCCTGTGCTTGCGTGGGTTTCCTCTGGGTGCTCCGGTTTCCTCCCACACTTCAAAAATATACTGGTAGGTTAATTGGCTCCCAACATAAATTAACCCTAGTGTGTAAGTGTGTGAGCATGTGGTAGGGAATATAGAGTGTAAGCTCCACTGGGGCAGGGACTGATGTGAGTGGCCAAATACTCTCTGTAAAGTGCTGCGGAATATGTGTGCGCTATGTAAATAACTGGTAATAAATTTTATTTATATATATATATATATATATATATATACACACTCACACACATATAAATATATAAAACTACATTTAACTTTCCACCAGACAGGTTACATGCAAACACCACCCCTGTCACCGGGAGGATTGCTCTCTGCTTTCTAATGGTGGTCCATGTGACACAGAGTGCAGCCTGTCCCCGGGCGGTGCTCCGAACTGCGCCACTAACCTGATTACACGGTCACCTACCCTGATCCTCTGCTGAAGCTGCCGACAATGCTGAGCAGGGGTTCGGGCATGGAGACACTAGTGTTCTGAATGGCTGCTGGGATCAGCACCATCTGCATTACGATAAGACTTCAGGCGCTAGCCAATCACAGCTCGCGGACAGCAGCCAATCAGGATTGGCTGCTGTTCCGCGAGCTCTAATTGGCTTGCGGCAGGTGCCATATTCATAATGCCGGAGTAATGTTGCTTCTTCTTGTCATGTCTGCAATGCTGGTGCGCCTGCTGAAATCAGCTGGTGGCCTGGCAGAAATCTATACCGCTGCCACCTACTTAGTAATACACTGCCTGTCATGGGCGGCAAGTGCCGCCCTGAAGTGGCCGGCGCCCATAGGCAGATGCCTAAGGCTGCCTAGTGGCGCCGGCCCTGGATGCAGGGCGGTGCGGATGGGGGAACACAGACTAGCACTTTTGGGAGACCACACAGCAGTAGGGATTGAGAAAGATATAGCAGCATGGAGGCGTATTGGGGAAGAAAGTGTACATGCGTAGACAGAGTATGATAGCATGATTTATATTTGTATGATTTTTTTTATTTAAATGGTGTGGTTACATACCACTGGCACTGCAGATGTTTGAGTGCCGTGGATCAAAGCCCAATGTTTATGTAAAATTTTTATGGTCACACTTGCTCTTGCACCCCAAGTTCCCATATGTAAGTCAAATTTTGTCAGCTTATCCCCCAGGTGTCATTAGTTAATATGCTTGGGTGTGGTTCTGTCTCTTTAAGCCAGTGAGGTGAGCCAGCACTTAAACCCATGGAAGAAGCATAATGTGCATTTACAATCTTTGTGATACCTGGAGCCAAATGATACAGAGCAATGCTCATATTTTTGAGAGTCAGTGTAGGGACTGACCAGAAGGGGAAGATTGACAAATTATTGCAACACTTTGGAAGGAACATCAAATACCACTGGCGGTAAGCATTAATACATCCCGACCAGGGAGTGATGGTGTGACTTTGGCTCCTGACGAAGGTGGTTCTATATCACCAAAACGGCCGTCGAGTCTGTCTGTTGGTGATGTTTACTGGCACTGCGCTGCTTATATGATGAGTATTCATTAGATCATTGGTATTCGATATACTGGTGCCCTGTCATCTTGAAAATACACATATTGTGGATATTCTGAAATTTTTTTGATGTCTTTTTTGACTTTAGAAATGTTTTACTATGGATGTGCTGGCTCTAGATTTTCTTTTTACATTAACCTATATGTGCCATTGCACTCCTACATTTGTTTACAAGTGTGATGCAAGTCTGCTAATGTGCAATATATATATATATATATAATATTAGGCTGCTTTAGTGGGGCGCCACGCCCTGCCCGATTTCTGAAGTGCAGAACGCGCCCTGCCCTATTTCTGAAGGGCAGAACGCGCCCTGCCCTCCAGCGCGGTGGTCCGCTGAGACAGCCTGCGGGTTCTGCCTCCACCCGCGGGTCGCTGTGTCCTGCGGGTGGTCAAAACAGCGGCGCTTGGGGGCTGCCCGGCATGTCTGTTAGTGCCGGGCACACCCCCAGGAGTGGCGAAAAGGGGATGCGTCATACAGACATGCCCCCTTTTATTTGGCCACGCCCCCTAGAGTGAACACTATATGTGTATATATATATATATATATACACATACATATTAATATACATATATATAAATATGGGATGATGGACAAATCGTGGGACACTATATTCGGCACAGTCCGTGTTGGAAGATGTGCTCCCTAGTGATAACTGGGGATAACAGATAATAGCCCTATTATAAAATACGTATTAACGTGCGCTCCTAATCTTGGTGTAAGCAGCTGTCTAATTGGTTTAATCAGTGAAATTGTGTACAAGAGAGCACAAACACTCCAGAATGTGCTAAAAGCCAGCTGCATACCACCAGAAAAACCATCTTCCACCTTACTTCAGAAGGGATTCCACTTCTGTTTAAATTGCAAATCATGCAAAGATACTGGAATCAACAGCACCAAAGTAACAACAAACATTCGCTCCAATACTAGGAACATGGAATTTGAGATAAAACAAAACCTCTGCTGTAACACAGAAGGTGTGGTTTATTTACTGGAGTGTCCTTGTGGACTTCAATACATTGGTCGTACCATTAGGAAATTAAAGACAAGAATAGGAGAACACATCAATAACATCAAAAAAGGCTTCACAGCACACAGTGTGTGTCGAATCATTTTTTATTGCACCATCAGAAGAATCCAAGAGGGTTAAAATTCCTAGCAATCAAAAGAATAGAAAAGGATTGGAGAGGAGGCCATTATATAGAAAAAATTTCAAAATCTGAAACTGAATGGATCTACAAAATGGGTACCCTCCATCCAAAAGGTCTGAACATTGATTTTGACCTGGGAGCTTTCCTTAAAGTCTGAATAATTATTAAATTAACATTAGCTCAAACTCTTTTATACAACTACGTTGACCTATTTATTTAAGACCTGGCAATAATCTGTATACACTGTTGCGCTTAATTGGTATCATGAATAAAAGATTACCTATAGCTCCTTTTAATTTTATTTTCATTTTTCATTCTTATTTATTTTCATATTTTTAATTTTTTCCATTATCATCATATATTTTAACAAGCAACACGAATATATATATTTTTATAAATATTTTTATAAAACATATATTTATATATTTTTTATAAAATATATATATTTTTATACTTTTCATTTAATAAAGATTAATTTTTGTATTTAAAGTAAGCAGTGACATTTTAAACAAACATCAAGAAGGAATTAAGCCGCTAATTGCAAATTCCAACAAAGGAGCCAATCAGAAAACTTCTCCAGGGATTTAAGAAGGCAAATTCCTTATCACAGACACCTTGAAAAGTCACTGAGTGACTAAACGCATTGGTGCAAGAGGGATCCCGTACTGACGTCACAGACAGAGAAAGCGTGAGCACATGAGGCGGCAGAAACTCCCGATTCCGGCTCGTCACATAGAGCCAGGGAGAAAGTACAACCCGGACCAGCAGAAGCAGGACGTTCATAGCGCACAACTGAATGAACCTGCTCCGAAAGCTGCCAGGACACCTCAGCCCTTGCTGCCGTTAGGGTAAGATAGGGTGAGTAAACCGGTGCTCTGGATCCAGTCTAAAGTTTACAGATGCAGGACTCCTGAACTGACACACTTACATCTATCTAAGGAGCTATAAACATCTTTTGATTTTATGTTTCACATTTAGTCCACAGTTTGTCAGGCATTGCCGGTCTTTACTTTTTATCACTGTATTCGTTTTAATTATTGTTTCACTATCATATTTCATTTATTATCCCTAATTAAATTTTATATTCAATATTTTGAACCATATTATATTGAACAATTAAGGATATTCTCACAAAAGGTATATTTTGACTATACTGGTAAATACAAGCGCGTCTATTTACATGCAAAAATAGCCCTATGATGATGGTATTGCTCCATTGCATATAGTTGAAGATTAGGCGTCCCAAAAGAAATTCAGGACCTCTGGGTTCCAGGTTGCAGGGGATCCGGATAACACCCTGGTCCAGACACTCACAGGCTTAATGGATGTGATCCTGCAGATTAGCGCCGACGCGTTTTGAGCTGGACGCTCTTTATCAAGGCTGTATGCAGGTCACCATGAGTCCTCCTTTTAAAGTGTGTCCTAATTTCACCGCCGGAAGTGCTTTCCACGTCACTTCCGGTTCCGCGATTTTACTGAAAAGCTTGTGAAACGCCTCCTATTCATCTTTATTAATGGACCAGAGTGTTATCCGGATCCCCTGTCTCCTCACCTTTATAGACACTCACCTACGTTTTATGGTATGCATTGTTTTTTATTATGGAACTGAAGCCTTATTAACTACCTAGTTACAGTGATTCAGTGCACATTGCATCAGCCTATACAGTTACATTGATTTTTGCTGCTATACTTTTATTTATTTTTGCTGCTATATCTTCATGTACTGTATATCTTGTTTCTGCTGCTATCTGTTTTTAATTCGTTGTGTGAAAAATTTTAATTTTTTTGTCATTAAATATTTTACCTAAGCGCTAGTGTCACTTTAAAGATTTTACATTGTTTTTCTACCTCTGGGGAAAAGGGATTACCCCATTTTTAAAGTGTCTAAGCTGCTGAAGGTTTTGTTTTGCGCTAAGAGATCCTCCTTCTTATTTCACTATCAGACTACCTATATCCCTTGGTTGGATCTCTAAGCAGCATTATGTTTCCCCATTTCTCAGATAGAGAGAATACAGTTAAAACTGCTTTTTATTTTAATTTTTATGATAATGATATTACTGATGACAATATTGAAACAGCTATGGCAGCATTGAGTAAATGCCTTCTGAAGGAGAACAAACTTTGGTGGGAAATCACGGCTTTGGAGAAATATAAAGCAGAACAAATTATCCCCAAAGGTCTCCAGATAAAAAACTACCTACATTTGCTGACTCAGAAGAAGCTTTTACTAAGGAGTGGATTTCCATTCTGAACTCTTGTTCTTTTCAATTAATGGAACTTATTTTAAAAGAAAGGAGAAAAAGCCTGAAAACCATACATGAAAGAATAGAAATATTACAAGGGCATATAAAACCTTTTGAAGAGGAAGAAGACTGTTTAGAGTTAGGAAAAGAAATAGAAGAAATAATAGAAAAGAATACCAAGAAACTTATAAAAAAGAAATGGAGGAAGTTTCAAAGAGATTTTGATTTTTTTAAAGAAGGGAAAGAGAAAAAGAAACAAAAGAAAATAAACAAATAAAAAAAAGAGAAAGAAATATCGAAAGAATCGAATCTCTTCCAACCAAAACAGAGATGATATATCCAAAAAGAATATCCCCAAAAGGAAACTTATAGGAAACCGTACAGGAATTTATTGAAAGAAAATCAATATAATAGATCTCAACAGTGGGAGAATACAAGAAGACAAAATTATTATAGAAGATTCAACACTGAGCCAAGCGAGGAATGCACTACACCTAGAAGAACATACAAAAGATCATATTATCAACAAAATAGAATGGGAACTGATGTAAGAAACAGATTTGCTCCACTGAAAGAAGAACCAACGACATCCAGACCTTTTTTGCAAAGAGGAAGATGGAGAACCAATTGGAAAACATAATAAGAAGAAAGAAAAGAGGAAAAAGAAGAGGGCGTGTGAAAAAAAGGAAAAAAGAAAAGGAAAAATAAAGTAATCATGAAAAATGTTGAATCGATTCATGAACAACCATGTAAGAGTTTTAATCTCAGCGATAAACAGCTGACTAAAGATGAAGAAAATGCACTTCAACGAGGCTTAAAATTTGCACCAACCAGAGGAATAGATAATTTTAAAACTTTCCTTGATATACAAAGATTTATAAGAAAAATAATCCTGAAGAAATTTTTTGAGATGCAAGAAACAAAACCAGAAGAACATATTGAAATACCACTTTTCAAAAAAAAGTCCACTTTTTATCCTGCTCACATTAAAGGACATTTTATTGAATGTTTTACTAAACTAGTGGTAGACGATATGGAAAAACTCTCAGAGAAAAAATTCATTAAGAGATGGAATATGACACATAAAGATAGGATTATAACAAAGAGATGATAAAAATACCGTTATTAAACCATCTGATAAAGGAGGCAGTATAGTGTTAATGACCCGTGTCAAATATGAACAAGAAATTAATCATCAGCTGACAAGTGAATCATATAAGAAACTTAAAAATGATCCGACGGGAAAGATAAAGAAAAATTTTGAAAAACTTCTAGATGATCACCTGATGAACGGGTCAATAGCAAAGGAAGAGAAAGAGTTTTTGGAAATTGAAAATGCATTAACACCAACAATTTACATCCTGCCGAAAATTCATAAAAGTGTTACGGATCCACCCGGAAGACCAATAATTGCAGGATGTGACAGCTTAACAAGTAACCTTTCAGCCTTTGTTGATTATCATCTTCAACCTATAGTTAAAGGAAACCCGTCATATCTAAAGGACACAACAGACACTTTACAGAAAATAAAGAAAATTCAATGGCATAATAACCTTATCATGATATCCACCGATATCACTTCTTTATATACTATTACAGAGCACAATAAAGGTATCGAAGCCATCTCCTGGTATTTGGACAAAACCAGTATGGAGGAAAAGAAGAAGAGTTTTATCATGGATAGTATCCTTTTTATACTTTTTAACAATTATTTTTATTTCAGTGGTGACTATTTTATACAGCAAATAGGCACAGCAATGGGTACCAGGTTTGCCCCCAGTTATGCAAACCTCTTCCTAGCCA
This sequence comes from Taudactylus pleione, assembly GCA_031769625.1. Classification (NCBI taxonomy): domain Eukaryota; kingdom Metazoa; phylum Chordata; class Amphibia; order Anura; family Myobatrachidae; genus Taudactylus; species Taudactylus pleione. The sequence goes on along the minus strand of JAUIMM010000126.1, from coordinate 3,051,946 downwards.
AGTGGGAGGAGGATGCTGTGTTCAAAAATTCAGCATGGGGGGCAAACCTGGTATAGTGGAATCGATATATTGATGATATTTTATTTTTCTGGAGAGGAACTGTTGAAGACCTAGAAGAGTTTTGCAACCATTTGAACAGTAACTCTCTGAACATTAAATTAACATTTAATATTAGTAAAGAAAGCATAAATTTTCTTGACCTAACCATCTATCAAGAAAATGACACATTAAAGACCAAATGTTTCCACAAACCCACAGATACGAATAGTTTTATACATAGGAATAGTGAGCACCCACAATAGGTGGTTAAATGGTGTTCCGAAAAGTCAATTTTTACGGGTAAAAAGAAATTGTACAGATGGTCAAATTTGTGAAGAACAGATGGAAAAAATGGAAGAGAAATTTGTGTCAAGAGGGTACAACAGAGAAAAAATATCGAAGATAAAGAAAGAAGTGCACAATTTAGAGAGAGAAACCCTTTTTAAATCAAAAGAAAAAAAGAAAAATCAGAATGTGAAGGAGTGGGCTTTTATCACTCAATATGGGTCACACCATTGTTTTCTAGAGGGTATTTTTAATAAACATTGGCACATCTTACAAAAAGATTCAGTTTATGTACGGTTCTACCATCCAAACCTGTTTTTATATACAAAAAGGCTGACAACCTAAAAAGCAAACTGGTTAGAAGTGCTCTTGATCAAAAAAATGTTAACCCTATAAGAACGAAGGGATTCCACCTTTGCGGATCATACATCATGTGCAAAACAGTACCAAGGAAAGAAAATAAATATACAAGTTTTACTGTAAAAGGAAAGAATTATCCAATTAATGACTTCATCACTTGTCATACAACCAATGTTGTTTATTGCATTGAGTGTAAATGTGGATTATTTTATATAGGCCGCACCTCCAGAGCCCTTAAGCTAAGAATGGCCGAACATACACGGAATATTAAAAAAGGCCTAGATACACATGTGTTATCATGTCATTTTAAAAATAAACATGAATGCTCCACTAATGACATTATTCATTTTATGGGAATAGAGAATGTGAAAAATAACTGGAAAAACAGGGACAAGGAAATAAGACTAGCACAAAGAGAAATGGAGTGGATTTACAAATTGAAAACTTTAATTCCTCAAGGTCTTAACAAAGAATTTGAACTTAAATGGTTTTTGTAGTTATTATCTTCTCATTTATGCTCTTTTTAATATAAGTAGTCTGTTCCTTTATGTTTTGTCCTTTGCCTTATTTCCTATTTATATATTAAGGGAATTCTATAATTCTCTCTTTTCCTTCTTTTATTGCAAGGATAATGAATCATATGAAAATGTCCTCAAAAGAAAGCCTCCAAGAAAATGGGCGCTAACACATTTCCTGTTATGCAAATGTCAAAACCGTAAGTTATCAGCCGCACACTTCCGGTTTTCAGCAATAAGAAAAAAGAACCAATATGAGAAACCCCTACAGTCGGCCAGCATTGGGAAGTGTGTGGGCATTAATAAAGATGAATAGGAGGCGTTTCACAAGCTTTTCAGTAAAATCGCGGAACCGGAAATGACGCGGAAACTACTTCCGGCGGTGAAATTAGGACACACTTCAAAAGGAGGACTCGTGGTGACCTGCAAACAGCCTTGATAAAGAGCATCCAGCTCGAAACGCGTCGGCGCTAATCTGCAGGATCACATCCATTAAGCCTGTGAGTGTCTGGACCAGGGTGTTATCCGGATCCCCTGTCTCCTCACCTTTATAGACACTCACCTACGTTTTATGGTATGCATTGTTTTTTATTATGTAACTGAAACCTTATTAACTACCTAGTTCCAGTGATTCAGTGCACATTGCATCAGCCTATACAGTTACATTGATTTTTGCTGCTATACTTTTATTTATTTTTGCTGCTATATCTTCATGTACTGTATATCTTGTTTCTGCTGCTATCTGTTTTTAATTCGTTGTGTGAAAAATTTTAATTTTTTGTCATTAAATATTTTACCTAAGCGCTAGTGTCACTTTAAAGATTTTACATTGTTTTTCTACCTCTGGGGAAAAGGGATTACCCCATTTTTAAAGTGTCTAAGCTGCTGAAGGTTTTGTTTTGCACTAAGAGATCCTCCTTCTTATTTCACTTTACAGGCTGTGCTTGAAAAATGACAGGAGCTGATTGGTTGGTACTTTATATCTATTTGCTTTATCTCTCTCCATAGCTTAGTACATTTACCCCCTAGACACTGTGCTCAAACCATCTATGAATTGACAGAAGTGGAGACCACAACAAAGTAAATCCCTGGCCATATACAAGCTGTGTCCAGACAGGTTTGGATGTGATTGTTGTCACACTGACTACACCTGATATCGACAGGTGTGACGAGAGCAAGGACCACTACCACAGAGTACCAGAGATGTTAGTGTCTAATGGTAACCTGTAAGGCATCGGTGAAATTAAATCGATGTAAGCACACCGATTATTCACCAGGAGCAGAGGCTACCGCACTAGGGAGCTGATTCAGACCCGCTCACTAGGATGTGATCGCTCATATCTGGCCGATATTTGCAATCTGCGCATGGAAATGTATCACAATGCGTGTGCGCGAACCGCTGCGAAAGATCGGGAAGCACTCACTCGCCCAGCATAGACAGCTCAGTTGAATGAGTGACAGGAAAGGCCATTTGTGGGTGCTAACAGGGGAAGGCCACTAAAAATGGGGGAGTGGATGTACGAACGCAGGCATGCCTGAGTGTTTCAATGCCGTTTCAGAGGCGTGCATAATTAACAGGAAGCGTCATAGTACACGTCACCTGGTTGCATTTCACACTGAAGTGATTGCAGTGCTTGCAGCAAGGTATAGTCAACTTCAAGCGCTGCGAGCACATCCGATGGTGCTCGATGTACCAATGTTTTCATGCACTTCCAGGAGATGACGTGCACAAGTGGGCGTCTTATGAATGGCTGGTGGGTGTCTACATACACAAGGTGATCGCACGCCAAGACATAGTGGGCGTGCTAATGCCTTGCCATATGATTGCCTGCCTTGCCTGGTGTGCGTTAGATTTGCATACGCTGGGAGCGAGCGAAAGCATCTAGCGAGCGGTTCTGAATGAGCTCCAAAGATCCCAGGATATATAGATGCCTTTCAGTGTCTACCAGTGGCTAGTAAATGATAATTGAGCTGGGTCAATGTAAGCAAAAATTTGCCAGTTCAGTTGGCAAAGCCTAACGCTTTTCATCACGTGTGACCCATGACTTAAATACTGAGCTGGAAAGCTTTTTTAAGCTGATTGAATAGTTAACCCAGGTGGTATAATTAAAGATAATTAAACAGGTTAAATATATGGTTTTAGACAACAATCATATTGTGACAATAATATATGAAAAAAATATAAATTTATTACAAACTGAGATACAAAGTAATTTTAGAATACTTTATAAAAGAGATATCAGACATCAGTCAAAAATCTAACTTCACAGTGGCGACAACAGATTCTAATCTCATGTTGCTTAATTAATGGGTTCTATTCTAGATACAGTACATATGTATCACTGAAGTAACCTATATAGACCAGTTATACATTATTATATGTATATTATCTTTTCATAAAGATAATAGCCTAATTATCATATGTTCTACATAACATGAACATACTCCTCAACCTTATTTGAAGATATAATACATCTTTGAGATGCAAACAATGAATTTACAGATAGATTATTAATTAATTTGTATATAATTTAGTTGATATATTGATGTTCATGGCGATACGTTATACCTAGAAAAGTTCCCATACATACTAATTAACCAAACCTACATGACTTAGGACCAAAACGTGGGTCTTATATTAGTGGCAAAATATAGCTATCCAACAGGTTCTCAAACTCGGTCCTCAGGAACTCAAGCAGTTCATGTTTTCCAGGTCTCCTCACAGAATCGCAAGTGAAACAATTAGTTCCACCTGTGGATCTTTAAAAATGTGTCAGTGAGTAATGATTTATACCTGTGCACCTGCCTGGAGACCTGGAAAATGTAAACTGTATGGGGTCCTGAGGACTGGGGGCCTGATTCAGAGCCGGACGCTCTGACCAGAGCGCTCGCTCTGAATCAGGGCCAGTCTACCTAAAATTGGAGCGGCCTCTTGGACGCTCGCATAGCTGTGGGTTGCCACCCACAGCTTATGCGAGCGTCCATGATGATGGTCGCGAAGGTCAAGACCATCGCGACCATCGGGCTTGCGACGAGACCCTTGCGGTAGGGTCTTGTTGCAGCAAGCCCTGGAGTGATTTTGGCTCTATCAGAGCCAAAATCACTCCCACTGACATCACTAGTGATGTCAGTGGGGCTGGACCCAGACGGAAGGCGTTCCCATGGAAACGCCTCCGTCTGGGCAGCCACGCCCCCGGCACGCCCACCAAAGGGGGCGTGCTGTCAATCACCATCGACAGCACGCCCCCTTTGGTGAGAGACCCCGAGCGTCGGCTTCCCCGTCACTCGCCGGGTGTCGCGCATGCGCACGACGGAGCTCCCTCCGTCCTGCGCATGCGTACTTGGGCACCATCGACCCACTTGCGAGCGTACACGCTCGCGAGCGGGTCTGAATGAGACCCTGAGTTTGAGAACCACTGAGCTATCCTATAAAGGTGGGTGCAAACCATAGAACAAAGCAAGATGATTACAGAAAGGGAGCATGATGAAACTGGAAGAGCTGAGTCACAGATCACTTCAATGGATTCATTAAACAAATATATTCCTTAGTTATGTAGACCTCCAATTGTCTTGGTAAAATAAAAAAAAGAGCAGAACCCCATGGACATGCACTGTACACACTCAAATTGACATGTCATTCATTCATAAATATGAATGGGGAAGTGCTGATTGGCTGAGAGCAGACATTGCCATAGCAACCATTCCCCACTCTCACTCAATCAACACTTCCCCATTCTTTTCTATGAGAGTATTTCTGAATTACCTGTAATTTAGGGTTTTCATTGTACACTGGGGGAGATGTATTATCCGGCATTATGTGCACTGATACCGCTTCTCCCCCATGCATTAATGTGGGGTTGGGTGGTAAATGATAGGACGTTGCTATCTACAAGATGTGGCACCCAATGAATAAATGGTCAGTTGTACGGACTGTTCCTACAGCGGCAGCTATCGATTTCGCCAGCTGTCGTTCCCCTATCACCACAGCAGGGACAACACTGTCCCTGCTGTGGTGGCTGCATTTGAGATCTTGCGATGCTTGAAAGCTCTTGCGCAGGCCCAGTGGAGCCGGCTGGGCAGGGAGACACAGCGCATCAGTACTAGGCTGATGCACTGTGTGCTCAGGCGGGGATTGCCCGAGGGGAAAGTTTTTACTCCCCCACTCTGACATATACTGCTTCCTGCTTCACAGCGGTAAAGAGGCCGCTATAACTTTTCCTGCTTCATCTCTTTACCGCGGTGAAGCAGGAAGAGTTATAGCGGTATGATGCGTGCCTCTATTGTACATCACCCCCACAGTGTGTACAGAGTATGTCCGTGGGGTTTTGTTAATTTTTTTCACCCTAGCTTCCAATACCAGCTTAGGCTGAGACAGCTGGGACTGGTTAATGATTTGGGAAAAACGGGGACCCCATGCATTTTTTTTTATTTATTTTAACCATTTTTTACATTTTAACCTTATGAAGCCTGCACAGATCACTATGATGCGCTTCACCTCCGCTGCAGATTGATGGTGGCTTTGCTCTCAGATCTGCTACGGTATAGGGGTTGAAATACGATTGGTAATGACGTTGGATTTCAAATGGCAGTCAAAAACGATGCATAGAAAATGCTGGGTTTTAAGACTGCAGCGTCGATACCCACCACTGACCATTGTTTTTTTAAACAGACTCAAAACCGATGGTCAGTAAATTTACCCCTTAGACTGCCAAAAAGGCAAAACATCTTGGGCTTGGTTAATGACTGGTTGGTAGGGTAATAGTAGAGGTTTCTGGGTCTGAAGATTTGGGGTCTGAGGATTGGAAAACCCTACCCCTTATAGTAGGGGTGTGCACCGGCCACTTTTCGTGTTTTGGTTTTGGATCTGGATCTTTCTTCGTGTTTTGGATCTGGATTGGTTTTGCCAAAACCACCCTTCCGTGTTTTGGGTTCTGGGTTTTGTGTTTTGGATCTGTATTTTTTTTTAAAAAAGCATAAAAACAGCTAAAATCACAGAATTTGTGTGTTTTTCTGCTCCTATGCTATTATCAACCTCAATAACCTTAATTTCCACTCATTTCCAGTCTATTCTGAACACCTCACATCTCACAATAGTGTTTTTATATCCAAAAGGTTGCACCGAGGTAGCTGGATGACTATGCTAAGAGATACGAGTGGGCGGCACAAACATGTGGTCCATCTAGGAGTGACACTGCAGTGGCAGACAGGATGGCAGTTTGAAAAACTAGGCCCCAAACAGTACATAATTCAAAGAAAAAAAAGAGGTGCAAGATGGAATTGTCCTCCCACCCACCCTTATGTTGTATAAACAGGACATGCACACTTTAACAAACCAAACATTTCAGCGCCAGGGTCTGCCACACGACTGTGGCTGAAATGATTGGTTCGTTTGGGCCCCCACAAAACAAGCTGGCAATTAATCTGTCCCTGCACAAACTGGCTCTACGGAGGCAAGATGTCGTCCTCATCCTCCGATTCCTCACCCTCTTCAGTGTTGTGTACATCCTCATCCTCACAGAGTATTAATTCGTCCCCGCTGGAATCCACAACCACAGGTCCCTCTGGAGGCTGGTCTCCCTGGAAGAGTTGATAATTCATTTTATGAACATCATCTTCTCCACATTTTGTGGAAGCAATCTCCTACGCCTTTTGCTGACAAGGTTCCCGGCTGCACTAAACACTCTTTCGGAGTACACACTGGAGGGGGGGCAACTCAGGTAAAATAGAGCCAGTTTGTACAGGGACCTCCAAATTGCTTCTTTTTCCTGCCAGTACAGGTACGGACTGTCTGACATGCCTACTTGGATGCTGTCACCGATGTAATCCTTTAACAGACAGACGCACGCTTGTCGCTGCTGCTTTAAGGATGCAGGTGCGGCTACAGCCCACACATTTCACAAAGACAGAAAAAAAAAGAAGAATATTTTTATTGTTTGTGGAGCGCACTTTGAGGGTGTCACCACCCTTTAACAGACAGACGCACGCTTGTCGCTGCTGCTTTAAGGATGCAGGTGCGGCTACAGCCCACACATTTCACAAAGACAGAAAAAAAAAGAAGAATTTTTTAATTGTTTGTGGAGCGCACTTTGAGGGTTACACCACCCTTTAACAGACAGACGCATGCTTGTCGCTGCTGCTTTGAGGACAGTATCATATGCAGTGACAGTAGACTTGTCAGAAATTGTTGGCACATCCTTCAGTCTGGACCAGATGTCCAAACCGGCCCTTGACTTATGACACAGGCGCACGCTTGGCGCTGCTACTGTGTTGCTGCACGTGCGGCTACATCGCACTCAAGTCACAAACACATAAAAAAATATTTTTTATTTTTTGGAGCACTTTGAGGGTTACACCACCCTTTAACAGACAGACGCATGCTTGTCGCTGCTGCTTTGAGGATGCAGGTGGAATCTAGACGGGATTTGGAACCGGGGACACACTACCTCCATCAAGTGTCTAAATCCTACTGCACTAATGGCGGATACCGGACCCACGTCTAACACCAAAATAGCAGTCAAGGCCTCAGTTATACGTTTTGCTTCAGGATGACTGCTGTCGTACTTCATCCTCATCGCCAGGGACTGTTGGAGGGTCAATTGTTTAGTAAAAGTGGTGGTGTTCCTACTTCATCTCTGGGATGATGAACAACTCCCAGCAGCAGCAACAGCACTAGGAGGAAGTGGTTCTTGATCTTTCCCTATTTTATTTTTATCAGAGAAAGTTTGGTCCTCCATTTATGTTATATTGATATGTACGTGCGGCTAAAGCGCACACAAACACAGAAAATATTTTTTTATTTTTGCTGGAGAGTAGTGCACTTTGTGGGTTACACCACCCTTTAAGAAATGAGCCAGCCGGCTCTTTACTTATGGGACACAGGCGCACGCTTGGCGCTGCTCCTTTGTTGATGCACGTGCAGCCACAGTCACAAACACAGAAAATATTTATTTTTTTGGTTTGGACTGGAGTGTACTTTGGGGGTTACAACACCCTTTAACGGTCAAGCCAGCCGGCCCTTTACTTATGACACAGGCGCACGCTTGTTGATGCACGTGCGGCTACTGCGCACACAATTCACAAACACAGAAAATATTTTGTTATTTGGTTTGGAGTGTACTTTGGGGGTTACAGCACCCTTTAATGGTCAAGCCAGCCGGCCCTTTACTTATGACACAGGCGCACGCTTGGCACTACTTTGTTGATGCACGTGCGGCTACTGCGCACACAATTCACAAACATAGAAAAAATATTTTGTTATTTGGTTTGGAGTGTACTTTGGGGGTTACAGCACCCTTTAACGGTCAAGCCAGCCGGCCCTTTACTTATGACACAGGCGCACGCTTGGCACTACTTTGTTGATGCACATGCGGCTACTACGCACACAATTCACAAACACAGAAAATATTTTGTTATTTGGTTTGGAGTGTACTTTGGGGGTTACAGCACCCTTTAACGGTCAAGCCAGCCGGCCCTTTACTTATGACACAGGCGCACGCTTGGCACTACTTTGTTGATGCACATGCGGCTACTGCGCACACAATTCACAAACACAGAAAAAATATTATTTTTTTAGCACTTGGGGGGAACACCCCTGATGGACAGAGCACCCCCTGGACAACACTACAGCACCCCTTTAGGACTGGGACACTGCACAGGACTTTGGAGTGGACACAGCTCCTATGGAGAACTGACTGCACAACACAGTCCAGCCAGCCCCTATGGACTTTGAAGTAGTGGACACAGCCCCTATTAACAACAGCAGCACAGCACAACACAGCCAGCCCCTATGGACTTTGAAGTAGTGGACAACAGCAGCACAGCACAACACAACACTACTCTGCACTACACTACACAGCCCAGCCAGCCCTAACTCCCACCCTCCCTCTTCACTGTCCACAGCCGAGTGAGAAAATGGCGCCAACGCGGGTACCTTATATAGGATCCAAAACCCGCGAGACCTGGAAGGCGGGATGATGACGTTTTGCCTCGATTTCCGCTCACCCCTACCTTATAGTCATGTTACTGTAAAATAGATTTTCTTGTATGTTACTGTGTTTTGTCTGCAGAAGTTGGTTAGTGTGCATATTGTTTTACTATTTATTTTGTGTTGCGCAATTTATGCAAAAAAATAAAATTTTATTTTATTTTTATCTGGTTTTCTGTCTGAGCTGTGATCCCTACCTTCATCTAGGCATTTAGGTTCCACAATAATAAAATGAATGTAAGCAAAGATCTTTTTTTTTACCTCTTCAGGTGGTTCATCTCTTCTGGTGAGAGCAGCTAGCAGAGAGCCTGATTCAGACCCGGTTGCAAGCGCTCAGCGCTAGCAACTGGTCGATGATGGCTCAGAGCGCATGCTCACAACGGAGCCGGCTCCGTCGTGCGCATGCGCGAGACCCGGATAGCGGCGGGCAATCCGTCACTCCGGCTCTCGCACCAAAGGGGGCGGGTCAGGGGGGTGGCTGCCCAGATGGAGGCGTTCCCATGGAAATGCCTACCGTTTTGGGAGCGGCCCTACTGACATCACAAGTGATGTCAGTGGGAGAGCTTTCGGCTCTGACCACAAGGGTCTCGTCGCAAGCCCGATGGTCTTGACCATCGCGACCATCATCCTGGCCGCTCGCATTAGCTGTGGGAGGCCGCTCCATAAAAAAAGAAAAAGACGCCCTGATTCAGAGCAAGCGCTCTGTCAGAGCGTCCGGCTCTGAATCAGGGCCAGAATCCCTGCACAGTATTTCATTTCCTTACACTTAAATGGTTTGTCGTGCTCATTGTACATGTTGCACTGTAAAGCTGCATACACATGTAAAGATTTTCTGTGCAACCATCCAACTAGTTGATTGGCTGGAATGAAAATCTGGTAGTTATGAAAGCAAATGACAATCAGCAATTTGCTCCCAAACGCCAGAAAATGGACAAAAACTGTTGTTTGAACAAATTGTTTAGATCAAATATTTAACAAACTTGTCTGACGACCATTTTCATCTGTTTTCTGGCATTTAGGAGCAAATTGCTGATCATCAGTTACTCCCATACGTTACCAGATTTTCATTCCAACATATCAACTAGTTGGATGGTTGGACAGAAAATCTTTACGTGTGTACCCAACCTAAGTCTATGTTTATTGCACTGCTTTCTGCAATTTAGTGCTATGCATTGCTTTTGAACTTGAGTACTCTGTGGATGATTCTGAGTCACACAGAAAGTTTCTGTAGTTGTAGGCAACCAGATTTACTACTATGGACTTTTCGCCTCCTTCGCCTGTTTTCGAGGCGGAAAAGTATCGCGCGCGTGCCCGCTATTCCCCGTATTCAATTCCAAAGTAGGCGAAATCGGGAACAGACGAAACTTGGATCAGCAGAAAAATACGTGAATTTTTGGGAAATTATTGTAGGACCCCCATAAAGATGTCCAGACGTGAGGGATAACTATGGGTACCCTCATTTTTGCCTGCAGAAGAAAGTCAGGTTTTTAAATAGCCGCGGCAGATGATGCAGAAGAGCATATAGAATTTTTTTGGGGGAAAAATAACTATGCCCATCAAATTTGGGGTACTTGAAAATGGGTGCAAGCATATTTTTAAGTCCCTTAAATGATGTTTTTAAATTCTGCAAAAAATGCACCTACTGCTACTCCTGCAATGAAGAAAACACCTGCCACATATAAGGGAACCCCTCTGGACTCCATTCCGCTAATTTGGTAGTGTGTTCCCTATTTTATTTTTTTTAAAACCCCAAATTTTAATACATTTTTTGGGGTGTCCCTATTTTTTTTATTTTTATTTTTTTAACACATTTTTAGGGACCATTCCCAGGGGTGCAGGCTATTTTTTTAAAGCCTGCACCCCTAAACCCCAATTCTGCACTTTTTTTCACCTGCTAAAGGCAAGCGGAAATTTATCCCCGTTTTTTTACATTGACTTTTTGCACAGGTGAAAAGTCAATGAAATTGAATGCGGGTATAATGGAATTAGGCGAAAATACGTCATTGGCGATAATTTATCGCCGATTCCGACATTTCGCCTCAAATTGAACATGGACCTAAATGTTATTGCAAGATTCTGATCAGCAAATGTTTGTGTACAAGTGGGAAGCCGTGCCGCCCATTTAGTTTATGCCAGCCTCCGCAACCGTCCTCATTAGTATCAGCGCTTGTACCAGCCCCATGCCAGCTGCAAGAGATCCTTTAGATACAGGCTTCTCTTCCCTGTACACATGACTCAGAAAGGCTTGGAGCATTATATACACGTCAGTTTGGGTACTTGCTATATCATTGTTGCCATCCAGTTCCCACCTCAAAACGCTCATTTTCACAGAAACACAGATCCCGCTAAGTTCCGAGTAAAATCTTATCTGCGCATGCGCTATATGCCTATTGCCTCAGTGCACAGGGATCAGTCCGACTCAGAATAAGCTCCTCTATTTTAAACAGATGCTCCTTTAGGTAAGTCCTAGGGGGCTCTTTGTTATACTACAAAAAAAAATTAAATTACAAATAGTTTTAAATACTGTATTTGATTTAAAAAAAATTGAAAAAACATTTAAGCTTGCAAGCTATTTCATGGGTCCTTATAGTTTGCAAGTCCCACAATAACATCTGTGCTTCAAACAATACTGAAATGCAGTTAAAATCAAATGTAAAATCAAATGCACTCACCTCTCACATAAGGATGCTGACATGTCGCAAAAGACTGGTTTATAAACCACACCCAAATAGCCTTAAATAGGTTTGATGGACAGCTCCTAAGACAACATTGTGCAATATGTGGAAAAGAAATACGCCTGCACAGTTAATCCCACAATATACAAAGTACTATCTGCATGATATTATAAATGCCATGTATGTCTGGCTCATGATAAGTGGGAGATCTTAATGACATCATCGTGCCAGGACAGTTTGATGTCATCAAGCTACTGTATCCCTCTTTCCAAGTACACATAGAAAATCCTTAAGATCCAAGGGATGGTGTGAGAGCAGTTAACATGCACTAAAAGTGTCCAATCTGTCCCATCTTGGCACTCACACACCCAGGGACACTTTCATTTGAAAAAGAGAATACCACTTAGAAGTTATTGTCTAGTCATTATGCATGATCACCAGGCAGTAACTGCATATACTAGAGAAAAATTAAGTCCAAGGATGGAATGTAGGGCACAGTTCTCCGCCTTCATGGCTTCAATAAACAGAGCATACCTCATTTGAAAGGGGTGAGTCACCTCATTGAAATTATGTTCTCCCTTAGGGCTCTATTTATTAACATTATTTTTACTTTATTTTCACACCCTTTTCACATTATTTTAGTATCACCTATAGTTATTACAGGGCAATTGGAGTAGAATTCGTAAAATTCTACTCCAACCCCTAAGGGCTCTATTTACTACAATCCGCATTGGTAATGCAGATTGTAGTGTGATATTACCGACTGAATTCGCATTGCGAATTCAGGCAATATCACAGGGATTTACTACAAATCCCTTACAGGGACAGAGCTTGCGATAAAGCTCTGTCCCTGCAAATCCCCTTCGGAGCCTTATCACAGTATTTTCGCAAAAAATACCGTGATTAAGTGCCCGCGCATGCGCCGATGGGTCGCTACCGCTAACCCCCCTGGCGCTAAGCCCTGCCCCCGGCACTAAGCCCCGCCCCCACCATCGCGGACACACACCCCCCCACGACCGCCCTCTCCCTTACTTACAATTACCTGCATGCTCCAAGCCTTCGGTCAGGTGATCTCCAATACTGCAACGGGGCCCGATCACCTGATGACCGGGCAGCAGTGTACTATTGGAGACCAGCTGACCGGAGGGGAGAATATCACCGGAGGACCGATCACAGTAATCAGCTTGCGGTCTGTTTAGACCACACAGCTGATTACTGGGACCGTTAGAGCAGGCCAGGAGTCCAGTAACCGGGGGAGACCCTGGATAATGCCACCTCCAGGTGGCGATATTATCACAGGGCTTTCCCCGATATTTTTTTCACATTTATTTTTAGTAACTCTGGTCGGATCACATTTTCCATTACAGTTATGAGAAATGCAATCTGCTTTACTAAAAATAAGTGATACTTAGGGGTTGGAGTAGAATTTTATGAGGGGCTTAGCGCCAGGGCGGGGCTTAGCGCGGGGGGTAGCAGCGGTGGTCAGTCGACGCATGCGCGGGCACTTAATCACAGTATTTTTGGCGAAAATACCATGATAAGGCTCCGAGGGGGATTCGCAGGGAGAGAGCTTTATCACAAGCTCTGTCCCTGTAAGGGATTTGTAGTAAATCCCTGTGATATTGCCTGAATTCGCAATGCGAATTCAGTCGGTAATATCACACTACAATCTGCATTACAAATGCGGATTGTAGTAAATAGAGCCCTGAGTACTTATTGCTGGGAGATCACAAAACAATAACACTCTACTATGCAGAAAGAGATGGGGAGATTACAATGCCCAAATCTACTTCATGTGGTAGGGTGCCTATTTAACCCATAGTGTTCCTACACATTTTAATGATGTCTCTGCAAAATAGCTAACTTGAGCCACTTGGCTCAATTCTTTTTCCTGAAGCAAGGTTTTATTTATCTGATATATACAATGTCACAGACGTGGGATTTAGAGGCTGTGTTCCCGGACTGGGCCTTGGACCTGTACTAGTTGGCGCAGACGCTCGCTGGAGGAGACTTGGCTTAATAAAGTTCCTCCGCATGAGAGGGAGCAGTGAACTGATGGGGAGTTTGAGTAGTGTAGAAGTAGCGTGGTAGCTTGGAAGCCACTTGGAAAGACTGGATAGCCTTGAGTGGACATTAGGAGCTGGGAAGCTATGTGGAGCGGCTGGATAGCCGTGAGTAGACGTTGGTAGCTGGGTGGCTACGTGGAGCGGCTGGATAGCCGTGGGTAGATGTTGGTAGCTGGGTGGCTACGTGGAACGGCTGGATAGCCGTGGGTAGACGTTGGTAGCTGAGTGGCTACGTGGAGTGGCTGGAGAGCCGTGGGTAGATGTTGGTAGCTGGGTGGCTACGTGGAGTGGCTGGATAGCCGTGGGTAGACGTTGGTAGTTGAGTGGCTACGTGGAGCGGCTGGATAGCTGTGGGTAGATGTTGGTAGTTGAGTGGCTACGTGGAGCGGCTGGGTAGCCGTGTGGAGACGTTGGTAGCTGGGACGCTACATGGAGCGGCTGGGTAGCCGAGTGGAGACGTTGGTAGCTGGGACGCTATGTGGAGCGGTTGGGTAGCCGAGTGGAGACGCTGATAGCTGGGACGCTACGTGGAGCAGCTGGGTAGCCGAGTGGAGACGTTGGTAGCTGGGACGCTACGTGGAGCGGCTGGGTAGCCGAGTGGAGATGTTGGTAGCTGGGATGCTACATGGAGCGGCTGGGTAGCCGAGTAGAGACGTTGGTAGCTGGGACGCTACGTGGAGCAGCTGGATAGCCATGGGTAGATGTTGGTAGTTGAGTGGCTACATGGAGCGGCTGGATAGCCGTGGGTAGACGTTGGTAGCTGGGACGCTATGTGGAGCGGCTGGGTAGCTGAGTGGAGATGCTGGTAGCTGGGACGCTACGTGGAGCGGCTGGGTAGCCGAGTGGAGACATTGGTAGCTGGGACGCTACGTGGAGCGGCTGGGTAGCCGAGTGGAGATGTTGGTAGCTGGGATGCTACGTGGAGTGGCTGGGTAGCTGAGTAGAGACGTTGGTAGCTGGGACGCTACGTGGAGTGGCTGGGTAGCAGGAAACACCTTTGGAGCACAGTGGGAAGGCTCACTTTGTAAAACTAAGAGACTAGTTGCACTGGCAACTTGTGTCAGCATTGGGGATCCTTTTATAGTAGACGCTGAGAGCTGACAGGCTGAGAGAGAAGGAGAAGATTCATCATTGGTGGAATGGAGTCACATGGGCAATCCAAGATGGCCGCGCCCATGGACCGGAGGACAGCGCTTCTTGGATGTAACCAGCGGAGACCAGCGATCAGCAGGAGCCGGCGTGGAAGAAGCACAGCAGCGGGACCCTCCAGAGGACAACAGAGGAGACCGCCCTGAGAGAGGAGTACGGCGCGGGAGCCGGAAGACAGCGTGGGTCAGCGCCCGCAAAAGTAAGTGGCGGGGTCTGATTCTGGGGTTTCCAGGGCAGCATGTGACAGTACCCCCTTCTTCAAGAGTGGCCACCGGACACTTCCTTGGTTTATGAGGAAATTTCATATGGAACGCTTTGACCAGACGGGGCGCATGGACATCGGAGGCATTTATCCAGATTCGTTCTTCCGGACCATAATTTTTCCAGTCGATGAGGTATTGAAGACGATTGTATCGACAACGGGAATCTAAGATTCTGTCAACTTCGAACTCCTCTCCTTGCTATGTTTGAACACTAGAAGCTTTGGGAAGGACCTTCTGAAATCAGTTTAAGACCAGTGGTTTTAGAAGAGAAATATGGAAAGAGCTTGGAATGCGAAGGAATGGAGGAAGTTTTAGCTTGTAGGCCACAGGATTCAAGACTTTGACGATTGGGAATGGACCAATGTACCACGGGGCAAATTTCATTGAGGGTACTCGGAGTCTTAGATTTCGGGTAGAGAGCCAGACCATATCCCCAGGTTGGAACTTGGGAACTGCTCGTATATGGCGGTTAGCAAATCTCTTGTACCGAGCTGAGGTTTTAGTCAGAGAGGAACGAACCTTTTCCCAGATGTTGGAGAACCGTTGAAGAGACATCTTGGCTGCAGACACATCTAATGTTGGAAGAAGAGGGAAATCTGGCACTTGAGGATGATGACCAAAAACTGTAAAAAAAGGAGTTGAGTTGGTGGACGTGTGATAATGATTATTGTGAGCAAATTTGGCCCAAGGAAGAAGTTCAATCCAGTCATCTTGGGAGGAGGAGACAAAAGTGCACAGGAACTGTTCCAGGTCTTGATTGACCCTTTCGGTCTGACCATTGGTCTGGGGGTGATAAGCGGTAGAAAATTTTAGTTTTATTTGAAGGGATGAGCAGAGTGACCTCCAGAACTTCGCTACGAACTGTACTCCCCTGTCGGAGATGATCTCTTGAGGAAGGCCGTGAAGCTTGAAGATCTCTTTTATAAAACTCTGGGCGAGTAGAGGTGCAGACGGAAGTCCAGTAAGAGGTACAAAATGAGCCATTTTAGAAAAGCGATCCACGATAACCCAAATGGTGTTGTGGCCCCGAGATGGAGGAAGATCAGAGATGATATCCATAGAGAGATGAGTCCATGGCTTAAATGGAATTGCAAGAGGCTGGAGTTGACCATGTGGAACCCGCCGAGGTATTTTGTGTCGGGGACATTTGATGCATTACGATACGTAAGACCTGACGTCCTTTTCATCGAAGGCCACCAATAGGACCGCTGGATGAATTCAAGGGTTTTATCCATACCCAAGTGTCCAGAGAACCGGGAAGCATGGGCCCAATGCAGCAACCTCTTGCGGAGTTCTGGAGCAACAAAAGTCTTCCAAACCGGGGGTATAGAAGATAATTTGGTAGAGGCGAAGAAAGTGGGATTTAGGATTGGTTGGGGCTGTTCCATGGGTAGATCAGGGTCTCTTGTCATGGAACGGGAGAGTGCGTCGGCTTTGAGATTTTGTGAGCCGGGGCGATAGGAGAGTTTGAAGTTAAATCTGGAGAAAAACATTGCCCACCAGGCTTGACGAGGGTTCAAGCAATTTGCAGATTTAAGATAAAGCAGGTTCTTGTGGTCTGTAAAAATGGTAATGGGGTAGTGAGCTCCTTCTAGAAGATATCGCCATTCTTCGAGGGCTAGTTTCATGGCGAGTAGCTCTTGATCTCCGATGGTGTAGTTCTTTTCTGCAGGCAAAAACTTCCGGGAAAAGAAACCACAAGGATGAAGTTTTTCATCTTCAAACATCTGGGAGAGCACAGCACCGACACCTTCAGAGGATGCGTCCACCTCCAGGATAAATGGCCGGGTGGAATCCGGTTGCTTTAAGATGGGAGCAGAGATGAAGGCTTGCTTAAGGAGTTGAAATGCCGAGGTAGCTTCGACGGGCCACTTAGTTGGATCTGCTCCCTTACGGGTGAGGGCTGTAATAGGAGCTACCAGTGTAGAAAAACCTTTCACAAACTTGCGATAATAGTTGGCAAATCCTAGGAACCTTTGTATGGATTTTAAGGAAGAAGGAAGAGACCAATCAAGAATGGCTTGTAGCTTTGAAGAATCCATTTGAATGCCTGTTCCAGAGATGATGTACCCCAGGAATGGTACACTTGAGACTTCAAAGAGACACTTCTCTAATTTGCAAAAAAGTTGATTGGACCGCAACCTCAGAAGGACTTCTTTCACCTGGTCTTGATAAATTTGGAGGTCTTGAGAAAAAATCTAAATGTCGTCCAAGTAAACGACCACACACTTGTACAAAAGATCCCGGAAGATTTCGTTGACGAAAAACTGGAAGACGGCTGGAGCATTACAGAGGCCGAAGGGCATAATGAGATATTTGTAGTGTCAATCCCTGGTGTTGAAGGCCGTTTTCCATTCATCGCCTGGATGGATACGAATTAAATTATAGGCCCCTCTTAGGTCGAGTTTGGTAAAAACTGTGGATCCCTTGACTCTATCGAATAACTCCATTATGAGAGGAAGAGGGTAGCGATTCTTAATAGTTATTTCATTAAGACCCCAGAAGTCAATACACGGGCGCAGCCCACCGTCTTTCTTTTTTAAGAAGAATAATCCAGCCCCGGCTGGAGACGTGGAAGGTCGAATGAAGCCTTTACTTAAGTTTTCCTTGATGTACTCTGACATGGCTTGAGTCTCAGGGAGAGATAGAGGGTAGGTTCGGCCTCTAGGAGAATTCTTTCCAGGAATCAGGTCTATGGGACAGTCCCAATCACGATGGGGAGATAATAGATCCGCGCTCTGTTTGCTGAAGACATCAAAAAACCCACCATAAGCTTTGGGCAGGTTATTAGAATCCTGTATGATGGAAGATTGGACAGGTACTACCCGCTGAAGGCAGCCTTTGAAATAATTGGAACCCCAAGAGGTTATTTGCATGGTGGTCCAATCGATTTGTGGTGAATGTCTCTGTAGCCAGGTTAGTCCAAGGACTAAAGAATGAGAGGCTTTGGGAATCACTAGGAAGGACAGTTGTTCGGTATGGAGCACTCCAATGGTAAGTCTAAGTGGTGCTGTACGATGGGTGATGGTTCCACTAGTAATGCGACTACCATCGATGGCGGTTAAAGTGATGACTCGAGGCAACGCTTCTATGGGGATTTGATGTTTCTGGGCAAAGTCCATAGTGACAAAGTTCTCTGCTGCTCCAGAATCTAGAAGAGCTAATACAGCTTTGGAACCTCGAGGAAGTTTTAAATGAGCCTGGATGGTGGAATCAGACTTCCTATGTGATTCAGTGGCAACTCCTCACTTAACCTCTCTGTCATAAGTTAGGAGGAGGCATTTCCCGGACGAATAGGATGGATGGGACAGGATCTAACTAAATGTTGAGGAGATCCACAGTACATACAGAGGTTCTGCCTCTGCCTTTTCTGTCATTCCTCAGCCGATAGACGAGAGCAGTTGACCTGCATGGGTTTCTTCACCCACAGGAGGAGAGGGTAAACGGGAAGCAGGACGTGGCCTTCCACGATCAAGTCTGCCTCCTTCCAAGGCACGCTCCCTGTGACGAAGATCCACCTTGTTGCAAAGGGAAATTAAATCATCCAAATTGGTTGGAAGGTCACGGGAAGCTAGGTCGTCTTTGAGTCTTTCTGAAAGGCCACTCCAGAAGGCAGCGATGAGAGCATCTTTGTTCCAATTGAGTTCTGAAGCCAGAGTTTGGAACTGGACTACATATTGACCGACGGTCCTGCTACCCTGACGGGCATAGAATATCAGCTGATGCAGAAGTGGTTCTTCCTGGTTCGTCAAAGATCTTGCGAAATGTGGAAATAAATTTGGGGTAGTTGGAGAGCAAAGGATCCGACTTCTCCCAAAGGGGTGAGACCCAGTCGAGTACTTGGCCAGAGAGCAGAGAGATGATATATGCCACCCTGGTTCTGGCTGTCGGAAAATTGGCAGATTGTAGCTCGAACTGGATTTCGCATTGGTTTAAAAACCCGCTGCACAATTTGGGGTTGCCATTGAACTTGCTCGGAGGGGAAAGCTGAAGATGAGCAGGAGGTAGAAGCAGAGGAGCAGGTGGCACCACAGGAGGAGAGGCGACTTGGGAGCCAGCGGGAGCGGGATGAGCCAATAAGGACTGAATGTTGTCCAAGCATGACGACATATCTTGGATGAACTGGATCAACTGGGCCTGAGAGGACTCCTGTCTTTCAGATGAGATAGTACATCCTGCGAGGGATCTACCCCAGATCCTTGACCACTTGCCGAGTCCATTGGGCCAGTGCAAACTGTCACAGATGTGGGATTTAGAGGCTGTGTTTCCGGACTGGGCCTTGGACCTGTACTAGTTGGCGCAGACGCTCGCTGGAGGAGACTTAGCTTAATAAAGTTCCTCCGCATGAGAGGGAGCAGTGAACTGATGGGGAGTTTGAGTAGTGTAGAAGTAGCGTGGTAGCTTGGAAGCCACTTGGAAAGACTGGATAGCCTTGAGTGGACGTTAGGAGCTGGGAAGCTATGAGGAGTGGCTGGATAGCCGTGAGTAGACGTTGGTAGCTGGGTGGCTACGTGGAGTGGCTGGATAGCCGTGGGTAGATGTTGGTAGCTGGGTGGCTACGTGGAATGGCTGGATAGCCGTGGGTAGACGTTGGTAGCTGAGTGGCTATGTGGAGCAGCTGGAGAGCCGTGGGTAGACGTTGGTAGCTGGGTGGCTACGTGGAGCGGCTGGATAGCCGTGGGTAGACGTTGGTAGTTGAGTGGCTACGTGGAGCGGCTGGATAGCCGTGGGTTGACGTTGGTAGTTGAGTGGCTACGTGGAGCGGCTGGGTAGCCATGTGGAGACGTTGGAAGCTGGGACGGTATGTGGAGCGGCTGAGTAGCCAAGTGGAGACGTTGGTAGCTGGGATGCTACGTGGAGCGGCTGGGTAGCCAAGTGGAGACGTTGGTAGCTGGGATGCTACGTGGAGCGGCAGGGTAGCAGGAAACACCTTTGGAGCACAGTGGGAAGGCTCACTTAGTAAAACTAAGAGACTAGTTGCACTGGCAACTTGTGTCAGCATTGGAGATCCTTTTATAGTAGACACTGAGAGCTGACAGGCTGAGAGAGAAGAAGAAGGTTCCTCATTGGTGGAATGGAGTCACATGGGCAATCCAAGATGGCCGCACCCATGGACCGGAGGACAGCGCTTCTTGGATGTAACCAGCGGAGACCAGCGATCAGCAGGAGCCGGCGTGGAAGAAGCACAGCAGTGGGACCCTCCAGAGGACAACAGAGGAGACCGACCTGAGAGAGGAGTACGGCGCGGGAGCCGGAAGACAGCGCGGGTCAGCGCCCGCAAAGGTAAGCGGCGGGGTCTGATTCTGGGGTCTACAGGGCAGCGTGTGACATATATATATATACACACACAGTATATATATTGTATTATATTTTGGTACTTACGTGGTCTGCTAGGATTTAATGTGGATAATCTATATTAATGCAGCATGGAGTTACCAGGAACAACGTGCGATCCCACTTCATTTGTAGGTATACAGCAGCACATTGGAGAAACCCTCAGTTTTACTTAGGATCAAGCTTGTGCAATATTATTCCAGGCTATTCCCCAAACAGATATTGACACCTGTTCAGTTGATGATTTATACCAACAACTGGTGAAATGGAAAAGGAGGGAAATTGATTATTGCCAGCATGGCACTTCCTTGTCAGATTATTTCCGTGCATAACTCATTCCACGTGGATTTCGTATCCGAAACATGCCAAGGATCGGCCGCAACAGCACAGATTTTTGTCGACAATGGATCAGTATTTTAAATAAGTGCAGTTTCGACTTGATGCTCCTGGTCATCCAAGAAGCGGGGCAAGGAATTACAAATTTAAAAAGCATAGATCAATGATCTAAATATACAACACAAACCCCTCTTGGATGACAATAAACATAAAGCAGTGTGGGAGAAACTAGAAGCATTATGTGAGCAACACAGATTGGAGTTGACAAAATTTAAAAAGAACAAATTACGCACAGTACAGACCGACTCAGAAGATGAGAGAGTCTATCGCTGGCTCTCGGGATCAATGCCATGGAGCAATCAAGATCAGAGTCAACCACACAATTCGTGGCGACATAAACAACAGAGGAAAGAGGTATACATATATAAAACAGCGATAATGACTTCGTGATCAATGACTCTGATGAGTCCAGCTCTACATCCAATGCTCCTGCAGCACGTGTAACAAGGTCAAAAAACAACAATCCTGTGCCAAGCCCACAAGGCAGGGTGGACAGAACAAAAGGATTCGTAAAACTGGAGAAAGAATTAATTTTCAATCTATCATCCCGGACATTCAGTGATACTGAAATTTCTGTTTTGGATAAAGGTTTATCCTTCATCCCTAGTAATCCTTACCAGGACTTATCGTGGAAAGTGGAGCTATATAAATTTGGCCGCACATTACATATAAAAGAGTTTTTGCAGCAGAAACCAGCAGTGTTACCAGATCCTTTTTGAAGATTTTTTCCGATCACATTCGTATTCCAGTTTTGACCCCATGTCGTCAAATGCTTCTTTGAAAACCTTCTCCCATCTACTCGATGAATCTGTTTCTAAGTTTAATAAAGCGTCTCAGAACCATCATCACAATCTAACACGGGAACAGAAAAAAGCCTTGCAGAACCTTGCCAAATGTGAAGACATACTAATACGCCTCGCCAACAAGGGCGGGGCTATCGTTATAATGGACATTACCAAATACCTCTTGGAGATTGACCGACAACTCGCTGATGCTAGTACCTACAAATGTCTTGCTCAGGATCCTTCTATTGAATAAAAGAAAGCCGTAGATCATATTCTGACTATAGCCGTACAGAATAAATTAATAAACAAAAAATGATCTGAAGCATTAAAATATGATTTTCCTTTTTTACCTATAATGTATACCATTCCTAAGGTGCACAAAGATGCCAAAGATCCGCTGGGCACACCCATTATATGTGCCCGCAGATCTATATTGCAACCGATTTCACAGTTTTTAGATTTTTTTGTTGCAGCCATTAGTTATGTTTCAACCAACGTTTTTAAAAGACACTACTCAGTTTTTGTTGAAATTGAATGAGTTAGGTAATATACCTGCTGGCACCATTATGTGTACTCTTGATGTAAAGAATTTATATACCATCATTTCCCATAATTTGGGACTAAATTCTATGCAAAGTTTTTTGCAGGAGAATAATTTTGTCGACCTGGATATAGATCTGTTCCTGGAATTGCTGGAATTTACTTTGACAAAAAAAAAATTCTGCACAATAATACATTTATTTTTTACAGTGCACGGGCTGTGCGATGGGGTCCAATGTGGCCCCATCGTACGTTAATGTCTTTATGTTTGATCAACAGCGACAATTTTTCTTTCTTGATTCCAACATTTCCAGGCACATAATGCTATATAACAGGCATATAGACAACTTGTTTCTTCTATGGACAGGCAGTGAGGCTAGACTTATTGAGGTCATTGAGAACATTAATATCTGAGATAATCCAGTAAAATTCTCATTCATGTGTAGTACATCAGAAATGAATGATCTGGATGTAAAAGTCAGGATTTGTGAGAGCCGCATTTGCTCTGAGGTCTTTCATAAACAAACAGAATGCAATGCTCTCCTACACTTTAGCAGTTGTTATCCACAGTCTTTAAAGAAAGCTTTCCCCAAGTCTCAGATGTAGAGGTCTGCCAGAATTACTTCAGATACAATGGCAGTGGCCTCTGCCTTGGACCAGGTGTCCCAACAATTTGCAGAACGAGGCTATTCGGAGAGTATCCTTAAAGATGCTAAAGAAAAAGTGCTTAAGATCCCTCATGCAGATCTCTTAAATCATAAAAGAAAAATTAATAAAATCTCATTTGTGTCAGAATATACTATGGCTAGTCAGGTACTCCCTTGAGCCACACGAGCATTATGGCCAATAGTATCCGGTGACCAAGAGTTACCGTTCTTTAAAATTAAGGAAATTATACCCTGTTATAAACGGGGGCGCAATCTTAGGGATATTATGGTCAAATCTAAAATTACTACACCCCCTCAGATATCTAATGCTCCATTTCTTTCCAAACAAAGAAACCCGGGTGCTACATGTGTGCTTCTTGCATTACCTGTAGGTATTTAGAAACGGGTAGTTACTTTAAGCATCCGCACTCGGGCCGTAAGTATGACACAAGACATATTTTGACGTGTCAAATGCAATATTTAGTTTACCTTATTATGTGCCCTTGTGGGCTCTATTACATGGGCCAAACAATCCGTATGTTTAGAGAGAGGATGTCGCTCCACCGCTCCGCCATTAGGGTGGCACTTGAGGGACGTGAGAATGATCAGCCTGTAGCGCATCATTTTAGGATTGCACAACACTCATTGGCGTCCCTGAAGTATAAAATAATAGATCATATACCTAAAGACATCAGGGGAGGCGATCGCGGTAGGAAATTGAGCCAATGTGAAACTCGCTGGATCCATCGATTAGATACAATCACGCCTATGGGGCTTAATGAGATGATGGCATGAAATGCATTTCTTTAAGCGTGATGCTAAATAATGTAGTGGCTTTGATGGGATGACAGCATCAAATGTATTCCATCTAGTGTGTGCTATGTAATATTGTGGGCATGATAGGTGTGCATCATTTATTGTCGTGATAACCTGTGGTATTTCAGTTATCATTATGTTCTTGTTTTGCTTATTAGAAATATATATAGTCTTAAGTGCATTTATTAATAGCATAAAGTATAGGTTGTGTTGCACCATACCTTCTATGAGATTGTGTGTCTAACATTGATTACTGAAGTATATTTGGATTTAGTACTAGGATACTTTTTCCATTGTTTTTAAATTTAGTTGATTTTTATGTAGCACTTCTTTCCATGAGATTGTTGTCTATGGTCTTTCATATGCACAGTTTATTATGTATGTGCCATTTGTTCCCTCAGTGCTGTGCTGCCTGTGGGGAGAGCAGGAGCATCAGAGGTTGCTATGCAATCATGAGTGTCATCGCCCGCTTCACTTGCGGGAATTCGGGGACACGGAGGTCCCATCCCCTCCTCCTGGGACAGTACAGTGCGGGGAGAAGACATGGCACTATGTGTGTATATAAGGTAAGACACTTGCACTGGTATGTTTGCTTGTTTGATATACCTTTTGTGATACATCCTGAAGAAAAAGTCTTAGGACTTTGAAACGTCGATGATGTTCGTATTATCACTGTAATGCTTTGAATACAACACCTTTTTCTATATTATGAATTGGAGTGCCGCCGTGTTCTTTATTTAAGACTTTGGATTTCTGCATGAATTTTTTTAGGAAGGCACCCTAACATTGCCCAGGTTATCCGGAGTGCCAGGCTATCCAGGGATATATACAGATGTGTGTGTGTATGTATGTATGTATGTATGTATGTATATATATATATATATATATATATATACACAGTACTGTGCAAACATTTCAGGTAGGTGTGAAAAAAATGGTGCAAAGTAAGAATGCTTTACGAAATAGATGGTTTATTTTTATCAATTAACAAAATGCAAAGTGAATGAACAGAAGAGAAGCTGTACAATAATGAGTGACAGCAGGCAACAGTGAAGCATGGCGCAGATTCCTTGCAAGTTTGAGGCTGCATTTTAGCAAATGGAGTTGGGAATTTAGTCAGGATTAATGGCGTCCTCAATTCTGAGAAATACAGGCAGGTACTTATCCATCATGCAGTGCCATCAGGGAGACGTCTGATTGGCTACAAATTTATTCTGCAGCAGGACAACGACCCCAAACATACAGCCAATATCATTAAGAACTATTGTCAGTGTAAAGAAGAACAAGGAGTCCTGGAAGTGATGATATGGCCCCCACAGAGCCCTGATCTCAACATCATCGAGTCTGTCTGGATTATATGAAGAGACAGAAGGATTTGAGCAAGCCTACATCCACAGAAGATCTGTGGTTCTCCAAGATGCTCTCACAAAAACTGTGTGCAAATGTACCTAGAAGACTTGAAGAACTGATGCTGTTTCGAAGGTAAAGGGTGGTAACACCAAATATTGATTTGATTAATGCTGCATACACACGGTCAGATTTTGTTTCAGATATGAACGATAACGATTGTAAAAATCGTGCATATCTTTGACATGTGGGGCATGCATCGATGAACGATGCGCGTTCTCACATGTCAGATAATGATCTTCGAAATCTGATGTGTTTGCAGTCAGATTTTAACGGGATTCATTCATTTTAATACTGTCAGAAATCGTTCAATCGTTCATCATTGATGAAATCGTTCAAATCATTGTAAAAATCATTCAATCGTTCAATGTTCATCTGACAAATCTGACCGTGTGTATGCACAACTAGATTTCTCTTCTGTTCATTCACTTTGCATTTTGTTAATTGATAAAAATAAAGTATTAACAATTCTATTTTTGAAAGCATCTTTTTCACACCTGCAAAAACTTTTGCACAGTACTAAATATATATATTATATATTCTATACTTTTGTGCTTACCTTGCAAGCATGGCTGTATGGTTTTGGTTTTATTGCATGCTGCACACAGTTTGCTAATTGAATAGGATGACTAGCCACCACTGAATCTTTTCATGAATGTTCTTCCTACATAAAGGACATAAATTGCATATAATTTTCTAAGAATTTGCAGTGTACCAGGACCAGTGTACTTTTGCCAATTTTTTGTCATTTTGTCTTTTTTGTATACTTATCCCAATATCTAGTTTTCAACTGCTGCCAGACATTTTACAGATGGGTTGGGAGCTTTGTATGCACAGTAGACAGTCCTTTTTATTTTTTGTAAATTATGGTTACTATAATTATATTTCATCCCTCTTCTCATTTGTTATTTTCAATATTTCAACTGATTTGTCTAAATCCCTTTAAAGATACATTACTATGTGTCACTTGTGTTTATTATGTATCTAGATATTTTGCATTTTCTACAAATGTACTTTGTTAGAAAAATATATATATTTTTTAAGTCAGGTTCCTAAACTTGGTCCGAAAGGCACCCCAAAGCTGGCCACACATCTAAAGATTATCTGTCCAACCAGCCAACTAGTTGATTGGTTGGATTGAAAATCTGGTAACGTATGGGAGTAAAGGATGATCAGCAATTTGCTCCTAAATGGCAGAAAACAGATGATAATGGTCGGCAGACGAGTTTGTTAAATGTTTGATCTAAACAAATTGTTCAAACAACAGTTTTTGTCCATTTTCCGGCGTTTGGGAGCAAATTGCTGATTGTCATTTGCTTTCATACCTTACCAGATTTTCATTCCAAGTCCAACCAATCAACTAGTTGGCTGGTTAGACAGATAATCTTTAGATATGGGGCCATCTTAACAGTCCAGGTTTTAAGGATATCCATGCTTGACCACAGGTGACTTAATTAGTATATCAATCAATTTGATTTAACCACCTGTGCTCAACCATGCATGCCTTTAAAATCTGGACAGTAAAGCTGGCCACACACTAGACCAACTTACATCCAACCATCCAACTAGTTGATTGGTTGGAATGAAAATCTGGTAAGGAATGAAAGTAAATGACAATCAGCAATTTGCTCCCAAACACTGGAAAATGGACAAAAACTGTTATTTGAACAAATTGTTTAGATCAAACATTTAACAAACTTGTCTGAACGACCATTTTCATCTGTTTTCTGGCATTTAGGAGCAAATTGCTGATCACCAGTTACTCCCATATGTTACCAGATTTTCATTCCAACCAATCAACTAGTTGGCTGGTTGGACAGATAATCTTTAGATGTGTGGCCAGCTTTAGGCTGCTTTGAGGACCGCGTTTGCGAACCTTTGCTCTAAAATGTTAATTCTGCAGTAGCTAAGATAAGAATAAAATGCACAACATTGTGTTTATGTTACCTTGTGGGGGAATGTTGTCGAAATATCAACAGTCAGAACGTTGACACTGACATGTTGACAGTGAACATGGTGACATTCACAATGTCGACATGGACATTATGTTGATGTTGACATTACAGACTAATGCTGGGCATACACTATACAATTATGTGTCCAATCTGGCTGGCTGAAATGAAAATCTGGTAATGTATGGGAGCAAATGACAATTGACCATTTGCTCACAAACACTGGAAAACAGACAAAAATGGTCGTTCAGACAAATTGGTTAAAACACACAAATTTATCCAATTTGAACAATTGTTTTTTTGTCGGTTTTTCAGTGTTTAAAACCATTTGATCAGCTGTCATTTGTTCCCATACATTACCAGGTTTCATTCCAACCAGAAAGATTGGACAGATATCTGACAGATAATTGTATAGAATATGCCCAGCATTAGGGTTGGAGTTTGGCTGCAGTCAGAGTTAGGATTATCAAAGTAGAAAATATTATGTCGACATGCACAATGTTGACATTATGACTATGTCATATGTTGACATAAGGTAAATGTTGACATTCTGAATGTTG
Source organism: Taudactylus pleione (assembly GCA_031769625.1). Lineage (NCBI taxonomy): Eukaryota > Metazoa > Chordata > Amphibia > Anura > Myobatrachidae > Taudactylus > Taudactylus pleione. Next base: position 3,024,173 of record JAUIMM010000126.1, on the reverse strand, counting down.
TCATTATGACTGTAGGCATTTTGTACCACACTCTCTTGTGGAGACAGTTACTGTGCTCTTTTCACTTAATCTATTACTGAACAGAATTTTCAAGTTAAAACATGTTTATTGTGTATAGAATGAGAGGCATAGCTTATAATTAGGGATGTGCAGGCCCGGATTAGTTCGGATTTTCCTGCCAAATTCATATTTTTCCTGCCAAAAATCGGGTCCCAGAAAGAGGCAAAATGTCATCTTTCATGGACAAACATCATCTTTCCAGGACTTTTGTGAAAGAAGACGTTTTGCCTCTTTCTGAGACCCAATTTTTGGCGGAAAAAAATCAGAATTTGGCGGGAAAATCTGAACTAATCCGAGTCTGCACATCCCTACTATTAGATTAGAGAAAATGTTACTGATTACTATCAGGATACAGCAGAAGTGCTACTTAGAAGTTACCCACAAGAGTGTTGCCTTTTCTATTATGCCTTAGTAGGTCAGAAATGGACATATCTTAGGCTGGCAACCAGCCATTATTATGATAAACAGGTATCCAGTGCTTGCACTTGTTGTTGGGCAGGGGTCAATGGATGACAACTGACCTGAATGTATTAATGTGCGTTGAATGAGAGTGAAGAGAACAAGCAGTATTTAAAAAGATGCTGCCTTTCCCCAGAGCAAATTAGTATGGGGTCATTAAAATGAATAGCTTCCATCCATTAGCTGTCTATATACTTTTACTGGCATAAATAAACTTGAGAGACAGCTTCAGTGGAAGTAAGTCAACATATACATTTAGCAAATTGGGGTGTCTATGTAGTAAGCCATGGAGTGATATAAAGTACCAACCAATCAGCTCCTAACTGTCATTTTACAGATTGTGTTTGAAAAATTACAGTTGAGAGTTGATTGTTGGTACTTTATCTCTCTCCACTTTATCTTTCTCCAAGGCTTAAGCTGGCCACACACTAGACCAACTTGCATCCAACCAGCCAACTAGTTGATTGGTTGGAATGAAAATCTGGTAACAGATGGGAGTAAATGATGATGAGCAATTTGCTCCTGAATGCCAGAAAACAGATGAAAATGGTAATTCAGACAAATTTTTTAAATGTTTGATCTAAACAATTTGTTCAAACAACAGTTTGTCCATTTTCCAGTGTTTGGGAGCAAATTGCTGATTGTCATTTGCTTTCATACTTTACCAGATTTTAATTCCAACCAATCAACTAGTTGGCTGGTTGGACAGATAATCTTTAGATGTGTGGCCAGCTTTAGTACATCTCCCCCTAATGGAGCATACACACTAGACGATAAAAGTGAACAATATGAACGATAACGATATCGTTCAACGATATATCGTTTAGATCATCCAGTGTGTATGACCAACGATGCACGCTCCTGTGGGTCGATAATTCTGTTTGCTGTTTTGCAAACATACAGGCCAATCTGACGATATAGTCAGAAAGTGCCTTCAGGAAGTGATAGGATGACGTCACTGAATGATATCGTTAACGATATCGTTCAGTGGGTACGCCCAATATCTTTCACCAATATCTTACAGCACATCATCTAGTGTGTATGCCCCTTAAGTGCAGAAGGCATGCAATAAAACCAAAGATCTTTTAGGCATGGTTTTAAATGTATCTTTGAGAAAAGAGAATTAAGCAGTATATGTGACTTAAACTAAGGGGGAACTTTGCGTAAACTGTCTATTTTAAAGTAAACCATTAACCATATTGTATGTTGAAGCAGTGGTTAACTTACTGAGCAGACAGTGGGTTTGATTCAGACCCGCTCGCAAGCGGGTCGATGGTGGGGCACTGAGCACGCACGGCACGCGCAATTCTCCGGGGCTCGCCACAAATGGGGCGGCTGTCTATGTTGATCAACAGCTCGCCCCGTTTTGTAGGCGGGGAGGGGGGGTGGCTGGTCAAACGGAGGCGTTCCTGAAGGAACGCCTGCCATTTGAGGGCGGCCCTACTGACATCACTTATGATGTCAGTAGTGAGCTTCCTGCTCTATTAGAGCAGGAAGCTCACTGGGGCTTCCGGGAACGACACCCTACCACAAGGGTCTCGTCACAAGCCCGATGGTCGCGACCATCGCGACCATCACCTGGCCGATCGCAAAAGCTGTGGGTGGTCACTCACAGCTTAGTGAGCGGCCAGGGGGCCGGGTAAAAAAAAAAAAAAAAAAGCGGCCGCCCTGATTCAGAGCCAGTGTTTGAATAACAGTTTGGCAGACATGCTGTGCAAAAATGTACTGCATGTATTGGTCGATTCATAGATGGTGGACCAGGTATAATTCAGCTTTTAAACTACATATTATTCCATTAGGATACAGAATTGGAAGTGGCTTTAGCTCGATGTAATGGAAATGGGTAGAGATAGTTTACTTTTGAACAAAATGATAGTTACTTGTCTTGCAAAATTATTTAAATCACAAACTCCATATCTGTAACCAAGCAATTGCTATTCCTGCAAAGTATTATTATACAGAACATTATCCTGTATTCCTTTTTGTTCATATACAAAATGATTGAGAAAGATACTTAACATTTTATAATTATAGTTGTAATATCTAATGAAAATAAGCAACTCCAATGCAGATCTTTGGCTGTTCTTTACCCACTTTATTTTTATTGTATGTCATGAGTGAGCTGCATGTGTTACAATATGTTGTATCAAGTGAGAACATGGTTGGGTACCTAAAGCCCAGTATGGACTAAAGTGATTCATACCTACTTTGTGGGACACTCACAAATTTTGGGTGGCTCTCCTGCATGCCGCCCTCTACTCACAAATTGTTGCCCCCCCCCCCATGTACAATGTCGGCATGAAGAAATTGTTGGAAGGAGTTGGCTACCATTACAGTTGTCTTATTAGTGGACCAATACCAAAATATTTGAGGCTCTTAAAAGTTTCTAATGGCTGGTTTTTGCATTTTAATAACAGTTAAAATGATAGAGAGCAAGTCTTTTCTGCAAATAAATGCTCTAGGTTAAGTTGGGATGCATAAAAATGCCTGTAAGTTGATTTATGTGTAATTTCAAGCAACTTTTTTTAAAAAAGTAAAAAAAAAACACCTGTAACTCCCACCTGCAATCTTAAAAACACCTTTCCATCGATACAATACCCCACAACCTGTCGCACATGTTTTAACCCATTATTCTGCACTTTACAATCTGGCTTCTTCTACTTAACTGCACACAAAAGTTGTAAAATTGGTACAACAAGCAGCTTGAAAGCTGTTGAATCAAAATGACCTCAATTACTACTAGATGTACGCAGGGGAGTAGCAAGGGTGGTTACAGTGGAGCACATGCTCCAGGCGCCTGCTCCGGCCATGGCGCCGGAAATCAGCCATCCGACGAATGGCTGATCACCTACTGGGCTGAGCCTAAAAACACATAAAGAGATCACTGCCTCCAGACAGGGGGCATGGTGTGGGCGGGGCAATGCTTTGTGGCTCCACCCTCACCACGCCCCCTTATGGATGCACTGATCTCTTTATGTGCTTCAGGCACAGCTCATCAGCAGGTGATTCCCTCCCTCCCCCAGTAGAATGGCTGATCTCCAGCACCCAGCAGCAGTAAGGAGGGGGAGGGGAAATCTGAGTAAAAGGAGGAATATCTGCGTATGTGGAGGGAAGGGAGCTGTGTTAAGTGGAAGAGCTGTGTGTGTAAGATTGTGTGCGGAGGTTGGTCTGTGTGGGGAGGGGAGATCTTTGTGAGGGGGAGAACTGTGTGTATGAAGGGGGGTATCTGAGTGAGAAAATCTGAGTGAGGGGGGAGCGCTGTTTGTGTGTGAGGGGACTCAAGCGAGGTTGAGTGAGGGGGGAGAGCTATGTAAGGGGAGGTGAGCTGTGTAAAGGGGAGAGATGTGGTTGGGTCTGAATGAGGGGGGATTGTTGTCTGTGTTTGATGAGAGGAGATATGTGTGAAAAGGGGAAGATCTGAGTGAGTGGGGAGAACTGTGTGAGAAATTTGTACACTGTATGTATTTCTAGCAGTATTTTGCGTAGGACCCTGTGGGATCTTAATCCGGTTCTGGTACTGAATGGAAGGGAGGAAGGGTGGATCCATGGGCAATAACAAAGAGGGAGGAGGAGGCGGTCCCCTCCCATCATCACCCTCTGCTTCTCCTCTTTACCACCTCTGAGGTGGGTCCCATCTACCACCCTGGCCCAGACATCAGCAAGGCCGATTTGTATGAAGGAGACAGCATGGCAGCTGTGTCCCTGCTGCTGAGGGGAGGCCTGAGCCAGGTGCTGATGCTGAGAGCCTGGGATATGGCACCCATGACTGGAGAAGCCTGAGAGGTGAGTCTCGTGAGGTCATGTCTGACGCCAAATGCCAATAAAGGGGCACTACTATGGCATGCGTATAAGGGGTATAATGTGTAAAAGGGACACTACTGTGGCATAACATAAATAAGGGGCATTATTGTTACGCATAATGTAAATAAGGAGCACTATTGTGGCATAATGTGAACTATGGACATTACTGTGGCATAATATGAACTGTGGGGAATACTGTGTAGCATAATGTAAAAAAAAGGCCAAAACTGTGGCATAATGCAAATTAATGGGCACTAATGTGTGGCATAAAGTGCATTGTGGCCATTATTGTGTAACATAATGCGAATAAGGGAAACTACTGTGGCGTAATATAAATAAAAGACACTACTGTGTGGCGTAATGTGAATACGGTACACTACAGTGTGGTTTATTTTTCATTGGTGGAATTAATTTAGTGGGCTGGAATATATCTAGACCTCCATGACCCAGTTTATTTCCTGTTAATTTACCCCTACATGCTTAGTAAAAGATGTGTGGTCCTGGGCTCTTAAACTGAAAGCTAAGTTGTGGGTGTTTCCTCCTTATATTTTTGGGGATCTTTATTTATATTGTCCCTAGTGGTGCCTCAGATACCTGTAGCCTTCCTTTGCCACTATAAACCTTAATAATGAAAACAAATGTGTTTGAGGCGCAAACTAAGGGTTAATTATGTTGATTCCACTGTGACCGTTACATTAATTAATAATAAATTTATTTCTGACAGTGCAAGTGAATAAAATCTGTTAAATACAATAAAACCAACACTCAATTAAAAGGTTATATGGTTTGCATAAAAATACACTGATATGTACTAGTGGAGGGGGGGTGCAGGCAGGGCTCCAACAGAAGAGCAGTGAGTCGGAGGATCAACTGTCACACTGCACCTGCACTGACAGTTATTCATCATAAATGGCTATTTGAGCGTGAGGGGCCCCCACAGACCTTAATCTGGCCCTGGTCTAGGTGTCTAAATACTCTTTATGAATGGATAAATAGGTCCTTTCCAGGGCTAAAACTAGCAAACAGTGGACTCCTTTTCAGGATCAATGGAATGGGGTTATAGGTGAGCACAATCTAAACAATGAAGGCTGTTGATGTACTTCCAGGTCCATTCTTCAACCCGGGTAACATTGGGTATCCCAGCCACTGTAGTTGATAAAAGTCGCAGAGCATATTATAAAGAGAATTAAACAACCACACACAGTTTATTGGAAAACTTCTGTAATACACATAAGCACAATCCCTCTTACCTATCATTTATTGTTGTGGAGAAAGTAAGAAACTTTTCGGGGGAGGAAACCAAGGGCCTGATTCAGTAGTGATCGCAACTGCGATTCCACACGCAATCGGACGATTGTTGCGTACTGCGCATGCGTATGCATCACAGTGCGCGTGCATGAATGCACCACTGCGATCGGGACTGCGTTCACAGTGACTACGCAGACCTATCGCTGCGACAAGGTCAGCAATTCCTGAGTAAGGTCAGACCTTGTGCAAGTGTGCGTGACGCTACAATTGTACTTGATGTTACCGATGGTTTCGAAGTCTTGCTAAGTATTATGGATGTGTGTAAGGTATAATGGGCGTGCTTATGTTAGGCTGCGTATTGCATTGCGATCGCAGACATTAGCATACCTTCACAGTGGGTCTGAGTGTGTAATCGCTGTTGCGATAGCAGTTGCTATCCGTAATGAATCAGGCCCCAAGTGGACACATACAATTGCAGACTCTAACTCTGGGGCCTAAACTTAGATTTTGCTTAAGGAACTTTTTAGAAATAGTAGTGTATTAATATTATAGCTTCAAAACAACTATTGACATTGACTTTTTTTCCTTTTTTTTTGTAAAAATAAATTTAAATAAAAAATATAAGCAAAACTTTTATAATAAAGAAATACAACCATACTCAGTACATTCCCTAATGCATTATGAATATAAGGTTAGCCATAATAAGAGAAACCTTTTTGTTAAAGTTACTGTGTTTTTATTTGGTTAGAAACAAATCCAGGAGTTTGTATTAAAAATGCTGAGACGTTATTAATTTTAGATATTTTATACTTTTTTTTTCTTATTGGGTGTACATTTTACATATTGTGCAATGATCTGTTTAACACATATCCTACTATTTAATATTATGGTGTCTATTTAGTATTTTTGCCAGTGTGGACCCATAATCTATTACTCCTTATTGATTCATATTGCAGCATTAACAAATCATTTTGTGTGCCTATTTATCAAATTATCTTGCCAAGACAGTGGCTGAGATAGGAGTCCATCCTAACGAAGAGTGAAAAGTAAAGTAATAGCTGCCTTATGCTATAATTGTTCTGCATATTTACAAGCATTTATCATCACTATTCAAACAGATAATTCATAATATCTCTAAAGCTAAGAGCACTCGTTCGCTAGATGCGTATGCTCATTCCCAGCGTATACAAATTCGGAACACACCCAGCAAGACAGGCGATCGCACGGCAAGGCATAAGCACGCCCACTATGTCTTGGCGTGCGTTCACTTTGTGTATGTAGACGCCCACCAGTCTGTCTTGTGATGCCCACTTGCGCACGTCATCTCCAGGAAGTGTATGCAACCATCGGTACATCGGGCGAGCACTTTAGTGTAAAAACCAGCCAGGTGACGTGTACTATGATGCTGCCTGTTACTTATGCACGCCTCTGTAACAGCATTAAGATGCTCAGGCACGCCTGCGTTCACACCTCCACTCCCCCGTTTCTAGTGGCCTGCCCCTGTTACTACCCACAAACGGCTTCTCCTGTCATTCACTCAATGCGAACCATCGGCAGCTACGGGCGAACGCTTCTTAGCGTCCGGCTCTGAATCAGCTCCTCAGAGCCAAACCCCTGACAGACCAGAATCCATGGGATGTCCGTGTGTGGCTTTACTATTATAAGTCCAAGGAAAACTGCTGTTTAACCAGGGAGGCACTCTTCATGTGGATTTCCAAAATGCCCAAATACAATTTTTTCAAGATTTTTCTTCATCCACAGTGCAAAAAAGGATAGACCTCCAGACTATAACCTATAGAAATTCTCACAATCATTTTTATCTTCTACTGATTGCAAAAAAAGTGGTGTTGCTATTCTTATTCAAAATAAAGTTCTTGTCTCGCATATTAGCAACCGATGGACATCGTTCATGATTTTCATACTGATTACAACTCCTTATATAATTTGATCCCCAAAATGTACCCCCTGATGTCCAGATAGAGTTGACTGATACTTACTTGTGCTCTAAGGACCTGATTCATTATGGATCGCAACTGCGATTGCAATAGCGATTACGTACGCAGTCTCACTGTGATAGTATGCTAATCCATTGCAATCGCTATGCCTCCGCAGCACTACATAAGGACGCCCACTTTACCTTATACACATCCGTAATGTTTAGCAAGACTGCAAAACCATCTGTACAGTGGAGTACCATCGCAGCCTCCCGCACACTTGCACAAGGTCAGACCTTACTCACGAATTGCTAACTTCAGCGCACGCTATCAGGCCTCAGGCTGCATAGGCCGTAGCAATGGCTAATTTATGCACGCCCATGCAACGGCGTTCAAACGCACTGACACGCCTGCGTTTTTCCAACCTCCCCCCCGTCACCACCCACAAACGGCACTTCCTGTCAATCACTCTGCGATGGGTCTGCGTAGTCGCTGCTATGCATGCGCAGAATGCAACAATCAGCCGATTGCGTGCATATTAGCAACTGCGATCCTTTCTGAATCAGGCCCGAAGTCTCTTCCCAAATTGACCCCAGAAAACACCACTTTTTTGAATGGGGACATTTCTCTTCAAGAAACTCATCACTGTGAAATAGAAGTTTCAAATAGACCACCTCCTGAGCTGCGAGTTTGGCAGAAACATACAGAGATCAGTACGATTTGTGTATGTTTCTGCCTGTATATGTAATATAAAGTGTTTTTATTTTAAAAAAAATTACATAGTGCCCCCCCCCCCAAAAGCATAACCAGCCCCAGTCTTGCCAGCCAGTTCTGGTTCCCAAAAATTATGGGGAACAAATTGAATAGGGTTCCACCGTAATTTAAGAATCAGCACCAGGCAGCAGGGCCATTCATGGTTTTAAAAATAGGTTGAAAAAAATGGCGTGAGTTTCCACCTATATTTAAAACCAGCTCCAGACCCTTTCTAGCGGGCCCCCCAGCCACAGCATCAGCCCTGACCACTAGTCAGCCCAGGTCAGGGATCCCTGGGGAGTTGGGGACCCCTCCAATAAAGGGATCCCCCTCTCCAGGGCACCCCTGGCCTAAGCTGATAGCCTGGGGCTATCCCCGCCACCCCTGGGAGGTGGGTGGTGGGTTGATAGTGTAGGTGTAGTGTGTAAAAAATAGAATAATTCGCATTGTCTTTACAGTGGAACTACAGGTCCCAGCAAGCTATCATTGGGAGGCCAGTTAATCAGCGGCGGTTTAACATAGTGGCTGCTCATTGGCTGGAACCCACGTGGAGGAGCCGCTCATTGCCTAAGCCCACGTGGGTTCCAGCCAATGAGCGGCCACTAATGTTAAGCCGCCGCTGATTGGCTGGCCTCCCGGCACTAATGATAGCTCAGGCCCAGAGCTGTCATTAGTGATACTGTAACATTATGCTGTGGCGTCTTGTTACAGTGTCTCCGGGGCCCTCTTTCGATTACTGCGGAGAACATCGTGGAACAAAAGGTGAGTATTGGATCTTTTTTTACAGGTACTTCCATTGGATACTTTACGTTGAGGAGGGGACGTAAACATCTGGAAGAAGGTGAGTATGAGAGTATGTATGTATGTAATGAAACTTTATTTTCGCGTTGTGTGTGTCTTGTTTTTTTTTTTTACATATTTCGTTACAGGTGAATTACAGGTACCAGTGGCCCTTTAATGCCCCGCATGCTGGTACTTGTGGTTCTTCAAGTACCAGCATGCAGGGGAGGCTTGCTGGGACCTGCAGTTCTACTGTACAGACAATGTTGTTGATTCAATTTTTCACACTACACCTACACTATCAACCCACCACCCACCGCCCAGGGGTGGCGGGGATAGCCTCGGGCTATCAGTCTAGGCCAGGGGTGCCCTGGAGAGGGGGACCCCTTTATTGTAGGGGTCCCCAACTCCCCAGGGATCCCTGGCCTGGGCTGACTAGCGGTCAGGGCTGATGCTGTGGCTGGTGGACCCAGTGAAAGGGCACCCCTGGCTGTGGCATCAGCCCCCCGCTAGAAAGGGTCCAGTGCTGGTTTTAATTATAGGGGTACCCCTACGCAAATTTTTTACCCCTATAAATAAAACCAGGACTGGCCCTGCAGTCTGGTGCCGGTACCTAATTTACGGTGGAACCCTACTCGTTTTGTTCCCCATAATTTTAGGTACCAGGACAGGCTGGCAAGTCCGGGCTGGTTAAGCTTTAGGGGGGGGGCCTTATGTCACTTTTTTTTTTTTTTAATTATTTAACCCATTTTTTACAGGTCTTAACACACAAGCAGCATATACATATCTCACTGATATGTGCAGGCTGCTTGCTTGGGTGGGTTTGGAAAAGAGAAAAAACTGCAATCTCGGGTGAGTAATCTCACCTAAACTCTTTCAACTCACCTCTAAACTCGCAATTTGGAAGAAAAAACTCGATCTGCTTCACCATCGAAAAACTCACTTTCAACTAAACTCACTTCTTAGTAAATTTGCAAGTTTGATAAGGGAAAACTCACCCGAGTTTTGGTGAAGCAAAGTGAGTTTAAAAACTAAAAAACTCGACTAAACTCGAATCTTAGTAAATTTACCCCCTACATTCAATTTAATACACACCATAGCCAAACATACTGTAAGACACCCTCTGCTCTGTCTTAAGGCCTAAGTATAAGTGACAGACAGCATAACCATTTCAACTTTTCAACAAATACAATCTAGATGTGAAAATCTGAAGAATGGTGTATATTGTAGTAATATGTAGGCAAATTGAATGGTAAAATTGACATGCTTAACAAACAGAATATGATTACAGCGTATGCTGAAATATAAACATACAACATAACTGAATTCTGTCAGCAGACCTACCATCGATGCTGAGGGGAGGATATTTAACACTCGTTTGCAGGACCATGAGAAAATCTAAAATGGAGCTCTACACTATGGGGTAAATTTACTAAAGTGAGAGTTTTTAGAAGTGAGTTTTAAAAGTGATGTTTCCCATAGCAACCAATCAGATTCTACTTAACATTTAAATAGCACCATCTAGAAGATAATAAAAACTCACTTCTAAAACTCTCACTTTAGTAAATGTACCCCTATGACTTACCCAGGGTGCACTGGGAAGCTTACTATGGAGGCCTGAGATGTCTAATTTAAGCTGATAGTAAATCCTCAAAAGGTAAAAGTAGGATTTTTTTAGATACTCATCTGAGAAGCGTGCACTGCTGAACGTAGATTCCCGATGTTCGGCAATATGCGCAGGAGCTAGACCATTCTGTGCATGTGCAGAATGGATCTGCGAGCCTGCATGTAAACTGGGAGTAGACTGTCAGTGATTGACAGTCTGCTGCCATTTGTGGACAGTGAGGGGGCGGCGATGCCCTCCATTTCCCCGAAACAGAGGCATGTCGCCGCTGTTGTGGGGGAGGGAAGAAGCCAGGATCTCCAGTTAGGTTTGACAACTTGCCACTTGTTCCTTGGCTGTAAGGTAGAGAGATACTGACTTTTCCACCTGTACCAGAAGGTGTTTGCAATACTTTTTACTTGTTTGAATAAGTCTTTGGTGTTAAACTCTCTAGGAGGAGCTTAAATAGTCCCGGTCTTCTGAGTAAGAAGAGTGGCAGCCTTAAGAAGAAGTGGAATTGACAATAGCTGAAATTGTGGTATGGAATGTATACACTCGTGGACTGATTTTAACATATGAGTTTGCATCTACTAGCTCAAATGCGGCACTTTCAGGAATGTTCCAATCTGTTTTGTACAAGAATCCAGACCCTGTGAGCCATAAAGTGACTTTACGGAGACTGTCTGTGACAGCTCTTGTAGCGTGATCTGCAGAATTGTGAACAGTAGATACATAGTGCCACTGTTTAGGACTTGTGGGTCTCCTGATCTGTAGCACCCGATTTCTAGCATAAACATGGAATCAGGTATTGAGAAACAAGGCTACTGATATGGTGCACTGATCACACACATAAAATATAACCTTTATTAGATTTCATATTAAATTATATATCAAATATAAACACATAAAAAAGGTGAAATATTAAAAGAAAAAATTATAAATTTTTAAAATATGTGACTGACTGTCTATGTAGACAAAAAGGGAGGTTATACAATCTTATTCACTAGGTGTATATACAGAAAGGTATATATTATTTGTACCAATAATTTAGTCAAATCTCATAATATTGGCTTCACTCTTTGTAGCTGTAAAAGGATAATGTATCAGCGATACAGTGTTTCAAATTGTTTGCTGTAATTAAATGGATTCATTGTATCTCCTTCAAACACCACATCTCAAAAAGGCTGTTCTGGCTAGATACTTTTACTTTGATCATCTAGGATTGACTAAAGTTTGACAACTTTGTCTGGCTGTTTTTTTGGGTAGACTCTGACTAAATAGATTTTGAAGCAAGGTCTGCCGCTTATGGCTTCTTTGCAGATTTTGGTACACTGTAAAGTGTGACTGCAGTAGTATTCCTTTCCACTGTCCTCCCCGCCATGCTTGGGGCCATTTTGACTGTGTAGTAAAGTCCATGGAGGAGGCCCAGGGTGTAGAGCTGTGTTGTGATTTGTGCTGTCACATTATGTGCAGTTAGCACTAACCTTACAGTACTTGGTAAAATCAGATGTTGAAGAGCAGCACTTGAATCAGATGCAATTTACTCTTAGAAAGGCTTTTCAGTATCTAGATACATCTCTGAAGGCTCTGAATTGCAGGAGAGGATGTGGTTTCCGATGCAGAGGACACTGCTTACTAGGATCTTTATCACTGGTTTCTTGACAAATAGAGCTGGCAGACCTGTGGAAGAAATCTGGAGGAAACATATTAGTCTTGTTAACGGCAACTGACATTTTGTGAGAGATAGGTAGCATAAGGGTAGCACCTGACAGGGTAAAGGCAAAACTAGGATCATTCCTGGTCTTATCTTGCTGGTGTACAAAGTCCACAAAAACAGAAAATGGAGGAAATGGCACCTTGTACCGCTGTTTATAGTTGGATTCTTCGGTGACCCACTGTTTTTTGCAGATTGTAATGTAACTTTTACACTATAAGGTTCATGTCTCTGGCCTTGTCAAGGAATGCAAGTCCTGGTAAGTCTCCTTCAGACTCGGCTACTTGAAGTCCCATTAAAAAGTCACTTAGGGCCTGATTCGGAGATGGATGCAGTACACACAGCAGCTGCATCTTTGGAACACATAGCATATGCAGATAGACCTGTATGATGACAATATTATTCTTACAGCCATCTCCCTCCAAACTTCCCTTCTGTTACATTCTCCGACATTGAGACCAATGGCTCTATAACATTAGCTCCCAGACAATTGAAGTTCTAGACGTTTTTCTCAAATCTGTCTTGGCATCTTAATTTCACCTCCAAAATGTAAATACCTTTGTATGTCTATGACAAAACATTATCACCAGCTCTATCTGGCAAATTATGCCCATCTTTTACTTACTATTAAACCTAATCTAATGTCTAGGAACGTACAATTTATCTCTTAGATTGGATGAAGAAACTCCATCATAATGAACTTCCTTCCTAGATTGGTGTAGTTTTTTTTCAAGCAGCTATTCATCATATTACTTATTTTTTGGACCAAGAAATGCATTAGAAAACATTTTGTCTTGCAAAGACCTCCCATTTGTAGCAGCCATTTCACAACTTTAAATGATATTAACAGATAGTGCAGCTCACCTACGGCAGGATGCATGATGCATCACAATAAGGATGAGATGCATCCCGACACTCTTTGCATGCATGCTGGCGTTAGTTACGTCAGTATGCATGAAAAAAATCACAAAAGACAGCTCTCTTGGTAAGAGCTGTTCTTTACGAATGAAGGACTTTCGGATCTATGACCCAGTAGTCCTTCTGGTGTCATTCTGTGCATACACAGAATGACACACACGCTGTGGAGGGGTGCTGGGGGGGATCTGATTGGATCCCTTTCACAGGTCTCTCCAAATAGAAGCTCATAGGCTTCTATAGGGTAACGCCATCTGATTAGGGTGATGACATATTACCTACCGCATCCAAACCCCGGAATGCATCAGAATCAGGCCCTATTGATATTTCTAATCTCTGTTTCCTAGTGACAACATGTAAATGAAACATTACTTAATAGTCAACTCTCTTGAGAATTCCGGGGCTTAGTATATATACGAAATGTGGTCAAACCCGCATTTTGGAGGTCTGACTGCATTTCCCCCATTGCTGTATCCCCAGTGTCTAATAGAATGTGGCCCCTTTCACCAAAGTGTGGACCTCCATTGAAGCAGACAGTATTCAGGACCAATCACGATCTTCCCTTTTATAGCTTCTGCATTCTTTTTGACCCATTACTGTAAAATCTCTCCCGGTAGTAGTCCTATCTGTGTCAGTTTGGGACTGAGCCAATAAGGTTTATGCTTTTGATCCAGATCCTTCTCCACTCATTCCCATCATATTAGCTGCCCCCCATCAACTGGAGTCCAACTGTAAATCTCAATTTTTTTCTTCTATTACGGCTGTAATGAATCGATCATGGTACACCTACTGCATGGAATACAGAAATCATTTGTAACTAGGCAAAGTCATTTAATAAGACCAAGGGGCCATTGGCAATTTACCATAATCTTTCCCTGCCCATTCATTAGATCCCTATAGACATGTCACCACTCTTACCTCCCCTTTCATCTATTCAATTTTCACCTTCTATACCCAAGCACAAAAAAAACACCTGTGGGTCATTGTTTTGATTTTTTTACATTATTATTGGCCATGTGGATGATTAATACGGTGTCCTTGTTATACACTTTTTGTATATAAGTCTATGTTCTTTATAATGAACGATTGCTTGTCCTTGAAAATATGTACGTTTGCTTGTCCTTGGAAATGAATAAAATTTAAAGAAATAATATTATTAAAGTTGTTTCTGCATACAATTTCAACGTCTTTCCTACGTGACATAATTTATTTTATTGCCTACCTTTCAATAAAACAGTGATATCTAAAAGCTAAGCTCCCTAGTTACAACATGTAAATGAGACACGACTACTTAATGATCAACTCTCTTGAACATGCTGAGTCTATTTGTGTATACCAGAACCAGGGATGCTGATAAGAGGAACACATTTCTGGAGCCCAGTAGGTCACGGGGCCATGATTAGCCCAAAGACAGCAGTGCTACCTCCCTGACCATTATCTATATAAAGCAACCTGCACTGCACTCACACTGCAGTGAGGGCCTGATTCAGATTTGGGAATAGAGTAATGCTGCATACACATGAGATGATTTTCCTGGACGATATGAACGATAACGATATAGTTCAATGATAAATCATTCATATCATTCATTTTTATGCAGTGAACGATCGACCAACGATGCGCGTTCCCGCATGAACGATAATGATATCTATGGTCGACCGTACATGCAGACCAACTTGGACGATTTTCTCAAGATTTGCCTGTAAAGACATGACTTCACTGAAATATCTATCATAGATATCTATCAGTGTGTACACCCAAAATCGTTTGCCCTGCACTACAGAAAGTTGGAGGGAAATCTATCAGCGATATCTTTGGTTGTACCGTGTGTATGCAGCATAAGATAGAACAAGTTACTGTGCATCTTGGTAAAACAATGCTGCACTGCAGATGGGGCAGATTTAAAATGTGCAGAGAGATTTAGATTTGGAAGGGGCATGCCCAAACTGAAATCTAAAATGCAGTGTAGAATTAAATTCTGTTCAGCATTTGTGAGCTACATCCAAAAGCAGCCACTATTTACCCCACCGGCAAAAATAATAAGAGTTATGGTAGATATTAATACCTAATGATCTATACACCCTAAATGTCGCTATTTAGCATTGTAAGTCGCACAAGAAATAATTGCTTTCCAGACTTTGATTGTGGTTCCAAAGCAGAAAAAGTTATTATTCACCAAAAAGCATATAGTTACACGCTGTGATCTAAATCCAATTAGCGCAAACAAATTATACAATCACTAGGTACAGTCGATACATATGCAGGCGCTCTGGGTCTATATTTCCCGGCATCAACTATGAAACCTCCATCAACAAGAAAGAAAGATGACTGACTAACAGATTCAGAGTTTCTGCTTATGTATCCTTACAGAGATAGGCAGTACAATAGAACAAGTTGGCATTGGTTCTTCTTCCTGGTTCTTCTGTTACGATACAGTTCATAGGTCATTTTGTATTGTAATAGTTCAGCCTCCAACAGCTCTTTGTGTCCGTTTTCTCGCCGAAGAATAAGTCTAAACTGGCTAATAAACATTACATTACAGGGTACATTTCAATGCCTATCTCTCTATGATCCATAATTCGCAGACGCATGTTACGATTTCCTCGCCGATGGAACCGGAAGTCTGCAAATAAACAGTGATTTAGAATAGCACCAAACACGGTCTGTTTATCATGTACTAAACCTTAGATCTCAAATATAGTCACTTCATAACATAATTAATAATGAATATAACCTTGAATATTAACCTTAATGCTAGGGAACCTTTCTATGTAAGTGTGCAATGTGTAAGTGTAAGGATATTAAGAAAAGACGCTAGTTAGTGTTGTGTGTCTACGTGTTTGTGGGGTGCACCGTAATACGTGTTTTGCAGGGTTGTTCCTATTATGGCTATTAATAGATGTGCGTATAGTTTTAGTAAGGACTTTTAATAGTGTTCTATTGTGTAGGAGACGCACGACGCTAAATAATAACATTGCCGTATGTACTGATATTGTGTGAGATTCGCTAAAATGGCGTTGGGCGGCCATTCGCAAAATGGCGTCTTGTTGCCATTCGCAAAATGGCGTCTTGTTGCCATTCGCAAAATAGCGTTGTGCAGATTCTGTCTCAGCCAATTGTCCGGTTTCGACAGTCCACCCTTTGATAGCAAACAATACGCTATCACACTCTGGTCTTAAATTTATTTTTAGTCTTACACTTTGACATATTATTTAATGTTATATTATGGGATGGCACAAGGTGATTCTTAAACCATCAATAATGTGTCATTATGAGGGACATAAAACTACCCTTATATGCACACGCGGATCTTGGGAGATCATGGGAAAGATGTGGGGATGCACCAATCCTATAAAGGGAGTCTTGAGGGGGGAATGCAAAGTAATAATTAACCCCTACACACCTGGTAGTTCAGGGTTAACAAAGAGCAGCAGGAATAGAGATAACTGACAGTTAGAAAGTTAAGACAGTATATCACTACAGCAGAGCTAGCACAAGTCACATACAATGCATATATAAATACTTGCAATGGGCACTGAATAAACTACTCAAGCCTTAATAGGCTGGTAGGATTGAGTGCTGTATAACCTGGCCCCGAGAAGAGGTATACAGGGAGACTGGACCCAATTCTCCTGAGACCCATAGCTTTAGCGATGCCCTGAAAAATGGCTGCTGAGCATCTCACAGTGGGAGGAGGGTGAAGAGGAGCAACTCAGATGGGAAACCTCTGTGAGGAATTGCACTCTGAGCTGGGGGAGGAGCTACCTTCCTAAATGGTCTATGATGCCAGACTTAAGTGCCCTGGTGGTCTAGTGGGGGTGCAGACGAACCAGATGCCCCACTGCAACGTCCCCCGGCTGGTGTCCACAGCCAGAGGTAAGGACTGCAAAAGACGTGATTCCCCGCAAGCAGGGAATCTACTTACCTGCCTCCCCGTTTGTCCGGCTGCAGTCCTGGGTTCCCAGTGGAGCGGCAAGCTGACCCCCGCTGGCGCCAGCCGTAATCGCCGGACTGCTCACTGGTGTTGCGGCGCTGGTGGGGGTTGTTGGAGCAGCAGTGCAGGCACCCATTAGGACATCCATGGTTGCTTCCTCTGACAAAAAAATACTAGGAAATAAAAGAATTCATAAAAATAAAGCTTGGGGCTTAATGCAGCCCCCCTGTCTAAAGGTGCAACCCGACTCCTGCCGACAACAAAGTCAAACTGTCCGCCTTTGGCTGGGGGCGAGGTATAGTGGAAGAGAACCGGGGCATCCTGGAAGCTAAAACTTTAACTGTTTGGTGCCCGGTTAGCTCCAACCACCAATCCATGGTTGTCCCTGTGGATCCCCTATGGACACTGAAGAGGAAAAGAAGGTATTTGCACCCCTTGCATTGCAACATGGTTTGTCCAGGTACGCAGTTACTTGCTCTGTCTTACTCCATTCCCAAATCTGAATCATGCCTTGAGACCCCAGCTTGTTGATGTCATACAATCACAGAGGTAGCAGTGACTATGAGGTATAGGGAATGGCAGTTGTTTTGTGTGTGAGCAACAGACTGGGGCAGTAACAGTGATCAGAGTTTATCAGTGTCTATGGCAGGGGTTCTCTATGGAAGGTTGGTGACTGGAAGGGGGGGGTGCAAGAAGAGAATCATACTTACTCTGATCTCTAAAGAATGGGGGCTGCAAATGAACAAATACATTATTTAATTATTAAATTTTTCAGGAGAGGGAGCCCCAGGGTCAAAATCTGTCAGTGGATTCATAATTCTCATGGTTTACCCGAACAGACTTCTCAAATCCACTGCCCAGATTACACCCTTGATTCCTCTCTTTCATTAATTCTCACACCACTCTCCACTACATCACCAGAATTGGGTTCTTTCTCTCCCTTGACATCACCAAAACACTTGTCCACTCTCTTATCAGCTCTTGTCTCACAAGCTGTACTTATAGGCCTCTTCTTTATCCACTTTTCTCCTCTACAGTCTCTCCTTATTGCTATTGCTAGACTGATCTTTCTTTCACATTGCTCTGTTTCTGGCTCCCCTCCCTGCCAATTTCTTCACTTCTACATAACCCAATTTAGGTTTCTCATTTAAAAAGCTCTTACTCACTCATCTTCCTCCTCATTCCCTCCTGTCCTATTCAGTTAGCCACTGATATCCTCCACTCATCCCCAGGCCCGGTGGGCCTGCGACAGGGGTGGACTAAGGGGACACCCATACCAGGCCCCAAGGCCCTGAGGGGTCCTGAGGACTGGACAGGCACAAAATGGGACTACTGACGGCGGACTCAGTTACAGCAAGCAGGCCGTGGCCACCGGGACCCATAGCCACAACCTAGCCCCAGCTCCAAGTCTGGCCCGGGCAGTGATGGGCTCTTCCAGGTGGCTCAGCTGCAGCCCAGGCCTGACCTTTAAGTGAGTAATGCGTCGGCGTGATGTCATAGTTCATGTCGCCGCACGTCAGGCAGGCTGTGCCGATACAGCGTATAGGGGAGGTAGAGGGAATCAGTAACAGCTAGATCTCCTTCAGTAGATGTAGAAGAATCGGGGCTGGCACAGGGGAAGATGATGGGTGCTGGGGATGGAAGGTGAAGGGAGCATAGGAAGCTGATAGAGGCTGGGGCAGAAGAAAGTGATGGGGGCTGGGGACAGAGGAAGGTGATAGGGGCTGGGGATATAGGGAGATGAAGGGGCAGAGAAAGGTGGTGGGGGCTGGGGGCAGAAGGTGCCATTGGCAGAGGAAGGTGATGGGGGCTGGGGGTAAAAGGTGACACCGGCTGGGGGCTGAGAAAGGTGATGGAGGCTGGAGGAAGGTGAAGAAGCAGAGGAAGGTGATGGGGGCTGAGGGTAGAAGTTGACACGGGCTGGGTACAGAGGAAGGTGATGGTGGTTGGGGATGGAGAAAGTTGCAGGGAACAGAGGAAGGTGATAGGGGCTAGAACAGAAGGTGATGGGAGCTGGGGACGGAGGAAGGTGATGGGGGTTTTTGGGCTAAGGATGGTGATGAGAGGCTGAATTTGAGGAAGGTGATGAGTACTGAGGATGGCTGGCTGCAGACTCCATCCCTCCTACCACTGAGGCATCTACAGCACTGTCATCAAAAAGACCTTGCAAAAGACGTCAGACAAGAACTACAGCCTGCAGTGTGGTAAGTCATAGTGTATTTTTACTTTATTTAAAGGCTGGCATATCTTTCAGTTAACATTCTCATGCTTCACATATCACACATGCAGGGGAGGGATGTGCGGGATCGGGGGTGGTGTTGAGAAGGAGGGGCCCCCAGAGACATCAGTATACCGGGCCCCGAGATTTCTGCTGCCGGCCCTGCTCATCCCAGCTCTCACTCCTGTCCCCAAGACATCTCTCACACTGCCACAAAAATTTGTGAAGCTATTCCTGGCTCTATCAGACTCTCCCTAAAACTACATTGCTTCAAACCATTATTTCTCTCCTACCTGTTTAACCCCTTTGTATACTGTATACCCAAGACTGCCATTCCTTCTGCTCCCCCTGAGGACAGATGCTTTTGTGAGCTGGGTCCTCCCAAATCTTGTTCAATCTTCCCCTTAGGCTCACTAATCTACACCTGCAACTATGCCTACACATATATTTTTTTATATATGTCATTTTGTTACTTTGTTTAACCTGTTTTGCAACTTAATAATAATATAGTTTTTCTATTGTGAACAATTGCTATACTAAAATAATATTTTGGGTAACTATTGCCATTGTTGCTAACCAGATAAGCATGTTAGCCTGTACATACCATCATATTTAATTTTTTTAAGATTATACATTAATTTAAGTTTATGTTGTACTTGTGGTAATCTTGGATGCTGAATGCCCATTTATAGGGAAAAAAAATAGGAAAACCTTTTAACCAAAATAGATTACCAAAGAAATATAAAGTGCATACAATGTAATTGAATGACCTACACTAAAGCTCACCAAAAAATGTATTGTTTCAAATTTCACATGCTACAAAATTGACTCATTGTAGCCTTGTATCTTAAATTACAGTATGGAATAAAGCAACATAAAGCATAGACATTGTGACATTTCAAACACTAGAGGGCAGATGGGCATGATCAGACCAAAGTGACATAAAACTATGACAAAGAGGAGCTAAAATAATAATAATTAAAAAAAAACTGTCTTACATCATGGGATCTGATATATTATCTAATTTCAGAATCTTGATATGGATACCAGTTTGTAAGTAAATCACACTTTTTTTTATGTTGCGTAAGCATAAACAATAAAAACAAAAGTTTAATATTTTTTTTCTTAAATTACTTGCTACTTTGAGCAAATATTTAAGGAAAGTGAAAATTAATTGTATGCAGGATTATTTTGGAACTAAAAATCAGATCTGTGAAAGTGAGCATTGCTGAATATTTGATTCAAACTGCAGAGAAATCTGAGCTCACCAGGAAATACCACTGTCAAGAACTTGCAAGCATACAATGTGTGTTGGTTACTATAATGGAATCCCTGGAAGAGCTTGTATTTCTGCTTGAGAACCAAATAAAGTAACTCCATATCTCACAGCTGCATAAAAAACAATCTTTCAAAGTAATAGTGGAGTTTGGCAGAGAAGATTCCCCAAATCTGTTTTTTTTTTTGTTTGCTTGTTCATCTATAGAACCAGTGCTATTCTTCAGCAGGAACTAGTTCCTGAACCTTTCGTTAACTATGATGTAATGTCCCCTTTGAGTGCCTTCTTTTGTAAATATTATATATAATGTGTGTATATTTATATATACATATATATAATTTGTTATTCTATAGCTCCACCCACAGTTCCTGTACCTATTTTTCCAGAAAAATAGTCCTGTATAGAAAAAAATTGTTTTATTAAGGTGGAGAGTGAGAACAACCATAACTTTCTAGATCAGTGGTTTCCAACCTGTAGCTCGCGGCCTTAATTTCGGTAGCTCACCTAGTTGCAGTACTGCTGAGTAAACTAGGAGGAAGTGACCTCTAACACGTGCTCTCCCGTGGTGTTGACGCTATGGGTAGAGCCACAGGGAAGCACGTCAGGTGATTGCAGCAGCTGTGCTTCCCTGTGGTTCCACCCACAGCGTCTACGCTATGGAGGAGCAAGTGACTCCCGCCCGGCCCTGCCGGAAAATCACACAGCAGCCCTGCCTATATAGTATCTTTTGCTCCTCTACTGCACGTACCTCTGTTATTAACAGTGAAATGTGCATGTGCTTTAACACCCACAGCTTTAGCGACCGACCAGGTTGATGGTCGCGATGGTCAAGACCATCGGGGCTTGCGATGAGACCCTAAGGTTGGGTCTCGGCAACCGCAAGCCCCAGGGAGCTTCCTGCTCTGATCGAGCAGGAAGCTCCCCACTGACTACTGATGTCAGTGTGGCCGCCAACAAAACGGCAGGCGTTCCGTGAGGAACGCCTCCGTTTGTGTAGCCACCCCCACGCCCCGCCTACAAAACGGGGCGAGCTGTCGATCAACATCGACAGCCGCCCTTATGTAGTGAGAATTTCTCTCGCTCCGGGGCTTGTGCACGCTCAGTGCGGCCGCTGCGCGTGCGCAGGTCCTTAACATCGACCCGGTTGCGAGCGCTCAGCACTTGCGACCGGGTCTGAATGAGACCCAATGTCCTTCTAGGAATAAGTGGTGCTTATTTTAGTACTGTAGACTCATAAAACCATCAGAACTACTTTATCTTTGCATTCAGTAAAGAGGACAGTTGTCTGATGGGGGCAGTTGTTTGAGTTGGAAATATATGAAGTGAGGAAATTACAAAGTGTGAAGAAATTTTAAATAACAGTTAAAAAACACAGGTGAACAAACATTGAATAACATCTGAGACCAGGTAATTACAAAATTCATCTTAAACATTGTCATTTTGTAATATACTGTCTAACCATGTCTCTAAAAAAAAGATACACAAGCAAAACTCTTAGAGCTATGGACCTCATTCAAAGTCGGTCGTTGCGGCCGCTCGGTACTAAGGGAAAAGGGGTCGGATATGCAAATGAAGCGCTCGCAAGTTGCGTCGTTAAGATGGGATCGTTAGCTGGACGAGCGAGGGGAGGATGCGGCCGTAAGACTAAAACCACGCCCCCTTCTCGTTCGCAATACACTTCATCTCCGCGCATATAAGGATTAATCAAGACCATTGGAGCAGGTCGTAGGACTTAAGGTAGACCATACCCTCTCTTAACCACTACGATCAAGTCAGTGTAAAAACCTCCCATGTCACATGTGCCATGACACTACTTAGTTAATTATGCACTCCCATAAAACACCCTTTGCATAGTCAGGCACGCCTGCGTTCTGATCTCCACTCCCCCGTTCACAAGCACCTTCCCCTGTTACCACCCACAAACGCCTCATCCTGTCACTCAAACTAACGACCTGGCCAAGTTGAAGGAAAGAGAAATTTCCGATCGCAACAGCTAGTTTGCGCACACGCATTGCGAAACTTACGCATGTGCTGTTTTGCGAACATCTCTGGCTACGACCGAGCGGCTGCTTACGACCGACTCTGAATGAGGCCCTATGTGTGCAAATGCCAGGAGCATAGCTGATAAAATGTCTGAACTAAGGGCCTGATTCAGGTTCGATCACATGGCTGCGTTCGCACGCAGCCAGCTGAGGTTTGTTTGCATTCTGCGCATGTGTATAAGACGCAGTGCGCGTGTGTGAACCAGGCGCTGCGATCAGGAATGCGATCTCAGGCAGTACGCAGACCCAGTACTCAGTGATTGACAGGAAGTGCCGTTTGTGAGTGGTGACAGAGGGTGGTCGTTTGAACGCCGTTGCAGGGGCATGCATAAATTATGCACAGCGAACCCATATGCAGCCTGAGTACTCACTGTGAGCAGGAATTTTAGCAATTCCTGCGGGAGGGTCAGGTCAGCCACTATTCTGCGTCTTGGTCAGAAGGTTCTCGATTGTACCGATGTTTCTGCAATCTTGCACATTATTACAGATGTGAGTGAAGGTAAGGGGGTGTCTTTATGAAGTGCTGGGTGTCTTCATAATATGGTTCGGTGGCAGTACGTATGCATTCATTAGCATATTTGTGCAGCGGCCGGGTGCATGCGAATGCAGTTTTGCAATCCAACCTGAATCAGGCCCTAAGTGCAATAATGACCAGGGATGAACTAGATATTGTAGCAATTACAGAGTCATGGTGTAACGAAAATCATGACTGCGACATAGCTATACCAGGCTATACTCTATTTAGAAAGGACAGAATGGGGAAGATTGGAGGAGGAGTAGCTACAGTATGTATGTATGCATAAATGCTACCATAATACAACATTTTTTAAAAAAAATCTGAGGCCCTTTGGGTGACCATAGAAATGGGGGACGAGGACATAATTTGCACTGGGGTGACCTTTAGACCCCTTGGACAGGAACTAGACAGGTACCTATTGCAGGACATTGCTAGTATGGCTTTAAAAGGAGAGGTCATAATCATGGGAGACTTTAATTTACCTGATATAAACTGGGAGGTGTCTACTGCAAGTTCCTCTAGAATTGGGGACTTTCTTAATTCCCTTCAGGGAGCATCTCTCAAACAATTGGTGAGGGAGCCCACTCGCAAAAATGCTATTCTGGACTTGATACTCACAAATTGTGACAGAATATCAGATGTAAATGTGGGCGAGAACCTAGGATCCAGTCAGTAGCAGATTGGAGGAACTTGGAAGGAGTGCAGGAAAGGAGGGAAATAATAAAAAATGCAATACTAAAGGCTACAGACCGTTGTAATAGAAGGGTTAGGAAAAGCACCAGGAAAAGGAAATCAGTGTAGTTTACAATAGAGGTATTAACTAGTGTGAAAGCAAAAAAGATGACTTTTAGGAAATATAAGCAGACTCAAAATAATAACGACATAAAGGTGTATCTTGCCAGAAGGAAAGAGGCTAAGAAGGTGATTAGGCGTGCAAAGGCAGAAGCCGAGGAGAAAATGGCCCAGTCAGTAGATTAAGGGGGCAAAACTTTTTTTTAAGTATATAAGTGAAAGGAGGAAGTCAAATGGAGGAATAATAAGACTTAAGACAGACAGTGAGTACATGATTGAGGGATACTAAAAGAGCTTAAAGGGGTCCTGGTAACACCATTAACAGAATTATTCAACCAGTCGCTACTATCAGGAGTGATTGAAGAGGACTGGAAAAGGGCAAATGTAATACTACTGTACAAAAGAGGAAGCACAGAAGATGCAAGTAACTACAGACCAGTAAGCCTTACATCAGTAGTGGGAAAAATAATGGAAACACTATTAAAATAAAGAGTTGTGGACTATCTCAAATCCAACTGTTTACAGGATCCCAAACAGCATGGATTTACTTGGGGGAGATCATGCCAAACTAATCTTATTGACTTTTTTGACTGGGTGACAAAAGTAACAGATCAAGGGGGGGGGGGGGGGCGTAGATGTAGCTTATCTGGAATTTAGTAGGGCTTTTGACAAAGTTCCGCATCGCAGAATCATAAACAAACTGGAAAGCTTGGGATTGGATTCTATGACTGTTGAATGGATAAGATCTTGGTTGCAGGATAGGAAACAGAGTTGTAGTAAATGGAGTGTATTCACGGGAAGGAAATGTTACCAGTGGAGTAACCCAGGGATCTGTACTTGGGCCTTTTAATATCTATGTTGGTGATATTGCAAATGGTATTGAAGGGAAAGTATGCCTTTTTGCAGATAACACAAAAGTATGCAACAGGGTAGACACACCAGGAGGGGTAAAATGAATGATTGAGGATCTGGCTAGACTAGAGGAATGGGCAAGAACATGGCAACTACAGTTTAATGTCAAAAAATGCAAAATCATGCACTTGGGTCTCAATAACCTAAAGGCTAAATATAGTATCAAGGACACTATAATGGAAAATACAGAAGAGAAAAAGGATTTAGGAGTTATCATTTCAGATGACTTGAAGGCAGGCAGGCAGGCAATGCACCAAAGCATTGAGGAAGGCAAGTCAGATGCTTGGTTGCATAGGGAGAGGAATCAGTAGCAGGAAAAAATGTGATAATGCCATTGTATAGGTCTTTGGTACCACCTCATCTAGAATACTGTGTTCAGTTCTAGAGGCCACATCTCCAGAAGGATATAGATACATTAGAGACTATAGAAAGAAGGGCAACTAAAAGGGTGCATGGCCTACAGCACAGGACAAGACTAAAAGATCTTAATATGTATAGTTTGGAACAGAGAAGGGAAAGGGGACTTCATGATAGAAACTTTCAAATACATGAAGGGTTTTAACAAGATACAGGAGGGAAGCATTCTTCAAAGAAAGAGAAGTACAAGAACACGAGGACATGCACTGAGACTGGAGGGAGGTAGGCTCAGAGGAAATTTGAGAAAAGATTACTTCACAGACAGGGTAGTGGATAAGTGGAATAGCCTCCCATCAGAGGTGGTTGAAGCAAAGACGGTGGAACAATTTAAACATGCTTTGGATAGGCATAAGAATATTCTTAAGAGAGAACTAAGGAGCAAATAGGGTTGAGGTTGATAAAAGGATAAATGAAAAGGGGCAGACTAGATGGGCCAAGTGGTTCTTATCTGCCATCAAATTCTATGTTTCTATGTAACCTGTGAAATTTCAGTGCCGTGATAATTAACAGTGTGTATTGCAACAGCCACTTTAATTTTTCACAAACTATTCTCTTCTATTTCTATTTCTGTGAAAGCTAATGCATTAGGCTAGGAATACATAGCAACAATTCATAAAATTAAGCAGAAACTGCATTTTCTAGCTGCAGAGCTGAGCAGTCCATGCCATGCTGGTAGCCAGAGGCTTTCTGTAGGAGTGGGGAGACCGGAGTTACCAGAGCCAGTCACGGTGACTGCATTGCCTCTGGGAGATGGGCAGCAGCTGCAAGGATAAAGAGGAGGAGGATGGAGAGATCAGAGGAGAGGTAGTGAACTGGCATCACCGCCGCCACTTGGTGAGACACTGTAACCGATGTTCTGAACTTTTACCAAATCTTCAATAAATACTGTACAAATCATTTGTTGTAGAAACCACATTATTTTGAATAATAGATTTAGCACAATCATTGTCTCACTCACCTATAGTATCTTCACACATTTACTGCTGCTTCCGGCAGCTCCTCTCCCAGTGTAAAGGAAGTGGGCTGGAGCTGCACAACATGAAATGACGTGAAGGGTTGGGACACTCATGCAGGCCTTGACTGTCTGTACCCAACACCCCTCTCAAATTGGTTTGGTATAAAAGATCTACAAGAAACAGATAATGTCCCGATAGACAACAGATTTTAGGCAATAGGTCGACAGGGACAAAACATCAACACAAAAAAGGTTGACATGGATGAAGGTCGACAGGTACAAAATGTTGACAGTGTCAAAAGGTTGACATTGAAATGGTTAACATGTGTTTTTTTTATATCTATAATCTTCACCCTAATCCTCCCTCCTGGTGCCTAACCCTAATCAACAGGGTAAGTGCCTAACCCTAACTGTCCCTCCTGGAGCCTAATCCTAACCCTCCAGTAAGTGCCTATCCCCAACCCCAACGTAAAAAAAATTGTGTCAACCATTTCAGTGTCGACCTTTTGACCCGTCGACATTTTGTACATGTCGACATTTTGTCCCTGTCGACCTATTGCCTGTCTAACATCTGGTGTCTATCTAGACACTGTCGACCTTTTAACTGTATATCTATTGATTGGAACCCCTCTCAAACCATCTGGAATTTTGGAGGATTGCAGAACTCTCTTATTTTGTTTTGACAGCTGCACCAATTTTTAATACAACTTTCATTCTAAATATGATGAAAATCTTTGTGATATGAATACTATACCTTTAGAAACACTACCAGTCTGCAATAGCTACAGAAAGGAAAATACACCGGGGAAGAGGATACTGTCAGGATGTATGTTGAAATCAAACCTGGCTCTACCTATCTAGTATGGAGTTCATTGTAATGACTGCCATGGATATTAAAAAAGGTATAGGCAACCTTATACAAGGTGATACTCAAAGATGATTTGTCTGGCACCTGCAGGATTAGTTCCTCTCCTACTATGCAGGCTATACTGCTCCCCTTCCTCCCCTCACAGAGGGAGACCATTTCCAAACCAGAGACCCAAGTATGGTCTGTATATTGCGTGAAGCCTAGGCCTCTGGGGAGTGAACCCTGCCACAGTTAATCCTGTTCACAGCAGAATAAAAACTCAAAATTCTGAAGCATGTCTTTGTCTCCAGACTACAAATCTGTCAACTTTACCTGCTCTAATCTATTACTGTTATAAATGTTTGTATATGTTATAGTGGTGACACTATGGATTTATTTTGGCATGTATATTGAATGCCTGGCACCCAAAGTTGCATTTCCCTGGTTTATAATATCCATAGAAGTATCTTTCCCAATATCACATATGTAACATTTCTTTCAGGTCCAACATTGTAACATGATCTGCATTCTTTGTGCTTATGTATTTAAGATTTGGAAGGTACAATAAATGAAAATATACAATAAGAGTAACGGAAAAACGTCTCAGTATTAAAATAAAAAAATCCAATGATGAAAGAAAAAAATTAAATAATGGAACATAACTTTCACTTGGGGCAGATTTATTAATTGAACAATCCTTTGTAAACTAGTATGCTACAAATAATAAATAAAATATATAAGACGTGCAAATCATATTGAAAAAATAAACTACCAAGCAGAAAAAAAGAGAATAAGGAATTGCTGCCATGATAGTAAACTCAGGGCTGCAACTAGGGGGGGGGCTAGAGGTGCACGTGCACCGGGTGCCGGATTGCGGGAGGCGAAAAAAGCTGGCTCGTGGTAGCGTGGGGGCTGCAGATTCAGAAAACTGCCATCCAAAACTGGCTGCCGCCAAGGAGGAGACAGATGCTAGAGGTCCTACTGGACCTCTAGTGTCTGTTAGCATAGCGCAATGCTCACAGTGTTCCCGGAAGTGCCGGGAACGCTGGCGCTGCCGGGAGAAGATGCTGAAAGCTGCATCTTCTCCTGGCAATGAGCAGAAACCCCGTGGCAATGAGCAGAAACCCCCCTGGAAATGAACATGAAGCCCCCTGGCAACGAGCATGGAACCCCTGGCAACTAGCATGGAACCCCTGGTAATGAGCATGGAACCCCTAGTAATGAGCATGGAACCCCCTGGCAATGAGCATGTAACCCCTGGCAACGAGCATGAAACCCCTGGTAATGAGCATAAATCCCCTGACAACAAGAATGATACCCCTGACAATGAGCATTTAACCCCTGGCAACGAGCATAAACCCCCATGGCAACGAGGATGAAACCCCATGGGAACGAGCAGGTAATTTTAAAGTAATTAGAAGCCTTACTGTGGGGCATAAAATGGTGTCGGACAAATATGTAAGTGGCACTTTGGTAATGAGCATTACAGTGTGTGGCATAATGTGTAATTAATGTACATTCTGGTGTGTGGCACTGCTTTACGGAGGAGCAAGGACAAAATCCAGGTATGGGAAGGGAGGGGCGCAAAATTGCTGCCTTGCACCGGGTGACAGATATCCTAGTTTCGGCCCTGGCAAACTCCAGATAAAAGTACTCTACAGTAACCACTGCTGCCATAGAGGAGATGAGAACAACGGTAAAAAATTAGAAATTGAAATGATCTTACACATATTTACAGAATCTGAAAGACAACAATAAACTGCTTTGCTTCCGGGCATGTACCTTATGTCCAAATGGGAAAAAGGAGTGGACACTGCAAATAGTGTCAGACATCACATTGAGAGTTTCTCTGTATTGAATGTAGTAATTGATTTCTTGTGTGATGCTCCCTATAAACAGTTTCCCTTAAATGTCAGACTCCCTCAGCAATTGCCAGAAAGGCACTACTCGGGGGCTGGCCTGGACTTGGAGCTGAGAAGTCGCATCTCCAGTGAGCTCCTGTGACATCAGCCCTAAAAGCCCTTGTCAGATTTATTATCGGGCTCTCCCTATATACAGGGCATCTGTTTCTAATCTTGAGACCCTGCTGTGCTGCCCGTGAGGTGGTTGCTGTTCCCGGAGACCGTCTGCTAGCCCCGTTTGAGGCTTGAGGCCTGGTTCGCGCCAAGAAGCTGGGACCTAGCGTACACGAGCCGCCCGACGGAACCTCCATCCCCCACTTCAAAGCGCAGCCTCCCTCCTGCCTGGTGACCCCAAGTGCCTGCCGATCTGCACCACAGAGGACGAGCGGCGCTCCGGCGGCTCCTAGTCGCGCGCCTACTGCGAGTGCTTTATACTCACGTGTCGGGATTCCGCAGGGCCCGGCGGTGATCGGGTGAAGCTTACCTTCCTACATCCCTGCTATTGGTGCTCTGGCTGCCCTTTTCTCTCTCCCCCAGCCTGTTACCGGATGATGGGGCCACTTCTGCTGTAGTTGCTGCTCTGCCTGTAGTGACCCCGTTCTGCCTATATATATGAGGAGGCCCTAGGTGACTCTCGATCCGCACATATACTCCTTTGTCCAGCATACTGAGGCCCTTACAGGAGTCTATTGGCCCTATGTTTGGTCACTGGGACTACTGACCGCATTTCTCTACTGTGAGGGGATACTGGCATCTCCGCTGCTACATTGCAGGTACTGTGATTGACCACCACAAGGGAAGATAGCCAGTGTATGACATCCAAAACGCATTGAGCCAATCTGCCTGATAGCAGATATATCCCCACTGCTGACCAACTCATATGTGTTTTTCTTTTCTTCCAATATATTTCCCTTCATTTCTATGAGTCTCTATTGATATTATAACATATTTGGGCTTGGAGCTCCCCCGTGTGGCTGCGTTTGTAACATTTCACATTTCCCTATTTACAAAAGTCATTTTATTTGATCTCACAGCAGGTGTCAATAATATTTAGTACTGCCTAATATTACTATTATATCTTCTATATATTGCTGTGGAGATAGTTGATCTCTATGGGCTGACACGTACGCAGCGAGATGGCCATGACCCCCTGATTCACCCGTATATTATGGGGAGAGGTATGTGGTGACCGTATCCCGGGAATGTACCTCCTGAGTCTATACATGTATTAATATTTTTGACCAACATATCTGCTGTACTTGCTCTTTTTCCTTTCTCTATGTGTGTGTTTTCCTTTTGTCTTTCCTGTCTCTATCTCTCTGATGGGAAAGACTAAGAGGACGGTGCGGACACCTAGTGTTAAGAAGACTGTGGATACCTCGTTGCAATCCAATCTGTTCCGCTACCTTACCCCTGACGGTGGTGCTTTTGAAGATAACGCACGCTCTGATTCTAATCCGTCTACGTCGTCTGACAATACTGGACTTATGGCGTCACCAATTCATACTGGTTCAGGAGATGTGTCAGACACCACTATGTCTGAGGTCCTGGCGCACTTACGTTCTCTCCCCACGAAACAGGACTTTTTAGACCTTGATAAGAAAATTGGGGCCACAGTCAAAGCGGAAATCGCTACTCTTCAAAAAGATATTTCTCACGTTGCACACCGGGTGTCTGACATGGAGACACACATGGAGGAAGTCAGTTCTTTCCAACAAAAAGTCCGGGACACTGTATCTACACATGCACAAGAGATGAGAATGTTGCAGCGGAGACTAGACGATCTCGATAACAGAGGTCGTCGCAACAATTTACGTATCCGGGGAATCCCGAAAGACGTCCAAGGTCCTGGTATCATTGATGCACTTACTAAAATGTTCAATGAACTTACTGATGCAGAACCAGGCAATGCAATTCTTTTTGATCGTGCTCACCAGGCCCTACGTCCAAAGGGTCTCCAATCTGAGGCTCCCAGAGACATTATTTGTCGACTCCACTACCATCATCTTTAGGAAGAAATCCTCAGCAAAGCACGCAAATTGGATGGTATTGAATTTAATGGTAATAAAGTTCAAATCTTTCCGGACCTCTCCTGGAATACACTCCATCAAAGACGTCTTCTTAAACCTCTTACTGACGTTCTTAAACAGAAAGGTGTCCGTTTTCGTTGGGGATTTCCTCTGAGTATCCAAGTCATGCATGATGGTCGCCAACTAATCTTACAGACACCGGAAGACCTGGATAATTTCTGTGCAGCACTTTCTATTTCAATACCTCCTCTCCAGGATTGGTTCCACCTGTTTTCACGTCTAGATCCACCCATCTCACCTGTTGCAAAGGCTCCTTGGACAACAGTGAGGAGGCAGAGGCACAACTCAGCTTCTCCACGAGCTGAAGGGACAGCCTCTGGCACCTGATCACTTGCGATAGTTAAATGTGATTCTTTGCTTCTTTGTTGAGCTTAGACAGGATGCATGTCCGGAATTGTATCGTTTTGATATTGTTGGGGGTCAGTTCACTCACTGACCATTTGATGATTATAGATTCTTATAACTGTCTTGGTTCTTACCTAATAGTTTAATGCTTTCTATTTGTCATTTCTACGAAAGGAAAGTATTTATTTATGTTTTTTGTTCTCATCACACAGCAGATTTTGTAAGGTTATGTATGTTTTAGTGGGTTTCTTTACGAAATTCTCCTAGAATTGTTATATGGATATGTCTCATACATTTAAGATATTAATGTAGATGGTACTGTTGTTCTTATTATGTAGATGATTTATTTATTTTTTGATATTGCCGTTTACAGGATATATGTTAATTCTTTATTCCCGGGGGGTGGTTATCGCTGCCTTACCCCAGTTGGGTCGTTCCGCATTTTTGACCTTGGAGCATGGGCCGACTATTGTCTGCTGCCTGCTCCAACAGCGGAAATATTTCTTCATGGATATATTTCTCTGTTTATTTTAATCAGATTTTTTTTTTGTTTTCCTTATACTATTTTATTTCTTTTTTTTATTATTCTTGTTTTTATTTTAATATTTTTGTTTTTATTTTTTCCCCTTTTGGTCGCTATATCTCTGCTGCTCATGTAAACTCTTATAAGATTCATATAATGCCTCACTCTCTGTTTATGATTCACCCTTTCCACAGCCGCTGCCATGGCCCCCCTTAAACCAGAAAATATAAAATTATGTTCCTTTAATGTTAAAGGTCTTAATATTCCTGAAAAACGGTCCACTTTACTGCGAGAACTTCACCTAGAGAGAGTAGATGTGGCCTTTGTGCAAGAAACGCACTTTAAACAGCTAGTTGCTCCTAAGCTTGGGAATTATTATTACCCCCATGTGTTTTGTAGTAATAACTCTCAGAGTAAATCTCTGGGAGTGGCTATACTTCTTTCTCGTAGGCTCGCCGTTACAGATATATCTCATCATATTCTAGTGGAAGGCAGGTGTCAAATATTGAAATGTAAGATATATAATCAAGTATACACTATTGTAAATGTTTATTCTCCTAATCAGAAACAGAGGCAATTTTTTAATAAGGTCTTGAAACTTTTGGAACCATTGAGAGAGGGATGTGTAATTATAGGTGGAGACTTTAATTGGTCTTTAGACCCTGTGTTAGACTGTTCTTTGGGATCGCCCCGAGTCTCCTTGCGAGATCATCGTAGAGTACGTCAACTTTTTTCTGAATACCAATTTATAGATTTATGGAGGACTCAACATCCAACGGTTAGAGATTATACGTTTTACTCTAACCCGCACTCTGTATATTCACGTATTGATTACTTTCTTATAGATCATAGAAACCTTCAATATTTTCCCCATAGTCAAATAGGCCATATTACCTGGTCTGACCATGCCCCAATTTTTGCACATATATGTTTTCCTAACTTGACACCCAGACCGTGGACATGGCGCTTTAATGAGCTCTTACTTAGTGACCCCTGTACTAAAAATGATCTTCTAAAAGCCATTACTGAATATATTGATATTAATGATGCTCCAGATGTGTCTAAGATTATGGTGTGGGAGGCACACAAATGTGTGATTAGAGGACATTGTATTCAACTAGGTTCTAGATTAAAAAGGAAAAGGATGGCTCAACGGCAACAACTCCTAACCCGTATTCAGTCCCTGGAAACATCCCATAAATCCTCTTTAGATGCAACTACATTGAGAGAACTTACTGAAGCAAGGCAGGCTCTTAATAAGCTTCTTCAGGATAAAACTAAATTATATCTACAGAAATGCAGGCATAAATTTTATCAATGGGGAAACAAGCCTGGCAAAATGCTAGCTAGAGCTCTAAAAACTCAGAGGCTAAAATCTTATATCTCCAATGTTCGGGATTCTGGGGGGAATGTTGTCCACACCTTTCCTCAGATTGCAGCGGCCTTTCAAAATTATTATTTGAAACTTTATAACTTACGTAAGGAACAATCACCTACCCATTCATTAACGCATCAGGAAGCGATTAGAAATTACCTCCTTTCGGTTGATTTCCCACAACTTGATGAGAGCGATCTGACTTCCCTCGATCGCCCCTTTACCTACGAGGAACTAGATTTTGCTCTGTCAAATACTCCTCTTGGGAAAAGCCCTGGCCCTGATGGTTTTCCTGTAAGTTATTATAAGACATTTCGCTCTATGCTGTTGCCCCTTTTTTTGAAAGCCTGTAATGAAGTTTCTGATAGGGTAGGTTTTTCCCCTCAGACACCTGAAGCACATATATCAATAATTCCTAAAGAGGGGAAGGACCCTGCAGAATGCGCTAGCTATAGGCCTATTTCTTTATTAAATAATGATTTAAAATTATATGCTAAAATGCTGGCAAATAGGCTGAGTTCCCTTCTCCCGGGCTTGATACATGAAGACCAAGTGGGATTTGTTCGAGGTAGGGAGGCTAAGGACAATACCTCTAAGATTATTGATATTATCCATTTTTATTAAAGGTACTGGGACCCCTGTTATTCTTCTCTCAACAGATGCCGAGAAGGCCTTCGACAGGATTGATTGGCAGTTCATGGAAGGCCTTCTTCGATATATGGGGTTAGGATCCCACTGTCTTCATCGTATCTTAGCCCTTTATAAATCGCCCACGGCCAGAGTTCGGGTCAATGGGGCCCTTTCAGAGCCTTTCCCGATCACTAATGGTACACGTTAAGGATGCCCACTGTTTCCTCTCATATTTGTACTTTGCATGGAGGCATTGGCGAGGGCTATCCGATGTAACAGGAATATTAAAGGTGTGCAGATTGGAGACCATGAATACAAATTGGCACTATTTGCCGATGATCTCCTTGCTATCATCTCTTTGCCGGTGACCTCTCTCCCTGCCCTCATGCAAGAATTTGATAGATTCAGTGGAGTCTCTAATTTTAAAATCAATTATTCCAAATCCGTTGCCATGAATATATCAACCCCTGACAACACTGTGACAAGCCTTAGAGGTGCTTTTCCCTTTGTGTGGACTTCTTCTAGTCTTAAGTATTTGGGTGTTCTTTTATCCCCTTCAAATAATAATTTGTACCAGCTAAATTTCCCCCCTCTTATTCAAAAATTTAAGACAGATTTTCAGAGATGGTCTATACTGAAGCTATCCTGGTTGGGTAAAATTAACACGGTTAAGATGTCTATTTTACCTAAGGTCTTATATCTGATGCAAGTTTTGCCTATTGCAATACCAGTTTCCTTTTTTCGGGAATTACAAAGCTTAGTGGGTCATTTTGTTTGGGGCTCAGGTAGAGCCAGACTGTCATAGGCTGTATTAACGCAAAGTCGTTTGAGAGGTGGTTTGCAATTACCCCACTTCCTTACTTATTACCATGCAGTCCACTTATCTAGGATTGTTGAAATGTCTCGTCTATCATCAATCAAACAATGGACATGTGTAGTAGGTCACACAGTAGGTAAACCACCCCATGTCCTTCCCTGGATTGTTAAATGTCCGTACTTATCTCACCCAACACTAGGCCCCACTCTACGCTGTTGGAATAAATTTAGAAATCTCCCCTCGTTTAGCCCATGCGCTTCACTGCCTACTCCACTGGTAGATAAACCTGATTTTCCCCCAGGTCTTATGACATCTAATTTATCTAGTTGGTCCACAAAAGGTATTACACGTATATCCCATCTAGTGACACCTAGTGGAATGCGATCTTTTACAGAACTACAACAAATATATAATCTCCCACCTCGTTCATTTTGGGTATTTCTCCAATTAAGACATTATGTGAATTCTCTTAAGGCTAGTGAACCTCGCTGGATTCCAACTAAATTTGAAGCTTTATGTATGGCAGTAGATCCACCAAGACACCTTATTTCTTCCATATACCAAATATGTCTTGAATGCTCTAATCCATCTTTACCTTCTTATGTCTCTGCCTGGCATAGTGAACTAGGAAGGGACCTAACTGAAGATCAGTGGTCACAAATATTTGATTTTACTTTTGCTAGTTCCTCTTCACTCCAAGTTCTAGAAACCCAATATAAGATTTTGGCAAGGTGGTATAGATGCCCTGTCCACATCCACCGGATGTTTCCAAATTTACCTGATTTATGCTGGCGTTGTCAACAGGCGGTGGGCACCCCTCTCCATATTTGGTGGCAGTGCCCAGTGATAGCTGACTTTTGGAGGAAGGTTCGACAATTATCGGAATTGATCATTGGTCTTCCTTTATCTGATAAACCTGAATTTTGGTTGCTAAATTTATCTGACCTCCCAATATCCATATATAAAAAATCCGTGTTGCGTCATTTGGTGAATGCTGCAAGGGCTACTGTACCATGTTATTGGAGGTCTTCGACTTGTCCTCCCATCTCTCGGTGGTTCCAGAGAATAGATCAATATATGTATATGGAAGACCTCTCATTGACTAAATCCTCTCCTCTAGATTTTACTGACATTTGGTATTGCTGGCTGAATTTTAAAGAGACTGCTGAATACAAAATAAATATTTAAGTGTTTCTTAGGATATTGCGACATCCTCTTTTATTTTTCCCTATTATTTTGTTATCTTTCTTTCTATATATTGTTTTCTTTCTTTCTTAATTTTTTATGTATCTTGTTTTATTAGCTATTTTGATTTTTGCTTTTATATTGTGGTGTTTTTTTTTGTTTTTGCTTGTTTTTCATTTTCTTTTAGTTAGTAATATTTGAAAGCACGTTCAAAATTAAGTGATTTGAGATTTATTCTTTCTTGCTCCTATATCTCATGTTGTATGAATATATTTGTTGACTGATTTCATATTGTTCTTTGATCTTATTTGCTGTTTTTGTGGGCCGCTGTAGGCCATATATGTAATGTGCTGTTTCCATTCTCAATAAAAACAGATTACATAAAAAAAAGAAAGGCACTACTCTGAAGATGTGGTGCAATAATGATCCATCTAAATCTTGTGTCTCTTTCCTTTCTGGCCTTATCCTAGTGTAAGAGAAATGCTACCGCAAGAAAGAGTAAATTCTTTTTCCAGTATCAAAAGAAGTAATCCTTTCATTTACCTTTGATAGAATGATGGGAATGGGGGATTTACAGCAAATCCAATCCCAATAAAGCCATTTCTAGTCGTAGAGGAAAGAATATGAAGTTTAATCCCTTCAACCTATGGGGAAAAAAAAACTCAAGGGCAACGATCAAAGGGCTGCGATAAAGGGGTAAGAGTCACTCATTTAATTCACATGTGAATAGATACTAATGCTAGATACACAATGGCCAACATATCGGCCATTCAATTGAACAGCCGATATATTGTGTGTGCGTCGGCCAGTGTGTACAGATGATATGTCTGTGAAAGACGTCATTCACAGACATATTGCATCGGCTGGGCAACACAGCTGTTGGCAGATATATGTGAACATCGTGCTGTCAGACGACCGCCCGTTCACTTGCTGCAAAGGCCGCCGGGAAGGGGGGCATGACGTGACCCCCTGGGCAGCAACACCCTTGGACAGATGGCAGTGATGGTTGTTCAGTGTGTATGAACAACCATCATCTGCAGATATATCTTTCAGGTGTGTACCCAGCTTAACTCAGAGCGGCATATTTACTAAGGTGCAGGTTTTTACAAGTGGAGATGTTGCCCGTAGCAACCAATCAGATTCTACTTTACATTTATCTAGCACCTTCTAGAAGATAACAGCTAGAATCTGATCGGTTGCTATGGGCAACATTTCCACTTCTAAGAACCCGCACTTTAGTAAATATGCCCCAGAGTGTTGGGAGATCCACACTGTTCACAGGCAGATTTACTGTATAGCTTATCTATATATTCACATCCAAAAGTTGTGTTCTCAAAGAGGCCTGCTCCACTGCAAAAAACTTGCGCCTATAAAAGATTTTGAAAAAAAATCCATTAAAACAAGGATTCCCTATATAATTACAGCTCCAATGCAACTATATATCTAAAAGTACATTCTCA
This sequence comes from Taudactylus pleione, assembly GCA_031769625.1. Classification (NCBI taxonomy): domain Eukaryota; kingdom Metazoa; phylum Chordata; class Amphibia; order Anura; family Myobatrachidae; genus Taudactylus; species Taudactylus pleione. Next base: position 2,986,670 of record JAUIMM010000126.1, on the reverse strand, counting down.
TCCTGCCCTAACCAAACAACAAATATTTAAAGTTTGTCAACAGAAGAAAGTAAACCAAGCACACTCAGTATACCTGGGGGCTTGTTTCGGCACCAACAAAAAATCATGCTGCCTATACACAGTAGTTGCACTATTGCTACATGGTATAAAAGTCCAGTCTTACCTGGATGATTTAACTGAGCAAGTATTTATGTTACACCTCTCTAGTGGTCTGTTTCTTTCATCGATGACTCAACAGATTTAGGACTTGATTCAGCTTGGATCGCAGTTACTAATACGCACACAATTGGCCGGATTGTTTCGCATTGCACATGTGTATGTATCGCTGTGTGCGTGCGCAATCCAGCCTCTGCGATCGGAATTGTGATTGCAGTGGCTACAATCGCAGTGCGTGTGTATTAGCAGAATAGCGATCCTTGCTGAATCAGGCCCTTAGTTCCTAGGCGACATACAATACACTTGTGACTTTTGTTCGGCTATACTAGCCCAGAGAGCATTTACTTTGCCATTCTTGTTTAACCTCCACATTTCCACTTTTTTCAATAGTTCAGAATATAGTAGCATAAAGTACTCTTACTTTGGATTTCTACATAGCACCTCACAATGCTCTGCCTTTAGCTCCAGATCTTACAAGTAAAGCTATACTCTAACCCTTAAACTGGATACACACTAAACGATGTGTGTACCCAACGATGAGACCGGTGCCCCCAGGCGATGCATTGGGCGGCCAGCACACACTAGACAATCCGGTGCCCGACCACCTGATAGGTCAGCCCCTGCCGCAACCTGCTGCATGGGGTCGTCAACCGCATCGTCAGGTTGAGCTCCATGTACGGCCGACCTGACGATGCGGCTGACGATCCCACAGGAGCGCACACCGCACGACATAGTGGGTACACACTAGACGATTTGGAGGGTCTGTTGTCCTGATCCATTGGAATTGGGCAAATCGAGCAAAAAAATAGTCTAGTATGTACCCAGCTTTACACTTCACCACCTCACCTCATTAATGAAAATCTATTTTTACTAAATACTGCTTGATTTGGCCTAATTTATACCTTATTCACAAGTGAGGGGATATTAGGACAGCTTTTATTACATGGATGTGATTTTGAAGCTCTTTTCTGTTTGGAAAAATACACCTGGAAATGCGCTTAACCAACAAGGTGCAACTTGAAAATAGTGTTTCTTTAAAAGTATGGGGTGAAGCCTTGTCAATATTATTCATTTATTTTAAATTATTACTATACTCTCAGTAAACAAAATTAATTAGCATTTTTGTTCTGTGCCCATGTAGTTACTTGGTACTAAGCAGGTAATACCTTCACTCTGCCAAACTCTTCCCATCGGGCAATTCAAACTTCTGTTCTTTTGTAAATGTTATTATCTTGTCCTAAAACCTAGGTGCTCTTGTGCAATGACACCATTAAAGAGGATTTTTGTGCTGCATAGAGAGGCTGATTCTGAGTTGGGAACAAAACAAAAGAAAGTAACTTTGTACCTTGGTAAAATCATGTTGCACTGCAGGTGGAGCAGATTTAACTTGTGCAGAGAGTTAGATTTGGGAGAATCGTTTCAAAATGCATAACAAAATTGCAGTGTAAAAATTAAGCTGTCCAGTGATGCGGTCAGAATCCTGACCGCTGGGATTTCAGTACTCAGAGTGCTGATACCGGAATTCCAAAACTTATCAGAATACCGGCGCTTGCATCGCGACCCCCGGGATCACGAAAGGTGAGTACTATGGTTAGGGTAAGGGGCTAGGCACTAGGGGGGAGGTTAGGTTTAGGCACTAGGGGGGAGGTTAGGTTTAGGCACCGGGAAGGGAGAATTAGGGGTGGGGTTAGGTTAGGTGTACTTACCTTTAGCCGGCGGCATTGTACCCTGGTCGGGATGTCGGCATCTGGATACCGCCAGGATCCCGAGTGCCAGCATCCCGTACCCAACGCAGCTGTCCAGTATCTGTGGGCTACATGCAAAAGCAGCCAGTATTTATCCTGCATGCAAAAATAATATATTTATTTGCACCCCTTGCATTGCAACATGGTTTGTTCCATATACAAAGTTATTTACTTTTTTTTTTCTTTGCTCTCAACCTGGAATCAGCCCCACTGTCTTTTTCTGGTCAGAATCTTCTACTTATCATTATCAAAAAAATCTTTACACTAAAATAATGGCCTTTGTTGAACACCTTCCACCACACTAAGGACCTTATTCAGAGGCGGCCGTACAGTCTACGACCGCACGGCCACCTCGATGTTTGGCCAGTGCGCATGCGCACGAGGCAGCCGGCTCCCTCGTGCGCATGCGTGAGACCCGCTACGACCGACAGCGCCGGTCGTAGCGGGTCTCTTTCCAAAGGGGGCGAGCTGTCGATGTTGAGTGACAGCTCGCCCCGTTTGGAAGGCGGGCCGGGGGGGTGGCAGCCCAAACGGAGGCGTTCCCATGGGAACGCCTACCGTTTGGGGGAGGCCCACTGACATCACAAGTGATGTCAGTGGAGAGCTGCCAGCTCTGACAGAGCCAGAAGCTCTCTGGGGCTTACGACAAGTGAGACCCTACCCTAGGGTCTCGTCGTAAGCCCCGATGGTCTCTGACCATCGCCCGAGCGGACGTTAGAGCTGTGGGTGTAAACCCACAGCCTAACGACCGAAACAGAGGCGGGCGGTCAGGATGCAAGCGGCCGCCCAGTTTCTGAGCGACCGCTTGCATCCTCCGACCGCCTCTGAATGAGGGCCTAACACTTTTTCTCTATAGTAACATTAACACACAAACACATTCTATTCCACAATAGTGAATAAAACAAACTCATTGCATCAATTCACTTATCAGTGCCATAACAGGGCTTTAATGCTCCATTTGCTGGCCCTGCTTCCTTTGCACATGATGTTGTGCATAGGGGGCGGGGCCACCTTACACCAAGAAGTGTGGCATTGCAGAGCATATAGAAGACACTCTGTGCAGCTTATAAAGGACTGTACGGATGGCACTGACATAGCATTACTGGCTTCAGGGTGCCATTCCAGGCACCCTACTAGCCAGAAGCAAGGGCCATGGGGCAGTGATGGTGCCACCCACAGAGCCCTGTGCTCCATGCGGCAGGCACTGGTTGCTAGTGGCAGATCTATATTTTTAGGACCCTGAAGCTTGAACTGTTATGCAACTAGCAACAATAGGGCAACATCCAGCAAGGTCCAAAGGGCCTTACTGCCCTTGCAGGACCTTGAAGCCCAAATGGCGGACATATAGAAAGCCCCCAAAGAGTGAGACACTGTAGAAAGATAGATGTAGAAACCCCCCATAGAGTGAGACACTGTAGATAGATAGATTGTAGCCCCCAGAGAGTGAGAGACTGTAGATAGATGTAGAAACCACCAGAGAATGAGACACTGTAGATAGATGTAGAAACCTCCCAGAGAGTGAGACACTGTAGATAGATGTAGAAACCCCCCAGAGAGTGAGAGACTGTATAGATAGATGTAGAAATCCCCCCAGAGAGTGAGACACTGTAGATAGATGTAGAAATCCCTCAAAGAGTGAGACACTGTAGATAGATGTAGAAATCTCTCAGGGTGAGAGACTGTAGATAGACATATGTAGAACCCCCCCAGAGAGTGAGACACTGTAGATAGATAGATGTAGAAAACCCAGAGAGAGAGAGACTATAGATAGATCACATGCAAAATCAAAACTTAATCACTTCCTCTGTAGGATCCCAGCTATTGATCCTCCTTAGTGGGATCTCTGGAATCCCCCTATGTCAGGTCTCTCCCCCACGCTCCATGCTCCTGCCTCTCAGTTGCATGTCATCCCTCAGTCAGCTCAGCTTTCAGTTTGTGGTCAGCACTGCAGGGCCACCTTTTGGCAGATGGGATAGCACAAATGGAGATGGGATTATCTAGTGGCATCTCGCAGTACTGCACTCAGCAATGACACTGACAGAAGCTCTCTAATCTGCCACCGGCTGGCTCATAAGAACTATCTGCTGGTCGGAGCTGTAGATAGAGTGTCTGTCAGCCAGTACTGATCAGAGGGGGCAGTTCTGGGTACTCAGAAACCCCCCTATATGCACTATTGTAGAGCATATTCGAAGGTCAATATTAAGTACTTCAACCCATTAGCTTTCTGTACTTTAACCTTATTTTAATAACACACACTTAAAAAACTTCATTGACTAAAATTGATTCGGGGTTAGGGGTCCTGAATCTTAAGCTTCATTAGTTTCACAGTAGATCTGCCTCTGCTGGTCACACACCCTTAGTTACTGTCCTGTGACGTAAATTTGTTTTACTTTATATACAACTGACTGTTAGGGTCTCAGGGCCTGATTCAGAGCCGAACGCTCTGACCAGAGCGTTCGCTCTGAATCAGGGACCTCCTCCCTCAACTTGGAGCGGCCTCATGGCCGCTCGCATAGCTGTGGGTGACCACCCACAGCATATGCGAGCGTCCATGATGATGGTCGCGATGGTCTTGACCATCACGACCATCGGGCTTGCGACGGAGACCCTGCGGCAGGGTCTCGCTGCCGCAAGCCCTGGAGTGATTTTGGCTCTATCAGAGCCAAAATCACTCCCACTGACATCACTAGTGATGTCACTGGGGCCGGCTTCAGTCGGTAGCCATCCCAACTAGCTGGCTGGTTGGAACGATAATCTTCCTGTGTGTGGGAGCAGCCGTTTGCTCCCACACACTGAAAAACAGCCAAAAACGGTCAGTCCAACTAGTTGGTGAAACTCAAACTTGTTTGATTTTCACCAACTATCGTTCTAGTGTAGAACTCCCCCCAACTGAACGATAAGTACGCGGACAGTGGGCGATAGTGTCCGCCTACTTCACCACTTGCCGGCTGTATTGCCCTTGTCAGCGGTCGGCTGAGCGGGGGAGAGGATTTGTACAGCTGCTACACAGACCAGGTCCTCATAATAAGATGCACCCCACAATCACAGGTGAACACCCCCTGCGATCACAGCTGAAGCACCCGTGGGTAAAAACTCCCCCTCCCCCTGTGATCACAGCAGCACCACCTGCAGGTACAAACCCCCCCTCTCCCCGCGATCATCGCAGCACCCTAGGCGGGTACAAACTCCCCCTCCCCCCCGCGATCACAGCTGCACCCCCCCAAGGGTGCAAAACCCCCCTCCCCCCCGCGATAACAGCTGCAGCACTCGCGGGTACAAATCCTGCTCCTCCCACGATTATAGCTGCAACACCCGCGGGTACAAACCCCCCTCCCCCCATGATCACAGCTGCACCCCCCCTATGGGTACAAACCCACCTCCCCCCCGCGATCATAGCTGCACCCCCCGTGGGTACAAACCCCCCTCCCCCCGCAATTACAGCTGCATCCCCCCCACGGTTGTCCCCCCTCCCGCGGGTGTACCCCTCCTCCCCCGCAATCACAAAGGCACCTCCCAGATCCCGATACTCACCTGCTCTATCTCCGGTGCATTGATGAAGCCGGAGTGCTCCAGACCTTCCTCCTGTCACTTCTGTGACACCTGCCGGGATGCTGCCTGACCGACCTCTGATCCCTGGGGTACTGTATCAAAGAAGCGGATTTACAAATCATTAATGCAGTAATAAAGAGAACAGCTTAATAGAAAATTTAGCAATTATTACTTTTTAATGGATATATGCTAATTAGGAAACCGGAAGTGATGTCACAAACAAGTCCTATCAATTCTTGTTTGTCCCTATTTGAGGGGGTCTAAATACTGGATACCCCATAGGAGCTAGGTCATCCCTTGAAGAAGTCCAGGATACGGACGAAATGCGCTGGAGGCTCCTACTCTCTTCCCACTCATGAACTTGCCATTTTAATCAGATAAGCAACTACTTTTTATCCCTTTTTTATTCTGATAATGTTATAGCAATTTTATATGTACATTGTTCATGTTTTTTTATGTATTTTATCCTTTATGTGGAAGGATATAATTGTTGTGTCTGATTAAAATTAATTTATATATTTTTTAAAATGAAATGTTTGCACTTTCATTAATTTGCACTTTAAATTATTTATGCACCTTTTGCACATGTTTATGAATTCGTGTTGCCATTTAATGGTGTTATTTATTTTGGGGTTTTTATTAATGCAATATTAATTGTACTTAGCACTTTAGGGGCCTAATTCAGAGCCGTACGCAAGTGGCTAATCGCTCGTTCGACGAACGAGTGAGAAAATGTAAATTCAAGCGCTTGCTCGTAAGTTCGCTCGTAGCTAATCTTCCGCCCCAAAGTCTCCCAACCCCTCCTATAGCTAACGAACGAGCAAAACTGCAACCGTCCATCTCCAAATTTGGTTGCAGGGAACGCTCGCACAAGTCCAAACCGGAAGTGGGCCTGTCAGATTTCGATTACCTGCTCGTTCATTCTGCATACATACTTTAATCGTATCATGCCAATCAATATATTAATTAGCTTAATTGCTCTTCACATGTTTGCAATTCGTTTTTTTTTTTTCATTTTAAATAAACTTTATTCTTGTCCGTGTCATTTTTCCCGCAGAATACGTACGGTTTCACCAATGGTTTACTTTATCAAAAATACATGTTGTAACCAATTATCCTATTCTTTTCCTGTGTTTCGGAAATTCCTATTTTCAGATTTTAATTTTGTTATTTAAATTAGCTTACGCATGTCACTGCATGAAGCCTATCATAACTCACATTATATTTTGGAGCCTGTAGGACACATGACTCATACAATAACCAATACAATGGTTCCTGTTAATTTACAAAGTACATTAGCCAATCAAAAGTTTTCTCTGGCCTTTATTAAAACTATTTGTTGGTAAAAAAATCATTGCCATCATGAGAGCCTCCGCATTTACCACACGGGAGCTGTTGGTCCTCACCGAGGTCATAGACCGGAGGATCACCAGCCAGCCTCCCCCCATCACCAACCGGGCCAAGCAATCGGCCTATGCGGAGGTTCGCCACCACCTGCGCTCCTGCGGCTCACGCCGTAATATCGGGCAATTAGAGCGCAGGTGGTCGGATCTGCGGTGCCGCATCCCCCGCTTGCTGGCATGTTTTCGGCTGCGGATCGCTGCAAGTAAGTGTTTTTTTTATTTTTTTAAGATTTGTTTTCGGCCCTATCTGCATGTGCTTGTTTCCAGTATAGCCCTGTTTGTTTATTGCGGCCCTATCTGCGTGTGCATGTTTGTTTTCAGTCTAGCCCTGTTTTTTGATTTTTGTCATGTCTGTGTGTGCATGTTTGTTTTCAGTATAGCCCTGTTTTTTTTTTTTAACATGTCTGTGTGTGCATGTTTTCCTTTTTTTGAATGTTTGTATTTTTTTTGTGTTGTAAATTTGTGTTCCACCCCCCCCTCCAAAAAAAATAAAAATTTTTTTTCATTAATCATTTAGGGGCTGAACGCAGAAGCCGGCATCGCCGCAGAGTTCATCGCCGGGCTCGGCCCCTGTCCCAGCCCATCTCCCCAACCTTCCCCCAATTCCCCCTCCACCCCTGCCCGGCCAATAGCTGAGTCCCCTCCCTCTCCCAATTTGCACCACCCCCAAAATTCCCCCTCCCCTCCACCCCCCCTCTCTTTTCTTCCCCCTCCCCTCCACCACCCCCTCGATTTTCCGCCCCGTCAACAGTTTCCGCCATCTCCCCTCCCTCAACCCACCAGCACTGGCCCACCTCCGAGGAGGAGGAGGATGGAGGGCCTCCAAGACCATCAAGCCCAATGACCGGAATGTTTCCCTTTCTTTTGTTGTAAAAATAAATTTTGAATTGGATATACAATGTCTTGGATATTTTCCACTGATACATATCACACATGTGAAAACACTCATTCTTGGGGTTTTTTGGTTTACCCTAACAAGGGTACTTTTTCCTTTTTGGGTCACCTTTTTGTGTGTTCATTTATAATTTAGTATTGATACCATCTTAGCATTTGCCAGTACTTGTTTTTTTTCTGCAAAATTGGATCTTGTTTGCAACTAGATTTATTTGTTTAGTTTGTTTATTAAACTTATAATGTAAGGTGTAATTTCATTAAGGGTCCCTTTTTTTTATCCCAACAGAGGACCAGAGGCGGATGCATGGTATGCAGGAGGGCTTGGCCGCCTTGCGTGGCCACGTCATTGCCATGCTAGTGGTCCTGGACCACATGGCGGCGCTCCAACGGAGCTGATTTTTTTTTTTGGTAATTCTGTTTTGTATTATTTATAAAATAAAATAGCGTTGTATGTTAACGAGTCTCATTTATTGCCTGAAAATATTACATTGTTTAACCTTCCATAAGTCCACTATTTGGTCATGTTCTTTAAAGTAAGGTAAATTAGATTGTACAAAGCGCTAGAAAGTATGTAAGCTGCCACATTAAACACCTCACCATACCAATAGGTTTGTTGAAAAACCAACAGTTTGTTGGTTTTCTTGTGGTGGGTAATGTAAATAGAAACTGAAACCTACTTAGGCCTATTTTTAACAAACTACCGATTCACCCTAATACCTTTGTTGTTTTTTCAAAGCCACAAAGCATGTTCAAAGACTTAACCATTTCACACATTACAGGATTCGGCATTATGAAAGGTGGCATTTTTTGAGCCAGGTTACACGTGCTTGTAATGTGTAAATAAACAGTCTTTTTAACAGAAAATAAAACTTTAATACACAGCAAACGCAAACAGAAAGTTAATTGTGACAAGCAATTCACACAGTGAAAACACACTACAAAAAACAACCTACACCAAACTCAAAAAAAAAAAAAACCACTCAAAAACTGTTGAAATAAGTAGCAGGCCAACATGAATCCACAAATGAGGCGATGAAATAATTTTCCACAAGTTACTTCCAATGTGGCCACATGTAGACAATTTAGTGGATCAGGTAGTAGGCATCGTTTTTACATGGTTTGAAAAGGAAGACAAGAAAAAAAAAAAAAAAACAAGATTAAAAAGGCAGATTACAATCATACATGTAGACATTGGGACAATTAAATAAATGTTTGTCAATAATTACCTGAAAAATCTGGCCACCACATCATCGCGTATGGCCCCCCCACATACTGACCTCCGACCAACCTCGGGGGGGCCATCCTCAGGTAAGGCATCCTCTGGCTGCATTGGGACACCACTCCTTATGGCGATGTTGTGAAAGATCCCACACAGGACCACAATTTTCGAAACCATAGCCGGCAAATACATGAGTTCGCCACCAGAGCGGTGGAGGCATCTTTTAAAAGGCCGATACAGCGCTCCACCACCTGCCTGGCGGCTGTAAGTGCGGAATTATACTCACTTTGTGGCCCTGGTGTGGGAGCCAAATAAGGAGTGAGCAGCCAGGGCGTGCAAGGGTAGCCACTGTCTCCTGTGAAAAAACAAATACAACAATCAGGATCACTGTGTATCAAGCTTTGCATTGGTTTAAACTAAAGGGCTCCACTTACCCAGAAGCCACGCATCACCAGCTTGTAGGTTGTCTAATTTATGCCAAATCCCTGATTGCCGGATGACGAATGAGTCATGTGCACTCCCGGGTAATTTTGCATTCAGGGACAGGATCTGGAGGGGGGCATCACATACCACCATTACATTCAGTGAGTGATAGTGCTTGCGGTTCCTAAAAATTGCCTCCAGCCGTGCTGGAGGCTGAAGTGGTATGTGAGTACCATCCACAACCCCTATGATGTGTGGGAAGCCAGCTATTTGGTAAAAATTGGCCTTCGCCACACTAAGGGAACCCATAACCAATGGCATGTTAATAAAATGATGGAGGTGCTTGAAAAGGGCCTCCATCACTGCCCTCAGGATCCTTGAAAAGGAGGATTGGGAGATTCCGGCCACTATTCCCACCGTGGTTTGAAAGGATCCTGAGGCACAGAAATGTAACACCGCCATTAATTGCGTAAGTGGTGGTATTGCTGTAGGACTGTCAATTTGCCGCTCCAGATCACTCTATTAATGAGAGTGTGTCTATGATGATTTTTGGAGGAAGACGGTATCGTCTTAAAACATCATCGGGCATTCCAAAAAGGGTGACACGTATTCTATATATCTTGGGCCTTGCATGCCTACGATGCCTACGCCTGGGATGAGGTTGAGGTTGGTCGGGTTCCGGAACCATGGCCAAAATAAGACGACCAACATCAACCTGAAATGGTAAGCCAGGTAGTTAATGTTTGTTGAAAATGATCTTTCAAAAAAATACTTATCTTTGCCGCAAAATCCAAAGATGCTTACATGCCGGGGTATTGTCATGAGTGCAACAACCTACAGTTCAAAATTAGAAATTAGTTTTAGAATTTTTGGGGGCCAAATTTGATTTTTTTAAATTTGGCAAAATGCGTTCAAAGATAGGGTGGAGCACACATTATTTGGAAAATGCACCCTACATTGAGTGGGCAAACAAGAATGCCCAAATTTATAATATAAAAATCATTCTGGCGCTAAATAGTTTGCATTTTTACATGGGGAATAAGGAAACATTAGTGCGCTAAATAGTTCGCATTTTTACATGGGGAATAAGGAAACATTAGTGCGCTAAATAGTTCGCATTTTTACATGGGGAATAAGGAAACATTAGTGCGCTAAATAGTTCACATTTTTACATGGGGAATAAGGAAACATTAGTGCTTTAAATAGTTCGCATTTTTACATGGGGAATAAGGAAACATTAGTGCGCTAAATAGTTCGCATTTTTACATGGGGAATAAGGAAACATTAGTGCGCTAAATAGTTTGCATTTTTACATGGGGAATAAGGAAACATTAGTGCGCTAAATAGTTTGCATTCTTACATGGGGAATAAGGAAACATTAGTGCGCTAAATAGTTCTCATTTTTAAGGGATCAACAAAGGAAATATATTTGGCTAAACATTACGCTATATTTAGTGTTAATACATGATTGTTAAACTTAGAAATAAAACAGTCATATACAAAATATATGCGAAAACCAACACATCAAAATTGGAAAATCAGGAAAAAAGATAAACTTACAGAAATTCGACTAAAAAGTCACAGTCCAAAAACTTCAATGGGACCCAGCCAAAATAACTGTAAAAAAGTAAAAATTAAATTAAAAAATAAGAACATTTGGTTTGTCGATCCCTTATTTTTTAAAGGAGTTGTAAAAAATACTTACTCCAAAAATAACCGACAAAGAAAATAACCGCAATAAAAAAAAGCGAACGGAAAATAAGGGAAAAAAAACAACAACCAACTCCGACTCCAAAAACCCGCCTCAATCCACTAATCCCGCCAACAATCCACTACTACACACGAAACCTCCAACAATCATCACCCGCCACATCGACTCGTGTCGCCCAAAGCCATAAATAGTCTTTATTTTCCAGCTCAAATTAAGGACGGATCATAGGAGCGCACAATCAATGATGCGGACGAATAATACGGACACATGTATAAATACGTCACGGAAAAATCAAAACGGTCTGCTGTAGTTCAAGTTGGTGTTCTTAAAATGTCTACAGAGCAGCAAAACAATGGCCAAGAGGCGACCGGTAAGTATTTCACTCTTTTGGCCTAAATGATTATTTAGAACCAGAATTTAGAGAAAATTGAACATCTAAATTTAAACAATGTTTTGGCAAAAAGGTGTTGAGGATGCCATGGAAGAGGCTGCTGGGCCGAGTAGGCCCACAAAAGAAGCCAAAAAAAAAGGCAGCCACAATTCACAAGAAAGGAGATGGAGGTTTTGGTCCAAATTTGTGTTGCCATCCTGCCACAGGCAGATCGGAATATGGGTGCAAGCCAGAAGTGGAAAATGTGGGAGGAAATAGCCAGTGCTGTCAATAGGGTGGGTGAGTTTGAACGACTACCCCGGGATGTCAAACGCCGGTACGTAAAAACTAAATTTTTTGAAAAAGTGGTTACAGGGCCAAATACTGCAGAAATAATGCCAACTTTTTCACCCACAGATGGACCGATTATAAATATCGGCTGAAACAAAAACTGGCAGAGAGGGCTAGGCATGCAAGGGGGACAGGTAGGGGTCCCACCCCTGTGTCATTGGAGCTGAATGACTTGGAAGAGCTGGCCCAGGTGTGTGTGCAGTATAAGGAGGTGTTTGGCGTGTCCAACATGGATACGGACATGCCAGACTTTGCGGCTCCTCATGTTGCCCCAGGTAAATGTTGTTATGTTACCAACTCTGAAATGTGTTTGTGACAATATGTAGATTCTAATGTTACGCTTTTCTCATTTTTCTCACAGAGACACAGGCGGATGAGTCTGCTCCAGAGGGGAGCCTTGGCTGCAGAATTTCTGCTGGCTCTGCAGGGGAGGAAGCAGTAGATCCGGCTGGGGACCCTGCAGAAGCCAGTCCAGGGCAATCCCCCTCGCAGGCAGTGGCCCTCCTCACGGATCTCAATTTTAAATCGGATCACCACACGGAGATTCTGCTGAGGATGGACGCCAGTCTGCTATGGGTGGCGGAGGCCATGGAGCAAAATGCTGCGGCCAATGTGACCATTTTTCAGGCCCTGGCCGAAAATACCAGGGCCAACATCCGAATTGCCAATGCCCTGGAGAAGCTCGTTCGCCAGCACATGGTGGAGCCGCCCTCCCTTCCTGCCAAAACATCAGGATCCTCAACCTCTGGCACAACAACAGCCATCCCTCCAAATGTGCCTAGCCCTCTGCCTACTCCAGAGGCCCCAACATCTGCCTCTGGAGAGGCCAGCCAAAGGACATCCTGGACCCGTTCAGGCTCCCACCCTACCCCAGCCAAACGGGGCAAAAAGCGATGACAGCACTGGCTAATTTTCCCACAATCCTTCTGTGTTTGCCCCATATTCCTTAAGGGCCAAAACTTCCCTCTCCTTTCTTGTGAATTGTTTTTAATGTGTGTTATTTTATTTTTGCAAAATGCCACTAATTTTGTGTTTTCAATTTTTGGCACAATTATTGACGTAAGCCAGAACTGCAAACTGGCAATGCACATGAAAATATAAAAATGTGTGTAAAAAATAAAAATAATTCAAAATCTGCTCCAATGTAATGTTACATTATTCTCAATATGGTTTTTAGGTAATCCCGGCCCCAAAAAAGAAAAAGAAAAAATAAAAAAAAACAGATTCCAAAGGTTTAAAAACCATTTAGGAGTTTCAAGGAACACTTTGCCCAAACAAAATGGATAAGAAATTTCCGGGACCATTAAAAATGTTGCTAAAACACAAACATGATGACAATATTGTTGCAATAACACAAAACCCCCAAAAAATAAAAAAATAAAAATAAAAAATTGGTACGCTAATTGATTGTCTAAGCCAGAAATTAGCAGCTGAGTACTTCACCTGCGTACGGTTTTGTGCTACTAAAAAAAAACTAGTTGCTAGACACATTCCAAGCTTGTTTTCAATTCTAAGTTGATTGCTTTTCTGGCATGAAATGATAAATCGAAGAAACATCGAAGAGGCACGGGAAGGAGGACGAGACCATCGACATTGTCGTAGAGTATACCAGACCACAAGCTGTGTGAGCAGTTTGAACGAAAAGTGGATCAGACAGTGACGTATGACTTGTTCCGATCACATTTGCCGTTCGCATGAGATAATTTAGGGACGCCCACAAAATGCATCTCCACCCCCGTCACCGCCCAAAAACGGCCTGTTCTGTCAATCACATTTGACATGTCACTTCCTGTTCGCTATTCGACGAACGACTTAAAAAAAGCTCGCAATCAGCCGTACGCACATGCGCAGTGTAACACCGGCGCATGCGTGGTTTCACAACATCGGAACGCTACGAGCGTACTGCTGCTTACGAGTGGCTCTGAATGAGGGCCTAGGTGCACAGTTCACTTAGCAGTTTAAATTATATATTTTTAGATTCATATATATATATATATATATATATATATATATACACACACAAGGTTATGTAAGCACATAAGGCACTCTATTCCAGATCCTGTACTTATTAGATTTTATATATATATATATATATATATATATATATATATACACATACACATACTTCTATATACATATATATCTCTATAGATATCTATATATGTATATATATATATATATATATATATGTATAGATATCTAGATATATATATATAGATAGAGATATAGATATAGAGGTTAGGGTTAGGAATGGGATTGAAATGCCGGTGGCTGAAATCCCGACAGTAGATGCCCGACGGAGGACATCCCGACTGGGGTAGGTAAGTATACTAATCCTCCCCTCTCCTCCCCCTAACCCTAACCAACCCTCCCTTAGGGGTGCCTAACCCTAACCTTGACACAGTGCCTAACCCTAACCTCCCCCCCCATGGGTGAGTAAAGCTAAACCACCCTCGTCGCACCCTAAACCTAACCCTCCCGGGGGTGCCTAACCCTAACCTTGAGATACTGTTTGTTTTTTTTGTCCCTAGATGCCTACTTCAGAACGAAGAGGACCGTACTTCGCATAGGAGACTGTGAGTAAGGTTTCTTATCACAGGTCCACTATGGACAATCTACTGGACAAGTGGACCGTTGCTATAGGGATACATAGGTGAGTATGAGTACATGTGTGAGTGCATGTATGTTTAATAAACTTATACTTTGTGCGGTGTGTTTGTCTTGTGTTTATTTTAATTTGCAGTGGAACTACAGGTACCAGCGGGCCCATAATGCCCCGAATGCTGGTACTTGTGGTTCTCTAAGTGCCAGCATGCGGGGGAGGCTTGCTGGGACCTGAAGTTCCACAGCAAAGACAATATTAGTTCATCTATATTTTACACACACTATATATAATCAACCCGGCACCCTGGGCCTGGGGTGCCCTGGAGAGAGGGACCCCTTTATTGGGGGAGTCCCCAGCTCCCCAGGGATCCCCAGCCTGGGCTGACTAGAAGTCAGGGTTAATGCTTCGGCTGGGGGGCCCAATGAAAGGGCTCCCCTGTCTGTGGCATTAGCCCCCCGCTTGAAAAAGTCTGGTGCTGGTTCTGGATAATACAGGGGGACCCTACTAATTTTTCCCCCTGTATTTCCAGAACCAGGACTGGATCAGAGTCCAGTGCTGGTTGCGCAAAATACGGGGTACCCCTACGTTGTTTGTCCCCCGTATTTTGGCAACCAAGGCTGGTTCTGACTAGCCTGGTGCCGGTTGTGCTTAAGTACGGGGGACCCCTGCGTCGTTTGTTCCCCGTATTTTGCATAACCAGTAGGTCACTAAAGCCCGGGGCTAGTTGTTCTTTTGGGGGAGGGGTCACGCCGTTTTTTTTTTTTTTTTACACAGGGTTTTTTAAACACAGCAGCACAGACAGGTCTCACTGTTCCTGTCCCTGCATCTGTGTTTATTTTTTTTACAGACAGATACATGCATCATGGATATCCCTGATCCGTGCAAGCATCTGTCTGCTAACCTGCACGATCTAAAGATCGGCAAATCTTTAGATCATGCACGATAAATCTTGTGACACATGGTGCAGCTTTTGCTGCACATAATGTCCTGGAGTGCCGGGGAAAGTTCAAGGGAAATCAGACACGATATTGGATCGTGACCACATCGCCTAGTGTGTAGGCACCTTAAGTCCCCCTGGTGGATCCTAATCCTAACCCCCTCATTCCCAGGCTAAGTGTTGTACTTACTTTGCAGAAGGACGTTCGGTTCGGCGTTCCGGCGTTGGGATTAACATAGGCATCGGTATTTCGATGCCTCTGTTAAATCCCTTGTCGGGATTCCGCAGTTGGTATTGAGACCGCCGGTCTCATAACTACATCCCTATGGATCATATGTATATATGTGTGTGTGTGTGTTTGTATTAGTAATGATCGTATTTGCAATGCGATCTGGGTGCCATATTAGCGCTCATGATCGCATTGCAGGATGCGATCATACCACCCGGATGTATGAAGTTTCACCTGCAGAGACAGCGGTCACTTCACTTCTGTGCTTGGATCCTGCGCATGAACGGTCTGCAGACCACGCATGCGCTGCGGCCATTGCAGAGGGTTCCTATGGAACCCTCTCATGGACAGATTTGGGATGTGTAGCCCATAGGCTACAGCAGCTTACGCCATCTTCAGATGGCTTGTGCTGGGCGCATCAAGGTCCAGAATGTTTTGCATTCCGGAACTTAACAAATCTGTCAGCATTGCATCCCCTATAGAAACTAATGGGGGTTGCATAGCCGACGGAAATGGAGGGATAGCAACAGATATTGGAGAATACTTAATATTTGCGGCTATCCCCCGAAAACGGGTGTTTTCGGGGAATTCAGCGCAAATATTGAATGATAAATGGGCCCCTACATATTTAATGACCATCTGACTTCTACTGCATCTGCCACCATCCTCCCGACCATCACGGCTCCGTATCCGCCGATCCATCCCAACTCTCCTCCCCTCGTTCGGCACTGTCCAGTGTCATATTTATATTTTTATCTATCTATATATACATACAGTCAGGTCCATAAATATTGGGACATTGACAGAATTTTCATATTTTGGCCTCTATTCACCACCACAATGGCTTTGAAATGAAGCAAACAAAATGTGCTTTAATTGTAGGCTTTCAGATTTAATTTGAGGTTAATCACATCCAAATCAGGTGAAAGGTTTAGGAATTACAACGGTTTCTATATGTGCCTCCCACTTTTTAAGGGGCCAAAAGTAATGGGACAAACTAAACAATCCTAAATCTAACTTTCACTTTTTAATACTTTGTTGCAAATCCTTTGCAGGCAATTACAGCCTGAAGTCTGGAACGCATAGACATCACCAGACGCTGGGTTTCATCCCTGGTGATGCTCTGCCAGGCCTCTACTGCAAATGTCTTCAGTTCCTGCTTGTTCTTGGGGCATTTTCCCTTCAGTTTTGTCTTCATCAAGTGAAATGCATGCTCAATCGGATTCAGGTCAGGGGATTGACTTTGCCATTGCATAACATTCCACTTTTTAGCCTTAAAAAACTCCTTGGTTGCTATTGCAGTATGCTTCAGGTCATTGTCCATCTGCACTGTGAAGCGTCGTCCAATGAGTTCTGAAGCATTTGACTGAATATGAGCATATAATATTGCCCGAAACACTTCAGAATTCATTCTGCTGCTTTTGTCAGCAGTCACATGTTCAATAAATACAAGGGAACCAGTTCCATTGGCAGCCATACATGCCCACGCCATGACACTACCACCACCATGCTTCACTGATGAGGTGGTATGTTTTGGATCATGAGCAGTTCCTTTCCTTCTCTTCTCTTCCCATCACTCTGGTACAAGTTGATCTTTGTCTCATCTGTCCATAGGATGTTGTTCCAAAACTGTAATGGCTTTTTTTAGATGTTGTTTGGCAAACTCTAATCTGGTCTTCCTGTTTTTGTGGCTAACCAATGGTTTGCATCTTGTGGTGAACCCTCTATATTCACTCTTGTGAAGTCTTCTCTTGATTGTTGACTTTGACACATATACATCTACCTCCTGGAGAGTGTTCTTGATTTGGCCAACTGTTGTGAAGGGGTTTTTCTTCATCAAGGAAATAATTCTTTTGTCATCCACCACAGTTGTTTTCCGTGGTTTTCCGGGTCTTTTGGTGTTGCTGAGCTCTCTGGTGCGTTCTTTCTTTTTAAGAATGTTCCAAACAGTTGATTTGGCCACACCTAATGTTTTTGCTAACTCTCTGATGGGTTTGTTTTGATTTTTCAGCCTAATGATGGCTTGCTTCACTGATAGTGACAGCTCTTTGGATCTCATATTGAGAGTTGACAGCAACTGATTCCAAATGCAAATGTCACACCTAGAATCAACTCCAAACCTTTTACCTGCTTAATTGATAATGAAATAATGAGGGAATAGCCCACACCTGTCCATGAAATAGCTTTTGAGTTGATAGTCCCATTACTTTTGACCCCTTAAAAAGTGGGAGGCACATATTGAAACTGTTGTAATTCCTACACCGTTCACCCGATTTGGATGTAATGACCCTCAAATTAAATCTGAAAGTCTGCAGTTAAAGCACATCTTGTTTGTTTCATTTCAAAACCATTGTGGTGGTGAATAGAGGCCAAAATCTGAAAATTCTTTCAATGTCCCAATATTTATGGACCTGACTGTGTGTGTGTGTGTATATATATATATATATATATATACACACACAAATATATACTGTATGTGTGTGTGTTCAATATATGTATTCAAAACATGCAGAAGTAGGCAGTCTCCGCCTACTTCTGTGACATCATAAGTTGGACAGAAGTTGGCTGGTCTGATAAAAAAAAAGTTGGCAGGTTGGATGAAAAGTTGGTTATATGTGTGGGGAAGCGTTTTAGTTGGATAGACAAGTTGGACGGTTGGTCAGTTGCTTGGTTGGAGGAAAGTTGGTCTGACGTGTGGCCAGCTTTAGTGGGTACATTTACTAAAGGTCAATTTGGGGTTTTTGGTAGTTTTTCCATAAATTTTTAGAAACAAAACCAACGGTTAGTAAATTTACTCCTTAAACGCAGTAGTAAAACACCACAATACAATTAGGGGATGCAGTCAAGATGTCGGTGGACAGGATGCCGGACGTCAATATACAGACACCCGTCAGAAAGGTGACGCTGCCATCCAGAAGAAGATACTGACGTTGGCATCCTCAACGCTGGCATCTCTATGCTAAGTATGCAGGTTAGGGTTAGCCTGCGGATGGGGGTGGGGTTAGGTTTAGGGACCTCCCTGGGTAGGTTAGGCACCGACCCGGGAAGGGTAAGGCTGCGGGGAGGGGGGTTAGGCACCAACCAGGAAAGAAAAGATGTATAGCCACCGGCGCTGTAAGGAGACAATCACTAATGGGCACACACTAATGAATGTTATATCGGGTGTTTCACGCTGCTGTCATTGGTTGCCAACCATAGGAAAAACAAGAAAAGGAAAAATTACAGCGCTGTGAAACCCCAAATGTCTATAATTATTTGATAAAACCATGTATGTATATGATGAAAAACTCAGCTATGTCAGTCACAAATTGGACTCATTTAATGGTATAAAATATATTGATTATACAAGACAAACAACATTGGCCAATGGAAATATACATATATAAAATGCACAATAAAACAAGTAAAATTACAATGTTGTTGTCAAAATAAAAAATGACCAACTGATGTCAATCCCCCCAAAAAATTAATGAAATATAAAACAAACACCACAATGTTGGAAGATGGCTGCCGTGTAAGTTTACTAGTGATACATATTTCTATGTGGCAAAAGGTGAAAACTGGGTTACCAGCTGGAATTGTAACATAAGTATCAATATTGAAATGAATCACGTTCCACAAAGAATATTCACTTGTAGCAGAAAAAATTAATGAATATAAACTCAATAAAAAAGATAAAGCAAGTTCCAGATTATGGATTCACTTGTGGTAGTAATAATAAGACTGATGATAATCAAATGCTCCTCAGGTTATTTCTTAGGTACCTGTAATATCCCACAGTGTGAAAATGACAGCAAAGTCTCGCTAATGAGAAAATAAGGGGGTTTTATTGTGATAATATATCACTCACCAGTGTCCTCCAATGTATCCAAGCCTTAGTATCAGGGGCATGAATAGTAATCCACTGTATTTTAGCTAGATGCCGTGCTGAACAGCAGCAACCCGGTATGTCCTTGAAACCTGGGCAATGTGATATGAGAATCAACCCAGTGTGATCAATGCTGCTGGTAAATGGCGTGAACCTGGCCCCATAAGCCGCTGGCTCAAAAGCGGATACCTCAGAGCCGCAGGGTGTCCTGCCGTACTAAGTAGTATGGCGCCCAATCCTGGCGTGTAGATCCGGGCGCTCTCTATAGTGACCTGCGGCAATCTGGCTCACCTGCTGAGAGGAAGATCTCCGTCTCGCTCCGTCTTACACCGACTTGGATGACCGGGTGCGGTTGATGAGTGTGCTCAAAATATAGCTGATAGGAACAAGGCTGGATAGGATATTTCCCAGTGGTGATCTCTGTAACATAGATCTCCCTGACACATTTCTTCCCATATGGGATTTCCTCAGAGGGATTTTTCCTTTTCTTGACCACTCAGGAAAGGTTAGGTTTATAGTGTGAGAAGGGGGGGGTTAGGATTAGGCACCACTGGGGGAATGTTAGGGTTAGGTTACTAAGCGGCCCATCAGGATCTTGGATATCGAGATGCCGCTGTCGGTCTTCTGACCGCCGGTCAATCATATATATTCCACATTTAGTCAAGGATACATAACATAGCATACATTTTAACGTAAATAAGTGTTACAAGCTATAACAAAGTTTGACAGTTTAATGTGACTAAACAGATTTTACTTAAGCATTAGATGACTTTCTGAAAGGTTTAAACCTTCCCTCTCTGAATCTTGAGGCCTGCTTGTCTCTGGAGTCCACCTAGTCAACTGAAGAGGTAGAGAGTGCTATTGACTCACTTCCACTGGGTATAGCTCCGGGGCCAGATGGGTATCCTTCGCAAAACCTTTAAGGGAGATGTGGCCCCGATGTTGGTGTCTGTGTTCAACGAGGCTACTGAGAAAAGGAGTTTCTCACAGGAGATGCTGGAGGCACAGATTATTACTCTCCCCAAACCCGGCAAAGCTCCTACCTCGGTCATAAATTATCGTCCGGACATTAAGCTTTATGCTAAATTGGTTGCCAACAGACTATGGCCCTCATTCAGAGGCAGTTGCAAGAAGCGATCGCGCTCTCTGAATGAGGGCGGGCGCTTCTTTTTTTTAGTGCGGCCTCCAGGTCGCTAGCTAAGCTGTGGGTTACCACCCACAGCTTTGCGACCGACCAGGGGGTTAGTCGCGATGGTCAAGACCATCGGGGCTTGCGACGAGACCCTGAGGTTGGGTCTCGGCAACCGCAAACCCCATGGAGATTCCTGCTCTGATCGAGCAGGAAGCTCCCCACTGACATCACTGCTGATGTCAGTGTGGCCGCTCACAAAACGGCAAGCGTTCCGTCATTAAAGCCTCCGTTTGTGTAGCCACCCCCCCGCCCACAAAACGGACCGAGCTGTCGATCAACATAGACAGCCTGCCCTTTTGTAGAGGGCTTGCGCACGCGCTGTGCGGCCGCTGCGTGTGCACAGGACCAAAACATCGACCCAGTTGCGACCGGGTCTGAATGAGGTCCTATGTCCTTTGCTTCCCCCATTGATACCCCATATATATATTTATTTTGCATTATACCAAGATTGCTTCCAGTCTGAAATAAATTCTATACAGTGATTTTAAAATAAGTTTGGAAGGAAAGTAAACCAAGAATTGCGATAATCTCATCACTGCCCAAGTCTGAAGGTGTTATAACGTTCCCAGACCTTGAAAAAAAAAACAAATCTGCGTGTCTATTAAGTCAAGCCAGAAATTGGTTTGAAAATGTCTCAACAAAACCCTGGGTCATTGTAGAGAGGGTCTTTGCAAAGCCCTTTAGTCTGCTGGATCTATTACGGCTTCCCGGTTCTATTATCCCTTCAGGTCTAATGGTGCGTGCACATGGTACGATAAAAATGCGCTATATGAACGATAACTAGATCGTTCATTTTATTTTGTGCCTTCTAACCCTCAAACAACCAGCGATGCACGGGCACGTATGGACAATAACGATATCAACCATTGGCCCCGCATGCAGGCCAACCTGGTCGATATCGTCCAGGATACATAAGGACCCACAATCAACTGGCCGGTCGTTGGTGGGTTGGTGGTGTGCTGGGTGATCAATATCGATCATCCAGCACACCGGGTAGGTGCAGGGAGATCAGTAAGCAATATCATTATCACTGACTTATCGTACAGAGTGTACGCACCATTAGACTCTCCAAAGGAGTCCTGGCCACAGTGCAAGCTTGGCATAGACTAGTGTCAGCCACAGATGATATATCATGCACTGTTTGGGGTCTCGAGGCCCAAGTTTGAGAACCTGTGGTCTAGGACAATATCAGAGGACTGGGCGATTATATTTTGCACTTGTTTTAGCTGTATCAACCACAAAGAAATGTTTAATAAACTCCTCCACAGAGTGTATTTACCCCAGACAGAATACGGATCTGGCCTTCCATTTACAATTACTTCTGGAGAAACTGTGGTCAGGTGTGAGACATTTTGCATGTTTTTTGGACATGTCCACTCCTGCAACCACTCTGGGTATAGGTTTTTACATTGATTAGTAGAGTAACAGGAGTGAATATTCCACACATATTCCGCAGCAGTTTACAGAGAATATTTGGCCATTCACATCAGTCCCTGCCCCAGTGGAGCTTACAATCTATATTTCCTATCACATGCGCACACACATACACACTAGGGTTAATTTGTGTAGGGAGCCACTTAACCTACCAGTATATTTTTTGGGGGTGTGGGAGGAAACCGGAGTACCCGGAGGAAACCCACGCAAGCACAGGGAGAATATACAAACTCCGCACAGGTAGGGCCATGGTGGGAATCAAACCCATGACCTCAGTGCTGTGAGGCAGTAATGCTAACCATTACACCGTCTGTGCTGCCCATTGAACAGTTAGTTGCTCTGCTTCACTTCTGTCCAGGTAACTGATATCTGGTGACAGATACATCATGGGCCATATTCTGGTTGCCACTAAATCTACCATTGTGTAGGACCGATACTGTACCCAGCCTGCTAATAATTGAAAGCAAAATTCAGAAACTTTGAATTTGAGACAGTAGACTGTAAATACTCTTCCTCCACCTCATCCCCTTTTTATGAAATGATCCAGTATGTATTGGGTACAGCAGCATCGTTCCACAATAAATTTGTAGGATGATTGACCTTAGTATTTTGGATTCTCACATGAAGTTGTCTGTTTTACCTAAGCGGGTTTTTGCATTATTACTCCTGATAATTATACTGGTAATAAACAAGTTGTGTAATTATTCCTCGGGCCTCGGCCCATTCTGAATTTTGTTCCGTTTGTTCCTACTTTTTTTCCCTTTTCTGTACCCCCTTATTACTTGTAGGTAAAATTTTAAAAAACCAAGTTAAAAAAACAACAAAAAAAAAAAAAACAACAGAGAATGTGTTCATATATGCAAGCAAAACAAAAAAATAAATATCTTTAAAACATTAGTACGTAACAGGACTGCCTTACTTTGCTTTAATGAAGTAAGCAGGAATCACACATCTTTTCCACAGATGAAGGAGGGAGACGATGTGGTGCAGATTGCACTTCCCTTGATCGCCCCTGAATCAGTAAGGGTGAATTACATGACAGGACTGCCAATTCTGAAACACACCTGGTTCAGGCTAAAGTCAAGAGAAATTCCAACTTCCATGTAATAAAGCACAGCTCCACTGGGTCAAATTTAAAGATTAATGTGGAAAAGTCAAAAACATAGGTGGCTGTATATGAACACCCTGAGTAAAGGTCTGAAACACTGAAATGGGGACCCGTTTTCTTTGACGATCATCCATCATAGGTCAGATTTCATCCTGTTCTATTCTAACTCAAAGTCTCTGATCCAAGCCAAAGGTGGCACAGAAGACTTAACTGGTAAGCAGATACTCCAGTGTTCACACCATATAAATGTAGATTTGTCTTAGCAGGATAATACTAATAATGGAGACCTAAGCATAGTATGGAGAACCGAACTTGATAGAGACCCTAGCCTATAGGATCTTGGCTTCTACTGGCATGCAGTCAAAGATAAGCATTTCAAATCTGAGTGAAGAAATAGGCATTTACATAGAAGGCATCTTCTTAGAGATAGCAAGAAAATAACATTAGCATGGCCCAAATATTCACATAACACTTATTCCTGGGTCAGTCTGGTGTTTTCTGGATGATGTGTGCCCTTTATAGTATTGATGACCAATATCTTGTCCTATATTGAGAAGGAATACTCCTTGAGCAAGTTGGGAGAAAGAAGTTGCCATTTCTGCAGGTCCATTGAGGGCCTCTCCAGTCAATTTTAGACAGGTGTAGAAATGGTATCACCTCGACAGTGACCACCAGTCTCCACACCAACTACATACAGTGGAATTTGACACTTGTCCGTGACCCAACAGAGCTTTTCCCTGCAACTAAAGGGCCTGAATCTTGGACCTCAGAAGGAAAACCCACTGACTCTAGATGTTGAACAAGATGCATTGAAAAAAAAAAGTCTGGGTCAGAGGCAAGTTAGATTTTAACTTATCAGAGATCCTATGATGGTTTTGTTAACACTCTTCATGAATAAATGGATGTACAGCCTTAAGCTTAGGATTAGCCAAAATAAAAGATCTGGCTTTTGCACCAGAAACAAGTTTGAGCAAAATCCAACCTCTCACTTTGAATCTAAATCCAAACTAATGACACCTGAATCTAGAGACTTGGGGTCTCATAAAAGCAGGATCAGAAAAACAAAAATAGACCCTCTGGAGGGAGAATCCACCAGTTGCAGAATGTGAACACGGCAGATAATTCCTTAGCTTAATTGGTCCGACTTTGTTGCCAAACCTCTTTCCAAACTTGTCTAAGAGTCCCCAGTCACTCCAAAGATAGGTTTTAAAATTTTGCCAACCACTTCCTGTCTGTGCCATTCTATAAGGTAGCAGAATTTATAGTGAAAATGACTAAAAATTTGGTCAGTTTTATTATAGGGACATCCAAGTTTTCCAGATAAGGACAGATAGTAAATACCTATTTCCTTACAGCAGCAATGAGAACTACTAACACCTTGGTGAAGTTCATAGGAGATGTAGCAAGCCAGAATAAGATAAGTGAATGGAAAAAGATGAACCAGAACAAAAAAAAAAAAAAAGAAGAAGAAGAGGAATCTCTGATTTTTAATTGTAATAGGAATGTGAAGATATGCATCATGTAGACCAAGAGATAAGGGTGTATATCCTCTCTACTGCATTGAGAATAATTTTCAAAGACTCCATAGGAAAACTCATTGCTTGAACCAAATGAGTGAGCCTCCATTAATTGACAATGGTTCAGAAACCCCATTATTATTTTTCAAGTATGACGTTTGGAATAGAAGCCCATGCCTCTCTAAGCTGAAAGAGTTGAATATGTCACTTTTTATTACAATTAATTTTTCACAAAGCTCCATAATGCCTCCATTGAGCAGGATGGAGGCTAGGGGGTATATTTACTAAAGTGAGAGTTTTTAGAAGTAGAGATGTTGCCCATAGCTACCAAAGTCTAGCGATTATCTTCTAGAATGTGCTGGTTAAATGTTAAGTAGACTCTAATAGGTTTCTATGGGCAACATCTCCACTTCTAAAAACTCACTCACTTTAGTAAATATAACCCTGGGACTTCACAAAAAAACTACAATCTGGGTACTGAGTGAAACTCTATTTTTTTGCTGATGATGTCGCAAATCCTGCAACCTTTAACCCTAGAAAGTAGTTATAAGGTTTACTCCCTTTAGTAAAGACCCCTAAAGGTGTAACCCATATGGTCACCAGAATTTCACAGAAACATTTTAAATTTAAAAGAGATGATAGCTCTTAAGAGATTATAAAGTCCATGGTCTTTTTAATGTTATAAACCAAACCAATTTGTATTTTAGGCAAAGTGTCTTCTTAATGATAGGGCTGAAGAAAGTCCTTCTTTGGATAATACTAGCACAGTATATGAAAAAAAAAGACAAACACAAGATATTATTTAAAAGGATAATGGTCCCATAGTTTAATTAATAGGTTAGCAAAGCAAAGTATAATGGATTACAATATTTACATGTTGTTTAAAAAATTAAGTAGTGATAAAACATCACACACTAAAACACTTACTGTATTTTTTGGTAGCCACTCCATTGGTACAAAGTACAAGGGAGCTTGAAGAATAGGCCAATCATGTTGGCAAGTTTCAGTGTTCAAGGACTCTCCACGGTAAGAAATTTTTTTGCAATTGGTGCTTAAGCCACGGTGCAAAGTCCATTGTTTTTTTTTCTTAATCAGTACAAACTAGTTGTGGCTCTCTTACACAAGTATAAATTACCCATTTTGAAAGCTTAGTTGAAATTATATATAGTTTTTCTTTTACAAAGTTTCCAGCAAGATAAACCTGAAATGATTTCTGATCACAAGTGAAGGCATGAGGTAGGGGATATATTACAGCAACTCAAAAATGAGTCTCATGCTAAAAGCTAAATGAACATGACTTTAGGTTTAAGTATATCAACAATAGAAAAATCCCAGAAAACAAACCTTTGAAAAATCCTAACAAAAAAGTGCAATGCCTTTTAATACATTGAACAAAAACAAAAGCCTACATTTACATAAAACAGATCAACCATAACTCTTGCAGAAAAACCTTTGAAAATGTACGTGTAATATATATATATATATATATATATATATATATTTATATTACACATACACACACAAATTCATATATTTAAAATACATTTGTGTGCCAACATACGGGTTGGGAAAAATTGTCATATGGTAGTCATTTTTGGTATCTTTTCTGTCACAATAGTAAAAACAAAAATTAAGAGAGGGCATTAAAGGTCAAATATAAGAAACGTCTTAGACCAATCAAAATTAAGCACTTGCGAGAGTTCTCAAATGTTTCTTATAGGCATCAAATAAGCATGCTGGAAACAAAATGGATCATTCTGTATATGCAGAAAATGAATATCGAACATACATATTACAGTCATTCCAATCAATTAAAAGACCTATGCTGTACTTGTTTACTGCAATACTAAACTAAATTGAAAAGACCTGGAAGGCCTGCTGAACATTCTTCATGAGAACACATTAAACATGGTAAAGATTCCAAATAAAAAATATATATATATGTGTGATCATTCACCGATACCTATCATGTTCGCCCACTTTCAGTCACTTTTTTATTTATTAAAATATAGAAAAACAAAATCACAGTTTTTAAGATAAAGTCCATGAAAGGATTTCTAGTGAGATATCAAGACTATTTTTCACGAATTGTTATTTTTTGTTCTTTGTTATTTCAATAGTTTCTCGATATTCATCCACCTGGAAAAGCAGCTTATGTAAATGCTGAAAATTTCCCTGGAACATTTCTTTTCTAGAGGTACTAGGAGTTTGATAACCACCGTAATCACAGAGCAACACTTGACACAGTTTATTGTCTCTAGAGCAGTGGCAACCATTTGGAAAGCTCATATTAAAAAGTTCTCCTAAAAGTGGTGCTTTTTAAAGTTGTAAGCCTTAGGAGAAAACTGAATGTTCAATTCTCCTATTAATTCACAATAAAATTATTGTATCAAAGTACGAAAAAAAAAGGTGATATCTAGTGATGTCGTGGTGTTAATCAGTTTCTTGTACTTTATACACACGAGTACCAGTGCTTGGGGAAAAAAAAAAAAAAAAAATTAAAGATATTAACAGGTCCTAAAGAGCAGCTTTTCATGTACTTTCTTCTGTTATGTCAATGTTTAACCAAGTTCCTCACTGCATTTCCTGAAATAATGATTCCGTTTTGGTTACCAAAAGATTTTTAAAACAAGAGGATCCTGTTTGTTGGGAAGTATCTATTGTCCTTTCCTCCACGTGCTTTGTCTCGCTCCAGGTGTCCCCGACATTTTCTATAGGCTTTCCATTTTCCACATTCTCTTTTCTGTTTTCACCAACAGTCCTACGAAATGAAATAGCTCATCAGCATTTCAACGTGCATTGTGGATATAGATAATTATAATATATATATATATATATATATATATATATATATATATATATAATGAGCAAAAACAAAAGCTAGCACTCCACATAATCATAAGTACTTGCCCGGGTGCCCTCTGTAGTTGTGGCAACTAAATAGACAGGAAAAAAAACTAGGAATGGTAAGTGCCGTGGATTAGTGCTTTTTGTTTATTATGATTAATTTTTATAATTAATCATTTTTGTGATCACATTTTCTCATGCACCCCTCTTAACTAGTTATCTAACTTGTGTCAGCTGTTTTCCTAGGTGATTTGCAACAGGTGTGCTTGGTAACTGTCTCACATTTAAAAGCAAAGTTGCTGTGAGCTTTAAACCTTGATAGCATACCCTGAGTTTAACACTAATGTGATGGCTATGTCCATGTTATAATTCTGAGCAACAGAGTAGGGACTTGCAGTAAAGTGGGGTCCCGTGACGATGGGCTGCAAGCTTAAATGCATTGATCAATTCATGAACCAAAACCCCACTGTTTATTATTATTTATTATGTTGAGTTCCAAGCCCTGTGATATGGAATATATATATATATATATATATATATATATATATATATATACACATATATATATATATATTAGAACAAATAGGGTTAATTGCTTACAGTGAATTATGCGGTCTTAATAACTCCTGTGATATGCATCTCTTAAATACAGTTGTAGACAATACATTCAATTTGTCAGAGTATGCAATCTTTTACATCTTTATCCTTTAATCTTATACTTTAAATTTAATGACCATTAAAAGCAAACACCAGTCAAAAGTTGTTTCTCTCAATATATCCTCCAACTAGTACAATATATGCTACATTTTAAAAACTACCCAACTAACCACAGATGAGCATAATTATACAGGCAACAATACTACTAAAGTTAAGTTCAGTACTGACCAACCAGACTTCAATATTGCAACCAATGCTGGGTAATCTGACTGTAGGTCGTAGCCTGTGTTTCACACACAGGCTATGACCTACAGTCAGTTTTGTTTGACCTATGTGTCCGACAAAAAACTGGATGTCTACAGCAGGCAGGATGATGCATATTGCTGATAGAGATTTGATTTCTTGAAGTTTATTATCCAACCGTGTTGGAATGTGTTTCCCAGATGGGAACGTGGAGATAGGCATCCGTGATATCCAGGGATAATAGGAACTCTCCTGGTTCCAAGCTCGCAATAACTGACTGCAGAGACTCCATTTGGAAACGATACATCTTCAGAAACAGGTTCAATGACTTGAGGTTCAAGATGGGCCTGACCGATCAATCCGGTTTGGGTACTACAAACAGGTTAGAGTAAAACCCCATACCTCGTTGATGTTCTGGAACCGGAACTAGCACAGATGATACTACTACAGACTGGATAGCCTCCTGTAGAACCCTGGCCTTGTCTGCAGGTGTTGGCAGACTTGTAGTGAAGAACCGAGGTGGAGGGGGGACCTCGAAGTCTATTCGGTACCCCATTGGAAATTAGTCTGCGGATCCACGGTTCTGGAGAAGTCTGCTTCCAAACTTGTTGAAATCTTTGCAGGCGGGCTCCCACTGTAGGTGGACCAAGGTGGGACGGAAGACCGTTATGCCACCTGTTTCTCAGCTGACTTAGGCTCCTGTTTACGTGCAACCGTGTGTGGGCGGCCTCTACTCTGTCGCCTCTTGCTTGGGAGGGAGCCCCTCTGGCTCTCCCACGAAAGGAAAGTGGCGCACGAAAGGAATGAAACGAAGGTCCAGCGTAAGCTCTTCTGGGAGCCGGTGCAGTTGACGGGAGGAAGGAAGCCCCCCCCCGTGGCCTGGGATATCCATTTGTCTAATTCCGGGCCAAACAGCATGTCGCCATTGAATGGTAAACCCTCCACTGCACGCTTGGATTCTGCTTCCGCATGCCAGGTGGGCCAACCAGAGGGCTCTCCAGCCCGAAATAGCAGAAGCAGATATGCGAGCACTAATCTGACTAATATCTTTTGACGCTTCTCCCAGGAAAACTGCAGACTCACGGATGTGTTCTGCTAGTATGCGTAACCTTCTCTGGAAGTACCAGAGTCCAAACCTGTAATCAACTGGTCAGCCCAGTAAACCACAGCCTTGTTAACCCAAGCAGTAACAAGGGTGGGCCTAAGCTGAGCACCCGCTGCAGTATAAATAGATCTTAGTGTTGTCTCCAATTTACGATCCGAAGGATCTTTTAGTACTGTGGCTCCCGGTACTGGGAGTGCCTTAGAGAGACGGGAGACGGACGCATCAACTGGAGGGAGCGTTTCCCACTTCTCCATCATGGATGATGGAAAAGGGTAGCTAGAAGGAAACCGGCACGGAATTTGGAACAGTTTATCCGGTTGTTTCCAGGCCACTGAGAGCTGTTGTTGAAGATGCAGTGAGAACGGAAAAACCGCCGATTTGGTTGTTTATGAAATAATTCACACTCCTGGGATGCAGGAATAACATCTTCAGGTAATTTAAGGATTTTTCTGACCGCCAAAATTAGAGATTCCACCCCGGGAGAGGTGGACTCTAACTCTAGAGGGGTATCGTCCTGTAACGCTTCCTCCAATTCCCCTTACTCTTCCGTAGCGAGGAATTCCTCGTCAGACTCTTCTGACTGGAGAACAGTCGATAAAGGACGCTTTTGTGTCGGTCCTTGTAAGGAAGTGGAGGGAGCGGACACACTTGTACCCATAACCTGTACCAGGGTGTCAAGAGACTTGGTTAGCCCAGCAACCCAGGAAGGCTGAGACTTACATGCCTCAGTTAACTCAGACTTTAAATCCGTCATTACTCCTACCATGTCAGCGGCCCATGGAGGCGCAGGTGAGGCAATAATAGCCATAGGTGGATCAAATGCTATACAAGCATCACATAACGTGGACCCAGCAGCATGCGGCTTGGTTAGTTTATTGTTACACCTAGAACAAACAAACATCCTTTGAGATGCCTTTGTTCTGTTTGACATGGATACACACAGTCACCACACACAGAGGGACAGAGTATATACAGAAGTAAAGAAAACAGAAGGCTGGCTTGGGACACAGAAGAGGAGATACACCCCACTCCCTTCCCACAGATCAGATTCCCTGCACCCCCAGTGTATTATGCACAGTCTCTGTACCAGAGCCTTCTGTGCTTAACTTGTAGCTTTGTAGCCAGGAATGGGGAGCAAAAGAATCCAGCCTTCAGTTCTGCTGCACTCTTCCTGGATAAGGTAGAGATACAGGCATGAAACAGTTAACAAACGGCAGCCACGCTGTTACTACAGCCGCTTGCCGCGTATAGTGGAGAGACAGCCCGCGCTGCTTAGGCTCCGCCCCCTTCTTCATGCCCTAAGGGCTCCATTATGGCTGCTATGTGGTCCATCCCCCCCTCCCCTCCGCGCTACCCGCATGTATCAGCGGGGAGAGGGGAGAAGCAGGGAGCCGCGTGTATCAGCGGGCAGAGGGAAGAAGCAGGGAGCCGCGCGTGTAGCGCTGTGTACACACAGCTTCCCTTAGACAGCGCCGACAGCGGGCTTCCCTTACACAGCGCACAGGTGTAGCGCTGTTTAACTATGCTATGCACACACTAACACAGTGCAGCATGCTGTGTTAGCGCTGGGCAGCGGGGCAGGAGCCGGGGGATGCGCAGCTCGTTACTCACTGCGTGTCCCCTGTAGTCTCTCTCTGGCAGGTCAGCAGTCTTTTCTTCTTGTGTGAAGACTTAGCTGTGGCGATAAGGAGCTGTCAGAAGCTCTTGTAAGGAGCCCTGTGCACTCCTTCCTGGTGTTTGCTAAAACACCAGGGCGCCAGGTACCCGGACCCCACCTTTTCGATAGGTGGCGAAGGGTACCTATAGGAGTGTAAAAGATGGGTTTAAATAAAAAAATAAATAAATAAAATAAAATGTATTTGCTGGAGCACAGCATAATGTGACCAGCTCCATGAGGCACATTTTCTAAAACTGAGGGCTGATGGGGCATAGAGGGGAGAGGAGCTTCACACTTTTAGATTATTTTAAAGTGCCAGCTCCAGTTATCCACGCCTCTATACCCCAGCGTAAGCACCTCCAGTGTCCCCTAGTGGATGAAAGAGAAACAAGGAATCTGCTGTAGGGAGCAAAGTAATAAGAGTAATTTAACTGTTAACCCAGGATGCAAATATAATATCTTGAATTAATATTTAACTGGTAATTCAGTTTGCCTTTTAGGTCTATAGTACAGTCTGAGTAATCGTATAATTACACAGTACAATTATCAGAACATCCACCATTCCTAGCCACTTGCCTGGCGTGGTCACATCAGATGAGACCACGCCAGGCTGGGCTTTCCCTGACATGATCACATCTGATGTGACCAGTCAGAAACACCAAGTCTCAAAGGGACATCCAGGACCCTCTGCATCCTTGTATCCGCCCCCAGTGTCTGCCTTGCAGCCGATCAGAGCTCCTCCCTGCAGCTGCTGGGGAAATGTAAATTAAGCAGCCCTCAGCCCCCCAATATACACCCGGTGGCTATAGAGAGGAGCAAACGCCGGGGAAAAATAAAGTTGCAATGCCGCAATATTCCAATATATATTGGTAGCCGTTGGTTTAAAAAATAAAATCGATATTAATGTTATATGAAATCGTGCTGGATGTGTTTTAAATAGATGCTCTTGACCTAATTCAAATCATTAAAAAAAAAGAATTTCTGAGCGTTTTTTGGAAAAAATATTAGCTATTAAAATAACATATGTACTTTACTGCTGAAAGTATCAGACAAAAAGAAAGCAGTCTTGTGCATTATTTAAAATGTCTGTTAATGTGGGCAGAAGACCCGAGACACCCAATTATTGAATTGTAAAATGTTGCTTTGCAGTGACAAACAGTTGGGAAAACAGGGCAGAACCTCAAGAAAATGCCTAATATCACTGGCTTCTAGAAAATTGATAGCTGTACATTTGTTCACTACATAAAATCGATCATGGCAGGTCAACTTTAATACTCATACTTACTAAGATGGCTAACAATGCAAATATACGCAAGGGTGAATTTATGAAAAAAAAATACAGCTTTAAAATGCAATAAATGTAACATTTATTTATGGGTTATATGTTCAGATATCTCTTTAATATGTACAGATGTGTTCTTTTATACTGTGGCTTCAGTCACACCAAATAGCCCCTCTTCGCTCAAAGTGTGCTTCTTATTTGCTTAAGTAAAACTGGAAGCGACAAAACTGCATTGCTAGTATACACTTGCGGCATTTATATATCTGTGCAACAGAGTCCGAATTGAGTTTGGAATTAAAAAGGGCTCTGATGGGAGTGGTCGCTGATTTTCCTTACTCCAAGGTTTGGACTTTGTATGTTTGCAAAACCAATTCCTATGTGGATAAAGTTGCTTCCCGGCGTCCCTAGTACACTGAGCGGGTCCCTGCTGTGTCTGCGATGCAACTAAGGTGTACGATTTAAAGAAAGCTACTCGCCTTGTAGCACTGTATGGCTTAAAGAAGCTCAGTGTATGAGGACACATCTGTAGTTGTGTGTGACTAATCTGGTTTATTGACTAGAACAGCAAAATCGGTTTTAAAAAGTATTGATCTTAAACATACATGCCATGTCTTAAAACATGCCGCTCCCATTCAGTGTTTAATGCAAAGGTTCTTCCACAGAATTCACATGGAAAGCGTTTTTCTTGAGGAATATCTTGAACATCAGAATACTCCACAATATCTACAAGCAAAAAAAAAAAAAAAAGCCGTAAAGTTAGACATTTTTTGATATGCAAAACATTTAGTTACCAGTGTCAAACTTACTCCGCATAATTTAACAACAATTTATCACTTGACTAAGTTTATTCATGTAGGAGATGTATTAAAAGCCAGCACATTTCATTATAACATATGCTACTACTAAGACAAAGTATTGTAATAGAAGGGTAAGGCCATGGCAAATGATGCACTTCTGCTGGTGAAGGGTGGGATGGCGGTGATTATTGCAAAAATAAAAATTGCCTTTGGATTTTTTTAACTATTTTGACCAAATACATAAGACAACACTAATGTATGGTATTTAAGGACTACTAACCATCAGGCTTAACTCCAATATCATCTTCGTCACTGCTTGAAGGCTCAGTTTTATCTTTCAATTGTTCTAACTGATCCAGATTAACTAATCCAACTAGTTCGAAATTACGACATACCTATAGTAAGGCGACAAAGCAGATGTATGAAACTCAAATAATGCAAGAGAAACTGGATAACACAACATGACTGACTTTTCACGTATTAGGCAAAATCATTCTGTGACTTAACATTTTACTGTACAGTTCCTTCTACACATTTTGACCTTTACTTCCAAAGAGAACTAAACAATGGCGTATCTATATTACTGGAAAGGCTCTGTACACTTTTCTTTAAAATAAAGTGTGTAAATGTGGTGTTCAAATCCATATTTGAAACACTGCTGTGCAACATTCACCACCACGCTACAATAAAGTACTGTAGAAGCAGTCTGGGATTACATGAGTGCAGTCACTGAAAGGATAACTTTAATCAATATTCATATTACATTAAAAAATATAAAAAAAACCCTATCTAATGGTTATTGAAGTAATAATGCAAGGTTATTTTATTGCACAACCGGAATGCAAGGAGAAGCCTTAAAGTATTGGTCAGACTTCCTCCATTACATCATTTGATTGGACCACCAGACTTTTAATTTATTTTTTTTATTTAAGAAATGGAATTCCTATAAACCTTCAGTAACAAAAAGGTAGCTCTAAATATATATAGCTATATGTATATCTATCCATCTAGTAAGAAACCTGCTTCGAAAGAATGACACTTGACACAGTTTTCACAGTCAGGTGGCTTCTTTTACTTCTTCCAAATGTTATCACATCAGATACTGCACCTATTTCAAGCCCTTTGTTTTACATGAAAAGAACGTACAGTAATCCATACCTTATGCTCATTCCTCAGGTGGCTGTCTAGCTCTTCATTTTGCTTGGTTTCATAGTAGCATAGCTGACATTTGTAAGGCTTCAATTCATTGTGCTTCTCTATGTGTTGTTGCAAGCTTTCATCACTGGAGCAGGTAAAAGTACATTTATCACAACGGAACACAACTCCCTGCAGTTGTTTTGATAACTTGGAGCGGCAAACTTCAATAGGGACAACTCTCTCTTCTAGAATGAAGACAGAATACATTAGTGACATAAAAATATATTTTTTTAATAAGATTGTTTTGTAACAGTTTAATAACACATCTGTACTAGAGATGTGCAGGCTCAGATCGGTTCAGATTTTCCCGCCAAATTTCGAGTTTCAGAAAGAGGCAAAAAGTCATCTTACATGGACAATCATCATCTTTCATGGACATTTGAAATGTCCATGAAAGATGATGTTTGTCCATGAAAGATGACATTTTGCCTCTTTCTGAAACTCGAAATTTGGCGGGAAAAATCCGAACTGATCCGAGCCTACACATCTCTAATCTGTATTTATGTAAATCTGAGGGTTAGTATTTTAGACAAACGGCTTTATTCCCAAAAGGCCAAATTTAGTTGTGGGGGCACTGATTGACTTTTACAACTATTTAAGCTAAAACAAATGCAAAACTGTATAAAGGCCAAATTATTCCAGGAATATATACGTCTTTGGCGTTTGTGCTTTTGCAACAGTTCTATTGATATAGTAAGTGGCAACTTGGTAATTTATAAAAAGTAAAGTAGAAAGTACTTTCATTAATCTTGTAATCTAACAAAAGCAAAACAGTAACTGGCAATCAAAGAAACGTTACAAGTTTGAGATCTAAATCAAAACTGTAAAGTTGCATAATTCTAGGTAATTAATGACATAAACAAAGTACTAAATAGCTTGCAGCATTATAAAATGTTGACTGCAATAAAAATGGCAGAAAATACATAAGTAAAGACATCACCTGCAAGAGGTTCAAGCCTCAGGTGTTGTATATTGGCATCGGTGCACTTGTCAAACACACACTATTATTGTTGCTGTAACTATATTAGATTATAAGGTGTGCTAGGTGAAGGCATCTTAGTAACAGTTTTCTGAAATGCATTATTTTGTGTGCAAGTTAAAGATAATCAAGATCAGAATATTAATGCAACTGTAGGAAAACTCAAATTTCTAGGGATAAAATATAGATTTATTTTATTTTTCCGAAACAAATAAGTTTAGCATGAACAAATTAGCGCAAGATCGGATGTGTCTTATTGGATGCTCCAAAATGCGAAGGCCAGATAGCCAATAAGATGGTGTTTTTTCAGATCCGAACATAACAGAGTAAAACCGAACCGCTCATCTCTAATATATGCCGAAAATCAATTTGATTGAAACAGACGTTTGGCTGACTGCTTATGCTACATTTCTTTCAATAAATGTGATCTTTATTTTCTGTGTTCCAGACTGATTATATATATACATATACACTTAACTACAATAGTATCCTCCGGCTGAAGAGGTATCCAGTGACGTGACTGGCTTCTTCCACTTTCATAGCACAGTCAGAAATGGGGCCTAACATAACACATTAGGGGTAAATGTACTATAGCGGCACTCATTCAAAGCAAAACAGGAAGCAATAACAATGAGATGTATTAACATCTTGGCTGCCAGATTGGGGCGAGAAAATATCCCTCTCTGGAAATCCGTGCAAGACCCACAGCGCATCAGCACTAGTGTTGATGCACTGTGTCTTACTTCCTAGCTGGCCCCACTGCATATGCGAATCGCCTCATCCAATAATAATCCAGTCCAGATTTACAGATGTGTTCTTTCTTTATGGTTACTTCAGTAGCACTAAATAGCCCCTCTTGACACGCCAGGTCCCGTGCCAAATGTTTTTTTTTTCTCAAAATATGTGCATAATTAGAACACCATACAGATACTGCCCTCGTCATGCATCATTATGTTTAATCTGGGTCTTTAAACAAAGTCCTTTGTGAAAAAATCTGGTAAAATATTTTCAAACTTAGGGCCTGATTCAGACCCACTCGCGAGCGGCTGTCCGCTCGCAAGTGGGTCGATGTTATGCACTGAGCATGCGCACGACGGAGGGAGCTCCGTCGTGCGCATGCGCCAGACGCGACGAGTGAAGGAAAGTCCTTCGCTCGTTGTGTCCGATCAAAGGGGGCGTGCTGTCAATGTTGATTGACAGCACGCCCCCTTTGGTGGGCGTGCCTCCCTGACGGGGGCGTTCCCACGGGAACGCCTCCCGTCAGAAGCCGGCCCACTGACATCACTAGTGATGTCAGTGGGAGTGATTTTGGCTCTGATAGAGCCAAAATCACTCCGGAGCTTGCGGTTGAAAACCTCAACCACAGGCTCCGGCTCGCAATTTCGATGGTCGCGATGGTCTCGACCATCGCGGCCATCACAAAGCACGCTCGTATAGCCTGTGGGTGGTGACCCACAGCTATACGAGCGTCCAGGAGGACGCTCCATGAAAATGGAGCCCGGCCCTCATTCAGAGCGTGCGCTCTGCTCAGAGCGTACGGCTCTGAATGAGGTCCTTAGATGCAAGATTGAGGAAAAAGTAGCAAAATAAAGAAAAAAGGAGCAGGAAAAAGTGGAGAGGTTGAGGAAAAAAGCAAAATTGAGGAAAAAGTATGGATTCCTTATGCCACATGGCGGAAAAGATAGAAGAGTATGAGGACACACCTGTTCATCTGTTTGCAACCGGGGGCCCAATTCAGAGATGTGCGCAAGCCTGATGGTTTACATACATCAATGATGGTGTAAGATCTGCACATGCTGCATCGTTCTGCGCTCATTGCTCACAGTACCCTGGATGCAGCAGTTTGATTGACAGACTGCAGCTGATTTTGGGGTGAAGCAGAGGCAGCGAGAGGCAGTGTTGCAGAAAACGGGGGCGTCCGACTGGGGAGGTATACCTGTGGAAATGTAATGCAGATGTCCTAAAGTGAGCTCAGGAGAACAGAAACCTCTCGAGGAGCAGAAGGGCATGCTTCACGAACGCAGTTTAGCAGTGTGAATTCCCTGGTCATCATGAGTAACTGGAGGGTTACTCAGATGACCAATGTTGACGCAGATGATGAAGCCAGCAGGAAACATCTATTTACATAAGACGCCTCATGCAGCATTAGCCTATTATCACACAGCCACTGCGTGCAAAGAGCCAAAGACTGTGCGATTAGCGTACATATCTGAATTAGGCCCCAGTCTATCGGTGTAAAAAGGCTTTCATGCGAGCAGCCACGGCTTTTCAGTGCAGTGTAGCACCTCTAGTACATAGTGTCTTTTCATGAATTGGGTACGGGATGCAAGAACTAAGGATCCCAGCATTCAGAATCCCGACGTCAGCATCCCGACAGTGTTAGGATACAGTCAACTGTCGGTCGGTATCCTAACCCTCCCCGATGCCTGAACCTAACCTCCCCCTCTTTAAACATAACCCTCCCCCCTTAGTGCCTAACCCTAACACTCTCCCTAACCCCACTACTCACCACTGGGATTCCGGCGGTCGGGATGCCAGCGCCGGGTTTCTGAGGTGTGGCGGGATTCCGGCACCGGTATTCTGAGTGCCGGAATCCCTGTGGTCGGGATTATCCCCTTTTCGCTGGGTCTGCATTGCAACTAAGACGCGAAAAAAAAAGTACAGTGTGCTACTCAGAGCATCTCAGTAGCGGTGGGTGTCTCGCTCTGTATGACATATGGACAACCAGTAAGTGAGGACAAATCTGTATCAGATAATTGCCGGAACATGAATTAGCAAAAGCAGAAGTGGTATTAAGTTTGTACAGAAATTAGGAGACTGTAGATCTCGGTTAATGGGTTTGATTGCTCAGATGGAAAGTAGGTGGTACTTTCTTGAGTGGTGCAGGCAGCTGCATATATGGCACATAAGACCATAACTACTTTCATCACAAATGTACAGGCATAAGAATGTGTTATTTAAACTGTATAATCATTTGAGAAAAATTACATGCACATAAACCAGATTAGTGCTATCAAAAAGCAATCACATCCACAAGTGTAAAAGCACTTTTTACTTTAAGTAATAATTCCCTCTCATCACTATTCTCTGGTGAGGATTCTACACCAATTCTATACATCATCTTAAACATCTTCTACCAACTTGTTTAAGAAAAACGTAATAAGTGTCTACTTAACTACAATTGCAGCATTGTTAAGTGACCAAATAGGTTGATAATTCTCCAGGTACATTCCCTTGAAAAACATACTGTACTTCTATAAATTAATACAACTTAGATTAACAACAATAGTTAAACAACTACTAGCTTGTAAACCTAAGGTCGGCACTTTTTAAAAGCCAACTTGTTTAGACAATCACATACATCCACCCTGACAACACTGCTCACAAGGGAATACAACATCAGCATGGGAACCATAATAACACACTGCTTCTTGCAATCTGATCCAACTCTTACTAAAAATATCATTCCCCATCAGAGAGTACTCACAAACAATAGAATATTTTACGTATGGAAAATACCACCACTTTTACAAAGATTATGTATAACTTGTTTTCCCACTGAAATAAACAATTAAAATTAACAATACATTTCCTGAATCTGGACACTTTGTAATGAGTCCTTATGGGAGTTATATACGCATTCTACTTAATTAAGATAAAGGTATTTTAAAGGAACAGAAGGTAAAAGAAATAAAAACAACAAGATAAAGTTATATATACATAGTTTAAAATACAAAAAAAAACCAAAAAACTATTTTTATTCATTTTGCAAGCTGATATACACGATAAAGTGAAAAATTAAATTTGACCCAAATAAAATAATAACAGAAAGTAAGCTCTGAAAAAAAACTTATTAGGGACAAGTATAAATAATATACTCTACTCTGAACAACAATGCAATCTACATGGCTATTTACAGTGTGTATGCTTACCACCAGTTAAACAACATATCTAGATGTGCATGTTTTTTCACATGTTTAGTAATGCATATTTATTTGTTATAGTCATATATTGCAAGTAGAGAAATGAATAGTTTAAGAAAATATTGGAATACTCAATATTTGAACACATTATATAAGCTCAAATTAGTAATAGCAATATATGCAGTATCCTAAGGAGATCTAAACTAAAAAGGCATCCAATTGCTCCAAAGCCACCTAAAGGTTTGCATATACTTTGGGGGGTACTTATCAAAGTTTGAAGAGATAAAATGATAAATATCCCCTTTGAGTGGTAAAATGACTCAAAAACCAACCTGTTTAATGGTTACATGGATTTAGCAGAAGATCATCTCACAGGACTGGAGAACATTAATAATTCAAAGAAAATAGCAATAGAATTATAGTTCATAACTAAGGGAATTTGACCACAATTTGAAAATCTTTTAGTATTTAGTTTGTTAGCATAATAAATCAACTGTTTCTATGGAATGCTATGAGTTTGATCCTAATTGGACTTGGAAATTTTGTCAACTTTAACATTCCTAAGTTGGTTCAGATAAGCACATTTTCCCATATATTTGGTACAGGTGCACACAAAGCACATTTGGAGTGTTATCACATTGGTGTTAAATAGAAAAATAATGCACTAGGACAGTGGTCAGGAACAGGGGTAAATTACCCCACATGGGGTAAAAATGAAATTCCTGGGGGTAATGGACGGACAGCCGGGTAAACATATGAATCAGTCTATGCATGCCCGGCTGTCCGTCCATTACCCCTGGCTGTGCCGTAGGGAGGCTCTACGCCGGACGCCCGCTGAGATATTACCACCAGTGGGCGCCCGGCTCCTTCCCTGCAGCGCCGCGTTAGCCGAAGGCTGGAGTTCTCTTCTGAACGCCAGCTTCCGGCTATCTCCATGCGCACTATGGGAGAGACGTCATGACGTCTCTCCCATAGTTCCGAGGATCAGCCGGGCAGACAGAACGGCGACGGATGCAGGAGCGGGGATTAAGGTGTATTTTTGTTTTTATACAAGC
The DNA here is from genome assembly GCA_031769625.1 of Taudactylus pleione. Taxonomy (NCBI): domain Eukaryota; kingdom Metazoa; phylum Chordata; class Amphibia; order Anura; family Myobatrachidae; genus Taudactylus; species Taudactylus pleione. The sequence continues at coordinate 2,946,217 of JAUIMM010000126.1, read as the reverse complement.
GGCACTACAGGGGCATTATATGGGGGCACTACTAGAGGGGCATAACTATGGGGGCACTACTATCGGGGCACCACTACGGGGGCATTATATGGGGGCACTACTATATGATTTCCTTCCTTTCAAATCAAGGGGGTAACGTCGGCTCATCTAAATATATTTTGGGGTAAAAGGTAAAAAAGTTCCCTGACCCCTGCACTAGGAGGTACCTTTTTTGTCTTTTTAGCTCATTTAGAATTTACACCTTGATACAGCAAGGGATCAAAAGCTGAGCTGCTCCTTGGGCCATATACTGCACGTTTGTATATTATTTTGGATTGACTACAAGTGCCACCGTTTTTTTTTATATGTATGTAAACACGCACGAAAAATTATTATACAGACCAATCACTTGGTAGTTGGAAGTAACTCTCCCTAAGTAATATTAAGTCCTAAAAGAAAATATGTTTGCGATTTAACCATCTTTAAAAGCAAAATAACGAAATGGTGCTACTGAAATTACTAGGAAGGGAAATCAATAGCAATAGTACATGACATGGGAATACAATTATGAGGGACTCCAGTTACCATACATTGAGGAGTTTAGAACAAATGAAGCGTTTACCTCTATGTAGGACAATATGATCTATCATGTTGTGCTTATATTTGGTATGATACAGACAGAGAGGACATCGAAGATCTTTGGGTCCCTCTTTGGGAGTACTGGAATGGCCAGCTTCAACATGCATAGTAAAAGCAGATCTGTGAAAACAAAAGCAAAACAATAATTAAGTACAAATGTAATCATTCTTCAGCACAGAATTCATATTTAAAAACATCAGTTTTAAATGTGCTATAACTCCGTAATAAAATACTGAAAAGTTAGTATTCTTACTTGAAGCATGTATAAAAAGTGCAATCCTTGCACTTAAATAGCTTCTTTCCTCCATGTTTGTCCCGGTAGTGACGGCGAATGCTCTGAATATACCCAGAGGAAAAGTCACAAAATTCACAGTTGAGTGCAGCTTCTTCTCTTTGCTCTGTGGGTGAGTTGGCCACAGGGAGAGGTGTGGGGCTATTGTTGCAGTTATTTCTGGCAAGTGCTGCTGACTGGTAATGGTTGAGCTGCTGCTGAACATCTGGTGGCTCAGAATATGATGATTCTGTAAGTGACAATAAGAGAAGTGGTCAGGGTCATAGATGACCTTCAGAGCTGCTACAAGCACACACACACAGAGAAAACCCTTTATTAATTATTAGCTTTCCCTTTTACTTTATATTTTCTTGACTATATACGATTTGTAATGTGCAGGAACCACAAGCTTTTAACAAAGTAGCTTTTTTGAGTCCCGATACTATTTTCTTGGCAGAGAAGCCAACCAAATATTCCAGCAACTTTAGCAATGCTAAATATATAGCTTACCTCATATCTGAAGTAACCGCAGACCTGTGACACTTATTTCTATATACAGTAAGTGCCTAGGAAGGAAGATAGCCATGCTTCATTGGTGGGATTTCAGGTGGCCTGTTTAATCTTTTAGAGAACAGGTCTACCTTTACTGAGCCATAAGACCTATAGGTACTGTATAACAAAGGATATTTTTCCAGATTTGCAATTCAAAAATGTATTTAGTTACAAAATCAATTTTAATGATTATTTCTTAAAACAGGACTAATATAAGAAACTTTTCAAGTTCTTGACAACCTATCTTTATGTCAAGACTATTACCACAAAATTTCCTTACCAGAACTTCCGTTAGCCCTATGCAATCATCTGTTGTAATCATCCATTTTAGTTTCCTTAAATGGTTTAAGTAAAAAAATACTTTGTACTTCTACAGTGAATAACCTTGTTTTAGTGTAAGTTACTCTTAAAGTAATGATGTGTCATTATTAAGATCATCAATGTAGACATCATTCCTTCTGCATTATGAAAGTATAAAAACCCATAAACCTTTTCTTTGATAGGAGCATATTAAAATAGTAAACTCTGTATGTGAACACATCGACTTGGCTTGATAGTTGGGCAGCATAAATACACACTTCATTGTATAGAGGCTTTAGAACTCCTGATGGGTGCTTGGGAGATAGAAGAACAGTCTTAAGAAAGTTGCCAAGGAACAAGCAACAGAGCATTTCCATACAGCACTGTTAAACTATGTTGTCTCCCAAACAGGGGAAGCATAGAAAAACAATTTTTTTCTTTATATACTTACACAGCACAAAAGACACTATATAAAAATGTATTTTATTTTATTGATTTTTTTACGGAACACAACACTGAGTGGGCAGATTTTGAGTTTCCTATAGAATAGTGGCAAAGGGGTTTTAATTACTATGTGCTTCACAGCCACTGGTGTAAATCAAAGCAAGTAATTCTCTTGTATCATTCAAAATTGTGAGTTCATTTAAAAACATAAAAAGTGCTATTACCTCATTTCTATCCTCCTCCATTTGTCTGTCGGATTTTGGCGCCTACCACTAAATAATGTGTGTATTCAGTGTGCCAACATAAGGTTTTATGTACGGACTACAGTCAAATATCAATATACTCAAACAGAAAAAGTTTAGTCTCATTCCAATACGAAATGTAAAAAATTTACAAAAATGTGTCAATGTTGTTACTACTGAATGGTTTACATGATTCATTTACTTATTGTATGTATTAATTTCCCCCTACTTCTCTTTTTTGCTGTACATCTACCCACCCCCTTATATACTGCTTATTCAATGTGAAGTGGGTAAATAGCCCCTATATGAAAAACAGTCTTAGTGCATCTTTTGTTCCACAATAAGCATATTAGAAAATAAAGTTTTCCTAGGAAGTAAATTGATTACTCATGTATACTATCAGAGTATGAACTGTGATAAAACAGCTGCCATTTTAAAAACTCTTTATTAACTGCTATAAAATCAATAGAAGTTATGTATCTCGTTAAGTTAATTTTGGGAAATATGTCAATATTACTTTTTATACATTGGGAATCCACCAATGGGTTCTGTCTCTAGCACATAATTTGATCACCATATTAGAAAAAAAAAAAAAAAAACAACAGAAAATGATGGTGGAAAGAGTTCACATGGCCTCTGCAGGGTATGGTTTAAAAGGTTCAAACCATAATCAATATAGACATGTGAGCCATCAATACCTACTTACCATCTAGACCAGACTCTTTCCCAATCCTTGAGCTTTGCTTGGCACGAGGGCTATTTGGAATCATGGTGCGTAGTTTTGGCAGTGGAAGCGTTTTCCCATGAACTTTTAAAGAGTGATCCTTTAACTGACTGATTGTCATTGTTGATACAGAGCATAATGAGCATTTGTAGGCATGTTCACCTGAAATTGTAAAAAATACAGACTCTTTAGCAGGGTTTAAGAAAATATAAAAGTAAATGTCAATTATTTCAGTTGTCATCTCAAAAAATGTCCATGTTACAATAACTTACCACCATGAGCTTTTATAATGTGTGTCTTCAGGCGGCTACTGTAGGAGGATTTGAAAGGGCAATGTTTGCATCTAAATGGAGTGTGATGTCCGTGATGATCCTGAATGTGACGATCCAGACTGATCATACAAAGAAACGGTATTAGAAAGAAAATGTTTTCAACCTTATTTTGATGAATAAAACAAGCAGGTGTGCTAAAAGTATAAAATAACTTAATCACATTTTCATGTGGCTGTTATATATTCTGAAAGTTTGTAAGTTTTCTATCTATAATGAACACACAAATTTGTTACATTTATGTGTACATTACAAAGGTGAGCACTTTTACACTCTCCAGTTTGCACTTAAGAAAAAGCTACTTTGCATCATATCATAAATTAGCAGGGGAATGGTATGCCTGAAGGTTTACACAAAAACATCTAGTTATGAGGATCATATTGTGCAAGAACCATATTCATACTAAGTCACACTGTAAAAAGGTCCAGGCATGCTCCCATCCCCTAAAATGTAGACAATGTTTGTCTTAGTACCCTAGAGGCTACACTTTACCAGCACAAACTCGAGTCCTGGTGCTAAAGACTGGAGGATCATAGACTGCCTACAGTGTACAAGAAATGGTCAATAAGTCACTAATTGCAATGCACAGCTCTATGAACTAAGGGCCTGATTCAGAGCCGGACGCTCTGACCAGAGGGCTCGCTCTGAATCAGGGCCCTCCTCCCCCAACTTGGAGCGGACTCATGGACGCTCGCATAGCTGTGGGTTACCACCCACAGCTATAGCGAGCGTCCATGATGATGGTTGCGATGGTCAAGACCATCGCGACCATCGGGCTTGCGACGAGACCCTGCGGTAGGGTCTCGGTGACCGCAAGCCCTGGAGTGATTTTGGCTCTATAAGAGCCAAAATCACTCCCACTGACATCACTACTGATGTCAGTGGGGCCGGACTCAGACGGTAGGCGTTCCCATGGGAACGCCTCCGTCTGGCATCCACGCCCCCGGCACGCCCACCAAAGGGGGCGTGCTGTCACTTACCAGCGACAGCACGGCCCCTTTGGTGCGAGACCCATAACGACGGCTTGGCCGCCGTTATTCGGGTCTCGCGCATGCGCACGACGGAGCTCCCTCTGTCGTGCGCATGCGCAATTCGGCACCATCGACCCGCTTGCGAGCGTCCTGCGCTCGCGAGCGTGTCTGAATGACCCCCTAATTGCAATGCAACGCTCTATGAACCTCTGGTTCTTGGTACCTGGATGACTCAAATATGCAAATTCATATAAGCAGCTAGCTCGGTATCTCAAATTCAGTAACATAAAAGCACCAACCACAGCTAAAATCTTAATGAAAGGATATTGTTACATACATACGGGCTATGAAAACACTAAAAAGTATAAGTATACTTTTATAGGTGTACCTTGCTGGAAAGATTGTTCTCCTAAAGCGCTGCGGAATATGTGTGCGCTATATAAATAACTGGTAATAAATAAATACATAAATACCTTATAGACAAAGGATTCAATCTACTACCTTTTAAACAAGGGAAAACTAGACATACTGCATAGCAATACATTATGTTTCTTGAGCAAACATTTACACTTCTGCTTTGGTTTCTCCTATTCTACATAAATAAGATTTCAAATGCTTATGTATTAAAACATATCACTTTGCTCATCACATGACTGTCCTGTTCATTGTCCAACTTTCATTTTTCAAGTAAAGATGTGCATTTGAAATATGGTAAAAAGCTATTTTTGGCAATCTTTATGGGATCCAATGATAAGTCCCACTAAATGATCAGAGCTATCATTATACTGGCGATATGTGCTAAAACAGTTAAGGAAATACATTATGCACCTAAAACGTACAGAAAAACATTTTCTCTCACAGCACTTACTTGTGCCTGAAGGCAGAGACAAAGGAGCAAAACTGGCAGCTGTACTTGACTTCTCGAGTAAACATAGCTAGTGCCAAGTGACTCCTCTCATGGGAACGCAGGCCTTGCATTGACATTAGAACACGATCACACTGCTTACAGGGATAGCCACCAGGCCTGGAAGGCTCCACCACCTTTGAATCCTTTGTTTCTACCTCAGCAGATTCTTCGCATGGCACAGTGCTGGGTTCAGTCAGCTCCTCTTCAACATCTTTGCTTTTCAGATCTTTCTCATCCTTATAGAAAAAAATAACAATCTCTATGCTTGCCATTGCAGAAAATAAATTCTTATAGTTGAGGACACTTGGGATAGGAATCCTAAAGAACACATACTTGCATTTGATCAACATACTTGCATTTGATAGTTAAACATATCTGCAGTTACTGTACATCAAATCAACTCAGTATGCTTTGGAAAGGTATTCAAGCTATAAGGAATGAAGGATTGCATGGGTCTTTATAACAAATGGCTCCTGTAAGGGTAAAGCAGTTTTCCATTTTCATTCGCAAATCCACTACTCAGATCTCTCCTTAGAAAGACCTGAGCAGAATGAAATCTGAAAAGCAATGGTCCTGGATACATGCAAGAGCCTGAACCCTGCTAAACAGAATGAATGCTCAGAGAATGAACCACCACCAATGTAATAATATAATGAACGGGTAGATTTGAGGTAGATCGCATTTAAAGTGGAAACCCAAAATTGTAGCTTCATCACAGCACGTACAATTTGAAAATGCAATTCACTGCCAAGTTGCAGGAACATTCCATAAGTGTTTAACCATTTAGAATTTCTATCCTTTGCCTTATAAACATGTGTAATCTAAAAGACAGAATAAACACATCTACACAGAGAAGCAGCTTCCATTTTATAAGCCCAACCAATTTTCATGAGGATCAATTTAGTAGAATCTTGAAACTCATAAAACACAAGTTAGGCCTCAGTGATATTACTAGTATATAGCAAAATGGATGCTCTCCTGTATAGTGTAAGGTGTACTTTAAATATTTCATGTAGTTATTAATCTCTTTTAAAATGATTATCATTTCCGGACTACTTCCAGACATGGTGGGGGGGGGGGGGGGCATTTGAATTGATCGCGATGTTGAATACCCCCGGGAAGAAGGTCCTGGAGCCATTTAGTGGACTGCAATATTAAGCCAACTAAGGCTGACTTCAGCGTGCACCCTTCTGAAGTGTGAACAAAAATCTGACTAAAGTGCCGGCTGCGATGCTTTTTTACAGCTTAGTGCGGTGCTAGCAGCATCCCAGCCGTCACTTAAGTCAGAAAATGCCGGGTCTCGCGACTAAACACCCTGCTTTAGTCACGCTAAGCGGCATTCTCCGACTTAAGTGCATCTAGTCGGACTTGACAGCGCACTGTTCAGTCTGACTAGATGCACTTAAGTCGGTGAATTGAACAGCTCCAGGATCTCCTTCTCGGGGCTATGCAACATCGTGATCAACTGAATCGCCCCCAAGATATTTTAATATGAATAAGCCAATATAAAGTCAGCACCTTCAAACTACAAATAATAAGATATCTGTTACACCGTAAAAAATGTATACACAACTGTTTCTAGAGTACACATTAATATGTAGAACTACACATATTTAGCTTATGCAACAGTGAAATATATAAGATTACGTAAGTAGTAATTCTATAGTGATGTGTGTATTATTTTGGTCAACCAAAATGCACCATTTTAAATATTTTCCAAACATGTCCAAGCTACAGATGTGAACAAATTCTTTGGTACCCTTTCAAGATTAAAAAAAAAAAAAAAAATGAAGAGGAACCCATATTTTTCTCTGAAATAAAGTGAAACTGACAAAAGTAATTGGCATCCATCATTGTTTATTCCATGTTTAATAGAAATCAGACTTTGCATTTGATCTTTGATTCAACAGAATATCTGAAATCAAACAAATGAAAATGATATGGACAGAAATGATGGGAACCCAACGTTTTGTTGCACAAGCTTTAGAGGTAATCTCTGTAATCAAGCAATTTCTGTAGTTATCAAAGAGATTTCTGCACCTGTCAACAGGTAGTTTGTCTCTTCCTGAGCAAACTGCTCCAACTGCCTCGGGTTTGATGGGTGCCTTCTCCAGAATGCATGCTTCAGCTCTTTCCACAGATGTTCGATATGTTCCAGATCAGGGCCTATATAAAGTCACTTCAGAATAATCCAATATTTTGTTCTTATACATTCTTGGGTGCTTTTAGCTGTGTTTTGGGTCATTATCATGTTGGAGGACCCATGACCCATGACTGAGACAGAGCTTTCTGAACCGGGCAGTATGTATGCCTTGATAATCTTGAGATTTCACTGTGACTTGCAAAGATTCAAGGCACCTAATGCCAGATGCAGCAAAGCAGACCCAGCACATAACCAAGCCTCCTCCATGTTTCACAGTATGTATGGTGTTCTTTTCTTTAAAAGCTTCATTTTTCCTCTGTGAACATAGAGATCATGTGACTTGTCAAAAAGCTCCAGTTTTGATTCATCTGTCCAAAGGACATTCTCCCAGAAGCATTGTAGCTCATCAGCATGCATTTTAGCAAGTTCCAGTCTGGCTTTTTTATGGGTTTTTTTTCTCCAAAAGTGGAGTCCTCTGGGGTCTTTTTACATGGAACCCATTGTCGCCCAAAAAAGCATCAGATGGTGCAATCAGACCTTGACATACCTTAACATTGGAGTTCAGCTTGCATCTCTAGTTTTTCTTGGTTCTTTTTCTACTATCTTTTATTTGATCTGGGGGCTATTTTTGCAGCCACATCCATGGAGGTTGGCTACAGTCCCACAGACTTTAAGCGTCTTAATAAGATTTGCATCTATAGTTACAGGAACATCAAGCTGCTTGGAGATGGTCTTAAAGCCTTTACCTTTAATATGCTTTTCTATCATTGTATTTGTGATCTCCACAAACAACACTTTCCATTGCTTTTTCTGGTCCATGTTCAGTGTGGTGCACAGGATGATTCCAAACAGCAGAGTTACTACTTTTTTCCCATTTAAACAGGCTGAATAACTGATTTGAAGATTGAAGAAGAAGTCGGATGCTAATTCAAGAAAGCAATTAGTATTAAATATCACTATAAATACATTATCTTTTCTAAGGGCGTACCAACAAATCCTTCCAGAATACTTTAAAATATCTTTGGAGAATAAGCAAAAATTTCTCCCCTTTCTCAGTGTTATTCATGCAGATAATACATTACAATAGGTTTTCATTTCATCACTCTTCAGGAGAAATGAAGCATTGTTTCAATGAGTTGTAAGGGTACCAACAAATTTGTCCATGTCTGCACAAGCAATGTAGCTGCAACATGTTTGTGTCAGGAGGCTCTGTTTGTACCTGTAATTCAGGAGGAATTGGGGGAGCATTTCCATACTGGACATGTTTGCGAAGATGATTACAGATGGCTCGAAGTGTGGGATGGACTTCCACGCAGAACTTACACTTGTAGCCCACAACTACCTTTTCTTTTAATCTCTTATGCACTGCCTCTTGGCCACCTCCTGTCTGTAACCATATCCAGAAAAATACAGCATTATCACATCTATAGAAAAACTATTAGGCTCATAGTGGCTTTTCTACCAGTATTTATTAATAATTAGTGCAAGAGACGTGGTGCAAAATAGCAGCCCTTGATAAGATTATGTACTCTACAAATCTAATTGCAATCTCATTTTTATGTAGACAAATCTCTACAGCACACTGTACTGCATGAAAACAATGCACGGTTACTTCTGAAAGTACATTAGAAAACAAAAGTACATTAATATTTCAAATGGACACATGCTTTATAATTCAGTAGTACATTGCAAACTAATATATACACAATTAGCAAACTGTGTATATATGGACTATATATTAAGACGAGGACCAAGTCCTCATGTGCACCCTTTATGATGTAACATTTGATTTCATTGTGTGGCAGCACTGCCTGGTTGGCACATACACCTATAATTCTGATTTATATACACAGTGCACAAATATATATATATGTATGTATGTATGTATGTATGCATGCATAAAATAACGCTAAGACACCATTCACTGAAATTCTGTCCATCTTTCATACCTCTACTTTGCTATTGCCAATGTGTGACTAGGAGGGGTAGAATAATTTCAGGATTGGTCCAGTGTCTGTAATTTTGGCAGGATAATGAAGAACAATAGCTAATTTTAACCAGCAATCAGCTTAACAAATGATTATGCAAAACTGATTTGAAAGTTTCCACTAAACATTTCTAGACCAGACCCTTAACCTTGAGGCATATCCTCTAAGCTGTGCAAAAGGCCTTAGAAACTTATTTTTCTGACTGTAAAAGAAGGAATTTATGATCACACTATAAACTAAAATTGCCCACAAAAATGGGACACATGTTTGAACATTAGGGAATATGGTGAAGTAGTTCCAATTCTCTCGCCATTTGCCAAAGTGAGAGGACTAGTTTTTCTAGAACAGGAGTGCAAACATGTATATAACCTTGGGTAAAATAATTCAATGACTCTTCAAGCCATCTGAAGCTGGAACCGCTACAAGGTACAATGTATGAATGCATGAATGAAAACTTACCACTTCAATTGTTTATTCTTATTTTGTTAAGTTAATAATGCTCAAACAGTTGACTGTCTCTCTAGGCCTTAATTTATTCCAATGAAGACAGCTCCAAGTTCCATTAAAGACTACAACACTTCAAACCATACAGAATTTAGTTCTACTCTCAACTATAGAGTACTCTAAGCATTTGTCTCAAAATTTTAAACTGAATAACTCACTGTTACAAAACAACTAGTGTCTATAAAATTGAAAACAATAACAACTAGTATTTTGAATTGTCATACATTAAGAAATTGAATCTATGATACTATAACAACAAGTTTACAGTCTGATAGAGCTGCCTAAAAATGTTTCAATAAACAAAATTATTCTAACTCTGTAGGTAGATTTGAAAACATTCACATATAAGAAAGAACGCTCTAAGCCATAAGAATATTTATAGTTGAAAACAATTGATACACTCTATAATTAACCTTAAGTATAAATGAGGTTCTTAGCACGTTTGCCCAAAAATGCAAGCCCATCTACCACATCAATGTGTCCCCCATCAGATCAGTCCCTAACATCCCTAATATGAACATATTTTGTCTATTTATTCAGGACTTACAATAGTAGTGCTCATTCTAATGTGCAGACAGCAATGCAGGAATCGGTGAGCATTAAAATCACCTAAGGGCAGATTGATGTGGCAGATGGGCCTACTATCAGTATTCTTAGTGCTTAGAGTGTGCATCTGCATTTTCTTTTTCCTGCATGGTACTGCTGGCCACAGCATGGCAGCACATCTTTAAAATTAGGGAACGCATTCCAAGATCCCCCAAATCTATTTCCTCTGTATTTGTATATAGAAGGTACACTTGAAGGTAGAGACTCCTTCTGACTGGTATTAGCACCCCACCCATCTGCCCTTAGTTGATTTCAATCGAGACACAGATCCCTATAATGCCGTTGATTAAGGTAAGTCTTTGATAAATTGGCACAATGAGGGAGATACTATATTTATTTGGGCGGCGATTAATAGGTGACGGACAGAGCAATTAAATTGTTTTGGGCGTCCATTTATCATGCTTGTCGCGCTCAAAAGTACCAAAGGTTTAGCCTTGCAAAGCAGCTAAATCAGTCAAAACTAATAGGCGTGTTGCGGAGCCTGCAAGTAGAAATGTGGGCGCCAGTGGAACTCTCCCCGATCGGTCAGATGCCCATTAATTATCACAGCTGAATCAGAAAGTTTTGAATGATTGTGAACCACTAATGTGCAAACCTTTGATCTGACCAAATGTCACTTAAGAATTACACAAAATAAATGTATAGACATGTATTGGGGTGGGGGGGCAGACACCTCTAATATAACTGTAGACTATTATGATGTGACAGTACACAAACAACATGTTGAAAGAGTGTAAGTAGCAGGTTCATGGTTGAATGACTTGTAATGCTGCCAAGAAGACAGTTTCAAAGAGGATGTGTGTATTCAACATATTGGTATTTTGATATCAAAAGGGGAAAATATACTATTTACCATGAGGGTTTCAGGTGTCTTCCAGTTTGCATATCACTGCTCAAAGTGTGGCATTTCAGTATAATTAAATGTATTTTAGAACTTAGATTTTAATAATTTGAATTCAACAATGTGCAGGTGGACTTTTTTTTTATCTCGTGTCCTCTAAATTATATAAAATTATTTCTATTTATTTGTTTTCTTTGAACTTTTTCGCAAGGACATTAATTTATTCCTGCAATTTTACGATCAAATTTGGATGATTTTTTTATGTTAATTTTCTGTAATCTGGAAAAACTAGCCTTCTGATACTTTTGTACAGCTTGACCACTAATTAGTTCTAGGAATGCCAGTCTCTCTCTGCAACAACCGCTATCAGTGCTAATCTTATAGGAGCTCAAACAAGACAGTATAATGAGTCATTCATTCACACAATGGAATGTGGTCAAGGTCTATGGAGTTTCAGCCACAAGTAGCCAACAGGTATGACTCCAAAATCCTGTCACAACAGTACTAATTTATTTTGAACACTAGAATAACAGGAACTCAGCATTTACATTAAATGCAATATGTAGGTATATAACTATCAGCACCAGATTCACAAAACACCAGAGTGAAAAAATATGTCATGTCTAGAAGACCTTAATTTAACTGTACCAGTTTCACCACCAAGGTTAAAGTCTATATTATTAGCAATAATAAAGTATATCTGTCATTCCCTTTTGTTTTAAAAGTTTTTGTGATTTGCTAAATCTTCCAGATAGATGATTTTTGGAGAAAAAGGAGCTTGTCGCATCTTAATTTCTTCGACAAAACAAATAATGCAATTTGCCAGCCTTCAGAAGCAGACAGGTAATTAAATATGGATATTGATTACCCAGTGTCGTTCATCAACATAGCATTGCACTACATTGGACAGTCAGATAACAAAAAAAATACGTTCTTAAAACTCATGTTATGTACTCGGGTAACATTGGATTTTTCAAATTGTGGTGGAATGCATTTCAAGTGGGAGACAGGCACACTTATAAACATGAAAATAGAAAAATGATATCTCTTACCTTTTCTTGTTTAACATCTGAAGTAGAGTTCTCAGCAATTTTTTGCTTGTTTAAAAGCTGCTTCCGCCTCTCTTGGCGTTTGGCACGTTTTTGAAAATCTTCAATGTGACAGTTCAAATGGAAGGTCAGTTCACTAATGCTGTTTAATTTACTATTACAATGCTTGCACTGGTATGTGGTGGTATAGGAGCGGGTACCAGAGGTACCCAAGATAGAGAAGTCTCGCTTTATGTCCTTGCTGTGATGATCTGTGTAGTGCATGCACAGGAGGTCAGCCGTGCTAAATGACAGTTTGAAGCATTTAATACATCTAAATGGAAGTAGTTCTGGTTCTTGGGATTCTAAATCATCGAATGGGGGTTCAGTTTCGGCTTTTTCCTCAGAAGAGCTTTGGCTATCATCATCTTCGGCGTACACCTCTGTAAAATAACCGCCAAGCTTACTAGCGTGTTGCTTTTTGGGGAATACTCCCGGATGTCGTTTTATGTAATGCGACACAATCCCTTTTTTGCTGTAAGATTGAAATGAACAAATAGAACATTTTTTCATTTCGATAGCCTTCTTCAACTCGTCGCTTAGTTCAGGAGAATCCTCTTTTCTTGGAGAAGGGACAACAACTTTGTTTGGTTTATCAGTAACTGTTCTAGATGCTGCTAAACAGTGAGTATAGTAGGCGTCAATGTCATGCCGCTTCTGGTAATGTGCTGCTAGACCTTTGCGAATTGGATTAGTATAAGAACAGAGTGCACATTTAAACAAATTATTTTTGCCCTCTGGTTGTGCCCGTACATTATTATGTTTGATACGGTAGTGTCTAGCAATACCTTTCCTGGTAGAGCAGAAATATTTGCATAATTGGCATTTAAAGACTGTGTGAGAGGCAATGTTTTTACGCGGTCTAAAACCAGTCATTTCAGTCACTTCACCGGGTTCTAGAGTAACAACAGTTTGTGGTGGTTGTTCATCCGATGGACTGTCTGGCTCAGTGCTAGAAACTTCTTTCTGAGAATTCTGTGAGAGCATGTCAGGTTCTGGTTGATGATGATATTTTTCATAGTGAATTTTCAATTTTTCTAGTGTGCCATGGGTATAGGGACATATTTTACAACGGTAGGCACCATACCCTTGCTTAAATATTCTATTTTCTTCCGTTTCATTCTGAGCTGATTCTTTAGGCGGTTCCACATCATGCACAAAATCTTCAGCGGTGACCTTTATTAAGGGGTGTCGTTTTTGGTAGTGGGTAAGAACACCATGAATACGCGTGTTAATGTATGGACAGTGCCTGCATTTATATACTGCTCCAGGGTTAATGTCCACATCCTGGGCAAAATCAGCAGCTTTAACTTTCATACCTGGATGCTTCTTGCCATAATGGGTCAGGAGGCCATGCAGATTGTTGTACTCGGATAGGCAAACTGTGCATTGATACGGTGATGAGGATAGCGCAGAGGACAATTGTGATGGTTTTTCTTGTAATATACTGGAATCATTTCCAACCGCCATATGAGTTTCTGCATTTATGAAACCTTTTTGGGTAGACTGAGACTTTGAAGTTGTGGCTTCCTCTAAATTTGACTTTTGTGCAGCATCCTTTTCCTTAATGATTTCAAGGAGTATAGATTCATCACCTTTCAGAGCCCATGGGTGTAAAGCTTGATAGTGGTTAGTGATATCCCAAATGGAAGGTGCTTCAAATGTACAGTCTCTGCATTTATAGGATTTTGGTTCAGGTGCTGTTTGGACAGGTGAGGGGTCTGGTCCAGCACACAGCTTTGTTGCCATATAGGTATAATCCACATAATGCTCTGGATGCCTTCTCTGGTAGTGTTCAAGAAGACCACTTGGCTCCGGATGAGAGTAAATACACCATTCACAGTGAAAACCAGCTTCGATGAAGCCATCTAAAAAGGCCCATTTCAATATTGATGTTACAGTAGCCTTAAGACCAGAATGATCTTTCTTCATATGCTTTCTAAGTGCATAAACATAAGGGGTTGAAAATGAACACTGCCTGCATTTGATACTTCGGAGCTTTCTCTTCTCAGGCTCAGTAGAAGAAGGAGGATTTTGCGTGCTTGTTGTAGACTTCTTTTGTCCTGGTTCACAAAGACTCCTTATTGCAGCTGTGTGTTGTCTAATAACATCAGCATTTACCTTAAAGTCTCTATGTTTCTTTTGATAATGAATTAGAACTCCTTTGACTGTTTGATTACCATAGTCACAATGCTGGCAGAAGAACATTTCATTTTCTTTTGGTTGTACATTGCCCTTTTTTGCACTCTGCACTGGGTTAGATTGCTTTCCAGGTGTGCTTTTCGTGTTATCTGCATTTCTCATGGTCTCTGATGTTGGAGGCGCCTGTCTAATGTACTTTGCAGTAACTTTAATTTCAGGATGGCGTTTTTGATAATGAACCAGTACACCAACAACAGAGCGATTACTATATGAACAGTGCTTGCAGTAATATAGCTCAATGGTTACTTCTGGTGGAGAAGCCACATTGGTAGAATTTGGAGTAACAGAAGAACCTCCATCAAATGCCAGTTGTGAAATGGCTGTTCCACTGTCCACAGAGACCACACGCATTGTTTTCTGAATCCTGAAGTAGGAGGCCTTTTCATCTGGATGCTTCTTTTGATAGTGAACCAAAACAGAATGCATGTTTGGACTTGCAAATCCACAAATATCGCAATCGTACACTACAACATTATTAACAGCAGAACTCTTCTGATTGTCAGTATCTGCAGGAGGAGACTTTGTTATGCTTGCTGTAGTTTTATTAAATGATGACGAGCCACTAGCTCCTTGTCCTGATGGCGTAGATGTCACCAGACTTTTGGGCGCAGAATTCAAAATTTCTCTTAAGGTTTGTGATTCAGAATTGAGCTCCTCTTGGCTTCTCTCAACAACATAACTTGAAAATATCATAGCATTATTGATTTTAACTGTCGGGTGCATTCGTTGGTAGTGTGGCATCAAGCTCCGAACATTTGGGCTTGTGTAAGAACAAAAGCGGCATCTATAAATCAGATCTGACTGGTCAAAATTGAGAACATTCATGGCTTCTGGATGATGCTCTGAATAATGTTGTTGTAAATCCTCAAAATTATTGTAGTCAATATAGCATTCAAGACATCGGTATACCGCACTGTGATCACTGGGATCCAAGATATACCTAAAACTGAATTTAATGTAGGGATGCATGCGTTGATAATGAGTGCTAACGCTTCGGGCAGACTTGTTGCTAAAGTCACAGTGCTTGCAGTAATATAATCTTCCTGACTCTTCAATATACTCAGAATTTTCATTATTTTGATCGCTCTCGCTATACATATTTGATTGGTCGCAAGCAGCGGATGAATTCTGTTCTTGGTCTTTAAGACTAACAGATTGGAAGTAATAGTCTTCGTCATCATCTGATAATGTCAACTCAATTTCTGCTCCATTGGATCCCGAGTAATTATGTTGGACGTTTCTAAAGTTCATATTTTTTTGGGACATACTGATCTCTCGATTCCAGATTTGCTGGATAGGATACTGATCTGCTTCGTCCATCTGTTCTGATGGATCCTCCTCTTTGTCAAGTTCTACCTCTATTTCCACTTCATTCTCTTCATCATCTTCATCATCCTCCACATTGATGATTGAATCTTCCTGTTGTTTACTTTGGTTAATCTTGCTCTGTAGATTACTTGCAATTTCATCAATTCTAGTTCTTTTTTTCACAGGTGACAAGTCCAAAGGAAAATCAGTCAAGTTCTTTCTGGATGTCTTTGCTACAAAATTATTTTTTGAAGATAATCCCAAAATAGAAGTTTGACTTTTTCTTACTGTTCCAGAATTATTAGCATCTAGTTCATTGTCTTGCATTTGTCGTAACAAATTGCCACTGCTGTTTGGCATATTATCACAGAATGAATGCTTGTGCTGCTGGTGAACACGTAGACCTTTCAAGGTTGTTGTAGAGTAGTTGCATATAGTACACTTGTATGGGTTCTGCTGAGGAGAGTCTGCAAGGTTTCCAGATTTTCTGCCATTCATACTGTTTGTTTCATAAGTTTCATTTAATGATGAAGACATACTTTCACTTAGTGAGCTCAATGGATCCCACTCAGGTGATGCACCACTGTGACATTGCTTGTGTGCACCTAGCTTTAGTGGACTTTTGCATGAAAACGGACATTCATCACATTTATAAACAGCTGTCTTTCCAGACAAGTGAATATTTTCAATGTGACGGGAGATACTCCGCCGATGCATTGTGAGAAATGGGCAAAAAGGGCACTGAAATCTGTTCATAAATCTTCTAAAAGGAATTCCCTTTGTCTCTAGCAATTTGTTATTTTCGGATCCCAATAGTGAATCTCCAGACATGTCAGGGTCAATTAGACTTAAGCCATTTTCACCATCTATTTCAATATAGTCTTCATCAGAACTGGAGTCATTTAACAAGCTGTTCTCATCCATATCAAGCATGGCACTAGACTTTTCTGGAATTCCATAAGGTGATCTGTCTGACAAATTCAAAATGGCAGCATTTGTGGTGAGTTTTGGTTTTATTGAAATATAGGACATGGACTGATATTTGGAAGCATTACCTCCTGGTAGATTACTCATGGGACCCCTATAACTAGAAATATTTGCATTGGAAAGATCATGTGTTGCCATGTTTAGGGGCATATAGCTAGTTCCAGGCCCAGGTACTTGTGATCCTTTATTCTGTACATCTGGTAAGTTTAGCCCATCCTGTCTTAAGCTTGACAATATTTTGACCATCCCACGATGTTTTTTCATCATATGGTCACACCAGCGCTCTCTTCTTGGAGTCTGATAGCTGCACCATTCACAGCAAAAGTTTCCTCTTGACTTAGTTAGAGGTTTTACCATAGATTCTAATATACTTCGCTCCACTACTTCAGCTGGCAATTCTTTACATGTTTCCTGCATTGGCATGGAAACAGGTGCAGTGTGGGAAACTGAAGGTGCTGAGGTTTCTTTCATGCTATTCTTGTGGTACATTTTCTGATGCTTAATTATCCTTGCTCTTCTAGGTGACTTGTAAGTGCAATACTGACAGGAAAAGACCTTGCCAAATCCGTCATGCAGCATAATGTTATAATTTCCAGGAGTTCCTATATTTCCTCCACCATGTCCATGGACCTTTCTAGTATGCTCCACAAGAAGGTATTTGGATCGAAAATAGCGAACACAATATTTACACTGGAAAAACTTATTGGTAGGTTTGGAACTGCTTGCAGATGACAGACCATAAAAACCAGGACTGTGGCTGTAGTATGAAACAGTGTTTGTCTGGGGTGTAGTCTGGCCTGAAAAGATAAAGTAAAACAAATAATCATAATTAATTATATGAAGAATTTTTTCAAATATTCAGAACACTTAATTTAAACATAAATACTATCTGGTCTGATGCATATTTGTAAATAAATATTCTTACAAAAAGGTATATAACATTTATTAACCTACCAAGAGTTTCTTCTGTAGGCACAAATTCATCTTTCATAGTAGAAAATACAGTTTCTGACTGGTTGGTAGAACTTGTACCCACAGGTCTAGTAGACTGACTAGAACTTTCCTCAGTAACATCGGTGGGCTGCAAAAAGGCAGTATGGACATCTTGTATGTGAGCCTTTAGATCTTCATAGGACTGAGCTCTGAAGTCACAACCATCACACTGGAGAACTTCCATGGTCTAATGTTATGTTTTTACATTAGAAAATTCTGAAATACACAGAGAAAATTCAAGTTTGTATCATATCGTACAACAGAATCTACAAAATAGCAAATATACTTTTTTTATGATAAGGAAATTATCCTTAAACTAGTCACATTAATAATTTTTTTTAATGAATAACTATTTCTGCATAAACACATTAAATTGAGGCACATACATTACATTTGGGATGCACTAACATAGTGGTGCACTTAACGCCAGTCACCACATATGTACTGATCACATATGCACTAACATATGCGATCAGTACAGCAAAGGACAGCTCTTCCGATAAGAGCTGTTCTTTGCAATCTCCGCTGCACAGTGGACTTCTGGGTTTATGACCCGGGAGTCCGTCTGTAAATGCGCAGAGTGACGCGGGGCATGCTGAGAGGGATCCGATCGGATCCTTCATACAAGCGTGATGCGGTAGAAGCCCATAGGCTATTGCTGGCGTTACCCTCCGCATCGGAGACCCGGCAGTAGTGCATACGGAAAATGCTGCAAATCCCCGGAAACTGGGGTTTTTTTACAGCATTTTTTGTTTAATGCATCCCGCCCCAAGTCAAAAAATGGATGACAGTCATATCAAAAGTTTAGCGTGTATGATTCAAAGTGAAAATACATTTGTAATGGATGGTCAATGAAGGATCATGAGATTATAATCCTACAATTACAGTACAAACACTTCAAATCAGCTTCAATTCAATCATGTTGGATGACAATTTTTCAGTCTGGCTAGATTCAGCCATGTACATTTGATGGGATGTAGTTAAGAGACCGGCAGCTTTATCCCGACGTGGGAGTTAAGATAGGCATCGAAAAGGGAGAGTTAGGGTTAGGGGGAGAAGGGTAAGTATACTTAACTGACCCGTCGGGATTCCAACCATCGGGATGCTGCTGTCGGTATTGTGACAGGAGGCATCCCGACAGCCGGCATTACATACCCATTCCCACTTGATTGCACTGGCCAGATTGTTACCAACAAACATCAATACTATGTTTTTAAATTAACTCTAAAGTTGGGTACACACTGCACAGAAATATCTGCAGATCGATCATCATCTGCTTCTGGCCACGGGTCCCGCTAGCTGGGGGGAGTGTCCCGCCCCGCTCCCCGCGGCCTCAGCTGCATGTGTACGGGTGGTCGGCAGACCGCCCATACACACTGCCCGATGTACAGATCTATTGGCCATCAGCTGTGCAACAGAGCCGACGCGATATGTCCATGAACAACGTCGTTCACAGACATATTGTTGGTACACACTGGTCGACAGGCACCAGATATATTGGCTGATCAATCGATCTGCCAATATATCTGTCAGTGTGTACCCAGCATAAGATGATTCAACAGTGTGTGGGCGACAATAGAATAACACAATCAGTTGCTGATGTCTGAAATCGATCCTGAATATAATTGGAAATTTAAACATTTTAATGTGAAGCGGTTGGTTTAAAATTTTTATGTTTCTCTGCCAAAGGTATTGACTTCCTGATAAACATGCCAAATCTTCCCATTTAAGGCCGATGTACATGCTAATGCATGGTACAAATAGCTTTAAAACCGCAACATAGGTGACAAATTGCCATATGAACCGAGAAATCAACAGCAAGTTATTGAAGCAATTTAGTTATAGTTAGACGAAAAATAAGGTTACTGTAATAGAAGTTGTAACAAACATAACCAAACCAAATTAGCATTTGGTGAGAGGTTGTCAGATGAACCAAGCAAACTAAGATGTGTTGCACTGGTCACTGCAATAAAGTCGTATTAATGTCAGATAGGGAAATAAAATTGTTCTTGGATGTCCGATGGACAATATAAAAAAATGTTGCCAACGGGCACGAGTGCTGCGAACGCCCTTTACTTATCGCGTAGGTCGCTTCCAAATGCACAGAGATTAGCCGCATAAAACTGCTAACCCGTGCACACTACTGGACGTCTAAAAGTCCAGCTTTGGGCAGATTTATGCTCGCCACCTCAGAGGGGTGTGAGGAGAAATAATCAACGCCTGTGGTATTTGCGTCCAGTGTCACAAACAATTGATTAGGTTCCTGTCTCTGTAGACGGAAAGCTCTGGCTGCGTTAACGCAATTTATTTCCCCACACAAAGCCAGATAAGAATAACATTTGAAGTACAGTATTGCCACTAATTAATTATATATATATACATCTTTTCGAATAAACAGAGGCACTCTGAGACTGTTGTAAATAAATAAATCACGTGTATTTATTACACGTGATTTATTTATTTACAACAGTCTCAGAGTGCCTCTGTTTATTCGAAAGGTTGGATGGAATAGTGTACGGAGGGCACCTGAGCAGCTGAAGGTGGAGGGAGAGCGCCGGTCCGCAAGAGATTGTGTGTGTGTATATATATATATATATTATATAGATCTCAAATTAGAGAAAGCATGTCAAATTAAATGTAATAATTTGAACCAAGCCATTGAAAATTGAAATGTACAGGGAAAAAACCTTCATCTCCATTCAACCTGCTGTGATAAACACAAATAAGAAAGATTTAAATGTTCTCAGATACTTTCACCTAAGCTTCAGCTTGTCTTTTCCCCTCAACAAGGTAACATTTTACATTGCAGAATTTTAAAACAAGACATAATATAGATATGTCAAGCTCTCACTTCAATTCACAACACTGGACTGTGTGGAGGTATCTATCTCTGTAGATCAAATTACAGCAACAAATAAAGCAACATACCATGTCTCTTCAGCACAATCTATTACAGCTCTCCTGCATTCTAAGTACTTCCAAAGAAAAGCTGAATATCCAGTTTTTTTCCCTCTACCATCCCCCTAGCTTAGACCTTTCTTCTCAGATAAAAGGAGACCTGCACGTTTTTTCAGATACAGGAGAGAAAGTCCTCATAGGTTTAGAAGCAGCCATTTTAATTCAGTAAATACGGGCACAGATGTAGCCTTAACACAACATGGCTCCAGACCAGACCAGTCATTCTAGATAAAGCACACTGCTCAAGCAGAAGCATCTAACAACTGTGCATGCTGCAAAATGAAGTTAAATATGTAGGAGAACATGTTTAAGCTTGCAAAAATATTTTAGAATATCTGTTTGAGATGTGTTATCCTGTTCTCTTAGTTACTGGGTAAAAATGCTGAAAACACAGAAAGAAAACCAACATATGAAACCACCAGAGACGATTAACATACAAAAAGGGTTAACCTGAAGCCAAAGCAGAGGTCATATCCCTTCTGCTCTCATGTGAGTTGTCTCCTCTCTGCAGAAGGACATCATCTGACTGTTTGCTGGATTCTAAAGACCTTTGTTAATCACCAGGCAGTCTGACTGCATCTGCAAACCCTGCCAAAAGACACACCCTTCAACACAAAGACTTCAACTAGCCTTTTTAATAGGAAGTTCTCTGAAAGCTTCATTGTGCAGCACAGGAGTAAAATTAAATGTCTTCAACAAAACATCTTTTAAACACCACAGTGCAGAATAGAAGAAAAAAAAAGTGATGATTAAAAGAAGTTTGACCTTTAGTAATTGCAATTTACTGTGAGTGGAAAATAAAAATTAAACAATGGGTAAACGAAGGACACCAAGAATATTTAAAGCCAAAGCTTCTGCATAGGTGTTCAACATGTGTTACTTAAAATAGCTTTGATTATTTATAAAATGTTGTACTGTCCTGGTTACCTATACATATGGCTAGTGTGGCTACAATGGAGACCTCAGTAAATATTAAAGTGTGGTGATTGTTAGGGTGCGTTTGTCAGGAGCTAGACCCCCAAGACAGTGAAAATGTCACATTCAAAAGGTGAATGAGGTGGTGTCCATATCGAACTCCTAGCGAAAACCATTATCAGCTAAGGACAAGGGTGGGTGGAAAGACATATTTCAGAATCATGATACCCATGCATTAATTTGAAGTGTATGGCGAAACAAGCAACATACTTCCGATCAATGGTTTGACAAGAACTCCACAGAGTAAGATACCAAAGTCGGGCAACAATGTTCATTACACCTGGCAATGCAGGCTTGGACACTGAAAAGTGAAGGAAGGTGACAAGGTCAGATTAACCCTCACCATGTTCTCAAATGAATGGGTGCAAGTGTGGGGTCAAACAAAAGAACTAAAGGGTTCTGGTGATTCTGTGTTATAATTGTGGGTAGATTTCCCTGACATGACTTGGATGCAGTCATTCTTAGGGGCTTGATGTGAGAAAAAATTGTGATATATATATCACCAACCAATCAGCTTCTAACTTACATTTTGCAGGCTGCGTTTAAGAAATGATAGTTTGGAGCCGATTGGTTGGTGATACGAGATAAAATTGTGAAATATATATCACCAACCAATCAGCTCCAAACTATCATGTGCCCCTTGATATGACCAAAATTTGCTATTGGCTTCTTAATGCTACAGCACTTCTTTCCTGTATTAAGGGTGTATTTGAAAATGTCAATGTCTCCCTTAGCAGAGCTAGGGTGGTTTCCCAGTGGTTTCATGAGCATCACAATGATATTAACTGTATGTCAAAGGAATCCAGTCACCAGTATATTGTGGAAGGAATGACTGAATTAGTTAGCTGAATGAATTAGCTGTGAAATAGAGGTTAGTAGACTCAATGGGTGGTATTCAATTGTTTCGCCCCTTTATGCGCCCGACAGGAGCTATTCAGTTGTTGCTCCTGTCAGGCGCAATCAGCTGCTAGCGCACCATTTCAGCTCGCAGCCCCAGAGGAGTGCGAGCTGAAAGGGGTGAAAAGTGACCTGTTAGGGTGCCCAACACTTTTTTTGATCGCGCTCAGCACTTTGGTCGGGGGTAGTTATTTTACGCGGCTAAACCCGACCACTTTGGGCGCGATCAGCGCGAAAAACAGCAACAATAGAATAGCACCCCACGATCTCCTGTAACTTTAGACGGGAGAACGGGCACGCTATAACAATTGAATACCGTCCAATGTCACAGTACATATAAACGCTACCAATATTATAACATTCCTAATTTACTCATATGCTCTTCAATAGATTAATTGAACAACAGTGGGTTTAGAGTATTAAAACTTCTACAACTTATGAAAATTATATATTTTTCACCTTGCCTACAATAATTGCTTGATAGCTCTATAAATACAATAATATTATATGTTATTAACTACATTTCCTTCTCAGTTCTAAAATAATCTCTACATAATACAATGATCGAGAAGTAATTAGCGCCGGGAGCTCCATTCAATTAAGCGTGCTGTTAAGGATTTCTTCTCGCACCCCTCCAGGGGTGCGAGCAGAAATCCATATACAAGAGCGATGCGGTTTTCTGCCCTTAGCGCCGGGAAAACAGCATTACAGAATTGAATAGTGCGCAGAATTGAAAGCTATTTACTTCACGATCAATTGAATCGAGCACAATGAAGGACTTTAAGCCAAAAAAACCCCAGAAGAAAGTTACAGTATAAATGAAAATCTTAAAAAAAGATATGGCTTCTCTGTTGTAAGTAGTATTACTAAAAACTAGTTTCCTGTCCCTAAAATCAAGTTGATACTCAGAAATATATGGCATGAGTTGAGTGAATTTTTGATACTGCGCATGTGCGAAAATCCCTAAAAACTCCTACGGTGAATACATTACACAGTGTGTTAGCACAAAGTCGCTATTGAGATTAAAATGCATGGTATCAAATGTGTTGGAAAAGTGCTGGCCATCCCTGTCCTGACTTACATTGCTATGTGTATTTTATTAGTAGACATGTAGGCTATTATTCCATATAAAGCAGGGGTTCTCAACTCCAGTCCTCAAGTACCACCAACAAGTAAAAAAAAAAAAAAAAACACAGAATGTGAGCATGTTCCTTGTTATGTGTGGGTGGACAAATAAAATATGCAAAAAATTAAATATGCTGTCTTTTATATATTTTTCAGTTCATTGATGGCCCTTGTTGCACTAAGTTGTATGTCCATTCAAGTTCTCCAGGGTGTCCATTAAATAAAACAATGCCTACTCGGGTCAATATTTTCTAAAACTGTCAGGGTCCCCAAAATGGGACTGTCACTGTTTAACTGGTAGGAGGGAGGTTGGTTTATCTGTAAAATAAACATTTTGAGAGGCCATATTTTTCAATAGTTGCACAACTAACAGAAAACAACTGAGAAATGTTTACGAAACTTGGAGGGTGACCAACTTATTATCACAGTAAATCACATAACTTTCAGCAAACTTGCTCCTCAAGAGCTGAACAACGAAGGTGCCGAAAAATATACTTCCGTTGCCTACATCTGATCTAATTTCTACAGATGTTAGTAGGAACACCTACTTTCATCCATTCACTCAATGTTTTATAAATATTGCACCAGGACAAATGTATTCAGCTAGGATAAAGTTAGGAGACAGGGCCAAAAAGTAGGAAGCCAGCACTTGTGATAGAAAGATATTTGCAGGGCACGCAGAAATGGTTACGGATGGAGTTATGCACATTGGCAGGTAACAGCATAACTCTAGCAAATAATGTGATAAACAGCCAAAAAGGTCAATATTATATACACAGGGGAGTATCCAATTAGCCACGGTAAATTACCTCGCCCGGGGCTATCCAATTAGACCCGAATTCGGCCCGAAGCCGACACTTATCTGTTTTTTTTTTTTGGGACCTGATGTGTCCCGAAAAAGAATCCACGGTAAGTGCTGTTTTTTCACCAAAAAAAAAGTCTAAAACACATAGGAGCCGCAATAAGCTTCCGGACCTATGTGTTTTCGAGAGAACTATCCTGTGATAATCGACCGAAATAATAGGATAAGTATTATAAAACACACAATCTGTCTCTGCTCTACAGAAGACTACATTAGCCTGGCTCCCAATAAAATACCGGAGATTTTTCCATCTCTGTTAAATCACCCATGTATAATACAGTTTTACTAGTTGTGTATTTAGGAAAGCAAAAATGCCAGTGGTTTTCAGGAAAAGATTTGTTCCTTTGGAAAAGTCCCAACAGAAGATTATTGGAAACAGTGTGGATAGCTGTAAGGTCTTAGCAGCTATGGGACTGTACAGGAAACATTTAGAGATAAGAGTAGAGGAGAGGAGCAGGAAAATGAAGGTTTTTGTAATCAAGAATTTAGACCCTGAATTCTTGAGGGACAAATTAAAGAGCCAATGTGTATAATAGAATTTGCTGCCCAGACATCACCCTACTTCTAAAAGTTACAAAAGACTAAAATTTGAAGTACCAAAAAAATAAAAATCATAAGAAATGTGTATTGCTCTTCCTAGACAGTTATTAAAAATAGAAAAGAATACTAGGAGACAGAGGGCCATCCACGACTAAAGAATCCTGAATGTGAGAACTGCAAATATTTTATTCTATTCAGACAATTCATAAATGGCAGCTATTACAAAGACAGCCAATGCAAATATAAACAAAGTTTCATCAATTACTTTGCATAAATATCATTAAAAACTCATTTACATAGGGTGTGCCAGAGATAAATTATTCCTGCACACAAGATAATCTACACATAGGCAAGGAACACAGCCTAAATCAAAAGTAATATTGTGCTTAGTTTTGTGAATCTCATTTCAAACAAATTCTTCACTTTCTGATAAAACAGATTAGGAATACATGGTCATAAACCTAGATTGTCAAC
The DNA here is from genome assembly GCA_031769625.1 of Taudactylus pleione. NCBI lineage: Eukaryota > Metazoa > Chordata > Amphibia > Anura > Myobatrachidae > Taudactylus > Taudactylus pleione. The sequence continues at coordinate 2,920,368 of JAUIMM010000126.1, read as the reverse complement.
TCAAACTTTAAAGTTAGAACAAAAATTAAATATATGCAGTTTTAAACGGTCATACTATTTTGACTGTTTATAAAAAATATTATTTCAGGTTTTTTCTATTAATGCTCTAGGAAGCACAAGGCAATATAACTATTAACCATACAACAGGAAGCTGCTCTGCAGACCAAATCCTTTAATAGCTTGCTCACTAAGATGGCTCCACAAAATGTCTTTCAAGTACAGTTGAATCTCTATTTCGAATTAATTTAATTTAAAGCAAATTCACAGAGACAAATGGTATTCAAACAGAAGTAGAAGAAAAGTCAAATTCACCAATGCAATACTTCACATGAAAAAGTTGGTCTTGTAGGTCTTTGCTAGTAGTTAGGTACCTATCATGGGGGTAGATTCAATTAGCCACAGAACTTACCAAGGGTTTTAGCTTTTGGGTTAAGTGCCCAGAGCTATTCAATTATTTTCTACGGTAAGACATAGCTGTTGGGTTAAGTGCCCAGAGCTATGCAATTACCACCTTTGAGGTGAGCCTAAGACTATCCCCAAAAGCACTTGTTAAGCGAGGGTGCAAGCAGAAATCAACGTTAGGAGCACCCTCTGGACTAGTTGCAGGCTTACCTAGGGCAGTAATTGAATAGCTCATGGCACTTAACCAGGTAAGTCCCGTGGCTAATTGAATCTGTCCCATGGTGGACTATAGTAAGTTGTTAGATACTTGGAGTGACAGTTTCTCTTTTTCCATTTATTTTTTTAATCACTCATGCTCCCACACATCTTATTATATAAAATGAATTGGTCTGTTTGTGTGTTTGTTTTGTTTTTCTGTCTGTTCGGTTATGCATTCGGACACCCCTGCATGAATGGGATGAAACCAACACAAGGTGGTCCAGATGGATCTTGACAAGGTTTTAGGGGGGTTATGTTACCAGTCAGACCTCTCGTTGGCGTATGCTGGTCAGAACTTTGACCCGGGGAACCCGTTCTGAGACTTCCACTTGCTTGATTTGGATAAAAACTTCACAGAGTAGTAACATTGGATCCCAAAAGACATACTAGGGGGTTGAGGTCCTGGTCAGACCTCCCGTTGGTGTATGGTGGACAGAACTTTGATCTGGGTATGCTGGAAGCCTGTCTGGGCCTTCCACTGGATGTATTTGGATGAAAACTTCACAGAGGGGTGGGCAATTGCTCTGGGATGCCTAATGGAGTGGTTGGGGTCCCGGAAGGACCTCATTGCGGAGTGCGCCAGGCAGAACTTTGACCGGGGATGTAGGGCAGAACTTTGACCTGGGGGGCCTGTTCTGGGCCTTCCACTGGATGGATTTGGACGACGACACATAAAACTTAATAACTTGAAGATTTAAACCAGGGGAACACCGGGTACTTCAGCTAGTTTTGCATATCATTATAAAGACACCCCAAGAACACCAAACACACAGAGTTTGGCTGCTTTAATAAGACTGCCTAGTGTTGCCATGGAAACCTCCTCCATGCTCAGTGATATGCTTCTGGCCACACCCTATGATGCAAACAAAATAAAGTCATAATAAAATTGTCGCCCATGATCCTATTTGTAAGCAGCTTTGGAAAAATAAAAAACAAAAAATTACTTGTATAATTTTAAAGATGATTTATTCTTAAATCAAAAGAGACATTCTGCGGCTGCCTCTCTCAGAGGACCATGCAAATGAATCACTGGTTCTTCTAACTTAACCCAGAATGAACAATAAACCACATATGCTCCTGGAAGGAAATCAACGCACTGAAGAACACTGCAGAGAATCTGCAGAAGTAGTAATGGGGGTGGCACCAACCCACTGCCAAAATGGACACAATAAATGACATACTACTAAGTGCAATTAATACAAATATACAAAAAAAAAAAAAAAAAATTAAAATTACGAGACTAAAAAAATAGCATAAATACTAAACTAAGCAAAGGAAACATTTAAAACATATACCAAAGAAGAATTGTCACTACTGGCCTATCAAAACTGCTCAATACAATAAATTTAAATGGGCAAAGTAACAGTATTGCTACTTTCCTACAAACAAAATTGTGCAAATGGATGCTGTTTTGTTCACTTCTTCCCATGGAAGTTACTGAATTCCTGATGGTGGCATGCACCATTCTAATATATACTGGCAGTAAATAATAAGTAGAAAAATAGATAAGACAAAAATCACTTCACACATTATAACATTGTTAGATTTTTATCACACAGTTTAGGTGCCCACACACATAGCGACATTTTACACGATTTGGCCGATTTCGACGAATCGTGACGACGAATCGGGTAAAAGAAGTACAAATCGTGAGTTTATACTCACGAGCACGATGCGCGTCCCCGCTCGTCGTACATCGCATCTTCTGATCTGCCGTGCTGTAGGGCAGATTAGCCAATCTGGGATACAATGCATTGGCTGCAAGATAGAGCTTTAGACAGATTGGACATTTTTAACTCCAAAACGTGATCATGATGGCAAGGGAGCTCCCGTGAAAGTTCATGAGGAAATTGGCCATAAAATCGTATCGTGAGGACATCGGTATGTGTGTGGGCACCTTTAGACTACACACACTTCAAAGTACATCAAGCTACCTTCTCTGGAATTATATTATTTATCATTACAGCTCCTATTATCGATTGATTAAAAAAGAAAAAAAAAAAAAAGTCTACATATTTAATCTGTTGTCACCTACACACATTTTGTAGGATTTTAACCTTCAATGACATGATGGATGCAGGTCATTTACTTGTCATCAAATAAACCTCTGTAGAAATTTGAATGAAAGCATGTGTACGAAAGTGGCCTGCAGGTCTCCTTAAGGACACTTCACATTAGACATACTATTATTTATCAAATAATCCTGAAACCAGTCATAGTAGTGCTATACAGCATCACTGGACGAGAACGCAATCAGGGCCCAGTATAGGAGGCGTGGCCATATTTGTGTCTCACTTTACACGCTGCAGGAGGTGGATCTGCACTCCCCCTGCGAGTCCTGGAATCAGCAGCAGGCGGGCAGACAAACCACTGGCAAGCTTGAGCCCCGTACTCCAGTATCCCCCTTGGTGCTATATGAAACAAAGATGGAAGGAATTAACCAAATTGAGGTTTCTGTATTACATCACAAGATCAGAGTGTAGGAAACCAATGAGCCATTTCTAGAATAAAGATATTTCAGAAAATATGGGAGTATTCTTGAAAACAAACTGCACATAATCATTGCTTTCTACATTTTTCTACATACCCATTTATACTGAGCTATTATCTGTATAGAAAGTTTTACTATAGTGCCTTTACACACACATAATTATTATTAATGGTATTACTATCCCCTTAGGCAGAGAACAGAAAAAACACATACTAAACTAATCAAACAAAATCATGTAACAAAATAGAAATGCAAAAATATACAAATAAATACAATAAGCCAAAGAAAATGTTAGAAATTATAGTAACAACTTGACAAGGCTTTTCCTGAACTGGCATTATAATTTCTTTCCTTCCGACACCCAGCTCCAATAATTCATGTTGACATTGCACATCCAGCTTTATAGATCCACCCCTATGCTGCTGCAAGCCCTGCAGAATCATCTTCTGCCTTACAGCAGTCGTTCTACAACTGCTTTCAGTGCAGATATCAAGTCACCATTTCAATGCTCATGGACCTTATACAATATTTTAACAGATATATTCTAAATAACAAAAGTAATCCACCTCCAGGGAAATGTAGATTTCAATAAAAAAAAACAAAAAAAGGTGAAATGTACTTATGGTACATACTGTAACGGACTACAAGTCTCAGACTTTTGCTATACTGAATATATATTGGCCAGCCTGAGAACTTAGGTAATGGACTACAAGTCTTAGGCCCTCATTCAGAGGCAGTCAGAGGATGCAAGCGGTCGCTCAGAAACTGGGCGGCCACTTGCATCCTGACCGGCCGCCTCTGTTGCGGTCGTTAGGCTGTGGGTTAACACCCACAGCTCTAACGACCGCTCGGGTGATGGTCGCGATGGTCAGAGACCATCGCGACCATCGGGGCTTACGACGAGACCCTAGGGTAGGGTCTCACTTGTCGTAAGCCCCGGAGAGATCCTGGCTCTGTCAGAGCCGGAAGCTCTCCACTAACATCACTAGTGATGTCAGTGGGGCCTCCCCCAAACGGCAGGCGTTCCCATGGGAACGCCTCCGTTTGGGCTGCCACCCCCCTGGCCCGCCTTCCAAACGGGGCGAACTGTCACTCAACATCGACAGCTCGCCCCCTTTGGAAAGAGACCCGCTACGACCGGCGCTGTCGGTCATAGCGGGTCTCACGCATGCGCACGAGGGAGCCGGCACCCTCGTGCGCATGCGCACTGGCAAAACATCGAGGCGGCCGTGCGGTCGTAGACCGTACGGCCGCCTCTGAATAAGGTCCTCAGACTTTTGCTGATAAGCAATGTTATTTAGCATATCACTGCATAGTATATTAGTTTGATGTTTTAGTTTCTTTGTTAGTTAGTTCATTGAGCCTGTTATTAGCCTAGTGGTATGTGCTGTGTGTTTGTTTTACTCAATTTATTGCTAGCCATATTAGTGGGAGGGTGCTGGGCTTGTAAGCAATCAGTAATTGAACATGCCAAGTCTCCTACATATTGGTCATTAGTAGGCTGGAATAGACTGGCTGGAAGTGCCCCATTCAGAAGTGCCCTATTCAAAAGTGCATTTTAAGATTAATACTGGCGTTACACCAGCGTTGAACAGAAGGGAAACAACCGATCTGTACTTCTAAAAACCTAATCAAGATTTGGAGAAAAACCATCAACAAAGGTGATTTTAAAATCTCACTACTACAAATTCCTGCTGACTGCATAACCTGGACTTTCAACACTGAACTCTGGTTGCTACAAAAACTCTGGCCATCACTTGCTACTATTTGTGCTGCCTCTGTGCTTAACAGATAATCTTACTGAATACTGTTAATATCAGCTTAACTCTATTATAATGTCTTTTAACATTATAGCTCTTTGGCCTAGTCTTACATGATCTAGCTACTGCTACTCTCTACTCTAATATTCAATTTCTGCTCCCATCTTATCTCCACTTTTTCAAAAAACTATAATATATTTTTGTTGTGCTGACACTTTACCTCATCCTTACCATGACCGTGTTGTCTTCAACTCCTCCCTTCACTCAGTTTCTGACTAATCTTTTGTTATGCCCTCTGAGTCCACCTCTATCCTTTCCCCCTGGTCTCCTCCACCTCCTCCTATCTCCCCTTCTCTCTCTGCCTTCCTCCCCCTCTTCTCCCATTACTCCATTTTCTTTCTCTTATACCCCTCAAGGATCCTACTACCCCACTGGTAATCTTTCCTCCCTTACTTATCTCCCTGTCACTTCGCCCCACTTTCATTCACGTCTCCTTAACTTCCCTCCCTGCCCACTTCCTACAGAGTCACCTCCTAGCACAGGAGCACGCATGATCCCTACACTCTATTCATCTCGGTCTCCCAAAGTATTCTCATCTCCACGCTATTGCAACCCTGACAATCTCATTCACATCTCTCCTATCAACTCTGTCACTCTATGCTGTGCCCTCTGGAACGCCAGATCAGTCTGTAACAAACTGGCCCCCACCCATGACCTTTTCATCTCCAACTCTCTGAATCTCCTTGCCATTTCTGAAACCTGGATTTTACCCTCTGACACCACTTCTCCTGCAGCTCTCTCTTATGGGGGCCTCACCTTCTCCCACACACCCCCAGGCCTGGGAGTCGCCATGGTGGTGGTGTTGGGGTCCTTCGAACCCCTGGTTACTCATACCAACATATACCATCAGAACCATCCCTTACATTCTCCACATTTGAAGTTCATGCTATACGCCTCTTCCAACCAGTACACCTCAGAGTAGCTGTCATCTACCGTCCCCTTGGCCCTCCCTCCAAGTTCCTTGACAATTTTGCTTCCTGGCTCACCCACTTTCTCTCCTCAGACCTTCCCACTATTATCCTCGAACTTCAATATTCCTATTAATATCCCCACAGAATCTGCTGCCTCCAAACTACTCACCCTCACTTCCTCATTTGGACTCTCCCAATGGACCTCCTCACACTCCCATGCGAGTGGGCATTTACTTGATCTGATATTCACTCACCGTTGTGATATTTCTGCCTACTCCAATTCCCCATTCCCCCTCTCTGACCATCACCTCCTCTCTTTTAACCTATCCCTCTCTCCTTCCCCTCCTCTACCTCCGAAAGCCACCATCACTAAGCGTAACACTGCTTTCTTTTCTTCCCTACTTGACTCACTTCTCTCCCCTATCCTCTCTTTCTCCTGCGCTGAACAACCTGCTGCCCTATACAATGCCTCCCTTACTTCTGCTCTTGACTCTGTTGCTCCGGCGATCACTACTCACCCTCGTAAATCCACAACTCAGCCCTGGCATTTCAAATGCACCAGATACCTGCAAAAATGTTCACGAACCGCCGAGCGACAGTGGAGAAGATCACGCTCTAAACCAGATTTTCTCCATTTCAAATTCATGCTGTCATCCTACAGTGCTGCCCTTTCCCTCTCTAAACAGTCATATTTCAAGAATCTCATCTCCTCCCTGTCCTCAAATCCCCAGCGTCTCTTTTCCACCTTCAACTCCCTCCTCTGCCCACCCCCTCCTAGTCTCCCCTCCTTGCTCTCTGCCACTGACTTTGCTACCTATTTCACATCTAAAATTGATTCCATACGTCAGGACATCATATCCAACCAGTCCCCCAGCTCTCCACTTCCTCCTTTCCCGGATCACCCCTCCCCATCCATTTTACAGACTCTGACATCCTTCTCCCCTGTGACTGGTGAGGAAGTTAAGGCCCTTATCCAGTCCTCCCCCCCCCCCCTTCCACCTCTCCCCTCGACCCTATCCCCACCCACCTCCTCCGCTACCTCTCTTTCTGCCTGGTCCCATCTTGCCCACCTCCTTAATCTCTCCCTCTCATCTGGCACTGTTCCTTCTGCATTCAAGCATGCCCGTGTCTCCCCATTCTTAAAAAACCTAACCTTGATCCTAACATTCTCTCTAACTACCGACCAATCTCTCTCCTCCCTTTTGCCTCCAAACTCCTTGAGCGTATTGTTTACAACCGCCTCACCACAATTCTTTCCTCCCACTCCCCTCCTTGACCCTTTTCAGTCTGGCTTCCGTTCTCTCCACTCCACTGAAACTGCCCTCACAAAAGTCAGCAACGACCTCCTTGCTGCCAAATCCAAGGGCCACTACTCCCTGCTCATTCTCCTTGATCTCTCTGCTGCTTTGACACTGGACCACCCTCTACTGCTGCATATCCTTCACTCCCTTGGTCTACGTGACACTGCTCTCTCCTGGCTGTCCTCCTACCTCTCTGACCGTTCCTTCTCTGTTTCCTCTCATGGCGACTCCTCCCCCCCACAGCCTCTTACAGTAGGTGTTCCCCAAGGTTCTGTTCTTGGACCTCTCCTATTCTCTCTCTATACGTCTTCTCTAGGTAAACTAATCAGCTCTTTTGACCTCCATTATCATCTCTATGCTGATGATAATCAGATCTACCTTTCCTCACCTGATCTTTCCCCCTCTTTACTGACTCGTATCTCTAACTGTCTCTCTGATATCTCTTCCTGGATGTCCCAGCGATTTCTCAAACTTAATATGTCTAAGTCTGAGCTGATAGTCTTCCCATCCTCCCACATAACATCATGTCCCACTATTTCTTTATTAATAGATGACATTACTATCTCATCTAGTCCCAAAGTGCGTTGTCTGAGTCGTTTCCATCTCAAGAATATTTCCAAGATCAGACCCTTTCTCACCCAGGATGCTACCAAAACCCTTGTACATTCACTGGTCATGTCCAGATTGGACTACTGTAACCTTCTCCTAGCTGGCCTCCCCAAATCCCATCTCTCTCCTCTCCAGTCTGTGCTCAATGCTGCTGCTCGGCTCATCTTCCTCTCCAAACGCTCCCCTCTTTTGCAAGCCCTCCACTGGCTCCCATTCCCTTTCAGAACACAATTCAAGGCTCTCACACTCACTTACAAAGCCCTCACCCATTCCTCTCCCATTTACATCTCTGATCTCATCTCCCTTCACTCTTCCGTCCGCCCTCTTCGTTCACTTAATACACGCCGCCTTTCATGCCAATTGATTACTTCCTCCCACTCCCGCCTCCAAGACTTTGCCCGTGCTGCTCCTCACCTTTGGAACTCCCTCCCTCTCCCTATCAGACTCTGCACCTCTCTACCATCTTTCAAACGAGCTCTGAAGACCCACTACTTCATTAAAGCCTTCCAGCTCTCATCCTAATTTGCTGCTACATCTTCCTTTCTCCCTGCCCACCCCATTCTGTTTCGCTCCTGTTTGCCTTCCCCTCCCTTAAAGAATGTAAGCTCTTTCGAGCAGGGTCCTCTACCCTCTTGTGCTTCTCCCTACTGTAATTTAATTTATTTCTTACTAGCCACTAGGGCAACTAACACTTGGCTGCTTATGCGGGCATTAATGTCACTAATATAGCAATGTTTATCTATGTCCTGCATTGTATTGTATTGTATGTCAATGCTTACTTTTTTTTGTCTATGTACTTTGTAAGGCGCTGCGGACCTGTGGCGCCATATAAATAAATGATAATAATAATACTCTATGTGCACATAAAATGTCAAAATCCATTACTATTCTACCCCAATGACTAGGGTTAGGAAAACAATGCGTTGTAACAGATGGATGTAGAAATCTAAACTGAATAACAGGAAGTAAGTAGCTGGAATCAAATAGTTGGAGCAACTAAAACTTTACAGGTAGAATTCAACTGAACGCAATGTGCCGCCAGGGCATCGCACATATATCTCCCATATACGGTAGGGCCAGCATTGTACAGTTTCCCTCACTCCTCTATGGGGTGTGAGCAAAAAGTTGCGATGCCAGCAGGGAAGATGTGCTGTTCCGGAACGGTACACTGCATCCATCGCGCTAAGTTGACACCCCCCCATATTTGGAGCAAAGTATGTTTGAGTGGTTTCTTTCCACTTTTTTTGGTTCCTGAAAAAACTTGGCAGTCCCCGTTTATGTCTAACATTCAACCATATTTATACATAATTGGCAACATTCTATGATACAATATTGTTTTCCAAAGTAAGAAAACAAGCATAAAAAGTGAACACCCTCATATTATTGTAACCCGATAAAACTACTAATCTTTAAATCAGTAATAAGCTTTGGGAACCACTTGCAAGATACCACTTTTATATAGATAAGAAACTTGCACAAAAGTTAATAAAATCAATCATAAACCAAATCTGTAACTATAAATCTAGCACAATATTACTGCTCAAATAGATGCATCTCAAATTAAGGCACACAAGGAGATACAAAAAAAAAAAAAAAAAAAAGAATTGAGACTTCCTTATAGCAATATTGGATGGTTCAAAATGCAATATAAGCATGTGGAAACTACAGAGGCAGAATGGAGTTGTACATGGATTTTAAAAAGGTATTTACTTCTCTTGCAAGTAAATGTATAAAGCACATCCAAGAGCTGCAAAGTAGCCAATGGAATTTTCCACTCTAGAACATGATCAGTTGCTTTAAACCGTATCTGCCGAGAGCTGGCTTCCAAATGTAGAAGTATCAGTAACAGAAATGGTATCACAAAAGGTGAAAACGAAATCTCATTTTCGTTCTAAGGTTTCATTAGTACTGAAATTTCCAGTATATTAAATTACTTCTTCTCTTTACTAAAAATAATTAGTTTTTTTTCAAATACCCCAAAATATTATCTCAAAAGTTTAAACATTTACACACAAAATTAAACACTGGAACCCCAGGAAAGGTATTGACACGTTGTAAACATATTGGCATTTAAGGGTATTGTTGCCTTGAAATCGATTGGCCAAGAAAGTGGTGGCATAAAAGGTAGCTTTCTTCATTTCATTTACTTGACCATAGACACATTAACATTAGTGTAAATGAATTGGTGGATTTAGATCTATTTTTTATGCTATTTTAGTGTTTGATTTTTTTTTTTCTCTGTACAGTAAAGACTTCAGAACTTTCAATATCTTTGTTTTGACTAAAATGATTAGCATATTCACTAATCTCTATATCGTAGAGAAACTGTACCAAACCGGACAATAAATGTGCAGCTACAAGTATTTTAAGTATTTTTTTATATATCTGCAGCTATCACTGGTGTAATGTTTTTCTTTTTTAATTGAACTTGAATTGAGATACAAAACTACATGGTATAAGCCAGCTAATCCCAAATCAGAATTTTTTATAAAGATGCAAAGGAGAAAAAAAAAAAAGGTTTGGAAGGTCGCCGTCATAGTGCCCAGGACTCTTGAAAAAACTCCATTTTATTAGTTTTATATCCTGTCATTTTCCAAGGGAGGGAGATTCAACACATAATAGAAGATGGGGAGGATAAAGGAAGGAGTTTCAGTTACTGCAGAGGAGTGCAAGCAGATTGGCTTTGTAGGAATAACCAAAGCGCCCAAACTTGAGTGAAGGCATTCTCCTAGTCGTGCAGGGATTACATGGTTCTCTCCAGGCATGCAACAAACTAAACACAGTAAGAGCTGAAACATGGCATCATGCAGCTTTCACGACTTGAAAAATAGGCATGTAGCAGCTGCCAGGATATGGGAGGTTAATTTGGCTGAGTGTCTGTCTGCATATTTGAAGGAAGGCCCAGCTTCCCTTTCCTATTCCTGTCTGTATTGAGACTATTAGACCAGGGGTTCCCAACCACGGTCCTCAAGGCACACTAACAGTCCAGGTTTAAAGGATAGCCATACTTGGGCACAGGCGACTTAATTATTACCTCATTTATTTTGATTTAACCACATGTGCTTTAGTTTGGGTATCACTAAAACCAGGGCTGTTAGTGTGCCTTGAGGACCGTGGTTGGGAATCACTGTATTAGACATTACCGAATAGTCTACCATGAAGCAGAAATTCCCAATGCTGGTGCCGTGACACCTCGTGGGTGACACAAGTTGGTGGACCAGTATCAAATCAAAATTATTTATGGTATATATTATGAGCAAAACCAATGCTGGTGGCTGCCAATCTGAAAACATGTGCACAAACATAAGTGCAACCCTATCTACCACCACAAAACTGAACATAAGGATGACTAATGAGCACAATTTACTTCATTTAATAATTTTTGCGGATTTTCTCAACAAGAAACTTTTGGCCTAGGAGTGTCTTGTAAAAAATTCTGATACTCTAGGGAGCCGTGATTCAAGAAAGTTTGGGAACTACTGGACATACAGTGAAGAGTGCATTAATCTGCTTAGGTGGGAGGAAAAACATACTCTTTTGAATAAAGGAATATCTCTGAAGAGCTTGTCCGATGCCCAAGAAAAGCAACTGCAAGAATTTGCCAGGGAGTTTGCTATGGAGAACATCAAAAGATTAGCCAGGAACCCTTGTCGAAGAGATAAGTGAAGCAAATACCTATGACAAACCAGGGCTGGCAACAGCACTTCAAGAAGCCTGGGGGAAAGTAAGGGTTATTAGGCTGCCAAAAACCACCAGGGCCCAGCGCCTTAGCAGATATCTGCACTGTGTTAATCTGAAAAGTATCTTCAGGGGAGATGGCAGCGTTAAGGCTCTGGCCAGGGGGTTCTCCGTCACTCCAAAAATCATAAATCTGGTTTAAATTTTAGGAACTCTCAAAGGGCTTTAGTATTTCCTAAAAGAAGGCGGTGAAGATCAGTCAAGGGGGTGCATAAGAACGACATTGAAATCATTTATAAACAGGAGACTTGGGCTCCTTGGCTAGCCTATCAGGAGACGCATTCCTAGACTAATATGGTCTCTCGGAGGAGATTTCCCATGCCAACGCTTCCCTTCCTGCCCCTTACCCTCTTAGTTCCTCACTAACACTACCCTGCTTTCCCTATTTGTTGTTCCCCTTTGTCTCTCTTTCCTCTTCTGATAGGGATATTTCCTATCCTCTATATAATAATTGGAAATTGATTAGTTTTTTAACTGCGATGCCTATCTGTGTTCTTGTTATTTCTCATATGTTTAGGAATTTTGTATGTGTCATTTGACTCTTCCAAGCCAATGTTTATGCAGATGTGCCTTTCTTGCTGTTCCCTGAAAATATCAATAAAACTATTTAAAAAAAAAATAAAAAAAATCATTTATAACAAATCAGCATCCCTGTCCACACAGAATAAGTTATAGTGTGCAAGGCAGATTGTTCAACTCACAATAATGAAATATCTACCATCTTTATCCCCATGTGCCGCCAAAAGGTTCAAGGTAAGCTACTTTTGCTGTCACACACACACACACACACACACGGCAGGTCGTAGGTAATTTTTTAAAGAACTCAGGATGGTTGGCAAAGTGTGCTTCCTGGAGAAATCCAGAGTCACCTTTTATATCTAAAGTGTGGAGAAATGTTTAATTTGCTTCTTTGAGGATTGAGCCATAACATTATAGGAAATTATATGCAGTGCCACAAGTAGGAAGGGAAGTGTCACATAAAACAAAGCAATAATTGAAGGAATTCCAAGAGTGGCATAGGCCTTTCAGCGTGGTCCCAAGAAGTGAGGGAGGTGGCAAACACGGGAAATGGTAAAAGGACAGGGTCAGCTTCATGAGGTATATTTCAACTTCTTAATATGTTGGGGAGGATGGGGGCCATAACAAAGGCATCAGGGGGGCCAGCTACAAGTCGAAGGCTGAAGTCGCAATGGTATAAGCAAGAGAGTTTGGAGGAGCAATGCACAAACATGTCGCATACAAGTACAGCAGGAAAACATTCTATTACTCCCACCCAAGGGAGGGTGTCCATAATAGAAGTAGCATTATCTAAAAGGATGGATCATGAAACCAGTGTCACTGGATCATGGGTTTGGAAAGATATGGTACTGTAGACCAATCCTTTTATGGAGATCCCTCTGTTCATGAAGTGTGTGCACTCTGGCGAGGTTTTCCCAGAATGGCCCAACTGATGAAACATATTACTGGCAACTTCATGTAGTGACCTTGCAATATTGGAGGAGAAAAATTAAGCGAAAGGGTAGATCTTTGTGATAATGAATATAGTCTCTTAAGATTGTAGTTACTGACTTGAGGTTCCATCTCTTGGAGCAGCACCTTCATATTGGAGATTTTTACATTTTCTGGACTCCTTCAAAACACTCTTGCTAGAGGAAAAATATTGTACTTTGGCTGTGCTGTGTCGGAGGACCTTGGTTTGAGTGTGCGGTGGTCGCTGTCCAGAATTTTCAAGCAAATAGATTGTAGAGATATGGGTCCAGATGGACGGGTGCAAAGGATGCAGAAATTCCTGCAAAGGTTGTTTCTATGTGCCAGATAATCCATATCTCCTTGGCATACCTGTACAGCTAATATGTTCTCCATGATCTGGGAGAGGTCTTCTTCTGTAGTGCTTTGATATGCAAATACATCCCGTAGACACTGTCCATGCGGATATTGAACTCACCGGTTATGAGTGTATATAGGGCACCCCGTACCACAGCACAGGCAGCTAGTTCATTTCATGAGAAGTTTCTGCAAGTAACTGGGGGGAGTATGGCCACATAGATAAAGGTCAGGTGACAATTTTCCAGAGACATATGAGGGAGACCTTTACATTCTGGGAATTTGCCTTGCTGCATTGTTGAATATAATGAAGGATTTAAACAAGTCATAGATCACATGGGAGGTTATGCCATGTAGGGTCCTGGTCCACCATAATGGGCGGAATTAAATTGACTTTGCTCACCCGATCTCCCGTCTAATGTGATGGGAGATCGCGTGGCGATATTCCATTTATGCCAATTATCGCGTTGATCGCACCCATAGTGGTCGGGTTTAGCAACGTATAACAGCTACACCCAACCAAAATGCTGGGCGCGATCGCGAAAAGTGCCGCTTGGGCGCCCAAACGGGTCACTTTTCGCGCGTTTCAGCTCGCCACCCTCAGGGTGTGCGAGCTGAAATGCCCGCGCCGGCAGCTGATCGCTCCCGACAGGAACAATTGAATAGCTCAGTCAGGCGTGAAGGGGGGCGCAAACAATTGAATACTCCACCCAAAGTTGGATACAAGAAAGGGCAGACTTAGCTGGAGCAATAAAAAACTGACTTATGTTACGTTGACAAGTCATATTCCATTCCCAGCTAGGAGTATTGAGTTAGTTTGGGCATGTAGCAGTGGCTGAAACTCTCATATTCTTGATCTGGAAAAGCAACAAGAACTTCAGGAGTGATGAAATAGACTTAGAAGAGGTAATCTGTAGAGTGAATCCTCTAAAAGGCATGAAAGAGGCTACTTGGGCTATTCGCAGGGGTGTTTTTCTTAGACAGTCCTCTGGTGCCTGTCATAAATATGCAAGTGGATGTAGTTGCCTCAGGGCTGGATCCAACCTTAGCCTCATAACTCTGTGCTTGATTTACAGGGGGGCGCAGACAGTGTGGTTAGGTGTGCTCTGGGGTCCCCTATTTCTCTCAATTGATTGTGGACTTCTGAGGGAGAGGGTACGTTGGTTAGAGGGTCATGTATCCAGGTTTTGGTACAGAATGGTGGGAACTGGGAATAGAACATTTGCAGGCAGATGATGGTACTGTAGGTAAATGCTAATTTTGAGGAGCAAATGAAGTTCGGGTCGAGAATTTGGCTTTAACTAGAGATGAGCGGTTTTACTCGGTTATGTTCGGATCTCAAAAATGGCATCTTATTGGCTATCTGGCTCTCACGTGTTTTGGATAGCCATAATCATAAATCCAAACTTGCGTTAATTTGGTGAAAAGAACAGAGTCAAAACTGAACTGCTCATCTCTACTTTACACCCCCCTAAAGTATGTTGTCAATGAGACTCTGTATGGAGCATCCTTTATTCATAGCTAGGCCCTTGGTAAGGAATGGGTATGAAGTCCCAACAGCAGAATAGCCCCTAGTTCATATCCAGACGCCGGCAGCCCTGAGGGAGAAGATCCTGACAGGGCAGACAAGGACCCTATCCCTACCCATCTCCCACCCCCCTTAACCATCCTTTAGTGGTGCCCAACCCTAATCTCTACCTGGGGGTGCCTAACCCCTCTTACCATGCCCTAAACCTAACCTCCCCCAGGGTGCTTAACCCCCTCTTTAGGGGTTCCTACCAAGCCACCCCCTCCCCAATCCCAAAAAAACAAAACTTGGGGGAGGTTAGGATTAGGGTGCGGTAAGAGGGGTTAGGATAAAAAAACAAAACCTAACCCCGCTATGTATCCTAAACCTAACCCTCTTAAGAAGTTGATCTTTTGGTAATCAAACAAAACAGCATAATATTTGAACTTGCCGCTGACATAACAAATGGGTACAACAAATGGGATCTATATGCATTTAGTATCAGTAGAAATTAAACTACCAGCATGGATAATAGTCATGTTAATATTGCTACCTTCCTCTCAGCACTGTCAACTAGACGACTCTGGAGCTTCACAAACACATCTCTCCCTCATAGACCGTATACAGTATTCACACCCAGAATTCAAACTAGTAGGTCAAATTAGACTTCGGGTACATGACAAATTTATGTTTTTAGTTACAGAATAAATTTATTGGTGTTTATAATGTACTTAGGCATGAAATCTATTTTGTTTTTAACAACATTGCACCCTTCCCAACTTAAAAATGATGTTTGCATACGGTTTCATGCAGCTTCCTAGTTACAGGTGTATCCTCATACAAACAGCCCTTTTCTGTGCACCGAGCGTCTCTATTCACCCGAAAATGCATCTTGGACCGGTATCCAATTAGCCACAAAACATATTCGGACGCAAAAAACGAAGTTTATTCGCCGATTTTTGGGTTTCTTTCGGAGATTCTTTTTCATACTATCCAATTAAACTTCGTTTTTTACGTCCGAAAACACATAAGATCTGCGAAATGTCACGGGCCTACGTATTTTCACTGCCACGATAGAGAGAAAAAACAACCTCTTATCGCGGACTTGTTTCCCCTGCCTGAGGCAGGCGAAACAAAATCCCGGATAAGTGCCGGCATCAGGGCTAATTTGATAACCCCGGCCGAGGTAATTAGCCGCGGAAATTTACCGAGGCTAATTGGATGCCGACTTTAGTCGCAATCGGATGTGAAAAATCACTTCAGGAGACTGCACGGGATTAGTTTTATATTCAACACCTGTATATCTGTGTACGAGTCTAAATCTGATGCTACAATAACAGCGGTCACAGCCTTTTTCCACATCAAGTTCCGTTGTCTTTGTATACAGATTAGCACAGTCTGTGAAAGGAGTTAGAAGCTTGAGATACATGACCATTAGAAGTTAACTGGTTGCTTTGGCTAACTTCTCCACTTTATTTCTTGCCAAGGCTTGATACATCTCCCCAATTTGTTAAAAATGTGCTTCTGATGTGATAGTGATAGGGTTCTTAGTTGTTTACCTGCCCTTCTCCTATCATGTCCACCACCATCTTGCAGTGATACAAATATCCTGCTGGTATTTAACATGACTTACATGTCCGGAGAGGTCAAGCAGTGTCTGCCTCCTCGGTGGCGTCTCTTCTGTGTTGCAATGGGTTACTAACAGACATTGCGATTGGTTACTAACAGACAGCAGTTATCACAAGTGCACCGTTATGGAAGGCTTCAATGAAGCCAGAAAGGCTTTGCTGGGTCTCCATTGCTGGCAATGGTGACTGTACACCCTATATAGATGATGTAAGGATTTCTTCATAAACAGATTACAGCCGTTTGCTAAGTACTTAATTGAGGTCATTACCTCTTTTAGCATCACAAATGAGTGAAGGGGTTATGACTCCTTAAATGGAGTTCAAAGTCTTACAAATTCTACAGTAGTGATGGGCAACATGCAACCATCCAACATGTCACCTGCTGAAAAAATTAATTGCAGTTCCTTGTTGTCCTATTTGTTTATTATAGATTGCAACCAGTGTTTCCACTTACTATTTTTTTTTTCACTCGTTTACAGGGAAATTTGACCATGACAAGCAATAAGGTTTCCACATATTGTTTCTGATTACAGGAAAATTTGATTCTTCAAACCCACTGAAATCAGGTGAAACTACATTTTCATCTTTATTCATATGTGTTTTCTGTACTTAGTTTTGTTAGCTCTCGTGTTAAGAATGCATCAAGGCATTTTACGTAGACATTTTGCCTGTTGGCATGTTAAAACAGATGAGTCTCTGATTAACTATATTGTTTTAACTTATTGCTGTAAAAGAAATGAAGGCACGTTGTGAGTACATGTGCTAAAGAAAAAACTCTGCACCGGACACATTGTCTGACAGACAAAGGATCAAATTCACAAGTGGCCAATTCATGGTTTGCCAGCTTCTGTGGAATAACTGAACCCAGAGCCACAAGCTGCCTATCACAATAATCTAATGCTGGCCATACACTAGTACGAACGGCATAAGATAGGATTCATTTTATGATTTCGCTTGAACTCCCTGGCAGTCCCGGTCGCACGACTGACACATGATGTTCCTACAATCGATCTGCAATTTAGGAGGGACGGTCATTGAAAGAACACACACTTCTACAAAATTTAACTTAAATGACGCCGGTCGGATGCACGATGCATCGCATGCACAAATACACAGCACGATCTGCATACGATAATAGGAATTTGGTACTCACAGATAATTCTGTTTCTTCAAAGCCACAAGGGACACTGGAGTTAGTACTGTGGGTATAGACGGGGTGTAGAGAGGAGCCGGCACTTTAAGAAATTAGTGTGACAGGCTCCTCCCCCTCTATGCCCCCCTCAACCCTAGTTAAGAACTGAGCCGAGAGGCGACAGAGTAACAGCTGAAGGAAATGAGGAGGAAAAGCATATGGTAACAGGAACAGCAAGGACAGTCTGGAACCTGACAGTCACACCAGAATCAGACAGCAGCGCATGGGGGAGCATCCAGTGTCCCCTGTTGCTTTGAAGAAACAGAATTATCGGTCAGTACCAAATTCCTGTTTTCCTCTACAGCCACAGGGGACGTTCCAAAGCTACCCTCCCGGGTGGGAGAGCGCTGCGAGAACTGAAGAACTGCACGGCCAAACAGAGTCCGAATCTGCAATGGTATCGAACCTATGAAAACGAACGAAAAAGTGTGAGCTCCCGAGCAAGTAGCCTCCCGGCAGAGCTGCGATAGACACACCCCCAGGCAGCCGACCAGGAGGGGCCAACTGTGCATGTAGAATGCGCTGAAATGGAACCGGGCGGAGGCCGAGAAGCAAACAAATAAGCTTGACGAATAGTCAGCCGAATCCAGCACGCCAAAGTCTGCTTAGAAGCAGGCCATCCGTGCTTGGCTACATCATACAGAACGAATAAGGAGTCAGAGTTCCGCAGAGAAGCCGTCCTATCCACAAATACACAAGGCGCAAACCACATCCAGAAACTGGGAAGATGGCTGATCCCTAGACAACACTGGAACCATGATAGGCTGGTTAACATGGAAAGAGGAAACCACCGTCGGCAAAAAGGTCGGACGAGTACGGAGAACGCACGATCCTCATGGAAAACCAGGTAAGAGGAACGACAAGAAAGAGCATCCAGCTCAGAAACCAGTCTTGAAGAAGCCAAGGTCAACAAAAGGACCATCTTCCAGGTAAGGTACTTCACATCTACCTTCTCAAAGGGTTCCAAAAAAGAAGATTGGAGAAAAGCGTACCAAATTAAGGTCCCAAGGTGCTGTTGGAGGTACAAAGGGAGGCTGAATCCGAAGAACTCCTTGCAAAAAAGTCTGAACTTCCGGAAGTAAAAGCTAACTTGCGCTGGAAAAAAAATAGAAAGGGCCGACACCTGTACCTTTAAAGATCCCTAATCTTCTGAGATCCTTGACAGCGCCCACTCCTCAGACTCCCCCTGATCCATCTTGGGGATGTAGTCTTTGTGCTGTGTCCAAATAGCTGCGGCTTAATTGGGGCACTGAAAAGCTCTATTTGTAGCCCTCAGCTAGTGCCGCCCTAGCACGTGCCAAGTCCAGCACTGCAATACCATGAGTGAACGGTGTTGTATATCACTGCACAACCCACTAGATGTTTTAAATACAATGAGCCAAAGAAAGCCAATATGTGCCATGAAGCAACCAGAACCTGCTGGATTAGTTTTAGTAGAAAACTTTTAGTGGTATACCATATGGCTAGGTAAGAAAATATATAAAATAAAAGTTTCATAATGAGCACATAAGTACAATGGAAAGAAAAACCAAGGGATTTTTACGAAATACATTCATATTCAATTAGCTGGAAATAATCTACAGCTTTCAAGAAAAACACTTGCCAAGAAGTAAATGATTTACAATAATCTTTGCGATTGTCAAAACATAATAAAAACTTAATTATGCTGATAAATGAGCCACAACACATCACCCTCTCCCTGATGACCTCTAAAAAGGTGCCCACGCAAGCTGTGATTCTGATGGCCAATTAAGACATTTTAGTCCTAATTTATAGGAAATCACAGAAAGTGTCCAAACAGTCAAAAAATGCAGTTGGGGGATAATCATGCATGCAGACTATCTAAGGAGACCTAGCCAAGCGTCTAGGTCCTAACGTATGCCAACTTAGGTTGATTCTATGGGACATTTTAATACAGCTGACAAACACCAACATTTGTAGTTATAAAATCAATAGTTTGGCCAAAATTTATTTATTTTTAAACCAAGCACTCTATAGAAGAGGGCACAGCATCTATGTAGTTTATTATATAAAAATAGAAATGTGTTAAATTGTGCAACACACAAAGCATCACCAAAGTTGTGGTAAAACCATTAATATATTAGCAGTCAAGCCTCCATCTTATTTTTATGAAGAAGACTATTTTGTGGGAGAGACACAGTTGCATGGCTTAACCTGACTCAGACTACTGCTATAGAAGCTTTCTTTATCAGCTACTGAAATACAGCCACTTACTCTAAAATAAGAGCTAATGCAAACTAAGGAGCTTGAAGATTCTTTTTAGAATATACCACTATTTTTTTTTACATACTATATAGCCGTGTGGAAATAAGCAAACCACTAAGTATATGGTTACCGGAATCCTAGTTATTGAATATGATGGAAAATATATGCATCATGTACAGCCATGGCCAAAAGTTTTGAGAACACCACAAGTATTGGTTTTCACAAAGTCTGCTGGTCCAGTTTTTATGATGGCAATTTGCATATACTCCAGAATGTCATGAAGAGTGATCAGATGAATTGCAATTAATTGTAAAGTCCCTCTTTGCCAAGACAATGAACTTAATCCCAAAAACAACACTGCCTCTGCATTTCAGCCCTGCCACAAAGGGACCAGATGACATGTCAGTGATTGTCTCTTTAACACAGGTGAGTGTTGACGAGGACAAGGCTGGAGATCACGGACATGCTGGTTGAGTTAGAACAACAGACTGGAAGCTTTAAAAGAAGGGAGGAGCTTGAAATCATTGTTCTTACTCTGTTAACCATGGTTACCTGCAAGGAAACACATGCAGTCATCATTGCTTTGCACAAAAAGGGCTTCACAGGCAAGGATTGTGCTGCTAGTAAGATTGCACCTAAAGTAACTATTTATCGGATCATCAAGAACTTCAAGGAGAGAGGTTCAATAGTTGTGAAGGCGGCTTCAGGGCGCCCAAGAACGTCCAGCAAGCACCAGGACCATCTCCTAAAGTTGATTCAGCTGCGGGATCGGGGCACCACCAGTGCAGAGCTTGCTCAGGAATGGCAGCAGGAAGGTGTGAGTGCATCTTCACATACAGTGAGGCAGAGACTTTTGGAGGTTTGGTCTGGTGTCAAGAAGGGCAGCAAAGAAGCCCTTCTCGCCAGGAAAAAGATCAGGGACAGACTGATAATTGGACAGCTGAGGACTGGGGTAAAAATTATTTTCTCTGATGAATCTCCTTTCAGATTGTTAGGGGCATCTGAAAAAACACTTGTCCGGAGAAGGAAAGGTGAGCACTACCATCAGTCCTATGTCCCATGCCAACAGTAAAGCATCCTGAGATCATTCATATGTGGAGTTGCTGCTCAGCCAAGGGAGTGAGCTCACTCACAAAGAACACATCCATGAATAAAGAGTGGTACCAAAACATCCTCCAAGAGCAACTTCTCCCAACCATCCAAGAAGAGTTTGGTTACGGAACAATGCCTTTTCCAGCATGATGGAGCACCTTGCCATAAGGCAAAAGTGATAACTAAGTGGCTCGGGGAACAAAACATCGAAATTTTGGGTCCATGGCCAAGAAACTCTCCAGACCTTAATCCCATTGAGAACTTGTGGTCAATCCTCAAGAGGTGGGAGGACAAACAAAAACCCACAAATTCTGACAAACTCCAGGCATTGATTAGGCAAGAATGGGCGGCCACCAGTATGTGGCCCAGAAGTTGAATGACAGCATGCCAGGGCGAACTGCAGAGGTCTTGAAAAAGAAGGGTCAACACTGCAAATATTGACTCTTTGCATAAACTTAATGTAATTGTCAATAAAAGCCTTTGACACTTATGAAATGCTTGTAATTTTACTTTAGTATACCATAGTAACATCTGACAAAAAGGTCTAATAGCATTGAAGCAGCAAACTTTATAAAAAAAAACAAGATTTTGGTAATTACTGATAAATCCCTTTCTCCGATTCCACAGGGGACACTGGAGTCTCAGAACAGTGGGGTATAGATGTGGGTTAACCAGGAGCTGGCACTTTAAGAATTTAGAATGGAACCTAGCACCTACCCCTCTATAGCCCCCTACAGATCAGTCTTAATAAACTGTGCCCGAGAAGAACTGGAAATAGAAGTGCAGAGGAGAAGAGAAGCTACAAAATACATTAACAAACAAACATAACAAAACCAGGGAGACCATGAATAAAACCCCTGTAAAAACAAACAAAAGAGGCAGGTAGAATAGCGCCTGGTGGGCGTCCAGTGTCCCCTGTGGAATCGGAGAAAGGGATTTATCGGTAAGTACCAAAATCCTGTTTTCTCCTTCATCCGCTAGAGGACACTGGAGTTTCAGAACAGTGGGAATGTCCCAGAGCTGCCATTCCGGGCGGCAGAGCGTTGAGAACCCTGCAAAACAGCACGGCCAAACTGCGAGGCAGAGGCCGCAAAATTGTCAAAATGGTAAAACTTTACAAAAGTATGTCAGTGTGACCAAGTGGCCACTCGACAAAGTTGAGCATAAGAAACTCCGCGGGCAGCCGCCCTCCTATCAACATAGATCCTAAGCGCTCTGACCACAACTAAGGACCTGGAGGTCTGAGAGTCATCTTTCAAAACACGGGAACCACATGTAGTTGGTTAATGTGAAACGCAGACACCACTTTAGGAAGAAAAAAAAGATATATCTGCATTCGAAGCTCAGCCCTGTCCTTGTGAAAAATCAGGTAAGGACAACGACAGGAGAGAGCCCCTAGCTCTGACACACACCGAGCAGTGGCGAGAGCCAAAAGAAGAACCACCTTCCAAGATAAATATTTGAATTCTACAGTCTATAAAGGCTCAAAAAGGGAAGACTGTAGGAACGAAAGAACCAAATCCAAATCCCACGGGCCGTTGGAGGAATAAATGGAGTTTGTAACCTGATGACTCCTTGCAAGAAAGTCTGAACATCTGGCAACAATGCCAGTTTTCTCTGAAAGAAAATGGAAAGAGTCGAAACTTGAACCTTCAGAGATCCAAGACGAAGGCCCGCTGAGAATCCGGCCTGCAGAAAAAGAAGCCTGGACGCCCTGAATTCTGTCGGAGACAAACCCAGACGTTCACACCAAGAGACGTAGGCCTTCCAAATTCGGTAATAATGCTTGGAAGTGACTTCCTTTCTAGCCCGAAGCATAGTAGGAATCACAAAAGGAGGAATCCCTTTTTTTCTCAAGATCGCCCTTTCAACAGGCATTCCGTCAAACGAAGCCGCCTTAAGTCCTGATAGATAAACGGACCCTGTTGCAGAAGATCCTCTCGCAGCAGGAGAGGCCACGGGTCGTCTATCAGCAGTAGACGTAGATTGGAGTACCACACCCGTCTGGGCCAATCTGGAGCCACCAATAGCACCTTGACCTTTTCTCTTTTGATTAATTGAAGAGGAGGAAGGAGTGGGATCGGTAGAAATAGGTAAACAAACTGGAACTGCCAAGGAGTTGTTAGAGCATCCGCTGCCACCACCTGTGGGTCTCTTGTTCGCGAGCAGTAAACCAGCAATTGATGGTTTAATTTTGATGCCTTGACGCCATGGGTAGCATAAATCCATAGACTTTGGCAGTGTCTTCCCAGAGTCACTGCCCCCCACCCTCTCAGGCTTGCGTCCGTGGTAAGGAGAATCCATTCCTACTCCAAACCGCTTGCCTGCCAATAGGGGAGAGGAATTCAGCCACCAAAGGAGAGATGGCCGAGTCCTGGGTGCTAATTGTACTCGTTGGCGAAGAAAAAGATGGGACCCCAACCACAGAGAGGAGGTCCAATTGGAATGGAACCTTCCGTACGGGATGGACTCGAAGGTCGCAACCATTTTTCCAAGCAGTTGTATGCACAGCTGCACTGACACTCGACGATGTATCAGCCGAACCATCTGTTGAATGGAGTTGACTTTCCTGAGGAAGTAACACCTTCTGCCGCTGAGTAGGTTGCAGATGGGATTTCTGGAAATTCAGGATCCAACCGTGTCATAAGAGGAGCCTGTGTGTTACCTGTATGTCTTGTAACAATTGAATTACAGAAGAAGCCTTCAGGAGTTGATCGTCCAAATAAGGGACGATAGTAATACCTTGAATCCAATGAAGGGCCATCATCACAGCCACGACCTTTGTAAAAACTCTTGGGGCCGAAGAAAGACCGAAGGGCAAGGCCTGAAATTGAAAATGAGAGTCTTGCAAACCAAAGGAATGCCTGATGAGGAGGCCAAATGGGAATGTGGAGGTAGGCATCCTTTATGTCCAAGGACATGAGAAACTCGTCCTTCTTGAGGCCCGCAATAACAGACCGAAGAGACTCCATCTTGAACTTGAAGGCACGCAGATACGGATTGAGATTCTTCATGTTCAGAATGGGTCTCACCGATCCGTCCGGCTTGGTAACTACGAACAACCTGGAGTAAAATCCCTGACCTTGCTGATGGATTAGAACATGTACCAACACTCGAGAAAACAGAAGCTTGTCTATAGCCTCCTGAATCACAACCCATTTGTCTGCAGCCACTGGTAAAACGGTTGTGAAAAATCGAGGAGAGGGTTGGAGTTGGAAAACCCTGAATAATGATGTCCCGGACCCAGGCGTCCTGACAAAATTGGATCCATGCGTCTTTGAAATCCTGAAGACGAGCTCCCACCCTGGGGTCTCCCAGATGAGAGGGAAGCATGTCATGCACATAGGGTTTGGCTGATGTCTTAATGCCCTGGTGAGACGAGGATACAGTGGTTTTACCTCTGCCTCTGGAGATAGTGGGACCTCCTCTGGAACATCCCCTGAATCTTCCTGGGACACGAAAGGACTGAAATGGATGGTCCTGCAGAAGGTTTCCGAGGAGGCGGAGTAGTTGATGGGAGATAAGTGGACTGACCACCTGTGGCCTGAGAGATTCACTTATCCAGTTCAGACCCAAATAGAACTCCCCCCCCCCCATGAAAGGGAGAGCCTCCACTGCTCTCTTAGATTCCGCATCAGCCTGCCATTGTTGCAGCCAAAGGGCTCTGCAGGCTGAGATCGCCAGAGCAGAGGATCTTGAGGAAAGATTACATACATCCTTCGATGCTTCCCAGAGGAAAGCAGCAGACTCAGCAATCTGTTCCGCCAAGGGAATAAGAATCTCAGCCGGGATCCTAGTCCTTAACCCCTCGGAAAGACGTGTAGCCCATGCTTCAACAGCCTTATTGACCCAGCAGCTGACTAGCGCAGGGCGAAGGGTTACCCCGGCTACTGTGTACATGGACTTTAAGGTATTTTCAACTTCCTGTCAGAAAAGGAAACAGCTCCTGGTACCGGGAGTACAGTCTTCTTGGACATACGAGACACTGAGGGATCCACTGAAGGTGGAGTCTCACATAACTTCCTGCTATCTGTAGGAAAAGGATAATAGGATAGAATTTTTTTATCTGGGTGTTTCCATGCAGAGGTAAGTATATCATCCAATTCCTCGGATGCTGGGAAGGTGGGAGCCTGTCTCTGTCTTTTATTAAAGATAGACGGCCTAGTAGAAACTGGGTCTATGTCCTCAATATGTAACACTTGGCGGATAGCTGAAATCAACACCTCTACACCCTGAGATAAAGGCTCCGTCTCCTCTGGGCCTGTTCCTCCTCTGGTTCCTGAAACTCACCTTCCTCTAGAGTCTGCATATCCTCATCTTCCGAATCATCCCACCTAAGGGGATTCGGAAGTAGTCTCTTAGCAGGAACTTTTGAGGACGAGGCCGCGGAAGGGACCTGGGCCGTCATCGCTTTTGTGAGACCATCTACAGATTCAGCCAGAGAACGAGCCCAATCTGGTTCAGGGAGGGCAGACGTCTGCGATCTGGAAACCTCTCTTTTCCTGCGAGAAGCTTCCAGCTTAGCAGACAGATGAGACATAACTAACATAAATTGTTCAGCCCAAGTAGATTGCTGCTGAGGTGATCCAGGAGTCACAGACTCTGAAGCACATTTTTCACACAACAGGGAACTAGAAGATTTCCCCTGTGTAAATCTCTCTGCACAATTCTTGCAGGTAAAAGACTTCTGAGCAGCCTTAAACCCTCCTGAAGTCATGTTACCAACAACACAGACACACACACACACACAGAGAGTAAAGGGACAGTGTAACAAAAGAGACTGTATAGATAAGAGAAGAAGGGCATAGCGGGAGAAGCTCCAACCCTGCCTAACCAGCGCTGGTACAATGACCCAAGCGCTGTATAATCACAGTATATTATATGACTGTGCTCCTTTAATAGCCTGACCCCACCATGCACTCACATAACCTGGGTAGGCAATACAGTCTCCACGCTGTTTTGAGCGATCAGCAGCAGCTCTCTCTAAAATGACCAACAGCCTCCATTTGGAAGCACCAGGGCAGCTGAGAGGCAGGAGTAGAACTCTGCGTTACGCTCCGCCCCCCCTGCTATGGCGGCCGATTTGACCGCTGAGCGGGCAGTCATAAAAAAACTCCTCGCCTAACTTACTCATGGCAACCCTGCTAATCAGGGTGCCAGGCTTCACATACCATGTAGCTGCCAAGTGCTGACGGTGGCGGGGAGGCTAGAGGGGAGCGTGACGTACGCTGCTCGCAGCGTGTCTAGGGACAGACAGTGCTCTCTGTAGCTGAAGACCCCAGCGCACACCGCAAGCAGCTGTGGTGGGGTCTCCCCGGCAGCTCCAACACTGCAGGCAGACAGGGGCAGGAGCTGCCTGTCTGATACTCGTGCTGATCGAGGAATCTTCATTTTGTAAGGAAGAGCCCTGAAGGAGAGTACCAGCTCCCTTGGGCACAAAATTAAGACTGACCTGTAGGGGGGTATAGAGGGGGAGGAGCTAGCTTCCATTCTAAATTCTTAAAGTGCAAGCTCCTGGTTAACCCACATCTATACCCCACTGTTCAGGACTCCAGTGTCCCCTAGTGGATGAAGGAGAAAAATATATACTTGTGTCATTCTCAAAACTTTTGGCCATGGCTGTAGTCTGGTCAGAAACCAAACCAGACAAAAAATGTCCTCAAAACTCTTGCTACAGAAAGATTCTCACAGGGCTGACTGTTCCTACCGTTCCCTGGTCTTGCCATTAGCAGGCAAAAACAATCTGTCTGGAGCAGGCAGACTACTCCTGCACATTGCCAGTATAGTTCCTCTGTCTCTAAGCTGGCAAAATATACATTCACACAGAAAAAGGGGTTTCACTCATAATTGTCCAGGCACACTTGCACACTTATTTCCCAGATATTATCCCCATCACAGCGGACTGGAATCTTTGGTGAGGTTGCTGTTCTTACCACCTCTACAGAGGGGCGTATTGAGTGAACTACAAATGGCAAGAGTGGCACTAGCTGTCAATATACCTCCACTAAAACTGTATTCCTCAATGGGATCTACCGGAGTAGATAGAGAAACATAAATTTGCAAAACTTGACTTTAGGTCCAATTTGAAGAAAAGGAGGAGGAATGGGTACTTAGGAGCCATCCAGGTTTGCCAGATGTACTCACTTTAGTTGCTCCAGATATAGACGCAAAGCATAATACTTTAGCCTGTGATAAGGTCATGCCAGTTTAAACACATGTGCACAAAGAAGCAGCACCTTATCAAGCATCCACAAGTAGAGGGCAAAGCCTGCAGATCAAGTGGAAAGAAATCACCAGACAGATTGGTCTTCCGCATCAGAACAGAAACACGCACATTCTCTTTTTGCTTATTAATCAACAAATATACTCTTATTTCAATATTTCTGGTTATACAGACCCTACAAGATATTTGAAAAACATACCAATGTTGGTGGTGGCTGTTAAAGAATAAGAGAGTTGATTTTTCTTACTTGGAAAATGAAAGTTTGGTTCCACAGTCTCAGGTTTCACAACTTTTCACAACTAACGGAACCACATGAACTGATAAAAACATGTGGCAGTTACAAATATCCTATTGCTTAATGCTACATTTCATGTTGTTACTGCCATGGCATTTATGTAAATAAATGCTAATTACTTTGCTAAAATTTCCCTTTTGACGCATCCACAGCATGTTATCCTTTCTCAATGAGTTGTTACTCATATTATAAACAAAATGTTTCTGTTTTTGAAGATATAATCTCTTGTCTTTATTCTCTTGCCATAGGACAGCACTCTGCAAACTTGCAATATGTTTAGGCAAAAGATTGCAATCCGTAAGCTTCCGAAAAATCGTACAATAAAATGACTGTGTACCCACCACCCAATCTGCACATGCACCGCTTCAAGATGAAGGTTGTCAGGCTGTGGAGTTAAAAATCTCACTTTCTGCCTTCAGCAAAATTCAGGGAGTCTTGTCCTTAAGCCCACTTGCTGTTGCTAGGTGCAAACCTATTCTCTAGAAAAAAGTCTGCAGATCATAGATTCCTGCAAACTTCTATTTCCATCATGGTGTGGTACCTTTGTACATTTGTCTGTCCAACCAAACATAAGTCAACCCAAAGTACCCAGCAAGGCTTGTGAATTAGGTTGGATACAATGGGCTCGATTCTATTTTGCGCAAAGTGAATAGTCCCGGGAATCGGCCCCCGGAGCTATTCAATACACCGAGCTGCTAAGCCCGACTAAGGATTTCTTTTCGCACGCCTCCGGGGATGCGAGCAGAAATCCGATAAAAGTCCAGGCATGAGGCTGTTTAATGGCCTCCACGCCTGGAAAACGGCATCGCGCCAGGAAGTTAGGTCGGGGAATGCCTGTTCTCGCGCCTTAAACAGGGTATTTAGTCACGAGAACGGGCATTCTCCGACTAAACACCCCGCAGAATAGAATAGCTCCGGGAGCTATCTCCCGGAGCTATTTACATCGCGCGCAATTGAATAGAGTCCAATGAGAGGAGAGGAAACTGCAATATATTTATTGCGACAGAAAGGTTGAAAGACAAACTCTATAATGGCATTGCTTCTATGTTTGTGAAGAGCTGTAGATGCATTTTAATGTAGTGAGTTACCAAGGTACACGAATTAACAGCAGTTTCCCGTCTATCTATATAAACTTTTGCTGGGGTCGGGGAACCGGGGAAATTCCACATGTTGGACAATTTCGATTCCATGATCCAGACACAAAAATGTATCATGAATCTGAGCGGCAGAATAGGGAATATGTGCCATAGATTTTTGGAAAAGTAATGATTTGTCATTTGTTAAAGTTAGCAGCTCTAGAACCCGCTGAGCATGTCCTAGTGTTTCAAATTATATTTCTTTGTATTCATGGCTGCTTTATAGTTACTGTAAACACATTACAACAAAGGAATAGGTTGAGTATAAGTACAGTGATAAGGCATAGAAGCCAATAATATTTATGGTTTTAGGGGCCTATGTATCAAAGCTTGATGAGAGATAAAGTTGTGAGAGAAAGTATTAACCAATCAGCTCCTGTCATTTTTCAAACAGTCTATAAAATGTAAGTTAGAAGCTGATAAAATTGTGAGATATAAATCACCAACCTATCTCTCATCAAGCTTTGACACAAAGGCCCCTTAATGTGCACCTAATGTATCGTGGAGGCCACCATTGCCATGTAAGAGAAATCACCATGCACATCACTAATCCATCATGAATGTGCCTGCTGTCTGTAGGCAATAGGTACACTAAGAAAATGTATATTCTTGTATTACATTTTTCTACAAATACTTTGATCCTAATACATCTCAAAAGTTGTGGTGCATTAGGAGCTAAAATATGTAATGAAACTCTACTCAGACAGATACAGTATGTGTTAAAATAAACTATAAGCTTATACCTCAAAATGATATCCATACACCAAACAATACGATTACTATGGGGGTGCTGTAATAAGACTCTGGTGAGAAAGACCTAATGTTCTCTCTCAGACATATTCAGCTAAACTCCTGCTTGCTTTCTTCTATGAATAGGAGCGGTTGCACTGGATATTTTTAAAACAAGAAGTAATCAAGATATATCAAGCTTTTACTTCAGAGCACAAGACTCGATTGTGTGGAATAGGTTTCTATCTGCTGTAGATCAAATTACAGCAGCAAAATGAATCCCAGCCCAAGTCTCTTCAGCACAATCCATTACATCTCAAAGCATTTTTTTCCAAGGTGCAGATGACTCCTGCATTCTAAGCACTTCACAGAAAAGCAGATCATCCAGTTTTTTTCCTCTACCATCCCCCAAGCTTAGACCTTTCTTCTTAGCTAATAGACACTGCTCTGCTAAATATTTCTAGCACATGTTCCAGAGCTAGGAGACACCGCTTCATAGAAGCTGTCATTATGCAGTTAAGTCCTCAGAGGTTTAGAAGCAGCCATTTTAACTCAGTGAATACAGAAACAAAGCTTGTAGCCTCAACACAACATGGCTTCGCACCATTCCAGTCTTATCTGGACACAGCACACTGCTCAAGCAGAAAACCTTCCTCACATATAGTTCCTGGTTAAAGAGATACATTACACATTTTTTTGGGTCCAAACAGAGTTAAAGATTTGTAGAACATGTTTTTAGCTTGGTAAAATATTCCTGATAAGTTAAATATGTTAAAAGCAGACATGAAACCACCAGATTTACTGAACCTGCACAAATATATAATAAAATCAAATAATAATAACTGAAAGCATAATATAGCTCCTGTTTTAGGGACTGTCCTTTTAATGTGCATAGCTAGAACATCATCTGATTGCAAGCCTAAAAGTGACTTTTGTTAATCATCAAAAGTAGTATGTGGCTCTCCTAAACCTGTGCATTTATTAATCACCAGCCTGTCTGCATGAGCAAATCCTGCAAAGTAGTACACCTTCAACACAAGGTTCAACGAAAAGGTTCTCTGAAAGCTTGTGCAGGAAAACAAAATGTCTGCAGCAACCCAGATTTTAAAGCCACCAAGCAGAACAATGAATAGAAGGTAATTTAAGGAAGGTTGAGCTTCAGGAGGAAACCTTCATGTAGTATGAATTGTGCCCAAATACAAAGTATATTTTTATTAATTAGATGCATATGAAAACTGAACTTTGCGTACAAATTAACATCTACAAAGGATATAAATGGAATGCACTTTTGTAGATTGGCATAAGACAAAGCATCCTAATGAAATATAAATATGTATATGGCAAGTTCCATGTGCCATAATGAAGCTGTACATATCTACTTTTCATAAGAAATTACCCAAGTTAGGTGAATGCTTTTTCTTTGGTGTTTATGTGGAGTTTTACCCCAAACCAGCTCAGGTTCTCCTGACATTACTTGTATCAAATAGAATTTCATTAGGAAACAGCCTGAAATGCAGCATGGTTATCAGTGACCTCACCTGCAGTAATCCTATTACCAGAGAGGTAATCAGTATTGTCATCTGTTATTAATGAAGGACAGTTCACTAACCTAAACTTTATTCATATCTTTCCACCTTGCCACTAAATGTGCTTAAAGCCAGTCATGCCTGATTCCTTTCCAAAGATAATTACTGTTTAACTTTTTGGCTCCACAGCATACTTGCCCTTCCCAATACCCATATTCTTGTAACCAGTCACTAATTTCTCCATACATTGATTGTATGAGGAAGAGAACCTTGATATACAGTTACACCAATCACCCAGTGTTTTTCCTATAATTACTGTATAAGGGGTGCAGTGACTTACAGTAAAATGTCACAAACCACGATCGTGCCCTGCAGTCAGTATTACGAATCGTCCAAAGCACAAAATCACACCAAAAAAAAAAAGAAAACAGAACTAGTGCAAATAAGGTTGACTTAGGATGTTCAGACACGAGACAGATGTTAGCAGGTTTACACTCTAGTCTAGACAGAGCCACTGCCTGGGCAAAATACATTACTTTGACCATGCCCAAAGAAAGATGCAAGGCATGGGTTTCTATTAGATAAAATGGGCTTGCTAAGCATGTTGTTTATAAAAAAAAAAAAAAAGGTTATCCTTTGAAGATATTATTGACTGCTAAATAATTTAGCTAAAATAAAACAATTAATAAAAAATGGTCAAAACAGTCAGTGACCTATGCAAGGCAGTGCTCATATTGGCTATTTATGAGGTAAGAGGGAGAGCTTACAATGCCTGTGGACACGATGTACCATTCTGTAATGGCACATCATGACAATGCTGATCATTTGAATCTTCCCCCTCCCCCTATATGAGCTATGCTCTTCCAATTGTCATTGTGACCATGACACAATTGAAAAGTAGATTATGGTGGTAGAGAGACACAATGATGAAGGTTCCAGATACTGGAAACAATTTTTGGTACTTGTGTACTTTATGAACTCATTGCAGAGAGAACCCAATGAATGTTTTAAATGGTACTTGTGTACTTTACGTACACAAGTACTGAAAGTTGTCCCCACCAGTTGTCCCCACCTAAAGAAGAAAGTTGTCCCCTCGCTACGCTCGCCACAAGGTTATATTCCCCTTCTATGCCCACTTGGATGGTAGGGAATGACGCTGGACACTGGCTGATGACGTCAGGGTCCTCTCTGTGAAGGAGATTTAGACATTACCATGATTGATGATGATAATAATAATAATAATAATAATAATAATAATAATAATAATAAGTGTAGGACACATGGGTTCTCTCTGGGTACTTGTGTACTTTACGGACTCATTGCAATTTTTTCTCAGAAATAACAATAAATGCAAAGACTAAATGTGAGGTACACACTGGAACGATGCATTGGCCATCCGACGGACCAGATGACCGATCTAACGATTTGGTAATGATATGCACAAACTATATTGAGCACACACACTTACCAATGGGATGCACAATATATCTGGCCAGAAGAACCAAAAGTGATTGGTTACTGTGACTAACATATAGAGCATTCGTTTGGTTGTCTGTACAGACAATAAGATGTGAACGATATATCTGCACGATATATTGCATCTGCCGTGCAGCACGGCCGATGCGATATATCTTTAAAAGACATTGTTCACAGATAATTTGTGTGTACACACTGAAAGATGGTTGGGACAATATATTGTTCGTCAGCTATAAGAACTATATATCTAGTGCACAGATTCTCAAACTCAGTCCTCAGGACCCCACACAGTGCATGTTTTCCAAGTCTCCTCACAGAATCACAAGTGAAATAATTAGCTCCACCTGTGAATCTTTTAAAATGAGTCAGCCAGTAATGAATGCACCTGTGCACCTGCTGGGTGACCTGGAAAACGTTACCTTGAGAACCACTGATCTAGTGTGTACCCAGCATAAAGAAATATGCACCAAAATCTCAAGAGCATCTAGACATGGATGACTGCGATTATCAAGTTGTACTTCTTGTCACCTCCATTTTTTTATTGAAAATGCAACTTTTGCATTAATGATTAACAGTTAATACAGTTAATAAACTTCAATTAAATCCCCTATTTTGCGACAAACCTGTGCATGTCGAACATGCAAAATGCCGTAAGCTCTAATATCCAAGACACCAAGTTGAAAAAAAAAAATCAATATCAAATGTTAGATTCATAAATGGTATTAGCAGTAAAGTATGAACAAATGATCACTATGAAAATCCAGTTGCACAAGCAAGTCTTGCAAAGCAAGGATGTGGCTTCTCTGATGCTAATGGATTGCTACAAACATTTCCTGCCTATGATGGATCAGTGGAGAGCACTTTACATCACTGTCAAACCAGAATTCCACCCAGAAAAACATGACACATATGTGGATTTTTCTGTACAGATATGGTGGAATATTTGTTCCCTATACAGGTCATACTAGATTTAGATGGATTAAATAAAACGGACCAACATGTTGGAGACCATCTGTGAATTCAGTTGAGATCTTGTACTTCTCTTTTAACAGGGTTGTGTATGAAAGCTGCCGGGATGAAATGCCGACACCAGAAGCCCAACAGAGGAGAATCCCAACGGAGCATGTAAGTACCCTAACCCTACCCTTCACCCAATTTACCGATGCCTAACCCTAAAACTACCGGGGTGATGTCTAACCCTATGCCCCCCCGCCCCTCGGGGAGTGCCTAACCCGACAGATTGCCGCAATGTTGCGATCCTGCATTGCAGGATCACGGAAATCCAACGTGTTGGATTCCACAGATATGCCGATCACGATCAAAAAATGATGCATGTTAAATTTCGTCGATCCTGCGACGGATCGCAGAACATCGATGGCCGGCGTTTCCGATCTGTTCGCTGGATCGTGCAATCCGCCGCCAGATGTATGGGGGCCTTTAGATTATCGAGTCAATCTAATATATAGCCTACACCTTTTCAATCTTACAATCATCTCTTCTAGCAGCCAGGTAGATCAATAAATCCAGCTCCCTAACATCCCCAATGCAATTTATGTTCACTACAGATGTCCAGCAATACTCATTCATATTCTGTATTACTTTCATAATTCTTTGCATTTGCCTTATAGGTATGTATGCTCTGCTTGTGACAAACTGCACTATGAATGACCTGTTCCTCTCAAACAACTACAACAGTCTTGAAATAACCAAGAAAAAAAAAAGGACTCATGCAATCAGACCATGCCATACCTACAGAACGTTTACATTAGTGGGCGTGCTTATGCCTTGCCATGCGAGCGGCTGCCTTGACATCACTTAGCTCAATTTCCATACCCGGGAGTGAGCGGCCGCATCTAGCGAGCGGGTCTGAATCAGGCCCAATGTCTTACCCTAGTTATCATCCGACTTATCAGAACATTCAGTGAATACCTCCTCTCCACTTAATCTATCAGTTGTAGTACCACAAGGCTCATTGCTAGGTACTCTTCTCTTCAATAACTAAAGCACTTCTCTGGAAAAACTCATATGCTTCTCGGGATTAAACAGTACCTCTGTGCAGAGGACACTTAAATCTATATATCCTGTTCAATTGTCTCACTATCTGTGTTAGTCCGTGTTAAGAAATATATTTATCCCATTTCATAATGGAAGTCTTCGTAAATGAAATAATTTAAACATTTATAATCATTCAACCAGTCAACAGAAGCTTCTTTCTTGACATCTCTAATATTTACAGCACAACAAAAAATATTACCCCATCAAACTCGCTGCCTATGTATGATCCTTGACTCAGAACTGCTCTTTGATACACATTATCTGCCACCAAATACTGACACAAGGCGGGATGCATCATTGCATATATTGCGGTCAAACCTCCAAAAATTACGTTTCTGGAGGTTTGTCCGCTCACTGCATATGCACCAAGCGCCGGAATGCGATACATTGTATCGCATTCCGGGGCTTGGATGAGGTGGGCAACATCACCTTTAAATTGCAATCCTCCTGAGTGGTATCCAATCGAATCCCTCACAGTACCCCCTGGCGCATGCCTTACTCAACGTACTTTCTCAAAATATATCTTCCAACCCGACTCCTCTGTTCTGACAAAGATCTGCACCTCTCATCCACACTCGTAACTTGCTTGCTCAAATTCTCTATTAGAATTGTAACTGTCGGATTCCCTAACTCATACAAGACACTTCTAGCCTACATGCAAAACTTAACTGAACATCTTTCTATACTCAAACATCTTAGTGACCCAACAACCAACATTCAAAAATAAATATTGCTGTATGATTGGGTCATACAGTTCCGTAACATAGATTTCCCCCATTACAATCTAGTTGGACCAATAAGCAATCTGTGGTACTTATGGTGAAATTGTTATTTTCATATCAATTCTAAGCTTACCGCTTTCCCTACATCTTAACAATATTGTTTTTTTTGCCCCATAAATGTCAATATATAAATAAGCTTTATGGTAAAGAATGAACCAGCTCTGCTGAACAGTAATATGTAACTATGTGTTTAGTACAATTAATAAGCATCCATGTCAGCTTTGTCTACGTTAAGCTGGCTATACACCTATACAGTCATCAGGCCGATCAGTCGATAATTGTATAGGTGTGTATGCAGGAGTAATAGCCAATAAATGGCTTAAAACGCTCCTTCAAACGGTCAACTCAGGAGGTTGCACTTAATGTGCAGTTTAATATTTAAGATGCCCAACCTCTTGATCCATTGATGAAAGTACACACTGAGCTAGAATAGCTCAGTGGTATGGGGGGGGGGGGGGGGGGGGCTCACGCTGATCGAACAAATGCTCTCTCTGTGGATTGGAGCATTTATCTGATCTGTCAAGTTATCGACATTATGTGTACCCAGCTTAAGTCTTCTGTCCTTACATTTCTGGTAGGGATGCAGAATAACTTGAGTTACAGGACTCCTTTTACAGCTTTCTGTAGATATTAGTGTAACCACTTCCTCCCACACAATCAGCTCCTTTTTTACATGCAGAATGTTTACAAAAAAAATAAGCAGTCTCACTTTCAAGGCGAAAACATGACTATAAGCTAGATTTATACTATATAGTCCAAGACCAGGTTTGTTGAAAGAAGTAAAACTTATAGCAAAGACAAGAAGGAAGCTTGCTTATAAAACATGCTGGAGACAGCTAGAACCAACTTGTTGTGAAGTCTAAACAGAAACCAATCCAAAATGACTGCTACCGGAGGATAGGCTAAAACATCTTTTCTTTCAAGCTGCACTTCCAGAAATTCCAGACTGTGCTCCACAAAAACCTATTTTACATGTTTTGGAGAAGAGATTATGGTTAAGAACTTAAATACAGTTTGCGCTTTTTCTTTACATGGAATAGGTTCCTCTAGGTAAGCCAACTATAGAGGTCCTAATCAAACTACAGAGTGAAGAAGTGTCTTGCTATCTCACTCCAAAAATACAAGTGCAAGCAGACATCATATGCCGAGGCTCTAGCTTCCCCAAGTCATTGTTCAGAAGTTGTATAAACATGGTGAGAAAATGAATTAAACATCTAAGTGCAATCAAACAGTACCGCTTAACTATGCAACTCTCTTAGAATCTTTTTAATATCCTCCACAAAGTGGCATTTGTTATAAAGATTGGTGTTAATTATGCAGCCACCTTTAACTCCTGGCAGAACTACCACCATTTCCTTTATTCTTCAGACTGTATGCCAAGGTGGCTTCTTGCCATTGTAAAATTAGCAAAATACACAGATCATAAAAGACTTCTTCTGATGATAAATAAGCAAATAATGAAAATTAAAGGGATTTTACATTTTATGAAATAATTTAGAGAGTACTTGGGAGATGACCATATATGGGAACTTGATGTCAATACCTGCTTCTATTTAGCATGAATAACACGCTGTCTAAATCTTCGTGTCATATGTTCCTCTATGGCCAAATTAGTCTGACCACCAAGTTAGTACTTTGTTGGGCCACTTTTTGTCCTTAAGATGGCTTGGATTCTTCTAGGCATGGATTCTGCTATTGGTATGATTTGTGGAGAATATGAAGTGCATCTCCATAACGTTGCCTCCGCCAGCCCGAAGAGAAATGACGATGCAAGGAGCTGTTGCCTCCATATTCTCGTCCTACCAGCTGCATGGTATAACTGAATAAGTTATTCATCAGACCACATGCCCATTTTCAAATATTGTCCAACTCCTGTGTTCTTGGGCAAACTGCAGGTGTTTCACCCTGTTTTCAGCAGATAGCAATGGAGTACGGACAAGACTTCTGCTTCTGTAGCCCATACAATGTAATGTGTGGCATAATGTTCATAGGCCATCTGAATTTGTCCCCGATTCGGATTATTCATAATTTGATGTACTGTGGCCCATATGTGGGACTGAACAAACCTGCCCACTATCAGTTGCGCTTGATTATTTAGTAGCGGTTTATGACCACAGGCTTTGCGCTCAGACCCAGTTATTTTATCTTGTGGTCCACCCTGTGTACACTTTAACAACTGCTGCCCTCAAACAATTTACCATTTAAGCAGTTTTGCAAAAGCTCACACCTTTGCCACGAGTGCCAACATTCTTTCCACATTCAGAGTCCATCAGATTGCATTATTTACACATTATTTTATAAGTGTTAGACTTCTTTAGTCTCTGTATACTTTTGCCTTTCTGTTCTTCTACAGATTCAGATATCCTATGTCAGCATTATCTGTGGAATAGCTATTTTGCATAACATTGCCTGGTGGGGATACAGTCAGTATACCGGCCGGCGCTGATATTACCGGCACCAGAATCCCGATGCCTATCACAATCTCGGCGCCAACATCCCGACCGTCGGGACACCGAAGGTAAGTAGCACGGGGGAAGGTTTAGGTTGAGGAGAGGGGGAGGTTAGGTTCAGGCACTAAGGGGGAGGCTAGGGTTAGGCACCAAAGAGGGAGTGTTAGCATACCGAACAACAAGTGTCGGTATGCTAGCCCTGTCGGAATGCCGGTGTCGGGATTATGACCTCCGAGATCCCATACCGATTCTGCCTGGTGGTCTTAATAATTTTTACCACTCGGTATGTGTACTGGATGTGCCTTTACCTTGTGTCAAGGAACACACACAAAGGGTTTCTAGAATGTTGATACTCTAAGGGGCCTATGTACCAAAGCTTGATGAGAGATAAAATTGTAAAAAAAAAAAAAAGTAGTATTAACCAATCAGCTCCTAACTGTTATTTTTCAAACCTAGCCTATAAAATGTAAGTAATGGTGCTACACACGGTAAGACTTTTATGAGCGATTTGAACGATATCGTTCATAAAGTTATCGTTCACTATTTTGCAGTCACCAACCTGCCCACGACCAACGATGCGCGTTCCCGCATGATCGATAATGATATCTATCTATTTGTAAAGATTTGCCTGTAAAAAGATAGATATTTCAGTGAAGCTATCAGTGTGTACAACCAAAATCATTTGATCTGCACTACAGAAAGTTGGAGGGAAATCTATCAACGATATCTGTGGTTGTTCAAGTTGTTCCATGTGTATGCAGCATTAGAAGCTGATTGGTTGGTGATTTATATCTCACAGTTTTCCCTCTCATCAAGCTTTGATACATAGGCCCCTAAAACTGCTAAGCTTACAAATTGCTCTCTTTGTCCTGTTAATTATAATGTTATCATCATAGTCAATGTTTCTGAAGGTTTTGATACTTTATGAAGTCTACATTATAATGCCTACAAAGTGCTGTGTTCAAAAGGGAAAAAAAATAAAGTTGAGAATTAATACAATTTTTTCTAGAACACTAGAATAGTAATAAAAGTATATACTGTTATTTAAACACTTATCTACATATGCTTTGTTCCCTAGTGGAGCGATAGCTAAAAAGTTATACTTAAGCTCTACTGAGTCAGATAAGTGTTAAAGTTGAAGTCCCTTGCTTGCACATGTAACAAAATCATCTCCAGAGCCTGCTGCTACAAGCCTCTGCTGGGAAAGCCTGAGCATTCTCTGCAATACACATGTTCATCTAAGCTACAGCTTCTCTTCCCCCAGCCATCAATATTAGCCTTTACAATAGTTATGTTTAAAACCAGCCGTAATCAAGATATTTCAAGATCTTATTTCCGAGCACAATCTTGGACTGTGTGTGGAAGAGGTTGCTATCTGTTGTAGATCAAATTACAGCAGCAAATGAAGCCCCA
Organism: Taudactylus pleione; assembly: GCA_031769625.1. Classification (NCBI taxonomy): domain Eukaryota; kingdom Metazoa; phylum Chordata; class Amphibia; order Anura; family Myobatrachidae; genus Taudactylus; species Taudactylus pleione. The sequence continues at coordinate 2,881,284 of JAUIMM010000126.1, read as the reverse complement.
CCCTCTGTACAGTCTATTGCATCTGAACACATTCTTTCCATGGTGCAGATGACTCCTGAATTATAAGCACTTTTCACAAAAAAAGCAGATCATCCAGTTATTTTCCACTACCATCCCCCAAGCTTAGACCTTTCTTCTCAGCTATAATAAGAAACTGCTCTGCTGAATGCTTCTAGCACATGTTCCAGAGACAGGAGACACTGCTTCACAGAGCTTTAGCAGCAGCCATTTTAAATGCAGACACTGGAAGCCTAAAGCTTGAACACAATATGGCTTCAGTAATCATTCCACTCTAATGTGGACAGGCACACTGCTCATGCAGAAATGAGAGCTACTACTAGTGAATGCAATGTATTAAAATGTATATGCTGCACATTTCTTCTCAAAAACAAGTACAAATTAACCAGCTTTAGGAAAACATGATATCATTTTGTTAAGAAGTAGAGGTTGGGTTTCATAGATGCTCCTCTGCTTTCTCATTTCAATATATTATTAAAAAAGCAGTTTAAACCACACACACTAAATAACAGGCTAACCTCAAGTAAACAATGGGTCATATTCCCTTTGATCAGATGGGGAGTTGTCTTTTTGCAGAGAGAAGACCTTATCTGACTGGACTGTTTGCTGGATTCCAAAGTCTAAATAACCTTTGTTAATCACCAGCCTGTGTGTTTGCATTAGCAAACCCTGCCAACAGACACACCCTTCAACACAGAAACTTCATCCAGAAGGTTCTCTGAAAGGTTCACTGTATAGCCATGGAGCAATAGATTGTCTTTAGCAACATGACTTAACACCTCTATGCTGAATCAAAATTAATAAAAACACTGTTTAGTTAGTACTAAACATTGGATTGATATTTATTACAAATGTCTACAGATCTAGCCAATGCATTACTCACTAATTCAGAGGTTCACAAACTCTGTCCTCAAGGCACCCTAATGGGCCAGTTTTATGTATAGGCACAGGTATTAGTACCTCATTCTTTTGATTTAACTATTTATGCTTAACCATGGATATCCTAAAAACCTGGACCATTATGGTGCCTTGAGGACTGAGTTTGGGAACCACTGCACTAATTCTACATGTCTAACTGTATACCTCTAGTACTTGGAATACAGATGATGCTTATCTCTCAAACAAGACCTAAATGTATGCAATTGTTCTAGAATGTTTTAATATTTCCATAAGAAAACAGAAGGAATGTTAGTTTTCTCGAGTATCCATATGAGCAAATGTCACTTTAGGTTTTGTAGTAGGACAGAGGTTCCTAAACGTGGTCCTCAAGGCTCCCCAACAGTTCAGGTATTAGAGATATCCATCGTAGAGCACAGGTGTTAAATCAAATTGACTGAGGTACTAATTTAAATGACCTGTGCTCAACCATGGATATCTATAAAACCTGAACTGTTGGACAGCCTTGAGGACCGCGTTTGGGAACCTCTGTAGTAGGAGCTTTTAAAGCTCTATGGCAGAAGTTCCCAAACTCAATCCTCAAGGCAGCCTAACAGTTCAGATTTTAAGGCTGTACATGCTTGACCACTGGTGACTTAATTAGTGCCTCAGTCAATTTGATTTAACCACCTGTGCTCAACCATGGATCTCTCTAAAACCTGAACTGTTGGGGTACCTTGAGGACAGCATTTTGGAACCTCTGCTCTTGGTTGGTTATACATTAAGGGACAAATGTTTTAAACCTTTTACAGAATGGAGAACTGGACAAGTGGAGAAGTTATCCATAGCAGCCAATCAACTTATAACTAACATTTATCAAGTACATTCTATAAAATGTTAGGTAGACACTGATTGGTTGCTATGGGCAACTTTCTTCACTCTTTAGATGGTTTGATAAATCTCCCACTTAGGTTAAAAACAAAACAAAAAAACATTACATTTGTATTCTAGATCACTTTGTAGATTGTGGAGGATCGTGAACAGAGCATGAAGGAACCCCAACAGATAAAGGTAGTGGAGGAGAAGAGTGCCTGATGCAGAGATGCCGAAGGTTTACAGCATAGGTTCTCAAACTCGGTCCTCAGGACTCTAAACAGTGCATGTTTTCCAGGTCTCCTCACAGAATCATAAGTGAAATAATTAGCTCCACCTGTGGATCTTTTAAAATGTGTCAATGAGTAATGAATACACCTGTGCACCTGCTGGGTGACCTAGAAAAAGTGAACTTTGTGGGGTCCTGAGGACAGAGTTTGATAACCACTGGTTTAGGCATAAGAGATGAACCAGGAATAGGCAGTGACACAAAGGACAAGGGATTAAGGATGTTCAGGATAACAGGTGGTCAGCTGTATGGAAAGTGGCAAGAGAATGTTGAGGACCTAGAGTAGGGGGAAGTCACCCTTCAATTTAGCTGTGAGTAGTTTGTTGGGTACATTTTGTAAGCAATTTCCATGGACAGTGGAAACCTGATTTCAGAAGTTTGGGGAGGGAGTCAGGCAGTTGTACAAAAACTATGCAAGTGGTTTGGAAGTAAAGGCGAGGTAACTATGGGTGGAAGAAAGGTGGTGACTCAATAGCACAGCTAGTGGACAGTAAAAGAAGCCTACTCCAACACTTTGTCATGGGGTAGAGGTTTGAGGATCAGGTAAAGAGAATCATAGAAGAGAGCTTAAGATAAAGCATGATCAGATACACTGATATAAGTTTCAGTAAAGAAACAGAGGGGCGAGATGTATCAAAGCTTGGAGAGATAATGTATCAACCAATCAGCATTAAGGGGTTAATGTATCAAGCAGTAAAAAGAATGGAGAAGTGGACCAGTGGAGAAGTTGCCCATAATATACCAGCTTTGAGAAAGCATTTTTCAAGTACACTCTATAAAATGACACATCTAGCATTCCACAGTGTGCAGGAAAAAATGGAGGATGAAACTGGAAAATTTGAATTGTGATTGGAAGGGTTGGAGAGAAATCTTGGAGTGGAATGTCAGCAGACAGCACGGATTGGTTGGGTCCCATAATTTGAAGACATGTTGCCAGCAGGTGAAGGAGGAGGCAGAGGAGAAAGGATCAGGGAGCTTGATATGTATGTTAGAGAATAGTTGCAGCTTTATATAGGCCAGAGGTTCCCAAACTTGGTCCTCAAGGCTCCCCAACAGATCAGGTATTAGCGATATCCATGGTTGAGCACAGGTGTTAAGTCGAATTGACTGGGGTACTAATTAAATGACCTGTGATCAACTATGGATATCTCTAAAACCTGAACTGTTGGGGAGCCTTGAGAACAGTGTTTGGGAACCTCTGATATAGGCTATGGAAGGTGCATGGGTCAGAGCATTTAAAGTTATAGACAGTGAAGAAATAGCATTGTGGGCGGAAGTAATTAATTGAAGGGTAGAGCAGACTGATTGGAGAGTGAAAAAGCAGTCTTGGGAAGCACGGTGTACCTACAGTTAGGAAACATATTTTCCAAAGACACCATAAACTAGATGTGGATGAAGCTGTGCAGAAGATGAATATAGCTTAAATACGTGAGATTGTCAGGCGGACGTAAGACCAAGCAATAGCTAGCGAGTGCCCAAAACTAGTATCAAGTATGTGTATGTCAGAGTGGCAATTTATATGGATAGATACATCCATATCCAAAAATTACTTAAATATATTTTAGTACATTCTTTTCAAGAGGATACCCACTGATTTTTTTTTAACTAGCAAAAATTAGATTTCTAAAAATGCCTGTAGTAATCAATACCAATTGTTGGAATGAATCTACAGTAAGGAAATAATTCTAAAATGGAATGTCTACAAATGTAAGTCTAGAAGATACATAATTATGAAATACTTTGATAATATCTTGAATATATTGAAAAATCCAGTTATAAGAACAAGTCATGAAAAGAAAGGAAGTGGCTTCTCTGTTGCAATTCGCTTACAAAATACAAACAAACTGGTTTCCTGTCACCATTGGATTAGTGATGAACCCTTTAATGACACTTTCCATCAGAAAAAAAAAATGCTCTTAAAAATGTCTATCTAAACATATTTATGAAAATAATTCTGCAACATAAATATTAGAACACATACTTAAAACACATGTATAAATAAAGTATTAAACAGACCAACAAATTGAGGACCATCCATATAGCCAACTTTGCCACTATATAAATTGTCTAGTTCTAATATATCCTCTGCCTGGCTCCAGTACCTGGAGAAATGTAGATATTATAGTTTCCAGGAACTTGTCAACTTACAACAGCCATTTTGATCTTATATGGAGCATATGCTTTAGAGAAGTGGGAGATATATTATACCAACGAAGTATATTGTAATAAGTAAGCGCTCAGCTGTAATTAAGTAACAGCATTTATAAGAGGAGTTGATTACATACAACCTAATATGAATAAAACATCCCCAAAAGGACGTATAAACCGCATTTCCATGGATTATGAATGTTCCTCTTTCAATTAGTGAAAAACCATTGGCATCAGATGATTATAGGCCCCTTTTGTAAAAATAGATGTCCTGGCTGGCTCATAAACTCATCTAGGCCACTACTCACCCAACAGGTAATATTTTCTATAAGGCTGGGTACATACGTAAAGATTTTCTGTCCAACCATCCAACTAGTTGATTGGTTGGAATGAAAATCTGGTAACATATGGGAGTAACTGATGATCAGCAATTTGCTCCTAAATGCCAGAAAACAGATGAAAATGGACCTTCAGACAAGTTTGTTAAATGTTTGATCTAAGCAATTTGTTCAAACAACAGTTTTTGTCCATTTTCCGGCGTTTGGGGGCAAATTGCAGATTGTCATTTGCTTTCATACCTTACCAGATTTTCATTCCAACCAATCAACTAGTTGGATAGAAAATCTTTACGTGTGTACCCAGCTTAACTCGGTCATCTGGAACATGCGAAATAAAAACAGACTCAGCCATGCAGATAACTCAACTGTGCATGAATAAATAAGGCATCCTCAAAAATACAACCTATTGTTGTACTGAAGCTGGGGGAACACTGATTTTCTATTTACTGTATGATCTTCAACATATCTGCAGACTATATTGAGATGAACCATTTTAAACTACACTATCTGTGTTGAAAAACCTTCATATATTACAAACATAGAAACAATTGGTGGCATTGCCAAGGCACTAAATAGTACATCAGTTGCACAAATTATAAATGAAAACATATTTTGTTTTCAAGATATCCCAGCATCTAGACCAGTGGTTCTCAAACTCGGTCCTCAGGACCCCACACAGTGCACGTTTTCCAAGTCACTCAGCAGGTGCACAGGTGTGTTCATTACTCACTGACATTTTAAAAGATCCACAGGTGGAGCTAATTATTTCACTTGTGATTCTGTTAGGAGACCTGGAAAATATGCACTGTTTGGGGTCCTGAGGACAGAGTATGAGAACCTGTGATCTAGACCACAGGTTCTCAAACTCGGTCCTCAGGACTCCAAACAGTGCATGTTTGCCAGGTCTCATCACAGAGTCACAAGTGAAAAAATTTGCTCCACCTTTGAATCTTTTAAAATGTCAGTGAGTAATGAACACATCTGTGCACCTTCTGGGTGACCTGGAAAACTTAAATTGTGTGGGGTCCTGAGGACAGAGTTTGAGAACCACTGATCTAGACACAGTAAGATGGCCATTTTGTAAGCTGAAGCAATATTCATGAGAATATCCTTATACTAGTGACAACACTAATCCATGAGGTTCTTTACCCTCATATCTCAGTGATGTCAATAATACCAAGAAAATGAATAGGCTGTATATTGATTAATCCAATACAATGACTGCATCCAATGTGGGTACACAATAGGGCCACTTTCACAATAATGACCATATGGTTTTGTGACAATGAAACAAATCTAAAACCTTAAACATTCCATCATCATTTAGAAGGTACATGGTTGACTTCCATTATACATATTAAAGTTGGTAGCTGCACCTAAAAACTTGCCATGAATTTTCTTTCCTGGTTTATGTATTAAATGCAATAAAGGGTACAAAAGGTTATTTCAGCATTGGTCAAAACACCACAGGAACTCAGAATATAGAACTTCGTTATTTTAATTTATGAGTAGTCAAATTTACACCATAACTGTTATAATAAATCAGACCCTCCAACATGGCTCCTCCGTCAGGTACAAAATGCTCTGCTATTGGACTTCCGTCCTAATTTAGGATTGCTGACACCTGTGTTGAACTAGTTAATTGATGAGAAGGGTGTTTCAACACAAGTGGCTGCAATCATAAATTGGGCGGGAAGTCCAAGAGCAGAGAATTTTGTACCTGATGGAAGGGGCCATGTTGGAGGTCGAAATGTGTTGGGATACATTTTAGGATATTTATGAAAATAAGGAGTCTATAACATTTAGGACAGGGTTCACCAAGGAGAAAGAGACACCCCAATACCAGGAAAAAAATAATTTTGTTCAATTATGTCCTTCAACAATCGCAATGTATTTGGAAACAAGAAATTACTTCTAGAAACAAATTCCAATTAAACCAACCTAAATGTTAGATAATTATTGCAACCAAGTCTGATAAACATTAATGTCTTGGTAAACCATTATGAAGATTCACAGCCATGTTTTTGTTCCAAGGCTCCATCTCAGCTTTGTCTACCTTGAAGCCATCTGTCCTCCATTTTCTGGTGGCACTACAGCAGAACATGAGTTACATGACTTAGACTGCAGCAACTAGTAAAGCCAGTTCCTCTCAAAACATACAATGACTTCCTTTTAAACCATGCAGAAAATAAACAAGCTGATGGAAACTCCCAGCTTGAAGGTTCTCCTCAAAATATGCAATACAACAGAGTAAACAATTATGAAGAGAGGAAGCTTGATAATGAACATGGTGGAACAGTATTTTCCTGGACTGAAACCAGACAGGCAGCTAACAGGACACACACACAAAAAGATGTAAATCAGAAGCTAGTAGGGTACCTATTATTTATTTGGTCTTTAGTCAGTTTTTTTCCACTACATAATGAAAGTAGATGAAATGAGATGAGGACTTTCCATATTCTCTTTAATAAAACACAGCATGTACAGTGGCTACCTTTATACTACAAGCTGACCCTCCTGAAATGCTAGCCTGGAGCTACACAACAGCCCCACTTCCCTCCTTCCCATATAAGATATTTCGACCCAGAATTCAACCTTTCATGTCAACTCGGCTTAGGAGGGAGGGGTGCTACACCGCCAGCCAGGAGACCTCCTGATAGCCAAAGGGAGGGGAGGAGGGAAAATCTCCAAAGCTAACTGCTCATAAAAAAAAAAAAAAAAAAAAAAAAAAAAGAGGTCACCCTATCTTTCTTGGTCATGCAGCCAGCAGCGAGCAATCTGCAATGTTTTATACCCCCCACTGTATCTGTCACCGTTTTGCTCCACACATATAAGTGCACGCAAACACCACCTCCTGCCTCACTAGCTTTCGATCTCCTTTATCCTCAAGTTCTTTTTAATATCCACCACATGGGGGTGTTTGGGTATAGCAGAGGGGTCAATTAATGAATTAATTAATTAGCCGTCCTTCTCCTCCTCCTCCTCCTCCTGCCATATCTACCACCACCTCCTTTCTTCTCCAGACACCAGCACACTAGAGGCTTCCCACTCCTTTACTGTAACGCCAAAGCCACCCCAACCCGCAGATCTGACACTCTAGTATCCTCCTGGTAGGCTGATATTAAACAAGCCGCAAACAATAGCAATTATACAGGGAGATGACTTCAATGCAAGAACTTACAGGACGCTCTGGACGTGGCTGCTCCAGCTCCTGGCGTTGTCTCTATGATATTTGTGGGGAGATGGTGGCTCTCTGCTTGGAGTTCTTTCTTGACTCTCGTGTTGCCAGTCTCAGCAATGGAGGATTGCCATCTCCTTCCCTGTATTTCCTCCTCCTCTCTCCTTCACTGGCTGCTGCTGCTGCTCTGCAGCTGCAGATGACCTGAAAGATCCGTCTCTCTCTCACTGAGAGTGTGTGTGTGCATGTGTCTCTGCCTCTCTCTGAATAATGAGCAACCAGAAGGGAGAGGGAGAGCGCGAGAAGACAATCTCAACCACACAAAACGCAAGAGCACCAGGGGGTGCACAAAGTCTATCTAACAGCAAGGAACATGTAGACATGTCTCCTAGCTGTGGAAGGCATGCTAGACATTTTCAGCAGAGCAGTGCCTTCATTAAGCTGAGATGAAAGGACAAAGCTTGGGGGATGGGTGGAGGATAAAAACTTTTCTTTCTGCTTGTCTGTGAAGTGCTTAGAATGCAGGAGTCATCTGCACCATAGAGAAAGAAAATGCTTTGAGATGTAATGGACTGTGTAGAAGAAACGTGGGGTGGGGCTTCATTTGCTGCTGTAATATGACCTACAGCAGATAGCAACCTCTTCCACACACAGTCCAGGCTTGTGATCTGCAATAAGAGCTGGAAGTATCTTGATTACTGCAGCTTGTTGTGAAAGTATCTAATCTAGTGCAAAGGCTTGTTGTATGGATGGGGAAAAGACAAGCTACTGTAGTTTAGGTGAAAGTATGTGTGAGAGAGGACGTTCTGTCTTCCTTAGCAAAGCAGTGGCAGGCTAAATTCTCATATATTGTAATGCTGATAGTTTTCTTTTTTTCTTCAGTAGTTTAATATTATTATTTGAGTTTAGTATAATTTTAAAGATTAGATTGAAGTATGTACATGCCAAGCACTTTAAATGCCATATTCTCTTAATGAGTATAGCAATATATAATTAATAAAATAATAGCTTAATCTTTGTCAGTAGGTTCCTTTGAGCACAACCCTTTGCATATGGTAGTTACTGTATGGTAAATTTGTATTGACTATGTAAAATGCAGCATAAATTAGAAAGGTGCATAACAATATAGTACATTCTTGCATTTGCTCATCAGTTCTGGAGGAACCAGTTCATCAAAGAAATCTTTTTCTAGGTTTTTATTTTTTGCTGGTCCCCATTAGAAAGTTTTGTCTTTGTACTGACATGTAGCAACTTTGTAGCTTTTTTCTTTTTTTTAATGGGGCAAAAAATGGATATGGTTGTACTTGAGGACCAGTTTGAAAACCCCTTTCCGTATATGATTTACAGTGGTCTGTTCTCCATCTAATTTTGAGTATTTGTATTAATAATGAAAATTGTAATGATATTCGGCTACAACAACCAATAATAGCACCATTTTTTTATCATAGTGTGGATGACCAATCAATATTTTAACCTCAATAATGTTTTTTTACTTGTACTAAATAATTTCAAGGAGATTGTGGATGTTTTTAACCTTGCTACTGCAATTCAATACTACTTTATTGAAAGTTTTATATATGTTAATGAATGAATAAAAGTCCTTCAGTACGTTTTCCCCAAAGAAATATAGATGTTCAGCATACAGGGGTCTGTTTACTAAGCCTTGGATGGAGATAAAGTACCAGGCAATCAGCTCCTAGCTGCCATGTCACAGGCTGTGTTAGAAAAATGACAGTTAGGAGCTGGTTGGTTGGTTGGTACGTTATCTCTATTCACGTTCTCTCTATCCAAGGCTTAGTAAATAGATTTCGCATTAAGGGGCCTATGCATCAAGCTTTTTTATTCCATAACATTATGTAGAAATTACAGTTCCTGCATAATTTTATGAATTGTAGCTATGTACTAATGGCACTATGCATAGAAATCTCTGGCAAAGTGCTAACTAGCATTGCAGATCACAGTCCGCATTATTAACAATGGGGACTACGATCTGACCCCTATGACCGAAACTCCAAAAAGCTAAGTTTATCGGGGTTTGGTTCTGGTAGTTTACACCATCTTTAGATGGTGTAAACTGCTTTAAGCCAATGGTGGCATAGGAGCAGGAGAAAAATCTTTCGTTCTCTCTCCCGCAGCCAGCGGCGGAAGCTGACACTGTACGCATGAAAGACTTCTACATAATATCGGGGATATAACTCGCAGGGACACCGGTTACCGCAACCACTGTTCCTGCAAGTTCCCTTTTGTACATAGTGGTGCTGCGATTATTAATACATAGGCCCCTAAATGTCCCTGAGCATTTTTTGCTTATTCATTTCTGCATTTAGTGGACACTGCAAATTATTTTGTACAACAAAGTACTAACTTGTGCTTTCATTCTGTTCTAGAATTTTCAGATATAACATACCTTTAGACCATGGAAGTTCCTCAGTGTAAATGTTGTAACTTTAGAGCTTAGCCCTGGTCTTTATTAAATTTTTGCAGATATGACTGAGGAAAGTTCTAGATCCAAGAGTGTAGCTGCTATGGGGAGCACAGCTGAGGTGGAGTCTGTCTTCCTTGTCTGTCCCATGTTTCTATGTGAGTTATTTTGCCATTGAGCAGTACATGGGGCCCTTACAAATGATGCTGTTATGTGCCCCAGAAATGATTAGTTACGTTTCTGCCTAGATCTGTGGATCTAACCGAAATAGTCAAGAGCTTTGTTTTATTCTACAAATGATGGATTTGTGCCTTTAGAAGAAAGCCATGGTTTTGATTTTATTTGTTTAACTCTGTAGTCTGTAAATCATTGTTTATTTATTTAGACTATTGACAATCAACTGACCAATTTTTTAGATTTCAGTAGGGTGCAGTGACTGGAAATATTTGATTAAATGTTATGTTTCCACTTTGTATTCAAGCCAAACAACGCCTTTCTTTCTTCCCACTCCCTGCTGACCCATTTCAGTCTGGCTTTCATCCTCTCCACTTCACAGAAATTGCCCTCACTAAAGTCAGGAATTACCTTCTTGCTGCTAAATCCAAGGGCCATTGCTCCCTCCTCAGTCTCCTTGACCTTTGCTGCTTTTGACACTGTGGACCACCCCCTCCTCCTGCAAATCCTTCATTCCCTCTGAGTGATACTGCCCTCCTACCTCTCTAACCATCTTTCTCTGTCTCCTTACATGACTCCACTTCTCCCCCACTTCCTCTACCAGTAGGTGTCCCCCAAGGTTCTGTTCTTGTCCACTCCTATTCTTCCTTTATACATCCTCTTATTTTGGCCTCATTCTCGATATGCTGATGACACCCAGATTTACCTCTCCTCTCCTGACCTTTCCCCTTGTATCCTCACTCGTATCTCCAACTGTCTCTTTGTAATTTTTACCAACTGGACTGCAGTAACCTCCTCTTATCTGGCCTCCATGACTCACACCTCTCTCCACTCCAAACTGTCCTCAATGCTACAGCCCGGCTCATCTTCCACTTCAAACGTACAAAATCTAACTACCTTCTCCTACAAGCCCTACACTGGCCTTCCCCTTCAGAACCCAATTCAAATCCTCTTACTTACAAAGTCCTGACCCGATCCTCTCCCTTTTACATCTCGGACCTTATCTCCCTTTACACCTGCCGCCAACTTCACTCCACAAACGAACGCCATCTTTCCACAAAACTGATTACTGCCTCCCACTCTCACCTCCAAGACTTTGCCCAATGCGGCTTCTTTCCTCTGGAAGTCTTTCCCTATCAGACTTTACACCTCTCTACAAAACTTCAAATGTGCTATTAAGAGTCACTTCTTTACAAAGCATTCCAGTTCTCATCCAAATCAGCTGCTCCTTGCTCATTGTATCTCCCCTCTGCGTCAGCTGTGTCTGTCTGCCCCCCCCCCCCCTGTAGACTGTGAGATCCAACAAGCAGGACTCTATTCCCTCACATGGTTTGCCTTCCCTCACTTATACCATCATCTCGTCCCCACTGCTTACAACAGCACTTTTCCCTTGGGTATTACGTCTGCTGATGCAGCAATGTTTATAAACAATGTCCATGTCATGCTATGTTCTGTGCTGTAAGTGATTTATGTTCTTGTTTTGTTCATACTTTTTCTGTCTATGTACCTTGTAAGGTGCAGCGGACCCCTTGTGCCATATAAATAAAGGATGATTATAATAATAATCTCAGACAACCAAAAGATCATGCTGCCTCTACAGTTTTTCTGTGGCCAGTTTCTGTATTTTTAGCCTAAATTTATTTTATCAGAAATTACTAGATAAGTCCATGATAAACTGCTCAAGATCTTTTCCATATTTTTTTCCACTTTAATTAAGCATCATTGTGATATAATTATAGTCTGAATAACTGCATTTACTGTATATCCAAAGCTACAAGGTTAATGCTAATACAAGAAGTTATAAAGAGTTAACAGTAGGAGATTTATACATAATTAAATATTTCTATCATAATCTTTCTGAAATTTTTACCATGAATGATGTATATACGTCGGTGGGAAAGCTGGTGTGAGGTATGATAGAAAATCCATGCTTAATGGTCTTGATATTTTAAAACTTAATGGTGCGAAAGACGAAAAAATTCCAGATCTGTGTAGTAAAATTATTACAAACTCATCATCCATTTATTTCTAATACTCCTAGGAATACTGTACGTAAACTTTCCAAATTGCTTAACCCAGTTGAGGTCTGAAATTTGGTTTGGTGATTCCAAAAGCTCATGTCTTTACTTTTTCAGCCATTAATGTGTTGATTTGCTGATTGCTTAAAGGACCATCTTTCTGGTGCATGACCAAGCTATAGATGTCCGACAGATGGCCTCTGAATTTCCTATGGAATACTATGGTATAAAGAGAAGTTCATAAGGATTCAATAATTGCTAAACATCTATCAGGAACTTTGGTAGATTTATAATTGGTACAATACTATCAGTCTGGTTTGTCACTACTCATTGCAGAGAAATTGAGTCTTACTGCTGCAAGTGTATATCAGTTTTGAACTGTCTGAGGGTGGTACTGAAGATTTGAAGCACACCAGGCATTACAGGTACACTAGGCACAAGAAGCTGGTGATGATCCAACAGGTTACCAGGAAAAATGGTCTCATTACAATTAACTGGCCCCCAATAACAGGAGCCAAAAGGGTCAAAGCAGCAAAGCAATTAGGACTAAAGAGCAGGCACCAATTAGGCTATTGAAAACCTGTTTAGTTCACCTATCAACTAAACATTGAGGCCTGAAATCAGATGATATGGTCACATGACTAAGGATTTAAGTTGCGGGCATGTGCAAATACCCTCAAAAACAACATGAGCAGCCAGGAGGAGCAGGAAAGCATAGGCAGCACCTTGGAAAGACTTGCCCTTTGCCGCAGATGGGGACTATGCGGCTTGCTACCTCAGGAAAGTGCACCAGAACATCCAGCACTTGACACCATCTAAGTCAGTGTTTCCCAAACTCAGTCCTCAAAGCCTCCTAACATTCCAGTTTTTAATGCTATCCATGTTTGGTGATTCAAATAATACCTGGATATCCTTAAAACCTGGACTGTTAGGGGGCTTTTAGAACTAAATTATGGAAACCGTGATCTAAATCATGTGGCTGTAAATCAATTTCAAGTCATCATACCTCCAACACTTTGGTTGTTCATTAAGGTCAAACATCTCTATTTTGGTATCATCTGGCCAGGGCAGGTTATTACAGAGGTTTTGTTCTGATGCAACTTTGTAAACCTAAGCTATACTGGCAATTGTTCAATGACCGCTCTACTTGTTTAGTAGTTTTCTAATAATACAGTCATGAATTTTAATATTTACTATGTTGATAGAAACCTCTTGATCCCTTGAAGTAGTTTGTAGGTTCTTTGCAATTTTTTTTATCATCATAATGACTGATCTTTGGTTGAATTTGCTGGGATTTCCAATCCTCAGAAGCTTGGCAACTATTTTTAGTATTTTTCTGTTGTAATAAACTTTTTCACTATTGAGTGATAGACTTCCAATTGAAGAGCAGCAACAATTGCTTCTGTGAGATTATTGCAAAGATCTTTTCTCCTTGGCATAATGTTAACATAAACTCGATCATATAGACGTGGTAGCTCTTCCTGATTTATGTTGTAAATATCTGTGTACAGGTGCGGTGGTATGACAGTTATGTACACACCAGCGGTTGCCTTATCACTACAGACAGCCCAGTTGATGAACCAATTGGATGGTATATTTGAGCAATATATAATGTACAGCTATACTAACTGTGATACACACTGGCTGTAGATGGAGCAGAGTGGTATGTGGTACAGCTCACCAGTCGGTAAGGGTAAACTGTAAGTGGGTAGTGGTGCAGGGTGCCTAAATAGTGGTAATGGCAGGTATAATACCAGGTCATCAGTCTGCACTATATCAAGTGCTGTTGTAGCTCTGCTTGTTGACTTGGGGATTGGCTGGCGACTTTGTTTTCCTGATATAAAGCTCTCACAAATGGGCTTCTCTGTTAGTCACTGACATTCCTGTGACCATCCCATTCTGTAGCTTTTGAACACTCTTACAAAGGTGACCAAATCTTCTGAGCCAGGGTTCCAGTGACTCACTTGTCGTCATTGTGTAACTGTACTGTGTATCTAGGACATACAATTGCTGACACCTTGTGTCAGCAACTATAACTGTCCATTTTCTGTTTCATGCAATGCACTTTCCTTTAGCAAAGTGAATTCTGTGACTTCTCTGTTCTAGGACACTGATGTCTACTAGATTTTTTTTTTCCCATTACTGGTACATAAAACACGTCTTGGATTTCTGTGACTTTAATTTTAGTCTCAACTTTCAGGTGGGCTTTAATTGTTACAACTTTTGTAGCTGTCAGCTGATTTTGATAGGGTTACATTTGGTTAATGTAGTGAACCATTCCTCATTGAGGTGCAACAAGACATTTCAGCTGCAAGATCTTTTCTGTGGTTATCTGTAACACTCAAGGCTAATTCATCTTTGCTGTTGCATTTCTTGCTTTGCATAGGATTCACATTTGTTTGCTTGCGTTCAAATGCTTTGTGACCTATCTTGTGACGATTGAAGTACTTAAACTTGAATTTTGTAGGTGTTTCACTTTTTTTGTGTGAAATGCAGTAGTCTCTGCACTTGACTCACATTGTTTTTGGAACTGCAGTAACTTTAAGCCTGATTCAGAGATGAATGCAATGGCAATTATGTACGCAGATCAAGTGATTGTTTGCCATTGCGCATGCATATAAGCCACACTGCATGTGTACTGCAACTGCATTGCAATTTACGCACGCACAAAGGAATCCATCGTAAAGTGAGTGACAGGCAATCAGTGTTTGGGTGTGGTTAGAATGGGAAGCAATCGGGAAGCCGACTGCCTATATACCGGCAGCCGGCTTCCTGACTGTCTTATCCCGGCATAGGTGAAATGCCGGGCGTCTAGATGTAGACGCCCGCATTTCCCCGACGCCGGGAGACCGGCGCCCGGCATCACGATCGTGGTGATGCCGGGCGCCGTGAGCGTACAGCCGCGGGGGGGGTGGGTTAGGTTTAGGGCTCCCGGGGGGACTTAGGGTTAGGCACCCCCCCCGGGAGGGTTAGGGTTAGGCTAGGGGGAGGGTTAGGGTTAGGCACCCCCGGGGGGGGACTTAGGGTTAGGCACCCCCCCGGGGGACTTAGGTTTAGGTAGCGGGGAAGGGGGTGGTTAGGGTTAGGCAATTGGGGGGGAAGTTGGGGTTAGGCACCCCTAAGGAGGGTTAGGGTTAGGGGAGTTAGGTTACTGGATACTTACCTATCCACGATAGGGATTTCCAGCGCTGTCGGGCTTCCGCTGCGTCGCACTCTGCTCCTGTCGGGCTGCCGCTGACGGGAATCGAACCGCCGGCCATGCGGCCGGCGGTATTTCATACCCATTCTGGTTAGAATAATGTGTGCATAAATTAGCCCATGCCATCTCCTTTGCAACTCTGCATGGCAGGAGAGTTGCCGAGTCTGCGGCTGGTCAGACCTGCCGAAAAGGCAATATATGACCGCTTGATGTGCGTCGTTACAGATAGTACGCAGGTCTGCAATGTCGTACATGTGTGAGAAGGCAATATTGGGAGTCCTTATGCTCGAATGAACTTTGGGACCATTAGCATATTTTCGCAGCTGCATTGTGTACAAAATCGCAGCTGAGACCGCATTAGCATCCATTTCTGAATTTGCCCATTTGTTCTGACTGTGTCTGTGGTTGACTTTGCTTCAGCAATGCAATACAACTTGACAGCTGAGTTTGCAAACACAGCAATCTCTTCATCTACTCTACTTGCGCTCCAGGAGACGTTAATCGTCAAGAAACAGACTTCATTTGTCAGTGTAATCACTCTTACTGCTGCTTTCACAGAACTTGGTGTTATGCAATATATATCTTAAATTAATATTTGAGACCTCCATCTTGATATGCTACCTCTTCCCATATATAATAGAGTACACCTGTTGCTCTACACTTAAACCTATGGTACGCATGGCTCTCTCTATCTCATCTGGGTTTGGACCTTCACCAGGGTCTACTGTGACTTTCAGGGGCGCCGAGAGGGGGGGGGGAGCGGGTACAGATTACCCGGGCCCAGGCCTGGCAGGGGGCCCGGGCCGCCCGCAGCACATCACCGTTTTTTTTTCTTTTGTTTTTTTTTTTCTTTTCCCCAACCTATTTTTTTATCTCTATTTGCCTCCGCGGGCGGCAGTTGGGGGGTGTTATAACCGCACTGCAAGTGAGTGACACACACTGTTTGTGACAGTCTGTCTGTCACAAACAGTGTGTGTCACCCACTTGCAATGTAGCCTGTAGCCGCGCCACTGCGGACCTGAATTGATTTTGTGAGCCCGAGATTATGACGTCATCACGCGAGGGGGGGGGGTTCTGGCTGTCATTTTCTGGCATTTTTTTTTTTTTTTTATTGTAATTGGAGCCGGGCAGCTGCGGCTACAGATAGTTGGATTATCCGGATTAATAGCAGCAGCAGCATGCTCAGGTCCTGAGCCTGAGAAGCTCCGCCTCCTTAAACTCTGCTATGGGAGCTTCCTGTTCCTGGGCATGGCTGCTTGTTGTGACACGTGTGTGGGAGGCTGAGAGCAGTACAGCCTAGCCCTACAGAGCCAACCCGGACTGGAAGACCAGCATCAGGTAAGGAAGTTTGTTTTTTTAACAAGTGTACTGCTGGTGTTGGTAAGGGGGGAGGTTTGTAAGTGCTGCTGGTTTTGGTAAGGGGGGGTTTGTAACTGGTGCTGGGGTGTTGGTAAGAGGGGGGTAATTGGTGTTGGTAAAGGGGTGGGAGTGTGTTACTGCTGCTGGTGTTAGGTGGGGGGGTGTAACTGCTGCTGGTGTTAGGTGGGGAGGTGTAACTGCTGCTGGTGTTAGGGGGGCTGTAACTGCTGCTGGTGTTAGGGGGGGTGTAACTGCTGCTGGTGTTAGGGGGGGTGTAACTGCTGCTGGTGTTAGGTGGGGGGTGTAGCTGCTGGTGTTAGGTGGGGGGTGTAGCTGCTGGTGTTAGGTGGGGGGTGTAGCTGCTGCTGGTGTTAGGTGGGGGGTGTAGCTGCTGCTGGTGTTAGGTGGGGGGGTGTAGCTGCTGCTGGTGTTAGGTGGGGGGGTGTAGCTGCTGCTGGTGTTAGGTGGGGGGTGTAACTGCTGCTGGTGTTAGGTGGGGGGGTGTAGCTGCTGCTGGTGTTAGGTGGGGGGTGTAACTGCTGCTGGTGTTGGGGTGTTGGTCAAGGGGGGAGGGCAACTGGGTGTTGGGGTGTTGGTAGAGGGCATAAGTGTGTCTCTGGGTGCTGCTGGGGTTGGTCATAGGGGTGGGAGTGTAACTTTGGGTGCTGCTGGAGTGTTGGTAGGGCTGATCATGGTGTCTGTAGGTCCAGTTGAGGTGTTAAGCAGGGGTATTTTATCTGGTTGCTGCTGGGGTGATGGTTGCTGCCATCTACATTAAATTTACATCCCACCACTTCAACTTACTAACATAAATCGCTAGAGCTACTCAAAATATAAGTTGGATGTTCATTTGCTATAACAATTGGCACAACAAAGGTGAACACCAATCCCACGGCTAATTCTCGTGCTGGTCGGGATTCAATTAGTGGGGATTCCTCGCGCAGAAGTCCCTGCGACCCTGCATGCGAGTCCACGCTGTTGGACTTTACCTCGCACCTCATGGAAGAGCGAGGTAATATCTGTGGAAAAATGGCCTATTCTGACTCGTGCAAGAAGTAAAAACACATTGATTCCGCAGGTCTGGCGGCATCAGTGTGTTCACGCACGCGTGACCCGAATTAACGGTGCGGGGGAAAAAGCTATTTAATTGAATAGCTTAACCCCGCGTTGCGGGACTTTTGGCCGACAATTACTCAAAGGGGATGAACTCCCGCGGCTACTTGGATATGCCCCTATGTTTTCACAGCGGATGTGTGGGGCCACATTCCCACTCCCATGCCTGGCCACACCCCTGCAACCACGCTTCCCATAATCATGGTGCCCCCCCATCAATATCTTGATCTCCCCCTGGTAATAGGTAAACTATTTATCCTTATTAAACATGCTAATTAGCCATACATCCGTTTTTTGTCATGATTTCTTTGTGAAATCATCATCATTATTTGTTGTGATTATATAAACTATATGATAACATTAAAAGAACATTACAATATGTTAGT
The DNA here is from genome assembly GCA_031769625.1 of Taudactylus pleione. NCBI lineage: Eukaryota > Metazoa > Chordata > Amphibia > Anura > Myobatrachidae > Taudactylus > Taudactylus pleione. Next base: position 2,862,893 of record JAUIMM010000126.1, on the reverse strand, counting down.
CATTATCAGCCAGCAGTTTACTGTGGGTTCCTAGTGCAACACACTAGATATACTGTATGTATATGCGTGTTCTCCCCATGCTTAATTTCTCAAGCGGTTTGCCCAGCTAAATTCCCCCGAAAAGTCACTTGAATGTTGCCGGTGCCGAAAGTTGCTCTACACTGACTCGCGGGTGAATAGTAAAGAGAGTGGACTGCCTGCATCCACTCTGAGTTTCTGCAACTGCATGTTGTGTGTTTCTTTGCCTTCTGTGTAGCGAGCAAGTGGGGAAGTATTTGAGCTGGCTATCATTCCACCCAGAAAATGGGGTAGTATCTGGGCAGTGCTGCCATCTCTATCCGGTTAGCAAGTGTGGCTGGCTATCGGTGTGCAAAAAGCAAGTGGGGCAGTATCTGGTCAGCTCTTAAAAAAAAATAAAAAAATACTTGTGTCCAAAAAGCAATCTGGCAGTATCTGGGCCGTGCTAAAGATTTTCTACTCTAAAACTAATTAAAACCTGTGTAAAGAATCGCATGAAGCAGAGCACACTAAATAAACTGATGCTGATGTCACTAGAACCAGATCCTACAGACTTTCATTATGAAAAAGCTGCAGACAATTGGGCCTCTAAGAAGAAAAGAATATATGAAATGTTAATCTCGAGTTTAGATCAATATACAGTCAAGATTTCAACATTTCATTATTATCATGCTCCTGTGAGTGGTTGCTTCACGTGCGAGACACCCCCCCCGAATGTGGTGCAGCATTGCCCCCAACATGCTGTGGATACACCCCCTCCAGTGGGGGCCCATGGAAATTGCTGTACCGGGGCCCAAGATTTCTCTTGGCAGCCCTGGTGACCTTCCACAACCATTCACGCTTTAATTTAATTTCCATGGCAAACTTCCAGGTTGCATAATTCTCTGCAGCTTTTAACTTGATAACTCCTGTGTTTATGCTCCTTATGGTGCATACACACGATCAGATTTTTTCTTCAGATATGGACGATAATGATTTAAAAATCGTTCAGTCGTTCATATCTGAAGGAAAATCGTTCATATCTGACATGCCTGAACGATGGACGATCAACGATGCGCGTTCCCGTTTGTCAGATAACGATATCTGACATCTGATGGGTTTGCAGTCAGACTTGGACGATTCCATTCATTTTAATGCAGTCAAAAATCGTTCAATCGTTCAAATCGTTCAAAACTTTGGTCAAATCGTTCAAATCGTTTAATCGTTCAATCGTTCATCTGACAAATCTGACAAGTCTGACAAATCTGACCGTGTGTACGCTCCATTACAGACATATCTACAATATGTACTGACACACTGCACTGGAAACACTTTGTGCTATCCTCACTCTGTGTTTTGTAGCAGCTTCTGTGCACTGACTAGTGTCTGTGCTGCAACATTGCACTTGCAAGACTGTATACTGTCTTCATCCTGCAGCAGTCTGTCTTGCATGTGCCTGAGTGCTGCTGTGGGCATCCTAGTAGCTTTGGCCCTGTGTACTTGTAGCCTTTGTGCCTGGACATTTAGTTGCCTGGGCCCATAACCTGTTGGAAGTATGTGTGTACAGATGCAGTGGTATGACAGAATTTTGTACACACCAGCGAATGCTGTATTACTACAAACAGCTCAGTTGCTTAACCAGTGGGATAGTTTATTTGAGGATATATGATATAAAGCTGTGTTCGCTGTGTTGCACACTTGTTTTGATGGAACTTGAGGAGCTGGGTGTGATACAGCTCATTAGCCAGTGAGTGTGTACTGCAAGCATGTAGCTGAGAAGGATGCTAGAACAGCATTAATGGCAGTTATATCAGGTCTCTAGAGCTAAGTGTGAGATGTCCATCTCCCACTGTGGTACTCTTACACAGTGACAAGATGGTGCCGCACATGTGCAGTACTAACCTTGGCAGCCATCTTGGAACAGAGAATGAAGTCTCCCTAGAGGAATAAATTGGAGTCTTCACAGTAGGGCACTCCACTATCAACAATTTAAGTATGTGCTTCATATATTTTATTTGGATAAAAATTAATTGCATACGTATTGTCTCACACACATTTTAAATTGAAATCTTTGCATGTCTTGTTAGAAGTTCTATATACAAGAGTGGTTTAATAAGGTAATAATCTCTCATTGCGTAAATTTAGTCACCTTGTGTATATATAAGTATAATCAATAGCATAGCCTTGGTACAGATTATTTTTCCACATAGTACCACCAAGGCACCTATCCCTGTATAAAAGAAATCCGCGTCAAGCGCCTGAAGTCAGGACATGATGTCTTGCTGAACTTCGTTGGTTGAGAATCGCCTTCCACCCAATGATAGTGCCATAACAACTCAGGCATGTGGTTGGCTGAGTGTGGCCTTACATTAACGTGCAGCATTGCAACGCTTGTTTGCAGCAACCCAGGCAGGTATCGACAAATTGCCCTCTGCAACTGGCTCAATGTGTCACAATAGTGGATAGGATTCACAATATCTCCCTTGGTGAGGAAATCAACAAGAAGCATGCTCTTATGGTCCCAGAACACAGTCGCCATTGCCTTCTTTGCTGATGGAGTTTTAATTTATTTGAAGGTGGGGACAATGAGCGTTTACATGTCATGGATGCTTGCTTCGTCTCCTGTGTCACATGATGCACCCAGGTTTCATTGCTTGTAGTAATACGCTGCAGGAACTGCAGTCCTCATGGTACCGCGTCAAGTACACGATCGACAATCCCATCCTACTGGTTTTGTGAACTTCTGTGAGTTGCTTTGGTACCCAACGTGAATACTTTTTCCTGTACCCCAGTTGCTCATGAACGATGTTGTGCACAGTACCGACTGATATGTTCAGTTTGTCAGCAATATCATTAACTCTAATGCATCTGTCTTCCTGAATCAGACCTTCAATGCGGCACAAATTGTCATCTGTGGTGGACATGCTTAACTCCAAAATCGGGATGGTTACGGGGGTATTCATACTTAGGGGTCTTTCTTCTTCAGGGTCCATAGGGCTCCACAGGGCGACATTGGGGTGTAGGTGGGACCTGAAGGACCGGACACCAACAGCAAGGCTTTTCAATCCCAGGATGCTCCAGTCATTTCCACTGTACCCCGCCCACAGCCTGAGGGCACTTCAGTTTCGTTGGTTTCTGGCAGGGGCTGGACCACCATTATAATAGAGGGCTGCATTAAGCAACCCAAGCTTTTATTTATGTTTTAATTTATTTCTTTTTATTTTTTTTTTATTTTTTTTACTATAACTGGTGAGCAGCACCAGACTGTCCTCCTGATATCTGAGCTGCCACCCGTTCACCCCTCCGAGGCGCTGTGACTCCAAGCTTGTGCTAGGTACTCCCAGCTGGGCTCCAAGAGGGACTAGCTAACAGTCTGCAGTCCGGAATTCAGGGAACTGGTTACGGTGGAACCCCGTTCAAGGGGACCTGTATCATTGCATAGTCTTGCCTCCGGTCCCAGGAGACAGACCGGAGGTGCTGATGTGGACACTGGTGTGCCCATGACTCCACTGGAGCATCGGGGCATATAACATACTGGCGAAGGGCATATATAAGGAGGCCAGGGGACACGGTGGTTAATGTCAGCATGGGGAGAGGGAGCTCTCCCTGCAGCCCCTCCCCCAGTCCAGGGCGCCATTTCCCCATGGTCTTGGTGTTTCCTGGGCTGCTCCTCCCTCACCCTCCGAGACGCGCGGCAGCCATTTCTTTAGAGTCCATAGAGATCCACAGGGATACCATGGGGATAATGTGGTTGGAGAGATCCAGGCACCAAACAGTTAAAGCTTTCAGCTCCCAGGATGCCTCTAGTCCTCCATATATACCCCACCCCTAGCCACAGGCCTTCAGTTGTTTGGTGCGGCAGGATTCAGATGCACCTTTGTAATAGGACTGCTCAGGCAGTCCTAAGCTTTTATTCTAATGTTTTATTTTATTTTCTATGTTTTTGGGTTGGCAGTACTGAGTGTCTGAATCAAGATTAAGACGCATTAAGATGCATATACTGCAACTTCTTCTACCTCCGCCGGGCTGCAACACCAGTGATTCTGGCGGGTATCAGCTGAGCTTGCTAGCAGCGATGCTGTGACATGGACTGCAACTGGACACAGATGTCAGGTAAGGCGAATCCTCTCTTACAGGGAATCGCATGTGGCAGACCTTGCTTCCGGAGTAGGAGACGCACCGTAAGCCACTGCAGTCAGGACCCGGAGTGTCCGCGTCCTCACTACACCACCGGGGCCTTATCGTCTCATGCTGGGGATCGGCAGCAGATTCTTCTGTTGCCATGAGGTCAGCGTACCCAGTCAGTTAACGCAGCTTAGACGAGGTAGGCGCTCTCCCGGAATCTCCTCCGACCCAGACGCGGTCCCATCAAAGGTTTTCGCACATCTGGGTTACTCCTCCTACCCGCCTCTTGTATATGAGATGATCACGGTCCACTACTCGTGCGCTGCTGTAGCTGTTGGTCTCAGGAGGTTTTTGGGTCAGTCTCCCTGTATACATTTCCCATGGGTCAAGTATATAGTGCTCTATATCCTACCAAGCATTGTGTTTTGAGTAGTTGATTCAGAGCCCATTGCAACTAAATTGCATATGCATTGTACTGTATGTGACTGTTTGCTAGCGGCTGTGTTTATCCTGCCTTTTATTTCTGACTGTCAGTTATAGCTATCACTGTTTTTCTCCTCATCCCCCTGTTGCAGGCGTTTGGGGGTTTTCTTATACTTTACATTTTAATTGTTATTTGTGAAGTTGTCACATTACGTTGTATTGTTACCTTTGAAATTGATATGTCAATAAATAAAGGCAGTCAGGAGGGGGCCCCTGTGCTGGTTTAATTTAAAGCCTATTTAGTTAGCTTGACCTCTCAGGATTTGAGTAAGGATGGTTTGTGTACCAGTCCCTGTACAAAAGTAATCTTGGGTGTCTTCCTTGTCTTGGGTTATGAAGCGGTTTGTGGATTGTTTGGCTACTCCCATAATGCCTCGTTTACACCTCCTATACATCCTTCCTGGATGCATATGCCCACTCAAGTCAGAGTATGGCTCAGTCAGCAGTTGCAAGCAGAGCGGTAGTTACTAAGGCGCCTAAACGCAAGTCATCTTTATATCAGCCTGCTCAGCATATGGATTCAAACGCATCATCAGATGAATCCGATGATGTGCAGGGTTCTTCTCCAGGGTCTAGCTCGGGAGAGGAGGACCATCCGTCCTCAGTGGATGTTCCTCCTCTAGTGAGGGCGGTTAAATCAATTCTAGATATTCAGGATGATGAACCAGCTACTAGTAAGAAGGCTCCAGTGTTTAAACACCAGAAGGTGGTCAAAACGGAGTTTCCTAAATCTGAGCAGCTCGCTGAGCTTATGGAAGAGGCATGGGGTAACCCAGATAAACTATTTTATGTGCATAAAAGATTAACATCGTTGTATCCTTTTCCAGCTTCTAAATGTTCCAAGTGGGAGGTACCTCCTACTGTGGATGCTCATGTGACGCACTTGTAACGCACTTAGTTAGAAATGCTATGTTGCCTATTCCGTCAGCATCTTCTCTTAAGGATTCTACAGATAGGAAAATTGAAACATGTCTTAAGGCAATATTTTCATCAACGGGAGCCGCTACTCATCCAGCTATGGCTGGAGCCTGTGTAGCCAAAGTTGTTGAGGAAATGGACGGGGGCATTGGCGGACTCTCTACCAGATGCTACCAGAGAGCAGATGAAGTATATCTCCCACATATGGGAAGTGGCCTCCTATTTGGGAGGAGCTGCAATAGATGCTGGAATTTTAGCTTATAAAGCATCAACAGCGTCAGTAGTGCTGTGCAGGGTCCTTTTGATTAAGATCCTGAAAAGCTGATACAGGATCAAAGAAGGCTCTGGAAACTTTACCTTTTTATGGAAATTTACTTTTTGGAGCAGAGTTGGCTAAGATAATAGCTACTCTGGCAGCTTCAAAATCTGCAGGTCGGCCATCTACGGCTACATTGAAGTTTAGGCAGTTTTCTTTTCGGTCTTTCTGTCCTCAGAAGAGTCTTCCTCCAGGCAGCCTAGTTTTTGCAGGACAACCAGGCGACAAACTAAGAGGTCTGGGCTGGCCACAAATCCAACTTCTAAGCCAAATGACAAACCCTCGGCCTGATGGGGTGGGCCGCCTCCTGGGGGACCCCAGGGTAGGAGGCTGACTCCTTCAGTTTGCGGATTGCTGGCATCAAACAGCAACAGATGCCTGTGCCCGAGAAGTGGTCTTTCAAGGGTATGCTTTCACTTTCCGGAGGCATCCTCTCCAGAAGTTTTTTGTACAATTCCTCAGGTGCAGTAAAGGTGGCTCTCCAGGAGGCCATTCATTCCCTGCTGTAGGCAGGGGTAATAATACCGGTTCCTGTGTTACAACAAGGAAGGGGTTATTATTCCAATCTATTTTTGGTTCAGAACCCGAATGGATCTCATCGCCCTATTCTAAATCTAAAAACCCTCAACAAATTTATCCGGGTACCCAAGTTCCGTATGGAATCTCTCCGGTCAATTATTTTGGCAATGGAACTTGAGAATTTTATGATTTCCCTGGATATTAAGGATGCGTATCTGCATGTTTCCATTACGCCATCCCACCAACACTTTCTACGGTTTGCTGTCCTACAGCAACATCACCAATTCCAGGTGCTGCCCTTTGGCCTATCAACAGCCCCTCTGGTATTCACCAAGATTATGGCAGTCATGACGGCCTATCTCAGGCGTCAGGGAAACAGAATACTACCATATCTGGATGACTTTCTGATATTGGCACAAACTCCTGTTGTTTTACAACACCATCTTCAACTAACCATAGCCTGCCTACAGAAGCCTCGCTGGAAGAAATCCTCTCTTTCTCCAACACAGCAGATGGTACATCTGGGAGCACTTCTGGACTCTCAGGCACAAAAAGTCTTTCTTCCAGAGGACCAGATTGCGGCCCTATCATTGAGCATACACAAATTACTACACAAGCGAAGGGCATCCGTTCTATCAGTGATGCAGGTTCTGGGATCAATGGTATCCACCTTCGACATTGTGGGGTATGCTCAGTTCCATTCCAGGCCTCTGCAAAAATTTGATTCTCTCCAAGTGGTCCCAGAGGATCCTTCTCACTCCAAAGGTTCGTCACTCCCTCCTGTGGTGGCTGAAAAAGGACCATCTGAACAAAGGGCGCCCATTCTGGGTTCCAAATTGGGTGCTTCTCACCATGGATGTCAGTCTTCATGGATGGGGGGCAGTGACAGGTCATCAGACCTTTCAGGGAAGATAGACAAATCAAGAAAGTCATCTGCCAATAAACATTCTGGAACTGCGAGCAGTATGCAAAGCACTTATCAAGGCACAGGACCTGCTCCAGGGCAGGGCAGTCCATATCCAGTTCGACAACGTGACTACAGTGGCCTATCTCAACCATCAGGGAGGCACAAGAAGTTATGCAGCCATGAAAGAGGTGAGAGAGGTTCTGATTTGGCCAGAATGTCATCTTCCAGTCATCTCAGCAATATTCATACAGGGTGTACTCAATTGGGAAGCAGACTTCCTAAGTCATCAGGTCATACACGCCGGAGAGTGTCTCTTCATCTGGGAGTGTTTCAGCTCCTGGTAAACAAGTGGGGTCTACCAGAAATAAATCTCATGGCATCACGTCACAACCAGAAGGTTCCCAGGTACAGATCCAGGTCCAGAGACCCATCAGCAGCCTTTGTGGATGCACTGGCAGTAAGATAGGACTTCAAGCTGGCGTATCTCTTTCCTCCGATTTCCCTCCTCCCAAGAGTGCTCAGGAAATTCAAGCAGGAAGGTGGAACAGTAATACTGGTGGCTCCGGTTTGGCCCAGATGTCATTTGTTCACAGACATACAGAATCTATCCAAAGACGGTCCGTATCCTATTCCTCTATGGCAGGATCTGCTAACGCAGGATCCCTGCCATCATCCAGACTTACCTCGTCTGGCTTTGACGGCGTGGCTCTTGAATCTTCCAACTTAAAAGCAAAAGGTTTTTCCAGTTCTGTAATTCAAACAATGCTTAGGACACGAAAGCCTGCCTCTGCCTGCATCTATTACAGGGTTTGGCATTCTTTTGGTCAGTGGTGTTCCCACAGAAAGTATGATCCTAAGGGGTTTAGGATTTCCAGGGTACCATTGTCCATGCATGTTTAGACCGGAGTCTCCACTGGCCACTTTGAGAGTGATTCCAGTGGAAGATTGCCTCATTTACCATATGTTAGAATTTTTTTTTCAAGGAGTTCTGGAAGTTCAGCCTCCTTTTGTTTCACCAGTAGCACCGTGGGATTTGTCTTTGGTTCTTAAGGGTCTACTAGCTCCTCCATTTGAACCTCTGGACTCTGTAGACTTAAAAATGGTTGACAGTGAAGACACTTTTTCTTCTCACTATTTCTTCTGCTTGCAGAGTCTCTGAGTTGGCAGCACTCTCTTGTCACTCCCCATTTTTTATTTTTCACCAGGATAGAGCTGTTCTTCATACAAGGGAGGGTTACCTTCCTAAGGTAGTGTCTCATTTCCATTTCAATGAAGAAATTGTAGTTCCAGTTTTTCAGGCTCCAGACCTTTCTGTAGGTGAAGCCTCCCTGGATGTAGTTCGTGCTCTCCATATCTATGTGGAGCGCACAAACTCTGGGCCTGATTCAGAGCCGGATGCTATTTGCGCTCGCTCGTTCAGAAAAAGGGGCCAGCTGTTTAAATTGAGCGCTCGCTCTTTGCGGTCTGTTGACGCCTCTATGTATGAGCAAGCAAACGAAACATGCGCTCGCTATTTTGTAAAGCCGCTCGCATCATACGTCATCTCCGCTATTTATTTGATTAATCGAGTACATCGAAAGGCGTCTGAACTGCTCGCAGTGCTTGTGGTTGGATTTTCCTACCGCAATCATGCGAACAGTTCAGGCTAAGAAACAACCAAGTGACGTGGTCGATGACGCTGCTTTGTTAATTATGCACACTCTTAAAACACCCGTTTTGACCGTTTGGTACGCCTGCGTTTGGATCTCCACTCCCCATTTTCAAGCACCTTCCCCTGTTACCACCCACAAACGCCTCATCCTGTCACTCAAATTAGCAGGCACTCGCAATTTTGCGAACACACGATTTCTGATCGCACTGACTGGTTGGCGCCTGCGCATTACGACTCATACGCATGCGCAGATGTGCGAACATCGCTCGGAGCGAACGAGCGGCCGCTTACGAGCGTCTCTGAATCAGGCCCTCTGTTAGAAAATCAGATGCTCTTTTTGTATTATATGGTTTTCACAAACGAGGATGGCAAACTAACAAGCAGACTCTGGCGAGATGGCTACGCATGACTATCTCTCAGGTGTACACACAGGCTGATCACCCAGACCCAAGCACATGACAGCACATTCTACTCAGTCTGTAGGGCCATCGTGGACATCTTGTCATGGCTCTGCTGTGCAGTTGTGTAAGGCAGCCACGTAGTCTTCTGTCCAAACTTCTATGCCTTTTGATACTTTTGCCCCTCAGGATGCTTCCTTTGGGTGACTAGTTCTCCTTTCTATTCAGGGGCACCCACTCCCTAGGGGAACTGCTTTAGGACATCCCCCATGGTATCCCTGTGGATCCCTATGGACCCTGAAGAAGAAATTTCGAGTTATGGTAGACTTACCTTGATAACTCCTTTTTTCTTCGAGGTCCATAGGGTCTACAGGGCATCCCATGGTATCCCTGCGGACCCTATGGACTTCCAAGAAAAGGAGTTATCAAGGTAAGTCAACCATAACTCTAATTTTTCTGCAAGCAGGTCTCTGGGAATGCTGGGTTCAGTCTCCCTGTATACCTCTGCTATGGGCCAGGTCATACAGAGCTATATCCTACCAGCCACTGTGGTCTGTGTAGTTGATTTTAGTACCCATTGTAAACACGTAATGTTTTTCTGCGTTTTGTATGTGACTTGTGCTAGCACTAATCTCTACTTTCTATACTGGATAGCTTTATACCTTTCCTTTTTTTTCTACTATACCCTGACATACTAAGATATAGGGGGTTTATTGTACCTCATATTTCCCAGATATTTGTGAATGCTATCATATACTTTATAATGTGGTTACACGCTACACTGTGCCATATTATCCAGGGTGCTCACTGCACTGTATCATACTGTTTATTTTGTTATTCTTGTGGATATGGCTGGCAGAGGAAAGAATAACAAGCAGTCTGATGCTGCTCCTCCTACTCTGGTGTCTTGTAAGTCCTGCTCTGTGGGCTTAGTCATAGTGGACCTCATTCAGGATGGTCTCTGTATTTATTGTTACACAGCCCCAGGCCCACCAGCCCCTGTGTTTCTCCCTCAGGACCCACCCTGGGCTGCCTTTTCACAAATGTTGACAACCAAGTAGCAGTCCCCGTGGTAGCTCCCCCTATGGGATGGCCACAGCAGGCACTCCCTGCAAATCCTTTGCCTCCCCCATGGGTAGACGTACTGTCTACCTCAGTACAGAGTTTGGCTAATACTGCTATGGTTTTTCAGCAAATGCTGAAAAAGGAAATGCCTTTATCTACTAAACATACTATGATAGCTTCCCAATCCACACAGTTATCTGATTCTGAGAGATCATCTGGGGAGGCAGAGGACGCAGATCTCTCTTAATCTGACTCCGTCTCAGGAGAAGAGGAGCCACTCTCTAAACGAAATATACCTGCTCTTGTTAGAGCCGTTAAAACTATTCTACAAACAGAAGAGGATCAACCCGCTCCTAAGAAAAAAAAACAATCTTTTTTTTTTTTAAAGCGGCCAAAGGTTGTTTTACCAGAGTTTCCTTACTCTGACCAGCTATCTGATCACATGAGTGAAGCTTGGAATATGCCCGGTAAAAGGTTTAAAATTCCAAAATGGTTCCGTTCCTTTTATCCTCTACCAGCGACTGGTTGTACTAAATGGGAAATTTCCCCAGCAATGGATTCTCATGTAACACGTCTGGTTAAAAATGCCACCTTACCTATTCATACTGCAACCTCCTTGAAGGAGACTACATATAGATGTATAGAAGCTTGTACTAAATCTATATACTGTCGTACAGGAGCTATTACTTGTCCTGCTAGGGCTATGGCCTGGGTGACGACAAATTTTGAGCAGAGAGCCTGATTCAGACCCACTCGCGAGCGCTCGCAAGCGGGTCGATGTTGGCCCAGTGTGCATGCGCACGAGGGAGCCGGCTCCGTCGTGCGCATGCGCAAGGCCCGGATAGCGACGGCCAATCCGTCACTCTGGGTCTCGCTACAAAGGGGGCGTGCTGTCGATGGTGAGTGACAGCATGCCCCCTTTGGTGGGCGTGCCGGGGGCGTGGCTGGCCAGACGGAGGTGTTCCCATGGGAACGCCTACTGTCTGGGGCCAGCCCCACTGACATCACAAGTGATGTCAGTGGGAGTGCTCTCGGCTCTGATAGAGCCAAAAGCACTCCTGGGCTTGCGGCAGATGAGACCCTACAACAAGGGTCTCGTCGCAAGCCCGGTGGTCGCGATGGTCTTGACCATCGCGACCATCTGTTTGGCCGCTCGCTATAGCTGTGGATGGTCACCCACAGCTGTGCGAGTGGCCAGGAGGCCGCTCAAAAAAACAGAGGAACGGCCCTGTTTCAGAGCGAGTGCTCTGTCAGAGCGTCCGGCTCTGAATCAGGGCCAGAGGCCCTAAAAGAGACACTTTTTTTTTTTCCATGATGCTTTGAGGGAACAGCTGTCCTACATATCTCACATTAGAGATGCAGCCTCCTACTTAAGTTAAGCAACTATGGATACGGCTCTACTGGCCTCCAGGATACTTGGCACTTCGGTAGTGACCCGTCGTATTCTTTGGCTATGTTCCTGGGAAGCAGATTCAGATTCAAAACGGGCTCTAGAATCTCTGCCTTATGCAGAAGACATCCTATTTGGTCCAGAACTGTATAAAATTGTGACTACTTTGGTGGCTAACAAGATGGCTTTCCTGCCCTCTGCATATAATACAAAGCCTCGGACGTCATCCTTTCGGTCCTTTCACCCCCGAGGAAAAGCCAAGGGTCAGTCTTTTCCATGACAGCAGACATCAACCAAGGCCTCCAAGCCTAGGGCCAAATAGGCCTGGGCTACAAGATGTCCACCTGCCAAGTCTGAGGACAAGCCTACAGCCTGACGGGGCAGGCCTCTACCTGGATATGCCCTCTCATTCCTGAGGTAACCCCGCCCCCCAGCAGTTCTTTTGCACTGGACCTCCATTGGACCCAACCAAGGCCCTGCTGCTCCAAAAAGCCATTTAGTCTTTACTGAACTCATGAGTAATAATTTGTTTCCCCTTCTCACAATGGGGCAAGGGCTATTCTACCCTTTTCTTAGTTGAGAAGCCCAATGGGTCTCATCGGCCTATCTTCAACCTCAAATCTCTGGACAAGTTTATCAGAGTGCCCAGGTTTCATATGGAAACCCTCCATTCCATTCTAGCTATGGAGCATGGGGATTTTATGGTATCTTGAGACATTCAGGAAGCTTACCTACATGTACCTATAGTGCCTTCTCATCAACAATATCTCATGTTTGCTATTATACAGCAACATTACCAATTTCCGGCTCTGCCGTTTGTCCTTTCAACAGCCCCCCGGGTATTTACCAAAATCGTGGTAGTTATGATGGCCTCTCTTCGCTGTCAAGGGATCAGACTCCTCCCATACTTTGATGATCTGTTGCTGTTAGCCAGCTCCCCAGAGACTCTTCACAGCCACCTATAGGTAACCATTGCCTTTCTTCAAATGCAAGGTTGGCTGATCAACTGGAAAAAATCTTCTCTAACACCATCTCAAAGGATGGTACATTTGGGAGTCCTTCTGGACTCTCAACTTGAGAGAATCTTCCTAACAGTGGACAAGATTTCAGCAATCCAGCACAGACTACGCAGACTGCTCCACAAGCGCCAAGTGTCAACTCACTCTGCAATGCAGGCCTTGGGATCAATGGTGTCTACCTTCAACATGGTGGAGTTCACCCAGTTTCACTCCAGGCCCCAACAACACCTGATCCTCTCCAGGTGGAATGTGCTATCCCATCTGCTCAAATCCCAGACGATGAGGCTAGGTCCCTAACCTGGTGGCTACAGACTTCCCATTTCAACAAGGGTCATCCCTTTTGGATCCTGGACTGGGCTCTCCTCACCACGGACGCATGCACGCATTACCAATCAATATCCTGGAACTTCGAGCCATCTAAAGAGCTCTCGCTCTGGCTCAGAATATTCTGAAAAACAGGCCAGTACAAATTCAGTCCGATAACGCCATGGCAGTGGCCTATCTCAATCACCAAGGGGGCACTCAAAGTCAGTCAGCAATGACAGAAGTGTCGCGTATTCTCACATGGGCTGAAAGCAATCTCCCAGCCATCCGTGCAGTGTTCATCCCGGGTATTCTCAATTGGGAAGTGGATTTTCTCAGCCGGTACAACGTGCATGCAGGAGAATGGTCTCTACATCCAGAAGTCTTTCAGCTTCTAGTGGACAAATGGGGTCTTCCAGAAGTTGATCTCATGGTGTCAAGACACAACAACAGACTTCCAATTTATGGAGCCAGAACACAGGACCCCGACGCGGCCTTCACAGCTGCAATGTCGGTGAAATGGAACTTTCATTTGGCCTATCTCTTCCCTCCATTATCCCTACTTCCTCGAGTGCTTCAAAAGTTCAGACAGGAGGGGGGACACAGTCCTGTTCATAGCTCTGGCTTGGCCCAGACGTCATTGGTACTCCGATCTTTAAAGGCGCTCCATAGACGTTCCACTTCAATTTCCTCTATGAGTAGGCCTGTTGTCTCAGGATCCATGTCTACATCCGAACCTAGCCTGTCTGTGATTAATGGCTTGGCTCTTGAGACATCCCTCCTACCGTCTAAGGGTTTCTCCAGCTCTGTGGTCCAGACCATGCTCAGAGCACGTAAACCGGCCTGAACCAGGATATACCACAGAATATGGCATACGTATTTCCAATGGTGTGCTCCAAGAAACTATGACCCGCAAGTCTTTAAAGTTTCTCATATTCTTGCCTTTCTTCAGGCTGGGCTGGATCTAGGCCTCTGCCTAGCATCTCTGAAAGTGCAGGTCTCTGCTTTGTCTATCTGGTTTCATCACAGAATTGCTACTATACCATATTTTCACACCTTCATGCATGTTCTACGTATACAACCTCCCTTTTGTTCCTCCTGTGGCTCCATGGGATTTGTCAGTGGTGCTCCAGGCACTTCAGGAACCTCCATTCGAACCCCTGGAATCCGTGTCTGTCAAGTGGCTCACTGCGAAGACTGTTTCTTCTGGCTATAGCAGCTGCCTGTTGCCTATGGGATTTAGGGGCGCTTTCATGTTGCTCCCCCTCTTTTAATATTTCATCAGGACAGGGCTGTTCTTCGTACATGCCTAGGTTTCCTTCCCAAGGTGGTTTCTCACTTCCACCTGAATGAGGAAATTGTGGTTCCGGCATTTAATTCACCAGATCTCTCGACAGGTGAGGCCTCGTTGGTTGTGGTCCATGCTCTGAAGATCTACGTGGACCGCACTACTTCCATCAGGAAATCGGACTCCCTCTTTGTCCTATATGGATTCCACAAGAAGGGATGGCTATCTAGCAAACCAACTCTGGCCAAATGGATTCACATGACTATCTCACAGGCTTGCATGCAGACTGGCCTTCCTATGCCGGCTTCAGTATCTGCTCATTCTACTTGCTCTGTGGGTCCCTCTTGGGCAGCCCGGCGTGGTGCCTCAGTTGAACAGCTATGCAAGGCGGCCACCTGGGCTTCTGTCCACATCTTTCTCAGGTTTTCTGCCTTTGATGCATTTGCCTCTCAGGATGCTTCCTTTGGGCGTAGGGTTCTCCTATCAGCTTGGGAGCGTTCCTGCCCAAGAACTGCTTTGGGATATCCCCTGTGGACCCTGAAGAAGAAAACAAAGAAGTTTTACCATAACTCTCCTTAACTCTTTCTTTGAAGACCATAGGCTCCACAGGGCATCTGCCCTGATGCTCCTAGCTCCTATGGGTTTCTTCTCATCGTCACTTGTTTCTTTCTCTGTGTGAGAGTGTGATTCCAGTTTTCCTTCTCTCCTATCTTGCTCCTGTCTTGGGCTTGTTAACAAAACTGAAGTGCCCTCAGGTTGTGGGCAGGGTATAGGGGGAAGGACTGGAGCATCATGGGATTGGAAAGCATTGCTGTTGGTGTCCAGTCCTCCAGGTCACCCCTACAGCCCAATGTCTCCCTGTGGATCCTATGGACTTTGAATAAAGAGAGTTAACGAAGGTAAGTTTTACAATAACTCTCCTTATTTACTAACCTTGGATGGAGATAAAGTGAACAGAGATAAGGTACCAGCCAATCAGCTCCTAACTACCATATCACAGGCTTAAAAAAATGACAGGAGCAGATTGCCTGGTACCTTATCTCCGTTCACTTTGTCACCATCTAAGGATTCATAAATAGACCCCACAGTGATACACGAATACATACATACATACATACATACATACATACATACATACATGCTGTCACACACACAGTCATATACACATCTATACAGTCACACACCTATACCCATACATACTGTCACACAGATAAACCTATACAGTCACATTCCTCCCAACTGTCCCAGAACAGTTCTACTTTTTGGTCACTGCCCCCACCTGCGGTGCCACAGAGCAGCAGTGAATTGATGCTTTCAATGTCCATTTAGAACCGAGAGGTGGCTGGAGGCTGTGCAGCAGCTGCCACAGTGCTGTGCTCGTGCCTAGCATGGCAAGAAACGACAGTGAACTCTAGAGGGATGCAATCACACAGATAATCACAGCAGTGTTTTCCCCAGGAAATTTTGCTAGCCAGGTGACATTATGAAGTAGCCGGGTGGGAGCAGTGTAATCTGGCTGGAAAAGATATAGGGGTCTATTTACCAAGCTTTGTTAGGCGATAAAGTGAACGGAGGTAAGGTACCAGCCAATCAGCTCCTAACTGTCATTTTTCAAACACTGCTTGTGACTTGGCAGTTAGGAGCTGATTGGTTGGTACCTTATCACCATTCACTTTATCTCCTAACAAAGCTTAGTAAATAGACCCCATCATTTTTAAAGACTCTTGCAGATATTGCCCACTTGCTGGCTGGACTGAGATATAATTGTGTCAGCATGACATGCTGGGACACAGGGCCTGATTCAGAGCTGGACGCTATTTGCGCTCGCTCGTTCAGAAAAAGGGCCAGCTATTTAAATTGAGCACTCGCTCTTTGCGGTCTGTTGACGCCTCTATGTCTGAGCGAACGAAATATGCGCTCGCTATTTTGTAAAGACGCCCCCTGGCCGCTCGCATCCTACGTCATCTCCGCTATTTATTTGATTAATCGAGTACATCGAAAGGCATCTGAACTGCTCGCAGTGCTTGTGGTAGGATTTTCCTACTGCAATCATGCGAACAGTTCAGGCTAAGAAACAACCAAGTGACGTGGTCGATGACTCTGCTTTGTTAATTATGCACACCCTTAAAACGCCCGTTTTGGCACGCCTTCGTTCGGATCTCCACTCCCCGTTTTCAAGCACCTTCCCCTGTTACCACCCACAAACGCCTCATTCTGTCTCTCAAAGTAGCAGGCATTCGCTATTTTGCGAGCACACAATTTCCGACCGCAATGACTGGTTCGTGCATGCGTATTACAACCCATGCGCAGTTGTGCGAACATCGCTCGGAGCGAACGAGCGGCCGCTTACAAGCGGCTCTGAATCAGACCCACGGTTCACATCTACACTCTCAGCAATGTTACTGCCGTCCAAACCACGCCCTGCCTCTGAAAGATGGAGGAGGAATCTCTGTTACTGAGCCTGTCACAGAAACTTAAGCATGACTCTGATAGTGCCTGGTGGCATGTAAACAATTCTGGGTGGCGCATCCGTGATGTTAATCCTGGGGAGAACACTGCATTCACATTCATATATACAGTCATACATTGGTCGAAGTGGGAATCTTGAAGTGGTGGTATGGAAAATCTATGCACATGCTGGAAAAGGGGGCATGGCCACTCAAAATGGGCCACTCCCCTTTTTTATCAGTGTAGTGTACCACACCCTAGTACCCCTTATACACATTATGCCACACAATAGAAGTGCCCCTTATACAATGCCCACAGTAGTAGTGCCCCTAAACTATGCCCAGTCATAGTGCCCCTATGCAATGGCCACAGTGGTAGTGCCCTTATACAATGCCAACAGTAGTTGTGCCCCTTGTAGTAGTACCCCCTATACATTGCCCACAGTAGTAGTGCCCCCAATACAATGCCCACAGTAGTAATGCCCCTTGTAGTGGTGCCCCCAAAACTTTACCCACAGTAGTAGTGCCCCCTGTACATTGCCCAGAGTAGTAGTGCTCCTTGTTGTAGTGCTCCCTACATACCTCCCAACCTCTGAAGGCCGGGTAGAGGGATCTTTCGTGCGCCAAAACGGGGTGGGGCATCTAGAAAACTGGGAGGAACCTCGCAGCAACCCCCGTTTAAATCACTATAGGGGGCGTGCCCAGCACCCCGAGATGCTGGGCAGCCCCACAGGCTCTCCCTACACTATTGAACAGATGCGGTGCGCATGCGCACGGCATCTGTTCACCTTCTGCACACCCGCTGCCCTGCAGTATAGCAGAGCAGCTGTATGCGCTCTCCCCAACTCCCCCCCCCCCCCATCGCGGGACAGTCCCAGAAAAACGGGAGTTGGGAGGTATGTCCCTATACAATGTCCACAGTAGTGCCCCTTAAACATAGTGACATACAGACACCCACACAAACAGTACTTACCTGAAGCACCGCTCCTATATCTGCCATTGACCAACATAACCTCTCTCCAAACACTCACTGCAGGAGCTGGAAGGCAGAGCTCAAGAGTGAGCTACAGCCTTCGGCTGCAGGGATGGAGCCACCGGATGCCCATTGGTAACAAAATCTAGACTACAATGGAATTAAAAGGCTATTTATTTCTACTTTTCCTTTTCTTCTGAAAGGGTGTTGCAGTTTGTACTTCTTAAACACTTGAAGGCAGAGCACCTTGTTTTATTTAAAAAAAAAAAAAAAACCGAAGAAACCATGATTTTGATTTTAGACATTCGGTATGTAGTTAACACTACCAATAAGACCTCTGATGTGTTGTGCAGTCGACAAATGGTAATAAAAACTCATTTTAGTTTCGGGTTGCTTGCATCGGTGCGGAGGCCAATCATCCTATATTGCTCAGCAGGGCTGGACTGGCCATCGGGCACTTCTGGCATATGCCAGACGGGCCGATGGTCAGGTGGGCCGGTCTGCACGCTCGCATGTACTGTATACTATAGAAAATGTCTTTCCCAAAATGGCCGCCGCCTGAGGAAAGACAATTGTTTTACATTCACAACTGTAGATGTTCACTGGACATATTCTACCAGCAGACACTAGAGGGCCAGTGGTACCTCTAGTAACAGAGGTCTGACACTCCCCCTTCATAGGATTACCATCATCTGTGCTGCTGGTATACAGGAATTTTTTCTGCTACAGCAGCCTGCTGACAGTGGCCATATCAGGCCCCGCCCCCAGACCGAGGGCCCGCCCCCTGGCTTTGTGTGGATTGTGAAGAAGTGCAGAGGAAGAGCAGCAGCGCTTTTGCAGGAGCAGGAGAGGAGACCCAATACGACAGCTGCATGTCCTGGACTTTGAAGAGGAGAGAGGGCACTGCCAAAAAGTCAGGTGAGTGCATTTTTTTTTAATTTTAAATCTGCTACCATCTACCCGACAGCTTTATATGTGCAGGGAGTTCTGGTCTCCGGCAGTTTTATATATATATATATATATATATATATATATAAAATCACTGTATCTCCACCTTAGTGTCCCACCCCTCACCCTCCTTGTAACCCCCAATCAGTGTCCCAGTCCTCAGCCTCCCTGTGACCCTCCTCAGTGTCCCCGTCCTCAGCATCTTTATAACCACCCTTCAGTGTTCCCGTCCTCAGCCTCCCTGTAACTCCCCTCAGTGTCCCCGTCCTCAGTCTCACTGTAACTTTCCTCATTGTCTCCATCCTCAGCCTCCTTGTAACCACCCCTCAGTGTCCCCATCCTCAGCCTCCCTGTAACTCCCAGTGTCCCCACCCTCACATCCCTGTGACCCCCTCAGTGTCCTCGTCCTCAGCTTCCCTGTGACCCCCTCAGTGTCCTCGTCCTCAGCCTCCCTGTGACCCCCCCAGTGTCCCCGTCCTCAGCCTCCCAGTAACACCCCTCAGTGTCCCCGTCCTCAGCCTCCCAGTAACACCCCTCAGTGTCCCCGTCCTCAGCCTCTCTGTAACTCCCCTCAGTGTCCCCGTCCTTAGCCTCTCTGTAACTCCTGTCAGTGTCCCCGTCCTTAGCCTCTCTGTAACTCCCAGTGTCCCCACCCTTGCCTCCTTGTAATCCCCCGTGTCCCCACCCTCACCCACCCTGTAACCCCCAATCAGTGTCCCCGTCCTTAGCCTCCTTGTAACCCCCCTCAGTGTCCCCGTCCTTAGCCTCCTTGTAACCCCCCTCAGTGTCCCCGTCCTTAGCCTCTCTGTAACCCCCTTCAGTGTCCCCATCCTCACATCCCTGTAATCCCCAGTGTCCTCACCCTCCCTGTAACCCCCCTCAGTGTCCCCGTCCTCAGCCTCCCTGTAATCCCCAGTGTCCCCACCCTCACATCCCTGTAACCTTTCTCAGTGTCCCCGTCCTCAGCCTCCCTGTAATCCCTAGTGCCCCCACCCTCACCCTCCCTGTGACCCCCCCTCAGTGTCCCTGCCCCCACCCTCCCTGTAAAGCAGCGTACACATTGGGCGATAGAAGAACGACTGTACGATTACGACATTGTAATCGTACAATCGTTCATTTTCCAGTGCAGTGATAATGTGCCTACACTGAATGATATGTCGTAATGCAGACACCCCCCCTCATCCCCAAACATGCCCAACCTGTCGTTATTGGCAGATTGACAGTCATGTTCAGGCGATGATTGATGTCGGAAATGACCAGCGGGAGCGCGCATCGCTGGTCGTTTTCAACAGTATACTGCATGATTACTGAACAATTATTGAGCGATTGAACGATTACGATGTCGTAATCATTTAATCGCTCAAGTTAATCGCCCATTGTGTACGCACCTTTACCCCCCTCAGTGTCCCTGCCCTCACCCTCCCTGTAACCCCCTTCAGTGTCTCTACCCTCACCCTCCCTGTAACCCCCTCAGTGTCCGTGCCCTCACAATCCCTGTAACCCCCCCCCTGTGTCCCTACCCTCACTCTCCCTATTCCCTGCCCTCACCCTCCCCGTAACAACTCCTCTGGCATGTCTGACCATATGATATTATTTGATCAGTTGGTTGCAGACACTGTATAATTATCTGGCTGATCAGTTGATATTGAGTGAATAAGCCAGATAATTGTATAGTAACACAACCACCATCAGTTTTCTCCATCACACAAAACGCCCAGTGTAAGTAATACAATCACCCTCAGTTTACCCCATCACACAAAACGAATAAGAAAGAGGGTCTCCTCCTGTCACGCATCCGCTGTCAGGATTTGAACCGGCGGCTAAACAGTCCCATTCCCTGAAACTGACACAGATGCGGGTGTTCTTTCATCATTTGCTGCAATTATGTCTGCGTCTTTATGCTGCTAAAAAATCTCTTCCCCGGTGTACAAGCATGCGCCGGAATGCATGATCCGCCACATTTCGGGGCAGGGGCTTCATACAACTGGTGTTCCCTGGCACAGTTATTTTGAGTATATTTGAAAATTTTAATTTTTTATTCCCATCCTTCCCATCTCCGCCTGTTCTTTCCCCAGAGTTCCTCCCGTCTCTACCTGTGTTCCTCCTGTCTCCCCCCATGGTACTCCAATCTCCCATTTTCCCCTCATCCTCTATGCTGTAACCCACATCTTCCTCATGTCTCTACCTGTTTTCCCCCCATCTCCTCTTGTTCTTCCCCGTCTTCCTCCCTTATACCTCTATTCTTAACTCTGTGTTCCTCCCGTCTCCCGCTGTTCTCCCCACTGTGTTCCTCCTTTCCTTTCCCATACCTTCCATCTCTTCCTGGTCACCTGAGCAGAGAATCCATATGGTTTACGATGTGCGACCGCAGCTTTTTTTTTTCCTTTCTATGTGACATCACCAGCTGGTGGTGTGGAGGAGCCTCCGTTCAGGCCTATTAAGAAAATTGGTGTGGAGTAGGAGTGGGTGGGTAAGTGGAAGTAGGGTGGTGGGTGACTGAGGGCAGCCAGAGGAATATGTTCTCATAGTGCAGGGGCACCATCAGTGTGAGTTGTCACCATCTAGGGAGGGGGTTAGTGTGCCTGCACTTGGCTGACATTAGTAACGTTACATAATAAATATTTTATGCATTGCATTGTGATGTACATCTTTGTCTATTTTCTGCCTTATTTTCAGTATAGAAATCCATAAGTGTAGCTCTAACTATGTCAGACATATAAGGTAGTCTGTATTATTAGCACCTTGTTGTTGTATTTAATGTACTTTCCCACTATTAGGAAATATTCCTGAGACAGACTTAACCAAAAGTCAGTGGGTCTGATTCAGAGGTGAATGCTATGTCCATACCGCACATGATATCTTCAGCCTGCGTATGCATCAGAGATGCACTGCACATGTGTCCCGGGAGATGGAGAATGAATTTAGACTCGCAGAGAGGCCATTTCAGTGGCGGTCCTTGGAAGTAACAGGGGCATTACTGTATGGGGCATAGTATGGCGTAAGGGGCATTACTGTGTGATGTAACGTGAATGAGGGGCACTACTGTGTGGTGTAATGTGACGAAGGGGCACTACTGTGTGGCATAATTTGAATGGGGGTGCTTTTGTGTGGTCATGCCATTCAAAGCGAGTCCACACCTGGGTTTTTTTCAGCGCTCATCTTCAGCGGGCAGCAACCGTACTTCTATTATGGAGGGGGCACCAATGCTCTTTATGTGCACAGGGCACCAAAATGTGTAGTAACAGCTCTATTTTGGTGTGCACGGATGTGTCCTTCTCTGGGTTCAGCACCCCCTGCCCTAAAAAAATCATACAGTGATCACTATCTAATCCTCTACAACTGCTAAGCTAGTGCTTGGTCAATTGGGAAAATGCCTTCCCTTTTCTTTGGGTGTGATCTACACCAATGCAGTGCAAGCTTTACCTAACAAAACCAACAAAATACCAAGAGTTTGACTATGGCACATGTTTAAATTCCCTGCAGGATGCACTCTTTTATGTGTATTTTAATGTAGAGAATGATGTACACTTTTATGTTGTTCTAATATTACTTATATGTGTAAAAGCATTGACTAAGCAGTGGGAGGAGTCTGGATTAGTAAAGGGAGGAGTCTGTGCCAGGAACCAGATGCTGACACCGAGGTGGGCCTGTGTGTTTTAAAATGCCAGGGCCTATTTTTAGTCCCAGTCCGGCGCTGTTGCTCAGAATTTGTGTTTGGTCTCTTAACCACTTTGCACATTTTGCATGTGGCATATATCTGGCTGTATCTGTACTATTGTTGGCCTAAAGGGACATTCAGTGCATCCGGAAAGTATTCACAGCGCTTCACTTTTTTCCACATTCCACATTTTGTTATGTTACAGCCTTATTCCAAAATTTAATAAATTCATTTTTGTCCTCAAAATTCTACACACACTACCCCATAATGACGTGTAAAAAAAAAAAAATGCATTAGACTTTTGAAAATTTAATAAGAAAAATAAAACTAAGAAATCACATGTACATAAGTATTCACAGCCTTTGCTCAATACTTTGTTGATGCACCTTTGGCAGCAATTACATCCTCAAGTCTTTTTGAATATGATGCCACAAGCTTGGCACACCTACCTTTGGGCAGTTTCGCCCATTCCTCTTTGCAGCACCTCTCAAGCTCTATCAGGTTGGATGGGAAGCGTCGGTGCACAGCCATTTGCAGATCTCTCCAGAGATGTTCAATCGGATTCAAGTCTTTGGCTTGGCCACTCAAGGACATTCACAGAGTTGTTCTGAAGCCACTCCTTTGATATCTTGGCTGTGTGCTTAGGGTCGTGTCCTGCTGAAAGATGAACCGTCGCTCCAGTTTTAGGTCAAGAGCGCTCTGGAGCAGGTTTTCATCCAGGATGTGTCTCTGTACATTGCTGTATTCATCTTTCCCTCTATCCTGACTAGTCTCTCAGTTCCTGCTGCTGAAAAACATCCCTACAGCATGATACTGCCACCACCATTCTTCACTGTAGGGATGGTATTGGCCTGGTGATGAGCGTTGCCTGGTTTCCTCCAAACATAACGCCTGGCATTGACGCCAAAGAGTTAAATTTTTGTCTCATCAGACCAGAGAATTTTGTTTCTCATGGTCTGAGAGTCCTTCAGGTGCTTTTTGGCAAACTCTAGGTGGGCTGCCATGTGCTTTTTACTAAGGAGTGGCTTCCGTCTGGCCACTCTACCATACAGGCCTGATTGGTGGATTGCTGCAGAGATGGTTGTCCTTCTGGAAGGTTCTCC
The DNA here is from genome assembly GCA_031769625.1 of Taudactylus pleione. Taxonomy (NCBI): domain Eukaryota; kingdom Metazoa; phylum Chordata; class Amphibia; order Anura; family Myobatrachidae; genus Taudactylus; species Taudactylus pleione. The sequence continues at coordinate 2,839,385 of JAUIMM010000126.1, read as the reverse complement.
TCTCTCCACAGAGGAATGCTGTAGCTCTGACAGAGTGACCATCGGGTTCTTAGTTACCTCCCTGACTAGGGCCTTTCTTCCACAATCGCTCAGTTTAGACGGCCGGCCAACTCTAGGAAGAGTCCTGGTGTTTCCAAACTTATTCCATTTACGGATGATGGAGGCCACTGTGCTCATTTGGACCTTCAAAGCAGCAGATATTTTCTGTACCCTTCCCCCAGATTTGTGCCTCAAGACAATCCTGTCTCGGAGGTCTACAGACAATTCCTTGGACTTCATGCTTGGTTTGTGCTCTGACATGCACTGTCAAGTGTGGGACCTTTATATAGACAGGTGTATGCCTTTCAAAATCATGTCCAAACAACTGAATTTACCACAGGTAGACTCCAATTAAGCTGTAGGAACATCTCAAGGATGATCAGTGGAAACAGGATGCACCTGACCTCAATTTTGAGCTTCATGGCAAAGGCTGTGTATACTTATGTACATGTGATTTCTTTAGGTTTTTTTTTTTTTTTTTATTATTATTATTAAATTTACAAAAATCTCCAAAAAACTTTTTACACTTTGTCATTATGGGGTACTGTGTAGAATTTTGAGAACAAAAATTAATTTATTCCATTTTGGAATTAAGCTGTAACATAACCAAATGTGGAAATAGTAAAAGCGCTGTGAATACTTTCCGGATGCACTGTATAATAAATTATTTGCATGTCCCTGCCGAGAATACCAGGTGAGTGCTAAATGCTTAATTTTTGGTTTTGTTAGGCAATATAATATTCAATAGCCAGAGGGTCATAGGCAAGGGTCTGGGGCGAGCAGAGAGTTATACGTGTCCTGTATACCTGATCAAGGCCAGACTTAGTGATTCATATTAAGGACAAAATGTTGTAGTTCTGTTTCTAGCATTTCAGTAGTAACATCAGGGAATCTGTATGAATTATCCGGGAGCGGCTGCCCGACATGGGTGAAAATCCTGATCATCCCAGGTAAGTATTTACTAACCTAACCTCCCCCCCCCTCCCACCTAACCCTAACCCTCCTTAGGGGTGCCTAACCCTAACCCTCCCTTCCCCTAGCCTAACCTCCCGTGGGGGTGCCTATCCCTAAGTCCCCCTGGCAGCCCTAAACCTAACCGAAAACCCTAAGCCCCCCTGGGGGGGTGCCTAACCCTAAGCCCCCCCGAGGGTGCCTAACCCTAACCTCCCGTGGGGGTGCCTAACCCTAAGTCTCCCCGGCAGCCCTAAACCTAACCCACCCCAACCGCGTGGCTATCCGCAGCGGCGCCCGACATCACTTCGATCGGGACGCTGGTCTCCGGGCATCGGTAAAATGACAGGCGTCTCGATTTAGACGCCTGTCATTTAACCTTCGCCGGGATAAAGCAGTCGGGAAGCCGGCCGTCGGGATTACATCCGCTGGCTTCCCGACTGCAAACCAACATCAGTGTGATTTGCACGATTTTCCATAGCATGCCTGGTATATATAATGTATACCAGGGCCGTAACTAGGGTAGTGCGACCAGTGCCAGGGCAAAGGGTACCGCAGGTCAGGGTGTGCTGTTTGGGCCTGTCAATTCTCCTGTTTATTATCATTCTCACTTGTAGCTTCCTCTTCTTTTATCCCCAGCATCTCCTGGCCTCCCCTCTCTCTTCCTCATGAGGCCATGGCCCTTTTTGCAGGTGCACTAATCTTAAAAAATTGGGGGGAGGGCGCCAATGCTCCCTCTGGCACTGGGCACCAAAAAGTCTAGTTACGGCTCTGATGTATACTATGCCTAGAATTGCTAGTGTATTAATGTACATTGAATATTATGTTGAAAAGTGAATCTGAAATCTTGACTCCTTGACATTTTGCGCTTGCACCTAGTCAGTGCTTAAAGCAAACAGCAGTAGATGGAGATAAAAAAATAAAACCCACTAATTAGGTGAGTGAAGATGAAGGTTTTGTGTGGGCGATCTTTTTTTTTTTTTTTTTTTAATAAAATGCTTTTCAATTAGGCTTTGTCCGTTTTTTTCTTTTTGTATTAAACTTTTTTTTTTTTTTATACATGGTTGGTAAGGTACACATTAACAAACCCTTACCATATTTAGGCTACATGTGCTGCTTATGATTCTGGCCTATGTTGTATGGAGACCACGGTCCGCATTTTACCAGGGTAGAATGATTGCAAGGAGGTGGCATACATGTTGTGTGGGAATTAAAGTGAGTATTCAGAGATCAATGGAAGAAGTAAGGGAAGTTTGGAAATTTCTAGAGTAGTATGTTATGACCGAGCAGAAAACTTTTAATGGTCCATAGTTCTGCTTTCTGCACCATACATGGCTTTATGCGGAGGACAACGCCAACAATAATTGGTATAGTACAAGGTAGCTCCAGGAAATTTTTCTTTCCAACATGAAGACATGCAAGGATTGAGCAGGTAAGTGTGAATTAACATTTTTGGTGCAGAATGTACATCAAATGTATTTTCTTTGTATGTTTTAGTAGTGTAACAGTAGTACCCTAAAGCTTAAAGGATATTTAAATTCAAGTGGATACCCTAGCATTTGGCTTCATGCCTATGTATTCGAGATTAGAAAGTGACAGTGTCAGTCTCTCTTGGGGCTGACACCAGCTATAGTTATTGGAATGGAGCCAAGTCTGGTTTACTGAGAGATGTGCAGGTTCGTATTTACTCGGTTCTTATCGCCATTTTACCGCAACTTCGGATTAGTTCGGATTTATTTTATTGGCTATCCAAAACACGTGATAGCCGATAGCCAATAAAATGCCGTTTTGAAATCTGAGTAAATCCGAACCCGCTCATCTCTAGACTTTACTCAGATCCCTGTGTGTAAAATACTAATAATAAAAAAATAGACTACCTTTTGAGAGGCGAGTTTGTGTCTAAAATGAGATTCTATTTGTCCAAGCTTCATCATGATGTCTATAAAAAAGGGGCAGAACCACCTGCAGCAATGTGGCTGTGGGGAATATGGCAGCAGGAAGTTTGTCAGTGCTCTCCACTTACCTGAGATACGCAGCACTCCACCAGCAGGTGTTGTTCTGTAGCGGCTCTGTTTCACCTTGTAGTTAGTCATGGACCATAATGTAATGTTGCTGTAATTACATTTGTAAACAACCTTCCCTTACAATATTTTGTGCTATGTGCGCAATATGAACATGACTTGTAATCACATATTCGCTTAAACCATTTAGATATGTTTTATTATGGAAAAGTTCAATGTAGTACTGTAGCATGCAACCGTGAACAACGTACAGTTATCAAAAAATATGGTACATACAATAATAAAAATAGCAAGGTTATAATTTTCAAGATACAATGATGAGAACTAACAAAGTCTGTGGCAATAACAAATGTCTACTGCATAATTTATTTTCTCCTTTTAGGAATTAGACCAGGATTAGGTCCTTCAGGGTCTCTCTGTGCATATCCACCTCTAGCGCGGGGGCCATGCCTGGGTGGTGGTGTTGGCAGTGCAGATGTGGATGCATGTGTCTCAAATATACATGCTATCAATTGTGTCCCTAATGACATCATATTTTGTGTTTAAATTGCGTAAAGCATCGTCTTGTCTACTTGAGCAGACAACATTTGTTTACTTGAGTTTTAAAAGCACCTTTGGCAGCCATTATTTGTGTGATCTTTCTAAAGAGGAACTGGAGTGAATGTCTCCATCATTGCATCAGCGACCGTATGCGGTATCTGCATTTCTAAAGGAGGGTGCACCATTGTGGAGGGTGAACAATAGCACTTGATGAACCTACAAAAAATATAGAAATTAACATTATTGTTGTGAAAATGTGTCATGCTGCCACAATGCGTACTTCATTGTAAAATATAATTTGCCTGCCAACTCATCATCCTCAGTAATAGTTGCCTTTCTCTTTTTGTGGTGCTGGGAGTAAACCGCACAAGCACTAATGTAAGTTTAACATTATTTTTTTTTTATTTTTAAATAAAAAAATTTGCAAAATTATTATGCCTATTGCAATTCATCTGCATCCCCACACAACAGCAGAAATTACTTAGGGACAGATGATGCAGCTTCTATGGGCCCAGCATCATCGAAATATTTAGCAGGTAATGTGTAATTAGACATCGTTAAGCAGCACCATAACTTTGAGTTATGGTGCCAGAACCTCAGTGCATGATGTCATGCCATGGGAGGGGGGCGGGGTCCCACCAACCAGAACATCGCTGCCTGGAGCATCCCGAAGATACTCTGTTATGGCTGCATTCTGCCATTTGGAGCATCCATGTGGTACCAGTAAGACTTGATAGCAGGGTCAAATTACCAGTAGGGTAGATGGGACTACAGCTTAAGGCCTCCACATAAAATTAGGCTCATAATGACAGCAAATTGATGACCGCCAGCTACACTGTCAGCTATAAATCATCATCATCAATCACCATGTTGACGTTCCAATTTACATTTTCACCAGATGGAGCCGATAGGTGTCTGTGAGCTTGCTCACAGTGCCCAGCTGCTGCAGACTGTCCCAAAAAATGGGACATGTTGGCCCTGTTTTCTGGGCTAGTGGCTGTGTGAAAACACTGCCATCCTGAGTAACCTGAAGGTTACTTAAATGAGCAATTGTCACACAGAGTGATCCGATGCTGCACCCGCGCATTAAGCAGTAGACCACAGAAGCCAACAGTAGATGTCTATTTACACAAGACGCCTCCTACGGCATTAGCATATTTTAGCATCGATGCTGCATCCAAAGACTCAGCAGCGAAGCTAAAAGCATACACCTCTGAATCAGGCCCTACAATAGTATTTGAATTCTTCAGCTAATCAGCAGACAACCTCATTTTTGTACTCTGGACAGTTAGCACCTTCTAACTACACTACTGCAGTAAAGTTTTAGGTGGTTTAAAGCAACCTTTACTGTCATAATTTAGGATATAAATTAGGCTAGATCAGTTTTATGGACAACTTCCCTCTTGGTTCCATAAACTCATCCCCCACCCATTGAGGAAGATAATAACACAAAGCATTAATGATTAATTTAACCATTCTTTAAAATTCTATCCATACCCCTAGGTAAATACCTCTTCTCCTCCACCCAAATGGACAGTAATGTCAACTCAGTTAAATTGGTATTTTATGACAAACTGAATAGTGAGTAAGGTGGTGCTAATGTCGCCATAGGTTGGATTTTGTAGTGAACCTTTTATTTCTACCATGTGGATTTTCCAAAATATCTGTAAGTGCATCGCCACCTCTTTGTGGACTGGTTTCAAACACCAGGACGTGCACATTGATATGTGCTAGGCAGACAGGTCCACTTGTGCAAATAGTGATGACTTTGAGTCCTGTTGTCACTTCCTATAATCCAAACAATCTCCAGGATTAGGAGATACTTTGTTTCTTCAAGTTACTGAACAAATGGCACCAGTGTATTTTTTCCTGTTTTATTTTCTACAAAGAAACATTTTATCCATTATACCTTCATATATAACTGGGCTTGGACCAGAGATCTAGCAAATGCATTAAGGAGTTTTTTTCAGATTTGTTTCTATGGACAGATGGTTCTTTGGTTTGAAAGCGCACAGACCAAATGTTTTCTCTCTATCAAGGGCATTGTTTTTTGTCTGTGGTACAGGGGCATCATTTGAAGCCTGGACTTTATAAGCAGCTTTAAGCATTGATGTATTACCACATACCCTAAATATTTTGTTCCAAGCCTATCTAAGATCCACTTCTTGAGTTTTATTCTTAGGCCAGCAGCATGAGGGATTTTAAGAGCACCCATATTTAAATAGCACATATTCTGCAGTGCTTTACAGGGAATATTTCTGTCATTCATATCAGTCCCTGCCCCAGTGGACCTTTATAATCCATCTCATAAGCACACAAATACACACTAGGGTTCATTTTTCAGAAGCCAATTAACCTGCCAGTATGTTTTTGGAGTGGAAGGAAACCCACACAAACAATGGGACAACATATGAACTCCATACAGATTGGCCGAGTCCAGGAAATGAACTCATGACCTCAGTGCTGTGAGGCAGTAACGCAAACCACTATGCTATCTGTTTTGCCCATTTTATGGGGGAATTAAATTAGGTGCAGGGTTTACCCCACAACTAATTGAAAGTACTGCCCGATGCAAATAGCTGCAGGAACCCCACGCGCTAAGCACCAGATGGTGGATTTTTCCTTGCAGCCTTAGGAGCAATTGCATACCCATAGATTCTAGCCCTTTGTGCGGATTGTATGGGTTAGCGAGCATTAACCCATGGTTTACAGTGTGAAAATATGCTGATTAATTGTATGGCTCCAGGTGTGAAACCCGTAGCTTTTCCCTGCACGGCAAACTATTAACCTAATTGAATTGCCCTCTATATGTCAGTAAAACAGTTAGGCCCCCATTTAGTAATGAGTTGTATCACCAAAACGAGTGATAAATTTCACTGTGTATGATAAATGGTGCTCCAGCCAATCTGCTCCCAACTGTCAACTGTTAGAAAAATGACAGTTGGCAGCTGATTGGCTGGAGCACCATTTATCATACACAGTGAAATTTATCACTCGTTTTGGTGATAAAACTTGTTACTAAATGGGGGCCTATTTACACCTTCATAAGTTGCATATTGAAATTCTACCTGGCAAATCCAATATGTTTGAGGATTTCATCTATATGAGGTATATTATAGGTGTAAAACTTGGACATGCTGTTCATAGAAATTCATTCAGAAACAAGTCATCCATCACATTCCAAAATAAAGACAATAGCACTACAGGACTCTTCAATAACCCCAATTTCTGGAGAAACATTGTCCCTTGGGGCATCTACAAGGCTCTGATGAACTAGGAACCGTGGAGGTGTAACAATGTTATGCCTTATCAGGTTAGTTCACCCTAGAGCATCTGAGACTGTGGGATAAATGTAATAGGAAGCGAGTTTGGTAGACTGTAGTTACTGTATGTAAAAGAATGCGAGCACATGCTCACTCACCCGAATCTTACATCTACTGTTCTCGCTGCAACACAACACTCCCTCCAGATGTTTCTTATGTTAAACATGCAATTTGCCGCATGTAATAGGCAGCGAGTTGTAACCTCGTTATAAACGTGAATGAATAAACTCGCAAAATAGATGGTTTCCAGCCCAGTGAGATTATTTAAAATCTGCATCTGAGGCCTATAATTACACATACAATATATACCCACACTAATAACACATGTAAACCCTATATAATCCTGACCTAAGCCCATTTCCCGTTTGTGTCACTGTTGTGATGGTTTTTTCATTGAACACAATAGAGCTTTTTCTCAGTAGGCTCCTCACTGTGAGGAGCAGTGTAGGAGGCGGGTGCAGGACCAACACCAGATCCAAAGCCCCATCAGGATACATGCCAGGACTGACAATAAATATGTATAAAGAACTGGCGCAATTACTTATCCATTTTCGTATATAGTATTAAACGTAGAGCATGAACTAGCTCCACCCTAGCAACTTAAATTAAGGTACTTATTAACTATTGTATAAAATACCGGTCTATGTACATAGTTATATACATGAAACTTTAATGTGAGCTTTAATTAACTCAAATGTCAGTAATCAATACAATCAGTAGGATGCTTTATAAGTGTGCCGCTGGTCCTATCAACACTAGCCCTGATGAAGCCTAATATTGGGAGAATGCGTTGGCATGGTTACACTAACAACAAGGGGAATCCTGCCTACCCGGGAGCGCGTTCACTCTGCTGTCAGTGAGAACAGCAGTGAGGATGCTGAGGCCCAAACCAGCAGAGAAGGAATCCTATTTCCTGCAAGGGAATCCCCTGACAATGCACCCATACACCCGGATCCACAAGCAAGTGGTAATTACATCTGGACAAAGCCCCTCAACAACAATAGAAGCCAGCGCTGCAGAAATGGAGACGTCAGCAAATTGCTCTCACCCTGTGCTGCTCGGACAGCGACCAAAGTCTTCAAAATAGGAACAAGAGTAGGTATCGTGTTATAACATTTATATCTTTATGGGGTAAATGAGAGACCTTGGAGACCCCCTCCTTACTGGAAAGCAACCACCTATTTAGAAATTACATCATGTGTATAACCGATAGGATTGCATTGGATCTTTGGACACTGGCTATATTACTGACATGCAGGCAACATTTTAGGAATTATAAGGAACCTCTCATTGTTCTGTTACAGATTTTATATTATGTGCCCCCAAGTGGGGTCAGGGTGTTTAGTTTTCATTGTTTATTCCTCTGGATACGGATATGATATATTTATTGTTTTTATTACTACTTACCTAGTAATTATATACACTGTATGACCTATGTATGCATTTTTAATAAATTACCCTAATTTAAGTTGCTAGTGTGTAGGTCATGCTCTACATTTAAGATTATATATAAACAAGTACAAGTAAATGTGCCAGTTCTTTATACATATTTATTGTCATTTTATGTAGGTGGTGGATACCCTATTTTTGGATCTAAAGGGCAGCATTTACTAGGAAACCCCTTGTATGAGCACTTATGCACATGGTGCTTGTTTTACCATCTACATGCTAGCTGTCCCCTTAAATCCTGGATGGCCCTTTGACTCCCATCAGGAGGTCGTTCGGCTTTTTAGGCAAAATCGTGTAAACCTCCTAAACCTATATGAGCATGTGAGAGATGACTTGGGACCTTTTTCTGGTAGTAACTATGCAGTGCCAGGGCTGCTGAAATTACTGTGTGCTCTACACATTATGACCACAGGCTCCTTTTTAGTCTGTGAGCTCTAGGGTGTTAGTAATTACACAGGCTACTTGTTCAAGTCATTTATCTCCTGTGTTAAGTGCCTTCAAGAAAATATGACGTACAAATATCCTTCACTAGTCATGAGTCAGAGTGGCAGGACCTTATGGTTGCCTTCTATAGCCTTTCAGGATACCATAATGTCCTGGGAGCCATTGATTGTATTCATATTGTGCTGAGAGCACTACACTTGCAGAAGTTTTTCTCAATAGGCATCCCTTCCACTCCCTCAATGTGCAGGTTGTCTGTGATGTAAATCTTTAAAATTAAGAGTGTTGTAACAGGTTAACATGAGTCTTGTCATGATACCTATATTCTGCGCCAGTCAGTAAATATGACACATCTGTTGAGCCCACATGGCCCTGCTCAGCATAAATACAATGAGGCACAGATAGCCATGCCGAACATTATAAAACTTACCTTTGGACTACTAAAGAGCAGGTTCAGGTGGCTAGATAAGTTGTTTGGTGTATTGCAATGTAAGCTATTAAATAGACATTTCAGAAGCACAAAATAATGAAAGAACCAATACAGTTTACTGAGTTCCAAAAAGCATAAAAATAAACAATTGTCGGGGGCATATTTTTTTTGTGTTGGGTGTCACTATCTTTACCCCTACCTACACCTTTACTCTGCCCTCCACAGGTGCGTACTCTATGCCTCGGTGGGCACAGAATTAGTTGGTGGTGTAGTTTGGCTACTTGCTGTTGAGGTGGATGGAGCTGGAAAAGTTTCTCACTGAACCAAAAGCTCTCTATGAATCAACAGCAGTGCTTGGGTTTGTTCCCTGTTCGATTGGATTATTTCATTTAAACGAGTATCAAGTGATGAGGCCATCCGTATTCTTGTACATTGTGCTGCAGCATTTGCATGTGCCATTTTCCGTAGCTGCGATATAACACTGTTAATTTGTGCACTATGTTTTTCCATAAGTTTTAAAACATACAAATTGAAATTATCTAGGGTATGGAACATAGATTCCACAGATGGCAGGCTTGCAGTGGGTAGAGCTGTTATTTGTACCTGGCACTCAATTGTGTCTTCTTGTGCTGTGTTGTCTGCAGGAACTGATGTCTCTGTTGGCTGGACCACTGTTAAATTTTATATGTGACTCTCCACCCAAATCATCTATGACAACAGGAGATGTTGGGGGCGATCTTGCATGAGATGGCCCTGAAAAGAATAAAGTAAATTATAATTTTTCTACTAACATACAATGTACAAAGTACTTTGCATACTTACATTTTGTTTGTGGAATTGTTTTTTCAAGCCAAATATTTTCTTTAATATAATGTTGCTTTATGGCCAGGGACGTGCTATGCAAATTTTTTGTGTGATACATTAGTTTTAAGTTATTTTGCAGGGTACCTCTTGTAGTTGTTACATACAGTGATATGTCAAATAAGAACAAAATTAAGCAAAATATGGGATTTACATAATTTTTATTTTGGTACACACCTAAATACTAGTATTTTCTAAACCATGAATAAGCATTTTAATGCACTTGACCTCTGATTTGTTTTACAGACTAAATACATACTAAAAATGGTATGCGTACATTTACAGTCATCTCAACAGTAAATATTAGTCATAATGATGGAAACATTTTAAATTAAATAGTTCCATATATGTGAGATTAAATATTTATCAATTATGTATCTTGTACTAGTTACCTTTTATTTATTTATTTATTTTACAAAAGAAAAACTCAGGATGGCATGTCTTTTTCTGAGATGCTGTTTGAAAACCCAAGCCAATATTTTTGAACATTGGGCACGATTCAGCAAGGATCTCAAGTGCGATCGCGGCTGCGATTATGCACGCACTCTCACTGCAATGATATGCTAATCCACTGCGATCGCTATGCCATCGCAGCACAACATAAGGACTCACACCTTACCTTACATTCTCGGTCTTGCTAAGTATCCGTAATACTTAGCAAGACCGAGAAACCATCGGTAACATCAAGTATCATCGCAACCTCATGCACCTTACTCAGAAATTGCTAACATTCCGATACGCAGCTTCCGATACGTTACAGTGGCTAATTTATGCACATCCTGTAATGGTGTTCAAAAGCACTGGCATGCCTGCGTTTCACCATCCACCCCCCGTCGCCACCCCTAAATGGTACTTCCTGTCAATCACTCTGTGATGGGTCCGCATAGTCGCTGCGATCGCAGTCCCGACTGCAGTGAGTTTCGCACACGCACACTGCGATGCATTTGTAGTACGCAACAATCGGCCGTCTGCACACACTGTTGCAGTTGCGATCTGTGCTGAATCATGCCCATTAATATATTTAGTTCACTGTATGATGCTAACATTGTCCATATTTGTACATTTATAGTGACCAGTACTGTATTTATTAGTTTCTTTTAAAGAAAAAAAAAATATAATAAAAATTATTAAAATATGAGTGTTACTCACTAGGTTGGGTTTGGGAAGGTGATCTTTTGATCTCAACATGCATTCCAGGTAGCACCTCAGGAGGAATGACTTGCCTCAGTTCCTCATAGGAGGTGAACTCAACATATTGTGTCCACCCACCACCAGTCCTTCTTCTTGCCACATTTATCGCCAATTTTTCCTTAAGGTGCCTCCTGACATTATTAAATCTCTTGCAGTGTTCTCTGAGTTATGCCTTACATAGCCTACTGTATCGACCTTATCACACACTGACTGCCACATCACTTTCTTATGGTGCTGGTATGTGTAGTGTGCCTGACTCCCTAACAGGTGATCAAAAATAGGGACTATAGTGTGTCACAAAGGTACCTCATAGGTAAAATGCACATTGAGCCAATTTTTGTTTAACTGCGGGCACATGCTGCAGCCTTTTCCTCATCATACTCTCTCAACACTCATCCACTAACTCAGGTGGTACACCTACTATTACTGCTACCATGACCCTCTGTCATCCTCTCTGATGCCATCCTCCATCACACAAATCACAAACAACACTGTAATGTTCTGGTTTAGTTGTGGGCCCGGGGTGGTGACAGGAGCAAACACAGAAGCTGATTTAAATGAAAAGGTAGAATTTTTAATGAGTGGCTTAGAAGACATGGGAATGGCAAAAGCAAAAAGTCCAGGTTTAGCACTAAAGTGCACTTGATTACTGTAGTGAGGATAATGGGAGAATGTCCAGAAAGTGGCAGATAAGAACAGTCCGGTATGCAGGTTAGTGAGCTGAAATAAATACAGGCAGTCGTGATGAGTCCAGCTGGGAGTGAAATAAATACAGGCAGAGGTAATGAGTCCAACTGGGAGTGAAATGGAGGCAGGGTGAAGGGTGTCAGCAGGCTCAGGCACTCAGGCAGGGGAAAAGGTAGTGGAGGATGCAGGGTAGTCCAGCAGGTTTTAGGACTTGACAAGCAGGCTGGCAGGTAGCGTTTACACAGGTAACAAGAGGTGATCACAGAGAACTCCCTCTCAGCTAGGCTGAGATACATGTTGCACTGGCAATGAAGGAAGGCTCTGGACCTTCCTAAATACCCCGTGCCGCGCTATGACTGGCTGGAGGGAACACATGACTCACCAGGATTGGGCAGTTGAATCACATGGTCAGAAGGCAAGATGGTGGTGCCCATGCCAAATGGAACGGAAACACCGCCAGGCCTTATCAGCCCTGAATGACAATGTGCCTGCACAGAACCACGCGCAGCCAAAGCCCCTCGCCAAACACCAGCACCACTGCCAGACACCCCCCGCCATAGTGACCTCACAGGTAATACCCGCCGACCACCATGCCGAGAAACCCTGGCCGTGACAATATCCCCCCCCTTTTTGGGTGGCCTCACGACACTCACCAGGCTTCTCCAGATGGGTAGAATGGAACTTCCTGATGAGTGCAGGAGCATGGACGTCTCGGGCATCGGTCCAACAGTGCTCCTCCGGACCATAACCCCTCCAATCCAGCAGATATTGCAAATGACCTCTGCGAAGATGGGAATCCAGGACCTGGGAGACCTCAAACTCGACTCCTCTTTCCATCTGGACTTGAGGAGAAGCAGGCAGGACTCTGTGGAATTTGTTCAGCACCAGGGGTTTGAGTAAGGAAATGTGAAAGGAGTTGGAGATTTTCAGGTATGGGGGCAACTGTAGGCGATAAGCCACAGGGTTAATGACTTCTATGATGGTGAAGGGACCGATGAAGCGTAGGGCAAATTTCTTAGATGGGACTCGAAGACAAAGGTTCCGGGTGGACAACAGACTTGGTCTCCAACTTGCATGCGTGGTACCTTCCTACGCTTTTTATCGGCCTGGATTTTATAACGGGAGGACGCCCTCACCAAGTCAGCACACACTTGAGTCTAGATGGCAGCAAAATGCCGCACCATGTCTTCTACGTCTGGGACATCAAAGACAGGCAGACTTTGAAATTCAGGAACGCGGGGGTGAAGACCATAAACGATCTGAAATGGAGTTTGATATGCTGAAGAGTGGTAGGAGGCATTATGTGCGAACTCGGCCCATGGCAGCAATGCAGCCCAATTATCTTGAGACGATGTCAAAAAAATCCTCAGGAAGGTCTCTAGGTCTTGATTAACCCTCTCAGTGGAGCCATTGCTTTGCGTGTGGTAAGCCGTAGAAAAATTTAGTTTCACCTGAAGTACAGAACATAAGGCCCTCCAAAACTTTGCAGTAAACTGAACACCACCGTCAGAGACTATCACAACAGGAAGACCATGGAGACGGAATATGTGTTGAACGAATAGGTGAGCCAAGTCAGGAGCTGTAGGCAGTTTCTTTAGGGGTATGTAATGGACCATCTTTGAGAATTGGTCCACTACGACCCAGATAGTAGTGAACCCTTGAGAGTTTGGCAGATTTCCGATGAAGTCCATGGAGAGATGAGTCCATGGACGTGATGGAGTGGGTAGTGGCAACAATTCACCAGCCGGAGCATGTCGAAAAGATTTATGCTGGGCACAAGAGGAGTGTGAAGAAATGAATTCCAATACGTCCGCTTTCATGGATGGCCACCAAAAGTTTATTTTTAAAAACTCCAAGGTCTTCCGGGTGCCTGAGTGCCCTGCGAAGCGAGAGGAATGTGCCAAGTGAGGAGCTGCTTCCTTAACTCCAGGGCCGCAAAAGATTTCCCAGTAGGAGGCTGGACCTGTAAGGTGGCGAACACTCTTGACTCCAAGACAAGGGTATTGTGTTGATTCTCTAATTTGTCATCACAGAGGAGAGATCTAGATAGGGCATCTGCCTTTTGATTAAGTGACCCAGACCGGAAGGTCAGGGTGAACTGGAACCTGGCAAAAAATATTGCCCATCGGGCCAGACGAGGACTTACACATTGAAGATTCTTGAGAAAAAGGAGGTTTCTATGGTCAGTAAACACAGTGAAGGGAAACTTTGCTTCTTCCAGCAGGTATCTCCATTCTTTTAATGCCAACTTCACTGCCAGGAGTTCTTGTTCGCCTATGGCGTAATTTCTTTCGGCAGGCGAGAATTTCTTGGAGAAAAACCCACAGAGATGAACTCGATTGTCTTCATAACGCTGGAATAGGACTGCTCCCACAGCTTCTGATGATGCGTCCACTTCCAATAAAAAAGGCCTACCCAGATCTGGCTGTCGAAGGACTGGAGCAGAAATAAAGGCCTGTTTTAGGAGCTGGAAAGCAGACACTGCCTCAGGTGACCATAGGGCAGTATTGGCACCTTTTACGGGTCAGGGCTGTAATGGGAGCCAGTAATGACGAGAATCCCTTGATGACGAACCCCAGCAATCTCTGGATGGCTTTCAAAGTCTGAGGTCGGGTCTAATACAAAATTGCCTGTACCTTCTTGGGATCCATTTCCAGACTGGAACCAGAGATGACAAAGCCAAGGAAAGGCACACTGGGTACATTGAAGACACATTTCTCCAACTTGCAGTAAAGGTGGTTCTTTCTCAGACGAGTTAAAACTTCCTTCACATGTTCTTGATGTTTAACTACAGAAGACGAAAAAATTTGTATATCGTCCAGGTAGACAACAACTGAGACATATAACAGGTCCCGAAAAATCTCATTAACAAAACTCTGAAAACAGCAGGGGCATTGCATAATCCAAAGGGCATCACCAAGTATTCGAAATGTCCATCCCTGTTATTAAAGGTGGTCTTCCATTTATCGCGAGCACGAATACGGATGAGATTATAAGCCCCTCTTAGATCTAGCTTTGAAAATATGATGGAGCCCTTTACCCTATCGAACAACTCTGTAATCAGGGGAAGAGGGTATCGATTCTTTACTGTTATGTCATTAAGTCCCCGGTAATCTATACAAGGTCTCAGGCTACCGTCCTTCTTGCCAATGAAAAAGAACCCAGCTCCAGCAGGTGAGGTGGAAGGATGAATAAAATCCTTCACCAGGTTGTCCCGGATGTATTCGGACATGGCTTGAGTCTCAGGCAAGGATAACGGATAGGTACGACCACGAGGAGGTATCTTGTCAGGTATTAGATTGATTGGACAATCCCATTCTCTGTGAGGAGGTAAGACATTTGCTTGTTGCTCAGAAAACACATCAGCGAACATCTGGTATTCCTTAGGAATGGCTGAGGATATTAATGGAGCTGTCTTTCTTACAGGTCATATCTTGGGAAGACAGGAGTTATGACAGTCTGTACCCCACGAAAGAATCTTCATGGAACTCCAGTCTATCCTGGGATTATGCTGGCATAACCAGGGTAGACCTAGGATGATTTCTTGAGAAGCCTCTGGTGTCACTAAGAACGTTAAAGACTCAGAATGAAGTGCCCCAATTCGGACTAGTACTGGTTGAGTCTCCTTGGTGACTATTCCATTAGTTAGAGGATGTCCATCTACAGAGGTCAGGGAAATCGCGTGATTGAGAGATGTACAAGGAATCTGTAGTTTGTTGATTAAACTGGAAGTCATGAAATTTCCGGCTGCTCCAGAATCAAGTAGAGCAGTAGTAAAGACAGGTTTAGGTTTGAGATCCAAAGCTAAGGTCATTTTGAAATCTTTAGTATTTGGGGACAGGCTCATAAGTCCTAACTTGATGTCCCCAGAGTCAGTTAGGATTTGGCATTTCCCGGTTTATGGGGGCAAGAGACCACCAGGTGACCTGACTCTCCACAGTACAGACAGGGGTTTTTCTGTAATCTTCTCTAACATTCTTCTTTGGAGAGGTGGGTATGATTCACCTGCATTGGCTCTTCATCTGTAGGGGAAGGAATAGGACTGGTAGGAAAGGAAGGGGTAAATGGGTAAATGACCTTTGCCGGTCAGTTCTGTGCTTTTCAGCCTGATGTTCTCAGAAGCGCAGGTCAATTTTATTACAAAGTGAAATCATGTCGTTTAGGTTAGTAGGAAGCTCACGGGTGACCAGGTCATCATTTAGTCCACCTGACAGGCTATGCCAAAAGGCTGGGGTGAGGGCTTCCTCATTCCATCTGAGCTATTGGCTGACAGAACGGATTCCTTGTCTCAGTGTCATGATGCTAGATGATGCTGATACAGTACGTCCAGGTTCATCAAAAATCCTCCTAAATGATGACACAAAGCCTGCATAGTTATCCAGCAGCGGATCTGAATGCTCCCAGAGTGGTGAAGCCCAATCCAAGGCCAGGCTGGATAGCAGAGAGAGTAAGCCACTTTGGTTCTTGCAGTTAAAAAGTTATCAGGCTGTAAAGTGAAGTGTATATCACACTGATTTAGGAATCCGCGACAGAGTTTAGGATTGCCATCGAATTTGCTTTGCATAGGGAGATGTAAGCGGGGAGGTGACCTACCTCCTGTGTTCCCA
The DNA here is from genome assembly GCA_031769625.1 of Taudactylus pleione. Classification (NCBI taxonomy): domain Eukaryota; kingdom Metazoa; phylum Chordata; class Amphibia; order Anura; family Myobatrachidae; genus Taudactylus; species Taudactylus pleione. Next base: position 2,822,845 of record JAUIMM010000126.1, on the reverse strand, counting down.
GACGCTGAAGTTTGCAAATTATCCTGTCGCTTAGACATCTCTTGCAGAAATTGAGCCATTTGATGCTGCATAGTTTCTAGGTTTTCTAGACGACCAGAAATGCATCGGAATAAATCCACTCCAGACTCCTGTTCTGTGGCCGGATCCATGTGGCCAGTGCAACCTGTAATGTTCTGGTTTAGTTGTGGGCCCGGGGTGGTGACAGGAGCAAACACAGAAGCAGATTTAAATAAAAAGGTAGAATTTTTAATGAGTGGCTTAGAAGACATGGGAATGGCAAAAGCAAAAAGTCCAGGTTTAGCACTAAAGTGCACTTGATTACTGTAGTGAGGATAATGGGAGATAAGAACCGTCTGGTATGCATGTTAGTGAGCTGAAATAAATACAGGCAGTCGTGATGAGTCCAGCTGGGAGTGAAATAAATACAGGCAGAGGTAATGAGTCCAGCTGGGAGTGAAATGGAGGCAGGGTGTCAGCAGGCTCAGGCAGGGGAAAAGGTAGTGGAGGATGCAGGGTAGTCCAGCAGGTTTTAGGACTTGACAAGCAGGCTGACAGGTAGCGTTTACACAGGTAACAAGAGGTGAGCACAGAGAACTCCCTCTCAGCTAGGCTCAGATACACTTTGCACTGGCAATGAAGGTAGGCTCTGGACCTTCCTAAATACCCCGTGCTGCGCTATGACTGGCTGGAGGGAACACATGACTCACCAGGATTGGGCAGTTGAATCACATGGTCAGAAGGCAAGATGGCGGTGCCCATGCCAAACGGAACGGAAACACCGCCAGGCCTTATCAGCCATGAATGACAATGTGCCCGCACAGAACCACGTGTAGCCAAAGCTCCTCGCCAAACACCAGCACCACTGCTAGACACCCCCCCGCCATAGTGACCTCACAGGTAATACCCGCCGACCACCATGCCGAGAAACCCTGGCCGTGACAAACACTTTACACAAAATATTCAGAGAAAACAGACACTATCACACACATCGTATACACAATTAAGACAGTACTAACAAACAGATAATATATAAGGACCAAAAAATTATGAAATAAATATATGCAACAAGCTAACAAGTGCAAAAAGACAACTCAGTAATCAAATATAACACTCACCAAACTCCAACCAACAAACTCCTAATACTACTCTGCTCTCTCTTACACCTAGAGCCGGATTTACACCTCATGGGACCCTAGGCGAGATACTAGTTTGGGGCCCCCCTCCCTCAAATAATCCATAGCAGTATACCTTGGCGTGTGCACAGTGCGGTCACGGTACGTGCGCAATCTACCGATAATAGCTCAGTACATAATTATTAACTATTCAATTTTAAATCAGATTGCACAACATAAAAATTACATAAATCAATCTATTTTATAGAGTAATTGAGAATCAGGCCAGCTACGCATTTGCACGATAATGGCCTAATTTGGCCAAATCAGAACGACAAATCGGACATGCAGAGTGTTTGCCCGGTTTGCGTGCTCCCGTGGACAGATGCGATATATTATGATTGGCCGTGCTGCATGGCTAATCACACGATATCGCATGCAGCGCCATTCATATTAATGAAGCATGGAACAAATGTTCGTGTAGTGTGTACCAACAATCATGCGATGTCCAGGGTGAAGGCAAATCGCCCTGAACATCGGCACGATTGCCGGTCGTACGGTGTGTACCCACTCTAACACAGTCCCCTACCTGGCTGGCTGCTGTGCTTCCCTGAGATCCGGGGCCTCTTCAGCTCTGCCTGTCCCTCTGGCCTCAGCGTGCTGCTGGCAAGCGGTAGCAAGCCTGGCAGTGCGACTGTGCAGAGGCTGATGTGCATGCTAGGGCGGGCCCAGGTGCAAACACAGGATTTTCCTGGGTGGGTTTCTATAATATATATATATATATATATATATATTATTTATATATATATATATATATTATAAATATATATACATATTGTGACAGTCAGCATAATTCCACATGAAGTGAATGTGGAATGTCCAGATATATCTGGTTTGGCAGGGCAAAAGCAGTAGGACAGAAGGGTATAGTACAGGTGTTGCCTCAATCAGTTGTCAGATCCAGGCCAGGATTTGTGTGTGCAAGTTTGAGTCTGGAAAAGCCATACTCTGCAGGGTTGGAGTGACTGGCCCTAGCAAAGCTCAGGAGTTTCAGGAATGGTGGCTGAACCCGTCTGAGCCTCCAAGGGTCCAGCTGGCCAAATTAGCCAGGCTGAGTAAGGCATGGTTGCAGCCGGATAAAAACTCTGCTCAGCGTATAGTTAGGATGGCGGCATTGGACCATGCTGTGCATGTAATAGACCGTGTGGTGCAACAGTGGGCCCTACAGGCTGATCCTTAAATGTTTGAGGAGTTAGCAGTGGTGACTGAATGATACCTGACTCTTGAGAAGTTGAATAAAGCCAAGTTGAGGTTCCAGCCAGTACCCAAGCCTAGAAACCAGGTCTCAGTTGTTAAAGCCAACCACCCACCTCCAGTTTTGTGTTTTAACTGCGGCGAGCCTGGTCATTTGCGCTGAGACTGCCCAAAGCAGGGCGAGCCGAAGGACTGCAGTGCTGGAAAAATGGCTGCTGGAAGCACTTCCCCGGCACAAACCACCTTGTTTCGTTTGATGGTGCGAGTGGAATGCCGGGAGGTCTGGGCTTTAGTGGATACTGGCAGCAAATTAACCACCATCTCTGCCAACCTGGTACTACCTGGGGCTGGGGTGAGCGTTCGGGCGTAAGGCCCCCGGGGCTGGTCTGGCTGGGCCCCCTCATGGCATCACCACTTAATACACATAGTTGCTTTTTACATCACATATTATGTTTGTATTTTTTTCATGTAATAATTCACATATATTTTAACCCCCTTTTCCAACACTTATTAATTAGTCTTACACACCTATACTTTACACTGTACTGTCACTCTTTTTCCATTTTTTGTGTGATGCCCTGGGGGGGTCCTGGGCTGGTCATTTTTCGGGGGGGAATGTGCCCGGATGTGCCCGGATGTGAACCCCTTAGTGTTAGGGACTGCTAGTGACAGAGAAGCCGTGACATGGCCTAGCAGCTTCCCATGTATTTGCAAATGCATTCAACTAATATCTCTGATTTCTACGACCATATAGTTTTCATATATTGTTGCAGGTACTATTCAGTGTGCTGAGGAACAATAGGGGGTTAAAACCCCCCTCCTTTTTCTACTTAGTATGACCCATCCCTTTCATGCACCTGATTAGTGCTGCTAGATTGATTGAGCAACTGCCATTTTTTGTTTGTTTGGTATGAGTGGCATGAAGGAGCCAGCATTAGTAGGGCATGCTGGTTCTAGTAGTGCTAGTTGGAGTTCCCAGGGGTGACTCCCAGGTAAGCTGGCTCTCAATGTGGATGCATTTATGTATGTGCCTTTATCAGGAGGCCTTACATTTGACAAAATGTATATGTGCCTTTATCATGAGGCCTTATAATTGGTATATTTTACATTTGGGGTGAGCGTTCGGGCGTAAGGCCCCCGGGGCTGATCTGGCTGGGCCCCCTCATGGCATCACCACTTAATACACATAGTTGCTTTTTACATCACATATTATGTTTGTATTTTTTTCATGTAATAATTCACATATACTTTAACCCCTTTTTCCAACACTTATTAATTAGTCTTACACACCTATACTTTACACTGCACTGTCACTCTTTTTCCATTGTTCGTGTGATGCCCTGGGGGGTTCCTGGGCTGGATGTTTTTCGGGGTACACTGTGCCCTGGATGTGAACCCCTTAGTGTTAGGGACTGCTAGTGACAGAGAAGCTGTGACGTGGCCTAGCAGCTTCCCATGTATTTGCAAATGCTTGCAACTAATATCTCTGATTTCAATGACCATATAGTTTTCATATATTGTTGCAGGTACTATTCAGTGTGCTGAGGAACAATAGGGGGTTAAAACCCCCCTCCTTTTTCTACCACCTGGGGCTGATCAGGTGCTACCCCCGATAAAGATTATATGTGTACATGGGGATGCAGAAGAATGCCCCCCGAGTGCACCTCCCGATAGTGATAAACAGGCAAACTCTGAAGGAGGTATCTGCCAGTCCACCCTACCTGTTGATCCTAGGTCGGGACTTTCCATTATTACAAGAAGTGGTTACTTGGCATGATGACAGCAGAAGGTCTACTTCAAAAGTTTCCTAGGAGCCCAGCTTCTACTGTGTCCCAAAGTTTGGTGGCTGTAACACCCTCCTTAGCCAGTGAGCACCAGGAGGGGAGTGAGACCGAGGCACAGTGGGTTCCCGTTGGCAAGGAAGTCTCTTTGCAGGACTTTGGCCAAGACCAACAAAATGATGGGAACATGATAAAAGCATTTGTAGAGATAAATGGTAGAGTAATTATAGCTTTACCAGCAGAAGGTGTACCATACTTTGCATTGAAAAATCATTTGTTATATCGTGTAACATATTTGCAAGGTAAGAGATTAGAGCAATTGTTGGTTCCCCCGGAAACAAAAGTAGTTGATGTAGAGGGCGTATCATACACACCTGTGGGGTGGCCATTTGGGGGAGGAGAAAACTCTCCAGCATATTCAGTTAAGATTCTTCTGGCCTGGCATTCATGCAGCAGTAAAAAAGTATTGTCAGGAATGTGCAGTGTGTCAGAAGACAGCACCCCGGCTAGTGTTTTGGGCACCCTTTGTTCCCCTCCCTGTCATTTCTGTACCTTTTGAGAGAATTGGTATGGATCTGATAGAGCCGGTGGAAAAATCTGCTTGTGGGCATCAATACATATTAGTGGTAGTAGATTATGCCACAAGGTACCCGGAGGCCATCCCGCTACGTAACATGAAATCTTGCACTATTACCCAGGAGTTATTGATACTATATACCTGTCTGGGAATATCAAAAGAGGTTCTGACAGATCAAGGTACCCCTTTTGTATCTATATTGATGAAAGATTTGTGCCGGCTGTTATGGGTAGATAGGATTACCACTCACACCCGCAAACGGATGGCCTAGTGGAACGCTTTAATAAGATCATTAAACAGATGATAAAGAGGGCGGTGTCACAAGAATAGCAAGATTGGATCTGCTCTTGCCTTATTCGATGTTTGCAGTTCGTGAGGTGCCCCAATCCTCCACTGGGTTCAATCCCTTCGAACTCCTCTATGTGAGGCAACCTAGAGGGATTTTAGATGTGTTAAAAGAAGGGTGGGAGCAACAGCCATGCCAAGATCCTAATATCATTCAGTTTGTGTCCCAATTGTATGGCCGGTTAAGGCAGATTGCGCCCCTGCTGAACGAACATATGGACAGAGCTCAACAGCGTCATAAACACAATTATGACGTTACCCCAGTCGACCAGTCTTTCAAACCGGGAGACAAGGTACTAGTGTTTGTGCATACTACTGAAAGCAAAATGTATGAGTTCATAAAGACGGTGGGACCTGTAAACTACAGGGTGTGACAGGAGGGTAGAAGGAAGGAGGCACAAATTTATCATGTAAATCTATTAAAACCGTGGAAAGAAAGTGCCAGTCAGCCCTCTTTAGTGGCAAAGAAAACCCCAGACTGTCAGGTACCCATGGAGGTCACCCTTGGTCTTAGCCAAAAACAGGAAGTAGTAAGGTCAGTAGCACAAAACCTCTCTGCTATTCCAGTAAAGACTCAAATCATACAGCATGATATTGTCACTCCTTTAGGGGTGATAATAAAACAGAGACCCTATCGCATACCTAAGGCAAAATGGTCAGCTGTAAAACAAGAGGTGGAGGAGATGCTGCACTTAGGGGTCATAGAGGAGTCAAACAGTGAATGGAATAACCCCATTGTCTTAGTTCCTAAGCCTTTGGTGGCTTTAAGATTCTGTAATGACTTTAGCAAGTTAAATAAGGTTTCTCCGTTTGACTCCTACTCTATGCCCCGGGTTGACGAGCAAGTGGAGAATCTAGCAAAAAGCCTGTATCTCACCACTCTCGATTTGACAAAAGGATATTGGCAGATTCCTTTGACTGAAGCTGCTAAAGCAAAAACAGCCTTCTCTACCCCAGAGGGTTTGTCCTAGTGCAAAATGCTGATTTTCGGTTTACATGGAGCCCCAGCAACTTTCCAGGGGGCTATGAATAAGATACTTCAACCCCACGGGGAGTATGCAGCTGCATATCTAGACGACATAGTCATCTTTAGCCCCCAACTGGGAATCACACCTTCCAAAAGTAGAAGCAGTGTTACGGTCTTTATGGGCACATGAGTTTACTGGTAATCCCAAGAAGTGTACCATTGGAATGGTGGAGGCGAAATATTTGGAATATGTAATAGGCAGAAAGCAGGTAAAACCTCAGCCCAGTAAGGTGGAGGCAGTCCTCACATGGCCTAAACCCAAATGTAAGTCCCAGCTCACATTCCTTGGCCTAGTGGATTAATACCGCAGATTCATTTGAGATTTTGCCACTAAGGCAGCACCATTAACTGAGTGTCTAAAGAAACAGTTCCCAGACAAAATAGTGTGGTCTAGACCAGCAGAAGCTGCATGACAGGATTTGAGGCACGCCTTGTGTGCAGAACCTGTTCTGCAGGCTCCTGATTTCAAGAAGCAATATATATTGCAGACAGATGCCTCAGGTATGGGATTGGGGGCAGTCCTTTCCCAAGTGGTAGAAAGGGAAGAGAAACCCATCCTCTACCTCAGCTGGAAATTGCTGCACAGGGAGTGCAAGTACTCAACTGTGGAGCAAAGAGTGCTTGGTAATCAAATGGGCAGTAGACTCGTAAAAATATTTGTTGGGGCGGGACTTTGTGGTGGTTACAGATCATGCCCCTTTAAAGTGGATGCACACAAACATAGAAGTGAGTGCTTTTGTAACCCGCTGGTTTTTGTCTTTGGTACTGCATCAACCGTGGAAACAGCACCTCAATGCTGATGCCCTTTCCAGAAAATTTGTTCAGCCAATCCTCCAAACAACCCTATGGTGAAACTAGGGGAGGAGGAGGAAGAGAGTGAAGTTGGCGAACTTTGGAAAGATGTGGGTAAGGCAGGTAACTTTTTCTGATGGTTTCTTAGCCTCACCAGGGTGGATGAAGCTAAGGGGGAGGAGTGTGACATGGTCAGCATAATTCCACATGAAGTGAATGTGGAATGTTCAGATATCTCATGTTTGGCAGAGCAAAATCAGTAGGACTGAAGGGTCCAGTACAGGTGTTGCCTCAATCAGTTGTCAGATCCAGGCCAGGGTTTGTGTGTGTAAGTTTGAGTCTGGAAAGGCAGTTGGTTACAAACACCTGTGTGAAGCTGGTAAAGGAGCTGCAGAGACACTGGGAAACTGATCCTAACGGTGAAATAGTCGCCCAGGTTATAGGCCCGGGGGTGACTAGTGTTAGGGATCCTGGACCTGTGAGTACAACTAAAAGAAATGTATTGCTGTTTGGAAGATTCTGTGTACCTGCCTGTAACATCTTGCTCGTGAACACTGCACTGTTCTGTATTCCTGCTTGTGGTGGGACAATAAACATCTGTTGGATTTTACCCGGTCTATGTGGTTCTTGTCACATTATATATATAATATATAAATAAAAACATGCACACTATTACATACACATAAACAGTCTACAGTACACACAACACATATATTCAAATGAACATATGCATACTCACTAACATACACACACTAACACATATACACAATAATATACATAGGGGAAGATTTAATAAAGCTTGGAAAGAGATAAAATTGGATATAAATAGCACCAACCAATCAGCTCCTAATTGTCATTTTTCAAACACAGCCTGTATAGTGACAGGAGCTGATTGGTTGGTGCTATTTATCTCCAAATTTTTCTCTCTCCAAGCTTTATTAAATCTCCCCCATAGACACTAACACATACATACATACATACATTTACATACACATACAGTGTATGTGTATGTAAAACAGTATGCATAACATATTTACACTTAATGAAGCAGCTGCTGTAGGTACATGACAGGTTGCTAATGAGGGCAGACACCTCGATTCATTAGGCCCCCTTTGCGACGTAATGGCGTGATATAGGAGTGGGGCTTGTCATATTGGCTCCGCCCCCATTGTAGCCAGTGTAGGGGGAATCGGTGCATAGTCCTGAGCTAGCTGGGGCTGGGCGGCGGACCCGGTGATCCTCCTACTCCCCCCTGCTATGCACAATCACTCTGAGTCTGTGACAGTGCACTGTGCAGACAGCCGGACTCTCTGGAAATGTAGGTGGGACAGTGTGATGTCATGATGTCACGCGGTACTCACGCAAAGCTCCCCTGGGAGCATTTTGACCTTCCGGATTCCTTGGGGAAAAAGGGGACCGTCCACAGGCCCCTTGGATTCCACTGGGCCCTAGGTGAGCGTTTAGGTTGCATAGTGGGAAATCCGGCCCTGCTTGTACCTGTCTCCTTCAGAAAACTGTATGCACAAACAATGTTTATATAGTGCTAATGATGTAAATCTCCAGTGACTTTCCCAGACCAATAGCTACAATGGTGTAAGAGCAATCACGCGGTATGTAATGAAACTTGCAACTTACCCAGAGTACTTAGGAACTCTATTTTGCTAATGTAAGAGGGACAGCTTGTAAGAGACATGGAATTCTGACAATGGACACCCATCACTCAATAGCCCAGGGTCACATCACTTCAAACATTGTGAACCAATACTGCTTCTGGCTCCTTCTATGCCTCAAAAAGGTTAACATGATCTATTTGCTTTCCTTTCCTAGTTTCTGGTGGGGAAATTTTGTAATTCACGAATTGGCCCACAGGTTTCTCTTTCAAGAGTAAAAGCACAGCAATGGGTATTGCCGTTGTATATACTCTCGTTCTGGGTTTCTCAACTTTTCTCAAGCAAGCAGATGTTTCTGATGTGAAAATATTTACTTCTAATTGATTTCAGCCTGTGAAAAATGAATATGACAATTAAAACTCAGTTACCTCCCATTACAAGGTATAGCCCATTTATAATGATGTATTTTGTTAAATACTAGGAAATTATGGCGTCTAGAGGGTATGTAGTTATGAGACTGGTGGCCGCGATACCACCAATATCAATACCGACAGCTGAAGCCTGACAAGGGACTTAAGACAGGCGTCAAAATACAGACGCCTATCTTAATTCGAATGCCAGAATGCCGAAGGACGCCAACCCGAACGATGTAAGTCTGGGGTGCCCTTAGCGTTAGCCGCAGGGGGGAGGGTTAGATTTAGGGAGTGTAGTGGGGTTAGGGTTAGGTTTTTTTGGGGGGAGGTTAGGGTTAGGCATCCTTAGGGGAGAGGGTTAAGGTTAAGCACCACTTGAGGGGGGAGTTAGGGTTAGGCATTAAGGGGAGAGGTTTAGGCTTGAATGGGGGAGGCTTAGGTTTAGGCACTAACGGGGAGGGTTAGGGTGCGGGGTGGGTTAGGTTACAAAAAGGGTGGGTTAGGGGGGGAGGGGGAGGGTAAGTATACTTACCCGACCCCTGTCGGGATACCAACCATAGGGATGCCGTTGACTGTATTCTGACAGGAGGCATCCCGACAGCCGGCATTACATACCCATTCCGTCTAGAGTATATATTAGCAAACCTGAATACAGGAATTCTGAGTCACTGTAGGCCATGTTTTGTCCATCACAGTCCTCTGGTTGATCGAAGCAAAGTTCTTCTGCCCCCTTTACGCATCAAACTCAGATTTATGAAGAACTTTGTAAAGGGTATGAACAAAGATAAACTTTCAAGTATCTGAGAGGAAAATTACCACTTCTGAGTGATGCTAAAGTTAACGAAGAATTCTATGTTGACCCACAAATTCATTGGTTCGCACGTGCGCAGTAAGGGTTCTCTAGACATTTTGTGCATGCACAGTAACAAAACATTGCTCAATTGCATAAATTTCGGCACTGCTTTCATCTTTGTATCAGGCCCTAAGATCGTCCAGGTGAAGCTCCATGAGTGTGAGAAAAAAAGGAATAATAAAACGGAAAGTTACTGGTTGACAAAATTCTGTCGGAGTCAGTTTGTGCGTTGAAGTTGAGGCTTGGATACCTGTCATTGCTATTAGAGATTGCTGGCACTTGGTGAGCCTCAAGAGACAGGAGACTGGGGGAGATTTAATAAATCTTGGAAAGAGATAAAATTGGAGATAAATAGCACCAACCAATCAGCTAACTGTCATTTTACAGTTTGTGTTTGAAAAATGACAGATGCTGATTGGTTGGTGCTATTTATCTAAAATTTTATCTCACTCCAAGCTTAATTAAATCTCCCCCTGTGTGCTTGACTCCTACTCCTGCGCTTGGCATGTGACTAGCCCTTCATCGAGCTGAAATCTGACCTAGTGCAGGCAGATTGCTAACTGAAAATGGAAGTTAGCCAGGTCAGGAGCATCTCATGGCAGAAAACTAGTACAATGGATGGTTGTTGAGATGGAGCATGGCATTACAATTGCCATGCGTACAAAGGGCAGAGTCCTGGGTAATGCTATTGAGCTTTCCAGACAAAATGACATGGGACCGCCTCCCTGTGAACTACCTGATCCGGTCATCACATTTTCCTGACAGCAGGGCAACAAGATCCTTAGTAGTTAAAAGAAGGTGATGAAATGTGGCAAAAACAGGGTGCTTGGCATCCCCTCTTGACAGCACTTACCATTTTACCATATGTAGTTGCTGAGTGTTTTAATATCTATTTAAATGTTAGATTTGCAAAGTTCTTGTTGCCATGTAAGTTCTTTAGGTACCACTTGATTCCTTAACATGTCCTTTAAAGGAGCTACCATCACTAAAGTTATTTCAGGCACCCAGCTGACCAGTGGTACTCCAACTATTGACATAAGGCCTTGTGGAACTTGCTCTGCTAGTGGTCGTAAAATCGAGGTATATGTGACAGGTGCCAAGTTTGCTTTAGAGACCAAGATACGCAAAATATGTGCAGCCAAGAACAACAGGAGATTTTCAACTGGGCCCCACAGAAATAGTTTTGGAATAGGGAGATGGTTCCGGTGCTCTTTTTGGTGTATGGTCTAACCGTCTACTGATCTCAAATGTTCATAAATATGTACATAAACAACATATAGTCTGTAGCGTACTTATGAGCATATTCAATTAGGTGTGAGATTTTTGCTATTCAATTAGGTGCAGGGTTTTTGAATTTTTGAATGCCGGGAGGTTTTTTTTGCGCACCTCCAGAGCACGACCAATTTTTCTTAAAATCCATATTTTTATAATTTAAGTAGTCAGTAAATACTCATTCCGAAGCAGTGTCTTCTCCCTCAAGCGTCTCCTGCTGCAGTGGTGTGTGTATGTATGTTGTGTTAGTGTATGTATGTGTGTGTGTGAGGGAGAGGCAGCTCAAGGGAGAACTACAGCCCCCTAGCAGTCCTCTCCCCAGTGCAAAGATGGAGGGAAGATGACTGGGAGCCCACTGGAAACCAACAATCCTGTAAGTAGGTTTTTGTTTTTTTTTCTCCTACAGCAAGGTTTTCAGTGCTGAAAATCCTGGGTGCATTTTTAAAAAATGAGTACCGCAGGTATTGGGAGCGGGCATATCTGCAATATTCCACAATTAGGCTCGAAGTCTGCATGATTTTTTGCGGAGAAAACATAGCTCCCAATTGTATATGCCCCTAAGATTGTAATTCCAATATGAAATAGATATGCACACATAAGTGAGTGGTAGGCGTTAGACACAATTCTCACCATGGTCCTATGGTGGTTATGAATACAACGTAGGTGTCATCTGGAATATGTTTGTTCCACTTTAGACCAAAGTAACAAGCCTCTATGGTGCAGGTCAGTGTGCCCAATTTACAGTAAGGTGCAACAAATTCATGTAGTGTACTCAACTTGAATGGCATGAAATAAGAGCCTTGGACATTTATTTGTAGAACCCTATATCCGTCGTTTTTTTGTGGATTGGAATCAGACAGTTTGTGGATCCAAAATAAATACCATGAAATGAGGATTTATATATAAAAAGTATTTATTGTTCTAAATGGTGTAGTTAAGTTTCACCAAACAAATGAGTAAGCCAAAAAATATAAATATAAAAATTTTAAATTAAAAATATAGAAACAGAAATAATATTTATTTACAAATTAAAATAACAATAAGGATAAATGAGTGGATAGTACCAGTGGTTGGTTTCTAGCAATGTGGTTCACAGATCTAACGTCTGCTTCCTCAGGCTCACTGCTAGTGGTCAGGCATGTCGTGCTATAGGTGTCATTCTTTCCAGAGCATATTCTCCCTTAGACCATTAGGTGTTTTGAGGGGCATGCCCAAACTGTCCAATTACTGATGGAAGCCAAATACCACAAGGTGACTGCTGGTCATTATGTGACAGGTCCTTTGATAAACAGGTACCAATGCGCTGATCTGAGATCAGGCAGGTGAATTGTATAATAAAAACCTCCATGGGCTTTGTTAACTTGCACAAATGCCAAAAGTTGCAAAATATTGCATTGACCCTTCTATTTCCTTTTTCCCACTCATACATTTCCTTTGGATTAATTCCAGTGAAATCACAGTTGTGGTGAAGTACTCATTCTTCTGTGGATTTTTTTTAGGTGAACGCCGTCTCTAAATTGATAAGCTCCTCAATTGGCTGTGTTCTGCCAAATATATCTCTACTTGAGATCTTACAAAAGGTTATTGACAAATATAGCTGCCCACGGGGTCTAAATATAAACCTGCATTCTCCACCCCATTCAGTTTACATAAATTTGCACATATGCCCTCCTGGTTGGCTCCTCCTCCATCTCTACTCACTGACTGATACAGAGAGGAGGCGTGACCGTGATCCGGGAATTTTCCAGCAGGCTCAGCACGGCTTCTCCCAGCATCAGTCAGTGAGGAGAGATGGAGAGGACATGTGCTTGGCCTGCGCAGCATACTGCTGAAGGAAGACGTAACTATGGAGCAGAGGTAAGTCACGGGGGGAAGGGCGTTGTACCTAGGGGAGCCCGAGAAAATTTTCTATGGGGCACCAAGGTCTAGTTACACCCCTGCCTACAAGCAAAATCTTTGTAAGGGACCTGTCTTGCAAGCTCTTGATTTTACACACAATTTGTGGTACAGACAGATGCTCATTGTTCTACAGTCTATCAGGAGTGTATTTTTAGTGTGTTTATTGCAATCAAATCCACTGTCACTAGTTCTTCAGCCTGTATTGCCACAGGATGACATAGAGCACCTTCATCTTGTGGCTGGATATTAACATTTTGATTTTCTGTTGATGTAACATTATAATGGCTTTAAAAGTGTTGTATATTAAACATAATTGTTTTAAATGACATTATATTCTTAACTTATTAAATGAATGTCAAATTAAATGAGATTAAGTTAGTATGGGTCATATCATTACTAGAGATGAGCAGGTCCGGTTCCCACACGAACTTCCAGATCCTAGGCGAGGCCACGTTCGGCTTGGGTTTTCCAGCCTGACTCTGATCTCAAATTGAGGCAAAACGTCATCCTCCTGCTGTCGGATTCTCATGGGTCACTCCAGCTGTGGAGAGTGTAGTGAATGGATGTGCTGTGTCCATCCAAGAGCTGCTGTATCTCTCCAGGGCAGGGGCTGCTGTGTCCATCCAGGGGTTGCTGTGTCCATCCAGGGGTTGCTGTGTTCATCCAGGGGTTGCTGTGTTCATCCAGGGGTTGCTGTGTCCATCCAGGGGCTGCTGTGTCCATCCAGGGGCTGCTGTGTCCATCCAGGGGCTGCTGTGTCCATCCAGGGGCAGTGGCTGCTGTGTCCATCCAGGGCCTGCTGTGTCCATCCAAGGGGTTGCTGTGTCCATCCAGGGGCTTCTGTGTTCATCCAGGGTCTGCTGTGTCCATCCACGGGTAGTGGCTGCTGTGTCTATTCAGTGGTTGCTGTGTCAATCCAGGGGTTTCTGTGTCCATCCAGGGGCAGGGGCTTCTGTGTCCACCAGGGCTGCTCTGTTCATCAAAGGGTGCCCAGTGTATAAAAAAAAATAAAAGCTAATAATATAATTAATTCAAAAATAATATATATTTTTATTTTTGTGCTGTACCCCAGTATACTATATTATTATTATAATTTTTTTTACTGTGACACTGCCGGTCAGACTGCAATGTAATATTCACAGACGTATTGTTTGTGACACTGTAAGTGGTAGTGCAGTGCATAATAAATATTGGGGGCGATTCAATTCACTGCAAATTGAATAGCGCTGGGAGCGAGCTCCTGGAGCTATTCTATTCAGTGCCTGTGTGGTCAGAGAATGCCGGGTATCGCGCCTTAACAAGGGTGTTAAGGTGCGTTAACCAGCATTCTCTGACCAAAGTGCCAGGCACGCGGCTGTTAGCGCCGCACTAATCAGAAAAACAGCTGCATGACTGGCACTTTGGTCAGATTTCTCCTTGCATCCCCAGGGGGGTGCGAGAAAAAATCCTTAGCCTGCCCAAACAGTGCACTGAATTGAATAGCTCCGGGAGCTTGCTTCCGGTGCTCTTCAATTCGCGTTGAATTGAATCTCCCCCCCTGTGATACTGTAATTGGAAAGAGCAACGTATTCATAAAAAAAATTGTCGCACAGTTAGTGGAAACTGTATTCGTAAAAAATATTGTGACACTAAGTGGAAAACGTAGTGTATTAGTTAAAAATCTTGTGACACTGTAAGTGGTAGCGCAGTGTGTTATTCTTTTCTTATTCATAAAAAAATCTTGTGACACTAAGTGGTAGCGCAGTGTTATTCTTATTCATAAATAATCTTGTGACACTGTATGTGGAAGCGCAGTGTGTTATTCTTTTCTTATTCATAAAAAAATGACATTGTAGGTCATTGATACCGCAGTGTAATATTTAAAATTGTGCTGTACCCCACTTCATTCGTGTTTGTTGATATGGAGAACGATCAGTTGAGAGGAGAGCAGGAACCACATACTAGTGCTGGAGCTGCTGTCAGTGCCACCAGTCAGGACGATACTAGTCCATCTACATCATCTATTAAAGCCAATGCCCAAGTGCATACAGAGCTTAAGTCAGGGCATCTAAAATTAAGAACTGGCAATATGCCTTTCACCACATGAAGTAACAAGGAAAGGCTAAGGCCTTGGCCTTTTTTATGACTGGTGGTTCTGCCTCTTATGATGATGTAAGCACAAGTGAACATGCTGACATAGAAATTGAGGATGCTTCCGTGGAAGTGCACCAAGATGAGCAGGATATTTGTGTAGCTGACGCTAATAAGGATGTTGTTGATGAGGATGTTGTTTGTGTAAATCAGGCACCAGTGGACGAAACAGTTATTGCCCATGATAAGGAAAAGCCCATTGTCATGCCTGGGCACAAGACAAAAAAAGCCACTTGTGGAATTATTTCTACCCAAATCTGGACAACAATTGTCAAGTCATCTGTACCCTTTGTAAAACCAGAGTAAGTAAAGGTACGGAACTTTAACCATCTAGGAATCTATTCTCTGTTATGTCATCTGCAACGCATCCATTTTGGTGTTTTGTGTTGACTCATCTGCATCACCAGTGGGTCTTTTGTGAAAGTTTATTTTTTTCTCGGCAGGTGCACTTGCTGGAGAAACTGAAGGAGAAGCCATCGCTGTATCATGTGGCACTTGAGCTGACAACTTGCTTACCAACAATCTGTGTCCATTGGAGAGAAAGGCACATATGACTTAAACCTTATATCTTAAATATTGCATTTACTCTGTTCAGCTTGTCCACATATCTGTGGTTAAGTGGATAGTGGGCATTTTGGAGGCCACTAATTAAGTTTTTTTTAATGTCCCTGTACAGGTTGGGAATTGCTCTTCTAGTGAAGTGGAATCTTTAAGGGTTTGGTAGTGGGGACACAGGACCTCAATTATCTGTCTAAAACCCACTGCATTATTGGCGAATATTGGACGCACATCTAATACCAGCATAGATGTTATGGAATCAGTGATCCACTATGCAACTAGGTGACTGCTGTCATACTTGCTCCCCTTTGCAAAGGATTGTTTAACAGTCAATTGTTTTTAAAGTACTACTAGTAGTCTTTCTGATTCCCTTCTGGGATGAAAATCCACTCCCAGTAGCAGCAGGCATAGCGCTCAAGGATTCTTCTAGGGCAAGGACTGATGTGAATGATTTAAATATTTTATTGTAAATGCCTTCTCTCCTCCCTCATAAATTTGCTTTGGAATCAAAAAATGTAATTAAATTTACTACTAATCAAATCTTCCTCTCCCTGCCTTAAACTACATATATACTCCAACTGCCTCAGACCTCTGGAATAATAAAAACATTTGTTTCCAGATGTGCCATGTTGGAAGTTGAACTGCCACGTGTTTGTGCGGCCCACTGCTGCTGCTTAGCTTAGTCAGCCAGCTAGCCAGTTTGGGCCTAAACTGGATGAAAACAATATTGTGAGCTGTGAGGTGGTCAAAATTTAATGGAAACAAGTGAAAATTAATGTTATTGAGGTTAATAATACTGTAGCAACAAAAAAATACAGATCCAAAACCAAAACACGTAAGGGGCGGTTTTGGATCCAGATCCAAAACCAAAATATGGGGGTCGGCGCACATCCCTAATCATTACATAAGTCTGGTTGTGGTAGTGTTTTTTTACCAAATGTGGAGGACACTTTAACAGCAAAATGTTACCTGTGTATTACATACATTTAAGAAAAAAACAACTCCCCATGTAATCACTCCTATGCGGCAATCTCTTATGTTTGCTTTGACATTTTGAGCCCTTCGTCTTGTGTCACACCATAGCTTGAAGGCAGAAAGACAGCACATGATGGCCTTAAGAATGGTGAAGTCAACTTGTTTATACTTTCAATTTTTATATTTAGTGTGAACCCTGTCACAGAAAAACATGTTTGGCTTGAACATAGCAGCTTTTACATCATTCAAGCTTGGTGTGATGATACTGTGACAGGTTCTTCTATGTGGTGCTGTGAGGATAACAGAAAACATATTTATGTGTATGACTTTGTGGACAATTATTATTATTATTTCTTTATATTTATGGCACCACATGGGTTCTGCAAAACAATGACTTACAGCAAAAAACAATGCAGAACAAGTACATGGTTTATAAACATTGCTGCCTCCGTGATCATAACAGTCAAATAAGCATGGTGGCAGCAACCAAGAGTTAGGAGTACGTGATAGTATAAGTAAGGGAAAAGAGAAGCACATGCCGTAATAGGGCCCCGCTCGTGAGAGCATACAGTGTAAAGGGGAGGGGCAGACAGACAGGGGTGAGACAGATGCGGTAAGCAATTAGGAAAGAGCAAGGATCAGTTGATTAGGATGAGAGCTGGATGACTTTGATGAAGAAGTGGGTTTTGGTAGCTCGTTTGAAGTTTTGTAGAGAGGTGGAGAGTCTGAAAAGGAGAGATTTTCAGAGGTAGGGAGCAGCACAGGCATAATCTTGGAGGTGGGAGTGGGAGGAAGTAATCAGTTGGCAGTAGAGGCGGCATGCATTTGTGGAGTGAAGTGGGTGAGCGGGAATGTGAAGAGAGATGAGGTCAAAGATGGAAATGGGAGAAGATTGGGTGATGGCTTTGTGAGTGAGAGTAGCTAGGATTGGGTTCTAAAAGTAAAGGGGAGCCATTGCACGGCTAGCAGGAGAGGGGAGACAGATATAGTATGTTTGGAGATGAAGAGGAGTCGGGCAGCAGCATGGTGGAATCAAGTGAGTGTCCACTCATATGGGAGGTTGAGGAGTACCATAGAGGAAGACCAAGTGATGATGTGAGGGTAAGGAGTTTAGAGGAAAGGGATTCTTTGGGGACATCGATAAGAATATTGAAGTCACTTAAGACGGGGGCAGAAAGGTCTGAAGAGAGGAAGTTGCGGAGCCAGGAAGCATAGTTATCAAGGAATGTGGAGGGAGGACCAGGTAGATGATAATTAATTACTCAGAACTGAACAGGTTAGAAGAGGCAAATAGCATGAACATCGAATGTAGAGAATGAAAGGGATGGTTCTGAGGGTATGAGTTGGTAGGAGGAACCAGAAGATAAAAGGACCCCAAGACCACCACCATGGTAATTCCCAAGCTGGGGTGTGTGAGAGAATGTGAGGTCCCCAGAGAAGAGAGCAGAGTGAGAAGTGGTGTCAGTGGGAGAATCGAGGTTTCGGTGATGGCTAATTGATTCAGGCAGCTAGAGATAAAAAGGTCATGGGTGGAAACCAGTTTGTTACAGACAGACCTGGCATTCCAGTGGGCACAGGAGAGATGGGCCGAGTTAGTGGGAAAGATGTGAATGAGATTATGAGGGTTGCTGTAGTGCAGTGGTGAAGTAAATTTGAGGGATAAAGATGAAGAGAGTGTAGTGAAGGGAAACTACTGGTGGTAGGGAGACAGTTTAGTGTGATGCAGATGGAAGTGAGGGGGGCTGAGAGGGAGAGGTGGAAGGGAGCAGGACTTAATGTAGGACATGGTGAGAGAGAAGACAATGAAAAAGGAGGAACAGGAGAGGTGGGAGTGGGCAACAGGAGGAGGAAGTGGTGGAGAATATGGCTTGTGGATAGCCTTGGGAACATGGGGTGGGGCAAAGGATTATGTAGACACTGAGTGAATGGGGGGGTTGAAGAAAAGGTGGTCATGGTGTGGATGAGAGAAATAGGGGGTGGAAAATTGGAAGTAGAAATGGAGGGCTATATGAGATAGAGACAATGCAGTAGATTTGCTACAATGCAGGTGAAAGTACATTGTTTATAAATATGTATGTACAAATGACAGTACAGGTTGAGTCTCCCATATCCAAAATGCTTGGGACAGGGCTATTTTGGATAATGGAATATTCCGTATTTTGGAATATTTGCATATCATAATGAAATATCTTGGGAATACGACCCCAATATACACACAGAATGCATTTATGTGTTATATAGACCTTATACACACAGCCTGCAGGTAATTATATACAATATTTTCAATAATTTTGTGGCTCAAACAAAGTTTGTGCACATACATGAAATTCATTTATGTTTCATATACACCTTATACACAAAGCCTGAAGGTAATTTTATACAATATTTTAAATAATTTGTGCCTTAGACAAAGTTTGTGTACATTGAACCATCAACAATCACAGGTTTCCGTATTTCAGAATATTTGGATATAGGAGACTCAACCTGTATTTCATTAATAAGCAGAATAGCTAGGCAAATTTATGTGTGAAGAAATTAAATTAAATAAAAGAAAATGTTAGCAGTCAGAGGATATGAGGCTAGGCTAAAGATCAATTGTATATAAAAAAAAAATGGAGTGATACACCAGCGCTATCTGAAACCAGAAAACAGAGTAAAAATGGCCAGCGTGTATAGTTTTCCAAATGTGGATTCTTCGTAGATTCTCAGTTCACTGCCATATCTGAATAAATCTGGATGGAACTCACCAAATGAAACCCATACCGGTCTTATCAAGGTTTCTTTAATCTTTTCCTCCTTTATCTGTTATCCCCACATACATGAAGCATATGAAACATTACTCGCCTATATGCCCCCTTTGTCACGTTAACATAAAGGTATCTTTGAAATGGGATGATCTCCTGTAAATTTCACCTCGTTTCCAAAGAAGAGAGGAAATGCGCTTCTCCAAAAGAATTAATTTATTTCATAACAACATGGATTTGACATTTAAATATATACACAAAAAACCAGCGCTGAATAAGATGGACGGTGTAATATAAACCACAAAGTTTTATTTAAAAAACAGAAATACCTCAAATAAAAAATGAATGAATAAAAGTTCACAATAGAACAAGATGAATGAATGTCTATTCCTGTGTAATAAACAGCTGGACCTAGGACAACCTCCAATACGTCCCATACAGATGAATAGATATATGAAGGCAACACTTAATTACCATGAGGTGGTGTGTAAATCACAGCACAGTCCTTAGCATTCCAGATGCAGCACTTGGTGAGCTGTGTAATCAATCCACACGGAAAGTACCAGTATATGCCAAAGGGGTCCAGGAGGAGTAGAGCAGAGTCCAAATTATAGTCCAGCAGTATCACAGGAGTACAGAGGGGTCTCAATGCGTTTCACTGGGTAAAGAAGACCACCCAGCTTCTTCAGGAGTATGAAACTGTGTCCATAGTTAGCCGTCTTTTATACCCAGAGGTAATCTACCAAATGGTTGCACTTGAGGTTAATTAATTGCATAATTAAAACAAACACCGTCCATCAAAACTGCATTAAATCCACCTAATCATTTATTTAAGTAATAGAAAATGAAGGCAATCTTACTCAACACCTGATAAAAAACATTTATAGAGTCTACCAAACTTTATTATAAATTATAATATCTCCGTATATACAATCATATGACCAGATGACGTCACTCGATCACCTGACCTGACTATCACGTGGGTACCAACAGGCCACTAGGATAATTTAAAGCAAGGCTACTACATGACGCGTATGAACACGTAAGAAGTCACCTGTAGTCACGTGACGGAGAGTCACGTGACCGCATGTGAAGGAAGATGCGGGTACCATTTCCTGTTAGGTCTTAACCACATCCTGAGGAAGGACTGTGTGGTCTGAAATGTGTAGATGGTGGTGGACCTTGATTATATTTGAGCAGAGGAAGTGCTATACCAACTGGCTGTTCATTTTTGTTTCCATCTGGCTGAGATCATCTCGCATCCCGGGTTTATGTAAGGAGATCTATATGCCTACAATAGCCTTACTCCTCTGCTGTGTCTGCATATGTCAGACCAATGTTGTTATGAAATAAATCAATTCGTTTGGAGAAGCGCATTTCCTCTCTTTGGAAACGAGGTGAAATTTAGAGGAGGTCATCCCATTTCAAAGACACCTTTATGTGAACGTGATAAGGGGCATATAGGTGAGTCCTGTTTCATATGCTTCATGTATGTGGGGATAACAGATAAAGGATGAAAAGATTAAAGAAACCTTGATAAGACTGGTATGAATTTCATTTGGTGAGTTCCATCCAGATTTATTCAGATATGGCAGTGAACTGCGAATCTACGAAGAACCCACATTTGGAAAACTATACATCCCAGCCATTTTTACTCTATGTTTTGGTTTTAGATAGAGCTGGTTTATCACTCCACTTTTTTTATATGTATAACTATTTAGGTTGGTGAAACCTTGGATGTGGTACTCAGTAGCAGTATTAGGTGCAAGGTATTGTTCTTTCTTGCATAAATATCAATTGTAATTTAGACAGGACTTTCAAGTGGATAAATGCAAATTGACATTAGTACATAATACAGATATGCAGTAAGATGTTTTTGAAAAACAAACAACCAGCACATATGGATGCAGGCAAAGTGGTAAGTTATTGCAGATTCCAAGCAGGGAGTTCCGTGTAGAGTGTCCAGATTTTGCAGGCAGAAGGTGATTGTTTTGGAGAGTTAGCTAAATCACATTTGTTGCTTCAAAGCAGTCTTATTGAAGTAGATATTTAATGATAGAATATATAGATCACACCCAGTGCTCCTACATTTAGGAACATATAACAAGTACTTAAAATACCAATCTATAAAAGTTGGTTAGGTCAGAGAATTCCAATGGTCTCTTAAAGTTCCTTTCAAGACCCTTCCTTATGGGTGTTCTTATTTCGCAATTCTTCACTTCTCTCCACGATTTCAGATACAAGAGGTTACCTCACAAGAATTGAAAAGAGATTCTCAAAGTGCAAAAATGTTTCAGATTTATTAACACTTTTAAACCAACATAGGTAAAAAGTAACTACGTACCTCAAATGGCCATTAAAGAAGGCACATAATCAAGTATGAGGATAAGATGGTAAAATCTCCCTTTAAGCTGTAGACTCCTTCAACAGATATTTTTTCCTCCTTTCACCAACGCGTTTCAACCTTTCTGTCTTTATCAAAGTGTCCAAAGGAGACCATTGAAACTATCTGACCTAATAGATTGCTATTTTATGTACTTATTATATATTTTTAATTGGAGGAGTGCTGGGTGTAACATACAGTATATTTCATGTATATGTATGGTAGGTGATCATTTTGAATCCAGCTGTACCCTGCTTTTGAGCGCATGTGGTACACTTTTGTTTTTTCATTGCTTAGAGAATGTGTTCTTTCTGTTTTCCTTCAGTCTAATGCCGGTGTAACACCAAACTTATGCTAACAATCTAAATACACTTTGAAAATATGCACCTAGATAAAATGCAGCCTTATTGGCCTGCAGCCCATATAGAGGGAACTTAAGAAGAGAAGTGAGGCATGTTTGCTGATTAATTAATAGAACCCCCTGCTCCCTGCCCACGACAACCCTAATAATAAACTTGCTTACACAAACAAGCAGAGCATACTAGCATCCCAAATATCTCTGATTTCAAATAAATGTATGCCTTCACATAGACTAGAGACAGAACATGATACTTTTACCAATTTATCTACAATAAAATATCAAAATGCACTTTGGGCCCGATTAAATACGGATCACTAATGCAGTCGCAGTTATGATTACGCAAGCAGGTCTGCTGCAAAAATATGCTAATGACTGAAAGCGCAAAGCTATTATAGAGAGACCCAAAGCAAGCATAGAGAAGTCCACTACCGCTTGTGCACATCCATAATACTTTGCAATCCTTCATATACATCAGAACATTGAGTATCATGTTGTAATCGTGCCCCTCATGCATGATTACAACAGGTCTAACCTTACTCAGAAATTGCTACCCTCATCGCACGCAGGGAGTACTCAAGCTGTGTATGCCGTCGCAGTGGCTAATTAATGCACGCCCATACAATGGCGTTCAAAGGACAGATACGACTGCGGTTCTCCGACCACTCCCCCATCACCACCCTCTAATGCTGACGTTCTGTCACTCTGCTTTTATACACAGAGGGCTACTGACCAAGGAGTCAAGGTACTTGTATACACAGAGGGCTACTGCCCTTGGAGTCACAGTGCTTTTATACACAGAGGGCTACTGCCCAAGGAGTCACAGTGCTTTTAATTTATACACAGAGAGCTACTGCCCAAGGAGTCACGGTGCTCCCCCCTTGGGCTCTATGAGAGAGACATCATGACATCTCTCCCATAGTTCAGAATGCTCGGAGCAGCCAGGTGGACTGTAGAACATAGAAGCGGGGCTTAAGTTAAGTATTGTTTTTTTTTTTGTGTGTGTAAGCGGCATTATAGGGGGCATAACTTCTGGGGGCACTACTACTGGGGGCATTACTACAGGGGCAATAGTATAGGGAGCATTACTACTGGGGGAACTGCATAAGTGGCACCACTCCTGGGGCACTGCATAAGGGTCAGTACCACTACTGTGGGCTCTGCATAAAGAGCACCACTACTATGGGCACTGAATAAGGAGCACCACTACTGGGGGCAATGCATAAGGGGCACTACCACTACTGTGGGCTCTGCATAAAGGGCACCACTACTGGGGGAACTGCATAAGAGGCACCACTACTGGGGGCACTGAATAAGGGGCATTACCACTACTGGGGGCACTGCATAAGGGGCACCACTACTGGGGGGCACTGCATCAGGAGCACCACTACAATGGGCATTGCATTTGTATAAGGGTCACTACTGCTGTGGGCATTATGTGTAAGGGGCAC
This sequence comes from Taudactylus pleione, assembly GCA_031769625.1. NCBI lineage: Eukaryota > Metazoa > Chordata > Amphibia > Anura > Myobatrachidae > Taudactylus > Taudactylus pleione. The sequence goes on along the minus strand of JAUIMM010000126.1, from coordinate 2,799,311 downwards.
TACTACTGTGGGCATTATGTATAAGGGACACAAATGTGGGAATTGTGTAAAAGGGGCACTGCTGTGTGTCATACATGAACACTACTATGTGGTGTAATGTGAATCGGGTGAATCAAGATTGTGCTACTGTGTGGTGTAATTTGAATTGGAAATACTATTGTGTGACCACGCCCCTTTCTTTTGAGACCACACTTCTTTTCCCGGTGTGCCGCTGCGGCACGCTGTCCCATTTTTTAAAAAAGCGCCAAGGGGGAGGTGAGTTCCACCACTTTTCTAGGACCACTTTAAGCACTGCCTGAGACCATTCATGTGTGGGGTTGCTTCTCAGCCAAGGGAGTGGGCTCACTCACAATTTTGCCAAAGAACACAGCCATGAATAAAGAATGGTACCAAAACATCCTCCAAGAGCAACTTCTTCCAACCATCCAAGAACAGTTTGGTGAAGAACAATGCCTTTTCCAGCATAATGGAGTACCTTGCCATAAGGCTCGGGGAATAAAATATCGAAAGTTTGGCTCCATGGCCAGGAAACTCCCCAGTCCTTAATCCCATTGAGAAGTTGTGGTCAATCCTCAAGAGGCAGGTGGACAAACAAAAACCATAAATTCTGACAAACTCCAAGCATTGATTAGGCAAGAATGGGTGGCCATCAGTCAGTATGTGGCCCAAAAGTTGATTGATAGCATGCCAGGGCGAATTGCAGAGGTCTTGAAAAAAAAGGGTCAACACTGCAAATATTGACTCTTTGCATAAACTTAATGTAATTGTCAATAAAAGCCTTTGACACTTATGAATGCTTGTACTTTTACTTCAGTATACCATAGTAACATCTGACAAAAAGGTATAAAAACACTGAAGCAGCAAGCTTTGTGAAAACCAATACTTTCCCAAAACTTTTAGCCATGACTGTTCTATGGCCCTTAGAAACTTGACAGTTTATCTCCCCCAGCTCCTATGTTGGGATGTAGTTACCATCCTGGCAGTCAGGATACCGGCGCCAGGATGACAACAGGCAGCATCCCGACGGTAAGTATTAGGGGGAGGGTTGGGTTAGGGGTTTGGGTTGGGCACTAGGGGGGTTAGGATGCAGAGGGGAGGGTTAGGCTTAGGCTGCAGGAAATGTGGATTAGGGGGAGGGTTAGGGGCTAGGGTAAGGGGACTTACCTGTAGGCGTCGGGATTCTGACTGTCAGGATGACGCTGTTGATATTTTGACCACTGGCATCCCGATCGCCAGTATCCCATACCAAACCCCTTATGTTATATGCCCCTTACTATTACACACACTTCCCTCATTCCAGCACACACTTCTCTTTCCACAGCTACCACACAAACTTTTATCTACATTATGCTATTAATCTATGACCATATATAATATCAATACAATTTAATAATCCTTTTTGTCTATTTGGCCAAGTCTTGTTGTTGCACTTTTGATCTTAGGAACCTGGGTTTGAAGATTATTTGAACCATTAGTTGACTTTAAAGATATTGCAACATATTGTGAAATGAAATCCAAAGCTTCCAGATGAAACAGTACCAGATAATATGGGGATACACTGACTGGCAGTGGAGATTTTCTCATCTCTCAATCTTATAGATTGAAAATCCATTTGCAGATTAGCAAATCGTATGTACAGACTAAAAAAGATGTGCTTCCTGCTGTGTTGGTGTGCCTCACTTATCCCGTAGTTCTGTGGGACATAACTCCTCAGCTCAACTCCCTTACTCTTGTGATTGGGTCTGTCTTTCTGGATATAAAGTATTATTCTGCCACTAGAATGTTGAGATGAACCCAGGGGAGTTTCAAGAGAGGAGAGGGCCCCTTCCCTCTCTCCAGAGTCTGACAGCGCACTGAGCACAGCACCACAGCGGTAGACTCTGAGCAGGTCACCGGGAAAATGGCATGGCAGCCATTTTCCTGGTGTTTTCCATACTGCGCATGCGCAATACAGCGGCCATTTTACAGGCGTTTTTTACAGCGCTGACACCATCGCCGACATGGGACTCCAGAGTGGTAAGTATAATATGGGTGCAGGGTGTGCGGTGTGGGCCTCCAGGGGCCCATGTGCACTGCACACTCTGCACCCATTATAAATACGCCCGTTTGAACCCTATTATAGCAAATAGAAAGCAAAGGTGCTGCAATATTGTAGGTATTTCTATTTGTAATCCTTAGTCCTGATCCTACTTTGCTGCATCCCTGATGTGCATTTATGTGAGTACTGTATTGAGGGTCTTTTTCAGGGTGAACTTAAATGCATACAGGTGCTCTGAGTTTTAGTATTGAGACTTTAGTGGTGATTATAAGTAGTCTTACAGACTTGCTTCCTCCATCTCTATGCTATAGTCATACTTGCCTACTGTCCCGGAATGGCCGGGAGGCTCCCTAAAATTATGTAGCGCTCCCGGAGAGAAGACTGTGGGCAATTGTTTTCTGTGACCCCTCCTCCCTACCAGGCTGCTTAAACTCCCCACCCATCCAATGTTACCTGGCTGCCTGTGGCACCATCTTTCTGCCCTTGTCTTCTTAGATATGGTGGTCAGAAGATAGCAAGGACTCTGACAGAGTGCCAGAGTTTTTATTATTGTCTGCACTGGTTGCATCTTTCTAAAGACATCAAACTAACGATGAAGCTTCCAGCAGCCCGGTAACATGGAAGAATCTGTTCTGGGTCCAAGGTTTGCGGCAGAGGGCTCCCATTAACTCATGAACCTGTATTCTCCATAAATATAATCCAGTATTGTATGGTCACTTAGAAGGCAGTGTACTGTTCAGCATAATTAGTATACTAAATGCACAGGATTTCATGATGTTCTACTGTACAGCCAGAACATTATTATCATATATTATTATGCAGCATTTATAAAGCAGAAACATTTATACAGAGCTGACATATTCATTTGGCTTATAAAATTGAACCATAACATTTTAGCCTATCTTTCTAATATAAGTGCATAGCATTCTCAACATTCCGGTAGTTTTTGCTTGCAGCACTATGAAAAATATTCAAATGTTATTTAAGATGGACTAGGAAACTATGTAGAACCTCTGAAATAAGCTGCTCTAGAGTTTTCTGATTGTTACAATAAATGGTAACTACAGAGAAATGTAACATATGCCTAGAGATACTTCAAATTCAAATAAAATAATTTTAGAAAACAAGAACTAAAAATCCCAAGATTATAAAAATGGCAAATAGCTATTAAAGATTAAGCTTAATACAGTAAAAAAAAAAAAAGTAACATGCATCCTTTCGTAGCGCCCTATGTTTTAAATCCCTGCTTACCGCTGGGGGACGCACATCGGAATTCCATGGGAAAAACAAAGGAAAAACCCTGAGCAAAACCTTTAGTTGGGGGTGCAGTCTTAGTACAAGTCAATAATTATGTCCACTTATATCAAATACAGGGACTACGTCAATCCACTGTTTTCTTAAATATGATGATAAAAGAACCTTCAAAATTTCCAAAATATGGGTAAATAGATGAATAGATAAAACTTCTCAGAGTCCAGACAGTCTGCCCAATGAAATTGTCACTTTCTCCTCTTCACACACCAGAGTAACACATCTTGTTCCTCAAATGATAAAAGGGAACAGAACAGGTTTCAAATAGTGTGATACAATTTTTATTAGTGACAAATTTCTGTTAAAAAACAATTGTGAGGCTGCGTACCAGAAGACCAGGTGTATATAAACACCATCAAATGTATAGTATTACGTTAAAGGGTACCTCCTGGGACCAAGAATCCACCTGCTCTGTCCTAGTCTGAATGGCACCCTTTCACAAGTCCACCACGTGTTTCTGCTTTAGAAAGCCTTTGTCAAGGTGTATCCATGCAATTCCGATAGGCGTCTTGGTTGGTGACTGGGGAATGTCGAGGATTGTGTTGGAGGAAGCAGTTGCACTGGCACCAGCAGCCATGTACCATCGGACCATCTAAACAACAATATGGTTACTCTAAGGTGCTGCTATTTGCGCAATGCAGTGGTTTACAGCTGCAGCCAGTGGGCGTCTCAGTAGACAGCCCATTGGCTGTGTCATCAGCGTAAATTCGCTAAAGGCTAGAATGAGGCACATTAAAGGGTATATTCTGAACAAATTGAGGAGTATGCACACAGCTTACCCTAACTTGTCCAATAGACGAGTCACATTATCCTTGATGTTACAGAAAGAAAGTCTTAGTGGACATAGAGCCTGATTCAGAGGCGCTCACAAAAAGCGAGCGGTCGTTCTGATCAGTGCGGCCGCTTTTTTTTTTTTACCCAGCCTCCTGGCCGCTCGCTAAGCTGTGGGTAACCACCCACAGCTTTTGCCAGCGGCCAGGTGATGGTTGCGATTATCGCAACCATCGAGCTTGCGACGAGACCCTTGTGGTGGTATCTTGTCTGTCGCAAGCCCCAGTGAGCTTCCTGCTCTAATAGAGCAGGAAGCTCACTACTGACATCATGAGTGATGTCAGTAGGGCCGCCCACAAATGGCAGGCGTTCCTTCGGGAATGCCTCTGTTTGACCAGGCACCCCCCCTCCCCGCCTACAAAACGGGGCGAGCTGTCAATCAACATCGATAGCCGCCCCGTTTGTAGCGAGCCCCTGAGCAAGTGAATTTCTCACTCGCTCTGGGGCTCGCTCGTGCGCAGTGCTCCACCATCGACCCGCTTGCGAGCGCATAGCGCTTACGAGCGGGTCTGAATGAGGCCCACAGTCCGAAGAACATTTAAGTATAAATGGATCAATTATACCATTGTCACAGGGGAATACATTCGGCATCCCGGCGGTTCAAGAACTAGGGGGATACATTCGGCATCCCGGCGGTTCAAGAACTAGGGGGGAGGTTAGGGTTAGGCACCCTAGAGGGAGGGTTAGGGTAGGGAGAGGGGGAGGGTTAGCATACAGACCAATAAGTGTCAGTATGCTAACCCTGTCAGGATGCCGGCGTCAGGATTCTGAACGCCGGGATCCCGACTGCCGGCATCCTATACCCAACCCATCACAGGGTATTTCAACTTTTAATAATAATGAAATGGACTTGATTGATGGTAGACAGATTAGACTTTGGACCTGATTCAGTTTTGGGAATAGAGTGAGAATTAGCACTTAACTGTGAACCTGGACAAACCATATTGCAATGCAAGGGGTGTAAATACATACATTTTTTTGCAAGTGGGGTGAATACTGGCTGCTTTTGCATGTAGCCCTCAAATACTGCTCAGCTTTATTATTACTCTACAATTTAGATGTCAGTTTTGACACCTCCCTCCCAAATCTAAATCTCTCTGCACATTTTAAATCTGCCCCACCTGCAGTGCAGCATGGCTTCACCAAGATGATAGTTGAGAGAGAAATCTCTCTCTTTTTCCAAAGCTGAATCAGGCCCTTTGTTCTCATGCTTTTCGGCAACATACCTTTCATTTTGCCATATAAATTTGGTACTTATTTCAAAATGCCTACTACCTAGCCTCAATAGAATATGTGCCCAGAGGTGCTTCGGATCACCATCCCATGCTACTTACATTAGATTTTACATTATATGAAGAATTTTGGAAACTTAATCCATTTTGGTTGACATTAATGGCAGCAGGCTCATTAGGCAATGGGAGGGGGGCTGTTGAATCCTGTTCCTGTGAAATGGGATGTATTTAAAGCATATTTGAGAAGCACTGCACTTTAATATTCGGAGTGATTATTATTATTATTATTAATATTATTATTATTAATAATAACAGTTACTTATATAGTGCAGCATATTCCGTTGCACTTTGCAATTGGGAACAAAACATATATAAAATAAGACTGGAAAATAACAGACAGACGAAGATGTAAGAGGGCCCTACTCGCAATCTTACAATCTCTAGGAAAATATGCATTTATATTAGAGATGAGCGGGTTCGGATCTCAAATATCCAAACCCACCCGAATTTCAGGATCTGGGGCGATCCGATCCCAGCTCAGATCTCCCTGCCTGCCCCGGATCCCTGACCCGAGGCAAAACCTTGCGACCCCTCTGTCGAGTCGCAAGGTTTTGTTTTGAGTGGGCTTAACGCTGATTGACTGAGAGAGCCGTCTGTCACGGCTCTCAGCCAATCACCGTTAAGCCCATTGAAAACAGCACAAAAGAGGAAAAGAAGATGGTGCTTGCCATCCCCCGTCGCCTGACACCGCCGGCACCCCCCGCTTCCGACACCGCCGGCACCCCCACTAGCAACATCCCCCGCTGCCGACACTCCTGCACTGCTTCCCAATGTACTGAGGACACTGCTAGCGACCCCCACACTGTCAACACTCCCACACTGAGGACACCACCAGCACCCCTGCACTGTCGACACAGTCAGCAAAGCTGCACTGAGGACACCATTGGCACCCCCGCTCTGCCAACACCGCCGGCACCCTGCATTGAGAACACCCCTGCACTGCCGACACAGTCAGCAAACCTGCAATGAGGACACTGCTGGCACCCCCGTACTACCGACACAGCCAGCAAACCTGCACTAAAGACACCGCTGGCACCCCCGCACTGCCGATACAGCCAGAAAACCTGCACTAAAGACATCGCTGGCACCCCCACACTGCCAACACAGCCAGCAAACCTGCACTAAAGACACCGCTGGCACCCCCGCACTGCTGACATCGACCAGTACCCTTCCCTGAGGACACTGCCAGCTCCGCAGCACTGCCATTCCATGTACTGAGGACACCGTCAGCAACCCCGCTCTGCCGACACAGCTGTCACAGTCAGTGCACTATTGGTGTATCCAACCCACACTGTATAACACACTGTATACGTGTTGGAAATTAGAAACTGAACTGCCACATTTTAGTGCCGCCCACTGTGTCACTTAGCTTAGTCAGCCAGCTAGCTGGATGCAACCTTTTGGCCTTAACTAGATGAAGCAAATAATATTGTGAGGTGGTCAAAATTGATTGGAAATTACTGGAAATAAATGTTATTGAGGTTAATTATCCTGTAGGAACAAAAACAGGCCCATTTTATGTGACTTTAGCTGTTTTTATGATTTTTAAAGAAAAAATCCAGATCCAAAACCAAAACACGAAAACAAAACACGGAGGTGAGGTTTTGGCAAAACCAATCCAGATCTAAAACCAGGGTAGATCCAGATCCAAAGTCAAAACCAAAATACGGGGGTCAGTGCACATCTCTAATTTATACTGTACACAGGAATAATTGCTACATATTACATAATGGTCGAGCCAAATTGCAGAGGTTCTTAGTGGGCTGTATGACCCAGTGACACATGAAAGAGAAAATATGAAAACTTTTGTGTTGACTGTATAGAGAGGAGGTAATTGGGTAGGATATCTTATGAACAGGGGCGAACGGACCTGACTACAGCTGGGAAGCTGCATATTTGCACCTCCTGCTGCCTTCCTCTCCCCTCCATCTCACACTTCAGTGTGTACCGGAGACAATGTGGGAGGGGTTTTCTACTCTGCATCCTGCAGGGAGCCTGGTGCCCTACACGCCAGCGTATTCTGTTTAATGGTTTGGTCGGTGCTGCTCATGAAGATTATTTGGGTAGTTATGTAATTTGATAAGCTTGTCTGAAGAGATGAGTTTTTAGGGTATGCTTGAAGGTTTGGAGACTAAAGGAAAGTTTTATTGTGCATGGGAGGGCATTCCACAGACTGAGATCAGCCCAAGAAAAAGGCCTGTAACTGTGAATGGGAACAAGTTATGTATGTGGATGAGAGAAGCAGATCTTCTGCAGTTATTTTGACATAAGCAAAGAGATGTATGTTGGTGTAGTTTGGTTAATAGTCTTATGTATGAGTAAAAGTATTTTATATTGAATACAGTAGAAAACAGGTAACCAAATGAATGCATTACAGTTTTTGCAATGTCTTGTGTAAGATATGACGTATTCTGGATATGTTTTTTATTTGTATTTAACATAATTTGGAAACAGATTGAATGTCGGGAACAAAGAACAGTTCATAGTCAAGGATGACATTAGGCCAGCATGCTTGTGGGGTGGGTTTGATTGTTGAGTTATCAACAGTGATAGAGATATCAGGTTGGTAACTTATATTAGCCAGTGGAAATATTATTCATTCTTTTTTGGAAATATTAAGTTTTAGGTGGCGACATGACATCCAAAATGAAATGGCATAGAGACCTTCAGTAATGTGGACCAATACAGATGGTGACAAATCTGGGGAGGATATGTACAGTAGATTTGAGTATCATCTGCATACAGATGGTACTGAAATCCAAAAGAGATGAGAAGTTTGGCAAGAGATGTGATATAGATCGAGAAAGAGGACCTAAGACTGAACCTTGCAGTACCTCAACCGACAGACTTAGCGAATAGATGGTGGATTCAGAGACATGAACAGTGAAAGAGCGATTAGATAGGTAGGTTGAGAACCAAGTTAGGGCTGTGTCCTGAAGACCTAGGGATTGTAGTGTTTGTATGAGAAGAGATTTGTCAATAATGTCAAATGCAGCAGAGAAGAATAAGACGTGAGTAATGGCTTTAAGACTTAACAGTGATTAGATTATTCACTGCCTTGGTCAGTGCTGTCTCAGTGGAGTGTTGGAAACGAAAGTCTGACTGAAGTGGATCCAATATGTTGAGTGAGTGAAGAAAGTGTGTGAAGTGTGTGTAGGCAAGTCTCTCAAATAGCTTGGAGGGGCATAGGAGCTGAGAGATGGGACGGTAAACCTGTCCTTGAAATAGAAGGCAAGATCTTGTACACTGATAGCAGCTGGTGGGTTTGATGTGGGATAGGTAAGAAGTGATTTCAATGTATTTTTTTAAAAATCACTTGGGATTAGAAGCTTGAGCAGAGATGAGTGTTTGGAAATATGTTTGTTTGGCAGTATCTAGAGCCTTACGATAAGAATAGTAGATAGTCTTGTATGTGAGGAAGTCACTCAGAGTACAAGATTTACACCACTGACATTCTGCTTTATGTGAGAATTTGTGTTGGTGCCTTGTTAACTTAGAATGCCATCTAAGTTTACGTGGCGGGTGATGGGTAGCTGGAGCCACTTCCTCGAGGGCTCTTTCTAGAGTTTGGTTAATGTGTGATAAAGCAATCTCAGGAGAAATGAATGTAGAAATCAGTGAGAGTAGTTATAACAGAAAAGTGGAAAGTTGTTGATTAATAGCATTAATATTTCAGTGGGTTTGAAGAGGCTTGGTAGACTTCAATGACACTAAACTTGAAGTAATTGAAGAGAGCTTGCAGGTGATAAGGTTGTGATCTGAGAGAGGGAAAGGAGTGCTATTGAATTCAGAATTGGTAATGGATTTCCTGATGTGTAGAGGAGTCAGTCCACTGGGAGAAGCCGAGAGAGAAGGTTAGAGAGAGTAGTTTGGAAGCACAAGGAGATTGTGGACTAACAATAGGGATATTGACATCACCCATGATGATGGTGGGGATGTCAGAGGATAAGAAGTGAGGGAGCTAGGTAAAAATTGTTGGTGTGGCCCAGGTGGGCAATACATAGAGGCAGCAACACACTGAGAGAAATGGGTAAAAATCTGGATAGAATGTACTTCAAAAGATGTAAATGCGAGTGAGGGAACCTATGGTATAACTGTGTATGTGAAATGATGGGACAGAAATATTCTAACCCCACCTCCTATACTGTTGCCAGGCCTGGTAGTGTATGTAATGTGGAGACCACTATGTGAAAGTGCTGCAGGGGAGGTAGTGTGTGTTTCTGTTATTGCCAGAAGGTTGATGTTGTTTGAGATAAAGAGGTGATGGATGCATGTTAATTTGTTATAAACAGAGCATGCATTCCATAAGGAACATTTAAGTTATTCAGAGGGTAATTGGAGACGTGATGTTTTTGAGGTTAGCTGGATTTATATTTGGTTGTGAATCAGCTCTATGGGGCATGTGGGAGGGACCAGGACTTGATGATATGTCACCAGTTAATAGAAGAAGAAGGAGAGAGACAAATATATTTGTATGATGTATTTGAAGGTTTTATTTATGGTGACAGTTAGAGGATGTTGCGGTCAATGTATAATGATAAGAAAAAAGCTCATGAGTGTTAATGAGAGAGGAGTGGATTAGTGAGGAGACAATGGGCACATAGGGGTGAGATATGGTAGGAATGAAATACATTATACGGTAATAGTGATAAAAAAATTATGAGGATAGAGGACAATGATTTGTAACAAAAATGCATGAATCCTGAGCAAATATATTTGTTCACATAAAGGGCGGAATTCAATTCTTTCCAGCCCCTATCGCGCCCGACGGAGCTATTCAATTCTTGCTCCTGTCGGGCACGATGAGCTGCCAGCGCTACATTTCAGCTCGCAGCCCCTGGGGGATGAGAGCTGAAATGTGCGAAAAGTGACATGTTTGGGCGCCCAAACATCACTTTTCGCGATCGTGCCCAGCACTTTGGTCGGGTTTAGCTGCTTTACGCGGCTAAACCTGACCACTATGGGCGCGATCAGCACGAAAATCTTGGACAGTGGCACGCGATCTCCTGTCACTTTAGACGGGAGATGCGGGCCGTGAAAACAATTGAATTCCGCCCAAGGAAGAACCACTTATTCATTGACTACAAGCTCAAAGCAATTGTCAGATTACCCTCAAGATAAATCTATATGCAGAATGATTTTTCCAGTTACAAGCAATATGTACAGCAAGTTGTGGGTGGGGGAGCAGGTTATGCTTCTCAGCATTTTGGCAAGGACAGAAGTTGATAATATATCTATATCAACACTAATGGAGGAACTGATGGTATGTCAGACTAAAACATCTAGTATTATCAAAGTGTTTCATAAATAATTTCATGATGTGTATGCCTTACAGGTACTGTACATCAAAAAGGATTTGTCAGCATATTTGACTGAGGTTATCTTGACAGGTGTAATTTATGATAGTAGGGAATATATAGATGCTGACTATACTCTAGAAAAGTTGGATCTAGTAATTGGATCTTTTCCAAATGGTAGGACCTTCAGGCTTGATGGATTAAAAATAGGACTTTATAAGGAACATAAGGAGTTTTTATTGCTTCCCAATTTGTCAGCAACTACCGAATACCAAGTACCATCAAGAGGGGTCCTTTTCAGAAGAGTGAGAGCCGGTTTACAGGCATGGCTAACTTGTAGCTAGAGATTGTGGCTATATATGTGGTGTGATTTTTGTTAATCCATAACAGAATGGTCTGCATTACTTTTATCGTTATTAATAACAGCTAACCTTTCCTGTATTATATGGATTTTTAAAGAATGAGATTGCTGATTTACTTACTGATTCCTGTGCTTTGGATTTACATGTATTTATATATATTTCCCTCTATATTAAGCAAACCTTTTTTTCAGATATAATATGGTTTCTTGCTATTCATCGTTTTGAGCCAGTCTCTCTATTTTTTGGCAATGCTTATTAAGTCAATTTATAGTGTTATACATTTTTTGTTTTCTATACTGCTTTGCTGAATATGTGATATTGTGTATTTTTAATAAATTGTTATATTTTTACAATTACTTTATATGTCTTTATTATTATAAGTGGGAGATCAAATCCTATTGCTATGTTGCGACTGCTTGTTACAATTCCCCGTTCTGCCGACAGCAGGGTTGGGAAATCGGGATATTCAAAATGTTGAAAAATTGATCCTCGATTCCGACCTGAAAATCTATATGCAGAATGATTTTTGCCAGTTACAAGCAATATGTACTGCAATTTGTATGTGGGGGAGCAAGTTATGCTTCTCAGCATTTTGGCATGTTACATTTCCTTGATCCGCTGACGAATCACCAATCATCGATGGCTGCCGATTCATGGATCGGATCGCGGAACAGTGGATTTGGTCAGAACGGCAGTAGGGGGAATTGGAGCTGTAGATGTATGGGCCCCATTATTTTTTTTTTTGTGGTTGGTTACTCATACATCTGCTTGGATTTGATTGGAGTTTCTTTTCTTCTCAGCGCCACAGAGAAATCTTTTTGAAGTTGTTCATCTGAGCCTATATCTTTGCTTAGATATCTGCAAAAATACTGTCTCCTTGGGCGGAATTCAATTCTTTCCAGCCCCTATCGCGCCCGACAGAGCTATTAAATTCTTGCTCCTGTCGGGCACGATGAGCTGCCAGCGCTACATTTCAGCTCGCAGCCCCTGACGGATGAGAGCTGAAATGTGCGAAAAGTGACATGTTTGGGCGCCCAAACATCACTTTACGCGGCTAAACCTGACCTCTATGGACGCGATCAGCACGAAAATCTTGGACAATTCTATAGCGGCCCGCGATCTCCTGTAACTTTAGACAGGAGATGCGGGCCGCGAAAACAATTGAATTCCGCCCTTTGTCTAAATAAAATTATTACAGAAATCCCCCCAGAGTAGTTTTAAGTCAGGTATATTCACTTCCACCAATTTTAGATTAGCCACGTGTTTGCAACTAATACATGGCACAGTTGATGAGGTGCAAGCTTGGCTTGACTTCATGGAATGGATTTATCCTTAGAGGGTCTTGCAAAGTTTTGATATTGGTCCTAACTATAATAGCTGGGTGATCCCATCACAAAGCATAAATGGATATATATCTGTGTCTTTATAATTGGTGGTGTTACTAGTCAATTTTGTATGTTATCACTTTTATTGTTTGCTCTAACCATAGAACTAATGACATGTACAGAATACAGTAGTTGTCTAGTCAGGATAGGATCCTCAAATTTATGCAGATGACATGTTACTATTCTTGGCTGATCCAAATGATTCTCTCAAAAACTTGCCTCAGATTTATTTCAGGGATTAAAATAAATTAGTCTAAATCAATTATTTTCCCAATTCAGAGAAATTGTACACAAGGAATTATCCATTTTGTTTCCTAGCAGTGCATCAATAAATTTAAATAATTGGGTATTTGGATATCAGACAATCCCAGATGATTACACTCTACACAATAGTATTGCTTTGCTTATCTCCTTTCATGTAAAATCTCACATATAAGGGCACATTTCCTCTTACATTAACAGGTAGAGTGACTTGATTAAAATTGTTATTATATACATTACACCAACATATCTTTCACATAATTAATCAGCATATCTCCTCATTGAGTTGAACGTACAAAAAAATTAGAATTAAGTTAAGCTTATTACTGAAAATGAATCTTGTACATTTGGAGGGTTAGCTCTTTATACCTTTAAACTACTATTATTCACCACAAGTGACACATCTTCACAAATGTTTTGTAAATATGTCTAGTAGAGCAGACAGGATTCTAGCATGCATCTTTAAAAGCCATTTTGAGGGAGGGGGGATGGTTAAATAAAATAAGTCATGCATCTGGGGGTATAGCATATACCCTACTGGGGGGTAGAGAAGTTGATTCAGATTTGTGTCTTTGGAATAATATAAAAATGAAGAAACATTTTTCATTTTGAGATGATGGTTTCTGGTCTGTATGGCATTAACACATTAGGACAACTTATTCTCCAAGGCTTATAAAAATATTTTACACAAATACAGGCAAAAGTTTCGTGTTCCAAAAACAGCAGATTCAATGTATCTTGAATTACATTATGTTCTTGAAACTCAGTTTGAAAATGACAAGCCACAAATTGTGGGTTCACCCATGAAAAGCAAATTTTAAAATATACAGTTACTGTAGTCCGCAGAAACTAATTCCTTGAATATATGTAGTCCTAATCAGTTATATAAATGCAGCAAACCTTCTATTGCTTCATAGAAAAATAGGAAAGGACATTGAATCTGTATCAGATGAAGGGTGGGCATATAGTTTGTGTTTAGCTCACCGTTCTAAGCTGTGAGTAAAGAATCAACAAATGTAATTATATATTTTACTGAACATAGAGTTTATGTAATTCCTGTAAGACTGATACAATTTGGAGGATGCTCTACTTTAAATTTTCCCTAATTGTGGTGTCCCTGTAGATATATGTTGGCATCTGTTACTTGAATATCAGATAGTAAATAGATTTTAGTTTAATGTGATCTGTTATACAGCCACAATGTATGAGTACACCTATGTATTAGCAGGACTGTTGTTTCATTGCCTTGATGAACTCTCAGGTACTGCAGCTCTATTTGAAGGCAAAACAGACAAGTGGACCAGTCAGTGTTTGCCAAATATACTTCAATTAGCCAGTGATTATAGCAAGGTAATGTTTGGTTAGAAGTATCTGTGCTTTCAAAATTGGATAGGGTTGGTAAACAAAACTATGAGTCACGAAAGTCATATATACCTTACTAGAGTATGTGAGCTAAAATATACACAGATAGGGTCATAGTGGATTAATTCTAGGTATGCTATCATAGCTTGTGCTGCTAATGCTGGCAGCACTGGGTGCCCAGACCTCTAAATATTTGTCTATTATTATTATTATTATTATTATTATTATTATTATTATACAGAATAGAGTAGAATATCATTTTTTTATTACTTTTTATTTTAAAGAAAACATTTATAGTACTTCATGTTTATGTAATAGTCTTATAATACATAGGCATACAATTACTACAATGTGTCTGCAAGTATTGCCTGTCCTTAGTATCTAACATTTTTTTATATTGTTACTGTTTTTCTAATTATGACCCTATCATTTTTATGTACAGTATATATTTTTGTATTCATTTTTTTATTAGATTTTGTTAAATAGATTATTTTTGAAGTTACATTTTAAATAATTGATGAGCAGTTGGATTCTGAGAAATACGACAAAACCAAATTTTGGGGTACAGAGTTAAACCGAGGCATGTCTCGGTTCCTCCCAGCAAATTTGGATCTCAAATGAGATAAAACATCATCTTTATGGAAATGTCTGATCTTGCTTGTTTTAGATTGATTATAAGTCCCTCTCCCATAATTTCAGGTGTCATTTTAGATTGAAGAGTGCATGGAGAAGGTTGTTGGCTGTAGCTGTAATGAAATAGTCGCCTATGGAGACAGTTGTAGATTGGTTTAGTGGATGGAAAGAGTGGAAAAGAAGGCATCTTTATTGTGTTCTGTGAGGGTTAGACACTTGCAAGCAATCTGCAATATAGGCTCTTCCAATTTATTTGAAATGAGTTGCACTTACAATTGTTTTTGACAAGAAAAAAATGAACAGTCTTTTAAACTGTACATGCCAAGGGGAGATAAAAGGGCAGACACTTAGAGCTAAAAATCTGCATAGGAACTTGCTTTTATTTGAGGGTTGCATTCACTGTATAATCTGTGACTGCATTAGGGGCAGAGACAGTACTGAGATTGCAAGCTTAGCTGACCAGAAAATTCTGTTTTGTGTCTGAGTGAGCTGCACCCCAAAGGAGACATTATGTTCTATTAAAAAATCAATTCTCAAGTCTCTTAATTACACTTTATAATATATATTTCAAAGGAAGATTGTGTGTGTTTGAGGAGCAGTGTATATTATTGTACTTACTGGGAGTTTTGTCCCCATCAGCTGCACACAAAACTAATAAAAGTTTTGCTCTGTTTTAAAAATAATCAAGTCAATTAATTAAACTTTATAATATATATTTCAAGAGAAAATTGTGTGTGTTTGAGAGGCAGTGTATGCAGCCATGGCCAAAAGATGCTTAACTGTTGGCATGACACAGGACTGATGGTAGCACCCACCTTTCCTTCTCCGGACAAGCATTTTTCCAGATGCCGCATACAATCTAAAAGGGGATTCATCAGAGAAAATAATTTTACCCCAGTCCTCAGCAGACCAATCCATGTACATTTTGCAGAATATCAGTTTGTCCCTGATGTTTTTCCTGGAGAGAAGTGGCTTCTTTGCTGCCTTTCTTGACACCAGGCCATCCTCCAAAAGTCTTCGTCCTGTGTCATGCCAACAGTAAAGCATCCTGAGACCATTCATGTGTGGGGCTGCTTCTCAGCCATGGGAGTGGGATCACTCACAATTTTGCCTAAGAAGACAGCCATGAATAAAGAATGGTACCAAAACATCCTCCAAGAGCAACTTCTCCCAACCATCCAATAACAGTTTGGTGATAAACAATGCCTATTCCAGCATGATGGAGCACCTTGCCATAAGGCAAGAGTGATAACTAAGTGGCTCGGGGAACAAAACATCAAAATTTTGAGTCCATGGCCAGGATGCTCCCCAGACCTTAATTCCATTGAGAACTTGAGGTCAATTCTCAAGAAGCTGGTGAACAAACAAAAACCCACAAATTCTGACAAACTCCAAGCATTGATTAGGCAAGAATGGGCGGCCATCAGTCATTATGTGGCCCAGAAATTGATTGACAGCATGCCAGGGCGAATTGCAGAGGTCTTGAAAAAGAAGGGTCAACACTGCAAATATTGACTCTTTGCATAAACTTTATGTAATTGTCAATAAAAGCCTTTGACACTTTGAAACCAATACTTGTGTCATTCTCAAAACTTTTGGCCATGGCTGTATTACTGTACTGGGTGTTTTTGTCCTTGTCAGCTTCACCCCTAGTGGGGAAGCTAGCACAGCAATTGTGCACTTTTAGAAGAAAGGAATACATCGATACAGATGGCTGAATACATTTTAATGTAGAGTCAAAATATTTTGGCTGCCATAACACTGGTGATATATTTAACTTTTAAAAACTCTAGTCATCTGTTCAATGTTATGTTAATATTTTTGGTTTATTTTTGTTATTTAGCACATTATTTGTAGTAAATTATTTAATACAATAACAGTAATAATAATATTCTTTTATTTAAGGTAACAATTAATTACAATAGTCTTAGAGAAAATTTTGTATTGATGACAGCAGTGTTCCCCTTGTGAAGAAAAAAAGGACATTTACTGTAGCTGGGAACTGTGTATATTCTGTCAGCAAAGCACAAAGGAAACTCTAATGTGTAAAGCTAATAAAACAACAACTGGAGAAGGCTATAAAATCTTGGCACTGGACTTACAAAAGTTTTAAAGTGCTGAACTTTTGTGTGGTGAAATAGTTTTTGACAGGGCTGTAGCTAGGGTAGTGCGGCCGGTGCCATCGCACAGGGCACCACAGGTCAGGGAGCGCTGTTTGGGCCTGTCAAATTTCTGTTTATTATCATTCTTGCTTGTAGCTTCCTCTTATTTCATCCCCAGCATCTCCTGGCCTCTCCTATCTTTTCCATGGCCCTTCCCCATGAAGCCATGGCCCTTTTTTGGGTGCATTATGTCCCTTTGAAAAATGAGGGGGGCGCCAATGCTCTTTCTGGCACAGGGCACCAAAAAGTCTAGTTACGGCTCTGGTTTTTGACGCTCTCAGTGAAGGCACATTATTAGAGAATCTTATAAAAATCTTTGCAAAGTTTCATAAGAACTGCAGTGCAAAAGTTACAGCTTATATACTGAATAGATTTCTTGAGGCTAGAAGCCGGCAAACAAGTAATGAACAAGCATACAGTATGCAGCTGATCATTTTACTAGGTCTAAAGGTGAGACTTCAAACTATAAAAAAACAAAGCTCCTTTTGTGAGGTTGGAAAAGGTATGGACTTCATGCAGTCTTTAAGTGACAAGATTACATCATTTGCAGCTGCTCTTCAAGATCAGCAGATTATGGCCGAAGTGACTGCAGGTGATTAGGTTGCAATTGAAGCACAATACCATAAGGAATGTTTGAATAAGACCAATAGTAGAAGGCGCTCTTTCCTAAGACCCAAGCAAATCAGTCTAACAGTGCCAAAGACATGTTTGCTTTTGCATTTGCTGAACTGACATCACATGTTCAGGATATAATTATTGACACTGAGTTGACTCCAGTGTTTAAATTAATAAGCTTGATCGACTATTTGAAAATATCTGGGAACAACTTCTGGAGAAAAGACAAAAGCACACTCGAGTCGTATCAAAAACAAGGTGGTCTATATATTAAGCCTTGGAGAGAGATAAAGTACCAACCAATCAGCTCCTAACTGTCATTTTTCAAACACAGCCTGTAAAGTGACAGTTAGGAGCTGATGGGTTGGTACTTTATCTCTCTCCAAGGCTTAGTACATAGACCCCATACTACCTGAGGACATTACTGAACTAACAGCTTTCAGCAAAGGCCAAGATGTTGTGATCACTTTGAACAAAGCTATGGGTGAAGCAGTACACATAAAGCCTGCAAGGTTGATACAGAATTTGACATCAGAAATAGTGCAAAATAGATCAGAAAAATGTTACCACATACTATGGATGCGCAATCACACAAAGTTTGTCCGTTATTGGATGAAACAACCCAGGTGTTTCTCCAATGTTATTGGCATTGGTAAAAATGCTTTTATACAGCCTAAATAGTCAACAGCAGTCTGATAACAACCTTAGACAAGAGGCATTAACAATAGCACAAATCATGAACTTCAACCTGAGAAAGGATACCCCTACAGGTGATAGATTTTGTCATGAATGTTGCCACCTTTTGCCATGTACATATCCATGTTGTTACACTCTAAACAAAAAAAATTGTTTTTGCAAAATAAAAGTGTTTTTCAATAACTACAGTATTTTTACAAAAATAGCCACCATTTTGAAAATGGTGGTCATAATCTTTTGGCCCTACCTAAAAAATTATTTGCAAATATGTGCAGATGAAGTGGGTAAAGTCTCATGCCTCCAGAAATGCACAATTGTTATACCATTGCCAACTTAACTATTGTGCTACCCAAAATAATAAAAGTTGAAAGAAACATTTTTTTCTGGTATCAATTTTTTTTTCAAGTATTTTAATAAAACTGTAATAGTCCCTCATTTCCCTATCTCATGGTATGTTTACTTGGTGTGGGTGCAGTTACAAGTACCATAGTTTTATTCCTCTCCTAGAGTAATTCAATCATGAATCAGTCTATAGACGAACAGGAGCAACCCAGTAGTAGTGCTGACAGTCATAGTCCATGGTCTGCAATGTTTTGTAATATAAATCACGTTTTTCTTGTTCTGTTCATGCTGTCTCTGTTTGCGTCCTCTGTAAAACTCTGCAGACCCCTTGTGGTACCATATGAATAAAGAATAATAATAATATTACTTTTAAAAAAGATCAAGGGGAAAGAAGAATGTGTAAGAAAGAGCACTCCAAATCTAAACAATGATTCACAATCTTCAAGAAAACACTGCCTCTAACTATAAAGGGAAACGTTACTGCCGAAAAATGGAAAATTGCCAACATGCCATACACCACAAAGAGTGGCAAGTTAAGGCTCAGACTATGGCCTTTTTTGTGAGTTGAGGTTCTGCTACTGCTCTTTCATGCACTAGAATGCCTATTGCAAAAGCCAAGGCCAAACACAGTCAGACATCTTCTGTAACCTTGCATTCAACACATTCTCAGTCTTGATGTGTCACCTCTAAATGAGGCAATTCAGTGCACAAAAAGAACACTTATGGTGCATACACACGGTCAGATTTTTCCTTCAGATATGAACGATAATGATTTAAAAATCGTTCAGTCGTTCATATCTGAAGGAAAATCTGACATATCTGACATGTCTGAATGATGGACGATGAACGATGCGCGTTCCCGTTTGTCAGATAACGATATCTGACATCTGATGTGTTTGCAGTCAGACTTGGACGATTCCATTCATTTTAATGCAGTCAAAAATCGTTCAATCCTTCAAATCGTTCAAATCGTTCAAAACTTTGGTAAAATCGTTCACATCGTTCAATCGTTCATCTGACAAATCTGACCGTGTGTATGCTCCATTAGCTGAAACCTTTGGCCTATATTGGTGAAAACAATATTGTGAGCTGTGATGTTGTCAACATTGACTGGAAATGACTGGAAATTAATATTACTGATGTTAATAATACTGTATGAACAAAACAGATCCAAACTACATGATTTTACCTGTTTTTATCAATTTTTAAAGAAATCCAAAACCAAAATATTTGAGTGTGGTTTTGCCAAAACTAAAACATGATGATGATTTATAACCAAAACCAAAACACGGGGATCTGCACTCAATTTTTATCTTACCAGAAACAATTTCTATAACCATAATTAAGTAAAAAAATATTTATTAGGGATATAAGGCAGTTTATAGTATTTAATCACTCATTATAATGCTAATACTTCATTATATCCTTATTCTTTAGCAGGATGGTACACTTACTATATACATGCATGGTCTATTAGACAAGAGAAAAGGAGGTGCTACTGTACATCCAAATGTATTTGATCAAGTGACTCAAACATAGTGAGTATCTGTAACACACGTGATGATAGTGATGGATGCCATGATCTGTACTTAGCACTATATTTTTATCACTTCTAAATATTAACTTTATTCAATATATAAAAAGAAAAACAACTCTTGTCAGACTAATCATCATTCTTTGTCTCAGTAGACACATTTTTCAAAACTCTACAGTGCCTGCAGCCAGACTCCCTCTGACGGAAAATCTGATTTTCCAGCATTTGTTTCTTTAACCTGAGTTGAAAAACCTCAGATGTATGAAATGTTAGAAGCAGCTACTAAGACGTTGGAGGCTTTTGTTTGTAGGAATTGTCTGCATCAGGTTACAGAGACTCATCTAAAAACAGAAAGAAGAGCCCAAACCCTTGTTAAGGTCTGATGTAAATTTCAGGTATAATGCCTTTAACAGATAGATTTTATTGTTATATTCACCCATTTATTAGGTATACTTAAGCAAGTATATATCACAGGTCAAATATGAGATACATAATAACCATAATCCCTCAAACAAATTTACCTTTCTTGTCTAATAAATTGACAGGTATAATATTATGATACACAGTGAGCTTTTGTATCTTACCCTAGTGGCAAAACAATTTATGAAATATCAAAAAGGACATCATATACTAGAAGATGCGATAATACAAAATAAATAATATGTAATATATCAAATCAAGAGAACCAAACAGCTTTGGGAAACCAGTCAGGATAATTAGTCTCATTATATTCATTCAATACACTCAGTAAGTCTTTATTGTAGCTGTAGTTGTACTTGCAGAAATATGTACACTATGTAGACAAAAGTGATTGGACACTAACAGCAAATAGATCAATGAGATTTTATTGATGTCATTACTTTGTAGGTCCACCATGTGCAGTGATTACTGCGGATAAACTTCTTGGCAAACTGCCCACAAGTTCCTGGACAACAGCAGGCGGTATGTTTTGCCATCCCGCTTATGTCTAGTTACCAACTGTGACACTGAAGAAGGTTGAATTGGCCTAGAACGCAGCCGTCACTCTAATTCATCCCAGAGGTTCTCAATGAGGTTAAAATCTGGACTCTGAGCTGACCAGAATATCCTGGTTACCGAATTTTGTGTATACCAGTCCAGAGGCACCCTGGAAACATGACAGGTGGCATTGTCGTCCTGATAAAAACATTTGTTGTTTCCATAGAACTGCCACAATGTAGGGAGCACAGAGTTATCTAGAACATCTCTATACTTCTCTTTTTTTCCTTCACAAACACATGTCTGCTGCAGGAGAACACCATTTCACTGACGCGGGGGTGTCCAATCACTTTTGTCTACATAGTGTATGTTGTTGTATTATGATCCTGGAAAGAAAACTTGCTGATAGGGTCTCAAACAGTTCCTGTTGATAACATGAGGTTTTTGTTACAGCCATGTTCATGGATATAGCCATCATGAGAAATATATGTCAACAGCTATATATACTTTGCTCAAAAGTTTGAGAACATGATAAAAATATACCAACAAAAAGGATTAATACATTATTATTGCAGTGATAGACTGTTATGAATCCCACTGCCTGCTCCATGTGAGACCCCTAGAACCCGGCTAGCGAGATCTTCACCAATAACCACCGCCTGTTGTTCCCTTAGAACTATGATATGTTCACCGGTACTTAGGCAGCCGCCTGGACTTACGCTTGGGGTATTAGAGGCTCAAACGGAGGTACAAAGGAATTCAAGAGATGAAGTGTACAGTTAGAGCTATTACAGGTAATGGTTCTGATGATTTGGCAATTGCATCGATGATATGGCAATGTTACCGATGGTGCGGCAATTGCGGTGATGGTGCCGATGTTGTGGCAATAGCCGTAGATAAACAGTCTAGAATATTAAAATGGCTTTGAGAGCCAATGGTGCGGCAACTGTGCCGATGTTGCAGCGATGGTGCCGATGTTGCGGCAATTGCCATGGATAAACAGTCTAGGGTATGATGATGGCTTTGAGAGCTGATGGTGTGACAAGTGTGCCGATGTTGTGGCGATGGTGCCAATGTTGCGGCATGGGAGCTGCTTGGAGTGGCTAGGAAGCCGAATGAAGAATGGTGGTAGCACGGGAGCTACTTGGTGCTGCTAGGAAGCCTTATGGTGAATGTTGGCAGCACGGGAGCTGCTAGATGCGGCTAGGAAGCCGTTGGAGATTGGTGGTAGCACAGGAGCTACTTGGTGCGGCTAGAAAGCCGTATGGTGAATGTTGGCAGCACGGGAGCTGCTGGATGTGTCTAGGAAGCAGTTTGGAGATTGGTGGTAGCACGGGAGCTACTTGGTGCGGCTAGGTAGCCATATGGTAAATGTTGGCAGCACGGGAGCTGCTAGATGCGGCTAGGAAGCCATTTGGAGGACGATGGCAGCTCGGGAGCTGCTTGGTGTCGGCTGGGAAGCCGAATAGAAGCAATATCATGGAGAGAACAAAAGTTGCCCATGCAGCAAGCTGATGAAATCCACAGACACGCTATAGTCGGCACAGGTGCAATAGGTTAGTGAGTATAAATAGGCTGCAGCACTTAATCAAGCTGCACCTGTGGATGAGACATCACTTCCTGAGGCATGCCGATCGCCTAGCAACAGGAGTAACCCCGTCCTGCCTTAGAAAACTGCCAGAAAGGGTCAAGTCGTGACCGCGACATGTAACATAGACCCCTAAACAACAGTGATAAATAATTCTCTGAATAGTACCTAGTACCAGCTATAGTAATGGGAGTGGCAACATTGCACAAGGGACTGTCCCGTGCAATCATGTATTGATAGCAAATCTATAAACCCAAATGAACACTGTTACTCCAGTGACATTGAGTACTGACCACCACAAACTTTCCAGTTGTGTTTGCTGCCCAAGCAGTAAACTCTTAGTTCAAAATGAACTTTTGGCAAAATGTGGCCTGTACTATTCAGGTTGTTATTTTTTCCAATGACACTTTCTTCCCAGTGTACTCCTGGGCAGATTGTTTACTGCAGCTTTGGCAACAGTCTTCTGTTGTTGCTATTATGACATTATACACTTCTTAAAATACATGGTAATGTTACCAATGGAAAATGCTTTGCCTAACTTCAATGTCAAAACTGCCTCTCTCCCTCTCATACCATACAAGGCAATTAACAGTTGATTTCACTGGAATATACAGGGTCTCTTTTTACCACACTATTATACCTTGCTAAACTCTTAAGGTGCATATACACACAACGATTTAGTAAATGAACGATTTTAGTAAACGATTTTCGTTCATTTTTTCAAAGGAAAAATTAGCGAACATCGTTTACTAAAATCGTTCATTTACTAAATGTAATGAGCGATTTTTTTGAACTACAAACAATTTTTGCATATTCCCTTATTGAAAATCGTTGAGTTGGTCAGTCTGACTGTAGTACAAACTACAAACGTGAACGCGCATGAACGATAATCGTTTTTATCGTCTTAACTCAGAAAGTGAACGATTTTTTCAACGATTGACGATAAACAATATCGTTATCGATAATCGTTCAAAAAAATTGTTGTGTATGTATGCACTTTAAGATAAAATAAAAATAAAATAAAATTGTGATTTTTTTTCGTCAGTTTTGCAGCAGGATGCAATGCAGTTATTTGAAACCCACGGTGGATTTATATGGGCAGGCATATTTCACTAAGTGTCACATCTGAGAGACCACATCTGATGAGCTAGCTGTCTATGACATTGGTGAGTACCCAGTTATTGACTCTGCAGCAGGGTACTGAAGGACAGTCAATGAATGTGTTTTTTTTTTAAATGCCAATGGAATACGTAGGATCAAGATAGAAGATAAGGGTAATGCTACACTACAGAAACAGTACTATGGGCCTGATTCAGACCCACTCGCGAGCGGCTGTCCGCTCGCAAGTGGGTCGATGGTGTGCACTGCGCATGCACACGACGGAGGGAGCTCCGTCGCGCGCATGCGCGAGACGCGACGAGCGAAGGACTTTCCTTTGCTCGTTGTGTCTGATCAAAGGGGGCGTGCTGTCGATGTTGATTGACAGCACGCCCCCTTTGGTGGGCGTGCCTGCCAGACGGAGGCGTTCCCAAGGGAACGCCTACCGTCAGAAGCCGGCCCCACTGACATCACTAGTGATGTCAGTGGGAGTGATTTTGGCTCTGATAGAGCCAAAATCACTCCTGGCCTTGCGGTTGAGAAACTCAACCGCAGGCTTCTGCTCGCACTGGCGATGGTCGCAATGGTCAAGACCATCGCGACCATCATCCTGCACGCTCGTATATGCTGTGGCTGGTGACCCACAGCTATACAAGCGTCCAGGAGGACGCTCCATAGTTATGGAGGTGGGCCTTGATTCAGAGCGAGCGCTCTGGTCAGAGCGTCCGGCTCTGAATCAGGGCCCATGATCCTGCAGAGCAAAATGGCATTACATTTATACTAATGAGTAAATGGGATCTCTGTGTCCTAATTGAAAAAGAATCCCGTGTCCATATTCCTGAGAAGTCACAAGATATTTGACTGTGCTGATCATATTAAAACAGAAGTAGAAAAATTGGCATCAATATGAATTATGGGTCTAAATCTCAAGGGACATACTTATTTTATAGTAGGTTTATAGTACACTCAGGGTTGGACTGGCCCACAGGGTTTCAGGGGAAATCCCCTGTGGGCCCACCCCCTCCTCTAGGTGTCATGCTTCAGACTGTGCACTGAATTATACATTGTTACTCTATTATAGGGTCAGTTTCCTTGTGGAGAAGGACCACTGATAAACATCGGTTCTTGGTTTGCTTCTATAGAAGCTACATCAAGTTGGCCTAAAGGTTAGCCAAGCAACTGTGGTGGCTTGCCACACCTCCTGGTTGATGAACACACCCTTTAAGCATGGGCCTCTATTACTGAATTCCCCCGGTGGGCCCTTTATGCCTCATTCCAACACTGAACACACTTACTGTATATGTATAGTTTTTTTTTATTTGTAGGATTTTTATGTTATGTATTGCTGATTTAACCAGTGTAGTAAACTGACTGTAGATTCAGTATCACTTAATGTTATGCAAAGAAAACAAGTTGAAACCATGTACTTTGAAAAGGGAAAACAAACTTGGGAACGGTGTCATGAATAATAATATTAATGATGAAGTTCAGCTGGATAAGGTATAAAAGATGGTATTTCATTCTCACTAAAGAATCCTCAGGATTTTATTCAGCAGCAGTCTCCAAGTTTGTAAAGTGGAGGAACTTTACTTTGTTGTTTCTTAAAATAAAATAGAAGGAAATAGATGGAGATGTTGGAGAGACAATTATGGTTATCTGCAAATACGATATTCTGCAGGAAGTAGGATTGTTCTTGCTGATCTTGAAGAACATGGTTTTCTTGTGAATTGTTCCTTGTTTGACTTTCCAGGGAACTATTTCAGATTGGGAAATGTGTGGAGCCATAGACTTTCTATCCATAAAATTATCCATAGGTCCGGAGGCTGCAGTAACAGGAATGAATAGACAAAAATGAGTTCTAGGGATAGTTTAGAATAAAAGAGTTACAGCTCATTGAATAGATGTATGTTTGAATAGACAGATGGGAATGAGATATCCTTTAACCCAGTTGTATAAGGAAAAAGGCCTTTGTTTTCATTAAAAAGTTTTGTGTTTCCTAAGTGCTTATGCTTCTCATCAGAAGATGGTGTGTTCATAGAAATTTTGAAATTCTGCAGCAGGAACTTCAGGAACAAGAAAAGTAGATGGCACGGGCAGTTGTGGATGCACAACATATACAATGAAGAAATATGACATGCTAGACAATGCATGATAATTGTTTTTATAGACAAATTTTGACTATGTTAGCAAATGAAACCAAATAGAGATGTGTCCACATACATCTATTCTCTGTGCACTACAAGTCGCGTTACACGTAATGTGTGAGCGACGTGCGACTTGGTAGCATCGGGCATCTTTTTGTGGAACTTTTTCCCTTAAAATGTGCCTAATTCTCAAAGCAATGGCCATAGGATGCAAAAGCAGCTTCCCAACAGGAATCTTTAACTTGCTCTGGGTGGCATTTACAAGAAAACTGCAACTAGGTTTCAGAATAGGTTTAAATTCTGAGACATTCTCAATGTTAGGTGTGTCAAAGTACTGGGAGAGGGCATCTTCCTCCCTGTTTTTGATCATTAGGCAGAAAGTGATTACTAGACCAAAGCAGAGAAGTGCTAATCTTGTTTGCTGTGGATTCAAACTCTGAATGGACTGTAAATACAGAAGGTTATTATGATCTGTATAGCTTACAACTGGAAAAGCTGGTCCCTTAAGCAGGTGAAGCCATTCCTCCTGGGCTACATTTATGGTCAACAACTCCTTATCTCTGATTCCATAGTTTTTTTTCTGTCTGGGGAGAATTTCTTTCAAAAAAATTCCAAGAATGGATGGAGTTTTCCATCAGTTTGATGTTGGGTTAGTAGTGCCTCTACTGCAAACGAGGAAGCAACCCCTTCAAGAAAGAACGGTGCAGAGACACCTGACTGATTAAGAATGAGAGCAAACACAAAAGCTTCCATCAATTTATTGAAAGTTTTTACTGCTTGAATGGACCAGACTTTGGGATTAGCCCTTGGCAAGTGAAAGCTGCAATAGAAGCCATGACATGAGTATCCTTTGATGAATTTTCTGTAGTAAATCCAAGGAAACGCTGAGTGACTTTCATGCTCAAAGGATGAGGCCCTCTCAGAATATCCTTAACCTTTTCTAGATCCACCTGTAGACCCTGCCAGTATAATCTATACTTCAAAAAGGAAACCGTGGTCCTTTCAAATACAGTATTAATTTTTTACGTTTGTAGTACAATTGTTTTTTTCTCAGATGCTGCAATACTTCTTGATAAGGAAAGCGATGAGTAGTGAGGGATTTGAAAAAGATCAGGATATCATGCAACTAAATTACTTTGTTCTTGTAAAGAAGTTTTTTGAATATCTCATTCGTAAAAATTTGGAAAACAGCAGAAGTATTAATAAGGCCAAATGGCATTTCCAAGCTGTCCCTGGTGTTAAATGTGGTATTCTGTTCATCACCTGACTTGATGTGATTAAGCTTGTATGCACCTCTTAACATTTTAATTAAAAACTTTGACCCCTTTTAGATGGACAAAGAGTTCAGTGATGAATGGCAGAGGATACTTTTTAGTTATAGTATTTAGACCTCGATAATAGATGCATGGTCAAAGACCCACATCTCTTACTCCACCACAGAAGAATCCAGCTCCCCCAGGACAGGAAGATTTTCTTATGAATCCACATTCAAGTGTTTTTTTTTAATATAGTCAGACATAGTTGTGTCTCAGGAAGCAACAAGGGATTTACAAGACTCCTGGGAGGTGATTTTCCAGGGACTAAATCAATTGGGCAATCCCACGGTCTATGAGGAGGAAGATTTCAGCTTGATGTTTGCTAAATATGTCTTCATATGTCTGATACTGTGGAGGTTTGATTACTTTATTATCAGGAGAACTGACTAACACTCTGCTGCAGAGAGTGACTTCTTTAAAGTATCGACCGTGCCAATCAGAATCCCAAAACAACACTTGTCCTGTTTTCCAATACAGATTCAGGGAATGTAATTGGAGCCAGGGTAAACCAAGAATTATAGTGTTTATAATTTTGGAAAGAACTAGAAAGATTTGGAGTAGCTTCATGCAATGTCCAAGTTGCATAATGACTGGCTCAATCTGAAAGTTAATGGCACTTTCTGAAAGCTTGTTCCCATTATTTTCAATCAAACATACTGTATAGGTTGTGTCAAAGGAATTATTTTTATGCCTAGTCTTTTGGCAAGTGGAGCGCTGTTAAAATTCCCTGCTGCTACTAAATCCACGAATGCAGAATGATAAGAAGATTTGCTGTGTAGAACTAAGAATGCCAGGGAAGAAACCAAATAGATGAATTCAATAATGGTGCATTGCAGACAGAATATAGAATTGCCTTTCCTCTACTATCTCGGCTTTGGAGCTTCCAGGCTTGTTTGGACATACAGCTACCATATGA
The DNA here is from genome assembly GCA_031769625.1 of Taudactylus pleione. Lineage (NCBI taxonomy): Eukaryota > Metazoa > Chordata > Amphibia > Anura > Myobatrachidae > Taudactylus > Taudactylus pleione. The sequence goes on along the minus strand of JAUIMM010000126.1, from coordinate 2,771,171 downwards.
CCTGGGGCTTCACAATACAGACACAGATCATTTTCAAATGATTCTCCTATTCTTGCTGCAATAATTTAGAGTGACCCATCTCTTCACTAGAGCTAGTAGGAGAAGATGACTAGGCACCAAAGTGATTATAAACTGGGGAGCCAGTTTGAACCACATTTAATTCATCCAGAAATGTAGGCAATCAGATGGAGACAAACTCATCTTTACTATGTCATTGAGACCTTGCCAGAAGGTAGCCACTAGGACCTAATTATCTAATTCAGCTCAGAAGCCATGGTATGGAACTGGATGGTGTGATGGCCCAGAGTAGATGGTCCATGGTGTAAATGGAGAACCCAGAGGCAGCAGACAAAAACCCATCAGTGCTCATTGAATATCTGGTGAAAGGAGTCTAGGAAGTCAGTACAGTTTTGCAGGAGTGGATCATCCTGCTCCTAATAGAGAGATGCCAAGGCCAGGAATTGGTCAGAGATGAACAAGATTAACAAAATTATCAATTCTGCTTTTGTTTTCTAAGAAGACACATTCCCAGGGAGATGCTCAAAGTGTGTAGCGCATTGATTCAAGAACCCCCTGAACTTTTTAGGATCCCCATGACATTTTAATGATCAGGTATGTAAAGACATGCAGCTACCATCTTCCCGGCAACAAAAGACATAGCAGGCGATTGGAATACACTACTACAAACAATGCAGATAGATAGCTGCCACAAGCCAGACACCGGAAGCTGAGCCAGCATAGGCCCTCATTACAACTCAAAGCCTGGTTGGCCTGGTTGCACCATCACTGCCACAGTGTAAAGACCACACAAGACACTTACCAGTAAGTGAGTTAACCAACCACCTGATGTTAAATCCACCACTTGAATATTCCACCAGTAAACAAGACTTTTAGTTTAAATACCATATCTTTGGGTACAGAGATTATGTAAAAGGTGTTCCTAAAGAATCACCCCACACCCGTTTCACATAGGGGTACCCCATCAGTGGGAGTATACCAACAGACAGGAATACCACAAAGTAAATCCTGCTGGATCAGCCTGATGTGACTGTATTTGTGATACACTGAAAATAAAGATATTTTTTCTCACTACACCTATTGTCATGTCTTATATTCAGCAATATATACACACAAGCACCATTGTCACCACACACTAGATACACACACCCTCCCACACTATTTTCATGCATTCTCCACACACCAGAGGCGCACACCCACTCACTAGGACACACACATTTTTCCACACCCTCGTCTCACCAGTGCAGCGCTGTAGTACTCTTTATTTTATCTACAAAATTTACCACATTTGACCAGTGAAGAGGCAACCAGTTAAATTGCCTTATCAAACAATTGTTCAATTTACTAAATTGTTTAATTTAGTACATCCCCCCTTAAGTATTATAAACTGAAGGGATCAATGCACAATAAGCCAATTGTAAGTGAGTAGATAGTATTGTTCAGTAGCATATACAGGAGGTCTTGCATCTTCCTATTATGAATGGGCTGCATTAGACCACACACTACACTGCAGCTGAGAAGCAGAGGGGGAGAAGTATGAAGGGTTGTTACATGTATTTCCGGTTACTGCGCATGTTATATACTGCAGTTACCAGTTTCCTGTGTGAAATAATGCGGGAAGTGATTAGAATGATGAAGGCGCTATGCGCATCTGTCATTATCGGCGCTATACCAAGATAGGGAGCCAATCTGATTTGGCAAGGTTTGAAAGGTCATTGGTACTGAACATTCCAACAACTGCAAATATTGATTTCGACAGATGTCATTGCTGGTGCCATACACATAGCACTGTCCCTGGCTGTCAGAATAAGCAGCTAGAGTTGTGCTTACAAAAAAACAATAACGTTTTTTTTCAATTATCCACGGGTGCCACTGGAACTTTTGACCGACGCATGCGCAGATTGCAGCCAAAAGAAAGGGAGGGCAACTGCTATCTTAATACATCTGGGCCATAAATGACCCTGATTTTACTTTATATTAGGTGAAGCAAGGCATACATTTTAAGATCTTTAATGGCCATGATCATAAATCTTCCCCAGAGTATCCTGTCTGGCCACTCTGAGTATGTATTAAACAAATCAGCCACAGCTATGCATGTGACCGCAGAGGTGCAAAAAGTGGGTTGAGCTGTGCTAAATTGCCCCCACCCTTTGCCGCCTTTAAATCCACAACTGTTAATGCTGATAGTCATCATTATAATTGTTATCATTGCACCAGGTGTGGTATAATAAATCTACATGAAAAAGGATGACAATGTCTAGATAGATTGCATAGAAGAGAGGCCCTAGGTTGCACACCCTAAGCACAATGTGAGGTGCTACCTGCTGAGACTTGAAGTGCTGCAAGCAAAAAAAGGGAAAAAATTATTCCCTTTTTATTTTTGAATGTCTAGATAGATACCAGATTTTAGACAGACAATAGGTTGACAGGGACAATAGGTCGACAGGGACAAAAGGACGACACACTAAAGGTCGAGGTGGAAGAAGGTCGACAGATACAAATGTTCGACAGGGTCAAAAGGTTGACATGAAAATGGCCAACACCCAAATGGTTGACACACATGTGTTGACCTTTTGTCTCTGTCAACCTTTTGTACCTGACGACCTTTTGTCTGTCTAACATCTGGTGTCTATCTAGACATAGTCAACCTTTTTCATGTACATCTATAGTCCGAATACCCATTGCACCAGCCTTCCAAAACCTTCAAGAAATGCTTCTTGAAAAGCATATCTAGGGATTTGTTTATGTCTAATTGTGGCAATTATGTGAATACACCCTTACTTTGCACAGCATATGCTTACTTGACCCTGACCATCACCATTATTCCTCTCCAGGTGTAAGTGGATACAAGTTTACAAAATGAGTAGACTGCTCTTTTTACTGATAAATGCAATCATATATTAGGTGTGGTTCATGTTGGTTAATAAACAATAAAATTTTACAAATATTTGTCTTATAAATAGTTATTTTTAGTCAAACTAATATCACAGTAAAAACAAAATACTCTATATAATCAGTTGTGACTTTGTTCACAAATCAAGTGTTTAGTGAATAACATATCAATATTAATTGCTGTATTTATGTAGTATATGGTCATAATTTATTTTTGCCTGAGCATATAAACAGACACTTTTAAGGGAGATCACAGGTGTCTGGAGCTGCTTCAGCCCCTCTTATATCCATAATAATACAGATTAACACCAGTGTTTCAGTGCTTAAATCCCACTGAAAAACTGCCATGAAATCTAAATTTTACAAAGTACCACATTATAAATGGCCTTCTTAATTTTTTACATTTTAAAAATACAAAACGCTAAATTTATGAAGGTAGGCATTGCCAACTCAATGGAAAAAAATATCACCAAAAATCCTCTTGTAAAACTGGAGTCATTGTGAGAAACAAGATAGATTGCTTCTGATTGGCTGACCTTCTATTTAGTAGGCTGCTTATTGGACATTAATGTATTTAGTAACAGAAGCTCGTTGGGAGCAATCCGTTCTCCCTCTATGGGTTTTTTCTCTCTCTGCTGATTGCAACAAATCAAGTAAAGAAGATGGACAGTAAGTAAGTAGTCATCTCAGTGCACTACAGAAAACCAATAAGGGGCCAATAATCTAAAAATAAATAATGTAGGCCAAATACTTAAGGAAACACAATTATTTTTAGTAAATAGAAAGAGAGACAATGAATTATTATTAAACACAAAGGACACAATTAATCATTATTAAATACAAGGGGCACACTCATTTGTTAATAATAGGGGATTTAAAATCCACAAATGTAAGTATGCATGCTAAAAACCACTGGGTAGTGAATCCAACAGCTTGGAGGGGAAAATTGCAGGCACTATGCAGTGTTTTTAAATCACCAAAAAATGCATTTTGGTAAATTTCTTTATAGAGATTTGTGGATTTATTAGAGCAAGATAAATAAGTAAATTATATGTAACATGAACATTTGGGGTCAGGAAATTGTTCTATCCATTTGATTCCACTGAGGAAAACATGGCCTCTACAAAATTATACCATCTGCTCCTATTTTGGGGAGTGTTTTCATTTCTGCCCAGGTTTTGTTTATGCATAATGCATTCTCTTGATTGATCCTTTTTTAAGGATTGATGTGGGTCCCTTGGGGGTTCTATTACAAGCTTGCTTTTCTATTGAACTGTTCTACCTTATGGCACAGCAATTTCTATTTTCTGCTTTGGATTTCTAAAGATATCCTCTTAGATCTAGGGTTGGTTTTCCATTGCAGGATAAAGCTTTTTAAAATAGAATAAAGTAAGAAAATGCTGCCACTTAACAACCCTTATCAATTATACAAGCTCATTAACTCAATAGTCAAAAAGACATTCATTCATAATGTCGACACCACAATGTAGACAGTTATGACGTGAACATTGTTGAAATGTTGAAGGCAATGTGTCTGCATTCGCAGAATGTGGAAAGATGAAATGTTGACATTGGCAGAATGTCGACATTAGGTTTAGGCTGCGGGCGTTATGTTTAGGCTGCGGGGCGAGAGGTTAGGCTTTGGCACTAGAGGAAGGATTAAGGGTAGGAATTAGGGTTAGGGATAAGGGAGAAATACTCACTCAGAGGTATCTGGGGTCTGACCCAGGAGCCACAGTCACATGAACCCGGAAGACGCCACTGCAGCCGTTGAGAGCAGGTAAGTCACTGCTGAGCCACCAGGAACGATATGTCAACATTCTAAACCACTGCAAGATTTGTTCACATGGTAATAACAAATGCATCTAGTGTGGGCAGGACTTGAAGTATTACCTATCCTTGTGTTTCCAATCAAGATTGATTTGAAATTACTTAAATCACTGGAGATTTTTATCCTTTAGCATATAACTCACTAAACTGTCTTTACATAATAACTGATGGAGGTTCCATATGTACTGAAAAATACCTTTTGAAACTTGCAAACCTAACACAACAACACAATGTCCTAATTTAATTTTTTTTTTATTTAAACACTTAAGTTAAAATAAATATTATTTTAATAAAAAGTTTGTCTTATGGCAACCAATGACATTTCTGTGGGATAACACATGTGGGTGATATAGCAATTAGCATTTTCTTGTATTGTTTCAAGCCTGAACATTTTTAACTGATATGTTATCAACTGACACATTTAAATATAAATAAAATATAATTCATTTAGAGGAGCAAAACTCATGCAGACATTTTATTTTCCACTATATTTTATTCCTAAAATACATTGTTCAGTGATTTAAATCATGATATATCTGTATTTGAAACCCTTGGCAACCAACAGATGTACTGGGATTGTTTGTATAATGAAGACAAATTGGTGCTCACTGCAGTGTTATCCCAGTACTTTTAGAAGATAACTGTAAGACAGTTGATAGAGAAACTAAAGATATTTTATATAAATTTAGATATAAGTTAAAATTATTTTTGAACTACTTTTATCAGTGCTAAATTTCTTTGCCTGGCCGATTTGAAAAGATTTGAATATTCTTTAGAAGTTTTTTATACAGAATTGCTGCTCATAGATGTGTCCAATGATTCCTGCTGGCTTTGACCTTGAAGTAATTCACAATAGAATCTGACTTTGGCATTTTTCCTAGTCTTTGGCACAATGGAAACTTCTCTTAGGCTTCATGTATAAGCACATAACAAAAAACTTCTGACCATATTTGGTGGTAAAACTCAAGTCAAAGCTTTTGAAAGTATACAGATTTCCCATCTCAGCCTGGCATATGTACAAGTCTGTAACATGTCTTGTGTGAGACCAGATGGGAGTCTACTACAAGAATCATTCATCAGAATACATATATGTATATAAATATCCAAGGAAAGGCTGCACTCACATCAGACTCAGTCTATAGAAATAATGCTGGGGTGTCCACCACACCACTGGAGACCTGACCGGAAATCCACTGGTAATACAAAGTAAGAAAAAAGGGGGGGCACTCACCAGGCTTGTAAAAAAGTTAGTCCATTTTTAATTCAAGTAATATATCATACTCAACGTTTTGGTCACAGTTCATGACCTTCTTCAGGAGAACCAGCATCAAATAACAAAGTTCAACAACAATAGCACAAGATACAGGAATATAGCTTACCTGGACAAAACTGCCCCTTAAGTAGTGCTGTTAATCATAGATGCTCTGAAACTCGTGTGCCGACATCAAACAGGAAGCCTTAATCTGTCACTTCCGGTCACGAGTGCTGTAAAATGTAATCAACCCAGGTGATCGCTGGACAAAGTACAAACACCACAAAAAGTCGGGTGCCCAAGCAGCTCATCCAACAACAAAGCACGTACCACCAAATAAACACAGCAACTCCCCTGTCCAAAAGAACGAGATCAACCACACAGTCGAGCATCCAGTACAATACATCCACTTCGTCGCAATCGTCACCATAGCAACCTGTAAACACAGCCTAGAGATCCGCTTAGCCAATCACAGCAAGGGGGGCAGTAACAACATTATGTTGATGCAGTTAACGGAAGATAGTGGCGGTCAAACTGATATAAATTAGATGTTATCTAAACAATCATTGTGTACGGGCGCCCGACGGAGTGGATGTATTGTACTGGATGCTCGACTGTGTGGTTGATCTCGTTCTTTTGGACAGGGGAGTTGCTGTGTTTATTTGGTGGTACGTGCTTTGTTGTTGGATGAGCTGCTTGGGCACCCGACTTTTTGTGGTGTTTGTACTTTGTCCAGCGATCACCTGGGTTGATTACATTTGACAGCACTCAAGACCAGAAGTGACAGATTAAGGCTTCCAGTTTGATGTCTGCACACGAGTTTGAGAGCATCTATGATTAACAGCACTACTTAAGGGGCAGTTGTGTCCAGGTAAGCTATATTCCTGTATCTTGTGCTATTGTTGTTGAACTTTGTTATTTGATGCTGGTTCTCCTGAAGAAGGTCATGAACTGTGACCGAAACATTGAGTATGATATATTACTTAAATTAAAAATGGACTAACTTTTTTACAAGCCTGGTGAGTGCCCCCCCTTTTTTCTTACTATGTATATAGATAGATAGATAGATTATATATATATATATATATATATATATATATATATATATATATACACAGCGGGTAAAATAAGCATTGAACACATCAACATTTTTCTCAGTAAATATATTTGTAATGGGGCTATTGTAATGAAATTTTCACCAAATGTCAGCAACAATCCATGCAATCCACACATGCAAAGAAATCAAACCATAGATGTCCATAAATTAAGTTATGTGTAATAATGTGAAATGACACAGGGAAAAAGTATTGAACACACTTAGTGAAATTTATTTAATACTTCATACAAAAGCCTTTGTTGGTAATGACAGCTTTAAGACGCCTCCTGTATGGACAAACTAGTCGCATGCATTGCTCAGGTGTGATTTGACCCGTACTTCCACACAGTCTTCAAATCTTGAAGGTTCTGTTGGCCTCTTCTATGAACTCTGATCTTTAGTTCGTTCCATAGATTTTCAATTGGATTCAAGTCAGGTGATTAGCTAGACCAATCTAGCAGCTTTATTTTCTTTCTCTGAAACCAGTTGAGAGTCTCCTTGGCTGTGAGTTTGGGATCATTGTCTTGCTGAAATGTCCACCCTTGTCTCATCTTCAGCATCCTGGTAGATGGCAGCAAATTTTTATAAAGAATGTCTCGGTACATTTTTCCATTCATCCTTCATTTAACTACATGAAGTATGCCAGTACCGTATGCTGAAAAACAGCCCCACACCATGATGTTCCCACCTCCAAACTTTACTGTTGGTATGGTGTTTTTGGGGTGATGTGCAGTGCCATTTATCCTCCAAACATGGTGTGTATTGTGCAGCAAACTTTGAACGAGCTTCACCATGCTTTTTCTTCAGCAATGGAGTCTTGCGTGGTGAGTGTGCATACAGGCCATGCCGGTTGAGTGCATTACTTTTTGTTTTCTTTTAAACAATTGTACCTGCTAATTCCAGGTCTTTCTGAAGCTCTCCACAAGTGGTCTTTGGCTCTTGGACAACTCTTCTGACAATTCTTTTCACTCTTCTGTCTGAAATCTTGCAAGGAGCACCTGGTCGTGGCCAGTTTATGGTAAAATGATGTTCTTTCCACTTCCAGATTAAGGCCCCATCAGTGCTTACTGGAGCATTCAGAAGTTTAGAAATCCTTCTGTAACCAAAGCCATCAGTTTGTTTTGCAACAATAAGGTTGTGAAGGTCTTGATAGAGCTTTTTGCTTTTACCCATCATGAGATGTTTCTTGTGTGACACTTTGGTAATGAGACACCTTTTTATAGGCCATCCGTTGGTACTGAACCAGTTTATATTAATTTGCACTGACAAGGGGCAGGATTGCTTTCTAATTACTGATAGATTTCAGCTGGTGTCTTGGCTTTCCATGCCTTTTTGCACCTCCCTTTCTTCATTTGTTCAATACTTTTTCCCTGTGTCATTTCACATTATTACACATAACTTAACATGTGGACATCTATGGTTTGATTTCTTTGAATGAGTGGATTGCATGGGTTGTTGCTGACATTTGGTGAAGATTCATTACAATAGCCCCATTAAAATGTATTTACTGAGAAAAATGTTGATGTGTACAATACTTATTTTACCCGCTAAATATATACACACAGTACCATGCAAAAGTTTTAGGCAGGTGTGGAAAAAATACTGCAAAGTAAGAATGCTTTCAAAAATAGAAGTGTTAATAGTTTATTTTTATCAGTTAACAAAATGCAAAGTGAATGAACAGAAGAGAAATCTAAATCAAATCAATATTTTTTGTGACCACCCTTTGCCTTCAAAACATCATCTATTCTTCTAGGTACACTTGCATGCAATTTTTGAAGGAACTCGGCAGGGAGGTTCTTCCAAACATCATGGAGAACTAACCACAGATCTTCTGTGGATGTAGGCTTGCTCAAATCCTTCTGTCTCTACATGTAATCCCAGACAGACTCAATGATGTTAAGATCAGGGCTCTGTGGGGGCCATATCATCACTTCCAGGACTCTTTCTTCTTTACGCTGAAGATAGTTCTTAATTACATTGGCTAAATGTTTGGGGTCATTGTCCTGCTGCAGAATACATTTGGAGCCAATCAGATGCCTCCCTAGTGGTATTGCATGATGGATAAGTACCTGCCTGTATTTCTCAGCATTGAGGACACCATTAATCCTGACCAAATTCTCAACTCCATTTGCTGAAATGCAGCCCCAAACTTGCAAGGAACCTCCACCATGCTTTACTGTTGCCTGCAGACACTCATTATTGTACTCTCCAGCCCTTCGGCGAATACAAACTACCTTCTGTTGCAGCCAAATATTTAAAATTTTGACTCATCGGTCCAGAGCACCTGCAGCCATTTTTCGGCACCACCATTCCTCTGATTTCATGCATAGTTGTGTTGCTTGGCCTTGTTTCCATGTTGAAGGTATAGCTTTTTGGCCACAATTCTTCCATGAAGAACCACTTCTGGTCAGACTTCTCTGAACAGTAGATGGGTGTACCTGGGTCCCACTGTTTTTTCTCTGAACAGTAGATGGGTGTACCTGAGTCCCACTGGTTTTTGGTGGAGTCGAGCCCGGACAGCCGTGGTACCACATACGCCGGAGCGACCACTTTCAGACATGGACTGCGCCGCACCAGCACAAGGGCGACCGCATATAGCCAACAGGACAACCTCTTCCCTACACCAACGGGCACATTTAAGATCCACGCCAGCCACACAGACACCTTGGGCCCAACTGGAACTTGAGAGAGCTGCTCCCTGCCACGAACCACGGGCACCTACCGGTAGGTAAGCATCACCCCTCCTCACCAGTGCAGGATGCCGCAACTGGGGACAAACCACGACAAAAAACAGTTCTCAAGTCTGTAGACCAAATTTCCAGCAGGGGTACATGCAGTTGTAAAGACTGCATGCCAAGGAGCCCCCTCAAAATGTTCACCTATCCCCCAAACTGTGGACTGCACCTGCTCATCCCCCCACCACCTCTTTGGGCAACCACACGCCCCCACGAACAAGCCAGAGATGAAACAATCTCCAAGGAACACTGTTTCTCCAAACAAAAGAAGGAACTATCACCAACTTAATTAAACACGAATAAATTCTGTACCTTCATTCACTCACCCAGCCTACTGTGTGTGTTCTTTATCCCTCACCACAGCACACCCACCACAACACCCACCCACCACCCATTCCCCCATCTTCCCTTTCTTTCCCCCTCTCCACTCCCTGACCATACACACAGGACCTAGGAGCATACGTATACCAATCCTTAATCATACACCTGACTATAATCCTACAAAATCCCTGACTTTATGCAAGTGTACCTAGAAGAATTGATGTTGTTTTGAAGGCAAAGGGTGGTCACACCAAATATTGATTTGATTTAGATTTCTCTTCTGTTGATAAAAATAAACTATTAAAGCATTCTTACTTTGCAGCATTTTTCCACACCTGCCTAAAAGTTTCGCACAGTTTTGTACTTGTACATACACACATATATATAGTGTATATGTGTATATATATATATATATATATATATATATATATATATATATATGAATCCAGAGATCTGGCACTCACTCTTTATCAAGCAAATTACTTAACTTCGTTGCCTGCTGATTCACTGCGCACCAGTTATGGTATGCTGTGTGTAAACATGCAGTCAGAAGGCCGCTCAGAGGATTTAAAAGAAGATATGACCATGTGACACATTGTGCATATCTTCTTTTAAATCCTTTGAGTGCCGGTTCTGACTCCATATATATAAATATACAGTCAGGTCCATAAATATTGGGACATTGACAGAATTTTCAGATTTTGGCCTCTATTCACCACCACAATGGGTTTGAAATGAAACAAACAAGTTGTGATTTAACTGCAGACTTTCAGATTTAATTTGAGGGTAATTATATCCAAATCGGGTGAACGGTGTAGGAATTACAACAGTTTCAATTGTGCCTCCCACTTTTTAAGGGGCCAAAAGTAATGGGACTATCAACTCAAAAGCTATTTCATGGACAGGTGTGGGCTATTCCCTCGTTATTTCATTATCAATTAAGCAGGTAAAAGATCTGGAGTTGATTCTAGGTGTGACATTTGCATTTGGAATCAGTTGCTGTCAACTCTCAATATGAGATCCAAAGAGCTGTCACTATCAGTGAAGCAAGCCATCATTAGGCTGAAAAATCAAAACAAACCCATCAGAGAGATTGCAAAAACATTAGGTGTGGCCAAATCAACTGTTTGGAACATTCTGTCAATGTCCCAATATTTATGGACCTGACTGTATATATCAATGATGTGCGTTGAAGTGAGGCAGTGGCTTTCCTATCATACTTAGGTATACTCCAGAGTTTTGACTATAGAAATTATAAGAAAAATGTAAAGAAAATATTATAAATATCTTCTTTGCATTATTCTAATAATTTTTATAGTCAAAACTCTGGAGTAAAAAGTGTATGGCAGGTGAGGCACTGCCTCCCCTACCGACCTTTTCTGCAAATCCCTGATCAAAACTAACCAAATTTCCAGCACTATATACAATACTTCTGCACCTTTGTATAATACCCACATGAACCCTTGGGTTCATATATGTATGTGTAAATCTGGCTCTGATTATATATAGTTTTTAGTAAGAACTGATATTTCTGATTGCAAGCTCCAGGATTCGTTGAGTATTAGCAAAAAACCAGGATGTTACAAATGTCCAGCTTGTGTGACTTGTAGTTATTTGCAGACGGGATCAACTTTCCAACACCCGCATACTGGCAAGATGTACCATATCAAACATGTACTAACGTGCAATACTACTTATGTGATATACATTATCATTTGTCCCTGCGGTCTATATTACGTCGGGATGACTTCGAGAAAATTTAAAGAGCGGATGGCTCTCCATAGGTCAGCAATAAAAGCGGCTCTTGTAGGCAAACCTATGGATCAACCAGTGGCATCTCATTTTCGCGATCATAAACATCAATTGGCATCTCTTAGATATAAAATAATTGATCATGTGCCAGACCGAATGAGAGGAGGTGATCGATTAAAATCTTTAACCAGATTGGAAGCATCATGGATTTTTAAATTGGACACTGTGGCCCCTCGTGGTTTAAATGAACGTATTTCATGGAACTCATTAATGTGATGTAGTATTGCAGCTATTATTGTGGTTAAATTGCAAATGGAATACTAAATATTCTAACAGTAGATTGTTTAGATTATAAGTGTATTTTGTTACACCCATTCTTTAATGGGGTGTTTAGATGGAATATGAATTATGTACAGTCCATTAAGTCTTGTGATATGTTTTAACATGTGTGTAATGTTTAATAGTTATTTTTTCTTTTTCTCTTTGCACATTTCTCTTGACAGCAGCCGGAGAAGCGCTTTAGGTTTCCATGGAGACCGCCGGAGATTGAGGCTGCACGTCATCACGATGCGCTGCACACACGCTCCGGTCGCGTGCACACGGCTTGGCTGTCTTTGTCACGAATCAATCTATGTTTGGTGGGGATATAAGGTAAGCTGGAATTTGTGTTTGTGCTTATGTTTTCCTGACGACGGGGCTTGATAGCCCAGAAACGTTGAAAAAGTAAAATCTTCTTTGTTCAGCATACTGCAGTGCCGTTTTGTGTTCTGCCGTTTAGGCAGTACAGTTGGTATATATATATATATATATATATATATATATAAATAAAAAACACATTGTATGCTTTAACTGCTGGCACCTCTACTTTTTCATATTTAGAGCCTTCTAGTTGATAATATAATAATAATTTAAATAGGGAATTATACTTGAAAAAAATAAAGGTTTGCTATTCATTGTTTTCATAATAAAAATGAGTATCTGTATTCCAGGCAATACACAGATCAACAATAAAAACCAAAAGAATTGTGAAGTGTGTCTTTGCTACTTTATTCCACTTTGAGTTTTTGGTCCTTGGGTGTTCAATCCATTTCCAGTCAACCATGACCATTATGCTGGGTACCCAGCGCTGATGTCACATGTGGTGGGACCGTGTGGGGTGCCGACATTGGCAAATGTACACAAACTTGCCAATTGCTGGAGCGACGGAGCGACAGCAGGGACCATGCTGCATTCGGCAGCTTAGCCCCCGCTGACCATATCACCCATTGGACCTGCATGCATGAGATCTTTATCCCAGTGAAGATAGCTCTCACAATTTAATAAAGCACATGTAATAAAGAGATGTATTGGAAACAGAGACGACACCCATGCAAAAGCATTCCTGGCCCAAAAATTACTCCTTTCCAAAAATAAATCCGCTCCAACAATTCTGCTTCTGAGAAAAGGTGTCCTCTGTGTGCAGATAGCCTTTGTCAGTTACGATTAAAATAAATACTATAACTGACATGATAAAAGCTTAAAAATAGTGAGATTGCATTTTTTGCCTTTCATAGGTTTTGCATTTTTGTCAAACATATTTTTTAATATGTTGCACAAAAAATACAATGAATAGAGATATGAATATTTCTCATTTGATAGAATGAAAATAGCCTCTTACCTGCTGGGTTCTTGGAAATGAATGTAAAAATGACTGAATTTATTTACATTTTACCTAGGACAGCTCAAGAATGTGATTAGCTGTATAAATTGTTGTGTGCTGGAGTACTGAGAAAAATGAAGTGCAGTATGACTGCATCAATTCTGGACACAACCACTATAGTTACATTTTATGAATACAGTGGAGCCTTTTATTATCCAGGTTTATGACAGGAAGCGTGAAACTGGATAATTGAAAGCATTGTTAATTGAGTTACATGCTATTTGCAAAGATCATCACTGCATTGTGATATAATGGTGGAGAAATTGCACATTTTAACCAACTGTGCATTGTTACGTGACAACACATTTGATCAGGCAAAAGTAATTTAGGTTCCATTGTAAGATTAAATAGATTTTAAATGCACAATATATTCATAATAATCAAAGTAAACTGAAAGCAGCCCATACAGATTAACTATTATTTGAGAGTATAATAATAATTTCAAAAGTAAATGTTTATAAAATTTATTGGCTGTATTAGAAGCACAATATACAGCTTGTCAGAAAATGTATAAAATGAATGTGATATGAACCTTCATTCCTGAGCAAAAGCAGATTGAGAAATATGAAAACAAGGAAGTTCTTAAAGAAGAACTATTGTTAATCAAATAAGATCAGAGAGAACAGGAACATAGACACACAGTAAAGTCCATGACCTTACAAAACATTCTCCTAAATGAAACACCAGAACAATGTAGTGATATAAATTCCAAATTGCAATGTACACTTTGGAATTTAATTCAAAGAAGAGTAAGAATGTGATTTGGTAAACTCACAAGAGGCATTCCTTTATTGCCTAAATGTTATCCACCTACACATCACTGTTAATGAAAACAAAAATATCGTAACTGGGAAAGAGTATTGTAATTTTTATATAATGGTTTGTATACACTAAAGTGGCAATAGTCATTGGATAGATGCCTTGTATCATGTAGGACCCCATCTGGCCCGGCGATGTGGCATCAATCAATCAATCAATCATCAATCATCAATCAATGTGGCATCGATTCCACAAGTGGACAGAAGGCTGGTGGAGAGATGCTGACCCTTGCCCTCTGGATAGCTTTCCACAGCTCCCTGATATTTACAGGTGCAGGATCATGGTTGCGAATGGGCCTCTCCACTACGTCCCATAAATGCTCAATTGGGTACATGTCGGGTGAATGTGGCGCCTACACCATTCGTTGGAACTCTCCAGAGTGCTCCTCGAACCAATTCTGGACAACTTGGGACCGATGACATGGTGCATTATCCTGCTGGTATATTTTATCACTGTGGAGGTACGTCCATGATGGGCTGCAAATGGTCATCAAGCAATACAATGTAGCGGTTTCCAGTCAGTGATGTGTTCAGGCTGACCAGCAGACCCAACCCATGCCACGTGAACACACCCGACACCACTATGGAACCACAACCAGCCTGCTCGGTCCCTTGTTGACAACTGGTGTTCCATGGCCTCATGGGGTCTGCGCCACACCTGAACCCTACCATCAGCCCGAAACAACTGGAACCATGACTCACGGGACCATACCACATATTGCCAGTCCTCCAGGGACCAATTAGCAATATCACAAACCCAGGTGAGGTGCTGTGTCCAGTGTCATAGTGGTAACAGGGGCACTCTGGTGGGTCTTCTGCTCCCATATCCCATGGAAGCTAAAGAATGCTGCACTGACCTGCTGTATATGCGTCTGGTACCTCCTGCATTGAATGTGGATGTGATTTGAGCCAGTGTCGCTTGTCTGCTATCATGAACAAAGCTGGCCAGACTACAGTAGTCACGATCATTAAGTACCAGTGGTAAGACACTGCGCTGTCCACGGTGGGTGGTAATGCCTTCCCAGTACACATGTGGCACCTTAGAGCAATGAATGTTGAATGTCTGCACAACTTCGGAAATTGAATGACATTTCCAACAAAGTTTTTACTTGGCAATGATTTATCATAACCAGCTGCTGTGAATGCCTGAAGAGCCAGATCAGTGAGGATGTAAACCTAATAGTGACTTTGAACAAGATGTACTGGTATATGTCTGAGCTTATAACCACTAACTAAAATAATGCTTCAGAGCTGTTAATCACAATTGATTAACATAATACAATAAAATAACATAAACAAAATAGAACTGCAGTGCCTAGAATAATGGATACCAAATTAGATGAAATGACAAGATGTAACAATCAGTGCACTGAATGATAAGCGTGCTGATGAATCCACACGCTGTGCTGCCTGAACCTGTCTCCGCAGTTAACCCATCCCTGTACAGCCATCATCACAACATTACTTGATTCTCCTTTCAGCCATAATCACAGCATTACTTGATTCTCCTTTCAGCCATCATCACAGCAATACAGGATTTTCCCTTCAGCCATCATCACAGCATTTCCAGATTCTCCTTTCAGCCATCATAACAGCATTTCTGGATATCCCTCTCAGCCATTACTCTGCATACCCGGATATCCATTTCACCTTTACAGTCTACCTGGATTCACCTTATTCATCTCTGTCACCGTGCTGGACATTTGTTTATTCCCACTCACTACAGTTTCCTCCTGCTACATTTATTAGTTTATTACTGGACTTTAGTTTATCTTATTGTTCATGTCTACCAACATTCACATTAAACAACCTACTTTTCAGTTTAAACCTGTACCGGTGTTTACTCCTGTTACCACCCTGGGTCCACAACAAACACAGACTCTAACACATATATGACTGCTAAAACACTGCCAGGATGGGCCTGGAACAGCCCATTCTGTCACACTAATAACTGTCAACATCATCACCTTTACAACTGTAAACATCATCATCTTTTTTTAATTGATCCCGAGATGCATGCTCCAATCACCCTGTGCAGTGTAAAACTGTGCTGGAGGCTTGTGATTTTGGACCCTCTCCAAAAAAAGAAGGGCCCCTTTCTCCACATACCCTCAGAGACAAAATGCCCCATTGAGGGGAAAAAGGATTCTTTGGGTCCCAGTTCACCAAAGTTAGGGGTCCCCATGACATCTTTGCCCCCGGAGCCAAAAGATCCCTTAGGGGTCAAGGGTCTTCAGGCTTCCCATTGCCGAAAGCTTTGAGGTCGTCCCTTTCTCTTCAGGGTTTGTTGAAGCTTCTCTCTGGGGAATGGATCCTTCAGCTCTGAGGAGAGTGCCCTTGATGACTTGAAGAGAGGGTGGCCCATATGGGTCTACACCTAAAACTCCACAAAACATGCAACACACACAATACTTGTGTTGAAAGTGCAAAAAGGTGAAAAAAAATGGCAGTACAAAAATAAATAAATAGTGCTATAAGGCCCCCAGCCTTTTGGTCAGGAATGTAAAAATGATCCTTGCCACAGCCAGAAGGTTAAGGCAAAGGAAAAATGGTGCCACCTGAAAAATGAAGTGCTCAGTACAAAGTACTGCAAGTGGAAAGGTGTGGGCCATCTCCTGTTCATTTCCTGGCTCAGGTGGCACCAGGTGCACATAGCACTACAGGTTTCAGGCAGCTGGCCTCTCCGCCAGAGGACCAGGTGATGGCCCATCACCTATTGGGGTCACATTTAAGCCCCACAGAGTACACAAGCATCTACGTCTGATCTTAGCCAAAAGACCAAGAAGCAACATTACAATCACCAGCAGGCAAGCACCAACCACGAGTACCCAGTAGTGAATAACTTATGGCACGACAATTCTGATAAAAATATAGATGTGAGGAAAGCAAACTAGTAAGAATACAGGTGGACACAGCGTCATGATACTGTTTATCTGGCCTTCACAACACAGAGTGCTTTGTGCTCCCAAGGAATTTGCTTATAGTTCAGCTTTGTTTAGTTGCAAAGCCCATAATCTACTGAATTTTTTCTTCATTTCAGCTTTTGTGCATATCCTGGTGTGTACTTACATTCCTGTCAGCTTGTCTCAGATTTGCAGCTGTTTCTGTGAGCTGGGTGGAGCCCTCAACTGAAGATAATGAATTGCATGCTATTTTACATGATCTCTTGGAAAATTAGTTTTATGCAGACACCATTTAACTCAATCAAACCTACAAAGTAACACCATACCCTCACCCTGGTGACAGGTTTTCTGTAAAGTCATGCTAATTTCCACTATTTTTTCCTGTAAGTTATGAGTTATGAAGATATATACTGCAAAACTTGCCATAAGTTCTAAGCATTTAAGCTTTACATTCTTAACAATTTTCATTACGCATCTATTTCCCTGAAAAAAATAATTTTATTTCAGGCATTTATGCAAATCTCACCCCACTCCTCCTCATAGCATAGTCCATAGTCTTCATTTCCTTATCTATCTTGGAGCATGCACCGTGATACCACTAAAACAGTGATTTTATTGTCAGCCTTCATTATGTAACAAGTGTTTATTTACTACTGGGATCTTCAATATGTTTATGTCTACAGCAGAGCAGTTTACAAGGAAATATTTATGAGCGCTAATATGTAAAAGAGTTATAGAGCCAATTGATTGGAATTACAGTATTAAACAATCCACTGAGAAAGTTTTATGTTGTTTTATTATATTGCAAATTTAAATTTCTGACCTGCTTTTATGACCCTGGATGAAAGGGAATCATTTGTGAGGAGAGATGTAGAATGTTTGTTTATGCCAGATGGATTGTGACAGATTTAATGCAACAACATTGTCAGATAATTACGGATCAACTGACAGGGATCCTTAAAAAAAATGGATTAGGATAAAATATCACTAATGGGCAACACATGAGCTGCCTCCAGCATATTTGATGATGTCTACTGTCTGGCCTACTGGATCTTATACTGCTATGGTGAGCATGGATGTGGTCATAATCCCGACACCTGTCAGAATCCCGGCACTGGCATCCCAAAGGTAAGTAGCAGGGTTAGGGGAAGGGTTAGCATTATGGGTTAGGGTTAGGCACTAGGGGGAGGGTTAGGGTTAGGCACTAAGAGGGAAGGGTTAGGTTTAATTATCTGTGAGACAAAGAAATGCGTTGTAATGCTATTTTCAGCTCAGGCTGGACCAAGATAGAAGGTGCCAGCGAGGTCAGTCCTTTTTTAGATTACTGACTTTTATTTTGCTACATTGTAAATTGGCGACTATCTACCATTGGCACTCTTACAACATTGATTGAGATCTGTCTCTTAATGTGAATCCATGTGGATCTGATAATAATAAGATGCCAATTTCCTATGTTTGGCTCCACTACACATTTTTGACAATGTATAGTTGCAGATACTTTTACATTGCTGAATGGGAAATAATCTTTCATGTAAATCTATGTTGGATTTATAATTATAACTTTGCAAGATGTTTTGCTAATCCTAGTACCGTTTTCAGTTCCTCCTTGGACAGGATCCCTGAAGGAACTGCTACTGCATCAGTGGTGGTGTTTGTATTTGTCTCTGCTTATCGAAACTTTGTGTTCCTTAGATACTTTAGACATCTGGAGACATCCATGTATGATCTACTTACAGTGAAGCACCTTTCAGTAGAAGTTGCCCAGCTAGAGCTGTCTGAGCTTAATACAGTATTTATGTGTCACCAGCATGAAACTCGCAATATGTTTTAATTTGTTTTATGTCTGATCAATTTTTAAATTCTACTAATTTTCAATGATTAATAAATATATTTAATTGCATCAACGTGGTTGTGCTAATTTGTTTTTGTTTTGATTCTGTAGCACTGCAAATTATAAAACTCTTTCTAATCCATTTGAAGTTAGCACTCTAGAACTTGTATGAACATAAGCTATATGAGTAACCCTCAGTTACGAAGGATGGCCGGTGTTTTCTGCAGGTAAATCTGCATTGGAAGATGAAGACCCTGACCTCACCACTTCCACAAAATGGAGGCAATGCCTCCGTTTTGTGGAATGGACACGGTCGCCAACCCCTACCCGCCCCCAAATGGGCTCAGCCTGTGAATTAGGCTACGCCTTAGGAGGCACTGCGTGCGATCACACAGGATCCGCTCTGCACTTGCGCAGAACGGGTTCTGCGCACAGAGTGGACCCTAAGCATAGGCAAACTAGGCAAATGTTTAGGGGTATGCATTCCAAACCTAGGGTCAGCTCAGTTTGAGAGCAGGCAGAGGCGAGATAAGGACGAGCGAGCTCTAAGCTTAGCTTCGATTTGGTGTCAGCTTATATAGTCAGCAGAAATGGGGAGTAGAGACAGTTGGGGCAGCAGGCAGTAAGAAAAATGGCAGCTGGCGGAGGGCTGCTTCACTTGACCAACCCACAGCAGCTCTTCCTCCCATGGGCCTTTGCGGAGTCCAGCAGGCTGAGCCTGTCTGCATGGAGACACACACAGTGCTGAGCTGTGCATAGAGTGAGGAGCGCAAGCATGGCGACTTCAATATCTGCAGAGTCCAGGCAGGCTGAGGTGATGAGGTCACAGAGAGTGCTGTGCAGGAGGTGTGGGGAGATTGGGGTGTAATAAATTGTAGTATAATGTGTAAGGGGCATTACTGTGTGGCATTATTATGTGTCAGAGGGGGCGCTAGCAGTGGTGCTAGGGGGCACCAGCCAACATCTTTCCTAGTGCGTCAAATTGGTTAGGGACGGTCTGGCCTGTGCATGCGCAGACGCCCCACCATCAGATTTGTATGTAAACCATCAGGTTTGCAAACAAACAGAGCCATATTAACAATTCATGAGGACCTAGGCAAGTTACTGGTCTGGGGGCCCCCAATCCCCACTGCACAAAAAAAAATCACACAAACGTTGAAGGCAATGAAGGCAAAGATTAAAAAATAAAATTAATCTCCTCAACTACTGTACAAATGAAATATTTGGTATCTTAGAACAAAGGGGTCAGAGGGGCATGTTTTCTCCAGTCAATGCTGAATACGCACTCCTCTGACCCCTGATGCTCAGTCACATAAAACTGAGGGCCTGATTCAGAGCCGCTCATAAGCGGCCGCTCGTTCGCTCCGAGCGATGTTCGCACATCTTCGCAAGCGTATGGGTTTTAGTACGCTTGCGCGAACCAGTCAGTGCAGCCGAAAATCGTGTGCTCGCATAATAGCGAATGCCTGCTAATTTCAGTGACAGGATGAGGCGTTTGTGGGTGGTAACAGGGGAAGGTGCTTGAAATCGGGGAGTGGAGATCCGAACGCAGGCGTGCCAAAAGGTCAAAACAGGCGTTTTAAGGGTGTGCATAATTAACAAAGCAGCGTCATCGACCACGTCAGTTGGGTGTCTTTTAGCCAGAACTGCTCGCATGATTGCGGTAGGAAAATGCAACCACATGAATAGCGAGCAGTTCATTCGCCTTTCGATGTACTCGACTAATCTAATAAATAGCGGAGATGACGTATGATGCGAGCGGCCAGGGGGCGTTTTTTACAAAAAAAGTCCACATGTTTTGTTCGCTTGTTCAGACATAGAGGCGTCAACAGACCGCAAAGAGCGAACGGTCAATTTAAATAGCCAGCCCTTTTTTCTGGACGAGTGAGCGCAAATAGCGTCCGGCTCTGAATCAGGCCCTGAATCCCTAGAACAGGGCAGCATGAAGAAATACCAATGTTTGTAACCTTCTTCGCTTGTGGGGCAGGGGCTGGGGAGAATCCGGTACAGGACCTTCTCCTTTAGTGGTGGTTGTGGGGGGGATACTTGCCTGAAGTGATAAGTGTTTAATTTACCACCTTACTAAGGCAGTCTTTAGGCTTTAATTTCCATAGTGGAAGCAAAACAATTTAAAACCTTTATACATTAAAAATGCTTTCTTCAAATAATAAAGCATTTATTTATATGATTTTAATCTGCTAGAAGAACAGGTATTGTGGCAATACATACAAGTACTGCCATGATACCTGTGCTGTTCATATGGGGAAGCTTCGCTGACAAAAACTAGAAAATTTTACTGCAGTCAGGGTGTTTGCAAGTGACAGCAGTATTATAGGGAAAACATAAATGAAACAGAAGATTGTGCTTACCTGCCATGCTCAGGTTTCTCCATGTTGCTTCTGATCATCGCCCATCAGGTCTCCATTGCCTTCATCAGAAGAGAAAGAGGAAGGTGAAGGGTGAAGAAGGGACAAGTGGAAGAAGAAAGGGGGTGGCTGGAGGAGAAGCAGGGAAAGAGGACAAATGGTTTGTGTAGGGCACAGGGGAAAGGTAGCTAGTGGAGGCACAGGAAAAAGATTGATTTTGGGGGATAAGTGATAGAATTAGGTAGGTGGGCAGAAATAATAGGAGGAGGAATGGAAGACACAAGCAAAGGAAGGATAAAACACAAAAACCAGACATGCACAAAGATGATACAGAGACATACTAGGGTTTAGGGAGGCATGGAGACATACACACCTGTGACTGGGGGGAAGACATGGAGACATACACACCAGTGACTGGGGGGGAGACATGGAGACATACACACCGGTGACTAGTGGGGGAAGGCATGGAGACATACACACCGGTGACTGGGGGAGAGACATGGAGACATACACACCAGTGACTAGTGGGGGAAGGCATGGAGACATACACACTGGTGACTAGTGGGGGAAGGCATGGAGACATACACCTCAGTGACTGTGGGGAAGGGGACTTGAAGAAATTTACACTGGTGACTGTGGGGCAAGGGACATATAGACATACACACTGGTGACTCTGGGGGGGGGTGTACATATATACACTGGTGCCTGTGGGGATGGGAACATGGAGACATACACACTGGGGATGGAGAGAGGGGGACATGGAGAGATACACACCAGGGATCTGATTCAGACCTTCTTGCTAAGCTGCGGCCGCTCGCACTGACTAATAGTCACCCATCTGCGCATGCATATAATTTGCAAGCCAGTCTTAGCGATGGGGAATCATGCGCTCGTAGTACACAGACTGCCCGCTACTTTGAGTGACACAATTTGCTGTTTGTGGGTGGTAACAGGGGAAGGTGCTTGTGAACGGGGGAGTGGATGTTTGAACGCAGGCGTGTCTGGCCATCAGAATGGAGTTTAATGGGTGTGCATAATTAGCAAAGTAGCATCACTGAACTCGTCACTTGGTTGTTTTTTAGCCTGAACTGCTTGCAGTGCTTGTGGGAGGGTAGAGTCAACCACAAGCGCTGCGATCGCTTCCGATGGTCCTCGATGTACCAATGTTTTAAGACACTTCCTGGAGATGACGTGCGCTAGTGGGCGTGCTTATGCCTTGACGAGCGAGCGGCTGCCTTGATGTCACTTTGCAAAATTTAAATACGTTGGGAGCGAGCGACCGCAATTAGCGAACGGGTCTGAATGAGCTCCTAGGTGTGGAGGGAAGGGGACATGGAGACATACACACTGTGTGTGGGGGGAGGAGAACATGGAGACATACATTCTGAAGCGGGGACATTGACACATGCACACTGGGGGCAGGGGGGCATGGAGACATATCATTGGTAACTGGGAGGACATGGATACATACACAAATATGACTGGAGTAGACACAAGGCATACAATGTAAACTAAAGAGAGCAGGGCAGAGGTGCTATGACAGGAAGCACAGAGGGGAGCACAGGTCAAATAGGATCATACTAACAGTAGATTGTGGTCATCTTTGGGTCTTGAATAGTGGAGCACCAACATCTTCCGTTGTCCCTCTGTCTTGGAGGTGGAGCTAAAGGTGATGAACACAATACATTACTGTGCCAGCACCTAACCCCAACTTCACATCAACGGTGGCGGCCTCACCCACACCACACCCCCTAGTGGCTTAATGGCAGCCTGCTTCAGTGGCCAGCCAGTGAACCCGACTCATCCAGCTACCATAAGGCGGCCTTACCAGTAGGCGGAGAGGGCAATAATAGTTACTTAAAAATAAAAAAATACATATTTTGCGGGTCACCGAGCCCTAGGTGTCTGCCTCTGTTGCCTTGTGTTAAATCCGAATCTGCATACAAATGTGAATCAGGACATGAAAATTACAGTTTCAATGAATGATTTCATCAAAAGCCTAAGAGGTAAATTTACTGAAAAAAAACTAAATTTTTTGAAAGAAGATGTTAGCATTTTCATACTGATTGACTGAATGTTGAAGATAAATTAAAATGATATAATGTACATCTCAACCAGTGTTTTCTACTGTGATTTATATTACAGTTGTTCTAATCATGTATAATTGATTAAGAAAAATGTTTCCCTTAGTAAGGATGAGTATTTTCCACCATTGAATGAAAGGAATGGGATTGAAATACCGGCGACTGTTCAGCTGTTCAAATCCCGACAATGGAAGCCCGACAAGAGAAGATCCCAACGCTAGCTGGTAAGTATCCTAACCTTCCCCTCTCCCCCTCCAACCCTAACCCTCGGTAGTGCCTAACCATAAAACTCCCGGGGTGGTGCTTAACCCTAATTCCCCACGGGGGTGCCTAAACATGACCCCCCTCTTCCCACACCTTAAACCTAACTCTCCCAGGGTAGTGCCTAACCCTAACCTCCCCCAGTGGCACCTAACTCTAAACCCCCCTTTCCCTAGCCTAACCCCTCCCCGGGGGGGTGCCTAACCGTAAGTCCTCCCGGCGGTGCCTAAACCTAACCCTCCACCCTTGCGCCTAACTCCTAAAATGCCCCGACTTACCTCGTTCGGGATGGTGTCTACCAGGATTCTGGAATTGGGATTTAGATAGGCATTGGTATTTCGACTCCTATCTTAAGTCCCGTATCGGACTTGAACTGTTGGCATTTAGACCAGCGGTATCTCGTCCGGCGGTCTAATAACTTCCTCCTGGCTTTTTACCTTCTTTTGCAAACTTGCCACATGCCCTACTTCCCATGTTTGTATTTCTCTTTCCTCCATGTCTCTTCCCCACCTTATCTTTCCCCTCTTTTACCCATCTTTCTATGCCCTCTTTTCCCTCTGGCTGCACAGTCTTTGCTGTTAGTCCCTAGAATACAGCTCTAACAGTTGGATTCAGAATCAAGACTTCTTTTGCATGATGACATCCACCCCTCATATACCCTTTTTTGTAATTGCACTTTCTCTCCTTACAAACACTATCTTTGTAAATTCAGCTGAGGTTCAATCATGTAAGGGTTTTCAGCAAATTTGTCCCCACATCCATCTTTTACTCCTTCCCCAGAGTTGGTTCCCCCTCTAAAGTACATTAAAAACACTATCAATTAATGATCTCAACCCCATTAAAAAAAGTAAATTGCTCTTGGGGCGTATAAAAGGAAGAGAGCAGACATAGGGGTAAATATATTAGCCTGCGACTTGCAGACATCAGCAAGTTCTTGGTGAGTCTGCCCGATGTTTTAAATTGGCAATCATTTAAAAGGCAATGGTTTTGCATTTAAATTGATTGCCCCATTAAAATATCTTGCAGACTCACCAGGAACTCGCTGCTGTCTGCTAGTTGCAGGTTATTACATTTAAAACCAAATAGACCCAAAAGATTGTTGGATTGCGCTTCAGAGTGAAGCTTAATAAAATTTACTACAATTTAATAACCACTTGACTTTGAAACAAAATATTTAGACAAGGATTCTCTTAGTAAAATATAACAAATTTAATATACATAATCAAAATAAGCAATTGTGACACATATGAGATATATCAAATCTACCACATAATAAAACATGTATAAAATGGAAGCGGTATGATTTACTGCCGGACATACGTTTGAATCCCGACACCAGCAGGCCAGCAGTAGTGGAAATCCCGACCGTCTAAAGGTAAGTACTAACTAACCTAATTCCCTCCCCTAACCCTCCCTTTAGGGTGCCTAACCCTAACTTCCCCCCACTACCTAACCCTAATCCCCCCTCTAAGTGCCTAAACCTAACCCCCCCTTCCCCGCTGCCTAAACCTAAGTCCCCAGGGGGGAGTGCCTCACCCTGTCCCCCCCGGGGGTGCCTAACTCTAACCCTCCCTCCTCCTAGCCTAACCCTAACCTCCAGGAGATGAGGATATCCTGATTTACTACTCAATGAAGCGAGATTATATGCTTCCTCTCTCCTTAGACCTAAATTGTTGGGTGTAGAAGGTCCTAGTTTACAACAAGAGGGTACACTAGTGGGGACAAACCATTTATTCGTGGTAGGAGGGAGAATGAAAGAGAAGCGAATAAAGAATTTATTCCCTTTAATTCTAAATTTAACAACAAGTCAAAAAAAATAAAGAGTATTTTGAAAACCAATTATGAGATACTCAAACAAGATCCTGTTTTATCTAGACATCTGCAAGAGACCCCCAATATTGTATTTAGGAAAAATACAAACCTTAAAAATATTCTAGCTCCTAGTGAACTTAGACAGGATAATAAGGTGTCAATACCAAGCTCTTGGCTCCCAAAAATACCTCGTGGATGTTATAAGTGCAATAAATCAGTGTGCCTAACTTGTAGACATGTTCAAAATAAGTACACCACAATTACATCTCAACTAAAATTACGTTCCCAATTTCACGATATGTGAACTGCGAATCGGTGTACTGTATTTATGTTCAGGAATGCCCTTGCTCTTTACAATACGTAGGTAGAACAACGAGATCAGTAAAAACTAGAATTAGAGAGCACAGATACAACATCATAAGGAAAATACAAAATCACAGTGTGCCTCGGCACTTTGCACAAAACATGGAGGTGATCCGACAAGCCTTAAACTCACAATTGTAGAACAGATTTTGGGAACCAAAATCTGTAGAGTGGACATATAGACTATCCAAGCAAAGATCATACAGCATATTTTTTGGACTGGGTATAATAACAGGACTTCTTTTTACGCTCACATGCTCATTTATCCTCCATTCAAGAGTCAAATTACTGTGTTTTATATATATATATCATATCATATATATGTCATTATTGTTTCTGTTACATGTCAGTAATTTTTATGTCAGATTTTAGTGTATAGTTTATCAAGCAGACCTATTTCGGTCAATCTTTTTCATTATATCTTATTAAAGATCTTAATTTTGTCCTAATATATTTCAGATTTTAGATTATTATTAACATTATATATCAGTTTGACACCATTTTTTTCTCATTAGCGCTTCCTGTCCATGGTAGACAGTCCTCCCACACTTTCTTCACCTCACTAAGAAGCAGAGAGTTGCCCTGTTCATACATAACAGAGGCTTTATTCAAAGATGTACGCTATTTCTATTTTTACACAGTTGATAAATAATCATCAATCTGCGCATGCATTTGAGTCACACTGCATATGCGTCAAGGTATATTACCGGAGTGGCTTGCAGCGACTTTTTACTTGCAGTGTGATTGACAAGTATTGAGCATTGTAGGGAACGGGGAGTGATAGCACGGAATGCAGGCATGTTTTAGCCATTTTTGGGATGTGTCACAGTCTGTGTCTGCGATCCTGTACACAGTGAAAGTGGCTCCAGAATATCAGTTCCCACCTCCATTCTGAGTAACCATAGGGTTACTCAGAACTGCGATAATTGAATGATCTGTGATCGATGCTTGGATTTGTAAAACCGAAGGTGGGTGTCACAACACATTCCTCAGGGTCTGCGACATTGGCATATTTTTGCATAGTAGCTGTGTACAGGATCGCAGCTGCGATGGCATTAGCGTACATCTCAAAATCAGACCCAGAATTAAATTTTTCATTGATAAACACAGTGGAGGACCCAGATGTTTTGTGTCTCATAGTAATAGGCACTCTGAAGTTGTCAACTTGATGTCCATCTATTATCCTAACAAGGCTCCTAGGAAACTTTTGTTAATGTATTCAGCCAATTTTATAATGGCTTTACTAGTTGCACACAAAGGATTTGGATATGAAGAGGCATATTGCATGATAGATTTGCAAATATCAGGTGATAAGCTTACCTTATATGGTTGCCCACACCTGCTTACTGGCTACTGACTGGCTTTGTCATGGAATTGCCATCCCTATTGAGTAAAGTTGGGGCTGGCAGCTCTGTCTTATCCCTACCATTTCAGTGAGTTACTGAGACCATAGCTGATTGTCTGCCTACACACTATGGACCTTATTCAGAGACGGCAGTACGGTCTACGACTGCATGGCCGCCTCGATGTTTTGCCAGTGCGCATGCGCACGAGGGAGCCGGCTCCCTCATGCGCATGCGTGAGACCCGCTATGACCGACAGCGCCAGTCGTAGCGGGTCTCTTTCCAAAGGAGGGGCGAGCTGTCGATGTTGATTGACAGCTCGCCCCGTTTGGAGGGCGGGCCGGGGGGGTGGCAGCCCAAACGGAGGAGTTCCCATGGGAGCGCCTGCCATTTGGGGGAGGCCCCACTGACATCACTAGTGATGTCAGTGGAGAGCTTCCGGCTCTGACAGAGCCAGAAGCTCTCCGGGGCTTACGACAAGTGAGACCCTACCCTAGGGTCTCGTCGTCACCCGAGCGGTTGTTAGAGCTGTGGGTGTAAACCCACAGCCTAACGACCGAAACAGAGGCGGGCGGTCAGGATGCAAGCGGCCGCCCAGTTTCTGAGCGACCGCTTGCATCCTCCGACCGCCTTGGAATGAGGGCCTATGTTGTGCTACAACTCCCGGTTTGAGGTCCGCATGGCCTGGTGTCTATTGTACAAACCATGTGGTCCCCAACTCAACCCATCTTGTGAACCTGTATAAACTTGGAGACAGAAAAAACTTGACTGCCTCTACCCTCACTGTCCATGCTGCTGTTTGTAGAGCACCTGGGACATAACAGAAAGATTCTAAACACAAAATAAAAGCCTGAGGCACAGGCAAAGGCGGAGGGGCATAGAGGTGAGGGGCTTAGAGCTTAGGAGGATGTAGTTTTTTTGTGCCCTGCTCTAGCACCAGCCATCTATACCCCAAATGCACAGCAGTGTCCCCCAACATGGATTTAAGAAGAAAAAGGTAGTAGTAGTAGTACAGCTTGATTAAATATTCCTCATCTGCTTATATTAAATCAATGGTCACACTAGGGGTTTCATGTATTCGTTGATGATGATATCTATAGTAGTAAACTAGAAGGAATTGTTAAAGGTAGATAATGTGAATAGTCTTATCTACTTTCAGTTATACTGCAGCTCATAATAGAATGAGGGTATTATTTTACTGAAGACTCAAAGTCTTAACCCAGGTCTGTGTTATACTTTAATTCCCAGTCATACTTTGGGGGAAGATTATGTCTCCATTCAGAGGATCCCCAGAACAGCACAGTGTATGTTGGAGCTTGCAGGGCTGCTGTGCCTTACCCTGCTAGCAGCAGCAGCTCATCAGGGAATGCATTGTGCATGTGACTGTGAGTTCACCCCCCCCTTGGAGTCTGAGTGTGAGAGCAGACCAGCATGGAACTGGTGACACATTAAAGGCTGCTGCTGCTGCTGCTCCTGCAATGTAAGAAGTGTTCAATTAGGCTTCAGTTGCAGGACAATATGGTATTGGAACATGCACAATTTAACTCGAGGAAATTGCTCAGAAATTCTATCCAAATTAGATATCCCAAACAAAAATTGTTGTAATACCTCCAATTTAGGCTTTTCCATGACATTATATGTCTGTACAAGAGACCTCTAACTAAAAGCCTAATTTCTTCCCTGTATTTGAAATTGACAACAACAAATCCAAGTGACCATGAGCACCCTGAACAAGCATGGGAAACTGATATGTGCAAGAAGCTTGAGAGTGATGAATGGTCAGAAATCAGGGAGTATGCTGCTTCCAGCTCAATCAATGTCCATAATAAAAAACTATATATAAATCATTATACAGATAATATTATGTACTCAGAAGACTTACGCAGATACCTTGACAAGAATCGTTCCTCCACATTTGGTGGGACTGTCCAAAATACTCTACTTGGGTCAATATTAAAATTTTCTATTAACAATTATCCAAGTCAATATTCCCATGCCCCCAAAATACTTCCTCTTGCCTCTCAACGTACCATCAGCTTTCCAACACGAAAACAAACTGATAAAGCATGAGCTCTCTGTCACCACCTACAAGCTTGTGGCTGAATGGAAGCAGTAAAACCCACACTCAACTGAATTTGACACCGTCACTCTATGGAATACATGACTAGCATCATCAAAAACTCTTCTAAATCCTTTAACAAAACTTGCACCCCTTGGTTAGCACACTTCAACGCTAGCTCACCTTTTACATTAAATTAATATTTCCCACTCTAAACAGTCCTTCTGGCAGAATACTTTACCCCACCCCCTATTTTAGACGGACAACCACTCCGCTTCCCATACCTCACTAGCCACCAATTGAACTACTCATTCTTGCATACCATCAATGGCACTGACTTTCTTTGTCCTATGCCTTTGTAATGGATAACATGTTGGTTTTCTGATCTACAGTTTGTATCCTGTATTTTGTTATTCTTGATCCAAATACAAACTTTTGTTTAACACAGAAAAAAACACTGTTCCCCCCAAAATGAAATACTGTATGTTTTATATGTCAGTGTGCAGTCAATACCACACTCTCCTAGGAAAGTCCCCAGCTCCTCCTATCAAAAGATGGAAACTTTAGCACAAGCATGCACAAGTTGTTGAGCTATTTTAAATGACCTTTGACAATCTTGCCTAATAACCTAACCTTTATTTTGCCCAGGTCATAAATCTGGATCTTCCCCACACTTTAATCTTAGCTTAATATTATCTTAATCTGTAATGCAAACCTAACCAAAACCTTAATCCGAGTAGAAAAATATTCCTTGTATTACGCTCTTGAAAACACTTGATACAGCCTTCTATTGGCCAACAGTTGTCAGTTACCTCTTTTTTTTCTCAAAGTATGGCGATTCTTTTACTGGGATCTTTCCTTGGTATTAGTAGTGACATAAAGAGGCAGTGTGGTTGGCTTAGAGCAGTGATTCTCAAACTCGGTTCTCAGGACACCACATAGTTCACATTTTCAAGGTCTCCTGGCAGGTGCACAGGTGTACTCATTACTCACTGACACATTTTAAAAGATCCACAGGTGTAGATAATTATTTCATTTGTGATTCTGTGAGACCTGGAAAACATGCACTGTTTGGGGTCCTGAGGATCGAGTTTGAGAACCTGTGGCTTAGAGAAATATCTAAGAGAAACAGTTTAGGTATGATGCCAAACATGACGTTTAAGGCAGAATGTCACGTAAGGTTTAAGGTAAGAGTCTGGTCAGATCCACTATTACTATTATTAAGCCTCTCAAATCTCCCATACTAATTTTATCTTTGAACGTATAATAACCCACAAAAGTCACTATTGCTTCAGTTGCTTCTCTCTCTTTTTTTTTAAATTAAAACATAAGATTTATGCCCAATTTGCTAGTGGAAGAAGTGTAGCAGATACTCAGTTGTCTTCTCCAATCTTCTGTGTTCTTTCCTGTGGTGGCACCTCTACTCTCTGGTGCTTCTTTTTATCTTCTGCAGCTTTAGCTGGCTCTTTTACCAAATTTAACTCTTTCTTCTCACAGTGGCAGAAATAAGCCGCTTATAGGGGGCATGACTGTGAAGTTGGTAGCCATTATTAGCTTGCTGCAACCAGCTATGATTGGCCCGCTCAATGCTATCTATGATTGACCCCTGGGCAGTGCCAAATTCAAAGTAATGCCCGCTGACTGTCTGAACTTGCATGCCCCATCTCCCTGACATACATATCTTTATGGTTGGGATCAGCAGGCACACATACTGTACTTATGCTTCATAACTCTGGGAAATCATTTGTGAAGAAGTGACAGATACCATATTTTCTGAGATATGATAATTACCTTAAAATAGAAGAAGATTGTTTTTTAAACCCATGTCATAATGTATTAAAAGCAGAGGAAAAATATATTCATCTTGCATTTCAGAGTCTTTCTATCATATAACTTAATGTGATCAGTTTTCTGGTCATTAAATATGATTATTGGTATTATATGAGTTATCTTTAAGTACTGTATCCATAACATCAAAGCATTATAAGTAGTTCTAACAAATTTCAAGTGTTTATCAACATGAATAAAAATAAGTTCTATAGATCTATACGCCTTCCATAGAAGAGAGTATATAGTAATTACTATTCATAAAATATAAACTGTAAACTTCCACTGTTATAGTAATTCTATGTATGTATTTGACCCAGCAGTGGTGCACATACTACATGTCTAAGTTCAGAAAGTGCACTAGCAGCAGTGTTACTGAAGTGTTCATGCCTGTATGTATACTGAATATATATAACAACTGACTTGTTTTTGACTATCTGTGACAGGAGAAATCCCTGGACCTTGACCAGCTGATGATTCAGCATGAACATGTTTTCAAAGTCCACTATTGCTGCCACTTAGCCTCACAGGGTCATAGTGCCAATATTCAGCAAAACATTTGTTCCAGGATAAGGATGTTTCCTTTCCTTTCCCTTACAATTCATTTGAACATAGTGAGGATGATGCAAAGTGAGCACATTTTGTGTAATGTATCTTGTGTGAAATCAAGCCACACATGCCCAGAGAATGAATGAACACATACTGTATGAACCTATAGTGATTTGCGGAGTTCTGGCACTTACTTGTATGCCCACCTTTACTTGCAGAGACAGGGGTATTCTAATGTAGGCCAATTACAGTAATGTAGTGTTTGCGTAATTGTGAATTCAGAGCCTGATTCAGCGTGCACTGCTGAACGCAGATTCACGATGGTCGTAAATCTGTGCAGGCGCCTAACCCATACAGCGCATGTGCAGTACGGGTCCTGCGTGTTCGCACGCAGAGCAGCAGCAGACTGTCAGTGATTGACAGTCTGCTGCCATTTGTGGGGGGGAGGGGGCGGCGACGCTTGGGGGGAGGGAAGAGGCCAGGATCTCTGTTGGCTGAAGGAGATTTCCTAGCCTCTTTCTTTCATCTGCGGCAGCTGGCTTGCATGACTCTATGGGTCGCTTAGCTCGGCCGATGTTCTCACAGATTATCCGATGCTGTGTTGTACAACGCAGCTCGGATAAGTAATGCATGCAGGAGACGTGATGCCTCCTGCTGCATTACCATAATTGCAAGGACGGAATTGCAAAGCTGCTTGCATGCATCTTTTCAATTCCATTCTAAGCTGAATTAGGCCCATAGTACATGTGAACCAGCAACCATATTATGTCTGATTAAATTGTATTATTTGCAAGTGGTCAGGAGCAAGTACCACTGCAGTGATGATGGTAATGGTCACCAGCATTATTAAACCATTTGTGATTGGCTGATTGCACATACATCACTATTACTGCTGCTGATAGGGAAAACATGTGTAAATTGTTTTTGTTGTATTAGAGGTTTTTCTTCTACATTTTATTGATTCCTAATAGTGAACGCATATGTCTAGTAAAGCAGGCACACACTGGGCCTGAATCAGCAGTGCACGCATCTTGTGGAGTTGTTCTGCCTTGGCCAAGATCTGACATGAGACCGAAATGTCAGACTATTTACTGTTACATTGGTGGTATGTGAGTATTAAAGGACATATTTTTTATCTGATGAAATGGTGAGTGCCCTCCAAATTTTGCCTTTGTAAATGTATATATGTATATTGTTCTTCTGCAGTTTAATCATTGCTCTGCTGTGGATCAAAGTCCATAGAACGACAAAAGAGTGAAGCTTATTGATTTCATATGAGATACAAAATACTGTTTTATGAGATTTCAAGGCTTCAAAGTATCATGTGGGATCAGGTTATGCTATGACAGCCTACAAGAGACGTAGAACAATTGATACAAATGTTAGCTGGTCATTCAGTGGAATAAGTCAATGACTGATTACATTTTATGAAGAGCCATTTATTAACAAAAGATAAATTATTATTCACCTATTATTCCCTTGTAATAATTTCTGTTTAAATTTATTTTTAAGTTATAATTGGTATGCAACTTTATAGTTTTTCTCATAATTCTGATACCTGATGCTCTTAAATAGATGTAAATAGTGAGAATAGAGTGCTATATCTGCTTAGCTTCATTTGACACACAAAATTAACATTTATTTATTGTATGTATAGCACTGCGGAATATGTCTGCGCTTTAGAAAAAAAATGTTAATAAATTAGACTGTTATGCGGTCTGCATATAA
Source organism: Taudactylus pleione (assembly GCA_031769625.1). Lineage (NCBI taxonomy): Eukaryota > Metazoa > Chordata > Amphibia > Anura > Myobatrachidae > Taudactylus > Taudactylus pleione. The sequence goes on along the minus strand of JAUIMM010000126.1, from coordinate 2,737,629 downwards.
AGATTAAAAATAATGTCACATCAGCAACTCAAATTTCTGTTCAAATAAATATACTGTTAATTTTTATTTTTGCCTTTGACATATTAGACTGGCATTATAAATTGCAGTAGAATGCTGATTATCTGAACAATAATTGTGCAAAATGCCAATTATCTTAACATTATTATTATTATTATGATTATTATTATTATTAGATTTTTTGTACCTAACCCTCCTGACATTACAAAGCCTTGTTATTCTCTTGGGAGCAGGGGGAGACTTAATGATGACTATATGTTTGTTATATCAATCACTATTTTACTACAGAACAGCACTTTCCACCTGAAATATAATTGCTGGAACACTCAGGCATACTGAATGTGGGTATTATTTCTCCAAATACAATGTGGTTTATTGTAGAATAGGTTTTAAAAATAATGTAATTAATTGGTTATAAGAACAAAAGCTTTGTTTGACCAATGAAAGCATATTGTTTCCAATGCATTAGTACAACAAATGCCACTAGCCTCAAGTGATGGTTAGTTAGTAGAAAATCTTACCTTATAGAATATCCCTTTATTTAATATAGGCAAAATATAACAGCATTATCTTTTCAGCTCATAACATAATAAACATTCCAAACAATCTGCTTCCAGCAATGAGTATGATGTTAAAGAAAAACACTTGGTTACATGCAACTATCCCAAGCTGGCAGATAACCACAAGAGTACCTGCGCAACAGCAGAAGAAGGTTTTGGGTACGGAAAATGGGGGATGACAGTCATGGCTGCCAGGAGATCTTTTGGGTATACTAGAGTGCATGTACAAGCATGTGGGAGCATGGTCATGCCTGTTATAAATACCAGGGGCCTCTTTGCACCTTGCGCTGCAATCCTCTTAAGGGGGTATAGTTATGCCAACTTAGGGCTTGATATTGCCTCTCTTGGAGATTTATGGTGCCAGTGGAGCCCCTGAGCACAGTTATGGGTTGCCAATGGGGATTTTAAGATCTCTTAAGTGATTAGTTCATGTTTCACCTCATTCTAACCACACCTCACCACCAAAGCTGTACAGGAAGGCTAGTAGCCATTGGCTATTTTATTTTTGGTGCGTGAACAGTTTACTGCTTTACAATATATTATTACCAGTTATTTATATAGCGCACACATATTCCGCAGCGCTTTACAAAATATATTTGGCCATTCACATCAGTCCCCGCTCCAGTGGAGCTTACAATCTATATTCCCTATTCCATGCTCACACACATGCACACTAGGGTTATTTTTGTTGGGAGCCAATTAAGCTACCAGTATATGTTTGGAGTGTGGGAGGAAACCTGAGTATGGGAGGAAACCCGCGCAAGCACAGGGAGAATATACAAACTCCACACAGTTAGAGCAATAGTGGGTATTGAACCCATGACCTCAGTGCTGTGAGGCAGTAATGTTAACCATTACACCATCTGTGCTGCTCCACGAATTTACTCCACAAATAGCTACAATTGTAATTCCACTACCTTACATTTGTTTTTGATATCTCTTTTTAGCAGGGCCATCCTTACCTTCTTTTTCATGTAATTGTATGTAATTTGTATGTGTCATGATCCTCACGTGTACAGCACTGCATTGGCAAGTTCTTTATAAATAAAGTATAATAATAATAATCTCAGTGCAATAGTAAGTAGAATTACTACTAATGTAGCCTACTCAAGAGATAAGGCTTCAAGAAGTAATAGAGTTGAGTGACTCTTTCAAAATTGTTATATGTGATGGCTTTATGAAATTCATAAATTTGCTAGACAATTTTATTCCGATATGCTGGATAAAATAGCAATTCCAAAAGAAATTTACTGACCACCTATAGTAGGTTCTTTCAAACCCAGAGCTATGTGATCATTTTCACATTGTGGTTGTCACATCTGAGGTTTGGATTTGGTCACAACAGGCATGAGAAACTGAAGAGGAGACTTGGGAGGCATGGATAAAACTGGATGGCTTCAGCCAGGACTTCCTCACATAAGATGTGAGGAGTAATATTCACAGAAGAGGATGATGGGCCTAAAGGCGAGGACAATAAAGTAAATGTCTTTATTGAACAGAAGGTTGGAATGGGAACTGGATATAAAATACTGAAGAGATAGGCAGAATCGGATTGGGACCGATGATGCTGGATTGAGAGCTGGTTTGGGACCGATATTGATGAATTGAAGAACTTGATAGGTTTGACACTGATGTTGATGAATTGAAGAACTTGATTGGTTTGAGACTGCTGTTGATGAATTGAAGAACTTGATCGGTTTGGGACAGATGTTAATGATTTGAAGAACTTGATAGTTTTGAGACCAATGTTGATGAATTGAAGAACTTGATTGGTTTGAGACTGCTGTTGATGAATTGAAGAACTTGATCGGTTTGGGACCGATGTTGATGAATTGAAGAACTTGATCGGTTTGGGACCGATGTTGATGAATTGAAGAACTTGATAGTTTTGAGACCAATGTTGATGTATTGAAGAAATTGATCAGTTTGGGACTAATAATGATGAGTTGTAGTACTGGATCAGTTTGGAACTGATGATAGAAGTATCGGATGGGACCGATGGTTGGAGGTATCGGCTGAAACCGATTGAGGTTAATGTTAATAAGTCTCTGTGTAAAATCGGACTGGAATGTTAGATGGAAAAGTAGATTCGATAACCAGACTTGGAACTGGAATAAAACGGACTGGGACCATTCAGATACAGAGTACATGGGAGCTCAGCACAGACCTGTAACTTCAGCAGAAGTGAAGTTGTACTGGCAACAGAGGCCAGTCAGGAAATGGAAATTATAGTGGAGGATCCCCAGTCTGGGAGCAGCTCTCTGAGTTGAGAAAGAGCATCAGCTGACAGAGTCCAACATGGCTGCGCCCATACTGTGGATTAGGAGGGAACTCTGGCATGCAGCTTGTGTGACATCATGCTTTGAAGAAGCGCTGTGAGCAAGGGCTGCGGAGATCCATCTCCATGCTTAGTGACAGGACACTGAGTGGACAGGGCAGGAGCAGCACAGATATACCTCAGCACCAGCCGGGAGCGATGTGCAGCATGAGCAAACGTCTGTGCTATCCGTGATTGATGTACAGTGTGAGCGGACCTCAGCGCTAACCTGGACACACACTGGAGAGGCAAGAAAGTGGTATTTAATGGCCGGAGTGAGGCAGTGGTTTTCTAATATTTATTGCATGATAGAGATAAGCCCAATTCAACATGAGGTATTTAATTTGAAGCCTGAGGATATGGATGATGCAAATGTAAAAAAAATAGACTACATCTATGTTGCCCTAATGATATGTATTTCAGGGAGATGGGGCATGCAAGCTCAGCCAATCGGCAGGCATTACTTTGAATTTGGCACTGCCCAGGGGTCAATCATAGTTAGCGTTGAGTGGGCCAATCATAGCTGGTTGCAGCAAGCCAATAATGGCTACCAACTTCACAGCCATGCCTCCTATCAGCGGCTTATTTCTGCCACTTTGAGTAGGAATAGTTACATTTGGTAAAGGAGCCAGCTAAAACTGCAGAAGATAAAAAGAAGCACCATCAGGATGTAGAAGTGCCACTACTGGAAAGAACACAGAAGATTGGAGAAGTCACCTAAGTATCTGCTACACTTCTTCCACTAGCAAATTGGGCATACATCTTACATTTTTTTTTAGAAAATAAAAATCATCAGGCTTTGAGCAGGGCATCACTTGGCGTCAGGTCCCGACATCCTTTTCCAATAAAAAAAAACCTACAGCTAAGATCACGAGAGGCCCAGCGTCGTACGCATTGGTCACTGCTCATTAGAATATTTCAACAAAAACAAAATGACCTGCCATGTCCTTAAGGAATGTCCCATCTGTCCAGGTAATGAACAGGAGGGGTGGGGGGTTAATGTGTTCCCATATTCTTTCTGGGTCAGATGTTTGTGGACACGTCTGTAGGCATTTGAAGGCAAATTTTGTAAGGGCCCCTATGTACCACTCAATGGTGAAAGATGTCTATAGCACATGTGACAAGGAAGATGGACCCCCCTAAGCCCTGGGCCCCATAGCAGCTGCACCCGCACCTATGGTTGTTACACCCAAGTGGTCACTGCATGTAACTCACATTAAAAGACAGCATTATGCTTACCAATATTTGTGTGTCCCATCTATGGCTCCAGCACACTACAGATATCCATGCAGCAGGAAATCTTTTATGGTGTCATCCGGATGCTGAGCTCGCAGTAAGGAGATGAAGTAGTGGTAAAGGGTTTCCAGCAAAGCCAGTGTCTCTACATGCACTAGAATGCAAACCCTGGATATCCCAATGCCAAACAAGCAGGAGATTGTGCGGTATATTCCCGGTGTTGCATACCACCACAACACAATCACTAGTCTCCTGCTTGGTTCAATAGGTTTGTTGTAGTTGGTGCTTCTCTTCGTAAGTGCTGGGATGAGAAGTTCCAGCAGGTAGTTGAATGTAGCACGCAACATCCTAAAGTGTGCCATCCACTGCTCATGCTGAAAAGCTTCCCAGAAAGCTTCTTTATGTCTGCATTCTCTGGTCCATATTGATCGATTGGTCGTGTGGTAAATTTCAGAATTGATGAAATGCTGCCTAAGATCAGTGCTCTCCTCCTGTGCAAATACTGGTGTCGAAAATTAGCCCTCTCTGACAGAAATTACGCCCTTCTCCACCTGAAGTAACACTGTGCCAGGCAGCACAGTGTAATCAGCAGCATCAGGCAGTGGGTAGGTCTAGCATGTGACAAGCACCCACTCACAGGAGCATGGCATAGCACCCAGCAGCTGGGAATAAAGTATTCACTATTAGGATGGCGGGGCAGAACCATAATAGCTGCATTTTTAGCTGGATGCATTTAGATGCTAAAATGTAACAGACAAAAATTAAAGTGCAACTTTTTTATTTTGTACATCTCTCATGTAAATAACGCATAAACAAAATCTATTTTTTGTTATAGAGATAGATGAATGAAGGACTAAATTTTGACATAACATCAGGTCATCTTAAACACACATTCCGCTGCTTGTATCCTAACCCACTGCTCCATGCTCCTTCCTCACTATCTACCCCATCTGTGTCGCCCCTGTCTGTCTGCCCCTCCCCTTTAGAATGTAAGCTCTCACGAGCAGGGCCCTCGTCCCTCACGTGCTTCTCCTCTCCCTACTGATAGTATAATTTACTCCTAACTCCCCAATTGGCTCCTAACACTTAGTTGCTGAGGCCCTGCTGCTTGTGTTATGCAGTTATGTGTATAAACCATGTCCTTGTCCTGCATTGTTTTGTATTACTATTAACTGTTTTTCTTGTGTGCTCATTTATGTACTGTGTAAGGCGCTGCGGAACCTTTGTGGCGCCACATAAATAAAGAATAATAATAATAATCAGGCTCTCATGTGCTGTGTGAAACAGCATAAAACAACAATAGCTCAGGAACTCCAGACTACACAGTAGTAACTTGTTGGCCATGAATAATGCAAAGCTGTGAGCAGTCACCCAGGGATGTAGAGAGGCCGGCCGGCCCCGGGCGAAAAAAGGGGCCATGGCCTATTCGTGGGAGGCATGGCCATGCCCCCTTAGGATTTGTTAACCAAAAAAAAGAAAGACTTTTGCAGCACGCTGGGGAGGGGTGCGCTGTGAGTCCCCTGAGCCCAGCGCAAAGCCGCGGGGGTGTGATCAGCTTGATCGCTCCCCCCCACAGGCATAGGAGACTGCTGTGGCTGCTGCTCAGCAGCCGCGAGTAGTCTACCACTGCAGCCCAGCACACAGCAGCATGTGCTGGGCTGCAATGATTTAAGAAGGAGGTGGAGCGGTGTCCCCCCGTCTCAGCGCCTCTGCAGTCACCACCCACTTTTCATGATTTAATTTTTGTCCATTACTTATGACATGTATTGCGCAGGGCTGACCTGGGTGAAAGGGGTCAACCTGGTGCCAAGGTTCAGTGCGAAACTGGGGTAGGAGCTCTGACTCAGGTCCAACCCGTGTTCAAATATCAGGAAATTACAGACCTCTGTCTGAAGGTGGTATAAGGGTTTAATTCATAGAAGTCAATTTATGCAACGTAAGTATACATTATGCATATAGGTATAAGCATTGTACATATGTCCAAATGACGCCCAGATTCACAGTTGCACGTACTGTATTTGCACTTTGAACTCCTTATGCTTTGAGAGGTGGATTGTGGTCAAATTCACTACAGTAAATGCGTGTACTTGCAGTTTATGTACACGCCATACAGTTGCATCCTATTTAGATTTGGACACATTTAAGTGTTAGTTTGTAGCCGTAAAATTTGCACCTGCCTTAAGTGGAGTTTGTTAGACAAATTTATCATTATGATAATGCTATTAAATTTATTGTGTACTTGTGTGTACAGTATGTGTTCAGATTGTACAGCTATATTTTTATTTACAATATTTTGCTAAACTTTGGCCCTGATTCAGACCCACTCGCGAGCGGCTGTCCGCTCGCAAGTGGGTCGATGTTCTGCACTGAGCATGCGCACGACGGAGGGAGCTCCGTCGTGCGCATGCGCCAGACGCGACGAGCGAAGGAAAGTCCTTCGCTCATTGTGTCTGATCAAAGGGGGCGTGCTGTCGATGTTGATTGACAGCACGCCCCCTTTGGTGGGCGTGCCGGGGGCGTGCCTCCCTGACGGGGGCGTTCCCACGGGAACGCCTCCCGTCAGAAGCCGGCCCACTGACATCACTAGTGATGTCAGTGGGAGTGATTTTGGCTCTGATAGAGCCAAAATCACTCCGGGGCTTGCGGTTGAAAACCTCAACCGCAGGCTCCGGCTCGCAGTTTCGATGGTCGCGATGGTCAAGACCATCGCGGCCATCAAACTGCACGCTCGTATAGGCTGTGGGTGGTGACCCACAGCTATACGAGCATCCAGGAGGACGCTCCATTTTTATGGAGGGCGGCCCTCATTCAGAGCGTGCGCTCTGCTTAGAGCGTACGGCTCTGAATGAGGGCCTTTATGCAACATGACACGCATTGGATGATTTTGCTACTGTTTGTGTGCAATTAAGTGCATTATGTCTTGCTGCATCTCACGTATCAGAATGCGTGTGGTTAGGGTGGTGGCTATTACTCATCACAGTATGTCAGGGAAGACTTTGCTGATGTAACGCTTCAGTTTTATCATCTACTAGCTGGAGTATCCGGCGTTGCCCGGGATTTTAAGAATGTTTATTTACACATCATCCTCCAACAAACCTCTCCTTAGGCAGGCCTCACGAAAAGTGTGACAAACTTCCCCATCAACAGTCCTAAGGTCTTCGAAGGAAGTAGGACCTGTAATGGTGTAAAGCAAACTTCGGAGATAGAAGCATTCAAAATTTGTCGGATGTACAGTGTAAACACGGCCAAGAGCTTCTGTTGCTCTGATATCTGGATGACCATCTACAGCGACTCCCTGTTTTCTGCACATAAAAACTTTTCGAGAAGCATTCCATGTGTAATATTTTGACAGCTCACAGTACAGCAGGGTCCTTGCAAAGTCATCATTTTGACACAGTTCGAAGAACGAAGTCAATGTTGTTGCGTAATTTAGTATAGTCAGACAGCTGAGAATGCTGGCAAAGCCTGCTAAAGCTGTCTTCGATAATAAACATTAAGATCATGACAAAACATGACAACACAAAATGCTCACTCCGAGGCCCTACCCATATGCTGTGAGGCCCCACAATGAGCGTACAGGAAAAAATGTGTTTTTTAATTAATTAAAAATTAACAGTAATTAATTTCAATTTAAAAAAATTTTAGTTGCCCAGCCATGTTTTAATACGCTCGTATGTAAAATTTCATGATCTTGGCTTGTAAACTGTGGATTTGTATAGACAGAAGGACAGAACGACAGAAATAGTATAAGTAGTAGAGCTAAGAAAGTTCTTAAATATCACCACTGGAGGCAGCAGACAGCACTACTGAGTGCAAGGCCCCACAATGAGCATCCAGCAAAAATTGTGGTTTTTAAATCATTAAAAATTAACTGTAATTGATTTGGATTTCAATTTTTTTGAGTTGCCTCGGCAGTGTTTTAATACGCTCGTATGTAAAATTTCACAATCTTGGCTTGTAAACTGTGGATTTGTATAGAAAGAAAGAAGGACACATTTTCACTTTTATATAGTAGATGAATCAAAGAACTTGAACGTTTGATGGAAGAAATCTCTAAACCAATGAAATGTGACCACCATACTGTGTATTTTTTTAAATATTAAGTAGCTAACTTAAATTTAAACTCAAAGTGCAACTATGAAGTTCACATTTACAGCTCACAGTCAAAAACTGAAAATAAATAATACTATGTATAGTTTCTACCGTGTTTAAGTTGATTTGAACATGGTTGAGCTTAAATGGCTACATTTCATATTATTTTTAATTCAAACAGCAAATTTGTGTGTGATTGAGGTAAATTTTTGAATTTGCATGAAACACATTGAATACAATGTAACCATTTAAGCTTGAACAAACTTGTACATAGTCAAATGTGTTTACTTTAGTATATGGAAAACCATGAATTCCAAATGTTATATTCCTTACTTGTTTTTCTTCATTCCAATGATATGATACAAACTCACTGCATTTATAGTCATCAATAATAGAGAACAGACTTACATCTACTGAAACGAGCCCACAATCCATTACCCATTCAATGTTTTGTATCAGATGTAGGTTACTTTAAATTTGATTGTAAACAGACTACAGATTTTGTAAAATTTTGTAAAAAGGACAGAAACCTACAGAAATTTGACACAACCATAAACCAATCAAATTATCCGGTGCATTGATGAGGTAATTTGCTATCCCTCAACAAGTATCTATATTAATTTCTGATCTAGATCTTTGTACCCCCCCTGTTGCTGGGCCTGGTCTCTATACATAACCTTGCATGTATATATGTGTGTGTCTATATATGTGACCCTCTCTGTGGGGTGTCACTGAGTGCCCTCTCACCTCTCACCTCCCTCCCTGTCGCACACTGCTACAAGATCATGCCACCAGGTTGGGACAGTTCCTGCTCTGAGGCATGTGGGAAAATGCTTGTGGGCACACGGAATAGGAAGGATGAATTGGTGGGCAGAGGAGTAAGTGAAAATCTTGTAAGCACTTACAGGCTAAGTACTGTAAATAGAGTAGTATAGTGGATAGGGGCTGGGGATTACCATGGGAATACATTTTGACATGGACAGATTGGAAGAGGTACGGCTTTAAAACCCGAATGTAGCCTAGGGCATAGGGTCTTAATCCAGCTCTACCTGCATGGAATAGCCCCAATCTGCTCTCATTAGAGGACACAATCTCTTGCAACCCTGCAGACGCAGTCCTTATGAATGTCAAATCTATGCATTTTCCTATAAACATAGATGCATTGTGCAAAAGTAGGCTAGCAATAGAGCATGTGTCATGTCAGACTGCATTACTGTTTGTAATTGAGACTCTATATGTAGCAGTGCTCATATTACAGTTCAGTTTTCAGGGATCTATTTACCCTTAAATCTTCCAATAACATGAAATATTGCTTGAATTTCCACATACCATATTTTTGAAGATGAACAGTAAATACCGTACTAAACCATAATTTTCTATACAATTAAATAAGCTGAAATGTGCCAAATAATGCAGTTTTTTGCATGTATATATATTTTGAATTTACAATTTAGCTTTACCAATCAATACTGTAGATAGAGAATTGCTGAATTATATATATATATGAAGCTCATATTCTTGAGAGTCAGTGTAGGGACTGGCCAGTTGGGAAGACTTTATATATATATATATATATATATATATATATATATATAAACAGTCTTTCAACCTGCACTCACTGTGGCTTTGGTGCACAACCAAAAATATATATAATAGAATAAGAGGCTCAATAGATCATAAACTCATTTTATTATAAAACCACATTGCACATATCAAATCGTGCCCATACCTGAAATTACCACATGATTTTAAATAATGTCCACCAGGCAATGCACAACCTACTGTCACCACGTCCTCCAGTCACATATACCACAAACATCTCCTGCTGGATGCAAACCACGCCATGTGCCAGTAACTCAGTCTAAAGTGCAGCAGTGGAACCACTCCGGTATCTGGAACGTCACAGAGTCCCACCCAAATCGGTTTCTTCATACACTTCATCTGACGCGTGCTTTAAATCCAGCAGGAGACGTTCGTTATATACAAATAACAGGCTTAATATTGTACAGAAATAGCTGGACCTTTGAAGAGAGGAGCTGCGGTTCCTGAAGTGGGAACCTAGGCCCTGATTCAGCAAGGAACACAAGGAACACAAAGGAGAAAACGCATGCACTTGGCCAATGTGTTTGCTCTGCGCTTGCATCACACTGTGCCAGGGGCGTATCTATAATGGGTGCAGGGTGTACGGGGAACACGGGCCCCTGGGTCCAGGGGGGGCCCGCACCGCACACCCTGCACCCATAATAATACTTACCTCTCCGGAGTCCCACGCGGCAAGGGGCAACTGGCACTGTAAAACGACGTGGCGGCCATTTTCCCGTCGTTTGCACCTGCGCAGTAGAGGGAAAATGGCCACCATGTTATAACGCCATTATAGGGGCGTGCATAATTAAGGCAGTGTGGCAGCATATGCAGACATAAAGTAAGCTGTACACAGGAAGCAGACAAAATCCTGCGGCAGGTCAGGTCAACCACTATTGTGCATATGGGTCCGATGGTTCTCGATGTTACCGATGTTTTCGCTATCTTGTGTACTGATCAGGCTGTGAGTAAAGGAAGATGGGTGGCTTAATATATATATATATATATATAATATACACAATATAAATATATATATACACAGTATATATATATATTATATATATATATATTTTAATATGCCTATTGTTCACAAAGTGCACATCTTTCATGAAATCATGGAAAAATATAGTTATTCAAAATGATGAAACTCAAAAACCACAACCTCAGCTAATTCAGCACTCAAGAACCTCAGCCAACTAGCACTACAGTATCTTCACGTCATCAGATGTTCCAGGGACTGGTTAATGTTTCTCCTTACAGGAACACATGCCAAAGGAGTCAATGCCTGCTGTTTCACAGAAGGCCCAAAATTCTAAACTGGTACTTTGAATAAAATTGGCAATAAAACAATTTGCAACTCTTTCCATATTTATGTTCCTAGTGGCAATTCTATTTCATATGAGACCAATCAATTACTTTTTCAGAGGTGTATAAGAAAACAGTGTTTCCTGTTTGCTGATAGAAAGGCAAGTCTGGAAGAAATCCTTTGTAGCATAGCCAAGTTAGCTGCTGTAATTGACATTAAGTGGCAATCCAACGGAGCTTCCAGCTGGATTTGGGAATAAGATCGTAATATTATCTAACCCAAATGCTTTTTAATCAAAATGTATTAATTATCAACTAAAAAAAAGATATCTTAATTATTGTTTTGCCAGTGTTCTGCTTTCTGTACACAGCTATAAACAAGCTCTTTGGAACACAGCATTGGGAAGATTAGGTATCTCTCTTGGATTTCTGACAAGGTTGAATTCTCAGAGGCTTGGCTTACTAATGTTTAGTTTTTTTCTTTTAGAACAAAATGGTATTAATTATTCTGCACAGTACAGGATATAACCACAAATGACCGGTTATTTCATGTACATCTTCTTACATAAAAAATCACAAAGTGGGATGCCTTCGAAGGAGTTATGTTGTACAGGACAGTGGCACAGTGCTTAGTATTACTGCCTCACAGTGCTGGGGCTATGGATTTGATTCCAACCAGGGCATTATTTGTGTGCTGTTCTAATGTCTCCCTGTTTGGGTTTCCTCCTTGTGCTTTATGTTTGTTTAAACTGTAGCTCCAATGGAGCAAGAACTGATGGAAATGATTAAATCATACTTGCCTACTCTCCCAGAATCAGGGGTGGATCTAGAGGTGGGTGAGGGTCTGGGTGATCACCACCACCCCTCCCCCTCCTCCAAACACTTCTCTCCTGCTCACTACCGTTGTTCGCTATATAAAAGCACAGCTGCACATCAGGCAGAGAGAAAGACAGCAGAAACAGGTTCTGGGGAGACTGCTGATGCTTAGTAGCTGCAGTCTCTTCTCATCCTATACTACTATATATCGGCCAGCGGTAGTGGGCAGGAGATAAGTATTATGGGGGAGGGGTCATCCTGATGGCCCCTCCCCCTGGATACACCACTGCCCAGAATTAGGTTGCAATGGGCATACCCACAACAACATGATTCAAGGGGCCCTTCCCACCTTGACCTCCCCGGATCTCCAGAAGCATATGTAACCCTTGTTATGGGTTAAAGTAAATATGGCATTAATAAAATAAATATATATATACATATATATACATAGGTGTATAATTCATATATTTACAACTATTGAGGTAAAATAATATCTAGTTTAGTAGATTATATTGTATATTAAAGTGTATAATGCAACTATTGTTCATATGTGTATTATGAAATATATGTATAATTGATATATGTGTATCACAGAAATGTGCTGAGATTTTTGATGAGAATAATGTGAGTCAGGTTGAAGCAAAAGACCCTGCTGCTACAGATAGTGCAGATCTAGAGAAATTACTCATTAGGGAAACTAAAACATGGCGGGATATAATGGGGCTAGACAATTATCTTAAATGTGGAAGATTACCATGAGGGTTTCAGGTTATCAAAAACATCCCACCATGGGACATGATAATCTCAAATTTAGGAGGGAGTGGCATAGGATATTGGATGAATGTTCTATGGCCCTCATGAAACTACTAGTGTTCGAACAAAAGAAAATTTTAAAAGAGACAAAGAGTTAGACATTTTAGTAGGCCAATTTAAGACAATCAAAGAGACAGAATATTTTGGAAATAGAAAATAAAGTGACAATAATAGAAGATAAAGTAATTGATACAAAATTAAGAAAATATACTGGGGATAAAATTGACTACCAGAATAATCAAGTTCGGACATGACACCTTATATGGAACAAAAATAGAACTGATAATAGATCTAGATCCCAGAGCCAGACTGACCTGGTCACACCCACAGGTTTCAGTTGGCCTAGGGATAGCCACACCCACAGGTGCAAATTGGCATAAGAACTCTTTTTCATGTCCACTTGCTACCAGGATCGGTTATACATATAGGTCCGATTTGCTTACCCCTGATGAAGTCCTAACGGATGAAATGTGTAGGGTTTTATCTTTGGAATCCAATTGCCTCAAGGGAGAAGGGAGAAATCTGCTGTAAAAAGATCTTGCCTGATGTGGATAACAGCTAGATTTGCATAATAAACTCATCCCCCATATTATGGTAAAAGGATTATTGTTGATGTAAGCAATTGAAGTTTTACTTACAAATTTTATAAATTGTGTCAAATGATAAATGACATTTTCTAATAAAATATCTTTTTGAATCTAATGTGAGGCCTTATTGGCCATTTCTCTGGGTGTTTTTGGTGAGAGGGTCTTTTATAGAACTATCCAGATAAACTGTAGAAGACTGTTCAAAAAAAAACCCAGATATATTAGTATCCAGCATTGACATTCTTGTTTGGACTTCCCTAAAGTAGTTCCAGTATTGAACTGAAAGCTCTGGAACTCAGTTGAAGACTTTATGTGAATTCTTGCGCCCTCTTAGTGTGTTTTTTGTGTATTTGTATTCCTGTTCCCACTAACAGGGGAGGAACTTGAGGTGCTGCATCATTTCAGTGTAAGATAAGGGCATTGTTTTATATATAATATATATATATCTATTGAGGGTAAATAATATCAAGTTTAGTAGTTTATATTGTGTACTAAAGTGTATAACGTAACTATTGTTCATATGTGTATTATGAAATATATGTATAATTGATATATGTGTATCACAGAAATGTGCTGGGATTTTTGATGAGAATAATGTGAGTCAGGTTGAAGCAAAAGACCCTGCTGCTACAGATAGTGCAGATCAATTTAGGTTACTACAGAGATTACTCATTAGGGAAACTAAAACATGGTGGGATATAATTGGGCTAGACAATTATCTTAAATGTGGAAGATTACCATGAGGTTTCAGATTATCAAAAACATCCCACCATGGGACATGATAATCCCAAATTTAGGAGGGAGTGGCATAGGATATTGGATGAATGTTCTATGGCCCTCATGAAACTACTAGTGTTTGAACAAAAGAAAATTTTAAAAGAGACAAAGAGTTAGACATTTTAGAAGGCCAATTTAAGACAATCAAAGAGACAGAATATTTTGGAAATAGAAAATAAAGTGACTATAATAGAATATAAAGTAATTGATACAAAATATACTTGGGATAAAATTGACTACCAGAATAATCAAGTTCGGACATGGCACCTTATATGGAATAAAAATAGAACTGATAATAGATCTAGATCCAAATATTTGTCCAATACTCCACAAAAATGAGATACAAGTGAGATAAGGCAGAAGGTAACCCCTATGTATAGAATGTCGGGGAAAGTCAACAAAAGGAATGAGTATAGTGAAAGATGGGAGATCCCCCCAAAAAAGGGCCAGTATCCCCAATAAACAGCCAATACAAACATCAAAATACTGTTTTCATAAGAATAGATTTTTACATTTAAAGCAGGTTGGGAGAGACATCCAATCCCCTAGGGATTTTTTAGAGAAAAGGTTGTCCATCGACCAGAGCCTCAGGGGAAACCCAAATCTAACACCAGTAGGGGTAAAAAGAAGATTGAGACCAAAAAAGGGCACCAAAAATCCGGAGTTTAAAATAGTCAATGATAACACTGGTATATTTAATATTTCCAAAGTAGAACTCACACCTTTGGAAAACCAAGTATTAAAAAAAGGATTGTCTTTTGCTCCATCTTGTAAAGCTAACAAATTTAACTTATATATTGATTTAAATCTTTGTATAAGAAAATGAACATTAAAAAGGCACTTCTTAAGAAAACCTGATGCAGTTATAAAAAATTGGGAGAATAGGACAGAGAAACAATCAAATGTTGAGCTAATCTCACAAATGGTAAAAAAAAGATTTGGAAGCTATGGATACATCTCAGGGAAATAGGCACAGGAATTTATCAACAAAAGAGTTTGAAGAGTTAAAAAATTTAGCTTCTAACAAAAATTTATACACCTTTTCCACCAAAATTCCGGGTCTGACCCGGAGTTGTAACAGGGTTCCTACCCGGATCAGACCCAGAATTTAGCTGTACACACAGCAGAGTTTCACGGGCTAAGCCTGTGTTAAACCTTGCTATTTACCTGGGTTGGATTGCCGGGTCACTCGACCCGGTGATCCAACCCTCACCCCTTTTACACCAAGGAGCTGCCCGGGTTAACCCTGCAATAACCCAGGTTTTAGCTCTGGTGTAAAAGGGGTATTAGTGATAAAGAAAGCTGATAAACAGGGAGGGGTATCGTCATGATGGATAGGGAGTACTATATACAAGAAGCCCAAAAATTACTTAATGATGCCCACTCCTAGCAGAAACTAGAAAAAGATCCCACACAAATGTTTTTGGGGACCTTAATCAGTTATTACAAAAGGGTCTTTATAATAAATGCATTGTGAAAGACTAATATAATTATCTCTATAATGAACATCCTAAAATAGCCACATTCTACAGCATACCAAAAATCCATAAAGATGTGTCCCACCCCTGGCCATCCCATAATTGCTGGAATAGGTTCTTTAACCTCCAGAATTTCAGAATATGTGGACACATTTTTAAAGAAATATGTAGTGGAACTAGATTCATATATATGAGACTCCACACATGTGTTATAAATAATTAATGATCTTAAGTGGAAAGAACAGTATAGGTGGTGTACAAATGATATACTGTCTTTATATACATCAAAACTACATGAAAAAGGTATAAAGGTGCTAATATTTAATTATTTTACTTTTCTCAATGAATGGTTTATTCAAACGTGTGGAACTGCGATGGGCACAATTTGTGCACCAAGTGTAGTGAATATCTATATGGGTGAATGGTAACATATTACCCTTAGTGGAGATATGAAGGAATATATAGTATTTTTCAAACAATTCATTGATGAAATCGTGATTGTATGGAGTGGAGAGGAAGTACAGTTTGAAACATTTATGGAAACTATTAATGTTAATAGATATAATCTAAAATTTACACATTCCATCTCTAATAAGAAAATTTCATTTCTAAATCTAGTCCTTGATACTGAAAACTTCTGTAGTAGCAATAAAATCGTTATCTATACACATTTTAAAAGTGTTGACAGTAACAGCTATCTGGAGTTCTCGAGTTGCCATTATCCGCAATGAACTAGAAATATACCTTACTCACAATTTCTAGATTGAGGCAAAACTGTACGAATCTAAGCATTCCATATATGAAAATAGATTTAAAAAGCGGGGCTACCCTGAGTAATTAATTATAAGATCAAAGGAAAAAGCAAGAGATAGACCCAGGGATGAGCTATCACATTATAAAAAAAAGACAAAGAAAGAGGTTCTGAAATTGTTTGCCCCTTTGTCACACAATTCAATAGTTCTGAAGGATAGATAAGGAATATTATGAAAAAGAACTGGCACATCAAATTAGACCCAATATTATCTTTCTCACCTTGCAGATAAACTGAATATAGTATATAAAAAAGCTAAAAGTATAAAATCTATGGTAGCCAAGAGTTTATTGGAACCTTAACTTGTGATGAAAAAGTCGGGTGTCACATGTATACAGGATGTTAAAGGTTTTTTTTCCATGTGGTCTAAAATACATTGTCAAGACTAAAAGAGCATTGAAGATCAGGATAATGTAATATGTCCAAAATAAAAAAAAAAAATAATATACTGAATCATTTTAAAAGTCATCTTAAGAGCAATCCTGATGGCTTGAAATTTAAGGGAATTGAATGTGTGCCCAAACCGAAAAGGGGGGGTGATAGGGAAAAATAATTGACCAAAAGAGAGACATGTTGGACTATCACCCTTGATACCCAGGTCCCCAAAGGTCTTAATGAGGGATACGAGATCACACCTATTCATAGAATAAATAATTCCTTTGGAGTTACAAGTTATATCTTGCTTAAATTTTCTGGGTGATACCAACAATTTTCATTTTAAAAGAAGAGATCTTCCATCTATTTCGGGTAACAAAAGCTTAATTTAGATGCATCCATGTGGTTAATATATTATTTCCTATCTGTACATTCACCCTAGTAAGATTATACATACCTGGTTAGTATGAACTGGGAAATGTATTTTACATTTGATGACAGCAATATTGAGAGTAAAAGCTGTTCTATGATGTGCTATCCTTGACTCAGTATAAAAATGGTGTTTGTATATAAACACCAATTTTTAGAGTAGAAGCTGCCATTTTAAGTTTTTGTGGTGGTTTTACTTCACCCTGTTATTATTATTGTATGAGGGCTAAATATATAAATGGAATAATGTTAACTCTGCATACGCTATTGTTGATAATACAAGCTGTCCGGTTATGTATGCTAATATTGGAAATGTGATGTATGGGCTTTGATCCTGCTAAAAGTGATTTTGTGTGATTTTGGAAAATAAGAGCTGCCATGTTTATTAAGCTGCCCCTTAATCAGCATTTGCCTCATATATGCCATTTTAAACATTTCAGTAGTAGCTTCCCCTACACATTTACTTGCTGCGCCAATGACTCTACCTTCTTCCTCCCAATATGCTCTGCTCTGCTAGTGTGTAGGGAAAATGTTTGTGTTCGTGATGGAAGTCACAGCACATCTGACAGTATTCCTGCTGTTACATATTTCTCAAACAAAACAACCTTTCACTTTGTTATATTAACAGCAGGTTCTACAGCATAGTTATGAAAATGAGTACTAAAAGTCATCCCTTACTTACATTCATAGGGCCTGATTCAGAATTGGGTGGTAATGCAGCCATTTTGGCAGCCGCTCTCGCAATAGCAGTTGTGGGAGTATGCAATACTAATCTTCCTTTTGTGTGGGACGGCGTGATGGAGTGTACAAGCATTAAGATGCCCACTTTCAGGTTCCATTCTCTGTGCATTTGCAATGGAGATGGAGATTGGAGAATGGAGAAATAGTGAGATGCGTGCATATAAGTGTTTTTTTTCGGACACTTATCGTTTTGGCCTCTGAGGGATCTGAGGAGGAGGGTTCCTGACCTGATGTAAAGAAATCTTTGGGTGAACATTTATACCTGTTCCCAGGTGAACTTTTAACTAAGGTGGGTTACGTTGGTCTATGTGTAGACCCATGCAGAAGTGTATTGTTATCAGACCAGAGAGAAAACAAAGAAACCTTTTATATGCACGCATCTCACTATTGCTAGGTGAGTCCATGAAGGAATAGTCACATACTGAAATCTGAATAGTGGCATGTGAATATAATAGACTATCTTGTTTTTCTACCCTTTGAGACGGTGGAAGGGTCCAAACAGGAGGAATACCAAGAATAGGATACAGACACATGACAAGGACTTTGCGCTTTTGGACCACTCATAATTTTGAGCATAGGACATTTGGTTTTGTGCGTGTGCAGTTAGGGCTTTCTGTAGTCTTTGTGCATGCACAATAACAAAACATCACACAACAGGGTAAATCTAGCCACTGCGTCCATCTCTAAATCAGGCCCTTTGCAGGATAGTTACTAGGCTGACAATGTGCTAATCAGAGTGCCCAAAAGGGGTAAGAGATCAATTCAAATAACATAGCAGTATGCTTTAGGAGTAGTCAAAAGTAATTCTGCTGCGTGACTGTATTGTAGCGCCAGTTATTGTCTGTTCACTATGGTGCCCCATCCCCACCAGCCTAACCCTGTTCCATCTCTTTTTATGTTACTCACGAATCCCCCCTCTGTTCCCCAGTACCTGCTGTATGTTATTTTGTTCTTTGTTGGTGCAGTGCACCTAGGCTGATACATATAGACCACAGATTAAAATTTACAATGGAAGAACCAGGGGAAGACTTAAGGTGCATACACACTTGCCGATATTTGAAGCAACTGAATGATAACGATATCGTTATCATTCAGTCGCTTCAAATCGTTCACTATCGTGCACGCTCCTGCTGGTTTCTGGTCATTGTCGTTCATCGCCTGAACATGCAGGCCAATCTGACGATATTGTCAGGTTGTTGCATGTTCGGGGATGAGGGAGGGTGCCCGACACTGAACGATATTGTTCATGGTGTCGTTCAGTGTGTGTGCTCAATGTCGTTAACGACAATGAGCACACCCTGCTGGGGACACACTAGACAATATCGCTAATGGAGGGAATCGTCTAGTGTGTACGCACCTTTATAGTAGTATAAGTTGTGTCAGTCAGGTGGTTCCTGCACCACATTAACTTCATCCAGGCCAAACAGATACTGGCGCTAAAGCAGCCAGGAAGGGTCCAGCGCAAGGGGAACATACTGTATCCCACAGGCCAGCACGCCCCTGTAAACAAATCACCTTTACAGCAATTGCTGAAATATAATATAATATATGCAAAAATACTTATGAAAACACCTATCAGTGGTGCATTTACTTACATTTGTTCACAAACTGTTTAATAACACTGGTACATATTATTATCATTATTTTATTTATTTATTTTACCATTATCCGGTGTTTGCTTCCGACCATCTGCAAATAACATGACTTTCATTAGTCTCCCAATCTGCATCTGTTTGTAATTGCCCAAACATGCCCTTAGTGTACTCATCCTGCATTACAATGTCCCTTCCCTCCCCATCTCACCTCTGCAGGCACAGTTTGGAATAGTTGTGAGCATCACGCGAGCCTATATAGGAACATATGCGTACGTTTGCTTTCTGGCATGTGCAGAGCAATTTCACACAGGATACTCTGCATCAGGGCCCAATGTTTAATCAAGCACAGAATTGTATACATTCAGTTTATTAATGAAGGCTACAAACACATTTCTCATTTAATATTGTTTTCGAACATCGGGAACCTAGTTTAATGTTTCATTAAAAAACTTTCTACAGTACTTTGCATATATTGCCTTGAATCCAATTTCAGTTTACTCTGTGAGTTTCCCTTGAATGCATCCTATTTAATTACTCATTTGCCTTATCTACTGTATGTAATTGGATATCTGAGCATGCCAGTAACATTTTTACATAGATCTGATAAATAAATATGCTTGAACTAAGACGACCCTGACATTAAATGCCATCAATTGGCTGAGATTTAGTCATACTTACCATCCCATTATATACAACAATTTCCAGAAGATACATAAATATCAGTGATAATTATATGCTATGAGCAAGTAACATATTTACCTGTTTCCTCAAATGGAAAATAAATTCTTTCAGTTCACTAAATTCATAGTGTTTGACTTGTCAACAATAAGAATGTTGTCAAGTATTATGGTAACACCAAAAAGCAGACACTCGATGTCGGCAACTTTGAAATGCTACTTACAGCATGTTGTGCCTGCCGGCATTACAAATGTCAACATGATTAATGACCACCATGTTTACACTTGTACTACCGACACCCATAAAATGCTTTACATAGCATTTCACTCTTGCCAACATCATGCTATCTACTTTCTGGTGTTCCCATAATGCTGTCGACATTCTGATTGTTGACAAGTCATATGTTTCTCCACTATATATATATATATATATATATATATATATATATATCACTAGGCAGAGTACTTTAAATTTATACACTAGGCTGTTATGTATTTAATGCTTTTGTAAACTCAAAATAAATCATATTAATTCACCTACCAGGATCTTGTTTGAAGTGTAACCATATTTGTTATTGTTAGTCAATACCGATCCTCCATAAAACCATGCTAACCCTGTGTTATCCAATTGTTTTCTAAAATGTTTTTCAGTATTACATCCTCAGTATCCCTGAATTATAGTATACACGATTCAAGTTAGGCTCACAGATCTGTATTTTATTGAATCTACATCCAAGTTCCTACTAATCTTGTGGCACTTAGCCAGCTATGCAGGAGGGCCAAGAGGCTGTGGATACTATTCACTCGGGCTTGTTGGAGGGGCCCAGGGGTGGGTCTGGGTCAACTGAGTGTACTTATCTGTGCATGGTATATTCAGCTGCCAGTATCTTGCCCTGATCACGCCTCTCGCAGGAATTCTGTTGCCAGGTGAATTCTGATTACATTTACATCACACATTCGGTACTCGTTTGCTTGGATCCCTACCTGTGATCAGAGAGCACAACTGTCAGTCAATGAGATGTGCACAGTGATTGGCTATAAGGCAGCGGGGTGAAGGTATGTACCAGGAAGGGAGAATGGCGCTTGACTGATCTGTTTGGTGGTGCCCATTATGTGTAGGCCACGCTGTGTCAGCACAGGGATATGTTGCTTGGGGCTACTGCATGCTGTGTGTGTATGAGGCATGGCTGCCCTGACAGCTTTTCTTTGATTGGTACTGCACATGGATGCTGCTCTCTCTGCTAGGATTGGTCTACTGAGTAATGCCTATCTGCTATATCCCTATATCCCTTTTTTTGGGGGGGAAGGTTGAGAAGGTATGACCACGCCTCCCAGAATTGGCCACATCCCCTGTGCCTCGCCCCATCTCAGCTGTCGACGGCACTGCAGTTATGTAGCCAGTTTTTGGGGAGTCCATAAATATAGTTTAGGGTCTATCACTTGCTGAATGCAGTTCTCTTAAAATGACAGCACAAGTCATCTGTCTTTATCTTTTTTATACATAACTATATATCATCTAGACAAGTAACATTTACTTGTGTGCATTGTCTATTGCTATGCAACCTATTTTCTGATATTTTTCCCTCATTGTAAATACAGATGGAAATATTTGAAAGATCAGCTTTCCCTTTAGGTTACTTGACCTCTATTATCATTTAGTGGTCCAAAATTGTAAATAGTATCCTTTTCGCTGATTATGTACTTTGTGATTAGTTTTGCAAATGTTAATCTGTTTTTCAGATTACATTTTTTCTAACCTGATTTCCTTTTTACATATTGTTGTACCTTCCTTATATTTTCATAATTCATTGTCAGGCTCTTCTAGTTGTAATGCTTGCCATTCACATATTCCCTCAATACTTTCTTATTTACCTTCAATTTTGTCTTTTTTCTGTGCTTTTATTTAAAAGCTTAATTTGTTCTCTGAACACTACATTATAACATCTTCTTTCATGGCAAGTTACCAACAGTGTTTGCCAATTCTAGGGGCTCCCAAAACCTATACATTGCCCTTATGTTTTCTCTGCCACCCTCGTGCCTACTTCACATTATTTATCGTCTTTACTGTCTTACTGTCTCTCCTCCTCATGACTGCTTTGAGCTAGTACTATACATGAGGGCTGTCAAGAGCAGGTACAGGCCCGGGTACTGGGGGTACCGTGGCCAGATTGGGGAGGCTGAAAAGCAGTCAGTCCTCTCTCTCCCTGTCTAATGTGCAGCTGCCTTTTTAGGGGGGGTGGGCGGGGAGAGACCCCTTCTCACACTCATGGCAGCCCTGTACATGGGTTCTAGCCTGGTCTCCTTTTAGCATTTGAAACCTTATCTGTCTTTATTGTCTTGACTGAATGATGATCAGCTGCAATGTGAAAGGAGTTGTTAAAATGATTCCTAGGAATAACTTGGATTTGTTATGCCCAGTCTGGTACCATGGGTATGCAGAGGCTCACTTATCATCCAGGGTATTCTATTGTGGTATGTTCACTGGCAAAGAAGCCCAATCCAATTATCTGCAAAGCAACAGTGGGTGGTCATTCATGGGTTAACTCTGCAAAGTTGAACTGATGTAGTTGATTCTTACATATGCATATGTTGTCACACAGGGAAATCTTCAAAACATGTCCTATATGTTCTAATAGAGGCTACATCATATGTTCAAAACTAGTTGGGTTTCTGAGCTGTGTGTGAGATGTGTCTTCTAACATGGTTGTTTTTTCAGAATCACAACTAGAACAAAGTACACCAATCCAAGGACGAGTAGATGAGTAGACTATTAGACAGAAAGATTGGAGGTAGTAAGAAGTACTGGAGGTAGGGAGGGCCATATTTGTAAGAACTAACATACAGCAGGGGTAGGGAAGCAAAAGGAGACAATAGAGGTGGAGGCAAACGATTGAAAGGGAAAGGTGTAACAAAGAAGAGAGCAAGAGGAGAAAATGGTTTTAGGATGAGACAGGAAGGAAATGGATATTATAAAGGTGTAGGGAAAGAAGTGGAAGGGTCAAGTGGATCAAGAAGATGGAGCAGTCTAGTATGAGGAGTGCTTCAAATATTGGAGGTTGGGGGCAAGTATAATTAGCGTTCCTAAGGTGTGCAACAGCATGGATGAAGTTCTGAAGGCAGGAGGGTTAGCTGGTGATAGAAGAGGTGAAGGCCATTGACAGACTGGGGTGGGTGAGTAGGGGACTATCTCTTGCTTGACAAGATCTGAAACTTTAACATGAGTTACAGTTTTGGTACTGTAAGCATTATATAAAACAGCTTGACAGTGTTTGTTGTGGGCAATCTCATTAGTGCAGGTATTGGAAAATTTACTTTTTAAAAAGCTTTTAAAAATCTTATTTGTTTAAATGAAAAAAGATGCCATTACAGGGAACTAGCTTGCACAGTCTACCCATGTTTGCGTTAGTTTTCTCCAGATGTTCCACTTTCCTCCCACACTCCACATGTATAATGTTCATTTTATTGGCGCTTAACAAAAATAACCGTTATGCTCCTGTGGTAGAGAATTTAGGCAGTAAGCTTCAATGGGCAGGGACTGATGCGACTGATGAAATAAACTCAGTTGTTGTCACAGTAAAACGGTTGCACTATATAAAAAAATAAATACAAAATTATATCTTTAAAACTTTTCATACAGTGAACCATACAGAGAATAAGGAGACATCTGCTGGTATATTGACGGTTTCATCATCAGTAAGCTTCACTGAGAATACCTATTAAATAGATGCATGCCAACCAGTTTTCTGCTTGTACTTTAAGTAGTAGTTGATGGCAATAATGTGTCTTGGTTTTAACTGTTTGGATTAATCCAATAATCCAAGATGATTTATTTAAAAAAAATATATATAATGCATTGTATAAATAAAACTTAAGAGATTTCTTATATTATATACCAATTTGTAATATTGTCTGTAAAGTTTGCAACTGAAGGTATATTTTAATGAAATCAATAACATATAAGAAAGAGGACCTTCTAGTGGTTTACATATTATTTTTGTAGGAAAGGAACTTGCAGAGAGCGTTGTGAATTACACCATGATCTCTTCTGTTATGAGTTCTTTAACATCTACAGAACATGGGTAGTGAATCTAGGTCAAGCAAATAATCCTCTCAGTCATGTGGTCGTAATCTGCTTCTCATCTCTTGCATTAACTCTCTCACTGTATCTCAACTGAACATAGACGAACTACATGTACATGATGGGGGTGGCATGGTTTAGAACGGTTAGCTAAACAGTTTTCATGTTTCTTGATAAATATACAATGTATTTCTGTATAACAATATGATATAAGAAGCTTGACCTGTAAAACATTGTTTCTTAAATTATCTTCTGTCTCTTTATTTCCACTAAATTTGTAATATGCATTGGTGCAAAGTTTTGCATTATTGGCTTGAGCTTCTAGTCAACTGCGTAGCTGCTTTAATAGCATAAAACAAAAGCAAATAATAGATTATATGGCAATCAATATGCAAATGGTAATCAATATGCAAATTGAAAAAAAAAACATTTAAAACAGCAATGCCACATAGAATTTTTATGTTCTTTAAAAGGTAATTTATGTAAATTTTTAGCATGAATCTGATTGTCATTGTTTTTAGCTGTCCTCTGAAAGATATTTTTCTTCTTTTCAATACCTCTCTGGAGGGCAAACAATAATGCCTGCAATAGTCTCACAGCTCAGGACATGTGATAGCAGCAGGTAAGTGCAGTCAGCCTCACCTGTCATACTTCCTCTCATGCTCCAGAGTTTTGATATAAAAACGATTTAAATAATACAAAGACGATAAATATATCAATAGACACTGAAGCTTAGTGTAGTGAGGGGAGAGTTACAGTGAGTAGGGGGTAAGACAGGCTCCCATCACTCAGACCCACCCCTATGTGTACCTCCCCAGCCATTGACTTCACTGCACATCACTGAATAGCAGAGGTGGTAGAAGGAGGGGAAAGCATGTCACAGTGCACACAGCAGACACAAAACACATTGTTTGGTTGACAGACACAGTGAGGCTCACAGATACAGGCTATAAGACTGATAGTATGTAATTTCGAGCCAGAAAGAAAAGAAAGGGGAAGATGTAATTTTGAAAACATAGATAAGAGGGGTAAAGTCTCTCTGCTCACTGCAACATGTGCCATGTGACTATTGTTCCCATGGTAGTCACATAACACTGCAGAGAAACCTGCAGAATTTTATAATCAGTATTAGCAATCTGAAAATTATATTTACCAAGCTACTTTATGGGATTGATGCTTTAAATAGAAATCTGTAAATTTGTGCCAAACAAAGTTTCATACTGAAGCTGTTCTTTTTGAACATGTCCTTTTTCATTTTTGCATTAATTTTATTATTTGCCAATTAATTACTAACCTCTGTAAAGATCAGCTGAATATTGCTCTGATCAAATGACTTCATAGATGTATAAATATATTTAGCAGAGTTTCTTACCAGCTAATTATTTGCATGACTCATAACACAAGTTTTAACTATGACATATAGTAGGAAAATTAATTATATTTTAAAAGAAAACATTTCTCAAAATTTCTATAGATAAAAAATGAAAATGTTAAATCCCTAGTATTAAAAAAAATGTTTAAATAAAAAAACAACCCTCACTAAATTCACAAATTGTAGGAAAAACTGGTATAGTGTTTATAAGCCAAGAGTTATATTGTTCAGGCAGGCAACATTAATTTAAGAGACACATATTAATTATACAGTAAATGATGAAATGCAATAGTCCATTGTTACCCCCATTATTCTATGTTATGACAAGCTAATGTGCTTAAAAATTTATCTTCTATCATATATAACACTGTCTTTACATCAGAACTCTTACACTAAAATAAAACACTAATTTTGCCTTCATCTGTAGAAGGGATTTTGTTTGTTGTCAGTTATCTCTTGGGTGTCTACTACTAATTTCTTCATTAGTTGTTCTCTGTTTCCATTAGAATGAGTCCCATTGTCTCTAGTGTGCTGCTGTAATAAGATAGTGTTTCCTCCAACCATTGATAAGAAAGTGAAGGTGATATTCAAATTTCAAAAAGATTACATGACTGCTCAATTTTCCAATGAGATGTTGGTGTTTAAAAGTACGTGCTGAGTCCTGAAGTCCTGAAGGCCACATGGTTTAAACAGGTCCTGTATGCAATTAGTACCTAAAGCATTTTGAATTTTACTGTTGGTCCCCTAGGACATAAAAGAGAAATGACAGGTGCCACCACTGTTATTCCTCCTATTATACCACCTACTATACTGTACTTTATAAAAACATTACGCTTTCATGCCACACTAGGTTTGGCAGGAGGCAGCCTACATAATTTTATGACCATATGTCATGTTTTAAGATAAACTGGCTTAATCCAAGAGTTGTCATCAGGATCAAAGTTCTTCTAGTGCACCAGGTATTGCATAGCTCTCCTGAATCTGTGGAAATCAATGGTCAATTACATGATCTATTCCTGGTGGTCCAATAAATCTACTGCAGGGTGATATTGCATGTATAGAGCCACACTTTATTTCACCCTGAGATAATGTGCCGTCTCTTTTCCTCTGGTCCATAAACGTTTTTTGTTAGCTACCACTGCTTTCAGGAGATCTTGCACTGAAGGGACATGGAAAGATAGGATGACCACCATGGTTAAGGAAGATTGGTAATACCCCCATGGAGTCCTGCAGCAAGTTGTTCTGTGAGACATCTACCAAACAAAGTGTTTTGGACCAGTCCTGGACATGAAATAAAGCATCATAGAAAGTGCTCATAGTATTAATTAGCACACTCTTTCTCTCTGTTTGCATGGTAAATGGACAAGAAGTGGAGTGAATTTTCAGCCCCTTGTGAAAAGGTAGTCAAAATTTAGTCGCAAACTGGACACTCAGTTGGAGATGATCTCCAAGGGAAGTCAAACACAAGAATTCATTGGTGAGCATCTAGAAATAGACTTGAACTTGATCCACTACTACCAGGATAGTGGCATTACATTGGAGCTGTAGAGATTGATGTTGAAATCAATGGATATATGGGTTCATGGGCTCTCTGATGTTGGCGGAGGTATCAGAAACTCAGAGGATATGGTCCATATACCTTGGTGCTTCTACAGGTAATGCATTATTGGACAAAGGAGACAACATCCTTCCTTACAGATTGTTCAATCCACAAGAGACCTGGACACTGTTCAATATCTCCAAGAGAATATCTGCTCCCAGAAACAAAATTGAAGGCATAATATTTTCGCACTCCATGATGGATCGAATGGGAGAGAACTACAATGGCCTTGACTTGCTGTATCTAGGTTGTTTTGTTATGATTTAGTTGAACCTGGTTAGGAATAGTGCAAACCATGTCTGCTGAGAGTTGAACCTCTTTGTCCCCTGTATGCTGTATACAGCAGATATATTGGTGTATAAGGATATAGAAGGAATCTGACACCTCCAGAAGGTGCCTCTACTTAATGAATGGCAGCAACTCCCAATTTCCCATGTTGTAATTGACCTCAGCGGTGGTGAACATTTTTGAAAAGAAGGCATAGGGGTGGAAGATATAATTGTCATCCATTTTGGAGACTATGGCTCCTCCTCCATTCTTGGGTACATTGACTTTGTATATAGACCTGACAGGGGACACAATGCCAGAGTATCAGCGCAAAGGTGAATAGAAATTTCAATGTATCAAAAGCCACTGGGTAATCCATGTATCCTGGTCAAGCCAGTTACAGAGATAACAACAAATAAAACATATGTAGAAGCTGCTAACCTCTCAAATCTCTGGATTTACTTTCTCCTTTTAGGCACAGGCCAATTAAGCATAGTGTACACTTTCTACAGTTCCATTTTTATGTCCTCTCTGAAATTATATTTCCCAGGAAGCTAAGACTGTACTGCAGGGGTATTCAATATGCGGCCCTCCAGCTGCTTTTTAACTACACATCCCAAAATAACCTGTCACGGTTTGCTATTAAGGCATGCTAAAACTATGGCATAGTATGCTGGGATGTGTAGTTCCACATCAGCTAGACTGACGCATGTTGAATGAACTATTCTGGATTTTGTCAAATAGTTAGTTATACATGAGCCTCTGCAATAACTTTCTCACATTATTGTGATTTCCATAAAGCATGCTGGAGACAATGAGGATATCATCCAGATAGCTGAGAACCAATATCTGTAGTAGGTACCTAAAAAGGGAATACATATATACTTGCAAGATAGATGTGGCATTACACAGACCTCTCAGAGGTCAGAGATCAGTGGGAGGGGGTATTAATTCTTGATAGTTATAATTGAGCCAGTTACTGCAGTGCTAAATTGTTCTGGCCCAAGCAGCGTTGGGCTCTTCTGGCGGCTCAGATGTGGCCTAGGCCATGACTTATGAATGGCAATGTGTTGGCCTTGTGTCATAGGTCACGCAGCCACATCTGCCAGTGTTTCACCTGGAGTCCTTCCATCATTTGCTAGGTGATCCGGACGCCGCAGGATGTCACGTCTGAACCACAACACAGCATGATTGGATCCTTTCCTTATTTGTACACGCTGGTCTTTTGCCGCCTCTCCGATTATAGGGTTTCCTTTTGGATCTCTCGGCTCTGCTACATGATCTGTGTTTGTTATTGTTCCTTATTCGTAGTGGACTCTCATTTACTAGCTTCCATGCTGCTCCGGCTCACCAAGCCGCATTCTCGGTTTTCAAGCCACATTACCGGCTCGTAAGCTGCATTGGCTCTCAAGCCACACCACCATCTCTCAGGCCGCATCCCCGGCTCTCAAGTCACACCACCGGCTCTCAAGCCACACCACCAGCTTGCAAGCTACATCGGCTCTCAAGCCACACCACCGGCTCTCAGGCCGCATCCCCAGCTCTCAAGCCGCACCATTGGCTCTCAAAGCCGCACCACTGGCATCTCAAGCTGCATCGGCTCTGAAATTCACATTACCTGCTCACAAAGCCTCATCATCGGCTCTGAAGCCACACCACTAGCTCCCAAGCCGCACTGGCTCTAAAATCTGCATCACCTGCTCATGAGGCTGCATCATCGGCTCTCAAGCCGCACCACCGGCTCACAAGCCACATCACCTGCTCACAAGGTTGCATCACCGGCTCTCAAGTTGCACAACTGGCTCTCAAAGCCGCACCACTGGCTCTCAAGCTGCATCGGCTCTGAAATCCACATTACCTTCTCACAAAGCCGCATCATCGGCTCTGAAGCCGCACCACCAGCTCCCAAGCCGCACTGGCTTTAAAATCTGCATCATCTGCTCATGAGGCCGCATCATTGGCTCTCAAGCCGCACCACCAGCTCACAAGCCGCATCACCTGCTCACAAGGTTGCATCACCGGCTCTCAAGTTGCACAACCGGCTCTCAAGTCACATTGGCTCTCAAAGCCGCACCACCTGCTCACGGAGCCACTCCACTTGGTTTCAAGCTGCACCATAGGCTCTCAAAGCTGCATGACTTGCTCTTTTGTCACACCATCAACATACCAGTTGTATCCAATTCTCTGACTGTATTAGTCACACTATTTCCCATCAAGCACCTACTCTCTCACATGAAACTTTGGTCTACCAAGGTATCTGTGTAAACCACTACTACTCTGAGTTTAAGTCCAGGCGGCCACCTAAGTACCAGTGAACATAATCAATTCTACTAACGGGGGGTTGTTATTAGCAGAAGATCTCATTAGCTTGAGTTCTAAGGGGTTTACACAGCATGGCCTAGGAAACCATAACACCCACACAGAGGGCCTGATTCAGACCTGCTCGCGAGCGCTGAGCACTCGCAAGCGGGTCAATGTTAGCCCAGTGCACATGCGCACAACGGAGCCGGCTCCATCGTGTGCATGCGCGAGACCTGGATAGTGATGTTGAGTGACAGTATGCCCCTTTGGTGGGCGGGCCGGGGGCGTGGCTGCCCAGACAGAGGCGTTCCCATGGGAACGCCTACCATCTAGGGCCGGCCCCACTGACATCACAAGTGATGTCAGTGGGAGTGCTTTTGGCTCTGTCAGAGCCAAAAGCACTCTTGGGCTTGCGGCAACGAGACCCTACCGCAAGGGTCTCGTCTCAAGCCCGATGGTCGTGATGGTCTTGACCATCGCAACCATCATCCTGGCCGCTCACACTAGCTGTGGGTGGTAACCCACAGCTATGCGAGCGGCCAGGAGGCCGCTCTAAAAATACAATAGGTGGGCACTGATTCAGAGCAAGCGCTCTGAAAGAGTGTCCGGCTCTGAATCAGGCCCAGAGTGCCCTGCATTCTGCACAGAGAGACTTTGCATGCAGTCAGTACACTAGTGAAGTGAGTGGCAGCTAAGGCAGGAGGGACTGGGAGGTGGAGCTCCTATCTTCTCTTCTTCCACTGCATGATGTCTCTGGCTCTGCAAGTTGAAGTGACTGAGCCTGAGAAATCGAGTGACAAAGTGAGACATCTGATAGGTGAGGTCAGGGTCAAACTTCAGTGGGAGTGGGATGGTGGCAATGAATAATAAATTAGTTTTATTTTTTTTCTCCCCTTATGGGCCAAATGTCTTTTTTTTGGAGACAGAGGCACAGTGTGTGACCATGATTGCCACAGCTGGCCCTGATAAGAGCTCTTATCAACAGAGCTCTCTGCATACAGAATGTCCAGGAGAGAGGATCCTAGCTACAGAAGCTGCCGTCAGCCTCACATCATCCAGTGTTCACCAGTCTCCTTTCAGCTGCAAATATGTGTATATACAGGTACAGTGTGGGGACAGGCCTGGGTATTGCAGTGGGTGTGACCAAATAGTGGAGGTGTGACCACTCTCCTTACAAAAAAAAATATGCGTGTGCGCTGCACATGGGGGTACCAATTGCTCTGTCTGACAAATTATGCAGTCAGAGAGAGACTCGCCAGCAGCAGCCTCCCTGGACCTTCCGCAGCCCAACAGCAGCATGTGCTGGGCTGTAGAGAGAGAGACTGCTGCCACCAGCTGACAGGAGGTAAAAAGTGTTACAGGGGGTCGACCCGAGCCCCTGCTAGACACCTCAAACTGGGCCCAGGCACGAGTAATTAGTACCCACTCTCCCCCTCGTGGGTGTATGTATAACTGCTTCAGGTTGTGTATCAAACTCCCCCCATAGCACAAAATGCTTTTCCAGGTGTATGTTTTACACCCTGTAGCTGGATTTGCTCCTAACTATAAATCAGACCCACAATGACTATGCAATGTATTTACAATTTCAACATTTTTAACATTTTAATTTCCTAATGCAATGGATATTTTTTGAAATTCTTACAATTCATTAACACAGAATCTTCTGTAATGTTGAATGTGCTTACCTGTGCACCAGGTGACACCGCGGGGAGGGATGCCACTGACCCCAGACTTATTGAATTATCTCACCGTTTAAATGCCGTTACATGGGCATGCATAACTTAGCCCTTGTGAGCTGCCGAGTGTTTGGCTGGTCAAACCTGCCACAATGGCAAGATGGGTGCTCGATGTGCGTCAATATTACCAATATCTACGCAGGTAGGTGATGTTGTATGAATATGAGAAGGCAGTAGTGGGCGTCCTTATGCTCGTGTAAGCTTTGGAACTATTAGCATATTTTCCATGCGAAGTCAAATCTGCGATCGCATTAGCGTCGATCTCTGAATCAGGCCCTTTGTTACTGAATATATCCTCAGAAAAGCCATAACACAGTAGTGGATGGGTTTAGTAAGAGCGCCCACTTCATAACAATCAAATGCCTACTTTCAGCTCCCCACGCAATAAATGTCTTCTACATACTGTACATGGCTGTCCTGGTGAAATGACTTCAGTAGAGGTTCTCGATTCTCCTCCAGCTCCTTGCAGGCATACTGTAATATTGTATGCTTGAGGTAAAACTCCACTTTTTCACAGCATTGCGTGCATCTAGGAATTCTTTAACAGAAACACTGAAAGACGTCTTATGGTCCTGAGGACAGCATTTGGCTTTTAATCATCTGAGGGTTTAAATCAACATTACCGAAGACCATGGGGTACATTTTCTAAAGTTTGATTTTGCTAGATTTTGGATTTGTGGTTTATTTGAATGAAATTTTCATTTGATTTTGCACTTCAGAGATTTCATAAAGGCAAAACTGAATGTAAAATTGAATATAAAGCAGAATCCCCTTTAAAATCAAATATAGTCAAAACATTGGTACTTTTACATAGACAAACATAGGATCCCCTGATTTACTAACATTCTTTTAGAAAATTGAACACAAATCGAACACAAAATCAAACCCAAAATCCCCAAAATAATAGATTAATAACAGACAGACGTTTTGAGCTTCTAAACAGCATTCTATTGCTTGTAACTTAATAGTGTTCCTTATAAAAGTGGACATAAGCATGTGCTGCACTGTGCTATAGGAATAATTGCTAATCCAGGATATGCAATGCTGGCAACTTTCCTGCGATATGCAAATCAACGCTAAGAGGACCTAGGAGCCTGAAGCAGATGAATAACAACAGCTTATTGAGGCACCGCAGAACCAATGCAGGCCTAGGTTCTTCCGTGGGTGGTTAAATCTCAATAACTTGTCTGCTGGCGAGGTCATACATTGGCCTCAACCATTACAACCTTATGATGCTGTATGACTTTGTCAAGACTCAGGCCCTGATTCAGACCCGGACGCAAGTGGGCGTACGTACGTTCGGCGTACGTAAAAAAATATTTAAATTCAAGCACTCGCTCGTATTTTCGTACACAGATAAAAATCCGCCCCAAACTCAACAGACCCCTCCTCTAACTAACGAGCGTGCCAAATAGCGAGCGTACATCCCCGAAATGGCTTGAAGGGAACGCACGCACAAGTACAAACCAGAAGTGGGCCTGTCCGATCCGATTACCTGCTCGTTTATTCTGCCTACCTCCCTCAATCGTATCTTGCCAATCAATGTATCAATTAGCTTAATTGTTTTTTTTTTTTCAACACAATGCAATAAACTTTAATCTTGTCCATGTTTGTGTTTACCTGCAGAATACGTACGGCTTAAACATTCGCCTTTATTGGTCAAAATACATGTTAGCCCCAATTAAACAATTGTTCTATTTGTTTCGATCCCCGCATATTTTCCGGGGTTCATTTCTTTATTTAAATTTGCTTACGCATGTCACTGCATCAAGCCTATCATAACTCTCAAGAGATTTCTGGCCCTGTCGAACACATGACTCATACACTAACCAATAGAATTGGTCCTGTTAATTTCCAAAATACATTAGCCAATCAAATTTTTTTTTGGTGCTTTATTAAAATTAATTTTTAAAAAATACACCATTGCCATCATGAGAGCCGCCGCATTCACCAGGTGCGAGCTGCTGGTGCTCACGAAGGTGATGGACAGGCGGATCACCAGGCAGCCTCCACCCATCACAAATCGCAGAAAGCATTCCGCATATGCGGAGGTACGTCGCCGCCTGCGCTCCTTCGGCTCACGCCGACATATCGGCCAGCTGGAGCGCAGGTGGTCGGACCTGCACCGGCGGACGCCCCGCTTGCTGGCATGCTTTCGCATGCAGATCGCGGAAAGTAAGTTTTATGGACTGTGGTTTTCATGTTTATCTTGTGGGCCCTAACTGCGTGTGCATGTTTTCATGTCTGTCCTATTTATTCATTGTACTTATATCTGCATGGCCATGTTTTCCAATTTGTGTTGTCTTAAATTTTTTTATTTTTTGGATTCATGTTGAAACTAACCACAATTTTTTTCACATCTTTTAGGGGCACAGCAAAGATTACGGCGTCAGACAAGACGCCGGTCACGGCCCCTCTCGCCAACCCCCAATTCCTCAATTACCCCCTCCTCCCCAGACCCTGTGGCCAAGATTTCGGGGCTCCTTCCCCTCCAGCCCAATTCCCCCTCTCCTCCAACCGCCCCTCCTCCAAATACCCCCTCCCCGGATTCAGCCAACACCCTGCCCCTAGGTTTGGGGAATGTAGCCACCTCCGAGGAGGTCGAAGGAGTGGCTTCTCGCTCTGGCGTTTTGCAGAACGGTATGTTTTTGCTTTTTTTTTTTTTGGCACCACAAACTGTTTGTATGTAATCATGTGTCGTCCCCTTTTTTGTGGGCTTTTTGTCGCCTTTTTGTTTTTTTTGGGGTTATCTTTACCTGTTCCTGCTGATTTCACCATACACATATCACACCTGTGGGCATTTTTTTTTGGCCCTTGTATTTTTGGCCTACAACATTTTGGGGTGCTGGGTTTTATCCGTGTAATGATGGTTTTTTTCACAAGCTTTTAAGTTTTGGTTTGCTTGTTTTGTGTTGTTTTTGAATGTGGCTTCATTATTGATGTATTAATCCCCAAACTTTTGTCACCCACAGAGGAACAGAGGCATCGGGCTGAAATATGTCAGTGTGTGGCCCGTATGCGGGAGCAAGTCACTGGGCTGCTGCAGGGCCTTGACCATCTGGCAGTCCTCATTAGGAATTAGTTTTTTTTTTTTTTTTTTTACAAATTGTTTAAAAATAAATCAGTTATAATTAACGCTCTGTCTCATGCGTTTTTTGTAAATCAAAGATTCTTTACACTGACATAAGTAGACTCTTCAAGCAAGGATTGCCAATTATTCTCACTAAAGATTGTGTGTTGTATTTTGAAGGCAAACAGGCACAAGAAACACCTACCAGTACCAATGTCATTTTCCTTTTTTGGGGTGGGTAACATTATAGTTTACAACATTTTACAGGTTCCTATTTGGTGGTTAAGCTGCTTAGGCCGATCTTACCAAGCCAACTGATTGTACAGGATTACTTGGTGTGTTGGTTTGTACCCCGAAAACATATTACATTTTAGCTCAACTTGCTTCATTACTGGGTTACCCCTCAGGCAAATGTAACGTTTGTGAGCCTGGTTACACTTGCTTCTAACGTGCCCAAAAAGGAACCAAATTACACTCTCAAAAAATGTATTCACAACAGAAATCAAAAAACAAAGTGGTCACTCACAAACAAAACACACAGTGATAATCAGAAATACACCACATACCAAAAACAGGAAACAAACACACAACAAATCAAGAACTGGTTGACGAAGGACCATGCCCACATGATTCCACAAATATGGCGTTGCAATATGGGTTACATAATATATTCCACACGTTTCCACATAAAGGTTTTTGAAGGGTTGCAGGAAGTAGTCATCGTGGGAGTGCCAAAGATTATGCAAACAAACAGAAGATGGGGAAAAAATTAATAAAAAAAAAGATGAATGCAAACAAACCGTAACACATTGGGTATAAACACTGTTGTTTGGTCAATAATTACCTAAAATATCTGGCCACCACATCATCGCGTATGGCCCCCCCACATACTGACCTCCGACCAACCTCAGGGGGGCCATCCTCAGGTAAGGCATCCTCTGGCTGCATTGGGACACCACTCCTTATGGCGATGTTGTGAAATATCCCACACAGGACCACAATTTTTGAAACCATATCCGGCAAATACATGAGCTCGCCACCAGAGCGGTGGAGGCATCTGAATCGGCCTTTTAAAAGGCCGATACAGCGCTCCACCACTTGCCTGGTGGCTGTAAGTGCGGTATTAAACTCACTTTGTGGGCCTGGTGTGGGAGCCAAATAAGGAGTGAGCAGCCAGGGCATGCAAGGGTAGCCACTGTCTCCTGTGAAAAAGAATAGACAACATCAGGATCACTGTGTATCAAGCTTAACATTGTTATGTACTAAAGGTCTCCACTTACCCAGAAGCCATGCATCACCAGCTTGTAGGTTGGTTAATTTGTGCCATATCCCTGATTGCCGGATGACGAAGGAGTCATGTGCACTTCCTGGTAATTTTGCATTCAGGGACAGGATCTGGAGGGAGGCATCACATACCACCATTACATTCAGGGAGTGATAGTGTTTACGGTTGCGAAATATGGCCTCCAGCCGTGCTGGAGGCTGAAGTGGTATGTGAGTACCATCCACAACCCCTATGATGTGTGGGAAGCCAGCTATTTGGTATAAATTGGCCTTGGTCACACTAAGGGCACCCATATCCAAAGGCATTTGAATAAAATGATGGAGGTGCTTGAAAAGTGCCTCCATCACTGCCCTCAGGATCCGGGAAAAGGAGGATTGTGAGATGCCCGCCTCTATTCCCACCGTTGTTTGAAATGATCCTGAGGCACAGAAATGTAACACCGCCATAAATTGCGTAAGTGGTGGTATTGCTGTAGGACTGTCAATTTGCCGCTCAAGATCACTCTCTATTAATGAGAGAGTGTTTATGATGATTTTGGGAGGAAGACGGTAGCGTCTTAAAACCTCATCATCGGGCATTCCAAAAAGGGTGACATGTGTTCGAAATATCTGGGGCCTTGCACGCCTACGATGCCTACGCCTGGGATGAGATTGAGGTTGGTCGGCTTCCGGGAGCATGGCCAGAACAATCCGACCCAGATCAACCTGAAATGGCAAGATTTTTTTAGCCACCCCAAAATAAAATTAAAACAACTTAGCTTGATGATACCATCCATTGCTGCTTACATGCCGGGGTATTGTCATGATACGTCCAAACTGTAAATATTCCCAATATTAAAAAAAATCTGTTTAGTCTGTGCATTTATGTTTGTAAATTTGGTGCAAGACAAAACATAAAATAGGCGAAACACACATTTGGCCAACGAGCAAAACGACATTGCACACAGTACGTCAAATTGGGGTCAAATGTAAGCAAAAAATGCTAAAGGGAAAACACAAACAATTTTACAGGATGAATAAGCATTTAAAATTGCGCTAATTAGTTCACAAATACAAGTCACTATACAAACAGATAAAAATGCGCTAATTAGTTCGCAAATACAAGTCACTATACAAACAGATAAAAATGCGCTAATTAGTTCGCAAATACAAGTCACTATACAAACATAAAAATGCGCTAATTAGTTCGCAAATACAAGTCACTAAACAGATAAAAATGCGCTAATTAGTTTGCAAATACAAGTCACTATACAAACAGATAAAAAT
The DNA here is from genome assembly GCA_031769625.1 of Taudactylus pleione. NCBI lineage: Eukaryota > Metazoa > Chordata > Amphibia > Anura > Myobatrachidae > Taudactylus > Taudactylus pleione. Next base: position 2,700,447 of record JAUIMM010000126.1, on the reverse strand, counting down.
TCGCTAATTAGTTCGCAAATACAAGTCACTATACAAACAGATAAAAATGCGCTAATTAGTTCGCAAATACAAGTTAAAAAATGGACTTACCAAGAGCTAATATATAAGATTCCCGATCAAAAGGTCTTTGGGGCCGAGACAAATAAAAACCTAACAGAGATGAAATTAGGAAAAAAAAACTTTAGAAAAATATGAAAAAGAAGGAGACAGAAATTGAACCAAAGTTAGACTTCCCAAAACTTACCAAATCAAGAAACGAGGCCAAAAAAAACAACAAAAAAAAAGCGTCCGGAAAATAAAAACGCAAATATAGCAAACAAAATAAACTCCCAACAACGTCAACTCGAAAATCCGCAAGCAAGAAACTCCGACCAAGGTAACCTCCAACAATCCAAAAACGCCACCTCGACACGAGACACACCAAGCCATAAATACTGTTTAGTTTCCCGCACAAATTAAGGAGGGATCATAGGAACGCACAATCAATGATGCGGCCGCAAAATAAGGACGCATGTATAAATACGTCACGAAATACAATTAAAATTCTGGTGTATTTCTTGTTTGGAGCTCAGACATGGCTACAGACCAGGGAAACAATGGACAACAGTCAGGCGGTAAGTATTTCATGCATTTTGTCTCAATGATTAATTAGAAACATAATATTGTGCAAGTTGTGAAGTTGAGAATTCTGCATATTTACACAAATAGGTGAGGAGGATGACATGGAAGAGGCTGCTGGGCCCAGTATTCCGGCCAAAGCTGCCAAAAAGAAAAGGCAGCCACAATTCACAAGAAAGGAGATGGAGGTTTTGATTCAGAAGTGTGTGGACATCCTGCCACAGGCAGACAGGAATATGAGTGCAAGCCAGAAGTGGAGAATGTGGGAAGAGGTAGCCGTTGCTGTCAATAGGGTGGGTGATTATGTCCGTCTAGCCCGGGATGTCAAACGGCGGTAAGTAAACACTTGCCCCCCCTAAAAACAAACCCCATTTTAAACAAAAGGATAATGGTTCCAATTTTATCCCACAGATGGGCCGACTTCAAATATCGCTTAAAGCAAAAACTGGCGGACAGGGCTAGGCATGCAAGGGGGACAGGTGGGGGTCCCACCCCTGTGTCATTGGAGTTGACGGATTTAGAAGAGCTGGCACAGGGGTGTGTGCAGCCTGTGGAGGTGTATGGCGTGTCCAACATGGATACGGACATGCCAGACTTTGCGGCTCCTCATGTTGTCCCAGGTAAATATTGTGATGTCACCAACTCTGAAATGTTATTGTGCCAATATGTAGATTCTAATGTGAGTCTTTTCTCATTTTTCCAACAGAGACACAGGCGGATGAGTCTGCTCCAGAGGGGAGCCTTGGCCGCAGAATTTCTGCTGGCTCTGCAGGGGAGGAACCAGTACATCCAGCTGAGGACCCTGCAGAAGCCAGTCCAGGGCAATCCCCCTCGCAGGCAGTGTCCCTCCTCACAGAACTCAATTTCAAATCGGATTTCCATACGGAGATTCTGCAGAGGATGGACGCCAGTCTGCTACGGGTGGCTGAGGCCCTGGAGCAAAATGCTGCGGCCAACGTGACCATTGGTCAGGCCCTGGCGGAAAATACCAGGGCCAACATCCGCATCGCCAATGCCCTGGAGCAGCTCGTTCGCCAGCACATGGTGGAGCCGACCTCCCTTCCTGCCGGAACATCAGGATCCTCCACCTCTGGCACAACATCAGCCAATCCTCCAAATGTGCCTAGCCCTGTGCCTAGTCCAGAGGCCACAACATCTGCCTCTGGACAGGCCAGCCCGATGACATCCCGAACCCGGTCTGGCGCCCTCCCTCCCCCAGCCAAACGGGTGAAAAAACGGTGACAGCAATGGCTACTTTTCCCACACTCCTTCTGTGCTTGCCTCATATTCCTTTCTGGACAAAACTTCCCTCTCCTTTCTTGTGAATTGTTTTTAATTTTGTGTTTTACGTTTCATAAATCTTTTATGTTGGCCCAATTATTTTAACTTTGAGAATGAACCCTGCAAAAAATCTTTTTCTACAATCTGTTTTTTATTTTAGTTTTTGTTTGAGCAATAAAAAAAAAAAAAAGTTTGAAATTGTATTCTCACATTATTGTCAAAATGGGTTACATTTAATCCTGGGCCAAAAGGCAAAAACGTGCAAAAACCACATTTTACATGAATTAAAAAAAAGGGCTCTTTAAGGAACGTTTAAAAATTTACATAACGATGCAAATTCACCAGGCCAAAAGAAAAAGGGAAAAACAAAAAAAACATGATGACATTATTGTTACAATAGGCCAAAACCAACAAATTGAGGCCAAAATAAACCCCCACAAATGTACGCAAATTGATTGTGTAATCCTGACATTAGCAGCTATGATTTCCACCTGCGTACGCTTTTGTGCTAACCCAAAAAACTGATTTCAAAACACATACCAAGCCAGTTTACAATCCAACACTAATTGCTGTTCTGACCACCCGCGATTAATCGCTGCAACATCGTGGAGTGCCGGGACGGAGGAGAAGGCCATCGCCAATGTGGTCGAGTAATCCAGACCCTAAGCTGTGCGAGCATTTTGAAGGGAAAGAGGATCATCCAGTGACGTATGAGTCGGTACGAACACATTTTACATTCGCATCTGCTAATGTATGTCCGCCCCAAAAACGCCTCGCCACGCCTGCGTTTTTCCATCTCCACCCCCGTCAACACCCAAAAACGCCCTGTTCTGTCAATCACATTTGACATGTCACTTCCTGTACGCTATTTTACGAACGAGTCAAAATAAGCTCGCAATCTGCCGTACGCACATGCGCAGTGTAACACCGACGCATGCGCGGTTAGTCAACATCGGAACGCAACGAGCATACTGCTGTTAACGAGCTGCTCTGAATGAGGGCCTCAGTTCGATCCAGACACTGCACAGTCACATGCCATTTCAGGCCTGCACAAGCTGCTGTGTGCTCTGCATTTTTTCACCACCGGCTCCTATCAGTCAGTGTCTGAGAGATCATCAATGGCGATGAATTCTGTATCTACAGTTTCAACCCGAGACCAAACAACAGTCGGCCCAGGGGATCCGAGTTGGAGGTACGACAGCACTGAAGTACCAACATGAGTGCAAAGTCTCCATGCAGATGGTGGCTCTGTGGTCAAGACTGATCATATAGCTAATGTACCACTCGTGCAGCAGCGCACCGTCACTGAGGACTGGTACACCAACCAATGTTTCTGCAAGTGCTGGAAGCCATTTCCAGGTGCTATCCAAGAACTCGTGCCTGTGGTGCCCTTCTTCATCAAGTCCAGGAAAGTGGTGGATTTGCTGGCCCATGAATGCATCCAGGAGCTTGGTAATCCACCGTACAGTCCAGACCTGGCCCCCTGCGACTTCTGTAATCAAGTGCAAGATGCGTGACATTCATTTTGAGTCACCATAAGCTCCAGTGGAGACCTTCATCCAGCATGTAGAAGACATATCTTCTTCAGACTGGTCCAGCTGCTTTACCAACTTTGCATAGACTCCTCTGGTGAATACTTGCAATGTTCCCTTTGTTTGTAAATATAATACTTTTTGTTCATCCAGAAACTTATTGCACACCCCTCATATTTGGACCAACAGTAATACATGAGGAAGTCTGAAATTCGATTTTGATTTTGATGTTAAGCTCGATTTTGAAATGGACATTCAAAACCAAACAAGAAACCACTTGTCAAAATCGATCAACATCAAATATGATTTTGAAAACAATTTCAAAATCAAATCTTAGTAAATATTTGATTTTGACAGTGAAAATGAATATCTGTTTGATTCGATTTCAAGCGATTTAAATTGACCTTAAAATCGAATGCAAAATCAAACTCTTTGTTCTTTGTTCTTTCCATACAAATATGAGATTAAAATAACATATTTACTGTTCTAATTTTCATGCAGGTCATAAGACAAATGTACTCTGGCCTGCCAGATATTATAAAGGCAATAATTATATAATTATATGAGTGTACAGAGGAGATAATGGGCTCCATAACAGCTTAACTCCTTCTTCACATGTGGAAGATCACCACTTTGCAAGAGGGATCTCCAGGCACTATATAAAATCTGAAGTAAAACCTACACTGTGCAAGATTATAGATTATTACCAATTTTAGTGGTTGTATTCTCAGATCAACAGAAAATATAATCTCTACACTACAGAAAATAACAAAGAACTTCCTTCAGTCTGGTTCTGGTTGGTGTGGTGATAACCTTTCTTTGAAGAGAGTCATCTATTAATATTTTTTTTCTAACACAATATAAAAACATTCCATTACAGAAAAGAAACACCTTGAATTAGTTATCAAGGAATGGAAATCCCTTTAATGTTTGTTTTGTTAGTGCACCACCTGCTGGAAACCACTGTCTATTCCAGTCTTAAGTGACCCCTAATATGATGATATGGGGTATCTAGTTTCTTAAATGGTAAACAATACTTAAAATCCCTACACATTTTATGTACTTAAATAAAATTCTCTAATATTTTTCAACTGATGTTTTTTATTATGAAAACTGATGTGTATAATTATGACTATGCTATTTATGGAAAGGTAGACTCATAGCAAACCTGCAACCACAAAGTGTTTCTTTTGAAGTTTACCAAGAAAAAAAAACACACATATATTTTACAGTTCACTGTTTTGAAATGTAAAAAGGAGAATTCATAATATATATGCATATATATATATATATATATATATATACAGTGTGTGTATATATATATACAGTGTATATATATATATATATATATGTATTGTGATAGAAGCACTGGTAAAGTGCTCAATGGCAGGTACATTTGTCCTAGGCTTTTGGCCTATGTGTTCTAAAAAACCCCAGGAGAAGTCTGTTTTATAAACAGACCAGAGTATTGGCTTTTGGAAAAGCCGGTTTGGGTCCTGGGGGTGTGGATTAGAGGAGAGGGAGGGCTCCATTCACAGGCCACTCCAGGTTTAACAGGCTCATTAGGGCTTGCAGCTGGAAATGGCTAATATAAGCATGGTTTGTTTGTAGCTGAGTGTCTCACACCTGGGGAAGTAGGCATACAGGCTAGCATGTCCAGAGACACTGTATGATTACCCTGTAAGTACTGTGCACATGCTGTTATTGATGGTGAGGGCAGTAGGCCCTACCGTTCTGGTAGTGAGGGTACCCACTGTTTAGTTAGTTCCCAGACGGGCTAGGGTTTTTGTTTATGTTTTATTTTGTTTATGCATTGGTACAATAAAGACTGGCGCCGACCTGTTTGTACAAGAACCCCAGACTTGTGTCCTGTTTCCTCATCTGCTGTGTGTGTAAAGAGGGAGTCCATCTACCCCAGGAGAGGGACCCCTATCACAATTGTGTCACAATATATATATATATATATATATATATATATATATATATATAAAATTAGAAGACTTGGAGGGTGCACTGGGGGATATATATCATAGATAGTAACAGACAGCATGTATGGTGGATGGAGGTACGTGCCAATATTTCTGGATAATATTAAAGTTTCTCTCCCGATCAACAGTGGTTGGTCAGGTTAAGCAGTTATGCAGTACTTCAATCACATTTGATCAAGTCTCGGATGCTGGCAAGCAGCGTCTGATGCCACAGCATCCACGTCTTCTAGGCCACTACCAACGCGTTTTGCCATAAATTGATGCAATAAGAAAAATACATAAAAAAATACCGGACTGATAAGCCTAAATAGCTAAAGGAGCAATAACGCATCTATTAAAACAAAAATGGTTGATGCCTATAGTTGTATTAAGGGACTGCATAATATAAGACCCCAACTAATGGGTAGAAACTATTTTTTGTGTCTGCATCTGTATCTTTGCTCTGTGCCTACAGTACCTCAATCATGTCATCCCAGCTTCAACCCATCTCTCCAGCCTCATGCTTGTTTTGTTGCTCCAGCACCATCTCTACTTTGTCTCTCCTGCACCATCCCTGTGTCCCCAGCATGGTCCCCCTATGTCAGTCCAGTCTTATCCCCCTGTGCCTCTCCATTTCCAGCAATAAAATTACCTTACATGTGTCTCTCAGCCTCATTCCTCCTGTGACTCTCATCCTCATCTTTCCTGTGTCTCTCAGCCTCATCCACCCATGTGTCTCTTAACCTCAGCCCCCTATGTCTCTCATCTTAACCCCCCATTTGTCAGCCTCACCCCATTGTGTCTCTCAGCATCACCTCCCTGTGTCTTTCAGCTTAATGCTCCCCCTATGTCTCTTAGCCTCACCCTCACTCCTGTGTCTCTCAACCTTATCCACCCCTGTGTCTTTCAGCATCATTCACTCCACCATGTGTTTCAGCCCCAACATCCTGGCTTTCCAGCACCATGTCTTCAGCTCCATGTCACTTCATTTGCAGCCCCCCATACCCCTTACCAACCTGTGACTCTCCAGCCCACGCTTACCTCCTGCTGCCTGATGAGGCTACTGCTCCTCTTCATGGGCAGCTCAGCTCCTCTCTGGTCCAACACTATGGCACCATGAACTCTTGTGCGCTAAGCTGGCACAAAAAAAAACATTATTATACCATCTGCAGGCTCCCTCTTTCTGCCTGTGCCCTGCTGAATACAACAGTGGCACAGGCAAGGGACACACATGAACTGTATTCCCAAGAATCCTGAGGGGCCGGGGCCTATTGGAATTTCAAGGCCCGGTACAAGTGTCCCCTTTCTACCTTTCTGTTGCCTGGCCTAGCCTCAGTTACAACACACATGATTCTAATATTCCTACATGTTTTTCTATACATTTTTTGTGTATAAGCAGCCAGCCATTTAATTTGGACTATTTATCATATCTATGATCTTAAGTTTCAAAGCTGCATTCTGATCAGATGTGCATGGTTATGAGGACAAAAGATACTATACAAAAGAAACCTGTAGAAAGAATCTCAAATAACTTCTCAAAAATGTGTAAGACACACTATGAATAAAAGTAGTCAATTTAAAAAAATAAAAAGGATCAGTTCCTCAATCTGGCTGATAGTGGCTGAAACTGTTCAACTTCATGACCTAAATATCAAAGTACACAAGTATACAATGTACAGAACAGAATGAGTATTTTTCTCCCAAACAATACATACTGTGCTGCCTTGATGACCTGTTTGTATTATTTACTGAATGCAAAATCAACTGTCATAATGCCTTTGAAAGAGAATATACGTTAGTGCAGATGGAACACTACATGGACAAAAGACTTTTAAAAGTAAATGCAAATAGCATAGATTTTATAGATTGAGCATGAATACTCTGCCCATGTAGAGCTTGAAAAGAGGAGAATAAGGTTCAGAGGTGAGAGCTACGACTGATGTCACTGGACTTAGCTTCATTGGGTCTCTTTGAAGTCTTTTTGATCATTGTGGAAGTAACTTATGTTGTTTGAATATGGTCTGTGACAAAAATTTACATGTTGGTTACAGGAAAAACAATACAAATGTCACCTGAAAACCTACAGACACATTTAGCCCTTAACCCATTCACTGCTGATTATGTTCTCATCCATGTGCTTAGCCTATTACACTTTTTGAATTTGTCATATTCAACATTAGAAATCTTATATGCGCTATACACAAAAAATTATACCATGCTTCTCTTTATCCCAGAAGACTTAATTTACAGAAAATATCCTTAATTGACCTTAATTCCTTTACACCTCCTCAAGTGTCAAATAAATTCTATCCAAATTGGCCGAAACTGTTTTTTTTTTTTTTTTTTTAGAGATGAGTTTGGATTCCTGGAATTAGGGGTTATGAGTCAAATTAAGCTGGGACTCGGATCTTCCTACCTTGTTCAGATCTCAAAAGGAGACAAAACGTCATCTTCCCAGCATTTTGGATTGCATGTTAAAGGTCATCTCACATGGTTGGGTGTCATTTCAGACAGAAGACTGGAGGGGGAGGGTGTGGGTAGTATAGGGGCACTTAGTTTGTACCAAATAAAAAAAACATTAGGATCACTAAAGGCAGGGGCACTGTGTACTGTGGGCTGGCTGCAGCACTCTGTAAGGCACAAAGAAAACCGCCATAGGAGTGGACTGCAGCACTGTGTTATTGTTGTTTGTTACTAAAAAAAAGCCTACTGGGGCACTTTCTTTTCTAAAAAAAAAAAAAAAAAGATTAGGGGCAATGTGTTTAATGGGCACTGAAGAGGCACTGTGTGCTGCTGCAGCACTGTGAGCAAAGCTGGATTAAGGGGGGGCAAAGGGGACAAGTGCCCCAGGCCCCACTCTCTCAGGGGCCCCCAGGCATTGATTACCACTGTCCCACAGAGGACTGTACTGTGTGCTTTCAAGCTGTAAAAGAGGAGAGCGAGACTGAAAAGGAGAGGTGGAGTGAAAACAGGGACGGGGCTACATGGCACTACGCGGCACTGTACAGTCAGAGGGGAGGAGGAGCTCAAAGCAGTGTGCCCAGAGGAATAAGGATTATCCAGGCTGTAAATTGTGTGCGTAGGGTACTATATTGTCTGGCTATATTTGTGTGACTGTATGTATATAATACTATGTATGTATGTATGTATGTCTGTGTATAAGTGTCTGACTGTATGCGTGTGTATAAGTGCGTGACTATGTATGTGTGTATTACTGTGTGCCTGTATGTGTGTATGTGTGTGACTCTGTGTGTGTGTGTATAAGTGTATGACTATGTACTGTATGTATGTATTTATGTATGTGTGTGTATTATTGTGTGACTGTATGTGTGTATAAGGGTGTGAATATATGTATGTGTGTATATAAGTGTCTGACTGCATGTATGTGTGTATTATTGTGTGACTGCATGTCTATAATAGTATGTGACTATGTATGTATGTGTATTAGTGTGTGATTATATATATGTATGCATGTGTGCAACTACTGTATGTATGTGTATATATATGTATGAATGTATATATGTATGCATATATGGGCCTAATTCAGTACGGATCGCAAGTGTGATCGTCGCTGCTTTACGCATGCAGTCTCACTGCGTAGATATACTAATGTCTGCAATCGCAATGCCATCACAGCACAACATAAGGATATCCAACTTACCTTACACACATCCATAATACTTTGCAAGTCTGCAAAACCATCGGTAACATCGAGTACAATCGGAGTCTCACGCACACTTTCACAAGGTCAGATCTTACGCAGAAATTGCTAACCTTTTGGTACGCAGTGAGAGCTCAGGCTGCGTGTGGCATCGCAATGGCTAATTTATGCATGCCCCTGTACTGGCGTTCAAACGCACTAACACACCTGCATTTTGCCGACCACCCCCCATCACCACCCCTAAACAGTACTGTCATTCACTCTGCAATGAATCTGCATAGTCACTGCAATCACAGTCCCGATCGCAGTGGAGTCTTTGCGCATGCGCTCTGCGATGCATATGCATGCGCAGTACGCAACAATCGGCCATCTGCTTGTGTTATCGCAATAGTGATCCTTGCTGCATCAGGCCCTATGTATGCATTTCCCCCGTGCACAGTCCGGCATTTCATGCTGAAAGGTAGGGAGGAAACTCTCACATCTCCTGTGCAAGGCTGGAAGCGATTTACACCTCCACCCCTAATTGTGACATGAAATAGGGCTGTGATGTGTGGCCATGCCCCCTTTTCATGTGTGCACCAAAGGCTTGCGTAAAAGAACCATATCCCTGTGTCCCAAATAATGCCCTTTAGCAGGGCCGGATTAACAATGGGGCGGGTGGAGCTACAGCTCCAGGCCACCCCATGAAAATAGGCCCACGGGACCAACTGCAGTGCAGGTAGTGGTGACAGGAATAAAAAATATTTCCTGTCACCACCCCAACATTCCGAAGCCCTGTCCTTCCTATCTAACCTAACGGCCACCAGAATCATTGTTCATTATACCCTCCTGCCGCCCGAAGCCGCGCCTACTGAGTCAACTCTGCTCAAAACTCCTCCCCCAGACTGTCCAAGACTCTGCCTTCGGACCGTCCTGATTAGCGCTAAGCCCCGCCCCTAATTCACACTAGGCTCCGCCCCCAAAGCGCTATTTCTGGGATGACTGAAACTGAGCACCCGGGTCTTCTAAAGTTCCACCCACTCACCCCTCCATCAGTACTGCAGCCGGGCACTAACCAGAGGTGGGTGTAATGCTGGCATCTGTATATATGTGTGTGTGAGTGTTGCCACAACACAAGTATGACCCCTGCTGACAGCTCCCTCCTTACACTCCCCCATACAGTAGAATGTCCTGCAAAGAGTCCTGTGAGAAATAAAACCTGCAATGCCAAAAAAAAACAAAAACAAAAAAAAACATTTAAATCATTGAGACAGGTAACCCCAAACACACAAGCTTTTCCATCACAATTATGTATAGTGCAGGAAAGTAAAAATATTTTTTATTCTGATTTTATTTTGTTTGTGCACCAATATGTATTTTATTTCACTGATTTTAGATATTAAAGATAATAGAATATTGTTCCTAATTGGAGGTGCACCATAATTTTTCTTTGCCTTGTGCACCATTAACTGTTGATAGGCCTCTGTATGTGACGTCACATACTCTCTGAAGCAGCTGTGCCCGACCAGTGAGCACAGCCACTGATCTGTGAAGGTGGCCCGGCTGGGTGACTGATACTCCCTTGCTGGCTGCCTGGCTTCTGCTAACAATGATCACTGCACTGGTATGCAGGCACTGACAAGATTTTAATTTTATATATATATATCAAACAAAGGACCCTGATTCAGACCCGATCACAGCTGCGGACGCTCGCAAAAGGGGCCGGGTATGCAAATCAAGTGATCGCTCTTTGCGGTGTAAGGATGCCTCTGTATCTTAGTGAGTGACGGGAGTGAGCGTACGCAGGACTATAAAACCTCCCACCTGTCACTCGCTGCATACGTCATCTCCAGGAAGTGTGTGTTTAATTGGGAACATCGAGGGCCATCGGAGCTGCTCGCAGCGCTTGAGGTAGACCATACCATCCCGCAAGCACTGCGAGCAGTTCAGGATACAAACAACCAAGTGACGTGTTCAATGACGCTACTTTGCTAATTATGCACACCAGGGGCAGAACTATGGGAGACAATGGAGGCGCCTGCCGCCGGGCTCCAGCACTGAAGGGGCATCTCCTTCATTGTCCACAACATATTCACCCCACTTAGGGCTGTAGCTATGTACCCGGAGTGTACCATCATGGCTGCCCAATACATGGCACCTCTTCCCAGCACCTGAGAAGCCACCATACACTAGTGGAGAGCTCCATGTCAGACCATCAGCTGCCACCTCCGTCTGTCTATAACCTGTGCCCACTCATTAGTGTCGCCGCTCCTCATCAGTTCCTTTTATCAGTGCGACACATCCGGTACCCTCCTCACCCACCACTCCCTGTCTCACTCCTCCCTGGCGGCTGTATAGGCATGCAAAATGCTACATTACAGTGTCAGCGGCTGTGACAGGGGGCACCAAATTATAACTTGCCTCCGGGCATCTGGGATGAACTTACGCCACTGATGCACACCCATTAAACTCCGTTTTGGCACCCAGACACGCCTGCGTTCGCACATCCACACCCCCGTTCACAAGCGCCTTCCCCTGTTACCACCCACAAACGGCGCAATCTGTCACTCAAAGTAGCGGCCAGGCTGTGTAGAATGAGCGCTCGTTTCCCGATCGCTAAGACTGGCTTGCACACGCGCATTGCAAACCATACGCATGCGCATATGTGCGATTATCGGCAAGAACGAGTGAGCGCAGCTTATCGATCGGTTCTGAATGAGCTCCAAAGAACGAAGGCGCAGGCACTTAAAAATAACAATACCAGTGAAATAAATAACTCAAAATTCAAAGATAGCGTTGCACAGGACTGAGGCACTACTTGTCCAGAGTGTTAAAAAAACCAACAAGACGCACCCCAATGGTGCAGTATTTTCTGATTCCACCTGTGTGCTCAAAATTAATAATATGATGTAAGGCATAAGCCCATTTATTTTATCTCTGGTATGACGCCTTATTGTACATCATATTATTAAGTTTGAGTACACAGAAGTGGAATCAGAAAATACTACACCATTGGGGCGCATCGTGTTGGTTTTGATATATATCTGTGTATTTTAGAGTCTTTTGATGCAGCTGCATCCTTATGCTAATGCTGCGGCCAATTTTATTAATAGTGAGACGCCCACTTGCAGCGTCTTGCGGCGTTGCAGTGCGATCTCTGTGCGTCTTTAGACCATCTGTGCACCAATGGATGCATCCGATACTGTTCTGCATCTCTAAGCGCTAACAATGGGAACGCATGCACTGTGCGACTGGGACTCATGCACAGAATTAAAAACATTGGCCAACTGCATGCGGTATCAGACCCTATGTGACTTTGTTTTGGATCTCACTATGGTGTCTAGATCTAACAACTTCTCAGTATAACTATTAATAGGATAAGGTATCTTTATAGAGAAAGATGTCACATTCATTACATCACTAAGTGACCCGTGTGCTCTTTAATAGAGACATTTTCAGATTTACAGTATGTCATCACTATGTGCCATTTTAACAAGGAGTGTTCTTCTTTGTAGACTCAAGCATTACACTACTGATATAAGCAAAAAGGGAAGAGAGATTCTGGGGTCTATTCACTAAGCAGTGATAGGAGACAGAGTGAAAAGTGATAAGGTGCCAGCCAATCAGCTCCCAACTGTCATCTCACAGGCTGTGTTTGAAAAATGACAGTTGGGAGCTGATTGGCTGGCACCTTACCACATACTTATCACTTTTCACTCTGTCTCATAACACTGCTTAGTAAATAGACCCCTTAGGCTTTTAAAGGTAGGGACTAGTCACATCACACAACACAGGCCACAACTGCTGTGCAGACGGGATGTAGTCAGGATACCTGCTGGCGCTATCCCGCTCGCCAATATCCCGACACCGACATCCCGAAATGGGACTAAAGATATCTTTAGCCTATCTTTAGCCCCACTACAGAATCCCAACACCCGGCTTACCGATAGTAGGTAAGCCGGGCGTCAGCAGCGGATAGCCGTGGGTGGGGGGAGGGTTAGGTTTAGGGCTCCCGGGGGGACTTAATGTTAGGCACCTCCCCGGGAGGGTTAGGGTAGGGGAAGGGGGTTAGGGTTAGGCACCTTTAGGAGGGGTTAGGGTTAGGCACCCCTCCGGGTGGGTAAGGATTAGGGGGCGGGGGGTTAGCTTTAGGCACTAACGGGGGGAGGTTAGGCACCCCTAAGGGAGGTTTAGGGGGGGGGAGGGTTTACTTACCTGGCGATGTTGGGATCTCCTCCGTTGGGCTGATGCCGCTGGCATTTCAATCCAATTCCGTGCAGACAACACCCCCACATCACTAGTCAACCCCCCAAGCACTGGACACACCACGTGCGGTGCACACAATAGGCCCTTTATAAATTTCAGCTCCAGGCCCATGTGGGCCTTAATCTGGCACTGCCCTTTAGGGCCCCTCAGTCATAAAGTGCCCCAGGCCCCCCAAAGCCTTAATCCAGCTCTGACTGTGAGACACAAAAAACACCATTGGAGTTGAATGCAGCACTGTGTTACTTGAAAAGCCTACTAAAGCACTTTTTTATAAAACAAAAAATCTATCATAACATCATCATAACTATTAGGGTGCCACCTAGCTTATACTAGGGGCGCTGTGAGGACTATTGTTGTGTGATCAGGCACTGTTAAAAAAAATTTAATAATATAAAACTTGTGTGTTACAAAATATAACATTATTATTAGGGTGCCTCCTGGCTTATCCTGGGAGTGCTGTGAGGGAGTTTGTTGTGTGTTCAGAGGGCACTGTTAAACATTTTAATAAATATAAATAAAACTTTTGTGTTAATAAAATATAATGTAATTATTAGGGTGCCACCCGGCTTATACTAGGGGAGTTGTGAGGCAGTTTGTTGTGTGTTCATGGCCTTCATGCACTGTTAAAAAAAAATAATAATATAGTAATAGTGTGTTCAAAAATATAATGTCATTATTGGGGTGCTTATACTTGGGGCGCTGTGAGGCAGTTTGTTGTGTGTTCAAGCACAGTGATCAAAGACAAAAATTAAAATGATAAAACTTGTGTGCTAAAAAATATAATGTCATTAGGGAGCTACCATTACTAGGGGCTCGGTAAGGCACTGTGTTGTGTGTTCAGGCAATGTTATCAAAAATTACAATTATAAAACTTGTGTGCTAAAAATATAATGTCATTATGGTGTCACCCTTATACTAGGAGCACTGTGAGTCAATATGGATCAGTCAATAGAAGAGCAGGAGCAGCAACCAAGTACTAGTGCTGTGGCTGCTGCCAGCAGTCATGGTAGTACTTCATAATATACTAAAGGTGACCCAGGGAAGATAAAGTTTAAAAAAGGGTACCTGAAATCTGAACAATATTTCACAATGTTAAAAAAAATCACCTCTAATAAGAAAGGGAAAATTTAATGTCGAAAAAAATAAAAAATTGACGACATTGACACCTTTTCTGTGACTCAATATGATAAACTAAGCATAAATAGAATGGTGTAGGATTATTTTAATGACAATGTACAAATTGACATGTACATTGTCAATAAAATAATCCTTATTGAATAATGAGAGGAAAAAAAGCAATTTGTAGTTCTTTGTAAAAACTATCTTTGGTGTACTTAAGCTGCCCTCCCTCCAGTGTGTAATCGGAAAGAATGTTTAGCAGAGATGGGAAATTTATGAGCGATTGGCTTAAGAGGCTACTTCCTCAAAATGTGGAGATCTCATGTTCGAAAAATGAGCTACAAATTTTAAGAGGAAGACCTTTGCCACCAGATGCAACAAATTACAGTGACTTCTGTATTATGGATTTCAGTGGTGATGATCTAACATTGTGTGATGATGAAGTTAACACTGATGAGGATGAGGAAGATGATAAAGACATCTTCCAAGTGTAGAGATGATTAACAATGCTGATTAAGCCCATTGATAGCTTGTTTTATGGGGGCCTAAACAGACCAATCACTTCAGCCACAAAAATGGCAGTAGCTGAAGTGCTTATTTTTTTTTAAACTGTGCATGTTCTTTTTAATATACAACATAAGGATGAGTAAGTGGGAGGGCTGAAGGACAATTACATTGTGCACCACTTTTCATTATGGTCTTTGCCATAATAGTGTGTGTTTGATAGCTTCCTCTGATGAAATTACCTGGAGTAAAGAAACTAGTTAGGAGACTGCTGGGGAGATCGTTTGATCCTCCATATTATTTACTGAACACCCTAAGGACTGCAGGGAACTGCTCAGGAAGTTTGTGGATACATCACTTGGCTATTGCGTTAACACATCTACGGTGGACTCGTTAATACACCTGTGTTGGAGCAACTCACATGCAGTTTTTCTTCTCAGGATTATTGGAGAAGCTATGGCTATCCCGACGGTTCTGTGCGGCTGATGTGCACCGCTCTGGGCTACATAGAGACGCTGGTCTCATTGAGCTTTTGAGAGGAGCTACCAGCACGCAGCACAGATCAGCGATTTCTATGCTGAATACCCCTGGATAACTTCAGTGCTATCATTACGCCTATTTCAAGTGATAAGCAATCCACTGATATCACCATTCGTGACATTTATTAGTATTTAGCACGGATAAAAGAAGTTGCCGGCTGTTTACCTTCTTTTAACCTATTTATACGATCTATACACTGCAGTGTCAACAACTTATTTATTCTGTGAATAAAAGTAGCTCCCCTTTATGGAACATTTGTGATCACCACAAACCAACATTTTGATGGAGACATTGTTAAGTTGACGTAGAGCCTCAGTGCGATATGTGGAAGTGTCTTGCAACAAAATTCCACCCCCTTTATCAGCGGGACGGATTACAATACTAGTATCAGCACTTAGACTTTTCAGAGCTAATAGCTAATTTTTAGATAAATTTGAATGAATATTGCTCCTCGTGGCAACCTCTGCAATCGTAGTGTCTTTTGCCAATTTCGTGAAAGAATGGCCCTCCATAGATCGGCCATTAGATTAGCTTTAAGTGGTAGTGAAAACTTACAACCGGTGGCACGCCACTTTAGAGAGCACAGACATGGTCTGGTCCACTATACGTTATAAAATGATAGACCACGTTCCAGTGAATATTAGAGGTGGCGACAGGTCCAAGATCCTGTTGCAGACAGAAGCCAGGTGGATACACCGTTTAAATACAGTCCAACCTCATGGTCTGAATGAGATGTTACCGTTAGCTTGTTTCATCTGATTGGGTACCTCACCTCTGACATTTATGCCCTTTATGTTATTTACATTTTTGCATTGACCTGTTGTTTCGCATTGACTATTCTCCTGCTCTATTGCTATAATCTCAGATGTCTGTAACAGTTCTTCTTTTATGTATTATTGATGGTGGCACGGACCTGATGTTTATGTTTTGTGTACTCCGTTGTCATAGTGAGCGTTACGTCATACGTCGCGCCCGCTGGACTGTGTGCCGCAGGTGACGTCACTGACAGCTTCCGACAGACGCGGTGTGTCTCACTCGTGGTGCTATATAGGTAAGTGTTATTTCGTTTTGTATTTGCTTCCTGAAGAAAATCGTGTAAGATTGAAACGTTGAAGTAAATTAGTGGTTCATATACCCAACTTGTAACGCATTTTATTGAGGAGTGCCGCTGCCCATCTACCCCATTGTCTACATTTTCTGCAGAAGGCACCCACTTAGTTGTTATTCTGAGGGACGAGTGCCGAGCCTTTGCTACAATACATGTGGGAATTGTATGTTCTCTTCCTTTGCTAAGGCACCACCCCAGTTGTATACAACGTTCTTCGTCTGTTGACACGGACAGGACTTCCAGGTTACATCTTCTGTCATCTAGTATGACCCTACAACTCGACCCCACTGAGGGATCCAGTTTTAATTGTGTGGATTTACCTGTAGGTGATGTTTTTGCATTTTCGGACACTGACGCTGAAAGCATTCTATTTAAAGAAAATCTTACAGCTACAGCAGGTGCGGAAACAGCAGATTTCTACTATACTCAGCTATACAGACTAAAGAGGAAAGAAACGGATTACCTCCTACATGGAGTGACTTTAAGTGACTATTTCAGAATAAAGAAGATACCGAGAGGCTTTCGGATACGCAATACCCCCACGATTGGACGGTTTAACCCGGAGTTTTGCCGTAAGTGGGCAGCTATTCTCAACAAGGCGTCCTTTGATCTAATTCTCCTCGTTATCGAAGAATCAGGGAGAGAATTGAATATTATTAGAGATAAGATTAAGACTTTTGAGTCTCTACATCTTTCTAAATTAGCTGAGGACACTTCTTGCAATTGGGTTCTGAAATTACAGGAACAAATCGATAAATATAAAAAAGACCTTATTAAATTTAAACAGAACAAATTATCTATTGTGCACAAGGACTACGAGTCTATTCTTGGGCAAATAATCCTATTGGATTAAGAAGACAGCAAAGACCTAACTACTACAATAGACTAAAGAAATTCCCTTTGGAGACTGACACATCTAGTGGTGGTCAATCCAGTGATCAAGAATGTGCTGGTACAAGTGGCAATACCTCAGGACGCAGACCCCCTTTAGGGGTAGTTACGAGAGCACAAAACACCCCCCCGTCAGGTCCTTCACAAGGAGAGGGGGCCAATCCGAAAGGCAGAGGAAAGCTAGCATACAAGAAAAAGAAATAATTTATAATTTATGGGTTCTTGTGCAGCACCTGCCTATGCGAATGCATTTATGTACCGTGTGGAGTCCGAATTGTTTTTTGGTGACCAGCTTGTCGCCGATAGTTTTCGGTTCTTCACGCGGTACATAGATGACATCTTCTTAATCTGGCTTGGAAGCAGGGACCCGTGTGCTCTTTAATAGAGACATTTTCAGATTTACAGTATGTCATCACTATGTGCCATTTTAACAAGGAGTGTTCTTCTTTGTAGACTCAAGCATTACACTACTGATATAAGCAAAAAGGGAAGAGAGATTCTGGGGTCTATTCACTAAGCAGTGATAGGAGACAGAGTGAAAAGTGATAAGGTGCCAGCCAATCAGCTCCCAACTGTCATCTCACAGGCTGTGTTTGAAAAATGACAGTTGGGAGCTGATTGGCTGGCACCTTACCACATACTTATCACTTTTCACTCTGTCTCATAACACTGCTTAGTAAATAGACCCCTTAGGCTTTTAAAGGTAGGGACTAGTCACATCACACAACACAGGCCACAACTGCTGTGCAGACGGGATGTAGTCAGGATACCTGCTGGCGCTATCCCGCTCGCCAATATACCGACACCGACATCCCGAAATTGGACTAAAGATATCTTTAGCCTATCTTTAGCCCCACTACAGAATCCCAACACCCAGCTTACCGATAGTAGGTAAGCCGGGCGTCAGCAGCGGATAGCCGTGGGTGGGGGGAGGGTTAGGTTTAGGGCTCCCGGGGGGACTTAATGTTAGGCACCTCCCCGGGAGGGTTAGGGTAGGGGAAGGGGGTTAGGGTTAGGCACCTTTAGGAGGGGTTAGGGTTAGGCACCCCTCCGGGTGGGTAAGGATTAGGGGGTGGGGGGTTAGCTTTAGGCACTAACGGGGGGAGGTTAGGCACCCCTAAGGGAGGTTTAGGGGGGGGAGGGTTTACTTACCTGGCGATGTTGGGATCTCCTCCGTTGGGCTGATGCCGCTGGCATTTCAATCCAATTCCGTGCAGACAACACCCCCACATCACTAGTCAACCCCCCAAGCACTGGACACACCACGTGCGGTGCACACAATAGGCCCTTTATAAATTTCAGCTCCAGGCCCATGTGGGCCTTAATCTGGCACTGCCCTTTAGGGCCCCTCAGTCATAAAGTGCCCCAGGCCCCCCAAAGCCTTAATCCAGCTCTGACTGTGAGACACAAAAAACACCACTGGAGTTGAATGCAGCACTGTGTTACTTGAAAAGCCTACTAAAGCTCTTTTTTATAAAACAAAAAATCTATCATAACATCATCATAACTATTAGGGTGCCACCTAGCTTATACTAGGGGCGCTGTGAGGACTATTGTTGTGTGATCAGGCACTGTTAAAAAAAATTTAATAATATAAAACTTGTGTGTTACAAAATATAACATTATTATTAGGGTGCCTCCTGGCTTATCCTGGGAGTGCTGTGAGGGAGTTTGTTGTGTGTTCAGAGGGCACTGTTAAACATTTTAATAAATATAAATAAAACTTTTGTGTTAATAAAATATAATGTAATTATTAGGGTGCCACCCGGCTTATACTAGGGGAGTTGTGAGGCAGTTTGTTGTGTGTTCATGGCCTTCATGCACTGTTAAAAAAAAATAATAATATAGTAATAGTGTGTTCAAAAATATAATGTCATTATTGGGGTGCTTATACTTGGGGCGCTGTGAGGCAGTTTGTTGTGTGTTCAAGCACAGTGATCAAAGACAAAAATTAAAATGATAAAACTTGTGTGCTAAAAAATATAATGTCATTAGGTAGCTACCATTACTAGGGGCTCGGTAAGGCACTGTGTTGTGTGTTCAGGCACTGTTATCAAAAATTACAATTATAAAACTTGTGTGCTAAAAATATAATGTCATTATGGTGTCACCCTTATACTAGGAGCACTGTGAGTCAATATGGATCAGTCAATAGAAGAGCAGGAGCAGCAACCAAGTACTAGTGCTGTGGCTGCTGCCAGCAGTCATGGTAGTACTTCATAATATACTAAAGGTGACCCAGGGGAGATAAAGTTTAAAAAAGGGTACCTGAAATCTGAACAATATTTCACAATGTTAAAAAAAATCACCTCTAATAAGAAAGGGAAAATTTAATGTCGAAAAAAATAAAAAATTGACGACATTGACACCTCTACTGTGACTCAATATGATAAACTAAGCATAAATAGAATGGTGTAGGATTATTTTAATGACAATGTACAAATTGACATGTACATTGTCAATAAAATAATCCTTATTGAATAATGAGAGGAAAAAAAGCAATTTGTAGTTCTTTGTAAAAACTATCTTTGGTGTACTTAAGCTGCCCTCCCTCCAGTGTGTAATCGGAAAGAATGTTTAGCAGAGATGGGAAATTTATGAGCGATTGGCTTAAGAGGCTACTTCCTCAAAATGTGGAGATCTCATGTTCGAAAAATGAGCTACAAATTTTAAGAGGAAGACCTTTGCCACCAGATGCAACAAATTACAGTGACTTCTGTATTATGGATTTCAGTGGTGATGATTTAACATTGTGTGATGATGAAGTTAACACTGATGAGGATGAGGAAGATGATAAAGACATCTTCCAAGTGTAGAGATGATTAACAATGCTGATTAAGCCCATTGATAGCTTGTTTTATGGGGGCCTAAACAGACCAAGCACTTCAGCCACAAAAATGGCAGTAGCTGAAGTGCTTATTTTTTTTTAAACTGTGCATGTTCTTTTTAATATACAACATAAGGATGAGTAAGTGGGAGGGCTGAAGGACAATTACATTGTGCACCACTTTTCATTATGGTCTTTGCCATAATAGTGTGTGTTTGATAGCTTCCTCTGATGAAATTACCTGGAGTAAAGAAACTAGTTAGGAGACTGCTGGGGAGATCGTTTGATCCTCCATATTATTTACTGGACACCCTAAGGACTGCAGGGAACTGCTCAGGAAGTTTGTGGATACATCACTTGGCTATTGCGTTAACACATCTACGGTGGACTCGTTAATACACCTGTGTTGGAGCAACTCACATGCAGTTTTTCTTCTCAGGATTATTGGAGAAGCTATGGCTATCCTGACGGTTCTGTGCGGCTGATGTGCACCGCTCTGGGCTACATAGAGACGCTGGTCTCATTGAGCTTTTGAGAGGAGCTACCAGCACGCAGCACAGATCAGCGATTTCTATGCTGAATACCCCTGGATAACTTCAGTGCTATCATTACGCCTATTTCAAGTGATAAGCAATCCACTGATATCACCATTCGTGACATTTATTAGTATTTAGCACGGATAAAAGAAGTTGCTGGCTGTTTACCTTCTTTTAACCTATTTATACGATCTATACACTGCAGTGTCAACAACTTATTTATTCTGTGAATAAAAGTAGCTCCCCTTTATGGAACATTTGTGATCACCACAAACCAACATTTTGATGGAGACATTGTTTCACCTGTTTAAACCCACACTCCGGAGCAGATATAATTGTATCAATTGAATATATATATATATATATATATATATATATATATTGTAGCAAAGGCTCGGCACTCGTCCCTCAGAATAACAACTAAGTGGGTGCCTTCTGCAGAAAATGTAGACAATGGGGTAGATGGGCAGCGGCACTCCTCAATAAAATGCGTTACAAGTTGGGTATATGAACCACTAATTTACTTCAACGTTTCAATCTTACACGATTTTCTTCAGGAAGCAAATACAAAACGAAATAACACTTACCTATATAGCACCACGAGTGAGACACACCGCGTCTGTCGGAAGCTGTCAGTGACGTCACCTGCGGCACACAGTCCAGCGGGCGCGACGTATGACATAACGCTCACTATGACAATGGAGTACACAAAACATAAACATCAGGTCCGTGCCACCATCACCAATACATAAAAGAAGAACTGTTACAGACATCTGAGATTATAGCAATAGAGCAGGAGAATAGTCAATGCGAAACAACAGGTCAATGCAAAAATGTAAATAACATAAAGGGCATAAATGTCAGAGGTGAGGTACCCAATCAGATGAAACAAGCTAACGGTAACATCTCATTCAGACCATGAGGTTGGACTGTATTTAAACGGTGTATCCACCTGGCTTCTGTCTGCAACAGGATCTTGGACCTGTCGCCACCTCTAATATTCACTGGAACGTGGTCTATCATTTTATAACGTATAGTGGACAGACCATGTCTGTGCTCTCTAAAGTGGCGTGCCACCGGTTGTAAGTTTTCACTACCACTTAAAGCTAATCTAATGGCCGATCTATGGAGGGCCATTCTTTCACGAAATTGGCAAAAGACACTACGATTGCAGAGGTTGCCACGAGGAGCAATATTCATTCAAATTTATCTAAAAATTAGCTATTAGCTCTGAAAAGTCTAAGTGCTGATACTAGTATTGTAATCCGTCCCGCTGATAAAGGGGGTGGAATTTTGTTGCAAGACACTTCCACATATCGCACTGAGGCTCTACGTCAACTTACTGACAGCACTGTCTATTGCAAAATGGATTCAGACCCTACCCAGACCTATCTACAAGAACTCACCTCGGTGCTATATACAGCCCTGGAGTCCCAATATATCTCTCAATCTACCATTGATGCTCTATTACCCACTTTCCCAAAAGTGCCAGTATTTTATACCTTACCGAAACTTCACAAAAATCCAGTTAACCCTCCTGGACGGCCGATCATAGCGGCCAGGGATTCTTTATATTACGAGGTCTCAAGATTTATCGACTTTCATTTACAACCAGTGATTCAAGCTGAAGGGACATACTTAAAGGACACCAACTCCTTTTTACTTAAACTTAAAGAGATTGGTGAATTACCCAGTCAATGTTGGTTGTGTACTATCGATATTGTTAGTCTTTATACCAGCATACCTAATCATAGGGGTTTAGCAGCAGTCAAATTACTTTTGACTGACAATCCTACCTACAATGGCCCCAACCTTACTTTTTTGTTACAGCTGTTGTCTCTTACTTTGACCAGAAATTATTTTATCTTTGATGGGTTATTCTATCTACAAATCCTTGGCTGTGCCATGGGTTCTTGTGCAGCACCTGCCTATGCGAATGCATTTATGTACCGTGTGGAGTCCGAATTGTTTTTTGGTGACCAGCTTGTCGCCGATAGCTTTCGGTTCTTCACGCGGTACATAGATGACATCTTCTTAATCTGGCTTGGCAGCAGGGATGAGTTTATACAGTTGATGGATGTCATAAATACTCGTGACCCAGATATCAAGTTTACATACGAGATTAGAGCCCAAGAGGTACACTTCCTGGATGTATGTGTGTCACTTACTGGTGGTAGGCTAAATACCTCTCTTTACAAAAAGCCCACCGACTGCAATAATTTGCTCCTAGCTTCCAGTTACCATCCCAGAAGTTTAATCAAAGGTCTTCCGTACTCTCAGTATTTGGGAATACACAGGATCTGTAGCAACCTTTCTGATGAACTTCACAAAACAAAGAGAAGAAACTGAAAGATAGTTTGGTTTGGGTCAATCATTTTAGTGCAGGTAGTGATATGATTGTCAAATCTGCAAAAAAAATTTGGCCTCTCATTAAATCTGATACCAACTTACCATCTTTGAAAAACACTGCCCTTCTGCCTTGTTATAAACGAGGTAAAAACGTTCACGACTGGCTTGTACACAATGATATTACCGGTTTCGGGAAGATCACAAAAACAAATTTTTTATCTAAAAAACATGGTAATTATAAATGTCTCGGCTGCAGACCTGCAGCTTTATGGAAACAGGTGACAGTTTTGTACACCCGCATACAGGCTTTAGATACAAAATTAACCATGTACTCACTTGTACCAGCCAGTTCGTTATATACTATATTCGGTGCCCTTGTGGGCTTTTATATATTGGTAAGACCACTCGCCAATTTCGTGAAAGAATGGCCCTCCATAGATCGGCCATTAGATTAGCTTTAAGTGGTAGTGAAAACTTACAACCGGTGGCACGCCACTTTAGAGAGCACAGACATGGTCTGGTCCACTATACGTTATAAAATGATAGACCACGTTCCAGTGAATATTAGAGGTGGCGACAGGTCCAAGATCCTGTTGCAGACAGAAGCCAGGTGGATACACCGTTTAAATACAGTCCAACCTCATGGTCTGAATGAGATGTTACCGTTAGCTTGTTTCATCTGATTGGGTACCTCACCTCTGACATTTATGCCCTTTATGTTATTTACATTTTTGCATTGACCTGTTGTTTCGCATTGACTATTCTCCTGCTCTATTGCTATAATCTCAGATGTCTGTAACAGTTCTTCTTTTATGTATTGGTGATGGTGGCACGGACCTGATGTTTATGTTTTGTGTACTCCGTTGTCATAGTGAGCGTTACGTCATACGTCGCGCCCGCTGGACTGTGTGCCGCAGGTGACGTCACTGACAGCTTCCGACAGACGCGGTGTGTCTCACTCGTGGTGCTATATAGGTAAGTGTTATTTCGTTTTGTATTTGCTTCCTGAAGAAAATCGTGTAAGATTGAAACGTTGAAGTAAATTAGTGGTTCATATACCCAACTTGTAACGCATTTTATTGAGGAGTGCCGCTGCCCATCTACCCCATTGTCTACATTTTCTGCAGAAGGCACCCACTTAGTTGTTATTCTGAGGGACGAGTGCCGAGCCTTTGCTACAATACATGTGGGAATTGTATGTTCTCTTCCTTTGCTAAGGCACCACCCCAGTTGTATACAACGTTCTTCGTCTGTTGACACGGACAGGACTTCCAGGTTACATCTTCTGTCATCTAGTATGACCCTACAACTCGACCCCACTGAGGGATCCGGTTTTAATTGTGTGGTTTTACCTGTAGGTGATGTTTTTGCATTTTCGGACACTGACGCTGAAAGCATTCTATTTAAAGAAAATCTTACAGCTACAGCAGGTGCGGAAACAGCAGATTTCTACTATACTCAGCTATACAGACTAAAGAGGAAAGAAACGGATTACCTCCTACATGGAGTGACTTTAAGTGACTATTTCAGAATAAAGAAGATACCGAGAGGCTTTCGGATACGCAATACCCCCACGATTGGACGGTTTAACCCGGAGTTTTGCCGTAAGTGGGCAGCTATTCTCAACAAGGCGTCCTTTGATCTAATTCTCCTCGTTATCGAAGAATCAGGGAGAGAATTGAATATTATTAGAGATAAGATTAAGACTTTTGAGTCTCTACATCTTTCTAAATTAGCTGAGGACACTTCTTGCAATTGGGTTCTGAAATTACAGGAACAAATCGATAAATATAAAAAAGACCTTATTAAATTTAAACAGAACAAATTATCTATTGTGCACAAGGACTACGAGTCTATTCTTGGGCAAATAATCCTATTGGATTAAGAAGACAGCAAAGACCTAACTACTACAATAGACTAAAGAAATTCCCTTTGGAGACTGACACATCTAGTGGTGGTCAATCCAGTGATCAAGAATGTGCTGGTACAAGTGGCAATACCTCAGGACGCAGACCCCCTTTAGGGGTAGTTACGAGAGCACAAAACACCCCCCCGTCAGGTCCTTCACAAGGAGAGGGGGCCAATCCGAAAGGCAGAGGAAAGCTAGCATACAAGAAAAAGAAATAATTTATAATTTATGGGTTCTTGTGCAGCACCTGCCTATGCGAATGCATTTATGTACCGTGTGGAGTCCGAATTGTTTTTTGGTGACCAGCTTGTCGCCGATAGTTTTCGGTTCTTCACGCGGTACATAGATGACATCTTCTTAATCTGGCTTGGCAGCAGGGACCCGTGTGCTCTTTAATAGAGACATTTTCAGATTTACAGTATGTCATCACTATGTGCCATTTTAACAAGGAGTGTTCTTCTTTGTAGACTCAAGCATTACACTACTGATATAAGCAAAAAGGGAAGAGAGATTCTGGGGTCTATTCACTAAGCAGTGATAGGAGACAGAGTGAAAAGTGATAAGGTGCCAGCCAATCAGCTCCCAACTGTCATCTCACAGGCTGTGTTTGAAAAATGACAGTTGGGAGCTGATTGGCTGGCACCTTACCACATACTTATCACTTTTCACTCTGTCTCATAACACTGCTTAGTAAATAGACCCCTTAGGCTTTTAAAGGTAGGGACTAGTCACATCACACAACACAGGCCACAACTGCTGTGCAGACGGGATGTAGTCAGGATACCTGCTGGCGCTATCCCGCTCGCCAATATACCGACACCGACATCCCGAAATTGGACTAAAGATATCTTTAGCCTATCTTTAGCCCCACTACAGAATCCCAACACCCAGCTTACCGATAGTAGGTAAGCCGGGCGTCAGCAGCGGATAGCCGTGGGTGGGGGGAGGGTTAGGTTTAGGGCTCCCGGGGGGACTTAATGTTAGGCACCTCCCCGGGAGGGTTAGGGTAGGGGAAGGGGGTTAGGGTTAGGCACCTTTAGGAGGGGTTAGGGTTAGGCACCCCTCCGGGTGGGTAAGGATTAGGGGGCGGGGGGTTAGCTTTAGGCACTAACGGGGGGAGGTTAGGCACCCCTAAGGGAGGTTTAGGGGGGGGAGGGTTTACTTACCTGGCGATGTTGGGATCTCCTCCGTTGGGCTGATGCCGCTGGCATTTCAATCCAATTCCGTGCAGACAACACCCCCACATCACTAGTCAACCCCCCAAGCACTGGACACACCACGTGCGGTGCACACAATAGGCCCTTTATAAATTTCAGCTCCAGGCCCATGTGGGCCTTAATCTGGCACTGCCCTTTAGGGCCCCTCAGTCATAAAGTGCCCCAGGCCCCCCAAAGCCTTAATCCAGCTCTGACTGTGAGACACAAAAAACACCACTGGAGTTGAATGCAGCACTGTGTTACTTGAAAAGCCTACTAAAGCTCTTTTTTATAAAACAAAAAATCTATCATAACATCATCATAACTATTAGGGTGCCACCTAGCTTATACTAGGGGCGCTGTGAGGACTATTGTTGTGTGATCAGGCACTGTTAAAAAAAATTTAATAATATAAAACTTGTGTGTTACAAAATATAACATTATTATTAGGGTGCCTCCTGGCTTATCCTGGGAGTGCTGTGAGGGAGTTTGTTGTGTGTTCAGAGGGCACTGTTAAACATTTTAATAAATATAAATAAAACTTTTGTGTTAATAAAATATAATGTAATTATTAGGGTGCCACCCGGCTTATACTAGGGGAGTTGTGAGGCAGTTTGTTGTGTGTTCATGGCCTTCATGCACTGTTAAAAAAAAATAATAATATAGTAATAGTGTGTTCAAAAATATAATGTCATTATTGGGGTGCTTATACTTGGGGCGCTGTGAGGCAGTTTGTTGTGTGTTCAAGCACAGTGATCAAAGACAAAAATTAAAATGATAAAACTTGTGTGCTAAAAAATATAATGTCATTAGGTAGCTACCATTACTAGGGGCTCGGTAAGGCACTGTGTTGTGTGTTCAGGCACTGTTATCAAAAATTACAATTATAAAACTTGTGTGCTAAAAATATAATGTCATTATGGTGTCACCCTTATACTAGGAGCACTGTGAGTCAATATGGATCAGTCAATAGAAGAGCAGGAGCAGCAACCAAGTACTAGTGCTGTGGCTGCTGCCAGCAGTCATGGTAGTACTTCATAATATACTAAAGGTGACCCAGGGGAGATAAAGTTTAAAAAAGGGTACCTGAAATCTGAACAATATTTCACAATGTTAAAAAAAATCACCTCTAATAAGAAAGGGAAAATTTAATGTCGAAAAAAATAAAAAATTGACGACATTGACACCTCTACTGTGACTCAATATGATAAACTAAGCATAAATAGAATGGTGTAGGATTATTTTAATGACAATGTACAAATTGACATGTACATTGTCAATAAAATAATCCTTATTGAATAATGAGAGGAAAAAAAGCAATTTGTAGTTCTTTGTAAAAACTATCTTTGGTGTACTTAAGCTGCCCTCCCTCCAGTGTGTAATCGGAAAGAATGTTTAGCAGAGATGGGAAATTTATGAGCGATTGGCTTAAGAGGCTACTTCCTCAAAATGTGGAGATCTCATGTTCGAAAAATGAGCTACAAATTTTAAGAGGAAGACCTTTGCCACCAGATGCAACAAATTACAGTGACTTCTGTATTATGGATTTCAGTGGTGATGATTTAACATTGTGTGATGATGAAGTTAACACTGATGAGGATGAGGAAGATGATAAAGACATCTTCCAAGTGTAGAGATGATTAACAATGCTGATTAAGCCCATTGATATCTTGTTTTATGGGGGCCTAAACAGACCAAGCACTTCAGCCACAAAAATGGCAGTAGCTGAAGTGCTTATTTTTTTTTAAACTGTGCATGTTCTTTTTAATATACAACATAAGGATGAGTAAGTGGGAGGGCTGAAGGACAATTACATTGTGCACCACTTTTCATTATGGTCTTTGCCATAATAGTGTGTGTTTGATAGCTTCCTCTGATGAAATTACCTGGAGTAAAGAAACTAGTTAGGAGACTGCTGGGGAGATCGTTTGATCCTCCATATTATTTACTGGACACCCTAAGGACTGCAGGGAACTGCTCAGGAAGTTTGTGGATACATCACTTGGCTATTGCGTTAACACATCTACGGTGGACTCATTAATACACCTGTGTTGGAGCAACTCACATGCAGTTTTTCTTCTCAGGATTATTGGAGAAGCTATGGCTATCCTGACGGTTCTGTGCGGCTGATGTGCACCGCTCTGGGCTACATAGAGACGCTGGTCTCATTGAGCTTTTGAGAGGAGCTACCAGCACGCAGCACAGATCAGCGATTTCTATGCTGAATACCCCTGGATAACTTCAGTGCTATCATTACGCCTATTTCAAGTGATAAGCAATCCACTGATATCACCATTCGTGACATTTATTAGTATTTAGCACGGATAAAAGAAGTTGCCGGCTGTTTACCTTCTTTTAACCTATTTATACGATCTATACACTGCAGTGTCAACAACTTATTTATTCTGTGAATAAAAGTAGCTCCCCTTTATGGAACATTTGTGATCACCACAAACCAACATTTTGATGGAGACATTGTTTCACCTGTTTAAACCCACACTCCGGAGCAGATATAATTGTATCAATTGAATATATATATATATATATATATATTGTAGCAAAGGCTCGGCACTCGTCCCTCAGAATAACAACTAAGTGGGTGCCTTCTGCAGAAAATGTAGACAATGGGGTAGATGGGCAGCGGCACTCCTCAATAAAATGCGTTACAAGTTGGGTATATGAACCACTAATTTACTTCAACGTTTCAATCTTACACGATTTTCTTCAGGAAGCAAATACAAAACGAAATAACACTTACCTATATAGCACCACGAGTGAGACACACCGCGTCTGTCGGAAGCTGTCAGTGACGTCACCTGCGGCACACAGTCCAGCGGGCGCGACGTATGACATAACGCTCACTATGACAATGGAGTACACAAAACATAAACATCAGGTCCGTGCCACCATCACCAATACATAAAAGAAGAACTGTTACAGACATCTGAGATTATAGCAATAGAGCAGGAGAATAGTCAATGCGAAACAACAGGTCAATGCAAAAATGTAAATAACATAAAGGGCATAAATGTCAGAGGTGAGGTACCCAATCAGATGAAACAAGCTAACGGTAACATCTCATTCAGACCATGAGGTTGGACTGTATTTAAACGGTGTATCCACCTGGCTTCTGTCTGCAACAGGATCTTGGACCTGTCGCCACCTCTAATATTCACTGGAACGTGGTCTATCATTTTATAACGTATAGTGGACAGACCATGTCTGTGCTCTCTAAAGTGGCGTGCCACCGGTTGTAAGTTTTCACTACCACTTAAAGCTAATCTAATGGCCGATCTATGGAGGGCCATTCTTTCACGAAATTGGCAAAAGACACTACGATTGCAGAGGTTGCCACGAGGAGCAATATTCATTCAAATTTATCTAAAAATTAGCTATTAGCTCTGAAAAGTCTAAGTGCTGATACTAGTATTGTAATCCGTCCCGCTGATAAAGGGGGTGGAATTTTGTTGCAAGACACTTCCACATATCGCACTGAGGCTCTACGTCAACTTACTGACAGCACTGTCTATTGCAAAATGGATTCAGACCCTACCCAGACCTATCTACAAGAACTCACCTCGGTGCTATATACAGCCCTGGAGTCCCAATATATCTCTCAATCTACCATTGATGCTCTATTACCCACTTTCCCAAAAGTGCCAGTATTTTATACCTTACCGAAACTTCACAAAAATCCAGTTAACCCTCCTGGACGGCCGATCATAGCGGCCAGGGATTCTTTATATTACGAGGTCTCAAGATTTATCGACTTTCATTTACAACCAGTGATTCAAGCTGAAGGGACATACTTAAAGGACACCAACTCCTTTTTACTTAAACTTAAAGAGATTGGTGAATTACCCAGTCAATGTTGGTTGTGTACTATCGATATTGTTAGTCTTTATACCAGCATACCTAATCATAGGGGTTTAGCAGCAGTCAAATTACTTTTGACTGACAATCCTACCTACAATGGCCCCAACCTTACTTTTTTGTTACAGCTGTTGTCTCTTACTTTGACCAGAAATTATTTTATCTTTGATGGGTTATTCTATCTACAAATCCTTGGCTGTGCCATGGGTTCTTGTGCAGCACCTGCCTATGCGAATGCATTTATGTACCGTGTGGAGTCCGAATTGTTTTTTGGTGACCAGCTTGTCGCCGATAGCTTTCGGTTCTTCACGCGGTACATAGATGACATCTTCTTAATCTGGCTTGGCAGCAGGGATGAGTTTATACAGTTGATGGATGTCATAAATACTCGTGACCCAGATATCAAGTTTACATACGAGATTAGTGCCCAAGAGGTACACTTCCTGGATGTATGTGTGTCACTTACTGGTGGTAGGCTAAATACCTCTCTTTACAAAAAGCCCACCGACTGCAATAATTTGCTCCTAGCTTCCAGTTACCATCCCAGAAGTTTAATCAAAGGTCTTCCGTACTCTCAGTATTTGGGAATACACAGGATCTGTAGCAACCTTTCTGATGAACTTCACAAAACAAAGAGAAGAAACTGAAAGATAGTTTGGTTTGGGTCAATCATTTTAGTGCAGGTAGTGATATGATTGTCAAATCTGCAAAAAAAATTTGGCCTCTCATTAAATCTGATACCAACTTACCATCTTTGAAAAACACTGCCCTTCTGCCTTGTTATAAACGAGGTAAAAACGTTCGCGACTGGCTTGTACACAATGATATTACCGGTTTCGGGAAGATCACAAAAACAAATTTTTTATCTAAAAAACATGGTAATTATAAATGTCTCGGCTGCATGACCTGCAGCTTTATGGAAACAGGTGACAGTTTTGTACACCCGCATACAGGCTTTAGATACAAAATTAACCATGTACTCACTTGTACCAGCCAGTTCGTTATATACTATATTCGGTGCCCTTGTGGGCTTTTATATATTGGTAAGACCACTCGCCAATTTCGTGAAAGAATGGCCCTCCATAGATCGGCCATTAGATTAGCTTTAAGTGGTAGTGAAAACTTACAACCGGTGGCACGCCACTTTAGAGAGCACAGACATGGTCTGGTCCACTATACGTTATAAAATGATAGACCACGTTCCAGTGAATATTAGAGGTGGCGACAGGTCCAAGATCCTGTTGCAGACAGAAGCCAGGTGGATACACCGTTTAAATACAGTCCAACCTCATGGTCTGAATGAGATGTTACCGTTAGCTTGTTTCATCTGATTGGGTACCTCACCTCTGACATTTATGCCCTTTATGTTATTTACATTTTTGCATTGACCTGTTGTTTCGCATTGACTATTCTCCTGCTCTATTGCTATAATCTCAGATGTCTGTAACAGTTCTTCTTTTATGTATTGGTGATGGTGGCACGGACCTGATGTTTATGTTTTGTGTACTCCGTTGTCATAGTGAGCGTTACGTCATACGTCGCGCCCGCTGGACTGTGTGCCGCAGGTGACGTCACTGACAGCTTCCGACAGACGCGGTGTGTCTCACTCGTGGTGCTATATAGGTAAGTGTTATTTCGTTTTGTATTTGCTTCCTGAAGAAAATCGTGTAAGATTGAAACGTTGAAGTAAATTAGTGGTTCATATACCCAACTTGTAACGCATTTTATTGAGGAGTGCCGCTGCCCATCTACCCCATTGTCTACATTTTCTGCAGAAGGCACCCACTTAGTTGTTATTCTGAGGGACGAGTGCCGAGCCTTTGCTACAATACATGTGGGAATTGTATGTTCTCTTCCTTTGCTAAGGCACCACCCCAGTTGTATACAACGTTCTTCGTCTGTTGACACGGACAGGACTTCCAGGTTACATCTTCTGTCATCTAGTATGACCCTACAACTCGACCCCACTGAGGGATCCGGTTTTAATTGTGTGGATTTACCTGTAGGTGATGTTTTTGCATTTTCGGACACTGACGCTGAAAGCATTCTATTTAAAGAAAATCTTACAGCTACAGCAGGTGCGGAAACAGCAGATTTCTACTATACTTAGCTATACAGACTAAAGAGGAAAGAAACGGATTACCTCCTACATGGAGTGACTTTAAGTGACTATTTCAGAATAAAGAAGATACCGAGAGGCTTTCGGATACGCAATACCCCCACGATTGGACGGTTTAACCCGGAGTTTTGCCGTAAGTGGGCAGCTATTCTCAACAAGGCGTCCTTTGATCTAATTCTCCTCGTTATCGAAGAATCAGGGAGAGAATTGAATATTATTAGAGATAAGATTAAGACTTTTGAGTCTCTACATCTTTCTAAATTAGCTGAGGACACTTCTTGCAATTGGGTTCTGAAATTACAGGAACAAATCGATAAATATAAAAAAGACCTTATTAAATTTAAACAGAACAAATTATCTATTGTGCACAAGGACTACGAGTCTATTCTTGGGCAAATAATCCTATTGGATTAAGAAGACAGCAAAGACCTAACTACTACAATAGACTAAAGAAATTCCCTTTGGAGACTGACACATCTAGAGGTGGTCAATCCAGTGATCAAGAATGTGCTGGTACAAGTGGCAATACCTCAGGACGCAGACCCCCTTTAGGGGTAGTTACGAGAGCACAAAACACCCCCCCGTCAGGTCCTTCACAAGGAGAGGGGGCCAATCCAAAAGGCAGAGGAAAGCTAGCATACAAGAAAAAGAAATAATTTATAATTTATCCACTAGAACTCTGTCTACCGATGAACTCTGCATATTACGTAAGGACCTAAGCTTTGTACCCACTATACAGCACAATATATTACAAAGTAAAATCGATTTACATCGGCTTGGACGACAATTACGCCTGAAAGAACATTTTGGCGTTTCACCTGAACGTATAACTACTGACCATAGGTATATCCCTAGTAGGTCTACTTCCACATTTGACCCATTTTCACAGAATTCATCCATCAAAGGATTTACGAACATTCTTGACACTACGATTGCAGAGGTTGCCACGAGGAGCAATATTCATTCAAATTTATCTAAAAATGAGCTATTAGCTCTGAAAAGTCTAAGTGCTGATACTAGTATTGTAATCCGTCCCGCTGATAAAGGGGGTGGAATTTTGTTGCAAGACACTTCCACATATCGCACTGAGGCTCTACGTCAACTTACTGACAGCACTGTCTATTGCAAACTGGATTCAGACCCTACCCAGACCTATCTACAAGAACTCACCTTGGTGCTATATACAGCCCTGGAGTCCCAATATATTTCTCAATCTACCATTGATGCCCTATTACCCACTTTCCCAAAAGTGCCAGTATTTTATACCTTACCGAAACTTCACAAAAATCCAATTAACCCTCCTGGACGGCCGATCATAGCGGCCAGGGATTCTTTATATTACGAGGTCTCAAGATTTATCGACTTTCATTTACAACCAGTGATTCAAGCTGAAGGGACATACTTAAAGGACACCAACTCCTTTTTACTTAAACTTAAAGAGATTGGTGAATTACCCAGTCAATGTTGGTTGTGTACTATCGATATTGTTAGTCTTTATACCAGCATACCTAATCATAGGGGTTTAGCAGCAGTCAAATTACTTTTGACTGACAATCCTACCTACAATGGCCCCAACCTTACTTTTTTGTTACAGCTGTTGTCTCTTACTTTGACCAGAAATTATTTTATCTTTGATGGGTTATTCTATCTACAAATCCTTGGCTGTGCCATGGGTTCTTGTGCAGCACCTGCCTATGCGAATGCATTTATGTACCATGTGGAGTCCGAATTGTTTTTTGGTGACCAGCTTGTCGCCGATAGCTTTCGGTTCTTCACGCGGTACATAGATGACATCTTCTTAATCTGGCTTGGCAGCAGGGATGAGTTTATACAGTTGATGGATGTCATAAATACTCGTGACCCAGATATCAAGTTTACATACGAGATTAGTGCCCAAGAGGTACACTTCCTGGATGTATGTGTGTCACTTACTGGTGGTAGGCTAAATACCTCTCTTTACAAAAAGCCCACCGACTGCAATAATTTGCTCCTAGCTTCCAGTTACCGTCCCAGAAGTCTAATCAAAGGTCTTCCGTACTCTCAGTATTTGAGAATACACAGGATCTGTAGCAACCTTTCTGATGAACTTCAGCAAATGGACCACATGACGGATAATTTCCTGAGTAGAGGGTATTCTCTGAAATCCTTGAATACTGCTCGCCTAAAGGCCTTATCTGCCCCTAAATGTCCAGATTTTTCACAAAACAAAGAGAAGAAACTGAAAGATAGTTTGGTTTGGGTCAATCATTTTAGTGCAGGTAGTGATATGATTGTCAAATCTGCAAAAAAAATTTGGCCTCTCATTAAATCTGATACCAACTTACCATCTTTGAAAAACACTGCCCTGCTGCCTTGTTATAAATGAGGTAAAAACGTTCGCGACTGGCTTGTACACAATGATCTTACCGGTTCTGGGAAGATCACAAAAACAAATTTTTCATCTAAAAAACATGGTAATTATAAATGTCTCGGCTGCACGACCTGCAGCTTTATGGAAACAGATGACAGTTTTGTACACCCGCATACAGGCTTTAGATACAAAATTAACCATGTACTCACTTGTACCAGCCAGTTCGTTATATACTATATTCGGTGCCCTTGTGGGCTTTTATATATTGGTAAGACCACTCACCAATTTCATGAAAGAATGGCCCTCCATAGATCGGCCATTAGATTAGCTTTAAGTGGTAGTGAAAACTTACAACCGGTGGCACGCCACTTTAGAGAGCACAGACATGGTCTGTCCACTATACGTTATAAAATGATAGACCACGTTCCAGTGAATATTAGAGGTGGCGACAGGTCCAAGATCCTGTTGCAGACAGAAGCCAGGTGGATACACCGTTTAAATACAGTCCAACCTCATGGTCTGAATGAGATGTTACCGTTAGCTTGTTTCATCTGATTGGGTACCTCACCTCTGACATTTATGCCCTTTATGTTATTTACATTTTTGCATTGACCTGTTGTTTCGCATTGACTATTCTCCTGCTCTATTGCTATAATCTCAGATGTCTGTAACAGTTCTTCTTTTATGTATTGATGATGGTGGCATGGACCTGATGTTTATGTTTTGTGTACTCCATTGTCATAGCGAGCGTTACGTCATACGTCGCGCCCGCTGGACTGTGTGCCGCAGGTGACGTCACTGACAGCTTCCGACAGACGCGGTGTGTCTCACTCGTGGTGCTATATAGGTAAGTGTTATTCCGTTTTGTATTTGCTTCCTGAAGAAAATCGTGTAGGATTGAAACGTTGAAGTAAATTAGTGGTTCATATACCCAACTTGTAACGCATTTTATTGAGGAGTGCCGCTGCCCATCTACCCCATTATATATATATATATATATATATATATATATTTTACTCCCTGCAATACGTATTGAATATATTTTCTTGGAGGATTGATTCTTTTTTATATTTATTAGGATTAATATCTTTCTTATTCGGAAGAATTTGCTCACACATTGTATTGCAATCATTCTGTTTCATTAATGCTTTTTATTATTATGTATACTTATGTTATTATAGAATAGAATGTAGATAATGTCATAAGAGCGCTAATCAACCACAATATACTTAAGCTGAAAGGTAGTCCTTAGATTACTTGTCATTTTTTTTCCGGAGGATCCTGTTCAAACATTCTGTATATAAAACGAAAAAAGAGAACAAGGAAAAACATGTGTAGAATAGTTTTCTGAAGAATTGTACACAGTAAAACTCTTTACAGAGATGATGACTACAAGAAATTCGTAATAAAATTTCAGTAGGGTAGTAGAATAACGTACCACACTCACTTTTAATTAGTGTGGCATGAAACCTATAGCAGTTTCTTTTCAACACAAACTCTCAGAGAAAATGTATATGACACACCAGGGATATACAGTAAAACGTACCCTACTCAC
The DNA here is from genome assembly GCA_031769625.1 of Taudactylus pleione. Lineage (NCBI taxonomy): Eukaryota > Metazoa > Chordata > Amphibia > Anura > Myobatrachidae > Taudactylus > Taudactylus pleione. The sequence goes on along the minus strand of JAUIMM010000126.1, from coordinate 2,664,267 downwards.
ATAAAACAGAGAGGGATGACTCATAAAGCGCTATCTTTATCAGGATGAACACGTACCAAAACTTACTTCGAATGCATACAGTTGAAAACACATCAAGGTTTCTTTAGGTAGATTAATCCAAAAAATTCAAAAAAAACTCTCCAATGAACAATCTATGATCTTTAATAATTTCGTGTAATATAACACCATTTAAAAGTATAAATAACTTTGGCTGAAAAACTTCAGGGATGGGGAAAATTACAAAATATCCAGGTATGGTTGTTAAACAGGTATGTTAACTTAGAGACACTCCGGAATAGTCTCCAAGAAACACACCTGATACCTTAATAAAGATGCAATGTCCACAGTCCAAATGTTCTTCAAATTGATGCACAAAAAGGCTTCTGACCAAAGCGTTTCGATCCAATGTCTTTCTCAAGGTCTCCTTAATGATGCATCTCATGCTTCTTATATACCCAAACTAGCCGGTCATGTGATCGTGACCGGAAGTTACATCACAATCACACACGATATATAATCCAGTCGGATAACCCACAATAGAAACCTTCAATAAATAAAATAGGCCTCTCATAGTTGGCCCCTTGATACAGAAATAGTGCTCTGGCATCTAAAAGGACTCAGCGTGTCTTACCCGCTAGCCGGAAGTGCGTCACAGCACATATCATCCGGCTTTGCGTTCCACGTCTGGCTAATTAAAAGGTAGCCTGATCGTCTCACCTCGCTTGCCGGAAATACGTCACTGCCGAAACTTCCGGTTCTGCGTTCCACATTCGTGGAACGCAAACTGGAAAACCGGAAGTGCAAGTCTGATATGCATTCACACCATAATGGCACGCAAACCGGAAATGCATACACTTATATGACATAAAATATGCTCAGCTTAAAATACTAAAACATACATAAATACAGAAATACATAAAACTGATACTATAAAAACCATTTCAACTCGAAATCGGCATTAAGGCCACCAGGAGTTAATGTGTCCAGTTTAAAAATCCACCTCATCTCAGCCCTAGCGAGGTTTCCCTCTAAATCCCTATCTCTCCAATTGCTCTTTATAATTTGAATACCTAAAAATGTAACTATATCTTTATTAGAACACTTATAAACAGTTTTAAAATGGTGGGATAAGGTATGTGTATCTAGACCATTCCTAATGTTGCGCAGATGCTCGGACAATCGTGTCTTTAATGCCCTCGAGGTTCGTCCTATATAACAGAGACCAGCGCTGAAAAAAACCCAGGTGTGGACTCGCTTTGAATGGCATGACCACACAATAGCACCCCCATTCAAATTATGCCACACAGTAGTGCCCCTTCATCACATTACACCACACAGTAGTGCCCCTCATTCACGTTACATCACACAGTAATGCCCCTTACGCCGTACTATGCCCCATACAGTAATGCCCCTGTTACATCCAAGGACCGCCACTGAAATGGCCTCTCTGCGAGTCTAAATTCATTCTCCATCTCCCGGGACACATGTGCAGTGCATCTTTGATGCATACGCAGGCTGAAGATATCATCCATTAGTGTGCGGTATGGACATAGCATTCACCTCTGAATCAGACCCACTGACTTTTGGTTAAGTCTGTCTCAGGAATATTACCTAATAGTGGAAAAGTACATTAAATACAACAACAAGGTGCTAATAATACAGACTACCTTATATGTCTGACATAGTTAGAGCTACACTTATGGATTACTATACTGAAAATAAGGCAGAAAATAGACAAAGATATACATCACAATACAATGCATAAAATATTTATTATGTAACGTTACTAATGTCAGCCTAGTGCAGGCACACTAACCCCCTCCCTAGATGGTGACAACTCACACTGATGGTGCCCCTGCACTATGAGAACATATTCCTCTGGCTGTCCTCAGTCACGCACCACCCTACTTCCACTTACCCACCCACTCCTACTCCACACCAATTTTCTTAATAGGCCTGAACGGAGTCTCCTCCACACCATCAGCTGGTGATGTCACATAGAAAAAAAAAAAAGCTGCGGTCGCACATCAGAAACCATATGGATTCTCTGCTCAGGTGACCAGGAAGAGATGGAAGGTATGGGAAAGGAAAGGAGGAACACAGTGGGGAGAACAGGGGGAGACGGGAGGAACACACAGTTAAGAATAGAGGTATAAGGGAGGAAGACGGGGAAGAACAAGAGGAGATGGGGGGAAAACAGGTAGAGACATGAGGAAGATGTGGGTTACAGCATAGAGGATGGGGGAAAATGGGAGATTGGAGTACCATGGGGGGAGACAGGAGGAACACAGGTAGAGACGGGAGGAACTTTGGGGAAAGAAAAGGCAGAGATGGGAAGGATGGGAATAAAAAATTAAAATTTTCAAATATACTCAAAATAACTGTGCCAGGGAACACCAGTTGTGTGAATCCCCTGCCCCGGCATGTGGCGGATGATGCATTTCCGGCGCATGCTTGTACACCAGGGAAGAGATTTTTTAGCAGCATAAAGACGCAGACATAATTGCAGCAAATGATGAAAGAACACCCGCATCTGTGTCAGTTTCAGGGAATGGGACTGTTTAGCCGCCGGTTCAAATCCCAACAGCGGATGCCTGACAGGAGGAGATCCTCTTTCTTATTCGTTTTGTGTGAAGGACTAAACTGAGGGTGATTGTGTTACTTACACTGGGCGTTTTGTGTGATGGAGAAAACTGATAGTGGTTGTGTTACTATACAATTATCTGGCTGATTCACTCAATATCAACTGATCAGCCAGATAATTATACAGTGTTTGCAACCAACTGATCAAATAATATCATATGGTCAGACATGCCAGAGGAGTTGTTACGGGGAGGATGAGGGCAGGGAATAGGGAGAGTGAGGGTAGGGACACTGGGGGGGGGTGTTACAGGGATTGTGAGGGCATGGACACTTAGGGGGTTACAGGGAGGGTGAAGGCTGAGACACTTAGGGGGGTTACATGGAGGGTGACGGTAGCGACACTGAGGGGGGTTACAGGGAGGGTGAGGGTAGGGACACTGAGGGGGGTTACAGGGAGGGTGAGGATGAGACACTGAAGGGGGTTACAGGGAGGGTGAAGGCTGAGATACTGAAGGGGGTTACAGGGAGGGTGAGGGCAGGGACACTGAGGGGGTTAAGGTGCGTACACAATGGGCGATTAACATGAGCGATTAAATGATTACGACATCGTAATTGTTCAATCGCTCAATAATTGTTCAGTAATCATACAGTATACTGTTGAAAACGACCAGCGATGCGCGCTCCCGCTGGTCATTTCCGACATCAATTATCGCCTGAACATGACTGTCAATGTGCCAATAACGACAGGTTGGGCATGTTTGGGGATGAGGGGGGGTGTCTGCACTACGACATATCATTCAGTGTAGGCACATTATCCCACTGCACTGGAAAATGAACGATTGTACGATTACAATGTCGTAATCGTACAGTCGTTCTTCTATCGCGAAATATGTTCGCTGCTTTACAAGGAGGGTGGGGGCAGGGACACTGAGGGGATTACAGGGATGTGAAGGTGGGGACACTGGGAGTTACAGGGAGGCTGAGGATGGGGACACTGAGGGGGGTTACAGAGAGGCTAAGGACGGGGACACTGAGGGGTGGTTACAGGGAGGCTGAGGACAGGGACACTGAGGGGGGTTACAAGGAGGCTGAGGATGGGGACACTGATTGGGGGTTACAGGGTGGGTGAGGGTGGGGACACTGATTGGGGGTTACAGGGTGGGTGAGGGTGGGGACACTGGGGATTACAAGGAGGCAAGGGTGGGGACACTGGGAGTTACTGGGATGCTGAGGATGGGGACACTGAGGGGAGTTACAGAGAGGCTAAGGACGGGGACACTGAGGGGAGTTACAGAGAGGCTGAGGATGGGGACACTGAGGGGTGTTACTGGGAGGCTGAGGACGGGGACACTGAGGGGGTCACAGGGAGGCTGAGGACGAGGACACTGAGGGGGGTCACAGGGATGTGAGGGTGGGGACACTGGGAGTTACAGGGAGGCTGAGGATGGGGACACTGAGGGGCGTTACAGGGAGGCTGAGGATGGGGACACTGAAGGGTGGTTATAAAGATGCTGAGGACGGGGACACAGAGGAGGGTCACAGGGAGGCTGAGGACTGGGACACTGATTGGGGGTTACATGGAGGGTGAGGGTGGGGACACTGATTGGGGGTTACAAGGAGGGTGAGGGGTGGGACACTGAGGTGGAGATACAGTGATTTTATACATATATATCTAAAACTGCCGGAGACCAGAACTCCCTGCACATATAAAGCTGTCGGGTAGATGGTAGCAGATTTAAAATAAATAAAAAATGCACTCACCTGACTTTTTGGCAGTGCCCTCTCTCCTCTTCAAAGTCCAGGACATGCAGCTGTCGTATTGGGTCTCCTCTCCTGCTCCTGCAAAAGCGCTGCTGCTCTTCCTCTGCACTTCTTCACAATCCACACAAAGCCAGGGGGCGGGCCCTCGGTCTGGGGGCGGGGCCTGATATGGCCACTGTCAGCAGGCTGCTGTAGCAGAAAAAATTCCTGTATACCAGCAGCACAGATGATGGTAATCCTATGAAGGGGGCGTGTCAGACCTCTGTTACTAGAGGTACCACTGGCCCTCTAGTGTCTGCTGGTAGAATATGGCCAGTGAACATCTAAAGTTGTGAATGTAAAACAATTGTCTTTCCTCAGGCGGCGGCCATTTTGGGAAAGTCATTTTCTATAGTATACAGTACACGCGAGCGTGCAGACCGGCCCACCTGACCATCGGCCCTTCTGGCATATGCCAGAAGTGCTCGACGGCCAGTCCGGCCCTGGTTCTAATAATAATCCTGATTTAGTATCCACAAACACTAGATGTGTCATATTTGAACTAAACCTGCCACGTTTTTGTGCCACTGCTGTCATTTGTTAGCCGCCTAGCTCATTACAGCCTTTGGCCAATAGTGGTGAACACAATATTGTGAGCTCAGAGGTGGTTGCCTGGAAATTAATGTTTTTGAGGTTAATAATACTGTAGGAACTAAACAGGTCCAGAAAATATGATTTTAGCTGTTTTTAGCAATTTAAAAAAAAAAATACAGATCCAAAACTAAAACATGTGAGGGTGGTTTTGGCAAAACCAAAACACGACGATGAATTAGAACCAAAACCAAGACATCTCTAGCTTTTTTTATAAAAAAGTGAAGTTAACTAAAATCAAAAGAGTATATAGTTATGTTTCTAATCTTCAAACACTGCAAAGAAATAACTTGTGGTTCTTGCTTCAGTATTAATCTACCATTCCAAAACAGTCAAATGCAGGATTTTAGTTTTTATAATGCAATCTGTGCTTGAAAATGACAATGCATGTTTTACATTTTTTTTTCAAATTTTCACCATCTTAAATTACAGTAAATGCAAACAATTTTTAGGAATACTATTGTAGCCCAACAAGGCAATACCAGTTAAATGTAAAAAAAAGCCCTTACAGTACACTGTTTTAATTTTAAGATGGGAGTGATGAGAGCATTAGATCCTCAACTGTGGGAAATATTCTGTTTGTATAGTGTTGGGTGTGATTGTCTGGTGATCACAATCCATCATCAGACAATCATTTGAAATAGGGACTCCACTCTTCCAAAGGAGAGTACCCCATGTGTACGTGTCTGTATGCGTGCGATTTGGGTCATTTAGTACACTCTAACTTCTCTAGAAAATGTAATGTTTTCTGCAGTCCAGGTAATATTATCTGGTGATAACAGAAGGTGTCCAAGCAATGATTTCTATGTGGGTGCATAGTTTGAAAGAGGGGACTCTTATCTGGCAAACAAGGGTAGTTCCATGTTTCTACATGCTAGAAAGTGGGAGATAGGGGACTCATCTTCAGCATTTTTAAAGTACATAGAGTCCCATTTGTCATTAGCACTCAACTGGTTAATTAATTAAAAAAAAAAATAAACTATGCTTTCTGGAGCTTCATTATATTTAAAAGTTATGTCTCAATTTATGGCAATAAAGAACATCAGAACTTTTAGTGGTATATTTACTAAGAATAATGTTTGGTCAATTTGGTATATTTTGGAGATTTTGCAAATTGGGAATATACGCCCAAATCGCACCACAAACACGACTAAGCTCACCAAATTGACAAAATGCACCATCGGACCAAACTTCAAACCCTTAATATTGACACACATACAAATCACGGATTTACTAATAATCGTGTTTGTCAAATTGCTTCTAAATTCCATCTTAAATTGCAAAATCAATAGACAACCAAATCAGTGGTGTGTTTGGATGTGGAAAGCATTTATATTTGTCTAGCCTTAATCATGATGCTTATAAAATAGGCAAATGCAGCTACATTACTGTCTGTGATTTAAACATGGCAGAAACAGGCTTTTTTACTGTGTTTGAGAAAAGTTTTCTCTATTTTGGATTCCACCATCTGAAAGATAGGATCCATGAGCAATAGGAATATTTGTGAAAACATGTTGGGATTACAATCGTATTGGTCCTTTTTCGCTTGAACTCGCAAATCCAACAATTTGCCTGATACCAATTCAATTGTGAATTGAATCGGTTTCAGGAAAGTTGCTGGATTTGCAAGTTCAAGCGAAAAAAGACCAATACAATTCAAATCACACACACCGCAATTCACAGAGAATCACCATTGAATCAAAACTATCTGACAAACATGATTCATGGTAAATTTGAGATTTGGAGAGCAAATTGTTCCGGCGATGTCCAGCAAATCAGGTGTGACAGCAAGCACAATTCTTAGTAAATGTACACCTTAGTTTCAAGTGTCATAATTTAACATATGAATTTGTTAATTTAATTGTCTGTGTAGATATTAATGCTCTACTACTGAAGAATGAGTTCAGAATGCAAATATCATCACATTGAAAGTAATGGTTGAGGTTCCATTGTTGACCCCTCTGAGGTGGTATGAGAGTCACCCCTTGAAATTCTTTATAATATCTCAACCCACAGTACAAAATGTTGTTTTTGTATCTGTATGAAAAAAATAATAACATTACTGGGTTAACTCTCATTCTCCATGGAATAGCCTGACTCTCTCATATCTGGCCAGCTGCTCAATTTTTAAGCAGCAAAAAAAATGTTCTTATCTCATAATTAATGCTATTTTTCCATGCATATATCCTTATAAAATAGGTGCATGAGGTCATGAAAGAAGAATAGCCTGCACATTGTATCCAGTTTGTAAATGAATCTTAATGATGCAATGTATCCTGGCTGCAGACAAAGCAGTCTCCTCCAATTAAATATCCTAGAATTTCTGCAGCCAATTTATATGTAATCCTGGGTGTGTGCTGTCAGCTCTCATTATCAGCATTGTGAAAGCTTGCAGTACCTACATTCTTTTTCCTGAATTTTGGCTTTTTGTCTCATAGTAAAACATGCCGCTCATCTATTACCAAGCCGATAATCCCTCAGCCAATCATACTGATCATGTATCCTATGCTCATAATATCATGATCCACCATTAATGGCTTGCATTGCCAGGTTGTGCTTTTTGTCTAAATGTTATGGTTGGACTTTATATACTGTAATGCACATATGGAAATGTATTGCAGTAGGTAAATTTTATTGTTAAGAATTTTATTTCTCCGCTATTTACCTTATACAGGCAAGTTTTCAATTAAGTTAAATTATCTCCATTTTTATTAAGGCAAAATATTAAACAAAATAAAGTGAATAAATAATTAAATTGACTGTCCATGGTAAGTATTATATTAGACATATATTTATTACAATAGGAGGGGAGTATATATATTACTCCTAATAGATACTGTGACATGACATCTTTATGATGATGCTTACAGAGTAATTCTGGTTGTACGCTTTTTTGTCAAGAATGCAAAACTTGAACACAACACATTTCTTCTTGTTTATTTGTATATCCCTACCATAGCACTGTAGGCTATTGGTTATGTATAGAGCACCACTATGGTGCTATACAGTTTAGTTACTGTACATAGTGCCACCATCTCTCTGTAGTAGTAATGCCTCCCTGGCAATCCACTGGCATTAATCTGCACATAGACACCCTGTTTGTCAGATTGACCATCTTTCCAAGTACTGATTGCACAGCCCACAGAAAACACAATCTTTTTAAACTCTAAGCCCTGCCCACAGCTCTAGCCTGATTGTAAGCATTCATGCCCCTGGATTCTACTAACTATCATAGAGTCTCTGTTAGACACATATGTGGTAAGTTATTCTCTTTGCCACATATCCCTTCTCCTGGCAGCACCCAGTCATATGACAGGAGTGCAAGTTTTCCTGATGGGACTAAAGCCATTCAAGTCCTCTTCAAGGCCATCATAGTTCTTTTCTCAACTAGAATAGTTTTCTTTCCATCCACTTATACCTCTTTTCCACCAAAAACCCAGGTCCAACCTGGGTTTTCAGATATGGTTCCAACCCAGGACAGACCCAGGTCAGACACCATTTACACAGCACCATCGATCTGGGTTAATCTCAGGTCAGCCCCGTTCACACTGAACCTGGGTCTGCCCTGCTAAACTTGTGAGGCCATAAAAATGGGAGGTGACTGCTCCACAACCACCAATCAGCTCATTTTAGGCATGACCCAGGTTGGATAACCCGGGTTGCACCGTTTACACTGCACCATTACCCAGGTCCATCCTGGGTCCAACCCTGGTAGCTCTGGTAGCTACCTGGGTTGGATTGCCGGATCACTTGACCAGGGTTATTCTTCAGGGACCCTTTTACACTGAGCTGCGACCTGGGTAGACCCAGCAATAACCCAGGTTTTTGCTCTGGTGTAAAAGGGGTATAAGTAATAGGGATGGTCTCTGTGCTCTGGCAACGCTACTCCTTTGTTGTCTGGCGCTGTTGAGACCGGAGGTGTAAAGATATATTGGAGAAGACTGTAACTAAAAATCCGGTGAATTCCATAATTTAGCCATAAATGTAATTTGTATGAGAGTAATAACCAGATATTAGGATAGTTAGCATATGGACCCACAAACTATGTTGTTGGTTCCTAGATCCACCATATTTACAAAGAGCAGTAAAATCTGAGCACTGTTTGTACAATGTGATTGCTCTGTAGTGATATTGCATTTTCACAGGAAATCCAGCAACATTCCAGGCATACAGTACCGCCAGGTTTTTTGGGATAGCTATTATGTGACCATAATCTGCAAATCCAGATTGACATTCATTGTGAAAATGTAATTCATTCAAGTAAGAAATAGGATGCACCAGAGCAACTTGTCTTTGCTTCATTGCCAGTGGCACTAGCATTGGTTCTTCTCTTGAACAATGTACAGGCCAAATCAATAATCACAATAACTAAATGTGGCATTAATGGATGATTTCCCTTATAACAATCCCGAAAGAGTGAATGCCAGAAAGACTATAAACTCCTGTCATCCAACTATAGATTTGTGACATTTCTGCTGATTAGCTTCTATATTCTCCATGCACTGTATTTGGACTGATATATTTTAAGTACATCACATATCACTAATATTTGGCAAAATTGCATAGTCAGCTAAACTCATGTACCCATATCGAGTTGCAAACATGCATTATTTGATTGAAATGCTAATGCATTATGTTATCTTCTAGTCATAATCATCAAAGCAAACAGTGACAATTTGATTTAAAAAAAATAATCAAATTTAGCTAAATTCAAGCTTAGTTAGTGAACAGTTGATTAACAATTTTATAAATCTTATTTTTGGCACTTATAAATAGATTTGACTACCCTCAAGACAAAATATAAATAAATGCATCAAAACAAAAAACTTAGTTAATTATTTTGTTTAAATAAATTCAACTGGTTTTGCTTTCTTTTATATGTGATCAATTGCTAAGGTATCAATAATAATAGTATCAAAGGACAAACATAAATACACAGAGCAAAATCAAAACTAGAGAAAACAAATCTCAGCTTGAATTAATGTAGTTGCATCCTGAGGGTTCTTGCTAAAACCACTTTATTGATTCAAGTCAGCACAGACACTTAGATCTCTGACCGGCTTAATGCTGAAAAGCGCTTAGTCATAGGTGGATCTTGTTTAATAATCCATTAAAAAAATTGACAAGTATGTGGAATCTGTATAATTCGGGAGATCAAAAGTGCATCATTCCTTACTGCTCCTGGTCCAGATATTTTGATTACAAAGAAGGAAACAATAAAAATAATGATTTATTCAAATTCTTAAATGCTCCAAAAATAAACACTTATAACAATCACAAATGTCTTATTATGAACACAATAAATATATACATGAAGTTAATTTAATAGCTTGAAATTATTATTTATTTATTAACAATTATTTATATAGCCCATACATATTCCGTAGAGCTTTAAAAATAATATTTAGTCATTCACATCAAGTCTCTGTTCAAGCGGAGTTTCTAATCTATATTCCCTACTACATGTACACACATACACAAACGCGCTAGATATTTTTTTTTTTTGGCAGAATCCAATTAACCTACCTGTATGTTTTTGGAGTGTGGGTTCAAACCAGAGTGTGCTGAGGAGACCAACGCTAACATAGGGATAATCAAACCCTCAGTGCCGAATGTTGCTAAGCACTATGCCAACCATCCTGCCCCAAAGTATGTACTGGAAATAGCTGTCCATGTCAATAGCAAAAATAAAGTGCAATCTGTGATAATGAGGTCTATGTACAAAGCCTTGGAGAGAGATAAAGTGGAGAGAGATAACTTACCAACCAATCAGCTACTAACTGTCATTTCTTAAACACAGTCTGTAAAGTTAAGGTTAGGAGCTGATTGGTTGGTACTTTATCTCCATCCACTTTATCTCTCTCCAAGGCTTAGTAAATAGATCCCATTGGGCCTTATGCAGTAAGTAGCAACTCATTATACTGCATAGTATGCATGGTACTTGGTATTTGTATGTAAAACCTTGAGATTCTCTTTATTTAAATTATTAGCATAAATTGATGCGTCTGTGTAAAACATAGGAGTAGAAATTACAAAACAATTACATTGCCATGTCCTTGTGGACAGACCCCATTTTCAGTTTTTGAGTGTATGCTTTTACTGAAGACAATAAAATGATCTTAGCTAGCACCTGCTGATTGCAATTACTTACTTTTTTACTGTGATATACCTTTTTTGACAAAAATCACTGTATTAGGCTTTCCCCAAGCTTTGGGCCCAGAAAAGACAGTATTGAGTGATGAATTAAATACAAAAACTAGCAAATTGCATTTGTGAACTAGACAGCTGAGAAATAAAATAGAACTAGTGTGTGTTATGCATGTAAGAGTCAAAAGGTGTGGGAATAGATGCTGTATGCGCCTGTTAGAGCCGTGGACAAATCTGGTGCATTGGATGCACTTTATAGACAATATTTTTTTTTTATATGGCGAGGAGAGGAATCAGATTTGCAATCCTTTTCACAATTAAATACCATCAACTATAATATAAAATCAGCATATATGGTCAGCAATATATAAATGTATTATCTTAACTGTGTATATAAGGAATGGAAAACTAATACCCAGTGGCATAACTAGGGTATTTGTAGCCCAGGGCAAGATGAAAAATGGAGCCACCCCCCTATGTGAAATAATGGTGAATGAAAAATAGGGGTGAGTCACATGGCACACCACCGTTTCTCGTCACTCTGGGAAAATTCCTTACCATTTCTTATGCACCTTAATGCCCCCTGTTGTAGTGCCCCTTATGCAGTGCCCCCTCTTACCTCTGTTGTAGTTCCCATTATGCGATGCCCCTAGCAGTAGTGCCCCTCATACAATGGCCCCTGTAGCAGTGCCCCAGTAGTAGTGCCCCTTATGCAGTGCCCCCAGTAGTAGTGCCTTTATGCAATGCTCCCAGTAGTAGAGCCCCTTATGCAGTGTCCCCAATAGTAGTGGTCTTTATACAATGCCCCCTGTTGTAGTGCATATTAGGCAGTGCCCCTTATGCAGTGCCCCCAGCAGTGCCCAATATATAGTGCCCCTTATGCAGTGCCACCTGTAGTGCCCCTTATACAGTGACCCTTTTATAGTGCCCCCAGTAGTGCCCCTTATGCAGTGCCCAAAATACAGTGCCCATTATGCAGTCTCCCCAGTAGTGCCCCTTATATAGTGCTCCCAGTAGAGCCCCTTAAGCAGTGCTCCCAGTAGTGCCCCTTATATAGTGTTCCCAGTAGTGCCCCTTATGCAGTACCCAATATATAGTGCCCCTTATACAGTGCCCCCTGTTGTAGTGCCCATTATTCAGTGCTCCCTATGCAGTGCCCAATATATAGTGTCCCTTACACCCTTACACAGTGTCCCTTATGCACTGCCCCCTGTTGTAGTGCCCATTATGCAGTGACCCATATGCAATGCCCAATATATAGTGCCCCAATAGTGCCCCTTATAAAGTGCTCCCAGTAATTCCCCTTATGCAGTCCCTCAGTAGTGCCCAATATATAGTGTCCCTTATACAGTGCCCCCAGTAGTGCCCCTTATATAGTGCTCCCAGTACTACCCCAGTAATGCCCAATATATAGTGCCCCTGATACAGTGCCACCAGTAGTGCCCCTTATATAGTGTTCCCAGTAGAACCCCATATGCCGTGCCCAATATACAGTGCCCCTTGTAATGCCCCTTATGCAGTGCCCTCTGTTGTAGTTCCCATTATGCAATGACCACCATTCAGCGCCCAATATATAGTGCCCTTACACAGTGCCCATTATGCAGTGCCCCCTGTTGTAGTGCCCATTATGCAGTGCCACCTATGCAATGCCCAATATATAGTGCCCCCAGAAGTGCCCCTTATATAGTACTCCCAGTAGTGATCCTTATGCAGTCTTCCCAGTAGTGCCCAATATATAGTGCCTCTTATACAGTGCCCCTCATAAAGTGACCCCAGTATTGACCCTAATATACTGCTCACAGTACTGCCCCCAGTAATGCCCAATATACAGTGCCCCTTATATAGTGCCCCCTATGCAGTGCCAATTATAGTGCCCCACAGTAGTGCCCCTTATATAGTGCTCCCAGTAGTGCCCCTTATATAGTGTTCCCAGTAGTGCCCCTTATGCAGTGCCCAATATATAGTCCCCCTTATACAGTGCCCCCTGTTGTAGTGCCCATTATGCAGTGCCCTGTGCCCCTTATGCAGTCCCCCCAGTAGTGCCCAATATATAGTGTCCCTTATACACTCGACCCCCCCTCATTATGCCACTGCTAATACCTGTTTATACAAAAAACCTGCAGACAGCAATAACTATATAGCATTTACCAGTGAACATAACAAGTGGTTACAAATATACCACTAAGTCAATTTAAACAAATTGAGAGTATTTACAGAAAGTGACATTTCAGAAAAATAAATAGAAGATATGGGGAACCTTTTTAATCAGTTAACTAAGGAGACTAATATTCATCCTGTCTCAGGGCCTGATTCAGCAAGGAACGCACAGGAGAGAACGCACGCATTTGGCCGATGATTTTGCACTGTGTGTGTGCAAACTTGCCAGTATGATTAGATTATGGTACGCAGACTACACGCAGTGTGTACGCAGACCCTTCTGAAAATGATTGACAGGAAGTGCCGCTTGTGGGTGGTGATGGGGGGTGGTCAGGCGAACGCAGTCGTCATAACACCGTTATAGGGGCATGCATAATTAAGCTGTAAACAGGAAGCGGCCAAATTCCTGCGGCAGGTCAGGTCAACCACTATTATGCTAATGGGTCCGATGGTTCTCGATGTTACCGATGTTTACGCTATCTTGCGTGCTGATCAGGCTGTGAGTAAAGGGAGAAGGACGACTTAATATGGGGTTGGGCGTCTGCATCTTGCGCTGCGGTCTCCGTGCGTATGCATTGATTATTGATTAGCATATTCTCGGAGCGGACGGATGCGTGCGTCTGCTTGCGTGCGTTCCTTGCTGAATCAGGCCCTCAGTCTGATATTATTTTTGTTCTATGCTATTATGTATTTGTGAGTTTTAAAAGCAACTTAACCAAATCAACAGGGAAAGTCTCACCCATCCATGCCAGTCTGAGCTCTCAGAACTCAGGGATTGATTCAGAGTTGGGAATAGAGAGAGAGATAGCACTTAACTGTGTACCTGGACAAACCATGTTGCAATGCAAGGGGTGTAAATACATCATTTTTTTTTTTTTTCGCATGTAGGGTGAATACTGGCTGCTTTTACATGTAGCCCACAAATACTGCATAGCTTTATTATTACTCTACAATTTAGATGTCAGTTTGGACACCTCCCTCCCAAATCTAAATCTCTCTGCACATTTTAAATCTGCCCCACCTGCAGTACAGCATGGCTTCACCAAGATGATCAGTTGAGAGAGATCTCTCTCTGTATTCCCAACTCTGAATCAGGCCCTCAGTACATTACTCTCTCCTCCGGCCACAATGATCGTCAATCTCGACTGGATTTCCCACCCACGGCTGCAGGAAGAGACTCTGGGGTCACTGCAGCCCCACCTCCCTCTGTCTCACCTTCCCTTCCAGGCAGCAGTGATGGCTTTTTTTCTTGTTGCAGATCTGTGTAATCCTGTGAGAATTGTAAGGAGAGAGAAGCTACACAGTAAAAATTAAAAAAAAAAAACCCTTTTCTGAAATATATATATTCTGAAAATGTAAAAAATTGTTCTAAATAGATCTTTTTATAAATAAATCAATCAGAAAATACTAGACAATTTAGGGGGCTGTTTATCAAAAACATATTCACCAGTTGAGTGCTTAAGGTCTGTTTGGCGGAACATGTACTGTATATAATATCAAAAAGGATCTACAGTAGATACTCATATGCTGTCATCTCATTGCAAGTACATAACTGTTCAGAAAAAGGGTTTAAAATTTTTTTCAATATTGACCATGTTACCAAACAGTGGTGTTTTAGGGAATCGGTATAAATCGTCCGGCGGTTCAAATCCCGACAGCAGCTGCCCGACATGGGTGAAATCCCGATTGTCCCCAGGTAAGTATTTACCAACCTAACCTCCCACCCTAACCCTCCTTTGGAGTGCCTAAAACTAACCTTCCCCCCAGTGCCTAACCCTAATCCCCCCTCTAAGTGCCTAAACCTAACCCCCCTTCCCCGCCATCTAAGCCTATGTCCCCCGGGGGGGTGCCTAACCCTAACCTTCCCTCCCACTAGCCTAAGCCCTAACCTCCCGGGGGATGCCTAACCCTAAGTCCCCCCCGGGAGCCCTAAACCTAACCCACCCCCCCGCTCGGCTGTCCGTGCTCAGCGCCCGGCATCACTTCGATTGGGATGACGGGCACCGGTCTCCCAGCATCTGTAAAATGACAGGCGTCTAGATTTAGATGCCTGTCATTTAACCCTCGCCAGGATAAAGCAGTCAGGAAGCCGGCCATCGGCTTCCCGACTGCATACCGTGTTTTAGAAACCCAATTAGTAAAAAAGGAGATTTGAATTCATTGTTTAAAAACACCTCCTGGTTTAAATGTAGATTTTTAAATAAAATTATTCCTATAAAAATATATATTCTTGTTTTTTTAGATATATAGATATATTTTAATTCATACATTTTATCTATATTGGCTGAGAATAATTTTTCTTCTGAGAAGTTTTACATGCTATCATATATACGAAGAGATTGCGAAGTGGAATGCAAAAATCTACTTTTTTTGTTAATCCTCGAATGCAAGAATCCTATGTACAGCTGTAATAATGTGCATGCATCCAACATTGCTATGTGAAACGCAAGGACTGTTTGTATGGTGGAATGCATGGACTCCCGGCTCCAGAAGACTTCTTAAAACCACATTGGAACACAGTATACTGTTTCCGTTTAAATTCTAATTACAGTATGTAGACCAGACTATTTTAACCTCTGATACTTTCGCTATGAGAAAGATATTGCTGGGTATCAAAATGAAATGCATCAGCAAAGAGTTTCACAGAGGAATAAGGATGTTCTATTTTTGTCCCCAGTTTCAGTCAATGTCAGGAGGGATCTTGGAGGATGTCTGGAGCCCCTAAGTACTTTCTACAAACTTATTCATACTGGGTTTTTATATGAGCATACCCAAAAATCTTCTTTGTAAAGACCGATTTTTATGTATAATTAAAAATGAGATTTTAAACTTTTATATGTGAGTCCATTAAAGTATACTGTATATGCCTGTTATTAATGATATTATGCCAGGAGTTTTATATTACTTCTTTTTGTAATGTGATTTTACAGGTGGACCTAGTAAGTCCTGGTGAAAAGAAAGAAATCATCTAAAATATGATACACTGTAACCCCTTAGCGCAATATTCTTACTTCTGCCATTTGAATTTTTCCTTGTGTGGGGAAAGTGTGTTGGATAAATGTAATCACACTTCCTTCTTCTGACACTAGTGCAGTCTCTAGAATAATATAACAGTAATACACTATTGTGACAGGGAGGTCACAGAGTCACAGCTAAGTATGTGGACTCAGGGTTGTTCCCAGGTGTGGAGGGTATTGGGACATGTTCACCATCTGACAGCCTGAGTGTAATGTATTTGGGAGGTGTGCTCCAGGTTTTGCAGCTTGCTGAGATCAACAGCCAGGTAATCAGTGCACCTGGGAGTTTGGCCTAAAGTTCTCCTAAGAACAAGATTCAGGGCTCTTGATGCTGAACGAGCTGGCCAGGCGGGGTGGTGCTTAGTGTTAGGATGTCAGGAGAATCCATTAATCTGATGTGCTTAAACTATTACTGAAGATGTTCACTCACTGCTCTGTTTGCTGTTGTGAAAAGACTTATACTTTGCTGTGCAGTAGCTGATTAAGTTATGTTTATATGATATAAAAAGTAGAGATGTGCGGGTTCAGTTTTACTGGGATTTACACGGTTCTTTTAGAAAAAATTATTGCAAGTTTGGATTCGTTTGGATTTATTTTATTGGCTATCCAAAACACGTGATAGCCGATAGCCAATAAAATGCAGTTTTTCAGATCCAAACAGATCCGAGTACAACCGAACCCACACATCTCTAATAAAAAGGCAAGATCATATTCAATACATATGTGAAATTTAAATGACTCAAATATAAAGATTACAGATAAAGGGGTCTATTTACAAAGCAGTGTTAGGAGACAGAGTGAAAAGTGATAAGAAAGTGATAAGGTGCCAGCCAATCAGCTCCCAACTGTCATCTCACAGGCTGTGTTTGAAAAATTACAGTTGGGAGCTCATTGGCTGGCACCTTATCACTTTCTTATAACTTTTCACTCTGTCTCCTAACACTGCTTAGTAAATAGACCCCAAAGAGGTTTTGTAATGTATACATTATTCATGTATTTTTTTTCTCCTTTTAAAATACCAAGGGGTCTTTGTATCAAAGCTTGATGAGATAAAATTGTGAGAGAAAAAGTACTAACCAATCAGCTCTTAACTGTCATTTGTCAAACACAGCCAATAAAATGTAAGTTAGAAGCTGATTGGATGGTGATATATACAGTGCCAGATTATGAAGGGCCTATTGTGTGGTGCCGCAGGGGGTGTGACCAGCACCACAGGGTGTGATTAGTGATGTGAGGTGTGTGCAGAGGTGTAGCATGTGGCCAGGGCACTTGAAGCACGTGCGTGCTAAGCCCCCCCCTATATTTGTATGTATGTAAGATAGGTATGTATGGGATGCCTTATGAAACATAAATGATCACATTGTGTATAAATAAGTCCATGTATGGGGTATGAGAGGAGGCCCCATGCTTGTCCTGTGTTATTGTAAAGAAAAATCATATTTTTATTTAAATAAATTCTCTTAATGCATCTCCTACTGTGCATTGGGCGTCCTTTAATATTGACATATATGGAAGATTAGGACTTTGGGCATACACTATACTAGGCCTCAGAAATCATCCATCTAGTATCAGTAATAATGCCCTCCTCTCCTTCTCATGCCTTCTGGAAGTGAGGGGGATAAATAGGGAGATAGGGAATAAGCCACCAGTAACTTCAACTAATATAAAGGACATGTATGCAACAAATATTCATAGTTCTTTTGGCAATAATAAATCACATCCAATAAATATAGTGAGCCCAATACAGACTGGTGGCTACATCCCATGTAATAGGTAACATTATGACATCACAGGCGGTGAGATGAGTCCATGATGAGGACCTGTGGCCTCACTCTCAGATTAGTGAGGGATAGTGAGTGCGACACAGTGATATGAAAATGCTCGTCGTTTTTTGCTTCATTTGCCTATTCGGCATATTATCGGAAGGTAAGTAACAAATCATTTTTAGGAATTTATTTTAGTAAAGGGTTTTAAAACAATTTATTTAGAATTATGGACCTATTTATCAAGTGCAAAGAGCCCTTTTACCTTCATAAACAGCTCTTCCTGTCACACGTGGGGCTCTTTGCTTTCTATTTATGTAAGTGGTGAAAACAAACTTTATAAAATTAGGGGGAGATTTAATAACGCTTGGCGAGAGATAAAATTGGAGATAAATAACACCAACCAATCAGCTCATAACTGTCACTTTACAGGCTATGGCCCCCATTTATTAACAAATTTAATCACCAAAACGAGTGATAAATTTCACTGTGTATGATAAATGGTGCTCCAGCCAATTTTATAAAGTTTGTTTTAGTAAAAAAAAAAGACTATTTAAGATATGTATTATACATAATGTTGATTATGGGCCTTAACTCAGTCTGAAAGCCAATTTGACATTGTTGTTGTCTCAGAACTTGACTTGAGACTGTGGGGGTGATTCAGCATAGGATGGCATTGCAAAGCTGCACACAAGCTATAGATATATGATGTATGCACGCAAGCAGCTTTGCAATTCCGGCCTTGCAGTTATGTTACTGCAGCAGGAGGCACCACGTCTACTGCATGCATTAATGATCCGACCTGCGTCCACGGATGCAGCATCCGATCATCAGCGTATAGTACTCCCTGTCCAGCTGAGTGACCGTGCGATCACACAGCCTGGCTATCGCAGATGAGGAAAAGAGGCCAAGAAATCTCTGTAAGCCGACGAAGATCTTGGCCTCTTCCCTCACCCCCAATGGCGACGACGCACCTTCATTTTGGGAAACAGAGGACTTTGCAGCCCCCCACCCTGCCCCTAAATGGCAGCAGGCTGTCAATCACTGACAGTCTGCTGCCGCTCTGTGTGCGAACCCTCAGGGCCCGTGCTGTATATGCGCAGTACAGATCCGGTGCTTGTGCAGATTAGATTCCGGATTCTGCGCAGGCACCTGACCCGTTCTGTGCATGTGTTGAATGGGTCCCGCACGCAGACTGGCAGCAGACTGTTATTGATTGACAGTCATCC
The DNA here is from genome assembly GCA_031769625.1 of Taudactylus pleione. NCBI lineage: Eukaryota > Metazoa > Chordata > Amphibia > Anura > Myobatrachidae > Taudactylus > Taudactylus pleione. The sequence goes on along the minus strand of JAUIMM010000126.1, from coordinate 2,644,980 downwards.
ACCGTTTGTGGATGGGGAGGGGGTGGCGATGGCCTCCGTTTCCTGAAACGGAGGCGTGTCGCTGCCGTTAGAGGGGAGGGAAGAGACCAGGATCTCTGTCGGCTGATGGAGATTTCCTGCCTCTTCCTCTCATCTGCGGTGGCCAGTTTGCATGACCCCATGGGTCACCTTAGCCGGCCGATGGTCCGCAAATTATCCAATGCTGCGTTGGACAACGCAGCTCGGATAAGTAATGCAGCAGGAAGTGTGATGCCTCCTGCTGCATTATCATACCTGCCAGGATCACAATTGCAAAGCTGCCTGCGTGCATACATCATATATCTATAGCCTGCGTGCATACATCATATATCTATAGCCTGCATGCAGTTTAGCAATTGTGACTCTTGCTGAATCAGGCCCATATACCCCCATGTCCCTGTGTCTCTGTTATATGTATGCTTTATTTTAACAATTTCCTTTATTAAATAATGTAACTGAATGGCCAAATATGGGTTTCAGATAATGTTCAAATCAATATATTTTATTATCTGCAGACACAACCCCGGAAATTCCGGTGTATATGAAAATACATGGTGAGTTTTTATTTATGAAATACGTTTTTCAATCTCTATAAAGAAAAAAAATTGATTTCTGACTAAAATGATGTCATCATGTTGGCTGGTAGTGACAGCTGGTCTGACCCCTCCCACCAGTGTCAGTGACATTACATGAAAGAGTCAGAGGGCGGTGATAGAGAGAGAGACAGTATAGGGAGGGAGAAGAGTTGGGGAGAAAGTGTTGGGGTGCGGAAGAGAGAGAGGAAGGGGGGAAGAGAAAAAAATTTAATAAAAGTTAGACTACACTAGGCATTACAGCTAGTCTATTATATATAGGGTATGCAATCGAGAAGCCGGCTGCCTTAATACCGGCAGCCAGCTTCCCGACTGTCATATCCCGGCGAGGGTGAAATGTCAGGCGTCTAGATGTAGATGCCTGACATTTCCCCAACGCCGGCATCCCTTCGATTGGGATGACGGTGCCCATCATCCCGATCGAAGGGATGCCGGGCGTCACGAGCGGACAGCCGGGGGGGGAGGGTTAGGTTTAGGGCACCCAGGGGGAACTTAGGGTTAGGCACCCCCCGGGACGGTTAGGGTTAGGCTAGGGGGAGGGAGGGTTAGGGTTAGGCACCCCCAGGGGAGACTTAGGGTTAGGCACCCCCCCGGGGGGACTTAGGTTTAGGCAGCGGGGAAGGGGGGGTTAGGGTTAGGCACTTAGAGGGGGGATAAGGGTTAGGCACTTGGGGGGGAGGTTTGGGTTAGGCACCCCTAAGGAGGGTTAGGGTTAGGGGGTTAGGTTAGTCAGTACTTACCTATCGATGATCGGGATTTCCAGCGTTGTCGGGCTTCCGCTGCCGGGAACTCTGCTTCAGTCGGCCAGGCGGGAGTCGAACCATGCGGCCGGCGGTATTTCATACCAATTCCATATATAGCACTAAAATGGTTTCAAATTATGTCTCACAACTTGTTCTTGGAAAACTGGCACTTAATGAACTTCATTTATCCCACATTTTTTATTTTATGTGTTATTGTGGTGGGCAGCACTATGATTGGCACAGTGGTAGGCATTGCTGTTGTGGCAGGTATGGAGATATCTGCTGCCATTCCTCCTTCATACGTACAGGTGATACTTAATACGCATTTGAGTATATCCCCCGAAAACTGGGATTTTCCGCAACTGTTTTTGATAAATAGGCCCCTCTGTGTGGTAGATGTTTTGTATGTTTGGGATTTGGTAGGGGTCTAGTCAGAAATCTAGTTCACTAGCCTGATGCTGGACAATTTGTAATCATTTATTTTTCTTTGCAGAGAAGTATACCAGCCCGGAGGCATATGAGGCCTACCTTACACAGGAGATGGGAGAGAATGGTAAGTGTATATTTGTTAGAGATGTTTTTCATATAAATAACATAGAGTCCCTGGCTTGCATGGCAAAGACTTGTACATGTAGATCATTTGAGTTATGTGGGTGTTATTTTCTTATTATGTTGCTGTACATTTATGGCATTGTATACGGGATTATGCATTGTGTACAGCATGTGCAATGTATCACTGGGTCCTGGGTACCCAGCGTTAGAGTGGAGTAACTCTAGTGTATAGTGACAGCTAGAGGATACTAAGGGAAGGGGTCTTCTCTTCTCCACTGGCCGGACCGCCTCTCCTTAGTTATGGCCCACGACAAGCTGCGGCATAGTTTAATGAGTCAGTGTGACACATTTTGTTAGTACAGCTCTCTGATAATGCCACCAGCTGTGGGCCCTTTCATTGCTATGAGCCCTGGTGCAATGCACCGGCTACACTGCCGGTAGGTCTGACCCTGCTTGAAGGTGACTGAGAGCTTCATAGCTCTCTGATGTATGGATAATACAATGTCCTATGTATCCCTGTCTTTCTGTTATCCCCACATCCTGAGAGACATAAATACTTATGCTGGTGTAATACTAATGTCATTTTCCTCAATAATAAGAACATATGTATATATTCTAGGGGTGTGCACCGGCCACTTTTCGTGTTTTGTGTTTTGGTTTTGGATCTGGATCTTTCTTCGTGTTTTGGATCTGGATTGGTTTTGCCAAAACCACCCTTCCGTGTTTTGGGTTCTGGGTTTTGTGTTTTGGATCTGTATTTTTTTTTTAAAAAAGCATAAAAACAGCTAAAATCACAGAATTTGTTGGTTTCTCTGCTCCTATGCTATTATTAACCTCAATAACCTTAATTTCCACTCATTTCCAGTCTATTCTGAACACCTCACACCTCACAATAGTGTTTTTATGTCCAAAAGGTTGCACCGAGGTAGCTGGATGACTATGCTAAGCAACACGAGTGGGCGGCACAAACACGTGACCCATCTAGGAGTGACACTGCAGTGGCAGACAGGATGGCAGTTAGAAAAACTAGGCCCCAAACTGTACATAATGCAAAGAAAAAAAAGAAGTGCAAGATGGAATTGTCCTTGGGCCCTCCCACCCACCCTTATGTTGTATAAACAGGACATTCACACTTTAACAAATCAATCATTTCAGCGCCAGGGTCTGCCACACAACTGTGGCTGAAATGATTGGTTCGTTTGGGCCCCCACAAAACAAGCTGGCAATTAATGTGTCCCTGCACAAACTGGCTCTATGGAGGCAAGATGTCATCCTCATCCTCCTCATCCACCGATTCCTCACCCTCTTCAGTGTGTACATCCTCATCCTCACAAAGTATTAACTCGTCCCCACTTGAATCCACCACCACAGGTCCCTCTGTACCTTCTGGAGGCTGGTCTCCCTGGAAGAGCTGATAATTCATTTTGATGAACATCATCTTCTCCACATTCTGTGGAAGCAACCTCCTACGCCTTTCGCTGACAAGGTTCCCGGCTGCACTAAACACTCTTTCGGAGTACACACTGGAGGGGGGGCAACTCAGGTAAAATAGAGCCAGCTTGTACAGGGGCCTCCAAATTGCCTCTTTTTCCTGCCAGTACTGGTATGGACTGTCTGACATGCCTACTTGGATGCTGTCACCGATGTAATCCTCCACCATTCTGTCAATGGTGACAGTATCATATGCAGTGACAGTAGACATGTCAGAAATTGTTGCCAGGTCCTTCAGTCCGTACCAGATGTCCAAACTTGGTCCTGCCTGCCCTGCATCACCGCCAGCGGGTTGCTTAGGATACCTAAGTTTTTTCCTGGCAGCCCCAGTTGCGGGAGAAAATGAAGAAGGAGCCGTTGACGTGTCACGTTCCACTTCAGCTGACAGTGTGTTCACCAGCAGGTCTTTGCACCTCTGCAGGCTTGTGTCGGCCGGAAAGAGAGACACCACATAGGCTTTAAACCTAGGATCAAGCACGGTGGCCAAAATGTAGTGGTCTGATTTCAACAGATTGACCACCCTGGAATCCTGGCAAAGCGAATGAAGGGCTTCATCCACAAGTCCCACATGCCGAGCGGAATCGCTCCATCTTAGCTCCTCCTTCACTTTCTCCAGCTGCTTCTGCAAAAGCCTGATGAGGGGAATGACCTGACTCAAGCTGGCTGTGTCTCAACTGACTTCACGTGTGGCAAGTTCGAAGGGCTGGAGAACCTTGCACAACACGGAAATCATTCTCCACTGCGCTTGAGTCAGGTGCATACCCCCTCCTTTGCCTATGTCATAGGTGGATGTATAGGCTTGTATGGCCTTTGCTGCTCCTCCATCCTCTGAAGCATATAGAGGGTTGAGTTCCACCGCGTCACAACCTCTTGCTTCAGGTGATGGCGGGGCAGGTTCAAGAGTGTTTGCTGGCGCTCCAGTCTTCGGCACGCAGTCGCTGAATGGCGAAAGTGGCCAGAAATTTTTCGGGCCACCCAAAGAGTCTCCTGCACGCCCCTGTCGCTTTTCAGAAAATTCTGCACCACCAAGTTTATTGTGTGAGCAAAACATGGGACGTGCTGGAATTTGCCCAGATGTAATGCCCGCACAATATTGGCGGCGTTGTCAGATATCACAAATCCCCAGGAGAGTCTAAGTGGGGTAAGCCACTGGGCGATGATTTCCCTCAGTTTCTCTAAGAGGTTGTCGGCGGTGTGCCTCTTACTGAAACCGGTGATACACAGCGTAGCCTGCCTTGTAACGAGCTGGCGTTTCTGAGATGCTGCTACTGGTGACGCTGCTGCTGTTGCTGCGTAAGGTGATACATCTACCCAGTGGGCTGTCACAGTCATATAGTCCTTTGTCTGCCCTGTTCCACTTGTCCACATGTCCGTGGTTAAGTGGACATTGTGTACAACGGCATTTTTCAGGACACTGAGGACACTTTTTCTGACGTTTCTGTACAGTCTCGGTATCGCCTGCCTAGTGAAGTGGAATCTAGACGGGATTTGGAACCGGGGACACACTACCTCCATCAATTGTCTAAATCCCACTGCACTAATGGCGGATACCGGATGCACGTCTAACACCAACATAGCAGTCAAGGCCTCAGTTATACGTTTTGCTTCAGGATGACTGCTGTCGTACTTCATCCTCCTCGCTAAGGACTGTTGGAGGGTGAATTGTTTAGTAAAAGTAGTGGTGTTCCTACTTCCTCTCTGGGATGATGAACGACTCCCAGCAGCAGCAACAGCAGCAGCGGCAGCAGTAGGCGTAGCAATGCAGGATCCTCCAGAGGAATCCCGGATAGGAGAGTCAGTCATGCCAGTGACATGGCCTGCAGGACTACTTCTGATCCTGACTAAGGAGGAAATTGACGAGGAGGGAGTTGACGGTGTGGTTTGCAGGTGCTTGGATACAACAGGAAAACGGGATTTAGGTGTCCCTGGACTGCTTACGGTCTTAGCCAAAGTTTCTGAACTTGACAGTAACTTTTTATGAATGCGCTGCAGGTGCCGTATAAGGGAGGATGTTCCTAGGTGGTTGACGTCCCTACCCCTACTTATTTCACCTTTACATATGGTACATATGGCAAGACAGTTGTTGTCCGGATTTGGATAGAAATATTGCCAGACCAAAGAGGTGGAATGTTTGGTCTTCTGCCCAGGCATGACCGTGATGGGCTTTTTCATCCCACGGACAACAACTGTCTCCCCCGGAGCCTGATTTAAACAAACCACATCACCATCAGAATCCTCCTCGCCAACTTCCTCCTCAGCGCCAGCTACACCAGTATCCTCATCCTGTTGTACTTCAACAGTGACATCTTCAATTTGCATATCAGCAAGTGGACTGTGGGTGCTCCTTTCAGCACTTGCAGGGGGCGTGCAAATGGTGGAAAGAGCCACCTCTTCTCGTCCAGTGCTGGGAAGGTCAGGCATCGCAACCACCACCACACTTGGACTCTCCTTGGGGATTTGTGATATCTTCTTAGAAAGCACAGTTCTTCGCTGTGCTTTTGCCAGCTTAACTCTTTTGATTTTTTTAGTGGGAGGAGGGCTTCCATCGTCATGTGAAGCTGAACCACTAGTCATGAACATACTAGGGATCGACCTTAGCCGTTCCTTGCCACTCCGTGTCGTAAATGGCATATTGGCAAGTTTACGTTTCTCTTCAGCTGATTTAAATGTCTTTTTCAAGGTAATTTTCCTGAACTTTGCCATTTGGGATTGTATGTGCCCTCTACTATGACATTGGGCATCGGCCTTGGCAGACGACGTTGATGGCATGTTATCGTCTATGTCATGACTAGTGGCAGCAGCTTCAGCACTAGGAGGAAGTGGTTCTTGATCTTTCTCTATTTTATTTTTATCGGAGAAAGTTTGGTCCTCCATTTATGTTATATCGATTTGATATATACGTGCGGCTAAACACAGAAAATAATTTTTTTTTTGGTTTGGACTGGAGTGTACTTTCGGGGGTTACAGCACCCTTAACGGTCAAGCCAGCCGGCCCTTTACTTATGACACAGGCGCACGCTTGGCACTACTTTGTTGATGCACGTGCGGCTACTGCGCACACAATTCACAAACACAGAAAATAATTTTTTTTTTGGTTTGGACGGGAGTGTACTTTCGGGGGTTACAGCACCCTTTAACGGTCAAGCCAGCCGGCCCTTTACTTATGACACAGGCGCACGCTTGGCACTACTTTGTTGATGCACGTGCGGCTACTGCGCACACAATTCACAAACACAGAAAATAATTTTTTTTTGGTTTGGACTGGAGTGTACTTTCGGGGGTTACAGCACCCTTTAACGGTCAAGCCAGCCGGCCCTTTACTTATGACACAGGCGCACGCTTGGCACTACTTTGTTGATGCACGTGCGGCTACTGCGCACACAATTCACAAACACAGAAAATAATTTTTTTTTGGTTTGGACTGGAGTGTACTTTCGGGGGTTACAGCACCCTTTAACGGTCAAGCCAGCCGGCCCTTTACTTATGACACAGGTGCACGCTTGGCACTACTTTGTTGATGCACGTGCGGCTACTGCGCACACAATTCACAAACACAGAAAATATATTATTTTTTTAGCACTTGGGGGGAGCACCCCTGATGGACAGAGCACCCCCTGGACAACACTACAGCACCCCTTTAGGACTGGGACACTGCACAGGACTTTGGAGTGGACACAGCCCCTATGGAGAACTGACTGCACAACACAGTCCAGCCAGCCCCTATGGACTTTGAAGTAGTGGACACAGCCCCTATTAACAACAGCAGCACAGCACAACACAGCCAGCCCCTATGGACTTTGAAGTAGTGGACAACAGCAGCACTACACTACACTACACAGCCCTAACTCCCACCCTCCCTCTTCACTGTCCACAGCCGAGTGAGAAAATGGCGCCGACGCGGGTACCTTATATAGGATCCAAAACCCGCGAGACTCGGAAGGCGGGATGATGACGTTTTGCCTCGATTTCAGATCCGAGTCAGGTGGGAAAAGTCGAGCCTGACTCGGATCTGCCTCGGATCTGCCTCGGATCGGGGGGGCTCGGGGGGGTTCGGATTTCAGAAATCCGAACCCGCTCACCCCTAATATATTCTGTTTCATTTTAAAGCACCTGGTATATTTCAACGTATAAAAAAGTACATGAAGACCTTGTGGCTTCTGGTAATTTAATTGTTCTATGTATTGTCCAATTGTACTGATAGAAAAGCCTCAAGTAATGGTCTTAATGGCATAAATTACTGTATTTCTCTGTTATAGTTAGTGAGGAGATGCAGTTTATAGACCAGCAGACTGAATGCTGCCAGTCTATATCCTGACAGGGGAAGCCCGACGGGGGACTTAAGATAGGCGTCAAAATACGGGCGTCCTTAGCATTAGCCGCACGGGGGGGAAAGGTTGGGTTTAGGGAGTGTAGCGGGGTTAGGGTTAGGTTTTTTGGAGGGAGATTAGGGTTAGGCACCCCTAGGGGAGAGGATTTGGGTTAGGCACCCCTGGTAGTAAGTTAGGGTGAGGCACCCCCCGGGAGGCTTAGGTTTAGGGTGCGGGAAGGGGGGTTAGGATTAGGCACCCCCAGAGAGGACTTAGGGTCAGGCACTCCAAAAGGAGGGTTAGGGTTAGGGGGGAAGAGGGGAGGGTTAGGGAGAAGAGGGGAGGGTTAGGGTCCTTACCAGCTGGCGTCGTGATTTCCACCTGTTGGGCTTCTCCTGTCGGGATTTGAACCGGCGGCTAAACATAGTTAGTGAGATTGCTAGCATACAGTATAGTTAGTGAGATTGCCGACACACAGTATAGTTATTGAGAGTGCAGGCACGCTGTATTTGCCGGCATGCTGTATAGTCAGTGAGATTTCCCGCACGCTGTATAGTTAGTGAGATTGCTCTTACACAGTATAGTTAGTGAGAGTGCCGACACACAGTATAGTTATTGAGAGTGCAGGCATGCTGTATAGTCAGTGAGATTGCCGGCATGCTGTATAGTTAGTGAGAGTGCCGGCACACTGTATAGTTAGTGAGAGTGCCGGCACACAGTATGAGTAATGAGTTAGTGAGAGTGTAGGCATACAGTATAGTTAGTGAGAGTGCCGGAATGCAGTATGGGTAATGAGATTGCTGGCACACAGTATAGTTAGTGAGATTGGCGGCACGCTGTATAGTCAGTGAGAGTGACGGCACGCTGTATAGTCAGTGAGAGTGGCGGCACGCTGTATGGTTAGTGAGAGTGCCAGCACACAGTATGAGTAATGAGTTAGTGAGAGTGTCGGCACACAGTATAGTTAGTGAGAGTGCCAGCACACAGTATGAGTAATGAGTTAGTGAGAGTGTCGGCATACAGTATAGTTAGTGAGAGTGCCGGAATGCAGTACAGGTAATTAGATTGCTGGCACACAGTATAGTTAATGAGAGTGCCGGCACACTGTATAGTTAGTGAGAGTGCCGACACACTGTATAGTTATTGAGAGTGCTGGCACGATATATAGTTAATGAGAGTGCCAGCATACAGTATGGGTAATGAGATTGCTGGCACACAGTACAATTAGTGAGAGTGCCGGCACGCTGTATAGTTAGTGAGAGTGCCAGCATACAGTATGGGTAATGAGATTGCTGGCACACAGTACAATTAGTGAGAGTGCCGGCACGCTGTATAGTTAGTAGGGGTGTGCACCGGCCACTTTTCATGTTTTGTGTTTTGGTTTTGGATCTGGATCTTTCTTCGTGTTTTGGATCTGGATTGGTTTTGCCAAAACCACCCTTTCCGTGTTTTGGGTTCTGGGTTTTGTGTTTTGGATCTGTATTTTTTTTAAAAAAAGAATAAAACAGCTAAAATCACAGAATGTGTTGATTTTTCTGCTCCTATGCTATTACTAACATCAATAACCTTAATTTCCACTCATTTCCAGTCTATTCTGAACACCTCACAATAGTGTTTTTATGTCCAAAAGGTTATGCTAAGCGACACAAGTGGGCGGCACAAACACGTGGCCCATCTAGGAGTGGCATTGCAGTGGCAGACAGGATGGCAGTTTGAAAAACTAGGCCCCAAACAGTACATAATGCAAAGAAAAAAAGAGGTGCAAGATGGAATTGTCCGTGGGCCCTGCCACCCACCCTTATATTGTATAAACAGGACATTCACACTTTAACAAACCAATCATTTCAGCGCCAGGGTCTGCCACACGACTGTGGCTGAAATGATTGGCTCGTTTGGGCCCCCACAAAACAAGCTGGCAATTAATCTGTCCCTGCACAAACTGGCTCTACGGAGGCAAGATGTCGTCCTCATCCTCCTCATCCACCGATTCCTCACCCTCTTCAGTGTTGTGTACATCCTCATCCTCACAGACTATTAACTCATCCCCGCTGGAATCCACCACCACAGGTCCCTCTGTACGTTCTGGAGGCTGGTCTCCCTGGAAGAGTTGGTAATTCATTTTTATGAACATCATCTTCTCCACATTTTGTGGAAGCAAACTCCTACGCCTTTCGCTGACAAGGTTCCCGGCTGCACTAAACACTCTTTCGGAGTACACACTGGAGGGGGGGCAACTCAGGTAAAATAGAGCCAGTTTGTACAGGGGCCTTTAAATTGCCTCTTTTTCCTGCCAGTACAGGTACGGACTGTCTGACATGCCTACTTGGATGCTGTCACCGATGTAATCCTCCACCATTCTGTCAATGGTGACAGTATCATATGCAGTGACAGTAGACATGTCAGAAATTGTTGCCAGGTCCTTCAGTCTGGACCTGATGTCCAAACTTGGTCCTGCCTGCCCTGCATCACCGCCAGTGGGTTGCTTAGGATACCTAAGTTTTTTCCTGGCAGCCCCAGTTGCGGGAGAAAATGAAGAAGGAGCTGTTGACGTGTCACGTTCCGCTTCAGCTGACATTGTTTTCACCAGCAGGTCTTTGCACCTCTGCAGGCTTGTGTCAGCCGGAAAGAGAGACACCACATAGGCTTTAAACCTAGGATCGAGCACGGTGGCCAAAATGTAGTGGTCTGATTTCAACAGATTGACCACCCTGGAATCCTGGCAAAGCGAATGAAGGGCTTCATCCACAAGTCCCACATGCCGAGTGGAATCGCTCCATCTTAGCTCCTCCTTCACTTTCTCCAGCTGCTTTCTGCAAAAGCCTGATGAGGGGAATGACCTGATTGAAGCTGGCAGTGTCTGAACTGACTTCACGTGTGGCAAGTTCGAAGGGCTGGAGAACCTTGCACAACATGGAAATCATTCTCCACTATGCTTGAGTCAGGTGCATACCCCCTCCTTTGCCTATGTCATAGGTGGATGTATAGGTTTGAATTGCCTTTTGCTGCTCCTCCATCCTCTGAAGCATATAGAGGGTTGAGTTCCACAGCGTCACAACCTCTTGCTTCAGGTGATAGCGGGGCAGGTTCAAGAGTGTTTGCTGGTGCTCTAGTCTTCGGCACGCAGTCTCTGAATGGCGAAAGTGGGTAGAAATTTTTCAGGCCACCCAAAGCGTCTCCTGCACGCCCCTGTCGCTTTTCTGAAAATTCTGCACCACCAAATTTATTGTGTGAGCAAAACATTGGACGTGCTGGAATTTGCCCAGATGTAATGCCCGCACAATATTGGTGGCGTTGTCAGATATCACAAATCCCCAGGAGAGTCTAAGTGGGGTAAGCCACTGGGTGATGATTTCCCTCAGTTTCTCTAAGAGGTTCTTGGTGGTGTGCCTCTTACTGAAACCGGTGATACACAGCGTAGCCTGCCTTGGAAGGAGCTGGCATTTCTGAGATGCTGCTACTGGTGACGCTGCTGTTGTTGCTGCGTAAGGTGATACATCTACCCAGTGGGCTGTCACAGTCATATAGTCCTTAGTCTGCCCTGTTCCACTTGTCCACATGTCCGTGGTTAAGTGGACATTGTGTACAACGGCATTTTTCAGGACACTGAGGACACTTTTTCTGACGTTTCTGTACAGTCTTGGTATCGCCTGCCTAGTGAAGTGGAATCTAGATGGGATTTGGAACCGGGGACACACTACCTCCATCAATTGTCTAAATCCCGCTGCACTAATGGCAGATACCGGACGCACGTCTAACACCAACATAGCAGTCAAGGCCTCAGTTATACGTTTTGCTTCAGGATGACTGCTGTCGTACTTCATCCTCCTCGCTAAGGACTGTTGGAGGGTGAATTGTTTAGTAAAAGTAGTGGTGTTCCTACTTCCTCTCTGGGATGATGAACGACTCCCAGCAGCAACAGCAGCAGCGGCAGCAGGAGGCGTAGCAATGCAGGATCCTCCGGAGGAATCCCGGATAGGAGAGTCAGTCATGCCAGTGACATGAGCTGCAGGACTACTTCCAATCCTGACTAAGGAGGAAATTGACGAGGAGGGAGTTGACGGTGTGGTTTGCAGGCGCTTGGATACAACAGGACAACGGGATTTAGGTGTCCCTGGACTGCTTACGGTCTTAGCCAAAGTTTCTGAAGTTGACAGTAACTTTTTATGAATGCGCTGCAGGTGCCGTATAAGGGAGGATGTTCCTAGGTGGTTAATGTCCCTACCCCTACTTATTTCACCTTTACATATGGTACATATGGCAAGACAGTTGTTGTCCAGATTTGGATAGAAATATTGCCAGACCAAAGAGGTGGAATGTTTGGTCTTCTGCCCAGGCATGACCGTGATGGGCTTTTTCATCCCACGGACAACAACTGTCTCCCCCGGAGCCTGATTTAAACAAACCACATCACCATCAGAATCCTCCTCGCCAACTTCCTCCTCAGCGCCAGCTACACCAGTATCCTCATCCTGTTGTACTTCAACAGTGACATCTTCAATTTGCATATCAGCAAGTGGACTGTGGGTGCTCCTTTCAGCACTTGCAGGGGGTGTGCAAATGGTGGAAAGAGCCACCTCTTCCCGTCCAGTGCTGGGAAGGTCAGGCATCGCAACCGCCACCACACTTGTACTCTCCTTGGGGATTTGTGATATCTTCTTAGAATGCACAGTTCTTCGCTGTGCTTTTGCCAGCTTAACTCGTTTGATTTTTTTAGCGGGAGGAGGGCTTCCATCGTCATGTGAAGCTGAACCACTAGTCATGAACATAGCGAAAGACCTTAGCCGTTCTTTGCTACTCCGTCTCGTAAATGGCATATTGGCAAGTTTACGTTTCTCCTCCTATGATTTAAATGTTTTTTTCAAGGTAATTTTCCTGAACTTTGTCATTTGGGATTGTATGTGCCCTCTACTATGACATTGGGCATCGGACTTGGCAGACGACGTTGATGGCATGTTATCGTCTATGTCATGACTAGTGGCAGCAGCTTCAGCACTAGGAGGAAGTGGTTCTTGATCTATCCCTATTTTATTTTTATTGGAGAAAGTTTGGTCCTCCATTTATGTTATATTGATATATACGTGCGGCTAAGGCGCACACAAACAGAAATTTTATTTTTATTTTTGTTGGAGACTAGTACACTTTGTGGGTTACACCACCCTTTAAGAAATGGGTTTTGTGTTTTGGATCTGTGTTTTTTTAAAATAAAGAATACTTATGGGACACAGGCGCACACTTGGCGCTGCTCCTTTGTTGATGCACGTGCAGCTACAGCCCACACAATTCACAAAGACAGAAAAAAAAGATTTTTTTATTCTTTGTGGAGCGCACTTTGGGGGTTACACCACCTTTTAACAGACAGACGCACGCTTGGCGCTGCTGCTCTGAGGATGCACGTGCAGTGCAGACAATTCACAAACAGAAGAAAATGTTTTATTTTTGTTGGAGTGCACTTTGGGGGTTACACCACCCTTTAACAGACAGATACACGCTTGGCGCTGCTCCTTTGTTGATGCACGTGCAGCCACAGTGCACACAATTCACAAACACAGAAAATATTTTTTTATTTTGTTTGGAGTGCCCTTTGGGGGTAACAGCACCCTTTAACGGACAAGCCAGCCAGCCCTTTACTTATGACACAGGTGCATGCTTGGCACTACTTTGTTGATGCACGTGCGGCTACTGCGCACACAATTCACAAACACAAAAAAAAATAATTTTTTTATTTTGTTTGGAGTGCACTTTGGGGGTTACAGCACCCTTTAACGGCCAAGCCAGCTGGCCCTTTACCTATGACACAGGCGCACGCTTGGCGCTACTTTGTTGATGCACGTGCGGCTACTGCACACACAATTCACAAACACAAAAAAATATATTTTTTAATTTTATTTAGAGTGCCCTTTGGGGGTTACAGCACCCTTTAACGGACAAGCCAGCCGGCCCTTTACCTATGACACAGGCGCATGCTTGGCGCTACTTTGTTGATGCACGTGCGGCTACTGCGCACACAATTCACAAACACAGAAAAAATATATATTTTTTGCATTTGGGGGAGCACCCCTGATGGACAGAGCACCCCCTGGACAACACTACAGCACCCCTTTAGGACTAGGACACTGCACAGGACTTTGGAGTGGACACAGCCCCTATGGACAACTGACTGCACAACACAGTCCAGCCAGCCCCTATGGACTTTGGAGGAGTGGACACAGCCCCTATGGATGGTATGCAATCGGGAAGCCGACTGCCTAAACACCGGCAGCCGGCTTCCCGACTGTCATTTCCCGGCAAGGAGATCAGTCCCCAGCATCCCGATCGTAGTGATGCCAGGCGCCGCGAGCGGACAGCCGCGGGGGGGGAGGGTTAGGTTTAGGGCTCCTGGGGGGGACTTAGGGTTAGGCACCCCCCCCGGGAGGGTTAGGGTTAGGCTAGGGGGAGGGAGGGTTAGGGTTAGGCACCCCCGGGGGGACTTAGGGTTAGGCACCCCCTCGGGGGACTTAGGTTTAGGCAGCAGGGAAGGGGTTGGTTAGGGTTAGGCACTTTGATGGGGGATTACGGTTAGGCACTTGGAGGGGAAGTTAGGGTTAGGCACCCCTAAGGAGGGTTAGGGTTAGAAGGGTTAGGTTAGTAGATACTCACCTATCCATGATCAGGATTTCCAGCGCTGTCGGGCTTCTGCTGCTTCGAACTCTGCTCATGTTGGGCTGCCACTGATGGGAATCGAACCGCCGGCCATGCGGCCGGTGGTATTTCTTACCCATTCCCTATGGACAACAGCAGCACAGCACAACACAGCCAGCCCCTATGGACTTTGGAGGAGTGGACACAGCCCCTATGGACAACAGCAGCACAGCACAACACAGCCAGCCCCTATGGACTTTGGAGGAGTGGACACAGCCCCTATGGAAAACAGCAGCACAGCGCAACACAGCCAGCCCCTATGGACTTTGGAGGAGTGGAAACAGTCTCTATGGACAACAGCAGCACAGTGCAGCACAGCACAGCACAACACTACACAGCCCAGCCAGCCCTAACTCCCACCCTCCCTCTTCACTGTCCACAGCCGTGTAAGAAAATGGCGCCGACGCGGGTACCTTATATAGGATCCAAAACCCGTGAGACCTGGAAGGCGGGATGATGATGTTTTGCCTCGATTTCAGATCCGAGTCAGGCGGGAAAAGTCAAGCCTGACTCGGATCTGCCTCGGATTGGGGGGGGGCTCGGGGGGGTTTGGATTTCTGAAATCCGAACCAGCTCACCCCTAATAGTTAGTGAGAGTGCCAGCATACAGTATGGATAATGAGATTGCTGGCACACAGTATAGTTATAGTGAGATTGGTGGCACACTGTATAGTTAGTGAGAGTGCCGGCACGCTGTATAGTTAGTGAGAGTGCTAGCATACAGTATGGGTAATGAGATTGCAAGGTACGACCGGCAAGGTACGATCATGTGCGATCTCCATATCCTCCACATCATCCTCACCCACCTGCTGTTCTTCTAGGTGCAGCTTTACTTATGACATCAGGTTTGTATAACATACTATATGAACATTTCACTTTTAATGCCATGTGTGTTATACTTGATAATGGGAAGTGTATATGTATTGTGTGATATCAATTTTAAGTTTTATGTCAAATAAGTATTTTTTCAAACACATTTTATTGCATTCTAGGCCTGATTCAGAGTTGTGTGATAATGTAATTGCAGGTGCGATTCTGTACGCAACTGCGAAAATATGCAAATGTCGCAGATGCCCAGTAATGTATTGAGACCCCCCTACGGCTTTGAAAGTCCAAGCATCCCCGTACATAGATGCAGATCTTTTTAATATTGGTCTTCTGAGTTACCCTCTGGTCACGTAGAATGGGCGTGCTCACTAAGACGCCAGAGACTTTTATCTTCCATATGGGATTGCAGACACAGGATGCGACACACCCACAAAACAGTTGCGACACGCCTGCATTTTTTGCCGACACTCCCCATTACCATACTTGCCTACTCTTCCGGGACTGCCGGGAGCCTCCTGAAAATCGGGTGCAGCTCCCGTCACCCCGCAAGAGTAAGCAAGCCCCCCAGAATGGCGACCTCCCCTCCCACGCCCGCCGTGATAGTGGGTGGTCTGGGGGGTGTGATGACGCAATTCGGGCTGAATCGCATCATCGTAGCCCCGCCGCCTGCTTTATGTTGCCGGTAATATCAGCATTATAAAGTGGGGGGCGGGGTCAGGATAACGCAATCGCTTCAGCAAGCCCCCATTCTGCCACCTGAAACCGCCCCCACCCTCCCTGCTGCACTGAAATGTCGGTAAGTATGCCGTTACCTCCACTAAAGTAGGAGTATCAACCAATCAGCTCCTAACTGCCACTTTACAGGCTGTATTTGAAAAATGACAATTAGAAGCTGATTGCTTGGTACTTTTTCCCTCTCTGTGGCTTAGTACATATACCCCTTATTGCTTTAGATTACTCTATTGACATACAGAACAACAGTTATTGGAGAAATAGCAGCGTCGCATGAGAAGTGGAGTGTGAAAAATTATTTTACTATAAGACATAACTTTTTTCGTGGACTTTGTGGACCTCCTTTAGGTGTAGCGCTAATTGCTTCCATTTTTATTGTCTATGTGTTACCTCATTGTGGTAGGTGCGCATTCACAGTTTGGGGAAAATGGCCACTAAACCTAGCACTTTATTGGGACTAATAAGCTGCGCCATCCTTGCCCCACATGCAAGATGCCATATTGTATAAAACACGCACCAAAAATGACAAATAATCATGTATTATATTTCACAGAACATGCCGTGGAGTCGGGGGCCACCGCTGAGGGACCGCAGCATCTGTCCTGCAAAACACAAGTGACACCTGGCAACAGATCTTGGGGTACAATGAAATCTCTGCCCCCCCCCTCTTATGCAGGGATAATAACAAATCTGCGGGGTGTAATGAGGAAAAGAGGCAGAGACAAGCACTTACACAATAGACTGGGTTTTCTGTTGCCAGTCCTACTCCCGAGTGCAGACGCACTACGGGTCAGCCCTTAGCATTGGGGGCAGAAGCAGGAGTGCAGGACAACAACATCAAGATACTGCTCACCAAGAGGGGAACGCACAGCAAGACACAAATGGAGGGTATAGGATGCCGCCCCTCCAGAGCAGAGTACCCTGGCAGGACTTGCACCACTTGTGGACTCACACCATTCCCTGCACTTCCAAGAATGGGATACCATCATTCCCCCAAACATTATAATAAGATGCATTACAGTGATCAGTGACTTTTGCTGGCACAGTAATATGCAGCATAGTCCACAATAGGACATTTAGTATGATAGTACATTGCCTTCCGAATAAAACCTAACATACTTTTACCATCTATCTCTATATGCATCATTTAGTCCGTCACTCACATTGCTTCTAGTTATTAACCTATAAATACTGCATTGTGCTATCCACTTTATGTTTTCAACTTATATGGTATATTCTACTCACAGGCATATTAGAAGAGGATGGGCCAACCGGGCCCCCTCCTCTCTCCCTGGTTGCCGGTGGCACATTAAGCACCGCAGTACACTCTGGGCACTAGTCTGCACATGCACAGATCACCGGGGAAATGGACAAGGATGGTGTAGCATAGGTAGCCGCAGCACAGTGGCGTAACTAGGGCAGGGCGAGTGGGGTGCGTGCCCGGGGGGGCGTCGCTGGCCATGGTACCGGCCCACCAGCCCTAGTTAGCCAGTGTAGCGACGACCGCAATGAGTGCGGTCAGCGCTACACATTTACACAGGACCGGCGCTATGCTTCCAGCACTGGTCCTGTGCTGCACAGCTGAGCCCGTTCCCTCCCCCTGAGCACTTGCCCAATAGCGCTAGGAGGCGGGCTCAGGCTGTGCATAACACACGCATTGCCGCCAGCGCTATCGGAGATGTGTGTGTTAAACAGCAGCCAATGAGAGTCAGATAGACTCTCATTGACTGCTGCAGCACCCACTGCAAGAGCCGGGCTTCTGTCCGGCTCCTGCAGTGGGTAATGGGACAGACGTCATGACATCATGACGTCTCTCCCATAATGCTGAGCATGCCAGCCCGGGAGGACTGGCAGGCGGCGGTGGCGGGAGCGGTGTCGCAGACCGGAGCAGCAGCATCGTGGATTCAGGTAACTATATTTTTATATATATATTTTTTAAACCTGTCTGCACTACTGGGGGGACAACGGGGGAGGGGGGTGGCTACTACTGGGGGGACCTCTACTGGGGGTACCTCTACTGGGGGTGGGGGCATAACGGGGGAGGGGTGGCTACTACTGGGGGCACCATTACTGGGAGGACCTCTACTGGGGGGGGCTACTACTGGGGGCACTTAATCGGGAGGGGGATCCTCTACTGGGGACTACTACTTGGGGGGGGAACTACCACTGGGGGCATTAAAAAAGGGGCCTACTACTAGAGGCACTGCACTGGGGGGACCACTACTGTGGGCAATAATAGGAAGGGCCACTACAGGGGGCACTGGATAGGGGGGATCATTACTGGGTGCCTGCATAAGGGGGACCACTACTGGGAAAACTGCATGGAGGGGGACTACTGCTGGGGGCACTATATAAAGGGCACTGCATGCGGGGGGGACTACTACTGGGGGCACTATATAAAGGGCACTGCATAAGGGGATACCACTACTGGGCGCACTGAATTGTGGGGACTGCTACTGGGGGCACTGCATAATGGGGAACACTACATGGGGCACTGCATTTGGGGGGCCACTACTGGGGGTACTGAATAAGGGGAACTAATTGGGGCTGTATAAGGGGGACCACTACCGGGGATACTGTATAAGGGGCACTACTATGGGCCTGCATAAGAGGGACCACAACTGCATACTGGGGGTACTGTATAAGGGGTACTACTGGGGTTAAGGTGCATATGGATAGGAATGTTCAGTGTGAAAATAAAGGGGTGTGTCATGTTGACACGCCCCATTTTTAAGTGACCATGCCCATTTTCTGCCGCGTGGGCCTGCGGCGCGCGCACATCGGGGGGGCTCCCTTTTCAAATTTGCCCTGGGCTCCAAATACCCTAGTTACGCCACTGCCGGAGCAGCCACTTTCCAGGCGATTTGTGCAGCGCTGCTACTGCCAATGTGGGACTCCAGAGAGGTAAGTATTAAAAATATGGGTGTGTGGTGTGTGGGCCCCCAGGGGTCCGTGTTGTGGAGGAATCTTTTACATATGATATTTATCCATTAGGGGTGCCAATTATTGAAGAAGGAGTCTTCAATAATAATTTATGTATACTATTTTTTTATATATTTATAAATATAGATAAAGTTCAATTAACATACATTTTATCATATCTATATATAAATACATGCATACATATGAATTATGAATTATGATTCCGAAAGTGAGTTCAAATGTGAAATTCAAGCTCAGATTATCTGATATTTATTTTCAGGCAAGTCAAATTATATAGAATACGTTATACACAGTAGCGATATATATACTAAGTATATTTATGCTTCTTTAATCACTTAACTGATGATTTCTTTTTCCAAAATCGCTCCAAAATTGTTGGGTTTTTTTTATGAGTGAATTAGGTGAGGAACATCCATTTTAACTTATTCAAAATGGTTTCATTAAAAAAAAGTATTTTTTTTTTAAGATTTGTAAAAAAAAAACACTTTTGCAGAAGCAGCTGGAGAAAGTGAAGGAAGAGCTAAGATGGAGCGATTACGCTCGGCATATGTGACTTGTGGATGAAGCCCTTCATTCACTTTGCCAGGATTCCAGGGTGGTCAATCTGTTGAAATCAGACCACTACATTTTGGCCACCGTGCTCAATCCTAGGTTTAAAGCCTATGTGGTGTCTCTCTTTCCGGGCGACACAAGCCTGCAAAGGTGCAAAGACCTGCTGGTGAAAACACTGTCAGCTGAAGCGGAACGTGACACGTCAACAGCTACTTCTTCAATTTCTCCCGCAACTGGGGCTGCCAGGAAACAACTTAGGTATCCTAAGCAACCCTTCTGGCAGTGATGCAGGGCAGGCAAGACCAAGTTTGGACATCTGGTCTGGACTGAAGGACCTGGCAACAATTTCTGACATGTCTACTGTCACTGCATATGATACTGTCACCATTGACAGAATGGTGGAGGATTACATCGGTGACAGCATCCAAGTAGGCATGTCAGACAGTCCGTACCTGTACTGGCAGGAAAAAGAGGCAATTTGGAGGCCACTGTACAAACTGGCTCTATTTTACCTGAGTTGCCCCCCCTCCAGTGTGTACTCTGAAAGAGTGTTTAGTGCAGCCGGGAACCTTGTCAGCGAAAGGCGTAGGAGGTTGCTTGCACAAAATGTGGAGATGATGTTCATAAAAAAGAATTATCAACTCTTCCAGGGAGACCAGCCTCCAGAACGTATAGAGGGACCTGTGGTGGTGGATTCCAGCGGGGACAAATTAATACTCTGTGAGGATGAGGATGTACACAACACTGAAGAGGGTGAGGAATCGGTGAATGAGGAGGATGAGGATGACAACTTGCCTCCATAGAGCCAGTTTGTGCAGGGACAGATTAATTGCCAGCTTGTTTTGTGGGGGCCCAAACGAACCAATCATTTCAGCCACAGTCATGTGGCAGACCCTGGTGCTGAAATGATTGGTTTGTTAAAGTGTGAATGTCCTGTTTATACAATATAAGGGTGGGTGGCAGGGCCCAAGGACAATTCCATCTTGCACCTCTTTTTTTTCTTTGCATTATGTACTGTTTGGGGCCTAATTTTTCAAACTGCCATTCAGTCTGCCACTGCAGTGTCACTCCTAGATGGGCCACGTGTTTGTGCCGCCCACTTGTGTCGCTTAGCATAGTCATCCAGCTACCTCGGTGCAACCTTTTGGCCTGAAAACAATATTGTGAGGTGTGAGGTGTTCAGAATAGACTGGAAATGAGTGGAAATTAATGCTATTGAGGTTAATAATAGCATAGGAACAGGAAAACCCACAAATTCTGTGATTTTAGCTGTTTTTATGCTTTTTTCCAAAAAAATACAAATCCAAAACACAGAACCAAGAACCCAAAACACGGAAGGGTGGTTTTGGCAAAACTAATCCAGATCCAAAACAAAAACACAAAACATGAAAAGTGGCCGGTGCACACCCCTAGTAAAATTACCTTCAGGCTGTGTGTGTAAGGTGTATATGAAACATAATGGAATTTCATTTCTGTACACAAACTTTGCTTGAGACACAAAATTATTGAAAATATTTTATCAAATTACCTGTAGGCTGCATGTATAAGGTGCATATAACACATAAATGCATTATGTGTGTATATTTGAGTCCCATTCCCAAGATATTTCATTATACTTTGCAAATATTCCAAAATACGGAATATTCTGTTATCCAAAATACCGCTGGTCCCAAGCATTTTGGATATGGGAGACTCAACCTGTATATATATATATATATATATATGTATGCATGGATAGTCCGGCACTCACAACAATCCCAGAGCTTGAAATGCTCAGGTGCCTTCCACTAAAACAAATGTATAGACCGCAGACAGTAGTGGCACTCTGAGACTTAAATGCAAAAAACGTACACCGTTTATTCCAACGTTTCGGGGGAACACCGCCCCTTTGTCAAGGTGAATAAGAAGAACTAAAACACAAACAGATTCTACAGCCTTTGGTGATGAAACAGGAGACCTTTATTAAAGACACCACTGGATTTCTCAACCTTCTCAATAGAGTAGGCAAGGTACCGACGGGCACCTTGATGTGCGTGATGAACGTAAGCAGTCTATATACCAGCATACCTCATGCAGGGGGTCTTACGGCTATGAGGGAATACTTAATTAAAGAGAACATGGAGTCAATCGATCTGGAAGTGTTCCTGAGTCTGTTGGGACTCACCCTTAAAATAAATTATTTCCTATTTGACGGGGCATTCTTCCTCCAGCTTAACGGTTGTGCAATGGGGAGTAACGTGGGGAGTAGCTCTGGGATTGTTGTGAGTGCCGGACTATCCATGCATATATCCATTTGGGATTTGGTTCCCTCCTGAGCCAGGACACCCATCTTTCTACAACCACCAGTCTCCCTTGGTGAGCAAGCTGCGAGAGCTTTATTTTTAACCTTGTGCATTGCCCGGATTATCACATCAGGAGGGCCTGGTCACTGGTCACTGCATCAATATGGACACACATTCGATCCTGGAGGAAACACTGGGGTGCCGGAGCTACAACATTAACATTGGGGACATACACAGCTTAACTGATGAGGCTACTATTTAAAGAACAATTATCTGAGAACGATACTCAACAAGGTCCATTAGATGTCTATCACCAGCTGTTTAAATTAAAACGCAAAGAAATTTACTTCTTACTACATGGTATTTCCCTTTCGGATTACCATAGGGAAAAAATTATTCCGAGAGGCTTCAGAGTGAGAAACGTTCCAACTATTGGCCGGTTCAATCCGGAGTTTTGTAGGAAGTGGATCGGAATACTAAATAAGTGCAGCATGGACCTCATGCTGCTTGTAGTAGAAGAAGCAGGCCGTGAGTTGAGATTAGCGAAAGACAAGATTGCAGCTTTTGAACTTATACACCTTCCTTGTCTAAATCAGGATCAGTCCCAGGACTGGGTTCATAAATTACAGACACAATGCGACACGTATCATCGAGACTTAATTAAGTTTAAAAGAAATAAGCACAATATCGTTAAAGAGGATTATGACACCAATAGGGTCTACAAATGGCTTATGGGGGGTGACCCAGGAGCTCACAAACCATATAATTCCAGATCCAAATATAGCTGGAGGAAGAGCCGTGAGGCTCAAACGAGGGAGCCAATTTCGTCCAATAGCGACAGTGAATTCGCTATCCGGGATTCAGAAGGGTCGCCAGAAGTAACACCAGTCCCTTTAGGGACACCAGCCGCCATTTTAAAAGGCCCCAAAGGCAGAGGCAGACCACCCACAGGGGGGGCCAGAACTCGAGGCTCCAAAGATCTAGAACCAAAGAGAACTTAATTTACAATCTATCCTCCAGAGACCTCAGCCCCACTGAGCTTAGTGTCCTGAACAAAGTGTTGTCCTTTATCCTGACTAACATTACAACGAATTAGCTTGGAAAATCGATTTATACAAATTTTCACGCAAATTACGTTAACAGGAACATTTTCAGAATACACCACCTGCATCTGGTACTGTACACCAGAGCTTCATCAATTCTAAATCTAAGTCAAAGTTCGACCCTCAATCGACCAACCCACCAATTAAGACGTTTACACATCTATTGGATAATTCTGTAACCAGATACAATGCAGCTGCAACCACTAAGCACCACAATCTGTCCAAAAAAGAGAGGGAGGCACTACGGGACTTGGGCTCATACAGAGACATTATCATCCGCCCCGCGGATAAGGGGGGAGGGATCGTGGTCATGGACTTAGATAAGTACAGGTCTGGGATTTGTGACCAATTAGCGGTCTCTGACACTTACAAACATCTACCAACAGACCCGATGGCCCAATATAAGAGGGAACAGGATTCCATTCTCATGGAAGCGACGTCACAAGGCAAATTATCTAAAGAACTGGCCACAGCGTTACAACAAGAACATCCAGTAGTCCCCATCTTGTTTATGGTCCCCAAGATCCACAAAGATCTAAGGAATCCCCCCGGCCGCCCCATCATCTCGGCAAGGAATTCCCTCTTCCAACCAGTCTCTGAATTTTTGGACAGTATTCTACAGCCTTTGGTGATGAAACAGGAGACCTTTATTAAAGACACAACTGGATTTCTCAACCTTCTCAACAGAGTAGGCAAGGTACCGACGGGCACCTTGATGTGCGTGATGGACGTAAGCAGTCTATATACCAGCATACCTCATGCAGGGGGTCTTACGGCTTTGAGGGAATTCTTAATTAAAGAGAACATGGAGTCGATCGATCTGGAATTGTTCCTGAGTCTGTTGGGACTCACCCTTAAAATAAATTATTTCCTATTTGACGGGGCATTCTTCCTCCAGCTTAACGGTTGTGCAATGGTGAGTAACGTGGCTGTCTCCTATGCGAACATATATATGTTCAACGAGGAAAAATCCATGTTCTTTACCCAGCCTGAAGTCTCCAAATATATACTTATCTTTGCTCGATATATTGATGATCTTTTTATGCTGTGGACCGGGGGCAGGGATCGATTCATTGAGTTAATGGATTTCATCAACCATAGAGATTCTCCCATTAGACTCACGTACAAAATGGATGGTCACAACATCAACTATCTCGACGTCCAAGTAAGCATTACCAATGGTTCCATTGGCACTAAAGTGTTTTCCAAGGCCACAGATAAGAATACACTCCTGAGGGCTGAAAGTCATCACCCACGTGCATTAATAAAAGGACTTCCTAAGTCGCTAATGATGTGAGTAGCACGGATTACAAGTGACTGTGAGGCCCTTGGAGACGAGTTAGACACAGTAATTAGCAAGTTTCTATCCAGAGGCTATAAGTTGAGCACTCTCCTTGATCAAAAGGAAGAAGTCCTCAAGTGAGGACCAATGAGGAAATTATTCTGTTGGTCAGTAAA
Organism: Taudactylus pleione; assembly: GCA_031769625.1. Taxonomy (NCBI): domain Eukaryota; kingdom Metazoa; phylum Chordata; class Amphibia; order Anura; family Myobatrachidae; genus Taudactylus; species Taudactylus pleione. The sequence continues at coordinate 2,620,700 of JAUIMM010000126.1, read as the reverse complement.
TATAATACCTCTAGCCCTGTTTTACCAAGATCAACCAGGGCTCTATGGCCTATAGTGTCTACAGACAGAGACTTAAAATGCTTTAAGGATAAACGACCCATGACTTGCTTCACTTGTGGCAGGAACATCAAGGATATGGTTGTCCACACGTACATCACTAATTTCACAAGTGTCCCGGGTCCTCGAAACTTTCTCTCTAAATTGCCTGGTTGCTACAAATGTTTACGGTGTACCACATGTTGCAGCATGATTACAGGTTCTACTTTCAAGCATCCACATTCAGATCAACAATTCACCATCAAACACGTGCTGACTTGTACTTCTACCTACATCGTATACATCATTATTTGCCCTTGCGGCTACTATTATGTAGGTAAGACCATTAGATCCCTTCGGGAAAGGACGGCACTGCACCATTCAGCCATCAAAGTGGCTCTGAGTGGGAAGAGTACAGATCAGCCCGTAGCTCGGCACTTTGTGGAAAAGAAACACGACCTGATTTATCTTAGACATATGATAATTGATCACGTGCCATTGTCCCTGAGGGGGGGGCGATCGAGCTAACAAGCTCCTTCAACTGGAGACCAGATGGATGTACAATCTAAATACCATCAGTCCTAATGGGCTGAATGAAAGAATCACGTGGAGTGTGTTCTGATTCCTCGGACCATGCCTTTTGGAACAACAATTGAACCTATCCTTTTTCTTTTTTGCTTTTTTTTCTATTGACATTTTTATGCGTTTACTAGCCATAGAGATAAAGTTGTGCTTCACCAGGTTACATTCTGTACTTGGTCCCACAGTTAGCTGCAGCATGTGCATTTTTCGATTCTATAACATTTGTTGCAGTGATGTATATATCGGATGTGTGTTTATAATGCAGTAATATATACCCTAGCAGGCACCTCGTGTACCTATTACGAGTTGGCCCTCATTCGGATTATTGTATAATTCAGTACCATTGGTCTAATGGGTTTCTATTAATTGATTTATTCCTCCCTCTTGATTTTCTCTTCCGGGCTTATGCCATTTTAAATCTTGGTGGCAGGTTTATTATTGTGTCTGCATGCCGTGGTGCCTATTATTTGCTCCACGGGCATTGCAGATCACGACCTATATTTGTTTATTTCACAGGCTGACCTGCGTCCCTGGTTACCCGGGATACCGGGCGTCATCGGTGTGGTGACATCATCATCCAGAGACACGGCAGCCACACACAGCTTCCTGCACGCTCTTTTCACTGGCGGGTTTCCGGAGGGTATTTAAGGTATGTTTGTGTTTTAGTTCTTGTTATTCACCTTGACAAAGGGGCGGTGTTGCCCCGAAACATTGGAATAAACGGTGTACGTTTTTTGCATTTAAGTCTCAGAGTGCCACTACTGTCTGCGGTCTATATATATATAATATTTTCGGTGTGCACTCACCAGACTTCAATCCAAGTTTAGTATAACAACTTTATTCCATGGAAAATTAATCCGACATTTCTGTCCTCTGGGGACCTTTGTCAAGGTACTAAATTTAGATAGAAGTCTGGTGAGTGCACCCCGAAAATATTTTCTATACGAGTGGTTTGTGGTTTTACCTAGACCACAATTGGATATTGCACCCCAGCGATTATTTTTCTCATAAAGTGAGTGCGGATTAGCCAGAGAAATATATATATATATATATATATATATATATTATGAAGAGTATACTATATATTAAATAAATATAATATATATATATATATAGATATATATACCTATACCTATATGTACCTAATGGGTCATGTTGGTGGGTAGGTATACTATATATATATATATATATATATATATACAGTCAGGTCCATAAATATTGGGACATTGTCAGAATTTTCAGATTTTGGCCTCTATTCACCACCACAATGACTTTGAAATGAAACAAACAAGATGTGCTTTAACTGCAGACTTTCAGATTAAATTTGAGGGTAATTACATCCAAATCGGGTGAACGGTGTAGGAATTACATCCATTTCTATATTTGCCTCCCACTTTTTAAGGGGCCAAAAGTAATGGGACTATCAACTCAAAAGCTATTTCATGGACAGGTGTGGGCTATTCCATCGTTATTTCATTATCAATTAAGCAGGTAAAAGGTCTGGAGTTGATTCTAGGTGTGACATTTGCATTTGGAATCAGTTGCTGTCAACTCTCAATATGAGATCCAAAGAGCTGTCACTATCAGTGAAGCAAGCCATCATTAGGCTGAAAAATCAAAAGAAACCCATCAGAGAGATAGCAAAAACATTAGGTGTGGCCAAATCAACTGTTTGGAACATTCTTAAAAAGAAAGAATGCACCGGAGAGCTCAGCAACACCAAAAGACCCGGAAGACCATGGAAAACATCTGTGGTGGATGACAAAAGAATTATTTCCCTGGTGAAGAAAAACCCCTTCACAACAGTTGGCCAAATCAAGAACACTCTCCAGGAGGTAGATGTATATGTGTCAAAGTCAACAATCAAGAGAAGACTTCACAAGAGTGAATATAGAGAGTTCACCACAAGATGCAACCATTGGTGAGCCATAAAAACAGGAAGACCAGATTAGAGTTTGCCAAACAACATCTAAAAAAGCCATTACAGTTCTGGAACAACATCCTATTGACAGATGAGACAAAGATCAACTTGTACCAGAGTGATGGGAAGAGAAGAGAAGGAAAGGAACTGCTCATGATCCAAAACACACCACCTCATCAGTGAAGCATGGTGGTAGTAGTGTCATGGCATGGGCATGTATGGCTGCCAATGGAACTGGTTCCCTTGTATTTATTGATGATGTTACTACTGACAAAAGCAGCAGAATGAATTCTGAAGTGTTTCGGGCAATATTATATGCTCATATTCAGTCAAATGCTTCAGAACTCATTGGACAGCGCTTCACAGTGCAGATGGACAATGACCCGAAGCATACTGCAAAAGCAACCAAAGAGTTTTTTAAGGCAAAAAAGTGGAATGTTATGCATTGGCCAAGTCAATCCCCTGACCTGAATCCGATTGAGCATGCATTTCACTTGATGAAGACAAAACTGAAGGGAAAATGCCCCAAGAACAAGTAGGAACTAAAGACATTTGCAGTAGAGGCCTGGCAGAGCATCACCAGGGATGAAACCCAGCGTCTGGTGATGTCTATGCGTTCCAGACTTCAGGCTGTAATTGCCTGCAAAGGATTTGCAACAAAGTATTAAAAAGTGAAAGTTAGATTTAGGATTGTTTAGTTTGTCCCATTACTTTTGGCCTCTCAAAAAGTGGGAGGCACATATAGAAACCGTTGTAATTCCTACACCGTTCACCTGATTTGGATGTAATTACCCTCAAATTAAATTTGAAAGTCTGCAGTTAAATCACATCTTGTTTGTTTGTTTCATTTCAAAGCCATTGTGGTGGTGAATAGAGGACAAAATATGAAAATTCTGTCAATGTCCCAATATTTATGGACCTGACTGTATATTTGTTAAATTCTGTTACCATACATTTATGCTATCAGAAAAAAAACAGCCAGGTGGCAGGACTGACACCTCACCTCAGTTAGGACTCAGATCAAATCAGACACCCTGCCGCAGCCGGGCCGCCTTCAAAAGCCGCTGTCTGCTGAGCCTGTGTGGCTGTGCTGCTGGATCCGGCAGGATACTTCTGGGCGTGCTGGTGGCGGGCGGCATCTTAGTGACGAAATTTCTCTCTCATCAAGCTTTGATATAAAGGCCCCTTAATCCATAGATCCCACTATAATTTCTCACATAGTTCTGTTTTTCTTATGTGAGTATAGTAAATTTGTAGGTCTCAAACCACTATATTGCAGCAGTTTCCTTATGTTTAAATGCATTTCTTGTGTTTTACAGATCAAAGAATCATACTAAACAACACTTGTAAATTCACCACCAAGGATGATCTTCTTAGCATGTAAAATATACTGTTCTGTAATTATCACAAAATAATCTACAATTACATTTAGCGTGACTGCCTTTTCCATTTCTTTTGTCTCCATTGAGACTGAAATAAAAAAAATGTTCTATCAAGTTTCACTAGCCATTTTGCAAAAGTGTGAAGTTCATACACAATGGCTTCACTATTCAATGAAATGCAAATGTATTTATAAATTTGTACTTTGCAGAATTTGAAGGCTAGAAAAAGATATGTTATGACAAAGTGTGGTGTATTTAAGGACAAGACTTGGAACTCTTAATACCAATTTCCGCTAGCAAAGTCTGAAAAAATTGCAGCTAATGCAGAATGAGATAGATACTCAATAGAACAGTTTTGAAAATTTAAATAAAACTCTACTGTCTTTGGTATCAGTCTGTGCTGTATGTGCCTGTGCTAAACCAAGTGATCTATAATAAATCGCTCTAGAAATAAAATAGCTTCACAGAAAATAAAATAATACATTCCTTGTTATATATCATTTAACATGTTTTTGTGTGTTAATCATTAATAGAGATAATTGATTAATAGAGATAAGAGAAGTTTGAGAATCAGCAAGTATCTACAATCTTCAGTACAGTATGTACAGCAAGCAAATTTACAGTTTGGAAAAGTCATGTTGTTATCATTATTATTATTATTATTATTATTATTATTATTATTATTAGTTATTTATATAGTATGGTATATTCTAAATAGAACAGGTTGAACAATTTTAAAAGTTTAATATGTTGTTTTTAACAAAAAATTTCATATAAAAATAGCAATAAATTGATCAAATAAAAGCACCATTTTTTAATTAGAACAATACATTTGTTAATTGATTAACCTAAAACAGAACTGACATTTTTAATAGTCCTGTAAACTGATCCCATAAGAGATTTATTTTATGACAGTCTAGAGTACTGTTGCTTAGTGGTGACTTTGCTATTTGTTTACATTATTATTTATGGTATTTTATGTATATTAATGAATGAATGCAGGAGTAAAATCCTTCAAAATCAGTTATTTTCTCAGGGCAAAATGAATCAAATATTGCTAGCACGGAGACATAAGCATATTTTTCATATTATTTATTTCAAAGCTACTGTATTTAGTACATACAAGGGATATATTATAGTATATGATCTAAGCATAATTTTGAATGACCATTACATTGATGCATTGAATGTTCATGAGGGTAATATTTTAAGAGGCAATTATTTGTTTGTTACCCCACTTCTGTTTGTGCTGAATTTTGTGGCAAGTGAAGTGGTTAATACCAAGCCTGCAGTGCAGGTGTGGAGTCGCCAGGTTACCATGAAAAACGCGTGCCAGCCAGTAGGTTTAAAACTCAACTGTGGACAGTGGCAGTTGGGCCTGACTGCCGTTAGATCTGGGGAACCCAGCTGCATAGGGAGGAGTCTGTCACAGGGAGAGAGAGTCCCTGAGATGCAGCTGGAGTGGGATCTGGTACAGAGCAGTGAAGATGCTGGGTCTGTGAGAGTAGAAGGGAATGTGGAGACAGAAGTAACACTGTGTTAGGAACTAGTTGGCAGAGAGGCCAGAGTCTTGTCAGAGGAGAGTACAGGCTGACCATTCAGAGGCAGAGCTGAGGAGAATACATTACATCACTGACTGCATGAGAAACTTGGGGGAGGAGGAGAGTTGAAGAGAAAGAACTGATCAGACTCTGAAAGTCTTTACATATAACACTAGGGTGTTACCTAAGGGTGACAACATGACATGACATGCCACCGTTTCTCGTCACATTCCTTTCCATTTCAGTTTGAATCCCATGTATGATTGTAATTTAGATGATGTAGAATGTGAAGAAGCTTGATATAGTTACAATTCACAGGCTTTCACTGTAGTAGCAGGTGGCTCCATTGGTAAGCTGTCTGGCTGCAAAGCATGATGTGCTAAGTTCGAATCCTAGATATAACAGTATTTTAGATTAATAAGACTGTGAAGTAGCTTGATATAGTTAGAATTCACAGTCATCCCTTGTAATAGCAGATGGCTCATTGGTAAGCTGTCTGACTGCAAAGCATGAAGTGACAGGTTTGATTCCCAATATGACTGTATTTTGAATTGTGAATATGACTGAAGGGGAGGAGATGTGATCAGATGCAGAGAGGGTATGCCAGGACTCACAGAGCAGGAAGCTACATTGCCAGGGGACGTTTCTTCTATAACGGCAACTTCTGGATGCACTGCCCTGGGCAGTGGTGCTCCCCTCTGCTGGGCCTGCCACGGTGCCCACCCCCCTAGTTAAGCCACTGCATATAATAAAGGTATTGGAGCTGCTAGTCAGATCTGTGACAGGGCATGCAGTACAGGGCTGCCAGATGTTGTCAATACTTAATGCCAGTGGCATATTTGTTCAGTATCACAGTGACACTAACAAATATCCCACCGGCATTTAACATCACATCCTCGTCAGAGTCCTCTGCTGTTTGCTGGCAGCCTACTGCTGGCAGTGACAGGCTAACGAGCAATGCACATGTGCAAAATCCATCTACATAAGAGCATTACACTTCCAAACAGTGGGGATTCTGCAAAGTCTGGAAGGATTCACTGAAGCCAGAAAGGCTTTTTCTGGGTCCCCCCTGCCAATGTACCACTAATGCCATTTATGGTGTAAGCATTGCAGTGATACACAGCTGTAAGCTAAGATCACGGCTGTTTCTTATATACAGAATGGAAGACTTAACCACTTTAGCTAGTGCTAAATGAGTTATGTCTCATTCTTAAATGGATCCCACAGTAATTCCCCTCTGAGAGGAAAGAGTAGTGAGTAACGTTACTCATCTTTCAGGCTTGATGCAACCAAATTGAGTCTGTTTTTTCCTAAACCATTAGTCATTACCTTCTTACTACAGAGTGATCATAATGTGAACACCAGCCGATTATTCTACTCAGTGTAAAATAAATGTATCTATTCATCATATTTCTTAGTGAAAAGATTCAACTGATTACTAACTGTTTACTCATTCATTTCTGCAAATCCCCCACCCATGGCAGAGGAGGTGGAACATCACTAGCTAGTTGTTATAAACCAGCAGTTAAGTTGGCCTTGAAAAGATCGTAATTGGAGCTTCATTTATTGTTGCATTTTTAACTGTTTAAGATACTGTAGTAACCTTAAATCTTTATAGAGATTTCTTGGACTTGCAATTGAAAACCATCTTCTGTCACCCAGTGTGCGCAAACATGTTCCTGGCCAGTAGTTGTAAATTAAGTGATTGTAGATTTTAGTTTTATAATTTACGTAGATTTCAGGAGTGTGTGTGGGAGTGTAGGAGAATATAAGGGTGCTGTTATTTCAATTGTAAGGGAATAAGAGAAGGCTAATCATGTGAAATTAGCCTTGTTAAAGTTAAGTTAGGACAAGTGTGATAGGATAATTTGTGCATAAAGAAAAGTTTATTTTCATAAAACCTCCCATATTGGTATACATGAGAATATCAGGTATTATTACCTGGTATAAACAGTAACCTTTACAAAGAAACCAAAAGGAAGCGCTGTAAGTTTGTAAACCAATTTTACTAATCTATATACTGTAACAAGTGAGAAAGCGTGTCTGTTTGTCTAACTTTCTGTCCTTTATGCATGGCCAGAGTTTTGGACTTAGCTCCACCAAATTTAGCATGGTTGTGTAGTTTGACCAGGATTAGGTTTTTGCCTAGGTTTGAACCTCGTCAGGGCCACACCATGTCAAACAATCGCTAAAAATAGGGACACTCTTAAATTACCCAGGTTCTGGGGCAGGCTCCAGTGGCAAATGGCAGTCTATCAAAAATCTGTGAGAATGCAACAAAAGTATCCTTTTCACCTCTGAGCAAACGTGATGACTCATTCAAGTTCATATTAAATCCAGGGCCTCTGTGTTTGCATGCAAGGGCGTAACTAGGGGCAAAGAGTGTCAAGCTGGGCCCAGGGAATGGGGCATGGCCTAATCACAGGAGGCATGGCAATGCCCCCTTAGGAGATTTTTCTTTTTGCTGTGCACTGTGAGCCCCTAAGCCTGGCAAAAGTCTAGGGGGTGTGATCAGTTTTGTCGCTCCCCCCTACAGGCAGAGAAAACTGCTGCTTCTTTCCAGTAGCAAGCAGTCTCCCATTGCAGCCCATCACACAGCACTGTGTGCTGGGCTGCTGACAGGTAAGAGGGATGGGGGCGGTGTCGGACCCGAGCCCACGCTGAAACCCTCCAACAAGCCCAGGCCTGGGTAATTAGTACTTGCTCCCCTCCCTTTCTGTGCCCTTGGGTGTAACTAGAACTTTGTGGACCACATAGCAAGATCTTAAAAGGGCCCCTCCAAAGGTAAAAAACACACATACATTTGCCCACACAAACCCAAGTCAGATTATGTCACAAAGAGCCCATTCAGTTTTTGCCACACAGTAGTACTCCTTATACACATTATGCCATGCAGTAGTAGTGCCCCTTATACATTATGCCACACAGTAATGCCCCTAACACTACACAGTAATGCCCCTTACACATTATACCACACAGTAATGCCATTTAAAGATTATGCCACATAGTTGTAGTGCCCATATAACACATTATTCCACACAATAGTAGTGCCCCTTACACATAATGCCCCCCCAGTAACTCATGTCCCTGTGTGCCTCCAGCATCCTCATTCCTCTCCCTGTGTGCCATCAGCAGACAGAAGGTGTGGTTTTAGGGCCAGGCCGCCAGCTTATTACAGCTGGCACATCAGCAGCAAGTGGCAGACATGGACAGACAGCACTGGCGCAATTCGAATTGGGCGCCGGGCGCCAGCCAATCAGTGCTTGCTGACTGGCAGCCAATCAGGAGCCACCACTGCTGATTGGCTACCAATCCGCAAGCTCTGATTGCCTAGTGACTGGCGGTGCTGTCTCTTCATGACTCCCTGCCAGTGCATAAGCTGTAATCAGCTGGTGTACCGGAACCAAATCAACATTGCTGACACCCGGGCCCTCCTCTCTGAGCCTGACTGCACCAGCCCACCTTATGTACGTGACTGGGTGCAGGGAGAGCAGCTGGCCAAAGAGGCAGCTTGGGCACCATAGCAGCCGCACCTTGCACTCACAGTAGTTACGCCACTATTTGCAGTCATGTTAGCAAACAGTGAGGTCCTTTTCAGGATCAATGGAATGGGGTTATAGACGAGGACAATGAAAACAAATAAAGGCTGCAGGTGTACTTCAGGGTCCAGTCTTCAACTCAGACAACACAGGGTATCCCAGCTAGTAATAAATAATATAATAAAATTACAATTTTATTAAAACATGCAAGACACATATGCGCATATGCAATTAAAAAATATATATGAACAAAAAGTGTTCTGAATCCAAAGTCTCTGACCAATGGATAAGGTGTTAAATAAGCAATATGTGACACAACTAATGTGATATCTATATGTAATAACCACCTGAAGCACTGGTATAGTATGTGAATATATTTTTATATATATATATATATATATATATATATATATATATATATGTATTTATATATCTTGTTTGTTTTCATCTAATTATAAATTGTATTTTGTTATTAATAATATTGTTGTGCAAAATGACAGGCACCTCTACCATTTGGTTTATTTGCATAGGTTTAGATTTGATATGAGGGTCATTTGCTTGTACTTAATCATACATAAACAGTAACCTACTTGGTGTAATGCTGAGTATACACTGGAGCAATGTGTACCCGGACGATATGACAGCCGATGGGCCAACATACCATATCCGCAGTACACATCAGATCGAATGATCCCTCCTTCCATCCTTCATTATCTTGCATGGCACCGCATCCAATATCGTTACGGCCGACCGGAAGATATTACTAACGACCGCGGGAGCGCGCAGATTGGCCATACACACTGGATGATCCGGCTGGTATGTCATTCCAATTCGGCCAGAAACGACATATCAGGCAGATATTGCTCCAGTGTGTTACCATCTCAAGAATAGTACCTTAAAGTTAAAGTACTTTTCTGTGGAGGTTAACTGTTTATCTATGTCAATTTAAATGATGTTACACTTTATGACCTTTTATTGTCTTCTCCCCATTTGCTGGAATACAATCCATTATACAGGGATGCAGTTAAGATGGCAGCGGTCGGGAAGTTGGCCATTGAAATCCCAGCGCAGGAATCCCAATCCGCAGCCAGAATAACGGCGCCAGAATCCCGACATCACTTGAGATGCTGATGCTGCGGAGGAGGGAGGGCTAGGTTTAGGCACTACTAGGAGGGTTAGGCTGAGTGTGGGGAGAGTAAGAGTTAGGCTGAGGGCAGGGGGGGTTAAGTTTAGGCACCACTGGGGAGGAGGCTTAGGGTTAGGGCTAAAGAGGGAGGGTTAGGCTTAGGTACCAAGGGTGAGGGTTAGGTTTAGGCACTAACAAGGAGGGTTAGACTGCAGGGGGGTGAGGGTTAGGGTTAGGATGCAGGAAGGGAGGGTTAAGGTTTAGGGGTGAAGGGGGGAGGGTTAGGATACTTATTAAGCCCCTGTCGGGATTCTGAGCATTGGGATGCTGTCGGTCTTCTAATCACCATTATACATTATTCTTTGTGAATCAAAATATAAAATTTTCCTTGGTGTTTTTACCATCTTAGGCTGTTAGGGGTTTCCCGATCCAAACTCTGATGGACTTCCTTCTACAGTCCAGAAGACAAAAGCGTGGGGTTCTGTGCCATAAAGGGATCAACTAGAAAGTGAGAATGTTCTGTTTCTTAGTGACCCTTTCACCCACCTACCAGTAATTCAGGTGAGCAGGTGTTTCATATTAATAGGCAATTAAGTACCCTTTTACGCTTGCATCTGTTACAGAGTAATTGTACTACTAATGATTGATAATATTGTCTATGTTGATACTGGAGTTAAACACAGCAGTTACTTACACAGGACAAAACCAAGGCATGGATCTATCTTGAATCAACAAAGTCACAGTTCCTCCACAACAATATTTCTACAAAACTACCAGATTATAATTCATTATAAGATAGTCCTCTCCCCCTGTGCCACTAAGAACAACCATATTTCATTCTTTATTCTAAACCCTAGTACATCCTTTTTGCAATCAGTCTGACTATCCTGTATACTTCCTTCCATATTTCTCTATTGCTTTTTACTGCTGAAAGTACATCCACTTCAAGAATTTTTTAAGATAGAAGCGCTTGCGTGTAGAACAAATGAAAAATTGGAGTCAGAATTTGTAGAGGTATGCACAACATGTAAATAAAGTTTTTTAAATATTTAGAACAGTGGCCGACTAAAAAAGTGGGATCTATGGGCCTGATTCAGAGCTGAACGCTCTGACCAGAGCGCTCGCTCTGAATCAGGGCCGTCCCAGCTAAATTCGGAGCGGCCTCCCGGCCGGTCGCATAGCTGTGGGTGACCACCCACAGCTTATGCGAGTGGCCAAAAAGATGGTCGCGATGGTCTTTGACCATCGGGCTTGCGACGAGACCCTGCGGTAGGGTCTCGCTTCCGCAAGCCCAGGAGTGATTTTGGCTCTATCAGAGCCAAAATCACTCCCACTGACATCATTACTGATGTCAGTGGGGCCGGACTCAGACGATAGGCGTTCCCATGGGAACGCCTCCGTCTGGCAGTCACGCCCCCGGCACGCCCACCAAAGGGGGCGTGCTGTCAATCAACATCGACAGCACCCCCCCTTTGGTGCGAGACCCGGAGCGACGGAGAGCCCGTCACTATCCGGGTCTCGCACATGCACACGATGGAGCTCCCACCATCGTGCACATGCGCAGTGGGGCAACATCGACCCGTTTGCGAGCATCCTTTGCTCGCGAACGGGTCTGAATGACCCCTATATGTGATGCGTGAAAATACTAATGACAGGACCAGCAATGTTGGGACTAAGACGAACAATCTGTTACTATCCCATTCTCACGTTACCACTTGACGAGTACTGATGAGCACTTGGAGCAGGAGCTGTGATCAAGCGGCGTCCAGAGCCAAGCTGCACAGGAGCACGAGTCATTCAGTGGAACATCATCCCTTCAAGCAGCCGATAGCAACTACCAGCGCCTCCGACAGCGGTAGAACATCAAGAGGTCACCGCGCAGGACACGGGATCATGCATAGGGAAAGGTAGGGTCAGACCCAAGCCCTGTCCACCCGCATTCGTCCCTTGACGGCTGTCACAGGGATACTGAGTTTTTTAAACACCATACACCTTATCACGGAAAGTGCTTTTAAACATTATATGTGTTATATGTTTGTTTATTCGTCTTAGTCCCAACATTGCTGGTCCTGTCATTAGTATTTTCACGCATCACATATAGATCCCACTTTTTTAGTCGGCCGCTGTTCTAAATATTTAAAAAACTTTATTTACATGTTGTGCATACCTCTACACATTCTGACTCCAATTTTTCATTTGTTCTACACGCAAGCGCTTCTATCTTAAAAAATTCTCTATTGCTGATTGGTCAGTATTCTGACCTTCCATAATAGATAGCTGCTGCACAACACCCTGGGAGCACTTGATTTTAATTGTTTGGACATCCACTTCAAGGGCAAAAATAACTCATAACATTTCCTACATGCACATCTCTCACTAACAAAACATTAACCAAACCCTATTTCTACTACAGTAGTACTTTTTTGTCCTCCTTAAACCATACTCCACCTCTAGAGATGATCGAGTCTATAAAAATTAAATCCATGGCTGATTCCTCTGATTCCATGAACTTGTTCTCAATATTATTAGATCTGCACATCATATAGTTCATCTGCTGGTTAAAATAAAAAATCCTACTGGAAGTGACAGTTCGGCACAGTTTCTCCACGCCCAGAGCTGTTTTTGTTCTTTCTATAGTTTGACTGATGCCAATGGAGGCTAGTGCATGTATTTCCTAGTATTATGCTTCAGCTTTTTCATTTTACAATTACACTCAGTTCATACTCATTTTACATTTATACTAAATACCTACTCTCCCTGAACGTCTGGGAGACCCCTGTTTGTTTGGCTAATCCCCCAGATACCCAAAAGAGTGGGTGGATCTTCCGCATCCTGCCCACTTCCTAGTGAAGTGGGCTGGATGGGGAGAGAAATATCATGAATCACAGATCTGTAGGGTGGGGGAGGGGCCAATATGATGCAAATTCATCAGTTTAGTCCCTCCTCCTCTTCTTAAATTTGCGGTATTAAGTTGCAATGGGGGCAGGGTTTAATGACACAAAGAGCCCGACAATGCCCTCTCAGTGGCCAGCTGCAAGGTCTCTCCAGGTTTCTACCAGAGAGGAGTCAATGAAAGTAGGCAAGTATGAATTATTTTCCATTTATTCTCATTTTACATATAAATGTAAACTCTCTATGGTAGATCAAGAGGATTGAGAGAGCCACGATACAGAAACCTTTATGAGTTTGATCATACTTCGTGTGATGTGAGTTTGGGTACGCATTCACCTATACACTGGTCCTAATTACTGTCTCGTGAGAAAGATACCTTTATGTGATTCACCCCACTTTCTTTATTGTAAGTTGGGGTACGTCCACATTCCCTATCCAGTGGGTAAATAGAGAAACCACCGATTTAAAGATACCTTTATACATTTATTTCCCACTTGCTTTGTGTAAGTTGGGTAGGTCCTGTGTTTAGAATATCCGCTATATCCCCATATATACAGTACCTTGTGACACTTTCAAGACCCATTAATAAGGTTGTTTTTCTTTTGTGTTGTTTTATTTTATACCAACATTTGAGAACATCCATGCAACTCAAGAATCTACTTAAAGGACATGTGATTATGTCTTGATACAAGCTACCTATACAAGGACTAAGTATTATTTGGGGCATTCTTTCACCTTACATGTGTTTATTTGTGTTGATATACAGCACCATTTGACACCCGAACTCTTGTGTTTATACTGTTTTAGTGTTTAGGTGTGGTGACACCTTTATCCCGGGAGGTTGATAGGCTGCAGGTTTTGCGCACTCCGCCTACCTACTACCATTTTGTTAGTCTCTGTGTGACAGAAAGATTCCAGATGCACTTTTCTTGCTACATTTAAGTCCCCCCCTCCCCACTACATCAGTAGCTAAATACCTTTTAAGGGCTAATTAAATGAATCGCATTAAGCAGAGATTTTACCATGGGTCAACTTAATGCGTATTTTGGGGGCAATTTTTCACATGCAAATTGAAGCACCCTCGCTATTTAATTAGCAAATGCTTATCACGGGACCCACATGGTACTTCAACATTACATCACCTTAAAGGGTTCTTAAAAGGTGTCAAATGGATGATTTTTACAGTTTTTATTTTTAACAAGGGAAAAATTATAGTAAGCAAGTGTTTTTCAACACTTCCAGTAAAATCCCCAGAGATCTAAGGTAAAGGTGCCTACACGCATAGTGATGTGCTCACGATCCAACGATGTGTACGATTTCCCTTGAAACTCCCCCAGAAGCTTCCTGGCAGTCCTGCTCATGATTTGGCACACGATTTTGTGTTTGTACAAACGATCCATTGTGCATCCTTTCTTTTTGTCAGTGCTTCGTGTCCCAGATTGTCAGATCGGCCCTACAGCACAGCAGATCTGAAGATGCGATGTGCGACCAGCGGGGACGCACATCCACATCGTGATTGTGAGTGGGGACTCATGATTAGGACATATTTTACACGATCTGTCATTCCGATGTGTCAGAATCAGCCAGATTGGGTAAAATATTGCTATGTGTGTAGGCACCTTTAGTGCGCATATTTACTGCAGAAAGTTCACAAACCCAGCTTTGTGTTTAATAGCTGCACTCTATTGAATCTGCCACGATCCCAGACTTGCAATTGTTAAAAATGGTGTCCAATTAAGTATGCTTTTGTCATTTACGAGCACAGTTATACGAGTGGATCTTGGTTAACCCATCCAATTGTTTCTTTGCGTTTTAACAGGCAGGTGTTCCAGATTTTAGGATGATTGCTCCTATAACTAAATATAATTGCTATGAACTTACGAGACTGCTCATGGTACAGTGGTTAAGTACATCCAATAAAAGCATATGTAAAGTATGCATACTTGTAATAAAAAATAGAATGACTGTTCTGATTATTGAGTCCAGTTTGCCAAAACTCTAGATCCACATAATTTTTTTAATGGTAAATATATATGCCCTAAGCAACACAGGAGAGGCCATGAGGGAGCCATCCTATTGTATTTGTTAAGATAATATTTATTGATATACTACATGTAAAGAGCAACAGTACAAGCTTACCTGTAGTCCCAGCAGAAAATAAAATGGATCTGTATTTGTGGCATTGTCAATGGTAAACTGTCAGTGTGCGGTGGTCTACATGAACAAATTAGTGTCACTCATGGCTTGGAGCCTGGAGGACGAGGTTAAAATGAGAAAAGTAAGGTAGACAAAGAGAACAAAAGACCAACAAATAGGTGGAATTTTGTAGAACAAGGTGGATCTGCAGTGTTGGCAAACCTTTTATTTCTTACATAGGTACATAGATTTGTATTATATATGCATTTATTAGGTACAGTTAACTACATTACTATGGGCCTGATTCAATACCGATCACAACTGCGATTACGCACGCAATCGACCGATTGTTGCATTTTGCGCATGCATGTGCATCGCACTGCGCATATGCGAACCGTTCAAACGCACTGGCACGCCTGCTTTTTGCCGATCACCCCATCACTCTGCGATGGGTCTGCAGTGACTATGCAGACCCATCACAGAGTGGTTGACAGGAAGTACCGTTTGTGGGTGGTGACGGGGGGTGGCCGGCAAAACACAGGCGTGCTAGTGCGTTTGAACGCCGTTGCAGGGGTGTGCATAAATTATCCAGTGCGATGCCATATGCAGCCTGAGCTCTCAGAGCTTGCGATGAGGTTAGCAATTCCTGAGTAAGGTCAGGGCTTGTGCAAGTGTACGTGAGGCTGCGATGGTACTCAATTGTACCAATGTTATTGCAGTCTTGCTAAACATTACGGATGTGTGTAAGGTAAAGTGGCGTCCTTAGTATGTGCTGCGATGGCATAATGATTGCAATGGATTAGCATACTATCGCAGTGGAACTGCGTGCTTAATCACTATTGCATTCGCAGTTGCGATCTGTAATGAATCAGGCCCTATGATTGGATTAATAGTTACAGATGCACTCATGTGACAGTCTGGCAGCTATATAAATGTCCAAGGCTTGCTGCATATGCTACTGAATTGCATTTACTGTACATTCATATGATTATGAAACTCCTACGTGAGATCCAGAATATTAATCTTTTTCACAAAATAACACTTATAGTAATATTATTTCTGTTATCATTATCAATATCATATATTATTTAAGAAAATCATTGAAATTGATTCATATATAAAAATTAGCACATGTGATTGAGAGCTTATTAATGTTTACTGAGTTAAAGAATAAAACAGTGTAACAGGGCAAATAGCTATGCCATGGGTCCAAAGACATATTAGTAGGTAGGAATAAGCTTGACTAAATTAGCCCTGATGTTTATGTGTATGTTAATTGTATATAAGGGATCTTGGGCAGAGGATGTTTTATATAAATTGCTGGCCCTTTTTTATCTTAGATAATGTGTGAAATGTTTTTGGATGTAGCATAGAGTTAGTAGACTTACGTTAATAGGATGTTGATTAAGTTTTACAGACTACTGTATGATATGTCTTTATCATTGATTATTTATATTTGTACTAGTTAAAAGCTGATTTACAAGTTTTGGCCATAAGATGGAATGTAAATCAATACATCAAAGATAACATTTCATTGCTTTGACAGCCATGTGTATCTATATATCTTTGGAGTGCCAGTTCTTTTTCATCTATGAAGAGCTCTTATGTTGGTTCATTAAAATGTTTTATAGCTAGCAAGTCTTCATCATGTCTGTATTCTAAACTCTGAATTACACACTTCAGAGGAAAAATACATAAAAGCACAAGTCATCAGTCTCAACACTGTCAACAGCAGATCAGATGAAAAAGCATTCAGCGGTAATTCTGTACATGTCAATTTTAAATCTAAATATCGGTTGCAACAAAAGTAAAGTTAGGTAAAATAAAGAGGCAAGGAAATAGAACAACATAGCATTGTCTCCCGCACCTTTTTTCTATATGTACATACAAAACATGGAGAAAATATACTTAAAATACTCACACAGAAATATGACAATAAGAAATGAAAGAAGGAACAAGTATTGCAGTGTTAGCCACAAGACAGTTTCAAGCATCTGAAAGATCATGATCAGATGCTGATTGTTAATGCTGGTTATTTTAGACCTATGATATACATTCAATTAGGCCTGAAACTACTTAATTGCAGCATGTATTGATATTATTTATATAAGATTTTCATCAACTTGTGTCAATACATTTACCAAGGAGTAGAGACCTTAGTTTTAAGCATTACCTCAATGATAAAGGAAATTATAGTTGTTTTCTGCTGCAAACATTGGCATGTAAAATCAATAAAAGGTATCCTTCTAAGAATTGGCCTGCTTTATTTTTCAAGACATAACACATGTAAATAAATACCTATTTACATTGGTTATAAATCATCTTACACTTTTTCCATATCATATTATTCATTAAACGTATTAAATGTTTATTACTTTCTTTATATATTTATTCCATCGCCACCCCAAAAATATTAAAAAATGTTAAAAAGAAAAAAAGGGTAAAATAGCTAAATAAAAGCTCAGAGTTATTTGTTTTTTTTAATAATAATCTCACCTCTTCCCATAAATGCCCACCAACAAATATGTACTCTTGACATGTCTCAAATTTACCCCGTTCACATTAAGCCACACAGTAGAGCCCCTTATACACATTATGCCACACAGTAGAGCCCCATTATTCACATTATGTGACATAGTAGTATCCCTTATACATATTATGCCACACAGTAGTATCCCTTACACACATTATGCCACACAGTAGAGCCCTTTATACACATTACATCACACAGTAGAGTCCCTTATACACATTATGCCACACAGTAGTACCCCTTATATTCATTATGCCACACAGTAGAACCCCTTAAACACAGTATTCCACATAGAGCCCCTTATTCACATTATGCCACACAGTAGAGCCACTTATACAGATTATGCCACATGGTAGAGCCTTTATACACATTATGCCAGACAGTAGAGCCCCTTATACACATTAAGTCACAATGTAGAGCCCCTTGTTCACATTATGCCACAGAGTAGAACTCCTTATACACATTATGCCACACAGTAGAGCCCCTTATTCACATTACACCACATAGTAGAGCATTATGTCACACAGCTGTACCTCTTATTCACATTATGCCACACAGTAGGGGACCCCTTATCTATCCAATAGTAAAGAGTGGACTGGGCCTAATGCCCGGCCATCCACCGAGAGCCCAGGCTATTGCCTGTCTACCTTTGGGCACATAAAGTGACCTTTACTTGTGGCATGGGCAATCTGCCCACCTAACATGCCCTACAGGCCTGTGGCCTAATTGAAGCCATGGGCCTAATGCCCTACACCTGGGAATCTACGGAGGGGGAGGGGTAAATTACCAGTGGCCAAGGCCATCTACTGGTAAATTGGGAAAGGCTGCAGTGGTGAGCTTCATTTAGTTCTTTTCTTTTCACTACCTGCAGCACTCTTTCCTGAAACTGAACCCACATGAACTTAGAGGTTCCGAGTGGATCGAGTTCCGGCTCGGGTGTTCCTGCCAGGTTCAGATCTGAAAATGGGCAAAAATGTCCTATTTTCTGCATCGGATCTACGTGTTTTGGTTTCTGTCACTTCTGTCTCTCAGATCCAGTCAGCTGCTGCTACCATGGTAACAGGCTGCTGGTTGGCTGAGAATGGCTGTCTCTCAGCCAACCAGTGGCTTGTTAAAATGGTAGCGTCCGCTGATTGGATCCGACAGGCAGAAGTGACAGAAACCACAAGAGGTTCCTGTCAGCAGTGGCCGCAGCACAGAGGTAAGCATAGCTGCTCCTGGGAGGATGGGGAGGGGAATGATGAAGGAATGAGGAGGAGGAATGATGAGAAACAGGAATTATGTGATTGAGGGATGAGAGGAGGAATGATAAGAAGGAGGAATAATGAGAAGGAGGGATGAGGATGAATGATGAGAAGGAGAAATGAGGATGAGGAATGATGAGATGGAGGAATGAGGAAGAGGGAGGTGGAGGGGCTCTACCATGGTATAATGTGTATAAGGGGCTCTACTGTGGCGTAACATGTATAAGTGACTCTACTGTGGTGTAACGTGTATAAGGGGCTCTACTGTGGTTCAAAATGTATAAGGGGCTCTACCATGGCATAATGTATAAAAGGGGCTCTACTGTGGCTTAATATGTATTAGCCGGTCTACAGTGGTGTAATATGTATAAGAACTCTACTGTAGTGGAATGTGTATAAGGGGCTCTACTGTGGCGTAACATGTATAAGCAGCACCACTATGGTGGTATAACATATAAGGGGTAATACTGTGTGGCAAAATGTATAAGGGGAATTATTGTGTGGCATTACTTAGTGTGGCATAATGTGTAAAGGGCATTACTGTGTCACAAAACCACACTCCCTTTTCAGAAGAACACCCTCATTTTTTTGGGGGGGGGGTATAGGGGGGAGTGCCAAATTACTGCCTACTTTCAGCCCTATGGGAAGTCTGCAGCATTAAGGTTATTGTGGCAGAGGGTACCGGTAGCCTGAAATGGTGATCCTCTCAGTGACATGGGCCTTTTTGTGAACATGTTTTACCTGATTGGAGGAGTCCAGGAAAGACTTCCAGGGAACAGCAGCAGAGAGTGATCATAGAGCCATTCCCATGCTATAGGGTATCTGAGACATGGAGGAGGGTATGATAGCTAGGTTGTAATGGGCCACTGTTGTAAGGTTCCAGGGCTCCTCCATCGGCAGGGGTTTGTTGTCATGGAGTGGATAGATGGGAGACTGGGGCTTGGTCTTTACCCTATAGTCGGGGGTATATGACTCCCACAGGAAGCCCACACACCCTTATTCTCAGAGCCCATCACCCTGACAGCAGGAAAGATTATAGCAGAGTGTTCAGGTCCTTTGTGTTTATTCTACATCATAACATAGCAACCTGTAGCTGTCCAAATGCTGTCCTTTGTTTTCCCACAAGCCTGGCTGCAATGTCTGAACCTTTGAAGTATTCTCTCTTGCTTGTTATTCCAAATATTGTTTTTTGGGGAGAGTTATCTTAAGTATCACTTGTTAGTCTTCTTTCTCATTGCTCCATTTTGTATATGTAAGCAGCTGTGGCCAGAATCATGCTTGGTCATCCATCTCTCCATTAAGACATACACAAATTATCCTAACTTACCATATGGTTGAATTGCAATGATTTCCCAACAGAGTGATTTTATTAATGCCTGGTTCAAATTGTGATTTTACTCCTGTGTTTGACTTTATTAAACTGCTATCCTGTCTGCCACTGCTGTTCCACTTTGTTTCATAGATGTGCTACATTCTTTTAAACCACAGTGTGTTTGAGCAGCTGCTCTGTTGCTTAGTTTAGCCAGCCAGCTTGCTGCAGCCTTTGGCCAATATTGGTGAAAACAATATTGTGAGCTGTGAGGTGGTCTAAATTGGCTGGAAATGATGGGAAATAAATATTATTGAGGTTAATAATACTGTAGGAACCGAAACAGGCCCAAATGACTGATTTAAGCTATTTTTTTTCTTAAATACCGATCCAAAACCAAAACATGTGAGGATGGTTTTGGCAAAACCAAAACACGATGATGTTTTAGAACCAAAATACGTTGGTCCATGCACATCTCTGTGCTAAAAGTGTAATGGCATCACAGATTAATTACTGCAATACCTGCTTTTCAAGCTATGCAAGGGTTCAAGAGATGAAATAGTTTTACTTAACTCTGTCATTGTTTGTTGATGCCATGGTGACAAAGGCAGAAGGAACTATGTACTATAAAGTGGGATCTGATGGACAAGTAGGAGGTGTGATGACATGTGGAGGCGTCAGATGGGAAGTAAGGGGCTCTGATGGTTTTTATGGGGGTATAATATCATGACGGGGATCTGATGGGCTTGCATGGGGCATGTGGGGAGGTATAAAGGTATGTGGGATTGTTACCTATTGTATGTGGGGTGTCTTATGGCATATGGATGGTTTCTGATGGCATTTTGGCTGTCTGATGACATGTAGACATTCTGATGTACATATAAGTGGCATGTAGAGAGGTTTGATGGAATGTAGGGAAAACTGATAGCTTGTGCAGTCGTCTAAGCGCATGTAAGTGGCATGTGGGGATGTCTGTTGGCATTCACTGGCCACATGGGAAAGTCTGAT
Organism: Taudactylus pleione; assembly: GCA_031769625.1. Lineage (NCBI taxonomy): Eukaryota > Metazoa > Chordata > Amphibia > Anura > Myobatrachidae > Taudactylus > Taudactylus pleione. Next base: position 2,599,454 of record JAUIMM010000126.1, on the reverse strand, counting down.
GGCATGTGGGGGCTTTAATTGACATGTAATAGACATGTGGGCATGTCTAATGGTATGTAAGATGCATTTGGAGATGTCCAATGGAAATTATTGATTGTAAGGGGTTTTAAAGTACATGTTGGATCTGAGTGCTTGTGGCAGTATTTTGTGGCAAGTGGGAGGCTTTAGCGGCATGTATCTCTCTCTTTCATATTATGTGCAGACCTTGGAATCATTCCTGCTATCAATTACCATTTAAAATAGCATCCATAATGTAACAATTTATATTTACTGAGTAGCAACAAGAGTGCACATATTATCTTTATATAAAAATTAGAGATGAGCGGGTTCGAATTTTACTCAGTTTTACTAGGATTTACTCGGATCTCAAAACGGCATTTTATTGGCTATCGGCTAACACGTGTTTTGGATAGCCAATAAAATAAATCCGAACTAATCCGAACTTGCGGTAAAGTGGCGATAAGAACCGAGTAAATCCGAACCCGCACATCTCTAATAAAAATATATAAATTGTTTTATACATTTTGGTTTTATGATTAGTACCCTTACTGAAAAATACTGTAAACCTACCATTTTAATGATGAATAGAAACATGATTTATTTTTAACAATGTGGAAAAACAAATGTATTTGTTTGATATGTCTTGCTGGTATTGCTTTGCCCAAGAAAGCGAATTTAGAGATTTAGAGACATTTTTCAAGTTTACACAAAAAAATATGAAAATAAGGAAGATTAAAGTGAAATCCTTGAAAACTCAGTTAGGAGCATAACAGCTAATTTGTTAAACCTGCTTTGCAATCCCAAGCAGCAGCTGAAGTATAGTACAATTTTACAAATACTTTAGTTGAGCATTAGAAACCTTTTCAGGATGGAGAAATACTAAATGCTGCAGGAAATGTTTTACTTGAAAAATTCAAGAATACATTTGAAATCCTGTAATTAAAGACATTTTTCTTTAGCACCACACTATAAAGAGACAAGTGGAAGCATTGGGTGATGACCTTCAGGACAAAGTGAAAATAGATATTATGAACTATTGTTATGTTACCTTGCAATTCAAATAATCCACTGATATAGGGAAATCTCGTCAATTAAGCATGTTTATAAGAATTCCCTTGTTCATATTCCCTGATATGAGCTACAGGGAGGAGATTTTAACTATTATCTAAATGAATGGAAAAACTAGAGTTGATGACATTTACTAACAATTTGTTAGTTTTATTTTTAAGGAAACACGTCTTCCTCTCTGGAAATTTTTGTGCATCGCTACCAATGAGCCCCCAGCCATGGTTGGTAAGAATAATGGATTTCTTGCACTGTGCCAAAAAAAGTTTCCAGATTTTGCAACAATGTATTGTGTTATACATCAGAATAACTGTATGATTAAGGTTTAAATATGACATATGTTATGGACATTACTTCCAAGATAGTTATCTCAGCTCATGGAAGGGGTTAACAAAGATGACCTTTCCATACTCAATTGGACGAAAATGAGATTTCTCTGAAGACATGCTCTTGAATAATGATGTCTCGTAGCTTAGTCTGGGGCAGTTTTTAGAAAGATTTAGAAAGATTCAATTGTCTTATGCCCAAAGTTTTTTTTACATCACTTGGAGAAAAAACATGTCTGCTGCATGATGGTTGCAAAAATTTGCTTTTTTGGCAGATTTAATAGCTCAATGTAATGCATTCAACCTTGAACTTCAGGCAAAGTAAAAATTATATTTTCCATTTAGTCAGTGCCTTAACTGCTTTTAAAAAATCAATATTGCAGTTTCTAAAATAGCACCCCGGAAAGTTAATTTTTAAGAAGTTTCCCAATGTTGTAAAAGTTGTAGAAAAATATTGTGACAGCTGCTGCAAATACAAAATCTTTGGCAAGAACTAGAGGCAATTTTGAAGATAATAAGCATCTTGAGACAATCTTAGTTTTCATGTAATTTCCATTTGCTGATGCAGACATTGAAGATATTTCCTCTACTATGTCCTTCATGTTCCATATGATCTGAAACATTTAGTGGACGAAATATTAAAGCTGCAGTGTGATATTCCTCTGAAAGCAAAAGTTTCTGAGAACCATATTTTAGTTATAGCAAAATGCAAATATTTGATGCTATTTTACATTTCATTGCCTAGTTGGCAAGAAATCTCACTTTACATATTATACTAGATTGCAAAAGATTTTGGTCTTTACAGTAGATCACTGAGCCAAAAACTCTGGCCACCCCTGCCATACCCGCTTCCATCTGTGGTCAAGATTTTGGTCTTTACAGTAGATCACTGAGCCAAAAACTCTGGCCACCCCTGCTATACCTGCTTCCATCTGTGGTCACTAACGGTGGTAACTTTTGTGTGCTGCTTGTCCTATTTACCATCATTACTACAATGCTTCAATAGCAATGCAACTCTTTGTAAACATCAGAGGATTCATGATAAATATATAATAAACAAGTTGTGTGATTTATTTGGGACTAAAACCCAAATTAAAGCTATATGGAAAGAACCTGCAAGTGCAACTGCTTGTTACCACAATATCCCAAAGACAATTCTGCCCATCTCAAAAGCTATATATTTTCTTTACACAAGTTTATGCTAATATTTATAGCTCTTATCTCTCAAAATAACCTTTTTACCTACCATTACAGTCACCCAGAGCTCATGCCTCACTGCTGCGTATATGCTTTAGGACTGAATCAAAGAAACAAGACACAAGACATCCAACATTACAGTAGTTGAACAACAAACATACCACTTTAACCAGGCATTCACAAGCTATATATCATAGGCTGTATCTGACATTTCAGTCCCCAAGAACCTTCCTCAAAACATCACTTTGACAGCACAAAGTCCAAAATCTCCAAGCTAGGATTGAACTATTGCCTTTATGCTGTCACAGTGATGTTTTGAGGAAGGTTCTTAGGAACCCAAATGTTAATTTTGTATATTGGATTGGATTTATATATTGTATATTTGTATTTGTATATTGGATTGGATTTATAAAATAAGAGAAGCACGTCAGCTGATTTGGGGAGTGCCCTTTTTTTCATTTGTGGGATTGATGGTATTTACTGATAGCTAAGCAAAGAAAGATTATTGATTTGCAATAAAGTAAATTAAGTGGAATACATTTGAAGACAATGTAATGCGCCTGCAGTCAGCTTTTCAAAAAAATGTTGATGATGTTGACAAGAATGAGCATTGACTAAACAACATACAGTAGTGGGAAAAAGTTATGTGATTTTCAGACAGTAATTTTTCAAAATTCCCATTGAAAGTGACTCATGTAAGTAGCAACCTGATAGTGTTGTAGTAAGTACATAAGGAATTTTGCAGTAAACAACAGTATATATGGTATGGTTGGGAATCCCAAGGGCAGACAGACATAAATAAAGATTGTTCCAATTATACCATTCATAGCATTCATTATTACATATAAAATGGGTTTTATCACTCTTCAGTCATTTTGTTCTTTATTAGAAACATAGTATATTATGTTTTGTCATTAATGAATACTAACACCACAAAAAAGAATATCTGAATTCAAAACAGAGAAAATACACTATATATTATATTAAACACCTATAACAGTAAATGTCTATAAAGCAATAGATTTCTACAATAATGGTGAGTTTAACTGGTGTATGAACCACCTATTAACAACAATGTTGGTGTTGATGTATAATACCTTGAAAAATGGTAACACAATTATTTTGCAACTTACAGTAAGTATCAGTGAACACCAAGGCCAAGCCATTGCTCTTCATTCTTCAGTGGCGAAACATGATTTGCTGTAAAATGTAGTATTCCCGTAAGTTCTAAAAAGTAGACATTATAAAAAGTAGACATTTTATCCTACTAAACAGAACAGAAAGTAATTTTTATACAAGCCCTAGAGTCCAATAAATGTTACAGCCAGGACAGCATACAATTATAGAATTACACTAAATCTGTCATTCTACTGTTTTAATTATTCCCACTATACTTACGTTGAATCAGCGCCCCTCATTTGTCTGTCAGTGAGAAGGACCAGCAATCCAAATTCTGCCTTTTATTTTTTATTTCTTCATTTAGTTTTTGCTTCATCAACTCTCCTTTCTAGGACAGGTTGTTGGAAAATCTTTCATTTGCTCCGTCAGCCCACAGCTCTTAAACCATTAAAACATTGCTCTGGCAAGCTTTTACAGAAGGGACTGTTCAAACTGTCTCACTTTATTCCAATGTAACAAAATAATGAAACCTTGAATATGTGCACACTTCAAATAAAAATTTGGGAACCTATAAGGTGCACGGCTTATAATACCACTGACTTTTATGTTCTAACAACATGCATTAACCTTTTTGTTTTCTTTTCAGACATAACTGAATGAGTCTACAGTAGCATGAAACAAATGAATTACATTGAACCATGTACATAACATTTTCCATTGATATTGTTCTGTTGGACTAAATGTGTGTACATATGTATTACACCTGCACACACCCCTAGTAGTAATAACCAGTGAAAAGGCTAGAGCAGCACTCTTTCTTGTACTTACAGTACTGGTACTATATTTATCCTACAACGTATTATGCATGAGTCTGTGGGTTTTTATATCCAAGGCAAACAGGGTTCCAGACTTTGGAAACCACTGGGACAAAAAGGATGTAAATACACGGTGACACCTAATAAATTTTAGGCCAGACTTGGCATAGGTCAATGCATCTCCAAGTCAGAATCCAAAAACAATACCAAGGCAAAGCCAATGTCAGCAACAGTTTAGCAGAAAAAAAAGCACCAAAAACATTTTGGAGAAACATTAAAGTATAAAGAAGACATCACTCAATAATGGCTGGCAGTACGAGAGCACCAGTTTACCAAACCCAGCTATTCAACAGCTAAGCCTGTAGTTTCATTGCCTAATATTACTTCCCCCCCTTCATCTTGAGGAGGAACCTCATGACCCAACAAGACAGTTTGATAGCATTATCAGAATAATTTTCTTTTAAAAAATGTTAGCATGAAGATTCTTATCTTGTATCCAGGAACGTTGCTCTGTGAAATTGCTGGAAGAATGGTCTCTTCGACTCCAGCTCTGCATTTGGGAACACTGCAACATTCTCTGACATGCCCATGACACTCCCATAACACACTCACGAGACAGCCTTGTTTGGCATTCACTTCAGCCCATCTCACAGGAACTCCAATTTTCTTGTGCTGCCAGTTCTAATCTCAGCAATTCCATACACAACAGCGCGTCTCTCTCTGTGTACACTCAGGTGAATGCATGCGCCATAGGGGTTTTTCAGAACTTTTCGCGCATGAGCAGTAGCAAGTAATCACTCAACTGCTCAAACATCAAGTACTTTTAGGCATATTAAATCTAAAATACACCCCAAATACTATATCCTAAACCAATTATGAAAATGAATGAATCACATTGTATGATTTATGTGCTGTCTTTGCTTGTTCCTTCCTGACTAATAAAAATAAGTTTACAAAAAAAAAGAAAGTAAATGAACAATTTCTCCAATTACAATAACAGATATAACAAATGTATTTAAACAAAAGAAAATCATAATCCTTGCCACTTCATTTTTTAATATAAAACTCCTAACATTGGTTGGATTTCACTTGTTCCTCCTGCATTCTCTACATAGGTTCTTTAGGATATTCTCCTAAATCTATTTGCATCTCAACAACAAAACATAATATGCTAAATCAAAAAATTTGCAATGATTTATTGTATTTTATTGTATTGTATTGTGAACTAAGAGTATCAATTTTTGATCACTTTTTATATTTTTCATTTATGGAAGCCCTACAATATTTCACCTATATTCCAGCTGAAACAAAGTATGTTCAGAACACAAATAAATATTCTAAGCTCAATTTCTAGTTATAATTTAGATTGTGTATATTAGTTAACACAAATTGACTTTGACATCAACTTCTAATTTGGTACATAACAACACAAGGTTGACCTCAAAATTAAAACTTGAAAGGAGGCACCTCTGTAAGAAGTATATAAAAAGAACCAAGCAGCCACAAGTAAGTCTGAATTTTTTTAAAAAGTTCCCCCGTTGGAGTAGTTTTACTCCAAAATAGCCAGTGTACACTATAATGGGCACCCTATACCTTCCTAAGGTAGCAATAGTAATTACAAATGCAGCTTTTAAATAATTAAAACTGCCTTTTTAAGAGAACCTACATTCGTTTGTGTTATTTATACATTACCTAAGTTGTGGTGGATATTTTTACAGTGAAACAGGTCGTTTTGTAGAGGTGCAAGTTTACCACAATCCAATCCTTAAAGTCCACTTTTGCTCACCATTCCATGGTTCAGACAGGTTATTATTCCCAATAGATGTCCACAAGGATAGTAACACTGCTAGCCCACTGGCCTTGCCCCTGCCATCACGGGTCACATGGTTGTGATGTCAAAGGTCCTTCAGCCCACTTGGTTCTAGTGGAATGGGATTGAAATGCCAGCGGCTGCCCGACAGGATGAAAATACAGACAGAGGCAGGTAAGTATGCTAACCTCCCGTGTCCCCCCCAACCATAACCCTCCCTTAGTGGTGCCTAACCCTAACCTCCCCCCTAGTGCCTAAACCTAACCTCTCCCAGGGAGTGCCTAACCCTAACCCCCCCCTTACTGCTCCCTAAACCTAACCCTCTCGGGGCGGTGCCTAACCCCGACCTCTCCCTGCGGGTGCCTAACCCTAACCACCCCACCATAATGCTAACCCTGCTAACTGTCTTAATCCTAACCCTCCCCCCTTGCGGCTCACAGGACGGGCGCCCCGGACTTACCTTGTTTGGGCACACGTCGTCCTGGATTCCGGCATTGGGATTATGATAGGTGTCGGTATTTTGACACCTATCATAAATCCCTAGCCGGCATTCTGCTGTTGGGAATGTGTACATGACTTCATCCCGGTTCTAGCATCAGCTGAGCAAAAAAACCCAGCAAAAAATAGAAGTTGCAAATTCTCAATGTAACCTTACAATACATTGGGTCTAGTTCTTTATATATAGTAATTTCCTGGATGTTTAAAATGGTCTGGTACTTGCTTCATGTGAAAATGGAAATGTTTCTTATTTTTGGACAGTTTTTCCTGATTAATTATAAGAAAATGTAAATGCAGTATGTTGGTGCTTTATATATAAAGGATACAAATAGAAACAAAAATTATTTAAAAAAAAATACATATCTCATTCAAAACCATTTCAAAGTATTTAGATTACCTATATTCCATTACATTAAGGGTTCATTCACATATTTGCACCCTAAATGGCGTGGTATATTTCCTATGGAAATATGAAGGTTACACATACGAATTATATTTAGAACAATCTGAAAATGTGTTTAAAATTGGAATGTGAAATAAAGGGAATGAGAAATGCAAGGCTGACGGATAAAAAAGGTGAACAAAAAAAATAGAAAACGTTATTGCAATGATAATAATTACGATAATTGTAACTATCCATTAGCAGATAAAATGAACGATTGAACGATATATCGTTCAATCATTCATTATATCTGCTAATGGATAGGTCCTGAACGATGATATATGCGCACTCCCATGGCCGATAAATGACATCTATCATCTCTCCAACATGTTGGTCAATTATCGCATATAGCTGTACGATATTAGCAATATCGTTCAGTTTATATGCGGTAAACGACGAACGATGAAAGATATTAGCAGCAGCTACAGAGCGCTGCAGAGAAAAAAATCCACTCCCTGAATGATGTCATGCGATATCGTTCATCGGTCATCGTTTGCCAAAATCTGTCATGTACATGACAGATATCGTTCAGCACAGCCACCGGAATTTTCAAGGGATATCTTTTGTCTTTCATCGCTCAGAAATACATCTGCTAATGGATAGGCCTCTTATTGTGTTTCCCCGATATAAGACACTGGCCCTCATTCAGAGCCACTCGCAAACAGCAGTACGCTCGTTGCGTTCCGATGTTGAATAACCGCGCATGCGTCGGTGTAACACTGCGCATGTGCGTACGGCAGATTGCGAGTTTTTTTGGTCTCGTTCGTCAAATAGCATACAGGAAGTGACATGTCAAATGTGATTGACAGAACAGGGCGTTTTTGGGTGTTGACAGGGGTAGAGATGGAAAAACGCAGGCGTGGCGAGGCGTTTTAGGGGCGTACATACATTAGCAGATGCGAGCGTAAAATGTGTTCGGACCGACTCATACGTCACTGGATGATCCTCTTTCCCTTCAAAATGCTCGCACAGCTTAGGGTCTGGATTACTCGACCACATTGGCGATGGCCTTCTCCTCCGTCCCGGGACTCCACGATGGTGTTGCGATTAATCGCGGGAGGTCTGAAAAGCAATTAGTGTTGGATTGAAAACCGGCTTGGTATGTGTTTTGAAATCAGTTTTTTGGGATAGCACAAAACCGTACGCAGGTGGAAATCAGAGCTGCTAATGTCAGGATGACACAATCAATTTGCGTACATTTGCTGGGGGTTTATTTTGGCCTCAATTTGGTGGTTAGGGCCTATTGTAACAATAATGTCATCATGTTTTAATTTTCTCACCATTTTATTTTTGCCTCTTGAATTTGCCTCGTTATATGAATTTTTAAACGTTCCTTAAAGAGCCATTTTTAAAAAAAAAAATTTTTTTTTTTTTTGGCAAGTTTTTGCCTTTGGGGCCAGGATTAAATGTAACCCATTTGTACAATAATTTCACAATACAATGTCAGATTTTTGGTGTCAATTTATTGGTCAAACCAAAAATAAATTTATAAAAAATTTGGGGACATCTTTTTTTTGCAAAGATCAGTCCCAAATCAAACAAATTGGCCCAACATAACTGTTGACATAAACATACAACAAAAAATTAAAAACATTTCACAAGAAAGGAGAGGGAAGTTTTGACCAGAAAGGAATATGAGCCAAGCACAGAAGGATTGTGGGAAAAGTCGCCATTGCTGTCACCGTTTTTTCACCCGTTTGGATGGGGGAGGGAGGGCGCCAGACCGGGTCCGGGATGTCATCGGGCTGGCCTGTCCAGAGGCAGATGTTGTGGCCTCTGGACTAGGCACAGGGCTAGGCACATTTGGAGGATTGGCTGATGTTGTGCCAGAGGTGGAGGATCCTGATGTTCCGGCAGGAAGGGAGGTCGGCTCCACCATGTGCTGGCGAACGAGCTGCTCCAGGGCATTGGCGATGCGGATGTTGGCCCTGGTATTTTCCGCCAGGGCCTGACCAATGGTCACGTTGGCCGCAGCATTTTGCTCCAGGGCCTCAGCCACCCGTAGCAGACTGGCGTCCATCCTCTGCAGAATCTCCGTATGGAAATCCGATTTGAAATTGAGTTCTGTGAGGAGGGACACTGCCTGCGAGGGGGATTGCCCTGGACTGGCTTCTGCAGGGTCCTCAGCCGGATGTACTGGTTCCTCCCCTGCCGAGCCAGCAGAAATTCGTCGGCCAAGGCTCCCCTCTGGAGCAGACTCATCCGCCTGTGTCTCTGTTAGGAAAAAAGAGAAAAGACTCACATTAGAATCTACATAGTGGCACAATAATATTTCAGAGTTGGTGACATCAAAAGATTTACCTGGGACAACATGAGGAGCCGCAAAGTCTGGCATGTCCGTATCCATGTTGGACAAGCCAAACACCTCCACAGGCTGCACACACCCCTGTGCCAGCTCTTCTAAATCCGTCAACTCCAATGACACAGGGGTGGGACCCCCACCTGTCCCCCTTGCATGCCTAGCCCTGTCTGCGAGTTTTTGCTTTAGGCGATATTTGAAGTCGCCCCATCTGTGGGAAAAAATGGAAGCCATTATCCTTTTGTTTAAAAAGGTGTTTGTTTTTAGGGTGGGCAAGTGTTTACTTACCGCCGTTTGACATCCCGGGCTAGACGGGCATAATCACCCACCCTATTGACAGCAACGGCTACCTCTTCCCACATTCTCCCCTTCTGGCTTAGACTCATATTCCTGTCTGCCTGTGGCAGGATGTCCACACACTTCTGTATCAAAACCTCCATCTCCTTTCTTGTGAAATGTGGCTGCCTTTTTTTTTTTGCAGCTTTGGCCGGAATACTGGGCCCAGCAGCCTCTTCCATGTCATCCTCCTCACCTATTTGTGTAAATATTCAGATTTCACAAATTCACAACTTGCCCAATCTTATGTTTCAAATTAATCTTTGATACAAAATGCATGAAAAACTTACCGCCTGACTCTTGGGCATTGTTTCCCTGGTCTGTCGCCATGTCTGAGGTCCAAACAAGAAATACACCAGAATTTTAATGTGTTTTCGTGACGTATTTATACATGCGTCCTTATTTTGCGGCCGCATCATTGATTGTGCGTTCCTATGATCCCTCCTTAATTTGTGCGGGAAACGAAACACTATGGCTTGGTGTGTCTCGAGTCGAGGTGGCGTTTTTGGATTGTTGGAGGTTACCTTGGTTGGAGTTTCTTGTTTGCGGATAAAGGAGTTGGCGTTTGGAGTTTATTTTGGTTGCTAGATTTGCGTTTTTATTTTCCGTTCTCTTTTTTGGTTTTTTTTTTTTGGCCTCGTTTCTTGATTTGGTAAGTTTTGTGAAGTCTAACTTTTGTTCAATTGTTGTCTCATTGTGTTTCTTCTTGTTTTTAATTTTTGGATCCATAATTTCCTATATTGCAGCTTTTTATTAATTTCGGACCCAAAGACCTTTTGATTTGGACTCTTATATATTTGCTCTTGGTAAGTCCATTTTTTATCTTGTATTTGTGAACTAATTAGAGCATTTTTCTCAGTTTGTATAGTGACTTGTATTTGCGAACTAATTAGTGCATTTTTACTACTTACTATTGTGACTTGTATTTGTGAACTAATTAGCGCATTTTTCTCAGTTTGTTTATTAACTTGTATTTGCGAACTAATTCGCGGATTTTTAAATGCTTAGTAATCCTGTAAAATTTTTTGGGGTTGCCCTTTCGCTTTTTTGGCAAACATTTCAACCCATTTTGATGTACTGTGTGCAATGTCATTTTGCTCTTTTGCCAAATGTGTGTTTCGCATATTTTAAGTTTTGTCTAGCACAAAATTTAGAAACATAAATGCACAGAGTGAAATTTGTCAAATTATTTTTGTGATTAATTTCAGTTTGGACGTATCATGACAATACCCCGGCATGTAAGCAGCAATGGATGGTATCATCAAGCTAAGTTGTTTTTAATTTTCTTTTGGGGTGGGTCCAAAGCCTTACATTCCAATCTTGCCATTTCAGGTTGATCTTGGGCGGATTGTTCTGGCCATGCTCCCGGAAGCTGACCAACCTCAATCTCGTCCCAGGCGTAGGCATCGTAGGCGTGCAAGGCCCCAGATATTTCGAACACGTGTCACCCTTTTTGGAATGCCCGATGATGAGGTTTTAAGACGCTACCGTCTTCCTCCCAAAATCATCATAGACACTCTCTCATTAATAGAGAGTGATCTTGAGCGGCAAATTGACAGTCCAACAGCAATACCACCACTTACGCAAATTATGGCGGTGTTACATTTCTGTGCCTCAGGATCGTTTCAAACAACGGTGGGAATAGTGGCGGGCATCTCACAATCCTCCTTTTTCCGGATCCTGAGGGCAGTGATGGAGGCACTTTTCAAGCACCTCCATCATTTTATTCAAATGCCTTTGGATATGGGTGCTCTTAGTGTGGCCAAGGCCAATTTTTACCAAATAGCTGGCTTCCCATACATCATAGGGGTTGTGGATGGTACTCACATACCACTTCAGCCTCCAGCACGGCTGGAGGCCATATTTCGAAACAGGAAACACTATCACTCCCTGAATGTAATGGTGGTATGTGATGCCTCCCTCCAGATCCTGTCCCTGAATGCAAAATTACCAGGAAGTGCACATGACTCCTTCGTCATCCGGCAATCAGGGATATGGCACAAATTAACCAACCTACAAGCTGGTGATGCGTGGCTTCTGGGTAAGTGGAGACCTGTAGTACATAACAATGTTAAGCTTGATACACAGTGATCCTGATGTTGTCTATTCTTTTTCACAGGAGACAGTGGATACCCTTACATGCCCTGGCTGCTCACTCCTTATTTGGCTCCCACACCAGGTCCACAAAGTGAGTTTAATACCGCACTTACAGCCACCAGGCAAGTGGTGGAGCGCTGTATCGGCCTTTTAAAAGGCCGATTCAGATGCCTCCACTGCTCTGGTGGCAAGCTCATGTATTTGCCGGATATGGTTTCGAAAATTGTGGTCCTGTGTGGGATCTTTCACAACATCGCCATAAGGAGTGGTGTTCCAATGCAGCCAGAGGATGCCTTACCTGAGGATGGCCCCCCTGAGGTTGTTCGGAGGTCAGTATGTGGGGGGGCCATACGCGATGATGTGGTGGCCCGATATTTTAGGTAATTATTGACCAAACAACAGTGTGTATACCCAATGTGTTACGGTTTTTTAACGTTCATCTTTTTTGATATTAATTCTTGCACCATCTTCTGTTTGTTTGCATAATCTTTGGCACTCCCACGATGACTACTTCCTGCTACCCTTCAAAAACCTTTATGTTGAAACTTCGGGAATATATTCTGACACCAATATTGCAACGCCATATTTTTGAAATCATGTGGGCATGGACCTTCGTCAACCAGTTCTTGATTTGTTGTGTGTTTGTTTATTGTTTTTGGTATGTGGTGTTTTTCTGATTATCACTGTGTGTTTTGTTTGTGAGTGACCACTTTGTATTTTGATTTCTGTTGTGAATAAATATTTGGAGAGTGTAATTTGTTTCCTTTTTGGGCACGTTAGAAGCAAGTGTAAACAAACTCCCAAACGTTAATTTTACCTAAGGGGTAACCCAGTAATGAAGCAAGTGGAGCTAAAATGTAATATGTTTTCGGGGTACTAACCAACACTACAAGGAATCGTGTACAATCAGTTGCCTTCGTAAGATTGTCCGAAGCAGTTTGGCCACCAAATAGGAACCTGAAAAATGGTGTAAACTATCATGTTGACCACCACAAAAAAGGAAAATGACATTGGTACTGGGAGGTGTTTCTTGTGCCTGTTTGCAGTCAAAATACAACACACAATCTGTAGTGAGATTCTGTGGCAAACCTTGCTTGAAGAGTCTACTTATGTCAGTGTAAAGAATCTTGGATTTACTCCAAACGCATGAGACAGAGCTTGATTTAAAACAGATTTATTAAGAAACAATTTGAAAAAAACTTAAAAAAAAAACTAATTCCTAAGGAGGACCAACAGATGGTCAAGGCCCTGCATAAGCCCGGTGACCTGCTCCCGCATACGGCCCACACAATTCACTAGCTCTTCCCGACGCCTCTGTTCCTCTGTGGGTGACAAAAGTTTGGGGATTAATAAATCGATAATGAAGCAACATTCTAAAAAAACACAAAACAAGCAAACCAAAACTTACTAGCTTGTGGGCCAAAAAAACATTACACGGATAAAACCCAGCACCCCAAAATGTCGAAGGGCAAAAATACAAGGGCCCTAAAAAAAGGCACACAGGTGTGATATGTGTATGGTGACATCAGCAGGAACAGGTAAAGACAACCCCCAAAAATACCCTAAGGCGACAAAAAGTCAAAAAAAATGGGGACGACACATGATTACATACAAACAGTTTGTGGTGTCCAAAATAAACTTTAAAAACATACCGTTCTCCAAAACGACAGAGCCAGAAGCCACTCCCTGGACCACCTCGGAGGTGGCTACATTCCCCAACCCTAGGGGCAAGGTGTTTTCGGAATCCTGGGAGGGGGTATTTGGAGGAGGGACGGATGGAGGAGAGGGGGAATTGGGCTGGAGGGGAAGTAGGCCTGAAATTTCGGCCACAGGGTCTGGGGAGGAGGGGGTAATAGAGGAATTGGGGGTTGGAGAGAGGGGCCGGGACCGGCGTCTTGTGTGGCGATGCCGCCGTAGTGTTTGCTGTGCCCCTAAAAAATGACAAAAATATTGTAGTTAGTTTCAACAGGAAACCAAAAAAAAAAAAAAAACTATAGGACAGACATGAAAACGTGCACATGCAGAAATGACTACAATGACTCAATAGGACAGACATGAAAACATGCACATGCAGATATGACTACAATGACTCAATAGGACAGACATGAAAACATGCACATGCAGATATGACTACAATGACTCAATAGGACAGACATGAAAACATGCACATGCAGATATGACTACAATGACTCAATAGGACAGACATGAAAACATGCACATGCAGTTATGACTACAATGACTCAATAGGACAGACATGAAAACATGCACACGCAGTTAGGGCCCACAAGATAAACTTGAAAACCACAGTCCAGAACACTTACTTTCCGCAATCTGCATGCGAAAGCATGCCAGCAAGCGGGGCGTCCACCGGTGCAGGTCCGACCACCTGCGCTCCAGCTGGCCAATATGTCGGCGTGAGCCGAAGGAGCGCAGGCGTCGACGTACCTCCGCATATGCGGAACGCTTGCGCCTATTGGAGATGGGTGGAGGCTGACTGGTGATCCTCGTGTCCATCACCTCCGTCAGCACCAGCAGTTCGCGCCTGGTGAATTCGGCGGATCTCATGATGGCAATGGTGTGTTTTTGTCAAAATATTTTTAATAAAGCAATACCAAAAATTTTGATTGGCTAATGTATTTGGGAAATTAACAGGACAAATTCTATTGGTTAGTGTATGAGTCATGTGTTCGACAGGGCCACAAATCTCTTGAGAGTTATGATAGGCTTGATGCAGTGACATGCGTAAGCAAATTTAAATAAAGAAATGAACCACAGAAAAATTGTGGGGAGACAAACAAATAGAACAATTGTTTAATTGGGGCTAACATGTCTTTTGAACAATAAAAGCGAAGGTTTCAGCCGTACGTATTCTGCGAGTAAACACAAACACCGACAAGATTAAAGTTTATTGCATTGTGTTGAAAAAAAAAAAACAATTAAGCTAATTGATACATTGATTGCCATGATACGATTGAGGGAGGTAGGCCGAAAAAACGAGCAGGTAATCGGAATCTGACAGTCCCACTTCCGGTTTGTACTTGTGCGTGCGTTCCCTTCAAGCCATTTCGGGGATGTACGCTCGCTATTTGGCACGCTCGTTAGTTAGAGGAGGGGTCGCCTGAGTTTGGGGCGGACTTTTAGCTGCGTACGAAAATACGAGCGAGTGCTTGAATTTAAATATTTTTTAACGTACGCCGAACGTGCGTACGCCCACTTGCGAGTGGGTCTGAATCAGGGCCACTGTCTTATTTGTTTTTTTTGGTAAAAAAAACTCCATAGGGCTTATTTTCGGGGTAGGGCTTATTTTAATTAACATTGACGTTGTTGAATGCAGTCTGTGCCTCTCCCTCCCCACCTGTTGTTGAATGCAGCCTGTGCCCCTCCTTTAAGCCCAACCCACCCCCCCCCCCTGGGCTCCTGCCTTTTTTTTTTTAATCATCTCTCTCTCCTTGTTGAATGCAGTCTGTGCACGGCGCGCCATTTCCTCACTTACCTTTACAATAAGAGGAATCCGGCGGCGGCTCTTTCCTCCACGGTCCACAGATCCTCTTGATCCGCGGCTCCTCCGAAGTCGACCTCGCTCTTCAGAGTTGCGCCGTGACATCATGACGTTATGCGCGCTGACTCCAAAACAAGCTTTATTGAATGCTTGTTTTGGAGTCTGACTTGTTAGGGCTTATTTTCGTGGTAGGGCTTATTTTGGACCCTTTTTCAAAAGTAAGGGTAGGTCTTATTATCGGGGAAACACGGTAATATGATATTATAATGATATAATTAAAAAGTAATTCCAGTAATATTTCTGTAAATCGCATCTTATATAATGGAGATATGTTCAGTTATTCAGCTTGTATTGACCACTGCAAAATATACTTCTTTTTTTGAATTCTCAGCATTTATTATTCTTTAATATCTTCCATCTATACAGACAACTGCACTTCTAACTGTGTGCTGGGTGTGATGCTCAAAACCTGTTATATCATTTACCTATTGTTAAAATTTACTATAGAGTTTATGGCCTTCAAAATAGAATCACAATGGTATTTTGGTACAACTCTTTACAAATTTCTGTTTTTATTACATGTAGCAAAATTGTTTCTGAATTCAGTAGGAGACAGAGGTTAGAAAAAACAGATAATCTATATTATGCACATAGGTGCCTACATAGGTGCCTACATGTATTCATTCATTTCAACAAATGTATTATTTGATTACCACACTAATGCTCTGGGGCCCTCACCTTCTCTCACACCCCTTGGCCTGGGTGTTGCCATGGTGGTGGTGTTGGCATCCTTCTATCCCCTGGTTACACCTACCAACTTATACCCCCTGAACCATCCCTCACATTCTCTACATTTGAGGTTCATACTATACGTCTTTTCCAACCAGTACACCTGTGAGTAGCTATCATTTACCGTCCCCCTGGCCCTCCCTCCAAAATCCTTGACAACTTTGCTTCCTGGCTCCCTCACTTTCTCTCCTCAGACCTTTCCTTCAGTATCTTAGGTGACTTCAATATTCCAATTGATATCCCCACTGAAATCTTTACTTCCAAACTCCTTACCCTCACATCCTCATTTGGTCTCTCCCAATGGACCTCCTCACCCTCCCATGTGAGTGGGCATTTGCTTGATCTGGTCTTTACTCACCGTTGTGATATTTCTGATTATTCCAATCCCCCCTCTCTGACCATCAGCTTCTCTCTTTTAACTTATCCCCCCCTCTACCTCCCAAGGCCACTATCACTAGGCATAACATTGAGGCTATCGACACCGTATCCTTTTCTTCCCTACTTGACTCGCTTCTCTCTCCTTTGCTCTCTCTCTCCTGCCCTGAACAAGCTGCTTCCCCATACAACACCTCCCTTACTTCTGCTCTTGACTCTGTTGCTCTGGCTATCACTACTCACCCCCACACAGATCCACACTTCAACCCTGGCATTCCAAGTGCACCAGATATCTGCAAAAGTGTTCCCGAACCGCCGAGCGACAGTGGAGAAGGTCACGCTCTAAGGCAGATTTTCTCCATTTAAAATGTATGCTCTCATCCTACAGTGCTGCCATTTCCCTCTCTAAACAGTCATACTTCAAGCATCTCATCTCCTCCCAGTCCTCAAATCCGCAGCGTCTCTTCACCACCTTGAACTCCCTCCTCTGCCCACCCCCTCCTCGCCATCCCTCCTTGCTCTCTGCCCTTGACTTTGCTTTCTACTTCACATCTAATATTGACTCCATACATCAGGATATCATATCCCACCAGTCCCCCAGCACTACACCTCCTCATTTGCCAGGTCATCCCTCCCCTTCCATTTTACCTGCACTAACATCCTTCTCCCCTGTATCTGGAGAGGAAGTCATGGCCCTTATCCAGTCCTCCCCCCCTTCCACCTCCCCCCTTGACCCTATCCCTTCACGTCTCCTCTACTACCTCTCTCCCTGTGCCTGTTCCCATCTTGCCCACCTCCTCAATCTCTCCCTCTCATCTGGCACTGTCCCTTCTGCATTCAAACATGCCCTTGTCTCCCCCATTCTTAAAAAACCTACTCTTGATCCTAACACTCTCGCCAACTACCGACCCATCTCTCTCTTCCCTTTTGCATCCAAACTCCTTGAGCATATTGTTTACAACTGCCTTACCAGCTTTCTTTCCTCCCACTCCCTCCTTGACCCTTTTCAGTCTGGCTTCCGTTCTCTCAACAGAAACTGCCCTCACTAAAGTCAGCAATGACCTCCTTGCTACCAAATCCAAAGGCCACTTCTCTCTACTCATTCTCCTTGACTTTTCTGTTGCTTTTAACACTGTGGACCACCCTCTCCTGCTGCAAATCCTTCACTCCCTTGGTCTACGTGACACTGCCCTCTCCTAGCTATCCTCCTACCTCTCTGATTGATCCTTCTCTGTCTCCTCTCATGGCTTATCTTCCCCCCCACATCCTCTCACAGTAGGTGTTCCCCAAGGTTCTGTTCTTGGACAACTCCTTTACTCCCTCTATACATCCTCTCTAGGTGAACTCATCAGCTCTTTTGACCTCCATTATCATCTCTATGCTGACGACAGATCTACCTTTCCTCCCCTGACATCTCTCCTTCTCTCCTCAATCGTATCTCCAACTTTCTTTCTGCTATATCTTCCTGGATGACCCAGCGATTTCTTAAACTTAATATGTCTAAGACTGAGATGATCATCTTCCCACCCTCCCACATAACCTCACCTCCCACTATTTCTTTATCAATTTATGGCACAACTATCTCCTCTAGCCCCAAAGTGCACTGTCTTGGAGTTATCCTGGACTCCTCCCTCTCCTTTAAACTACATATCCAGAACCTCTCACAGTCCTGTCATTTCCATCTTAAAAATATTTCCAGGATCAGACCCTTTCTCACCCAGGATGCTACAGGAAGACCTTAATACACTCACTGGTCATCTCAAGATTGGATTACTGTAACCTCCTCCTATCTGGCCTCCCCAAATCCCATCTCTCTCCTCTCCAGTCTATCCTTAATGCTGCTGCACGGCTTATCTTCCTCTCCAAATGCTCTACATCTGCCTCCTCTCTCCTACAAGCCCTCCACTGGCTCCCCTTCCCCTTCAAAACCCAATTCAAGGTTCTCACAATCGCTTACAAAGCCCTCACACACTCCTCTCCCATTTACATCTCTGACCTCATCTCCCTTCACTCTCCTGTCTGCCCTCTTCGTTTAACAAATGCACACCACCTCTCATGCCAACTGATTACTTCCTCCCACTCCCGCCTCCAAGACTTTGCCCGTGCTGCTCCCCACCTCTGGAACTCTCTCCCTCTCCCCATCAGACTCTCCACCACTCTACAATCCTTCAAACGGGCTCTCAAGACCCACTACTTCATCAATGCTTTCAAGCTCTCATCCTAACTTGCTACTACATGCTCCCTCCTCCTTGTCTTCCCCATCTGTATCATGCCCATCTTTCTGCCCCTCCCCTTGAAAATGTAAGCTCTTGCGAGCAGGGCCCTCTACCCTCTTGTGTTTCTCCTTACTTTATGTTCATCTACTTCTTACTCACCACTAGGACACCTAACACTTGGTGCCTATGCTTTGTTGCTTAATTGGGTGTTATGGCCACCTATGTATCAATGTATATTATCCATGTCCTTGTGCTTCATTGTATTGTATTTTACTGTAAGTCACTTTTTGGTTATGTACCTTGTAAGGCGCTGCGGAACACTTGTGGCGCCTCATATAAATAAACTATAATAATAATAATGCTGGCCACGACTGTCTGATCCTGGCAATCAGAATGCTTATTGAGTGACATGATCATTGCCAATGCAGTTACACAAGATGCTGACCAAAGTGGATGAAATCCAGCCATTCAGCATCAGGGATGAGCTGCTAATTCTTTTTCTGGCATTGCTGGGGCCTGTTGCTGTAGTCAAAACATGATGTAAATATACTGATGTATGGTGCAATCCAATGGAACACATAATTCAGTTACAGAGTAAATACACTGTATAAGAAAACTCAGAGTGCTCAGATAAAAGATGTCCTCTAATATGAGCACAGTCAGGTCACAGAAGTAAAGGAAAGTTTCAGAAATGCCTATTTATAAGTAGATATGAGAAATTCATTTCTACTTGGTTCCTCTTGCCAAATTAGAGGAAGTTTAGATATACTTTATTGGCTAGCCAATTCACATGAGAGCTGGATAGCCAATAAGATGCCGTTTTTCAGATCCAAACTTAACTGAAAATAACTGTACTGCTCATCTAAATTTAGAAGTCTAAACAGGAAATAGCTAATATGGATTCTTATAAAGTAGCACTGGCCATCTTGGTTAAGGGCAAATTGAAATGCAAATAGTGGCCTCTAGTTAAGAATGTGAGAATATCAGAATGAGTTCTTAACAAATGACTGGTTAGAAATTGTGTGGTTATCCATTCTTACCTCAAACATGGCTAATAATGATCTAATCAAGTTTCAGGTTTGTTTTGGGGCATACTCCCTGTGATAACTTAAATTTGCTCAGTATCACAGTAAAATATCATAGTGTGTGTGGAGCTTAATGAACAGTAGTTATGGAATTATCTGCACCTTTATTTAATCATTCATGATATTCAATGAGAACATTATGTACTGTACAATGTAAGGGAATTCTCTGATTTTGAAACGAACATTAGTGTGACATGAAGGTTTCTTACTACTTCTGTAAAACTATAATGCACGTAATTTATGATTTTTGGGGTTAATTACAGGGAGTGTATTTGGAAAACCATGACACCTGGATTGGAAGCTTTAATTATATGTCACCAAATTATTGGTTATCCAAGCTTTATATTATAATAGATGCTATAATAATTAAATAAAAATTGTATTGCAACTACAGTTCAAATATAATGTGAGAGCGTCCACCAATGCCTTAAAGTGACCTTGTATCCTAGAGGAAGACACAAACTAAGTATGATGTCATCTGCTTTCTCCATGAAAGAAGTAATCATGCTTTAAGATACTGGACTTGTCACATCCTCTATACACACTGTGTATGCAGCTTCTATACTCTGACAACACCTTCAAACTTCATCCAGATCTTCTTATAACATACGTTAAGCTTCATTAATACCACATATTATATCCTCTGTATATTATATGCTTACAGCTTTTCTGACCAACACTCTTAATCAATTACACAGACACATGCACAGCATATATACGATGACAGACATACTGCTCATCAAGTGGGAACAGACTATCCTGTCTTCATCTTTTATTTTTGGGAACACATACCTAAGAATTAGTATCAGAGTAACATCATACTG
The DNA here is from genome assembly GCA_031769625.1 of Taudactylus pleione. Classification (NCBI taxonomy): domain Eukaryota; kingdom Metazoa; phylum Chordata; class Amphibia; order Anura; family Myobatrachidae; genus Taudactylus; species Taudactylus pleione. Next base: position 2,578,662 of record JAUIMM010000126.1, on the reverse strand, counting down.
CCTTCTGCTAACTGTGAAATATCTTTTTAAAACTGAAGCAATCCTGAAAAAAGCCTGTGATACAATACCGTAGACAGAGCCAAATGGAATACATCAAAGAATGCCTTCATGCAGATGTTTCATGCAGAAGAAAATTAGGTCAGAGACCACTTCAATTTCAGATTCTGCCAGCCTTTTTACAAAGCTCCCAGTGAATTCCTAATGAGTAGCTTCTAGGTCACTTTCTTCTCTCATCCAGTCGCAGACTGCCACAGACAGATGAGTTTTCTATGCGGTATTGGATCTTTTTTTCTTTATTTAAAACGTCTTCTCTTAGCTTCAGCATTCCAGAATTCAATCAGATAGCAGGCAAATGAAAAAAGACAAATAAAACAGAATGTGAGTAAAGCTTTAAGCAATAACATGAAGTAATATTTCACTGCACTACTAGCTGAAGAAACTGAGATATCTAAAATCATACACAATAAGCTTCAACAAGGTATTTAAATCATTTCCCAGACTGTTATACTTGAGAGACCCATAAATTATAATTTTAAAAACCTAAATAAATGATATAAAACAGCACCATAATCGTGAGTGATAAAAAAAAAACCTGAATAGAGGTGGCTCAGGGTTATATCACCAATTCTGACTACACAGTCAGCATTCAGCTTATTTTTGGATTTCTGTAGCTCTTGCAAATTGTGTTTGTGGCAGCCAGATTCTAACAATGCAGCAGAAATGACTGGTGATATCACTTCTCATATTTTTATATATGCATTTTCTGTCACTCAGCAGACAAGGCATTGTACTCCTAGTTATTGCACAATGACCATGGGTGCTCAAGATTTGATATTCAGGTTGTCATTTGCCATAGAAATTGAGAAGCCTTTGTCCATCATTTTGTATATTCTTTTTTCCTCATAATTAACCCATAACTTATCTCTTGAGTGGAGACTATTTAATTCAGCGCGATATTGAATAGCCCCATCGCACTCATTTGAATGACCCCACTGTGTTTTATGCTTTGGTTTGCTTTGTTGGATGTATCATGCCAAAATAACTTCTTGTTTTCCCTGACCCTGGTGCTGTGATATTTGGGGTTGAATCACTGTTGCCTGTGTTGTGACAGCCTAATTCTCCACTTGCCCATACAGGTTAAGTCTCCTGACTGAGACTAGATGCACAGGCAACATTTGTTTTGCAGATATCTAAGATCCCCACAGTGCTGTTTTTTCCATGTGTCTCTCCTAAAACCAATTATTAATAGTAATGGATATAATTTGTAGAGATAAACAGTTAGTTTTCACTGAAAACCAAACACACTTGAACTCTGGGGTTCCAAGTTGAACCGAGTCCCAACTCTGACCATTTTTGAGGTACAAAGTAGAACCGAATCTCAGCTCGTGACTTCTCACAAGTAGGATTTTGGATCTATAGAAACCAGATCTTGCATGTTTTTGATTGCATGTAAGTCCCTTTTTTTCGTGAATTTAGGTGCCAAAATCAGTCAAAATTTACTGAAACTGAATGTTATTGATGTTAATAATACTATAGGAACATCAACAGGTCAAAGTTACATGATTTTAGTTGTTTTATTAATTTTTTTAAGAAATCCAAAACCAAAACTGAAACTGAACCAAAACACTTAAGGTTGATTTTGCCAAAACCATAACATTTGAGGATTATTTTGACAAAACTAGAACACAAGGGTCAGCGTACATGTCTAATAATTTGGTCAAACATGCATGACAGATTATATGTAAATATGTCACATGATACTGAATAAATCTTAAGAATATTTATTTTGCTGGTCTTCTTTCTGATTTCCCCAGCACCAAGCTTTCCACTTATCCAACAATTCAATAATCTGCAACATGAATTCTAATAGTTATTTATTCATAATACTATTATGTAAGTCTTAATTTTGTGTGTTATAACTATATTTTTAAATCTGCTACAAGTTGCACAAAATATACAATCATCTACTATTGTTCTCCAAAATCCTTCTGGACCCTGAAATCTAATGCCCCTCAAATGACCTTATACCAATACAGTATTTTACATAGCTTTCGCTGTTCTTCCCCTTTCACTGGAATCTTTTAACTTTTCAAAATTGTATTGAATTTCTATTTAGTTACAGAAATAGCATTGGGTATGAAATAAACATATTTTTTCCATATCAACTAAAATATGTACCACTCAAGCAACAAAAACTGCTTCACATTTTGCTGAATATACAGTAAATCAGAAAACAAAACATCCATCCATTGTGGCACATTTCTAAAGTTGCATTTTACCTGAAAAAAAGAGAAGTGTTTCATGAATAGTTTTTATTTAATAAGGGCAATAATGCATTACAATTATCACATGTGTATTGCTAATGTTACAGTACATCACTATTTAAGTAAAAGGTAATTAATCAAATTAATTATTGTGGTGCCAAGATAAAAAACAATTAACATACATATTTAGATATTCTAAATGTAACTTGGAACATCAAATCGTATTGAGCTGATGACATAAGTCACAGCCAACACAATCCATTAAAAAAAATCCACATTCTAAAATTATTGTAGCAAGATAAATACAGAGGAGTGAAGGAATTTTATGTAGCAAGTTAGCAACCAAACGACAGCTGGGGACTTATAATAAATAAGGTTGTCAGTATCTATCTATCTATCTATCTATCTATCTATCTATCTATCTATCTATCTATCTATCTATCTATCTATTTGTCTGTCTAGTGACTTGCAAAATTATTCAAACCCCCCACACACACACACGAAAAAAACACCAGTAGGCTCTTAAAGTAATTTTTTATACTCACAATTCATTATTTGTCTACAGATTAACTTTTTTATTTTTAACTTTCAAAGGAAAACTGGTGCTTGCATAAATATTAAAACTATGTGCTGTGGAAGCTCCAAGTTTACACAGATGAAAGATGTGGCCCTATCAATTTACTGTTATGGATAAAATAACCCATAATTCAAATAACATTGGTCATATTGCAAATCTTAAGGAAATCTGTAAAAATGAAGACCAAAGACCATCCTAAGAGAAATAAAGATAAAGGGCCTGATTCAGACCCGGACGCTGAGCTGTGAACGCACGCTATGGCCGATAGTCGCCTGTCTGCGCATGCGTATGAATTAATATGCGTATGTGTGAGTCACTCACTGCGCTCTGGAATTGTGCACTCATAGTACACAGACTGGACGCTACTTTGAGTGACAGATAGTGCCATTTGTGGGTGGTAACAGGGGAAGGTGCTTGCGAACGGGGGAGTGGTGCTGCGAACGCAGGCATGTCTGGGTGTCAAAACTGAGTTTTATGGGTGTGCATAATTAGCATGGAAGCGTCATTGTACACGTCACTTGGTTGTATTTCAGCCTGCAGTGATCGCAGTACTTGCGGTGGGTAGGGTCTACCTCAAGTGCTGCGTGTAGCTCCGGTGGTTCTCTATGATTCTGATTAATCATACACTTCCTGGAGATGACGTGTGCTAAGAAAGAAAAGTGGGCATCTTTATACAGGCGGGCGCTCACTCTGCCATCACTCTCTAAGACATAGAGGGTGTCCTTACAGTGCGATCGCGTAATTTGCATACCTGGCCCCTTTTGGATGCGAGCAATAGCGACTTAGTGTCCGAGTCTGAATTGCTCCCAAAGTTCTAGTCATGCACAAGAAAGAAAAAGGCTGCAAAATAATATCCAATAGCTTGGATATCTCAGTGAGCCCTGTTGGATCAATTGAGGACACGGGAGCTGCATCGCACCACCCAGACACTGCCTATGCAAGGCCGTCCTTCAAAACTCAGCATCTGAACAAGACTGAGACTTGCGAAGAAGCCACAAACTGTCAGTGTCTGAGACTGGAGAGAAAGTGCATTAATCCACCATATCAAGAGTTCTGCACACAATTTATCCATTACTGAAGAAAAAAACACTTCAAATTATGGTATTTAAAAGAAAACATCAGGTCCTGTGGACAAATTGAGCTTTTGGCCCCAATTCAAATCGCTGTGTTTAGTGCAAACCTAACACTGCCCATTCCTCAGCAAATACCATCCTAACAGTGAAGTATGGGGCTGCCAGCATCATGTTGCGAAGGTGCATTTGCACAATGGGCATCTTACTAAAACTGAAGGACCGATGGATGGTGCAAAATCAGGGAGATACTGTACTGCAATACAATCTGCTTCAGTCTGCTAGAAAACTACAAGTTTGGGGGTAAGTTTACCTTTCAGCAGGGCAGTGATCCCAAGCACAAGGCCAACGCAACACTGGTGTGGTTGAACAACAATAACTTGGTCTACAATATCCAAGTCATAGTCAAAATGTCAATCCCATTGAGAATCTGTGGCATTATTTGAATATTGCAGTCCACAATCATTCAACCAAACTGTCTGCAAACCTGGTAGAAACTTACCCCAACAGGTTTAAAGCTGTTATTGCAGCAAAATATGGTTCTATCAAGTACTAGTCTGCAGGTGTGGAATACCTATGCTAGCAAACAAATAATGAATTATGAGTTTGAAAATATACATTAAGAGCCTACTGGTTCACAATAAAAATACTCTGTAAAATAGATGTAGTTCATAAATTCCAAAATTCTGACTGTATAGGAAATTAAGAATTAAGAACACCCAAAGATCTCTCTGTACTAAAGTTATTCAACCATCGATGTTTATTGATTTGTCAATGATCAGAAAGGCTTTTCAGTGATCACTCAAAAAGCTATTTCAGTTATATATCAGTTCTATGGCTCTTATGTGTCAGAGCAACATTTAATATATACTGTAGTAGGCAAATCAATGAAACAATCAAGTATATTAAAGGAAACATAGAACAGTGTTTAGTGATCTCACGGTTCTAAGCAATTATATGAACCTTAGTTGCTTGAGAGATACTCCAGTTTGTGCACAAGTAGCAATGATGTTTCTGCAGTTACTCTCTCTGGGCCTAATTCAGAGATGGACAGTATTGCACAGCCGCATGGATTTAGCTGGGCAATACCGTCCAACTAATAATCTAATGAAGCAGGAGGCGTCTGTAGAAAAAGATGCCTCCTTTCAGCATCTGCAATCCGAGTGCTGCATTGGATCACCATCAGGACCGTTGAAGTAAGCTGAAGCTTACTCAGAATGGGTAACGTACCTGCTCAGCCTCGGTCAGGAAGTCTTCGTCCGAAGACGCAGACCCTGGCCCCGGCACTCCCAGAAAATGGGGGCAACATGCTCCCATGTTCATAAATGCAGGCCAACCACGCCCTCACTCCACCCACAAATGATTGCAGCTTGTCAATAATGCTGTGATTTGGGGACACAGCTCGTGGGCATGCAGGACCCATTTGGCACATGCACAGAACGGGTCTTGCGCATGCGCAGACCTACAACAATCTGAGATGTACGCAAACATCGGGCTTGCATACATCGCTGAATCAGGCCCTCAGTACATTAAGAACTGCTCTTCCCATCCAAGCAAAGGAAAGCATGTTATCCAGATGAGTAGTTATAGTGTTCCAATAAGGCAGAAGAACGATTCCTGGGATGTCATTAAAGGGTCACATTTCAGCATAAGAAAAAAGAAAATACAGCTAGCACTTTTCCCTGACAATTGCAGATGATTAGACAGAGTTATTGTTTTATTGAATACTGTTTCTTTTTACCATTCAGGGATCAACCATTCGGGATAAAATTGTACATTAATTAGCTGTGTTTGTAACTGTACATGTATGTTATTGGCACCCTATTATTAATTGTACCTGTCAGCTTTACGCAATAGATGCATCTATCTGGTGGATCCAACTATTATGTAAACTATCAATTTTATGGGAATCTTCAGTAAATAATTCTCTGATGCAGTCAGCTGATTTACTAGTGAGGCTTTGCAATGACCCAGTGAGGACCTGGCAATGTTTAACTGTAGCTCCAGATCCTTTCAACTACCCAAGCTACTAGGCTATTCAGCTTGGAGGTGGTGCTAGAACCTTTTGACAAAGCAAGTTTAAGTTGGTGGTCAAAATATTATGGGGTAGATGTACTAAGCCTTGAAGAGAGAGAAAGTGTAGAGAGATAAAGCATGTCCCAATCAGCTCCTGTCATTTTTCAAACACACTCTGCAAAATGACAGAGGCAGCAGCAACTCCTACCATACCACTGCTGGTCCAGCTGGCCGAGTCCTGGTGCCTGCACAATGGATGTGCAGTAGGGCGGTGGTGCAGTGCATGTACATAACACTGGCTTCTAGGCATCAGGAAAACACCTCCCCCCGGGACTGCCTGTCCTGTGCTTGACTGGAAGGCAGCACTTCCAATGAGAAGTCACTGCTACTCACAGTGTAGCGAATGCAGTTATGGACTGCAACTAGCTCACTGAAATGGTAGAGAGGGGGGCTGCAGCCCCTTGGTAAAATCCTTCACTGGTTAAGAGCTGATTGGTTGGTACTTTATCTCTCTCCACTTTATCTCTCTCCAAGGCTTTGTACATATCCTCCAATATCTCCCCCTATGCCAGTGCTGGAGGAGTGTGCGTACCATAGTTCTAGCTGAATGTGGGCACAGAGGCAAACAACTCCAAAACAATATAGTTAATGTGAAATGTGCAAGTTACCTATCTTATCTTTCCATGAGGTTCAGAGATTAAGGGGTGTGTGGAATGGGCTACCTACCTCAAGACTACTGTAAGAACTAGTGTATCTTAATATCCTGCTGTGTTCCAGTGACCAACAGATTAAAGCTAATACTTTAATCTCCATCAAGCTTTCCTGCATTGATCCTTAAAAAAGGTCTAATTAGCTATTCAGCAAGTCTGATAAACAGTAAGAAAGGGGTTCTACAGTAGCTACAAAAAGTGTGAGCATCCCAGTGATTGCATGCAGTGATCACTTCTTAATTCTGTATTTTCTGCATTGAATCCTCCATTAAACAGTTATCAAACTACTTTAGTAACTTGTGTTCCTCTTCTTAACTGTTTCTTCTCTTATTGCCGCCTTGATTCTCTGTAATTCGACTTCTGCTTGCAATGTTTGAGACTGTCCTCACCAATATGACCACTGATCTACTTATAGCAAATCTTAGGTTCTCTTCTCCATATTCATCCACCTGCACTGCTCTGCTGCTTTTGATATTGTTGACCATCCTCTTCTCCTGCTCACCCTTCACTTCATTGACTTTCACAGCTCTCTCCAGTTCCTATTTACCAAACCACTCACACAAATCTCTGCCTCTGGCACATCTACACCTCCACTCCAAACAATCTGTTGGGATCTGATGAGTTTGACAGAAAAATATAACTGTTCTGCTCTAACCTATACCCTTCTCTACTCCAAATCAGGGCTTTAGATATTCCCTCTTCCCAGAGTAAACACATCCCCTCTATTGTCCCTCACCATCAGCAACACTCCAATTTCATCAGTCTCTCAAGTCCACTGAATTGCTGTGACCCTAGACTTCATATATGTTTTACTCATCACATACAGTCTTTTATAGTCCAATCAACTCAAACTTTAAATTATTGCTAGAGGACACCATTTTCTTACTGCTTATGCAACCAAAACCCTCATCTTTTAAATCCTACTTACAATTCACTTCACAAAGGGAAACAGGATTCAATTTGTCTTAAATGGCACAAGAAGACTGATTTCTTATTCTCCCTCTCACAGCTCTTCATCTGCTACATCACTGTGCAAAGATTACTCATCCTCACCTACAGACCTTCACCAACACCTGATATGTACTTCTGACATGCACTTAGCATCTTTCACTCCAGCCTACAAGACTTTGCTTATGTGTAGGCTTTTGGGTCAGTCAAAGCATAATTTACCGCACATACAGTGAATTGTCCAGATTTAAGGAACATAAGTCTATTTTGTATTATATTTTATTCAAATTTCTTATTGAGTCACCCTCTCTTGAATATGCCATGGGTTTATAAACATTCAGAGATAAGCATAATCCACTAAATGTTTACTAGATGTTTTCATTTATATATTGGATGTCATAATTACAGACTAATCCAGATAATGAATGAAATAATATATATTAATATGAGCATGAACCCTTCCATAGATGAGTTGATTTCGATAACAATGTTTGCCGCTAATCATTGAATATACTGTAAGTAAACAAGGAGTTAATGTAAGTCCATGTATTCTTCAGTCAATAGTCACATACATAGAAACATAGAATTTGATAGCAGATAAGAACCACTTGGCCCATCTAGTCTGCCCTTTAAACATATGGTCAATCATCTATGTTTATAGCCCAGCCCCAAATATGCTTGAAAACTTGAGAAATGTCTTTGGCTGGAAATGACAAAGTGAGTGTACTGTAGGTATATTTCCTTTTTAGGCAAAAAATAAAAATAAACACACTTTTCATAATCCATGTTTTAGGAGATCTCTATGCTTATTTGTAACCAGTAAACCATACACCTAATGTGCCACCATTAGATACCTCCCTGATAAGAAAACTATGGAAATAATGAATCTGCCCATGGACTTCATATATTCAATGTGACCTATTCATGTTTCTTATGCATCCGTGTGTCTTTTTACAGATGTGCCTAGTTCACAGTGTCTGGTCTAGCCCAGGCAGCAAAATGAGCATGCTAATATAGTTTCTGTTTTTATTTCTGTTTTAATTGAAGAAAACTGTTTTGTGTTTATATTTATGTATGTAGATGTGTTATCATTATTTGTTCAATAAGCATTGTCATAGCAAACTTCATTTAAAATTTATCTGTCTTATTGTGTTAATAAATGTTTGTTTTTTAACACTACATCCAAAGCATGTATCATGTGATAATTATGTTTAGAAAATCATTTACACTGTTAATTGTTCACCTGCTAATTCCATTAATTAATTGAAAACTTCCTTAAGTGTTAAGACACTGATTTTATGGGAATAATTTAGAATAAAATTCTGGGCACTCCTCTATTCCTTTTGCCATCTGTTATTAGAATACATTCTTGAATCCAAGTGTTACTTAAAGTCGCAATCTACCCACCTTCCATTGGCTTACCAGAAGAAATATCATACCTGGTTTGCATTTCTTTAATTGTTGAGAGACCTTTCATTTCTTTATTGGGTATCCAACAGACAACGAAATGAACTGAATGCAAATTTGTGTCTGCCATGATTTGTGTGTCAGTTGGGGTAAAGGAGACATTGTAATTGACCTTTTTTAGAATTGTTTTTAAACATTCCCAATCTCTATGCAGTGGCACAGACCACATACTGCTGTATAGTCATCCTCAGCTGGACCATATATTAACAGTAAAGAAAATAATAAAATAATTTATCCAGTATGTGCAGTTTGAAATAAACTGTTGTTCTCTATAACAAATGCAAATTTTTTGGAACCAGAAAATAGCATTTCATTAAGCATCACCTACAGTTCAGAAATAATGTACAGAAGTCAGTATCATCTTTCTTGGATTTGGTTAATCTCCCTTAATTTTGAAAAGACAGCAATGGACAAACCTTGAAATATTCCTGGAGACCTCTTTACCACATTTACAGTATTTACCTGTGCAGTGGCTTATTGGCCATACTCTCTGACCCTTGTTTATGCACCTTCTCAATCTTCTAGTCAAAGGGTTATAGAATACTAGTAACAACAGCAGTGAGAAATGACATTATCTCAGCTCCTTATATGGATTCCTCAATCCCTAAGAGCCGAAGATTATTTCTCAGGCTCTTGTTTTATAAATCCTCTATTTTTTACTGCAGGGAGAAAATAATTACTTTTAGATCCACTCTCATTCCCTGACATTGTAGCAATTGCTCTTCATTGTTACTGACCCTTTGTTTTCCTTCCGTAATCTGCTTTCTATTAGCTGCAAACTGATCCAAAGAAGCTTTACTTGAGACTTGCAGCATATCAAATATGTTATCAAATGAAAGCAAGTATTGTTTTGACATTGGTTTAACTGATATGGAAAAAAATTATTCTTATCAACTAGACAGGGCATTTTTTGAGGTAACATTTCCAGTTGTGAATCTAATTCTGAAGTAGAGTTCCCAGGTAGATCCACATTAGCAGACTTTTGTGTTCCCTTTACAGGGGCATATTTATAATGGGTGCAGGGTGTGCGGTGCACACAAGCCCCTGGGGGGCCCCGCACTGCACACATTGCACCCATGCTTTTTGTTATACTTATCCCTCCGATGTCCCACAGAGCAGCACAACAGAAAACACCTGGAAAATGGCCGCCGCAGCCTTTTTCCCAGCGTTTTGTGCTGTGCCATTTCCCCAGTGATCTGCGCATGCACAGTGGACTCCGGGCACTCTCTAGTGCCCGAAGTCTACCGCTGCTGTTAGTTCACTGGTGGCAGCTGGGAAGAGAGGAGGGGGCCCCAGACAGGGGAGTTAACATGGGCCCCCTCCTCTCTTAATATGCCCATGTCTCTTTTTATAAACAATATTAATGGGAACTTTTGTCCACTAAATAATATATACACCAAATAACAATAATACTGTAATTAAATCTACAGAAAATAGCAAACCAAAGGGGCATATTCAATTGGGCGCGTATTTTCACCTAAACTCGCATATTTCAAAACAATGCATTACTCACGCCTTATTTTTGCAAAGCGTGTTCACACTTTTTGCGCTAAACAATGTAAACTAAATCACGCGTGTAATCTGCATATGGATGCGAGAGGCACTTGTTCCAAAGGTCACGCGTAGCATCTTGAGACCTCACATTGCGGGATTATGCTATCCATTTTGCAAGACACAAGGAAGAGAGGACGCGCGGAGTTCTGTTTGTAAGGTGCTAATTTAGGTAAGATAATTTCACCACTTGCACCACACTGCACATTTTCCATTTTTACACCACCACAAACTAACCACACTCACACACACTCCTCATTACTACTCCACCCTGCTCACTGTTATTCCACTTCTATTTTACATCACCTTCAAGAACAAATGGCAGAGATGGTCCTTATAAAGATTACTGAGCTAGTTCATTTGTTTTTGCACTGACACCCATGCTTTTTTTTCAAGTTTGCCTTTGTTTGTTGAAGGGTCCTGTGTCACTGTACTGTGACACCATCCACCATTGTGTTGTGCTCCCAGCACCAAACAAACCACATCACTCGTCACCCAGCACAGCACCACTCAAATAACACAGCACCCCTCTGCCAACATATATCAGAGCACCCCTCACCCCGCACCTCTCTTTCAGCACATCACACATTATAGCACCTCTGACCCAGCACAGGCCAGATCAGAACATTACTTACCCCTCTACCACCACCCCTCACCCAAGCCAAACACAGTACAGCACTCATCACCCCACATCTCACATCACCCTTCTCCCAATGCAGCACTCATCACCCCGGCACTCACACAGCACAGCACACACCTTTTCCAACCCAGCATGTTCTTACCAACCATCCTCAGCCAGCACTCCTTTTCCAGCTGCCAGCACCACAGTAACCTGGCCTTGTCCCAGTTCCAGACTTACTTTTGTTGAGTGCAGGCAGAAGAGTCTTGCAATTTGAGGTTTCACATGCCTCTGCCAGTGTGCCTGTTTTTTCTGTCTGTGTGTTGCAGACTGCATCCTGTTGCATGGTGCACCATAGGAAAACCCAAGCTAAACACTAATTGCCTCCTGAAACTGGTCCAGCTTGTTATGCTGCTGGGTGGTCACTGTTTGGTGCTGTGCAGCCCTTTTGAAGCAGTCAGGTCATCTGCAATCATTTTTGTTTGGCATCATAAGTACTAGGTGCCATAACCAACACCCAGTCGCTAGCAACTGCCCTGCCTGTGCCTGGGGCAAGACTACATGTGTCCAAGGGTGTATTTCCTGGAGAAGACCCCTCCACTCACTTCCTCTACCCAAGTGTCAGATAGCACCCTTTTGTTTTTTTTAGTTTCCAATCATATATGTTCCTATAATTTAAATAAAGATCAAAACAACATTCTCACACACACCAAACAACTATCACATTCACCACCCCTCCAAAACAATAAACACACTTATACAACCACCCATTTTCGAAGTCAATCACAATCTATCCTTCCTACACTTCATAAACTTATGCATCCATCATCAGATAACTTTTACTCAGCCCCCCATCCCCCTATACAGCAATGGTATGTTTTTTAATTACCTCAAATACATATTGTATTTGCAAATCCCATGTTAATATACATGTAATACCATTTTTTGTCTGTTTACAGAGTAAATGGCAAGCCAGCAGCCTTCCGAACCTGGTTCTTTTTCTGAAGGTTCCGGGTCAGCCAATAGTCCCACTGAAGATCTTCACGATCTAAGCCAGCAAAAGAAGAAGCAAGCATTGAAGAAAATGCACAATAAAAGTGGAAAACACAGGCACATGATGTTGATTTGGATGACCCAAGTGTGGCAGCAGGTGGTAAAGCCATCCGCTTCTCCAACACTTCTTGTTGAAGAAGTGTTAAAAAACCTTGACAAAATCATATGCAGCAAGGCCCAGACAACAGCTCCCGAGAATAGACAGCCATCTGGCTTACAATTTCGGAAAAAGTCATTGCTGTAGGTCATGCACCCAGAGCTGTGGACGTTTGCAAGCATAGCTACAGGGATTGCAAGCATAAAACTAAAGAAAAAATGGCCAAAGAATATCGCCATGCCCGCGGTACAGGTGGTGGTCCTGGAAAGAGAATAAAGTGGTTGGAATGGGAGGAGCGTCTACGTGAGAAGTTACACCCTCAAATGGTTGCAGGAGTTGCTGGAACAATTGACTCCATGAATACTTCAAGTCGGAGGGGAGCAGGTATTTTATTGGTTTTAAGGTAACTCAAAATTCGGACAATTGTAGCTGTTAAGTTTTAACCAAAAACATTTTTTGCAGATGAGTCACTCATAAGCCAGACCTTGACACAGATGTCTGCAGGAGTGCCTAAATCCAGTGTTCAACCAGGTCAATATGTAGTGTTTGTGATATTGAAGTCTGACTTGTCAAGGCTGCATATTTATGGTTAAAGTGTGTTTTATGTTTGGGCCTGTGTATTTTCATAGTTGTTATTTGAAAAGTCTTTGTGTGTAGCCTCCTTAATCATGTGTGTTTTATATTTGCACATCTTTGCATTTTTTTTTTGCTTTTTGTTTTGTTTTATGGTTTTTTTTTTTCACTTCAAAGGCAAATCAAGTAAGGAGAGGAAGATAAGCAGCAGCAAGACAAAGGCAAAGGGTATTATTTTTTTTTTTTTGCTCATTGAATTACACATTTCATCATTTGTATTTGTATATTCACAGATTTGTCCCTGCCTCATTCAAATCTTCAATCAAGTCTCCAAACCATCGGTCAGATAGGTTTGTTTTTATACTTGCATTTTAGTGTTGGTCTGTATGGGGGTTTTTTTAGATTATTTTTTGAGGTTTCTCCCTTTTTTTAACTTTGTGGGTTATAATTCATTTCTATTTTTTTATTATTTCAAAATTTGTGTATATTTTTGGCTATGTTTTTTGGATTTTCATTGTGAGCCTGCACTTTATGTATGTTTTAATTATTGTGTGTGTTTTTGGTTTGAGTTTTGGCGAGTGTAACAACATTATGGTTTCTCTATTTTGGGAATGAGTTAACTTTACACCATTATTTGGTGGTTGTGTTTGTAAAAATTACACCATCAAAAGTAATAACTGATTTTATAAGCCAAATAGTGATGAGCATGGTTGAGGTTGTGTGAAGTCAATGTTGTTTGACATTTGGTTTAATTGATGTTGCTATTTTAAGGCCAAAACCTGGGCTAACACCCTTTATGTCTATGTAGAGCGTGCATTTGCTATTGTTTTGGGTTTTTTGGCTGTAGGTTTAACATAACAAAAACATGGTAATGGAAAAAAGTGCTGTCTAATGTTTTCACTATAGTGTGTTTTTAGTGTGTTGTTTTCTAGGGATGTGTTTGTTGTCTTAATCATTGTATTACAAAGGATTTTTTGGTATGAAATATATGTGTACACAAATTTTCTAACACCAATTGTACAATGACATCCTTTTTTAACCAACTTTGTAAAATTTAAAAATAATTATATTGTACAAATATAGACAAATAGACCCCAGATAATAATTTTCATTTAAAAATGCATATACTACCTTATTTTCTTTTTAAAAAATTGTAAAAAGGCTGCTTTTGTTACTGTTTATTTGTTCCATTTTTTTATAAATTAATTTAGAAAATTTCATTGCAGGCTGTTCACTCCATTTTAAGTTTAACTTTTGGCTGGTCGACACACCATGAGTTGTGTTAATAAATTTTGATGTGTGAGTTTGGATAGTTAATTGCATGCAAAATGGAAGTGTGGACACATGTAATGTTTGGCAAATTCATTACATGCCTATCCTAAAGTTCTTTGGAAAGTTAATTTTCTTCAAAAAACTTAATTTTAAATGCTAAGCAACATGTATTCTTCACTGTAATTTCAAACTCTTCAGTCTTTCTCTCCAATCTTCTCTCTCTATCAATGTGGCCCATTACACTAAATGTATTTGTGGGCTATTCCCCATAAATTAAAGGTTGAGGGTTATTTAGTAGATAAATTAAGTCTACCAAGTATGTATGAAGGAGGGGCTGCTGCAGGTTTTTTGATACTCTGCTGTGAGCCCTCCTTTCAAGTTGTTCACAACCTCCTCCAAAGCTTCCTATAGTGGAAGCGTTGCCTAAAAATGTTGCTCTAAATGGTTTGCAATGCATTTCCAGAAACTTACACCACAGCTAATGGCATCTGAGCACAGTGTTAGTCCCTGTTGCCTATGGTCCAAACAGTGGACTATAAGCCTGTGGGCCGGATGTGCATGTGCAGTCCAGTAGACTGCGCATGTGCCCCATCACTAGTGCCCATACAGTCTCCCATGGCATTTCAGGGCTGGGAGACATCCATTTTTAAATTGTGAATTTGGTTATGGGTGCATGGCCGTTACTGGCATGCCATGATTGGTTGTTAAAAGCTAACATTGGAAAATGTTAATCTATTTTGTGGATTCTGTCTTTAACGGTCACTGTTTCTAATTATCCTGAACTATAACTTTATAAACATAGGTGAAGTGCCACCACAGGTCATCCTTGATTTGGAGAATCCCGTTGAAGTTGGCGGCCACCCAACCAATACAGAAGTTGATGATGTTGCGGTTTTGGAAGGACCAAAAGTTATTTTTTTTTATTTTTAAACTTACAAATTATATATCTGTATAATGCGTCATTTTCTAGGTCTCTTGTCTGTGTCTTGGATTTTTTATTTATTTATTTATTTTATTTTTGTTTGTTTTTTAGTGAAACTTTCTATGTTGTCCAATTGTCCATTTTATTTAATATACTTCATTGTAGACCAACCAATGACAAGTGGTGGAACATCTTTGGGACTTACGTTTTTTCGGCCTGCTCTTACATTACATGGTAATATTGTATTTAAAAATGTATTGTTTTTTAAAGAACATAATTGACTATATTAATGTTATTGTTTTTAACAATTAATCCAGAACAGACTCAGATGGGGAGGGTGATCAGCAAGTGGACTTGTCATTAACAGACAGTAGTGAGTGTTTTCATGAATATTTCTAAAAATGACATTTAAACAAATATTTCAATTAAAAGCTAATATGTAAATAATGTTGTTTTAGCAAGGCCAGCAGTTCAACCTACCAGTGTATCGACAGCTGGGAGCCAACAAACACCTATGCCACCAACAGAACCATCTGAGACCACATCTTCCGACAGAGTTGCCATCATTAAAAAGTATGGTAAGCTGATGGAGCAGCAGCAACAGAATCTTACAATGGCTGTTGAAAGTGGATTTGCCACATTTGAGAGCAAGCTTGACAAGATTAGCATCAGTCTGGAGAAGATTGTCTCAAAACTGGAGTATAACTCCAGAAAGCAAGATGTGATGATAGACTGCATGTTGAAGTTTTTTAACAGCGTGGAATGTCAAGCAAACAGTCAAGCTCAGATAGCTTCAAGTTTCCAGCAGTCAGCAGCAAATTCAACACTAATAGCCATCAACTTGGAATTGTTGGTCAATTTACAGCTGGGCCGAATAAATGTACCACAAACAACTACCCCAGCTGGTAGGATGGATCCAACATTTCTCAATCCCACCAGAATTGTACCAAGTAATCCAGTTGTCCATTCCTAATCTTCTGTGTAAATTTGAAAGTAATAGTGTTGTCAAATTTCTACCCATCTCTACCCAATCGTTCCATCTCTTGTAACCTTCATTATGCTGGCCTATGTGGGGCTGTGGTGATTTCACATACATTGTAGCATGTGTGTGTGTGTGTCTGCGTGAATGTGCTTGCAGTAAGGTGCATCTCTTCTGTGAGTTGTGACTTTGCTTTCCATTTTTCAACATACTACACTTTTTGTGAATCATGTATTTTAAAACTAATTATTGCAGGGGTGTAAGTGCTCCTTTCTTTGAATATGCAATTCTAGAGTTACATTTTTGTACAATTTAATTTCAAACAAATTTCACAAGCAATAGTTAGTGTGAACTTTGCCTGTTTCTGGCCTACCGTACATTCTAAACTTTTATTTGGGGTTGGTGTCCAAAAGACCAAAAAATTGGGTGGGGTGGGTTTCCTTATGATACACTTATTGCCATCTGGGGATACAATACTCATACCATTGCCAAACATGGGCCAGACCTAAAACACCATCCCCTATGCATAAACTTAAAGTACCGAAAACCACACCACTACATCCACACATCATACTTACCTCATCCACAGATTGCCAAACCACAGTTTACATCACAAGTCTATCTGCATGCTGGCAATGCAATTTCCGTAAAGGACACCCTCTGTGGTGTGATTTTAAATGTATTAATTTTGTTGCTGGATAATAACATTAAAATAATGTGCTTTCATTTAACAGCCTAGAACTGATTGGATTTGTTACGTCCCTTGGTGGTAAAGAGGTCACTTCAAAAGTGAAACAGGCAACATTCCAAACTCGAATTGCTGGAATTGATAAGCACACAATTGTATTGTTTTCTTTCTAAAGATCCAACAACATTCAAAATTTTGACTTTACCAAAATGTTTTTCATTGTATGGAAATTTTAATTGCGTTGTCAGCTAACTTTCTTGTGAAGTGTATGTTCACATGGCTATTTGTTGGTTTGCCATTGACTCCAAACATTAAAGTGGTGGAAGAAGCATGTTACCCAACATAAAATAACTTCACAAATATTATATTGTTTGTACCACACAAACAACAATTTTGGCATGAACATAATAATGTGAGGATTTGCGGGAAAACACAACCAAATATCTATACATTGGACAATGTTATTTTCAAAGTGTTTTTCATTAAAAATAATCAAGAAGTTTCTTGGTCAAAAAAGAAAACCGAACTTACATTTTAGTGTTCCTCATGCTTTTTAATGTTAAATAAACATGTTCAAATCAATAAACTTGCATTGGGAGTAGTTGTCTTCCAGTCATTGCATATAAGGAAATTGATAATGGCAAACGCAGCAGGCCCTAACAAAGACATTCACTGTACATGTAATGCCAGTCCATGGTAGCTTCATTCTTACATGGCGGATTCAGTGCAAGACCTTTGCAAGTCGTTGTGGTGTTACAATTTCTATTGAAATAAAAAAAGACACTTCAAATGTAGATGTGGGTTTTTAGAATGAAAGCCTTATAAGATGTATTTCTGCATTTCAACAAACTTTTATATTCCTTGAAAGTTGAAAATGGACATCCAAGGTCATACAAATATTGATTTAAACTATAAATGAAGCAAATATAAACTTTAATGATATTGCAAATACACTTTATGGAGGAGTAGTGAGTAACCTATGCTTGTTTGTCGTGCCCTACCTTGAAATTTGAAGTTTGTGACTTACAACACAAAACAACTTAATAGGTAGACTAGAGACAATGATCCGACAGGCAGCAACCTTTGGAAGGAGGGGATCTTCAGTATGTTTTTCAACATATTCCATTTTTTAGATTTTACTTGTTTTTTT
This sequence comes from Taudactylus pleione, assembly GCA_031769625.1. Classification (NCBI taxonomy): domain Eukaryota; kingdom Metazoa; phylum Chordata; class Amphibia; order Anura; family Myobatrachidae; genus Taudactylus; species Taudactylus pleione. The sequence goes on along the minus strand of JAUIMM010000126.1, from coordinate 2,560,706 downwards.
TGTTTACTTTAAAAATGAATATAAAAAAAAAATAAATAAATAAAAACCACTGTAAACACAAACATTCGTAGTATTGGTTGTGGCCTGAATGACTGGCAGAGGTAATTTGTTGCAAACACAAAAATTAGCCAACAGCAAGATCTGGCATGATCCTACAAGGGCAGTTAACAGACCTAGACCTCTCAACACCCAAACCATTTGTAAGGGGTACCTATACCCACCCATCCACAAACCTTAGCATAACCATCCGGGGGGCCCTATACAAAAGTCAACACGGGAGCCCATAGACAAAACCATCCACCACATCGCCAGTTCATTTGGACAAAATGGCTTCCCTTTGAAAGGTATTGTGGCCATAGTGTTTTTGGTGGGTACATAATGAGAGGCACTAGTGTTTCAATGCCTAACATTAATCCCTTGAAGGTAAGTCACAGGGGCCCAGTTATCATTGTTTTTTTTTAAAGAAAATAACAGGACATGCCAGTAATGGGCCTGTTTGTTTGGCCGTCAAAAATATATATGGCTGGATGTATCATCCAGGACATGCAGGGACAGGGGCTACCAAAGGTGCCCCTCCTTGCAAAGTCTCTGGAGAGAGCAGGACACTACTGTAGATGGTGTGCATGCGCAGTGTAGTGGAGTGCACATGCACAGCCACTATACAGGGTGATAGTTACATCGGACTCCTCCCACAGCTACTGTGGTTTACCCCACCTTCAGATGTCATTATCTGTGGTAGATAATATCTGGAATGTATTGCATTGCACATATTGTAAAATTGCACAGCATTGCTTCCACCACAACAATCTATGGGGGAGGCGGACGGCAGCGCTAATGAAGGGATGAAAGCAGGCTTGTGAGATACCTTCTGTGGTCCCTCATTAATACATGTGGTGGATATCAGTATTTGAGGTTAGCTTGAAGTATGTTTGTGATCTTGTTTATTCATTTTAACAATTAATTATGAAAATGGCCACTACAGTCCGGAACACAACAATCAGCATTAAGACCCACAACTAAGGTACTAACGGCCATATTTTTTACAATAGGATTCCTTTTTAGGTCATCTCCTTTAACACTCTCAATATGTTTGAAAATGCTAAACAATAGACCTTCCAGAAATTAATGAGTAGCTCTTAAGAATACATGGATGTGTACATTAAACACATCAGTTAAACACTGTTTTATTTTAGTTTAAAATGTGTTAAAAACAAAATAGGCCATGTTTTAAGGCTTGCCGTCAAAAATGGATATAAGCAACACAGATTTGGGTGTTAACTAAATGCATCCAATTTCAACCTAAACAACTAATTTCTTTAACTTACCATTTAATTTTTAAGGGAAAATTTAAACTTTGGCTAAAAACAAACCACAGACACAGTATAAATGTATACTCACATGAAAAGAAATTCTGGATGACTTCACGTCTTACGTTGTCCCCAGATGCAATGTGATCATGTATTGGCAAAGCAACATCTTCATCCAAAATAATATCTGGGTCAATGTCAAGTGTCACATTTTGGGATATACATATGTTATGTAAAATGCAGCATGCATTTACAATCTCACACACTTTTGAAGGTGAATATAATAACACCCCGCCAGAATGGCCCAAGCACCTAAAACGGCTCTTAAGTAAGCCAAGTGTAAGTTCAATAACTCCCCTTGTAGTTTTGTGGGCATACTGAAACCTTTTCTCTGCAGAAGATAAAGGATTAGACAGTGATGTAAGTAACCATGGTCGGCAGGCATAACCAGCATCACCTGTTAACAAAAAAGAATTTACATATGTTAAGGAATCCAAACAAAAAAACCACAAAGAAACATAAAACAAACTTTTGGTTGGCTGATGGGGATTCTGTCTCTGTATGGCTTAAGGTTTGGCGGTAAAAACAAAAAGCAGAAAAACTGCATGACAAGATAAGACCAGGTAAGTATTTTGTCACATAGCTAACCCTATACACCCCTAACACTAACCCTCATTTAGGGGTGAATAACCATAACCTCACCCCTGCCCCTAGTGCCTAACCATAACATCCACCGGTAACCACCTCTCCACCCACCATAACCCTCCCAGGGGCCAGGAGGCATAACCATAACTTCCCCCTGGGGATGCATAACCCTAACCCCCCTTCCCCTAGCCTCAACGTGCACCTCCCTGGGGAGGTCGGAACCCTAAGGTGCCCCCGGGAGACCCTAAACTAACCCTCGACTCATACAGCTGGCCATTCAATGCATCCAGCTTACCTTGGTTTTGTATGCCGGATGTCGGTATCCCATCATACGGCTAATGTCATGCCTTCTCATTTATACACCTAACATTATTCCCCAGCTGGGTGTAGCTAGTCTGTAAGCCAGAGGTGTACATTTTGAACACCAACTTCCTGACTACATCCCTGTGGTGGGGCTAGTACAGACAATGTTAGGGTAGATAGTTTACATTAAATTACAAAATGTAATTGGACTCACCAACAAGCCATCCAGGTTCACATCTGTCCTGCATGAATATGGATAAAAAGGACTGCTGTAGAATAAATGAGTCGTGAGATGATCCTGAGTAGCCTACTAAAACGTACAGGATTTTAAGATATGAATCACACACACCTGTATATTGATGGAGTGAAAATTTTTGCGATTGCGAAAACGCTCCTCACTACTCTGGCGGTGTCAGGGCAACATGAGTGCAGTCGATTGCCACCATGACATTTGGAATGCCAGCAATAAGATAAAAATCATGCTTAATCTCCCGCCATTCACTTTCAACAGGCCACTTGACAAAATTGTGTGTTTGTCTCTGGAAAGCCTTTAAAACCTGGCCTAAAATCCGTGAAAAAGAAGCCTGTGAAAACCCAGCTTACACAGAAAGTGTTGGTTGAAAGGTTCCCGATGCCAGAAAATGTAGGCCTGCCAATAATTTGGATAAACCAGGGACTGCATTATTGATGTCTGACCTAGGTTCAAGGTCAGGCATTAATACATCATACAAATCTAAAATTGCTGCAGACGACAGTCTATACAATCTAATGACCTCTGACTCTGGTATGTCTGCCAGCAAACGCCTTGTACAATATATACGTGGCCGTGGGATTGGTACCACATCACCTGCTGAAGGTATCCCAGCAGCAGCATTTTGAACCACTGGAACAGTGCCTTCATTCTCACCTTCCTCCATAACCTCATCAATCAAGCACAACCATAAAACTCCTCCAAATGCAGCCATCACAAGTGAAATCACTGAAATCTGCAAGTGATGTGGGGACCAGACTGCTACTGCTAATTTACAGCTACAAATGGGAATAAACCAGTTTGGAATGTAAAATTGTTTTTATGCAGAAATGGAAGGGAGAAGGAATGTAACTCTTGATTTGTGGGGGTTTGGAGGTTGGTGGACAATGGGCAGGTAAAAACGCGCACCTCCATCACATGCGTCAAAATAAAAGCGTATTTTGCAACAAAAACCATGCGCGAATATTGACACGAGGACAATTGGATAGCTAGGTCCATATACTTTCCATTAGGAAAGTGCACGTTAAAGCATGTTTATCCACGTTTTTAACGCGCCCTGAAACACTTGAAAAAAACGTGTGAAAAAAACATCATTTGTATTGTGCGAGATTTTCGGATGCGTGAAAAATTCCCAAAATATGCGCGACGCGGTAAAAAAACAACAACGCGCGCCCGATTGAATATGCCCCTATGTGACCATTCCTTTTTCTCAATCTTGATAAATCTCATGCTGAAAATGATGAAATTATAAGGAAGATGTATTCTGTTAGCTTGGTGGATGAAATAGCATAAATTAAAGTGAAAGTGAACAGTCACTGCCAATACTCTCAAACTACTATTCACAGGAATCCTTTGAATCATTGAATACACACACATTTAAATCCATTATACTAAAAAGAAGATTCTGAAAGATTACGAGCAGAGGTCAACTCCATAGTTGCCAGGAGCTAAACACTTTTTCAGTTTTACATCTCTTAAGTTTGGTACACACTGTCCGATTTTTTTGATTGGGACGACAAATGGGGAGATTTTTCAGCAAAGCGATATCCCCAATATCTGTGCTACACATTATACAATCTTATTAGAAGCTACATATATTCCACCACACAACACTGATTTTGCATATGTCCATCCACAAGGAGGATGACATAGTGACAGGAGAACATAGGAAATATGGGCAGATTATTCAGGATGCACACACACTGCTCAATATCAGGAAATTGAGGGCAAGATTTTCATTCTTGACCGACAGATCGGATAATCAAAGCTATGGGTTTGTGGATGTGTTCTAACCATTTTATCAGTGAAATACTGAAACTATCGTTCATACACACTATACAATAAATGAGGCCAGTTACCCGATTATTGGCAAATTGGCCCAATAATTGTATAGTGTGTACCTAGCGTTAAATTCTGTGAAAATTCAAGCTAACATGTCCATTGCATCAGGGCCAGATTAACAATGGGGCGGATGGAGCTACAGCTCCAGGCCTCCACATAAAAATAGGCCCATTGTCATGACTGGCCATCTGTTCTCCACACGGTCAGCCATAAATCATAAGTAGTAAAATTGTATTTCTATTTACCTCACAAAATGAAGGATTTTTTTCCTTTTACATATTTAGGAAGACATTAGAGCAGAGAGTATAGGGGGTACACGCCCACATGGCACTGGCCACACCCACACAGCACTGGTCACGCCTCCTCTGCTTCTCATAATAGGCCCTTTGGTCATTTTCAGCTCCAGGCCCAGGTGGCCATCAATCCGGCCCTGCATTGCATGCAGGGAATCAAACTAGAAGTAATAAAATGTCAGTTCTGATTAAAGCATTCAAGTTAACTATCATTTGCTAATAACAGTATAAGGTATAGGGTAATCCAAAAGCTCAGCTCCCACTTGCTGTTACAACAGGTATGAGATTGCCGTCCATTCCCCATGAAGATACTTACAGTATGAGTGTGTCAATCTATAAAAACTAAAAACAGTTGTGGAATTCCAAATGCACCGGTTTTGCAGATAATAAATCAAGTTTACTGCATGTTACTTCTCCAACTACAACAATGTTGCTTAAGACTTTCAATGGAATGAATACACATATATGACTTTATGATTTCTTTTTTTGTTTGCGAATATCTTCCACAGCTCTCAAGGTAAAGCTGCCAAATCTTATATAGTTATTTAGTATCGAAAAAGTAAGCTATTAGACCACATAGCGACAATGTAACAATGAGACAAAGCGAAAATGTGACAAATCGACAGAGCGACAAATGTATTGGTCTATTTGTTGTTTCCGGTTATGCATTTGGACACACCTGCACCAATTGGGATGAAACCAATGTGAGGTGGTCCAGTTGGATCGTGGCCAGGTTTCAGTGGGGTTACAGTCCTGTTGGACCTCCCGTTGGTGTACGCTGGGCAAAACTTTCACCCGGGGAGTTTGTTCTGAGCCCCACTGAATGGATTTTGGATGAAAACTTCACATAGTAACATTGGATCCCAGAAGACATACTAGGGGGTTGAGGTCTTGGTAGGACCTCCTGTTGGCCCAGGAACTCTGGGCAGAACTTTTACCCAGGAGCCTGTTCTGGGCTTATCACTGGATCGATTTGGATAAAAACTTCACAGAGAGGTGGCAATTGGTCTGGGATGCCTAATGGATTGGTTGGGGTCCTGGTCAGACCTAACGGTGGGTGCGCCGGGCAGAACTTTGACCTAGGGAGCCTGTTCTGGCCCTTCCACTGGATTGATTTGAACGACATCACATAATAAAACTTAATAACTTGAAGATGTAAACCCGGGCAACACTGGGTACTTCAGCTAGTATATAATAAACTAGAATAGTCAATTGACTGCTCAGTTAAACTTAGGATGATAAATAGGCCCAGATAGCCAGCCATTAGAAAAAGATACACATTGACAGATCTATAATCCAAAAAGATATTTCTCCAGAGAGAAGAGCTGTTTGATCCTTTAAAGGATATATTGTTATCTGAGCATATAAAATTCCTTTTCTGTTTCTCAGATCAAATTTGCAGTTTGTTAAACATATGTTCTTGTGACACAGAAGACAGCTGCTCTCTTCAATCTGATGCAAAAAAAGTCCTAAAATGTTTTTTTTGTGATTGACTAAAAATAAAAACATGACATTTGCAAATTTTTGCCTTCTCAATTACACTGCTCTATTTAAGGACATTCTATACAGTGCACAATTTTAAACATTTATCAGACTTGTACTTAAACAACCCCTAATTCTAAAGTATTTAACCCCAACCTCACCGCCAAATCCCAAAGTGCTATGCAGTAATACAGTCAGTAATGACATTGACAAAAGGAGTTTAAAAGACCTTGTAACTTACTAAGATGGAGACAGCATTGATCCTGGGGCAAAGTGTGACAATGAACAACCAGGTCATTCATGATGTAATTGCCCAGAAAAAAGTGCATTGTGGCCCGAGGAAGGTCTATAATAGCACCTAACGTGGCATAGCCTTGATAGGATGTGGCTTATAAACAGCAACAAAGCACCACTTGCTACACTAACAAAAGCTCCTTTTTAAGATTCCATATTTTCTCTCTGCTTTATCAGTAACAACACCCCTCTAAAAGACTAATAGCATCATTCATCAGTGCAACCCCTTGTGGGTAACAACTGCAGGGACATACTGGAAGGGTATGAAAAAGAAGACAGAGTGTATAGGTAAAATTAGCATGTAGCATTTAGCTACTCCTGACCACCAAGACCCAAGTCCACATAAGATTTGCTAGTTCTGTGAATTACAGACACAGCCCTTGCTGCTCCTTTTGCCACACTTGTGTATGCACCTTCATTCAAATGCCACCACATAGTCCTTCCATTGTGTAAATCCGTGCATCTGAATGTGCAATGAGCTGCCCACTTGTGTTGTCTATAGACACTGAAATACCGTTTGGTGTTTTTTTGGATGCACCTATGGCAGGTGCAGTTTCTTCATCTGAGTAAGGCCTCCAATGTGCATCTTTGTACCACTATCAGCAACATGCCCGTGATATGAATGTAACACTCCCATAGGATGCAACATCTCCGTACATCTTTTTAGTCATCCCCCTTTTACTTCCCAGCAGGGCCGGACTGGCCATATAACAGTTCTGGCAAATGCCAAAAGGACTGATGGCCAGATGGGCCGGTCCAGCTGCCGTGAGGCCCAGCCAAGAAAAACCACCTCCTGGCGCTATGCTCGGTGGGTGGGGTTTCTGTATTATGCGGCTGCACAGCATGACGCCACGACGCAGCTGGGCGAAACACTGTGGCGAGTAGCTGAGAACCAGATGCCGTTGTCAGATCTCATCGGGTATACAGCTCTCCCGGCGTGGGTTTTGTTACAACTCTCTTGGCATGGGTGTTGTTACAGCTCTACCAGCGCAGGAGGCATCAGATGTAAAAATAGAAGAAAAGATATACAAACGGGAGGCTATAGTACTTTTTTTTATTTTTGAGGAAAAATGCAGACTTTTGCCATATCTCTTGATAGTTTTTTTTATTTGCAATATTTTAACACTGCAGTATCATACAAAAATTAATTAACATGCCAGGTGTTTGAGAATATTAAAAAGGTAATGAAACATTGAAATCTTAGGTGAGACTAGGGGATAAACTTGTTTTGTGGATCAAAGCGCAAATCTCTCTGCACCGACCATTGTTCTATATTTTGTCTGTTTGAAGTAAGGTGATACTTCTTTGGTTTAGAGGAGTGCAGCATATTATTCTAAAGTGATAGCAACCGTACACACATTTTATAGTATTATCTCACAGCATTTTAAGGGGTTATAATATTAAATACAAAACCAGGCATGTTTTGTTTTTAACATTATTGCCCCTGTAAATCCAATGGTCAAAACTACCAAAGACTTTGAAAAGCGCCACATAGTAATTTACCCCTATGGAAAAAGTCAATGGTATTTGGGTGTTAATGAGAAGAGTTTTGTGTCAATTCTAATATAATCTGGCAATAACATTGCTTGGCGGGGAAAAGCATGTTCAGTGTGCAAATAGATGCATATGTGCAATGTGTGCAGCATCTAATAATGGAAGAGAGGGACTAGGGGCATGCCCAGCAGGATACAGAATAAGGGGCATGCACCCAATGTGACAAGAATGGAGGCATGGCTCACATTTGTCAAGGCCATACCCCCTAGCTGTGAGGCCACAACCCATATTTTGAGTGCACGGTTTAGGCACTTACAAGGGTCAATCCATTCACAAGACAAAAATTGGGAGGTTTGGATTATGGTATAGGAGGTTTGGTGTTCAAATCTTTTGTTTGGAGTGTTATATATTTTAATATAGTAGAATTAAAAAAGTGAAGATTATCTTTCCCATGGTGCAAAGCACATGCTACATACAGTATAAATACAGATAGCTTGACAGTTAAATGTCTGACTATGACACATGTGGTCTAGAGTTTGAATCCCCTGCACGATGAGCTGTGATGTGTGTATTTTAATACAGAGAATGTTGTACACTTGTATGTTCTAATATTAATTATATTTGTAAGAGCATAGACTAAGAAGTAAGGAGTCCGGTATAGCAAGGGGAGTAGTCTATGCCAGGAGCCAGATGCTGACACCGAGGTCGACCTGTGTTCTTTAAATGCCGTGGACAATATTTAGTCCCAGTCCGGCTCTGCCTCCCAGTCACCGTCCAAGAACACCAATCGCATTTCTGTTACTGTGCGTCTAAATTTGATCTGCTACTCTGTACATACAAAACTGTGACACATGCACTGTGCAACTCAGACTCATGCACAGAAGAAAAGCAATGCTCCACTGTGCCTGACATCATCGCTTCATCAGACTAAGAATCAGAACGGCGGTCTTAACTATCCATGTGCATTATAGTTACTAAATGAGTATTAGTGATGTCATAATAGCATTTGTATGTCCGCTATATGCCTTGCCACCCTCCAAGGCATTTCTGTAATAGTTTATATAAGGTAAAAAAAAGCAGCTTGGTTTTTTTCCTTCGTAAAATCTGCAAAACAACTTTTCATAGAAATGAAGGATTGTTTTCTCAGGTGTGGATCATTAGGTTTATAGACAATGTTTGGGTAGACAATGGAAGTTAGACAGGCAATAGGTCGACATGGTCTGGAGGTCGACAAGGTCTGAAGGTCGATGCACTAAAGGTCAACTGGTAAGAAGGTCGACAGGCACTGAATGTCGACAGGGTCATTAGGTTGACACACATGTGGTCAACACAGAAATGGTTGACATATGTTTTTTTTCTAGCCCTAATCTTCATCCTAACCCTCCCCTTGGTGCCTAACCCTAACCGTCGGGGTCGGTGCCTGACCTTGAGACCCTGTCAACTTATTGCCTGTCTAACTTCCATTGTCTACCCAAACATTGTCTACCTATTTACCCTAATGACCGGCTACCGTTTTCTCACCTGTATTGACAAGAATGTTGAACACCTGCAGCCTGCAATAAACATTGACTTACAACTATTACATTTGCTAGTGTCATATGTTACTACGGTAGAATCTGGAATTCTTATATTTATGCAATTGTAATTAGAGAGCCTGCAGATGGCAAAGAGTTTCTGCTAAGATTGTGTCTGTAAATCTACACACTTACACTGCAGTTAAAAATATAATTTTAACAATTGTTTTCAAAATAATATATGGATTTAAATGTGTAAACAAAAGAATAATGGCAGTAATAAGAATTAACAAATGAAGTCCAATGTCATTCTGCTTGCAAAGTTTGATACCTCTTTCATCATTACAGCTTTTTCTCCCAAATTATTTATACCTGATAAAAATGAGGCCCAGGGATTAAGTTAAAATTGGCAAATGGATTATAACTAAAAAAGATAAATCAAAAGGGCTTTAGTAGAAACTATTGATGGGACTGCTTACTATGCATAGACACACATGAACCTCCCAAGATAATTTGGGCTGCTGATGAAACTTGTAGCAAGTCTACAGAGTATCTCCAGAGATTTCTGAGTTTTGTTTAAATCATAAAGATTCCTAGAGAAAAACCTGTCTGTGAAGAATTCCTGTTTCCCTTCTAAAGAAAAAAGATTGTTTGATCTGTTTCATGGATATTATGCAGGTAAGTTGTTTGGGAAGCCCACCTTCTTCAACCTAATACTATGGGCCAAATGTAATAGGGTGAGAGTTTAGAAAATGTGACAGTTTAGCAGTAATCTCTCACATTGTTTGAGTTTTATCTTCAAAATAGGAAAAAATCTGGATGAGATTTTAAATCGTGAGAGTTTTTTGAGTCTGAAAAACATGCGAGTTTGCTCTTTTGCTTTGTTCTCAGACTCTATTACATTGGCTGAGTTTAAAAAGTGTGAGAAAATGCACATTTTCTAAACTCTCACCCTATTACATTTGGCCCTACAGTATGTGCTTATATATCCCACAGACCAAATTAGGCATGTCTGGGCTAACATTACCAATTTCTCTAATGCTTTGCTGACCATAGCAAGCATACAGCTAAATATTAAAGATTGAAATCAACCCTCAATATGTGTGATTTTTCTCTAGTTCAATACCAGAGTAAGAGTGAGCTGATACCATAGTTACAGCATAACTAGCAAACAGTCACAATGCCTAGTGAACCAGGGTAGGTGAGTAGAAAGCTTATCTGGGTCTTCATTGCAGAAGGTGGAGATGGTTTACAGCCCACATACAGAAATTAGGCTATTACATATAGACAACACTCATCATCTATGGATTCCAAGTAGCTTGGGGTTGTTCCATAATCCTGACCCAAGCAAAGATGTCCCTAGGTGAGATTTGTACTGACAGGCCTCTTTTTATCTGGTTGCTTGGTGTTATTTGACCTCCAATGTGTGATGCCAAATTGTAAACCTGTGCATGACCATCATTACATGTACTTTCATTTTTCCCATATATTACCTACATAACTATGGATAAATGCAGAACAATGTTATGGATCCCACTGAAAGGAACATTTGACTTCAATAAACATAATTAATACTTACAAATATCTTTAAAATTCACACTATTTCCAACATAGGGGCTGGCTGATTCATGTGTGCAGGATCCATTCTGCGAGTGTGCAGAATGGCTCCTTTGTAGTTGCACGCAGTCCCTTCCGTGCCTCTGTCTGATTGACAGAGGCATTTAAGAGGCGATGCGGGGACGGCGGCAGTCGGTGTTTCCTGAAATGGGGGCGTGTCTGCCCCATTTTCCGGGAGTGGCAAGGCTAGGGACTGTTCAGACTGATGCAGTGTCCTGGCCTCGCAAGCTGAGGCTTACTCAGCTGGCTGGTGGCCCGGTGCCATCCAACATCGTGACCATCGATCATCGATGGTCGCTATGGTGATCCCAACATGTGACCTCAGTCGCAGTGCTGGTATCACAAATCCAGCAGGCGGTGTCATACACCTCCTGCTGCATTTGCATAATAGCAAGGACAGAATTGCAAAGCTACCCATATGCAGGTTTGCAGTTGCGATCCTTGCTGAATCACCTCCATAGATAGTGAATGTTAGATCAAAATTAAACCTTTGATTATGAAATGTGTATGATCATCCTGAAAATTGAATGTTGTGAATACCATAGTTATAGCAGCAAGTGAACAAAGTTTAACAGAGTTAGATGTCAAAACGTAATAACTGAGTGTATTTGTCTGCTAGCCAGTTATGACATCAAAGTGAGGCAATAGTATTCACAGCACTATAACTCCACCTAATTCTCTAATGTATTCTCAGCATAAATATTCATTGCTTACATTGTTCACACTGGGGGGTATATTTACTATAGTGAGAGTTTTTAGAAATGGAGATGTTGCTCATAGCAACCAATCAAATTCTACTTAACATTTAACTAGCACTATCTAGAAGATAATAGCTTGAATCGGATTGGTTGCTATGAGCAGCATCTCCACTTCTACAAACTCTCACTTTAGTAAATTTACCCCCTGGTATTCCTTTGGTCACTGTACAGTAACTTATTTCTGTGATGGGTAATTCTACAATATAACCATCTCTATTGTCAAAAGAATGGAAATATTATGTGTTGTGCTTTAAGAACTAAGGCTTAATGTTACACCAAACACTTTCAATCATAATTACCAAGAAAGTCCCCTGAAGGTCACTAGCAGGGGTACACTAAAAATAAGAACCTACTGCGATATTTCTAAAAATTCCATCCTGAGAACTATAAATATGACAATATGAAAAGTTTTTGTCAAAATCAAAAGCAAAGTGCTTTTCTTTATTCATAATCTATAATTACTTTGCCTAATCATTGCAATCCATGATTTTAAAGTATGTGAATTACACCCTGCCACTGACACAACTACTGAGGATGAAGAGGGTGTAACTAATTGCAGTGCTACTATGGGTGCACCACCTCAGAGACAATCCGAGAGCCCCCCTTATCTGAGCAGAGCCAAGTCCTCCTCTTAGCGGCAAGTGCGCCTCTAGGTTACATCAGTATCATGGAACCCTTGCTGTTGGGCCCTGTAATGCTCTGTTTCATAAATCCACCCAACCATGTTACAATCACCACAGATAAAAAATGTTCAGCCATCTGATATAGAGATTTACTTTGTCAACCTGTCTAAAACTAAAATTAAATTGCTTGCAAATTATGAAATTGAAGACTCCCCAAACATAAATGAACTAAGAAACAGGTACACAATCCCTGTCCATGTTGTGTTCAACATACAAATCAGATGTCGTATACAACTCCCATGCACAGCAGATCTTTATGATAAGAATATATTTTTTTAATCAGATTAATCTTGATGCCAATTTGTCTTAATATTATTATTACGTTGTTATTATTATTATTATTATTATTATTATTATTAGGTTATTAACTTTGTATCTTAGCCCTTCCTGTTATCATTTCAGAATCAGCTCATATAACAAAAGATATAAAAATGTAATGTACATCATTGCGGAGCATTAGTCATTTCTGGGCATTATTCCCAAGTACTATGATGCTTCAGTTAGGAATCCATGCTGTCACTGTAGCTGAATAGTTCCAGTAAGGTGTAACATCTGATTGCATCAGCCTTGTCCACCAGGCTTATTTGAAGAGGGAAGAGACTGGTATAGGCAGAAAAACCCTGGAAACTTCAGTAACAAATACAGTAGCTCCTATGCCCTCAAATAAGCCTGAGGATTTACAGTGACCATGAGCACTTAGCAACACTTCATGGAATTAATTAATGGAGCATTAGCAGGAAACAACAATCAGTTTACAGTGTCCTGAGATGTATATACCATTTATTTTTGGATCTTACCAATCAAGCAAACGTTATAGAGAATTACTGGACTAATGGTGAGCCATTCTATATTGAAGAACACCCTACATTTCTATGTAAACTATCATATATGTGTATGTAGTAATAATAAAAGCTCAACCATCATTGTTTTGAAAAGCTGAACCAGAAAAAAGTTATTAACTACTGTCTCCAATACTGTGCTAAATGAGATGTTCCTTATTTGTGGGTTACATCATTCGTTAAATAGTGAAGTTCATGAGTTTCACTTGATATTATTGTCATGCACAAAATATACATGATTTACAGGTCTCCTTAGTCAATAACTTGGATACCAGCTGAAAAATCAAGCTATGTGGACTATCTATTTGACAAAGCATTATTTGCCCCATTTTCCCCTGGAGCCCTGCTAAATCAAAAGATCCCCTATCATATCCTCAACTATATTATTTTCCATGATACTTATCAAGCATGGATTTCACTTAATAAAAAATGTAAAAGAAATCCACACGCCTCCCCGTATGTACCACTATGGAGAAACCCCTCCTTTACTCCCTCACTCTCTAACAAACATTTCTACACATGGAAGGATAAAGGATTAAATGTTGCCTCGAAAGTGTTTGACCCAGGAAGCAACATTGAACAATTTGCTACTTTGCAGGATAAATATAGTTTACCATAACAACACCTCTTTATGTTCCTCCAGGCTCGCCACTATATCACTTCTTTAAGACCAGACATTAAACCCTCATCAATTCCAGATCCTCTTCTGAAAGCTTTAAATTTATGCAATCATTTTCAATACAAAACTAAATTCATCTACTCAGACATAATACAATCCTCAAATATTCCCCATTGGGAAAAATTGACCCAGCTGTGGCAGAAAGATATCCCTGAAATTACCGCTCTGATAGACTTGACGAAGCACTATGATGTAACCTTTAAAGCTTTAGGCTCAGCCTACTTACAGGAGGTACATGCACGCACGCTACAGAGGGCGTACATCTCACCAACCCAATGTAAACATATGGATTCTACTTGCTTGGGACAATATCCCAAATGTCAACAATCAGATGCAATGTTATTCCACTGTCTTTAGTCATGTGGAAAAATCTGAAGATTTTGGAACAAAATCCTAAATTATATAAAATCTATAATATCCATCACACTTTTGCCTGATCCCTTGGCTTGTTTATTGGCAAACTTTAGAAACTGGGATCTTGATTTATATGTTAACTCAATATTCAATAATAGTCACCATTTCAAAAAAAGTTATTATATTGCACTGGACATCCTGTTCCTCCCCCTCTCTATCAGAAGTCAAACTCAAACACCACCCTGTTGAATACTTTTCTTATTGAAAAAAAACAAGATGATTTGAAAAAAAACAAACACTTGGATACAGCTGCAAAGATGTTTTATGTTGTATTCCACCTACAAATTAAAAAATAAAAATCACCATAAGTGAAAATTAAGTTGTGAAATCATCCCCTAAGGCAATGCATGCTACGATATTATATTCTATCTGCTCTAATGTGAGCATGATCTGTCAGCTTTGACTTAAGCTGGGTACACTCTTACCGATGTGTATCCAGACGATATGTCGGCCCAACAGGCTGACATATCGTATTGCGGATACACATTGAGCGATGTAATGAACAACAAAAAGATTCCTCTGGGAAGTGATAAAGTGGAGAGTGATAAACGACCAACCAATCAGCTCCCAATTGTCATATTTAAAACACAACCTGTAACATGACAGTTGGGAGCTGAGTGGTTGATCATTTATCACTCTCCACTTTATCACTTTCCAGAGCATCATACATCTGCCCCAGAATATCCCACCTTTGCTGCATACATGTGTTCCAGTATAGGTTATGGTCATGCAATCAAATCTTAAGCAGACGCTGTCACAAGAAAACTGAATCTGATAAGGACGATGATCATGAAGAAGGGTGGATAGCCTTGGTAATTTAGCCAATTGTTCATTTCCACTGCACATACAAAGCCAGGAAGTCTGCAAACATGTTCGTTTCCTGTAAGCTAGAGTTATTTCCTAGGAACAGATGTGAAGAAAAGAGATGTTGACATTCACATTAATTCATCCACAAAGTGTTGCCCTTGTGAGTACTGAACAGAGAATAACAGCCTTCAGTTTTACTTAGACCTATTTTAAGTGGGCAACTCATCCCTGACCTTATATCTTGTTAGTTATTACATTAGCATGCTTTAGGGGAAATTTTAGAATATTCAAATCATAAAAAAATATCTAGTTTTCTGTTCAAAGGGAAACATTTCTGCCGTGCAATTTCAAAATTGTTAATCTTTCTTTCAAATGACAAAGGGCATATTTATTATTATTCATTTTCAGTTATCTCACCCCAGTGAATTTAGTTCAAACATTTGCTTTGAGAAGTCGCTTAATCTGGATATTTTACCAGCACATAACTATGCACCAAGCTCTGACATTATAAAGACACAGCAAAAAGGGGAAAATGGCAAATACCGTCTGTTTTCCACATTACAGTACATGGAACATAATAATAGAGAGGATCATTAAATGGGCTGAAGGTATAGTACTAAACAAATTATCTAACAATCATTTCGGCAAAGTGGATTAAAATTTTGGTTTGCAATTCTTGACACAAACAAATTTATTTATTATCCCATAATAGGGTCTGTTTGAAACTGGATCTTAAAGCAATCCACAATAAAACAGATCATATTAAATATGCCATTACCAATGTGTTCTTAAATTAAGTGTCAATTTATAAATATACTCATGTGATTCTATGTTGGTTGTGCTACTCACAGCTCCACTTTTTTCTGTGTTGCTCTTAGGAGGATGGGAACCTATTCTTCAAGCCTTATTAAGTGCTTTGTATTTTTCCAGGAAAGTCCTATTTTTGCCAATGGAAGAAGTCAAATCCAATTTTTTTTAAAAGTTTGAATTCTCAGGATATATATAGGTGTGGACATATAGCAGACAGAAAATTGCAATGGGTTCTATTTATAGACCAATAAACTTCATTTTATGAGTATTCTGGTTTTATGCTTTAGATTATGCTATATTTAAGATCCCTGTGATGATATAACTCTAACATATCTAACGTTCTGCTGCAATCTTGGATGTTGGAATTAAGGCTGGTTAGCCAACCATCTCTGACTTCTTTGGGTGAAGTAAATGTATTGCATTGGTTCTCACAAAAGAACTCTATTAGAGAACTTGTGCTAATGCAAGATAACCACATCAGGACCTGAAATGTTGCTCAATAAGAAGGTTGCTGCAAACAGATTAATGCCAATAGTGAATTGATGTTGCAAAAAATCAAATAATATGACTAGCCAAGTTTCTGGTGACACAGAATACTGGTATAACTGAGATAATTAGCTAAAGTGCAAGCTCATAAGAGTTGAAAGATAATTTACAGTAAACTGGATTAGGTATCAAGATCACAGACATAGTTTATTGCTCAGAAGAGCTCAGTCACAAATACCTGTTATCAGGTAATGAGTACAGACACCAAGCATAAGTTATAGTAAAGACAATCAATTAATAAGCTGCCCTTAGACACATGCATACACCATGAAAAGGTCCTCACAGACACATGCAAGAGTTTAACTCTTTGTACATCCTGACTGCAGGTCTCTATATGTATCCATGCTACCAGTCCCTGAGTTAGCACACTTCCCACTCCTCTAAAGCTGCAGAACCATGGTGCTAGTACCAGCAGTTGTGGATACCACTGGCTTGCCTCCAACACTCAGCTGGTCATTGATTGCTGGCCTTCCTGATTAGAATCCTTAACAGAACCCATCTGGGCTCAGCCTCAGGCTAGAGATGACATAACTTCTCTCAGGTGTTTAACGTAACCTCCAGCACAGATGACTCATGTAGAGAATCGCCCATCAGGCAGCCACTATTAGAACCTGCTCAGCGCACTCCTCCAGTGCCTGAGTATAAATTGTATTCTACATAGATGCTCCAACTCCAATATATTTTTATTCCAGTGTTGTTTAAACTCCAGTGTGCAATTTCCTCGACAGCAGCACATCCATACCTGCATCTCCATCTACTGTGTTTACAGGTAGAGTCCTCTTACCAGCTAAGTACTCTGTTGCATTCACAGTGGGAACCAACTACACTGGGCCATGACCTGGGTCCATATTCTCTTGCGGGGATTCCTGGCGAAGTCTGGTTGGGGACTTAGACTCTGGACTAGGATTTTTGGTTGCACCAATTCCACCTGTTTGCATTTATCATCACCAGGGTTATTGCAATACCATCCATGTATCTAATTGCAAGCAATGCGCTGTTCCCACAGTGCCAACATATCCGTGCCTCTCATTGCATGCTATGCACTGTTAAGTGCTATCACATATGTGTGTTGCGTCTAACGCTACACACTGTCCAAACAGTGCCAATACCTCTGTATACCCTATTGTACGCTACATGCTGTTGAAACAGTGCCAACATTTTTGTGTAATTTATTGCACACTACGCACTACTCAACCAGTACAGACACCTCCGTGTACTTTATTGCACGATTCACTGTGTACAAACAATACCAACACGTACCTTGTTGAACGCTATGTGCTGTACAAACAGTAACAATGCATCCATGTACCTTGTGCCACACTACCAACACCCCACACTTTGTGTACCTTGGCATTTGTGCCTACTGTGTTAAACACCTCGGGGTATTTTCTGGCTACCACCTCTCCGAGTATTGCAGCTATACCTCTTTTGATGTATTCCCCCATAAAAGCAAAATCACAAAGCTTCACACTTGGTCGATCTAAGCCTCAAATTCATCTTCCACTTACAGGGGTGTGACGGAAGATTCTGAACTGTCAGTTACTATATGCAGTGGCAGCAAGTGGGTTTCTTAAAGTTCTTCTCAAAATATCCAAATGTATTAGGAATTTAGGCACAACAACTGTATTAAGAGGTGATGCTATGTGGGTACGTAACTCAGCAACAGTATATTTACTGTCCCCCATCAGTTGACATCATATCAGCTATAACATTGTTATTGATTTTCCAGCCCCAATTTATATCAACCTCTTTCCACAATCTAACAATGCAACTGTTTTCTTAAATGGTTTCATTAATTGTGGGTATGTCTGTGTATCGATCTATCTATCTATCTATCTATCTATCTATCTATCTATCTATCTATCTATCTATCTATCTATCTATCTAACTATCTATCTATCTATCTATCTTTTTAATCTATCTAATCTATATATCTATAAAGCTTATAATCTAGTCCAACAGAGGGGACACTGCAAAAAATACCAAAATGTTTAAAAGCATATCTTTGTACAAATAGAATGTAGGATGTGGATAATAAACTAAGAGAACATCACATAACATCTAACTGTATTATCCAGTAGAATATAGTATACTGGCTTCCTGTAATAGAGACAAAGGTGCATGCAGTACCAATGTTTGTGCAGTTGGACGATTATTTGTTTTTGTGCATGCACGAAGAGTCTAGAAAACTATCACTGTGTATGCACGAATCAATGTGTGTGATGATATATTCATTTGCATACAACAACGCTATGACTTGAGACGGCATCTGCGATCCACGGGTATTTCTGGGTGGAGACTGGGAAGCGAAATAAAGTGATTGCAAAAAGAGGCATGTTTGTGTCATGGGCATGTTTGAACATGCGGCTGCATTCTCCTTCGCAGCACCGCAGCCACAGCGGCCATATTTTGCGAAAGTTACAAGGGAGGCTGTGCTCCAGACAGGTGCAGCTCGAGGAGTTGATGTTGCAACCAATGGTGCGTCGATGGAGGAGTAATTGGAACCATAAGCAAAGCTGAGAATTGCTCACCTGTGGGTGTTGCAGTGTTGCTCAGTCAGTCTGTACACAAAAGGAACGCTCAAGCTGACATTTGCATATTTTCACACACTTGTGAATCTGTGGGAAATTGCCAGTGACCTCCATATTCTCTAAAAAAGGACATTAAACAACAGTTAAACCTTGAGAGGCCGAACACCTGACAACCAAATAAGTCCAAAAAGACAGTTTTACAGTGATAACTTACAATTAAAGGATAATATGTAGTGAACTATTTTAGATATTTCTGTTAATTAAGTAAATATTCATGTAGCCACTTGGGCTTGATTAATGCATTGTGTGTCTATATCCCTGAGAAGTGTTCAAATTATCTTCTACTTCCTTCCAGATTGTGAATAAAAGAACCATTATCTGGACACAATTTTTTATTAACATTCATTAATATTGGAGACTTTCTTACAAATATCTTGAATATGATGGATTCACATGATTTTAAATAAAATTATGTTGTCATTATGTTTCAATTATATGAAATATAGTTTTTGATTATGCTTTGTATGCTTCTGCCCAAAAGTAACAACTATACATAAGTGTACTCTATATAGCAGAATGCAGCAAGTTTTCTCCCCACAGCCAGAGTATGCGCAAACCTCTGTGGATTACATCACTTTGGTCTACTAATGATAAATAGCATTATAAGCATGTCTCTTATACAATGCAGTAATTTGGGAAAAAAATATTGTTTCTGTAAGCAAATAATCTGGTTTCAGGTTTGCTAACGTTTGGACTTTATGTACCTTCATCAGGGGCTGGCTGGCAACTTTTAGCCTGGGGGGCAAGTCCAGAGCATTGGCCCATAAGTATCGGTGCCTCCTTAAATGGAGGTTTTTGGTATAATAAATATTTATTAATAAAAAATAAAAAAATAGGCCTGGTGTTAATTATCTCAAAGCTACATTATTATCAGCAAACATTAAGCACATGTACTGGGACGGAGTCTGCTACTGCACAAAATACATGCCAGCGGGTAAGGCTGCTGATATATGAAAAACGATAAGCCACAAAAGTGCTCATTGTTTTCTAACAACATCTGCATGATTAACTTCGCCATATAATAGTACGGTGATGGCGAAATCATTATATGTTTGCAGATATCGTAGTGAAAAGTGATTTTCTCTACATTATCTAACATACATACAGATGTTCAATGTAAGAATAAAATAGCACTGGTTAAAGCGCATTTGACACTTAGCACCTTGCATATATCCCCCAAATGTCAGTAGAGAGAGATGTTGCATACAGGAACTCCCTCCCACCATATGCGTCTTTATAATGGGTGCACAGGGGCGCCAAGAGGGGGGGGGAGCGGGTACAGATTACCCGGGCCCGGGCTTCCCGAGGGTCCCGGCGGGGGCCTGGCGGGGGCCCGGGTCCGACGCCGCCCCCCCTCCCTCACAGCAGCCCAGGACACAGGGGCCCTGGTGGTCTAGTGTTAGTGAGAAGACGGCCCGCATTGCTCAGCAATAGAGCGGCCCGGGGGGCACATGGCACCCTGCCCCCCAGCCCAGCCCGCCACAGACCTTCATAAAGGTTGCCTTTTTATGGGGTCGTATCTCCTTCATATACAAATTATTATTTATTGGGAAAATTATATATATAATGCTTCATATCTGGTGGGTTGCTGTATATAATATATTTTTCCACTGTAGTGACTGTCTTGAAATAGGCCAAATCTGACGAGAATGTCAACCTGCATATGGGTATAATTGTGTAAGAAATAAAACACCTTGCCTGATCAATTATAACTGTAGTGAGTGATCCTTCTTACTTGTTCACAATATGTATGTGGCGCAAGATTGCCAAAGAACACTTTGGACACTCCAGATATATATTTTTTCTAAATATATCCATTTTATTTCTAAAAATCTAAATTATAAAGCACAAAGTTTGGCTAAAATATCTGAAAAATATGTTAAAAAATGAAATTGCTCCTCCATTCTTGCATTATATATGTTTAATGCATCACAGCTTTAAAGCATTATCATGTGCATGTAAATACATTAATGGCTGATACAACTTGGAGCTTGGTAGGACACAATACATGTAGCATGGATGGGCACAAACACAAAAAAATTGCAGAGAATATATAGAAAAGGTTTTATTTCATCTGAGCAAAAGTAAATTGATGGAGAGATCTTTTTTTTGGCAAAGAGCTTTTGTTTATTCCCACCATCAAATAAAACTGTTTTGATTGACAGGCAGAGGCACCAACCTTGAGCCGCAGCTAATATTTAAAGAATAATTGTCTAACAAAAAAGGCAACAAAAGTAATATTTCAAGTAGCACAGTAAATCTTTTTACCAAATGCTTTAAGGTGCCAAGCAAGGAATACTGAAATCCTCATTACAAAAAAAATATTGTTTTACAATTTAAATGAGGAAAAAAGACAAGATTATTAATACAACAGGGGCACAAAGGAATCTAGTTATATGCCCCACAGACAGGGCAGGTGGTGGCAGGGGAGTATTGGCAACATTTGTCCTGGGGGCAAACACAGTAAAAAGTCCCAGGCTCTTCTGTATCAGCAGAAAAATGGGAACAACAAAAAAGCTGTGAGGATGTGGCCTGTCTAATGTGGATTTAGTATATATAGCCAATAAAATATATATAAAAATGTTATCTGCGAAATATTAAAATAATATGTGCAAAGAAATTGATTAACATAAAATTATAATTATACCTACATCATTTTAAATCTCTCTTGGGAATCTGATATATCTAAACACCTGTGGCTTGTCTGTAAATATGAAGATTGAGTATATGTATGAATGTTGTAAATTAATTAAAGACAAACTATCTTAGATACATTTATAGATGTCAAGAGATGTCTGTCTTGGGAATACCGATTCTTCTACTCTATTTTGGGGGTTTGTGTGACAATAATATCTGTTTACAAGATTGTTTTTTCACAATGTCACACAGATAATTATTCCTTAGTCACTCCCTTAGCATTATCTAAAGAAAGTTGTTGTCCAGTCTCTGATATGTGCTGCTGGTAGGAAATAGTATATATCAACTGTGCCACCACGCTACATGATTGGAGACTCACAGATCCTACTGAAACTAATGTCGTTAGACATCAACCCAAATAGGACTCAGACACAAAGCCTTGTAGATGTGCCAGCTGTATGAGTAGTTATGAATTTGTGGCTCTTATGACAGCTCTGTAATATATTGTTATAGTAAGTTTTATTGCCTGTTGTGGGTTCTTACTAATAGCACACTCTATCTATATAGACGATTTAGTAATTGGAAGCAACCATTTTGTTTAATGAGGAACTCCTTAATGTTGTTTGGAGCACTAAATGATAGATAGATAGATAGATAGATAGATAGATAGATAGATAGATAGATAGATAGATGTGGGATAGATATGGGATAGATTTGTGATAGATAGATAGATAGATAGATAGATAGATAGATAGATAGATAGATAGATAGATATGTGATAAATAGATAGATAGATAGATAGATAGATAGATTGCTAGATATGTGATAGATAGATAGATAGATAGATAGATAGATATGGGATAGATAGATAGATATGGGATAGATAGATAGATAGATAGATAGATATGGGCTCGATATATAGATAGATAGATAGATAGATAGATATGTGATAGATAGATAGATAGATAGATATGGGATAGATATGTGATAGATAGATAGATAGATAGATAGATAGATAGATAGATAGATAGATAGATAGATAGATAGATAGATAGATAGATAGACTGACAGACAGACAGACAGACAGAATTATGGTGGATATCCCTATATTAAGATTAGAGATGTGCGCCAACCCTCGTGTTTTGGTTTTGGTTTTGGATCTGGATCTCCCCTGGTTTTGGATCTGAATCTGGTTTTGGATTTTTTTTCCTTGGTGTTTTGTTTTTGTGTTTTGAATCTGGATTTTTTTCTTAAAAACCATAAAAACCGCTAGAATCACATAAAAAGGGCCTGTTTTTGTCCCTATAGTATAATTAACCTCAATAACATTTATTTCCAGTAATTTCCAATCAATTTTGACCACCTCACAATATTATTTGCTTCATCTAGTTAAGACCAAAAGGTTGCATCCAGCTAGCTGGCTGACTAAGCTAAGTGACACAGTGGGCGGTACTAACATGTGGCAGTTGAGCTTCTAATTTCCAACACAGATACAGGACCTCATTCAGAGCTGCTCGCAAAATGCGAGCGCTCGCTCTGAATGAGGGCGGTCGCATCTCTAAAAAGAGCCGGCCTCCTGGCCGCTCGCTAAGCTGTAGGTGACCATCCACAGCTTTAGAGAGTGGCTAGGTTGATGGTCGCGATGGTCTAGACCATCGCGACCATCGGGGCTTGCGACGAGACCCTTGTGGTAGGGTCTCATCTGTCGCAAGCCCCAGAGAGCTTCCGGCTCTAATAGAGCCGGAAGCTCTCCCACTGACATCACTGGCAGGCATTCCATTTGTGAAGCCACCGCCCCACCACACCTACAAAACAGGGTGAGCTGTTGATTACCATCGACAGCCGCCCCTTTTGTAGTGAGCCCCGGAGCGAGAGAATTTCTCTCTCACTCCGGGGCTTGCGCACGCACAGTGAGGCCACTGTGCATGTGCACAGAGCCCAACATCGACCTGCTTTCGAGCACTCAAGCACTTGCGAGCGGGTCTGAATGAGACCCACAGTGTGTTATACAGTGTGGGTTGGATACACCAATAGTGCACTTACTGTGACAGCAGTGTTGGCACAGCGGGGTTGCTGATGGTGTCCTCAGTACATGGAATGGCAGTGCTGCGGTGCTGGCAGTGTCCTCAGTGAAGGGTACCGGTGATGTCGGCAGTGCGGGGGTGTCAGCAGTGTCTTTAGTGCAGGTTTGCTGGCTGTGTCGGCAGTGCAGGGGTGCCAGCGGTTTCTTTAGTGCAGGTTTGCTGGCTGTGTCGGCAGTGCGGGGGTGCCAGTGGTGTCTTTAGTGCAGGTTTGCTGGCTGTGTTGGCAGTGCGGGGATGCCAGTGGTGTCTTTAGTGCAGGTTTGCTGGCTGTGCCACAAGTGCGGGGGTTGCTGACGGTGTCCTCAGTACATGGAATGGCAGTGCACGGGTGCCAGCTGTGTCTTTAGTGCAGGTTTACTGGCTGTATCGGCAGAGCGAGGGTGCCAGCGGTGTCCTCAGTGCAAGTTTGCTGACTGTGTCGGCAATACAGGGGTGTTGTCAATGCAGGGTGCCGGCGGTGTCGGCAGAGCGGGGGTGCCAGCGGTGTCCTCAGTGCATGTGTGCTGACAGTGTCGGCAGTGCAGGGGTGCTTGTGGTGTCCTCAGTGTGGGAGTGGCGGCAGTGGCGGCAGTGTGAGGGTCGCTGATGGTGTCCTCAGTACGTGGGGCAGCAGTGCAGGAGTGTCGGCAGCTGTGGTGTCGGCAGTGGGGATGCTGTCAGTGGGGGTGCCGGCTGTGTCGGCAGCGGGGGGTGCCAGTGGTGTCAAGTGGCAGGGGATGGCGGGCGGCATCTTTTTTGTTTCTTTGTAGTGTTTTCAATGGGCTTAACGCTGATTGGCTGAGAGCCGTGACAGACGGCTCTCTCAGCCAATCAGCGTTAAGCCTGCTGAAAACAAAATCTCGTGACTCGACAGAGGGGTGGCAAGGTTTTGCCTTGGGTCTGGGATCCGGGGCAGGCAGGGAGATCCGAGCTGCGCTCGGATTGCCCCAGATCCCCTTAATTCGGGTGGGTTCGGTTCTCAGGGAACCGGACCCGCTCATCTCTAATTAAGATGTAAATCGTACTTTCAGCTAAATCTAGCGAGTTTTACAAATAGGTCACACATATGAAATGACTGTTAGTCAGAGCTCACTAGCAGCATCGGTTCCACCATAGAAACTTGCACCAGCCCTATGCAGTGCAGTTTCTCCATTTGAGTATGTCTCTATAGCTGCTTCGGCGTCATATCTGTGACACTCTCATAAAACACCCAAAGGATAGACCATCTCCATGTGTCCGCTAAGCAACCTCCCTGTTACTATCCAGAAATGCCCAATATATTTAGAAAACATTTCTGAGACCATGCAATACATCATTTACACTTACAATGTTTAAGCAGCAAAATAATTTGCATATATGTAAATTATTTAGATGCTAAACTTTATGCTTGTAAATTAAGTAATGTGTGTACTGTCTATCGGCTTAGTTAACATTAAAGGATTACATTACTGGTGGCCTTCAGGCCTGGAATGACACAGAGGGAGCTTGGAGGGACATTGAGGATGCCTGGAGTGACATAGGGGGACCCCAGAGTGACATGGGGGGATGCCAGTCCCTTACTTTGCCAGGTATGTCCGGACCCCTACATACACCCCTGTGTAGTACTAAAATAAATATCCATGTCAGCAATTCAAACTGTCTCACAGAAAAGTACTTAAAATGGTGTTTCTTCGATGCAAGTGAATGATTACACTTCACATTAGCTCATGACTAACAAACATCCCTAATTAAGTAGCCTAACCAGACAGTAAACACACCAAGTGGCATATTTATTAAACTAATTTTGCAGAAAATCCTACAACATTTTTTATTTTAGGGGGATACCCACAAATTCTGAGCTTTCCCTAGATGTATGACGGTGGTTCGGCAGCAGATATGAGAGAATTCTCATGCAGTTTCCCTAATTCTGATTACCATAGGGGGCTGCTATATTGTGAGATTTACCAAGCTCCGGAATGTGAAACATTCTTTAGATGGTGTTAGCCATTGTAGCCTATAGGGTACAGGTTGCACATTTTACCTGGAGAGGGATCCGTAGTTTCCCTCCTGGTAAAGGGTACTCTCACATACACAGTTAGATGACCGCGCCTGAGCTGTAGTGTACTGAGGGTCTTGCAGCTGATGGCCTCCGTTTCCTGAAATGGAGGCGTGTCGCCGCTGTTGGGGGGGAGGGAAGAGGCCAGGATCTCTGTCGGCTGACGGAAATTTCCTGGCCTCTTCCTCTAAACTGTGGCAGACGGCTGCGTGACCCCATGGGTCACCTTAGCAGGCCGAAATTACGCAGATTATCCGATGCTGTGTTGGACAACGCAGCTTGGATAAGTAATGCACAGAAGGCATGATGCCTCCTGCTGCATTACCATATCTGCAAGGATCACAATTGCAAAGCTGCCTGCGTGCATACATCATATATCTATAGCCTGCATGCAGCTTTGCAATTGCAATACTTGCTGAATCAGGCCCATAGTCAGGGCCGGCCCGCCCGTTACGCCAACTACGCATGTGCGTAGGGCGCCAGCCAGCAGAGAGCGCTCAATCCCCAGAGCGGCCAAACAACCCTCCCACCGACACACTACTTCTGGTTTCCTTCCCCCCCGCGCACGCCACACTCCTTCCAGCCTCTTACCCGCCGCCGCTGCAGGGAGGCTTTACTTGCCGGGCGCCCACTGAGATTTTGCCAGCGGGCGCCCAGCTCCCTGCAGCAGCAGCCGGAGCTCACTACAGTGCTCTGGATAGGCTTCCCCCACGGGCACTATGTGAGAGACGTCATGATGTCTCTCACATAGTAACGAGGAGCGGTGGACGGCAGCGGACCCAGGATCGGGGCTTCATGCAAGCTGTTTATGTTTGTGTGTGTGTTGCGCGACTACTGGGGCTACTGGGGGCACTATTACAAGGGGCTACTGGGGGCACTCCTACAAGGGGCTTACTGAAGGCACTCCTACAAAGGGCTACTGGGGGCACTTTTACAAGGGGCTACTGGGGGCACTGTTACAAGGGGCTACTGGGGGCACTGTTACAAGGGGCTTACTGGGGACACTAATACAAGGGGCTACTGGGGGCACTGTTACAAGGGGCTTACTGGGGGTACTCCTACAAGGTGCTTACTGGGGGCACTCCTACAAAGGGCTACTGGGGTACTATTACAAGGGGCTACTGGGGGCACTAATATAAGGGGCTACTGGGGCACTAATACAAGGGGCTACTGGGGGCACTGTTACAAGGGGCTACTGGGGGCACTGTTACAAGGGGCTACTGGGGACACTGGCCCTGATTCAGAGCCGGACGCTCTGACAGAGCGCTCGCTCTGAATCAGGGCCGTCCTTCCTGATTTTTAGAGCAGCCTCCTGGCCACTCGTATAGCTGTGGGTGGTCTGGGTGACCACCTGGGCCGGTTCTCCCATTACGCATGGTACACCTCAGCTGCGTACCATGCGGGCCGCGGGCAGACTGTGTCTCTGTGACACAGCTGCACCACGTGTGTAGCGCTGACCGGACGGAGTTCGGTCAGCGCTACACAGCACAAACACACAGCCGTCGGCTCCGGCAGCTGTGTGTTTGCTTTAGCAGCTGATGAGAGTCAGACAGACTCTCATCGACTGCTGCTCCCACTGCCAGAGCTGGACATCTTCTGGCTCCCGCAGTGGGTAATGGAAGTGACGTCATGATGTGACGTCACTCCCATAATGCAAAGCGGCGGACGGAGGAGCAGGAGCGGGTTTCAGGTAAGTGTTTTCTGTTATTACGTCTCTACTGCAGGGGGGGAGGGGGATTACTACTGGGGGCACCACAAGGGGGAATACTACTGGGGGCACCACAAGGGGGGCTACTACTGGGGGCACCACAAGGGGGGGTGACTACTACTGGGGGCACTACAAGGGGGGTCTACTACTGGGAGCAATACAGGGGGGCTACTACTGGGGGCACTACAAGGGGGGACTACTACTGGGAGCACTACAGGGGGCTACTACTGGGGGCACTACAAGGGGAGATTACTACTGGGGGCACTACAGGGGGGACTACTACTGGGGGCACTACAGAGGGGGATTACTAGGGGGAATACTACTGGGGGCACAAGGGGCACTGCACAGGGGGACCACTACCAGGGGCACTGTAAAAGGGGCACTGCATAAGGGGTACCACTACTGGGGGCACTGCATAGGGGGACTACTACTGGGGGCACTATATAAGGGGAATACTACTGGGGGTACAAGGGGCATTGCACAGGGGGGACCACTACTGGGGGCACTGTAAAAGGGGCACTGCATAGGGGTACCACTACTGGGGGCACTGCATAGGGGGACTACTACTGGGGGCACTATATAAGGGGAACACTACTGGGGGCACAAGGGGCACTGCACAGGGGGGACCACTGCTGGTGGCACTGTAAAAGGGGCACTGCATAGGGGGGCACCAAAAAATATACTCGCTTACCAAAAAATTTGGGCTAGGGCTGGCCCTGGTGACCACCCACAGCTATAGTGAGTGGCCAGGAAGATGGTCGCGATGGTCAAGACCTTGTGGTAGGGTCTCGTTGCCGCAAGCCCATGGGAACACCTCCGTCTAGGCAGCCACGCCCCCGGCACGCCCACCTAGGGGAGCGTGCTGTCACTCAACATCGACAGCATGGCCCCTTTGGTGCGAGATCCGGAGCGACGGTATGCCCGTCACTATCCGGGTCTCACGCATGCGCACGACGGAGCCGCCTCAGTCGTGCGCATGTGCACTGGGCCAACATTGACCCACTTGCGAGCGCTCAGCGCTCTCGAGCGGGTTTGAATCAGGCCCACTGTTACAAGGGGCTACTGGGGGCACTGTTACAAGGGGCTACTGGGGCACTGTTATAACGGGCTACTGGGGGCACTGTTACAAGAGGCTACTGGAGGCACTGTTACAAGGGGCTACTGGAGGCACTGTTACAAGGGGCTACTGGGGGCACTGTTGCAAGGGGCTACTGGGGGCACTGCTACAAGGGGCTACTGGGGGCACTGTTACAAGGGGCTACTGGGGGTACTGTTACAAGGGGCTACTGGGGGCACTGTTACAAGGGGCTACAAGGGGCTACTGGGGGCACTATTACAAGGGGCTACTGGGGGCACTGCAGAAGGGGTACCACTGCTGTGGGCATTGTAGGGGCACTACTACTGTGAGTATTGTTTATAAGGGGCACTTAAGTTGGCATTGTGTAAAAGGGGCACTACTGTGTGTCAACATAAATAAGGGACACTACTATGTGGTGTAATGTGAATCGGACACTATGGCCCTCATTCAGAGCCGCACGTTAACAACAGTACGCTCGTTGCGTTCCGATGTTGACTAACCGCGCATGCGTCGGTGTTACACTGCGCATGTGCGTACGGAAGATTGCGAGCTTTTTTTCTCTCGTTCCTAAAATAGCGTACAGGAAGTGACATGTCAAATGTGATTGACAGAACAGGGCGTTTTTGGGTGTTGACGGGGGTGGAGATGAAAAAACGCAGGCGTGGCGAGGCGTTTTTGGGGCGTACATACATTAGCAGATGCGAACGTCAAATGTGTTCGGACCGTCTCATACGTCACTGAAACATCCGCTTTCCCTTCAAAATGCTCGCACAGCTTAGGGTCAGGATTACTCGACCACATTGGCGATGGCCTTCTCCTCCGTCCCGGGACTCCACGATGGTGCAGCGATTAATCGCGGCTGGTCAGTAAAGTAATTAGTGTTGGATTGAAATCCGGCTTGGTATGTGTTTGGAAAGCAGTTTATTGGGATAGCACAAAAGCGTACGCAGGTGGAAATCATACCTGCTAATGTCATGATTACACAATCAATTAGCGTACATTTTTGGGGTTTTATTTTGGCCACAATTTGTTGGTTATGGCCTATTGTAACAATAATGTCATCATCTTTTAATTAGCTCCCCTTTTTTTTGGTTTACTGTGGAATTTGCATCGCTATGTGATTTTTGAAACGTTCCTTAAAGAGGCCTTTTTTTTTTTTTAAGAGGGTCAGTTTTTGCCTTTAGGGCCAGGATTAAATGTAACCCATTTGTACAATAATGTCACAATACAATGTCAGTTTTTTTATTTTAATTTATTGTTTAAACACAAACAAATTGGCCTAATATTTGGTTGCCTTTTTTTGTGGCCAAGATATTTGATCCAAAAAAAAAAAAACCATAACTGCTAACATAAGCGTAAATACAAAATTTAAAAACATTTCACAAGAAAGGAGAGGGAAGTTTTGACCAGAAAGGAATATGAGCCAAGCACAGAAGGAGTGTGGGAAAAGTCGCCATTGCTGTCACCGTTTTCTCGCCCGTTTGGCTGGGTGAGGGTGGGCGCCAGACCGGGTCCGGGATGCCATCGGGCTGGCCTGTCCAGAGGCAGATGTTGTGGCCTCTGGACTAGGCACAGGGCTAGGCACATTTGGAGGATTGGCTGATGTAGTGCCAGAGGTGGAGGATCCGGATGTTCCGGCAGGAAGGGAGGTCGGCTCCACCATGTGCTGGCGAACGAGCTGCTCCAGGGCATCGGCGATGCGGATGTTGGCCCTGGTATTTTCCGCCAGGGCCTGAGCAATGGTCACGTTGGCCGCAGCATTTTGCTCCAGGGCCTCAGCCACCCGTATCAGACTGGCGTCCATCCTCTGCAGAATCTCCGTATGGCAATCCGATTTAAAATTGAGTTCTGTGAGGAGGCCCACTGCCTGCGAGGGGGCACGCCCTGGACTGGCTTCTGCAGGGTCCTCAGCCGGATGTACTGGTTCCTCCCCTGCAGAGCCAGCAGAAATTCTGCGGCCAAGGCTCCCCTCTGGAGCAGACTCATCCGCCTCTGTCTCTGTTAGGAAATTGTAGAAAAGACTCACATTAGAATCTACATATTGGCACAATAGCATTTCAGAGTTGGTGACATCACAAGACTTACCTTGGCCAACATGAGGAGCCGCAAAGTCTGGCATGTCCGTATCCATGTTGGACACGCCAAACACCTCCACAGCCTGCACACACCCCTGTGCCATCTCTTCTAAGTCTGTCAACTCCAATGACACAGGGGTGGGACCCCCACCTGTCCCCCTTGCATGCCTAGCCCTGTCGGCAAGTTTTTGTTTGAGACGATATTTGAAGTCTGCCCATCTGTGGAATGAATTTGGAACCATTATCCTTTTTTTTACAATGGGGTTTGTTTATAGGATGGGAAAGTGTTTACTTACCGCCGTTTGACATCCCGGGCTAGACGGACATAATCACCCACCCTATTGACAGCAACGGCGACCTCCTCCCACATTCTCCACTTCTGGCTTTGGCTCATATTCCTGGCTGCCTGGGGCAGGATGTCAACGCACTTCTGGATCAAAACCTCCATCTCCTTGCTTGTGAAATGTGGCTGCCTTTTTTTTTTGGCAGCTTTGGCGGGTTGACTGGGGCCAGCAGTCTCTTCCATGTCATCCTCCTCACCTATTTGGGTAAATATTCCGATTTAGCCACTTCACAACTTGACCAATATATTTGTTTGAAAATAATCATGGAGACAAAATGCATGAAGGCCTTACCGCCGGATTTTTGGCCATTGTTTCCCTGGTCTGAAGCCATGTTTCTGCTTCCAGAATGAAAAAAACCAGAAATTCAATGTGATTTCGTGACGTATTTATACATGCGTCCTTTGTTTGCGGCCGCATCATTGATTGTGCGTCCCTATGATTCATCCTTAATTTGTGCGGGAAAATAAACACTATTTATGGCTTGGTGTGTGTGGAGTCGAGGTGCGGTTGTTGGAGTGTTGTCGGTTAAGTTGTTTGGATTTGGTTGTTTGCGGTTGGAGGATTTGGCAGAGTTGGTTTTTTGATTGTTTTTGCTACAGTTCTTTTGTTTTTCCGTTCGCATTTTTTTCCTTTTTTCCACATCCTTTCCTGATTTGGTAAGTTTTGTGCAGTCAAATTTGTGGCCAATTGGTGTCTTCTTCTGTTTTGTGGTTAGTTAATTTTTTTAACACTCATTTCATCTTTTTTAGTTTTTTTTTGTTTTCGGACCCAAAGAAGTTTTTTTGGGAAATCTTATATATTCGAGTTGGGTAAGTCCATTTTTTGTCTTGCATTTGCGAATTAATTACCGCATTTTTGACTGTTGGTGTAGTGACTTGCATTTGCGAATTAATTACCGCATTTTTGACTGTTGGTGTAGTGACTTGCATTTGCGAATTAATTACCGCATTTTTGACTGTTGGTGTAGTGACTTGCATTTGCGAATTAATTACCGCATTTTTGACTGTTGGTGTAGTGACTTGCATTTGCGAATTAATTACCGCATTTTTGACTGTTGGTGTAGTGACTTGCATTTGCGAATTAATTACTGCATTTTTGACTGTTGGTGTAGTGACTTGCATTTGCGAATTAATTACCGCATTTTTGACTGTTGGTGTAGTGACTTGCATTTGCGAATTAATTACCGCATTTTTGACTGTTGGTGTAGTGACTTGCATTTGCGAAATTATTTACGCATTTTTGGCGGCTTATTCATCATGTAATCCAGTTTTGCTTTTCCCTTTTCCATTTTTTGGGTCCATTTGAACCCTATTTGACGTACGGTGTGCAATGTCGTTTTCATCGATGGCCAAATGTGTGTTTCCGCTATTTTCTGTGTTGGCTTGCAACAATTTGAATTAAAAAAAAACACCCTCTAAATTTTTGAAGTCTCATTGTTGGCTTTTTTACAGTTTATACGTATCATGACAATACCCCGGCATGTAAGCAGCTATGGATGGTATCAGAAAGCTAAGTTGTTTTTTCTTACTTTTGGGGTGGGTCAAAAGCCTTACATTGTAAACTTTGAATTTCAGGTAGATCTGGGGCGAATTGTTCTGGCCCTGCTCCCGGAAGACGACCAACCTCAAACTCGTCCCAGGCGCAGGCATCGTAGGCATGCAAGGCCCCAGATATTTCGAACACGTGTCACCCTTTTTGGAATGCCCGATGATGAGGTTTTAAGACGCTACCGTCTACCTCCCAAAATCATCATAGACACTCTCTCATTAATAGAAAGTGATCTTGAGCGGCAAATTGACAGTCCAACAGCAATACCACCACTGACGCAATTTATGGCGGTGTTACATTTCTGTGCCTCAGGATCGTTTCAAACAACGGTGGGAATAGTGGCGGGCATCTCCCAATCCTCCTTTTCCCGGATCCTGAGGGCAGTGATGGAGGCACTTTTCAAGCACCTCCATCATTTTATTAAAATGCCTTTGGATATGGGTGCCCTTAGTGTGGCCAAGGCCAATTTTTACCAAATAGCTGGCTTCCCACACATCATAGGGGTTGTGGATGGTACTCACATACCACTTCAGCCTCCAGCACGGCTGGAGGCAATATTTAGAAACAGGAAACACTATCACTCCCTGAATGTAATGGTGGTATGTGATGCCTCCCTCCAGATCCTGTCCCTGAATGCTAAATTACCCGGAAGTGCTCATGACTCCTTCGTCATCCGGCAATCAGGGATATGGCAGAAATTAACCAACCTACAAGCTGGTGATGCGTGGCTTCTGGGTAAGTGGAGACCTTTAGTACATAACAATGTTAAGCTTGATACACAGTGTTCCTGATGTGGTCTATTTTTGTTCACAGGAGACAGTGGATACCCTTGCATGTCCTGGCTGCTCACTCCTTATTTGGCTCCCACACCAGGGCCACAAAGTGCGTATAATTCCACACTTACAGCCACCAGGCAAGTGGTGGAGCGCTGTATCGGCCTTTTAAAAGGCCGATTCAGATGCCTCCACCGCTCTGGTGGCGAGCTCATGTATGTGCCGGATATGGTTTCGAAAATTGTGGTCCTGTGTGGGATATTTCACAACATTGCCATAAGGAGTGGTGTCCCAATGCAGCCAGAGGATGCCTTACCTGAGGATGGCCCCCCCGAGGTTGGTCGAAGGTCAGTATGTGGGGGGGCCATACGCGATGATGTGGTGGCCAGATTTTTTAGGTAAGTTTGAACAAAACTCCAGTGTTTATACCTAATGTGTTTGTGTTTTTTGGCGAACATCTAATTTATTTTTATTTTTCTCACCATCTTCTGTTTGTTCACATAATCTTTGGCACTCCAACGCTCACTACTTCCTGCTACCCTTACCAAACCTGGATCTGGTCCTTTTGGGCATATATTCTGGAACCCATATCGCAACGCCATGTTTGTGGAATCATGTTGGCATGGTCCTTCGTCAACCAGTTCTTGATTTTGTGTTTTTATTTAATTATTTCTTGGTATGTGTTGTATTTGAATTTATCACTGTGTATTTTTTTTGGGAGTGACCACTTTGTTTTCTCTGTTATGTTGTGAATAAATGTTTGAAGAGTGAAATGGTCTTCCTTTTTTGGAACGTTAACAGCAAGTGTAACCAGGTTAACACAAGTTACATTTGACTAAGGGGTAAACCAGTACTGACGCCAGTTGAGCTAAACTGAAATATGTTTTCAGCTTCCCAATCCACACCAAAAGGAAGCCTGGCCCAACCTTGGGATTTGTAAGATTGGCCTAAGCAGCTTGCGCACCAAGTAGGAACCTGGAAAATGTAGAAATATGTAATTGACACTACACCCAAAAAGGGAAATGACATTGTTACTGTTATGTGTTTCTTGTGTCTGTTTGACATACAAAGACAAAACACAATCTAACTTTTAAAAAAGGGAAATCCTTGCAGGAACAGTCTACTTATGTCAGGCTAAACTATCTTGGTTTTGGTTTTTAAAAATGAGCCACAACGTATATTTGTCTTAATAAATTTAATTGGAAAATAGAACAAAAATAAAAAAACTAATGCCGAAGGAGGCCAGACAGCCGGTCGAGGGCCACCAGAATGCCAATAACATGTTGGCGCATCTGCCCCACAACATCCGCCACCTCTTGCCGACGCCTCTGTTCCTCTGTGGGTGAGAAAAGTGTGTGGGTTAATACAACAATAGGGAATCCACAGACAAAAAAAAAAACAACCAAATCACTCCTAAACCCAAAAACAAAAATAAAAAGGGTGGCCTGGCAAAAATACAAGGCCTAGGTACAAATTCCCACAGGTATGATATGTGTATGTTTAAATCACCAGGAAGAGGTAAAGGCAAACCTTCACAATCAACAAAAGTCAAGCCACAAAAACACGAAGAAAGGCACGACACATGATTACATACAAACAGTTTGTGCTTTAAAAAAAAAAAAAAAAAACATACCGGGAGACACAACGGGAGCTCCGGGCAAACCTCCATGATCCTCCTCGGAGGATCCGTCATTACCCAAAGAATGGGGCGGAGTTATGATGGACTCCGGGGAGGGGGTAATTGGAAGAGGGGTGGGTGGAGGAGAGGGGGAAGTGGGACGGAGGGGAAGGAGGCCCGACATTTCCGGGAGAGGGTCTGGGAAGGATGGGGAGGAGTGGGGAATAGGGGAAAGATTTGGGGTGGAGTGTTGGCTGGGGGTTGGGGATAGTGGGCGGGAACGCCGTCTGGACGGACGGTGACGGCGGAGGCTTGGCTGTCCCCCTAAAATATGTCAAAGAAATTGCGTTTAGTTTATGGACAAATCCGGGCAACCAAACTAAAAAAAAAAACAAAAAAAAAAAAAACAAATAGCAGTAGAATTAATAAATCAGAAATAGAGGGGAAACATGCACACGCAGATATGAGTACAAATAATAAATAGAACAGAAAGGAAAACATGCACACGCAGATATGAGTACAAATAATAAATAGAACAGACAGGAAAACATGCACACGCAGATATGAGTACAAATAATAAATAGAACAGACAGGAAAACATGCACATGCAGATATGAGATATTTGCCCCACAAACACAAACATTAAAACCACAATACATAACACTTACTTGCCAGGATCTGCATGCGAAAGCATGCCAGCAAGCGGGGCGTTCGCCATTGCAGGTCGGACCACCTGCGCTCCAGCTGCCCGATGTTGCGGCGTGAGCCGAAGGACCGCAGGCGGGACCGTACCTCCGCATACGCGGAGCGCTTCTACCGGTTGGTCATGGGTTGAGGCTGGCTGGTGATCCGGCGATCCATGACCTCCGTAAGCACCAGCAGCTCGCGCCTGGTGAATGCGGAGGCTCTCATGATGGCAATGGTGTTTTTCTTAAAAATCATTTTTGATAAAGTGTGTAAAAATTTTCTGATTGGCTAATGTATTTTGGAAATTAACAGGAGCAATTTTATTGGTTAGTGTATGAGTCATGTGTTCGACAGGGCCAGAAATCTCTGGAGAGTTAGGATAGGCTTGATGCAGTGACATGCGTAAGCAAATTTAAATAAATAAATGAACCCAGGGAAATATGCGGGGATCCACAGCAATAGTACAATTGTTTAATTGTGGTTCATATGTTTTTTGAACAATAAAAGCGAATGTTTCATCCGTACGTATTCTGCGGGTAAACACAAACACGGACAAGAGTAAAGTTTCTTGCATTGTGTTGAAAAAAACAAACAATTAAGCTAATTGATACATTGATTGGCATGATACGAT
This sequence comes from Taudactylus pleione, assembly GCA_031769625.1. Taxonomy (NCBI): domain Eukaryota; kingdom Metazoa; phylum Chordata; class Amphibia; order Anura; family Myobatrachidae; genus Taudactylus; species Taudactylus pleione. The sequence goes on along the minus strand of JAUIMM010000126.1, from coordinate 2,524,341 downwards.
TGATGGAGGTAGGCAGAATAAAGGAGCAGGTAATCGACATCTGACAAGGCCACTTCCTGTTTATACTTGTGCGTGCGTTCCTTTCAAGCCATTTCGGGGATGTACGCTCGCTATTTTGTATGCTCGTTAGTTAGAGGAGGGGTCGTCAGAGTTTTGGGAGGAATTTTAGATGCGAACGAAAATGCGAGCGAGCCATTGAATTTAAATATTTTTGTACGTACGCCTAACGTACGTGCGCCCGCTTGCGAGTGGGTCTGAATGAGGGCCTATGTGCGGTGTAATGTGAATACGATTGTGCTATTGTGTGGTGTAGTTTGAATTGGGAATACTATTGTGTGAATACACACCTTTCTTTTACGACCTTTCCTTTAGCATGCTTTCCAACCATCCCTATTTTGGCGACAAAGTGTTCCAGATGGGGGGGGTAGGGAATGATGATTAGATGACATGCGCATGCATGCGGCATCTATTGACTGGAGAAAGGGACTGGGAGCATGCCCAACAGCTCTAAGAGCACTGGACATGTACCCTGCATGATTGATGCTCGTGATTATGGCTTTTCCTACGAGACCACACCCCTTTCCTTTGTCGGGTGCACGCACCTTCAGCATGTGCAAATTCTGCCAGGGGGTGCCAAAATGTATCTTCGCTTACCATAAATTTTAGGCTCGCCTCGGCCTGCCCATAGTACAGTATTAGGTAAATTAGAATACATTTATCTGTTCCACAGCAGGGAAATGGTGGTGCTGCAGCTGTCTCCCACTTGATAGACAATTCACCTGGAGTCTGGATTCTCCCTCGCAGATAAAAAACTAACTCTGAATGCTTGCTCTTTCAGGTAGTCAAAAGATTAGTTCAGGGGATCATACAACTCTAATCCACAGTAAACTCTCTAAGCTGCTTTCTCAAATTCACTATTTGCTCCAGTGCTGGCTTCTCACACTAGTCTCAGTCTAACCACATTTTGAAGGGGGTCTCCTTCCCAATTGTTCTAGAGAGATACAGCAGTCATTCATTTTATGCCCTACAGTAGTGCCCAAATTCATTTTCTGCACACATATTATGCCACATTGTAATGCTGCCAGCACACATGTTAGTGTCCCTAGTTCATATTATACCATGCTGAAGGGCTCTCAGTTCACACTGTGCAACATTACAGTACCCCCAGTTCATATTACTGCACATTATAGTGCCTTGAAGTTCATATTACAGTATGCCACATTACAGTGCCCTCCAATTCATATAATGCCACATTACAGTGCTCCCAGTTAATTTTGTGCAACATTGCAAAGTCCTCCAGTTCATATAATGCCATATTACAGTACCCCCAGTTTATTTTGTGCCATATTACAATGTTCTCCAGTTTATATTATGCCATATTACAGTACCCCAGTTCAGATTATGCCACATTACAGCACCCCCAGTATATTATAACATTCACTACACACACGTTACAAGTATAACATCTACTACACTCATCCCCCTTACCACTATAACATCCACTACACATACCATTCACTGAAAATGGAAGGTCATGTCATCAGGCAGCCTTATCCTACAAGTCTGTATAGAAATAATATCCCATTGACCTCACTTTATATGCCAATGGTGATGCTTCAAGTGCTCTATCCCTATTGGCAACTTTTGAGACTTACACAGCTGCCCCATATCTGCAGAGCTGAGAAGATTGCAGTGTACAGTGATTATGAAGACTGGGGAGGAGGGGGTGAGGACCAACCAGCTCCTACCTGCGAAGGATAGTTTCTAATGTGGGACAACAGTCCTAATCTCACAGCTCAATTCCTGTCAACCAGCTCACTTCACAAAGGATGTAACCAAGTAGAAGTTTACTCTCTGAAAGTGCAGAGCTTACTGATTAGATCATTAGTCCTCCTATTCAGGCCAGGCCACAGGCCGGACCCAATTGCTTAGCAGACAATTCTGTGAAGTTGGTAGACAACTATATGACCTAGGTGCAGGGAAATCTGGTGGCCCCTTAAGACTCTAGGCCCCATAGCAACTGTACCTCCTGCAACCACTGTATAGCTTCCCCCATGCTCTCACCATGAGACAGTTGCTTCTCACAGTCCCTCCCTGAATCTAATGTTCCACTGTAATCCTGTGCAGAGCTTTCCCTGCAGATGCTCTTTCCTCTTTTTGGTGCCAAACAACTCCTCCGATCTCCTCTTTTCCAATTAGCGCCAGTCGTAAATTTGAGCTTTTGGAGTTTGCTGAATATCCAGCCTCCACATTAGGCCTCTAATTGTGTAAGGGCCCATTACTTAAAACATGCAGAACCGAGTGTATCCGCATTTATAAAGGCCCGTTCAGCTTAATGCATAACACCTTAGTCTCTAACTAATCCACTTAATTTGGAAATACAGTTTTATCTCAAAGTAGTATCTCTGAAGGACCTGTTGGCAGCTACTGTATGTACATCATGCAGGAAACTGTCAGAAGTAAAGGAAATACATTATCTGCCAAACTATCTGTGTGTAAGGAAGTGGTCAAATGTTCTCCAAAACATATCACATTTCAGGTAACAGCTTCAAGGCTTTTATAATGAGTGAACATTTTACAAACAAAAATAGATCATTTAATTAGATAACTTTTGTATTTAGTAAAACCATATATTAAGAAAACTATAGTCATATTATTCATATTACACTGCAACACTACAGTATGTATCTGAAGTGAAATAAGATGGTGAATTTACCATTGTAGATAATTTACTGTAGCTCCATGTAATAAATAAAAATTAACCATGCACTGCCTGTGCAAAGCACATCGTGAAGAAATATATTCCACTCCCTTTTCCACCCTGCTATAACTATCTGTAGCCGTTACAACACCTTATCCAAAAAACAAAACACAATTGACTCAGTGGCAAACAGATTATCCCAATTTGTCCCATAGTAGTTGGTGTCTACCATATTGTCAACTCTGTACAGTCTGTCATATTACCCCAATGTTCCTCCAAAGCCATAGTGACCACACTTCATTGTGCCTTCAATAAACCTATGGCAGCCATGTTCTCCAGTGCATCCCACAATAGACCCAGTTTTCAAAATGTTATACCAAGTATCACAGGATTGTGTATCCTTTATTTTAAAGCTACTGGTTTATGCACTTATCCAATGTGTACATTTTTTTTGCATTTATTGCGACACTTTTGGAATTCTGATTCGAGAACACCTGATTTTGGCAGGTGGTCACATTTGTGGCTCCTTTGTGTGATCTGTGTGTGATGTGTGATCCTCTCACAGTCCACACATAACCTCACATATTGTCTTTCTTTCACATACTCCTGACATTTGGCCGACATTCCTGTGTGACTAGATCATGCAGCCCACCAAGAAACTCTGCATTCTGGCCGGACCAAATTGCAATATATAGCACCTATCCTTGCGTATCAATGCCTATTTCCCTAAAGATTGTAAGCTTGCAAGCAGGGCCCTCTTACCACTATGTCTGTCTGTTATTACCCTGTTTTGTTCTAGAAATGTTTCCAGTTGTAAAGCGCAACGGAATATGCTGCGCTATATAAGAAAATGTTAATAAATAAATAAAAAATAAATCTGTGAACTGTAATCATGTAGAGCAGCCCAAACAAATACTCTTTACTAAAGAAGCTTGGTTTTACTATTCTTAAACAGATGCATTCTTTCACTTAGGCACATGGCAGGATTGTTATTGTTCAGCTAGTTTTATAATCTTGTAGAGGTCAATACTAAGAGCAATTAAGTGGGCTCACATTTAAAGCATAGGATTGATATAAAGAGATTCCTTCTACACACAACAAAGGAAAACGACCTTCAAAAGCATTTAGACAGCATTAATGTTACTTTGCCATTATTTTTATGCAAATCTGTTTTCTACCTGTTAATCAAATATTAGAAATATCATGTATTATGAAGAGAAGCAATAATGCTGTTTGGCCTAATTAGTTAAGCAGAATCACTTTTTCTGTCATCATACTAATTCTCCATTTTCTACAAACCACTACGATGATTAAACTTTGGCTTCATTGCTTGCTGATTTTAAATGAATCTTATATAACGAGGCCTGCCTTTTCAGCTATTGTCCTTAGCAATATGGTGCCGCTAATCACACATTCTTCTATTAGATTCCTTTATCCAATGTACACTTTTCCACTTCCACTTACAGTATATGGTCTAATTCTTAACGTTAAGCTGAATAAATAATAATTTTCCTACCTCCAGGCATTTGTGTTGCAAATTCTTTGTTTCAATTGGATTCTAATTCCAAAACATTTTTCCATCCTTAAATAACACTTTAGTATAAAAGAAAAAGTTGTAAACTGGAAAAAATGAATCACGAGCTGTCATATTTATCATAAATAGCAAAAATATTAGCATCACTTTAATACATACATTAAACTATTTTTTTTGCAAACAATGTAAATTATTTGTTTTTCAGAAATATAATTAAGTTCCAATAATGTACCCAGTAATACTCATCAACATGAATCAGTGTAGCTAACATAAATAAGATCAGTAGACAGTAATAGATAGCACAATTTATACAGTATATCTTTGAAGTAAATGATATATTACACCAATCATATAAACTAATAATAACTTAAAAATTATATACACAAGATAAAACTAATTTCTTCAAAGCAGAGATCACTGCTCACCTGAATCTTATAGAACCAAAAACAATAAAAGAAGTGCTAAGTAATTGGCTGGCAATAGTTATCAAAATGTACAATCTCAGAAATGACAATATTAATAAAAATGTATATATTAAAAATACATATAAATATATCGACAAATAAACATGAAGTTCATATGTAAAATTAAACCTCATTATTCAAAGGCCTAATAAATTTGAAAAATACTGTATTAGACTCTTTTAGAAACTAGAAATAAGCCCAATATGACCTCAAGTAAATAAATTAGGGCAAACATACAGTATCTACCCTTGCCACAGATAAAAGACAAATCAGGACTATTAAGCACTCAGCAAGATAGCTTTACATTCATTCAGTGGCAGTTTTTGAGTTGATATAAAAATCCACATAAATAGAGCAGAGAATGTACAGTATGACTATGTATGCACAAATCTGTTTGCAAGCTGTCTTAATTAGAACTGCAGCACAACTGAGCCCAATGAATTGGCAGAGCTGAACTATATATCTTATAAATACTGTATATTGATAGCAGTTCAACGTTTGAGATTTCCAGAAACAGTAATATAGTAAATACCCAATAGAAACATATTCCACGTGTTACTTTGATAAAAAAAAAAAAAAAAAGATCAGGCTTCAAAGAGATCTGTCCATTTACAGCATAATGATTGCATTCTACAGTGTATTATTTTACAAAACACTACTAAATTGGAATTTAAATATTTATGCTGTCCAGTCCTTATCAGTTTTCACAGCAGGCTGGATCATTTTTTTAAAAAGGGCCCATGATCCACAGTAAATAATATCTTTCAGTTGTTGCAAAAACTTCTGTGGATGTACAAAACAATACACAGAGCCAATTTAAGAGTTATCAGGGTGGTTCAGTAAATTTGGACTAAGAGAAAGGAAGACCATAATTGCCATAACACCGCAGAATGAATTGTAGAAGGGAAGTTAAATGAGGGGAAGGCCAGAGAGCAGGAGGTTGCAGTATTCAAGTTGGGGGATAGGGAGAAAATGAATTACATTTTGGAAATGTGAATAGAAAGAAAGAGGTATATTCTGCCAGATTTTTGAAGGAAGAGATGACACGTCAGCACAAGAGACTGCATGCCAGGAGAAAAGTTTAGGGCAGCATCAAGGATGGAAACAGTGCTGCAGGTATGGGAAACTGGGTAAAATGTGATGTTGTCAATTTCTAGTGAGACTCGAAGTGGTTTAGACTGGACAGCAGGAAAAAGAAGACCTTTTGGTAGTTTTGACACCCCCAAGTGACTATGGTGGGAGGCAGTTGGACACGTAAAAAAGGAGAAAAGTAGGGAGGAAGATTTTGGGTTTCATCTGCATAGTAGTGGTATAGTGGTGTCATCTGCATAGCAGTAGCATAGTGGTGTCATCTGTATAGTAGTAGCATAGTGGTGTCATTTGCATAGTAGTAGCGTAGTGGTGTCATATGCATAGTAGTAGTGTAGTGGTGTCATCTGCATAGTAGTAGCATAGTGGTGTCATCTGCATAATAGTAGCATAGCGGTGTCATCGGCATAGTAGTAGCGTAGTCGTGTCATCTGCATAGTAGTAGCATAGTGGTGTCATCTGCATAGTAGTAGCATAGTGGTGTCATGTGCATAGTAGTAGCATAGTGGTGTCATGTGCATAGTAGTAGCATAGTCGTGTCATCTGCATAGTAGTGGTATAGTGGTGTCATCTGCATAGTAGTAGCATAGTGGTGTCATGTGCATAGTAGTAGCATAGTCATGTCATCTGCATAGTAGTGGTATAGTGCTGTCATCTGCATAGTAGTGGTATAGTGGTGTCATCTGCATAGTAGTGGTATAGTGGTGTCATCTGCATAGTAGTAGCATAGTGGTGTCATCTGCAAAATAGTAGTATAGTGGTTTCAGATGCATAGTAGTAGCGTAGTGCTGTCATCTGCATAGTAGTGGTATATTGGTGTCATCTGCATTGTCGTAGTATAGTGGTGTCATCTGCATAGTAGTGGTATAGTGGTGTCATCTGCATAGTAGTAGCATAGTGGTGTCATCTGCATAATAGTAGTATAGTGGTGGCATAAGCATAGTAGTAGGTAGTAGTGGAGGCAAAAAGGGTGTTACCGTTTTCTTAGAAATAGAGAAAATCAGGGATCCATTTTTTTCCAAATTACATAAACAGTTTCTGTTTCTGACACATCCTTCCTTGAAATTGTCCATCAGTTGGGTTCCCACAGAACTTTAGATGAGTATTGAGGGAGTATTGTAATTTTATAGAATATAATTAATAAATGCTGCCTCAGAGCTGATTGGTTGTTATGGGAACCTTCTCCAATAGTCCACTTCTTCACTCTTTACACTGCTACAAACATCCCCCGTGGTGTCTTGGTGAAAGGAGAGATGAATGGATCTTTGATACTGGAAAGAGAAGTGAAGTAGTGAAGAAGTAGGCAAGAATTGGAGGGAGTAGAAGAGTTAGAAGGGAACAGGGTCCATGGTATTGAGGGAGAAGAAAAGTCTGAAGACCACATTTAACAGTAAAATAAATAATTTTTGAAGAGGGAAATGGGAAAGAAGATGGGTGTGGGGTGCTGGAACTAATAAGAAAAGATTTTATGATGGAAGTTACTGATTTTGCCTTTAAAGTAGTTGGCAAAGCCATTAGCAGAGATGAAAGGAGATGAGGACATTGGGTTGTGAAAGGGGTTTTGCGTTGATAAACTGGGCAGAATTTAGGAACTTATATTGCTGTAGGTTTGTTTGCTGAGAAACATTATAGTAAGAACACAGGATAAATGTATCACTGTAGCTCATGTAGAAGAATTCTATTCTATTCAATCCATTTGGTCTTCTCAATGAAATATATTGGCCACAAAAATTTAATGACGACCCTACTATCAAGTTATATTTGTTTTATAATAACTCATTTTGCATTTATTTTTTACAATTAATAGTATGACTTTAAGTTTATGAAAAAAGAACATTATTTAAAATAAATTAAATAGCACAAATAAATCAAAGGGCATTGTGCAAAACTAATGTTCTCTTATTTAATAAACAATAAATAGTCTGAGTGATTGTTATGAGATTACTCATGTAGAGGAGCAGTTTGCCATATAATAGTATTCATTATTATTACTTGCAGATGGCATTTGATGGTGAAACGTCTCAAAATGGGCTCATTTACATACAATTTAATTCAGCATGCATTGTGTAAGACTTTAATCTGCTAAATTAATCTACTAATTAAAAGTTAAAAATGACAATGGATCTATATAGTGTCTCCTGTAAAATAACAAAAATATTCAGAAGTCAGATGTATTCTCAATGCTGAAATGATACAGTATGTGAGAGTGTATGATTTATCATACTGCTAATCGCTGCATTGAAAATGTCCTTTCGATTTTTCTTATCTCTTTATACCCCTGAAATATTTCTATGCACAGTGAAATTATAGCATTAACAGTGGCATAACTAGCTAACACAGGGCCTCGAAACAAAAGACTGAAGTGAGCCCTCATCAGGCCGGATTAAGAGCTACATGGGCCTGGGGCTGAAATTGTTCAAGGGTTTATACTGAGTAGGGGAGGAGCTGTAACCAGTGTTGTGTTGGCGTGACCAGAGCCAAGTGTGTGTATACACCCCATACACTATCAGCAATACTGTCTCCCTAAATACATAAGAATAGAAATAATGCAATTTTTATACTTATAATTTAAGGCTGGCTGTGTGACCAGCTAGGTAGCTGGTCATCATCACGCTGGTAATGGGCCTATTTTTATGTGGAGGCCTGGAGCTATAGCTCCATCGACCCCATTGTTGATCTTGCCCTGTCCCTCACAGTACAATATCTACACATTTATTACAATTTAATAGACATTTAGGTGTAATTTTGATGTCCCTTCACTGATGACATAATTTATTTGAAACTTTTAAGAAGTTAACCTGAGCAGTTTTATTAGTAAAGGGGGTAACTGGACTTGGAACTTACACCTTTACTCTTTCTGTCATACTTGTTTAAGTGAAATCCGTAAACCCCAAAAAGCGCTTACAATCTATATTCCCTATCACATGCTCACATACACACTAGGGTTAATTTTTTGGGGAGCCAATTAGCATACCAGTATATTTTGGAGTGTGGGAGGAAACCGGAGGAAACCCATGCAAACACAGAATATACAAACTCCACACAGTTAGGGCCATGGCGGGAATCAAACCCACAACCTCAGTGCTGTGAGGCAGTAATGCTAACCATTACACCATCTGTGCTGCCCAAGTAGGATTCTTATGGAAATAAAAGGATTAGATAAAGAGGGAAAAGGCTATTAACCATCTTAGTAACTTCTCAACAACTTAATGACATAAAATGTTTTAGATACCTCAGATCCACAGAAATAATAGAATAATAACTATGATGTCTTTTTTAGACAACATTGGTTTTCTTTTAGTAACACAACTTACGGTAGACAGGTAGATAGATAGATAGATAGATAGATAGATAGATAGATAGATAAGATAGATAGATAGATAGATAGATAGATAGATAGATAGATAGATAGATAGATAGATAGATAGATAGATAGATAGATAGATTTGGTTCCACATGGTTTCTGCTCACACTCATGCATATAATTTAGCACCACAAAAATGGGCTCTATGTACTGATGTTTATAGAGTCACAGTGCCCTATTTTTTGGCACATAGCTGCGCCAAATGTACTATTTGCTATTTAAATCCTCCCCTGTCATACTTCTGAGATTTGATATAAAAATGATTAGAAGAAGATATTTATAACTTATAACCATCTTCTATGTTTATTGTAATAATTTTTAAGAGATGAAGCAGCAACAGCTCAGCCTCACTTCTGTACAGTCAGACACTGCTTGCATAGCTGGCCACATCATGGACAGTAAGCTGCACAGAAAGAGAGCCAATAGAGGCAGTGTACCCCTCCCCGCAGTGTCACCTGGTGTAGGGAGGGATGCTGTGCGCGCGGCTCAGCCGCATGCCGCCAAAAAGGGGGCGTGACCTCACAGACAGGGGTGAGGCCACATGGGAATGGGCCAGGGGGTGCAGGAGGTGCAGAATACCCTGTGTGCAGTGCTGGCTCTCTCACAGTGTCAGGAGCAGAGTGCTGCACTTAATACTATAGTGCAGCTTCCGGCTCCTGTTACTGAGGAGGAGCCTGCACCTTAGTGTCACCCCTCGGCGGATGACACCCGGGTGCGTCCCGCACCTCCCTTGTGACACCACTGAATAGAGGCATGCCTGTGAGCATGGGGGGTGTGCTTTGAGCACTGCTGGACACCTTGGATGTGTCGTGTGACCATGAAGTGCACTGCCGTGTTTAGAGATGGAGCTCAATCAGAAGAAGCAAGAGAAGACACAGTGATGCAGGTAGGAGAATCACTGGACACTGAAGCTTAGTGTAGTGGGGAGACATTGTTACAGTGAGTAGGGAGTGAGACAGGCTCCCAGTACTCAGACCCATCTCCATGTGTGCCTCCCCAGCCATTTGCCTCACCATACATCACTGGTGTCCTGCATGATACCAAGAAGAACTATGGAGCAAACAGCTAATCCAAGCTGGTGGATGAAAACAACTGTGCCCATGCAGCAAAAAGCTTTTCCACAACCAGAAGAGGAAGGGCAATCAGTTGAGATAAAATGGTAACAAAATGGTAACAGACACTTGTGTGTAAGCAGCTGACTTTCCTGACATTTTTTCAGTGCCTAGTTTATATTTGTTTGTCTTTGTCTCCACCTTACACTGCTGTTCAGCATTATAGCCATATTATACCATCGGAAGTGGCACAGAGATGCCAGTTACCAATAGCTGCTTTAATATTCGTGGCTGATAATTCTGCTGCCATACAGTAGTCACACCAGCAGCTTCACTATCTTTAGTATTAATAGTTTGCCACACTTTTTACTGTAGATTGTGTAGCCATATTACATATGGCTAAAAAATATAATAACAACAAATACGTAAAAGGAATTTACAAGATAGGTTATATTGGGTATAATATTGTTGTGTTGTTGTGTTGGAATAGAGTGATGTAATGAATAAACAATAATATAATGTATATAATGTAATATATGTCTGATTTAATTGCCGCTCGCTATCCTCATCTGCTATCATAAAGCTGCCAGAGATAATTCTCTCTCTGATGCCCAGCAGTAGCTGCTCTAACCCAGAGGTGTATGAGCTGCTTAAATGCGCTGCCGCTGGCTCCACCTCCTGTCTAGCAACCGCTCTGGAATGTGCTGCTACTGGCCTCACCTCCTGTCTATCACCCACTCTCCACCTCCTGTATGCCGTAGCCACCGCCTCCAGACTTCGCTGGCCAGCCCAACAACCGCTCTAGGCTCCTGCAGCTCCAACAGCTCTGCAACCCAACGTGGCTTGCTTCCTCCTCCAGATGAGCCCAACACCACACCGACCCTATGCTCCCGCTGACTCCTGGCCGCTGTTCTATTCACCAACACAGTCGAGCCACCAGTGTAGGCTCAGGAAGGGGGGTCCACAGACTGACAATTAGGGCTCCCACTCCCCCTTATGTCCTCAACATCCGCCACACATTACCCTCTCCCGCTTGGTACTACTGGCTTCTACCTTGTGCTATCCCATACAGAGCTTTCTGGCCCTTGGACAATGAAATCAGACATATATTACATTATAAACATTATAGTATTGTTTATTCCATACATCACTCTATTCCAACACAACAACACAACAATATTATACCCAATATAACCTATCTTGTAAATTCCTTTTACATATTTGTTGTTATTATATTTTTTAGCAATATGTAATATGGCTACATTTGTATGCTCATATCATTGAATGCCTTTTATTTGTATCACAACGTACAGCACTACATTATATATCGCCACTTTACAGAATAATAATAATAATAATAATAATTAAAATATTTCTTTTGGAAAATTTGAATCTTAGTTGGCACATGATGTTTAACAGCATTTATAAAACTGGGGTTTAGTCATGATCTGGGCATATAATTAAATTATGTAACTGTGTCTAAGGAATATGATAAATTATGCTATACAAAATAAATGAAATAATTCCAGCTCTATTTACCTGCTTTTAAAATATATGACTATTACCTAGCTATATCCGCGGAAGCCTACAACAGCAGGTTGCTGAAAGTGTTTTTGTCTTTATAAAAATCTAATACATGAGTTCAATATTAAATATATTTTAATTACAGTCCAACTTACCAAACGGAATAAATATATGTTGTACAATAGTAAACATACTTACCAGTGCACTCTGTGTTATTTACAGAAGCAGCAGTCTACAAATAGTCCATGTAACAATATAACCAATATTTCAACATAATTGTGAACTGCAGTCTAGCACTTTCCAAGAATGCTGAAGGTTATATATAAATATATTGCTTAATAAATATCAGTATATTGAGGATTCTATAATAGAGCTGCTAGGACTATCGGTTTTATTTAAAAAAAATACTTGTTGGTATTATTGTATGTATAAATGCAAAAGCTTTTATTTATGCAGTTTTAGAGTAATGTAATGCGTAGAATGGAAATAATAAAGCATAAATATCATATTCGCTCATTCATTATAATACACACCACTGTTGCAAAACAAATGGTCCAAAAAAAACTGTAACAGTTGACAGTAAAGATCCTCGTAATATACTAAAATGATAATATAATTTATAGGGGTCAATCCAATTTTCTGCAAAGGGTGCCAGTTACCATTGCTCTATGGGGCTGCAGCACTTTTGTGCAAGTTCGGGTTGTGTAAAGTGCGACTGTTGCTGCAATGACTCGCACCTGCAAGATCATTACAGACAATTGGATTGTGGATTGACCCCATAGTGTGTCTTTTTAAAATAAACATAACTCAATAATTGTATCACTGTGGTGACTCATAAGAGTCATTTACAAAATTGAGTGAGGTCCCCTGCTATTTACACCTGTTTTGCATGTGTTGATGCTGTCACAGGCAAATATGGGCCTGATACAAAGATGGATGCAGTTAGAATCACTGCTGTGTAGGAGGAGACGTCTGAGGAGAATAAGTAGGAGGAGATGCTAATGTAGGAGGAGACGTCTGAGGAGAATAAGTAGGAGGAGACGTCTGAGGAGAATATGTAGGAGGAGATGCTAATGTAGGAGGAGACGTCTGAGGAGAATAAGTAGGAGAAGATGCTAATGTAGGAGGAGATGTCTGAGGAGAATAAGTAGGAGGAGACGTCTGAGGAGAATAAGTAGGAGGAGATGCTAATGTAGGAGAAGACGTCTGAGGAGAATAAGTAAGAGAAGATGCTAATGTAGGAGGAGACGTCTGAGGAGAATAAGTAGGAGGAGACGTCTGAGGAGAATATGTAGGAGGAGATGCTAATGTAGGAGGAGACGTCTGAGGAGAATAAGTAGGAGAAGATGCTAATGTAGGAGGAGACGTCTGAGGAGAATAAGTAGGAGCAGATGCTAATGTAGGAGGAGACATCTGAGGAGAAAAAACAACAAGTGAATTCTGTAAATACTGTAGATAGCAATTGGAATTAAATGGGGATAAATAACATAGGAGACCAGGGTACAACAGAGAAAATGGGAATTTAACTCATAAACTGATGCCCAAAATAGTGTGTAATAGAATTACAGTGTGTTGTGTTTTTGTTATCTTTGTGACCTGTCTGTTAAAAGTAAAAATCGTACACTGCTTGTCAACAGTCTTAAAAAGGGAATCAGTATGTAATACTGCCGGCTGCATGGCACAACAGCTGCTGCCCGGCAAGGGTGAAAATCCCGATTATCAATTAAGAAAAGTACTGCTAACCTAACCCCCCCCCCCGCTAACCCTAACTCTCATTTAGGGATGCCTAACCCTAACCTCCCCCCCAAGTGCCTAACCCTAACCCCCCTCTAAGTGCCTAAACCTAATGCCCCATTCCCCACAGCCTAACTCTAAGTCTCCCTAGGGGGTGCCTAACCCAAAACCACCGGGATTAGACAGTCGGGAAGCTGGCGGTCGGGATTTCGTCCGTCCGCTTCCTGACTGCTTCCCTTAAAAAGATACTGTAGACATATGACAAAAAGTCTTATGGCCTGATGAGACTACAGTGTAACATTTAGACTGAAGACAAAGAAATATATACAACGTAAATAAAATACTACCTGCCAGCCTGATGACACCATTCCACTGTGTAATACTGCTGTGGTATCACCATGTTATAGGGATGCATTGTAATGCCAGCAGCTACATTAGGTGTCCCTATGGGGCACAGAGTCCTGATATGAATGTCACTAGAAATTAGTGGCAAAACCTCAGGTTCAAATTGAATAAAAAGGATGCATACTTGTTTAATGAAGATATTCCAGGTTTGTAATAGTTAATGCATTATGACAACATATACTGCAAAATGTTTTTAAATGACTGCTACTTGAAACCATTGGGCAGTCTCGCACGGAACTCACGATGCCTGCAGGTCGTAGGCTATTTCATTTACCCCTTTGAAATTCTTTCCATTGAACAGGGGTTTTTTTTTACATTTCAAAGCTGTAACATAAATATCTTTCAGTCTCTGGAAAAAAAAAATATATATACTGTGTATATAGTATATATATATATATATATATATATATATATATATATATGCAGTGAAAGTAAAATAGAAAATTAAGTAAAGCATAGTTACAAAATAAATACTTATTGTTAACATCAATTGTCGCAGTTGGAACTTGTAGCTATATAATGTTCCTAATTTGGATATGAATATCTATTTGAAACAATTATCTATGTGGTATTTAGGGAAATAGAAAATAATGAATAATCTATAAAAGAGTGGTGTATTGCATATGACACTGAAATATAATGAGCCAGTAGTGATCCTTGTGGCTAATTTTATGAAACAGTGCTGCCCTCTGTGTGGGATGATTGTGGTTCATTACAAAATACTAAATATAAGCAATGATGTGCAAGGTTATGCTGAATTGCCACAATTGTACATCCTGAGTATTACAATGGGGTGAAGATTTTGTAATATTTAGCAGAATATCTGATATTGTGGAACTGCACAGAGATTTCTATGCATGCAAATATACCAGAGGTTTAAATTTTTCTTTTGGATAGGAAACTACAAGTCCAATCTACTCATCTCATTTAATAAAAATATGCATACACTGTACTGCATTGTTACTTAAGTAAGTATGTATCTCGCTTTTTAAAATACCTTACTTTCAAGAGTGACATAATAACAGAAATAGGGTTAAGATAGTATTATTGGGGAAAAAATTCATAAAGTTCAATTTAATTTACTTTTGCTGATCATGAGCATAGTACAAATAGTACAGAACATAGAACAAACTGTCTAATTATTTGAGCAAAGTGTGCTTGCAGAGTAGGACCGTAAAGTTACTAATTGGATCAAAATCTACTTATCTAAAAATCTACTTAGTTTCTGACCTAAGTAAGGATTGAACAAAGCTCTATGGGTAATGTAGGTGCTTGAGCACACCAAGTATTGGTGCTACCACTAAGTGGATGCGTGCTATTTGTTAGTCATATAATATGGAGGAGTACAACCAATCATTTTGAAAATTTGGTTCCAATGGTTTGGAATGTATTCAGACAGTACACAAGTACATCATTAAAGTAGTAATTAAATTATATTAAAAACAAACAGTGTATTTTTTTTTTGCACTGGGGATGAGCACCCATAAGTGGTATGTATCCAAGCAAGAGAATATTCGTCTTTGTTGTGAACTGTATGGCATAACTTTAGTGTACTTGACTTATCCAATTCTACGTAGGCATAGATACATTTGAATTTTTGGTGCACAAACAGAATGTGGGCTAAATAATGCATTTTTGTACATCATTAAATCAGCTCCAGTGTCTCTTAGTCTACTGGTTGGAGCATACAGTAAGTCAATAAGGCTTAGTAGGTATTATTTTTGATTACGCATGTGTGTGTGAGTGTTGGCCTTTAAGTCATTCCATCTCAACACTGTGCTTAATGATATATTATATTCCCTCTGTTTAAACATTTTATCACTAGAAATGTGTACATAGATGTATCTCACTGTTCTCTGACATTAAATATGACCATAAGTACAGCAGTATGTTATGAGCCGCCATCGCGACTCATCTTTAATGCGAGTCCCGGACCTTGCTAGGTGGCGGAGATGTCGCGTCTTCCCATCCTCGCTGCGTCTGGGTCCTGTGGTTGCTAGGCAACCACTACACTGGGGGGCCACAGGAAATTGTGATCCCAGCTGTTACTAAGCAGCTGGGATGTAGGGCAGCTATGCCTGTCATTTAGTAGCCAGCATGCCGGCCATACATGCAGCAATGCAACTGATTCTCTTTGTTTTAATTAGGGGCTGGTCTGCCTGTGTCCTATTGGTGAAGCTCCCTGTTAAAAGGCAGCCAGCTCCACATCTTCTTGCTACTGATAGTTCATACTTCAGTGTGTCTAGCTGGTCCTGTTCTTGTCATCTCTGTGTCCTGGAATATTTCCATTACCTGCTTCTCAGTGCTTATGTTCCTGATTAATCTAGCCTGTACTGGATTTATCTAAAGTCCTGTCTCTATGGCTATTCATTATTGCTGTTCAGGCTCTAAGCAATGTTATCTCCATTTGCCCCTGCTGCATTTGCCACCTGCAGGCTACACCAACAGCCCTGCTTAGCTAACGTGTTGTTTATATACGTTTGCCAGGTTGCCTCTCTCCGGCCCTATGTTTTACCTTTTGTGGCTCCATTTCCATGGCTTACTATTGAGGTCAGTCCTACCTCAGTAATTACTCTGTATCCTCAGCTTCCAGCATATCCTGCAATCTTCTGATAATTGTATAAGCCCCTACTGTCCGGAAGGTTAAGACCTGGCAGAATCCTAAGTACCGGTGAGTGTAACTAACTCTAAGGGAACAACAGCTGGCTGTAATAGGCAGAAGGGTGTTCCCAGCATGACTTTAGGGGTCTTATACAATTTTTTCAGAAGCATCATAATACAGTAATACTCAATTTTAATCATATGATGAAATAAAGTAAAATGTGCAGTTTATGAGCTCAAAATGCAATAGTATTCTGGAATGCTGATTTAAAATAATATGGCTTCTGAACAAAAAATTGTAACAGAACATACAGAAATGTGAATTTCTTATGTTTGTGTCCAAGCTTAGGACAGTATACATATTCTCACATAGTCTTGTCATGTTTTCTTGTCAAAAACTGTGATGTGTGAAAGGAGAACATTTCATAATCTTCTCTTTCTATATCATCTCACCTTACCTCCTAAGAAGGCAAGGCTGAGCATATGTATTATTTGTATTTAATCAATAATATAATATACTTGTAATCAACTTTGTAGAAAAACACCTTAGATGGGCAGGACTTTATGTGATGTAACCTAACAGGTTTGATACTTGTAATTTAGGTTCATGTCTACTTATTTTTAAGATAATAATCCCTACATGTATGGATAATATATGAGGTAATTGCAGTACTATAGAATTTGGCGGCTCTGCCTGGTTTAAGACATTACTGGATAGTGAAGTTCACAGATTTCCTTGTTGCAAAGATTGAGGTGGCTGCAAAAAAAAAAAACTTTTTATAATTATTTTTTCATTCTCTGTGGAGAAATACTACACATATTTTTTACGGTGTGCAGAATTTGAAGTTGCTTTTAAGTAAACCTGGTGAGGTAAGCATCTCATGACAAAAGTTCTGAAATAATTATTATTATTATTATTATTATTATTATTATTATTATTATTATTATTATTATTATTATAAGCAAATAGATTTGTGCAGTCATCCCAGGACACAGACTGTGATATTTAAATGAACAATATGGCGACAAGATGTGGTATGATTCCTTTGAAAATTTTATCTAAATAAGACGGGAAAACAAAGGACAAACTAGCCATTCCTCTTTCAGAAACATTTTCATTGGAGGTTTGAAAGAGTTTATATGTAGCTGTCTAAAGACAAACTGCTTTACAGTGTTCTGTTGACCCCAAGTCTCCCCCTCCCAATGTTATAGAGGAAGATCATCCTATGTAAGAAGCAGGTTACCCTCTGTTTGATGCTGTAAATAGTTTGATATCCTAGATACAGGTGCCAGCCCTTGGAGTCTTAATAAACGTAAGGGGCGTTTCTGCCCATTCTCAGAGTATTCCCTTTGTAGACACAATGGTGTCTCTCTATCAGATAATACTGCTGATGGATTTATACATATTACTCCAGTTATTATTGACACTTTTTATGATTTTTTTCATCACATTACCCTGTTGCATCCACACTTATGTCAACCCAGATTCATGGTTCTATTCCCAGAATCAATTTAACTATAACATTTACATCCCCTGATACAACTTTACATGGGGGTTTAATTCAGCTTATTCCGTTGAGGACCATAACAGTACACCCTCTTCCTGGTGTAGCAGCAAATGCATCATAGATATCTTATGGTATAAATGTCATATTGCTGCAGTTATGTGCTAACTCAAAGACACAAAGTACCTTCAATATTACTTAGGTGATAATTGTGTCTGGCAAAGAGAGGCTTATGTATGTACCTTATGAAAAATGTGTTTAGATGCATGCCACTCACACATTATGCTTATTCCTATTGGCAGTGTACATGTAAACATCCTTTAATTGGAGCAGACAGGATCGTAGAAGTATTGTACTCTATCAGGTGCAACCTAGTACACAGAAAATGTATATGCTGTTATGAATTAATGCAATTCCAGTGCTCGTATTTGTGCAATGGATGAATGTTACATTGAAACGTTTATTTTGAATTTTATTGACTTCTCTGAGTAGTGGCCATAATTCCCTTTGAAGTGAGGGATCTATGGATCTTATCTGCTGATTCTAATTTTCAGCTGCTTACACCCTCTATTATTAGCTGATACACACCAAAAACATGTTTCACGTACTACAATGTAAAAATTAGTGTCAACAAGCCAAAATTCATATAAATATTTGCTCAATACTTCCCTCACAGGTCTAATTTGATATCATATCCAGTAAAATTTTAAAATATTGTTTGAAGTAATAACATGCGATGGTGTTTTTCTATGTTTTTTTTATCTTATTCTCAGTGCTGCTCTGTTGCTTTGGTAAAAAAAAACTTAAATAACAATTGCATATTTCTTTTCAGTAGTGGGAAAGTTAGAAGCTATAACCAAATGATTAATTCCAAGCTTTGAGAGTGTTTACCTCTTTCATGCATAGCGGCCACTAAAGTGGACAGCTGTTTTAAAGTCGTTATCACCTATAGAAACTCTCTTTTGACATAACTAGTGCATGGTGTCCTCTTTTTTGGACCGCTACCAATATTAGAATCTATGCCACCTAGCAGAAGCTATTAATTCCTACAAAAGCAAATAAGGTCCAAATGAAATGGCTGAGAAAAGTTCACAAGCACTGACCACATCAGGGATCTCTGTAAAATATTTTTACTCCAAGATAGGAGTGCACGTAACAAAATAAAAGTAATATATAGAAAATAATTTGGTAGATGTTTTGATCAAATACTAAATAAAAAAATTTTCACAGTTGATGTAAAATAATATGTCCATATATCCCAGTTTTGACAGCTGATAGTCTTATATGTATCATTATATGTTATCTTAACTTTTTTAAATTGTAAATTATTTCAAATTATTATCATAAGTAGAAGCTGTGGTAGTAGTGGTGGACACTTTATTAGTATTTTGTTTCCCCAGATATCAAGAGCATCTAGCAACAGAGTTAGGTACAGAGTAGTAGAAGAGATTCCAAATTCCAGTGATACTGACACTGACATTGATGATGATGATGAATGGCAGCCAGACCTGAAGGGAGAAGAAGCAGTGAGCTTTAGTAGCTGCAGTGAAAGTGGTAGTAAAACAAACAACAATGATGATGAAGTAGTTGAGGTACCTCCACCAAACAATAATAAGTGAGAGGTTGACATTTTTATTCTTGACTCTTTTGAGTATAGGGGTAAATTTACTAAGATTTGTGTTTGCCTCGAGTTTGGTAGAGATCAAACACGCTGGACATAGCTGGAACTCAGTTGAGATTTCAAATGTGAAACTCATAAATTTACTAACAGTCGAGTTTTGCTAAATCGAGTTTTTCGATGGTATATGAAACAGAGATTTCTCGGGTGAGTTTTGTGAAAACTTGAGTGAGAAATCTCTCTGCCGTCTGAGTTAGAATTCTCCCATCCGCCCGAGTGAGAATTCTCCCGCCTGCGTGTGTAAAAGTGAACAATCACAACCAAGTCCAGAGAAATGATCGCAGACACACCTTTCTAGCATGTTTTGATTAGCTGAAGATGTGACATGTGATGGAATATTCCCAAACCATATAAATATGCCCAGAAATGGATGAACCTCAAGGCTTTGTGTTAGGAGTTTAGAGAGAGAATCAGATAGGAGTATTTTTAAGAGGTCATTTTGTGATTGCTGTTTGGTGTGTGAAAAGATCATGCATATTTGTTGAATTGTCAGTTTTCTGTTAGTGTCTATTTTTATGTGTATTGTGTATTTTATTTGGTCCGGTCAGTGTTTATTTGTGTGTGTGTGTGTGTGTGTGTGTGTGTGTGTGTGTGTGTGTGTGTGTGTGTGTTGCTAGTGGTGGGAGAGGATGTTTGTGTTTATTTGTCTTTTTTTTCAGTATTATTTGTATTTGTGGTGAGAGGAGGATGTCAGGTGAAGAGGAGAGACAGGGACAGAGTGAGGGAGAGGAGGTGGCTGCTAATCAGCCCCATGTCACCTCAGGTGAAAAGAGTGAGGAGGAGGCAAAACAAAAACTGCCCACAAAGTGAAGTTCACATTTGGCCAGAACCTTGCCTTGGTGATGGAAGTGATGAAACACCATCATCTTCTTTTTGGGAGGAAGGCTGCCAGCACCTCTGCTTGGCGCAAAAACGCCATATGGGCTGGGGTTGTCCAGGCGGTTAATGCCGTGGGCCCTAAGTGCAGGTTAGAGGACAACTGCAAGAAGCGGTTCTCTGACATTAAGAAATGAGTGAAGGTCAAGATTGCCAACGAGTCCAAGGAAGCTGCCCGGACTGGTTCTGGTTCCCCATGTCAGGAAATATATATGGAGTATGAGGAGCCCCTGAAGACCTTAATTCCTTAGGAAGTGGTGAGGTGTACTCACGAGCGGGACACCGATACCCCTAGGCGGATTTATAAGTTAAGTTTTTTGCAATTATATTTTTTGTACTTTATGTTTTCACTTGTTTGATAGTCTATAATGTTAATTTGACACCTCAAATAAATGCACAATCATATTTTTATTTAGGGGTAAAAATATAGTAGTGTATTTGCCACACATTTAATTTTAGCTAACTGTGGTGTATACAGTTTTGGTTATGGAAAGAGGTAGGTCAGAACAGGTTTTCTGCTTATTTGATCTGTTTGTGTCTTTAATCTGCAGCATTGTTGTGTAAGCCCTTTTTTTTAGGGATTTAAAAAAAAAAAAAACCCTTTCGTTTGTTACAGAATATCTGTACAGTAATGTCTCTACCTGTCTGATATATTTGTTTTTCCCTTTTTTGCCTCATACAATAATACAATTATAAAATGCAAACCGTGGTTGACCTAGAAAATGATATTCAGCTGCTAGGCGACAACTCAAGGCAGCATGGTGTGCCTTAGGGGCATATCCAATTAGCCGCGGGGTTTACCCCACGGCTAATTATCGCGCAGGTCGGGATTCAATTAGCGGGGATTCCACACGCGGGTGTCCCCGAGACCTCGTGTGCGAGTCCCCGCTGTCGGACTTAACCTCACACCTCAAGTAGGTGCGAGGTAAAATCTGCGTGAGGCCGCACTATTCGGCCTCGCTCAAACTCATGTTAAGTGTACTTTTACTTGTTTTTTTTATTTATTCTCAAATATGAAAATTACGATGTAAAGGGAGCATGTGTGCTTTTGCAGGTCCACATTGTATATATGTATATTTCACATATTTATGATTTTTTTTTATTTATTATTCAGCAGTCCATACTTTTGATACTTTTGATTCTACCATTTGTAATGGCCTCCTGAAACTTGTGTATAACCACACCAATCTTGATTTTAATTTTAATTATCAACAGATTGAGACATGAGTTCCACAAATAAAAGAAAGGAAGACATTGAATGCAAAAAATTAAACAAAGAATCAACTGCTAAATATTTCTTTAAACTAGTGGGTGAAAAAGCTGTGTACGTAATTTGTAAGGAATCTGTGGCAGTGTTCAAAGAATATAATTTGAATCAGCATTTTAAGACAAAACATGCTTTTAAGTATAAAAATGTATCTACTGAAGAGAAATCAGAGAAAGCCAATAAGATGGTTGCTCGAATGCAAAAAGAGCAAAGTTTTTTATAAGATTATAAACTGCACAGGAAAGGATGAACTATATAGTAGCATACAAACTCGCCAAGAACAGTAAACCATTTACTGAAGGCAAATTCATAAAGGAATGTATTGTTGACTCTGCAGTAATCTTCTGACCAGACAAGAAAACATTAGCTTATCAAGGCGCTGTTGTGAGGAGCATTGAGGATATATCTGGGAATATGGAACTGCAATTAAAAAATAAAGTCAACGATTTCTATTTTTGTTGCTTTAGCACTAGATGGAAGTCGTGATGTTAAAGACACAGCTCAGTTGATGATTTTCCTTCGAAGTATCAATGAAAATTTTGACATTACAGAAGAATTGGCATCAATGCAGTCCATGAAAGATACAACAAATTTGGAGTGGAGTGGGGACAATTGGCTGGTGTGACAACTGATGGAAGCCCAAATCTAACAGGAAAAATGTTGGATTGCACAAAAAGAATACAAGACTCAGGTAGGGTACACACCTGAACGATTTCTAATCGTTCCGATTTCCTATCCAATTTCCCTTGAAGGCAGAACTTCCTAAATTGAGCATACACACTGTCCAATTTTGCATAAGATTTGACAATTTGTTGAATCGTCAAATCGAATGCGCTGTACAGTGTACAGTGGGCTGATCGTCCAGTTGTCTGTACACACTGTGCGATTGGCACCTTATCGTGTGCGTTATCTTATGATTGTCTGTGCTGCACAGACAATCATAAGACGTCGCATACGACCAGTGGGAGTGCGCAATTGTGCGTACACACTATGCGATTTACACGATTCATCGTTCCAATTACCTTAATCGTGCCGATATCGTCCTGGTGTGTATGCACCCTAAGTCAAAGAAAAGAATCAAGAACACCAAATTGTCTTTCTACATTGCATTAGCCATCAAAAAGCATTTTAAAATGAAGCAACATTGTGGACACAGTTACAAAAGTGGTCAACATTAGCGCAAGAGGATTGAATCACAGGCAATTTGTAACTCTGCTAGAGGAGACTAAAGCCGAACACACAGATGTCCTGTATCATACCAATGTGAGATAGCTTAGCTTGTGGAATAACAAAATATATATTAGGGAGCTAGTCTGTCTGCTGACAATAACTATCAGTCAAATTGCCGCTTCCTACAGGGTGTTGCTTCCTTGTTCAATTCAATGTAACTAATTTAATGAAAAACTTCATTAAAAGAAAGTGCTATTTGACTGGTAAGAATATAAAAATATTCAATTTATTAAGAATTATGATAAATAAAAATCTAAATTATATATATATACATTAAAACAATAATTCATGTAATATTATATTCACAATGTATCACTGTATTCAATTCATATAATAATTTTATATCCCCAATATCTACAAGAGACTGCACAGGTGGTGATATAAACAGATAACCTAACCCAGGATAAAAGGATAGTGGCCCCCAGCTGAAACAATTGCCCACCCCTGTTCTAAAAGCTAACAGGTCGTATTATATTTGTTGCTATTGTGTATATATAAATATCACAAATGATCTCTTTAGTGAAGATACCTTTGCCCACCTTAACAACAATACTGAAAGATATTATAATATAAACTTAAATTAAGCCTCATTGAACAAAATAAAGGAAACAGTTTTAAATGTTAAAAATGTCACTATTTATTTTGCTAACAAGTCTTCAATTTTTGACAGCCCAACCCAGCTTCAAAACACCTCAGAAGTCATTGAGATGGTGAAGACTCTGAGGAGGCCAGTAAGTAACTGCACATAGTCTTTAGCGTCCATACAATAATGTAAATTTCCTAAGGATATATTTATGGGGGGCATGTAGGTCCATCCTCTGGTCCCCTTAAGAAACAGAGTGGCACTTCAAAGGCAGTGGAGCCTCCAATACAAAGAGCAAGAAAGTCACAATCTGCATCAGCTGGGCCTCGATCATCCCATTTGGATGGTGAGTCTGTGAAAGTAAAATATACACATTAAAATTTGCTGACGACATTAAATTTGCTGACGACATTGCAGTCGTTAGGCTAATTAGCGGAAATGATGAGTCCCACTATAGAAAGCAAATTGAAAAATTGGTTGTCTGGAGTGGTGACAATCATTTTCTCTTAAATGGAGACAAGACTAAAGAGTTAGTTGATTTTCGAAGAAGTTGTTTAGAGCAGAAATTGTATTAGCGGTCGGGATGTAGAGATGGTAGAGTCCTTTAGATTTTTGGGCATTAAGGTTTCATCAAATCTGACATGGTCTATAAATACGCTGTCTATAATCAAAAAAGCACAACAGCTCCTCTTTTTTTAAAGACATTTAAGGGCTTCAGGTGTAAGCAAATTAATTATGTTGAATTTTTACAGATGCTCAATTGAGAGGATTTTGACCTTTGGTATCATTGTCTGGTATGGCAACTGCACTGCGAGTAAAAGGAGTGCATTAGAACAGGTTGTTAAGACCGCTAGTAAAGTCATTGGCGTGCAGTTGCCAACCATTCATGATCTTTATGGGCTTAGTGTTCTAAAGAGAACTAGAAGTAAAGTATCGTATTGGACCATAGTCATCCCTTTCACAAATGTTTTGATAAACTCCCATCTCAAAAGAGGTTCAGAGCATTGTTGGCACGCACAAGATGCTTGCAGGATAGTTTTCTTCCATCTGCAGTGCACATACTATGAATGTATCTGTTTAGTTAATTTATTTATTATTGTCTGTGTATTATTTATTGTTCATATACCTTTTACCATGGGTTGCTGCTTTACTGTTCATTATTGGTGTGTCTGTACAAATTTAATTTCATCTGTCAAATTCGTTTGCTGATGACAATAAGTTTGTTAAAAAAAAAAGTAAAATACTATACTGAAAAGCAGAGTAACAACATTAAAACAACATACATTTGCATAGCATTGCATAAACTGGGTGATGTGGCACCCTGGGGTGGCTCAGCCAACTTGCAGAGGTGTATTGGGTAGGTGGTTCAGGGACCAAGCCAATGTTTTATGCTCCAATTGTGTATTCAGTCCAGTGCTGGAAGCTAACAAAACCTAAACCAAACAAAATGCATATGTAATATAGAAAAGCATAATCAAAACAAAGAATATGTTAGCATAATTTTTAGACAAACATTTTAGAATAATAAATTTCTCCATTTACAAATATTAAATTGGGGTACCCTGAAAAGAACACATGGTTTGTCAAGTACAATAATTTAGTTATGTTTAGGAATGTCTACATCAGGCATTGCCAATCTGTGCCTCTCAAGCTGTAGAGAAACTACAACTCCCAAAATGCCCTGCCAGAGTTTAGTTATTACAGAATGCAAAAAGTAGTTCCACAAGTGCAAAAGTCCTGTCTATTCTGCATCCATGCTGTAAAATAATGTTGTGGTTTAATTTACTATTACACAAAATTCAACAATGTAGATCACTGCAACAACATTGTAGAATTCTAATGAAAAACTAATTGAGGAAATGAGATTAAGGCAAAGTCAAGAACATTAAAATGAGGCAAATTGAGTTAACATTAAAAACACAATTCTTACCCACTTATATCTTCTAGATTATCAAGATCAGCCTCTGGAGCCTCAGCCAGCATATTCAGATGAGGAAGGTCTAGAGGAAGAACACGAGATGGTTACACTGCACCTTATTCTCGAGACACCAACTATGCCAACCACCCCCGCAGTGCCATGTACACCATCACTACTAGCCCCTACCCCACCACCACTACAGCCAGACACTTCCTACTGGCAAACAATGGCGGAAATGCAACACCAACAAATCCAATTGCTTGCCACACACGACACAAAATTAGATCATAAATAAAATTGGGCACAGGCACACTCGAAGCATGATGTCTCAGAAGGAGGAGCTTACTAGAATTGCTAACACAATGGCGCAAATCAGATAATCACATATGAGGTTTGAGGCATCTACCTTACAGTATCAGGAAACTCAAAACTGTTACCAAGATAATTTTCTACATTTGTTTTAGCAACAGAATAGTGCAATTAGGGATCATACTGCCATAATACAGAATTTAGGAACACAACTATTAGGTCGCTTACCTGACCCAAGTGGCAGCATAATATCAAGAGGTATATCACAGGTCCCAACCCCTGTAGGAACACCACCCTGATGGACACCCCGCACGAGAGATGGGTCTCAACAGGGCCAGGGTGGCAGGAGTCCAGCTAAGGGAAAGCTGTGAAAATATAGATGTTGTGTAAAAAAGTTGACATTGTTCTCAATTGTTACACATTTAACTTTCAAAATTCCAGTGTGAATGGTTATTTTTTTTTAATAAAACCCATATTTTTGTCTGTAAAATTTGCAAGAAAGTTGCAACATTATATTTGCAAAACTATATTTTTTTATGCCAATGTGTATTTTGATTGTGCATTCATAATAGTACTTTTTGGGGGGGAAATCTCCAAAAAATTGTGTGGTCTAATAATTTACAAGCCAGTTATGTTGTATTTATTTGTTCTATACACTAGACAAAAGGTATTAGTTGTTAAAATCCTAGAACCTTTGGGACAAAAAAACACAATGCATATTTCAAACTACAAATTACAAATAACCCTAAAAATAGAATATATACTGGTAGTGTGTTTGGTGATTGATGCAAGGTGTATTTCATACTTACAGGTCATATATGTTGGTTTGGATAGTACAAACTTTGAACTTACACATGTTAAAAATAACAAATCATTTCCAACTGCAGTTATATGTATAGACTATGGTTGCAAATAAACTCAAACTCTGGGTACTTACACATGTGGTTTGCAACAAAATAAAAATAAATCATGTTTGGTTGAATGACAATGTAAGGGATTTGCTAGAATATTGGCAAAGGTGCAAAACATTTTGAACACTGGAAAACATTGTTTATGTATGGTGAGTGGCTATAGGCTGTATCAAAAATAATTAAACAACAATATATGATGTTAGGAAAATAGTGTTTTAGGCAGTACAATACACCATTACTTCATCATGTTCTTACAACTTATTTGATTATTCAATTAAAAAAAAAAGTTAAGGCCGTTAATCCCTAAATGTGTTAGTGAAATTTAATTGGAAGATTGTTGTTTGACTAAACAGTCGGACCAAATATTGAATACTAACATATTCGCAAACTTGGTCATATCAAACATTCTTAAGGACAAATAACCGTACACAGATTTTGATGGCACTTTTTAGCCCTTTGTCACTTCAACATAATTTTAATGTTTAAGAGCTATAGGACAGGCTAATTACATATGAATGCAAAAATTTTTGAAAAAATAACTTAAACAGATGGAAAATAAACTACATTTGAAATGGTAATAAGGATACTTACATGAGAAATACTCTCTGATGAGCTGCCTTCCACTTTCTATCATCCAACTATCGCCTGATGCATCAAATTCCCAGCCTGCTCACTCTCTAGGGCATAATCAGTGGGTAAAAGCTGCTGCAAACACATATTATGCAAAAGACAGCAGATGAGCACAATATTAGACATTTTTAATGGCGAATACAACAAAATCCCTCTAGCCTTATCAAGACAACGGAACCTAGCTTTTAATAGCACAAAAGTACAGTCTATCGCAGATCTGGTGGACTTCTGTGCATCATTATACTTGCGCTCCGCTGGAGAATTTGGAAGTGACAGCGGAGTCAGTAACCAGGAGCAACAACTGTAGCAAGAGTCACCTGCTGGGGTGAAAATAATACAGCATTAAATAACAGATAGGAATGATATTGCACAGGGGTGTTCTATAAATAAATAAAACTTACCCAACAGCCAACCCTCTGGCATTTGTCAGGCCTCAAATTTATCATGAAGGGATGACTGGCTGAGGACAAAGGCATTGTGACATGAGCCAGGGTAGCCGACTACAACACTCATGAATTTGAGTTTTGCATCACAAACCACCTGCATGTTTGTAGAATGGGCATGGTGCTGATTTAAATAGATATGTGCCCTGGCCATAGTGGTCTCAGCCCAATGTGTGTGCAGTCTATAGCATCCAGAACATTAGGCATGCCTGCAATGCCATAAAAAGCAACCATGATTGCATGCCAGTGTGACTCCTGGTTAGGGAAGCAGATTGAGGTGTTTATCAGAGTCTCTAATGCTGCTATAACCGGAGTCAAGTATCTGGAGAATGAGAACCAGTTACAGAGTGGAAGTTTCCAGTCGCAAAAAAGTGCAATACACTAAAAAGCTTATGCAGGCCTGAGACAGCGTATGAACGTCCTGTGTCTGGGTCTATGTCCAGTTTGGCTTGGTCATACAGATGGAATATGTTGGAACGATTGAGATGGAACATCTGTATGACCTTGCCATCAACCAATGCGTTCAGGTTCAAACACCCCCTAAAAATCGTGGCCTGTGCAGCCTCTGCGGCTCCTGCATAACCTCTTCAACCGTCTCAGTTTTTTGCTCCTGGGTTCTTTCAGACTGATGGTAGAGCCTCTGGTATTCCAGCCATTTACATGAGACAGCAGTGCTGACAAAGTCTGCCATTAATGCTCACACAACATATTGCAGGTGAATTATATCCTTTTATAGGCATCCTGAGATTGTGCTAATTATCCTTAACTTCAAACACATACATACTATTCCAAACACAATTGTAATTTCAAGAGTTTTAAATCTCACCCAAGTTTACTGCCTTCTGAAGAACACACAGCTCTCAGGCAGGTCTATTTGTTTCAAGATTTTACATCCAAGTTTGCTCCGTTCTTGGGAGAGTTTTAATACTCGAATCTTGGAAAATTCCAGTGTTGTATTTTTCCTATGGAAAGTACTTGCGAGTTTGGATGATGGTGTATTGATTCGTGATTGCATTTTCTCCCAAGATTTTCTAATTTGATCGATAAATCTCTATGGAGTTTGCCTTTAGAAAATTTCCAAGATGGTGAAAATGGCTAAACTCACCTGAGATTTCATGCTCGACCAGACACGATTTTTAGTATATTTACCCCTAGAAGTAGAAATTGTCATCAAAAATATATTTTTATTGAGACACAAAAAGGGAAACAATTATATTATCTTTATTTTTAATGTATATTTAATAAAGTTTAAATTTTAACAAAAACAAATGCAGAAGAGTGCCCCCAAAATGAGGTTGCGTTCTAGTCTTTGCACTTTGCAGGGGCACCCTTTGTAATTATTCTCAACAGCCAGGAAACAAAGACAAACTTGTCAAAATTTGGCCTGTGTTAGACAAACTGAAGGCATCCTTTAGTGGAGCAGTTGATCCTGAAGAGTTTCAGTCTTTTGATAAGCAAATTATTCTCTTCAAGGGCCATCAGTCCATCAAGCAGTACATTCCCAAGAAAACCAAGCCATGGGGTGTGAAGGTGTGGGTGACAACGGGAACATCTGGGTACATGTATAGGTTTGAGATGTATCAGGGAACAAGTGGAGACAGTGTTGAAGTTAGTGCACTGGGCATGTGTGCTTGTATGGTTCTTTGCTTGTGTGATGACATACAAAAATAAAAATCACAAGGTAATTTTTTGATAACCTGTTTTGTACCATTCCACTCCTCCAAAAGTTACGCAACCAGGGCAACAGGTACATGTAAATTAACAGGTTCATGGGAGCACACTCAAAGTTGAGAAGTGAAAAACACCTAAAGAAAGAAGGCAGAGGTGCATCATCCGTTGTTACCAATGGTGAAAACATCACCATTACACAATAGCTAGACAGCTCAGTTACTCATGTTGCATCTTCCTGTGCAGGCACAAGATTCTACCCAGATGTGGAGCAAGAAAGAAGAGGAAGTGATCCACATCCCTTGACCATTTGCCATTAAACTGAGGGGAGTGGATCTCATGGATCAGTGTGTGGTGATGTATCCACACAGGTGCAAAAACAGGAGATGGTACATTCTGGTGTTCTTTTACTATTTTAATGTGACTTGTGTAAATGCATGGATGTTGTATCGAATGTCTGGATTCAATGACAAGAATCAGTTAGATTTCAAAGCATCCATTGCTCGAGCATTGATCAACCCTGGCTCTATGGAGCTACTTTGAAGAGGAAGACCAAGAGAAACACCAACTCCGTTAAGGTGCTGGGCAGTATCAAAGACAACCCCTGAAATCAGGAATAGGGCCATATTCAATTTGAGGTGAAAAGTCTGAGGTCTGACTTTTCACCATCATCTGCGTTTTTTGCAGGGATCGGGTGCATGCTCGCTTATCCCCGTATTGAATTAGAATCCGGTGAAAATGGGACCCGGTGGAAAGGTAAGTATCATAAAGTCCTGTCACTTTTTGGGTAAATCATACTGTCACCCCCCAAAGATGGTCTGACATGAGGGATCACTATGGGTACCCCCGATTTGGCCTGCTGAAGGTAATTGGATTTTTTAAATAGCTGTGGCAGGTGCATAAATGCGCCTGTGAAGAAATGATGAAGAATAGCATTTAGATTTCTTTTTTTGGGAAAAAAACTAGTCCCATCAAATTTGGGGTACATGAAAATGGATGCAATTATATTTTTAAGTCCCTAAAGTCATATTTGAAAATTCTTCAAAAAGCCACCTGCCGCTACCAGCGACATTCTAGAAAACACCTGCCGCATACATGGGGACCCCCTCGAGGCAATTTCGCTAGTTTTTAAGTTTGTTCCCCAAAGTTTTTTTTTTTGCCCCCAAAATCAAAGTACCTTTTTTGAGTCCTTCTGACTTTTTGGGGTTTTTAGCAGGAGGTGTCAGAAAAGGTTTGGGGTGTCCTAAGGAATTTTTAAAAAATTTTTTTTACACACATTATATAAAGGGAACATTCCAAAGGCTGCAGGCTATTTTTTATTATTCTTCACCTCAAAACCCAAATTCTGCACTTTTTTTCACCACTCATCTCCGTTTTTTTACAAAGACTTTTTGCACCTGCGAAAAGTCTTTGAAATTGAATATGGGGATAAGTGAAATTGGCGAAAATTACGTCATTGGCGATAAATTATCGCCTATAACGTACTTTTCGCCTCAAATTGAATACGGCCCTTAGTATGGGAAATCACTGGCCAAAGCTTACAGATACAAAACATGCTAACAGGTGCCACAATGCAGCTTGTACACGTAAAAAAAGGGCCTGATTCAGAGGCGCACGCTATTTGCGTGCACTCGCTCTGAATTAGGGCGTCCCAAAATATTTTTTATTCCGGCCTCCAGGCCGCTCGCATAGAAAAAAACAGGCAGCGGCTGCATGGGGGCTGGCGGGCCCCTTGATGCTTCGGGCCCTTGGGCAACTGCCCAACAAGCCCAATGGAAGAGACAGCCCTGGGTCTGAATCAGGCCCTAAGTGCACCTGCATGCGGTGTCTTGAGCCTTTGTGTCCAGGGTGCTTCTCCAACTAAGGGGCTGATTCAATTATCCGCAAAAAGTCAAGCTTGGCGAAAAGCGCAATGTTTTCGCCTCATTCGCATGTTTTGAGGCAAAGTTTTCGCCTTCTTACTCAATGTGGTCACCCACTTTTCGCCCTATTCAATTGTAAAACACGGCAAAAACACATAAGGGCGAATGCAGCGAATAGTGGAACTGGCAAAAAGGTCAGTTTTTTTGGGGAGAAATCAGTCTGTACCCCCAATAAAGCATAACTCACCTTAGGAATTAATACAGAAGTGTATTATTATCCATAATAAAAGTAATTAGGGATCTTATTTTGAATTAAAGGGCTGTTATATGCATATTTGCATAAGTGTGGAAAAATTGTATTAAGCAATGTCTTTTATGAAAATGAATTGCTGTAGTTAAATTGGGGGTACATGTAAATGGATATTAGTATATTTTGGGGTTTGTAAAGTGCAGAATATTTTTTTTTTAAATACACCTGCTGCAGCCTCCTGCAATCCTAAAAAAAACATGTCCTATACATACAGCACCCCAAATTACCTATCCCAGTACTTTAACCTAATTTTCAAACACTTTTTGCATTTTCACCCAAAAAATTACATGTCTTTTTTTGGGGTGAATTAAGATTAAAAAAAAATGTTTTTTGCCTAATTAGTCATTAGGAGGGGGGGTGACCAATGGGCCAAGTCCTTCCATTTGTACCCCAAAATATGGATTTTGCGGTTCTTTTCTCCTGCCTTTTGCTGGAGAAACTTTTTCACCTGTTTTTGTCTATGGTGTTTTCGCCTAGGCGAAAACTTCGAATTGAATACAGCGATACTTTGAAAACAAGAGAAAGCTGCGCATCTGCGAAAAGTTTTCGCCGATTGCGGATTTTTTTTGCCTGTAATTGAAAACGGGCCTAATTGATAAAATCAGTCAAATTCAGGAAGTAAAAAAGGTTAACTTTCTAGGTAGGAAGCAAACTCAGAAGTAAATGATAATATTTGGGATATAAATACTGAGGACATTTTTGTTTCTGGATGAATATATCCATAAATAAGCATATAAAAATGTTTTGTTTTCAATTTAGAGGATTTGTTGTTTCTTGAGACACAGTAAGCGACATGATAAGAGCAAGTTGGGACCATACCAGAGTTTTTTTTTTTGTTTTTTTTAGTTTTTACCTTACTTATTTGCAATAATAGGGCAAATTTTTATGTTGTAGTTGCATTTGTCCACTCAAGTGGAAACGTGTATACCTTCTTTGGTTTTGCAGATGTGTTTGTATAAGCCTTGAAGACTAAGAAAAACACATTTTTAAAAAAATATTGCATTAAGTTATCATAATTCATGCATGAGAGAGTTAAAACAAAACATCTTGCAATGGCCTGTGGCATAACCACTGCTGTTACAACACTTAATGCCAGCCCACAAGGTTTCCTAATCATTTTTCTGCATGAAAACTTAACCTCATGTTAACAAGATTTGGCCATTACCCAGCATATGACTGTAAAGTATTTAGTGACAGTGACATCCCAAATTACACAAATACATGACACTATCAGCTCTATTCAGGCAGATCTTCCCTAAGTGCATCATACTCTCATACCTGATGATTTGATAAAGATTAAAAAAAAACATTTAACATTCTGCTGCTTTGATAAGTTGGTGGGAAAGACCTTATCAAGTTCTGCTAACAACACAATGAAGGTAGATGAAAAGTCAACATGAATATACACCTCTCATTGCAAGAAGGTAATTTCTCCCCCAAGGTTCAGCAAGAGCACTAATTTCCTTATGCAGCACACCACCTAAGATAGGTAGAAGTATTCTCTTTGACCTGTGAAGAACAATGAAGTGCCAGTAGGCTTTGCTTTTTATGGTGTGTTCTGAATACAACTGTACTAAAATACAAGATGATAATTCTCAAATGAAAATTCTCAGATGACTGATAATTTTGTTATTGCTATGCTAGTGTATTATAGCAGGATCTTGGTTTTATCAATTCATATAAGCATTAATTTACTTAAGTTACAGGTTTGTTCTAAGTAGTGAAACTTCCTTTTTTTTTCTCTAAATTTCATAGTAAGCCCAATAGAATTCAATTTAACATTTTTAATGTGCCACGGCTATACGTAATAACGAACAGTACAGATGTGTCCTCCCTCTTCTTTGCTGCATTCGCGCCAAACAGCCCATCTAGAACACACCAGGAGACTGTGCTGATTCATTTGATATGTGACACTTGTATACCTGTGTGCAACTGAGTCTTTCAATCAGCATGCGAAGGGCAGCAATGCAACGGCCACAGCTTTTTCCACTCTAAGTTCCATTTACAGATTCAGTCACACACGGATGTACAAGTGTCACATATCAAATTAATCAGAACAGTCTCCTGGTGCATCCTAGTCACTTCACAGATTGCACAGGACTTATCAGCTCACTCACGCCAGGCATATCCTGCTGCATGGCATTTTGTGGCTAGATGAGCAAGGACACATCTGTATGTTCAGGAAGGTAACAACACATTACTTCTTTATAGGTTACATTGTAGGACATGGTCTATTCCCCAGGATTGTCTTTACTTCATGGATAGTATGGGCACTGTAGTACAGGTGCCCAGGGCCGCCATCAGGGGGGACTGCCGGGCCTGGAGTCCCGGGCCCGGACACTGGTATAATCAGAGCTGGATTAAGACTTTGGGGGGCCCGGGGCACTTAAGACAGGGGGGCCCTAAAGTCTAAAATTAAAATCATTCATCGTCAATCACTAGAGAGAGAATTACGGTACAATTCGGTGGTAAATATTAATATTATATATAGAATATAGGTATCCTGTAGAAAGGAAAAAGCTGCACTCCACAAACTTTTAAAATAGTTCAAATCTGTTTAAAATAGTTACCGATATTTCAAGACCTCTATGAGTCTTTTCCTCAGGGTACATATTTATACTAATTTAAAAGTATGTGGAGTGATCCTTCTTTCTTTCTACAGGACACTGGGCCTGATTCAGAGCCGGACGCTCTGAACGAGCGCCTGCTCTGAATCAGGGCGTTTTTTTTCTTTTTTTGTAGCGGCCTCTTGGACGCTCGCATAGCTGTGGGTTACCACCCACAGCTTATGCGAGCGTCCATGATGATGGTCGCGATGGTCAAGACCATCGCGACCATCGGGCTTGCTACGAGACCCTTGCGGTAGGATCTCGTCTGCCGCAAGCCCAGGAGTGCTTTTGGAGCCAAAAGCACTCCCACTAACATCACTAGTGATGTCAGTGGGGCCGGCCCCAGATGGTAGGCGTTTCCATGGGAACGTCTCCGTCTGGGCAGCAACGCCCCCGGCACGCCCACCAAAGGGGGCGTGCTGTCACTCAACATCGACAGCATGCCCCCTTTGGTGCGAGACCCATAACGACGGCTTGCCCGTCGTTATTCGGGTCTCGCGCATGTGCACGATGGAGCAGCCTCCGTCGTGCACATGCGCACTTGCCCAACATCGACCCGCTTGCGAGCGGGTCTGAATCAGGCCCACTGTACCTATTTGCTTCTACTAAAGTAGGAGTGCACCACAGCATACTGTTTCTTTTCCAGAGTGCCAAACTTCACGTGTAAAAAAAGCCGTGACTTACCGATGACTTACATCTCCAAATCATTTAGCCAACTGAAGCCAAGACACTTATGTCGCATCATAGGCATTGTATAACACAGTGCGGTTGTTGCGTGCTGAACAGCAATGCGTTCCACTCTCGGCACGCAAACCCCTGCGCATGTGACCAGTGTGTGTTAACCAATGGGCGCTTCAAAAGAGAGTTGCTATGCAACACGATAAATACACAATCTCGGTCCGGAAGCAGGGATAAGCGCTCAAAAAACCTGTATAATCCAGGCAGATTTCTCAGACTATTTCGTCCAGGGGGTAAAATAAAATAGGGATTGGCCATAGGGACACACAACCCCATCTCCAATTATTGTGTTAAAGTACAAGCATAACACCTCTAACTAGATATATTGTATACTGTGTGTGTGTGTGTATATATATATATATATATATACATACACACACACACACACATGTACACACACATACACATGCAAAGCTATAGGACCCAGTGCCTTTCATTAGTTAAATTTTATGTAGTAAGAAAGAAAAAAAATGTCAAACCTGTTTTACTTTTTTCTTTTATGATGCTGTGACACAATGCCTCAGCCACAGCCGCCCTCAGCTTCACCGCGGCATGTTCCACCCTTTCTGTCTCCATATGTGGCTGTGTGTGTGGCGTGCCCGGCGCCCGCCCCCTCCTTCAATGTCCCGGCTTCTTCCCTGCAGCCTGCGCGCCATGTAGTCACTGAGAGCCGGAGGGTGCAACTTGTCATCTCATTGGTCCACCGCCGGCCCGGCAACCTAGCACTGCTCTGCGGCGCCGGCGGGGACTCTTATTGATGTCTTAGACAGCGGCTGCTACAGCACTGGCTGCGCCTGCGCTGTGGATCGCGGGAACCAGTCTGATCAGTGGTGGGTGGCAGGGGGCCCTCTCCGAGAGGGGGGCCCGGGGGTACATGCCCCCAGTGCCCCCCCCTTAATCCGGCCCTGGGTATAATGGGAGGGGGCCCGCGCTACTCGATTACACGAAGGCCTCCTCCTCCAACCTGGGAACCCCCGCTGATGGATGATTCTCCCTCCAATCTATGATCGGAATGGGGGCTGAGCAAATGGGCCTAATGATGCGAGATGCCCGCCCCCATAAGTAACCTGCTGTTTTATCAGAAGTGTATGTATGTGTTTTATCATGTGTATGTGTCTGTAAGTGTTAGAGTATTGTGTATATATGTGTTTGTATGTTAGTGTGTATGTCATGTGGATGTATGTGTTAGTGTTGATATATGTGTATGTATGCTAGTGTGCATATATGTCTTGGTTTATGTATATTATAAATGTGTTAGTGTGTATACTGTATGTGTGCTACTATGTGTATGTATGTGTTAATGTGTATATATGTGTGTTATATATAATATATACATGTTTGGCTTATACTGTATATATTATATACATGTGTGTGTTTAATAGACACACACACACACATATATATATATATATATATATATATATATATATATATATATATATATATTAGAAACACCCACCCCCCCCCAAAAAAAAAAAAAATCCTGAGTTTGTTGCTGCCCTTGTTCAATGAAAAAAAAAATCCCCTTTGGAGTCGGCGCGTGTGAATTTATGACGTCACTCCACGCCGCTGGAAGGAAGAGGTCAGAGGAGCCGCGGAGTGTGAGGAGCAGTGCCAGCCAGACCTGGAGGAGAGGAAGCCAGAAGGAGGGAGCATTCTTCAAGGCAATAATGTAAGTCATGAGTCATGAGACTTAGCAGTAGCGGGGGGAGGGGGGCCCAGGGACCCTGTCTATTTTGTCAGTCCCGGGCCCCACAATTTCTGATGGAGCCCTGCAGGTGCCTAGTGCTGGTTGCCAAAAGGGGGTGTGGCAATTACACTCTAGCTAGTGGTGTCATTTGTCAGAGTAGCAAAGAAATCAGTATCTTATCCTAGTTACTTTATGATAGACTACAATCTATTTCACAGAGATCCAGGTCGGAGTGAGGGATTTATAGGCTCATTTCTCAATGATACTAATATCATTTGTTAAATAGCGCTCGCTTTTCCTTCTGTTTTCAGCGCTAATTTAGTTTTTTTCAGCTATTTATTAAACTCAAGCTGTCCGGTGAGTGTAAACGTTATTTAAGGTCTTGGAAAGCATTTTTTTACATAAGTTAGCTGCTGATGAATCAGGAGCTTCGTGGGTGTGGCCCAGCTTGTGCATGCGCAGAAAGATATCTATGGCTGGTAGAGCAGTGTCACTGTGTACTGGGGGAGGTGGCATACGGTCATGGTATGCACTGGGAACATTGTGAGGGGGATGAGGTGACCACTTCCCCCCGGCCTCCAGTGAGTACCACCCACAGCTCCACTCACTCATAGCTAAATGGCGGTGCGCTATGGACCGATGTCTGCCTTGCTCTCTGAGGTGGATGGGTGGGGCAAGGGAGAGAGGAGAACACTGATTGACCGGGGTGGGGGACTCGCAAAGAATTGTGGGAGCTATTATATGAAGATCACTGGGCGCTGGGTGACCAGTGCTTGCCAGCGCTGGATTAACTGCATCTTGTACAGGTGAGTCAGAAATAATGCAACAAATGGTATTACTAAAATACCGCTAGTTGGTAAATACTGCTCCATATGTGTTTAACCTGCCTAACGAAATTCATTACTAAAATAACATTACTACAGTACTTCATTGTAGTAATGATAAATTGCGGCTAGGGCTTTTCCCATTCACAAAAAGCACTATTCTCTGTATCTCCACTTGATAAATGAGCCTGTCAGTCAGGATCCCGATGGTCACAATACCGACAGCTCCCGACGGTAAGTATTGGGTTTAAGGTTAGGTTTTAGTGTTAGGGTCAGGCACTAGGGGGAGGGTTAGGCTATGGGAGGGTAGGATTAGGGTTAAGTTGTGGAACAGGATGGTTAGGGTTAGGCTGCAGGAGGGTTGGGTTATGGTTAGAGGGAGGGTTAGGGTAAGGGATAAAATAATTATCTAAGTCTTGTCTGTAATCTAACTGTCAGCATCCTGACCGTTGGGATCCTGTACCCAACCCTGGAGTAAAGTATGTTAGTGGCCCTAATGGGCATGCTGGTTCTTTGGACCTTCAATACTTTAATGAGAAATTAATGGTTATCAGAGATGATAGACTAATACTGATATTTATGATAAATTAAACTAGTTCTTCTCTAAAATTCATAAACTGCAAAATGGCACATATGTAAAATGCAGCCCTAGACCATGTAGTAGTAGCCAAAGGGGATACATGTGGCACTTTTGGTCAGGAATATTGTTCATAAATATAAGATCATGGGAAGAATATTAAAGATCATATAGATTTTATAACAAATTTTAAAGGAGAAATTAAACAGATAGGGAGTAAAGGATGTAATCCATTTAGATGGTTAGAGGCCGGGATCAGTTCCGTAATAACAGGTTTTATGTAATACACTTTTATTATTGTTTTCATGATATTAATAATATTGTTATGTTTTAGATGTCTGCCGCCATTACTAAAATGCATGTTTTGCAGAGAAAAGTTATAAGTTAAGATACAAGGAAAATGATCTTCTATTCTATCCCCTTATTTTTAAACAATCCCCAAGAGGGACTCTTCTCCACACATAATGGTTGTTACGGTGGGAAACTAGGGCCTTTCTGTACAATAAGTACTGGTTATTTTCCCACCTTTTCAATATCCCTTTATTTTATTGTTATGTCTCCTAACCCTTCCTAATTTTAGTAAGCAAGGTGTTCAGTGTGTTGTGTTAAGTGATAATAAAATTATCAAAATTATAGTGCAATATGATAGTTTGCTGGATTGCTGAATGAAAATGCCTATACTGTAGTTGTATTTGTTATCTTTATATTACTCTGTGTTACTTGTATTACTTGTTTACTTGTCAGACACTGTACTGTGTGAAAGGAGAACATTTCAGGATCTACTTTCACTACCTCATCTCCTCTACCTGCTAAGGAACCAAGGGCATATATATACTATGTTGGCAAAATTGATTGGAAACCCCCGTGCAAGCGAGATGCCTACCATGCATACCATTGCACATGAGTTCCAAATGGCCACTAATGTGGTGGTTTCAACAAGAACACTTTGTAAGGAGGCCCATGCATTTGCAGTTCTACGGAAACAACTAATGTTTTTATCAGGACAACAATGCCACCTGTCATGTTTCCGATGCGAAGCTGAAAATTCACAAAAAAAAATTTTTTTTTAATTTTAAAATTTAAATTTAAAAATGTACAGAAAATTCAGTATCCTGGATGGACTGACCAGCTCAGAGTCCCATTAAGAACCTCTGGGACAAATTGGAGTGACGGGTGCGTTCTAGGCCAACTCGACTTTCTTCAGTGTCACAGTTATTTACTGTAGTTAAGGTGGAATGGCAAAACATACCACCTGCTGCTGTTGAGGAACTTGTGGA
Source organism: Taudactylus pleione (assembly GCA_031769625.1). Classification (NCBI taxonomy): domain Eukaryota; kingdom Metazoa; phylum Chordata; class Amphibia; order Anura; family Myobatrachidae; genus Taudactylus; species Taudactylus pleione. The sequence continues at coordinate 2,484,968 of JAUIMM010000126.1, read as the reverse complement.
CAAGAAGGGTCTCTGCACGTAGAGGACCTACAAAGTACTGACGTCAATAAAATCTTGTTTATCTATTTGATGTCAGTGTCCAATCACTCTTGTCTATATATTGTATTATTTGAATGTAATGCATGGTATAATGTAACCAATTTTGTAGATGAGCAGGAATTTATATAGGGTAACTTAGCTAGATGAGTAGAAACTATACAAGGTGTGATACTTGGAATTTTTTCTTGCGCCTGCACATTTTTGAATAAGTAATCACTACAATCAGGGGCATATCTAATTAGTCACAGGGTTTGTCCCATGGCTAAATGTCGGCCTGGACTTATTTATTTAGGTCCTGCATCCCCACGCGATAAGCTCCAGAGGATGCTCTTTCCTCGCAGCCTAAGGAGCTGTGAGGAATAGTCTGCATTAAAATGAACCCACTGGGATTTAATGCGCAGATAAACTAATAGATTCCAGCATATTATGTAGAACCTATGGTTTACTGCATGTTACTCGAGGGTTAACCACGTGGGAAAATTGCAGAAGACAGTAATTGAATAGCTCAAGGCATTAAACCTGGGGCTTTATCCCGTGCAGTAAGCATTGCGCCTAAATGGATGTGTTCCTTATTGCTGATAAATTAGGTTTTATCTCATCTGATTTAAATTCATAATTTGCACTTTAAAATGACTTTATCAATACTTGTATAATAGTTATATATAGATGTTGCTCCTAAATCCTGATTAGAACCGGTGCTTGGGGCTTCTAATGGATATTTTTGAAGTACAGAAATCTGGCTCCAAAGTCATAAGAAGTTCTCTTTACTTTAAAAGTTCTTCCCTGATGGATGATGAAGCAATGTGGAAATGGAGTGGAGAGAAGAGATGGATGGTAATGGCTTTAAATGAGCAGAAGGAGAGAGAGCGTTTTGGGGAATTACTCAGAACATGCAGCCAGGGAAAATATGGAAGCTTACACCACCATGCTGAAAGTCACAGTCACATTCTGGTTTCACAATGCAAATTTTTTCAATTAAATCAATATAGCTACAATTTTTATGTACTTAACTTTATTGTTTGTATGTTTGCTCATTTGTTTTTACATGATTTTGGTTAGATAATCTATGTGTCTCCTACTTTTAGAATAAACTACAGATGACAAATGTAATGTAGTATGTTGTCTAGTTTATAAAATAATAGGCCTTGTTGGGCTACCATATTCTTAAGCTTTGAATTTGACAATGGCAATGCATTAAAAAAAAAGCATTTTCATTTCAAGTGCAGATTGTTTGTCAAAACCTACGCATAGAGGGCCTGATTCACTACCGATCGCAACAGCGATTGCGCATGCAATCGGCCGATTATTGCGATATGTGCATGCATATGCATCGCAGTGTGCGTGCGTGAACCGGCCACTGCGATTGGGACTGCCATCACAGAGACTACGCAGCTCCATCGCAGGGTGATTGACAGGAAGTGCCATTTGTGGGTGATGATGGGGGGGTGGGTGGCAAAATGCAGGCGTGCCAGTGCGTTCGTACTCCATTACAGGGGCGTGCATAACTTATCCACTGTGATGCCTTACACAGCCTGAGTACACATAGCGTGAGATGAAGTTAGCAATTCCTGAGTAAGGTCAGAGCTTGTGCAAGTGTGCGTGAGGCTGTGATGTTACTCGATGTACTGATGGTTTTGCAGACTTGCTAAGGATTACAGATGTGTGTAATGTAAAGAGGGCGTCCTTATGTTGTGCTGCAGCGGCATTGTGTTCGCAATGGATTAGCATACTATCGCAGTGAGACTGTGTGCGATATCGCAATTGCAATCGCACTTACAATCCGTAGAGAATCAGGCCCAGAATTCTGTTTTTTACTCTTTTGGAAAGGTGAATTATTGAGGTGTTTATAAGAAAAAAAAATACAATTGCTTTTGGTTCCCCTTCCTAAAATTTCAATAAAAAAATGAAAAAACATTTTTTTTGGCCGTTTTGGTTAAATTGTTTTGTTTACATGGTAGAATGAGTGAAAAAAACTAATGGAATTTTCTGAAAATACAAAATCTTCTTATAAAAACAAGCTACTGTATAATTTGTGTTGGTACTGCATAAAAAAATCACCAATACTGATGTTGGAATGTGAGGAGCAGCAAAGGGGCTAAATGGAAAAGTAATTCAAAGTAATTAAGTCTTCAATGTAACAATTAATATTTATTTTTTAATAACATGTATGGCTTATCAAAAGTCTGTTTATAGAGGCAATAAGAGTTTTGAATGAAGTTTTTTTGCCAACATAATAATGATTTTAATTATATTAATATGCAACAATAATAATAATAAATAATAAAGTATGAAATTGTATACATCATTTATTTTGGGTTTCGCTTAGCTCTCCTTAAACTATGTGGGAATATTAACATCTGATGAGTATACAGCACATTGCTTATGCTGGGCATCCACTATACAATTATGTCAGATATCTGTCCAATCTGGCTGTCTGAAATGAAAATCTGGTGTATTGGAGCAAAATGTATTGGAGCAAATGACAATCGACTATTTGCTTACAAACACTGGAAAACAGACAAAAATGGTCGTTCAGACAAATCGGTTAAAACACACAATTTAACCAATTTGAACAACTGTTTTTTGTCCGTTTTACAGTGTTTAAAACCATATGATCGACTGTCATTTGCTCCCATACATTACCAGGTTTTCATTCCAACCAGCCAGATTGGACAGATATCTGACAGATAATTGTATAGTGTATGCCCAGCATAAGAAGTCTATTTTTAGGGAGTTACAGACATCAATGAAGCCCTAGTACCAACATTAAACAAGTATAATGGCCAAATTTCTATCTAAAATAAGTACAGTATATATACCACCTGAAGAATTGTTTAACATAAAATACTACAAATGTAATGTTTCTCTACATACTCTATATCTAATGGGAGGCCCATTAGGTGTGGTTGGGCACTGCAAGGAGCTGCATATAATATAAACAACTATTACATTCAAATTCAAATATTGGAAATATTATTATTGGTGATAGCAAAGATTAATGCTTTTATATTTTTGGATTTTAATGCAAGCTATAATACATACACATATGTGCATATCTTGCACACATGACATAAACACTTGCTGACTTTGGCTTTACTGTTTCACAGGAATGGGATTGAAATACCAGCGGCTCAACAGCTGTAGGTTCAAATCTTGACAGTGACGGTGCAACAGATCGAGATCCCGATGAGCGTTGGTAAGTACCCAAACCCTCCCCTCTTCCCCCTTAACCCTAACCCTCCCTAAGGGGTGCCTAACCCTAACCTCCCCTCCTAGTGCCTAACCCTAACCTCCCTCCAGGGGTGCCTAAACCTAACCCCCCCTCCCCACACCCTAAACCGAATTCTCCCGGGCGGGGTGCCTAACCCTATCCTCCCCCTAGTGCCTAACCCTAACCTTCCCTTCCCCGGGGGATGCCTAACCCTAAGTCCCCCTAGGGGTCCCAAAACCTAACCCCCCCATTCCCGGGCTAAGTGTAATACATCAGAGGACGACCAGGATGGTGGGGTCAGTCTTCTGGCATCGGGATTAAGATAGGTCGGCATTTCGACACCTATCTTAAGTCCCTTGTCAGGCATGTCGTGTTAGGATTTAGACTGGCGGCATTGCATCCACCGGTCTATTAACTACATCCCGTTTCACCATACTGTTCATGTGAACCCTAGCTCAGCCCAGAATCTCTGGATTCTATTTACCCAGACTCCTATCTCGGTTAGTTTGGAACTAAATCACGGTCAGTACCCGGCTGTAAGGATTTGGGTATAGCTTAGAGAGAATGAGTCCAGCAACAGCCTTGAGGACTGGAACACTTGGCTAGCTGTGGCCGTGGAGCAGCCTTGAGGGCTGGTAGACTTTGACTAGTCGTGGCCCAAGGGCAGTGAGATAAGATGCGGCTTTTGGGCCGTGCAGCAGCCTAATGTGCTTGTAAACCTTGGTAAGCTGGGGCCTGTGGGCCATAGAGCAAGATGCAGCCTTTGAGCCGTGCAACAGCCTTGAGGGCTGGTAAGCCTTAGCAAGCTGTGGCCAGTGGGCTGTAGAACAGGATGCGACCTTTGGGCCGTGCAGCAGTCTTGAGGGCTAGTAAGCCTTGGTAAGCTGTGGCCATTGGGCCGTAGAACAAGATGCGGCCTTTAGGCCGTGCAGCAGCCTTGAGGGCTGGTAAGCCTTGGCAAGCTGTGGCCAGTGGGCCATAGAACAAGATGCATCCTTTGGGCATACAGCAGCCTTGAGGGCTGGTAAGCCTTGGCAAGCTGTGGCCAGTGGGCCGTAGAACAAGATGCGGCCTTTGGGCCGTGCAGCAACCTTGAGGGCCGGTAAGCCTTGGCAAGCTGTGGCCAGTGGGCCGTAGAACAACCTTGAGGGCCGGTAAGCCTTGGCAAGCTGTGGCCAGTGGGCCGTAGAACAAGATGCGGTCTTTGGGCTGTGTAGCAGCCTTGGCAGCGGTGGGCTGGTGAGAGTCCTATGCCGCCACAGGCAGTGGTATGCAGGATTGCGTACTTAGGATGCTGGATTGCGGCCTGTGCCACTAGGTTGACACAAGTGGTGGTATGCTGGATTGCAGCCTGTGCCACCGAGTTGGCACAAGCGGTGGTACGCTGGATTGCGGCCTGTGCTGCTGGGTTGACACAAGCGGTGACACAAGCAGTGGTATGCTGGATTGCAAACCCTGGACGCTGGATTGCGACCTGTGCCGCCCGGTTGACACAAACGGTGGTACTTTGGATTGCGTACCCTGGACACTGGATTGTGGCCTTGCTGCCCGGCTGACACAAGCCGTTGGATGCTGAACTGCGTACTCTGGACACTGAGTGCTGTCTGTGCCACCTGGATGACACAAACGGCAGAGTGTGGATATGCGGACCATGCCACCTAGATGACACAAACGGCAGGTAACAAAAGCTGACAGGAGGACTGGATACTCAACTGGATAAAAGGAGACAATGTCATAACCGGAAACATGTGAAAGGCTATCACTGGCATCGCAGCAGCATACGAACCAGAAGGTAATAGCCACAGGAACCAATCCAGAACAGAACATGGATGATGGACAGTTGATAGGAGGAGTTCAGCGAACGGTCCCCCAGCGTTCGCATGTGTGGCTTGTGACACCGGCATTCACCGCTCACAGCACTTACAAGGTGAGCCGCTACTTTCATGTGCGGCAATACCTCGAATGCAGCCACAGCGACAGGACCCGGTTCTGCACAGCCAAAGACACACACCAGGTGAGCTGGCATACATGCATACACTAACTCCCTGGTCACGGCTTTTGATAGCGGGCGGTGGTGGTGATTTATAAGCTCGGTCTCCCTCCCACTATCAAGTGTGCAGAGGCAAGAACTATATCCCGGTAAGCCACAGACTTGTTATAATACAGACTTGTACTTGTATGGAATTCTCTGTGGAGCAGCAGCTCATTTATTATTATAAAAGTGATCGGAGTGCGACTAAGGATCAATTAAGACTGAAGAAGGTTGGATATATTACATTTGTCAAAGTGATACACTGATACATTGTTACATGCGTATGCCACTTTCTAACTCATACCTTTGTTCAAGGATTGACTGATACCACAGAACTGATTTAAAGTTTCAATCCGCATGACATTGGAGTATACAGCTGGTGCTCCTGTAATATCTGTGGATTAGATTGTGGACTGTGAACTAGAGTTTATTATCACTTATTATTTTTATTTATTTTCTTCTGCATGCAGATTATGAATAATATGTGTTGATTAGCTTTCTGTACCATGATGGTTATTAATTGATGGTCTATGAAGACCAGAACTTTAAACATTTGTCATTTATATTGTAATAAATTTATTGCTATATTTCCATACAGTTATTTGTGTCTCTTGCGTCCGGGATAGGCCAAATGGCGCTACCATTTATTAACTGCTTATGCATATCTTCACTCAATTACGTGATATTTCTTCACCGATAACTGTGTGTTATAAACATCGCACTGGAAACAGTCGCAAGCAATGTGACAATGCCAAGCAAGTGGTTAAGTAAAGAGAAAAGAACTAGGTAAATTTGTATTTAGCTGAGAATTGACCTATCTTCAAATAAGGCCCATATTGACTTAAAATACATTAGCCATACATTAGACACTAAAATTGCCTTTCATTACATTAAATTTATGCACATCTCATAAATACATGTACAGTAGCTCATTTAGTTAAATATTGATTTGCCTAAATAATATTTAAAATAATAAATAGATACAAATATTGTACACATAATTTCCATAGAATACATTTGCAGCATAAAATGTCCTATGCTTCTTCAGAAATACAAAACACTTTTATTCTTTGTGTTATCATTTTCTCCCAAGGATATCACTGAAAAAGCTGCACTAAAAACTAAGACACAAATAATCATTTTTACAAATAGACATCAACTATAAATGAGAATTTAAAAGTAGAGGAAAAGCAAATCCTCAGGGCCACTATGTAACAAACTGCTCTGCAAAACACAGACATTCAAATCAATCTTTGCATATTCATACATAATACTTTCAGTAGCTGGGTAGCTGGATTGCCTCTCAATGAGATACACATTATTATCTAAAACAAATATGGATCTCCTAAAATTGGGACATATTGCAAAAAAAATGGCTTACAATGGAATTCAAAATAAATGTATCAACTGTGTTTTGGTAAATTCATATAACCAATAGTATAAAATAAATTAATTGATGAGATTTGTTTTAATATTAGAACGGACAGGTAACAAACAGAATAATGTCGTGATTAGAAAAAGTTAGCACTAGCATTTAATTACAAGTCAGAAGCAAACATTAAATCATGTATCTATATCCATAAGGAAAAGATGTACTTAGCCCTGGAGAGTGAGAAAGTACCAACCAATCCGTTCCTAACTGTCATGTTTCAAACGCAGCCTGTAAAGTGACAATTAGGAGCTGATTTGTTGGTACTTTATCACTCTCCACTTTATCACTCTCCAAAGCTTAGTACAAGTGCCCCTAACTGAGAAACATTGAGATTTTTAGTAACGTTTACCAAAAAGATGTAATTCTAGCTTCTTGTGTCACAATGGTCCTCTCTTTTGTCAAGATTGAAAAGAACTACAGGTTTGAAATGCATTTCAGGAGTGTGGCGGTTATCCCTGCCGGAATCCTGTTGGAACATTCAAACGGGAAGCAAGTCTTCACCCTGGATTGGATCCCAGGACCTTTCCCGTTAATGTGGTGATACACTGTACCTGCTTATTACAGACTGACTTATGGGATGTCAATCAGATGCTTTTTGTGTATTTTAAATCTAACACACATGTATATTTGTAAGTGTGTCCAAAAAAATTGTACTAACTTTTAAATATCATACAGTGATTCACTGTGTGCAATTTTCTTTTCTTTTGCATAGATTAATGATGAAGTCTTTTAAAACATCAATGTGGAATGCAATGAGATAAGGTGGATTTCTGTCATATATCATTTTATGTAAACATATTCTTTTAATTCTAAAGAGTGTTTGGTGAAAGTTTTCCTTCTTTACCACAATTTCGGATGGTGGAAGATATTTTGGTAATATTTTCATGTATAATTTCACGGTTAATTTTAGTACAGCGCACTAAAGATATTCTACCTTTTTAATCGAATAATAAACTGTTGGGAATTGTGAGGAAACGGGGCGTGATAAAACTGTATTTAGACTGGTGCCTTGTTTCCTCCAATATATATGTATGCACTTTCTAGCTCGGGTTTTTCCCTTCCCAGCCTCCATACTCAGGTGTTCTGCCATATTGTATGTATATCCTTATTGTCTCAGGAGTGTTGTATACAGATATACTGTGCATTATTGTCAATATTAGAAGAGAAGATCCACCTCCCATCTTAGTATAGTCAGTGTTAAAGTCAGGGGTCAGCATAAGTCATCGTCCACTCCTTGTCATTCAATACAGTCTGCAGGACCCATTGTTTATTTATGCTAACAATGCTGCCAAGATATTTCTCTGTCATTCAGAATTTACAGGGGAATAAGCTAATTAACAAGCTGACCTAACCTTGTGCATTGTATTCTAGGACAAAAACATCATGGGAAGTTGGGAATAAGAAAGGCTACCTGATAGCATCACAGAGAGTGATTTTGTCTGTTTTGGGCTAAGAGGTTGTGATCTGACAGGAGCTTGTGTGGGACACAGCACTTTGGAACTATATGGACCTTATACCGGACCCCTTATCCTGGAATTTACCTCAGCTTAAAGACAAAAGCTTCACCCCTGCTTGAACTTGGCTCATAGGCAGGTTGTGCCAAACCACAGGACTCTGCTGGTCTCTTTGCTTCTGAACGTTTTTTGGCAGGTGTTACATTTAGTTATACATGGAAGCAGGTGGGTCCTTTCACACGGCATGGGCATGGCACGGTCGCCGTGTTACAGCCGGGAATAATCACTGAGAAGGACGGCTGCTGTGCTCTGTAAGCCATTGGTGTATAGGAAACAATGTTTCCTTTCACACACCGGTCGGCTTGTACAGCAGCTGCTACACAATCCAAGAATATGAAGAAGAAAAAAACACTAAAAACGTCTCAAAGCCGGTCCATGTGAAAAGCACTGAGTGCCTGAAAAAAACGGACAGCTTCTGCCTGGTTTTTTTGCAGGCCGGGCAAAACCGGCAGGTGTGAAATAGGCCTTATTGTTCGAGTGTGCGTGCTGTGGTTGAGCCTGTCCTTAAAAATAAACCACGTTTCTAATTTTCATCTATCAATGAGTATGAATTATCCGTGAACCCCATATCCCCACATGAATATTAGAACTGCCGCTGTCACTGGGACTTTGAGTATCTTTTCTGATTCTGGGGGCTATTTCAAGCACAGTTTTGACTGTTACTGGCATTTTTGATATTTATGGAACATTTAAGACCACAATACTGTAAAAGTTTAAGAAGTTTCCTTCTCATACCCTATGCTGAATTTATCTTTGGTAACGCAATTAATATTTGCTGTTTAATTGTTAATTGACTTAGTTCTTTCTATAAAGCCATCTAACCCATTTTTTTGTAACAAATCAATCCTGCCATTTATTTATATTCTAGTATATGCTATTAGCACTTTTTTTAATCTTGTTTTTGTCCTGTTTTGATAGATTTGAAAGAATCTAACAATTTCCATCTGCACAGTGTGTTAGAGAATCTCTGAACTATTCTTACTAGTAACTGAATTTAGCTTAGCTCCTGAAATATTGGTATTTTTAATCTGACTAATGAAACCTTGCTCACTGGCTAGAACATATTTCTTCTTGATCTGTATGTCACCATCTCTCTTATTATCTACTGTACTTTCTATATTATAAACCTAGTAATACATACATAAGTGTACCTAACACCGATTTTCTTACATTGCAAGTTATTAGTTGTTCTTTATGCCTTCTTAGTATGATATTTTAAAGTATGTTACGCCCAATTTGCTTCTTTTAGATATAATTATACAGTGAGTACATTTTATGGCTCTGTATAAACGTTTGTATACCTGTACTTTTTTAAATATGTTTTTTTGTGTTAGCAGGCTTAACTTTTGTGTGTTGAGTAATTGTAATATACACTACGTATACCAGGTGTATCAGTTTTTCCTTTCCAGTATGATGATACTGTATGTGCAGTGTATTGTTATTACCCATAAAAATGAGAAACCAGTAGTCCAGTCTACTTTTATGCCAAATTTATATTAGAAACTTTTTAAACATACTAAAAAGGGATTATTGATCTTTGATGACATTGACATTTAGTGCAAAGGACCATGAAGATGACAGAATAAATCTAAGGCATATTGGGTTAAATTTGCATATACTTATTTTAAATGTGTTTTTATGAATGTATTTTATTTTTACCCAAATGTAAATGTAAAGGAAATCTAAATAAATGTATTATTCGAGCTTCTACTGAGATGATCATCAAATCTTACTGAAAGTAATATATTTGTATTTTTCTGAATTCTAAAAATGCAAGCTACTGTATAATGTAATTTACACATCCTCTAGTATGGAATATAGACATTAACTTTTGGCATGAGATTTAGGAACTTTTCTCTCTTCATAATTCTGTAGCAAATAATAACTATTCTATTTAGCAAAGATAATTTATACGTTTTTAAACACATGGCCCTGGACTTCCATTTTAGTCAACAGAGGATATCCCTGTAATAAGGTGGACATGCACATGCACAACTGGTGCTGTGGTGGATGCCATCATGCCCTTCCTTCACCACCTCTGGTTTTCACTGCTGCGACAGATAGGGGAGGCCAAAGCCAGATTAAGGGTCACATGGGCCTGGAGCTGAAAATGGTCAAGGCAGAGTATATACTTGGAAAGGGAAGAGCTGTAACTAGTGTTGTGTGGGTATGACCAGAGCCAAGTGCGTGTATACACCCCATACACTATTAGCCATACTGTTTCCATAAATACATACAAATAGATTTTGTGAGAAAATAAGAAAAACAAGTTTAATACTTATAATTTATCACTGACTGTGTGACTAGCTAGGTAGCTAGTCATCATTATGCCGATGATGGTCCTATTTTATTTACAGACCTGGAGCTCTATCCACCCCATTGTTAATCTGGACATGACCATTTTGTAGAGAACTGTCAGTAATCAACTGTAGTTGTTAATATGCCTACTAACTGTGTAGTGCAGGTGTCTTCAACCTTGGCCCTCCAGCTGCTGTGGAACTACACATCCCAGCATGCACTGCCATAGTTTTAGCATGCTGTTATATCAAAAAGGTGGCAGTGCATGCTGGGATGTGTAGTTCCACTGCAGCTGGAGGGCCAAGGTTGAAGACCCCTGGTGTAGTGTAAGCTGATTTTTACCCAAATGATAGATAGATAGATAGATAGATAGATAGATAGATAGATAGATAGATAGTAAATAGATTTGTAATAGATAAATTCAAATGGCAAATTGTGTGCAGTACATGATTTTTCATCTGAGTATACTGACCATGTGACTTGTTACATCATAAACAGCCTTTGTCACTGTATTTTGGTAGAGAGGTTGACATTTTGTAAAGAACTGTCAGTTATCAACTCTATCCGCTGATATAAGTAACAATATACGGTATGCTTATTTTAATTGAAATGTTATATGAAAATAATGTTAGATAGATAGATAGATAGATAGATAGATAGATAGATAGATAGATAGATAGATAGATAGATAGATAGATAGATAGATAGATAAGATGTGATTTATTACCTTAATAGGCTTATCATGTGACTTGCCATAGAACTGTCAGTTATCAAATGTATCTGCTAGTATGTCTACTGACCTTATAATGTAAGTTTACTTTAACCTAAATGATAGATTATAAACAGATTATTTTAATAGATTGATAGCGATGGGAAAATGCATGCTGAAGGTTATTGTTCACTTCAGTGTACTGACCTGGTTACTTGTTATATCATAATAGCCTTTGTAATTTAGCTTTGGTAGAAAGGTCACCATTTTGTAAAAAAAACTGTTAGTTATCAACTATATCTGCTGATATGACATGTAACAATGTAAGGTATTCTTATTTTAATTTACAGTAAAGGTTATATGAAAATAATGTTAGATAGATAACATTGTTGAAATGCAGGTAGGATGTGATTTATAACCTTAATAGACTGATCATGTGACTTGGCATAGAACTGTCAGTTATCAACTGTATATGTTAATATGTCTATTGACTGTGTAGTGTAAGCCTATTTTAACCCAAATGATAAAGATAGATAGATAGATTTCTACTGATCTTGTAATAAGACTTGCTATAGAACTGTTAGTTATCAACTGCATCTGTTAATATACATACTGAAAAAAACAGTGACACCACTTGCACTAAGGATTGTTCCAGCTGACAGTATTCTCATCGACAGCATTCCATATTCTCATTTGGTCCTGTTTGACAGTCGTTATATATAAATAAAGATAAAAAACACACAATGGTGTAATATTGTTGGGAGGGTTAACATCCTATAAGTATCCAGAACAGTAAATAGGAAGATGGTGTCCAAGTCCCTTTCCAAAGTCCAGACAATCCCACTTCCGTAATATCACCAGAAGGTGGTGGACAGGATACACAATGCAAACTTTCATATGTGTGCTTACACGAGACAGGATGGTGAGAAGCTCATAAAGGTTTCTTTACATCGTTTGAGATCCTCTACAGATTTGGACATTTGATACCGTAATTTCTCCAAAAACAGTATAAAACAGAATAAAAGAACTATAATGCAATGATGAGTTGCAAACACAAACTTTTATTATAGAAAAAAAACACCAGGGGGCGTGTCCATACCATATAGATGTACAATATAGCACACAACTGCACTGGAGAAGATGGAACCTGGGTAATGTAAATGGTATGGTAAATATGGATAGGACCTCATACCTCAATACGCTCAACTCTCCTTCAATGCGGTTGGGAGCAATGCAGCACCTTTGTCAAGATTAGTGTCTGCCACAAGATGGGCTGAAATCAATATAAAAACACTATAAAAATAGTATATAACTAAAAAATATATACAACCATCTCTATTAAAAAGGTATATACACAGCGCTTAGCAAAAAGTGGAATATAAACAATATCTGGTATGCAGTAAGTACATTTCCATCCAGATCAACAGAATTAACTAAGTAAATACTTACTTATAGAACTTACCAAACTAGTAAAAATTAGGAGTGTGCACCGGCCACTTTTCGTGTTTTGTGTTTTGGTTTTGGATCTGGATCTTTCTTCGTGTTTTGGATCTGGATTGGTTTTGCCAAAACCACCCTTACATGTTTTGGGTTCTGGGTTTTGTGTTTTGGATCTGTATTTTTTTGTAAAAAAGCATAAAAACAGCTAAAATCACAGAATTTGTGGGTTTTTCTTCTCCTATGCTATTATTAACCTCAATAACATTAATTTCCACTCATTTCCAGTCTATTCTGAACACCTCACACCTCACAATATTGTTTTTAGGCCAAAAGGTTGCACCGAGGTAGCTGGATGACTATGCTAAGCAACACAAGTGGGCGGCACAAACACGTGGCCCATCTAGGAGTGGCACTGCAGTGGCAGACAGGATGGCAGTTTGAAAAACTAGGCCCCAAACAGTACATAATGCAAAGAAAAAAAAGAGGTGCAAGACGGAATTGTCCTTGGGCCCTCCCACACACCCTTATGTTGTATAAACAGAACACGCACACTTTAACAAACCAATCATTTCAGCGCCAGGGTCTGCCACCCGACTGTGGCTGAAATGATTAGTTTGTTTGGGCCCCCACAAAACAAGCTGGCAAATAATCTGTCCCTGCACAAACTGGCTCTACGGAGGCAAGATGTCGTCCTCATCCTCCCCATCCACCGATTCCTCACCCTCTTCAGTGTTGTGTACATCCTCATCTTCACAGACTATTAATTCGTCCCCGCTGGAATCCACCACCACAGGTCCCTCTGTATGTTCTGGAGGCTGGTCTCCCTAGAAGAATTTATAATTAATTTTGATGAACATCATCTTCTCCACATTTTGTGGAAGCAACCTCCTACGCCTTTCGCTGATAAGGTTCCCGGCTGCACTAAACACTCTTTCGGAGTACACACTGGAGGGGGGTAAAATAGAGCCAGTTTGTACAGAGGCCTCCAAATTGCCTCTTTTTCCTGCCAGTATAGGTACGGACTGTCTGACATGCCTACTTGGACGCTGTCAACGATGTAATCCTCAACCATTCTGTCAATGGTGACAGTATCATATGCAGTGACAGTAGACATGTCAGAAATTGTTGCCAGGTCCTTCAGTCCGGACCAGATGTCCAAATTTGGTCCTGCCTGCCCTTCATCACCACCAGCAGGTTGCTTACTATACCTAAGTTGTTTCCTGGCAGCCCCAGTTGCAGGAGAAAATGAAGAAGGAGCTGTTGATGTGTCAGGTACTGCTTCAGCTGACAGTGTTTTCACCAGCAGGTCTTTGCACCTCTGCAGGCCTGTGTCAGCCGGAAAGAGAGACACCACATAGGCTTTAAATCTATGATCGAACACAGTGGCCAAAATGTAGTGGTCTGATTTCAACAGATTGACCACTCTCGAATCCTGGCAAAGCGAATGAAGGGCTTCATCCACAAGTCCCACATGCCAAGCGGAATCGCTCCATCTTAGCTCCTCCTTCACTTTCTCCAGCTGCTTCTGCAAAAGCCTGATGAGGGGAATGACGTGACTCAAGCTGGCAGTGTCTGAACTGACTTCACATGTGGCAAGTTCGAAGGGCTGGAGAACCTTGCACAACACGGAAATCATTCTCCACTGCGCATGAGTCAGGTGCATACCCCCTCCTTTGCCTATGTCATAGGTGGATGTTTAGGCTTGAATGGCCTTTTGCCGCTCCTCCATCCTCTAAAGCATATAGAGGGTTGAGTTCCACCGCATCACAACCTCTTGCTTCAGGTTATGGCAGGGCAGGGTCAAGACTGTTTGCTCATGCTCCAGTCTTCGGCACGCAGTCACTAAATGGTGAAAGTGGGCAGAAATTTTTCGGGCCACCCAAAGCATCTCCTGCACGTCCTTGTTGTGTTTTCAGAAAATTCTGCACCACCAAATTTATTATGTGAGTAAAACATGGGACGTGCTGGAATTTGCCCAGATGTAATGCCCACACAATATTGGTGGCGTTGTCAGATATCACATATCCCCAGGAGAGTCTAAGTGGGGTAAGCCATTGGGCGATGATTTCCCTAAGTTTCTCTAAGAGGTTGTCGGTGGTGTGCCTCTTACTGAAACCGGTGATACACAGCGTAGCCTGCCTAGGAATGAGCTGGCATTTCTGAGCTGCTGCTACTGGTGACGCTGCTGTTGTTGCTGCGTAAGGCAATACATCTACCCAGCGGGCTGTCACAGTCATATAGTCCTTAGTCTGCCCTGTTCCACTTGTCCACATGTCCATGGGTAAGTGGACATTGGGTACAACCGCATTTTTTAGGACACTGAGGACACTTTTTCTGACGTCTCTGTACATTCTCAGTACGCCTGCCTAGTGAAGTGGAATCTAGACAGTATTTGGTACCGGGGACACACTACCTCCATCAATTGTCTGAATCCCACTACACTAATGGCAGATACCAGATGTACGTCTAACACCAACATAGCAGTCAAGGCCTCAGTTATCTGCTTTGCTTCAGGATGACTGCTGTCATACTTCATCCTCCTCGCTAAGGACTGTTGGAGGGTCAATTGCTTAGTAAAAGAAGTAGTGGTGTTCCTACTTCCTCTCTGGGATGATGAATGGCTCCAGGCAGCTACAGCAGCAGCGGCAGCAGTAGGCATAGCAATGCAGGATCCTCCGGAGGAATCCCGGATAGGAGAGGAGTCATGCCAGTGACATGGCCTGCAGGACTACTTCCGATCCTAACTAAGGAGGAAATTGACGAGGAGGGAGTTGACGGTGTGGTTTGCAGGCGCTTGGATACAACAGGACAACGGGATTTAGGTGTCCCTGGACTGCTTACGGTCTTAGCCAAAGTTTCTGAACTTGACAGTAACTTTTTATGAACGCGCTGCAGGTGTCGTATAAGGGAGGATGTTCCTAGGTGGTTAACGTCCCTACCCCTACTTATTCCACCATTACATATGGTACATATGGCAAGACAGTTGTTGTCCAGATTTGGATAGAAATACTGCCAGACCAAAGAGGTGGAATGTTTGGTCTTCTGCCCTGGCATGACTGTGATGGGCTTTTTCATCCCACGAACAATGACTGTCTCCCCCGTTGCCTGATTTAAACAAACCACAACACCATCAGAATCCTCCTCGTCAACTTCCTCCTCAGCGCCAGCTACACCAATATCCTCATCCTGTTGTACTTCAACAGTGACATCTTCAATTTGAATATCAGCAACTGGACTGTGGGTGCTCCTTCCAGCACTTGCACAGGGCATGCAAATTGTGGAAGGAGCCACCTCTTTCCTTGCAGTGTTGGGAAGGTCAGGCATCGCAGCCGCCGCCACGCTTGGACTCTGGGGATTTGTGATATCTTCATAGAACGCACAGTTCTTTGCTGTGCTTTTGCCAGCTTAACTCGTTTGATTTTTGTAGCGGGAGGAGGGCTTTCCATCGTCATGTGAAGCTGAACCACTAGTCATGAACATAGGGAAAGACTTTAGCCGTTCCTTGCCACTCAGTGTTGTAAATGGCATATTGGCAAGTTTACGTTTCTACTCAGACGATTTAAATGTATTTTTTAAGATCATTTTCCTGAAGTTTGTCATTTGGGATTTTATATACCCTCTACTATGACATTGGGCATCGGCCTTGGCAGACGACGTTGATGGCATTTTATCATCTATGTCATGACTAGTGGCAGCAGCTTCAGCACTAGGAGGAAGTGATTCTTGATCTTTCCCTATTTTATTTTTATCGGACAAATTTTTGTCCTCCATTTATGTGATATTGATATATACATGCAGCAAAGGCACACACAAACACAGAAAATTTATTTTTATTTTTTTCTGGGATGGAGCGCACTTTGGGGGTTACACCACCCTTTAACAGATGAGCCAGACGGCCCTTGATTTATGACACAGGCGCATGCTTGGTGCTACTTTGTTGATGCACATACGGCTACAGCGCACACAATTCACAAACACAGAAAAAAATATTTTTTTATTTTTTTTAGAGTGCACTTTTGGGGGTTACACCAGCCTTTAACAGACGAGCCAGCCGGCCCTTGATTTATGACACAGGCGTACGCTTGGCGCTGCTACTTTGTTGATGCACATGCGGCTACTGCGCACACAATTCACAAACACAGAAAAAAATTATAATTTTTTTTTTTATGGAGTCCACTTTGGGGGTTACACCAGCCTTTAACAGATGAGTCAGCCGGCCCTTTACTTATGACACAGGTGCACGCTTGGCGCTGCTACTTTGTTGATGCACGTGCGGCTACTGCGAACACAATTCACAAACACAGAAAAACATTTTTTTTATTTTTTTTGGAGTGCACTTTGGGGGTTACACCACCCTTTAACAGACGAGCCAGCCGGCCCTTGATTTATGACACAGGCGCACGCTTGGTGCTACTTTGTTGATGCATGTGCGGCTACAGCGCACACAGGGTCTCATTTAGACCCGCTCGCGAGAGCAAGACGCTCACAAGCGGGTCGATGGTACTCAAATGTGCATGCGCACGATGGAAGGAGCTCTGTCGTTATGGGTCTCGCACTAAAGGGGGCGTGCTGTCGATGGTGACTGACAGCACGCCCCCTTTGGTGGGCGTGCCGGGGGCGTGGTTGCAAGACGGAGGCATTCCCATGGGAATGCCTACCGTCTGGGTCCGGCCCCACTGACATCACTAGTGATGTCAGTGGGAGTGATTTTGGCTCTGATAGAGCCAAAATCACTCCAGGGCTTGCAGCAGCGAGACCCTACCGCAGAGTCTCGTCGCAAGCCCAATGGTCGCGATGGTCTTGACCATCGCAGCCATCATCATGGACGCTCGCATAAGCTGTGGGTGGTAACCCACAGCTATGCGAGTGTCCAAGAGGCCGCTCCATCTTCAGGTAGGAGGGCCCTGATTCAGAGCGAGCGCTCTGGTCAGAGCGTCTGGCTCTGAATCAGGTCCACAATTCACAAACACAGAAAAAAATATATATATTTTTTTGGAGTGCACTTTGGGTGTTACACCAGCCTTTAACAGACAAGCCAGCCGGCCCTTGATTTATGACACAGGCGCACGCTTGGCGGCTACTGTGCAGACAATTCACAAAAAACTATTGTTTTTTTGCACTTGGGGGGAGCACCCCTGATTGGCAGATCACCTCCTGGATAACACTACAGCACTCCTTTAGGACTACAGCCTTTATGGGACACTGCACAACACAGCCCAGCCAGCCCCTATAGACTTTGGAGTGGACACAGCCCCTATGGACAACAGCAGCAGAACACAATCCAGCCAGCCCCTATGGACAACAGCAGCACAACACAGCCCAGCAAGCCCCGATGGACAACAGCCCACCAGCCCCTATGGACTGAGTGGACACAGCCCCTATGGACAACAGCAGCACAACACAGCCCAGCCAGCTCTAACTCCCACCCTCCCTCTTCATTGTCCACAGCTGGAGTGAAAAACAGCACCGACGCGGGGAACTTTTATGGAATCCAAAACCCGTGAGAACCGACAGCGGGATGATGACGTTTTGCCTCGACTTCAAATCCAAATCAGGCGGAAATACCTGAGACGGACTCGGTTCCCGGCTCGGATCGGGGGGCTCAGATTTCAGAAATCCGAACCCGCTCATCACTAATATTTACCATACCAAATACCCGGGTTCCATCTTCTGCAGTGCAGTGAAGTGCTATATTTTACATCTCCCCCTTGTGTTTTTTTTTTTATAATAAAAGCTTGTGTTTCCGAGTCATCATTGCATTATAGCTTATTTAATATGTTTTATATTCCCTTCGGAGCAATAATGCTATCATATGTCCAATACTAGAGAGGATCCCAGACAATGTAAAGAAACCTTTATGAGCTTTTCACAATCCTGTCACGTACATGTAAGAGTTTGCACTGTGGGCCTGATTCAGAGACGGACGCTCTGAAAGAGCGCTCTCTCTGAATCAGGGCGTTTTGGGGTTTTTTGGAGCGGCCTCCTGGCCACTCGTATAGCTGTGGGTGACCACCCACAGCTATAGCGAGAGCCCAGGTTGATGGTTGCGATGGTCAAGACCATCGTGACCATCGGGCTTGCAACAAGACCCTTGTGGTAGGGTCTCGTGGCCGCAAGCCCCAGAGAGCTTCTGGCTCTAAAAGAGCCGGAAGCTCACCCACTGACATCACTGGTGATGTCAGTGGGGCCGCCCACAAACGGCAGGCGTTCGCTTGGGAACGCTCCAGTTTGTGAAGCCACCCCCCAGCCACGCCTACCAAATGGGGCGAGCTGTCAATCGCCATCGACAGCTCGCCCCCTTTGGTGCGAGACCCGGAGCGACGGAGCACCCGTTGCTAGCCGGGTCTCGCGCATGCGCACGATGGAGCCAGCTCCGTCGTGCGCATATCCAGTGGGAAAACATCGACCCGGTTGCGAGCGCTCAGCGCTTACGGCCGGGTCTGAATCAGGCCCTGTGTCCCCTGTCCACCACCTTTGGGTGATATTACGGACGTGGGACTGAGTGCACTTTGGAAAGGGACTTGAACACCATCTTCCTATTTACTGTTTTGGACACTTCCGGTGTTAACCCTCCCAACAATTATCTTTATTTATATGTAATTACTGTCAAACGGGACCAAGTGAGAATGTGGAATGCTGTTGATGAGAATACTGGAACAGCTGGAGCAATCCTTAGCACAAGTGTTGTCACTGTTTTAGAGAGAGAGAGAGAGAGAGAGAGAGTGTGTTTTTAAACCTTAATAGGCTGATCATGTGACTTGCTGTAGAAATGTCAGTTATCAACTGTATCTGCTAATATGCCTGCTGAGTCTGACCTTGTAATGCATAGATAGATAGATAGATAGATAGATAGATAGATAGATAGATAGATAGATAGATAGATAGAGTAATACATTATAAATAGATAGCAATGTCAAAATGCATGAAGGATTGTAGATGTAAAGGTGCCCATACACGGTGCGTTATAGCAGCCGATCTGCCGGATTGGTACGATATTGCTGCTATAGTGTGTGGGCATGATATCGGACAGTGCGTGCTCTCGTGGTGTCATACATTGGAACTCCAGATCTTACTGCATGTTCACTTGATCTGGGAGTGCGATGTGTGATCCCATGCAGTGCTATGCGGGTGGGGGAGGGGGGTGCTGGTATATCGGGCGGTCGAGCAGCGGTCAGTCGAGCAGCGGATTGCTCCATGTGTGGGGATCGACCATCGCGTCCCAAGGTGCATATCGCACCGTTTCTGGGTAGCTTAAGATTGCAAGCAGAGCCTTCCTACCTCTATGTCTGTCTGTTATTACACAGTTTTGTTCTATTACTGTTGTTTCCAATTGTAGAACTGAATATGCTGTGCTATATAAGAAACTGTTAATAAGAAAAATAATAATAATAAGTTATTTTTCACCTCAGTATACTGACCATGTGACTTGTTACATCATGAACAGCCTTTTTGATTATAGATACTGACCTTGTAATCTAAGCTTATTTTAACCTAAATGATAGTTTATAAATACAATATATATAGATTGCAATGGCAAAATGCTTGCAAAAGGTGATTTTTTTACCTCACTATACTGACCATGTGACTTGTTACATCATAAACATCCTTTGTGATGTCACTTTGCTTTGGTAGAAAAGTCACCATTTTCAGGACCAGATTAAGGGCTACATGGACCTGGGGCTGAAATTGTTCAAGGGCTCATACTGCGAAGGGGAGGACCTGTAACGGTGTTTTGTGGTTGTGACCAGAGCCAAGTGCATCTGTACACCCCATACACTGTTTCCCTAAATACATACAAATGGAAAAATGCAATTTTAATACTTATAATTTATGGTTGACTGTGTGACTAGCTAGGTAGCTGGTCATCATCATGCTGGTAATGGGCCTATTTTTATGTGGAGGCCTGGAGCTATAGCTCCATCCGCCCCATTGTTGATCTTGCCCTGGTTGATCCAGCATATGCCGTGAACATATTACTAGTCTTATTGCATTCAATAACATGTGGCCACTAATCTGAGCACAAATGCAGATGTTTATTAAGGTATGAAGTCACATTGCCGACAGACGAAATGCTGGGCGTCGATATCCCGCCACCCGGCAATATACTGACGCAGAGATCCTGATGCCGGCATCACGAAGCAGCAGAATCCCGATCGTCCGGATGGGTAAGTAACAGCAAAATCCCTAGGGAAGGGAGGGATAGGTTTAGGTTAGGTTTAGGCACCACTGGGGGGGTTAGGCTAGAGGAAAGGGGATTAGGCACCACTGGGGGGAGGTTAGGGTTAGGCACCACCTAGAGAGGTTAGGGTTAGGCATCACCAAGGGAGGGTTAGGGGTGGTAGGGGTAAGTTAGCCTACTTAGTCACCGCAGGGTCACAACTAGGGGGGGGCTAGGGGTGCGTGTGCACCGGGTGACAGATTTGAGGGGGTATCGCAGGGCCGCTACGGCGTCATGAGGAACTAGCGGCAGTGCATTGCACTGGAGCCCACCGCAATAAAGGGACCCGCGGCCAGTGTCAACAGCAGGCAAGCAAGGCATGCTGGTGGCTGCCACGGGAGAAGCTAGGAGGCAGTCGGGTCGGAGGAGAGGCAGAGGAAGTCTCTCCCCTTCCCTTCCCTCCCCTCATCACACCCCGGCGCCTCTTCTCTAAGTTGGTGCGACTCCGCACTTCCTGCTGTTCCACAGCACCGTCAGGAGTCTCAAGTCCCTGGCATAAAGACCATGGTAGCCAGTGAAAAAGAGCCTCCCTCCCTGGCCCCTGCCTGCCAGCCCAGCCCTGCACATCACACCACAGCCCTGCCTGCTCCTGCAAATGGTAAATAAAAGCTTTTTATTTCTGAGTGTGTGTGTGTGTGTATGTGTATATATATATATATATATATATATATATATATTTGTACTGTCAGTCCGGCACTCCCATATAGTATAAATGCAATCTTGCCAAGGTGCCTCTACTGAATAATGATGCAGAAATAGACGAAAAAAATGGCACTCCGGGTCTTCAAAAGTGCTGATACTTTAATCCATAAGTGGGATAATCAGGCCGACGTTTCGGGGCCACAACGCCCCTTTGTCAAGGTAAGTAACAAGAAGGTGAAAAAAGAACTGACCTTAAATACCAGAGAAGAACCCCGATCGTGTCCGGAAAGCAGGTGAGTGCGCGGCTTGCCGGTCCTGGAAAGATTATGTCATCCCGTTGATGACGCCCGGGTTGTCCGGGTAACCAGGAAGCCGTTCAGCCTGTGGTGCGTGTAGATAGAAAAGAAAACTTGAATCAAGGAGAACACCATAGAGAAAAGAATCCCCATACTGACGATGTGAATAGCGTGTCAGGACAGAGCATGCGCATATAGTTAAGAACAAATACAGTAACAGTAAATGTAAATAATCATTACAAAACATCAAACCGTTAATTACAAACAAAATGAACAAGGAAATATACAGTACATCGCTACCTTATCAAATTGGCATAAATTCATTACAGTTTGGCATAACCAAACTGCATGGGTTATATCTATAAAATTTATAGGGAAATACTTTCCTATCCCTAACCTCTACAGGACAAAAAGTCACCAGGGTGGCTAAAATACATTCCACATCATCCTTTCATTAAGGCCATTTGGACTGATAGTGTCCAAAATAAACATCCACTTGGCCTCCGCCTGTAGTAACCTACTAGCTCGATCCCCTCCCCTCAAAGTTTTAGGCACGTGATCGATGATCATGTGTTTGAATTCCGACAGCTTATGTTGTTTCTCCGCAAAATGTCTTGCTACTGGTTGGTCCGAGGATTTACCGGCCACAGCCGCTTTAATCACTGAGCGGTGCAGGCCCATTCTCTCTCGAAGGGACCTGATGGTTTTCCCTACGTAGTAGAGCCCACAGGGACAGACAATGATGTATATGATAAAGCTCGAGGTACAAGATAAGACGTGTTTAATATTGAACTCAAGACCTGTGTGTGGATGTCTAAATACAGATCCAGTAATCATGTTACTGCAGGTAGTACACCGAAGGCATTTATAGCAGCATGGTACTTTAGACAAGAAATTTCTAGACACAGGTGCTGTTGCAAAATTGGTTATATCCGTGTGTACAATGATGTCCTTAATGCTTCTACCCCGCTTAAAACAGGGCATGGGACGTTTATCCTTGAAGCAGCGTATATCTCCATCAGTGGAAACGATGGGCCACAAGGCTCGGGTGGCCCTAGGCAAAACAGGACTAGAAGTGTTATACCTGCTTACCCATGGAATGACTTCTTTAGTGGCCCTTGTACTGGGTAACAACAGCTGAGTTCTGGGAATAGCTAGAACCTCCTCCTTCTGTTTGAGGAGGGTGCTCAATTTGTAACCTCTGGTAAAAAATTTATTGACCACAATGTCCAACTCTGCATCCAAAGACTCCCGGTTGCTGGTAATACGCGCCACCCTAATCATTTGGGACTTGGGTAACCCTCTGATGAGAGCCTGTGGATGATGACTATTGGCTCTCAGCAGGGTGTTTTTATCCGTGGGCTTAAAGAATACTTTGGTATTAATTTGTCCATTGCATATATTTACATGGACATCCAAATAATTCAAGTTAAATTCATCCATTTGGTAGGTTAATTTAATAGGGGAATTTCTATTGTTTATGCATTCCATTAATCGAATGAAACTTTCCCTCCCACCAGTCCAAAGCATGAATAAATCATCAATATATCGGGCAAAAACCAAGATATGCTTAGTAACTTCAGGATAGTCAAAAAACATATTCTTCTCCTCAAGGAACATTTAAATGTTCGCATAGGAGGGGGCCACATTACTACCCATGGCACAACCATTGAGTTGAAGGAAGAACTCCCCATCAAAAAGGAAATAATTCCTTCTCAAGGTCAATTCCAGCAATTGAAGAAACAACTCTAAATCAATCGAATTCATGTTTTAACGCCTACACCGTTCACCTGATTTGGATGTAATTACCCTCAAATTAAATCTGAAAGTCTGCAGTTAAAACACATCTTGTTTGTTTCATTTCAAAGCCATTGTGGTGGTGAATAGAGGCCAAAATATGAAAATTCTGTCAATGTCCCAAAATTTATGCACCTGACTGTACATATAATATATGTGTGTACTGTATATATACACATATATATGTATTTATATATATATATATATATATATAAAAATATGTGTGTATATATATCTATATATAATATATATATATCTCAAAAATAGGCTGCACTCACCAGTTTGTAGAGTAGAAAACAAATTATTTATTAAATGTGTCAGCAAGTGTTTCTTCATTGCTGACATTTTTCTATAAGTGAATTTTTTATATATATATATATATATATATATTATATTGCGGGACAGTCCCACTTTTTGGAGATTGTACCGCTATACCACCTGCAGGCCACAGTGTCCTGCAGTCCGGAGGGAGGTTGGTTGGGCACTGTCGCACATGCGCTCTTCATCCGCGTTGAGACAGGAGACAATGGGGCTGGCCCCACAGCTCTCAGATCTCTGGCCAAGCCCACAGCATGGCAAGAACGAGGACATGACTCGCAGACCCACCCCAAAAATGGGGCTGCTCATCAGACGGGGGGGGGCGCCAAATACTGCTTTGCTCTGGGTGACAAAGATCCTAGTTTCGGCCCTGCCCACCGCTGCCGGCATTATGATCCACCCGACCTTCCGCTGTCGGGATTTCAACCACCAGCTATTCAGCTGCCGGCTAATCATACCGATTCCATTATTAATGATATATTTACCTATCAGATGTAAATAAAGATGTAGCATGTTCCTTTAAGATAAGCTGCACAACAAAGTGGATCTTGCTGTCCATGCTCAGCACTACAGTGCTTCCACTAATAAATAACTGAGGATAGCTTATTTTGCAGGCATAATACTTATTGTAAAAGATACATGGTCTATATGTACCTTTCTCTGTTGTAGCTGTACAATGATATGAACATGAATGAAGGAGACATCTTTTTCAGTGCCCAAGGCACCCACTGTTATTATACTTTCCCATTTTTCTAAAGTTTTCTTTCTGTAACCTGTCAAACAAATTGGCATACTTCATTGCCTTACCTTATTTAATACAAGGTTGAAAAGAAAAATCTGTTTGCTTATGAAAATGTTGAATCATTAACTTACATTACAGTCCCCAGATGATGACATCTTAAGTTATATCAGTCTTTGATCACTATTGATAAATCATAGTCAGTTTCCTCCACATACTCCACATACAGTAGCAATGAGCAATTGATTCCTTGTCCTTGTGTTCAAATCAGTTACATACAAAGTTAATTGATTCTGGTTGAATAATTTCTTTAATAAACATTTTGGGGCCAATTCAATAGATTACATTGGTGCCTCGCGCAATGTGTCCCTGTGAACTAGATTAAAAAAACAATATACAACAATGCTGATAATTCTGAATGCATTAGTGTCATACAAATAAAATCAAATACTTTCCTTCAAATTCCACACACTGATTTTGTGTGTTAGTAGCATTCCTCAGGGTAGATGATTTGTCTCATATCATGAAAGACAAGAGATTGTATAGAGAATATGGTGTAGTACATCACACAATAATTTATTTAAAAAATACAATTTCCAATATATCACATATAATAAAAATGGACCAACTGTCCAATAAACCATCAGCTACCATCAGCAAACATCCTTTTTGAGTCTGAGGCAATACTTTAATCTAGTGGTAGAATTTAGGACCTCTAGCTATCTGCATGGAAGGTTCCTGCATACCTTTCCTCAAGTTAAAATATAATACTTAAGGCTGCTTTAGGCTCAACCAATTTCTCTATCCTCTTCATTTTTTACTTGTTATTTCCATCTTGGCATGGTTGGTATTGGTAATCCTACTTTTCCTTATTAGCAGTCCAGTGGAACATTCAATCATGAAATCCTTTTCTTGTTGCCCCTCCTCATCTACCTGTTGTGGAATGGTTCCTTCCTCTGGCAGGTTCCTTAAAAAGTACAATGTTGAGGAGGCCTCTCAGAGCATTTAGAGGTGATCTGACCTGGGTTATCGTTTGTTTCTTAAGATTCAATCTCAGGCAAGGCACTGTATATTGATCAAGTTACTTTTTAGCACTTACTGTACTTTTTTCTGTTTATCATTCAATCAAATAACTTGTCTGTCGCACAGTCACATTTAGGCCCTGATTCAGACCCACTCGCAAGCGGCTGTCCGCTCGCAAGTGGGTCGATGGTCTGCACTGAGCATGCGCACGACGGAGGGAGCTCCGTCGTGCGCATGCGCCAGACGCGACGAGCGAAGGAAAGTCCTTCGCTCGTTGTGTCTGATCAAAGGGGGCGTGCTGTCGATGTTGATTGACAGCACGCCCCCTTTGGTGGGTGTGCCGGGGGCGTGCCTCCCTGACGGGGGCGTTCCTATGGGAACGCCTCCCATCAGAAGCCGGCCCACTGACATCACTAGTGATGTCAGTGGGAGTGATTTTGGCTCTGATAGAGCCAAAATCACTCCGGGGCTTGCGGTTGAAAACCTCAACCGCAGGCTCCGGCTCGCAGTTTCGATGGTCGCGATGGTCAAGACCATCGCGGCCATCAAACTGCACGCTCGTATAGGCTGTGGGTGGTGACCCACAGCTATACGAGCGTCCAGGAGGACGCTCCATTTTTATGGAGGGCGGCCCTCATTCAGAGCGTGCGCTCTGCACAGAGCATACGGCTCTGAATGAGGGCCTTAGTCTTGGAAATTATGTTTTTCTTCCAATCAATGAAAACTTGCTCAAATTTCTCTAGTTTTTTTTCAAAACACCTTTGCAACTGACCCTGCTGTTACTATCGTTTTAATTTTTTATAGTGTTTTGATTTCTTTTTCACATTCTTCCAAGATAAGTTGATTATGTTTGATAAGAATCGTCATAAGCTCTTGAGAGCATTTGATTAGACTTGCTTCCCAGCAATTTTTAAAATTTACGGTTGCTAATCAAAAGCTGGGAATAATTTAAACCTAAGGCCATGTGGGGAAATGTTTTTGTTTGAGATAGTTTTTAAGTGTAGTGAGATCCCAACCCATTGTCATCTGTCTCTGTAGTTTTTAATGTAGTTTTTGAAAGTCTACTCAGTAGATGTTCATTGGTTTATTGGTTAACTAGAAGATGTACCCAATTTCACCCAGGTAGACCTTAGATATTTTAATTTCCTTCATACCATCTTAGCTTAACATTTTTAAAAACATTACTTAACTTATTTAAAATACCTTCTTAACTTATTTGAAAACACATTATATTATGTAATATATATTATATAAACATACATTCACATTTCAGATATCACAAATGGATTGTTGCACACAGTTTTAGAGACCAGTTTATAAGAAAATTATCTATAGAATGTTTAGACATGACATTGAATTGTTTATGATACAGGTACAGTAGTGATTTTTATTCTAGTTCCATTGAGTTTCAAAGTTCCATTTGAGTTTCAAAGTTGAAACTATTAATGTTGTCTGCTGGAGTTTACATTTAAAGTATGTTTAACTATAATTTCAGCACAAACAGACCTGTGATAGAAGTCCAGGTTTGAGATTTTAATGAAATCTGTTTTAAGCTTGAATATATTGAAAATTTTCCAACTGCAGTCAATTCAATGAACTGCTTGAAGAATTAAGGGAATTAAGTTAGAACAGGGCATAGGGAGTTATTTCAAAGTCAACTGACTTAAATACCATACACTCTAATGTGAACTCCAATAATTAATGATGGAGGAGAATTAAGCTTCTGCAGGCATAACAGAAACAAGACTGGATAAGACACATGACTGGATAGTACTTTTGAAATGGTATTGCATGTGCAGGAAGAATGTCGGAATTAATTAAAAAGTGTTAGGACCAAAATGCAACAGGTGAGAGAGCAATACCCTATCAAAATTGTTTCCACATCGAGGCTAGGCTGGACTCGGGAGCTGCTTAAAGTGTGGTTCATTTATTTATATATTAAATACACAGAGACCCCGTTTTATCCAGTGTTTCAGGACTTTTGAATACGTCTTTTCCTTAGGGATACAATATAGAAGTGAAATTACAAACTGTGTGCGCAAAAAACCCTTTAAGCTCATATGGTGCATGCATTACACTGTCTGTATACACAGAGGGGCAGTTGTGATTGAGATATACAGTATCAGACATGTATTGGAAATGTGCTAGGCATTTCTGGATGTTGACTGGAAGGTGGCTATTCAGAAGCTAGAAAATTGTTATGGGAGTGTTACTGAAGAGGCTGCATACACAGACACTTAATCGCTCACATTGGGGGCCATACTAGGACAGAAACACTGCACCTATCATAGGGCTGGTGCAAGTTTCTAAGGTAGAACAGACGGCATTGTCTAAAGATGCACCAAGCGGTATTGCAGCATCTGAAGATGCTTAAAGTGGCTGTCTAAGTCCTTGCACATTCAGATGCATGCTTGTACACCAGGGATAGAGCTGATATTAGAATTAGCCTATAATCGCCAATGTGATTACGGCAAAAGGCTCAGAATCAGGACCATACATGTTGGTCTTGATTCTGAACTGGTACACCTTAGGGCAGGGATGGGGAACCTCAGGCCCGGGGGCCTTATAAGGCCCGTGGAATCATTTGGTCTGGCTCTCTGAGATTTTCTGAAGCCTCATCTGGCTAGCAGGATGCCTAGAATGGCACCCTGCAGCAAGAATTTATGCAGCAGTGCCTCTTGGAGTGTCCTTAGGATGCTTCAGCCGGTCATACTGCTGCCCTTACAGCTCCCCAGAGCATCCTCAGAATGCTCCGGGCACTGCTGTACTAACCACAGATTGTGGCCCCACCCCATGTGACATCACACAGAGGGGTGGGGGTCTGCAGCAGGCCTGTGAATAATGTTATATATATCAAAATGGCCCTCAGCAGAAAAAATGTTCCCCACCCTTGCCTTAGTGCAACAAAAGCTCTAGGAATAAAAATAACTTTTAATGTTTCAAAGCTAGATGTGACTACAGACGCCCTTGGTA
Organism: Taudactylus pleione; assembly: GCA_031769625.1. Classification (NCBI taxonomy): domain Eukaryota; kingdom Metazoa; phylum Chordata; class Amphibia; order Anura; family Myobatrachidae; genus Taudactylus; species Taudactylus pleione. The sequence goes on along the minus strand of JAUIMM010000126.1, from coordinate 2,456,287 downwards.
AATATAGAGAAAGTGACAATCTGTAACAGAGATATCAGAAAAGCTAAGCAAAAACAGATTTTTAAAATAGTGAGTCTAATTCCAAAATGCTTTTCAAGTACATAATTAACAGGTGACCTAATTATTATGCAGAAGTATAAAAGAGTAAAAGCAAAGCTTTATATATTGAGATTTCCATTTACCTTAAATGGCATTTGGCATCCCTACAGTGGGGATTCCGGCATTCACAATGCCGACGCCTAAATCTTGACACTTATTGGAATACCGGCGCCAGCATCCCGACCGCCAGGATCCCGAAACTAAGTACTGGGGTTAGGGGGAGGGTTATGGTTAGGCACTATGGGGAGGGTTAGGGTTAGGCACTAAGGGGGAGGGTTAGGTTTAGGGTGCAAGGAGGGGGAGGTTAGGGTTAAGGGTTAGGTTAGTATACTTACTTACAGCCGTGGGGATGGTAACCTGGTTGGGATGTCAGCATGAGATCCCAACCCATGGCATATGACTGTAGGGGTATATTTACTAAAGTGTGGGTTTTTAGAAGTGGAGGTGTTGCCCATCAGATTCCAGGTATTATCTTCTAGAAGGTGCTAGATAAATGATAAGTAGAATCTAATTGGTTGCTATGGCAACATATCAGATGGGGTGGGGCAACACATCAACTTCTAAAAACCTGCACTTTAGTAAATTTACCCCTAGTTGAGGAGGGGGTGAAATCCACGTAGTGTTGAAGACCTTCATTGATAGGTGCTGTATCACCAGAAACAAAATCTAAAATACATTATAGGGGTGATTTATCAAGGAAATTGATCGGATTACCATTTATGGGTTAACAAGTAATTCTTCCCACTCTGAGGATATATTGGCACATGGTTTGTTGCATTTTGCCAAGCCTTTCTATGAATTATCACATTTAATCCCTATAAGGACAGGTTGAACTTGATGGACATTTGTCATTTTCAGCATTTATAACTTTATAGTTACTGTAGGTAACAACTAAGATCTTCCCTGTGTTAATGATTACAGTGAAAACTGAATACTCACTATATGTTCTCTTTTATGTTTTCTCTTTCCTGTATCATAAAAAAATATTTTGTGAAACCATTGTAGAATGTCTAGAATTCCCCTTGTCACTGTTGTCCACAGGACTCACTAACCTGAATAAAAGCATTCTATACTATTGAAACTGAGCTATTGCAATATGAATGAAATTGGCAATACAGTAGAAATCAGGACAGGAAATGGAATAGAAATATGTTAAGTCTTTATATGCTGTCGTGTTCACTTAGATCAGGGGTGGGGAACCTTTTTTCTGCTAAAGGCCATTTTGATATATAGAACATTATTTGCGGACCTGGTGCAGGCCACGCCCCTCCTTGTGCCTTCACATGGGGTGGGGCCACAATTGCCTGTGATTACAGCAATGCCCGGAGCATCCTGAGGATGCTCCGGGGAGCTGTAAGGGTAACGGTGTGACTGTCTGAAGCATCCTAAAGATGCTCCAAGAGGCACTGCTGCATAGATTCTGGATGCAGGGTGCCAATCTAGGCACCCTGCTAGCCAGATGAAAGAGCGCTCGCTCTGAATCAGGGCGTTTTCTTTCTTTTTATCGAGCGGCCTCCTGGCCGCTCGCATAGCTGTGGGTGACCACCCACAGCTATAGCGGGTGGCCATGATGATGGTCGCGATGGTCAAGACCATCACAACCATCGGGCTTGGGACGAGACCCTTGTGGTAGGGTCTCGTTCATCGCAAGCCCCAGAGAGCTTTCGGCTCTAACAGAGCCGGAAGCTCTCCACTGACATCACCCCAAACGGCAAGCGTTCCCTTGGGAATGCCTCCGTTTGGGCAGCCACCCCCCCGGCCCACCCACCAAACGGGGCGAGCTGTCACTCAACATCGACAGCTCGCCCCCTTTGGTGCGAGACCCGGAGCGACGGATTGCCCGTCGCTAGCCGGGTCTCGCACATGCACATGATGGAGCCGGCTCGGTCGTGCGCATGTGCTGTGGGCCACCATTGACCCGGTTGCGAGCGTTCAGCGCTTGCGACCGGGTCTGAATCAGGCCCAGAGTTCTGAGTGATTGTATTGCTACAAAAAAATTTATTCTTTGAAGTACACACTAATTAAATTTTTGTTATAATATTTAATTGATGTTTTACATAATAAATATGGTACTAAATAATACCTTTACAAAAATCATTTCTGTATAAATGTTATAGGATTTATATTGCCATTTTTATTAATACCATTTTAAAAGGAAACAGAGGCTTAGAGGGGCTGTTGTTTTATATATTCTTCAGACATATTTCATCATATTGACGTACGTATAAACTAGGAACGGAACCGAGTAGAACCGAGCCTGCACATCCCTAGTATAAACTATCGATGTGTCTAACATGATTTTTTTTACCAATTCTTTCTTCAATTTTTCTTTTTTTTTTTTAAGGAAAAGCACCACATGCTTAGATCAGGCATTAACTAGCATTGCTTGTATTTAAAATGGGTTGGGGTACAGGATCCCGGCAGTCGGGATGCTGCCGATCAGAATACCGACAGCGGCAACCCGACAGACAGAATCCCAACACCTGAAAGTAAGTATACTAACCCTAACCCTCCCCCTAACTCTAACACACCTTTCCCACAGCTTAACCCTAACCATCTCCTCCTGCAGCTTAACCCTAACCCTCCCCCCTGCAGCCTAACCCTAACCCTCACCCCCACAGACTAACCCTAACCCTACACATTGCAGCCTAACCCTTACCCCTAACCCTAAACCTAACCCTAATACTTACCGTTGGGCTGCTGGCGGTTGGGATTCTGGCGCCAGAATTCCAACTGCTGTCGGGATTCATGTGCTGGTATTCTGAGCACCAGCAGCCCAACCATCAGGATGGTAACTACATACCTTTACAATGGTTGGTGACCTGCCATAGCATCTGACTGATTAATAGACAGAAAAGGAATGACTCTACAAATAACAACCAGTGGTTTCCCAATCATTTTAGGAAACAAGTTAGATTTACCCATTACATTGTACAGTATATAGACATTTTTACAGAGGAAACCACATGTACTATAATCAAATTATAAACCTACACCATGGTCCTGTAGCAAGAAGCACATAAAAAACAGATATCATTGCTACATGCTAACCTCTGGATTTGTTAAAAAAAAAAAAAACGATCATTATTTCTAGAGATGAGCGGTTCGGTTTCTCTGGAATCCCAACACACCAAAAGTTTGGATCCCAAAATGAGGCAAAATGTCATCTTCCCTATGTCGGATCTCACATGTTTTCAATTGCATATAAAAGTCCCTCCCTCATGATCGGGGGCCATTCACACAGGAGCGCAGAGCAAGAGGGTGTGGGACTGTGAGCTGGAGCACTGTGAGGCGCTGTATTAAAAAAAATGCTTTAGCAAGCCATCAGGGCACCATTAGGGTGCCATTAAGTTAGGCAGAATTAGTTAATTAGTGTAGGTTTAAGCGTGTAATATGTAGATCTGGAGACAGGACTAGATGCCAGGGAATGGTGAAAAAAGGTAAAGAAAATAGATATGTGCGCAGTAAATCATGCAGCAGGTGAGTGAATAACTGTAGATATCCCAAAACCTATGCACGTACAGTAAATATGAAAAAGAAGGTAGAAATCACATAACCTGCGCTTGACTATCAATCAACCTGGATATGGTTCTCAGGTGGTTTCTCGTCACTGGATAAGACCTATATGTTGTATATTTCTCTATGAGGGTGACCTCTCAGAGATCATGGCATTACCCGGAAAAGATCAAAAGAGTGCATCATTCAGCTGCCGGAAGCCGGTCAATCATAATGTAGATTTTTTTATTTTATTTTTATTTTTTCATTTTTTTTAATTCCCTGGTGGTCCAGCGGAAGTGTGGGCGGTCTGCTGTGGCACAGCCGGCCGGCACTGGGAGTGGTGAGCAGCAGTGCTGAGTGTCCTATAGGACGCTATGCGCTGCCAACTCAAAGCAGCAGCACTGAATGTCCTATAGGACGCTCTGCGCTGTCAGCTCAAAGCAGCAGCTCTGAGTGTCCTATAGGATGCTCTGTACTGTCAGCTCAAAGAAGCAATGCTGAGCATCCTATAGGATGCTCTGCGCTGTCAACTACATGTAAAAGCTGCTTGGTGCTGCCCGGGAGTAGTAAATTCCCGGGTAGCACCATTCAGACAGACGCAGGGTAAAACCCTGGTTGAATGCAGGGGCGGCTACCCGGGAACGTGTTCCCGGGTAAGTACCTTTCAGACAGACATGTCTACCCGGGAATTTGGCTGAGGCAGGCCAAATTCCCGGGAATCTCGAAATGTCTGAAAGGGGTATTAGTGTATGTGTGTTTGTTACACACACTGCACTCTCACACACTGTAGTGGAAACACATAGGCTTTTGTCTGTGTTACTGTTGATTGTTTGGGGTAAATTTACTAAGAATTGTGTTTGGGCGAGATTGCAATCTCGGGTGAGTTTAGCCTATTTTTCCAACTCGAAATTTACTAAGGGCAAACACTTGTGAACTTGCAGGAAACATCCGACTTGCATGGGTTTACAAAACACGACCAAATACACCATCAGCCAAACTCACAAGTACTTTCCATAGGAAACCATACAACACGCAAATTTACCAAGAATTAAGATTTGAAACTTGCATGAGAAATTAACAAACTATCAACAAAATAGACTTTTCAAATAGATAACATCCTGAGGTGAATGTTTACGTGAGTTTGGATGTGTTTGCATGTGTTTACAGGTGTTTCAAGTTGCAATTAGTGGGAAAACAATGATGATGCCTATTAAAGGTGCTAAATGAGCTGCATTGATTTGTATGAAGCAAAAATGGCAGAATATACTATCATTACTATTCGCTGTATGTGACTGGGATTTCAGAGGCTCTACCACCAGGCTGGATAGACCCAGGAGCAAGAAACTAAGCAGAAAATGAGGTAATGCATGTATCACAAAGGCTGCTCAGTCCACATTTTTTGGATGTGTTTGAACCTGAACCCATTGGCCAATAGCAAAGTCAAACAGATGTTCCGGATGAACTGTAAAAACATATTCCATTTGTATGACCAAGTCAAACTGAATCTAGACCCTGAGGTATTCATAAGCTTCTGGCTCTGTTTCACTTTGTGACTACTGGTAATTTTCAGTATGTTATTGGTAGAGTTCTCGTGATATCCCAGTCGACATTCTCAGGTACCTACAGTAACTCTGGTAATGGCGGCATTTCAGCTACTAATAGATACCTACATCTGCTTTCCTAGCCAGGAGTCACAGTGGCATGCAGCCATGGTTGAAATTTTTTTAGCATTGTGGGCATGCCTAATGTCCCTGGTGATATAGCATTCTGGCGGCCGGTCAATCCGCTGGCAGCCTTTCATCCAAACAGCATGTGGTGGGATTTCATGACCTCCTGCACAAGGATAGAAAAATTCACATTGTGCCCCATCTTGGTCTTGCCCCTCTACCTGGGTGTCTCATCACTGCTGACTGTACTGCTCAATAGGGCCTGTTGAGATGCAACCTCCTCCACCTCACTCTCTCTCTGCCTCTCCCCATGCCCTGGACATATTCCTTTCCCCCTCCCTATGCAAATGCAAAACACACAGAAAAAAAAAAACTAACAAACCTCCTCTCCTACTACCCACACACATGCCACACACACAAAACACACTGATAGGAAAAATAAATACACAATCAAGAAATACAGAAAAATAAGACAAGACAATAAATAAGCACAACACTATTTCCACATTCCAAGCAGCAATCAATTCCAGTAGCCAAATAAAGTAATTTCCTACAATACTAAACACACTCGTGAGCTTTTTGCGGTTATATGCTTAAGCAATGTGTACATGATGTGACTGCTTCGATCAGAACATGTTTTTAGGATGATGCATGCATTCTCCTGTATGTTTTATAAACACATCCATTCTCACACGTGTTTTATAAACACATCCATTCTCACATGTGTTTTGCCTAAAACTCGCACAACAAAACCCATTTGCACTCACCATCGAAAAACACGATTTTGCAAAACTCACTTCTTGGTAAATTTGTGAGTTTGGTTTGGGAAAACTCACACATGTTTGTAGAAATCTGTTCGAGTTTAATCTCGCACAAACACAATTCTTAGTAAATTTACCATTTTCTTTTTTGTTTCTTAAAGTGAACCTGCACCTTTTTTTTCTCACTGCAGTATACTATAATGTTAATCTGCCCAAAAATACTCTACTATGTTTGAGGGAGCTGCACCGCCAGAAAGACCTTTTTGTTTTGAGTTTTTTTCCCATTTATATATAAAAAAGAGCAAAAAAAATGAATTATTTTTCCTGTTTAAAATAAAAAAATTGCAGTCTTTTTTAATTGAATTAAAAAATTATATTGTGAATTTCAAGAAATTTGTTCTGACGAATGATGCAATTTATATTACAATTCTCACAAAGACCTGTTCTTCCATGTGCATGAAAACAAACCCATTGGTGCAAAAAAATGTACATGCGTTATCCTTCCAGTATAAGAACTGGCATATGCAGTGGTGTTCCCCATCATCTGTAGCCAAAAACAAATCCCACAAAGACCTGTTCTTTCAAGTGCCTGAGAACAATTGCCAGTGTTGTCTGTATCTAAAAAAACAAAGCCATTAGTGCAAAAAAAGTGCATAGAATGTTATCCTTCCAGTGTAAGTGATGATGTGTGTAGTGGTGTCCCCCCATCATCTGCACCTCAAAACAATTCTTAGAAAGATGACATGATGATGTATCCTGCTTCAGTTTAAAAGAATTGCCCCAAATTATTGACACCTTTACTGTGACTCAATCTGGTACAGTAAGCATCAATAGAATGGTGGAAGATCTACCTTTCCTCCCCTGACCTCTCCCCCTCTCTCCTCACTCGTATCTCCAACTGTCTCTCTGCTATTTCTTCCTGGATGTCCCAGCGATTTCTTAAACATAATATGTCTAAGACTGAGCTGATCATTTTCCCTCCCTCCAACATAACCTCACTTCCCACTATTTCTTTAACAATTGATGGCACAACTATCTCTTCTAGCCCCAAAGTGCGCTGTCTTTGAGTTATCCTGGACTCCTCCCTCTCCTACAAACCACATATCCAGAGCCTCTCACAGTCCTGTCATTTCCATCTCAAAACTATTTCCAAGATTAGACCCTTTCTCACCCAGGATGCCACCAAAACCCTCATACACTCACTGGTCATATCCAGATTGGACTACTGTAACCTTTTCCTATCTGGCCTCCCCAACTCCCATCTCTCTCCTCTCCAGTCTGTCCTCAATGCTGCTGCTCGACTCATCTTCCTCTCCAAACGTTCTACATTTGCCTCCCCTCTCCTACAAGCCCTCCACTGGCTCCCCTTCCCTTTTAGAACCCAAATCAAGGCTCTCACACTTGCTTACAAAGCCCCCACCCATTCCTCTCCCATTTACATCTCTGACCTCATCTCCCTCCACTCTCCTGGCCACCCCCTTCGCTCAACTAATGCACACCGCCTCTCATGCCAACTGATTACTTCCTCCCACTCCCGCCTCCAAGATTTTGCCCGTGCTGCTCCCGACCTTTGGAACTCTCTCCCTCTCCCTATCAGACTCTCCTCCTCTTAACAATCCTTCAAACGGGCTCTCAAGACCCACTATTTCATCAAACCCTTCCAGCTCCCATCCTAAGTTGCTGCAACATGCTCCTTCCGCCATTTACCCCATCTATGTCACACCTGTTTGTCTGCCCCTCCTCTTTAGAATGTAAGCTCTTATGAGCAGGACCTCTGCCCTCTTGTGCTTCTCCTTACTTTACTTTCACCTACTTCTTACCGCCCACCAGGGCACCTAACGCCTGGTTGCTTAAGCTCTGTTGCATATCTAGGTGTTATGGTCACTTATGTATCAATGTATATTATCCATGTCCTTGTCCTATTTTGTGCTGCAAGTCAGTTGTCAAATTATTTCTTTATGTACTTTGTAAGGCGCTGCGGAACACTTGTGGCACCATATAAATAAAGGATAATAATAATATGACTGAATATTGGTAGGAAAAATGTGATTGTGGAGCCACTTGTACATACTAGCTTTGCTTTACTTACGCTGCCCAACTTCCAGTGTGTACGCGGAAGGAGTGTTTAATACAGCTGAGAACCTTGTGAGCAATCAGTGTAGGATGCTACTTCCTAAAAATATGGAAAAGCTGATGTTCATAAAAATAAATTACAAATTCTATGAGGAAGACCTTTGCCAGCAATTACAACAAAGTACAGAGACTTCTGCAACTGTGGATTCGAGTGGGGATGAGCTAATATTATTTGATGATGATATTAGCAAGGTTGAGGATGAGGATGATAATGACATCTTCCAACTGAAGACATGATTAATGACAACACTGTTAGCTGCTTTAAGCCCATTGGCAGCTTGTTTTGTGGGAGCCCAAACAAACAAAGCACTTCAGCCACAAAGGTGACAGCACCTGTCGCTGAAGCGCTTGGTTTTTTAAACTGTGCATGTTGTTTTTAATGTACAACATAAGGGTAGATGGGATGGCCCAAGGACAGTTCCATCATGCACCACTTCTCCGTATGGGCTTTGCCAAAATTGTGTGTGTTTGACAGGCAGTGACTTCTATATTACTGTACTTTACAGGGGCATTCATGATCTTTTGTATCTTGCAATGCAATCCATCACCAGCTTCTCATCCATGCAAATAGGCCCTGTTTTCTTCAGCTTCTCAGCAGATACAGACTAATATTAGCAAATCATATATTAAAAAAATTAATTATTCAATTTGACTAGGCTGTTACTTTGCCTTAAATCCTGAAGAATGAATCTCATTAGGATTTTGGATGCTTGTTTTAGTAGTGTTTTCTGTTTCTCCAATTTACTTTTTTATAGTTAAATTGTTAACACTAATCAATCAGTTAATCAATCAATCAATCTCATTTGGATTCTTTTTAATGTTTCGTTCCATTTATAATTTATACTGTAGTTATATTCTGTAATCAATTAATCAATCAATCAATCAATCAATCAACTTCATTGAAGTTTTGAATACTTGTTTTTTTCTTTACCATTTTTCTAATTTGCTTATTTTTATAGTAAAATTATTAACACTAATAAATCAATGAATCAATCATTCATTCTCATTTGGATTCTTGTTTTTTAATGATTTGATCCATTTGACAATTTATTTTTACTTTAAAGTTCTATTCTGTAATCAATCAATTAACCTAATCGGAATTTTGGATGCTAGTTTTGTAACAGTTGTTTCCATTTCTCTGATATGCTTTTTTAAGTTAAATTAAACACTAATCAATTAATCAATAAATTAATCAATAAATCAGTCAATCAATCAATAAATGCTTTACCTGGCTTCCAATAGTAATCCACATCCATTTACCTGTGCTGGCCTCTGCTTTCTGATCTACAGTAGTTCTTGATTAATAAAAACATTCTATAGCATTGTATAATTTATATTAAACTGCCACTGGAGTGCCACTATGTTTCCTAGATGTGCTATTTTCTTTTTTAAACTGTCATGTGTTTGTGTGGCTGCTCTATTGCTTAGTTTAGCCAGTCAGCTCGCTACAGCCTTTGGCCAATATGGATGAAAACTGAAAACACTATTGTAAGCTGTGAGGTGGTCAAAATTGACTGGAATTGACTGTAAATTAATGTTAGTGAGACTAATAATACTGTAGAATCACAAACAGACCCAAATTACATTATTTTAGCAGTTTTTATTAATTTTTAAAGAAATCCAGATCCAAAACCAGAATACTTGAGGGTGATTGTGGCAAAAACAAAAACAAAACACGGGTCTGCACACATCTGTAATTATTTCCACCTACTGTATTGCTATGTGTCTTACCTTAAGCTGTTAATTTGCTTACTTAAGGAAGCAAACATCTCTGCCATATATCTGACTGAATAATATATGTGCCTTTGCAGAGATCTATGGAATTCCAAAGGATTTCATGTTTTTTTTTTTTTTCTAAAGGATGACCTTTGAACATATGAATGAGAAATTAAGCTAAGGTCTGGTTGTTATATATTGCATAACACTTCTTTTAAAATGTATTAACCTATACCATTCTCTCATAGTATGGATCAGGCCAAATAATTATCACACATGTACAATGAGGAAGTTGAAATATAAAAAAAAATATTTTAAAACAAATGAGTTAATTGTTCACATTCCACCAATTGTGATTTAATCATCACACATAATTATTTTTCTATATTTTTTAAGATATATCTAGTAATAAATACAAATTTATTACCTGTAGGAAATCTTAAAATTCAACATGATGTAACTTTCCACCACATGAGGATTAATGTATTAAACAAGCTCTACAGCATCCATTAGCTATAATAGTTGGTTGGAGATCCTGACTGCATTTAAATAAAGGTCTGGAGCCTTTAAATCTAATTAAGGTTGTCCTTATCTTTTTGGAACTCATACTGCATCCTTTCCTCTTGCCTTTCCCTCCACCAGTGAAAGGAACTCCAGAGAGCAACAGGAGTCGCTACCGGCTAGCTGTAAGAACACACATGCTCAATCAAGGTCAATGGTTCATTAACTGACCGACAACAGGATTTAGGGTAGTGCAGGGTTAACGTAAGTATCAGTGGCGTAAATTCATCCCAGATGCCTGGAGGCAAGTTATAATTGGTGCCCCCCCATTACAGCCGCTGACACTGTAATGTAGCATTTCGTATGCAGATACAACCACCAGGGAGGAGTGAGACAGAGAGTTGTGGGTGAGGAGGGCACCGGACGTGTCACACGGACAAAAAAAGCTGATGAGGAGCGGCGACACTAATGAGCAGGGACAGGCTCTAGATAGATGAAGGCAGCAGCTGATGGACTGACACGGAGCTCTCTACTAGTTTATGGTGGCTTATCAGGTCCCGGGAAGAAGTGCCATGTATTGGGTGGCCGTGACGGTACACTCCATGTACATAGCTTCAACCCCAAGTCGGGTGAACATATTGTGGGCAATGGAGGAGGTGCACCCCCATTGTCTCCCATAGTTCTGCCCTGGTAAGTATACACATACAGTAGTGAGAAACAGCTCCAGCCAGGAGATTCAAGGTTAATGCATAGATACAGTAGCACACACCTGTATATGGTAGAATTGACCCTTTGACTGTAGTAGTTGCTGACACAATGGGGTTTGAGTGCCTGCACTGTGTGGCACAGTCTATGGTATATGTATAGCAAGATATTCTAGGTCTGTGGGACAGATTATAAATTTTCATTTTTCTTGACCTTACAGCTGCCTACAGGTATGACACTGTTGACCATCCAATCCTCATTCAAACATTCCACTCCATTTTTTCCCATGACACTACCCTCTCATGAATGTCCTCCCTTACTAAAGGATCCTTTACAGCTGTACCGCTATCTCTACCTCCCTCACTCTTCTATTTCTTTGAGGCTCCCTGAGGCTCTGCCTTTAGCCATCTTCGCTCTATACATCACTTCCTTTGGTGATTTCATCAGCTCCTTTGGTCTACAAAACCACCTTTATGCTGATACAAAAAAAACCTCCTCCCCTGACCTCTCACTCCCCACCACTTGCAGTCATCTCTGTTTATCTGTTCCTGGATGTCTCAGTGCTTTCTTAAGCTCAACAGATCTAAGACTAAGGGGTCTATATATTAAGCAGTGTTAGGAGACAGAATGAAAAGTGATAAGAAAGTGATAAGGTGCTAGCCAATCAGCTCCCAACTGTCATTTTTCAAACACAGCCTGTAAGATGACAATTGGGAGCTGATTGGCTGGCACCTTATCACTTTCTTATCACTTTTCACTCTGAATCCTAACACTGCTTAGTAAATAGACCCCTGACCTTTTTGTCTTCTCCCTTTACCCACCTTTCTGCCCTTTCTTGCCATGAGTCACTGATTGCTCCTGTTCATAAATATAGTTTATTGTTTTATAATAATTATTTCATGGTTTGATTTTCAAGGATTATTTTTTGTCTGTTTGTTACCTTATTGTATTGTTTGTTTATTCTATTTTTATTATCCGTGCATGTCACACTTGGTGGTGTATATAATTAAAACATAATAAAAATAATAACAAGCAGATTGGAATAGTGGTTCCTAGAAGGATGCACAATATGCTCAAATGTTAAAACAAGTTAGTTATGGGCCTTTTAATCCCACTCACAAGAACAAATTAAATGACTAGTACCAACAGTGATGGACATGGCTCTATATTTTATGCATTATTTATTTGTTATAATAGATTTTTGTAATTAATGTTGCATACATTTCCTCTATCATGGTTGACACTGCCTACATGTTCTGATGCAAAAGTGATGATAGGACATAGGGCCTGATTCAGACCCACTCGCGAGCGGCTGTCCGCTCGCAAGTGGGTTCGATGGTGTGCACTGAGCATGCGCACGACGGAGGGAGCTCCGTCGTGCGCATGCGCCAGACGCGACGAGCGAAGGACTTTCCTTCGCTCGTTGTGTCTGATCAAAGGGGGCGTGCTGTCGATGTTGATTGACAGCACGCCCCCTTTGGTGGGCGTGCCGGGGGCGTGCCTCCCAGACGGGGGCGTTCCCAAGGGAACGCCTACCGTCAGAAGCCGGCCCACTGACATCACTAGTGATGTCAGTGGGGGTGATTTTGGCTCTGATAGAGCCAAAATTACTCCGGGTCTTGCGGTTGAGAAACTCAACCGCAGGCTCTGGCTCGCAGTGGCGATGGTCGCGATGGTCAAGACCATCGTGACCATCAACCTGCACGCTCGTATAGGCTGTGGGTGGTGACCCACAGCTATACGAGCGTCCAGGAGGACGCTCCATTTTTATGGAGGACGGCCCTCATTCAGAGCGAGCGCTCTGCTCAGAGCGTCTGGCTCTGAATGAGGGCCATGGCCTCCTGATTTAGCAGTGTAAATAAAACAGTATACCGTACATATCCTTCCACTCCTTGCCCCCACTTGCATATTTCTAGCACACTGTTTACTGTAGCAGCCTCAGCCAATGTGATGAAGCTCCTGAGATACTGAACAGTATGTCTGTGATTTGTCTTTGTCTGCCAGCTCGTTCCTCACTTTTATTGAATCATCCAAGATTTGAATCTATTTTGAATATAAAATATTGGGCAAAACTTTCAATTCTTATTTATCACTTGGAAGATATATAAATGAAAAGGTTTAACATCAGTCTATTCTACTTACTGACAATCCACATCCAACATGGAACTTCTTATAGTAGGAGACATTTGTCACTGTCGTGCTAGGTTTATGAATCCGGGTTTGATTCTCTGGCAGGAATGGGTTCTGGGGTTGGTGTCTGGAAGCTGGCTGGTCTGAAATACTTCCTGCTCCTGGAACTATATGTATGATCTGTACTAGAAGTTGATTATCAGATTGGAACCGATGATATAGAATATCGGACTGGAATTGATGGTGCTGGTTATCGGACTGAATCCAATTATATAGGTTATCAGAATGGAACCGACGGTACTGGTTGTCAGACTGGAACTGATGGTGCTGGTTATCGCACTGGAACAGAAAGTACAGCATATTGGAGTGGAACCAATGGTACTGAATATCCCACTGGAACCTATAGTACAGGATATCAAACTGGAGCCAATGGTGCTGGTTATCAGAATGGGACCAATGGTACAGGATCTCCGGGATGGATCTGAATAACAGGATTACCAAATGGAACAAAATAGGGAGCCTGGGTGCAGCAAAATGGTCATCAATATTGCACTGGCAAGTGCTGTATGTAAGGAGAAACTGTATACACCCCTGGGAGAGCAGGGATTTGCTGCAGGTGTCAGGTGACAGCAACCTGGAGCCCTGTTGATGGATGGCCAGTCACCTGATTCAAACTGTCATAGTCACCTGATTCAAACTGTCATTGCTGTGCCCAGAGGCCAGCACTGGAGGGAATGTTGCATGTTGAAGCCAGCGAGTGTGTCGGAAGGCCCAGGTAGAGAGAGCCACCGCTGAGGAGGTCTGCCACGGAGCCAGAGCATGGAGCGAGGAAGCAAGTAAGTAGGCCCACGGCTGCACAGAATAGTGCAAATTATGGCCAATTGTTCTATTGTTGATTCACTCTTAAGAGCAATAGATTTCTACATTGGTGCTCCATACATTAGTGCAAGGGTCTATACCAGTCACCTACGCATACAATGATGCATTGTAAAAATGTAGCTTTTTAATTCCCCAGGAACCAGATTGCACTCTTAAAAAATGAATAGGTCCAGTATATGAGATAAATTTGCACTTTTAATGTAATTACAGTACAAATAAAGAATGCTTTAGAAATGGAGCAACATTCAGTCATCAACAAAGAGCGATGAACATAAGTTCACCTTATTAGTTCCACACACTTACATACAAGCACATGAGAGTGTAAGATAGTGTTGAATTTGTAAATAAATCTTTTAATACATTCCTGCCTATAAACCTCTAAGATTCACCTGCCTAGAACCTCTAAGACAAAACCTGCCTATACCTTCTGAAACCACCAGATGTCGCTAATTAGCGCTATGTTTGATTATACCATTAATGAAATACTGAGACAGTTGAATAGCGGTCTAACGCGCTAAAGATTATTATTCAGGTAAAAGTACAGATGTTACAATGCTATGATCTAATAATGAGCGCAAATAAATTGTACAAACATTAGGTCATAAGGTACAGTTAAAATACATGAAACGGTTATTAAAGATCAAAATACAATGAGCAATATGAGACAGAGAGACAGAGAGAGAGAGAAAGAAAGAGAGAGACACATTAAAATACAATGAGAGATATATCAATGTCTGCTGAGAGTACATGTTCAAGATGGCTGGTGATGGTGTGTGGTTGTGTGTGTGTGGGGGGGGGATGCTTCCTGCCCTATTGTCCAAACTGCATGGTCTCTGAACACAAACTCCATTATGAAGCTACCTCATTGAAATCTCCCATAATGCCATAGTTAATTAAATATGCAAGCTGGGTATCATATGCCAACACATCAGGCAAACACTGCACCATTTAATATTCCAACATGTACAACACAAGCTGATTCCAATATACCACAATACCATCCTACAACAGACCTCATCCAGTACCCACTAGACCGTGGTGAGGGGGAAGGGCTGAAGCACATGTTTTTCCTTTGTTTGCAAGCCTCATGATCCCTAGGCAAACTTCACCCTGCACCAAGCTGCAACTCCGCAAATCATACATCCATCAATGACCACAACCACAACAAAGACAATATACCTATCTGACCCACACAACACCACAACTGGGCAGAATCACAATTTCCCTTGTTCACCCCACATGGAGGCAAGCCATCTCCAACAAACCGCAGACAACATACTCATCTGACCCACACAACACCACACGGCAACCACCCACGACCATTCAAAGCTGCCATCAATTCAACCTCCACGATACAACACTGACACCACCCTATGATCACATTCATGAGTATACAACACACACCAAGCCCATCTCTCCCAAGCAGAGATACTGTTCAAGCACATGGGAAGGCCCCAACACAGAGCACACCAGAGGGTCTCAATCAACCAGCATCAATCATCCACAAATATCATGACAACTCCACAATCAATCCCTTTCCTGCATGCTGACAACAGACCACTGTACCCTACAGTGCAGATGAAAAGCACAGACCAGACAACACATCATCCACTACATGCCATCACAGACCCATGAATATCCCCAGAAAGCCACAAACCACAAACCATGCCAAGCCAACAACAGACTAACACCAAAAATAGCCACAGACACCCAAATAGGCTAAATATTGCACAATTTATACTTAGCTATAACCCAGGGGAACTGAGATCCATTTTCCGTTGTCTTGTGAGAGAGGAAACCTCTCTCTCCTCCAAAGATCTGCCAGTGTGTGTGCCGGCTGCCGGCCTTTTTTGTCCTCAGAATGTGCATGCTATGGTTCCCACCCCCTTTTACCTGTGAGGTCATCAGAAAGGGAGTATCCTTTTGATTACCTGAAACTACTGTTAATTAGGTTCTACTCCCAGTTAGCTAGCTCTATTGATTAGACTGGAATAACCAGTCCTTTGGACAAAAATGTAAACAGGCCTACACCATGTTATTGTCTTTTGGTAAAGGTTAGAAATCTGTTACAGGGCATTTATTGGACAATTCCAAATGGATACAAAAGGTCTCCAACCTCCTTTTGTATCCCCCACATGCAAATCTAAGCTGCTATGGCAAACAATATTTCAAACAGTTATTCTCTCTAACATTCATATTTCATAGCTGCATGTTCTGATCTTCATATTGATGTCACCGGAACGCTGTGGAAACAGAGTAGATCAGTACGGCTCCACACACAGTCCAATTGTCATTTACTAAGCCATAGTTACAGAAAACATTCATTTCTTTATATACTGACATTGCGTTTAAACCAAGTAATAATTATCCTTTTTTCGTTACGGGACCATTGCTTTTAAATGTATGTATGCGG
Source organism: Taudactylus pleione (assembly GCA_031769625.1). Classification (NCBI taxonomy): domain Eukaryota; kingdom Metazoa; phylum Chordata; class Amphibia; order Anura; family Myobatrachidae; genus Taudactylus; species Taudactylus pleione. Next base: position 2,439,785 of record JAUIMM010000126.1, on the reverse strand, counting down.
GGAAAACACCACTGCTTTGCTGTTGCTCAAATATAAGTCTGTGGTGATTTTAATGTGTTGGAAAGTTATTTTATGTATTCTGAACACTGTCGGTATGTGTTTGGGGAAGATTGTTAAAAAGCTGTTCGTGCTACTTTTAGCAACTTTGCACTGTGGATTGTGTACTATGTATTTTTGACAAAATGGCGCTTGTGTAAGCTTTCTTTTCTAAAATGGAGTCTTGCTGCCATTCACAAGATGGCGTTGTGCAGGTTTTTCTGATTGCAAACAGATTCTGTCTTACCCAATTATCCGGTTTCGACAATAGCTAGAAGTAACTGCTGTGATTGTCACACATCTTCACCAGATTCCACAGGCTAAAATAGTGGTGTGCTATTGTATATAAATAATATATGCAACAATTTTATTTTGTCTGGAGCTAAATAAAATTAGAAATGTACTGCCCCTTTACACTAACTACAGTATATGTAGTTCCACTGTATTTCAATAAGAATTTATATTTTATATGTTATTGGCTTTTTTCACATGTTCTTAGTAGGATAGTTTGAACAAAGGCTTTACTTTCTCTACATTCCAGAAGAGGTTTGCATTCCACAGCTCCTACCACAGAGGCAAACATTCTTTCTACATTTACATAAAGATCTACTTAGAATCGAACTCTTTTGTCCTTTTCACTTTTCTAAAAATGTGTATTTCTATCTACTTTGATGTCACATTTGCATTGATAAATAAAGTATGTACTTTTCCAAAAAATACTTACTGCTGCTAATTACTTTATATGGTTTTATTTTTTAAATCTTAAAATGTCAATGAAAATATCAAAATTTAAAGTTGTTAAAGAGGAGCTACCTTTAACTTAATTATTTTTAGAACCCTCCAGCCCGTTATACCGCTTAACTAAGTTACTAATTTAGTAAATGTGTTGTTATTATCCATATTTCTAGTTTTGTATTGTACTAACCTCATTCCATCAACATAAGCCCCTAATATATACATTATATTTCGCAGACAAAATAGTGGCGTCTTGCTCCTGTGTGTCTATGAATGACAATCGCTAGATCTTACAGTGCAAGAAAGATAAGTAGATAGATGATATTATCATATTACAAGATCTTAAAATTAAACTTAGCAAAAGAAGCTAAATGATGGTCATATGCCAAGCTATAAACCTGTTGGCCCGTAGTGAAAATTACATTTTGTAGCACTATATGTCTATTTTTAGACAATTGTGGCCATTTATAAGAGCAGGAACAGTACATAGATCACAAGAACCACAACAAGGTTGACAACATGTCTAGAGTAGACTGCACAAGTACAACATTTCCTATCTACTGATGGGAGTAGCTGAGCTGATACAGATATAAAACAAACTATCATGAAAAGGCCCTGTGCACAGATTTACTCTATCTGGTGGTATGATCTGCAGGTCCTGTCATGTGATCCCCTCCTCTCCTGGTAGCAGCACTTAGTGTGTTCACTAAGAGGTGGGTGTGCAGCTTCTGGAGGAATTTAAAGACACAGGCTCCCTTTGATTACATTGCTCAAAATCAGATCAACTCTGCTGATATAAAGCTTACTCAGCAAAGTACCAGAGTATCAGGTTCCATATATTACTCCAATGTTCCTGTTCCTCATTCTAAATGATTCCTGCGTGCCTTGACAAAGCTAAGTTACCATTTTGAATAAGTGCTAGTTCTCCAGAACTTTACTTGTTTACCTGTTTGGAACCTGTGCTTTTGACCAGGACCTCTGCCTGTACACCCTTTCTGAACCTGACCCCTAATTTGGTACTGTGCTACTTCACATTTACACGCAGCCATAGTAGTCATGTCCAGGTGGCAGCGATCTGTGGCCGCCTAGCAGTGAAGCACATACTACATTGCAGTGGTTCTTGGTGAACATTTTGTGCCTCAAGTCAACACTGCCATTGCAAACCATGGACTGACAGCCATTCCGCCATGCAGCACATTCTGTGATCATATGCAGGAAGCTCAAAAATAATAATTAAAAGAATTAATATAGAATTGAATATTTGAATGTGCTTATTTGAGTGAATATTGTGCTTTGCAGGTGTATTCTCATAAAACTAGGTACCAGAGACTAGAGATGGGATTGTTTTGGAAGATTATTTTAAGCTACAGAGGTTAATCAATTTTACATTCATTGGATGGACCTCAGTGGCTGTAATGCATACTGGACATGTCAGAGGATTAAACTTTAAGGCTGTGCACATAATGCAGGAAACTAGGCAACAGCAATGACAAGACAGGAGTTACAGTAGCAGGACCTGTGTATTTTTATAGATTTTACAGACACTGGTAACAAAAGTCAACAATCTACAGAGGTGAAAACATACTACTGCACATCCTGTCAACAATCTACAGAGGTGAAAACATACTACTGCACAACCTGTCAACAATCTACAGAGGTGAAAACATACTACTGCGCAACCCTAGAGCTGCATACTTCAACAAGAACCAAAGGTGTCACCTAACAACCGAAAATTCAAAGTCTGAATATATAATTGGGGTTCTCAGAGGCTGGTGTTACTGTACAAAAATAGACATAAAATTAGGGATGTGGTCAGAATCCCGACCGCTGGGATTCTGGTGGTCAGAATGCCGATCCCGGAATCCCAACAATTATCAAAATACCGGCACTGGCATCCTGACAGCCGGAATACTAAAGGTAAGTACTGGGGTTAGGGTAAGGGGTTAGGGTTTGGCACTAGGGGAATGTTATGATTAGGCTGTGGGAAGGGAGGGTTAGGTTTAGGCACTAGGGGGAGGTTAGGTTTAGGCATCGGGGAGGGAGGGTTAGGGTTAGGAGTACTTACCTTTAGGCATTGGCATTGTAACCTGGTTGGGATGCTGGTATCGGAATTTTGAACCCCGGGATCCTGAGCGCCAGCATTCCTTACCCATCCCGTAAAATTTTATTTCCTATGAAGTGATTATGGTGTTCACAATTGTGCTTGTAGTAGTCCAGTCTCAAATCTTCAAGGATTATTCTTTCTCTCCATGATATTGAAACATGCAAAGGAATTGAAAACAACAGCAATGTGTCAAACCTTCCTTAATCAGTGAGTCAATCTGGTAAAGTAAAATTTTCCAGGATAGCCCAACATACCATACTCACTTATAGAGTGAAAGTAATTGTGCATATAAAGGTATTGTTTAAAATACTCCTATCCATGGATTAAATACCTCCAATCCACACATGCTACCACAAGGAAACAAGAAAATGGAAGGGGCTTACCCCACTCACTCTAAAGCATGCAGGTCTAAACATAAAACAGTTTCTTTAAGTGTGAACATACCATACTAACATATAGCCCCAGTTGATCTCTCTTATAAATGTATCTTTGGTGTTTCAGACGTTCAGATGCAAATAAATCCCCACCAGTTTCCACAGTTTCTAAAAAGTGGGAACCAAAATGATCCCACAATAAGAAGTGATATGGGAGGGGTCTCGATTATATACGGCAGGAATGGGGAAAGTTTTTTCTGCCGAGGGATATTTTGCTATATGTTACATTATTCATGGGCCTGGTGCAGGCCATGCCCCCTCCACATCACGTCACATGGGGGTGGGGCCACAATTGCTGGTGATTACAGCAATGCCCGGAGCATTCTGAGGATGCTCTGAAGAGCTATAAGGGCAGAGGTGTAACTGTCTGAAGCGTCCAAAAGACGCTCGAGGCAGCACTGCTGTATACATTCTGGCTGCAGTGTGCCATTCTAGGCACCCTGATAGCCAGATGAGGCTAGCAGAAAAAAGCTCACAGGGCAAGACCAAATTATTCCAAGGGCATTATATGGCCTGTAGCAGGAGGTTCCCCATTCCTGATATATGGTATCAAAGTGGGCAGATGCTCTACTGTATGTGTAGTAAGACCTTTTTTAATATTGCGGACATGTTTTGCCATCCTATCTTTTAATTTATGGGTGTTTCTTCCTATATATTGATCATTGCATGTACATTGCAATAAATATACCACATTCTTACTGTTACAAGTAATGAAGTGATTCATTTTATGCTTCCTGTCATTTGAATTGGAAGTACATTCCGTTACTTTAGGGTGATTAATTTTGCAATTTCTGCACATGAGACATTCCCCACATCTATAAAACCCTTTTGAGGTTATAGAACCTAGGGTGATTCTTTGTTGTGTAATTAAAACACGTCTAATGAGATCCTTTTTAATATTGTCAGCCCTATGGTATACAAATTTAGGTTTAATTAAAATATATTGTCTAATGTCTGTATCCCTTCTAAGAATGTCCCAGTGTTTGGTAACTATTTTCTCCAGTTGTTTGTGTTGACAGCTAAATTTAGTAATATATGGATTTCTTAAATCACAGATTTTGTATTTGGAGTCATTTGATATTATTGGTTCTTTCATGCCCCGAATGCTTTTCAAAAGATTTTTCCACCAGGTCTTTTTTACAACCTTTTGTCAAAAACTGTTCTTTCAACAATGATCCTTGGAACATATAATCCTCCTTTGTAATGAAATTCCTATGTATATGATGGAATTGGCTATTTCTATATGGAAGATGGACAGTTCATGATTACTATCAAAATCTATATAGGAATTGAAATTTGTGGGTTTTATATATGTTCTGATATGAATACTGTTGTTCTTAACAAAGATCCAGAAAATTTACAGACTTACTACTGCTTTGAAAGATTAGCTTGATGTTCTTATCATTTCTATTCAGGTATTCACAAAATGCGTCCAATGATATCTTGTCACCCTTCCATATGATCAAGACATCATCAATATATCTTGTCCAAGACACCAGATTTGCCCTAAATTCATGACCTTCATGGATGAAAAATCTTTCCCAGAAGGACATGAATAAGTTTGCAGAACTTGGGGTGAATCTGATGCCCATAGCAGTGCCTTGTACTTGCAGGTAGTAGGATTCCCCCAAACCAGAAGAAATTATGGGTGAGGATAAATTCAGTACTCTCCAAAATAAAATTCTTCCATTCAGGATCCAAACATTCTAAGTCTAAAAATATTTAGTGGCTTCTAATCCTTTCTTATGATCTATAAAAGTGTAAAGGGAATGTCCACTACCGCTAATAGCATTTTTGGATCCCACTCTATTGCATATAAATTTTTTATAACCTGAAGGGAATCTTGTAAATATAATAGAGTTTTCATAACTAAGGATTGTAACAAGCGATCCACATATTGCAATAAATTAGATTAAATTGATGCAGTCCCAGCCACTATGGGTCTGCCTGGAGGGTGGTCCTGATATTTATGAATTTTGGGCAGGGTGTATAACATTGGAATGGATGGTTTCAATATCTGAATGAATTTACATTCCTGCTATGTTAATATATCCTTATTCATATACTTATTCAGTAGATCTTCCAATTTGTTGCCAATATTAGAGGCTGGATTACCTCTAAATATTTTATAAGTGTTTGTGTGTGCAAATTGCTTATAGATCCCTTTGTAGGAGGACTTTAATCACTATAGTGTCATTTGATTTTAAGGTCTTAAGTGCTTCCCTTTCCTGTTTGTGTAAATTTCCTTTAACAGCTTTAAAATTAGTAGTTTCTTTTTCTTCTTTGACTAATTTCTCAAAGGTTACAATAAAACATCCCTTTTTATCTGTAGGAAGAAGATTGATTTAGGTTTGCATATAAATGTGCCCTCAATATTATCAATTGGTTGGTCACTGGAAACATTTTTGTTAATACGTTGCCCTGAAGAGATTTATATATTTTATACCACTGATATAGATTATTCACTATTTTAACCATGTTTATTGAATTGTGCCTTACCCCCTTAAGGAGGAAGTCCCTAGGGTATATAAGTTGGACTGGGAGCCCACATCAGACACACCTTGGGAAAGACCCAGTGGTCAAAATGCATTCGTTTGAGGACTTTGAAACTTATGGACATACTGTACCAATTGGACAGCTCTGACTTTTGGAGGTACAATACTTGTGCTCTATATGTAACTCATCTGGAGTGTTATTTTGAGCCATTTAACATCTTTGGTACTCCTCTGTTTGACACTGTTATTGATAGTATATGACTAAATTTTATATTATATTTAATGAATTAATTTTTACCATATGTGGAAACTGAGGGAGATTTATTTGCATCTGAACTTCTGAAACAAAAAAGACACCTTTATAAGAGAGATTAACTGGGGCTATATGTGAGTATAGTATGCTTGACTTAAAAAAAACATTTAATGTTTAGACCTGCATTCTTTAGAGTGAGTGGGGTACACACCTTCCATTATCTTGTTTCCTTGGTTGCGGTAGCACATGTGGATTGATAGTATTGGATCCACGGATAGGAGCATTTTAAAAAATACCTTTGTATGCATGATTACTTTCACTCTATAAGTGAGTATGGTACATTTGGCTATCCTGGAAAATTTGATTTTACGAGATTAAGACCCTTTGCATGTTTCAATATCATTGATAGAAAGAATAATTGTTGAAGATTTGAGACTGGACTCCTACAGTACAAGCACAATTGTGAATACCATAATCAGTTCAAAATAGGAAATATAATTTTACATCTATTTTTGTACAATAACAGAATTCAAGAGCGCCAACCTCTGAGAACCCCAATTATATATTCATACTACAAGAAAAACTGACAATACTGATACTGAGGATACATAGGTAACAGGATGGAATTTACAATAACTAGACAAAGCAAGGAGGTCAAGGTCAGGGGTTCCAGAAATCCATATGGTAAAGGTTAAACCAAAAATCAGGTTTCCAAAACACCAGTCAGGAAATACAGCAATAGGCTCAGACAATGCAGTGCAAACACCAAACAATGACTTTGCACACCTCCTTTTAATGTACAATTACCACGGTAATAACCATTAGATGGAAACTTATCGTTCTTAGAATTACTGTAGTATTACTGGCTTGGAAGAAAAGTAACTGTAAAATTTTCCAGTATTAGGCTTAGAGCACTTCTAAGAAAGAGCAGAATTCACAACACAGTTCCAGAAAATCAATAATTCCTTTGCAGCAATAACATGCAAAAAAGTATTATCAAATCTAAAAATCTTTAAAATGATTAACTATGTTGAATTATTGATTGACACAAACATATGAAAAATATTCAAAAGATAATAGTATACGAGTATATGCAAACAAAATTCTACAAGGTAGGTTATATAATTACAATTTCTCAAAATGAAATTATTAAATAAAGAAAATAAAGGACAAATGTAATAATAGCCACAGCAGACTATTAAATTTAAAGAAATGCAATTTTGGAGGGTAACAAGTGATAATGTCATTAGTTGTATAATAATAACTGGCATCGTAAGTTAAATGTAAACCCCTAGGCATTCCTGCTAGCAGTATGCAAGTTCCAAAACACGTTTATATCTTAGTAGTATGTTATGTCTGACATAATGTTAAGATTAATGTTAACTCATACGTACATGGCACTGTTAAAATAAATTGATAAAATAACATTTAAGTAAGGAAAAAAATAAATAAATAGAAAAATACTACCCAATATAGTTACATCAATGTGTGCTTCCTATATTTGTATATATTTCCCTATATATCATAACAAAAAATATTTATTTCAGAACATTACCAAAAAAAATATGTTATCTGACAGAATAAAAAAATGTTTGACAAAATAGAAAATACAAAGGCTATTCATTATGAACTTAACAAACACCAACAATGTGAACATGAGGTACAAAAATAAGATAGAAAACAACAAAGCAAGAATCATTATTATTATTATTATTATTATTATTAATAATAATAATAATAATATCACTGTTTTGTAGATTTGATTGCTATTGTCCTACTTTTTTTGCTGATTGTTTTTTTTGTCAGCCATAAAACATAGACATTGTTTTTTTGTTTAGTAGTTACATTAAGTTTCCTGTTTTGGGTGTAATATTTTAACTTTACAAAATTGCTTGCCTCTATTTTCAGTTTCTTCTTTTACCTAGATTACTCTAATCTGATTAAGAAAACAAATCTAAAAATGTATGAATTTTATTTTCAGTTTGCATTCACATGAAAACTAAATTATTATAAGGACAGGTTATATATATGTTTGTTTGTTTGTTTGTTTGTTTGTTTGTTTGCTTTGTTTATTCAGATGGGCTATCACAATATTTTTGGAGTCATAAATTCCTTCTAAAGGAGTCATAATTTAAAGGACAAATCTTAAGTGAACATGGAGCTCAAGTTCATAGTCTATAAAATAAAGTTTAGGGTTATAGTGACTAAGTGGCAGGTTGGCTTTTCATTAAGATTGCAGCATTTTCCCAGCTATTTATTAAAGCCAAAACAGTGAAACCACCATGTAATAGAACGGGCTGCTACACACAGACTTCCCATTTGTTTTACAATATTGGAGATATACACCTGAAAATTTACCATGTGTCAGTTTTGAAACTGAAGTAAATCTACCGACAAACCCACTCAAATAAATTACCTTGTTCTGGATCTATGTAGGCTTTTTTAATAAAAATATGCATTGCAAATATAAGAAAATTAAAAACAGTGTGGAGCTCCCATCCCCCTCCTCCATGTTGATACCCATCTCTAGGCCTTTAAGTCTAGGTGGTAGTGCAAAAAGTATCCCCCAATTTTACACTAACCAGCAGTAGGCTTTATCAGGCAGCTGGTGACATTATAGCAAGGGGGACACTCAATGCAGTATGGCCCAATAAGTATCTGGGATTGCTCGTGAGAGCTTAATATCTATAGGTGAGGGTCAGATAGACAGGATTGACACAGAGGGAAGTGGTAACACAGAGGGAAGTGGCAGTTAGCAATGAGCATAGAGTGGTGGTTCAGGATGATAGCAGGAAGAAGTGAGTTTTGAGATCCCGTTTACAGCTTTGGAGCAGTGAAGAGTGTGATAGATAGATAGATAAAGAGACTTCAAGTGGCGGGAAACAGCATGGACAGAGTCTCAGAGGCTGGAGTTAATCAGTAGGAGAGGTGACAGTTGTTGGTAAATCAAAGTGGGTGGGTGGGAATAAGGAGAGACATGTAGTCAGAGATGTAAGGGGAGAGAATTGGTTGAGGACTTTGCATGTGAATGAGAGGAGTTTGAAATAGAGATGAGCTGTTTGGTTTTGCTGAAAAACAAACATACCCAAACTTTAGGGTTCTGAGTTGAACCAAGTCCCATCTCAGATCACTTTGGGGTTCCAAGTAGAGTCCAAACTTGGGTCTTCATATCTAAAAACCAGATCTCAGTTATTTTTTTTTGCATTTAAGCCCTCCCTCAGGATTTCAGGTGCTGTAAGATGGTCAAAATTGAAAATTGGAAATGAATGTTGTTGATCTTATTAAGACTATAGGAACAAAAACATGTCCAAGTTAATTGCATTATTTTAACTTTTTTTATACATTTTTAACGAAATCCAAAATGAAAACACTTGAGGCTGGATTTGTCTAACCCATAACCAAAAGACAGGGGTCCACGCACATCTCTAGTTTGAAATGGGTTCTGAAGGGAAAGGGCCTGGTAGAGAGGAGAGGCAGAAGTAGTTCATTTGGAGAAGACGATGAGTTGGGAAGCAGCATTGAGGAAGGATTGGAGTGGAGAGAGATGGGAGTAAGTAGATTAGATAGGTGAAAGTTACAGTCTAGAGATGACCAGTGAGTGTTTAAAACAGTAGGTGGAGTCAATGATAATTCTAAGACTTGTGTGACAGAGGAGATGGTGGGGGTATGTAATGAAACTGATGGAGGTGTGGGGAGTTGAGATGGTGGGAAGACAAGCATTTCAATCTTAGACATGTTAAGTTTAACAAGCACTGGGACATCTACGATGAAATAGCATATGGAAAGTATGAGACATGAGTAAGAAGAGAAGGGGAAAGTCATGGTTGGAGAGGTAGATCAGCATAGAGATGACAGTGAAGTCCAAAAGAGCTTATGAGCTCACCTATGGAGGAAGAATAAAGGGAAAAGAGAAGGAGGCCAAAGACAGAATCTCAGGGGACAGCAACTGGTATTGGAAAAGGAAGTTAAGGGGTATATATACTAAAGTGAGAGTTTTTTGAAGCGGAGATGTTGACCAAAGCAACCAATCAGATTCTATCTATTATCTGATGGGTTGCTACGGACAACAACTCTAAAACCCTGCACTTTAGTAAATATCCCCGTAAGTGTAGTAATGAGAAGACAAAGAGAAGGAGTGTTCAGAGAGGTAGGAAGATATATGGTTATTTAGAAAAAGAACATCCATGTTAAGCCTTCAGAAATTCTCAACATGTATAATATATTTTTTTTTTGTATCAGTCTGTATTAGTAATTATATAAATAAAAAATTATGTTTCTTGATTAGTATTGTTTAGTTTGTGATGCATGTCTGGCATAGCTAAAACCTACAAGAACTAAACCCTAATGCAACAATATTCCAGTGGGTTAGTCAGCGTCCAAGTGCTCCACCTATGCATGTTTTAACATGATGTGTTTAAAAAACACTAGGATACAAGTATAGTGAGAATTAAATTTTTGTTTTGCTAATCGTATTCAATGAGTCTATTGAGTATACCTTCTGATCATAACACACATCACCCTAGATATTAACTCAAAATATCACCTGTATAAGTATATCAATCAGAGACTACTATACTTCTTATCATGTTTACTTTGAAAGAGGATTGACTAGTATATATTCAAGGTTTCTTTGTGGACAACAGAAAAAAGGAATTTGCCCTGCAGCACACTGCAGCTAAATCAAAAATACTTGTATCCTACATAATAATAGGAATTCAGAGGTATTAGTTACATACATTTGCAAATATATGAATAAGCGCAGGGCCAACATCAAGGCTCCTCTATACCAGCGTCCCTAACATTAAGGGGTTCATGTCCAAGAAGCAAGGCACCCCTTCTGTGGACAACCCTTTTGATTGAATAGCATAAGGAGATTACTATACATCCCACTTTAAAAAAAAAATTGGCTTGATTCAATGTATTTTGTCCCAGTTGTATTCCTTCAGGGAGAACCATTTAATTTTATAGAAGTAGGGAACTGCTATATGTCCCACTTAATTTTAATAAAATATACAGTGTCCAATAAAGGGAAAAAAAATATTGTTCACCACAAAAGCTGGAGAATAAGTGAGGTATAATACAGTTAGGTTTTACTAGTAAGCCTTTTGTCCCTAACAAGGTACAGTAGTGGGGACTGATGGTTATCTCGCATCTTAATATTTATTACACACAGTGAAAACAAACATAGGTGTAGTGCTGGGACTAACCCATTGCAATATTGTAGCTTTATCCTCTAGAGCCTGGACAACCTTTAGTACCAGCAACTCTCAAGGACCTAGAAGAAAATTCCAAAGTTCCCCTGTGTAAAAATAGAAACCATTTTCAATATAATGATACTGATTTATAAAGCAAAAAATCTATTAAGGTACATTACACTCTACTCTTTAGTGATGACACCTCATTGTGTATTTGCATGCCTAAAGTGGATTAGTTTCAATAGAAATATGTCTGTATTTGCACTTTTTGGTGGAATGAGTTCAGCAGAGCTAAGTATCAAATATTGTAGATGTACCAGTAAAATAAGGTTTCATTTTGTGGAATTAAACTAATAAAATTAGATGAAAGGGTGGAGATAACTGTTTGTGGTATATCCTGTTTTCCTGAGGTCAGCTTACACATTTTCACAGTGCAAAAAATTACTTTTAGTAGGACAGATTTTGCACCATTCAGTTGCACTTTGTTGTAGAAGCACATTTCTACACTAATTGTTTGGTATAATAAAAATGTTCAAAGCCTCTAAAGAATCACATGTAATAAATGTAGTACCAATGTCTCCCCAGTTTCCTGATTCATTTAAATTATTTTCTGTCTTCCTACAAGCCCATTTGTACTTTATATACACTCTTTTATTCTGTTTTTCTGTAAAAAAATATATATCTTGCAGCTCATCAGGGTGGCAATGGAGTCCAATGTTGACCCTTCATGTGCAAATGTGTTTATGGTCTTCTATGAACACCTCCATAATATATATATATATATATATATATATATATATATATATTTATATATATATATAGAATCTCAAAACACCAATTTTAACAGATTACTTGATTTTATCAAATTGTTACGGCAGCCAAAAGGATTTTGTATGCATGAGGAGCTTCATGAAATCAAAGTATCCTGTTTTGTATTTGAAAATAATTGGACACACAACTAATAGCATTTCCTAGTGGTGTATAGGACATAACTTTGATGACTGCTCACAGTATTTGTGTAACCCTATAGAACAAGATTATGTTTTCAACTATCGAAGCTCCTTTCAAATTGAGCGTGATGTGTTGACTGGCTCTCTGTTGTCCCCAAAACTTAATGTGGGTGCTACAAGTTTACTATAACTTGTGCAGACAATACAGATATATTTGTATGATAAAAGTTAGCAATTATGCAATTGTGCACACTAAAACAATATAAAATCACATTAGATAGCCAAAGACAGAGCAAAGTACAGAGGCAGGCAGATAACAGCAAAGTAAAGCAAGCAAATAATCTGGGCAAGATTAACATTATATATTATAGGTAATAAGTAATGATTCTACACCAAGACAAATGCCCCAGAGATGGACACAAAGACAATAAAAAGGAACTGGAAGCAAAAATGAGCTGGGAGCCATATAATAAAATGGAAAGACCAGATAAGAACATGTATTATGGGCTTGCAGAGTGAGGTTATTTCCATGCCACGGAGGAAGCTGACTTGGGGGGCAGAAGGTAGGGTAATGTTATAAACAGAGAGAACAAGACGGAGAGGAAGGGGTCCCTAGAAGGGGAAAAACAATAAGTTTGCTCATAGCCATTTTGAGTTTCAGGAAGTGCTGGGACATCAATGAAGATATGACAGACAGGTAGTTTGAGATGCAAAGTAGAATAGAGGGAGAAAAGCCAGGGGAGGATAGGTAGGTGTGAGTGGCATCAGCATATAGATCAGTAGTGGGCAATAAGCGGCCCTCCAACTGTTGTTGAACTACAAATTCCACCATTCCTTGCAACAGTTTTAGCATGGCCTAATTACAAAACTGTGGCAGGGCATGCTGGGATGAATCATTCTACAACAGTTGGGGGGGCGTTTATTGCCCACCCCTAATATAGATGGTATTGAAAGCCTAAGAAGCTGATGAGATTACCAATGGACAAAGTGTCAAGGGAAAAGAGAAGGGGGCCAAGAATGGAACCTTGGAGGACCATATAATCATCTGCGAAATTAAAGAGAGTAGAGCAGTTATATTTTATCGTAGTAGGTAATATTCTATTTTTTTTATTTATGTAATTTTGCATATTTCAAGTCCTACATTGAAAAAAAGTTGAGCACCCAGAGATAACTGTGTTACATTTTTCACATTGCTACTTTGTTTCACATTGCTATTTTTTTTTCACATTGCTACTTTATTTCACATTGCTACTTTGTTTCACATTGCTATTGTTTTTTCACATTGCTACTTTATTTCACATTGCTACTTTATTTCACATTGCTACTTTGTTTCACATTGCTACTTTATTTCACATTGCTACTTTGTTTCACATTGCTACTTTATTTCACATTGCTACTTTGATTCACATTGCTACTTTGCATTACTGGGTCCAGATTATTTGTACAACATTGCTTATGTAAGGATTTTTATTCCTTAGCTTAATATTGCCTTATGTTAACAATATTATGTATTTAATCTCTTGTTTACTGTTGAAAATGAATAAGTGGATCACGATTTAATGGTATCCTTATAGACTATCAACTGATTAACCAAACATTTTAGTCTTCTAAAGAACACAGAGGCTTAAAGTATGCTCACCTCCCTGATCTTCACAAAACTCATCTCTTACAGTTTGACTGAAATATACAATATATATTTTTGTTATTTTTTTACACTGCTTTTTTTTCTCTTTGAATTGCTAAGATTGTTATTCTACATCTAATTATCAAATATCAGTGTAATTGATCTGGTATATTCTTGTGCTTTTTATGTGTCTTAATTTTCTGTTTATTTGAATTTAATTGTATTACTTTTTATGTTTATTTTTGGAAAACTCAATTATGACACCTAAAACTAAGAATACACTAGATTTGTGTATGTTCATTATTTTGTTCTGCACCTCCAGTAACAGCAGAGAGTGTGATTAATAGCACTATACAGTGTTTGAAAGATGCTTGCCTGGCTATGACCTTGAATATGAGAAAAATGCTGGAAACGTGCCTGTATTCCAGGTTTTGGTCTGTCAGTTCATAAGCTGCTTAGATGGCCTGAGACATAACAAATCTATTGCCTGATCCTAAAATAGTAATTTTAAGGCTCAGCTTGTCCTATACCAGTTCTCCTGGTTATGTGTCATTTGAGTGTGATCTCTCTGTAGTTTTGCTATTGGTCCTTGTTGTATCCTGGAATTAGTTTCAGTGTATTTTTCATTTTGTGAATACAGTACATGTACTATGTGTGGTTTACTACCTCTTCACTGGGTATCGCAGAATTAGCCTCCTGGGATTTCATGTGAGTTTAGGGGTTAGAAATTTTATATATCTCTATAGTAATATGCACAAAACATAAGTTGATATCAAATTCTGCAGAGGTAAAGACAGAAAAGATTTTGTCAGGATCCCGATGGTCCCAATGATGATGGTCACAATACCGACAGCGGCATTCTGGCCGTCACAATCCTAACAGATTTCGATGGTGAGTATTATGGTTAGGGCTATGCGTTAGGGGGGATTAGGGTTAGACTAGGGAGGGGACAATTAGGGTTATGCTGCATGGGAGGGGAGGATTAGGATTGGGGTAAAAAAACCATCAGAATTTTAATAGCTAGGTTGCTGCTGTTAGTATTCTGGCTGTCAGCATTGTGACCATCTGGATCCCATACATAACACAAACAGAACATACAGCATAAACTGGGGGCTTTAAAAAAAAACATATTTCATCAGTCTGGGGTAGGAATCTAATATGCATGGCTTGCTTTTTCTCTTACATCAGTACTTGAAACAGCCCTTTCTCCTATAGCCTCATGGTTAGAGTTTTTGTCAGCCAAACATCCTCATCCTTGTCACACCCGGAACAATAGCCAAAGAACAGTGGCCCTGATTCAGAGCCGGACGCTCTGACAGAGCGCTTGCTCTGAATCAGGGCCGTCCCTCCGTTTTTTTTGAGCGGGCTCCTGACTGCTCGCATAGCTGTGGGTGACCACCCACAGCTATAACGAGCGGCCAAAAAGATGGATCGCGATGGTCTTAACCATCGCGACCATCTGGCTTGCGACGAGACCCTTGTGGTAGGGTCTCGTTGCCGCAAGACCTGGAGTGCTCTTGGCTCTATCAGAGCCAAAAGCACTCCCACTGACATCACTTGTGATGTCAGTGGGGCTGGCCCCAGATGGTAGGCATTCCCATGGGAATGCCTCCGTCTCGCCAGCCACGCCCCGGGCACGCCCACCAAAGGGGGCGTGCTGACACTCACCATCGACTGCACACCCCCTTTGTAGCGAGACCCATAGTGACGGCTTGGCTGTTGCTATGCAGGGCTTACGCATGCGCACTACGGAGGCGGCTCCCTCGTGTGCATGCGCACTTGGCCAACATCGACCCGCTTGTGAGCGCTCAGCGCTCGCAAGTGGGTCTGAATCAGGCCCAGTGTTTTTCCACTACAAACAGATCTCTAATGAAACACTAGCTGAGATAGTTCTTTTGTAAGAAAGTCAGCAGTTAGTAGAGGTTAAATATCTAACACACAGTGGCTTTGGTGTATAGTAATTGACAAAAGGCCTGTGAGACATGATAATGTTCTTTTCCACAGGTTTTGTATAGCATAGCAGTGAGAAAAGAGTAATATTACCCCCATCTAAATTAAGGTAGGTTACTAGGCAACATATTAAGATTACTTATTGACACACTGGAACTATGTGACAAAATACACACCACATTTAGGGCAGGATTGAAGTGAAAAACAAGATACATATAATTTATTTTAGTTCCTACAGATTGATTTTCTTTTCTAATCTTTACTTTTTCTTGTGCAGTTTAGCAGCCAGAAATGACCAGAATCGATGTCTGAGAAGACGACAGTGCAATTATGAACAATAGCCTGTTTCTGTCTTGTGGAAATGCTAAAACAGATATTGTGCTTGCAACTATAAAAAGAAATTTAAAAATGAATAGTGTTTACTGAAGATTGTATTCATGTTCTGACAAAATAATACCTATAATTAGAGCATCTATAACTCAGCACTCTAAAGGTGCTTCTAACATACTTACATTTTCAAAATTCCAGTGAATAACCTAGTCCAGGGACATACTTGATAGTTATTGAACTATTTCTTGAGGCCGACATGGTATATGCTGTGATATTTCTGTCCTCATTTAAACCTTCTCTGTTCAACATCAGTAGCTAGTATGAGGGAAAAAGCACCATGTGAAACAAAACAAGTAGATCAAACAGTTATAATATTCTGCATCTGATCAAAATCATGTATGTTATATGTAAATGATTTCTGTTGATAGAAACTAAAACTATACAAAATAGAACCTTCAAATTAATGTGACACAACTATATAAAATTTTGCAGAATGTCCAAAATTAATAAAGTCTTTTTAAACCTATTAATTAATAATTAATTTTTATTAATTTATTTGAAAATTGTGGGCCTAATTCAGAGATGTACGCTATTCTAATATTTACGCAGTTGAGCTATTATCGTTCAACTGCGCATGCATCACAGTCGCACTGCGCCATGGTACTTTTGCAATGCCGCTCACGGTAAAGATTACTTTGCAAAGTGATTGACAGTCATGGACATTCGGGGGAGGTAATGGGTAGTGGCGGCAAAAAAACACAGGCGTGTCCTGGCCATTTTCAGGGCATGTCTTGGCCTGCGTCTGCAATCCTGTACCCAGATAAAGTGGTTCTGACGTCTCAGCTCAGACACCCGTTCTACGTGACCATAGTGTTACTCAGAAGGCTGATTATCGAATGATTTGTAACGGCGACTGCGTATTTCTATGCACTTGCTTAATTCTGCGAAGGGTTTCTCAATACACTTCCAGCTGACTACAGCATTAGGTTATTTTCGCTCACAAGCTGCTTGTGGGATCGCTGCTGCAAATGCATTAGCCTATATCTCTGAATTAAGTCCTGTATTAAGGTAAGATTGCATATACAGATTGGGTATACAATCGGGAAGCCGGCTGCCTTAATACCGGCAGCCGGCTTCCCGACTGTCATATCCCGGCGAGGGTGAAATGCTGGGCGTCTAGATGTAGACGCCTGACATTTCCCCAACGCCGGGAGACCGGCGCCCGGCATCCCGATCGAAGGGATGCCGGGCGCCGTGAGCTGACAGCCACGGGTGGGAGGGTTAGGTTTTGGGCACCCGTGGGGGACTTAGGGCTAGGCACCCCCCTGGGAGGGTTAGGGTTAGGCTAGGGGGAGGGAGGGTTAGGGTTAGGCACTTAGAGGGGGGATTAGGGTTAGGCACTTTGGGGGGATTTTAGGGTTAGGCACCCCTAAGGAGGGTTAGGGTTAGGGGGTTAGGTTAGTCAATACTTACCTATCGACGATCGGGATTTCCAGCACTGTTGGGCTTCCGCTGCCGGGAACTCTGCTGTGGTCTGCTGCCGGCAGTATTTCATACCGATTCCTACAAATTGTGTACATAATAAATTAAACTGCCACTTATTACACAGTCATTAAAGCAGCACTTCTGCAAATGCAGTAAGTAATTGTAAAACAGGCAATTCATACAGTGTAGCCTTTTCAGATTTAGGGCCATCATCCTGAAGCTTAGCAATATTCTCTAATGTGGCAAGAGAAGAGAATGGTTGTGGCAGTAACATAGTTTGTGGATTACCTAGTGTGATATGAAACAAAACTGCAGTTTCAGCAGTGAATAAGTGAAGGCATTTATTTCGGAGCCATCATTTATAGATTAAATATAGTCTACGGAGTATATTTAAAGATAGAAACAGCAGAAGGTGAAACAATGTATCTAAAAGTTATGCTATATAAAGGCATATGTTCCTTTAGTTGAGGTCTGTGGGACATTGATACCTGCACTTCAGGAGACCCTTACCACTGGTGGACTTTGATTGTACAGAGATGATAATTTCAAATCCAAAAATTCCTCATTTGGAGGATCTATGTATGGTAAAACATTTTAACAATAGCACATAACTGTAAACAGTTTATTTCTGAAGACTTTGAATTTCTAGAATATAATATTAGTTTGCTTATTTCTCCTCACACAGCAAAGACAATCGCCCCAACATGCAATAAAGTAAAATAGAAGCAAATGTTTGTATATTGTTGTTTTTATTTTTTTAATCACCACCAGGAAACACTTTGGGCCAAATGTAATAGGGTGAGAGTGTAGAAAATGTTAGAGTTTAGCAATAAACTCTCACATACTGTAGGTCGAGTTTTATCTTCAAAATGCGAAAACAACTGGATGAGAGTTTAAATTGTGAGAGTTTTTTTAGTCTAAAAACATGTGAGTTTGCATGTTCTCAGACTCTATTATATTGGCTGAGTTTAAAAAGTGTGAGAGTTTACTGCTAAACATTCAAATATAGCCTATCAGCACATAATGTCTCTGTTAAGGAAAAAAGTCCAAAAAATTCTGTGTGTGAAGAGGGGAGACTCAAACAGGATGTACAGCCTGGGGTCAGTGATGCACGCAGGAGGGGTTTCTGAGTACCCATGCCCCCTTCCCCAAGAGAATCGAGAGCGGAAAACATGTTATTAAGCCCCACTTCAAAATACCATGATTCATTAGTCAATGGAGAGGGGCCAATTGCGTCATATTTTCCCTACCCCCCCTAACGAATGACCTGCAAATCATGAAATTTTGCCGCTAGGGGGGGTTCTAACAACATGGTACCTAGTCCTGTGCCAATCTACAATGCGCAGCCGCTGCAAGTTTAGTGTGTGTGTGTAATGTATGCAGGCCCGTGGAGAGCCAACACAGGTCCCGGTACTTTTGGGAGTGT
Organism: Taudactylus pleione; assembly: GCA_031769625.1. NCBI lineage: Eukaryota > Metazoa > Chordata > Amphibia > Anura > Myobatrachidae > Taudactylus > Taudactylus pleione. Next base: position 2,420,768 of record JAUIMM010000126.1, on the reverse strand, counting down.
GACCTAATCACAGGAGGCATTGCCACACCCCCTTAAGGAGGCAGCACAACTGGAGGGAAGGGAGTCAGCACACTTGACACCCAAAGAGTTTATACTGCCCCTCCTCTCTGCACCCCTGAATGTATGTGTGCCACAGAAATTGTCCTAATATGACAGGCCCCTACAACCCATGCCCGTGCTTCATTTGGATTATTGAGCCATCATAGTGCAAATTGAAGAAAAAAAATCCTCATAAACAGATAGAAAGACTGTAAATTTGACCTCTGACAAATAATCAGTGTTGCATGAGTCTCCAGTTTAATTTATTTATTACATTTAATGCAAAATAAAATAGATTTTAACATATTAGTATATTTTTTCCAATGTAACCAAGTGCCTGTAATATGATTAGATAATTTAAATAACCCCTTATTTGAAATATAACATTTCACTTGGTCTATCTTTAAACAAATATATTTTTTTCCATAATTGTTTTTTATTTATAAAAATGGCATCCATGCTGATCATGTATTAGGTGAAATAATATTTTTTTATATTTCTATCAATGTCCGCTTTAGAAGGTTTCAGTGCACTTGGGATTTGATTTAATATGACAAAGCTTTGTGATACTTATTGATCTTTATCTAGGATAAACAAGCTAGGCTTCTTCATAATGATGCCCAAATAAAACTTAGAGACATGCGCAGACCCCATGTTTTTGTTTTGGTTTTAAATTATCATTGTGTTTTGGTTTTGTAAAAACCACCCTCAATTTATTTGGTCATAGTTTTGTATCTTTTAAAAATTTATAAAAACAGCTAAAATAATATAATTTGTTCATACAGTATTATTAACATCAATAGCATTCACTTCCACTTATTTCCAGACAATTTTGACCACCTCACAGCTTACAATATTTATTTTTATCAATATTGACCAAAAGTTGCAGAGAGCTGGCTGACTAAATTAGGCCACAGAGCAGCGGCACAAACACATGGCAGTTTAAAGCAATATACTGTAGCACATTTATGAAACATGGTGGTACTGCAGTGGCAGACAGGATGGCAGTTTAATAAACTATACGACCATATAGAATGTTTTCATTAACCAAGAACTAATAGCCTAAAAGTAAAGGTCTAGTACAAAATATAATATATTACCAACACACTATTCCAAACAGCAAATCACAGGTCTTGGTCAAATGGAGGCAATTCAAGCCAGAGTACCAGCTAGTAAAAAAGATAATACAGGTGATTGAACGTGGTGGAAATTAATTAATTAATGAATTAGGGGATTATAAAAGAGAGTCTCAGTATCATAGGGTGCTTATTACTAATTCCATAAATTCAGTTTGTCCGAGATAATCCACCGGCTTCTTTATTTTCCATAATAGTTTACATGTATTCATACTGTCACCATCACTATTCACATTCATTGTACAGGAGCATAGTGATGATAAATGCATTGAGACTTGTTACCTTGTCTTCATGCAGTCAGAATTTTGCTGTGTATTAATATAATTTTTATTCGGGGCTAAACCCCAAGTAAAGTACAGTAAAATACTCTGCCTATCAAAGACACACATTCTTGGCAAGGCCCATAATGCAAGTGGTGCACAATGGAATTGTCCTTGGGCCCATCCACTTTTATGTTGTATATTATAAAGGACATGCACCGTTTAACAAACCAAGCACTTCAGAGTCAGAGACTGCCACTTTGGTGGCTGAAGTGCTTGGATTATTTACACCCATGTGCAAGTGCCATATTTTCTCAAGAAAAAAAAAAAGGTTCAGACAATCAAATATACCTATACTCTTGGTCCTATAACTACATCAGACCTACTTCAAAGATTATAAAAGATTCAGTATTCCTGCGCACTGGATTATATCTGACGGGGTATGCGGCACTTAGATATGAGGGTGCCAATCCCTCTGGGGTTAAATACAATAATCAATAATAATCTAATGCACTCCCCCTGGTGCTGTACTGGTGTTGTCTACTGTATTTTAAGGAATATATGACTGATGATTCTCGAGTAATATGTACAACACAGTGGGTGTAATACCATGTGACGTAGTGATGTGTCATACACACTAAGGACTAGAGATAGTGAAAGTACACAGCATTTAATGTAGTAAAAACCACAACAAAATACAATAGGTTATACTGTTGCTAGTCAAAGTCACAATGGAGGTAACTAAAATATGGGTACAGTAATATGGAAGGTGAATCCCAATGCACGTGATAAGTAAAACTGGTAACGTGGTTATGCTGATATAGTAGAGGAAGTCAACAGGTGGCGTCCCAACCTGAGTTGATCCTTTTCAGTCACTTCTTCAACAAGTGAAGCGATGGGTATGTAGAGGATGATCGCACTGTGTGGGGTAACACAAGTGCGGGAGTACCTGTATGTTGGAGTCTCTGTTTCAGGCTGTCTGGAGTTCGCCGGGTTTCTCTCCAGGGACGCAAAAAGCAGCACACCTGGTCCTGGTGGTCCGCTTAGCGCCAACTTGGAGTGTAGCTCCGTGGTTGGTACAGCAGGTTTTGTGGTGTTGCCGGTGGGGGGTGAGCCATGTTACTGCTGGCCTTCCTCTGCTTCTCTCGTCCTGAGTGGAACAGTCTAATCTGTGTTGCAGCGCTGATCATCCAGCTCCTATGTTCTTCCGGGTAGAGCGTGCTCTAGGGGCAGGTAGCGGTCATGTGATTTGGAATTCAGGGAAATTTCAGTATCATGCAGGAGATTGAGTGTGGGTTCCAATGCGTTTTGGCCCTGTAGGCCTTCCTCTGGGGGGGTGTTAGCATTTGTGCTGCTTCATGCTTGTATTTATAGGGACAGGTAACCTTTGATTGGTTCTTGTTGTCATCTATCCAGCATTGTTGTTCCAATGGTCTTTCAAAGTGGCCATTTTGTTGAAGATGTTTAGCATGGAACAGGTTAATCAGCCATTTTGGGTGGGATATTCTTGATGGAATTTTTTTATTAATTTTTATTTTTTTAATCAATAAAAAGAAAACTGGGGGAACCAGAAGAGGTTGTAGAGGAGGAACCCAAAAAAGCCAAATGATCCACAGAATCACAGTAGAACCTAAAGGCAAGGGTATTTCCAACCTAAGCTCCACAACATTAACTCAGGACCAAATTAGTCTCCTTGACAAAGGATTAAAGTATGCCCCCACCTCCAAATTGGACAAATTCTCCACATATCTGGATATTCAGAAATTCCAAAGAAAACTATCTTTAAAGATGTTTTTTCACCAGAATCCAATACCACAGCACACACCTCAAACCAGTGACATATACTAACATACCAACCATAAACCACAATCTCAATTCTACCCCAGCTATATATTGGGCAACCATTTCCAGACATTCACTAATTTACTAGAAAAAGACCTTATCAAAAAAAATGAGAAACATACAAAGAGAAACACATGTAACTTAACCAAAGCAGAATCCAAAGCACTACATGATCTGAAACATAACAACATTGTAATTAAGCCTGCTGACAAAGGCGGTGGTATAGTGCTACTAGACATACAGGACTATATCAAAGAAGCCACCAGAATTCTTGAGGACAAAGCAACATATGAACCATTGAAAAAAGATCCCACCAACATGTACAAAAGTAAACTACAGAAATTACTCAAACATGGTATAAATGAAGGAATACTAACCAAACTAGAACATCAATATTTGACATTAAACATCCATGCATCCCTGTTGTTTATTATTTACCAAAGCTACATAAGGATTCAAAGAACCCTCCAGGCCATCCTATTATATCAGGTATACAATCCATCACGTCAAATTTATCTCATTACATAGATACCTTCCTCCAACCCTTCGTGAAAAAACAAAGATCATACATTAGGGATACTACCAATGTACTTAATAGACTAGAATCAATAAAATGGCAAAACAACTATTGGCTGATAACCAGCGATGTAACATCGCTTTATACAGTAATTCAACATGATCAAGGATTAGATAGTATCAGGAATCACCTTATACAAGATTCTGATTTACAGGACTTACAAATCAATTTCATTCTAGATGGCATTAACTTCATTCTAAGCCATAACTACACATGGTTTAATGACACCTATTACAGGCAGACCAAAGGGACTGCAATGAGGACGAGATTTGTGCCAAGTTACGCAAATCTCTTTATGAGCACATGGGAAAACAATTACATCTGGTCCCATAGCGAACGTGGCACAAATCTCGTCCTCTGGGTACGTTTCATTGATGATGTACTATGCATTTGGGATGGAGATGAAGCATCTCTCAACGCATCCTTGAACCATATAAACAACAATCCTTATAACTTGACATTCACATCCAAATACAGTAAAAAACAAGTTGAATTTTTAGATCTAGAAATTTTTATTGAAGAAGGGAAGATAGAAACCAAGACATTCCATAAGCTAGTAGACGGGAATAGTTTCATTCTGGCATCAAGTGGACATTACCCAAAATGGCTACAGAACATACCAGCAGGACAGTTCAAAAGACTGAGGCGCAACTGCTCTAAGACCTCCGACTATTTAACACAAGGACAAACCCTTGCAACCCAACTAATTTCCAAACAGTGCAATAACCAACTAGTCAATAAGGCTAAAGATAAAGTACAACAAGAAGCAAGAACACCTTTACTCCAGTACAAAAACAAGACTGATTTTAGAAATCAGGACATGAATGTAAATTATATAACATAATTCACTCAACAGGCCAAACAGGTCAAACACATTTTGAATAAACATTGGCATATTTTGCTAGAAGACCCTATTCTATCAGAGATCCTTCCCCCTAAACCAACAGTGACATTCCGTAAAGCCCCAGACATAAAAAAGAAATTGGTACACAACCATATCCCACCAAAACCTATGAAACAGACTACTTTACTGGCATCAGCTACAGATCAAAATGGCTTCTATCACTGTGGATGCTGTAAAGCGTGTCAAACAATGGGTCACAAAAGCACGAAACTCACCACTTCCATAATCTCACCTAGTAACAAAAAATAATTTATCATTAGAAATAGGATCACATGTAACACGCAAGGGGTAATTTACATCATAAAATGCCCATGTCCCAAAGTTTACGTGGGAAGAACTATAAGACCCTTAAAAACACGGATCTGCGAGCACATACGAAATGTGCACAAAGGATCAGAAGACCATCCCCTTGCTAAACATTACGAAGAGATGCATCAATGCAGAACACAATATATTGAATTTTATGGTATAAAGCAAGTTCACAAAAACTGGAGGGGAGGAGATTACACTTTACTAATAAATAAAGAAGAATTAAAATGTATAATAAAATTAGACACTCTCTTTCCAAAAGGCCTCAACCTAGACAATGAGGTCAGATCCATAATCTGCAACAAGTGATAATCCAGAAATACTATTGAATACTTAATACATGAGGACAATGAGAAATCTTGCTTAAAAAAAAAATTCCATCAAGAATATCCCACCCAAAATGGCTGATTAACCTGTTCTATGCTGAACATCTTCAACAAAATGGCCACTTTGAAAGACCATTTGGAACAGCAATGCTGGATAGATGACAACAAGAACCAATCAAAGGTTACCTGTCCCTATAAATACAAGCAGGAACCAGCACATATGCTAACACACCCCCAAAGGAAGGCATAAAGGGCTGAAATGCATTGGGACCCACACTCAATCTCCTGCATGATACTGAAATTTCCCTGTATTCCAAATCACACGGCCGCTACCTGCCCCTAGAGCGCGCTCTACCCGGAAGAACATAGGAGCCGGACGATCAGCGCTGCAACACAGAGGAGACTGTTCCACTCAGGATGAGAGAAGGAGAGGAAGGCACAGCAGTAATGTGGCTCACCCCCCACCGGCAACACCACAAAACCTGCTGTACCATCCACGGAGCTACACTCCAGGTTGACGCTAAGCGGACCACCAGGACCAGGTGTGCCACTTGTTGTGTCCATGGAGAGAAACCCAGCGAACTCCAGACAGCCTGAAACATAGACTCCAACATACAGGTACCCCCGTACTTGTGTTACCCCACACAGTGCGATCATCCTCTACATACCCATCGCTTCACTTGTTGAAGAAGTGACTGAAAAGGATCAACTCAGGTTGGGACGCCACCTGTTGACTTCCTCTACTATATCAGCATAACCACGTTACCAGTTTTACTTATCAATTGCATTGGGATTCACCTTCCATATTACTGTACCCATATTTTAGTTACCTCCATTGTGACTTTGACTAGCAACAGTATAACCTATTGTATTTTGTTGTGGTTTTTACTACATTAAATGCTGTGTACTTTCACTATCTCTAGTCCTTAGTGCGTATGACACATCACTACGTCACATGGTATTATGCCCACTGTGTTGTACATATTACTCAAGAATCATCAGTCATATACTCCTTAAAATACCATAGACAACACCAGTACAGCACCAGGGGAGTGCATTAGATTATTATTGTTTATTCTATTTCAAAGAATATATACAGTATTTTGTATTTCTATACTCAAGACATCTAAGGGGGGATTTATCAAGTGATAGTTTTTTTCTATATTTATCAAAGTAGAACTGGCAGCAAATCAAAGCAAAACAATATTTTCAAACATGAACTCCAGCCCATATTTTTCATAAAAAAATACAAAGTATTAATTAGCAGTTATGCAAACAGCAAGAAAACGTGCTGGAAAAAAAAACACCTAAAAAAATAGGTGGTTGTGCAACTCCAAAATGCATTTTACAGTATTTACAGTCAGGGAATGTTGGTTCAAAATATTGCCGGCCAACTCTGTCAAAGTCTTCCCTTCTGGACAGTTTTTCACAACATATGGATTCACTGCCATGATGAATGACTCATTTATATGGTTTTTACATGCAAAAATTAAGTACATATTGTCTAAAGTTACCTGCAGGCTGTGTGTATAAGGTGTATATAACACATAAATGCATTCTGTGTGAATATTTGGGTCCCATTCCCAAGATATTTAATTATGATATGCAAATATTCCAAAATACAGAATATTCCGTTATCCAAAATACCCCTGGTCACGAGCATTTTGGATATGGGAGACTCAACCTGTAACACTATAAATAATTGTTGAAGTGAGTACATATGACTTTTTTCACTGAGAGTGCATTCCGTGAGTGCTACTTGTTCCATTTCCACATATCAAATAGGTTTGAATGTATTATTCATTCCTAAAATGCAAATTAAAATGCTTACATAAACTGAAACAAACTATTTTCATGCAGTTTTACTATAATTTTTAATAGTTTTATTATTGATTATATTGTAATAAAAACATACACTTGGGGGCCTATTGATCAAGGTAAACTAGACATTAGTGCTCCAATGTGTCTGCTGTCCATTCAGCAAACTCAGAAAACTGAAAATTTTCATACTGTAGCTTGACTGTGGAAGCTTACACAATCTTCAGATACCTCTATAACCTCCGGTCCACTCTCACTGTGTATGCAAGAACTACAGTGAGCTCACACATGTCCAGTGACATTTTTTGTCGCTACTAGTTAACAGTAAAAGTGTGGCTGTTAGGGATCTCGTGACAGCTGCCTTTTGGATCAGTTATCCCGGCACCACAGCAATACTGAATTGCTTCGGTGGATTAGTCACATCACAACTCATGCGAGTTAGACATATAATTTCTATAGGGTCATCAGATGCTAATAATGAATATGCAATACAGTGTATAGACTAATGATTATAATATATGCTATTATAGATAATCAGTGACAAGGGCTTATGATCTACATAAATATATTTTCAGCAATGGAAATATTCATTTATTTTCTCATTTTCAAAGAGACAAGTTGCTTAGTCTATACAAAATCAATCTTGAGAACTAATTTTGATGACAAAATGCTAAGCATGGAGTCAACTTTTTGCACACTAACAAACTAACTTTTTCCATTCTAAAAAAAAAATGGAAGGAAAACATATCTTTTGTAGCTAGTTGTGTGCTTGTTTGTCGGGGAACATTTTTTCCTTTCAACTTGTCATATCACTTCTGCTGTCTGAAATATTTGTATCTCAGAACTTAAGAACACTGGGTGTAAAAGGAAGAAGAGGAAATAGATAGTGAAGCTGTGTTTATTTTAGTCTAACAGTCACAGTGCTTTAATATAATCCAGGAGACATTGCAAGAAATGTTTTTGTAGCAACTTAAACTATAAAAAAAATAGATAATGTAGAGCTGGTAGAAACTTTTGTTTACAAAAATAAAAAAAAATATTTGTAGAATATGAACAGTGAGGAAGACTGGTCCATGAATATTAAAGCAAAATTTGCTTCACTTTCCTCTATCAATTATTTTATTCAGATATACTGTATATGCTTACCTAACTGCTGTCAAATTCATGATGCTGTTTCTTACCACTGAAGAGAGAATCTTCCTGTATGATTTTTTTTTATTTTAAAGATCTATCCCATTTTTAAATCTTTTGTTTACACATGATTGCAAGTACAGGAGACAGCTTGGTGCCAATTAAGGTGACTGAATTATTACCATAGTTGCTATGCATTTCTGTGAGCTACTGTAAATTAAAGGTTCCAGCAACTGAGAAGATATTTAATAACCATGAAAAGTAGTATGCATAACCTCCAAAATCTATAGTTCATAGTTCTAAATTTAGGATATTTATATTCTGTAGGCATGACAATTTAGCAATGATAAATATAATAGTTTTTAGTTTAAAGATAAACACTGGGGGAGTGAAAGTGAGAAAGAGAAAGGTAAAAAGAAAACAATTAGAAAGTACAAATTCTAAGGGGGGGATTATATTAGCTGCAGTAATTTACTGTGGGCTAATTGGTGCCCTGGGGCTATTCAATTAACCCCAAAAGCAGCCCGCAGATTGTGCTTAACTGGAATTTTTTTCGGATCAGACGGGACCTGAAAAAGAAATCCTCGATAAATAGCCTGTTAATGGGTGCTAAGACCCTGTTAACGCTTAGGTCCGTGAACTTATAACACGTTAATTTAACAAGTGTTAAAAAGGGTCTCGGGTGAAAAAGGGTCAGGAATTGAATAGACCCAGGAGTTAAAGCCAGCCTTTTTCACCCTCATTAAATTAACAGGTCTAATTGAATTCCACCAAAAATTGCAAAAATAAATTTAAGAAATGCACATTTTTCTTTTTAAACAAAAGAAGGAAATCATTTTCATCATAGTGATATTTAATATTGTTAATTTTTAAAGGAATTATTAGGAATATCTAGAAATGCAACTAAACAAAAGGACCTCGATCATGTTTATTTGCAAAGTCTAAACACCTAATTGTGTCATCAAACATGTTCATTTTTAAGGGATATTTTACGACAAATGAGAAGCCCACCCTCCTACTACTCCTCCATTCACATTAAAGTTTTTTCTGTCTCTGAATACATCCCTGCCACCCCAACATTTCTATGCTTTGTCCCTTATGTTTGTTCTGCAGACCAATTTTTATCTCCCAGCTGGGTTGCATTATTGCCAGCAGAAGTTGGCATCCAAGACAGCTGTGATGTTAGACAAAGAAACATTGTTAACGTAGACAGCTTGACATTTCATCCCTTTGCTTTTAAAACGTGCAAAGAGAAACAGGAGAATGGCAGGATGAGGGAGACATGAGGATACCACAAAAGAATAACTGGATGTTGTATATTTACTCTTTGAAAATGGAGCTGATGTTGTTGAGTCCGATACAGAGGAATCTGATGGGATATTGCAAATTTGCAATTTGTTATTGCATGTTCATTTCATATTAGCACATTAATTAGTATATTGTTGTTTCCAGTTTCATATTTGTTGTGCAAATATCTTTTAATGTGTGCTGTACTAATTTGGTAGCTAATGCAACCAGAATGCCTTCTATAGCTTGATGGGAACTTAATTCTGATCAGAATTGTCTGACTATTTGGATTTAATTATGCAAACAGTTGAGATTGCAGCCACTTCATTGGCCAATGGGGGAATAAATATATTCAAATTAGAGTATGCCTATTTATAAGAGCGTCACAATTTAATTGTTGGCATGGTAGTTTTGGAAGACAATAAGGAGAACAAACAGTATGGTGTAAATGTAATAGCAGCGCAGGCTATTGCAATTACCCCTATGCCTTCTAGTAACATTCTATGGGGTCTATTTATGAAACAGTTTTTGTGGAAATTAGCTTATTTCACAAATGTATTAAAAAAGTTTCTCCGTAGATATCAAAGATATCACAAGAACAGTTCTCATAGTTTTCTACAGGGATTGCAAAGTTACCAAATTTACCAAGAACTGAAAATATTTGCTTTTTGGAGCTTAACCTTTGAGAGCTGATGCCATCTTTAGATACATCTCACACTGCACACATGCTCTTTTCTTTCAAAGAAGGGTGTCTTGGTTTGCAGTACGTGGAAGTATCTGAGTGGGGGCACTGTGCAAAAGAGTAAACATCACATCAATGTCCAAACTCCCATCACTTTAAAACCATTTTCTGTTTTCTCCAAACATCCTGCTCAGTTTATCTTCATTTGTGCCCTAAATGAATAATGACAGTGAGTAGACTTTTGTGCCTTTACTTAGGGCTATGTGGGCCTTTTTTATCAAAGTGCAAAGGAAAGATGCAAAGTGCATTATATTTAAAACTAGCTGGTACAGAATTCAAGTGTTTATCTTAATTCAAATATTTAATTTCAAAAATCATGCTCCACAAGGCTATGCACTTTGTTATAAATCTGGGTGCGCCTGTGCTGTGAACCTAGATGCGGAGCACAGCATAAGCAAAAAAGTTATTGTGCCATGCCTTGGCCATTTTGTACATTATTAATAAGGCCCTACAAACACTTCTGACACTTTGCAGCCTAATAAACATGTATTTTTGTCCAAAGTTGCAATCATTGTCAAACACACTGACAGTAGTATACACTGAATTAGCTTCTTATAATATCAATTTGTTATATATATATATATATATATATATATATATAAAGCACTAATCCACGGCACTCACCATTCCTAGATTTGGGGTGCAATATGGTATGTGACCACATTGTTTAAACAGAAATCACAGGGGAGTTTAACACTAATGTGATGGCTATGTCCATGTTATAATTCTGAGCAACAGAGTAGGGACTTGCAGTAAAGTAGTTGTTTAAATAGAAATCACAGGGGCTCTGCACTCACCATAATAACTAACAATAATAATATTAAACATAATAAACAGTGGGGTTTTGGTTCATGAATTGATCAATGCATTTAAGCTTGCAGCCCCCGTCACGGGACCCTACCTTACTGCAAGTCCCTACTCTGTTGCTCAGAATTATAACATGGACATAGCCATCACATTAGTGTTAAACTCCCCTGTGATTTCTGTTTAAACAATGTGGTCACATACCATGTTGCACCCCAAATCTAGGAATGGTGAGTGCCGTGGATTAGTGCTTTTTGTTTATTATGATTAATTTTTATAATTAATAATTTTTGTGATCACATTTTCTCATGCACCCTTTTTAACTAGTTATCTAACTTGTGTCAACTGTTTTCCTAGGTGCTTTGCAACAGGTGTGCTTGGTAACTGTCTCACTTTTATAAGCAAAGTTGCTGTGAGCTTTAAACCTTGATAGCATACCCTGAGTTTAACACTAATGTGATGGCTATGTCCATGTTATAATTCTGAGCAATAGAGTAGGGACTTGCAGTAAAGTAGGGTCCCATGACAGGGGCTGCAAGCTTAAATGCATTGACCAATTCATGAACCAAAACCCCACTGTTTATTATTATTATTATTATTATTATTATTGTTAGTTATTATGGTGAGTGCAGAGCCCCTGTGATTTATATATATATATATATATATATATATACATATATATATATAACAAATACCACACTCCGGCACTCCTTCACTCAGTGTAACCAGGCATTTCGCCCTGACATGCTCCGGTGCCCTCCAAGGAGGACAGCACCCCCACCTTATTATGCCAACAATGTACAGGTGGCACTCGGAGTCTGGTGAAACAAGATACCCTCAACGGAGAGTATTTATTGGGTCGAAGTTTTGAGGTGCAATTCACCCCTTCCTGTTGTCCTGAGGAAGGGGTGAATTGTACCTCGAAAATTTGACCCAATAAATTCCCTCCGTTGAGGGTATCGTGTTTCACCAGACTCTGAGTGCCACCTGTACATCGTTGGCATATATATATATAACCAGTGTAGTCTGGATTTAATACTATTAGTAGTGCAACAAGTAAACACCGACATTGACAATGTTACAAAAGAGATCAGTGCATGTGAAACCACTGGTTTAGATGTACTTAAGGCTGATGGTGGTCGTGACTGGTTGACCAAATTGGATGAGACAGTTGAGTCTTTAGAACAGTATTGCTGGCTTTTAAGAAAAGCAAGTATAGAAAGGTCAAGGAAGATTACCGTGAGGTGAGGGTTTACCCGTGTCTAACTGGTCAATTTAATAGAAGAACTTGGAGACCAGGGCAAGGGAATAGGAGGCGAGCTGATATTCAATTCACTGATGTTGACTCACATACATCTCAGAGTGATTCAGACCAGTCCAGTGTTGCCAAGGGGGTTTTCTTAGATGAGAAAATATATACACGCAGCAGAAATACAGGGGGAAAGAAGTTAAAAGACCCTACAGGAGAGGGGGGCTCAGACATAGGGGGTCCAAGAAACAAAAACAATAGGGGGTCAAGGAGATAGTTGTTTTTAATCTTTCCAGCTATTCCACTAATCCAGCAGAGATGCAAGTGCTGGCTAAGGGGTTATCATTTGTCCAGACACATCGGCAAAGGCCATTTGACTGTGCTGTATAAATTTCACAGACAATTACGCTTACAAGATTTCTTTTTAAAACAGGGTGAGGTAACCCCTAAAAAATCCCCCTTTAAGATCAAGAGCTCATTTGATCCTCCTTCCACGAATGCGTCTATAGATACGTTCATGAGATTAGTTAAAATGGATATACTCCCACAGATGTCTATGGCTAAGATTTATCGGTCCAATACCTGAAGAGAGGAGGCCTTAGCAATTAAGTCATTGCGTGACAACACTGAGATAATAATATGCCCCGCCGATAAAGGCGGTGGTGTTGTTCTGATGAACAGGGTTGATTACATTGAGGAAGTCATGCGCCAGTTGTCAGACACTACATGTTATAAACAACTTCGGTTTGACCCGACTGAGAAGTACAAGAGGGAGATTGACTCCATTATTCAACTAGGTTATACTAACCAGTGGATAGATGACTACACAGTTAAATTTTTGACCCAGGAATATCCACGTATTCCCCTATTATATATCCTACCCAAGATACACAAGACCTTAACAAAGCCACCGGGTAGGCCAATAATTTCATCCAGAGGATTTCTCAGTCAGGCGCTCTCACAGTACGTGGATTATTTCTGCAACCTGTGGTGCAGAATACACAGTACTTTCTGAGGGACACCTCTGATTTTTTTAACAAATTGTCTCTATTTGGTCAACCACCCACTGATTGCATTCTTGTGATGCTCGATGTCACTAGTTTATATATGAATATAAACCATGATGAGGGAATTCAAGCTACCAGAGAGGCCTTGAGCTCCAGTCCACACTATGCGGGTCCTCCAATTGAATTCTTACTATTGCTTATGCAGGATATTCTTCATAAAAAATATTTTCTGCTTAACAATGCTTCTTTTTGCAGGGTGGGGACCGCAATGGGGTCGAATATGGCCCCATTGTATGCAAACCTCTATGTGTATCATTACGAACGGACATTGATTATGGCTAATAGTGAATTCTCTAAATTTATATCCTTCTATGTGAGATTCTTTGACGACCTTTTCATGGTGTGGACTGGGGGTGAGGCAAGACTGAAGTTATTTGTTGAGGCACTGAATGGGTTATCTGGTTCCATAAGGTTTACCTATGCATGCAGCCCTTTATCTATAGATTTTTTAGATGTAACTATTGTTGTTCAGGAAGACAATTTCTCGACTAGGATTTAAAAAAAACCCATGGACAAAAATACCTTATTGCTGGCATCCAGTTTTCATCCCCAACCACTTAAGAAAGGATTACCCTTTTTCCAGTTGGTGAGAGTGGTTTGCCTCAGATGCTAGTGAACTTGCTGGTGCGCTTGAAGAGATGGGACGATCCTTTACAGACAGAGGATATAGTAAAGCAGAGGTGCAGGATGCAATCCAGAGATGTTTAACCCTTGATAAGGTACAACTATTACAGGCCAACACCGCTGCATCAAGTTTGGAGAGACTGTTTTTTTCGAGCACTTATTCAATCATGTCTGGCACCTTGCGCAAAAGTATCTTGAAACACTGGCATATTCTAGCTACAGATCCAGTGATTGGGCACAAATGCATGAGCACCCCACTGTTTTGTTACAAACGCAGTCAAAATCTTAAAGAAATGATTAACCATTCAGACATAAGTCCCAAGGTCTCACACAACAGGTGCTGGTTGAACTCGCAAGTAGGAGCTTTTCGGTGTCCAGGATGTGTTAACTGTCGACACATGATGTTGGGTGACATCCCACTATGGGCATGATATATCGGCTGCATCATCGTATGAACTGCAAGACCAAATATGTAATATATGTGATTAAGTGCCCATGTAAAATGTTATATGTAGGAAAGACCATTAGGATGCTGAAAGAAAGGATTGCCTTGCACAGGTCATCAGTGAAAAAAGCCTATCAGTTGGTTGAACCGAGCACTCCGCCTGTGGCTAGACATTGGGTGCAGCATGGACATACAATGAAGGATTTTCACTTTATGCCCATTGATTGTGTTCCCCCCTTGAGGAGAGGAGGAGATAAACACAGGCTATTACTGCAAAAAGAGGGGCAGTGGATACATAAAATGTGTACCATGTCACCGTTGGGATTAAACAAGGAATTTGTCTTTTCATCTTTTTGGTGACTTAATACAGGTCTGCATGCATTAATGTCTTCAGTGCAACCTACTTTACTGTAATATTTGCAAGCACAACTTCAAGTATTAACGTTGGATCCATTTTTGTGTTTTTGTCATGTGTGTATTGATATATCTGGTGTCTTACATGTTATAGAGGTGAATGTTTAGGCACCGCCGATGTTTTATTATGAACATCTTAAATATATCTTCGTTTTTGTTATTGTTTACATTTGATGTGGCGTCATTTTCGGCACATGGGATCTCTTTATTCTTCACCGTCCGCGGAGACTGGTAGCTTAGTTCCGCTTGCTGGTTTCATTTCCGGCACGGCACGGTGCTCCTGTCTGTGTGTGTCGGCGGGTGATTGGGAGCCTAATGGTGGCTGGCAGTGATGGCCTACAGGTGCTCACACAGGTGAGTTGAGTTCTGTTCATGGAGGGGGTATTTAGGTTGAGCTCTTGCCACAGTATGTGTGACAGTCTCTTGACAAAGGTGCTGACGCACCGAAACAGCTGTTGAGACCAGGATTATGTCTGTTATATGGCTCTTTTGGAAACCAGTAGACTGCTGATAAGTGTAACCTTGCTGCATATGCATTGTTTTGCAAGCTCATGACTGCTTACCTGATGATACAGTAAAACGGCTTTTTTGTATTTCTTAATGGAGTGCCGGTTTTGCTTACACTTGGGGTAACCTGGTAACAGGTTCGCTCTAAATGGATTGTTGGTCTATATATATATATATATATATGTATATATATATAGTGATTGCTCAGATCAACTTAATAGTCAATCACAGGTGCATGAAAGGGAGGGTTTAATCTAGGCTAGAAAAAAAAAGAATAAAATGTCCCCCAGCACACTGCTAAAAGACCGCAATAAGATTTGAATACTACATGATTATAGAAATCCAGAGATCTTTGTTGCATATACAGTATTTGCAAAGCTATGTTTAAGCAATTTGGGCCAAGTCAAGGTGTCTCTGTATCGGTGTCCCTAATGCTATGTGAAAATAGCACCCACTCTGGGTCATATAATTATTGCATAGTGTTATGCCACATGATAATAGCATATACATTAATATATCTAAGTTGAGAACCAACTTACCTGGAGGTACCCCAGGATCCTCCAAATAGCACTTTTTGCAAATATATGCAACAAAGATCTCTGTATTTCTATTATCATGTAGTATCATGTAGTATTCAAATCTTATTACTGTTATTTATTTTCTTCTTTTCTAGCCAATAACAAGTTGTTATACAGTCAGAAACTTAATTTACTGAAGCAACTTTTTTGTCATTCAAAATACTGTATGATTTGGTATAATAAGCAGATTCAGCAATTTTTTTAAACTATGGTAGTTCCATACTCTTATAGCACTTTAAAAATACTTAGGGGTAGATGTACTAAACCTTGGAGAGAGATAAAGTACCAACCAATCAGCTCCTATCTATCATTTTACAGGTGTTTGAAAAATGAGAGTTAAAGCAGGATCTGATTTAGTTTGTACATTATCTCTCTCCAAGGCTTAGTACATAGACAAAAAATTAATATATATGAGCGCTAGCCTAAAAAGATGGTAATTGAGACTCAAAAAAACATCAAATATGATTAATGTTAGATATCCAAAATGGCTGACTGCAGCCCTTATATAGATGGGAAAATTGCTGGATTCCCATAAATCAAAGAACATACAGACAAAGAATATATAGGCGCTAGTCAGTATAAAAAATATTTAATAAATATATATGAAAGAGACAATAAAGAAAAAATACTCTAAAAATGAAATAAAAAACATATATTATAACAATAACAATTAAAAACATGGATCGAATTTCAAGTAATTTATATATATATATATTACACTGATATACACCAATATATATAGTCTATCAGTTAGGACTATATTATTGACTGGTGCTTGTTTATGAGAAAAAAGTGTCAAACCTATAAACTGATTTACTATATGAAAATAGCCACCACTGGTCTAGATGATTAGTGTCAAAGATGATATCTGGTTAGTAAATTCAATTATATTGCCCATCTCAAGGGCTATTTATACCAAGAAGAAAGAAAGAAAAACAAGAAGGTGTCAGAACATTGTATCAAAGTAAAGGTATTTAGGAAAACCACAAATTGATAATTTGATAGTTGATACAGTGTTTAGAAAATTATTACTCCCACTATAATTTCAGCATTTGGTTAAAACTTCACAGTATCCAGAAAAATTTATAATTCATCAGACACACATCCTGCTAAAAACCGATATAAACCACAGAAAATTATTATTACAATTATGGCGTTTTGATTAAATCTTTATAATATAGTCCAGAAAAAATAATAAATGTTGAACAAAAAAAAGGGGGGATAAACCACAGAGAATTGATGTCACAATTGTGGCGTTTTGATTTAATTATTGTAATATTGTCCAGAAAAAATAGATAAATAATGAGCTCACTGGAACCTCATAGGTCTCCCATCCATTTGTCAGCCACCTTTATGTATGTTGTTGTAACTCTGCATATATGCTACTGCAAGAGGTTTCTTAGATGGTTCTATTTCTCTGCATACAAGGGAGTACATCTGATCCAATATAGATATTGATGATTCAAGTGTTTAGTTTATGTACATAATTGTTAAAACTCCGTATCACACAAAAAGAGAGTTTTATGCCCCATTATTCTGGGGATATCAATTGGTGGAGAGCAGTGTTCTCAGGAATAGAACAAAAGCAAAAAGACATGCATGCAAAAAATAGGTTATATAACCTGTATCCTTTTGATTACTTTAAATGAAATCCTTACGTGATCAGGAGAGCGTCCACTCTGTTAGTAGGTACCACTTATACTGACTAGCGGCCCGAATGCTGTCCATATCTAGCAGCTATGGGACCGCAATAAGGAGAGGTTAAAAATGAATAGAAAAAATACCTCCCTCCGCAGATGGCGGAAGCTGGCTATATGCCAGCCTTTTCATATGTATCACCTCCTAAGACCGTAGCATTAGATGTAAATTGTGATCCTGGTATCCTGGTAAGTATATCACCATTTTTTTTCCTTCTTATGCTCCTCTCCACCGCAATAGATATTTGATATTAACGCGTTTCTCCGCCTCTTTCAGTCATTCAACAGCTTCCTCAGAACAGTGTGTAAGGGTCCTCTCCCATCAGCTCTTTATGAGCCCTGCTTTGCTGATTCAGAAAAATATATTGGTGTATATCAGTGTAATATATATATATTACTTGAGCTTTGATCCATGGTTTTAATTGTTATTGTTATAATATATGTTTTTTATTTAATTTTTAGAGTATTTTTTCTTTATTGTCTCTTTCATATATATTTATTAAATCTTTTTTAGTACATAGACCCCATTTGATACCTATCCAATATTTCTTCAAGTGGCATTCACGAAGCCAAATAAAGCAGAACTTTGTAGGTTTTTTTTTTTTTCGTTTCATTGTTTGATAGAAGAATTGACTGCTGTAGCACTGTAGTCATTGGTATGTGTGATGCAAATCATAGATCTTTTTATAATTATCCATGAATTGTAAACAGCATAGGCTGACACATTTACCCAATTTCTGTTTTGACATACAGTCATAGGAAAAGAGTGAGCCTTACACATACATTTATTTTACTTTTTAATATGCTAAATGCCAAGTAATGATTTAGAATTATATCAAGGGCAGAACCCCTGTCACTTCAAAATTTACCAAGGGCATTGTGTGTATAGATAGATATCCCAAAACAATGAAAATTGATACAGTATATTTAAAAATATTAAAAGGCATAAAAACATAAGAATCATAAAGGTTTATGTGTACACAGAACATCCAGTTGGGAGTCCCCAAATCTAGAAGTAAAAAATGTTGTGTTGCAGAATGTTGGGAAAGAAAGCAGGGACATACATATACTGTACTTATATGGCTAGTCTTAGGGGAATTCAGTTAGCTGCTGGACTTACCACAGACTTTTAACTCTTTGGGCAAGAGCCCGGAGCTATTCAGTTACTGCCAGTGGTAAGCCCTGAGGGTGCACCTAATGTGGATTTCTGTTCATACCTCAGGAAGGTGCAAACAGAAATCTGCATTAAATGCACCCTCAGGGCTTAATGCTTGCGGTAATTGCATAGCTCTGGCAACGGTATGCCTCACTACGTGTTAGCCGTGGGGCTTACTGTGGGATGAAATTAAATAGCTCTGGGCACTTAACCCGGGAGCTAAAAGCCCACTGTAAGTCCTGCGGCTAATTTATTTCCCCCTTAGTTTACATAGCATCCAGTGCATAAGAGAGCCATCCATTCATCCAATCACCACCCACAATTCTTAGGGTCAGATCTTTGTCACTACAATCTGCAGTATATCCATAAACTATTTTTTTTTCATGGCCCAACACCTTAATACAAAAATGAATATAAACATGTGAGCTTTCATACAGGGGAAAATAGATGCAGACAGGACAGACAGACAAACACAGACCAGACAATCGGGCCTATTTATCAAGCTTTGAAACCATGTGGAAACTGCTGTTTCTGACTGATATTGGTACATTTAGCTAACAGAGCTATTTAATAAAATGTTAGCATAGGAGATAGCAAAGATATTTCCTGAGTTAGGCAAACTATAACACTCCCTAAGGAAGTAGCTCTCAATATCAAAAACAAATCGATAATAATAAATGAGAGCGCTACTGTGTTATGGCTGATTTAAAACTTCAGATACAATGAATGCAGCAGCTGTGATACATAATTACATCCTTATAGCAGCCATGATCTTTCATCTGGAGATGAAGTGCAGATATTGTCTCTCACAAGGTCCTATCAGGCTTGTATTCCCAGCAAAGCATTCTCAGATGGTTGAATGGGGAGCAGGGAGCCAGCTCCATGCCATCCCACAGGGAGTATTTTCATTCATCAGAGCTGCCAGATTGGCTTTGGTGCGTTTTGTCAATTAATTACTTTATCAAGAAAGCCTGGTCTTTCTCATTCTCTATCTATATCACTACTGGTCTTTCTCATTCTCTATCTATATCACTACTGGTCTCATTCTCTATCTATATCACTACTGGTCTCATTCTCTATCTATATCACTACTGGTCTCATTCTCTATCTTTATCACTACTGGTCTTTCGTTGGCCCATGTTAAGTGATCAGGGCATTTTGTATAATTGGAAACAGGTCACACAAAATATGTGGGAATTAAAAACACTTTAATTTTAATTTCCACATGAAAGGGTCATTCAAGTCTTCAAAGAAAGAGATATAAGCATTGCATTTATGTGTCTATTTTATGTATTATAGCTGCTGCATTCATTGTATTGGAAATTTAAAGCCACCCATAACACAGTAGCACTTTCATTTATTTTCATTATGTTGGCATATGTGTGTACTATTGATGGTGGTATGGCAGAGTAGTTATACACACCAGTGGATACTCTGAGTCACTGAACAGCCCAATACTTAACTATTGGAGTGGTCTATTTAGCAGTAATGTGATTAGTACAGCTGTACTCACAGTTATGCTTATACAGACTCTCAGCATGAAATGGAGTATTCAGGTCACCAGCCAAAAACTGTTTGTGGGTAGTGATGCAGGATGCAAGTGGTATCAGTGGTTGTGGCAAGATGGTACACGCAGTAATAGTAGGGTTTCTCTGGAGATTAGTGGGACATCTTCGTGACATTTGAAATCAGTGACAAGATGGTGCCATGCATGCGCAGAAGTACAGATGATGGTATTCTTGACTAGGGATTGAAGCCTCCCTAAAGGAGCCAATATGGAGTATGCACAGTAGCGCTCCCAGGCTACACCCCCTCCCCCCTCACTACAAGCCTCTCCATATTACACAAACGTTTACTTTCAGCTTTCTTGTAGCAACCTGTAAAAAAAAGAAAGAAAGCATCAACATTTCAAATGCTACTCCACACTTCTAGGTAGAGAAATCAGCAAGTCTCCTCTCACTGACTATGCAGCCCATATCAACAAAGTCTTGCTTCATGAACTCATGAGTGCTGTTAATCTTAACATTGTCAATGTCTTCCACACATGTGAAATTCAGTTCTTAACTTTGGTTTCTGGATGTCTAGAGGTTAATTAAACAAAATATTTGTGAATTCCTCATCGTATCTTTTCAGTGGTTTTCCAATATTTGATCTTACAGAAGTTAGTTTCTGTAGTTGGATGTCCATGCTGGTGGCCTTTGGTTCAGATTTGTCTCCAGCTGCTGGCATATCCAGTGACACATACTTGCCATGCGTTTCAAATTCTAGCCTTTTATTTAAATTGTGTTGTTTCTTTAAATATGAAATTTCTTGACTTGACAAGCTTTTTGGTACTTGGATTCCAGAGTCTGTACCATTTACTTTCATGGCAATAACCAAGCTTGATACACTTCATAGACTTTGAATCCAGCTTGCGTCTTCTCTCTCTGATATGTGTACATAGAGCCTTATTCAGGTTGGTTTGCAAGGCTGCGTTTGCACGCAGTTGGTCAATGTTTGCGCTGTACGCATGTTTATGCATCACATTGCGCATGCACGAATGCACTGTGATCGGGAAGCGATTGCAGCGAGCACGCAGTCCCATCCCATAGAGATTGACAGGAAGTGACCATTGGGGGGTGGAGAGGGGGTGGCCGGCAGAACACAGACAAGCCTGTAAGTTTGAATGCCGTTACAGGGCCATGCATAACTAAGCCCCTGCAATTGCATATGCTGGTAGAGGTCTAGATGGCAACAGGAAGTTTAGCAGTTTATGAGGTAGGGTCAGGTCAACCACAGCTGTGTGAATGGTTCCGATGTTACTCGATGTTATCAATATTTTTTCTGATTTGCGGATGCATGTCATGGGAGGTGGGCATCTTGGTATAGTGCTGCAGTTGCCATATGATTGCATTCATTAGCATATTTTTGCAGCTAGCATGTGCGTGCGAAAGCAGCCGTGTGATCCGTGTTGAATCAGGCCCATAGGCAGTACTTCCAAAAGTTCTGAGATGCTTTACATTGGTTTTCTTCCTGACCACGCTTCAATTGGTGTTTTGTCTTTTAAGGAAACTGTGGGAGGGCAAACAGCTGTGGACACTGCTTATGCCCAAAATTGTTTGTTTAGACCTGCAACCTTCAGCATACATCTGGCTCTCTCCACTAGTGTGTGGTTTGCTCACTTACTAACACCTTTTTATTCAGGAGTGTACACAATGGTCAATTGATGTTTAACTCCATATTTCTTTAGAAAGAATGCCACATCTTTGTTTAGATATTCTCTACTGCTGTCAGATTTTAAGGTCTTTAGTCTGTGACCTGTTTGATGCTCTACAAGTCTCTTGTAGTCTGCAATTTGTGTCATACTTGAACGTTATGAAGTATCTGTATCCACTTATTGACTTGACTTTCATTGGACCACACACATATCTATGTACTAACTCTAGTGGTGCTTCAGCTCTGCTTTCTGACTTTGAAAATGGTTGATGGATTTGTTTTCCTGTTATACAGCTTTCACAATGGGTTTATATGTATCAGTCACTGATATTCCTGTAACCATCACATTCAGTAATTTTTTAACACTGTCATATGCAAGGTGACCAAATGTTCTGTTCCAAACTTCCATAGAATGTGACTCATTCGTCATCCTTGCATAACACTGCTGTGGGTTAAGGACGTAAAATTGACAACCTTGGTACCTGTTGCTATTATGGTCCCTTTTCTGCTCCCTATAATACACTTTCCTCTTTAAAAATGAACTCTGTGACCTCTTTGCCCTAGGACACTGATAGCTATAAGATTTGTTCACATACAGTATCTGGTACATAAAGCACATCTTAGATTTTTGTGACTTTAGGTTTAGTCCCAATTTTCAAGTGGGTAGTGAAAGTCAATGTGTCATTTAACTATTGAATTAAACAGTACTAGGTAGGTAGATAGACATTTGTATAATATTGTGCTAATTTCAAAAGGATGTTTGCGTATTACAGTATTAATAGTCTGTTTATTACAAATTCAAATAATGTCTGCATGAGATGATCCTCAAAAGTTTGTGACCTGTGTATTTTTTTTCATAACACATTCTTTTAACTGTCATTACCAATTGTACTACAGTACATTATTTTTGTGAAGTTGGTATCAGAATTGTATAAGAGCTCAGTTAACATTGCTCTCATCTAGTCAATGATTCAGATATATGTTCAGCAAAGAAAATGAATACTTGAATACTTGCTTGCAGAAAAAATTAAATGAATTATTCAAAGAATGAAAAAATATAGAAATTACATTAAAATAAGTATTTTTCTATACTGAAATTAATCTTTTTCACGTAGTCATAAAAAGGTTTACACCCACAAGATTACTCTTATCGCATATTCATTATTAAAGAGATTTGTTGATCATTTTCAAGCTTCACAAAATAAATGTACAAACAGCTAAATAAATCTAAAACAGAAAAAAAGGAGAAAAATGATCCCTGCCCAGTATGTAGTAAGGAGAGTATATTGCTAAGGCTGTATATATATTTGAATGTATGTGTGTGTGTGTGTGTGTGCCGCCAACAGGGAAAAGAACTATGTGCAGCTCAACAAACTACCGAGCTGGCTCCCTCCTCACCAGGCCCCTCCAACAGGTCCGGACCCGGGTAATTAGTACATCCTCTTATCGGCTCCCATGTCTACTGTACATAAGCTGCATACACGTACATGTTTATCTATATGTACTATTCTCTTTGTTTCTACAAAATACCACCAATGAAAACATGCTATATCTTTCAGTGGCAATTGATCAAATAGTTCTTTACCTGCAGTTGCCCCCAGTTGTATTAATACAAAGCACTTGGTTGAGTCTGGGTGATTTAGGCTGCTTTATGATCTTCCTTATTTTTTCCACAACAAATAAAATATAGGTTGAGAGAAAAGGTTGGACACAAATCAACTGATATGAATTAAATGTTAAATTAACCAATTATTAGCTTCAGTGTATTCATCATGTACAAAGTCTGGGCCGAGCCTATGCTTAACACTGCAAAAGAGCTATAAATAGCGGTACTGGAATTATTTGGTTTATACATGTTGTCCCTATCTGTCTGCTTACCACTTTTAGTTTTGGGATTTTGACTGCCCCTTTGTCCATTCCTAATGTTTTCTCTGAGAGATATTGTTACATTGATTGTAATTTAGCATATTGTTAACTTCTACCTGACCTTGGCCAGTTTACTTAAATAATTAACCTCCATTGTCTTACTTTTGCTAATAGCTATTGTTGTGGGTTCCAATAACCTCTTTTAATAATTAGGGGTGAGCGGGTTTGGATTTCTGAAATCCGAAGCCCCCGAGCCCCCCCCGATCCGAGGCCGATCCGAGGCCGATCCGAGTCAGGCTCGACTTTTCCCACCTGACTCGGATCTGAAATCGAGGCAAAACATCATCATCCCGCCTTCCGGGTCTCGCAGGTTTTGGATCCTATATAAGGTACCCGCGTCGGCGCCATTTTCTCACTCGGCTGTGGACAGTGAAGAGGGAGGGTGGGAGTTAGGGCTGGCTGGTCTGTGTAGTGTAGTGTAGTGCAGAGTAGTGTTGTGCTGCGCTGTGCTGCTGTTGTCCATAGGGGCTGTATCCACTCCTCCAAAGTCCATAGGGGCTGGCTGTGTTGTGCTGTGCTGCTGTTGTCCATAGGGGCTGTGTCCACTCCTCCAAAGTCCATAGGGGCTGGCTGGACTGTGTTGTGCAGTCAGTTGTCCATAGGGGCTGTGTCCACTCCAAAGTCCTGTGCAGAGTCCCAGTCCTAAAGGGGTGCTGTAGTTTTGTCCAGGGGGTGCTCTGTCCATCAGGGGTGCTCCCCCCAAGTGCAAAAAAAATAAAATATTTTCTGTGTTTGTGAATTGTGTGCGCAGTAGCCACACGTGCATCAACAAAGTAGTGCCAAGCGTGCGCCTGTGTCATATGTAAAGGGCCGGCTGGCTTGACCGTTAAAGGGTGCTGTAACCCCCAAAGTACACTCCAAACAAAATAAAAAAATATTTTCTGTGTTTGTGAATTGTGTGCGCAGTAGCCGCACGTGCATCAACAAAGTAGTGCCATACGTGCGCCTGTGTCATAAGTAAAGGGCCGGCTGGCTTGTCCGTTAAAGGGTGCTGTAACCCCAAAGTACACTCCAAACAAAATAAAAAAATATTTTCTGTGTTTGTGAATTGTGTGCGCCGTAGCCGCACGTGCATCAACAAAGTAGTGCCAAGCGTGCGGCTGTGTTATAAGTAAAGGGCCGGCTGGCTTGACCGTTAAAGGGTGCTGTAACCCCCAAAGTACACTCCAAACAAAATATAAAAATATTTTCTGTGTTTGTGAATTGTGTGCGCAGTAGCCGCACGTGCATCAACAAAGTAGTGCCAAGCGTGCGGCTGTGTCATAAGTAAAGGGCCAGCTGGCTTGACCGTTAAAGGGTGCTGTAACCCCCAAAGTACACTCCAAACAAATTAAAAAAATATTTTCTGTGTTTGTGAATTGTGTGCGCAGTAGCCGCACGTGCATCAACAAAGTAGTGCCAAGCGTGCGCCTGTGTCCCATAAATAAAGGGTTGGCTGGATTGACCGCTAAAGGGTGCTGTAACCCCCAAAGGGCACTCCAAACAAAATAAAAATATATATTTTCTGTGTTTGTGAATTGTGTGCACTGTGGCTGCACGTGCATCAATGAAGGAGCAGCGCCAAGCGTGCGCCTGTGTCCCATAAGTAAAAGCCTGCTGGCTTGTCCGTTAAAGGGTGCTGTGACCCCCAAAGGGCACTCCAAACAAAATAAAAAAATATTTTCTGTGTTTGTGAATTGTGTGGGCTGTAGCTGCACGTGCATCAACAAAGGAGCAGCGACAAGCATGCGCCTGTGTCCCATAAGTAAAGGGCCAGCTGGCTCATTTCTTAAAGGGTGGTGTAACCCACAAAGTGCACTAGTCTCCAAGAAAAATAAAAAATTATTTTCTGTGTTTGTGTGCGCCTTAGCCGCACGTATATATCAATATAACATAAATGGAGGACCAAACTTTCTCCGATAAAAATAAAATAGGGAAAGATCAAGAACCACTTCCTCCTAGTGCTGAAGCTGCTGCCACTAGTCATGACATAGACGATAACATGCCATCAACGTCGTCTGCCAAGGCCGATGCCCAATGTCATAGTAGAGGCCACATACAATTCCAAATGCCAAAGTTCAGGAAAATGACCTTGAAAAAAAACATTTAAATCATCTGAAGAGAAACGTAAACTTGCCAATATGCCATTTACGACACGGAGTGGCAAGGAACGGCTAAGGTCTTTCCCTATGTTCATGACTAGTGGTTCAGCTTCACATGACGATGGAAGCCCTCCTCCCGCTAAAAAAATCAAACGAGTTAAGCTGGCAAAAGCACAGCAAAGAACTGTGCGTTCTAAGAAGATATCACAAATCCCCAAGGAGTGTCCAAGTGTGGTGGCGGTTGCGATGCCTGACCTTCCCAGCACTGGATGGGGAGAGGTGGCTCTTTCCACCATTTGCACGACCCCTGCAAGTGCTGAAAGGAGCACCCACAGTCCACTTGCTGATATGCAAATTGAAGATGTCACTGTTGAAGTACAACAGGATGAGGATACTGGTGTAGCTGGCACTGAGGAGGAAGTTGGCGAGGAGGATTCTGATGGTGATGTGGTTTGTTTAAATCAGGCTCCTGGGGAGATAGTTGTGGTCCGTGGGATGAAAAAGCCCATCACGGTCATGCCTGGGCAGAAGACCAAACATTCCACCTCTTTGGTCTGGCAATATTTCTATCCAAATCCGGACAACAACTGTCTTGCCATATGTACCATATGTAAAGGTGAAATAAGTAGGGGTAGGGACGTTAACCACCTAGGAACATCCTCCCTTATACGGCACCTGCACAGCATTCATAAAAAGTTACTGTCAAGTTCAGAAACTTTGGCTAAGACCGTAAGCAGTCCAGGGACACCTAAATCCCTTTGTCCTGTTTTATCCAAGGAATCGGTGGATGAGGAGGATGAGGACGACATCTTGCCTCCGTAGAGCCAGTTTGTGCAGGGACACATTAATTGCCAGCTTGTTTTGTGGGGGCCCAAACGAACCAATCATTTCAGCCACAGTCATGTGGCAGACCCTGGCGCTGAAATGATTGGTTTGTTAAAGTGTGCATGTCCTATTTATACAACATAATGGTGGGTTCGAGGGCCCAAGGACAATTCCATCTTGCACCTCTTTTTTTTCTTTGCAGTATGTACTGTTTGGGGCCTAGTTTTTCAAACTGCCATCCTGTCTGCCACTGCAATGTCACTCCTAGATGGGCCACGTGTTTGTGCCACCCACTCGTGTCGCTTAGCATAGTCATCCAGCTACCTCGGTGCAATCTTTTGGCCATAAAAACAATATTGTGAGGTGTGAGGTGTTCAGAATAGACTGGAAATGAGTGGAAATGAAGGTTATTGAGGTTAATAATTGCATAGGAGCAGAAAAACCCACAAATTCTGTGATTTTAGCTGTTTTTGTGCTTTTTTTAAAAAAAAAATACAGATCCAAAACACAAAACCCAGAACCCAAAACACGGAAGGGTGGTTTTGGCAAAACCAATCCAGATCCAAAACACGAAGAAAGATCCAGATCCAAAACCAAAACACAAAACACGAAAAGTGGCCGGTGCACACCCCTACTAATAATAAACATCTCTTGCACAAGATAATCATGCAGTAAATCATGCAATCAAGTAGAGATAAGTATAGGAACTGGATATTGGATTGCTACAGGTGAAAACCATGTCATAAATAATTGTCACAAGTAGGTTGTTGGCTGCAATCAGAGATTTACCTGAAGAACCATGATGTAAGTGAGATGGGAGTGAATTATGCTGTGTAATGCCAATACATTCTGCTCTGTGACAGGACCACTTGGACTACAGAGTGTAAAATAAGTTTGACTAATAGATCTTAGGATGCAAAATGTTCTGTAGCTAATGGTCCATTAAGGTAAATATTGCAGTGTCTACAGTAAATATTTAGGAGCCTGGTTTAGAACTTGACATGAGTTCAATTGTAAGACACAGGAGTGTGCAATCGGAAGCTGTGTACAATAGGGACAAGTATATATTGCTTCCTAGAGATACGACCTGGTGTAAGAATGTATGTTGATGTTCATAACCATCAGCGAACAACTTTAATAGTTAAAACAATTTTTAAATAAATGAATTTTAAAAACTGATGAAACAGCTAAAACAAGTAACCAGCAAGAGTGCTGTAACTAGGGTTTGTTACTACTAAGGCAGGAGGACAATGAGCCTGGAATCCTACAGCTAATTAGAAAAACAAGTTTCTACATTTCAATGACAAAGGAGGCACATGACTATTGGGAATGATGCCATGGATAACTTGAATTTTCATGCAAGAAAGTGTGTAGGGTATTTTAAGGTTGAGCAAGTTAAAAGCTGTCAGCCAACAACAGCCAGGTGGTCAGAAACAGACCATGATGCCAGAATCTGATAATGTGACAATAATATGGCAAACTAACAGTGACAGCCAAATCATTTCTAGTAGCAAATATGTCAGAGCACATGACTCAGTGGACATTATCATGGAAGAAGTGCAATAAATAAACTATATAGGTTGTCGCAGTCTCAGCTAAGAACAGAAAGTAAGTATTACAGTGATCACAGAAACAATTGTGTAACAGAAAACATGTGTGGGCAAAGAAATATAAGTCAATGCCCAGGTCTCTTGCAGATCCAATGGTGTAGGCATTACAGCATGCATTCACTTATATCTGTTGATTGAACATTCATTAAATTACCCAGCATGCATACACATTTTTGTTGTCCAAGTTATTCTCATTATTTCTGCAACTGGTTCAAGAAAATGGTGTTGTCTGAGTTATTAAAGTTACATTTGTACCTCCTATTTGATTTAGTTCCTCAGGATTGGCACCAAAGTGGAAGCAGCATCAATCACATCTGTATACTTCATTATACACTACATCTTTAGACTTTTCATAGCTAGTTTTATTTTATAATCAGTTTGTTCTTATGATATCTCACTAAGTGTTGGTCCTCACTATCTACGTTAATTGGAGATTTGTAAATGTTAATACGATTTGATCATTAATTTTATCATACCATCTGAAAAGTACAAAATAGGTACATTTTGTATACAATGTATGAAAGAGAACATTCCACAATGATTTATGGGGAAACTTACAGTATATATTAATAAACAGCAAAATATGGTTAGACAAAAAGTGGGTAATTATTTGAGGATAGTGATGAAGTGACATGTACCATAGCAGACTTAAATCTTAGCAACCTACTAAAAGTTAGAAGGCTGGAAGATGTTGTTATGAAAAGTATCCCCTAGCAGGGCTGCAGGATGGGAGAAACCTTGGAAATCTGGTTTGGATTCAGTTATATGACAGAAAGACAAAGAAAACTGTGGAAACAAGCAAGGCGGATTGGAGAAGGTACTATATATTATTTTACCCATGGTGATGTCATTTGGCCTTAATACGTGCTGGTAGGTAGTCACAAGCCTGTTCCCATTTTCCATGTTTTACAGCTCTGTACTGTAACTAATTTACCTACTGTAGCTATATTAGAAAAATATATTGGGGAAAAACACATTCATCTGATTAAGCTCTTGTGGATACTATAAAATATTCTGTATTTTACCTACACTGTACATGCATAAATGAGTCTCTTCCACTCATTGTTCAATCCATAAAATAAATGCAGTATTATACAGATGAATATCACAGTGACCACGGCATGGTTTACATAACATTTTGAATAAAGCCTATTGTTTTAGAAGAATAGACTGAGCACATTTGATGGAAAGCAGTTATGGAGATTTGTCACTGAGGAAATGCAGACTATTCACAGGTAAACTCATAGCATTTGTTGGGTTCCTGAGAGATGAAGAATGCATTCTTAAAAAAGGTTGCCTTAGAAACATGCTTTCACTTTACCAAGTTCCATAAAGACTTGCTAAGAAATATCAACTACAGAATCAAAGTTCAATTCTAATATTCAACTTGTGTTAGCTATAAGACAATGTATTTGCTGCTGAATACATGACCCAAGCTGAGCAAAAGATTTCTAAATAATAGGTTCTATTCTTTTCTACGTCGCACAAATGGCAGACAAGAAAGATTAAAGCACAGATGTTTCTTGCTTATGGAAGGTAGAGCTGCAGTACATAAAGGTGGCTGGTTCTGATTCCATCTTTTGTTAATCAAAGTGCACCAACTGGCAATTAAAACTGTTAGTACATTTTTGTTGAAGGAAGGTACTGTACATCGCATGGAAAAACAAAGTTGAGATTTAAGTCCTCAGTTACTGTTAAATGTACAGGAACTATAGATCTCTGAAATAGATTGTGTCATTTTGACACACAGCTAGTACACTAAATAAAACAACTACCAAACATTCACAGCACCACAAACGGTTGAAATTAGGGCCAGTCAAATTACCACTTAGTCAAGATGGAATGAAATTCTATTCCGGTACAATCTGCTTCTCATATATATATAATTACCCCACTGTCACATTATATTATAATGCTGTGAGCACAGAATAATCATTGCAAATCACTTAGCTGATATACATTTTCTACCTGTAGATAGAGGACACGTTGGGCCTGATTCAGAGGTGGATGCAATGTCTATGTCGCATGCAGTTGGACTTGTGTTAAGTCTGCTCATTTGTCTGAGTCACATCATGCATGCATCCTGATTTTCTGCATACAGAATTGCAGAACTAAGTTAGACAAACGGTAGCAGAAGTGCAAGGGGCGTTCCTGGACGCTGACTGGGAGGTAACAAAGTGTCACAGGCACGTTGCTGAAAGCAGCTAAATACAGAGACGCACAGCCATACACATAGGAGGCCATAGTTAGATGGAGAAACTGCAGCTGCCATAGAGCTGGTGCAGGTTTCGATGGTGTGATCAATAGAGGGAGATGCAGAGGAACATGCAGTGTCTTAAAGTGCTGCAAGTGGGTATCTCAGTCCTTCCAAGGGAAGGGCTTTGTAGTGGTATTAGCATAAAGATGCAGTCGCAACTGCTGCAAAAGGTGCAGCCGTGGGTGCTTCTGCATCAACCTTCGATTCTGCCCCATTATGCCGCTGTGATGAGATGCGCTACTGTCTAGATTGTATTTCTCTGTGTATATTGCAAGAGGGAACTGGAAAGCATCAGATCCATTGTGATCCATAGTGTGGGCTATGTGGTTGTTTTACAGCAAATGCAGTTGCCAACTTGGCGTAGTGTTTATTTAATTTACATAATGACAAGGGATGTATTGGAAGCTATTTTGGGAAGAAATAAGATGCCATCAGTGAAAGGCAATAGCAATTGTTCATCAGTACAACGATGGCCCCAAGTATAGGACATATTTTATGAGGGCCTTATTTAGTAATCACCCCTCTTTTAATATTCAGTCTGCTATAATCTCCCTCTAAATTCCTCTCTCACTCCCACTCAATCATTAGAGGATCCGTAGGATGAGATAATTGGCATTTAAATTTTTGGACATCAATCGGAATTTGATAAACAGCATAGCTCATCGACTGGTTATTAAGGTCGTAGGTGGGATAACCCAGCTGGAACCATTTTGGTTAAATCTCTTGATCTCTTTCTAATTAATTTTGCAATGGAATTTAATATAAAAAATGATACTATATAAGATAGTGAGTAATATGAATAATTTCACAAATATGTTCTTATTGTAAGTTAAAGTCAACTGACTGATTGTAATTGCATCTTCCCCAATATATTTTTGCACGCTGAATACAATTCCACAAGGACACTGTCATGTAAGTAATGCTCAATAGTTGCAATGATTGTAACTTTTTTATCATTGTTTTTTCTACTACTGTTATGCAATTAGGTATCCTTACAAGATGTATACTAGCTTCCATACTCTGTACAAGTCTTCAATTACTTATTTTATTCATTTCAGAAATAATTTCACTGATTTCTGTCTGTTCCAGAACTAGTTGTAAGAATGAAAATTTTAACCAAGAAAAGGTGCCAGCACAGTGCAACGATGAGGACCACCACAAGCAAAGCACTGGTTTTGTCTCTTTCGCATATAATTATGTAGTCTCAGGAATGGTGCTTGGTCTGAAAAACTCTTTACTGTATATCTCCCAACCAAACTTACTTCCAGTGCTTTATCACTAAAGCCAGCTCAGAGCCATATATGTACACGCAGTGATGTGTGGTGAGGTGAGGCAGGTGAGCAGAGCCTTTCCTGTCATACATGGGTATACTCCACAGTTTTGACTATAAAAATAATAAGAAGAAAAATTTAGAAATATTATAAATATCTTCTTTGTATTATTATAATCATTTTTATAGTCAAAACTCTGGAGTAAAAAGTGTATGACAGGTGAGGCACTGCCTCCCTTATATACCTTTTCTGCACATTCCTGATCAAAACACACCAAATTTCCAGCACTATATACTGCTGCACCTATGTATAATGCCCACATGAACCCTTGGGTTCATATATGTAACTGTAAATCTGGCTCTTATACTAGCCAGTGTCTACTCAGCCATTTACCTCACCACACATCACTGATGTACAGCTCTAGGAGATTGGGATCTAGAACCAATTGATGCAGCTCTGCAATGTCCACAGTCAAAGCTTAATAGAGCGTTTTTGAACCCTTTCAGTGGCACATACATTCTGAGTACTTAGAACCCCCCTGACTATCACAATTGGAGCCTCGCCCCTTGTGTTGTAATGCCATGATTCACAGGTGTCATTGTGGCTCTGCCTAATAACGCAAATTACCTGGCCCTGCTGCCAACAAGAGTTCCTGCATTTGCTTTTTTCTTCTGAAGGTAATTGTAAGTGTGTGATACATATATATTCTGTGTGTACCCCTGACTTGAAAGGTGTTACCAAAGCTCTGCCTTGCTCAGTGACCAATAACCTAGCCGAAAATGTTTTGGAGTGAACACTATGGGACATATTTAATTAGCTGCAAAGCCGCAGTAACAGGTTCTGGCGGCATCTTCGGCGAGTTAACTACAGAAGGCAGATTGTGCTAGCAGCCAATAGAGGTGCGAGCAGAATATGCCCACCATAATAGCTGGAAAATGTACTATAACAAATTAGGTACATGAATAAAAATATGAAATACTGATTATAGAATACTATAAGGTTACAAATAGAAGCAGGGCCGGATTATAGGGGGGGCGATGGGGGCGGTCGTCCCAGGGCCCCCACACATGTGGGGCCCCCACACTGTCACCACAAGCAGTACAGTCAATAATGGAGGGCAGAACAGCATTTTGCTGCCTGTACTCCAGTTCACCTCCGCGCCGTCCCCGCCCAATCCTCAGCAGCAGTTGCAGCCATAGGTCAGCTCGGGCTGTCTGTCTCTCAGGCCCGGGCTGAAGACAGAAGTCGGGACTCGGGCGCACATGTGCCACGATGCTAGGCTCCGGAGGCCATCCCCCTGCTTCCCCCGTTGCCGCCGATATACTTTAATGGTCTGGTCCCGTCCCGGCCCCAGCGGAGGAAGCGGACCCGCTAGACAGACCAGATGCCACTAAGCGCTCCCGCAGTGAGTATATTATTATGCTTCTTCCCAGCTGTTTACAATCCCTGTTGTGTCTGCCAATGCAGCCTTCCCCCCAAGGGTAATATATATATACAATATGTGAATGTGTCCCCCCAAGGGTATGCAGGTTCTTGTAGTGTTGTGTGCTAATCTAATAGAGGTCCAGGTAATTTCCAAGCAGTGGAGTGTATAATATATATATATATATATATATATATACACACACACACAATATGTGGATCTGTCTATATATATATATATATATATATATATATATATACACACATATATTGTGTGTGTATGTATGTATATATATATATATATATATATGTGTGTGTGTGTGTGTGTGTATATTATTATATATATATATATGTATGTGTATAATATATATATATATACTGTATATGTGTATGTGTATAATTATTTATATATATATATATACAGGACTCTAAGTGAGCCGATATACAGCAGTATGCCATGCCGCTACTTCAGCCAGCAACCCCCACTGCAGTCGGTGGCGGCGGCGCTGGGAGCAAAAGAGAAGCTGGGGACACATCTCTGAGCAGCGCTGGATTAGTTGACTGTGATCATCTGGTGTCGCGGGTCCCAGTAGGGCAAATCTAGTAAAGAATGATGCAGCGGCAGTACACACCCCCGACGCCGGCCGTGAACTAATCACAGACCGGCTGCCAGATAAAAAGAATCTTTGGTGGTGGCCTTTTAAATTTGGCGCTGGCCGCTTGCCAATCACGGCTTACAGACCGGCAGCCAATCAGAAGCAGCCAGCACCAAGTCCAAATCGCCACCACATCTGCCCTAGTGATCCATCCCAGGCCAGCACTAATCAAAGCAGTATCCCTCCATGATGCTGAGCCGCCCGCAAGAGCCAACTGCAAGCCGGGGAACAGGGAGGAGGAGAAGCCGGCGGACATGGAATTAGAGGTACAGGGGGATGAGAGAGGGAAGTAGGCAGTGTTAGATGCAGCATGAGGGAGAGGGAAGCAGGTAATGTGAGGGGCAGAGTTTGGGAGAGGGAAGTAGGCAGTGTGAGGTGCAGGGGTTGAGTTAGTAGCAAAGGCTGAATCTTCTTATCAAAATCCCTAAAGCTTGTGGAGGGGGCTGAGCTAAAATTTCCATACCACCACTTCAAAATTCCAACTTCGAGCAATGTGTGTGTGTATGTATATATATATATATATATATATATAATCTACTTATAAATCTTTATTGCATGGGGCCCCCACATGTTTGTTGCCCAGGGGCCCCCACAGACCTTAATCCGGCCCTGAATAGAAGGTATGCGTTTTGGAAGAAACATAGAAAACGCTATACCTAGATAGTAGGTTTCAACCTATTTTGCGCTAGGGTGACTTTTTGTTTCTGTTCATTTGTGTTTTAAGATATTTATAGGGATTACCTTCAGCCACCTTTTAGCTGCATTCAGTGAAGCGCGGGTTCCCCATCTTTTATAAACCCATGGATTCCCCTGTTTATTGTAATTTCCACCAAAAACACCAAAGACTAGATGGCAGTACAGTGAGACCTGGACTTCACCCCTATGAAGGTTATTTCTGCTTGTACACAATGCAGTCACCTCTTCTGCTTCACCCTTCTTTGTTCCATGCTTTTTTTTTAGACAAACCTTCTTGTGAAAATATGAATTCTGATATTGCCAATATAGCTAATCAATCCTCTTCGGGTAATGTACGTATTGCAAATAAACAATATATTTGTTGCAATATTGCTAGCAGAAAATGTACTCTGACTTTGTACAGTATTCATGCCTCAACCATTAACCTTTGCAGAGAAATGAAGTGCAGAGCCCATCCTCAGGGGTAAGCTGCTTCCCTCTAAATGTTTTAACAAAGATACTACTATGCCAAGACTCAGTTGTTACTTAAGTACCCCATATTAAATGTGCTGTTAACATCTGCTGTCAGCCACTTCTAGACCATGGACCTGATTCAGCTTAGGACGGTATTGCAAAGCTGCATGCAAACAGCTTTGCAAGTCCATCCTTGCAATTATGGTAATGCACAGGAGTCATCACGCTTCCTGCTGCATTACTTATCCGAGCTGCTTTGTACAATGCAGCATCGGATAATCTGCAAGAACATCGGCCGGCTAAGAGATCCTGGCCTCTTCCCTGCCCCCCAACGGCGGCAACACACCTCCATTTTGGGATACGGAGGCCGTCGCCATCCCCTTCCTGCCCACAAACAGAAGCAGATTGTCAATCACTGACAGTCTGCTGCCAGTCTGTGTGTGAACATGCAGGGCATGTACTGCGCATGCACACTGACTGTAGCTGGTGAGGACATCTATTCCTTGCGGGCTACCTCTGTAGGCTGGGTGGCTTCTTCTCTAGCTTGTGAAATAAGCTGTTGCAGGCGGTGCCTTTCAGCATCCACCCAACGACACTGGTTTTGCCAAAATGTGGTATGGAGTTCCCTTAAAAAACATACTTCTTCGAAAGTGGATTCAAAACACTCCTCCAGGAAGTCCAGCAGTTCCTCAAAACTCATTTTATAAGGCGGATTCAGAATTACATCACGATACTGGCTGAAGGCATTGCACTCATCGTCCTTTGCACTGATTAGCCACTGGATTATATCACGACAAGTATGGCTGTGGATGGGGACACCTTGCAGCTGACATTCTTCAATCAGCTCTGCCATACTCATCATGGGAAATGGATCATAGGAATCTGGAACAACGTGCTCACTCTGATCCCTTGGTGCTGATGGGGTTCTCAGCTCAAATTCCAACACAAGGAAAATCTCTGGGTGAGTGGCATGTAAGTCTCTAGCTGCAGGCTGATACTGCAGTCTAGCCAGCTCCAGCTCGTATAAGCGCTCTGCTTGGCATTCTGCGACTTTCCTAGCAGCCGCACGTTCTGCTGCTTCCTTTACTGCAACCTCCCGGGCAGCTTCCCTAGCAGCAGCAGCACGTTCCACTGCTTCCCTGGCTTGGAACTGCTGTATTAGCTGCAGAAACAACACAAAGTCCTTTTTCCAAAATCTTTGAGGGTGTTTTGCAAGCATTTATCCAAGGCCATAACCTCATTGGAACTAGCAAAGGTATCCGACCTTTCCCTAGTATCGGTTGTAATGTCCAGTGTCAGAGGATTTCTCCCAACAAAGTTTGCCTCAGCGTTATCCTTTCCAGCATCCTGGCCCTTATCTGCCTCGAGGAGTGTTTGGATCAGCTGATCTTTGCTCTTGTGGGTGCCGACAATCCCTCTGTCCTTACATAGGTCACTAAGCTCATCCTTCTTTAGATGCTTGTACCCAGCAGCCATCTCGGATCTCACTTCTTGACAAATAAAAATAGAAAAGAAAAACCAAGAGAAAGGGGGGGGACAGAAAGTATTTGCAACTGTATGTCCTTTAAAATATTATAAGCCTTGAGCGTACTCTTCAGTCACTTAGAATGCTGATCCTTTCCAGAACCACACAACTAATTGACTTAAGTTCTTATGAAAATAAAAATGATTATCCCACTGCTGCCACCACTTTGTCATGAACCCGGGCTGACTCGCAGATACAACAATCTGGATCAGCTGGTTATGACTCCGGCGCACCACAGTCACTTACCAAAATACACGGTTCTTCTGCCACCATGCAGACTGTTCTCCAGAGGTCTGCAATCTCCCAACAGATTAATAATAAATCACATTCAAATTACACACAAATATGTAGCATGGGCCTATCCAGGCACGCAAGTTCAATAAGAATCATGGAGAATATGCTAGATTAAATGTGTTTAATCCAAAAAATATTTTCAAGGTTTAGTTACAAAAATATTAATAAAATGACAGATTATAATACAAATATTTTCTTAAAAAATAAAAGAGAGAAATAAATCAGAGTCCCTAAGACACTTACACTAAAGTTCTTAGCACTACTGATGGGGTGGGGGATCTCACCCACAGGAATATCCTGATGCACTCCCAGAACTTCTGTCTGAACCCCAAGGAGTAAACAAGCTGGCTAGGGAGAGTTGCACTCTTATCTGCGTAGGGGCCGTCCTAGCCCCTACCTTTCTGATTAACTCTCCCAATGCCAGCTGTTAATAAATTATGTGACTTGTACACATTCCGCTCTTCAGCTGACACAAGACAATATTTCACATTTTACCCAACTGGTCAAAGTAAACAATTCTTTTCTCAGCTCCTATAACATAACAAAAAACTTTAGAAGTAACACTAAAGTAACATAGGTCTGGTTTTTAGGGCTTTCAATCCAGGACACTGACTTCAGGGGTCATAAAAAAGGGACACAGTTATATATCACTCCTCAAATCACAGGACATAGATCATTATCAACCCCTCTTCCTTGAATGCCCAACTTCAAAAGAGGTAGGGTAATACCTCAGCCCTTCTAGACACACACAGGGCCTGATTCAGAGCCGGACGCTATTTGCGCTCGCTCGTCCAGAAAAAGGGGCTGGATATTTAAATTGACCGTTCGCTCTTTGCGGTCTGTTGACGCCTCTATGTCTGAACGAGCGAACAAAACATGCGGATGGTTTTTTGTAAAAAACGCCCCCTGGCCGCTCACATCATACATCATCTCCGCTATTTATTAGATTATTCGAGTACATCGAAAGGCGAATGAACTGTTCGCTATTCATGTGGTTGCATTTTCCTACCGCAATCATGTGAGCAGTTCTTGCTAAAAGACACCCAACTGACGTGGTCGATGACGCTGCTTTGTTAATCATGCACACCCTTAAAACGCCCGTTTTGACCTTTTGGCACGCTGCGTTCGGATCTCCACTCCCCGTTTTCAAGCACCTTCCCCTGTTACCACCCACAAACGCCTCATCCTGTCACTCAAATTAGCAGGCATTCGCTATTTTGCGAGCACACAATTTTCGGCCGCACTGACTGGTTCACGCATGCGTACTAAAACCCATACGCATGCGCAGATGTGCGAACATCGCTCGGTGCGAACGAGCAGCCGCTTACAAGCGGCTCTGAATCAGGCCCACAGTTCAATTAAAGGACTTCATAGTTCACAAAATATTATTTCTGGTGATTATTCTTGTGATCAATCATCACATGGTGTAGGCACAAAAATAACAAAGGACGGATTAAAGACATGTGGCATGATAATGAGCTCTTGGTAGCTTCGTGAAACACGCAGTATATTTCTACTTTGATTCTTTAGATGTATATTTTTAAGTGCAGGGAAGTAACAGACTTTGATGGTTATTGTAATAAAATAAATATTTCCTCTAGAAGCAAATGTGAGTCACTATTGAGTTTCAGGTATCAGAACTTAGATAGAAGAGGCCCTTAAGGAGCTTCCATCTTAGCCTAGAGGTATTCTTGGAAAACATGAGACCCAGTGTTTCCATGACTGTTTCCATGGTTGGGAGTGGCAGGCTGGGCCGGGGGGCAGGGTGCCATGTGTTCTCCGGGCAGCTCTATCGCTGAGCATCTCGGGCCGCCTTGCCTCATCAGACAGCAAAGGGGCCCATCGCCCTGGTGTTCCGACTTTGACTGTCGGCAGCAGTCACGGGCACATGATGATTCCCCACCAGGCTCTTCATACTGTGCGAGGGTGTGTGTCCTACAAAGCTACGGAAGCCCTGTAGGTCCACAATTATTATCAAAAAGGCAATCTGTGATACGACTGTCCTACCGCGCATAGGTTGGCCGTATCACACTGGGTATTGGGGACGCCTGGAGCCAGCAGTATTTGAGTGACACAGCCGCCCTGCTGCTAGCGGCCATGTCACCCAAGATACCCCCCCTGGATCACAGATTTCTTTGGTGCCCCTAGAGCCCATTAATCTCCCCCCCCTCCCCCCTGAAAAAAGACAATAAATAGGAGGCTCCCATAATTAGTCATTTTAGAACAAAAAAATATGTGGCCCTCCAGCTGTGGGACTACACATCCAGGCATGCCCTGCACAGTTCTTCTATCAGGGCATGCTGAAATGTGTTAGACATGCTGGGATGTGTAGTTCACCAGCAGCTAAAGGGCAGCTTATTATTGCCCAATGCCCACCCCTGGTAGAAGGAACCCACATGGGAGCCTTTGTCAATAGGCAACTCCCATATAGGCAGGGCCATGGAATGTCCACCCCTGGCTGCACCCTGAGTCTGAAAGGAAGTGGAGAGAAAAATAAGCAGGGGAAGAGCTGAAGGAAAGAAGGAGAAGAACACAGTTAAAGGAAAAGAAAGTGGAGAGAGAAAAGCAGAGGAAAATATTAAAAAAAGACATCAAGGTAAGTGTGTTTAGTATTGTATTTATATATTTATACTCTTATTTTCTGTTTCTGTTGAAAACAAAATATTGTGGGAGGGAGTTCCTGTATGTAATATCTCTCTCTCTCTTTCTCTCATTTGGGGGATATGTACAAGGTGCTAAGTGTCAAATGCTCTTTAACCAGCGCTATTTTACACTTACATTGAACATCTGTATGTAATATGTTAGTAAAAATCACTTTTTTCTATGATTTCTACAAACATCTAATGATTTTGCTATCACCATACTATTGTATGGCGAAGGAAATCATGTAGATGTTGCTAGAAAACAATAAGCGCACTTTGTGGCTTATCGTCCTTCATATATCAGCAGGCTTACCTGCTGGCATGTATACTGTGCAGTGGCAGTGTCCGTGCAGGTACATCTGCGTAATGTTGGCGAGATCTCACATATGGGCATTGGTGCTACTAGCCAGGAGGCACGATACAGTGCATCAGCCTAATACTGATGTGCTTCGGGACTTTCAGGGATCACCAGAGGAATGAGTTTTCTCTCCCCTACTCTGGCAGCCGGGTTGTTAATACATCTCGGAGATATTGCTTCCTGCTTTGCCTCGATAATAGGTGAAGTAGAAAGAGCTCTAGCGAACGATAAGTGCTGCAATAATACATCTCCCCCAATGTGCTTACCTACATTTTATCCAGCACACTGCTAGCTGAAGGTCACCTACCTGTGTACTAAAATCTGTAATATACTAACATAGGGCCTGATTCAGAGAACTTTGCAATGGTAATGTTCCACGGAACTGAGCAATTATCGTCAGGCTGCTCAAGTGCTGTGTTCACATTGCACATGCATCAATACACATGCAATGGGGATTCCTTTGCCTTGTGATTGACAGGAAGTGACAGTTTGGGGGTGTTAACATGGTGTTAGCAGGGAGTGGTTGTAAAGATGCAGGCCTCTCATAGCCGTTTTCAGGGCGTGTATCTGACGTCAGCTGCGAGCCCTAATGTACATAAAACATGGCACTGCATGACTACTGAAGGGTCTGTGTAGACATAGGCCTACCCTTCAGCCCTGTGTATAGGCTACATATGTGTACGCAATTGTGAATGAGTTATGGTAGCTCCGGTGGGTGTCTCTTTTAATTTGTGGGCGGCAGCTTCATTTGCTGATATCTGCAGTTGTGTTGCGTAGAAAATCGCACTTGCAGCTGCATTAGCATACTGCTCTGTATCAGGCCCATTGTGCTGTTAATGAATTGCTGTCTTTAAACAGTAATTCAACAATACATGCATGTATGATCACGCATGTGCTGATAAGATTATTTACAGTCTTAATTTCTTACAGTAGATGTTTACACCATTGTGATATATTTTACACAAAAATGTTAATAGTTTGCACCTGTACATAATCTTTAGCATTACATGAATTTTTGTAAAAAAAATTCTTTATACATTTTTTTTGCATTATTTATTTTTATTATTTTAAATGAAAAATTATAATAATAATAATAACGTATCTTTGGGATAATTAACACCAGGCCTATTTTTTTAAAATGAATAAACATTTATTATACCAAAAACCTCCATTTAACGATGCGCCGTTACTTATGGGCCAGTGCTCTGGACTTGCCCCCCAGGCAAGATGCCAGCTAGCCCCTGATGGTTGGTATAATTAAATTTGTCACATATTTTAAAAACATTGAAAGTTGAAACACATATAAATTGAATATGTGCAGTATTTTAGGCTAGTGCCACAAAGTGTAAAATGCAGTAGAAACTAAACTGTAGATATTAAAACTTAAACTACATTCCTATGTAATCCCTGGACACATTGCTTCAATAGGTGTCAGGTATGAACCATTGTTCCTGTGGCCTTTTCACTACATTTACACGGATCAAACGTGACTCAGGTAACAGATATTTTCTTTACCTGCCAGGGATTGACACATGAGCACCACGATCTGTCTTGCCCAACACAAAGCAGCAATGCAATTTTGTAAATGGGGTTAGATCAAAATGATGCATTTATTATGGGAATAGAAACAGTTAGGGGAAATGGTAAGGATGGGGCTGAGGAGGATTTGGAACATTTACGAATACTGAAAAGACAATGCAATGTTAAATTAATACTTGATGCTTTACAGAGAATATTTATTCATTCACATCAGTCCCTGCCCCAGTGGAGTTTATAGTCTATAAACTATATAATCTTTTGTTGGAGGAACCAGGGACACTCAGAGCAGACCCTCCAACATTACCCCGTTCTCCATGTATGCTCTGCTCCTGGACTTCCTCCTTAATTTATGATTGCAGCCACCTGTGTAGAAACACCTTTCTCATCAATGAACTACTTCAAAACAGGTGACTGCAATCATAAATTAGGTGGGACGTCCAGGAGCAGAGCATTTTGTACCTGGTGGAAGGGGTCATTTTCGAGGGTAGGCTCAGAGTAAACCCACAGGAAGACAATAAACCTCCACACAGATAGGGCCCTAATTGGAATCAAATTTATGACCTTAGGGCACTGAACCCCTGGGGCTGCCCAAAGATCTGCTTCCCTGATTTTTCACATTGCATAAGTTGCAGAAAGTACTGTGG
This sequence comes from Taudactylus pleione, assembly GCA_031769625.1. Lineage (NCBI taxonomy): Eukaryota > Metazoa > Chordata > Amphibia > Anura > Myobatrachidae > Taudactylus > Taudactylus pleione. Next base: position 2,378,462 of record JAUIMM010000126.1, on the reverse strand, counting down.
TATTAACACCTTTATAAAGGAAATATACTATAATAATTTAAAGTAAAAAGTGATCTCAGGGTACAAGTGCATCTTCCTCTCCATGTGGGGGTTACAAGTACAATTTGCACACAACACAAAATTTTGTATTATTTTTCTGAGTATGCACTTTAAGAAAAAGCAGAAAAGCCAAGTTGAATTTTCAAAGCTGGATGTGCCCTGAAATGAGGCCAGTGTGTTCAAAGCTCTGCATTTCATTTTCCATTTCATGCCATGCTCAATCACCTCTATTTCAAAATAGTAACTAAGCTGCTAAGTTACAATTTTATTCCATCATAAATCATAATATATTTGAATGCTATGACTAAAGCTGGGTACACACCTACACAATCCTTAGCCTGATCACCCGATACTGTATGATCAGGTCAACAATTGTATAGGTGTGTATGGTGTACCATTGCAGAAGCTGATAAACAGCTTTTAAAGCTCTTGTTCGTTCGGGATCAGGAGGTTGCATCTTATGGGCTGTTTAATATTCTCCCGATCCCATTGAAGCCCCTACACAATGTGCTCTGTCTGCACAGTGTGTTGGTGCTCTACGACAGCTGATAGGGGATCACATTGGGGAGAGTTTTACCCGATCAGCCTCTGATCGAAAAGGTGTGTACCCATAAGCAAGATGAATCAATAAATATTAATATTTGTATATAATTATATATAATCAAAAGTCCCATGGCCAGGATGTATACAAGGGTAGACTTCAGTGCAGTCTTAAAATTGCCTGCAAGACGCATTTCTTATCAGTTTGTAGTTTAGTTTTATTGAATCAATAGGAAGCTTTTTATAAATTGCTGGTTTGCAAAACATACTTCATGCAAACACTTTTAGCATCTAATGAAGAAGTTGGATGTAATGCATCTGCACTGTGTAAAACTCTTGCATACGTTTTGTCATACTTTTCCCGGTAATTTGAGTTGATCATACTTGCATCTCTTCTCAGTTGTAAAGGAATACAGTATGTGCAGAACAGTAACAGCATGTAGATACAAGTTATCCATGACCCTTTGTTATGTTTCCAATTGGGTATGATATCCTAATGGCGGCATTCATCATGTCAACATGAGAATGTCAACATGGCCATAATGAAGATATCATGTAGACAGTGATAAAATGTCGACATATCATCCCTGTTGGCCCAGTGGTGACTTACCTGTTCCTGACAGCTGCAATTGCTCCAGCACGGCTTCTGGGTCCCAACGGTCATGTGGCCGTCGCTTCCAGGTCAAACCTGTGATACTACAGCATTCCAGTAAGTATTTTTCTCCTATCACTAACCTTAATTCCTACCCCTAAAGCGCCTTCTAGTGCATATCCCTAACCCCTAACCTAATCCTCTCTTCCCCCCACAGGCTATCCCTAACCATCCCTAATGTCGACATTCTGAAAAAAACTGCGTGTTTTGCCCAAAGGAAAAGCATTAGGTCCCCTGAAGTGACACTCGCTCAGACATTTGGTCATTATTATGGATTTATTTCCACTAGCTAACTGGGACTTACATTCTAAAGCTGAGGAATATAGGAGCCGATTATCTGCAAAGGATTTTCTTTGCTTATGTTATTCTACCTGGCACTAGGACTGGTAACTTTTCTCCCATCTTCATTGCTGGGCAGTAATTACAATCATTCTTGATATCACCTCTTCACTTACACCTACTGAACATTGACCACTTCTCTTAAAGAAATACTGTACCATATAAGTCTGAATATTTTACAGAGGCCCCATTCCTTCCTATGGAGAAAACATGGCCGGCCCTTTCAAGGTGCTCAGTAATTAGCCCCACCCCTACATCAGATGAGGCCTTCATGGTTGTTGTACTATAAATATGGGTCATAGTCTGTGTGCATGGCCCTTTCCCATGGTAACTATAGTTTAGGGTGCTTCTTCCGCTCCTGTATTGTCCTTGTAGAGTTTTGCTCCAGTGTGGCTGCAGGGTGAAAGATTGCACAGGGGCTAATATTACTGCTATGGGTTCTCCACTGCCCTTGCCACAATGGGTGTGATGCACCTGTTTGCTGTGGGCTCAGGTTTCCTCACATAGTGCTCCCCAGAAGTCTTCCATGGCAGAGATACAGCTAGCAGATCTCCAGATACCCCATTTCAAAATATGTTAATCAAGGGCAATGCTATGCCTTGAATGAGGCCATTTGTGACGCGAGATTGCAGTGCCGTTTTCAACACTTTTGTCTCTGATGCAGTGGACAGCACCCGTTAAAAGATTGTTCCCAGCCTGTTGAAGGTTTGCAAACCGGTCTTTTGGCCCATGCTCATTGGCCCTTTTGTTAAATGGCTTAAATTAAACCAATATACAGCTGAGACACAGTTTGTAAAACTGGATTTACTAAAGGGTTTTCAGTGTCCTTTGCAGGGGTTTGTTCCATCTCACGATAATTTGAAATCCGCATCCAAATTGCCTGATGTAGTTCTTGAAAAAGTCACGAAAAAGGGAATTTGTGTCATATGGACAAATCTCCTATAATGTACTTGGTGCTTTCTCCTCTGGGAGTTGTCCCCAAGAAGGCCCCTAGTAAATAAAGGCTGATTCAGCATCTTTCTTATCTTCTTGGGTCTTCTATCAACAATGCAATTCCTTTATTGTTGTTTATCAGTCTTTCAACAATGTCTTGGAGCTAGTATGTTCATTTGGTCCAGTATCTCTGTTGTACCAATCTATTTTTTTCCAACTACAACATTGTTTGCAGAACTCTGTGTTCCTATTGCATATAAAAATGGAGGGGCCAATGAATGTTCTCTATTCTAGTTATTGAAATTGATACTATTGAGAGTTGTTGTTGGCTTCTCCTGGAGAAAGTGATTAAGCTCCATTCAGCCACTGATATGAGTATAGAGACAAGTAAAGTGACTCTTCAGTAGGCCCTATTAGGGAATTTGAATTTTGCTTGTAGGGTCATTTCTATATGAAAAGATTTTTGCAGAAAATTGGATCTATGGCAAGAGTCATTCATCCTCAACATTTTCTTCACCTGTCGGTGGAAATAAGGAAAGGTTTTCCATATTTGGTCCCTGTTTTTTCTCTGCTTCAATGGAGTGCTAATATGGTCACCCAGTTCAGTAATAATGCTGAATTTCAGCTTTTTGTGGATGCCACTGGATCTATAGGCATTGGTTCATATCTCAGTGGGTTGTGGTGTGCTGCACCTTGGACAAGAGATTGGGTGAAGGGTGGTTTGATAATAAACCAAGAGAAAAAGAAGACTTCTTGTTGGGGGCACTCGTTTGTAAATATTATTATTATTTACAAACGAGTGCCCCCAACAAGAAGTCTTCTTTTTCTCTTGGTTTATTATTGTTCCTTTTCTGAATTTGGGGAGCACCACCAACTTATAAAACTGGCCCACAGAGTGGAGGATCAATTAGTGTAGTTGGTTTGAGATAATTTGTACCTACCTCGGTCCTGAAGGGCCTGGAAGTGGGTCTCTCATATTAGTCTGGTGCGACTCTCACCTCCATGTGTCTCTTGAAGGGTGGTTTGACCTGCTGGAAATCTACCCTATAGTGATGGCTCTAGAGCTTTGGGGTGAGAAATTTTGTAATGCTGGCATAATTTTTGGGTGCAGCAACTTAGGAGTTGTCCAACCTATCAACTGTTAGTAAGCGAGTGATGTCCTTTTTATTTTTGGCAGGTCTTGCAGTCAGACTATAGGATTTAGATGACGTGACTTCTGCACCCTTAGAATTTTTTCACTCAATCAACTTGCACTGGTGGATATGAGTATTGTATTCTTGCTCAGTACAGATATTTTTGTAGGCATCAGTCAATGCTTTACTTTATTGAGTAATTACTTTAAATTTACTGGTGGTTGAGTTGAGTGTGTGGTTATTTCTTTGTTATATGTGGTTTTGCAATTAGCACGGTCATATACATTGCATCGCTACTTGATTTATGGTTAAATAATTCCATAAGGTTGGTGTTGCTGTTTATTCATTATTTTACTAGTATTTGCATTCAGCAGTGTGCCTGTTGGGTACAGCATTGGCTGGTTTGATTTGGTAACAACATAGATGCGCCAAGTTTGACAGATTTTTACTCTGCATTTAGTTTTGAGCATTACTTTTAATTTATTGTTGGATTTCTTTCTTTACTTTGGGAGTTTTTTCCTTTCAGCTGGAATGGCTTGTTCAATTTTTCTTTTCTGTATTTTAGTGAATTCCATTAATCCAGTACATATGTTTTTGGTATTTGCTAATTTTTTTGCGTCGTTCAGTTATATATTTGTTTTTGCATGCTCCAGTGATGGGGAGTGGGTGCTTTTAGATGGAAACAATATGGATAGGTTGGCATCCATCTTACAGCATATGGTCATTGTTATTGCTTGTTTGATAGAGTGTTGTTTTGTTTTCAGGTTTAGCTGAAGTTGGTTAGATTGTTTAGTATGGTGGCAATTCTGCAGTATCTTACCTTTTTGGCAGAAAAATAGATGTTTTCATAAATGTACAATATTATATTCGTTGAGTGTGCTCTTCTTACATATTGTCCTGACCGAGAAACTAGACTGCCCTCACCCAGGCATACTGATGTGTATTGGGGGGAGTTGAACACCAATAATGTGCATGTTGTTGTCTTGTTTGTCTTCATTCATTTGTCCACCACTATACTAACAAAAATAAAATATTTAAATTTAAAAATAAATTTGATAAACTATAAACACCATTATTTACATAGATTTGCTTTTTGGGGTAGATGTACTAAGCCTTGGAGAGAGAAAAGGTGGAGAGAAAGATTAGGTACCAATCAATCAGCTCCTAATTGCCAAACACAGCCTGTAAAATGACAGTTAGGAGCTGATTGATTGGTACTTTATTTCTCCACTTTATATCTCTCCAAGACTTAGCACATCTCTCCAATATTTTATAAGTATTTATTAAATGGGTTAATGAAATACTTCGATTGTTAGGGAGTTGATAGGGGGTGTGTTATTTTTCCCTCCTTGTGCTTATTTTGCTTTGTACCTGCAGGCAATTGACTGGTTTAAACCTAATATATCTGAAGCAAATATTCTATTTTTCATTAAATAACCTCAAGTTATACCTAATATAAATATATATATATATATATATATATATATATATATATGAACTCGCAAAGTGTAACCAGAATTATATACCTTTTAAATCATTTGGATCATTTAATTTGAATAAAAGTATTGCACACAAGATGTGATAAAGTAAAGTGTTTTTATATTCATCAAGTCAATTGTCACATAACAGTATTAATTAAATCAAGGCTTATATAACAGTATTAATCAAAACAGTGATGAGAGAGAGGAAAGGTGAGACAGAGAAAGAAAGAGAGAGAGAGAGAGAAAAATAATTCAAGATGGCTGCTAAGAAAGAATTCAAGATGGCTGCTGAGAAAGCATGGTGAGAGTGTGAGGGGGTTGGTATGGCCCATGTCCTATTGTCTAAATCTCATGGTCCCTAGACAAAACTCCATTTTGAATGTAAGAGAAACCCTCATTGAAGACTCTTATAATATACTCCATTTAGAAAACTCACATGGCTATGTTCTGTAATACTAATATAATGCATCCAGTAAATCACATATCTATCCACACATCTCCTCAATACTATCTCATAAATATGCAAACTGGATATTGTCTGCAGATTGTTATACTATTTTCACACACCACAACTGTGTGATATCTTCGGACCAAACATTACATCATATTGTATCCCAGTGTCTAATATAGCCATCATATTCAATGGGGAGAAGAGGAGGGGAGTATCACATGTAATGCCATTGTCTAACCCACATGGTGGCAGCCATATTTAACAAAACTGCAGACTCCATCTTGGTATGTGGGGGATCACCCTTATCCCATTCAAAGCTGTTATTAATTCAACTTCCATGATATAACACATTGTACACAATCCTATCCTAATACTGCCAGCATCCATCAACCACGTGGACAAACTGCAGTCTCCATTAAACACATGGTTCAATGGGGGGAGCACATGTTTCAAGGCCCATATCACAAAAGGGAACAGCACATGGCAGTCACCATTTTCCTTTACTACAATCACCAGCTGGCAGCAAACAATTACATCAACCAGTTTCCATCTTAATCCTAACTACACCAATCATTACAAATACCATAGTTCTGTTTCACAGAATATTGCAATCACACTATATCATCCACTGTATGCTAACACAGACTTATGAATTCCCTTACCAAACTACAAACTTGTTACAAATCACTACATTATTAAATGTTAACACAGACTTACACCTATTTAACCAAAGCTTAATTAACCATTAACCCTAAAAACACATGATTTCAACATCTTCCCTGTAAGCCATGTGTTGTTGGAGAGCCTCAATGAACATGTCCTTCTGTGTCCTGCTCCAAGTGTGTGTGCACTGCAAGTGTTCCTGTGGGAATGCCAACCTATGTCTCTGTAGAACCCCATCCTCCTCCCCCTCACCTGCAAGGTGTCGTGCCCATATAAGGGCATCCCAAACTTTATTGCGTTATGTAGTGCCTTAGGCAGGAAGTGGTCTATATGTGTGAACTGCTAAGGCAGTTTGTGCTAAACCAGGTCTGTTGATTGATATGTAAATAACTCTGATAAACTGGTTTCTGAGACTCTGGAATAAGTGATTACATTTAAATAATATTGATTCTAGTTGTATAAGGATGTAATATTCATTTATATTTTCTGATTTTAATACATACACTGTTACAGGAGTTTATTCCCTACCACATGGAAACTATAGACTAATAATTGATAATTTTGTAACAATCAATAACTGACAATTATGACTTTGGGGTGTGGGATAGAACTGGCTTAGGAAACCCATGCAAGCATGTGGAAAGAATATAAACTGCCTACAGATAGGACATTATTGAACCTACAAAGTGCTGTGAGATAGAAAGGCTAACCACTGTGCCATCATGTGGGACACTTTTTTTAGAGATGTTTGTAGACCCCCGTGTTTTTGTTTTTGTTCTAAATCATCATCATGTTTGGTTTTGGTGTTAAATTTATTTAAAAATTGATAAAAACAGCTAAAATCATGTAACTTGGACTGTTTTTGTGCCTATAGTATTATTAACATCAATAACATTCATTGCCAGTAATTTCCATTCAATTTTGAACACTCACAGCACCTGAAATCATGAGGGAGGGACTTACAAGCAATCCAAAATACGCAAGATTGTTTTTAGATAGGAGATCCAAAATTGGCGAGGAGACCCGAGTCGGGGCTCGGTTCTACTTGGAACCCCAAAGTTCGGATGTGTTCTGTTTTCAGCAAAACCGAACAGCTCATCTGTGTTATATTTAAAGTATTTATTACATTCTCAAAATACATTCTAAATCTATAGGCAAATAGAGGTGATTACCACTGATGAGTGGGGTGGGCTTTTTAGATGAAATAAAGGTATTATAGGACAAAACAAACAATGGAACTCTTGTATGATAAGCTCTATGAGAGGACATTTACAGAAGCTGGGTAAAGTAATACTACAATGGGAAAATGATACATTCATCTCTTAATATGTACACCAGACAACAAAAGGAAAGCAATTAATATGTTTTGAATGCCCTTAACTAATTTACATGATCTCATTTAGGTTTAAAGATAGCTTATAGAATACATATCATATATAATGTATTCTGGAAGACATTTCCCTCCATGAGCAAGTGCTCTTTAGAAAGCTTTTGTTCCTCCTACAGGCTTGGTGACTCAGTGACCTGTCTCTCTGCCTTTCAATGAGTCTTTCCAGCCTCTCGTAATGATGTTAAACTATAGAGTTTAGCATATAAGAATAAAAGGAAACATTTCTTCTTATGCATGACTTTGGACAGAGGTGTGATGGAAAAAAATGTGTTCTGGCTGAACTGTACTTCCTAATCAAATGGGTGTAACAGATGGCTGCTGGAGCAACCCATCACAATGGAAATATCTGCAGTTCTCATGGTAACGGAATCTGTCAGGTCTGAGGGATTTGCAGGGTGTTTTTTTTCCCAGGACATCTGAGTTGCAATCTCTGAGCTGTCTAGAAATCATTCTCCTTCTGCACCTCCTATTCAGCTTCATAAAGATAAAGATGAAATACTTTTCCCAATAAATTAATGCCATACAATATACAATGCTATAAGAAACATTCCATTTAGCAGAAGTGTAATTATATGGGAAGACCTCATAAGCATATTTCAAAACCAATAATGTTCACGTTGAGCATTTTCCTTTGAGTATTCATATTATTCCATCAGAACTAACTGCTGCAAGGTCCATAGTGGAGTCATTTGCGTGGATCGTTCATCTATACAGGGAAATGTATCAAGTCTTGGAGAGAGATAAAGTGGATGGTGTACCAACCAACCAATCAGCTTCTAACTGTCATTTTACAAATGCAGTCTGCAAAATGACAGTTAGGAGCTGACTGGTTGGTACTTTATATCTCTCTATACTTTGTCTCCGAGGCTTGATATATCTCCCCTTAGTGTGTAATCAATAAGCAAGTTTAATGGAAATATCTGCCCTAGCAGGAAAGAGCACTTACTGTAATCATTATTCCAAAGGTAATTATGTAAATTGAGGACCTATAGGGATCCACTTAGTTTTCACAGCCACCAAATTTTTTACTGTTTTGCCCACAGGATTTTAAACAATAATAATATTGAATATAAAACCATTGCATTCAATATTATTGGGGTATTAAATCCCACAGGCAAAACCACAGAAAATAGACAGCTTTGAGAACCCACTAGTTAGTAAGTATAGACCTTAAACACAAAAATAGCAGAATTGTTTAATAAAATATACATAATAATGTATGTGTATGCAATGCAATTAGATATATGATGATGAGCAAAATAAAACAATTTGTTAAATGAGAACTATAAATTAAGTTCTTGCTAAGTATCAACTGGTATAATACAGTAGCTAATGTATTAATTAAGTAAATAATACCCCAGCATCTGCTTGCAAAGGCATCTGGCCTTTCACAATAATGTATAGCTTCCATTAATTTAATTGGAAAGTTTCTTGTTTGTAAGGTTGTAGGTGCCGGAGAACTAGCAGCTATGGCTACTTATCCTAGGATAAATTACACTTGTTATAAGATTTTTCTCTTTGGTGTGGAGGGGATGTTTTGTTTTCAGATATTTTGGGGGGCAGGTTATTGTAATACAATATGCCTAATGAAATAGCAATAGGAAGCAATGTGATTGCCACGGGTATTTCAGTACATATAAATAATAATAACAATAGAAACATTGACTTTTGGAATTATTCCAGAATTACATAAAAGTGGAGAGAATGTGAAAATACTGACAATTTGTGCAATGGAAAAACCCACACAAAATTAAAGACTCATTACATTGTAAGTCAGTATAGGAGCAACTACGGAGATTAATAAATAAAAAGCAGGTAAGACAGAACATGTTGCTGAACTAATACACAGCTACTGTATGTACTAAAGGCAGTGGGCACAGAAATAATAGAGGTCAGATCGATTTGGTACAAATATATACATCTTTTAAAAGTGAAAAACATTTTCATTATTTGTGTTTTCATTATTGGTGCAAAGCTTTGCTTTGAGGATTTTGTTGAAGATTCGATGTAGTTACAGAGGCGGATACAAGACTATAACTTTATATGTTAGAGGGTTTTTTTATGTTTACCTTTCATTTGTAACTTATTAAAACTAAGGTGGATATTGAGAGCCAGAGGAACTTTGAATCATCTCCTAGTCAGAACTTATGTGCATTACACTTGCCAAGCTACACTGTTTTTCCTGTTAAAGCTCTCATTGGATACTCCATTCAGTAACTGTACCACCACCTGTGCCCACTTTCACACAGTCTTTGGTTTATTGGTATTATATAGTGAGCAGGACAGTCTTCTGAACTTCCAAAGAGCTGACAAATTCCAGTGGCCAAGAACTGTTCTTCTCAATGGTGGCACTACTGTGAGGCTGGAATTGGTTATATTTCTTGGGGGGCCTCGGCTACATATTGTAGTCCTCTGTATAGTTTTGTGTGGTCAACACTACCTAATAAATTGTGTGTTAAGACATGACAATCATTACTTTGATAATCTTGTGGTCAACATTGCATATCAAAGAATTATTTTAAGAGGAGAAAAAGCAAGATATGCTGAGCAATGTATCTAATTTGTAAACAGTTACTCCAGTCTTATTAAAGTGTACAAATTGCATTCAGTAAGGTTCAGTTAAGCAGTTATTAACAACTAGAATACTTTTACTTACACATAAGGCTATCAAACAATCTACACTAACATACATGTCTTCTCTTATCTCAAAATATCTCTCATCTCTATAGTCCCTCTACTTTGCACAAGAACTGCATTTCTCATCCACAAGCATTACCTGCTCCCATTCATGGTTACAGGTCTGTTTTCACACGCATTATCTACCCCCACTCACTTGTACAACAACACTTTCTTCTATCCTCCAAACCTTCAAGTGTTCCCTAAAAACCCCTCTCTCCAGGCAAGCTTATTCAATTCCAGAACCACCCACTTAACCTCCGCAAGTTATCCTACCCAATTACATCCCCTCTATATAGTTCACACATAACTTTACATATTTTCTTTTCCTACACTTACATAACCCGCTGACCCCAGACCAACATTCCTGTGTGACTGGATCACACAGTCCACCAAGAACCTTTACAATCTGGCTGGACCAATATGCAATTTGTAGCACTTATCCTCATGTATCAAATCCCTATATAGAATGTAAACTTGTAAGTTTACATTCTATATAGGGCCCTCTACGTCTGTTTGTGTGTTATTTTATTACTGTTTTGTTCCCAATTGTAAAGAGCAACAGGAAATATGCTGACGGTATATAAGTAACTGTTACAAATAATAATAAACACATGCAGCCTGATGCAGAGTTGAACGCAATTTGTTCATACTTGCTCATTTATTGCAGACACAGTACTAAATGCGTATGTACATCTATATAAAGAGTTGTACACTTCTTCATGAATTGACTGCCACTAGTCATAGACTTGGCTTTATACACATCATCATAAGTACACATTTGCACCAGCCCTATTATTGGTACAAAAGATATGTCTGAAAACAGTCGTATTTATGCTTCCATCTAACTGTGAATAGGCCTCAAATTTAATTACATCCTTCCCTGAAACCTGTCTAAAGAGAACGCCCTATTTGAAGATGCAACAGAAATACATATGACTCTGGCATGCCTATACTTGTGTACAACTGCTTCAGCCCCAGAGTGTAAATCCTTATCCACAACCTCAGTATCTTTTTTTACTTTGGGAACTCCAGGCAAGGATCCTACTTCACAATGTTTGTGGGTTTGTTGTTGGTTTTATATTGAACAGGGAGTTACTGTCACATATGGTTGTCATTTTATTGTTTGTAACTTTTGTTAACATAGGCCGTCAATGTTGGGTGCTGATAGATTGTTCTTAGAAAAAACAAGAATCTCCTTACTTTTTATTGCAATTACCATCGAGTGCAGATCCTAATTTACATGAAAGAAATGGAGGAATATAGCAGGGAAAACAAATTTGGTTTCTTATAGCAGTGGTTCCCAAACTGGGTGCCGCAGGGCACTTGCAGAGGTGCCATGGGTTGGTGGTCCAGTCCCAAATCAAATGATGTATGATCAATGTGATAGACAAAACCAGTGCTGATGGCTGCCAATTATTAAATACGTAGACACAGTGGCGTAACTTCATCCCACGTGCCCAGAGGCAAGATAAAAGGTGGTGCCCCCCAAATTAAAATGTACCACCCCCCAGCGCCTATGCCAGCCCCAGCTGCCGCTGCCCCCTATGCAGTTCTTTTTATACAATGCCCCAGTAGTGGTCCCCCTATGCAGTGCCCTCAGTAGAGGTCCCCCTATGCAGTACCCGCATATGTAGTGCCCCCCAGTAATGGTCCCCCTAAGCAGTGCCTCCAGTAGTGGTCCCCCTATACAGTACCTGCAGTAGTGGTCCCCCTATGCAGTGACCCCAGTAATAAGGTCCCTGTAGTGCCCACAATAGTAAGGCCCCTGTAGTGCCCCCATATGATACCCCCAGTAGCAAGGCCCCTGTAATGCCCCCTGTAGTGCCCCCATATGATGCCCCCAGTAGTAAGGCCCCTGTAATGCCCCCTTTAGTGCCCCCAGTAGTAAGCCCCTTGTAATAAGCCCCCTAGAGTGCCTCCAGTAATAAGACCCCAGTAGTAAGCCCCCTGTAATTAGTTTCCTGTAGTGCCCCCAGTAGTAATCCCCTAGGACTAAGCCACCTGTAATAAGCCCCCTGTAGTGCCCCCAGTAGTAAGCCCCCTGCAGTAAGCCCCCTGTAGTAATCCCCCTGTAATAAGCCCCCTGTAGTGCCCCAGTAGTAAGCCCCCTGTAGTAATCCCCCTGTAGTGCCCCCTGAAGTAAGCCCTCTGTAATGTGCCCCCAGTAGCAAGCCCCCTGTAATGCTCCATGTAGTAAGCCCCCTGTAGTAAGCCCCCTGTAGTGCCACTCCAACACGCACACACACAACCATACAAAAAAAATAAATACTTACCTTAAACCCGCTCCAGTGCCTGCTGCCATCCGTCCACAGTGCCCGCTCCTCGGAGTGACGTCATGACGCCGGGGGGAGAGAAGGAGCTGGGCGCCTGCTGGTAACACACTTAGCAGGGACCCAGCTAATTGGGAGTGCAGGGGGTGCAGGTAGTTACGCCACTGGAGGTGGAGCGCCTATCAGCGGTGCTCCTTCTCCATGCAGCTCCGCAGCAGTGCCCGGAACGGCCGGGTGACAATGGAGCCAGGTGCCCCCTTCAGGGCTGACACCCGGCGGAAAATGACTCCATTGTCTCCAGGAGTTCTGCCACTGCCTGGACAAACAGAACTACCGCTAGGCCTGATTCAAAGTTGTGAATAGAGTAAGAAAGAGCAAGTGACTGTTCACCTTGGTAAAACCATGCTGCACTGCAGGTGGGGCAGATGTACAATGTGCAGAGAGATTTAGATATGGGAGGGATGTGTCCAAACTGAAATCTAAATTGCAGTGTAAAAATAAAGCTGTTCTGCATTTATGGGCTACAGCCACAGGAAACTTGAATCATATCCTAGTCAGAACCTATGTGCGCTACACTGTTTTTCTTGTAACAGCTCTCATTGGCTATTCCATTCAGTAACTGTACCACCACCTGCGCCCACTTTCACACAGTCTTTGGCTTACTGGTATTATATAGTGAGCAGGACAGTCTTCGGTACTGTCAAAGAGCTGAGGAATTCCAGTGGCCAAGAACTGTTCTTCTCAATGGTGGCACTACTGTGAGGCTGGAATTGGTTATATTTCTATAGTCCTCTGTATAGTTTTGTGTGGTCAACACTACCTAATAAATTGTGTGTTAAGACATGACAATCATTACTTTGATACTCTTGTGGTGAACATTGCATATCAAAGTATTATTTTAAGAGGAGAAAAAGGAAGATATGCTGAGCAATGTATCTAATTTGTAAACAGTTACTCCAGTCTTATTAAATTTTTTCAAATTGCATTCAGTAAGGTTAGGGTTACAGGTATCCACCTTAAAGCAGTTATTAACAACTAGAATACTTTTACTTACACACAAGGCTATCAATCAAACTACACTAACATACATGTCTTCGATTATCTCAAAATATCTCTCATCTCTATAGTCCCTCTGCTCTGCACAAGAACTGTGTCTCTCATCCACAAGCATTACCTGCTCCCATTCATGGTTACAGGTCTGTTTTCACACGCATTATCTACACCCACTCACTTGTACAACAACATTTTCTTCTATCCTCCAAACCTTCAAGCGTTCCCTGAAAACACCTCTCTTCAGTCAAGCTTATTAAATTCCACAACCACCCACTTAACCTCCGCAAGTTATCCTACCCAATTACATCCCCTCTATATAGTTCACACATAACTTTACATATTTTCTTTTTCTACACTTACATAACCCGCTGACCCCAGGCCAACATTCCTGTGTGACTAGAACACACAGCCAGGGCTGCCATCAGAAATTCTGGGGCCTGGGACTAACAATATCGTCAGGGCCCCCACCCACCCATCCCCCGCTATCTTATTCCTACAAAAACTTTGGCCCAGAAAATATCAAGCCTGCCCTCTTCTGTGTCCAGCCAGCCCTCCCTTTATATGCATTCAGCCAGCCCCCCTTCTGTGTGTCCAGCCAGTCCCCCAAACGTGTGTCCAGCCAGCCCCCCTGATGTGTGTCCAGCCAGACCCCTTATGTGTGTCCAGTTAGCTCTCCTAATGTGTGTCCAGCCAGGCCACTGATGTGTGTCCAGCCATGCCCCTGATGTGTGCTCAGCCATGCCCCTGATGTGTGCCCAGCCAGGCCCCTGATGTGTGCCCAGCCAGGCCCCTGATGTGTGTCCAGCCAGGCCCCTGATGTGTGCCCAGCCAGGCCCCTGATGTGTGCCCAGACAGCCTCCTGATGTGTGCCCAGACAGCCTCCTGATGTGTGCCCAGCCAGGACCCTGATGTGTGCCCAGCCAGGACCCTGATGTGTGCCCAGCCAGGCCCCTGATGTGTGCCCAGCCAGGCCCCTGATGTCTGTCCAGCCAGGCCCCTGATGTGTGTCGAGCCTACCCCCTCTCTCACAGGCATAGCCCAGCCCGTCAGCAGTGCTTTTAAACTTACCTGCATCATGTGACACTGCCTTTTGCTCTGCAGAGTCCAGGCATTGCCGCGCCTGCAACGGGGCTATTAGAGCCACAGTGGATCCTAGTGCCCGCCGACTCAACGGCTCAATCTAAACTGACAGAGACAGCAGCAGTTCTCCGTAAAAAAAAAATGCCAGAAACAAAGGGGAGCGGGCGCTGTTGGAGCGGGTGGTAGAAGCAGCTCCCCTCTAACTGTCTGGGCCCGTGACTCCAGTCCCGGCAGTCCCCCCTGATGGTGGCCCTGTACACAGCCCACCAAGAACCTTTACAATCTGGCTGGACCAATATGCAATTTGTAGCACTTATCCTCATGTATCAAATCCCTATATTGATTGTAAACTTGCAAGTAGGGCCCTCTTCCCTCTATGGCCCGTATTCAATTTGAGGCGAAAAGACGGAATCGGCGAAAAAGTTTTGCGATGATGTAATTTCGCCAGGCGGAAAAGTATCGCCGTATTCAATTTTAAATACTTTCCGCCTAGGCGGAAAGTCAATGCAATGTTATCTGTGGAAAAGTTTCGCCTATGAATAGCAGGCGGAAAAAAGTGTTTTGAATTGGGGTTTTGGGGTGCAACATTGCAAGAACCCCTGTGCAGCCTTCAGACAGTCCCCCAAAGGTAAGCTACGTCAAAATAAAATAAAAAAAAACACTTAAGAACACCCAAAAAAATCACTTTCATTTTGGGGCAAAAAAAAAAATTGGGGGGTACAAAGTTAAAACTAGCGAACTAGACTCTGGGGGGTCCCCAAGTATGTCACATGTATTTTTTTCATTGCAGGGGCTTGCGGCAGGTGGATTTTTCACGATTTTTTAACTTAACTTTAGCAACTTTAAAATATGCTGGGCCCCATTTTCATGTACCCCAAATTTGCTGGGATAAGTTATTTTCTGCAACAAAAACTCCAGAATACTATTCTGCACCACTTATACAAAAATGCTATTTAGCAGCTATTGATCCCTTTTAAAAACAACAAATACCTTCAGCAAGCCAAATCGGGGCGTACCATAGCTAACCCCCATATTAGAGCATTTTTTGGGGGGTGTCAGGCTGATTTCCCCAAATCTGACAGGACTTTCCGCTTGTTTAAGTTTCGTCGGGTCCCGTTTTCGCGTACTTTCAAATTGACTACTTAGATACACGGGTACGCGCCTGATACTTTTCCGTCTGCACAACACGCGATGTAGGCGAAAAGTCCGGGAGGCGGAAAAGTATTGCAGGTCCACTCAAATTGAATACGGGCCTATGTCTGTTTGTTATTATTACCCAGTCTTATTTTATTACTGTTTTGTTCCCAACTGTAAAGAGCAACAGGAAATATGCTGACGGTATATAAGTAACTGTTACAAATAATAATAAACACATGCAGCCTGATGCAGAGTTGAACGCAAGTTGTTCATATTTGCTAATTTATTGCATACACAGAACTAAATGCGTATGTACATCTATATAAAGAGTTGTACACTTCTTCATAAATTGACTGCCACTAGTCATACACTTGGCTTTATACACATCATCATAAGTACACATTTGCACCAGCCCTATTATTGGTACAAAAGATATGTCTGAAAACAGTCGTATTTATGCTTCCATCTAATGCTGGGCATACACGGCAAGATAAAATGTCTGTCAGACCGACAGACATTTTATCTGGCCGGCTGCCAGCCGCAGATGTCCGCGGCATACACTGTGACATCCGCGCTCCGCCCCCGGGGGAGGAGACATTTCCCTGTTCCTTCTGTAGGAAGGAACACAGGAAATGTCTGTCTGTCGGCCGTGCTGGGCATACACTGCCCGATGCGGCCAACAGTTACCGGGTAAATATCACATCGGACGGGCATGCTGGACAATCCTGCATGCCCGACCGAGCAATATTTAACCCTCGGTCGCCCCCCCCCACGCTACAATTATCGTGGCGATCCGCCGATATCGGGCGGATCGTCCCGATAATTGCAGCGTGTATGGCCAGCATAACTGTGAATAGGCCTCAAATTTAATTACATCCTTCCCTGAAACCTGTCTAAAGAGAACGCCCTATTTGAAGATGCAACAGAAATACATATGACTCTGGCATGCCTATACTTGTGTACGATTGCTTCAGCCCCAGAGTGTAAATCCTTATCCACAACCTCAGTATCTTTTTTTACTTTGGGAACTCCAGGCAAGGATCCTACTTCACAATATTTGTGGGTTTGTTGTTGGTTTTCTATTGAACAGGGAGTTACTGTCACATATGGTTGTCATATTATTGCTGTAACTTTCGTTAACATAGGCTGTCAATGTTGGGTGATGATAGATTGTTCTTAGAAAAAACAAGAATCTCCTTACTTTTTATTACAATTACTATCAAGTGCAGATCCTAATTTACTTGAAAGAAATGGAGGAATATAGCAGGGAAAACACATTTGTTTTCTTAGAGCAATGGTTCCCAAACTGGGTGCCGCATGGCACTTGCAGAGGTGCCATGGGGTGGTCCAGTCCCAAATCAAGGGGTCTATTTACTAAGCAGTGTTAGGAGACAGAGTGAAAAGTGATAAGAAAGTGATAAGGTGCCAGCCAATCAGCTCCCAACTGTCATCTCACAGGCTGTGTTCGAAAAATGACAGCTTATTCAAAGTTGGGAATAGAGTAAAAAAGAGCAAGTGACTGTTCACCTTGGTAAAACCATGCTGCACTGCAGGTGGGGCAGATGTACAATGTGCAGGGAGAGTTAGATTAGGGAGGGATGTGTCCAAACTGAAATCTAAATTGCAGTGTACATATAAAGCTGTCCTGCATTTATGGGCTACAGCCAGTATTTACCCTGCTTGCAGAAAGAAATGTATGTATTTGCACCCCTGGCAGTGCTACATGGTTTGTCCAGGTACACAGTTACTTGCACTACCTTACTCTATTCCCAAATCTGAATCAGGCCCACTGTGTCCTCCACCACATAACTGAACCTATGTAAGCACAATTTACTTACTTTAATAATTTTTTCTGATCATCTCAATAAGAAACTGTTGGCCTAGGGGTGCCGTGAAAATAATGCTGAGACTCTAGGGGTGGGCAATAAGCGGTCCTCCAGCTGTTGTTGAACTACATATCCCAGCATGCCTTGCAACAGTTTTAGTATGGCCAAATACCAAAACTATGGCAGGGCATGCTGGGATGTGTAATTCTACAACAGCTGGGGGGCTGCTTATTGCCCACTCCTACTCTAGGGCAACGGGATTCGAAAAAGTTTGGGAACCACCGACTTGAGATTTTTCTCAAAGTTTCATGTTCACTCCTATAAAATTTCATGCACAGCTTGCAAGGCAGTATATTAGTTTTTATTATTTATGACTAACATAAAAAAAATATGAGAATTTCTACCGCCAGATATCTAAAGTGTCACACATATGAAAAAATAACTCATATTTCTATTCCTTTTGTTATTGTAAAACACTTTATAGCTTGAAATCATGGTATGATAATCTGAAACAGTCTGAGATTTCAATCTAATTCCAGTTGATTTGAAACCTTCTGAAGAGCTGCCATCTGTTCTTGCAAAAATCATGCAGCAGCTTTGTACAAGCCAAATGTCCATATGGCTGAGTTTGGAGTAAAGAGTGAATTTTTAGCTAGCTGCATTTCTTGGCATAATAACAGTTAGACATATTCTACCATTTCTGATACATTGACTGCTTTATTACATTTTTATTTTTCTGCTTTTTGTCTGTTGATATTTCCTGCAAACAGTTATGGCATTGATCATTTATGTTTGAATAGTAAAAAGCACAGGTCCACCAGAGCACTTTATTAAGTTACATGGGCATAACTACAATAGGTTCGGGTGCAGCTGCTATTGGGCCTAGAGCTGAGAGGGGTCCATTTTCCTTGTCACAGTTACATGTGTTATATAAGAGATTCCCAAACACGGTCCTCAAGGCACCCCAACATTTCAGGTTTTAGAGATATCCATGGTTGAGCACAGTGGTTAACTAATTAAATCACCTGTGGTCAAGCATGAAAATCCTTAAAACCTGGGCAGTTACTGTGCCTTGAGGGACAAGTTTGGAAACCTGTGTGTTATGTACATTTTTCATCATTGGGTGGTACATAGGTGCCCTTACAAATGTTTGCTATGGGGACTTCAAATACCTAGTTACACCCCTGTAACTTGTTAACTAGCCAACAGTGGCTGCATATGTAACATGGACACCAGCAATATATCACAATCAACAGTATTATCTTTACACATTGTGGGCGCTGGATGCATCAATGCTAAAAATTCGGTCAAACCTCCGAAAATACAGATTTCTGAGGTTTGACTGCATTTTTCATATGCACCAAGCCCCAGAAAGCAGCAATGACGCTACCTAATAAAAGCCCACGGGCTTCTTTTTGGAGCTTTCTCCAAGACAGATCCAATAGGATCCCTCCCGGGGTCCCCTGCAGCTCGCGCCTCCACTGGCCAACGGCTGCACATGCGCAGAGGGATTCCCGGGTCATAAACCCAGAAGTCCTCACACCCGAAAAGGACAGCTCTTATCTGGATAGCTGTCCTTTGCTTAAGTGTACATGCATACGGTGTTACTAAGCGCCGCGAACATTGGTGGGATGCATAGCATCCAATATGCGATGCTTGATGCATCCCGTCCCATACATGAATGAAGAAAAATATCTCTAATGTGATACTAAAAAAATTACCTTACTACAACTGTACAAGTTACTATTTATGTGGGATGTGATATGATACAAAAGTTATCGCATTATTATAGTTACATATTGTAATTTTTAACCTGTTGTTCTGGACATAAACTATAGGCCACACAGGTCATCCACATGACCCTTTTTTAAAATAAGTAAATATCACAAAATAAACTATTAATTTTCTATTTTGTTTTTCAGTAAGTCCTCAATTGTTGTTATAGTTGACAGCAGTAATTACTCAATTTAAAAATATTAGTTAAAACTGAACCTTAACATCTAATTGTTACAGTACTACATTCTAAAACTTAATTTCAAAATCAGGTATGAGCCAAATTAAAACAATCCTTCAGCCATTACTTTATTGTCATCGAAGTGTGGAATCCTAATCTTCCAAATGTAAGACAAATTATAAACATTTGGTTGACATTTTAAGATACAAACCATATTTATTAGGAATTAATTCACATTAGTCAAGAAATAATTATTTTTGCCAAATTCATTTTGGTCTACTTATATTCCTTACTGCCAACAAAAACATTTAATATTTATGATGTTATTAAATGTTTAATATTTGCTAGATAATTCCAGTAACCCCACATCTTCTCCCATATTGCTGTGAAAATCTGATCCTTTCATAGGTAGTCATTTTTTCGTGCACTTAGTACTTGACATTTTTTATATACATATACAATAAAGGAAAATATTTTATAAAATCTGAACTGAAGTATTTAAAGGTGATTAACAAATATAATCTGGGCCCTAGCCAAAAAATAATTAGGAATCCATACTGTAAACATACAGGTAGTTTATCCTGTGTGAAGCATATTCTCAGCATTTTAGCATCTCATACCCCTAATGTTATTAAATTTTTTTGCCAAAACTCAGTATTGTGTTCATATATACAAAGTAACCCGATATGTGTACAATTTTACCATATACAGTGCATCCGGAAAGTATTCACAACGCTCCACACTTGTTATGTTACAGCCTTTTTCCAAATGGAATAAATTAAATTTTGTCCTCAAAATTCTACACACAATACCCCATAATGACAACGTGTAAAAAGTTTTTTTGTGATTTTTGCAAATTTAATAAAAAACAAACAAATTAAGAAATCACACGTACATAAGTATTCACAGCCTTTGCTCAATACTTTGTTGATGCACCTTTGGCAGCAATTACAGCCTCAAGTCTATTTGAATATGATGCCACAAGCGTGGCACACCTATCTTTGGGCAGTTTTGCCCATACCTCTCTGCAGCACCTCTCAAGCTCCATCAGGTTGGATGGGAAGCGACTGTGCACAGCCATTTTCAGATCTCTCCAGGGATGTTCAATCGGATTCAAGTCTGGGCTCTGGCTGGGCCACTCAAGGACATTCACAGAGTTGTCCTGAAGCCACTCCTTTGATATCTTGACTGTGTGCTTAGGGTCGTTGTCTTGCTGAGAGATTAACCGTTGCCCCAGTCTGAGGTCAAGAGCACTCTGGAGCAGGTTTTCATCCAGGATGTCTCTGTACATTGTTGCATTAATCTTTCCCTCTATCCTGACTAGTCTCCCTGTTCCTGCTGCTGAAAAACATCCCACAGCATGATGCTGCCACAACCATGCTTCACTGTAGGGTTGGTAATGGCCTGGTGACGAGCGGTGCCTGGTTTCCTCCAAACATTCACGCTAAAGAGTTCAATCTTTGTCTCATCAGACCAGAGAGTCCTTCAGGTGCATTTTGGCAAACTCCAGGTGGGCTGCCATGTGCTTTTTACTAAGGAGTGGCTTCTGTCTGGCCACTCTAATATACAGGCCTGATTGGTGGATTTCTGCAGAGATTGTTGTCCTTCTGGAAGGTTCTCCTCACTCCACAGAGGAATGCTGTAGCTCTGACAGAGTGGCCATCGGGTTCTTGGTCACCTCCCCGACTAGGGCCCTTCTCCCCCGATCGCTCAGTTTAGATGGACGGCAAACTCTAGGAAGAGTCCTGGTGGTTCCAAACTTCTTCCATTTACGGGAGATGGAGGCCACTGTGCTCATTGGGACCTTCAAAGCAGCAAATATTTTTCTGAACCGTTCCCCAGATTTGTGCCTCGAGACAATCCTTGTCTACAGACAATTCCTTGGACTTAATGTTTGGTTTGTGCTCTGACATGCACTGTCAAGTGTGGGACCTTATATAGATTATAGACAGGTGTATGCCTTTCAAAATCATGTCCAATCAACTGAATTTACCACAGGTGGACTCCAATTAAGCTGTAGGAACATCTCAAGGATGATCAGTGGAAACAGGATGCACCTGAGCTCAAGTTTGAGCTTCATGGCAATGGCCGTGATTACTTATGTACATATTATTTCTTAGAGTTTTTTTAATTAAATTTACATAAATCTCAAAAAACTTTTTACACGTTGTCATTATGGGGTATTGTGTGTATAATTTTGAGGACAAAAATGAATTTATTTAATTTTGGAATAAGGCTGTAACATAACAAAATGTGGAAAAAGTGAAGCGTTGTAATTACTTTCCGGATGCACTGTATACTCCATATGTCCTTGTGATTTAAAAAAATATAATTTCAAATTTGTGTTTGATTTTCATTACTAAAACTTTAAATGGGTTGGGTATGAGTTGCCGCCGGGTGAAATGCAGATGTCAGAATCCCGAAGCTAAGAGATCCCGACAGGGGCAGGTAAGTGCACTAACCCTACCCCTCTTCTCCCCCTAACCCTCCCTTAGTGGTGCCTAACCCTAACCTCTCCAGGGGGGTGCCTAACCCGAACCTCCCCCCGAAGGTGCCTAATCCCCCTCCCCGCAGCCTAACCTTCCCGGGGGGGTGCCTAACCATAATTCCCCCTGGGGGTGCCTAACCCCCCTCCCCGCGGCTAAAAGCTAAGATCTACCTTACCTTTGTTCAGGAAAGCTGTCTGTTGAGATTTCGGCGTCGGGACCTAGACGGGCATCGGTATTTCGCCGCCTGTCTTTAGTCCCAAGTCGGGATTTAGACACTGGTATTTAGACAGACGGCTTCCCGGCCATCGGTATATCAACTACATCCCCTTAAAACACTTATTTTGACTACATTTTTTTACCTAGGGCCCAGATAATGGGCCAAATGTTATAGGGTGAGAGTTTAGAAAATGTGAGAGTTCAGCAGTAAAATTATCACACTATTACATTGGCCGAGTTGTATCTTCAAAATAGAAAAACATCTGGGTGAGAGTTTAAATTGAGAGAGTTTTTTTAGTCTGAAAAACATGCGAGTTTGCCTGTTCCTGGGCTCTATTGCATTGGCCGAGTTTAAAAAGTGTGACAAAACTCTCACATTTTCTAAACTCTCACCCTATTACATTTGGCCCAATAGCTGTAAATCACCTTTGAAACTCTCTTTCAAGATTGTACCACTGTGGCAATATGTCACAGGCGTATGTGCTTTCTTTCATACATAGCTTTTCTGCATTGCCACACATGTTGCAGGGAGCATTCATATCCGTAATAGGTCTGAACTCCAGAATCCCGAACATCCATAAATATGGTTTGTTAATTTTTTTTGTGAAAAAGCAAAGGAACAATGCAGTATGCAGCTGAACTATTTTTCTTGTGATTGTCTTTTCTGCTTTTGGTACTGTATTTGAATCATTTTGTGAGTATATCCATAATGGCACATTTAACATATGCACCATTAACAGCTTGGTGGCTGTCTACATAGAAGTATATTCAGGAAAATTGATTGATAATTAATATAAGCAGCAGGGAAAGTACAATTAACAATGTAACAGAACAATCTATAAATAAATATTGCACACTGGGCTACATTATTCTAAATGCTTTTAGGCAGTTAAATCAGGATAACCTGAATGGATAATTGAGCTACACATTCTGGTTTTAGCTGTTAAATGATGGGAGAAACTAACTCTGCCACCACCTTTCAGAAACAGAAGTAGAACAACATGCGCCTACTTAACATAGCTTTGCATACCCGTGTCACATGCTAGTCTTCAATTACATGTTTCTTTTTCTTTTGACATTGAGTGGTTCATTTGTTCCTTTTAATAAACCAGCATAAACAGACAGCAAAACAATTGCTGAACAATACATTAGAATGTTAAAGAAAAGAATGGTAACATTCTGAGATAAGAAAGGACCGTTTAATGGAAAGCAGGAATAGTTTGCATGAATGGTGCAGTTTGCTAAGTAAGCCTGATTTCTACCTGTCCCACATGAATTACAACTACAGTACATTGCTGTAGCTCACTTGAGGCCTCTGATTTCTGCCAGTTTAAACAGAATGATTGGAAAGCAAATCATTTCCTGAAATTTAATTCGTAGCTGAAACCATTGTACAGAAAGATAAGGTCATACAGACAACGGTCTGTCTCCAGAAAGCTATCAAAACCGTAATGCTGCTTTAGGGGAAAGCTTAATTGAAAGAAATAGGTTTTGTTATTGGGATGAGTCAAGACTGTAGAGTCATTGAAGGCCAGCAACCATTGTCCGCTGAATGTAGTTGCTCAAATGCTGACATTCTAATAATATAATGTGCATTCACATTATCCTGTAGCTGTATATGTATTGTGTTATGTTAGATCATGGGGACAGCTGCAGAATGAAAGCTTCTGTGCTGAGATATTTCCATTATAAGGTAACCTAAAGCACAAATTCAAACTCTCCTCTAAATGAGGACATTTGATATGCACCAATCTATAAAACATCTGCCCAACTACCTGGAACATTTATTTGCATGTAATTCATCTATTCATCTTTGATCTCTATTCGACAAGGCATAACTTTTCCATGCATTCAAAAATCAAAATAATACATCATTTTCTTATTCAATTATAGTATAGTAAGGTGTCTGAGGCCACAACTGCACTGCAGGAAACATCTACTGTATGCATTGAGGACATTAAAAGACTACTATTTAAATAAAATAAAATTGGGACATGGAAACATGGTAGAAAAAATGTTTCACAAATATAACTTGAGACTTAAGATCATGTTTATAAAGCACTATAGAAATACAACTTTAAACATGTACAGATAGTGGGGAAAATTAGAGATAACAATACTGAAAGCACAGCCTTTTATAGAGTTGTGTCATGCGTTAATTAAGCACATAATTTCACAGTATGGTCAGTGTCATGTATAGAAATGCTTGGCCACCCTGGCTGCATATAGTTATGTCCGTTCATGAGGAAACCAGTGATTTTGAGAGAGAGGTGCTTGTTGGGCCACATTTGGCAAGAGCCAGTGAGACAGACAGGTCAGATTGCTAATATTTCTTGAGCAACAGTGTCTTAGGTAAAATATCAGTATGGAACCCTGAGGACAAAGCATCATCAGCAAAGGGTAACACTGGCCAGAAGCAAATACTCCAGGATAATTATATCTGTGCATTCATTTGTGCAAGGCAGAACAGGAGAACCACTGTAGATAAATTGCAGCCAGTTTAGTCAAAAATGTTCAGACAGAATTCCAGAGAATAGGTATTCATTGTCAAGCTGCAGTGCATAAACGCTCATCATGACTACCAATGTATGCTTGAAATGTGCAAGAGCAGAGGACTACTGAGCCATTGATAAAAGTGAATTGATCAGAAAAGCCATCCTTTGTCATCTTGATCTTGGTAAATGGAAGACTACAAATGTGGTACCAACACAAAGACCGCTATACAGTATCTCTGAGAGTGTGTTTTCCAGCTATGAAAGATTTTCATTGATTCCATAATATTGTGCGGTGCAATCTCCTGGTATGTTTTGGATGCAGTTACTCCTTAGAGCCAAGGTCACCGATAAATGCTACTTGACGGTGCTGAGTGATCACTGTCAACCTTTATCTCCTGACAAGTGTGGTCTCTTCTATGATGATAGATAAAGCCTCAATGCACAGAACACGAGTGGTTGCTAAATGATTTGATGAGCATAACATGTTATCCATATGGTATGGTCTTCTCAGTCACAAGTTCTATACCCAATTGAGCATTTATCAGATATTCTAGAATGATACATAAGACAGCCTTTCCCACCACAATTTATACAGGCGACAAACAATTTCCTTATGGAAAGTTGGTGTTCCATCCCTCCTGCGCAATTTCATACAGTAGTAGACACCAATTGAAGTTATGTACAGGCTGTACCGGCACTATGGGGCTGATTTAGAGATGGACACTATAGCACAGCTGTTGAGTCTTTGTATGCAGTGTCTGTGCTAAAATATGCTAATTCCACAGGAGGAGTTTAAAGTAAAACGACGGCCCCTTTTGGCTTCTCTGATCTGCTGCTGCATCCAGAGATGCAGCCTCAGATCCCTCTGTGTGACCATCAGACATCTGAGTAACCGTGAGGTTATTTAGGATGTCCGCTGGAATCATGCTTCTAGAGACAATGAAGCTGCATCCAAGGACACAGCCACTGACTTTGGCACGCCCAGAAAATGGGTCCGACACATGCCTGGTTTCTGCAATGCTGCACATCGCCAACCCTAAATGCTAGCAGCATGTCAATCATGCTGTGATGTTTGAGGCACTGCGAGCGACTTTGCACCTCCAGATCTACAAATGCGCAGCATGCACAGATCATTAAACATCAGCCAACTGCGAGAAACATTTAAATAGTGTCCACCCCTGAATCAGCCCATATGGGAATTACCCAGCAGCTAATTGAACGTGTTGCTCAATTATTTTACTGTAGCTGCGGGAACCCCGCGTGCTAAGCCCCAGAGAACCTCTACATTTGACACACAGGGAAACACATATATTCTAGTACTTTGCGCAGAAACTTTAAGTTAGTTTACGTTAACCCAGGGTTAAGAGGGGAAATGCCAAATGATTGAATAGCTCTGGGTTTTTTCCAGCATTTCAAATTCCATACCTAATTGAATTCCCCCCTATGTTGTGTCACAACTCCTTAATAAGTGACGTTGGGCGGGATGTACTAAAAGCAAAATGCGGCCAAAACTCAGATCCATTGGATCCCTCCTTGTGTCCTCCGCGGCACATGCCTCATAAAGCACATGAGCAAAAGGACTCCTGAGGGACTTCTGGGTCACAAAGAACAGCTTTTTTCGGAAGAGCTGTTCTTTGTGATTTTGAATGCAATTCTAAGTGCATACCAGCGGTAATAACACCGCTATGCACTCGATAAGTGGCGGGATGTACCGCATCCAAACTGTGATGCGTAGTACATCCCACTCTTTATTTTGGTGTTTTCATTCATTTATCGCTTACCTGTGCTTGTGTACTTTATAATGTCTTAAAAATAATGATGTTCCTAACAAGAGTCCAGCAACTGATTAAAGATTCGAAGTAGGTGAACTTTTTATTGAAATGCTTATTCCTATTATACCATAGCCTGAACTAGAATAATATAGATTTTGCTGGACTCTTCAGGAAGACAGGGAGATTGCTACTATATCAGGGAGTCTCCCTGACAATGAGGGAGAGTTGCCAAGTATGGGTATAACTTGTTTACTTATCGGTCTTACATTATATAATGATTGGATGGTTTACTGCATAAACTAGATGCAGGACTGTCTATGATCATAACACATTAATTGTTTGTAAAACTGTTAACTTTATAGTTGTACTAAGAGAGTCATAAATTGTATACATTTTCTGTAAGATGTGGAATTTATACCTTGCCCAGCAGACATATCAGATAACTATCAGGTTGGCAGGACAGGTCTATCGAAGCATCACTGAGGTCTGAAATTATGTCCCATCATCACCTCATGAACCATATATAATATCAACTGACGCCAGCAAAAATAATTTACATTGGACCTTAATTATATAATACAGTTCAATGAAAAAGCAGAATGTCCATTTTAGCAGATTTGGAGAATGAGCTGGGGAACCATTGGAATATATATTTATTTATTACCAGTTACTTATATAGCACACACATATTCTGCAGCGCTTTACAGAGAATATTTGGCCATTCACATCAGTCCCTGCCCCAGTGGAGCTTACAATCTATACTCTCTACCAATTACTCACACACACACATACATACTAGGGTTCATTTTTGTTGGGAGCCAATTAACCTACCTGTATATTTTTGGAGTGTGAGAGGAAACCAGAGTACCCGGAGGAAACCCACACAAGCACAGGGAGAATATACAAACTCCACACAGTTAGGGCTGTGGTGGGAATCGAACCCATGACCTGTGAGGCAGTAATGCTAACCATTACACCGTCTGTGCTGCCCCTAATATCCCATAGTTCCTGCAGCTGTAGTGTATATGTATTGTGTTATTTTAGGTCAGTGGAACAGGTGCACAATGAAAGCTTTCCTGAAAAGATTTTTCTATCAACAGGTAACCTAAAGCGCAAATTCAAGCTCTCCTCTAGATGAGGATATTTGATACGCACCAATGTATTAAACATCTGCCCTACTCCCTAGCACTCCTGGTACATTGTACATTTATTTGCATGTTATTCATCTATTGCTATTTGACCTCTATTGGAGAAGGCATAGCATTACAAATCATTCAAAAATTAAAGCTTTTACATTACATTTTTCCTATTCAATTATAGTATATTAACCTAGTTAATCAACAATTACAATCCAAATACAGTATGTTCAGAAAATAGTTTGTTTAGGATATCAAAACAGAACTCTTATTAATTAATAATTAATTATTTTATTTTGCCATTTGTTAACAAGTACTGTCTTCTACCGTTTCTGATGTGCAAACTGGAACTCCCTAACTGGGTTATCAACACCTGCCTTGCTTGTGTGTATAACTCTACTGCACAGAGCTAGTATGTCACCCTGATAGCATCATCACACTAATGCATGTGTGTATGTGTCCATATCTTGATCTAAATCATCACATGAAAGAGCATGTTCCCATACCATTATGTAATGTGCCTCCTAAGATTACTCAGCTATGATGAGCTGTCCCAGTGAGATTTCACCCATCAAGGAATAGATTTGCTTAAAATTCTAATTTGGCATTCTAAAAAATGGATGAAAAGCATTCCATGACTAGAAAACCAATACATTATTTATTTTAAGGTATTATAGAATTGCTTTATAAAAAGTGTTTTTCTTCTCTAAGTTATTTCAGGAATGTACAGTGCAGATAAGGTCAGTGGCAGAACATAAGCAATGCAGTTCCTGGGTAAAATGAGAAAAGCGTAAGTGTACTAACACATTATACGTACTACAGAATAACATTATGGACTCCTCTTGCAGCTGTCAAGTAGTCCTGCAGAGAAATATATTTGGGTTGTTTTACGATTCCAGATGGGTAACTGTACACAGCCTGTAAAAAAGGTATAAAGACTTACTGTCATTTTCTATGTGTATACGTTTTATACAATATATTTATACGTGTCCCTGATAACTGAGTCTTCCAATTTCTTTAAACTAAAAACAGGACCTCAGTGTATATACTGTATTTACTGTACTTTTCCTTTGTACCAGAGTGAAACAATGATCCAGGTGTGTTGGGGGTCTGTGAATTATGTAAACATGAGAATTGCTTTGCTATACCAGTTTCTAAAATCTGGCCTCTTCTGGAAAAATAGGGACACAATGGGATTCCAATATCAGGGAATACCAATTAAGCATGTTATTATGCATGTTATTATTCCAGTTGTCTTAATGACCCGGCTATGTATAAAATCCCAGAAGAGCTGCTCGTCATGGTTCTAGAATTGTTGGAGATTATGTTCTATTAGATAAAGATTTTTTGCATCATGTTAACCCTGTATTGAACTTAACAATGTTTTAGCTTAGTTTACATCTAGAGAAAATGTTCATCCAGATTGTTTTATTAATTACAATTTGCATTCATTTAATATATATATAGGGAAATCTTCTTTGATATGTAAATACCACAATTCCCACCTGTTTTTCTATGTCCTCCATTTAACAGACTTTACACTTTTGCTGGCACTATGGTGCCTGATTTACAGTATTCAACTGAAAAAAAAGCATTGGCAGTCTATGTCTCACTTTATAATAATATAGCATTTTATTCTTTGTGATTCCTTTGTAGAGTAGTCTCGTACCACACAATGAAGATCTATTGAGTTTTCATCTTTAACACGTTCTAGTTCTACAAAGCTATATTGCTTGTTTTGCAGGGCTAAGACAGAGGTATGTACACAGTAAAATCTTTGTCTCATTTAAGGGAGAATACAGGATCAAGATACTGTGCCAGTAATCTTACTTGGATTAATGGTTTCTCTTTATCTTCTGTATTTCTGCTTGGACATTTCTGCTTTCAATGAGTCAGTGGAATGCAAATGATGACTACTACAGTAGCTCTGGAAATATTTAAATCTCTCTGTGCTGCATTGCAGATTTCCTGACTATAAATATACATGTTCAATAAAAACAGGAAAGACCAAAATGTGTCTTCATAAATAATGAGGAAAGAAAAATACTCATTTACTGGTTCATTTGGACAACAGTTGATTTTTTTCCTCCCAAACCAGTATTGCTCTGTTTCTTATAGAAACAAGAGCTGGTTTTTATTTTTTCGGAGGCTTCTGATCTGAAAGAGAAAACATCAGAGATGAGTAAGGATGTTTTTAAGCTGCCTGATTACCATAAATAAGACTATAAGACATCACTTTTTTGCCTTCCTTTGTATTTTTGTTTTGAATTTGTTCCTGTTATTATTAATGTATGTGTGTCCACTATAGAATATGGGCAAAACCAAAATGATTGTAAATAGAAAAGGATGATGTTTAACAGCACATACATACTAATTAACACAAACTAAGATGCAAGAATAACGTTATTTTGAGGACTTGTAATCTAATGGAAAAGAGGTAATGGTTCCTTGGAATGCTGCTGAATCGGAATTATATTTAAACCACTACATTCATAATTAATGCTCTGAAAATGGAGGGTTGGCAAGAAAAACAAGGCAAGGAAGGATGTTTTCTGTGCTCAGGGATCCCAGGACTATATCCCCTCTCCAGCCATAGCCATAGTGTATTTAGCCATAGTTTTTAAAAGATTGAATCTAGAGGTAAACCTCATACAGCAGTGAAGACATGCTGCTTCTTGTCTCTAATCAAGAACTCGATCTTGCTATCAAGAGGCTTTATAAGATGTTACAGCTATAAACTGCTCGAATGTTACTGCCATGGCAACAAGCTACCATGACGTTCAGCAACCAGCAGATCGTCTCAAAATTAAAGGAGTGTTGACTGCTCTCCTAAGTACCCTATTGCATTTACAATGTATTTGAGAAGAGGAACATGTTTAATGTTTTTACTTGTGGAAAACAGAAGCCATAACGTGTAATAAAAATCCATCTATTATTTCCTACATCCTTCATCTTGGAAATGACAGTTGCAAAATGATTGAAAACAAAATTAATGATATTTAGGCAAATAGTTGGAGACTATTAAATTATTTATATACAATGGTTTTATGTGAACAGTAAGTGTATTTCCATAATTTGAATAGAGCCTTTCTAAGCAGTATTTAAATAAGTATTATGCAAAATACACCTTTAGCATTACAAAAAGTACATTTTGTTAGATTGCAGCTGCTTATATGATATTAATCTGGTTGGATGTGGCCCTCCAAATCTACTGTGGTCCCCAGTTTAATGACGAATTACCTTTTAATATAGTCTATCGCATAACATCATGTTTATCTAAACAAGTTTGCAGAAATATATTTGGATCATATTTATGGTCAATCCCTAAAACACTTTCCACAATCTGATCAAGGTATTGTAGCCATAGGACCCAATGGTTGTTTGCCATTGTATTGCCTTACTGTATATTGTTGTTTGGAAATAATACATATACTATGGCATCTTTTAGTAATATATTTATATTTAATATACATTACATGGTCAAAGCAAATACAAATTAAATATTTTCTAATTGAACACAACAGTGTGTGGAGACTAAAATCCAAAGAGATGGATGGATAATTAGTAATAAAAAAAATCCATATATTAAATGTGAATATTGATTTGTAACAATAAACACAATGATTCTGAATACAATGAGTGCATGTGGTATTGGTCTCAGAGATTTGCCAGTTCTATCCTGCCTCTGGTGCACAATCATATTCAGTCATATTTCAGGTGATGTAACCGATTTACAGTGCAGAGGTAGAACTGCAGTGAATTGACTGATTTTTTTATTGCTATCCTAGAGACATAGAGACAATGTGTAGTACATTGCACCTCAATTTTGTTTAGCAGGCACAGGGACATCATGATACAGTAATTATCTGGAGGAGTTTTCAAAAAATCATTTTAGAGACATTTAGAAACTCTACATAGACACACAGGCTGTCTTATTGTCTAGCCAGCTTTCCAGATCTGCAACATTTTCTCTGGTCACAGACACACCTCCATATTCCACAGTGAAGGAGTAATGCCCTCTGGTGATCAGTTTCTGTGTGACTCTGAAAATACTTCATAGAAGATAATGATGTCATTTCTGAGCTTCTCCATCCTTCTATAGTGGGGATTTATTTTTCAGTTTGTATATTTCTTTTAATAATATGAAGAGTCTAATCGTAAGCTGTCTTAACATGCATACTGTAATCATTTTTTACAAGAGAGAATAGGAATGCATTATCATTGTTACATTTTTATATTTGCTTTTACGTTACATAAAAGCAAACACAAACAAAATGCTATTAGAATTTACAAAGGAGGGGAGTGACCATATAAGCTGCAAGCCATGTGATTTTTTTTTTTTACAGGTTGCAGAACCTGAGGTCATGTCTAAGAGCCTTATGTTTAAAAAAAAAATTTTTTATTAGAATGTATAAGTAATAGTTTTATACTAAATTGAGTGTTATACATTCTTTGTAATCTATTATGAAAGTTATTTTTTATTTTACTGAGAGAAAGGATTGCTCTCAGACAGCTGTGTTTGTGACAGGATTTTTATCATTAGTGACATGCTTCTGCATGGAAAGGAGTTTTGGGTGGATAATATTTGTTTTAACTACCCTTGGGTGAAGTGTGGTCAGTGTAACCTTCGGCAGAGTCAACTAAGATGAAGAAAGAAATTAACAATTAAAGGAAACAGAACATATTATCTAAATACAGTATATATGTTGTGGAAATACCAATAGAAAATAAAGATTAGCAATTTGTTTTTTTTTAGAAAAATGAACACACTCGAACTTTGGGATTTTGAGTCAAACGAGTCCCAGTTCGGCATCATTTGAGGTTTCGGGTAGAAGGGTTTCGACTCGGGTCTTCTCACAATTTGGAACTTGAATTTTAAAAAAAAAATGGATTGCATTTAATTCTCTCCCTCATGATTGCAGGTTCTGTGAAGGAGTCAAAATTGATTGCAAATGACTGGAAATTGCAAATGACTGGAAATTAATGCTGTTGATGTTAATAATGCTATAGGAACAAAAACAGGTCCAAGGTACATGATTTTAGCTGTTTTTTATCAAAATTTAAAGAAAACCAAAACACTTTATTGTTGTTTTGGCAAAACCAAAGCAAGGGGGTAGGCGCATTCTAATAGAAAGGTGTTAAGACCTTTAGAACCACCAAAGAGATGTGATAAGACCTTTAGAACCACTTCACCTATAGCAAGCTGCGTTTCCCATAAATCTACTCACGCTTATCAGTACTCTGGTGCCCCCAAGTCTTAAACAAGTAGTAAAGGCTTATCACCCCAAGGTTCTGTATTAACTAGCTTAAAGATGGACAGTACACTAAACAAACACACCAGATGTAACTAGGTAGTACAGAAAAAGGGCAGCACTTGGCTGAGATCATTGTCAAGGCTAACTAATAAGAGCTTGCAGTCAACAGATCAGGTATCCAGTGATAGATTACTGGCATGGTGGCAGGGGCTGTCTCCAGAGTTGTAGCCATGGCAAATTCCGGAGGAGCACTGTTAGGCCCCGCACATACCAGAGGGAGGAGACTGGTGGTATGTGTCTTGGGGGAGAGGCGTGCCACTGCAGACTCAAGTCCCTTACTGAAAAACCCAGTACAGTAATCCAATACAGTCAGCTCCCAAAAAAATACCCCCCCATCAATACAAGCATCAACACATCTGTGCACCATGTTGACAGGTATGCTTACATTAAACATCTTGGTAATAGGATATGATATTGCTATTGGTAGGGCCTCCACAAGATAGCTGGGGCCTCCATAAACTTATTCTGGTCCTGCTGGTAGCAAGAATATCATATATTTTCTACATTGAAGTGCTGGAATATTTGGCAGATTGCATGGGTATACTACCCAATGACAGGGTTAGCTGGTTAGCTGTAGACAACTATAATGCACACCATCCATAGTTAGGGCTGGTAGCAGACAAACAACAACAAATAGGAACTCCAGGTCTTGGACTGGCAGTGATCAGGCTTAAACAATTGCACAATCTGCCAGAATGAGCACCTCAAGCAGCTAGTTAGCTAAGGACTAGAGTCCATCCTACTCTTCACTAACAAGCAGGACACCTGCGGAGAGTGAGATGATCCTGTGGTGCGGTTTCTAAGAGTATAAACAAGTGTTAAATATATTGCCATGTTAGTATGGATGATATATCTTTTGAAATGGACACAGTAATGAAATATACAGTATTGAAGTGTATTGTTTTCTTAGTTGTCTAGTGGTATCAGAGAGTGACCAGTCTAAGTATAGTATTTACAGTTTTTATACAGTTATTCACACTTAATATACAATAATATGTGATAATGTACTGTACCTTATAATGTAGATTATAAAGGAATTAGAGGTGACTTCTTTAATAAAGTTATTAGTGTTTAAATCATTTAATATGACAGGGGGAAGCAACCTCTGGCATACTACTTTTGGTGTCCCTCAGGACCATACTGAGGATTGTTAGCACTTTGAAACAGTATTAGTTCTACAGGAACTGCCTATGGCAGTCCTGTAGGATCAAAACAGTTTCAGTAAGTGATTTGGTGATCTGGAGAAGGAGAGTGTAGAGTCCTGGACCTTGGGGATAATGTATCAAAGCTTCCAAAGAGTGGAGAAATGGATAAGTGGGGAAATGCCCCATAGCAACCAATCAGCTTCTATCTAGCATTTATCAAATACATTCTACAAAATGATAGATAGAAGGTAATTGGCTCCTATGGGCAACTTCTCCACTTGTCCACCTCTCCACTCTTTAGATGGTTTGATACATTTTCCCCTTGCCACTTACCTGCTGGAACTAAGCTGGAAAAGTGCTCACTTAGTACTAGACGTTTATCTGTACACTTGAGCGCACCAAATCTATCTACTGCAACTGTTGGAGGACAGTGTGTACCAGACAGTAGGCCTGATCCAGTGGTAGACGCAATGACCATTGCTGCTGTGATCCCATACAGAGGTTGTGAGAAGGTATGTGAATGTCACAGCCCCCGGTGTATTTGTATTGAGACACCCATTAGTGGTGTTTAACGTTCATCACTTGTGTACAAATACACACCATCAGCCAGAAATTGGTTGCACTATTTTACTTCTGAGAAACCCTACGGTCACTCATATTATCTGTCACAAGTAAGCCACCAGAGCCTTAACCACTGCATATGAATTCGACCTCGGAGCCTGAATGGATGCAGCGTGCATGCATGCGGCATCCATTCAGTGACGGGAGAGGGATGGGGAAGCCCAGTTAATAACGCTCCCCCCAACCTGATGTTATTTGGAGGCCTACCAGGCGGGCACGCCTCCAAACTACGTCACATAGGGGGCAAGACCTATGGTAATTAGACCTCACCCCATTTTCCAATCCACGCGTGATGTTGGGGCGCTCTGTAGAGAGCCGGCACAGGGTGCTCCGACCCCTGGAGCCGGCCCTGGCGGTACTAACGGAGGGAGGCCAAGCTATTCTTTTTTTCACCCAGTGCAAATACTCAGCTTGGTGGCGCCCCCCCGCCCACCCCCTTGGGCCCAAAAGTGGAATATTTTGAAAGGTTCTTACTGACACTTGCCTAAGACATATCACACCCTGCATGACAATGAACAGGATACAGATGTGTCCTCGCACACTGAGCCACTCCGAGAGATACAGTATACCATTTTTTTCTTTATATTTTGCATCTTATTCACATCGTAGATGCAGCGAAACACCACTCAAAGTGTACTAGAGACTCTGGGCTGTGACTTTAATAGCACTGGAATTAGAGGCATAATTAATAATGAGTAATATTCTTGTTAACACTCATTACAAATCTTAAATGGTGCTACAACCAATCAGCTCCTAACTGTCATTAATTTTTCAAACACATGATAGTTAGGAGCTGATTGGTTGGGGCACCTTTTAAGATTAGTAACGAGTGATAAGAATATCACTCGTTATTAAATGCTATTAAATATGCCCAGTGGCGGATTTTACCTAGAGGCTGCAGGGCTGCAGCTCCCCCAGTACAATCCACTCTCTCTCCTGTGAGCCCTCAGTCCCGGCCACTATATGAATTAGCAGTTGCTTCCCAGTGGAAGCACTTTTTGCTAATCATCACACGTCAGACAGGCAGTCCAAGGGGGAGGTATGTTCTCTCCCTGGGAATGCCAGTCCAGACTACTATTAGCAGAAATCGTTTCCAATGGGAAGCCTCTTCTCTTTTTATTATGGCAGCCAGATTGCAGCCCCTACCCTAAGGCATTTTCTGCACATGCGCTAGTTTTTACTGTAAGGGCTTTCTTTTTTTTTCTGCAACATGCACAATAGAGGGACCGCACGCTGATGTGGCTGAGGCATTGGCCTGCAGCCCAGGCAGCCCCCCATAGGAAAAAGGTAGGAGTCTCCGCTGAATATGCTACTTAGTTTTAAACTAGGGATGTGCAGGCTCGGTTCTACTCGGTTCCGTTCGGTTCTTTTTACCGGATCTTATTGGGTTTCAGCTGTCACGAGTTTTGGATAGCCAATAAGGTTCGGTAAAAAGAACCGAACGGAACCGAGTAGAACCGAGCCTGCACATCCACATTTTAAACATGTACAAAGTCACAGATGAAGCACAACGGTACTTGGCATGAGAGAAAGCTGCTGCCACTAGATCGCACTGGCACTTTG
This sequence comes from Taudactylus pleione, assembly GCA_031769625.1. Taxonomy (NCBI): domain Eukaryota; kingdom Metazoa; phylum Chordata; class Amphibia; order Anura; family Myobatrachidae; genus Taudactylus; species Taudactylus pleione. The sequence goes on along the minus strand of JAUIMM010000126.1, from coordinate 2,342,090 downwards.
TATACAGATTCAGATGCAAGCGCACACAGATATACAAACATTATACATCAAACTGAACAGTGCAAACTAGCAATGTAGTTTTGCTGCTCCCAGTGCTGTTTATGCGAATAAGATGCACATTTTGAGCAAAAAAAGATGCTGGGCGCGGCCGAGTCACCCAGGATCTGGCACGCCGAGGGGTGTAATTTGCCACGACTAGAGCCATAGTGTATGAGGACACATCTGTACATTGCACCAAAGGAATAATTCATAGAAACCACAAAGGTACAAATAAATACATACACTATGTGTAAATTAATTCCGAGCCAAACATCAAAGTACACCTCTTTTGTAGTTAATAACAAGAAGTACAAAATGAATGTCTTTATTACTTGCCACACTTGCAATGTGATTAATTTAATTGAATGCCAGTGTGGACTTTTTCACGTTGGCAGAACGTCAAGAGCATTTAAAACACGTATGGCCGAACATACAAGAACTATTAAAAAGTTCTATTAACACATAATTTATCAGAACATTTTAAATCCGTACATAATAGTTTCACTAAAGGTTTAAAGCTATTTTTAGGGATCCAACACATTAAAGTCACTTGGAGGGTTAGAGAAAAAATCCTAGCCAAAACTGATTTTCATGGATTTATAAACTGGATACCATTATTCCCACTGATTCAAACAAAGGGCTTAAATTAAAATTGTTTCTGTGAAAATTAATATGTGATGATAATGATTTGTGATTGTAATATTTATTTTCATTATAAAAATCTATTTGACTCTGATACTGTTGTCATGCAATATTGCTGATTAACAAAGGACCACAATTTGCCTGTGCTGAAAATAAATATTTATTGGAACCAAGAAATCAATCTTGTTTAAAGTGACCAAAACAACTTAAACATCTTTTTGTGGAATCTACTGGTAAAGCACTAATCATTCATATGGGTTGCCATGGATACAGCCTAATATAGTATTTGGGAAAACTAACCTGGGACTGCCGGTTTTACGGAGGCCAGGATACTTTAAACTGAACTATACTACTTTAATATAAGGCCCACACAACTCCAGGCCAGATAACACAGTGAGTACACTGAACCACATGGACCAATTGCACAGCTGAACAACTTCCGGTTTTTGGACAGCGCAGCTTCCAGACCAGCTAAAGATATATCAATGAGGGACATTTTACAGACCAGAAGTATATGATAGTGATGACACTTCTGGTTTGTGTATTTTATGTATTTGATTCATTTTCATACTAATTTTTAGAGTTTTAATCATTTGTTTTTAATATATTGTGTATATACAGTCAGGTGCATAAATATTGGGACATTGACAGAATTTTCATATTTTGGCCTCTATTCACCACCACAATGGCTTTGAAATGAAACAAACAAGATGTGCTTTAACTGCAGACTTTCAGATTTAATTTGAGAGTAATTACATCCAAATCAGGTGAACGGTGTAGGAATTACAACGGTTTCTATATGTGCCTCCCACTTTTTAAGGGGCCAAAAGTAATGGGACAAACTAAACAATCCTTAATCTAACTTTCACTTTTTAATACTTTGTTGCAAATCCTTTGCAGGCAATTACAGCCTGAAGTCTCTGGAACGCATAGACTTCACCAGACGCTGGGTTTCATCCCTTGCGATGCTCTGCCAGGCCTCTACTGCAAATGTCTTCAGTTCCTGCTTGTTCTTGGGGAATTTTCCCTTCAGTTTTGTCTTCGTCAAGTGAAATGCATGCTCAATCGGATTCAGGTCAGGGGATTGACTTGGCCATTGCATAACATTCCACTTCTTAGCCTTAAAAAACTCTTTGGTTGCTTTTGTAGTATGCTTCGTGTCATAGTTAAAGCACATCTTATTTGTCTCATTTCAAAGCCATTGTGGCGGTGAATAGAGGCCAAAATATGAAAATTCTGTCAATGTCCCATTATTTATGCACCTGACTGTATTTATATATTTTATATATATATATATATATATATATATATAATCCTTCTGGCCAGGATGTACTCCTAGCGCAATGACAAAGGAAGGCACTCCAACGAGTAGATCAAATCAATGTGTATTAGTAATGCGTCAACATAGTAATATCCATTTGTCTATTGTCTACTATGTTGACGCATTACTAATACACATTGATTTGATCTACTCGTTGGAGTGCCGGCTTCCTTTGTCATTGCGCTAGGAGTACATCCTTGCCAGAAGGATTATATGTATACATTTTTTTAGGATGGCACCCACTTCTTTATGTTTATCGTCCTGAGTGCCAGGCTTATTCTACTATATATATATATATATATATATATATATATACAGTATCTAGGGATATGAAGTGTATGTTTCTTACATTGAAACACCTTTGTATTTTAATTACTTCCAGGGTCAGAGAGGTTATCAAATAAGTTTGCCCTTAAATAGAGGGAAATGACCACAGGTAAGTAGACACAGCCCTGAGGAAGAGTCCATGAGACTCGAAATGTGTTGGTGGCATTTGGTACTTACCTGTATTCATCCTGAATTGGATTTACCTGGTTTTCTGACTGGTAAACTGGAAGGGACCTATTTGTGACTGCTCCTGTGAGGAGAGAAGATTCCGGAACTTCCCATATTAAGCATACTTCTCGGTACAGTCCCACTTGCACCATATAGTCACACTTTAGATGTTGAAGTCGCTGTATTTTTATCTGAAATATTTTGATGAATTTTTATATATATCTATGTTTATTGGAATAAATTCTTCTGTTAGTTGAACTCTATGCACGATATATATTTGTTTTTTCTTTTAGGACACCACGTGGATGTTAAATACACTCCTAATTATACAAAAGGTGGAAAGAAAAGAAAAACTGCTGCTGAGAATAAGGCCCGCTTGGATTAGTTTTTCACACTTGTGCTTGTTTAATAGGATGATGAGTAGCTCCTTGAACATTCCATATTTTGTATTACAAATAAATATTACTTACACAAAACCTGACACCCAACAATAGTGAAATATACAGTAATACAGACAAGATAAACTGGTAAAGTGTGCATCCAACTAATCATAATGCCTGAACTCCTGCACCAGCCAGCTCCTAGCCATATGACTATGGATTCTGTACACCAGGTATACACAGAAATGTCTACTTCAACTGACCTGACTTCCAAAGACGGAGGCAGCAAAAAAACCCTTTTAAACTGTTTTGGTTAGTCATATCCTTTACATGCATACACACCCCGGTGTACCTTCTTCCATATATCTTAGTGCCCCTTTATATTTCTTTATATTTCTCTCACTGCCCATTCATATCTCTCTCACTGCCCCGCAGTATCTGCCCCATTGCCCCTTCCATATATCTCTAATTGCCAACTTCATATCTCTTTCATTACCAGCTTCATATCTCTCTCATTGCCAGCTTCATATCTCTCTCATTGCCATCTAAATATCTCTCTCATTGCCAGCTTCATATCTCTTTCATTGCCAGCTTCATATCTCTCTCATTACCATCTTCATATCTCTTTCATTGCCAGCTTCATATCTCTCTCATTGCCAACTTCATATCTCTCTCATTGCCAGCTTCATATCTCTCTCATTACCAGCTTCATATCTCTCTCATTGCCAGCTTCATATCTCTTTCATTGCTATCTTTATACATCTCTCACTTTGCCTTCCATATCTCTCTCACAGCACTCTCCATATCTCTCTCACAGCACTCTTTATATCTCTCTCACAGCACCCTCCATATCTTTCACAGCACTCTCCATATCTCTCTCACAGCACTCTCCATATCTCTCTCACAGCACCCTCCATATCTCTCTCATAGCACTATCCATATCTCTCACAGCACCCTCCATATCTCTCTCACAGCACTCTCCATGTCTCTCTCACTGCCCCCTCCATATCTCTCTCACAGCACTCTCCATATCTCTCTCACAGCACTCTTCATAGCTCTCTCACAGCACCCTCCATATCTCTCTCTCACAGCACTCTCCATATCTCTCTCACAGCACCCTCCATATCTCTCACAGCACTCTCCATATCTCTCTCACAGCACCCTCCATATCTCTCTCACAGCACTCTCCATATCTCTCTCATTGCACCCTCCATATCTCTCTCACATCACCCTCCATATCTCTCTCACAGCACTCTCCATATCTCTCTCACTGCCCCCTCCATATCTCTCTCACAGCACTCTCCATATCTCTCTCACATCTCTCTCACAGCACTCTTCATATCTCTCTCACAGCACTCTCCATATCTCTCAAACAGCACTCTCCATATCTCTCACATCACCCTCCATATCTCTCTCACAGCACCCTCCATCTCCCCCACAGCACCCTCCATATATCTCTCACAGCACCCTCCATATCTCTCTCACAGCACCCTCCATATCTCTCACTGTCCCATCCATATCTCTTTCACTGCCCCGCTGTATCTCTCTCATTGCCCCCTCTATATCTCTCTCTATGACCTATTGGCAGAGTGACGAGTTAAGAACATTTTTCGATAGATGGTATGATATAAATATATGTATGTATATACCCACAGACAGTACACAGGAAGTACACTGCTAGTCTCTGGGTGTGCAGGATGTTAAGCGAGTAGTGCAGTAGATGTGTTGGTGGCGGTTATTCCACACGTGCTACAGCTTAACCAGGTCTTAGGTTTATTTAGCCTGATAGAAAAACAAGGTGGCATAGAGAAGCAGGGATGAACAGGTACATAATAATGCTGATGTTGCCAGAAGCTTAAAGCTAATGCTGGGTGTTGTAGTGCACCAAGTGGCAGTATGGTGTATTCAGGCTTGGCAACAGGGGGGCACTAAGGGGACACTCGTACTGGGTCCCAAGGTCCAGAGGGTCCCCGAGGTCCAGACAGGCATAAAACGGGGCTGATGCGCTGTGTACTCAGGCAGGGAGGAGTTATAATGCCTCCGCTCCAGCCAATGAGATCTTAATACTTCTCATTGTTAGTGCTTCCTGCTTCACCTCGGTAAAGAGGCAAAGCAGGAAGCATTATAGCGGCACTTTAAGTGCTACTATAATATATCTACCCCAAGGAGTTTGATAAAACTCATTGCGTATGATAATGGTGCACCAACCAATCAGCTTCCAACTGTCATCTGTTTGAAAAATGACAGTTGAGAGCTGATTGGCTGGAGCACCATTATCATACGCAACAAGTTTTATTACTCGCTGTGAATGATAAAACTCGTTGATCTCAAAACAAGGCAAAGCGTCATCCTCCCGCTGTTGGATTCTTGCGGGTTTTGGATTATATAAAGGTCCCCGTGATCGGCGCCATTTTCACTCTGGCTGTAGAGAGGGAAGCTAGCAGACGTAGTCAGTCACTGTCAGTCACTCAGTGTGTGTGTGTCCAGTCGGGGGTATTGGCCTGAAGGCTGTTGCTGTGTTGTACATAAAGGGGCTTAGGCTGCAGTATATAAAGGGGGGCTTCCTTCAGTGGGTGCTGCAGCTGCTGTGTCACTTGTCCTGTCAATTAACTGTGGCTGCTGCTGTGTATTTGTCCTGTCCATCAGGCTAGGGCAGCAGACCATAAAGGGGTGCTGTGTTATCCAGGGGGGGTTGCTCTGTCAATGAGGGGTGTTCTTCCCCAGGTGACACTGCCGCAGTTTATCGTCCATGTATTTGTGACTCTGCAGGTGGTCTGTCCGCACTCGGCAGGGGTGCTTTGATGTCCATCAAAAAGGGGTGCTGTCTGTGTTGTTCATCAAGGGTCTGCTGCCTCATTCAGTGGTGCTCTTCCCCAGTGTGAAAAAAATAGAAGTGAAATTAATTTAATAATTTCAATATATCAAGCCAGAAAAAAAATATATATTTTTGTGTATGCGTTAGCAACTTAGCTGCGCTATTATTGTACGGTGACACTGCCGCAGTTTATCGTCCACCTATTTGTGACTCTGCAGGAGGTCTGTCAGCACTCGGCAGGGGTGCTTTGTTGCCCATCAAAAAGAGGTGCTGTCTGTGTTGTTCATCAAGGGGCTGCTGCCTCATTCAGGGATGCTCTTCCCCAATGTGAAAAATATAAAAGTGAAATTGAATTAACAATATCAATATCAATCCACAAATAAAAAATATATATTTTTTGTGTGTGTGTGTGCGTTAGCAACTTAGCTGCGCTATTATTGTTTGGTGACACTGCCGGCCAGACCGCAGTTTATTGTTCACGTATTGTGACACTATAAGTCGTAGCGAAGTGTGTTATTCTTATTCCTAAATAATTAATCTTGTGACACTGTAAGTGGTAGCGCAGTCTAAATTTCAACTTTTCACTTCTTTCCTCAATTGTAAATAAATGATTACTTTACACGCTGACTACAAGACCACAACAAGTGCTAAACAACATGCGTTATATATAAAACATAATGACATCACTGTAAGTGGTAGCACAGTGTGTTATTCTTTTTCATAAATAATTAATCTTGTGACATTGTGACACTAAGTGTTAGCACAGTGTGTTATTCTTATTCATAAATAATTCATCTTGTGGCACTAAGTGTTAGTGCAGTGTGTTATTCTTATTCATAAACAATCTTGTGACACTAAGTGCTAGAGCAGTGTGTTATTCTTATTCATAAATAAATAATCTTGTGACACTAAGTGGTAGCGTAGTGTGTTATTCTTATTCATAAATAATTCATCTTGTGATGCTAAGTGGTAGCGCAGTGTGTTACTCTTCTTCATAAATAATCTTATGACACTGTAAGTGGCAGCGCAGTGTGTTATTCTTTTATTATTCATAAAAAATCTGGTGACACTGTAGGTCATTGATACCGCAGTGTAATATCTAAAATTGGTACAAATTGATGTGTGTGTGCTGTACCCAACTTCATTCATGTTTGTTGATATGGAGAATGATCAGTTGAGACTTGAGAGAAGATCAGGAACTACATACTAGTGCTGGAGCTGCTGCCAGTGCCACCAGTCATGACGATACTAGTCCATCTACAACATCTACTAAAGCCGATGCCCAAGAGCATACTGGGGTCAGGGCATCTAAAATCAAGAACCAATCTTATACAGTGGTAAAGAAGAAAAGGGAAAGTTTGCTGCAGAAAGACATAAAATTGGCAATATGCCAGTTTCACCACATGAAGTGGCAAGGAAAGGCTAATGCCTTGGCCTTTATTTATGACTGGTGGTTCTGCCTCTTATGATGATGTAAGCACAAGTGAACATGCTGACATAGAAATTGAGGATGCTTCTTTGGAAGTGCACCAGAATTAGCAGGTGTTTTGTGTAGCTTATGCTAATGAGGATGTTGATGATAAGGAAGTTGATGAGGATGTTGATGGTGATGTTGATGATGAGGATGTTGTTGATGACGATGTTGTTTGTGTAAATTAGGCACCAGTGGATAAAACAGTTGTTGCACATGATAAGGAAAAGCCCATTGTCATGCCTGGGCAGAAGACAAAAAACTTGGTTGTCTTGACTCATCTGCATCACTAGTGGGGTTTTTTGGGAAAGTTTAGTTTTTTCTCGGCAGATGCACTTGCTGAAGAAACTGAAGGAGAAGCCACCACTGCATCAAGTGCCACTTGAGCTGACAATTTGCTTACCAAAAGATCTTTGCATCTATTCTGATCTGTGTCCATCTCTGTTCACACAACGTCTTCATCCCTTCTAGGATGAAAATCCACTCCCAGCAGCAGGCATATCGCTCAATGATTCCCAAGAAAGACACAACGTAAGACTAAAGGTGCCTACACACTTAGCAATATTTTACACAATTTGCCCGATTCCGGTGCATCGTGATAACAAATCATGTAAAATATGCCCAAATCTTGTCCACTCATGATCACGATGCCAATGCGCGTCGCCACAGGTCGTACATCACATCTTCAGATCTGCCATGCTGTAGGGCAGATCTGACAATCTCAGTCACGATGCACTGGAATAGTTAGGAGGCACGATAGATCACTTGTCACATTGGACAGTTTTTAACACCAAATCGTGCCCATGACTACTGGGGAGAGTTCAAGGGGAAATTGGACACAATGTCGGATTGTGAGCACATAGCCAAGTGTGTAGGCACCATTAAACTTCTAGTGAAGTGGAATTTTGGCAAAAGGATTGTTTAACAGTCAATTGTTTTTGGTAGCACTACTAGTAGTCTTCCTGGTCCCCTTCTGGGATGAAAATCCACTCCCAGCAGCAGCAGGCATAGCAGTCAAGGATTCTTCTGGGGCAAGTACTGATGTGAATGAGTAAAATATTTTTTGTAAATGCTTCCCCTCCTCCCCGCCCCTCCTCCCTCATAAATTTGCTTTGGAATCAAAAAATTTAATTAAATTTACTACCAATCAATCCTTCCTGTCCCTGCTTTCAACTACATACATACTCCAACTCCCTCAGGCCTCTCGATTAAAAAAAATATTTGTTACCTGAAGTGCCATGTTGGAAGTTGAACTGCCAGCTAGCTTGGTGCAAATTTTGGGCCTAAACTGGATGAAAACAATATTGTGAGCTGTGAGGTGGTCACAATTGACTGTAAACAAGTGGAAATTAATGTTATTGAGGTTAATAATACTGTAGGAACAAGAAAAAAAACAAATTATGTGATTTTAGCTGATTTTATCAATTTTTGGAAAAAAATATGGATACAAAACCAAAACCAAAACACACAAGGGGCGGTTTTGGCAAAACCAAATCCAGATCCAAAGCACAAGGAGATACAGATCCAAAACCAAAACACAGGGGTCGGCGCACATCTCTAGTACTTACCAAATCCATGATTGGCCTATTTTCCATATAGGCATCCAATGGTATTCTGAAAATAGCAAACTGAAAACCCAAGCCCACTTAACCCCTGTACAGTGTACAGTGTCTAACCTGAAATGACAGGAGTAAGCACTGAGTGATTGATTGATTGATTGATTGAGAGTGGTGCTTACAGCAAATCTGTTTTTACTCTGGCATGCTGGCCTTGGCAGCCATTGTTACTTCTTCCCTTCTCTACACCACAGCAGAGAAGCAAGGGTTCTCCCACAGAGACCCAGACAATGCCAGACAAAATTGATTTACTTCTAGTTTCCCCAAATGGAAATGACAAAGGTTTATTTTATTTGAATGGGTAATTGGAAAAATAATTCTTAAATTACATATAATATATGTTTCAGTAACACAATACTACCTTTACACTGAACTAACATTTAATTGAATATCACTAAAATGTTAATTGGTTATCCACATATAAATATTATTCACCAATATTGTTTTCATTATAAAAATAATCCTACAGACCTACTTAATGCTTAATCTTGCAGACCTACAAAATGTTTCAATATATATACAGTGTTACTCAACAGATGATTTTCTGATACAACAAGGCGCTCATAAATTGACAATTTATTTTAATTTAATTAAGTTAAGAACATATTATTTAAAGTGTATTTTAATATTTTATTTAAAGCAACAACAACAATGTTTCCGTTAATGCGATGGGTTCCTAAAGACTGGGTTACCCTGCTGCTTTGAAAGTTTACTTCTCTAAGTTTTTTGTTTTATATTTGATGCACACCTCTAGACCTAGATTGTGTCTGTCTTCTTTTTGTTTTTGTTTTTAGGAAAATTACAAATTTGCGTTATGAGATTTTGCATTGCAATGCATCTACATTATATGTGCTGGTTTCTATTCTTCTTTTATTTTTGTTCACAAAAGCTCACATTAGTATTTGTATTTTTGTACTATTAGACATTGTCATGACTCTCTGGTCCAAGGAGAGCTGTCCAGGGTTTTTCTGTTACAATTATTGGTGGCATCCTTGTGGGCCCTGTCATATCTCCTGAGGGGTGAGTAGCCATGCCATCTAACATACTCACTGACACGCACTAATCACTGCATATGCCCCTCAAAGTAATCTCCTGCAATGTTGGTGGACTCAATACTCCGATTTCGCATCTCCAGAAATTCTCTTCTGACATTGTTTATCGTCAGGAAACCCATTGGCTTTCATCAGGTGAACATATGTTTATAGCTTCTTGGATAGGCTCTTGTATATCTGCTTCCTACCATAGAAAAGCCAGTGGTGATTTTATTGAGGAAAGACCAATCTATAACTACACTATCTCAGGTTATTGATCCTGAAGGACGATTTATTATTTTGGATATATATCATGTGAAATATACTCTTGTCAACCTGTATGTCCCAAATGTTAACACAAAATCTTTTCTCCAGGACCTTACCCAACTTTTATGTGTCAGATCAAATTTCCCTGTTATTGTAAGTGGAGACTTTAATACAGTGGATGATCTTCCTATTGACAAATGCCTCCAGATCCAATGCTTTTCAATGGAGGCTTAGCCACTTGCTTAAACCCAATTTTTATTTCACTGATCTCTGGAGGATGTTTAACCCATCAGATAGATCCTACACACACCACAGTTCATCATTCTTTTTCCTGAATTGACTGTCTTCTGCTAACAGATGGACTAATGTCTCACCTCTATCAGACTGACATACACAACATTTTAATATCAAACCACACTCCTGTGTCCCTTTTCTTGGTACATCCTTATCTCCATCACACTGATCGCATATGGTGCTTTCCACACTATTTGGCTAACTATGATGATTTCAAAGCCTACCTGGCATACCATTGGTGTAATTATGTCAATGACAATTTACAACATTTGGATAACCCTGTCCTCTTTTGGGACACCAATATTTAATAGGGTGGGATCACTAAGTGCATGCAAGAAAGTTCAACCATCAAAAATAATAAAGAAGTTTTCACCATCCTTCTAAAACAGAGTTTGTTTCTATAGTTGAAATGAAATTCCTGATTTGCTGATCTTTCTTGTAAATTAAGTTAATGATCAATGATACAGCACATGGGCCGAATTCAATCCAGTGCGATGTTGAATAGCCACGGGAAGGAGCTCCCGAAGCAATTCATACATGCGCTGTTTGGGCGGCTAAATGGATTTCTTCTTGCACCCCATGGGGATGTGAGGAGAAATCCAACAATAGTGCCGGGCGCGCAGCTGTTTGCCGACTTAGCGCAGCGCTAACAGCCGCGTGCCTGACACTTTAGTCAGAGTATGCCGGTTACCACGCCTTAACACCCAGGTTAAGTTGTGATAACCGGCATTCTCAGACTTAACCCATTCCCGACAACGCTAACAGCGTGTTGAATTGAATAGCTGCGGGAGCTCCCTCCCACAGCTATTCAACATCGCAGTGAATTGAATTTGGCCAATGGAAACCAAAGAAAAAAGTACATAGAGCAAATTGTTGATACAATTTTTCATCCACCATGCATTTCACACTACAGCCACTAGATGGTGCTAGTACCCTTCTCCCAGTGAGAGATACAATGAAAGTGGCAAACACCAAATTTTCCTTTTGAAAGGAATAATTACCCTATAACTGATTGAAATGCGCAAAAAGTCCTTACAAATAGTATAATAAAATGTAAAGATATGATCAATAAAACTACTTTTAAAAACAGACCAATCCCAGAGGTATAGGCTGCCTTCTAGATGTGAATGAAGATCAGGAATATAACTTAAAGTATGAAGTTATGGAAACTCCACAGTACAAAAGCTAAATGGCTGTTACCTAGTGTGCAGGCTCTGCTCACCTCTTGGGTCCCACTATTGACGCGTTTCAAGATTATCTTTTTCAGAATTCAGATGGTCTAAACTGGTAAAGTACTTGTCTATTACCCCATTCATCCAGAAATGAGCTCTGGAACGTTGGAATACATATGTGTTGCAAAGACCGGAAGTTCCTAATTCTGCCATAACATGTGAACACTTGAGTTCCAAAGCAGAATACATCTGGAAAACCATTCTTATACCACCAGAACTCAAATTATGTAGCTTGTATATACAGGATGTGATGTAATTATGCTTTCCAAAAAACAGGAAATATAATAATAATGCATTCCATTATTGGGAAATATAGATAAAAAAATAAAAAGAGATGTAATCAGAACAAGATTAATTTATAGTATTTTAATTGAAAATTTTCATTTAATACTCTTGGTATCAAATTATAAACCCATTTCATTTCTGTTTTTGACATGCAATTTTCTAAGTTCCTGCATCTCCTTGTTAACTTGCTCTATACCTCCAAAAATTCACAATACCTGTGGCATTACAGTTTTCAAATGTGATGACACTGAATGAGTGAGTAGACCCTTTTCAATATTATATACTGTATATGCTCTGAAATATGAGTTTTTATTGCTCTTATGTCTTCCCAATATAGAGTAAACCATAAATGCATATATCACATTAGGGGAATCACAAGTGAACACGATTTATTGCGACGTCAACCATTTTTTACAATTATGGGAATTTTCTATAGTTCTACACAGTAAACAATTACAGCATCGGTGAAACCCCTCAGTGCAAATCCCTCCACTTTTTTGCCTGCATAAGGCAACTTCTGACCAATTTATCCTTTATAGAAGGTGCCCACCTATAAATAAAATCAAGCTTATCACGAAGATGACATTTTTATCCTCTTTTATTATCTTTCACTGGGCGATTAACGTGGACGACTGAACGATAACGATATCGTTATCGTTGAGTCTTTCACTTTATCATCCATTTTTTTACCTAAATGATCAACGATAACAATGAACGATGAACGATGCGCGTTCCCGCAGGTCGTTCATCTTTATCGTTCATCGGGCAAACATGCAGGCCAACCTGATGATATTGTCAGGTTGCTGCATGTTTGGGAATGGGGGAGAGAGCTCGGTGCTGAACGATATCGTTAATGATATCGTTCAGCGGGTGTGCTCAATGTCATGAACGACATTGAGCACACCCTGCCAGGGACACACTAGACGATATCGCTCAGGGAGCATATTGTCTAGTGTGTATGCTCCTTTATGGTGCATACACACGGTCAGATTTGTCAGATGTGTCAGATAAAAGATTGAACGATTTGAACGATCTGATGAACGATTTGAACTATGAACGATTTTTGACTGCATTAAAATGACTGAAATCGTCCAAAACTGACTGCAAAGACATCTGATGTCAGATATCGTTATCTGACCATCGGGAACGCGCATCGTTCATTGTTGTCAGATATGTCAGATTTTCTTTCAGATTTGAACGATTGAACAATTTTTTAAATCGTTATCGTTCAGATCTGAAGAAAAATCTGACCATGTGTATGCACCATTACATGCATATACAATTGGGGCAAGAATAGCAAAAATCCCGCACTTGTGAGGTATTTCCTGCAGGTGCGGGATTTTTGCTATTCAATTAGGTGCGGGGTTTTTTGGGCTTTGAGCTCCAGGAGATTTTTTACCTTGTACCTCAAGGGCAAGTCTGATTTTTTCTAAAATGATTCATTTTGGAAAAATCAGTGGGACTTTCTCTGGGACCCAGGCTGCACAACCCCACCTTCCTTTCCAGGACTAATCAAGCAATTGGAAGTTTCCAATTAGCTTAATTAGTCCTTAAATACTCACCTTCCGAAGCGGTGTCTTCAGCATCCAGCGTCGGATCTGCAGCAGCTGTGAGTATATAGTGTGTGTTAGTGTTAGTTTTGTAAGCGTGCAGGTGTTTGGCACGTTTATTTTACCAGTGAGTGTGTGTGTGTGTATGAGTGTGTGTGACTCCCGGTGTGTGTGCCCCCCCCCAGTGTCAGTGTATGCCCTCCGTAACGAGTGCTGGGAGAACTACGTCTCCCAGCAGCCCTTGCTCCTCCCAGCAACCCCCGGAGCATCCCAGCAGCCCCCTCCCCAGTGACAAGATGGAGGGGAGGCCGTCGGGAGCCACGGAGACCACCGGAGACCCTCAGGCAAGCATCTTTTTTTTTACGCTGTGCGGGGTTTTCAGAGCTGAAAAGCCTGTGGCCACCTTTTTTATTGGATAACGCGGGTATAGGGAGCGCGCATGCCCCTAGTAATCCAAAATTGGGTGCAAGGTTTTTACCTTGCTAAAGCTCGCACCAAATTTAATATGGCCTTTAGAGGTTAGAAAAATGTCCATAAGCATGATTTAAGGGGATCCAGTATATCAATCATCGGTACAAACACTGGTCTCTCCAAACCTCTCATCATTTCTTATGCAGATAAATAATGTATGCATGCGGCCTTTAGATTTTATGTGATTATTTTAAAAAAAGAGGTGTCTCGCAGATGTAGCTTACTTGTAAGTTTTCTTCTTTTCAAAGGGACACCTGCAGTGCTGGCTTATTACTTCCCCTGCCATAGATCTTCCCTCCGGTTTACAATTCCCAGTTGGCTGGTCCGGTACTATCATGGGCAGCTATGGTAGCTGGCGCTTCTGTATTACAGCATCCAGCTGTGGTGACCAAGTCGGATCCGATGTTCCTGCACACTTTCCACAACAGGGTTTGCTCTCCCCTTTTTTTTCTGCTCCACAGTAACCTTCTTCGTGTTCTATTCGCTGTGTATATGCAGCTGGTCCGGTGTCTTTGAAGTTTAACTGTAGTGGGCGGAAAGACGCTGTTTTTGGCTATGGTGTGCGGGTGTCTTCGGTAACAGTCTGGCACTTTAAAATCCTCTAACACGTTTCAGCCCTGCTGGGGGCTTCGTCAGAGAGAGTAGGTAGTTAGTGCCTTCTAGTTCAAATAGCCCGGAAAGGGGAAAGCCTGCCAGTGTACGTTGTCCATCATATGCAGTTCCCCCCCGGATCCTAGTGCTTGTCCTGTGGCCATCTGCATTAAGTCACTTATAAGCAGAGATGTGTTTTTATTGTGTTTTTTTCTAATAATTGTGTGTCTGTGCATGTTAGGCTTAGCCGCACAAAATCTAGCAAGTCGGCAATGCAACCTAGTGCTGCCCGACTCCAGTCATTATCAATCTGTGCTCTGGGCCCAAGTTCTGGACCCGAAAATCCCCCCCCCCACAAAAAAAAATTGTCTTTTGTCTATTTATTTTCTGTGTATGTGTGTTAGGCTTAGCCATACAAGATACAGCAACGCGACCTAGTGCTGCCCGACTCCAGTCATCACCAATCTGTGCTATGGGCCCAAGTTCTGGACCCCCCCCAAAAAATTGTGTCTTTTGTATACTTTTTTTCTGTGTGCGCACGACTGCACATGTGTGAATTTTGTAACCGCACCTTGGCTACACTATTGGTGCTTGTGACACTGCTTCAAGACTGCAGAAAATATGTACGGCTGTCACATGACATGAGAGCAAGGCCAAAAACCACATGTTGTAGCTGCCGCCAGCAGTCATCATGATAATGCAAGGCCGTCAACTTCTTTGTCCTCTATGAAGGCCCATGCCTTTAATCCTCAAGAGTATCCCAACCATCATCTTTGCACAGTCCTCAACTCTATTAATAATTATATCAATCAGTTTTGAGCCAGCAAACTGGATGCAACCTTTTGGCCCTTTAACTAGATGAAGAAATCAATATTGTGAGCTGTGAGGTAACCAAACTTGACTGGAAAACGAGTGGAAATAAATGTTATTGAGGTTATTAATACTGTAGGAACAAAAAAGGCAAATTTTTATGTGATTTTAGCTGTTTTTTTATTTTTTTAAGAAAAAATTCCAGATCCAAAACCAAAACACAAAAAAAAAACACCAAGGAAAAAAATCCAAACCCAGATTCAGATCCAAAACCAGGGGAGATCCAGATCCAAAACCAAAACCAAAACACGAGGGTCGGCACACATCTCTACTTATAAGCATATATTAATTTTAATTCCCATAATTGTCTCTTCAAATGGAAGTAATATTAATTGCATGAAAAGAAGTACAGAGGTACTAAAAATACAAAGGTGCTGAAAATATTAATGTACTAGAAATATTAGAAAATCCCTGCTATTAGAATGTAGTTCAAAGCTTGCATAAATTGTTGCATAGACAAGACAATAAAGAATTTCCTGTTAATATAGTATACTTAGCGGTTCATGTGAATACTGTATGTTGTGTTTAGTCTTATACAAGACATATACAACATAGAAGGATCTTTCACTAATTCCTCCCTTGAATAGTTGTGTATAGCCTTCTGGCAGCTGTAAGTGTGTAAAATTCTGAATAATACTAACAAGGAGGAAGTATAAGTGTAGAAATAAAGTAAAATTACATATTACAATAAATGTATAGTATAATATATACAGTATATATGTTACCTACCATGGTTTTATACTACATCTTTAATATTACATAGTGTTCTAATTGCCCATAAGAAACAGATTTACAAATTTATAACAACCATACCACGGTTTATGTAAATTAATTTTTTCAGTGAATATTACATATACAAATATCTTTGTGCCACTCTCTCATAATCATTACACGTTCTGCAGTTCTGTTTGGTAGCCTTCATTCTTACAGTGGTATGACCAATATTGGGTTTTAAATGCCCAATCATAATTGTTTTTTATTTTTTTATTTTAATTTTCAGGTATTCCCTATTAATGTCTTCAAATTTTGATTTAGCTTCTTCAATGGATTTAATGCTATAACCTTTCTTCAGGAACCTACCACTCATTTTCTCAAGTTATCCTCTCAAAAATCATAATTTCTGAACAAGTTCTTTTCAGTCTTTATATGGCTTATAAGAGACCAAGGCCCTCATTCAGAGCTGGACGCTCTGAGCAGAGCGCTCGCTCTGAATGAGGGCCGGCCTCCATAAAAATGGAGCGTCCTCCTGGACGCTCGTATAGCTGTGGGTCACCACCCACAGCTCATATGAGCGTGCAGGATGATGGTCGCGATGGTCTTGACCATCGCGACCATCGCCAGTGCGACCAGAAGCCTGTGGTCAGGGTTTTCGACCACAAGCCCTGGAGTGATTTTGGCTCTATCAGAGCCAAAATCACTCCCACTGACATCACTAGTGATGTCAGTGGGGCCGGCTTCTGACGGTAGGCGTTCCCTACATCGACAGCACGCCCCCTTTGATCAGACACAACGAGCGAAGGAAAGTCCTTTGCTCGTCGCGTCTGGCGCATGCGCACGACGGAGCTCCCTCCGTCGTGCGCATGCGCAGTGCACACCATCGACCCACTTGCGAGCGGACAGCCGCTTGCGAGTGGGTCTGAATGAGGCCCAAAGTCTATCTCTTTTCTATGTGTTTTAGTTTCTATTTTTCCTTGGTCAACATAAATTGATAAATTTCCTTCTGCCTATGGGAGAAAGTTAGCAGAATATTAAAATTGTTATTATTTAGTCTATCATAGAACATGTTAAGACCTTCTATATTGCCCTTCCATACAAAAAATATATAACCATCTCCTCTGGGTTATCACCCCATATGGTCTTATCCTCCCAATATGGCATAAATAGATTAGCATAACTGGGAGCAAACCTGGTGCCCATCGCTGTAGATAAAATGATCAATTGAAATAAAAATAGATAATCATTAAAATAAAAATTATGCTGTCCAGAATAAATTTTGTATTTTCATCCAAATTGTTCCTGTTAAGAAAATAGGAGATGACTTCCTAACCCTTATCCACTACTATAATAGTATACATAGTACTTACATCCACACTAATTAGATAGCAGTCTTATTTAAATTCTATATGAGCCAATTTTCTTAAAAAGTGTCACCTGCATCCTTAAAATAGGACTGATTAGTCACTATCAATGGTTGAAGATATGAATCAGTTATAGCAGATAAATTGTCAGATTGAAAGTGTCCAAAACTATCAGCCTCCAATGAGGATTAAGCAGTTATTTATGGATTTTGGGAAGAATATATATCGTTGGTGTGCTTGGATTTTTTATATTAATATAATAACATTCTTCCTTACTAATCACACTATGTGATAATTCTATCTTACTTAGTTCTAATAAAGCTTTAGATATTTTGACTGTGGGATCACTTTTCAAATTACTATATGTTGACACCTCTGCAAGTTGTTCATAAATTTCTCTGATTTAATGACTTGTTCAGTAAAACACATTGTCAGAAGCTTTTGTTATAGTATTAGGATCTTTGTGCAATGACTTTAAAGTTATCCTTTCTTTTGTAGTTATATTAGTTCTCTTCTATTTCATTGACAAACCAGTCATTTCTATTTCACTGCTGACTAATTGGTTTAAACAGTATATACAGCTCACTTTTAGATAAGTCGGCTTAAAGTTACTTATTTTTAAATATTTTTCCATTGTTATTATCTGCCTCATCCTTACCTGTTTAAGGCTATAATCTGTGGCTATATCTTAAAGATATGTCACATGTAAGAAAGGAGAAGTTGCAGCTGTCTGTGCATCTCTATAAAAGGCTGTGACAGATGTCTTTGACACCTATTCTACTCATCCCACTGATGACACCCTGCTGTTTTATAAGAGGGCATGTCAATTGTTGGAAACATATTTATTCTCACAGGCCAAACAGGACATTGAATTTGTCAAGCAAAAATATTATAGGTGGGGCAATAATGTGGGTAAATTATTGGCTTCCATGTCTAAAACACCCAGGAATCACAACTCTGTGGAGGACTTTCATCAGCCTCCACTTTGCAGCCGCTTACGAAATATTGCAGTCCAATTTCAAACTTATTTTGAAGACTTGTTTTGAACCTCTCCTATTGACCCTAGTTTCCAGACCCAATTACTTACTGATATGCACGTACCAAAGCTGAGACCCAGCAGAGGGAGGTATTGGCTGATGAAATTATAATGGATTAGGTCAGTGCTGCTATTTCAGCTCTTTCCCATCATGAATCCCTGGGATGGTTTCTCTGGAGATTATTACATCATTTGGCAGCCACATCTAGTCCCTACCCTACTTGAACTGTACAAATCTATACACAGAACAGGTCAATTTTACCATTTGTTTAACAAAGCTTTTACTACCTTGATTTTTAAACTGGACAAGCATCCTGTAGATCTATCAGCCTGTGGAGCATTGACTTCAAACTTCTACCAAAAATTGTGCCCACTAGGCTGTAAGTGATACTGCCATCCAGGGGCTGGCTGGCAACTTTAAGCCTGGGGGGCAAATGCAAGACAATGACCTTGTCTTTTCTACCAGCATATGGCAACAGAAAAATTTGCGTGACAAATACTTGTATGCATGGTTTGTCTAATGTACAGTAAGTGAGGTTTAAAACTGTTATGTCACAGAGCTGTAGTCAAATACATCTACAGTACCAGCCCCATTCTGACAAAGCAGAGAAATTTCTAGTAAAATATATATAAAACACAGAGCATTCTAGCTAACTCTATACAATACAGGTTACATTCCAGTAACCAATATACAATAGAGAGAGCATTCTAGTGACTTATATATAATACAGAAACCACTCTAGTGACCAATATACAATAAAGGAACAAGGAAAAAAATAGAAGGGAAAAAAGGGGTCCATTCTAGTCACCAATATACAATATAGGAAACAGAATATGTCGACAGGTAGTAAGTGGTGAAATATGAGGTTATAAAGTAAAAAAAGTGTGCTTTATCATCTGATACACCTGCATGATTGCTCACAAAGGGCCTGATGCTGAGTTGAATGTAAACCTGTTGGCAAAGCATATATTATGTGGTTTTGCACTGTACATGCTCCATGTTGGATAAGGAGTGCTCAACACTGCCTCAGATCCATTTAGCAGCACAGCCATATGGGATCGCAGATGTAGGGTGTTCCCTGTCAACCATACTGTGATTAAACAGTAGCTGCGTATGGCTATAGTAATGTCGCTTGATGCATGAGTGGCTCGACTTAGACGCTGACGCGGTTTAATATAACAGTGACCAATAGAACTGTGTGCAAAACCAAACAACTATGTGCGTGTATATATATATATATATATATAATATATTTATATAACTATAATATTATAAATATTATATATTATATATTATAAATATATATAAATACATATACACACACATAAATCTGGCGTTCCCCAATCCAATCCAACAGGCTCAGGTGCACAACCAAACACCATAGCATAGATGAAGGGGGAGAGGGCAAACTGCCAGTTTGCTAATAAACCAAAACGTTGCGAGTCCTTGAGTGCCTCCCCCTTCATCCATCCATCTATCTATCCATCTATCTATATATCTATCTACAGTATCAATCTTTCTATCTACAGTATCTATCTATCTATCTATCTATCTGAATCAGTATGTAATGCCACCGGATCTATTCCCAGCAGAACAAATACAGACGCCGGAAGCACAAACACTGAATATCCCACCTAGGCCTGGTACGTACCCTAATCCTACCCTCCCCCCTAACCCTAACCCTCCCTTAGTGATGCCTAACCCTAACCTCACCGGGGGGTGCCAAACTCTAACCTCTCCCCAGTGGTGCCTAACCCTATCCCCCCCTTCCCCTAGCCTAAATCCAATGCTCCCCGGGGGGTGCCTAACCCAAAGCCCCCCTCAGGTACCTAAACCTACCCCCCCTGCACGGCTAACAGTTTCGTTCGGGATGCCGGGCATCAGGATTTTGGCATGGGGCTAAAGATAGGCGTCGGGATTTAGACGCCTATCTTTAGTCCCTGGTTGAGCTTCCAGTGTCGGGATTCCGACGGGCGGCAGTATGTTAACCGCATCCCTATCTGTTTATCTATCTACGCTAAAATGTAGATTGTAGCGTGATATTTCCAACTGAATTCACATTGTGAATTCAGGCAATATCACAGGGATTTATTAAAAAATCCCTTGCAGGGATAGAGCTTTTGATAAAGGTCTGTCCCTGCGAATCCCCTCCGCAGCCTTATCACTGTATTTTAAAAAAAAAATATACAGTGACAATGTTCTGCGCATGCACCGGCTGGCCGCCGCTACACCCCCCCTCCACCTCTTCCACCCCCCCCGCATCCCCCCTTGTGGCCGCCCCCTCCTACGACCTTCCATTACTTTTGCTTACCTCCGGTCAGGTCATCACTGCTCCGGTGATGTCCTCCATCCAGGGCTCCGGTCAGCTGGTCTCCCATCCTGCACTGTGACCCAGTCAGCTGTTTAATGCAGCAGCTGTCCAGGGTAACAGTGCAGGAGCCAGTAGTCCAGCTGGCAGAGGAAGGACACCACCGGAGCACTGATCACCGGCCCTGGACTTAACATTTTTTTTTATTATTTTATTATTTAAAAATTTTTAGCAGTGATCAGCTTTTGGTCTATTTAGACCACATAGCTGATCACTGGGGCTGATTCCGGGCTCTGCTCTGCCTGTTAGAGCAGAGCAGGAGTCCGGTAACTGGGGGAAAGCCTGGATAACACCACCTCCAGTGGCATTTACTTTTAGTAAAAATAATATTAATAAATAGAGCCCATAGACACCTATGGGGGTTGCTGCTGCTGTTTGATATGGTTGGACTACAGCCAGAAGATATTGGAGATATCTGCTGCAATAGATAGGTAGGGGGCGGAGGCACAGATATGAGGGGGGTGGGTGCAGAGGCACAGATATGAGAGTGGGTGCAGAGGCACAGATATGAGGGTGGGGTGGAGAGGCACAGATATGAGGGGGGTACAGAGGCACAGATATGAGAGGGGTGCAGAGGCATGGATATGAGGGCCGGGGGGCGCAGAGGCACGGATATGAGGGGCAGGGGTGCAGAGACACAGATATGAGGGGGGGTGCAGCAGAGGCACAGATATGAGGGAGGGTTGCAGAGGTATAGATATGAGGGGGGGGTGCAGAGGCACAGATATGGGGAGGGTGCACAGGCACAGATATGTGGGGGGGTGCAGAGGCACAGATATGAAGGTGGGGGGTGCAGAAGAACAGATATGAAGGTGGGCAATGGCAAATGCACAGCTATGGAGAAGAGTATCGGCAGGTGCCAGGAATTGCAAAAATGACTGTGGGACAAACTTCATAGGAAAGAATGGTTAGGATACCTCTATGCAGTGTGGGCACTGCAGCGCTCCGCTGTCATTGCGTTGCTGTACAGTGAGTGCACTTCATGCACACAAAGCCCGGCCAATGGGAGCAGGAGATGAGGAGAGCTGGGGGGCTGTGCAGCTGTAGAGGCGGAGCCCTCAACTAAGAATTAATTTTATCAGGTGGGGGGTCTGACAGAGGGGACCTGCATGTGAGAGGGGGGCCCCAACTCTCCTGACTTCCACATGATCTGCACTGCAGGTGCCGATGATCTCGGAGGAGGTAGCGGGCAATGTTCTTGGTGGGCAGGGCCTACAGGCAGGGGGCGGGGCCTCGGCTTAACACTAGTAGCAGGCTGCTGTAGCAGGAAGCAAAATCCTGTCCCCGCTACTAGCATCATGCCCGCCGGCTCCCCCTCAGTCCATCAGCCTTCACGGCCCACTCTTCACCTGCCTGCTGGCTCCCTCTGATTGGTGGACAGCTTGACCATTACTGCAGAGGAGGCGCCCCGGTACAGTAGGTGATGCTGAGGCCTGGTGGGGACATGGCACCCTGACCCCCGGCCCAGCCCGTCTCTGCTGCCATCCCTCCACACTGACCATCAGTTGGAGTTTGGGAAAGGGCGTCATGCCATCAGGATCATCCACACAGTTATTGCAGCAGTAGTTGCATCCTCATACACCAAAACATGTTGTTAAGCCTGGATGCTTACAAAGCATTTCATATGGTCCTATGTCCTCCATTTGTTCAGGGTAATGGAGATGAGGGAATTTGACCAAGACTTTATCCAACTGATTCAATATTTCTACCATAACCCAATCTACCTCTCACTTGGGAAAGGCCTAGCAGGCCCAAAAAAATGCCTGGAAATTTCTTTAATAAGATTGTTCCAAGACTGACATTCATTTGAAGGTATTATGGTTGTGTGGTGGGAGATTAAGATGATTGCTCTTTCTTATTACATACTCCTGCATATAGCAAACAATTAACATTCCTTCTCACTGATTGTAAATAGGATTCATTTATTTGTCTCCATATCAGAATTCACAATAAAAGTAGATAGATCTCCAGGCCACGATACTTGCTCAGAGGAGTACTTATCCACATTGGTGTAGTAATTTCTCTTTGAAATGGGTCAGGACTAGCCCCACCTAATTGGGCAATACCTTGTCTTGCCACCTATCTAAATTGTATTAATTAAATGTTATAGCGAGCATCCACACTTTAAGAAATGATGTGCATGGTTGGGACCACCTCCTCCTCGCCTACCAAACCTGCTAAAGATATTGTATATTGGTATATTGTCCTAGTTTGATGTCTCATTTGCAATCATTACCCATTCTCCTCAACAGAGCAGATATACAAAAGATCAATACTCTGTTTTGCAAGTTTATTTGGAAGGTCATGTATAGGTCTGTGAAAATTATGCCAATCTAAATCAAACGGTGGAATTCAATTTCCTGACATAATGGTGTTTAATCAAGCAGCACTATTGTGATAGTTACATGACTGGCTGCACAATGAAAGTACCTACACCACTATGTCCCTGGAGCAAAGCTTTCTGGGAGATGTTGCCTTAACCTGTTTTCTCCACCAGCATGTCCAGGAGATTCCAGACATACTGATGTGAACCACCCGAAAAACCTGGCATATATTACTCCACAAAGTGGGCCTCAATGCCTTCCATTCTTTACATATGCCCCTGATCCATAACCCAAACTTTCTCGACAGCAGGGCTGCTTTCCCCTTTAACAGTTGGCGAATGGCAGGTGTTACTAGCATGTGAGCACTTCAGTATCTTGTCTATCCCTAAGCTAGAGCATGCTCTATTTTTCCCAAAAATCCCTCCTAGCCAGAATGAATATGCTTCCTTAATATAAACTATAACACTTATTTGTCCCTATGATCTCTCTTTAACCCACAATTGTCTGAAATTTGATCGACCAGAGGCTGATATTTTTCACTGTCTGTGGGATTGTCCATTGATTCAATATTTATGGTATCTTATTAGACAATATGTGTAACAATACCTGATTAACAATGTACCCTTTACTGCTGAGTGAACCCTCTACAGCGCATAACCACAGCAGGTAAAAAATTATTACTTGCACTAAGTGCTGCGAGGAGGAAAACAATCTTGCAGAGTGGGACACAGAGAACACCCACTAAATTACTTTTTTTATAAACTGTATTTTCTGTTCCAAATGGTTTGGGTAGAAACTCTCTGGAACAAAGAGACGCAGACAACCTGTTTTTTTCTGGGAACCTTACCACTTGTTATTAAAGCCCAAATTTACTATCTGTCCCCATTGTGAAATGAGCATCTGGGCCCAGAAGTGACGTCACAGGTTCCCTCATGAGACTTGGTGGTGGGATCTACACTTCTCCGCAAAGTCCACGCGCTATGACTCTTGTCTGATGCCACATCCCAGCTGCCACCAGCCAGAGCCGGATTTAGACCTCACGGGGCCCTAGGCAAGACACCAGTTTCATGCCCCTTGTTTTTCCTCCTTATATTCAACTTTTTAAAGCTTTTTAATGAAAATATTCCCAATATGTACAAAGGGGAACATGCAGGGACAGTAGTTTGCGGTAACTGCTGTCCCTGAGAGCTATATCCCCGGCAAATTGCAGAAGTCTTTCACAGAAGTGAAAGACTTCTCCTGCGCAAGCTGACACTGCGCATGCGCACAGCATCAGCTTCCGGAGCTGGCTGGGGGTTGCAGGGGAGAGATCTAAAGATCTCCCTCCTGCCCCTGGAGCCTCCATAGGCTTACAGTAGTTTACACCATCTAAAGATGGTGTAAACTACCGGGACTAAACTCTGAAAAGCTTCGCTGACAGGGGTGACGGGCTGGACTTAGAGGAAGGTGGGGGCAGAAGAATATGAAGGAGGCTGGGCCAGAGGAAGGTGATGGGGCCTGGGGCAGAAGGTGACAGAGGCTGGAAGCAGAGGAAGGTGAATGGTTCCTGGTGACAGAGGAAGGTGATGGGGTCTGGGGCAGATGGTGACAGGGGCTGGAAGCAGAGGAAGGTGAATGGTTCCTGGTGACAGAGGAAGGTGATGGGGTCTGGGGCAGATGGTGACAGGGGCTGGACACAGAGGAAGGTGATGGTTCCTGGTGACAGAGGAAGGTGATGGGGTCTGGGGCAGATGGTGACAGGGGCTGGACGCAGAAGAATGTGATGGTTCCTGGTGACAGAGGAAGGTGATGTGGTCTGGGGCAGAAGGTGACAGGGGCTGGACGCAGAAGAATGTGAATATTAATTGATAAATAGGCCTCTATGTGGTTTTTTTTTGGTGGCTGTGTATTAAACAGTGTAAACTATGGCTCCCCAAGGTATTTTGGAACTACAATTTTTAGCTTGCCCTGTGAAAGGACATGCTGTTTTTTGTAGTTACACGATACTGAAGAACCATAGGCAGTGGTAAGGGTAAAGTATCATAGAACTGAAGCCACCTACTTTATAGCTTGTCTGGAGAGTCTGCCTCTCCTTGGTAGCTTCTCTGGAGCAGTGCAGGTGGCAGATTCCATCCACATGCTCTGCTTGGCATTTCTATACAAAGTAAATATGATATTTTAAGAGCTCTCTATAATATAAAAAGAGGACACCTGTCACTGTGTAAAATTAATGGCTAAAAAGCATTATGGCCAAGTAAGTGGGCACTTTCTCATTTAGGGGTCTATTTATTAATTATCGGGTTTTAGACATGATAATTAGAATTTCTTATAGCCTCTTATCATGGCAATAAGAAATTATTTACTGCCTGGATGTATTCTAAAATTACATCCAGTGACAGGGGCGCAGTAATATCCCAGTAATATCTGCCATATGTAGCCCATGGAGAGCTGTATCAGGTATACAATATGTATATACAGTGTTCCTGCTAGGCTGTGGAACGGCAGGGAGCCGTGGGGGCCGGGCCAGGAGTCTCTGCACAGCCCAAAGGGGGACGCCTCTAATTTGTCACGCTTGGAAGCATGCCCAGCACTTACAGAGGTGCTGGGCATACCCCAAGCTCTCTCTTCAGGGTGAATAGATGCCAATCAGTCATCACAACTTTTTCCACCCACAGGACACTGCGGCTCGCAGGTGGGAAGGGCTGAGGACATGCTGTTTTAGCAGGGTGCTGCTAAAAGGGCAGTGCCCATTTTGCCCTTTTAAAATCGGGCAGGATGCGGCGCCCTGCTAAAACTAGCAAGTGATCCAAGGCAATGGAAAACGAAAGCATTCACCATGTTGTGAAGAAATATAAACTTTTAATATGCCACCGTCATACCCATGCAGACAGCCAGCTCAATTGTTGCTCATTACAGATGCCACATGCTGACGTTTGGGATCCTGAAAATCCTTTATCCAGGCAGAGCAACAGTAACAACTCAGCACTAGGGTCAGAGGGTCATCACGAAATGCATCAACAGCAGCACACACACTACACTGTCTTCCCGGCCCAATATACTGTATATAGTGAAGTACTTGAACCCACAATCCAGTGAGCGCTCAAAGAAAATGTGCTTACCTACAACACAGTGTGTCCAGCCATCATCTGCTGTAATCCAAAGTACACCGTGCATTAAGCGCACCCAGCACTTCCAGGTTCACGGCTGGTGCCATGCGTGCGCATTCCCACTATCACAGTCTAGAGGGCATCTATGAGTATCAAACATGGAAACGCACCTCCATCTTGTCCCCAGCTGTCGGCATGTGGTATCACGATTGAGCTGGCTACCTGCATGGGTACAACTGTGGTATATTGATCTATATATTTCTCTAAAACCTGATGAGGGCTTTCGTTTTCCATTTCCTTGGATCACTTTAAGATAGATAGATAGATAGATAGATAGATAGATAGATAGATAGATAGATAGATGAAGACAGTTATATTAATATGATAGATAGATAGATAAATAGGTAGATAGATATGATGATAAATGGAGAAAAATTATATATATATATATATATTTATATATACACATATATATATATGTATATATAAATATATATGTGTGTAAAATGTGTGTGTGTCTGTTCCTATCATAGAGTGTGAGTGAAAGTGTTCTTGAGTAAGGGATGGCTTTCCAGCTTTGTGGAACTACAAGTCTCAGCTTGACCTATGGCAGGGCATGCAGAGTCTTGTAGTTCCACACTGTACAGACACTACTGCAAGAATATAATTGTAGTACACTTACCTTAATTGCTGCTTCTGCTCTGTCCTGTGGCTCCTTCAGTGTAGAGCTGCTGTGGCTCCGCCCCCATGGCTTGTGCTGCAGCAGTTTAGTACAGAGCTGCCTGAATTCCTGGAGGCAAAGCAGGGGCTTACTTGCAGGTAGTGAGTGTCTGTGCAGCTATGCCATGGCTGGGTTGCACTGGGTGCTCCCCAACTGACGCCATAATTCAATTTACAAATCTCACGTGCTGTCACTTACACAGCCCTCCCAGTCCCGACCTCCCTAGGAGCAGCCAACAGGGACAGTCAGTCACAGGGGCAGTGCACTGCGGTCCCAACTCTGAAGGCTCCACCCCCTTCCTCTGAGTGCAGGGAAAAGTCAGTTGGGCCCACCGGACGGACAGTACAACCCTGCGCAGGCACACACATAGTCACTCTCCGAGAGAGCACTGTGTGCACTGCAGACAGCGGCGCGGGACTCTCTGGGAGTGTAAGCGGACCTCGTGCTGTCAAGGTACTCGAGCAATGGTCCTCTGGAAGCGCTTTGATCAGGCAGATTTCTTGGCGAGTGCCTAGGTTGCCTAGTGGGAAATCCGGCCCTGCCACTAGCACTGAGATGGTGCCAGGAGAAGAAAGTCACCTTGTACCTACATATTACTTTAAAATCTCAGCATGATAGCACCTTTTATTACTATTAGGGTGTGCAGTCTAGGGCCACTCCCCATACTCTATGTTATGTGTATCCATACACACACACGAAGTCTGTATTGGCACCCCTCCCCACCTCCCTCTATATGTTTTCAAGCAGGGAACTAGCATCTCACTGCACTTGGTAACAGGCATAATCCAAGGTAAGTCCTATTTATATTTATATAGTGTCAGTTTATTTGGGGTGAGCGTTTGGGCGTGGGGCCCCCGAGCTGTTCTGGCTGGGCCTCTTCAGGGCATCACCACTAAATACTAGGGATGTGCAGGCTCAGATAGGTTTGAGTTTGCACGTTGAGTTCGGATTTTTTCCCTCCAAAAAAACGGAACTCAGAAAGAGGCTAAACGTCATCTTACATGGACGAACATCATCATTCCTGGACTTTTGTCCAGGAATGATGATGTTCGTCCATGTAAGATGACGTTTAGCCTCTTTCTGAGTTCCGTTTTTTTGGAGGGAAAAATCCGAACTCAACGTGCAAACTCGAACCTATCCGAGCCTG
This sequence comes from Taudactylus pleione, assembly GCA_031769625.1. Taxonomy (NCBI): domain Eukaryota; kingdom Metazoa; phylum Chordata; class Amphibia; order Anura; family Myobatrachidae; genus Taudactylus; species Taudactylus pleione. The sequence goes on along the minus strand of JAUIMM010000126.1, from coordinate 2,313,959 downwards.
CACATCCCTACTAAATACACATAGTCACTTTTTATATCACTCTTTATGTTTATTATTCATCTATTTTTTAACACATTTTTTACTTTTGTAACTATTTTAACACTGACTAGTTACCTTCACACACCTGATACTTTATAACACTTCACTGTCACCTTTCTTTTCATGTGTTGCCCTGGGGGGGTCTTTGACTGGACTGTTTTCTGGGGTGCCCTGCAGCCCAGATGTGAACCCCAGAGTGTTAGGGACCTGTTTGATGAGGTGACCTTGACGTTGGTGGGCAATATGTATCATTGGCCAACGATATGCAAACTACCTCTGATATGATATAGAATTACAATGTACATTAAAATTTGAACAGTAATGATCGCATAGTGCATCTGCAATTTCTTATTCTGTTCAACCCACAGAGGTGAAGCTGCAATGCTGGGGTCTGTGTTACTGGGGCCCAGACCTCTCATAGGCAGCAGTCACTGGTGGGGAACTTTGCTGCTGAGGGGAGGCAAATGTCCCCATTTGCAGCGCACATAGTTTATTTTTTTGGAGGGGGGCATAGCCACGACCTCCCGGATTTGGGCCCTGCATACATACAGTATAAGGGAGACAAAAGAAGAGTTCGCTTTAACATTTCCAATAAAAGGAAAACACCCACCATCAACAATGAAATACCCATAGTTCTCTTACCCAAACAAATATGTAAATCCCTCACCACAGGCAATATCATTGCCCTTGTTACAGCAAAGAATGAAAGCATTGGTAGTAAAAAATAGTAAATTTTTCATTAGTCTTACATTTAATTTAAATTATTATACATTATTGTATCATGTCCACAATGATGCCCATAATGCTGGGAACTGGCTCCGAGCATCAGACTATATGTAATACATTGTTATGCAATGTTTGGGGCAGTGTGGGGGCCCCAATGTGTAGAGGCTCTGGACGACTTCTTCAGTGGCACATGCAGGTGGTGTTTCCGAGTGCCTATAAACCTCCACTACCACAATCGGAGACCTGCCCCCTAATGGCGTAATGCCATGATTCACTGTTGTCATTTTGCCTTTGCCCCCTCCCATACACCTGCGAATAGCTGAATGATGCTGTGAGAGGGTGGGGCCTAATGACACAATTTACCGGGCTCAGCCTCCAACAAGAGCTGCTGCACTACATCATTCCTCCAGAAGTAAGTGTACAGTAAGTGTGAGAAATATGTACAGTATATATATACATATCAGTGACGTGCGGTGAGGTAAATGGCTGTGGAGGCACTAGCTAGTATCAGAGCCAGATTTACAGACACATATATGAACCCGAGGGTACATGTGGGCATTATACAAAGGTGCAGCAGCTTAAAATACAATATAAACAGCAAGTGTCTATAACGCTACAAAATGACACTTGATGGCAGTACTCGGTTGAGCTAATTCTCACTGATATCCAAATGTCATAGACAAAGACTGCACAGCACGCGTAACATATAGAATAGGAAATACTGGGGGTCATTCAGACCCGCTCGTGAGTGCAGGACGCTCGCAAGCGGGTCAATGTTACCCCAATGCGCATGCGCATGACGGAGGGAGCTCCGTCATACGCATGCGCGAGACCCGGACAGCGACAGCCAAGCTGTCGCTCCGGGTCTCGCACCAAAGGGGGCGTGCTGTCGATGGTGACTGACAGCACGCCTCCTTTGGTGGGCGTGCCGGGGCCGTGGCAGCCAGACGGAGGCGTTCCCATGGGAGCGCCTACCGTCTGGGTCCGGCCCCACTGACATCACTAGTGATGTCAGTGGGAGCGATTTTGGCTCTGATAGAGCCAAAATCAATCCAGGGCTTGCGGTCACCGAGACCCTACCGAAGGGTCTTGTCGCAAGCCCGATGGTCGCAATGGTCTTGACCATCGCGACCATCTTTTTGGCCGCTCGCATATGCTGTGGGTAGGAGGAGGGTAGGAGGGCACTGATTCAGAGCGAGCGCTCTGGTCAGAGCGTCCGGCTCTGAATCAGGCCCACTATTCATAATCATTAGGGGTGAACAGGTTCGGATTTCTGAAACCCAAACCCCCCCCGAGCCCTCTCGATCCGAGGCCGATCTGAGTCAGGCTCGACTTTTCCCGCCTGACTCTGATCTGAAATCGAGGCAAAATGTCATCATCCCGCCTTCCGGGTCTCGCGGGTTTTGGATTCTATATAAAGTACCCGCATCTGAGCCATTTTCTCACTTGGCTGTGGACAGTGAAGAGGGAGGGTGGGAGTTAGGGCTGGCTGGGCTGTGTAGTGTAGTGTAGTGTAGTGCTGTGCTGTGCTGCTGTTGTCCATAGGGGCTGTGTCCACTCCTCCAAAGTCCATAGGGGCTGGCTGTGTTGTGCTGCTGTTGTCCATAGGGGCTGTGTCCACTCCTCCAAAGTCCATAGGGGCTGGCTGTGTTGTGCTGTGCTGCTGTTGTCCATAGGGGCTGTGTCCACTCCTCCAAAGTCCATAGGGGCTGGCTGGACTGTGTTGTGCAGTCAGGTGTCCATAGGGGCTGTGTCCACTCCAAAGTCCTGTGCAGTGTCCCAGTCCTAAAGGGGTGCTCTAGAGTTGTCCAGGGGGTGCTCTGTCCACCAGGGGTGCTCCCCCCAAGTGCAAAAAAAAATATTTTTTCTGTGTTTGTGAATTGTGTGCGCAGTAGCCGCACGTGCATCAACAAAGGAGTGCCAAGCGTGCGCCTGTGTCATAAGTAAAGGGCCGGCTGGCTTGACCGTTAAAGGGTGCTGTAACCCCCAAAGTGCACTCCAAACCAAATAAAAAAAATATTTTCTGTGTTTGTGAATTGTCTGCATTGTGGCTACACGTGCATCAACAAAGGAGCAGCACCAAGCGTGTGCCTGTGTCCCATAAGTCTGTTAAAGGGTGGTGTAACCCTCAAAGTGCACTCCACAAAAAATAAACAATTCTTTTTTTTCTATGTTTGTGTGCGAAATGTATGCGCAGTAGCCGCACATGCATCAACACAGCAGCAGCGCCAAGCGTGCGCCTGTGTCATAAGTCAAGGGCCGGTTTGGACATCTGGTCCAGACTGAAGGACGTGCCAACAATTTCTGACATGTCTACTGTCACTGCATATGATACTGTCACCACTGACAGAATGGTGGAGGAATTATTTTCTGTGTTTGTGAATTGTGTGCACTGTGGCTGCACGTGTATCAACAAAGGAGCAGCGCCAAGCGTGCGTATGTGTCATATGTAAAGGGCCGGCTGGCTTGTCCGTTAAAGGGTGGTGTAACCCTCAAAGTGTGCTCCACAAAAAATAAAAAATTCTCCTTTTTTTTCTGTCTTTGTGAATTGTGGGCCTGATTCAGAGTCGGACGCTATTTGCGCTCGCTCGTTCATTAAAAAGGGGTGGTTATTCAAATGAACCGTTTGCACTTTGCGGTCTGTTCACGCCTCTATGTCTGAACGAGCGAACAAAACTTGCGGTTGTAATTTTGAAAAAGACGCCCCCTGGCCGCTCGCACCATACGTCATGTCCGCTATTTAATAGATTAATCGAGTACATCGAACAGCGTATGAACTGCTCGCTATTCTTGTGGTTGGTTTTTCCTACCACAATCTTGCGAGCAGTTCTGACTATAAATCAACCAAGTGACGTGGTCAATGAAGCTCCTGTATTAATTATGCACACCCATAAAACGCCCGTTTTGACCTTTAAGCACATCTGCGTTCTGATTTCCACTCCCCGTTTTCAAGCACCTTCCCCTGTTACCACCCACATACGCCTCCTCCTGTCACTCAAAATAGCAGGCATTCACTATTTAGCGAACAAACGATTTTCGGCCGCACTGACTGGTTCGCGCATGCGTATTAAAATCCGTACGCATGCGCAGCTGTGCGAACATCGGTCAGAACGAACGAGCAGCCGCTTATGAGCGGCTCTGAATCAGGCCCTGTGTGGGCTGTAGCCGCACCTGCATCCTCAAAGCAGCAGCGACAAGCGTGCGACTGTCTGTTAAAGGGTGGTGTAACCCCCAAAGTGCACTCCAACCAAAATAAAATAATCTTCTTTTTTTCTGTGTTTGTGTGTGAAATGCATGCGCAGTAGCCGTACCTGCATCCTCAAAGCAGCAGCGACAAGCGTGTGTCTGTCTGTTAAAGGGTGGTGTAACCCCCAAAGTGTGATCCACAAAAAATAAACCATTCTTCTTTTTTTTGTCTTTGTGAAATGTGTGGGCCATAGCCGCACCTGCATCCTCAAAGCAGCAGCAACAAGCGTGCGTCTGTCTGTTAAAGGGTGGTGTAACCCCCAAAGTGCACTCCAACCAAAATAAAATAATCTTTTTTTCTGTGTTTGTGTGTGAAATGTATGCACAGTAGCCACACCTGCATCCTCAAAGCAGCAGCGACAAGCGTGTGTCTGTCTGTTAAAGGGTGGTGTAACCCCCAAAGTGCGATCCACAAAAAATAAAAAATTCTCCTTTTTTTTTCTGTCTTTGTGAATTGTGTGGGCTGTAGCCACACCTGCATCCTCAAAGCAGCAGCGACAAGCGTGCGTCTGTCTGTTAAAGGATTACATTGGTGACAGTATCCAAGTAGGCATGTCAGACAGTCCGTACCTGCACTGGCAGGAAAAAGAGGCAATTTGGAGGCCCCTGTACAAACTGGCTCTATTTTACCTGAGTTGCCCCCCTCCAGTGTGTACTCCGAAAGAGTGTTTAGTGCAGCCGGGAACCTTGTCAGCGAAAGGCGTAGGAGGTTGCTTCCACAAAATGTGGAGAAGATGATGTTCATAAAAATGAATTATCAACTGTTCCAGGGAGACCAGCATCCAGAACATACAGAGGGACCTGTGGTGGTGGATTCCAGCGGGGACGAATTAATACTCTGTGAGGATGAGGATGTACACAACACTGAAGAGGGTGAGGAATCGGTGGATGAGGAGGATGAGGACGACATCTTGTCTCCGTAGAGCCAGTTTGTGCAGGGACAGATTAATTGCCAGCTTGTTTTGTGGGGGCGCAAACGAACCAATCATTTCAGCCACAGTCGTGTGGCAGACCCTGGCGCTGAAATGATTGGTTTGTTAAAGTGTGCATGTCCTGTTTATACAACATAAGGGTGAGTGGGAGGGCCCAAGGACAATTCCATCTTGCACCTCTTTTTTTTCTTTGCATTATGTACTGTTTGGGGCCTAGTTTTTCAAACTGCCATCCTGTCTGCCACTGCAGTGTCACTCCTAGATGGGTCACGTGTTTGTGCCGCCCACTCGTGTCGCTTAGCATAGTCATCCAGCTACCTCGGTGCAACCTTTTGGACATAAAAACACTATTGTGAGGTGTTCAGAATAGATTGGAAATGAGTGGAAATTAAGGTTATTGAGGTTAATAATAGCATAGGAGCAGAAAAACCCACAAATTCTGTGATTTTAGCTGTTTTTATGCGTTTTTTTAAAAAAAATACAGATCCAAAACCCAGAACCCAAAACACAGAAGGGTGGTTTTGGCAAAACCAATCCAGATCCAAAACACGAAGAAAGATCCAAAACCAAAACACAAAAAGTGGCCGTTTTACACCCCTAATAATCATATATAAAAAGCAAGCTATAAAGCTTGTTGCTAGGTAATATGTTGTGTGTCCATATGTAATGGCTAATCACACTAATCCATATTTAGTTTTAACTATAGCTTATATAAAACAATGTGCTAGAACATCAATCCTCATGATTAGTGGACATAGGGCCTGATTCAGACCCATTCGCAAGCAGCCAATCGCTTGTACGCGGCCGATGTTATGCATTTGCGCATGCGTATGCATCACAGTGTGCGTGTACGAAATAGTTTGAGCGATCGGGAAGCGCTCGCTCAGGAAAGACAGCCCAGTGGAATGAGTGACCGTTTGTGGGTGGTAACAGGGGCAGGGCAGTAGTAATGGGAGAGTGGAGTTGCGAACGCAGGCGTGCCATGAGTGTCTCAACGCCGTTGCATAATTAACAGGCAGTGTCAGAGTACACGTCACCTGGTTGATTTTTACACAGAACTGCTCGCAGTGCTTGCGGCAAGGTAGAGTCAACCACAAGCGATGCGGTCTGATCCGATGGTTCCCGATCTACCAATGGTTGTATATACTTCCTGGAGATGACGTACGCTAGTGGGCGGCTAAAGACAGGCTGGTGGGCATCTATAAACACAAAGTGATCGCTCGCCAAGACATAGTGGACGTGCTTATGCCTTGGCGTGCGATCGACTGCCTTGATGTCACTTAGCTGAATCTGCATACGCTGGGAGCGAGCGGCCGCATCTAGCGAACGGGTCTGAATCAAGTCCATAATGCATAGAAAAAATTAACTAGCATCACAAAATACCAACACTTCACATGTTGTGGAGTCCCAGGTGGTCGTTGAGTCCATTGGGAACAAGGGTCCCCAACATGTATATCCACTGGCTCTCTAATTAAAGCAGTTTTAGTGCACGATCACCTCCCCTGATGGATTGGGGGACATGGTCGATCATACGATAACGTAACGCCATATCCCAACTTTGGCAGCCCGAAGGAAGATCCTGACTGGGCGGGAAAGCACCCTATCCCTACCCCTCCCCCCCCTAACCCTCCCTTAGTGGTGCCTAACCCTAAACTCACCCCCTAGTGCCTAACCCTATCCTTCCCCCGGGGGATCCTAACCCTAATCCCCCCTTATCGCACCCTAAACCTAGCCCTCCAGGGGTAGTTCCTAAACCCAAACCTACCCCCGGGGGTACCTTCCACTGGATGGATTTGGACAAAAACTACACAGAGTGGTTACATTGGATCCCAGAAGACATGGCATGGGAGTGGTATCATTGGATCCCAGGAGACATACTAGGGGGTTGAGGTCCTGGTCAGACCTCCCGTTGGTGTATGCTGGGTAGAACTTTGACCCAGGATGCCTTTTCTGGGCCTTTCACTGGATGGATTTTGATGAAAACTTCACAGATGGGTGGCAATTGGTTTGGGATGCCTAATGGAGTGGTTGGGGTCCCGGTTGGACCTCACAGTGAAGTGCGCCAGCCAAGACTTTTACCCAGCCTGTTCTGGGCCTTCCACTGGATGGATTTGGACCACATCACATAATAAAACTTAATAACTTTATTATTATTATTATCCTTTATTTATATTGCACCACAACTGTTCTGCAGCACCCTACAAAGTACATAGACAAATAAGTGAACAAGCAACAAGTGATTTACAGTACAATACAATGCAGGACAAGTTATACACATTCCTGCATTAGTGATCATAACACTCAAATAAGCAACCGGACGTATGCAATCAGGTGTTAGGCATCCAAGTGAGTATAAGTAAGGCGTAGCATAAGAGGGTAAAGAGCCCTGCTCGTGAAAGCTTACATTCTAAAGGGAAAGGGCAGACAAACAGGTGTGACACAGATGGGGTAAACAGGGAGGAAGGAGCAAGTTGTAGCAGATTAGGATAAGAGCTGGAACTAGAAGATTTAAACATGGGCAAAGCCGGGTACTTCAGCTAGTTGGGAATAAAGCAAGACAGAGCAAGTAATACACTTGTAGATTAGTTACTTAATGAATCATTTATACAGTTCAGCTTCTCTAGTGTTTAGTTGTAAGTGGAACTTTGCTAAATGTTGTTATAATGTCCTTGAAACTTTTTTAGTTACCTTACAAAACTTAGTTTAAACAGCAACAGCAAAGGTGTCTGTGAAATGAAGTATTAATATTATGCCCTTACTTTCTCCATCCAAATTGTAATACAGAACATTAAGAAACAAACATCATAGACCTTTTGTGTTTTTGCTGTACATAGCTCACAGTGTGTATCTTTTGGGATTGTCTCTCTGTTGAATTTTTCTCTAGTTAATGACTCATAAACCTATTTCCACATGACTAGTTTGAATATGTCAAGGTCAATTTAAAGTACTGTTTGTACTTGCATGAGAAACTTAAAAGTTATGTTAGCTCATTAAGGAAAATTTGTCAGTAACGGAAAAGCTGTTGGAAATGTAAAAGTGAATCCATCAAAACAAATTTTCGTTACTGCTTGTTATAATATATTTGCCCCTGACCCCAATCAGTGTGTTGTGCAGGACTTCAATGAGAAGAAGTGCTGATGTACTGTAGTTGCCACATAACAAATGAAGGACAATCTTTGACTGGGAATGCATATGTACACTCAGGGGTAAATTTACTAAGAATCGAGATGGTCCCGTTTTGCAAAGAGATTAATCTCGCTGGAACTCGCCCAAACTCGGGTGATTTATTCACTTTTTATCTCTCAAACTTACCGACAGGCGATTTGAGGCAAATCGATTTGTACGATGGTGAATTAGGTCGACTTTCTTGGGTGATTTGAAAGCAAGAGTTATCTCTCCTGAATTATTTTTTTTTTAAAACAAACCGCCCAAGTGTGTATTCTGTCACCTGTATATGCTAAACAGTGTTTTTAGTGTACGACAGCACCATTCTTCTTGTAGTTTTTTTTGTTTTAATCGGCTAAACAGGTGTCATGTGTTTGCCTCACCACTAAGCATATAAATAGCCCTGTAAACGCTGAAACCTCGTGGGTTGGTGTTAGGAGTTTGGAGAGTGAGGGACAGTAAGGTGATTTGTGGTCGGTGAATTGGTTTGGTGGAATTTGATTGTTGATTGGTGAGTGAATATAGTATTGTGGCTATTTGTTGTTCTGTTTGTTTAAGGTTTGTTGATTTTCCAGTCTGTAGTCTATTTTATTTTGTCCTGTCGGTGTTTTTTGGTGTGTGTGTGTGTGTGGTGTGTGTGTGTGGTGTGTTGCTAGTGGTAGGAGAGGAGGTTTGTGTTTGTTTGTCTCTGTTTTTTGACTTTGGAGTTAGTGGATGATGTCTGGGGACCAGGAGAAACAGAGCCAGATTGAGGGTCAGTTGGGGTTTTCAACTGAGCCACATGTGAGCTCCAATTATAAAAATAGTGCTTGTAAAGCTACAAATTTATTTTTGAAAAACAATTGTTCAAATCTTTTGGCTCTAAAATGTTTGTTTTTTATTTTAAATGACACAGCTAAAGCCACAGCTGCTGCAAGAAAGCAAACCAGACAACAACAAGATCCAGATTGAAGAGGCTGGTTAGTTTAATTTTTTGAGGATGGTGATGAAAAACAATATTGTCCATTTGTTTAATTGAAAATGCACTATGCTTTGTAGGTCCATCACACCTTCCAACCATGAAAAGGGCATATCGAACTTTGCCCATGGAGACACAGACCATGCCATCACCAGTTGTAGGCACAATAATGGACCCTCAAACCACTGCAGCTGCTCCTTTGTCCCCCCATCTGGATGGTGAGTGTATGATTTCTGGAAAACATTAAACCTTATGTAGATAGAAAACAATAATAGAGTTAAATAAAGACACGCACATCACCATACTTTTCAAAATTATGGATCTAATTGTAGGCTGTGTTCCCTTTGTTTGTTTCTTTTTTTTATCGAATTTCAGCAAAAATTGCACATGATTCACTTTTTGACTTCTTGGTTTAGTACATTTTTAAATTCCAAATGTGGAAATTTTTCCATTGTTGACAAAACACATCTGATTCATTATCAGAAATATGAGTTTTTAATAAACAAACAAACATAGTGTTAGAATTTGTTAAACTCTATTAACACATGTACATTTAAAAAAAAACATAGTGAGTCATTAAACATGTGTGGTTGTGTACTAATTGACATTACCCAATTTCAATGGTGCCTTAACTTGATTTATTTGTCACATAAAATTTCATCAAGAACAATGTTATTGAATGGTCCAAACCAGTGCTCGAACTGTGCCGGTATGAAATGGTATGACACACCGGCACTTCAAGCATTAGTCATTTTTTTTTTTCCTCAGGACTGCAGAGCTGAAAGCAAAGGGTGGAGGTGTGGCTTGTGTGCCAAGTGGGAAAAAAACAAGACCATATATGATCGGAGAGTTCGAAATATGGAGTTAGCTCCTGGAGACAGGGTCCTTCTACGACAGCTAGGAATACCTAGGAAGTTTAAAATAGCTAACCGATGGAAGGAAGAACCTTTTGTAGTGGTGGAAAAGTTTCCAGGTTTGCCAGTGTACACAATTACACCTGAAAATGGGTCTAATAGAGTGTTAACTTACCACAGACAACACTTGTTTCCGATAGGAAATTAATTTCAGCTGGATTACTTTCAACCTCCAAGTGTGTTGACTTCTAAAAGAAATGTACAAGAAAAGACGTTGAAACCAAATATCAGTCATTTGGATCTAAGTGATTCAGAAGAACAAGAAACTGAAAAAGAGAGATAAGGATTTTTCTAAATGGAGGGCAATCCTATACTTGAATACTTACCTGAGATTCTGCCGGAAAGGGTTGGGAATGTAGGGGATAGTATAAACATGTGAAACTGATAACCAACTTTCTTTGGAGAGTAATGGAGAAAGCTTAAGAGAAAGCTGTTCTGTCTACGAGGATGGTGACATGAACGAATCAGGGGATAGATTAAGGCCCAGAAGGCAAAGAAAGCCATCAGTGATTTTAACATATGACCGTCTGGGGGAGCCTAGCAGAGTAGATAGAATAATACATCCCAACATAATTTTTAATTGGCCCTATTTTGGGTACACAGAGACAAGGGGATAGAGATTAACAAAAGTAGTCACTTGAATGAGATTAGGTGATGGTAATCTATTTACTGGACTTGCCTAGATTACCAGGGGGAGATTGTAGCCATATTGACAATAGGCTTAGAAAATTAGCACAGGCACAAATTAGAGATATTTGGTATTACAAATACATTGAGAGTGCTGTCTTCACCTTAGTTTATTTGTACCTTATTACATGTGGTAATAAATTATATATATATATATATATATATATATATATTTGAATGTTATAAGGGTTATATATGGTTCTGTATGTAAATATATGTTTAGATTGTGAGGGGAGGGGTAAAGCCACAGCAGAGGCAGTATATGATTTTTACTTAATTGGCTGCAATAGAGACAGGGGGCATGAGGACTGGAAGCTGCTAGAAGCAGCGCGAGCTGTCAGTGAGGGGAGCTCATGCTGTGAGCGGGAAGGAGGGAGGTCACGTGGCGGTAGCTGAGTGTATATATAGGGCTGCACTAGTACCTGGCGGCAGTCTGCTGTTCCCCCCTCCAGAGACCGCATCATGACTGACCTGTAAAGGGCATAGCGCTCTGGTCGGCAATAAGCGGTGCCAGTGTGGGCCTCCCGTGGTAGAGCTGGGGGCTGTCGGCCGCATCAGTAGTAAGATGCACTGGTGAGGTCCGGCTCCGGAAGAAGGGGGAGGGTCAGGTGGACCTCCCAAAAGCCATTAGCTGCATCCATAAGGCAGCGGAAGTGGTCATATGACTGCACCATAGGCCGGTCACAGGGGATCGGCCAGCAGCCAATAGGAATCGGAGGCGGGGCTCTTGAACATTAGAGGACTGCAGCACCGAGTTACAGCTGTGTCTGGGGACTGCAGGAGATGCGCTGACAACATTAGCAGCGCTACAGGGACAGTGAGTGAGTACTTTATTATAAACACCCACACATGTCTCATTGCATCAGTGAAGAGAAGTAATATAACTCAAGAAAATAATCGCCCTCAGGATACATATTTATATTGTTCCACAGTTATAACAGATCATTTAAGGAACATTGAGGAATACTAACATCCTTTAATCTAAAAATCATATAATCCTCATACAATTCTAATGGAGGATTAATTTATGCCCAGGGAGCAGACAATTGCTGACACTAAATAAGTGTATGCACATGCTATATTAGGAGGAAGCTTACATGACAACCAAGCAGATTGAATTGTTTCCACCTCTAGCAGCAGCTAATAAGAGAGATACTTGAAGACAGTCAGCTTTGCAAAAAGGGAATATTGTTCCAGGCTAAAGTGGGAGTTCAGGATCTTCTGTATAATTCCTAGCAGCTTACAAATATTAAAATACTTTTACAGCACACAGCTTCATGCTCTGGCTCTGCCCAAAATCCTACAGGAGAGTGTTTTTATTGAAGTAAGGGTGATTTATTATTCCTATGAGCTCCTGAGTAAATAACTGCCTGGATAATAAGCTAATTCAGCAGAGACTTTTCTTACATCTAGTTGGAGCATAAACAAGACTTTGTATATTTCCTCATTAGAAGTATTAAAAGATAAAGGGACCTTTAAAAAAGACATTACGTGCAGTTTACTACTGGACTTAATAAGGGTAAAGGACTCTGAATACCTGTTAATGGAGGTGTTATTGTAATTCTTTATATGAAACTGTATTGAAAGTGTATTGTGTCCATGCATGTTATTTGTTTTTCATCCTATAAAAGGAACTTGTTACCAATTTTATTGTGAAGTCCAAGTACTTATCTGAAGCAGAGGTTTGGGAGAGATCCAGCACTGCAATCTTCTGTGGAAGGAAAATAACAAGGTGGTAAATTAAGACTTATTGTTATGAGGTATAGATAATTACTCATAAACATTCTGGTACACTACACAGGCAAACCTTAATTAGCTTGGGTGGAGGCACAACTTTACAACTGATAATTATTACACCCGGTGTCCTGTTCTAGGGGATAACACTGGGGGTTACAGTGAGTATGGGTTCTCTGCCATAAATCATCCTCACTCTTACCGCACTGTGGAGTCCTGCCTGGTACCGGTGCTGGCATTGTGTGGCTGTGTGCCATCTGAAAAGTCTCACTCACCGACGCTGGGGAGCCCTGCAGTCTGCCACTGCCCGCCTGCTTGTGCCCTTCCCCTGCCGAACGGGTCTGCCTCACTCACCCATGCGGTGGAGCCCTCCAGTGTGCTGCCTGCCCGCCTGTGTGTGCCTGTCCCCCACCGGTGACAGGACAGCTCGTCATACTGGTCCGCTATGATGATTGTTGGTGCAGCTGTAAGGGCCCAGAAGCTGTTCCTGCTGCTGGGGCTACTTAATTGCTGGGGCTTCTCCCACTCCATAGTACAACATTTGCTGCCACTCAGCCACTGGCACCTGCACTGCTCCCTGCTTCCCTCTGAGTCCTCATCACTCCTCCAGCTGGATCCCTCTCCACTCCACCATTACAACCCTCAGTCAGAGTCACACAGCCTCCTCCTCAGTTCTGTGCAGAAGCAACTGGTGAGAAATATCAGAATCCACAGTTATTGTTCCTGTGCAGAGTGTACCCCACCACCCCTGTGTCCATCACCACCCCTGTGTACTCCACCACACCTGTGTCCCTCACCACCTCTGTGTACCCAACCTCCTCTGTGTACTCCACCACCCCTGTGTACCCCACCACCTCTGTGTACTCCACCACCCATGTGCCTCATTACCTCTGTATCCCATCGCCCCTATGTGCCTCACCACATCTGTGTACCCTACATTTTCCTATGGGTGCCAATGCATGTGTGTTTTTTTTCCATGCAAGGCTAATCTGTTTTGTTTTTTTTATGCGAGGGCCTATGTATGTCTTTATTTTCCTACCTATGCCAATATGTGCTGTTTTTTTTTCATGCAAAACCTATGGGAGGGGAAGTTCAATTCTTCTGGGTGGCGTCTAAGTAATGGGCTCCCGACAGAGCAATTCAATTGTTCGGGCACCCATTACTTTTGAAGCGCCCAGAAGCACTGGATGTGTGGCTAAACCCATCTAAAGTCATGGTTTCAGCACCCGAACTACCGTTTTGACACCAAAACAATGGAATTTTTCGCACATTTCTTCTCGCCACCTCAGAAAGCTGCAAGAAGAAATGTGTCTTCCACAGCGAATGGGTCCCTAACAGAGCAGCAATTGAATTGCTCCATCTGGCACCCATTAGAAAAGATGCCACCCAGAACAATTGAATTCCCCTGTACTGTATGTGTTTTATTTATTTCCTGTGGGGGCCTATGTGTTAGTTTTTATCCTGTGGGTGCCAGTGTGTGGTTTTTGTTTTTTCTGTTGGAGCTGTTCCGTCATGTATGCAGTGGCGCTGCCTGCCCTGTACAGTGTAATATAACACTGTGCTGCCTGCTCTACATGTGCTGATGTGAAGATGGTCTGTACAGTTCAGGAGATCCCTCTTCTTCCAGCTGTTCTAGGCATGCTGCAGTGAGTCAGGTAATGAGTATGGTCATGTGTACTATCTGTGAGCGGTGTATGACCTGCCTATATCATTCAATGACAGTCTGTAGGGACTCAGGAGTGAGAGAGGGAAGGAGGGAGTAAAAGGTACAGGGGATGAGAAAAGAAAGCAGGGAGTGAGAGATGCAGGAGGTTACAAAGAGAAGGGAGGGAGTGAGAGGTGCAGAGACAAGAAAGTGAAGGATTGAGTGAGAGGAGCAAAGGGTAAGAGATGGATGCTGACACCCCCCCATTTTGAGTGGCCACGCCTCTGAGGATGTGAGGCCACATCCATTGTGCCGTATGGTCACGTCCAGTTTTTCAGGAGCACACAGAAAGCCTCCATACCCCACTTCAAAATTCCCACTTCGACCACTGGTCCAAACCAGTATTGTTTGATACAAACAAACAAGCCAAGATCATTTTGTACTCAAACACATATACTGTAAGTTAACCAATTACACAACCTGTAGTTTGAATTGACAACAGAAATATTTAAGCAACCTGTTGCATGCACCTGCAATGCGAAAATCTACAGAGGCATACTCATTGTCCCCCTCTTTTTTTAAAAATGGGGGGGCCATGTTGCACCATTTTGTTACCATTCTTCTTGGAAGTTTAAAGTCTAAATCCAACTAAAATAGTTTTTACAATACAAATGGAAACCATCATTTTTCCTACACACTATTGAATCAAAATGTAAATGTGTTTCCACAAAAAAAACCTTACACAATACTCTCTTCCAGATTCCACAGCTTTACCAGGAATTCCACAAGCATTCTGCTCGGCAGATGAAAGCCTAGAAGAAGATGAAATGATAACCCTCACTGAAATTCCTTACACACCAAACATGCAAACCACACCCCTAGGACCCCCAGGACCATCTTCTCCACCCCTAATGGCACCAAGTCCCCCACCCCCAACCCCACCCAGCCACATGATAGTTACTGGGTTGAAATGGCTGCATTACAGCAGAAACAAATTGATTTACTTTCCACACAACTGACACAAAGCACAACAATCAATAAAATCTGACACAGGCATAATAAGAATATGCAAAGTCTCAGGCTTGAGCTAACCCGGCAAGCCAATACAATGGACCACATACGTGAATCAATTTTACAATTGGAACAATCACATCTGTGCCAACAATGAACAATTTATTAGAGTAACTGAGCATCAAAATTCGGCACTATGCGAGTTTTTGGGGATACTTCAAAATCTAGGGTCCCGAATTATACACAGATTACCTGAGGCAGCTCCCAGCGTAACTCCAAGAACAACCTCCCACACTCCAACAACGGTTAACACACCACCACGTAGAACCCTCCGTACCAGAGCTGGGACCAAGCTGGCCATGGTGGCCGGGGCAAATCTAAATAGAATCTGTGAATGAATTTGAAATCATTGGTTTAAAAAAAAGTAATTAAATCAATAATGTGTTGGTAATTTAAATTAATTTTGATTTTGCCCTGATTCACAAATACATGTTAAAATGTGCCAGTCTTAATGTGTTTTTACTAACACAAATTTAATTTACATTAAGTTATTTCCTAAATAATATACTCATTGTTTACTTGAACAAGTGCCTTGAATGTTTTTTATGCCTTATCCTGTATTGTGATTTGTAGATGGTATGTTGGTAATTTTACAAAACAATACACCTTCTTTCACCACTTTGTAAAAACATTAATTTGAATGTATTAAACATTTTATGTACTTCTTTAATAAAATGTAATACATAACGAATTTATTTTAGATCATAAGGCCATACATTCCACTAAAACATTGAAATTGTAAAGAATAGTAAATGTTTGCACAATGCACAACAAAGTCATTGTGGAACAAACAGTTGTTTTTTTTAAATTTTATTTTAAGAAAAAAAACAACAATATTTAATATGTCATAGAGAATGTTCTTTAGGGCTGTTTACATTTAGCTGTGATAAGTGTGTTTCCTCCCAACAGTTTCGGATATTACTGCTTTTCGCAAGTTAGTAACCTATTCACTAGCAAACATTTTTCACCGGGACGTGTTTTCGAAGGGCAAATAGCGTGTGCACGCACGATAACCTTTCGCACCAAAAACACCCAATGTAGGTGAAAAATGTATCAGGCGAAACCTTTCCGACTTGGCGGAAAGGTTTCGACAGTCAGACGAATGTTTTAGCCGCAGGAACTTTTTGTGCGTGGCCACGCTATTCGCCCTATTCAAGATTTAAGGCACGTGAAAACGCGTCCTGGCGAAACTCAAACAGACGGGAAGTGCAAAACAGTCTGATGCCCCCCAAAAGATGCACTAACATTGTGGATCAATATAGACGTCCTCGATTAGCCCTGTTGAAGCTATTTGGGGTACTTAATTGCTGTCAATTGCTTAAATTTTGCGTATTTGCACAAGTGGTGAAGAATAGCATTAAGATGGGTTTTTTTGGTAAAATAAGTAATCCTGTCAAATTTTGGGTTCGTGAAAATGGGTGCTAGCATATTTTAAAGTCTCTAAACGGAAGTTAAAAAAATGTGAAAAACGTACCTGTTGTGTGCACCTGCAATTCAAAAAACACTTCCCCCATACTTGTAGACCCCCATAAAGTCTATTCCTGTACTTTTTCTGTTTGTAACCCAACCCAAAAAACGATGTTTTTTTGATGAAGTTATACTTTGGGGGACTGTCCCAAGGGTGCTCAGTGCTTTTACCAACTTTGCACCCCAAATCCCCAATTCTGCACTTTTTTTCCGCCTACGTTCAAAGGCGAGTATTTTCCACCGATTACATTGTATTGACGTTATGCGTTCGCGAAAAGTCTTTGCAATTGAAAACGGCATAAAGTTTCCACCAGGCAAAATGACGTCATCTACTAAACTTTTACACCGATTCCGACTTTTCGCGTCTGTGAAAAATACGGCAGGCGAAAAAGCTCCGAGAGTGCAAAATACAAAACAACCATTAGGGACCAAAAGCAGCAAAACAAAAAAAAGTAGTGGGGGCACAGTACAACAAACCAAACACCCCCCCCCCCCACAATATAACTATGAAAACCAGATGCAGAAGCAGAAAATGAAAAAAAAAAAAGCAGAATGAGGTAATAATGGCAAAAAGTAAGGGACAACACAATGATCAGCCATTTCTTAAAAATCACAAACATAAGGGAAATAAAGGTGCCCACACATATACCGATGTGCTCACGATACGATTTTATGGCCAATTTCCTCATGAACTTTCACGGGAGCTCCCTTGCCGTCGTGATCACGATTTTGGAAAAAAGACACCCAATCTGTTTTACGATCTCACGATCTATCGGATCGTACGTATCGTGTGATTGGCCTTATCAAATCGCGAGTTGAAAAAAAAAATAAAATAGGCTCTTGACTAGTGGAGGAAATTTAAATAGCCATAACAATAGGAGGGGCTAGCTAGGAAGCATAAACAGCAGGAACCCTTTAAACTCTGTGTACATTCTGCTCTGCTACTAGATGAGGCTAGGTGTATTCCTGCTGAATCCTGTACATTGCTACTGTGCTCTTTGTATTTGGCATGCCTTATACAAAGTTTATTCTACCTGCAAGTGTGTGCTACCTACCTACATTCTATCCTGTTCCTGAATTCTGTACTGATGCATCCCTATCAGTATAGAGTGTTGGTCGCTGAAGCCGGGGTCCGGGAGATTAGGAAGAGGGCCCAGCGAAGAAGGACGAGAGCTTGCTGGACCAAGGAGTAGCTGCTACAAAGGGATACCCGCTCTCACATGTCCCTGCTGATGGAGATCAAGGAGAACAACCCGGACGACTATCGGAACTACCTGCGCATGGATGACGCCAGCTTCCAAGAATTGCTGCATCTGGTGACCCCCCACATCAAGAGACAGGACACAAGGTGGCGGAGGGCAATCCCTGCTGAAGAGAGACTGGTGGCTACCCTGAGGTACCTGGCTACAGGAAGGTCACTGGAAGACCTGAAGTTTGGGATACTCATCACACCTCAGTCCTTGGGCGTCATCATTCTGGAGACCTGCAAAGCCATCGTAAAAGTGCTACAGTACCACTATTGCAAGGTAAGTTTAAAAAAACACCACACATTGGTTTCTTGAGCAAAGAAAAATTTTATTTTTATTTTTTATTCAACGTAAAGCAAAAAATTGCCTTCTTTTAGTACAATGTGCACTGACCTGCAGGCAACTGAAATTGTGCACTAAACTGTGTGCAATATCCTTTTTTTATAACAATTTTACAAAAGAACATTATCACCAAATTTTATGAATCCCAATAGGTAGCCGGGTGTATGTGATAGGGTGGGTCAGACGCCAGGTTGAACAGGCCAATACACACATGGCACAAGTACACATTGTGGCCTCGGCTCCCAGCAATGTGTACTTGTGCCATGTGCGTAGTGACCTTGTCCAAATGGCGTCATCACCACCCTATCCCATGCAGCAAGCACCTATTAGAATTCATAAAATTTGGTGATATTAAAAGCAAGACCAAAAAACAACCAAATTAAATTTCACCAAATTTTATGAATCCCAATAGGTAGCCGGCTGTATGTGATAGGGTGGGTCAGACGCCAGTTTGAACAGGCCAATACACACATGGCACAAGTACACATTGTGGCCCCGGCTTCCAGCAATGTGTACTTGTGCCATGTGCGTAGTGACCTTGTCCAAATGGCTTCATCACCACCCTATCTCATGCAGCAAGTACCTATTAGAATTCATAAAATTTGGTGACATTAAAATCAAGAAAAAATTTACATCTCTGTATATTGGGGCGACTCATCTGCTGCATCCAGCAGAGCATTATACAAGATGGTGCTGGTGCTTGGGGTGCTTGGTGGGGGAGTAATATCTAACCGGGCAGGGGGGGGCGGACATACCTATTTGGGGCAGGGGAAAATAGCATTGGATCTGCAATGTATGTAGAATTTGAGATATTTTTGCTCATACAGCGACTCAAGAGGTCGTAGTTTAACCTTAAAAAATTTCTTTGGATATCTGCATCCAGATTTCTCAATGTGCTGTTCACATGAGCTAGCTGTGAAATCATCTATTGCATCTGGGGGTTTCTGCAGCAGCCGTTCTGCGTTTTGTAAAAAATGGTCCTCACATTCTGTAAAATTCTCCTTTCTGCCTTTTTTTTTCTTTTTTTGGGGTTGTTGAGAAGATAAGGGTCCAGAAGGAACTTGAGTTTCCACTTGTATGCTATTCTCCGGATCACTGTCGCCACCAAGCAGACTGAGGTCCGGTGTGGATGTTAAATCAGGGTCTTGGGTGGGAGTCTATATAGGGAAAAAAAATATAAAAAATATTATAGTCATGTTTTAACATCTTTTTTACTATTTTTACAGTTTCCTAACACCGTGGAGGAGTGGACCAGCATCGCGGAAGATTTTGAACAACGTTGGAATTTCCCTAACTGCGGAGGAGCCATCGATGGGAAACACATCCGCATCAACCCACCTGCCAACTCCGGATCATATTACTGCAACTACAAAGGATTCTTCAGCATCGTTCTCATGGCAGTGGTGAATGCCAACTACGAATTTCTATTTATGGATGTCGGCAAGAATGGGCGTGCTTCGGATGGTGGGTCCTTCAAAAAGACGGCTTTCTACCAGAGACTCGCCAACAAACCCTGAACTTGCCCTCACTGGACCAGACAAAGCACGGCCTAAATTACGTTTTTGTTGCAGATGAGGCTTTTGCATTACATGAACATGTGATGAAGCATTTGCACACAGGGGCCTGACCAGAGAGAAAAGGATCTACAACTACCATCTATCCCGGGCACGGCGCATTGTGGAAAATGCGTTTGGAATAATGAGCAACCGCTTCCGCATTTTCCACACCACCATCAATCTACATGTGGAGAAGATAGACTGGGTCGTGATGGCGTGCTGTGTGCTGCACAACTTTCTGCGAAGAAAATCTACTCAACGAGGACCAGTCCCAGCTAGACCAGAAGATGTAGGACCCCTGGAGGACATTGAACATTTGACATCTGTGTCTGCACCACCAACTACAACAACATCCACCGCACGTGCCAAAGAAGTGAGGGAGGAGTACATGACCTATTTCAATGGACCAGGTGCTGTACCATGGCAGGAGGACTGTCTGTGAACTACTGACTAAATTGGACATTTGGGATTTAACAACAAAAACATTAAGGATTTTGGTTTAAACTGTGTCACTACTTACCAAGACTTCTGCAACCTCCTCATCTCCCTCACGCTCAGACATCAAGGTGATTGATTCCCTTTGAGGCACTTGTTCACTGATGAATGACATCATTTGGTAGTACCACAGCGCAGGAGTATATATTTCATCTGTAGCCGCTCCTGATTTTTTGGAGTCATCCACCTTCTTCTTTTCTTTGATGTACACTGTCCTGAGATTTTGAATCTTTTGCCGTACAGTTTTCAGGTCTGCATCAGATATGTATTTTTTCGTATACACCAACAGTTCCTCGAGTGCGGCCAACTTGTGCGACTTATTGTGGTACTTCCGAGAACTGATCTTCCACAGACAGTCTTTCGAGTGCAGGATTTCAATGAATCCTGTAACGAATTCACGTTCTGAATCCATGGACATTATCTATGAATAAGAAAAAAAAGGACATTTAAATATTTGTGTATATAGTTTTGTTAAATGTAATGTTGTTATAGTTCACATTTTTAATGTTTCAATATTTTCTTTTTTACAGGTTTTTAATGGTTTGTTATGGTATTTTAATCATGTTTTCTTTTACAGGAATGTTATGTGTTTATTGCTTGGTAATATAATGTTTTTCTTTGTTTGACAGTATGGGTTTTCCACCTTTGGGCCTGTCGTTGTGGTAGAACTACAGATCCCAGGATGCCCTAAAAACAGTTTCAAAGGTTGGTGACAGGTCATCCTGGGATCTGTAGTTCCACAACAGCTGGAGACCGAAAGGTAGAAGACCCCCAGCTTTAAATAATGTGTGTTTTTAAATGTAATGTATGGTGATTTTTTTGTAAAATACGTGTTTATTTATTAATTTTTTTGATGTATTACACACATTGGTGGGCAGTGGGAGCTTAATGCATGACCCAGCCACCGCCCGCCTCGATACAGCGGGTGGTGGCTGGGTCATGCATTTATTGCCTGGGGGCACACATTGGTGGGCAGTGGGAGCTTAATGCATGACCCAGCCACCGCCCGCTTCAATATGGCGAGCGGTGGCTGGGTCATGCATTTATTACCTGGGGGCATACATTGGTGGGCAGTGGGAGCTTAATGCATGACCCAGCCACCGCCCACTTCAATACGGCAGGCGGTGGCTGGGTCATGCATTTATTACTTGGGGGCACACATTGGTGGGCAGTGGGAGCTTAATGCATGACCCAGCCACCGCCCGCTTCAATACGGCGGGTGGTGGCTGGGTCATGCATTTATTACCTGGGGGCACACATTGGTGGGCAGTGGGAGCTTAATGCATGACCCAGCCACCGCCCGCCTCAATACGGCGGGCGGTGGCTGGGTCATGCATTTATTACCTGGGGGCACACATTGGTGGGCAGTGGGGAGCACATATTTGTGGTCAGTGTGGTTGTATTTAAACTGTACCAATACTCACCAAAACTTGTCCAAAACAAGAATCCAGTGTGCAGGCTCCTCAATGTGCGACTGTCTTGCTCCATACACGATGCTGCACAAGATGACGATGGGGCGTGTCCAGGCTTCTGTCAGTCAAATTCCGCATTGTGTGATGAATCGTACGATTCATCGTGAGGAAAAAAACCCTCACGATCGGCTTCCATCGTGTTCATGGTTGGCTAATCTGCCCTACAGCACGGCAGATCAGAAGATGCGATATACGATGTGCGGGGACGCGCATTGGCATCGTGCTCGTGAGTATAAACTCACAATTTGTACTTTTTTTTAACCAATTCGTCGAAATCGGCCAAATCGTGTAAAATGTCGCTATGTGTGTGGGCACCTTAAGAATTCTAACCAAAAAAATGATCCAAGATGAGCTGCTGCCTCACCTGTCTTCCACTCTCTGTCGTCCACCTGTCGCCTAGATCAACAAAATCACCAGCCTGCTCGCTGTTCTCTGCAAAATCAGCGGTTAAAGGCTGCTGCAAATACATATTATGCAAAAAACAGCAGCAGAGCACAATATCTGACACTTTATTTGGCATAAACAACAAAATCCCTCCAGATTTATCAAGACAGCGAAAACGAGATTTTAACAGGCCAAATGTACGTTCTATCACAGATCTGGTGGACTTATGTGCATCATTATAGTTGCGCTCAGCTGGTGAATTTGGAAGCGACAGTGGAGTCAGTAACTAGGAGCAACATCCGTAGCCAGAGTCACCTATTGTGTTTTAGAATGAAAAGACAATCAATAATACAGTAATTGGGTCCTTGAAGGTAATAAATACAAACAAACTTACCCAGGAGCCAACCCTCCGGCATTTGGTGAGACTCAAATTTATCATGAAGGGATGACTGCCTAAGGACAAAGGCATCATGACATGAGCCAGGGTAGCCGACATCAACACTCATGATTTTCATTTTTGCATCACAAACCACTTGCACGTTGGTGGAATGTGCATGGTGCATATTTAAATAAACGTGCGCTCTGGCCCTAGGTGGTCTCAGCTCAATGTGTGTGCACTCTATTGCTCCCAGAACATTTGGCATGCCTGCAATGCCATAAAAAGCTACCTTGACTGCATGTATTGTGATTCCTGGTTAGGGAAGCAGATTGAGGTATTAAGCAGAGGCATAAATACTGACATCACCTGAGTGAGGTATCTTGAAAATTTGGACTGGGATATACCAATAACTCTACCTGTTACAGACTGAACGTTTCCAGTAGCAAAAAAGTACAACACACTCAAAAGCTTATATAGGCCAGAGAGGTATACAATCGGGAAGCCGGCTGCTGGAATCCCGGCAGCTGGCTTCCCGACTGCTTTATCCCACCATGGAATAAATGATCGGCGTCTATATCTAGACCCCGCTCATTTCCCCGACACCAGGAGACAGGCGCCCCGCAACCCGATCGAGCGGATGCCGAGTAGCGCGAGCGGACAGCTGCGGGGGGGGGTTAGGTTTAGGGCATCCGGGGGGGTCTTAGGGTTAGGCACCCCCCCGGGAGGGTTAGGGTTAGGCTAGGGGGAGGGAGGGATAGGGTTAGGCACCCCCGGGGGGACTTAGGTTAGGCACCCCCCCGGGGGACTTAGGTTTAGGCAGCAGGGAAGGGGGGGGGTTAGGGTTAGGCACTTAGAGGGGGGATTAGGGTTAGGCACAGGGGGGAGGTTAGGGTTAGGCACCCCTAAGGAGGGTTAGGGTTAGGGGGTTTGTTTAGATTAGTTCATACTTACCTCACCATGATCGGTATTTCCAGCGCTGTCGGGCTTCCGCTGCTGGGCTCTGCTGTTTTGTCGGGCTGCCGCTGCTGGGATTCGAACTCCTGGCCATGCGGCAGCCGGCATATCATATCGCTTCCGCTAGAGACAGCTGATAAATCCAGAACAGGATCCTCAACAGTCTAGCATTAGGCAATGCTTATTTTATGTGTGTCATATCTCCTGATCGAGATATCTCATTAAGGTGTATAAGCTGATAGTTAGAGAAATAACACTGAGACCAAACTCTGTCAGTGTAAAAGCATCTCCGTGTATTATTCAAAAGGTACACAAATCTTATTGTGTTTCTCACAAAGGAGGTTGTTCTAAAAAATGTAACATGCATAGTATCTGTAAGTACAAACATCTATTGTTCCCCAAGGTTAGTAAAGGAAGTCTTTAGGATGGGAGTTTATGGGAGACAGGCATAACAGTTTAGAATATATACTCTATTCATAAGCTTATCTTGCTAGACACCATCTGGTGAACTCAAGGTCTACTGAAACTCAAAGACTAGCAGAAAATCTCTCTCTCTACTGTTCTGCTATTAAAGTTGTAAATACCTTAAAGGCACACTCCATCTTGTTACAAAATGGAGTCTCATGTGGATTGCTTAATATCAGATTTTTCACAGCGCATGAGCATCCTGTCTCTGGGTCTATGTCCAGTTTGACAAGGTCATACAGACGGAATATGTGGGCCCTTTTGAGTCTGAACATCTGTATGATCTCGCCATCGACCAATGCGTTCAGGTTTAAACGCCCCCTAAAAGAAACAAGGCCTGAGCAGCCTCTGTGGTACCTGCATAACCTCTTCAGCCTGCTCAGTTTCTTGCTCCTGTGTCCTCCCAGTCTGTTGGTAGAGCCTCTGATATCCCAGCAACATGCCAAACACAGCACTGCTCACAAAGTGTGCCATTATTCCTCTCACACCAGCAAACCTGGAAATTAGGGACTTTTATATGTTTTCTGGGAGTGTGCTCATTACTGAACATGGCAAACAGATGCAAAATCTAAAGTAAAAACTGGGGATATGGAAAGAGAGATTCACATTTGCAATATATTTCTAAAACACATTCTACAAACTAGCTACTGGCAGGCAGGTTTGTTTGATTCGAGATTACTCTCCCAAGTTGGTATGTTTCTCACCAGAGTTGATTAAATCGATTCTTGGTAAATTTGAGAGATGTATGTTTCAGGTGAAAAGTACTTGCAAGATGGCCCGATGGCGATTTACGGCGATTTGGCTAGCTCTCCCGATTTGAACAAAATCGATCGAGACATCTCACCCGAGATAGAGATTAGTAAATTTGCAACAGCAAAAAAAAGGACTAAGGGCTTCATTCAGAGTCTACGACTGCACAGGCCGCCTCGATGTTTGTCCAGTGCGCATGCGCACGAGGGAGCCGGCTCCTTCGTGCGCATGCGTGAGACCCGCTACGACCGACAGCGCCGGTCGTAGCGGATCTCTTTCCAAAGGGGGCGAGCTGTCGATGTTGATTGACAGCTCGCCCTGTTTGGAAGGCGGGCCTGGGGGGTGGCAGCCCAAACGGAGGCGTTCCCATGGGAACGCCTACCATTTTGGGGAGGCCCCACTGACATCACGAGTGATGTCAGTGGAGAGCTTCCGGCTCTGACAGAGCCAGAAGCTCTCCGGGGCTTACGACAAGTGAGACCCTACCCTAGGGTCTCGTCGTAAGCCCCGATGGTCGCGATGGTCTATGACCATCGCGACCATCACCCTAGCGGTCGTTAGAGCTGTGGGTGTAAACCCACAGCCTAGCGACCAAAACAGAGGCGGCCGGTCAGGATGCAAGCGGCCGCCCGGTTTCTGAGCGACCGCTTGCATCCTCCGACCGCCTCTGAATGAGGGCCTAAATCACCAGAGATTGACATCTCGATTCTTAGTAAATTTACCTCTCAGCATCTAACCCACATGGCTGTCATTGAAATATGCTGGACACCATCTGAGAACTGTTGCAACAATACGGTACTGCTAGTCAATCTTCCTTTCGTATATTAAGGTTTTCTGATCCTTTTTATGTTCTGTAGATTTCTTTCTTTGTTATGTATAATGTGGGTTAAAATGAGTGACCTATAACCTGCAGACCAACAAAGTCCTATACCACAGCAATGCATGTGCACAGATTTTATGTGTGTGCAGTGGCGTATGCTACCTAGGGGCTGCACTGGTTTCATTGTGACTGGAGGTGGCATCCTATTGGAAGCGCCACCTGCCAATCATGCTGAAGACAAGCAGCCCCAGGGGAGGCAGTGTTTACAGTTGTTATTACAATATTTGGAATCCATTCATTACCTACTTCGGAAAAAACTGTTCTGATTGCTTCTCCTGTCCCCACAAAAATTCCTGCACAACTTAAGATCACAACCCCTACTAAGTAGGATGGGAATTTAATAAAAAACATTTTTAAAAAATCAATGTTCAATTCAGTTTGAATTAAATCAACTCACTTTCCTTATGGGAGATCCATAGCAGCCTATATTGTGTCAATGTTAACTGGGAAAGTCCTTGCCTGAGCATAACCACTATGGGGTATATCTACTAAAGTGCGGGTTTTTAGAAGTGGAGATGTTGCCTATAGCAACCAATCAGATTCTACTTATTTATCTAGCACCTTCTAGAAGAAAATAGCTAGAATCTGATTGGTTGCTATGAGCAACATCTCCACTTCTAAAAACTTGCACTTTAGTAAATATACCCCTATGAGAGAGTAATGATCTCTTACTACATGATTGTAACACTTTCATAGGAATGTTCAAGAAAGTCTTTGTTGAGCTTGGTCAAGTGTCATCAGCGGTTACTAGCATCCTTCCACTGAGACAAGGTTTTCTGACTAGGACAGTGTCACAAGCCGCCGCGCTGCAAATACTGTGCGAGGCGAACACCGGGTGAGCGTTCGCTGATTCTCCGCCTACCTCCTTTCCATCATTCTGGGAAAAGTCCGGATTGGCTTCAGCATCTATATTTTGCTGGTGCGAATGCTGCTCCGATGCTGGTGATAGTGTTTTCACATGTTTCCGGTTCTGGCATTGTCTCCTGTATCCAGTCGAGCTCCCAGTGTTGCATTCAAACTTTGTTTTTCCTGCCGTTTGTGTCATCTAGGCGGCACGGTCTGCATACATACTTTCTGCCGTTTGTGTCATCCAGGTGGCACATAGCACACCTCAGAGTCATCAGTACACAATCCTGTGTACTGCTGCTAGTGTCATCCTGGTGGCAATTAGCGCACCTCAGCATCCTGAGTACGCAATCCCATCTACTACCGCTGGTGTCATCTCGGCGGCACTTATCACACCTCAGCATCCAGAGTACGCAATCCACTGTACTGCCGCTAGTGTCATTCCGGTGGCACTTAGCGCATCTCAGCATCATCTAGCCAAGCATATCAGCCCTCAAGGCTGCTACTCAGCCCAAAGGCTGCATCTCATCTAGCCAAGCTAACCAGCCCTCAAGGCTATTGCACAGCCTAAAGGCTGCTACACAGCCCAAAGGCTGTATATTGTTCTTTGGTCCATAGGGGACTATTTATCTACTATTCCAGCCCCTAGGCTGTTGCTGGACTCAAGTTTGTGTACCACCCTTACAAACCCTAACAATACCCTAAGGAGCCACGCCTGTGGCATAACAGACAGTAAGCCATTCTGTTCATATGCTTGTAAGCTCCAATGGAACAATGATGATTTTGTGGCTTACCTTTTGGCAAGTTATATCAGACTTTATTAAAAATGAACTAACTTCATATTATCTACTAAGATCTCTTGATGGTCTTATCTCCCTATTTGTCAAAGTGGATTTATGATTCAGAGAAAGATCCCTGGAAAACAACAATGTAGAAGCAGAATTTCTAAGTCTATGTTGGTTCCCTTGATAGATGAACCTATGCAAATTGCAAGATCACTCTTGAAAAGTGAGAGAGAAGGCTCTGCAGTAAATTATGTTTATGCTGCAGAGAAATGGGGCATGTTGTCAGCATCCCGGAAACTGCTGCCAGGGGGTGACATGTTGTTTATGATTCTTCAATCTCCCCATTCCAATAATGCAAAAATGTGTATATATATTAATATATATATATATATATATATATATATATATATATATATATATATATATACAGTCAGGTGCATACATATTGGGACATTGACAGAAGTTTCATATTTTGGCCTCTATTTACCACCACAATGGCTTTGAAATGAAACAAACAAGATGTGCTTTAACTGCAGACTTTCAGATTTAATTTGAGGGTAATTACATCCAAATCAGGTGAATGGTGTAGAAATTACAACGGTTTCTATATGTGCCTCCCACTTTTTAAGGGGCCAAAAGTAATGGGACAAACTAAACAATCCTAAATCTGACTTTCACTTTTTAATACTTTGTTGCAAATCCTTTGCAGGCAATTACAGCCTGAAGTCTGGAACGCATAGACATCACCAGACGCTGGGTTTCATCCCTGGTGATGCTCTGCCAAGCCTCTACTGCAAATGTCTTCAGTTCCTGTTTGTTCTTGGGGCATTTTCCCTTCAGTTTTGTCTTCATCAAGTGAAATGCATGCTCAATCGGATTCAGGTCAGGGGATTGACTTGACCATTGCATAACGTTCCACTTTTTAGCCTTAAAAAACTCTTTAGTTGCTTTTGCAGTATGCTTCGGGTCATTGTCCATCTGCACTGTGAAGCGCCATCCAATGAGTTCTGAAGCATTTGACTGAATATGAGCATATAATATTGCCCGAAACACTTCAGAATTCATTCTGCTGCTTTTGTCAGCAGTCACATCATCAATAAATACAAGGGAACCAGTTCCATTGGCAACCATACATGCCCACGCCATGACACTACCATCACCATGCTTCACTGATGAGATGGTATGTTTTGGATCATGAGCAGTTCCTTTCCTTCTCCATCTTCTCTTCCCATCACTCTGGTACAAGTTGATCTTTGTCTTATCTGTCCATAGGATGTTGTTCCAGAACTGTAATGGCTTTTTTAGATGTTGTTTGGCAAACTAATCTGGTCTTCCTGTTTTTGTGGCTCACCAATGGTTTACATCTTGTGGTGAACCCTCTATATTCACTCTTGTGAAGTCTTCTCTTGATTGTTGACTTTGACACATATACACCTACCTCCTGGAGAGTGTTCTTGATTTGGCCAACTGTTGTGAAGGGGTTTTTCTTCACCAGGGAAATAATTCTTCTGTCATCCACCACAGTTGTTTTCCGTGGTCTTCCGGGTCTTTTGGTGTTGCTGAGCCCTCCGGTGCATTCTTTCTTTTTAAGAATATTCCAAACAGTTGATTTGGCCACACCTAATATTTTTGCTATCTCTCTGATGGGTATGTTTTGATTTTTAAGCCTAATGATGGCTTGCTTCACTGATAGTGACAGCTCTTTGGATCTCATATTGAGAGTCGACAGCATATGATTCCAAATGCAAATGTCACTCCTAGAATCAACTCCAGACCTTTTACCTGCTTAATTAATAATGAAATAACGACGGAATCGCCCACACCTGTCCATGAAATAGCTTTTGAGTTGATAGTCCCATTACTTTTGGTCCCTTAAAAAGTGGGAGGCACATATAGAAACCATTGTAATTCCTACACCGTTCACCTGATTTGGATGTAATTACCCTCAAATTAAATCTGAAAGTCTGCAGTTAAACCACATCTTGTTTGTTTCATTTCAAAGCCATTGTGGTGGTGAATAGAGGCCAATATTTGAAAATTCTGTTAATATCCCAATATTTATGCACCTGACTGTTTATATATATATAAGTGTATTAAGTGTCTAGTGTGACAAATGTCACCTAACCAATGTTTATAGCTCTCTTTCGTATGTGGACCAGTAGCACAGTGCTCAGTATGTGGTCTGGGTTTCCATAGCCAGTGCGGGAAGGGTCAGGAGTGCCTCTAACTGACCCCATCCTAATATGGTTCTGGCTCCTCCTCCTCTCCCGGTCCATATACAAAAGAGATCTAAAAAAATTGTCCTGATGACATTTGCCACATTAGAAGCTTAATAAACATATATAATAAACATATATACAATATATATTGTTATAAAAGCACTGGTAAAGTGGTTAATGGCAGATATGTTTCTCCAAGATTTTTGGCCTATATGTTTTAAACCCCCAGGAAAAGTCTGTTCTGCTAAACAGATTAAAGTATCGGCTTTTGGAAAAAGCTGGATAATAGGTCCTGGGAGTGTGGATGTGAGAGTGAAGGGAGGGCTCCATCCACAAGGACAGTTGGCTTTTCCAGCTTTCAGCCTTAGAGCAGGCTGATTAGTACCTGCAGCTGTGGGAGGCTCATATAAGCTGTGTGAGGGTTTGGTTTAGGGTCTTATACAGGGGAGAGCAGGCAGTCAGGCTTGTTCAGAATCACTGTGATGTACTACCTGTAAGTACTGTGCATATGCCTATGTTTGTGGTGAGGGCTGTAGGACCTACCACTTTGAGAGAGGAAATGTATTGTTTAGTTAGTGCCCAGACAGGCTAGGATTTATTTTTATGTTTTCCATTTTTATACTGCACAATAAAAACTAGCTGCGGCTAGCTTGCACGAAAACCCTGGACTGGTGTGCTGTTTACTGTCTACTTGGTGTGTTTGGAGGTATCTATCTACCCCAGGAGAGGGACATCCTACCCTGATCGTGTTACAAGTGGTGAAGAATGAGGGCAACACACTGAAAATTGCAGCAATAGGAAAAGTTTACATTTGAAATGAAAGTGACAGACACCAATTTGTTGTTCTGGACATTAACTTGTATTCTATGAAATCCATGGTGGTGGCATCGGCAGATGCTCAGGGAAGCCAAATTCTGCTTCAAACCTACACCCAAAGATAACATGGAGGACATTGTTAAGGCCTTACTCCAGGCTACGGCAGCTCAGCAGGAAGCTACCAGGGCTCAGCAAGACTTCACCAGGGCTCAGCAGGAAACTAACAAAATTCAACAAGTGGCCATAGAGTAAAACCATCAGGCCTTAAGAGAGGTGGTACAGCAGCTAGTTGCCCGGTCTGGAGATGCTTCCACTGATGTTCCAACTAACACTCGCTCCATACGGGCCAGTCACTTTCTGCAAAAGATGACCCAATGTGATGATGTTGAAGCATATCTTACTACCTTTGAAAGAACAGCTGAAAGAGAGAATTGGCCTAAAGATCAGTGGGTAAGTCTTGTGGCACCCTTCCTGTCTGGAGAACTGCAAAAAGCCTATTTTGACTTGTGCCTGACTGATTATTATTTATTATTATTACCAGTTATTTATATAGCGCGCACATATTCCGCAGCTCTTTACAGAGTAAATGCCAAACTGATGCCAGACTGATGCCAAAGACTATGACAAATTAAAACAAGAAATCCTAACTCGGTTGGGAGTCACAGTGTTTGTTCGTTCCCAATTGAGTCCACTGCTGGGAAAACCAAAC
This sequence comes from Taudactylus pleione, assembly GCA_031769625.1. Classification (NCBI taxonomy): domain Eukaryota; kingdom Metazoa; phylum Chordata; class Amphibia; order Anura; family Myobatrachidae; genus Taudactylus; species Taudactylus pleione. The sequence goes on along the minus strand of JAUIMM010000126.1, from coordinate 2,283,076 downwards.
AGAAAATCTTCCCCACTCTCAAATGCATGACCTTGTCCATCTGACCACAAAATGGCTACAGCTAGAGACTCTTAACAGGACCACAGATCGTGGATCGATATCTGGAGTCTCTACCTACAACTCTGCGCAAGTGGGTGAGCCATGTGGAGCCTAAAACAGCAGACCAGTTGGTTGAAATGGTGGAGAGGTATGTGGCAGCTGAGGAACTATTAAGTGTACCCCACCAAGCCCTACTTCTGCAACAGCGATCTCCCATGACCACTGGTAAGACTGTTCCAAGGGAGAAGGGTACTGGGCGGTGGAAGCAAGGCCAGGAAGGTTCCTACCCTGTAAAAGACTTGATAACAATATAATACAATGTTTTTGATATGTGGTTTGGGCCATATTGCTGCTAATTGTTCACTTACCTCTGAACCTATGCAATATGATACTGCTTATGTCAATCGCAGAGTGTCTTTCTTTGCTCAGCCAGCTTGTACTGCTGACCGACAGGCTGAGACAGATAAGCAAATTTGTATAGTCACTATAGAAGGTAACTGGGTAGAGGCTCTGTTAGATTCTAGTAGCCTGGTTACTCTTATGAAAGCTGAATGGGTGAACCCCTTAAATCGTAAGGGAAAACTGTTGGTGTGACTTGCATACATGGGGATACTAGGTATTATGTTACTGCTAAAGTGAACATAGAAACGCAGTGTGGTTCCGCTGCAGTCTCTCTGGGTTTGGTTCCTGACTTGATGTATGATGCAATATTGACGAGAGACTTTGCCCACTTCTGGAAGTTGTGGGAAAGCCAATTTGTTACAGAAGTAAATAACCTCGACCCATTTGAGAAGGTTACTGATACAGTAGCAGTGGGTGTGTTTTCTGAGTCTGAAATGTTCCCTTTTTCTAGTATGATTGGTGAACCAGAAAATGCTGAGAGCAGTAGTGGGTCACCGAATGATGTACCTTCTACTGAAATGGGAGATGTTATTGAACCAGTTGATCATTTGCCTGATCTTGAAGTCAGAAAAGAGATCTTTGCCATAGAGCAGTTAAATGACCCTACTCTGGTAAAATCTAGGGAGAATGTAAAAGTGATTGATGATAAACCCATAGACCCTGATAGTTGGTTGTCATATCCTCACATGGCAGTACGCCAAGAATTTTTGTATCAAGTGACTAAAAATATTGTAGAACAATTGGTAGTTCCCAAGGCTTGTAAAAGAACCGTGTTAGACCTGGCTCATGGTCACATAACTGCAGGTCACCTAGGTGTAGAAAAAAACACAGAGCAAAATTTACAGAGGTTTTTCTGGCCCGGGGTCCATAAAGAGGTGTCTGAATATTGTGCATCCTGCCCAGAATGTCAGTATCATGCTCCAAGGCCACATTTTAAAAAGTTGACTTGTTCCATTACCCATTATTGAGGTTCTGTTTGAAAGAATAGCTATGGATTTGGTTGGACCTCTAAAAAAATCTGCCCAGGACCATCAATATATATTGGTGATAATGGATTATGCTTCCAGATACCCGGAAGTGATACCATTGCACAATACATCAACAAAGACCATTGCTAAAGAATTAGTCCATATCTTTAGCAGGTTGGGAATACCTACAGAAATCCTGATTGACCAGGGTACCCCATTTATGTCAAAAATCATGAAAGAGTTATGCTGCCTGTTTAAAATTCTCAGTTAAGAACCTCTGTTTATCACCCCCAGACTGATGGATTAGTGGAGAGGTTCAACAAAACTTTAAAAAAACATGTTAAAGAAAGTGGTGGATAAAGATGAAAGAGATTGGGATTATTTATTACCTTATTTATTACTGGCCATAAGAGAGGTTCCCCAATCCTCCACAGGGTTTTCATCTTTCAATTTGTTGTATGGGAGACACCCAAGGAGATTACTAGACATTGCCAAAGAGACATGGGAGGGGCAGTCCAGTCCGTATAAAACTGTTACTGAGCATGTTTCTCATATGCAGGAAAGGATTGCTGCAGTGGTGCCGATAGTGAGAGAGCACTTGGAACAGGCCCAACAGGCACAGCAGTGGGTGTACAATCGCAATGCCCAGTTACGCGTCTTTGCTCCTGGAGACAGAGTGCTTGTTTTGGTTCCCACAGTAGAAAGTAAGCTTTTGACTAAATAGCAAGGACCCTTTGAAATCCTTGAAAAAGTGGAGGAGGTTATTTATAAAGTTTACCAGTCTGGGAAAAGAAAGCCAGAAGAGATCTACCATGTAAATCTTCTAAAACCTTGGAAGGATAGAGCAGCTCTGTCAGCTGTCCCAGCCCCTCCAGTAAACCCAGGGCCTTTGGTTCCCGAAGTAACAATAGCAAAAACCCTATCAACAGTTCAACAGCAGGATGCTAAATAATTTCTTATAAGAAATAGAGTTTTGTTTTCAGACATACTGGGTAAAACAACAGTCATTAAACATGACATAATCACTGACCCAGGGGTTAAGGTTAACCTAAAGCCCTATAGAATACCAGAAGCCCAAAGGGAATCAGTGTCCAAAGAAATTATAAAAAAAGGTGGAGTTGGGTGTAATTGAAGAACCACATAGTGAGTGGTCAAGTCCTATTGTGCTTATTCTGAAGCCTGATGGGAGTTTATGCTTTTGCAATGATTTCCGTAAGTTGAATAATGTGTCAAAGTTTGATGCCTATCCAATGCCTAGGGTGGATGAACTTGTTGAAAGCTTAGGGACAGTTAGGTACTTGACTACTCGAGACTTAACCAAAGGGTATTGGCAAGTGCCGTTAACTGAGAGTGCCAAGAAAAGACAGCTTTTTCTGCACTGGAACTGTTGTTCTAATACAAGATGTTGCCATTTGGGTTACATGGGGCACCTGCTACCTTTCAAACGATGATGGATAAAATTTTTAGGCCCCAAAGACAGTATGCTGCTGCTTACCTAGATGATGTAATCATCTATAGTCCTGATTGGCAGTCTCACTTACCCAGAGTACTAGTAGTGTTGGACTCCCTCCGTAAAGCAGGATTGACAGAAAACCCCCAAAAATGTTGTCTAAGGATGGAAAAAGTAAAACCCCAACTTCATAAAATTGAGGCAATACAAAATTGGCCATGCCCAATTGTGCCACCATTGCAGTCCCACTGAGAGACCTTACCAAAATCAGACAAAAAGTTATGGTTAAATGGAGTCCTAAAGCAGAAAAAGCTTTTCAGGAGTTAAAGGTAGCCTTGTGTACCCAACCAGTTCTGATGACACCTGACTTTAACAGGGAATTTGTTGTGCAAACTGATGCATCGGATGTAGGGATAGGAGTGGTCCTGTCCCAGAATAAAGAAGGTGAGGAACATCCAATTATTTAAGTAAGCAGAAAGTTAAATGTACATAAGAGAAACTATGCTAATGTTGAGAAAGAATCATTGGCAAAAAAGTGGGCCTTAAAAACTCTCAGGTACTACTTGCTGGGAAGGAAATTCAGGTTGATCACTGATCATGCCCCTTTGAAATGGATGTCTGAGAATAAAGAGAGCAATGAAAGATTAAGGAGGTGGTTCTTGGCATTGCAAAACTTTAAATTCTCAGTAGAGCAAAGGCCAGGAAGCCAACTTGCCAGTGCAGCCACTTTGTCTCATGTGTTTTGTTTGGGGGCTGCAGTCGTTCTGCCCCACAGGTTGAAACAAAGGGGGGTGGATAGGTGATAGAAGCACTGGTAAAGTGGTTAATGGCTGATATGTTTGTCCAAAATTTTTGACCTATGTGTTTTAAACACCAAGAAAAAGTCTGTTCTGCTAAACATATTAGAGTGTCAGTTTTTGGAAAAAGACAGATAATGGGTCATGGGGGTCTGGATGTGAGAGTGAAGAGAGGGCACCATCCACAAGGCTGGTTCAGCTCTTCCAGCCTTCAGCCTGAGAGTAGGCTGATTAGTACCTGCAGCTGTGGGAGGGTTTGGTTCAGGGTCTTATACCTGGGAGAGCAGGCAGTCAGGCTAAATAAATCTTTTTAAAACCTCTATTAAATATAATTGTTTTGCAGCTTACAAAGAGAGCTATTTCCAAGATAGTGCCTTGAGATCATGTATAGTTCTCCAACCACAACGTACACTTGAAAGTAACAAGCATGAAATTTGGTGCCTGGTACATTGAGCCATTCAGAATTTTGCAAGTCACCGATCCTGTGGCATATTGGTGTAGACCTTCTTCCATCCCTAAAAGTTCCTAGTGTATTCCATGTTTCACTACTCAACCCTTTTGTTAATAGGTTTACTTACAGTAAAAAAAACCTCTGGCTTCTGTGAAGGTTCAGCAAAAAGGGGAATTTCAAAGTGAAAGAGATACTGGATTCACAGATTTCTAGAGGTTCATTACAGTTTTTTGTTTTTTTACTGCAAGGTATTGTGATGACCTGAGGCAATGTAGCTCAGTAGAGGGGTCAGTGGTGCAAGTGTGCATAATAAATATTCACACGCAGCTTTTCAGGTTAAATGACTATATTATTATTTTACAGGAAATTTCCTTGTAAACCTTAAAATTGCATTTTTTTAGGGATGGGGGGGTGAGGCTATTTAAAAAATTTTTTTTTTACCTGTGGTCAGGTCATTGCTGATATCAAAGCCTGCATCTATAAAAACTGAACTGTGGATGTCAAGAATCTATCTTTTTGTAGAATCTGGATAGGAACCACTGGGCTGGGCTGGCCGGTGGTGGTGTGTATGAAGTTAAGTGGTCTGATAATGCTCCTCCTCACTCAGTATTTACTATAGTGAACTCTCCAAATGGATGCGCTCATGTGCAGTATTCGCTGGTGAAAGACATTGCAGGTTGGCACAGTAGCAGATAGGAGTAGCATGTGTGATACTATGCATAAAGAATGCTGACATCTGCTGGAGCGAATAGGATCTGAACGCTCACAGAGAGGGGAGGCCCACCCCAGAGCAGGTCCAGAAAACAAGGAGATAATATATGCAACTTTGGCCATGGGAAAGTTACTTGGTTGTAGCTTGAAATGAACCCCACACTGGTTAAGGGATCCCCTGCATAGTTTGGGCTCACCATCAAAATTATTAGAAGTAGGCAAAAGGGAGGCAAGAAGTCGTAGTTGGAGAACGGGATCTCACTTAAACAGCTTGTAGAGAAAAACTGGATCTGCCGAGGGTGAGCTGGAGGGTGTCCATGTGAGATGAGAGCTCTTGGAGGAATTTCATCACTTGACCTTGTGTCATCTTTTGATTCTTCAACCGATGGCCATACCCTGGACTTGGGTTTGTCTACCTGCCACGTCCATCAGGCCAGATCAAGAATAAGGCTTTTGTGGACTCTGGACAGAAACCGCTGGGCTGGTTTGGTTGGTGGCGGAGAGTATGAAGTTAGGTGGTCTGATAATGCTCCTCCTCATTCGGTAGTTCCTATAGGGAGGTTGCCAAAAGGGTGCGCTCATGTGCAGAATTAGCTAGAGAAAGGCACTGCAGAAGAAATGTAGACACCTGCTGGAGCAGCCGAGGAGTGTGCACAGCAGGTGGGGAGCTGATATTCACACAGTAGAGATGGTAATATTAATGAGAGCTCACAGCATGGATTAGTGGTATTTGCTGGATGCTGCACAAAAGGACATGTGTTCTTTGGAGAGAGCACATAATAGATGAGATTCTGGCACTTGCTGAATGCTGCACAGAAGCACTGAGGTTCTTTGGAGGGAGCTTTGGTGACACTATAGCAGGGAGACATGCAGTATGGTGTCCCCTTGCCATAATGTAAACCATCCCAAGACTGTTCATCCCAAGGCTGGAATCCCTAGGGAAATGAGTACCACCCAAAAAACAAATAGAGTCCCTATCCTTATAGACAACCAGCCCTGTGCTGAACCCCTGTACCCCTGGTGCCAGTGGATATGGAGGTAATATAAGATTAATTTTAATATTGCTCTTTACAGGTGAATTACTGGTCTCAGCAAGTCTGTCAGGGTATGATGGCACTTGGAGAACCATAAGTGCCAGCATGCCCGAGCATCAAGGGCCTGCTGGCACCTGTAAAAAATATTAAACAAAAGACAGGACACACACACCAAGTTTTGTAATATTTTTTTTCAAGTGAAGACCCTGTTTTGGTAGTACAGTATTATGCATGTCCAGCCCAAGCGTAATATACATTTTTATACATAATATAGCCATATGGCATAAAATAAAAACAATGTTACATAAAAATCACTATTCAAATAGAACCAATAAAATGGCACTCTAAACTACTCTACTATAATGTTGCATAAACACACACAGGTTTATTTGCAAGTAAAAGAACAATGTTTGGATCAGTTAGATACTTTATCAAACAATACAAACAAGCAAATAGTAAAAATTTAAAAGCTAAATGGTGCAAAGAAAATGTTCCAAAGTGACATCATAATGATGACATAATTGCTCATTACTATAAATAATAAATATAAATAACTAAGTGAAATAAAGTGAAAAACAAAGATTTAAACAAACACATGTAAAATGTAAATATTAAAGCATTTTGAGCTGCACATTAGAGGACACAAAATGTCAATCGTACCTGGCAGGCTGACAGAACATGGTACTATTCATAAAGCATAAAAACAGTCATCAAGAACAAAAAATACAATATTAATCCAATAATGTTATCATTTGCCAGCCACAAAAACATCTGGAATTTTGCAAACACTGGATTGCAGTTTTAAATAAATGCTCCATGGACTTTATGCTACTGGTTATTGAAGTATCACACTACGAGGTTAATAAAGCTAAGACTGAAATTGCCAACCTTGAAGCCCAAATGTTTTGCACCAGCTTTACTGACCAGCCCCAAATTGAGAGCCTGCTCTATGGGTGTTTGATCAGTGTGGTCGAACACGGGCACCACCCCATAGAGACACAGGCCCTCATTCAGAGGCGGTCGGAGAATGCAAGCGGTCGCTCAGAAACTGGGCGGCCACTTGCATCCTGACCGCCCGCCTCTGTTGCGGTCGTTAGGCTGTGGGTTTACACCCACAACTCTAACGACCGCACGGGTGATGGTCACGATGGTCAGAGACCATCGCGACCATCGGGGCTTACGATGAGACCCTAGGGTAGGGTCTCACTTGTCGTAAGCCCCGGAGAGCTTCTGGCTCTGTCAGAGCCGGAAGCTCTCCACTGACATCACTCGTGATGTCAGTGGGGCCTCCCCCAAATGGTAGGCGTTCTCATGGGAACGCCTCCGTTTGGGCTGCCACCCCCCCCCAGCCCGCCTTCCAAACGGGGCGAGCTGTCAATCAACATCAACAGCTCGCCCCCTTTGGAAAGAGACCCGCTACGACCAGTGCTGTCGGTCGTAGCGGGTCTCACACATGCGCACGAAGGAGCCGGCTCCCTCGTGCGCATGCGCACTGGCCAAACATCGAGGCGGCCATGCGGTCGTGGACCGTATGACCACCTCTGAATAAGGTCCACAGTCCTTCCAACTGTTACAATTTCAGTGGGACAGTCCCGTTGTTCAGGCATTGTCCCGCTGTTCCACCAGCGGGCAGAGGAGTCCTGGTGTTGGTCGGGAGGTTGGGGACACTCAGGCACACCCGCAGCTCTGCTTTACTAAAAACAACGGTGCCAGTGAAGCTGAATGGATGCCGCGTGCATGCACGCAACGTCCATTCAGTGCAGTGAGATGCCTGGGGGCAGCCCAGCTGCTGATAGAGTGCTAGGTTTGCCCCTAGCATGACATAAAATGGGAAGCATTCTGTGCACTGGGATCAAGTGCCCAACCCTGGAAAACATGCACTGTTAGGATTCCATGAGGACTTGGTTTGAAAAACATTGCTCTAGACTGACCAATTATTTGTTCCATCTGCACCTTAATCTAGCCACTTAACCTAATATATGTCTTCAACCCAGCATTCCCAGAAGGGATACAACACAATTTCATCTATGTTAGGAGATCTTGGAACCATTATCTCAATCTAGTCTACTTGTCGCAGTGAAGCAGCAAGTATATACAGATGTATTCCCCGCAAATTAGTGATTTCTACTGCCTGGTATTTTCTTACTAAAGATTACAATTATGCTGGACCTAAGAGCACCTTGATCTTTTTAATATTGTGCTGAAAATTATTTTGTTGTGGAGGAAACATATTCAAATAACTGGTAAAGCAATGTGCTCAGCAGTTGCCCTAGTTTACGTTAACTGTTTGCATTATTGGGGAGCCCTCAATTTCATGACCACTGACTACAGTCAATTAATTTTTGAATATTTTCATTATATTATCTGATCTTTTCTTAAATTGAACATAAATCTCCCTAAAAAAATGGTTGAGTATATCAATAATCACTATGGGCTTAATTCAGCAAGGATCATAGTTGCTAATATGCACATAATCAGCCGATTGTTGCATTCGGCGCATGCGTATGTATTGCAGTGCGCATGCGCGAACCGGCCACTGCGATCGGGACTGCGATCGCAGCGACTACGCAGACCAATCGCAGAGTGATTGACAGAAAGTTCCAGTGCGGTTCAACGACGTTGCAGGGTTCTGCATATATTAGCCACTGCAATGCCATACACAGCCTCATCTATTATGTGCTCTCTCCAAAGGACACATGTCCTTTTGTGCAGCATCCAGCAAATGCCAGTAATCCCTGCTGTGAGGTTTCATAGCATGTGATGAAGTTAGCAATTCCTGAGTAAGATCAGAGCTTGTGCAAGTGTCCGTGAGGCTGCGATGGTACTTGATTGTACCAATGGTTTTGCAGTCTTGCTAAACATTACGGATATGTGGTACAGTGGGCGTCTATGTAGTGCTGCGACGTCATAGCAATCGCAATGGATTAGCATACTATCGCAGTTGAACTGCATGCATAATTTCTATTGCATTCACAGTTGCTATCCATTATGAACCAGGCCCTATATCCCATCAAATTGACTGTATCGTGCAAGAAATATGAAGTTCACTTTCTGGATGTCTGTGCTCATTTGAATGATGTTATGATTTCAAAGCAGTTTATACAGTATGTGAAAGACACTGATTAACAGAGTTCTCTTCATCAAGTTTTCAGCCTGCAAGCCTCAAGAAAGGTATACCAAGTTCCCAAATCCTGGGATCCAAGGGAATCACCTCAGACCCACATCAGGCATTTATAGACACCACATGAATGGGTAAGAAATGTTTTTCTAGAGTCCTTCTTAATTGTAGAGGTTCTATCCCTATCACATGGATCTCTGCGCAGACAAACTACCAGAACAAGGCAAGAAACCATACTGTTCCCTATTGTGACAAGATTCAATCAGAAGTCCAATTAGGTCTTTGAATCCATCAAATAACTGTGGTCACTGATTATCTTTCTACTTTGTACAACTCAAGATTGCTTATGTCCAAAGAAGCCAAAATCATTATTAATACATCCATTAAGGCATACTACCGAGGGTACCTTTCCTACCCTCACTCCTAAGACTAACAGAACTGGATGTTTCAAATGTTTGCCAATCAATGCTGAATGGAACTGAAATCTTCCTTACCAAGCAGCAGCATCCTATTATATTCTCATTTGTCCATGTAATTAATTTAATGTGGGAAAGACTGAAAGAACCTTCAGGGAGTAGATGACCCTCAACTGCTCAGCTATCAAAATAGTAATGGCCAAAAGTGTCAGCAATCAACTCATCACTGACCATTTTGCCAAAATCAAGCATAGCCTACATTCACTTAAAAGCAGGTTAATTGACAATGTGCCCATTCTGGCACTGGCAGGTAATAGATCAAATTCCCTTCTACTTTTGAATGCCAAATGGATTCACAAATTGGAGACTATCAGTCTTGTATTACTTAATGAACAACTCAGCTACTCATGTTTTTGTGAATCTTAGTTGACTTAATATAGGGATTTATTTTTATATGTTCTTTGTCTGATTGCATATACACTGCATATGGTTATTATTTATTATTGAGTTTGCACGTATTTATAATAGGACCTCTTACAACCAGGCTATTTTATATGCTAGCTTGTAATCAGTGACTACTGTTTGAGAATGGGAAATCATGGAGAACTAATACAGCACTAACATTTTTTGTGGCTAACAAAAAATAATAAATACAATACATACAATGCATTTACATGATTGGTTTAATATATGTATTTTTTTTTTATTACTGCCTTTTTCCTTTATGAATCATACCATGTTCTGGCAGCTTGCCGGGTACGATTGACATTTTGTATCCGCTAATGTGCAGCACCATAAGCTTTGAAATAGTCAATTTGCCTGTGTTTTGTCAATGTTGTCTTTGTTTATAGTAATTAGCAATGATGATTTCATTGTGACGCCATTTCTCTTTTAAATGTTGCCATTTTTCACTATTTGCTTTTCTGTATTTGATAAAGGATCGAAATGGTCCAAAATGTTGCTGTAATACTTGCCTGCGTGTTTATGCATTGTAACTGCTAGTAGTTATGTTACCTTGGCTCTATTATTGCAATTGTTTGTTATATTGTTATTAATTATCTAAAATATAAAAATAAGGATATATATATATATATATATATATATATATATATGCATAAGGGTTTTATTACCCATATTATCATAAACAAATAAGTTTTTAAATAATAAAAATAGCATATCATGATTTATAACTGACTTTGGTATAACTTACAAAGCTTTCCCCTGGAAATACACCTGTTCAAATACAGCAAGGACAATTAATTTTAATTTCAAAAGGTACTGTAGCATGCAAGTAGCACATTTTGATTCAAAATGTATATTGTTTAAACAATCAATATTTAAAAATGTTTACATATTATTTAAATCATGGAATTTTAACATGCCAATGTTCACAGCTAAGCAATTTTTTGCTATTACTCATGCATGAATAACCCTAAAAAGAGACATGGTGCATGCGTTCCACCGTAATCGTGCAGTTACAGAGGTGCAGTTATAATTGAGATCCATTGTATCAGATATGTATTGCAAATGTGATGAGTGTACTTGGGCAGTGACTGGGAGGTGACTATCATTCTCTGTCTTATGGGCGTAAAATGGGAGTGTTGCTGTGTCTGTTGCTGAACTGGTTGCGTACACAGACGTTTGATCGCTCACATTGGAGGCCGTACTTTGTACATTCAGATGCAGATTTGTACACCAGGGAAAGAGCTGATACTAGCAATATTATTAAGTCGCAGATGTGACTTCAGCAACAGATGCTAAATAACAGCAGCAGAACGCAATTCAGAATGAAGCCCAATATGTATACTTCTTCACGGGAAGTAGTCAAAAAATCTTGTAATGTGATCCTAATATCTATGTAAAGGTTTCCTATATCCCCTGCTGCTTTACGAAAGGTTAATTAACTTTGGCCTCATCCTGCCCAATTTGCGTTGTGTTGGCAGTTTGAAATCTAAGTACTCCAGGCCATACGAGTAATGAGTGAGTCCCTGACGCCGATTGGCGATCTGATCCGCCGATCATTGGACTCCGATGATAGTGATTTCTACATGTTACAAACCCTCGACTCGATGAGAATCATCCATACATGTTGACTTTTGCCGATCACCCAACACAGTCTAGCTCATAGTCCAGTTAATTAAATTTGGCATCAGTATCTTGTAAACAAAATGCACGTCTGGCTATATAACCATGTTTGATTAGAAGTGGCAGCTTGAATTCTAACTAAGCAAACTGGTTTCTGGAAATACTGTATATCTTGCACAATTAACTCTTTCAGCAAAATGGCTGCATGCATGTAAGATAAATTATATATTTCACAAAACATTGTGAATCCTGTAATAAATCCTATTTTTTGAGTTGTCTGGCATTAGTATACAGTATGAATATCACCATTTAAGTGTGTTTCCGTGTGTAAGAACAGATGATGAAACGGTATATGTTTAGTTTGGAGGTAATTATGACAATACAATTTTTCAAGTTCAAATTGACAGATTAACAAGTTGCTGAAGGACATGGAAAAAAGACAGCTGTCTAAAAGGCTCCCATTTCTCTTCTACATTGCTGTGCAGAGATGAATAAACCTTGTTGTATTTATGCAAGACAAAAATAAATCTCCACATGTGAGACAGACCCCTTCCTAATATCCCTCAACATTTGTTCCATTTATTCTCCCAACTTTTAAATTATCTGTCTGTTTGAAAACTGGTAGACACTCTAGTCCAGTGGTTCCCAAACTTTTTTGACTCACGGCACCCTAGAGTATCAGCATTATTTTCACGGCACCCCTAAGCCAAACGTTTGTTACTGAGAAATTCCCCAAAAAATGTAGTGAAGTAGTAAAGTGAAGTACACTGTGCTTATCTGTCATCCTTAGGCTCAGTTATGTGGTGGTGGACAGATTTGCGCTTCTGTTTCTCCACATATTTACATTACATTGACCAATAAATAATTTGAGGGTGCCAAGGCGCACAGTTTGGGAACTGCTGCACTAGTCAATGATCGCTGAAATTAAAACAATCATAGAAATACTGATATATAAATCGTCTACTCTTTTTGGATACTGTAGTGTAGCCCACATCAGATGAGCCAATCCCAGTAGTCATCAGCGCAGTGTACTCTCAGTTTCTCAAGCTGTAGTTGGCTATTTGGCTAAATTACTGTACAGTGTATACCCAGTTTAAGGTTGTAGAGTTGCTTTTATTTTTAAGTGGCTTCATTATATCATCATCTTCATAAAGTGAGGTGTTGGTCTCATCAACTGGTTCAAGTCCTTTGTGTCCCGGTCCTTCTGTTACATGATCCATCTGATAATCTTAAGGGGCATACACACTAGACGATAAAACTGAATGGTATGAACGATAACGATATCGTTCAATGATATATATCGTTCATATCGTCTAGTGTGTATGGTCCGAATGACCAATTATACGCGCTCCCGCGGGTCATTAACGATATCCCCAGTCGGATGTACATGCAGCCCAATCTGGGGATATCATGAGCGATGCCATGCTGCTGAATGTAGCAGTGCCCCGTTCCTCCCCGTGTGCCGTCCTTCAGTGCTGATGATGTCGCTGCATACACACATTGTCTAGTGTGTATGCGGCATTAGATTCAGATTGTTTTAACTGACAATTTAAAACAGTATTATCATATTTGTATGATCTATGGTCATTCTCCTGTTCTGATGAACAAAGCCTCACCCACTGGTATTTTCCTTCATCTTTACTTTTCAATTAAGTTTTACAGGGTTTTATGAACATAGAAATAGTGCATTAATGTCTGCAATCAACAAACAAATATTGGGAAGTCCATGACACACCCTTGAACCATTCACTCCATGGTACTCTAGAATCCCCCTCTCTGTCTACAGTATATTACATATATTTTGGGGTACTTTTAATTCTAATGTCACAGGAAGCTAACCACATTTAAATAATGCCATGGGAAATTATGGGATATATATTAGTTACTCTACACTTAAGTGCCAAAAGTCATGGGATAGCAGTATGTAAAGGTAATGGTAGGTGGCGTCACAATAATGTGAAGTCTTATAAATCCTCAGATCTGCATCAATTCTAATCTGAGATGTATTAAGTCATTTTGAACACCCGCTAGGCTGCTCATGGTAAGGCAACATGAACTATTGGAGTACAAACAGGGCATGATAGTGGTTACCCGATTAGTGGGACATTAAATTTCCGAAGTTGTGCAGAGATTCAACATTCATCGATCTACAGTGGTACGTGTGTATTGGGAATTCCTCATGGAAGGCATCACCACCCAACATGGACAGCGCCTGGCCAGGTGTCCATGGTAACAGACAAGCGACCCTGATTCAAATCACATCCACATTTAATGCAGGAGGTACCAGCCGTATATCTATGAGGCCAGTGCAGCGTTATTTAGCTTCCATGGGATATTGGAAAAGATGGCCCACCAGACTGCCCTTGCTAACACTACAACACAGAGCCTCACCTGATCTCGTGACATTGCTAATTGGACCCTGTAGGACTGACAACATGGGGTGTGGTCCGATTCTAGTTGTCGACCTTATGTTTTGTCTATATTCTAAATGTCAACATTTTGACTTTCTACATATCACCCTGTCTTTATATTATTTACATTATGTCCATGTCTCTGTCGACAATTTTAAAGTCTACATATTGATTGTAGACATATAGTCCATATCGACATTTTTGATGTCTAAATATTGTACCTGTTGACATTATAGTGTCTATATTTTGACTGTCTACATTTTAACCCTCTAAGTAATATACTGTACCCGGGCACTTTAATGAGTCAAAAATGTAGGTGTTAGTATACAAAATGATTGTATGATTCAAATTTTATGTCCAGTTGTTTTTATTGAATTTGTTCTATGCTTTCATTTCAGAGTACATGAAGACAGTAAACTGCATAAATTTATATAAAAACTGGAAAAATGGGGATGTTCTCAAACTATTGACTGGTAGCATCTGTGTGCATGTGTGAATTATAATATATATAGAGAGACAGAAAGAAAGAGAGAGAGAGTCCTGTTGAAAACATTATCCCCCCCCCCAATAAATAAACACAATTATCTGTAATGCTCCTTCCATAGGGTTGGGTACGCAATCCTGGCACTGATAATGCTGGCAATCACAATCCCGGCAGCGTAATACTGAAGGTTGGAAATCCAAACACATGTACAGTAGGAAAGTATTGTAACCCTTCTCCTAACCCTACCACTAACCCACCTTTCCCAAAGCCTAACCCTAATCCTCTCATCCCACAACCTAACCCTAACCCTCCCTTCCTGCAGCCTATCCCTAACCCTAATACTAACCATCAGGATCGCAGCCATCGGGATTCTGGAGCCAGGATTCCAGCACTGGGATTCTGACCTCCAACATTGTGTGAGCAGGGATGCCAACTACATCCCCTTTTACCCTGAAAATCAAGCACCAGATCTAAAAACATTCCCCACATTCCCCCTCCTACCCCATAAAAAAATCAGTCCTCAGATATGTGAGGTGACTCAGTCAAGTTATTCTCCCCGCCAGCCTTCAGTCCTTTGTTGTTTCTCATTGCAGCCTCCTGCACTCTGTTTGGTGGATAGCTCCCGCCATCCACCGAATAGTGTGGGCCTGTCATACCACTGTGATTGGGGGTCAGCCAGAGTCATCACAAATCAGCAGCCTAACAGCACAGGATGGCTGATGTTCCATGGGGATGTAGTTATCCCGACAGGGGAACCCAACATGGGACTTAAGATAGGTGTCGAAATACCGACGCCTTTCATAATCCCGATGCTGGAACAAAGAAGGAGGGCAGCCAAAACGAGGTAAGACTGGGGTGCCCTTAGTGCTAGCTGAGCGGGGGAGGAGGGTTAGATTTAGATAGCGTAGTGCTGTTAGCGTTAGGTTTTGGGGGGTTAGGGTTAGGCACCCCTGGGGGAGATTGTTAGGGTTAGGCACCACTGGGGGGGATTAGGATTAGGCACTAAGGGGGAGGGTTAGGTTTAGGCACGAAGGGAGGAGACTTAGGTTTAGGCACTAACGGGGAGGGTTGGATTGTGGGGTGGGGAGGGTTAGGCTACAAGAAGGGAAGATTAGGGGGAGAAAGGGGGAGATAAAGTATACTTACCCGACCCCTGTCGGGATACCAACCATCAGGATGCAGCTGTCGGTATTTTGACAGGAGGCATCCCGACAGCCGGCATTACATACTGATTCCGTTCCATGTACATGCCTACTGCTGCAGCTGGGAGACTGATTGGCTGCTATTGCCTCTGATGTGTATTAGTTAAACAATCACAATGGCTGGCGAGCACCCTCTGCCTGTCTCCCAGCTGCCATGCATGTGCATGCAGTGTGTGGCTGTGGCTGCAGCCAGCTTTCCTCCCAAAGCACTATAATTGTATTGCAAGAATAGAAGTTGTAATACTGCACAAGACCTCAGGGTGCACCTCCAAAACCTAGCTGGTAACCTTCATCTATTAATGGAAAGACTTTGGTATGAAATGAGGTCCCAGCGCTGCTCTTGCTGAATTATTGATAAGGTTTGGGAATAGAAAAAGAGAAAAAAATCATGTGTAGTAATCCTTAATTACAATACAAGGTATAATAGGTCCTAAAGGTGCAGAATCTTTTAAATATAAGGCTTACAATATAATTTCTATGTACTTGTACGTGTGCACCCACAGACTTCAGCACACCTAGTTGAACATGATGATAAAGCAAGTGTTAATTTACAGGGCACAAGCTCACTGCCATGCACATTACTATGATCGTGAGAGAGGCACATGGAAAGTTAAGTGGCATACACTAATCTGGACATCTAATGTAATAGTCACAGGGCCAGTGCACGATTTCTAGGCGCCCTAAGCTACACAATACTGCCCCTGTTCCCCCAACAACCTCCACTCAACTGCTCACATACAAACTTGACTTCTTAAAATATTATTACATTTATTTTTAGATTAACAACATAAATTTAGAAAACTAAATTATTATTATTATTATTATTATTATTATTATTATTATTATTATTATTGACAATATTACAAAAATAGCAATACTTTTGTGACCACCCTACAGTAACAGGATAATTTTTGTTACCACTATAAACTACTGAGACTGTTTTTCTGACGGCCATACTGACAGAGTTTTGTGACCACCATACAATAAATACTGAGAGCATTTTTCTGATTGCCATACAATAAATTCTGAGAGCATTTTGATGACTGCCATACAATACCAAAATCATTTTTGTGACCACAATACAACACTAAATCCATTTTTGTGACTGACACACAACCCTGTGCCCACCATACAATCTCACTATTAAATAACACTCCTTAAAAATCATGAACACATTTATCATCATTATAGCAACCCCATTCAATATAAGTAGCCCCTTTTTAATCATTAACTCCCTCATACCCACCTATAATTCCCACATCATCAATTCATTATATTTATATTCATTAAGATGCTCAATCTAATCAAAAGAACCTCTTTTAATCCCCAATAAACGCATTAAACAATTAATCTTATCTACAGTATATTACATTAACCCAATAACCCTCATAATAAAACCAACATAGCCTACTACTTATATTAATTAACTTCCCTGAACTGTGACAACCCCACCCACCCCCACTCCACTAACCTGTTGCTGATCTTCTCACCACTCACCCTGCATGCTGTTGCCACACTTGCAGAGACTCAGGAAGCAGGTCCCTTTCTGCTGGTGAAGAAGTGGAACACTGGTTGGGAGATGGGGAGCCTCTACACAGCTGACTGCTCCCTCTCTTGAATGGTGGGAAGTGTGATCTGCCCTTCTCATTCTGATGTCCCTGCAGTCCATCATGATTGACAGGGTCAGGGGGTAGGAAAAGTTTAAATGGCTGGCAGTGGGGAGAGCCCACGCACTACAACAGCCGAGGAGGGCGTAGGGTCCTGGTGCCCATGCTGCACTGACTTCATTACAGCACATGGCATGTCAGTCTTGTGACTGTCAGTGCTACTGCTGTGGCCAGCCTGCCTCGGTCCAGGAAGCAGGTGCAAAGGGCAGGGCCAGCGGCGGCTGTGGCTGGTAAGATCCACAGCTGCCACTAATCTCACGTAGATGAAAGTTGTCTGTTTCGGAGACATCCTTCATTTTGTAGGCAAACCCAGCAGCGCCCCCTAGGAGCCGGCGCCCTAGGCAGCTGCCAAATGGTAATGCCAGCTCTGCACAGTGAGTATTCACTTATATTTTCTATTATGTCCAGGAAGAATAAGTGTACATGAGGCTGTAATCTCCTGTGGCTTCTTTATGTTCTGTGCATTGCAATTGTCCTAATTCTCTAAAGGGCAACATTTCTATCTATATGAATTATGGGTCTGATAGATTCATTTATGTCATGGAAAAGGGGTTTCAGGGAAACAAAATCTTGCAACCAATCCATTATCCATTATACTGTGTAATCTATATACAAGTCATTTATTTTCCATGGCAAAGATGATAATTTATTGTGGCATCTATCATGGTATTACACTTCAACTGTGTTCAAAAAGCAGACTCACTGTGGTTACTGGCACTTCCTCAAACCTAGCCTACAAAAAATCTAATTACCTAATTTTATTTAATGTTTGAATCCAATGAATAGGCAGGCTTACAAATGTACAGCATTGTTTTATTTATTGTTTTATCAATAGGTCATTTGGTTATCTGTAAACTACGAACTCCATCATTCTGTTCTGGATGTGTAACTTGTAGAACAGGTTACAGAGGAGCAGTAATACTAGGTGGCTAAATTATGAGTATTTTAATAGGAGTGAATAGATTAACATGTAATTTCAAATTGAGCACAAGAAACAAAATAAGGATTGAACACAATTGGTTGAAATAGAACCCGTTTTACTGATATTTAACATAATGAGAATTTGAAGACACAGGATATAAATAATTCACACAGTTGAAGTCTTATAGAATAGTTTAGGTTTGTAACTAGAGATGAGCGGTTTGGTTTTACTGAAACCTGAACACACTCGTACTTTGGGGTTTCAAGTTGAACCTAGTCCCGGCTTGCATTACTTTTAGGTTCCGAGTAGAACAGAGTCCCAACTCGGGTCTTCTTGCCAAGTTCAGAATTCTGATCTAAAAAACAAATCTTGCACGGTTTGGATTGCATTTAAGGCCCTCCTTCATGATTTTAGGTGCTACGAGGTGACCAAAATTAACAAGAAATTAATGTTATTATCAAATTTTAAAGAAATCCAAAACAAACACCGAAACCAAACCAAAACACTTGTGGGTGGTTTTGCCAAATCCAAAACACAGGGGTCTGCACACATGTCTATTTGTAACATAACCTTACTAAACCCAATCTAATCATCTATAATCACTAAGTGAAATATATTTGAAATGGCAAATATTTTTATAAGAATTTGGTAGGTCTCACTTTTGTATTTGTGTAATAACATAAACCATTTACATTATGTTATAAAGTGCATATTAATAGTCCTGTGAATATTAATTGAATAAGATATCTCTGAGAAAAGGGCAAAGGCAGGATTTTTACCACCCTGAATTCCCCACAAACTGTTGCACTAAGACTAGATGCATTAGAAGATATAATAGCACTGTTGCATCCAGGGGCGGATTGGGATGGAAAACCAGCCCGGGAAATTTCTGGAAGTATCCCTAATGGGGGAGGGGTCTGTTGAGGGGGCGAGGTTTGTCAAGAGGGAGGTGGCAGGATACTCTGAGTTGGATGCAGTGGTGGCTTTCTTTGCGTCTTTTGCTGCAGTTGTGAAGGCGGCATAATGCTAATGCTGCTACAGAGCCTTTCCCTGGTGTACATCCATGTGTCTGAATGTGCAAGACTGAGACGACCACTTTTAATGTCTACAGATGCTGCAATCATGCTTTGTGCATTTTAGACCCCCCCATCAGTCGCACTGTTGACGTAAATTACAGAGTCATTCATGTTGCTGTACACGACCACTATCAACAACATGCATGTGTCACTCTAATAACACCCTCACTCACCCACATCTGCATCTGATTAGCCAACCCTCTACAACCACCCAGGTCCAGTATGCAACCACTATCAGCCTGTGTCACTTTAGTAACACCCTCACTCACCTACATCTGCATCTGATTAGCCAGCCCTCTGTAACCACCCAGGTACAGTAAGCCAAACACATTTTGAATACACTTCTTCATGCATGCGCCACAATCTGTACTGTGACTCTGTACGAACATTATCGGGATGCATGATGGAAAAAAAATAAAAAAGACATTGGCCCCAACAGGAAAAGTCAAACATTGGCCAGGGCCGAAACTAGGGTTTTTGTCACCCGGGGCAAGACAGTAATTTGGAGCCCTAAGGTAATTCCCCCATAGTAATGCCCCCTGCAGCAGTGCCCCCATAGTAATGCCCCCTTCAGCAGTGCACCTATAGTAATGCCCCTGTACTAGTGGCCATATGGTAATGTCCCCATAGTAATGCCCCTGTAGTGCCCATATGGTAAAGCCCCTGTAGTAACCAAATAGTAATGCCCACTAGTAATGCCCCTGTAGAGCCCCCTGGTAATGCCACCTGTAGAGCCCCTGTAGAGCCCCCTGGTAATGCCCCTGTAGAGCCCCCTGGTGATGTCCCTGTAGTGCCCCCTGGTAATGCCCCTGTAGGTAATGCCACTGTAGTCCCCCTGTTGTGCCCTCTGTTAATGCCCCCGTAGTGCCAAATACTTACCTTAAACCCCGCTCCTGTGACTGCCGCCGTCGGGTCCACCCGGCTGCTCCTCGGAACCATGGGAGAAATGTCATTATGCAGCTGCCGACCCGGTGCACGTGCACCTCCAGCCCCCCCCCCTAGTTTCAGCCCTGCATTGGCCCCCGACAGGGAAAAACATAACACATTAGCAATCACAGGAAAAAACAACATACACATGGGCTCCCACATGGGAAAAAAGCACATTAGCCCCTCAAGAAAAAAAAAAACAACTACATTGATCCTCACAAGAAAAAAATAAAACACATTTGTCCCTTACAGGAAAAAATAAAACACATTAATACATTTGCCCCCAGCACCCATTAATACATTTACCCCCAGCACCCAATAAGTTTCCCAGCACCCATTACTAAATTCACACATAGCACCTATTTTTACATTTACATCCAGCACCCAAAAAGTTTCCCAGCACCCATTACTAAATTCACACATAGCACCTATTATTACATTTACCTACAGCACCCATTCATTTTCCCAGCACCTATTACTAATTTTGCACCTAGCACCTATTAAGCACCCAGTACCTATTGCTACATTAATTTTCCCAGCACCAGAGGTGTAACCAGAGTTGATGGCGTCCAGGAAAAATAAGAAAATGGAGCTCCTTGAAAACTGTTCCGTAAAATTCTTACATTTACATTCATATAAATACATACAGGAAACGAAAAATAGGGAAGCTTAAGGGCAATGCGAAAACATCAATGTGACAGAAATGAACACCACATTCATGAGTGGAATATTTAAGTGGACAGACAGGGATGTGGGGACCACCTAGGCCCCTAGAAACTATAGGGATTTTGATAATGTGAAATACATTTTAGATGTCTTTAACATTCCTGTCACCAGTTGAGACTCAAATGTTCATCCACTTAAAAATAACTTTCTGCTCTTATTAATCTATCACCCTCTTCAAAGGGTAAATTGTGCTGATCTTACCCCTACACACACTCTCTCTCTCCCCTCTGGTGGTGGCCATCTTTTGATTAAACCCCCCCACACACACACCTGGTAGTGCCCATACCCCCTCTGCACACACACACACACACTCTCTCTCCTCTGGTGGTGGCCATCTTCTGAATACACCCCCCATACACATACACACACACATACACACCCGGTAGTGCCCATATTCTCCCCCCTCTACACACACAATTTCTCTCTCCCCTGGTGGTGGCCATCTTCAGCATACACCCTCCCCCACCCATACACAAACACCTGGTAATGCCCATACCCCCATTTCCTACACAAACATACACTCTTTTGCCTAGGTGGTGGCCATCTTCTGCATACATATTCCCCCACACATACACAACCTGATAGTGCCCTTACTCTGCATCCCCTTCCCCACACACCCCTACCTACCTGGTGGTGGCCATCTTCTGCTGTGTCTGGATCTTCATAATTCAGCAGTTCAGCTCCCACCGAGAGCCCGCCCCGCCTCCAATACTTGTGGCCACGCCCCCTCCCATGTTGCCTACTGTACTGGCTCCGTGCACAGGGGGAGAGGGTGTGAATTCCTTGTGTGTAGTAACTGAAGCCAGGGGCTTGTCAGAGAGAGCAGAGGGCAGCTGTCAGTACATAATCATGTGCTTCATAGTATTGTTATACTATGAAGCTCATGGTTGTATACTGCAGGCTGCCCTGCCCTGCCCCCGCCCTCTGTCTGACAAATCCCTAGCTTCTATTACACATAATACTGGCATCTTACTAGTGCAGCAGTGTGATTGAACAACATGGTGCCCCTCCTCCCGGCTAAGCTACTGACCTGCTGTCGTGCTCCTGCTCCTCCCGACTGCTCCTGCTCTTGCTGTGATGCTGCTGCCTGATACTACCCGGAGCTTCAGCAGCAGTAACATTTCAAGTCCGTCGGCGTCCACCAGCCTAGCCCCACCCCAGCGTGATGACAACTTGTAAGTGCGGCTGCCCGCTGCTGGCACAGCCAATTTTATAAAGCGGCCTGGCTGACAGACAGTGTCAGCCGGCCCGGCAGAGGAGGGGATGGGACCGGCCCAGCGGGAACCTTCCCGCTGTCCCGGTGGCCCAATCCGCCCCTGGTTGCATCTCCCCTTTCATACAGTGACCAGTCATAGGTCACAGTATTGCACCCAGGCATTGGCGGCTGCCAGCACTCACGGCACATGAGAAGCCAAGAGCCAGAGACGGATTTAGACCTCATGGGGCCCTAGGCAAGATACCAGTTTTGGGGCCCCCCTCCCTCAAACAATCCATAGTACTATATTTTAATTCCTAAATCATGCCGCTGTACAGCACCCTGAAGAAAAGGTCCACCACGGCCTTGAAATGTTGGCTATGGTAAAGACTGAGTGTCGAAACGAGTTGTGGAAGGGTTCAGGGTAACCTTTGGACTTTGGCGTCAGTGACCTGTGGCGGAGTAGTTTGGACTGCACATCCACTTCAGACTTAAAAGGGAAATAGAGGAGAATATGACTACTAACAACATAAAGAAACCTTTATGAGTCTACAGATTATATCCGCAGTGTGAGTTGGGGTACGCCCATTTTTACATTTCTACATCTCCCACTTCATGAGGGTGAGCATGTTAATTGGATAACTTGTACACTGGTGAAAAGTATCCTCTGATTAAAAGAAACCTTTATAGGAGGAGACCGTAACACGTTAACATGAGTACAGTACGATCACTTTATATAAATTTGGATGAAAGGGGATAGAATCATGTTCATTAGAATAATAAGGACTGAAACTTATTACACTATTTCTACCATTTTTTGTTTTTGTTGTCTCCTTTTCCACATATCCACGCAAGAGGAACTCGACCACTCACCGTGATGAACTATATCGTAGTCCATTGTTGATTTCGTATCCTGGTGGAGTATTAGGATATTATTGCCATTTGTCATTTTGTTTTTGAAGTGCAGAAGGTGGGTTTGTCATTTTTTGTTTGGTTGACTTGTTATTTCGGGAGGCAGTGACCTCCTCCTTGACATTACCTGCCTTTTGCAGCCTTCTATGCGCAGTTTTCCACTGTCTCTCCTTTTTGTCTTGGCTATGGGGTATATTTACTAAAGTGAGAGTTTTTAGAAGTGGAGATATTGCCCATAGCAACCAATCAGATTCTACTTAACCTTCTACTCAATTTTTAACTAGCACCTTCTAGAAAATAATAGCTAGAATCTGATTGGTTGCTATGGGCAAAATCTCCATTTTTAAAAACTCTCACTTTAGTAAATATACCCCTATGTATTTACAATACACTTGATCTTCGCTAGCTATTGCTAATCTTTTCCAAGTTTGGCCCCGTTGATTAGCTCTCACTGCCAGTCCATTCCATATCACACCGACACACTGCCCTCTCACACCAATCACTCACTCAGCACACTAACATCCCTCCCAGCTCACTCATTGCCCCCCATAGTGCACACACTGATCCAGTTACTGCCAATTGTCGAAACTGGATTATTGGTTGAGACAAGATAAGTTTAAAATTGAATTGCAGCGACGCCATTTTGTGAAATGGCCGCCTAAGCACCATTTTAGATAAACTCACACTTTAGTACATGTGGCGATAATACTATTAGCATCATGCGAATGCATCTGTGACCATCGCCATAAGTTGCGCCGATTCACCAAAAGCCTATTTCATGACTTTACGTATTATAAAGGATATATTTCAGAAATGGCTTTACAGTATGTCAAAATTGGATTGCATTAGATGAATAGAGCAAATGGCCACGTGACAACTAGCTTGTGTAGATAAGCTTCCTGGACAGTGTCTGCTCTCACTACAGGTGGCCTGGCTCGAATACACACCTTACATTAGCAAGCTTCCTGCAATTAAATAACTTCAAAGACTAGAGTGTTATCTTAGGTTTGTGTTTTGTAGCTGGCTTAATTTGCATCCATACAAGAGTCTGGGAGAACAAAAGAGCTTTTCCTTTGAACACGGGAAAGGTGGGGGCTGCTGAGACAGGGGGCATGTGGAACTATCATGCTCAGCAATCCACACTGCTAGGTGTTCACTTAGTAAATGTTAAGTGCACCATTTCTCATACACACATTAATACGCACGCATCTGCCCCAAGTTAACTAGCGTCTTTATATCAAACCCCGCATACTCACACATTACATATCCACATAAAAGGTTTAATGAGCTTTATAGTATAAGATTTAAGTTGGTTCAGTTAGTTTAAATGCTGTGAAATAAAGATATTTGATAACTAAGGTTTTATACATGCTTAGAAAGCCATGTTTGGTTTTGTACTGATGCATACTCTTTCAACAGAATTCCAGTACTATTGGTGTGGAGATCGCATCATGCATTCTCAACTTACGGACCGCAGAGACTACAAGCAACAAAATGTATATTTTATGAACAACTGTTAGGATGACTGTTAGGGGGGCGGGAGGGCAGAGACCCCCAGTTGTTGGAGGCTGGGTTGAGTCTATTTGAACCAGCCTGTTAAACACTCTGTAACAGATGGTTCCCCCATGGGAACCAATGGCATAAGCAGGAAACTTCTCTATTGTCCTGTCTATTCTGGGGGGGTATAAACATGTGTGCTCAAACACTGGGTCTTTAGTCTTCTTGCTGAACGCTGAGGGATGAGGGGTTTCTTGCTGATACCTAACATCTGGACCAGAATGCGCTGCGTATGTATACTGTACTTGGGGTCTGTATAATTCCTTTGCGTCTAATTGTGTATGGATCAATAGCGTGTAACTGACTGTACTTTTTACTTGAATAATACTTTGTGCTTCGGAACCACACGTTCCAAGTCTGGAGTCTTTTATTTACTGTGTGACTGCATACGCAAATTGGCGTCATCCTTAGAGGTTTATAGGTAGGATTTTAGAAGGTACAGGCAGCGGTAAATAGAGGTTCTGATCCAGTATCATCAGAGGTGGGCTCATCGAGTGAAGTCACTTACCTACTCACACGGCACATACGACTATCGATATCTCAGCAAAGGGTGGAGTGGCCACATGCAGGGTTTTCCTGCAACCGCTTTGTGCTGAAAAATCGCTATCCATTTTCGTGTGAGCAAAGGAAGCTGACTAGAATCCAGGGACAAGAGAGGAAAAAGTTTGTTTTCCTTTGTTGATAGAACCTAACGTTTAAAAGGGTGCCGCAGTATTGAGTATGCGGCTGAGTCGCAGTTTTGCACACAGTAAAGATGCACTTTTGCGTACGCAGCTAAAAAGTTGTCATACGGTTGTGTGGTAGTCGCATTATTTTGTATGTGACTGGTCACACAATAGCGTATACGTACTTCCGGTTGTGCTGCCACGGTGATTAAACAAAGCCGTTGAGGTTTACATTTTTCAATTGTTATCAATATCTGGGTTAACGTGTATTTTTCTGCGCAGGAAAAAGTGTGTAACAGTGAGTATGTGTTGGACAGTTAAGGGTATCGTATGATCCTTAAGGGCTAGGTGCAAGGGTTAGTCTAGCCGCTCGGTAAGCAGCTTACCATTCAGTACACAGAGCAGGTGTATGGTTTGTTATTTTTGTTAGGGACCGGCTCTCAGTGTGACTGCTGTGTTCAATAATAAGGTTGGGTTATTTGAGCATTGTAGTTGAGCCGCACTAGGTGTGATTGTGAGCTGAGAGATAATAGGTGAGCGGGGGCATCTAGAATTTCTTCTGTAGGTGAGCGGGGGCATCTAGAATTTCTTCCGTAGGTGAGCGGGGGCATCTAGAAATTTCTTCCGTAGGTAAGTGAGAGTATCTAGATTGTCTTTCACCAGTTTAAATCTTTATTGAAAAGCGTAGGATTTTGTCTCAGAATGGGAGCCATGCAAACAGTAGAGATGTTAGACAATGATGTGCTGCTAATGAAAGCTCCGATTGGATCGGCCCGTCGTATTATGCATACTAAGTACGGTACTTATGCAATAAGGTATTGTGATGTATGGTTTAAAATGACGATGAAGAGTGTTAGACCGTTTCCCAGAATTGGTAGTTTTGATAAGGATGTATTAGATAATGTCCGGGATCACATCAGCTTGATGCGCTCCCGAGAGAAAAAGGTCAAATATTGTGAATGTTTAAAATTGTGGCAGCATGAAGGGGATGCGTGGCTTAAAAATGTGCAAGCGACGCAAACTAGCGTCGCGAGCGCATTGCCAGAAAATACATCCGCAACGCTAAATTGCAATACGGGGGAGCCGCAAAATGGTACGCACATGCGGTAAGGTAGCGTTGTGGAGAGTATTGCCAGCAGTTCACGCTCACCTCCCCCACCTTATGTGGATGGAGGTGCAGGTACAGTTATCAAAAATACCCATAAAAATGTAAAAAGCAATTTGTACCCTCTCTTAAGCAACCATAAGGAAAATGTTTATGATGTGGATGATGAGCCTATTGTAATGTCTGCCATTTCCCATGCTGTGCAAATGATAGATGCTGCATCACCACAATCACGGGTGGTGCCGCCCTCTCCATCGGTAACAGCAAGGGAAGTGTTAACACCCTCTGCACCCATAGAGGAAGTTGTTCATACCATACGTAGCAGCAGCAGATTAAACCCCCAGCCAGGTAACCAGGTCAAAGGTAGCAGCGCTGCCGGTCTGCATCCCATTCGGACGATAACTGTTCCGAATTGAAATGCAGATGCGAACGGTGTAGTGCCCACGAGGGAAGTGGTAATGCATTGTCCTTGGACAAGAGCAGAACTAAATTCCATCATAAATGATTTCCCCGATCCCAAAAAGGAACTAGCCAAATGTCAAAGATTTTTGAGGAATTTGGGTAGTTCTCATGAGCCAACTAATAAAGATTGGCATGTGGTGTTAAGGGCCTGTCTGCCACGCAATAACGACGTGACAAAATTTATCACGGATTGTGTATTGGATGGTGATGTTCCCCTAACAGACCAAGTTCCCGCATTGTAACTCAATTGGGGATATATTTTCCAGTAGTAAACTGGAACAAAATTTTCACAATTAAGCAAAAGGAGAGTGAAACTGCAGAAGACTATTGCGACCGGGCTCTGCAGGCTATCACCCAGTACACTGGGATAGAAGATATTAAAGATAGCACTCACCACAGGGGAATGATAGTCATGGTACTCATGGATGGTCTGAAAGAGAATTTAAAGACTCAGGTTCAGAGCTCACAGCCTGGCTGGAGGGGACTCACAATAGATAACCTCATAGAGTCTGCCATAGAACATCATAAAAATATCACAAAGAAGAGAGAGACCCAGAGCGAAAAACTAATGGCTGTCAGTATCCAAGCTCTGGAAGGAATGACAATAACATCACAGCCAACCGACACACCTGCACCTGAACAATTGCACGTCCTCACCAATCCCACACCACAGCAAACACATCCTTACCCCACATATCATACACAACCACAGGCCTCATACTACCCACAAACTTCATACCTCACTTATCCTTCATATCCTTACCCATACCCACCACCTTTCCCTCTTGCTGAAATCCCACAACAATCTTTTCATCCACCCTGCTCAAAAACATGTTTTAACTGCAACCAAGCGGGACACATAAGTAAGTACTGCAAAGTAAAGAACACCACACATGAACACGGGTTTCCCATGGGTTCATAGGTAACCCCAGTATCTTCTCCCAGGCCTTATATGACTGTTTACAATCTTTTCAACCTATCAATGGATCTGTTCTAATGTAAAATGTGGACGATTTATTGTTGTATTTTAGGTCATGTTTAAATGATATTAAACTGTTGTGCTTTATCTCCCACTCATAGGACACAAGGTTGCTAAGGATAAACGGCAGCCATGCCAGGCTAAGGTCGACTACTCGGAATACTATCCAACCCAGTGGCACAGGCATTATTTAGAGCAGTAGCTATTAATAACAAGATTTAATTGCAGGAACGTGTATACTATATCCCTAGAATTATTAAAAATGATGGGGGGACTTATTTTACAGGTGACATTTCCAAGAACATGTGTAAGGTGATGGGTAACAACACTAGGATTATCCCAGACTGTCTTTTCCTTTATTTGCCCCCCTTGGAGATACTGTTCAAACAGGCAGCCTCATGTGAAAATATGATAATGAGGTTACTGTGCAGGGTCTCACGAAGATGAATGAGAATAACCGAAATTGAAAGTGTTATTAACTAACATGTCTAATGCAAACTGTCATAATGTCAAACCTGGAGAGTTTGTTATGATCCAAATTTTTTTTAGCTCAGGTTGTTTGACTGATCAGTGGAAAGGTCTGTATCTGACGATACCACATCCTCAAAGGGTGGCCGAGGAAGGTACATGGTTCCATCCCACTCACTATATGGAGGTTAACCAACCGGTGGAGATACAAGGCGGAGACAAGGCCGATAATGTAGACCTGTCGATTGCGAGCTTGTGCCGGAAGGATTAAAAAGGTGATGGTGAGATATCTGAGCTAAAGAAATGTGTAGATCAGTGCTTCCAGCAATGGAGTGGTCTGCTTTGGTCATCCTAGTTTTTTTTTTCCAGAGTTTTTGTCGTGATGATCTGTTTGGGGATACTCAGTGTCTGTGATGGAGGACCGATTGAGGAAATGGGAGCTGATGGCAGTGCTGATGGAGTGGAGTCAGGAGGAGTGCAATGCCAATCAGGGGAGTGTCTGACCAATCTTAGTATTGTAATTGTTATGTTATTTGGGAAGAATACTTCCAGAAGTTATGACCCTCACGCATGTTGAAATGCTTGGTATACATAAAAACACACCGTCACCATATCTTCACACGCAATATGAACACAGAGGCAAGAGAAATATGATACCGGGTGATGTGCATAAAGCCACTCAGTTAATTAGTGAGACAACTGGCTTTCAAGTTTTAGCCGCACTGAATCCCACCAGAATTGCTCGGGGTACATAAAATTTTAGATATATTCAGGAACTTGCTAAATTGATAATGTCACCGAGATGTACGATGACACATTCAGGTATACAGGGAGAGAATTGCAAGCATACAAGAAAGAACTGGTGCAACACAGGCTAGTGTTGAATTATTTAACTGCTGTTACTGGAGGGTATTGCGTAACGTTAGCCACCCAATTTGGAGTAAAATGTTGCACCTATGTCACCAATGATACCAGCGACCCTAAGGAGGTGATAGACCGGAGGATGGATGAAATTCTGCAGCTAAAATGGGAGTTTCGTAAGAACCATAATGCTTCAGTGGCTGAAGTAGGGGAAAAGATAGAAGGATGGGTTTCATGGGTGAACCCAGTGAAATGGGTCTCAGGTCTAAGGGAATGGGTCCAGGAAGTGATCGCCAGCATAGGCAAATTCTTGATCCTTATACTAATTGTCATCAGAGTAATTGGCATATGTGTCCGGTGTGTTCCTATTGTGTTGAAGTGTGGAAAATGTAAAAATAGAGTAAAACGAAAGAATGAAATTATGATGGTGGCCAGTATAAATACCGAGGTAAATACAGAACTGCATTACAACCCTGAGCTAGGAAACACCATCATTTAATGTATTATATTTAGCCATGCATAAAAATGTATTATTGAAATGTTATTTTTAAAACACCGTGGATAATGTAAAGTCTAAATTCCCCTTCAAGACTGCTTTTATAAGACTGGTGCATCCCCACACCTTTCACATGATCTTCCAAGATCTGCGGTGTGCGTACAATAGTAGTTTTATATCCCCACTCAGAGACACATTATTGATGGATTAAGAACCACCTTGTGCCATCCCATAATAACACTAAATATGTAACTGTAAGCCTAATTTAAATTCTAATAGCAGATTGTGATAGCATGTTGTTCGCTATCAAAGGGTGGACTGTCGAAACTGGATTATTGGCTGAGACAAGATCAGTTTAAAATTGAATCGCAGCGACGCCATTTTGTGAAATGGCCGCCTAAGCGCCAATTTAGATAAACTCACACTTTAGTACATGTGGCGATAATACTATTAGCATCATGCGAATGTATCTGTGACGATCGCCATAAGTTACGGCGATTCACCAAAAGCCTATTTCATGACTTTACGTATTATAAAGGATATATTTCAGAAATGGCTTTACAGTATGTTAAAATTGGATTGCATTAGATGAATACAGCAAATGGCCACGAGACAACTAGCTTGTGTAGATAAGCTTCCTGGACAGTGTCTGCTCTCACTACAGGTGGCCTGGCTCGAATACACACCTTACATTAGCAAGCTTCCTGCAATGAAATAACTTCAAAGACTAGAGTGTTATCTTAGGTTTGTGTCTTGTAGCTGGCTTAATTTGCATCCATACAAGAGTCTGGGAGAACAAAAGAGCTTTTCCTTTGAACACGGGAAAGGTGGGGGCTGCTGAGACAGGGGGCATGTGGAACTATCATGCTCAGCAATCCACACTGCTAGGTGTTCACTTAGTAAGTGTTAAGTGCACCATTTCTCATACACACATTAATACGCACGCATCTGCCCCAAGTTAACTAGCGTCTTTATATCAAACCCCGCATACTCACACATTACATATCCACATAAAAGGTTTAATGAGCTTTAAAGTATAAGATTTAAGTTGGTTCAGTTAGTTTAAATGCTGTGAAATAAAGATATTTGATAACTAAGGTTTTATACATGCTAAGAAAGCCATGTTTGGTTTCGTACTGATGCATACTCTTTCAACAGAATTCCAGTACTATTGGTGTGGAGATCGCATCATGCATTCTCAACTTATGGACCGCAGAGACTACAAACAACAAAATGTATATTTTATGAACAACTGTTAGGATGACTGTTAGGGGGGCAGGAGGGCAGAGACCCCCAGTTGTTGGAGGCTGGGTTGAGTTTATTTGAACCAGCCTGTTAAATGCTCTGTAACAGATGGTTCCCCCATGGGAACCAATGGCATAAGCAAGAAACTTCTCTATTGTCCTATTCTGGGGGGGTATAAACATGTGTGCTCAAACACTGGGTCTTTAGTCTTCTTGCTGAACGCTGAGGGACGAGGGGTTTCTTGCTGATACCTAACATCTGGACCAGAATGCGCTGCGTATGTATATTGTACTTGGGGTCTGTATAATTCCTTTGCATCTAATTGTGTATGGATCAATAGCATGTAACTGACTATACTTTTTACTTGAATAATACTTTGTGCTTCGGAACAACACGTTCCAAGTCTGGAGTCTTTTATTTACTGTATGACTGCGTACGCAAATTGGCGTCATCCTTAGAGGTTTATAGGTAGGATTTTAGAAGGTACAGGCAGGGGTATATAGAGGTTCTGATCCAGTATCATCACCATCTTACTACAGCACCATATACTTCCCACTTCACTGCCCTCTCACAGCACCACGTACTGTCCCCTTCACTGCCTGTCTCACATCACAGAACCCCTCTCCCCTCACAACATAGACAACTCTCCCCTTTAAGCATAGACCCTCTCCCCCTAACAGCACAGAACCCTTCTCTCCTCGCAGCACAGACCCCTCTCCACTCACAATACAGACCATCCTCCCCTCACAGAACCCTTTTCCCATCACAGCACAGACCCATTCTCAGCACATTACCCCTTCTCCTCACAGCAGACCCCCTTTTCTCTCTCAGCACAGACCACTCCCCTCTCAGCATAGTCCCCTCTGCTCTATCAGCACAGACCCCCTCACCTCTCAACACAGACCCCCCTGCTCTCAGAAACACAACACAGACTCCTCTGCCCTCACTGCATAGACCACTTTAGCAGAGACCCCCCCTTCTTTCTCAGCACTGATCCCCCTCCCCTCACAGCTCAGACCCCTTCCCATCCCCTCACAGCACCTTTCTCCCCTCCCCGCCAAACTTACCTGCCGGGGACGTTTGTATTAGCGCCGCTGACCTTCATGGCTCTTTGAGTGGCTCTTTCTCATCACATCACATTATGGAGCAGTGCCTCCTGATAGCACAGGGAGAGGGGTGAGACCGTAGTAATACGTGACTCGCTGGCACTCTACTGTACTCATACCCTGCCTAATGATAGAGCCGGCCTTGCATGCAACTCCGCCTCCTCTTCCCCCATGCTGGTGCTTACAGAATGGCTGTGTGTGCGTCCTCTCCACGGATGGTGCACTCAAAGCAAACAGCGCAGCCATTAAGTACTTCTCCAGGGCTGGATATCAGGGGAGCAAAGCCACTGGCCCCTTGGGACCTGCTGGGCCCTAGGCAGCCGCCTAGGATGGGTAGCGGTAAATCTGGCCCTGCCAAAAGCCCGCTCCTGAGAACCACATTGAGGCTGCAGCCGTGGCTCCAGACTGCAGCACTGATATCCACACTGGTCAGTACACATGATCAGCATATATCCTTATCCTGGCAGGGACTGCTCTCCACTATACAGCTGCCACAGCCATATTTCAGATATAAAGAAAATTAACTCAAGAGCAACTTCTAGGAACTTGTGAGATTCACAGCTATCTGTGCATCTAAGCCTCACTATATGGATAGACTCTCTTAAGACGTAGCAGATACATTCTATTTATTGTGGAGACTTCACAAATACTGTTTCAAAATTGCAATTACTTCCATATGATGGCACATATTAGAAAGCCACATTGAGTCTTTCTTTAAATACATTATCAAATTTGTCATACTATTGGTCTTACACTGCAAGACTTTTGGGGACTAATGAATAAATACCCATTCATCCATGGACTAAAAGATTCATGCACTTAACTTTTATTATAGTTTTTATTTGAACAATTTGTGTATTTGGACAACATATGCGCATACTGTATGTCCTTTTTATGTATATACAGGTTGATTCTCCCATATCCAAACTGCTTGGGACCAGGGGTATTTTGGATATTGGAATACTTGCATACCATAATGAGATATCTTGGGGATGGGACCCAAATCTAAACACAATGCATTTATGTTTCATATACACCTTATACACACAGCCTGCAGGTTTTTTTATACAATATTTTTAATAATTTTGTGCATCGAAAAAAGTTTGTGTACATTCATGAAATTCATTTGTGTTTCATATACACATTATACACACAGCCTGAAGGTTATTTTATACTGTATTTTAATAATTTTGTTTCATTATCTCACTCATGCCAAAAATATTCCATATTTTGGAATATTTGGATATGGGAGACTCATTTTCATTGGCGTTTTATTGATTAAATTAATTTCTTTGATATTCATTCCATTTACGCTCACTCTATTTGCTCTTCTTATCTTTCTATTTTACCTTTTGGGATCCCACAATTTGTGGGGGAGCAGCATCTGGTCTGAATTGAACTTTTTACAAAAACGCCTGGGTTTTTTCTGTGTTTTCCTTTTAAATATATTTTACCCTTTATTCGTAACACATACAAATTGTCACTATTTTATGAAAACAATAATAGTAACCCTGAAAACATACGACAAAAGGATTTGAGAATAAATTATTGCTGTCGGCTTGTCTGGATCTATCATAAAGTAGAGTGTAAAGGGGTTAGAAATAACATTAGAGATACAACAACAAGACAGACAGGAGAAATGCAATATTCTTCTATCATATCCATATTCAATATTTGCAAGTATCTCAAGGTATAACGTGAGGATGACGAGATGGGCTGTCACCTATAAAGTAATCATTTTCTGTGAAATGTAGAATATCCCAAAATAACTATGTGACACTTTCTGTTTTCATTTGACTTATTCAAAATAAAGCAATGATACATAGATCTAATGGCAGTGTATAATTTTCATTTCCTCACATCGTGAAAGTACTTTTATACAGAAAGTAATTTCACACTGCAAATAGGAAATATAGAACAGTAAGAAACAGAAGTATGAAACATTCCATTTGGTCCTTCAATTTGTAACAGTAAATTGCCCAATTTACGATTTTTTGCTAATACTACATAGCAGTTCAGATATGTAAACTATACGGCATTGTACATCAGAACTGGCTTTCACACTATTTAGTGTAATTGTGTGTAAAATGATTTAGAATCAGATAATATTTCCATCTTGTTGCATTTCGAGGTCAGTTTAGCAAAACACAAAGTACAGAATGGAGAAACTATAAAACATTCCAAAAAGTCAAACAATTATTAAATAGGATGTGAAATATGATGTCCACCATTACTAATGTATAAACAGAAATCCCAAACTATATTACCAGTCGAGATCCCTCCAATACATGGGACAACTCCACATGATGACAGCACGTGATATGATTGGTAAAGCAGTTCTTCCAATCGGGTGTTGACCTCACAATGAAATATTTGACCACCTTTTAAAACCCAGAGATAATATAATCTGTAAATGGATTTAGAGTCAAACATCCCTGTTTGGACTATTAGTGATCTACTATGTCAAACATTATAATTATGTACAATACACACTCATTACTTAATAAATGTAAAGCAGTCATCATGAATTCTCTTTTTTTTTTCTTAATAGTAATGAATGAATGAAATACTTAACATTGCACAAAACAAACGTCTTGACAACAAAATTCAGAAACCCATGGCCCTAATACAAGCATAGTACAGACATCACAATACGCCTAACTACACTCATTCAAGTATAACCTAACAATAATTGATGGGACAAAAACAGTTTTTTAGCCTAATTGTACACAATTTAATACATTTGAACCTTCTGTTTAATGGCAATAAGTAAAACACATGGTGGTTTGGGTGGTTACAGTCTTTATTTCAAACAAATACTCCTACAGTCAGCCTAAGAAAGGAAACCATAGAAGTATAGAAGAGGATGAACCCTTTGTGGGGGCACAGACTTCAAAAACAGAATAAATAAATCAAAATAAAACTTAACTTTTAATATATTATTAATAAAAGGGGGTCACAAGGCACCTGAGGCCAAGTGAGTATAAACCTCTTCAAACAAATATCCTTAAAATAAGCCATGTTATGGCAATCAGAAATATTGTATAAAAACCATATGGTAAGGTATTAACACTTTTTTTATAAATACTGGTTGATATTAATCCGTCCAAATGACAAGTGTACGGGCTGTTAAGACACAAGTTCCCAAATTGGTG
Source organism: Taudactylus pleione (assembly GCA_031769625.1). Lineage (NCBI taxonomy): Eukaryota > Metazoa > Chordata > Amphibia > Anura > Myobatrachidae > Taudactylus > Taudactylus pleione. The sequence goes on along the minus strand of JAUIMM010000126.1, from coordinate 2,247,984 downwards.
AAAATATCAAAGCAGAAAATGTAAACTAGTATCATAAACTCCTATTGGAAATGAGAATGGCAGGAGTAACTATGGGCCTCATTCAGAGGCGGTCGGAGGATGCAAGCGGTCGCTCAGAAACTGGGCGGCCACTTGCATCCTGACCGCCCGCCTCTGTTGCGGTCGTTAGGCTGTGGGTCAACACCCACAGCTCTAACGACCGCTCGGGTGATGGTCGCGATGGTCATAGACCATCGCGACCATCGGGGCTTACAACGAGACCCTAGGGTAGGGTCTCACTTGTCATAAGCCCCGGAGAGCTTCCGGCTCTGTCAGAGCCGGAAGCTCTCCACTGACATCACTAGTGATGTCAGTGGGGCCTCCCCCAAACGGCAGGCGTTCCCATGGGAACGCCTCCGTTTGGGCTGCCACCCCCCCGGCCCGCCTTCCAAACGGGGCGAGCTGTCAATCAACATCGACAGCTCGCCCCCTTTGGAAAGAGACCCACTACGACCGGCGCTGTCGGTCGTAGCGGGTCTCACGCATGCGCACGAGGGAGCCGGCTCCCTCGTGCGCATGCGCACTGGCAAAACATCGAGGTGGCCGTGCGGTCGAAGACCGTACGGCCGCCTCTGAATAAGGTCCAATATCCCTTACACTGATTCCAAAATAGGCTATTATAAAGCAATTCTGTAGATACACAACTATTACAAGGTTACAGAAATTCAGTTGATAAACGACCTCATAATAGTATATAATTTTATATTACATTAGATATAAATTGTAACAAAGGTATGCAATTGATGAAAAAATAGGTTACTTATTGTATATATGAAAAAAGTGTACCACTATATATAATGTCCCGATGGACAAGAAAAATGCTGCTACCTAGCAAAATATATATACAATATATGCTTATTATCTTGTGATTTGTATCATGAGCCGGAATTTCATTAGGGATAGAAAATGTAGCCCTATATTAATCTCTTTTATAATGTGTGTAAATAGTAAAAGAGTTGTATAGCCGTAGTCAGGACTCCTAATCTGGATGTGTGCTGAGGGGCAGTGAACAGTCAAGTGAGAGGCATTTACATATAGAAAAAAGAGAAATCACTTCTGCTGTCTGTATAGCATGTTAACCGGCGTGCTCCTTGATGCTGGTAGGCATTGCAGGGTGCCCACGCAGGACCGGATGAGAGAGTGATTAGTGAGGAGAAGGAGTACCTGTGTGATGCAGTGTCTACAATGATAGCGGAATTTCTCCAAATGCAGAGGAGCGAGGTCCGAGTCCTTGTCGGCGCAGACAAGGACTACTATGCTGGACGCACATTTCACCCTGTGCCAGCGGGCTTGTTCATTGGCCGTAGAGCTATTCCCATATCAGACTGGGATACAATAATTGATAACACTTTCAATTAGACAGCAATAGAAGTTCTCCATGTTACTGGTCGACACATTAACAGCCTGCAGTTTCCTAAGAAAATATAGAGGCTGTTGTGCCTTTTTTCCATGCAAACAATATTTCCAGTCCATGACATGTCCTAAGATACCTAGCAAGTTGAAATTAGTTACTCCTAGTTACTCTTTCAGAAGTTATTTAGAATCAGTAGTTCACTGATGATTTAAAATCAATAATTACCTCTTTCATTTTCTTTGAATTTAATACCAGTTGGTTATCCTCACTTCATCTAATAAGATGGTTAACTTCTTCCCCATACGACTTCTCACATCCCTGTGGTGTGCCAGTCCTAATACTACTAACTATAGTGGATACAGAGTTCCCCAATTTTACTTGTTGAGGCCGGTTGATTAAAAAAAAGATTCAACTGCAAATGGACACATTAAACCCCAGCTTGTGTAGTTTGCCCACTAAAGTCGCTGGGAAAATGGTGTTAAACGATGAGCTATAGTCAATGAAAAATAATCTTACAAAGGTATTAGGCAGCTTTAAATGACTGAGGGAAAAATGGACCACCATGAGCAAGGCATTCTCAGTTTACCTATTCGCTCTATAAGAAAACTGATATTAATCAAAATACTTTAATGTGTGCTAATATTAGTTTTTCAAAACATTTCGTAATAAGTGGGGTGACTGCAATTTGTTTTTAAGTCAACCTTTGACCAAGTAAATCAAATGTTAATTATTCCTAATCATAATTCCTTTTTACTGGAAGAGCAGTGGCATATCTATAATAGGTGCAGAGTGTGGTGCACATGGCAGCCATTTCCACAGCATTTTGGAAATGTGCAGTAGGGAAATCACCAGGATAATGGCCACCACACCATTTCCCCAGAGACCTGCGCATGCGCAATAGTCTGTGCTCCTAGTGCTCAGCATCTACTGCACTGTCGGCTAGTGAAGAGGGGGCACAGACAGAGACTGCACACAGGCCTTCTATCTTAATACACCCCCGTGGAAGAGATAGGTCTGATTTTGTAAGAGACAAAGATAAAGAGACACCTGCAGGCTATTTTCCCACAAGGAACACAAGAGAGCGTACCAAAGTTAATTGGCAATGATTCCCACACCAAGGGAGAGCTCACTGAGGTACATTTCAGACTACCACCCATCCCAATATCACGGACATGGGAGAGTGCTTTCACACCTATTCAAATATGAGAACATAAAATAGCACTTAACTGGCACGGCCGCATGGGATGCAGCCAGCTGGACTTTAGCTGTCACAATCGCATCTAACGCGACCATGCCTCCCCTGGCTTTTAATAATTAAATCCAGCGGACCCTTAATGTTTGTGCATGCTGCCATTTTTGATTCAACAAATGCCATCATGCGGGGGCAGGCTTGTTGGGCTATTTTATCACTCTATTACCTCCACATCCAAAGCCCAGGCGGTGCAGAGAAGAGCCCTGGAGTTTCAGCCCAGTACTTGTTGTTCTGGAAGAGACCCCATTATTTATTTATTTACTTTATTTTTTTTGGGGGGGGGGGGGGCACTTTCCTAGAGATTCTAGCACTGGGCTGACCAGTTTGGAGCTGGTTGCCATTATGGCAGGGGGACCCTTTCCAATAACCAGCCTAGTGCTGGTTATTGGAAAATAGGGGGTACCACCCAGTTTTGTCCCTCTGTTCTTCAATACCATCCTTGGTTCAGAAATGCCTGGCTGGTTATGGATTTGGGCCCCACCTATTTTTTTCAAATTTTAACAATTTTGGCACATTTTAAGCAAATGGAGCCAGCACAGATCATAGTGATCTGTGCACTGCTTTCACACCGCACAATCAATTTATTGTAAGGGAGGGGTTAATCTGGGCAAGAAAAAACAAAACAAAAATTCCCCCAGCACAATTCAATGGGCCAGCAAGAGACACCCATTGCAGTGTGCTGGGGGAGTTTACATCTTGATTCGAGAGTCCCTAGGGTCAGTAATATAAAAGAGGAAGTTGTGGCAATCGCTGTTACCTTGACTTTATGTTGACCGTACCTCTAAAAAAGGAGTCTTTGTTGAAGTCGTCGGACCAGGGGATCGATCGCTAAATTAAACAATAAAAGTGAAAGTGGGCATCCTTGGCATGTCCCTCAACACAAGAGAAACCTATCACCGTTAAAAACATTCACCAGGAGAAATTAATGAAATGGCACAAAAATACTTAAAGTTTTGATCAAAATCCCTAAGTTCTAGCACAGCATACAAGTTGGACAAAAGTAGAGAGTTAAAGGCTTTAGGTCTGTCCAGGCTCAATAGCATAGCTTCCATACCAGGTTTGCGAGAACAGGCTACCATGGCTGTAATAGCCATGAGGAAGCCATGTACAAGATGACTTTGCTGCAAAAAACAAAGTTGATGGTCACTGAATAATTGAGGAAAATTGCATTGGAGCCTAGTTGCCAACATCTTTGAAAAAAATAAGTAATATAATTAGACAATACAAGTCCATGAGTTAGAGTCCTTACTTCTTTTGGGGAGTAGGGCAATGTGAGTCATTAAAAGCAGGAGATAGAGGGTATCCTGCTGAATGGTTCTATACAATTTTAAAAGCATGGTTATTAAATTGTGTTGAAGGAGTTTGCAGTATTCCCTGGAAAGGCCATTGGGAGTTATGAAGGGGTAAGTATTTCATGGTGTAATTAAGCTCTGTCTCAGTAGCCTCATTCTCCAACAATTCATTTTGTGAACAAGACAATTTAGCAAGGTTAGCTAGCTGAAGAAGACAAGGTCATAGAACAGTATCCACTGGGCATCACTATAAAGATTACTAAAGTAAGTATTGTTAATAGTTTTGGAAGAGGTTGATTAAACACCATGATATGGTGACTTGTACACCTTGACTTTGCCATATGAACTAACAAGTGGCCAGCCTAATTTCCCCAGTTATAGTACTTGTGTTTTAGTTAACACCATAGTGTTGCAGGCACAAGTCAATAAAATATTTTCGGGCAACAGTTGGGATTGTTTATACATAGTCAAGTTGCCATCTGAATGGTAGAAGTGTACTGTAGGTTATAAATGCTGTCAAGAAAGAGGCATGAGGTGAATTAGAGATATCTTCCATCTCTTCCAGACACACAGGCTTTAATCTCGCCATACAAATATGAGGGGATGCGCCAAAGCTGGTCTAGATTTCTCTGTAGGAAGATCAAGTGTCAGATAACATAAAGACAACACGCTACCTTTTAAGTTAAAAAAGGTGATTTATTTTTTTATTACATACTTTTGTGGTTATAGTGGGCATGGTATAGGGGACCCTGGATGCCAAGAAGTCAATGACTGACAGGGCTAACTGGAACTTTCCCAGTGCCACAAATGTACAAAATTATTTTGTGTATTTAAACTAATACTCATGTGCTCATTGTTCCACTGGTGCTGGCTATTCACCGGGGTGGCACACAGGATTTTTTTTTTTAAATCTATTTTTTACAGACAACCAGTACTGTTACTACATGGAAACATGTAAGATATGTGAGTGTCACCAAGCCTTTCAATCTAACCTAACTCGCTCCTCAAAGAATCACTTAAATGGACAGATATGGTATTCTATTTTCAGACACAGTGAAATTTACCCAACTATACTGATATACTGCAGAAAAGCGCTATTGTCTAGGATACAGTATTCACATAAATTGTTCACTTTTCTCAGCAGTGCCAGGAAGAATATTAAATACAGCAGCACATAAATGCTAAATCATTGCTTTATTCTACCTAATTGAAAGAACTGGATAATTGATTTAATGCTAAAAGATAGCAAGAAGTATCATTCTTGTAACCTGACAACTTGGTTTAAAGAACACCAGACACTGCAGAGCAGAATCAGACATATGTTGTTGTATTCTATTCTGACTGAAAGAACTGTATATCTTTGAGGTAACTAATAGTTACAGTAAAGTGGCTGAGAATACAGTCAACATTACGCTCCTGTAAACACAACTACAAGCAGAATATATAATTTTAGAGCACTGATCACCTACTGTACCTTTCTTCACCTAACAGAGGTTTCAAGTGTCTCAATGTACATGATTTGCATATTCTGTCTAAACTACCAATAGAACCGGTCTATTTTTTAAGAAGGGTCACTAGTCTATGGGTGGTTTTGTGACCCACATAAATGACATTCCCATAAAAGATACAAGGTCAGGTAAGTCTCCCACTACCGTTCATTCTATAGTTTTACCCTTTGGAGGCTTTTAATATATATATTTGAAATACCCCTCTACAAATCTTGGTATGGTCAACACCAAAGGGAGCAAGATAATATGTAATTAATTATTTTAATTTAATGAGGAAAAGTACATTTTTAAAATAAACTGTACCTCACCTGTGCACTACATGGAAACAATAATGGGCAGCACAGATGGTGTAATGGTTTGCATTACTGCGTCACAGCACTGAGATTGTGGGTTCGATACCCACTGCGGCCCTGCGTGGACTATGTATACTCTCCCTGTGCTTGCGTGGGTTTTCTCCGGGTCCGGTTTCCTCCCACACTCCAAAAATATACTGGTAGGTTAATTGGCTCCTAACAAAATTACCCCTAGTATGTATGTGGTAGGGAATATAAATTGTAAGCTCCACTGGGGCAGGGACAGATGTGAAGGCCCAAATACTCTCTGTAAAGCGCTGCGGAATATGTGTGCACTATATAAATAACTGGTAATAAATAAACAATGGTGATTACTGCTGAAAGCTTTGGTTTGCACAAGTACAACTAGATTTCTGCCAAAGCACATATGTTTACATTGCAAAATGGCGAAATCTGCAGGTGAGCAAAACTTTGCACTTTTCTTTTTAACAGCAGAAGTGGGAGGGGGTGAATACATTAAAGTTGGGAGAAGTTGCACTGGGGTGCCTTGTTTTAAGGAGAAATGCTAACATGAGCTTTCAATTTAATGCAAAGTATTGAAAGGAGATGAAGAGAGCAAATTATTAGGTGTTTTATAATTATTCATAAAAGGACACTCCATAAAAACACCTGAATGTTGTCCCAGACATGAACTGGTAGTGAAAATAAAAAAAAGGTATTAAAAAACTGCACAAGCACATTTTGCGTACTTCCAGCAATGCCAAAAAAAATCAGTTACAGTTAAAAGTGACAGATAATAAAAGGAAATCCTATCCCCTTGCTTCCATGATTAAGCAATACACAAAGCAAAACTGAGCAGTAAAAATCTAGCTTAGACTTAGATAGGGGTGGATCAAACTTTGATGTGACATTTACACTTTTGTCAATGGCGTATCAGATTTTCCCACCTCCCCACAAACCTAGGTGCACATATAGTTTTCAGAGTTCTTAGTGAAACCATTTAGATACATCAGCTTATCTCCCAAAAGGAATCTGTGGTGCTGTTCTACAGAGTTTTATAAATGTGTTGTCTTTATACTGTACACTATAACATTTCCTAACCTTTAAAACAAAGGAGAGAAAAGGGCATCTGCTTGTATAAATAAACTGAAAGTAAACATGTCACAGGAAGGTTCTAATTATTAAACATACAATAAAGAATGAACATTTTAGGGAAAGGGGGTGTTATACAAACTTCAGTTGTGCAGTAACAATGTATTACTTTTACTCTAGAGAAAAGGTTTTTTATTTTAGTCTGGCATTGAACAAAGCCTCTAATACCTGAAATGTAACTAAATAGAGACAGTCTTAGCATTTCTGCTAATAATTATCTCACTAATACCAAATAATTTGATCCATATTAAACTAGGTTACAATCTGCAAAGAGAATAGAGTAACACCGACTAGAGTTGCGTACCTGTCATACAGTGTATTTCTATGCAAAATACTGCATTGTGTGTATTCAAGGAAGGGTAACTGAGAACTGATCCTAAAATAAAAGTTAAACTATTTAACATAAGTGCTAATAACATTCAATAAATGTGAATGTGTGTGCGTGTAACAGTGTCCATGCTTTGATAGAATTAAAGGCATTTTACACTTGATTGTAAAAATTTATAGTTGAGTGTAGCTATCGTTTTTATTGTTGTACACATTTTTATGGCTGATGTTGGCCACTAAAATTTGGGCATTTTCCCCGTCTAAGCTACGAATAAAAGCCTGAAACCCAAGAATATGATCAATATCAAGTAAGCGCATAAACTTAGAGGATGCTATTGGCCTCAATGTGTTCCAGCTGCTCAGCCTACAGTAAGTGGCGGAAACCAGGATTTTATGAAAAATAACCACCAACTAGTGATGTAAGTAAACTGGATTTCGATTCAGCCACTCAGGGTTGAGACAAACAAACAACCGAATTACAGCATATATCTTTAAAAGATAACATTTTATGGATACTATGAGGGGTATTCAATATGAAACGTTAACTTCACTGTCGAAGTTAACGTTTCATATCGGAGTTTTTACCTGCGTTAAAATATCGGGCGCGCTCCCGCTTATCCCCGTATTCAATATAAAATTAACGAAAACGGGAACCTCCGAAATTGGATTTGCGTAAAGTTACGAATTTTTCCTTAAAAAAAATTGTAAGACCCCCCTAAAGTTGTAAAAACATGGGGGATCACTATGGGTACCCCCGTTTTAGCCTTTAAATGAAAGTTGGGGATTTAAATAGCCGTAGCAGGGTTTTTTTTCCCGACATTGAAGAAGTGTTGCAGAAGAGCACTTAGGTTATTTTTTTTGTTTTTTTAAGTGGTCCCATCAAATTTGGGGTACATGAAAATGGGTACTAGCATATTTTTAAGTCCCTAAAGTAAGTTTTTAAAAATTCTGCATTTTGTGCACCTGCCGCTATAAATCTATTCTAGAAAACACCTGCCGCATACTTGCAGAATAGCCCTGAACCTATTTCCCTATTGTTAATCATTTATTTCCCATTTTCTTTTTTTCACCCCAATTTTTAAATTTTTTGGGGTGTCCCTATTTTTTTTTTTAACTTTTTTTGACACAGTTCTTTTTAAATGTCATTCCCAGGGGTGCAGGCTATTTTTTTAAGCCTGCACCCCTAAACCCCAATTCTGCACTTTTTTTTCAACACCTATTCAATGGTGAAAAATTATCACCGTTTTTTATCAAAGACTTTTCAAAACTGCGATAAGTCTTTGAAATTGAATACGGTGTAATTCTAAAACCTGCGATAATGACGTCATACCTCCGATATTAACGCAAAAACTACGTTTTCGCTCCTGTATTGAATACCCGTTTAGCAGATGTTCATGCAGGATACAAAGCTCAGTTTACTAACGACAGCTAGTTTTATTGTGAAGTGTGTGGCCACCAAAAATGGCTTCAATCATTTTCAAAATATCTCCCTAGCTCCACAAATTTTAATTTTCCTGAAACAATTACATATACATGTTATCTGTAATGCTTATTTAATAATGTAGGATTTAATGGTCCTATAACATTAAAAAAAAAAAAAAAAAAAGTATCCACTCCTGTCCCATATTTTTGAACAGTGAAGGGTGGTGTCACATAGGCACTTTGGATGCTAGCTAAAAATAGATTAATGTTCAAGGTGCTTGATCACTCCCATGGTGCCAAGTTGAAAAGCAGGGACACACTAGTCATACGTATGCAATATAACTATGAAGCCAGACTAAACTTTAGAAAATTAGGAGATTCTTACTGTGAGTTCACATTATAGACAACTGAAGTTGTACTGTATAGAGTACTGTGCTTTTATACAATCGTATACAATAAAACATCTTAGATCGGTAAGGAGAGAACATAAAAAAATACACAAAACTTCAAAATCTGGTTAAAATACTAGAAAAAATAATTGTTTTTCAGTGAGCTCCAATATCACGGCTATCTATCTCGTATAAAGGTATGCCAAACCCACACACATATATACAGTGCATCTGGAAAGTATTCTCAATGCTTCACTCTCTCAACATTTTGTTATGTTACAGCCTTGTTCCAAAATGGAATAAATTCATTTTTGTCCTCAAAATTCTACACACAATACCCCATAATGACAATGTGTAAAAAGTTTTTTTTTCAAATTTTTGCAAATTTTATTAAAAAAAAAAAAAAAAAACCCTAAGAAATCACATGTAAATAAATATTCACGGCCATTGCCATGAAGCTCAAAATTGAGCTCAGGTGCATCCCGTTTCCACTGATCATGCTTGAGATGTTCCTACAGCTTGATTGGAGTCCACCTAGGGTGAATTCAGTTGATTGAACATGATTTTGAAAGGCATACACCTGTCTATATAAGGTCCCACACTTGACAGTGCATGTCAGAGCACAAACCAAGCATGAAGTCCAAGGAATTGTCTGTAGACAAGGATTGTCTCGAGGCACAAATCTGGGGAAGGGTACAGAAAAATATCTGCTGCTTTGAAGGTCCCAATGAGCACAGTGGCCTCCATCACCCATAAATGGAAGAAGTTCGGAACCACCAGGACTCTTCCTAGAGTTGGACGGCCGTCTAAACTGAGCGATTGGGGGAGAAGGGCCCTAGTCAGGGAGGTGACCAAGAACCCCATGGTCAGAGCTACAGCATTCCTCTATGGAGAGAGAACCTTCCAGAAGGACGACCATCTCTGCAGCAATCCACCAATCAGGCCTGTATGGTAGAGTGGCCAGACGGAAGCCACTCCTTAGTAAAAAGCACATGGCAGCCCGCCTGGAGTTTGTCAAAATGCACCCGAAGGACTCTCAGGCCATGATGAGACAAAGATTGTACTCTTTGGCGTGAATGCCAGGCATTATTTTTGGAGGAAACCAGGCACCTCTCATCACCAGGCCAATACCATCCCTACAGTGAAGCATGGTGGTGACAGCATCATGCTGTGGGGATATTTTTCAGCGGCAGGAACTGGGAGACTAGTCAGGATAAAGGGAAAGATGAATGCAGCAATGTACAGAGACATCCTGGATGAAAACCTGCTCCAGAGCGCTCTTGACCTCAGACAGGGGTGACTGTCCATCTTTCAGCAGGACAACGACCCTAAGCACACAGCCAACATATCAAAGGAGTGGCTTCAGGACAAATCTGTGAATGTCCTTGAGTGGCCCACCCAGAGCCCAGACTTGAATCCAATTGAACATCGCTGGAGATCTGAAAATGGCTGTGAATCGACGCTTCCCATCCAACCTGATGGAGCTTGAGAGGTGCTGCAAAGAGGAATGGGCGAAACTGCCCAAACAAAGGTGTTACAAGCTTGTGACATCATATTCAAAAATACTTCAGGCTGTAATTGCTGCCAAAGGTGCATCAAAGTATTGAGCAAAGGTTGTGAATACTTATGTACATGTGATCTCTTAGCTTTTGTTTTTCTTTTATTAAATTAGCAAAAATCGTAAAAAAAAATGTTTACACATTGATTTGGCAGAGCTAAAGCAGTAGGACTGAAGGGTCCAGTTCAGGTGTTGCCTCAATCAGTTGTCAGATCCAGGCCAGGGTTGGTGTGTTTAAGTTTGAGTCTGGAAAGGCAGCCGATTACAGACACCTGTGTGAGGCTGGTAAATGAGCTGCAGAGACACTGGAAAAATGATCCTGACAGTGAAGTAGTCGCCCATGTTATAGGCCCGGGGGTGACTAGTGTTAGGGATCCTGGACCTGTGAGTCCACCATAGAACTATGTTGCTGTTTGGAAGATTCTGTGTACCAGCCTGCAACATCTTGCCTGTGAACACTGCACTGTCCTGTATTCCTGCCTGTGGTGAGAAAATAAACATCTGTTGGATTTTACCCGGTCTATGTGATTCTTGTCACGTATACACAAAATATTATATATAGTAAACAAAATTGGCACTCACCATTCAGTAGAAAAATGCTTTAATAACTCACGAATATCATAGCAAATGACTTTGCTATGATATTCGTGAGTTATTAAAGCATTTTTCTACTGAATGGTGAGTGCCCAATTTTGTTTACTAGATTCTGGGCTTTGTCTCTAATGGAGCACCCTGGACTAAACACTCTTTCAAGTGAGTGCAGCCTATCTGGATTGATATAGAGATAGATATATATATCTTTGTTTGTACAATTAAAAATAAGATGGATCCCCTTAAATTTTAGCACAAATATAAATCCTCATAAAAGAACCTCTTATTCAATGCTGGTGTCCAAGCATTTCACACACACATATTTTATATATATATATATATATATATATATATATATATACACACACATATAAAATATGTGTATGTGTGTGTGTGTATATATATATATATATATATATATATATATATATATATATATATATATACATACACACATATATACACACACATATACACACACACACACTGCAATTTAAAGAGAACCATCACATTTGTACAAGCAGTAACATTTTCTCCATTTTTTCTTAGTTATATATGGTTAAAATACTGGTATGTTCTCTAAATGCATTTATCATTTATGACAAAAAGGAGGTTGCAAATCAAAGTAAAAATATTATAGGCTATAATTCCAGAAGGAGGGTAACGAACCTGTCCTTGCAAAAAAATATAAAATTACAAGAATTCTTTTTTGTTTTCATAAATATTCATAATATGAAGGTTGTCTGAAAGAAATGCAAATTAAGCTACTGAAAAAATCAAAATCAAACAAAATAATACTGCTACACAAAATCCAAAAAGCAAGTACAACTGGGAATATTGTGAAATCTATATTTTTTTTATTCAGGTATTAATTTTTTGACAATTTTAGAAAAAAGTTTCAACATTAAAAGTACAATCAAACGGCTTACACCATGGTGAGAAAATCAATAACTTACAAAACTAAAATGCATTTTTTCTTATTTTTTTTTTCTAGGAAATATAGAAAATGAAGTACATAAATAAAATTAGAGAAACTTTATCAAGTGTATCAACCTTTAAAAAACAAACGATTTGGAAAAATATTCTGTAGTGCTGAAATGATCACACTGCGGTTTACAACAAATATTATTGCTTGTGAAAAAGATCAAACTACTCCAATTATATGTATAAAACCCTACACCTTAATAAAGAAACCCATTCAATAAGAAATACCAATAGTGACATATGAGAGTGCAGAAGTAGGTTTTTTCCTCCTTAGGACAACAGTAATTAGCTAGTTAGCAGTAAACAATTTTTCACAGGTTGCTTTTAAATGCCTGATGCTCTTCTCAATAGAAGGTGTGTATGTACCCAGGCCTTGAACTTGTATGCCCAGGTTAGCACACTGATCTTTTAGTGAGCAAACATGTTATAACCACCTGATTTTATTATCCACTTAAAAGTGAAGGTTAGGACTATACATGACTACAAGCGTGCCATGTGCTCATTTTGAATATTTATTCGATAAAATGTAAAAACACAGCACTTCTGTAAATAATATTAATAAACCTATTTAATTCACATTGACACAGTCTTATATAGTAACTATGGTTGGCAGCAAACAGCTGATACAACACTTATGCAGTGTTATAGCATTGGTTCATTCGCTCTTCTTAGTCGGCCTCTTCCTTGTCGTGTCACTGGGGTCACTGCTTTCTCTAACATCTTGCTTGGAAAGCTTCCCTTTTACAGTTGGTGACTCTTTATTGCCTGCTGGGACTTTTTCTTTACTTGCTGCTGGGGTTTGCTTCAAGCCAAATAGCCAGCGACCCATTACCTGTTCAACCGGTTCAAATGGAGAGGCCGAGGACCTTGTTAGCATCATCGTAACCTAAACACAGAACAGAGAGGTAAGATATGTAGCATGTGACCCAAAAAATCTCTAAAATGTTCATTATTGAAAAGGTAATATAATTAACCAAAAGCCTATAGCTAGAAAATGCATTACAATTCTTGTGAATGAAGCTTTGCAATGGTCAAGTAGGCTTACACATAATCTAAATTTCCTTTTTTGTGCACTATGCAATTTTTCACAATTTTAACAAGGGCTCACTCAAATGTATGAGGTGTTGTATTTTTACAAGTCTATCTGCTCATATCACTAAAACAAAAACGGATGAATCTACGGCAACAAAAGTTAATCAGATATGGACCATATATTATGTAAATAAAACATTGTAGTTAGCTTCTGAAAGCGACAGAGCCACAAAGATTTTTCCTGTTCAATCACATTATTACCAAAGTCTTTTGCCTCCAGACCTCACCATACATCTGCCTCCCACACGGCCACATCAGATAACTGAAGAGACAAGGGGCCTGATTCAGAGTTGGGAATAGAGTGAGATATCTCTCTCAACTGTGAACCTGAACAAACCATATTGCAATGCAGGTGGTGTAAATACATACTTTTTTTTACATGTAGGCTAAATAAATAGTGGCTTCTGTTGCATGTAGCCCACAAATACTGCACAGCTTTATTATTACTCTACAATTTAGATGTCAGTTTGGAAACACTCCTCCATAATCTAAATCTCTCTGCACATTTTAAATCTGCCCCACCTGCAGTGCAGCATGGTTCACCAAGATGATCAGTTGAGAGAGATCTCTCTCTCTATTCCCAAGTCTGAATCAGGCCCAAGGTACTAAGCAAGTCATAGATAAAAGCTATTTAACTTTTCTTAAAATGAGGATGGGGTGTGGAATTAGAAAGTATGCATATTTTGGGGAATTTTTGTTCAATGCTGTGCGTAAATTGACAAAGTCAATTCCACTCTGCAGAAAGATTTGACTGGAGATTGGGCCTATCAAAATGTGCCTTTTGGAAATCTCCAAAACACACAAAAGTGACATGTTATAAAAGACTGCCTGATGATCACTGATGATTACACCTAAGTCACAGTGGAATATAGGACATAAGGGCATGTTTAATTTAATGAAATATCTGAGTTTAAAAGTGGTAGGAAGTTGGGGACACACAAATAAGCACAGACACACACACAGAAACACAAACACACTCACTTTTGCACAGTGCACATAGAAAAATAGAATTTGACATCTTTTTAATGCACTCATATAGTATGTGCACATAGATTTGTGGAAGTATTTCCCAAAAGGGGAGAATAGGTATGGACTGGACAACCTAACAAGGTTTTCGGGTTTGGTATAAAAGATCTACAGTAAAAATATAGACAATGTCTAGATACTGTAGATACCAAATGGTAGACAGTGAATAGGTAGACAGGGACAAAAGGTTAACTGGTACAAAAGGTCAACATGGATGAAGATAGACAGGTACAAAAGGTGAACAGGGTCAAAAGGTCAACACAAAAATGGTCGACACAAGAATGTTCAACACTTTTTTATTCTAAACCTGATCTTCACCCTAACCCTCCTTCCTGGTGCCTAACCCTAATCCTCCGGTAAGTGCCTAACCATCGCTCCTATTGCCTAACCCTAACCATCGGGGGTAAGCGCCTAACCCTAACCATCCCTCCTAGAGCCTAACCCTTACCCTCCGGTAAATGCCTAAGCCTAAAAAAACAAAAACATGTCGACCATTTCAATGTTGACCTTTTTACCTGTCTATCTTCATCCATGTCGACCTTTTGACTGTTTACCATTTGATGTCTATCTAGGCTTTGTCTATCTTTTTACTGTAGGTCTACTGACTGGAACCCTGAGGTGCACTGGTACAAAACCGATCATGTATTCAGTGGATTATCAATTCTGTATAACCATTTCATTTCTGAACAGAACCAACCTCCAACAAAAGTACTGTGTCCTCATTCATCTAGCCTGAATATGCCATGTGATGCCTGGCGCAAGTGAGTTGCCAAGTCTTGTGAGATTCTGCTAGCGCCGGGCTTTTTTGCCCGGAAATGCATCTTAGTCACAATGCGATATAATAGGACGCACTAGGGGACTGTGCGGATTATTGAATTTGATATGCGACACTTTTATATCTGTGTGCGACGGAGTCTGTAAATGAAGCTCAATGGAAGTTGTTGTGGAAAAAAGCCACTGTATCATAGCACTTTGTATACAGATTCAGAGACTCAGTCGCACATAGATATACAAGTGTTGCATATCCAACTAATTAGAACAGTCTCCTGGTGTGTCCTAGTTGCATCACAATGGACTAAGGGCCTGATTCTGTAAGGATCGGAATTGTAAAGCTGCACTCAGGCTATAGATCTATGATGCATGCACTTAGGCAGCTTTGCAATTGCGACCCTTGCAGATATGGTAATGCACAGGAGGCATCACGCCCCCTGTGCATTACTTAACCAAGCTGCATTGTTCAACGCAGCATCGGTTAATCTGTGTAATCCACAGTTTAGAGGAAAAGTCCAGGAAATCTCCGTCACCCAATGGAGATCCCCTCCTCGCCCCCAAACGGCAGCAGACTATCAATCACTGACAGTCTGCTGTCAGTTTGCAAGTGAACTCGCAGGCCCAACCTGCACATGCCGCAGAACGGGTCTGGTGCCTGCGCAGATTCCCAAACATCAGGAATCTGTGTTCAGCAGTGCACTACTGAATCAGGCCCTAAGATGCATTTTCAGGTGAAAAAGACAACCAGCACTGGTGCGCCAAGAGGGGCTGTTTGGTGTGACTGCAGCAAGAATGTATGTGTATGACTCATCTGGATTGCAAATACAGTTTTTGTAAATCTAAGAAAACCATAATATTAAAAAAAATGTATTAATTAAAAACATAAAAATAAAAGCAAAAAAACTAAATAATGAAAATTAAAAAAAAAGTCTCACATAGATCTGCATTGCATTTCACGATGGATTTCTGCTTCACCAGGCAGAAAAAAATGAGTGAAGTAAAAACCATATTGTGTGCAGTGTGTATAACTCTGAGGTGACTGTATTCAGCATTGAGATGTGAGCTCAAAAACTTTACCCCTACTGACCAAAGCCGTGCTGGCCCTTCCCTCCCCTGCCTCTGACCATCCTCATTTGCCCCTCACCGAGTCCGAATTCGGGGTTCCCCAGCATTATCATATTCTATTCTGTGCACGGTTTTACGTTTGATTACTGGTGACAGAGAAATACTCTTATTTCTCCAAGAGACACTTTTTTGGTTCACAAAATCTTAAACTTAAATTTAAACATTTTCCTTCTTCCTGCCACGACTGTGAGCCAACACATAAAAAGAAGGTTGAGACCACAACCACACTTTCTTGGAGATGGTCAGGTGGGGATCCCTGGGCCACTTGACATTGAACGAACCACAGAGCTCTGGTACCAGATGGTTTCACTGTCATTACTACAACATTTGCAACTCCACACTTTCCACTAACCTGCTGAGGTGTTTAACAGCGTGTTGTTAGTGGCTCTGTCTCCACAGAAAGTCTTGAGACAAGAATTATAGTTATACCTAAAGCCCATTATAAACTCATCTCACCGATGAACACTGACATCACTATGTGAAGATCCTTACCACATGACTGAATGCGGTCTACCCCACCTGGTCCATAACAATTAAGTAGACTTTTACTGGGAAGACAAGTTCACGATAATACCAGGCAGATGGTTAGTTTGATACACTCTCAACTCTAAGATGGCGGCAGTATTCTCCTGTGATGTGGAGAAAGCCTTCAACCATTTGGGGTGATATTCTCCATGGGATCCAGGCCCTCTACTCAGTCATTTGGTCAGGGTCTTGGTAAATGTTCTCTTATCTGATCTCCTTGACATAAAAAAATGGCACTAGATAGGGTTCCCTCTATTGCCCCTGATATTTGTTCAGATTTCCAGCAAATATCCATTTTGATGTAGACATTATTGGTGCAGAAGAATACAAAATATGTCTGTCGATTAGCCCTAACTTACCCAAACATTTCCATTTCCAACCTCTTCTAGACCCTTGCCCCATATGGTGCTCTCTCAGGCTAAAACATTAACCTGTCTAAATCCAAATGACTTGCACTACATATATGACCTTTGGTCCTCTTGCACAGCAATTAGAACTTTACATCAATAAATCTCAAAATTAAATATCTGGGAGGTGTATTTCACATGTTATGACTCAATATATATACTGCAATTTTCCCTCCTTTCTCAGATCCATAAAGCTGGATCGTCTTAGAGGTCAAAATGTTATGTTCTGGTTGGGTAGGATAATGGTTATAAAGATGAATCTCCCGCCCTTTCTGCTAAATCTCCTACCTCTCCCTAACCCTTTTGGTCAAGGTAACAAGGTCTAAGTTGACTCAATTAATTGCAAAGATGGTTTTTATAATTTGTATGGAGAATCAAACCGCTGCTCACAAGATTTTTTTTTTAACCTATGCTGTGCTACCTCCAATGGTACTGTAGGAGAGGGTTTCCATATGTCTGTCTTTATTACTTGGCTATATATTTAAACCAGACTATCTTGGTTCAAAAACTTTAAATAAATGTCTTTAAAAAAAAAAAAAAAAAAAAAACACAACACATATTATAACCTGAATATAACCTTATTTAGAATGACTCATAGTTAATGTTTTGTTCATTGAAGGGGGATTTACGAGAAAAAGATTGTGCTTTGTCCAATTTAAGGAATAAAATTGTAATTATTATGGATTATGGATTTTTAGTCATTGTTCTATTATTTTCTAGTTTAATCAGATAACAGATTTTTCAAGTACAGTATCTCTGAAGATTGTTACTTTTTCCCTAAATGCCCTTTAAGCTTATAGATTTATCTTTGCGGATTTTTGCTAGAAGAAAAAAGAATAATCGGCTACAGATGTGTCCTCAATCATCTTTGCTGCAGTCGCGTCAAACAACCCCTCTTGGCGCGCCTGGTCCCGTGAGACAATGTTAGTGCCTGGCATATTTTTGCGTTCTTTTTGCCAAAAATGGGTCTGAGTAGCAAGGTGATGCGACTTGATATGTGACACTTGTATATCTATGTGCAATTGAGTCTCTGAATCAGCATGCGAAGTGCAGCGATCTAGCGGCCGCAGCTTTTTCCCGTCAAGTTCTGTTTACAGTTTCACTTGCACACACATATACAGGTATATCAAATTAATCAGCACAGTCTCCTGGTGCGTCCTAGTCATATCGCAGTGCGACCAAGATGCATTTCCAGAAAAACAAGTTGCCTGACACTAGCAAAGTTGCGGACTGGCGGCTCACTCACGCCAGGCATATTGAGCTGCATGGCGTATTGAGACTAGATGAGCCAGGACACAGCTGTACTGTAACTAGAATAGCTGAGGGACAAGAACTATTCTTAATAAAAAAAATTATTAATATTTAAAAATGCAATTTAATTGTTCCTTTGGTCTATTAAAATAGGTACATTTATTTATTTTTAGAAAACAAGTAAAAGCCATATAATACAACAAATGAATCCATCAAGCACAATGCATGTCTGGTTAAGGGACACCACCCTGTGGTATGCAGAACCTTTATTTACTGGAATAACATATTACATATATAGTTAGCATAGCATGCACTATAACTTTTCCTGAAACCCACCCACTGTATAGCAAGTAGGCCAGATCGCATAGCAGCTTGCTGCTTAACATACTGTACAAAATGTGTCTATGGAACGCTGCTGATGAGGATTGTCCAGATTCAGTGCTTGGTGTTGCAAGCTAGCTCCTGGCTTTAGGCAAAAGGAGGTGGGGGCCCATTTTTTTGCCCCCTCCCCTCCCCCATCTTTTCTCTTCCCTACCTCTCAGTTCTCTCTGGCTCTACTGACTCTTTCCTCACTCGCCTTCTCTCTCTTTGCCACCACCCCAATTCTATCTCTATGTCTCTTCCCCCACTTTCCCATTATCTTGCTATCTCTTCCCCCACACCACCATGTTCTTTGTCTTCCCCAACCCCATTCTCTCTTCTCAGGCTCCCTTTCTCATGATCTCTCACTCCCCCCAATATTTTGCTCTCTTCCTCCACTCCTATTCTTTTTTTGCATCCACCCCAATCTCTTGCTCTTTCCCAGCAACCCATTCTTGCTCTCTTCCCCAACCTACCACGCTCTTTCTTCCTCCGCCCCACCATGCTTTCTCCCCAGTATGAGGAGATATGCATAGACATCTACATACTTTTCTTACCTTTGCAGTTATTAAGAAGATGGTGTAGATAAACATGAGGTGGTGTCTTGCAATTGGGAGTAGCTCCAAATGTTGCAATGTGAACAAAACTGCTCCAACTAAACTAATTTTTACAGGGCTGCAAATAAAACAGTAAGAGATATTACATAAATGTAGGTTTATATAACAGAATAATTTTATTTTCACTATTATTTATAACAATATCTTCTGAAACAGCATAAAACATAGCCCAGTCTCCAATATTTCAGCTCTATATCATATAACCGTACACAGAGCCTGATTCAGACTTGGGAATAGAGTAAGAGCAAGTAACTGTGCACCTTGGTAATACTATGCTGCTCTGCAGGTGGGGCAGATGTAAAATGTGAGTTAGATGTGAGAGGCGTATATCCAAATTGAACTCTAAACTGCAGTGTAAAAAAAAATAAAGCAGCCCTGCATTTGTGGGATACATGCAAAAGCAGCCAGTATTTACCCCACATGCACAGATAAGTATGTATTTGCACCCCTTGCATTGTAACATGGTTTGTCCAGGTACACAGGTACTTGCTTTTGCTTACTCTAAGCCCAACTCTGAATCAGGTCCAGAGTCAGAAATGGTCCTAGTGTAATTTTGATATAATTATATGTAAAAGTTCTATGCACCTGTGTAAAAATCGAATTACCGACAGTTAAGCTGGGTACACAATATATAATATATGGTACGATTAATCGTTCCGACGCAGATTGGAATAATATATTGTAAATATTGTATAGTGTGTACGCTCGATCCATCGTTAAGGTCCCATCTGCACAGAGGGGTAGTTCAGGTGAAACAATCAGCGGCGAGTGAATAGATGTCATGAGCATTAGCACGGCTTCAAATAACACTGTTCGGAGAGTTGGGCACACCCCCTACAGTGATGAAAAAGGGGCGCATGTCAAAGTCACGCCTCCTTTCTGAGTGACCACAGCCCTTTTCAAGTGCATGCGTGCGAAAGTGCCCTGATTGGATAACCACCCAGCCCCCAAAGTTAAAACTATATAACGATACATTGCGCCGTCGTACACTGGACTGTGCAGTGTATATGGCACACAATATATCGTTACATCGCATCATCGCTGGGTACAGTACACACATCATATAGGGTGTACCCAGTTTAAGTCTCTCCTCAAATACATAGGCCTAATCATGAAATAAAAAAAGGAAAACTCATTCATCCGGCGAGAACAGGCGTTTTTGCCAGAGATGGTGCTTCTCCCTGTTTACCAATTGCCCTGCCAATGGTTGCTATTGCTGGCGAAGGCATGGAGAAGCCCATTTAACAAGGATAGTGGCTGTACAAATAAATTCAGATGTTCTCCTTTTACTATAATACCGGGAAAAAGGCTTTATTAATAAAATCAATTTTCTCTTTAATTAAAGTGGAAGTGGAAGTCTAAGATCATGCTTCCAATTCACCAATACTGGGAGTGCGTCTTCTGGCCAACACAGATATGTAACTCACACATCAACTGATTTAATTCTTTATTTAATCCTGCATCCATGACAAAATGCAGTTTAGTACTACTGTATAGAGTAATGAATGATAAGTTCCGTCAGCCAATCAGCAGACGGTGCTAAAAAAAAACCAAACAAAAAAAAAAACTTAGATGGCTATTTGACACTTGCTGTGTAGTTTAGGAAAAGCGACATCTGGTGGACAGAAAGTTGTATTACAATCTCCGGCTTTTCCAGCGTTTCAGTATGTTACGTTGCACCTTACTGCAGCATGATGTGACTCAGAACGCCAAGCAGCGGCACAGCAGGGCGCGAATAGCACGCTGCACTACATGGCATATGGAGCAAAGATGTAGCAGGACACATCTGTAGGTGTGAACCAGAAAATTCAGGTCACACTTGCACAAAGAAGACATACGAGGACTCTTATACCCCTTTTAGACATAAGCCAATAACCCAGATCTTTTGCTGTGCATTGACCTGAGAGGGGTATTAATGCTGCCAGCCAGTATCACTCAGTTGCCTTGGAGACATTTCTTACATAAAGCACTACAAAACAATCGTCACAATGCATTTTAAATACTGAAACCAAAAGTAAAAATGCATTCAAATGTATAGATTGTGACCGTCTATTCAGTAAACTGATGAAACAGAAAGAATTGGGAAAATTAAAAACAAAAATAAAATGGTCTACCCGTGTCATGTCATTCATCTTACAAATAGTTAAATACGAGCATTTAGTTTCCCAAATATGAGGGTGGTTCGATAAGTAAGGTAACAAGACCTCTCATGTGTGTAAGGTTTTCTATTTCATAATAATTTTCGGCCAGGCCAGAGCAGGTAGACCACTGCTTTCCCTCACAGCCATTAGACTGCGCCTCATATCAGTCATACTGTCCAACATCAGTTGTACTATGGCAGGGCTGGCAGACACATCAGTTGTACGATGGCAGGGCTGGCAGACACATGATCACACAATGAGATGCATAGTGTGATCAGATTTCTGCTTCTCGTGCACTTGACACAGTACCAAGAGCAGGGAGAGCAGTTCCTGCAGCGTATTGTTACTATTAGGCGATGAAATGTGGGTGCATCATGTGATACCGGAGACATTCAAAACAACTCTATGAGCAAAGAAGGTCATGGCAACCGTGTTTTGTGACAACAAGAGATACTGTGAATGCCGTCTGCTATTGTGAAACATTGAGCCAGGGCCGGAGGGCAATTTGTCGAAAGCGACCTGGGTTGCTGCGAACAGGCGTCAAATTGCTTGTACAATAATGTCAGGCCACACTCAGCCAACCGCACGTGTGAGTTGTTACAGCGTTACCATTGGGCAGTAATGGACCATCCTCCCTAAAACCCTGACCTGGTACCGAGTGATTTCCATCTCTATGGACCATTGAAGAAGCATCTGGGTGGAAGGCAATTCGCATCTGACAGTGAAGTTCAACTAGCAGTCATGTCCTGGCTTCAGGTGCTTGACACAGATTTCTTCTATGGTGGGATAGATGCCTTAGTGTACCATTGGAACAAATGTTTAGATAAGTATGGGGACTATGTGGAAAAATAATCTGTACTAAGACCATAATAATGATCATACGTATATGTACAAGTTGAATAAATTTACTCAGTGAGTGGTCTTGCTACCTTATTTATTGAACCACCCTAGTAACTAAATTTAAATTCAAATTTAACTTAACTATAATCACTGCAGAACTATTTTTTCTATACTATTTGCACTATTCAATCTACAAAATTCATGGTAAATTTTTATATGAATAGGGCGAGATAAGGAGATAAGCTGGGGATAAGCCAGGTTAAAAATACTGAGATAGGCACATAGACAGATGATCAAGGATCAACAATGGAAAGCAGAAGTGCAAAGAGATTGCTGCCATCTATATTTCACTGCAAAAATGCCTGAAAAACCTTAATGCATTGCTCATTTGTATTGTTAAAATGGATCTCATTAGTGGTTCACTTCTATTAATTACAGCAGGCCTAGTGTAATTGTGGTACTTGTGAACTTAACAGCTTACTGCTCAACCTCTAAAGAAAGGCATTAAAATAACAATATACATCACTTACTAGGACATCTTCAGAAGTTCGTTGCTCTCTGGTTTCCAGACACCTCTCACAAGTTGCTCAAAGTTAGATATTAGGCCACCTCCAGCAGCTGGAGACATACATGAGTCACAGTTAGACATTTATTTCTTAATGCATTGTATCTTAACCTACGGGGGCTCATGGTCATTCAAAACAAAACACAAAAAGTTACTCTACATATATTTGTATTATTTTTTTTAGATTAAAATCTTAGTTAATTGAAACAAGATGCTTGCCTGTAGCGCTCCAGAAATCTATGCATGTTTTACACTTAGTCACAGCTACGTATGCTCATGTCGGACACTATCAAACTGTGTAAGGTAATGTTGAGAACTACCAGACAGTCAATGATAAATGGTCATACAGGTATTTTAGAGAGCCTTTTCTTCCCCATCCATGAGAAATAAATATATATATATATATATAAATAAGAAAATCCAAGTACCAAAAACTAACATAATAACGGGGTGCACTCACCAGTCTGTCAGCATTTTTAAAATGTATTCTTTATTCCAACATCATAAAACAGAATGAGAATTCCGACGTTTCTGTCCTGCCTTGACAAAGGTCCAAGCTAGGACCGAAACGTCGGAATTCTCATTCTGTTTTATGATGTTGGAATAAAGAATACATTTTAAAAACGCTGACAGACTGGTGAGTGCAGCCATTTATTATGTTATATACATATATTTTTTTTTATTTCTTTTTTATCCCTGGACGGTGCTCTCACAGACATTACAAGCATCGTTACATTAAGAGACACAGGAATTAGATCAACGTTTCAGTGTTAGACACACTATCAAGACTGTGTGTCTAACACTGAAAGGTTGATCTAATTCCTGTGTCCGTGCCGGTTATTTCATAGAGTGCCGTGCACTAAAAGTCACGTTAAACAGAACGTGTGAGCGCTGTGCGATTCGGTAGCACAGTACATCTTTTTGTGTGACTTTTTACCTTCGGATACGTCTGACTCGCAAACTGATGTGAATAGGACTTACAAGCAGCTTCTGTGACACTAACGTAGAATTTCGCATGCAGATACAGCTGCAGTTGCACACAGAATATAGGCATGCTACATATCATTATAATCAGCAGAAGCTGCGTGTGTGTCCTATTCGCATTGAGTCCTATTCACATTGTTAAGATGATGCATTTGGTAAAAAGTTGCATGAAAAGACTCTTGGGGCTACCGAGTCACGCCACGGCATGGCTCGACTATAAGGGCTCTTTAACACGCAAGGAAGTAAGATGTATATGGACACATCTGTACAACAGATTTCCTTTTCTTGGTTTACCTGCACCAAAGAGGTTCCACACTTTCTTAGCAACCAAGGTGCTAAACCAGGGGTAGGAATCTAGCACTCCAGCTGCTGTGGAACTATACTTCCCAGTATGCCTTGCCACAGTTTTAGCACGCCCTAACAGCAACTATGGGGCAGAGCATGCTGGGATGTGTAGTCCCATTGCAGATGGAGTGCTGCATGTTATCTACCCTTGTGCTAAGACATCAGTGCAAACAATTACACGTCCAGACACAAATGATTTTGTTCTACCATACATGTCCCATTTAGTAAAATCTATGCTCTTTTTATACAAATAAAATCAGCCCTAAAAACCCCCCAAAAAACATCACCACCAAAAACGAAGCAAACAGCTATTAAATAGAGGGATAGTGTATAAGGAGTTGTGTCTGTGCGTGACATGTGATCATATGTGATGAGGTGTATGCCTGTGTGTGAGATGTGACAGCGTGAGATGTCTGTAATGAGGTGTATCCGTGCGTGACGTGATCATGTGTGATGAGGTGTATCTGTATGCGAGAAGTAATGTGTAATGAGCCGTGTCTGTGCGTTACATGTGATCATATGTAATGAGGTGTGTGTCATGCATGAGATGTGATAGTGTGTAGTAAGGAGTTTACCGTTTACAAGGGTAACTTTAATCGTATATCATGCCTTCAGGGCCTGCCTTATCTATGTTCATTGCAGCTTTTGTGTACAGACCCGGTTCAGTAATCACCTAGCAGCGCAGGCTCTGAAGAAAGCCTTATGCCACGTCCAATCTGTAGTTCCATAGTGTTTTCTTTTCAATACTGCACAACAATTTTACCCACTACCTAAAGTAGGTCAAACAATGCCAAATATGGATACATGCTGATATGCAATTAGTCCTGATTATTTTTCTAAAAAATTAAATAAAAAAAAACGGCTGTTAACGCAATTTTTGCCCGATGGTCACTATCGGGCTACCAAATTAGAGCACAGGGTGCGTTAAACCTGTGTTTTCGCGACTGCAGACATGAAAACGGGGCTATTTTCAGGGATTTTGTTTCGTCTGCCTGAGGCCGGTGAAACACAATTCCCGATAAGTGCCGGCTTTTGGGGCTAATTGGATAGCCCCGGGGGATCCAGTAGTGCCCGAATAATGTTCGGGGCTAATTGGATACCGGCCATTCCTACTGGTGATTGGAGTGCCTGGTGTTCTTGAAGATACCCCTTTCTGCTCCATACCCTTGACCCTTGTACATTATATTGCACTTTAAGATCTTTTTCATAATTGGAAGAGTCATACTCAGTCAACAATGTCGATGTTCTGGCAATGATCACTATTTGTGAAGTTTGTTAGAATCTGCTTGAGGCCCAGTGGCTAGATAGAAATCACTTTAAGACCTGTGCCCCAGATCCAGTAAATACTGAAAACAATCACCTGTGTTACTGCTGTGGAGATCTAAAACAGTAACCATGTTCAAGCACAAATCAATTCACTGGATGAAAAAAGTGGTAGTTACAGAGTTAAACTGAATCAGCTGGAGGGCTGGCAGGAGGAGTAGCATGTCAAATCATCCATAGGAGGTGTCATGTTTCATGGCCAAATCTGTTTTAAGTACCAAAAATTAATATACTGTACATGAAATATATTTATTTCTTTTCTCTAGTCATTACAGGGAACCAATATGGTTAAAACATGCTGTTTCATCCTGTTAAAGCAGGGGTTCCCAACCACGGTCCTCAAGGCACAATAACAGTCCAGGTTTTAAGGATAGCCATACTTGAGCACAGGCAACTTAATTAGTACCTCAGTTATTTTGATTAAACCATCTGTGCTTTAGCATAGATATCATCCAAACCAGGACTGTTAGTGTGCCTTGAGGACAGAGGTTGGGAATCACTGTGTTAGAGGCTTTGTTTAAATGTGCATATCACCTTTTGCCCAGCCGTTGGCAATCAGGACTAGCCAGGCATCCTTATAACGACTATTTGCCTGTGTAACTCCAGATAAAATCTTCCAGGTCCTAGTCACTTCCTTCATTGCAGCAACAATAACTCGGAGAGGTAAAAAGCAGAAGCATTTGTAGAACAGATCCGAAGGAAAGTAGTAAACCATGTACCTGAATGATGTGGGAAAAAACAGAAACATTTTAGTACTCTTAAAAAAAAAAAAAATAATTATAATGTAAATTATTAAGACATTATCCATAAGACATCAAACTCCATAGTACATAGTCAAAATGCTACCAATATTATATGCAAACAAATTACTTCATGAGACACTTACATGGCACCAAATCTATTATAAAATCATTTCTTTAGAAAAAAATAAAAATAAATAATGAATGAATGAAAGCTTATTTATTTTCTTTATTCTAGATTTGTTGTACATCAATTGGTGGGGGGTAAACTTGACATTTGGATAATAAACTAGGCATCCACACTCTAGCCGTACAGTTCTCTAATTAAAAGAAAGGAGCCTCCTGCCAACAGTGAGCTACAAGTGGTAGCGAGAAACTGATAGTCAATCATATGGCAGCAAATCAAATCAGAATTTAGTGTAAGCAATAAGAATCCATGGAACCATCCTGCTTTGTGTCAATGGTTCAGGTGGGTGGTGATGGTGTAATAACGTGGGTGAAGTTTATTAAGCACACCTTTGGCTCCTTAATACCAATTGAGCATTGTATAAACGCCGCAGTCAACATGAGTATTGTTTCTGTGTATCCTTTTATTGCCACAGAACCCATTTTCTAATGCCTACTACCAGCAGGATAAATTGCCATGTCACAAACAGTATATTCCAGTGGACTCCACAGTCACCAGTTCTCAATACAATAAAGCACCTTTGCAATGTGGTGAAATGGAAGATTTGTGGCATGATTGGGCCAATAAAACTGAAGCAACTCTGTGAAGCTATCATGTCATTATGGACCAGAACCACCAAGGAATATTTCCAGCATCTAGTTTAATTAATGTCACGGAGAATCCAGGCTCCAGGTCCAGGTCAAAGGGGCATCCTACCCAGTACAAGATAGGTTTAACTTATAAAACATAGGACCTCATTCAGAGCAGCTCACAAAAAGCGAGCGCTCGCTCTGAATGAGGCTGGCCGCTTTTTTTTTTTTTTAGCCGGCCTCCTGGCCGCTCGCTAAGCTGTGGATGACCACCCACAACTTGTCTCGTCTACCGCAAGCCCCAGTGAGCTTCCTTCTCACGAGTGATGTCAGTAGGGCAGCCCACAAATGGCAGGCGTTTCTTCAGGAACGCCTCCGTTTGTCCAGCCACCCCCCCCCCACCGCCTACAAAACGGGACGAGCTGTCGATCAACATAGACAGCTGCCCCGTTTGTAGCGAGCCCCGAAGCGAGTGAATTTCTCATTCGCTCCGGGGCTTGTGCACACGCGCGGCACATGCGCAATGCCCCACCATCGACCCACTTGCGAGCGCGTCTGAATGAGGGCCATAAACTTTAGCAGATTTTCCCCATTATTTACCAGGATGTAACAGTGTATTTGCTTCAAAGTTGCTCTCGGTGCCAAGGTAACAAAAGTAAATTTCAATAAGCAACAGCAAGTAAGGAGTTCTTTACCATGGGTGTTTAGAATTACATTACAAAATGTTCAGAGATCTTAAATAAAAGAGAACCTACTGTACTATCCAATAGTTAAATTCCTCAGGAAATGCTTCTAATGCGTTGGCAGGAATAATTAGGTTCTTGTGACTTTCCAAATACATTATTTGGCAAGGGTATGCACAGAGCAACTGTTTCTTTACAGGTGCGCTGAACAATAGTATAAACTTAAAAAGAGGTGACAGTAATCAAATTGGTACAGTACAAAACTGCAAGCATATTGTGTGGCATCCAGGAAAAAGACCCATCCCCCTAATCTAATAATGGTTTGATAGCATGTATGGCAAAACTATCCAATGGAATGGTTCCCTTTTGGTCAGCTCAGCTATTTATCTTGATCACTGTAATTGTGTATAATTTCTTTATTGCTTTTGACACTTTAAAAATTGACCATCAAAAAACAAAATATTGAGGAAGGAATACAGTAATGCAGTAGTTCCAAAACTTAGGCCTGAAGGCAGTCCAGGGTTTGAGGATATCCATGGCTGAGCACAGATGGTTAGATCAAATTGACTGAGGTACTAATAAAGCCAACTGCGCTCAAACATGTATATCCTTAAAACCTGGACTATTAGGGTGCCTTGGTGACTTAGGACCTGACTCATTACGGATCGCAACTGCAACAGCATATGCAGTTGGCCGATTGTTGCGTACTGCACATGCATAGCAGTGTGTGAAGGCAACACTGGTATCGCACTGTGATTACGCAAAGGGGGCCAATCCATCGGAGAGTGAATGACAGGCAGTGAGTGTTTGGGGGTGGCAACGGGGGAGTGGTTGGAGAAATGCAGGCGTGTCTGTCTGAAAGCAATTGCATGGGCGTGCATAAATTAGCCACTGCGATTGCATACGCAGCTTGAGTACTTACTGCGTGCAACGAGGTTAGCAATTTCTAAGTAAGGTCGGTGCTGCTGTAATTCTGCGTGAGGGGCTAATGGTACTCTATGTTTCCGATGTATAAGCAGGACTGCAAGGTATTATGGATGTGAGATAGCGGTAGTGGGATGGCATAGCGATAGTGTATTCATTAGCATGTTTTCGCAGCAGCCCTGCATGCGATTACAGAGCAGCAAACACAATAGCGATCCGTAATGAATCAGGCCCTTTGGGAACCACTGCAGTGATGTATTTAAAAACATATAAAGATAAAAATAATATAAATGAAGAATGTGTTTACTGTATCATATTGCAATAATATTAATATGGGATGAAGCAGTAGAAGACAGATGAGCAAGAATGAGCTGGGCTTAGAACAATATAAAAAATGACATGAATGTTAAGGGGCCTATCCACTAGCAGATAAATTGAACGATAGAACGATATATCGTTCTATCGTTCAATTTATCTGCTATGGATAGGCCCTGAATGATGACAGATGCGCACTCCCGCAGCCAGTAAATTGAATCTGTCATCTCTCCAACATGTTGGTCAATTATCGCATATCGCTGCCAGATATTAGAAATATCTAGCAGTTTATATGCGGTAAACGATGAAAGATATTAGCAGCAGCTACAGAGAAAAAAAATCCACTCCCTGAATGAGGTCATGCGATATCGTTCATCGTTTGCCAAAATCTATCATGTACATGACAGATATCGCTCAGTACAGCTTTCTGAATTTTCAAGGGATATCTTTTGTCTTTCATCGCCCAGAAAAAACATCTGCTAATGGATAGGCCCCTTAAGATTTTTCATTTTCTATAATTTCAGGACTCATTTACAAAATGATAGGTGCAAATAATGTACACTGCTTCACAAGGAGGATTCATTAGGTACAATCCTGGCATAATATGTTCAGTTGGATCTAAAAAGTATTGTTCCTTTGTTGTCTGTTTAAAGAGACAGTATTTGGTATTGATTTATATCAAACTGTGTATAGCGGAGCTGAAAACATACCTGCAATAACTGAAGTTTTCACTTAATTATATATTTGAATACTTTCATCTCTCATTCCTCTGACTGTAACATGTTAGAAGGAACAGGTTTCTATAAAGGAGCATAAGCAGCGGGCCTCACAGGAATGCATATTTAGTTTGCACAAAGGCCCAGTATGGATTGGTCAATTCATACACTTAAAGGCTGGCTGATACTGTAGCAGCTGTTCAGGCTTATACTGTATAAGTCTAGTCACATGACCAAACACTTGTCTGTCACAAAGCCATTGTCTTACATCACAACACCACTGGCTACTGTAAAGGCCAATGCTATAGCATTACCTGCTCAGTTTGTTGGCTACATTACAAGCGAAGCATTTATGGTTCAGCAGATAAGTCCCATGAAGGTAAGCAGTAATAGATAATGTTTAAGAACAGAGTTTACCCTGTCCACATGGTTTATAGTTATTTACACAGATCCTGTGTTCTGTACTGCAGACTACGGGGGAAATTCAATTAGTAGCCTGGCATTTGTACTGTTCCGAAACGGCACACTGTGACCCATAACATCGCTTATTTTTCCTCACACCCCCATAGAGGTGCACAGTAAAATTGGTGATGATTAGCCTACTGTAATGCTGGGTACACACTATCTGATCAAGTGATCTGCAGATATATCTGCAGATGATGGTCTACACACTGAACGGCCATTATTTGCTTCTGCCCGTGGGTCCTGGCGGCCGGGGGGAGTGTCCCGCGCCCTCCCTGTGGCTGCCGCTGTATGTGTACGGGCGGTCTGCAGACATATCTGTCCATCGGCTGTGCAGCACATGAATTACGTCGTTCACAGACATATCGAGGGTACACACTAGCCGACAGGCAGCAAATATATTGGCTGATATATCTGTCAGTGTGTACCCAGCTTAAGTTAGATTATTTGCGTATCTGAAAATATGAGTTGTTCGCCCCAGAAATTTTTCCCAGTCAGGTGGCATCAAGATGTAGCAGAGTAGGGGACTTCGCAATAATAAAATGTTTTAAACCCTGATTTAAACTTGAAATAACAATTTATATATTAATTCTCTTCTTCTTAAGAGGCCCAGATACTGTCCCCACTTGCAGGCTACACAGAATATATTTTTTATACAGCTCTACAGATAATGGCCCCGCTTGCAGGCTCTCTTTAATCAGTTCAGGTGACTGTTCCTGCCTGACCTTTTATACAGGAGGAGGGATCTTTGCCCTCCATCCTGACACCGCCTCTGCACTGTGATGGACAACTACCCCCCGCCCCAATGTCATCCCCTGCTTGGCACTCTTCCCAATCCGTGTCCCCTGCCCGGCACCTCTCCCCACCCCAATGCACCGTGTCCTGTCACCTGGAACCTTCACTAACACGTCCTTATTGCCGATGGACACAGAGCCTCCAATGTGAAGAATGAGACGGCGTCGCATCCGGCATCCTTGTCCGTGGCAACAAGAACACATTGAGGGTGACTGGGAATGCGGTGCATTGGGGCGTGAAGGGGGGGGGTTAGTGCCGGGCAGTAGGCTGTTTCTGCCAGGCAATGCGCCCACAGAAAACAGCCTGAGAGATCACGGATATGTACAGTGTCTTGCAAACTTATTCACACCATTTGCATTTTCCATGTTTTGTTGTCTCACAACCTGGAATTAAAATGGATTGTGTGAAGGTGTGCATCATTTCATTCACAGAACATGACTACAACTGTGAAGTTGTGTTTTTTTTTATATTGTGAATCAAACAACATTTAGGACAACATAACAGAAAACTTCAGCGTGCATAACTATTCACCCCCCTAAAGTCAGTACTTTGTTGAGCCACCTTTTGCCTCAATTACAGCTGCAAGTCGCTTTGGATAAGTCTCTATGAGCTTGCCACATCTTGCCCCTGGGATTTTTGCCCATTCCTCAAGGTAAAACTGCTCCAGCTCCTTCATGTTGGATGGTTCCGCTTGTGAACAGCAATCTTCAAGTCTGACCACAGATTCTCAATTGGATTGGGATCTGGGCTTTGACTAGGCCATTCCAACACATTTAAATGTTTCCCCTTAAACCACTCGAGTTGCTTTAGCAGTATGCTTCGAGTCATTGTCCTGCTGGAAGGTGAACCTCCGTCCCAGTCTCAAATCACAGACAGACAAACAGGTTTTGCTCAAGAATATCCCTGTATTTAGCACCATCCATCTTTCCCTCGACTCGAATCAGTTTCCCAGTCCCTGCTGCTGAAAAACATCCCCACAGCATGATGCTGCCACCACCATGTTTCACTGTGGGGATGCTGTTCTTGGGGTGATGGGATGTGTTGGGTTTGCGCCAGACATAGCGTTTTCCTTGGTGGCCAAAAAGTTAAATTTTAGTCTCATCTGACCAGAGCATACATTTGGGGAGTTGCCCACATGCCTTTTGGCAAACTCAAATCGTGTCTTCTTATTTTTCTCACTAAGTAATGGCTTTTTTCTGGCCACTCTTCCATAAAGCCCAGCTCTATGGAGTGTACGGTTTATTGTGGTCACATGCACAGATACACCAGTCTCTGCTGTGTAACTCTGCAGCTCCTTCAGGGTTACCTTTGGTCTCTGTGCTGCCTCTCTGATTAATGCCCTCCTTGCCCGGTCTGTGAGTTTTGATGGGCGGCCATCTCTTGGCAGGTTTGTTGTGGTACCATGTTCTTTCCATTTGATGATGATGGATTTGATGGTGCTCCGGGGGATCATCAAAGATTCTGATATTTTTTTTTTATAACCCAACCCAGAATTGTACTTCTCAACAACTAAGGCCCTGATTCAGAGCCGGACGCAAGTGGCTGCTCTTTCGCTCCGAGCGATGTTTGCCCAACTGCGCATGCATACGGATCGTAATACGCATGCGCAAACCACTCAGTGCGGACGAAATTCATGTGCTCGCAAAATAGCGAATGCCTGATAATTTGAGTGACAGAAAGAGGCGTATGTGGGTGGTAACAGGGGAAGGTGCTTGAAAACGGGGAGTGGAGATCCGATCGCAGGCGTGCTTAAAGGTCAAAACGGGCGTTTTATGGGTGTGCATATTTAAAACAGCAGCGTCATTGACCACGTCACTGGGTTCTTTTATAGCCAGGACTGCTCGCAAAATTGTGGTATCAAAAACCAACCACAAGAATAGCGAGCAGTTCATACCCTGGTCGATGTACTCGATTAATCTAATAAATAGCGGACATGACGTAGGATGCGAGCGGCCAGGGGGCGTATTTTTCCAAAAAACGACCGCAAGTTTTGTTCGCTCGTTCAGACCTAGAGGCGTGAACAGACCGCAAACAGCGAACGGTTCATTTGAATAGCCACCCCTTGTTTTAGAACGAACGACCGCAAATAGCGAGTGGCTCTGAATGAGGGCCTATGTTCCTGACTTGTTTGGAGAGCTCCTTGGACGTTTAAATGTAGTCAAAAGTCACTTTTCTCACATGTTGACAACATATAGTTGCCAATAGAGGTGTTCATTGCAAACATCTACAGTCAATAATATATTGAAAAATATACATCTTTGTCCTTTGGTCCTAAAGAGATTTTACAATGCCAACTAGGGGCCAAATGTAATAGGGTGAGAGTTTAGAAAATGTGAGAGTTTAAAAAGTGTGAGAGTTTACTGGTAAACTCAGCCAATGTATTTGCGTCCGAGAACATGAAAACTCACGTTTTTAAACTAAAAAAAACTCTCATGATTTAAACTCTCATCCATATGTTTTCCCATTTTGAAGATAAAACTCGACCAATGTTATACAGGTTGAGTCTCCCATATGCAAAATGCTTGGGACCAGGGATATTTTAGATATCGGAATATTCTGTATTTTGGAATATTTGCATACCATAATGAAATATATTGGGAAAGGGACCCCAATCTAAACACAGAATGCTTTTATGTTTTGTATACACACACAGCCTGCAGGTAATTTTATACAATATTTATACAAATTTTGTGCCTTAAACAAAGTGTGTTTACATACTGTACATGAAATGCATTTATGCTTCATATACACCTTATACATACAGCCTGAAGGTAATTTTGCCCTTTATATTTAATACATTTTGTGCCTTAAAGTTTGTGTACATTGAACCATCAAAAAGGTATCATTATTTCAGTCATGCTAAAAAAAAATTCTGTATTTCGGATTATTTTAATATGGGAGACTCAACCTGTAGTGTGTGACTGCTAAACTCTCACATTTTCTAAACTCTCACCCTATTACATTTTGCCCTAGATGTTTATATGGCATGCTAATTACGTATTACAGATACTTGAAAATGAGTAAAGTATGTAAGATATATAATTTAATGCAACATGATTCAGTATTTGACGCAATCTATAGTCAATTTGAGATATGTAGGACTGACACTGATTTTATGTCACTTGTTTATGACCATATGCAGTTTTGTATATATACACCGGTTACCCTGTAAATGTGTTACTTTGACTACCCTGTCTGTATTGCCACTGTGTACTGCACTGCAGAACT
Source organism: Taudactylus pleione (assembly GCA_031769625.1). Taxonomy (NCBI): domain Eukaryota; kingdom Metazoa; phylum Chordata; class Amphibia; order Anura; family Myobatrachidae; genus Taudactylus; species Taudactylus pleione. Next base: position 2,213,832 of record JAUIMM010000126.1, on the reverse strand, counting down.
TTGTGGCGACTTATAAGTGAGCGCAAATATTAATAATGCTGATTTGTATATAAACCCTGAAGTGTAGGATAAAATCTTCAGATTTGCTTGCATATAATACTTGCGCCTGCTTGCGAGTAGATAATCTATATGGGGGAGAGAAGAGTTGGTGTAAATTTGGTAGAGTACAGGGTGACTGGGAACAGATGCAGACCCACTCAGAGATACAACTGTCAGTATCTGTATAAAACGTATAAAAATAGTGGTAGATGCAAATACACACAGATGACAGTCGCAAGCACTATCTAGCTGCTGCCGATTGTGAAATTGAAGGCCCATATAGTATAACATTTTGTGTGTATATTTTAATATATATCTTTTTTTATTGCAAATTACATTCATAAATGATAAAGAATTGTATTTGTGCGGAGCTATAGAAGAGGGTTCTCATTTAAAACAAAGAGAATAGCAAATGCGGTTTTAACTATTAAATGTTTGTGACCTGACAGTGTCTAAGTGTATGTGGTGTGTAAACCTGGGACATACGCTACTGACGCAGAGGTGGAAGCATCTTACATATGGGTTAAAATTAGTTATGCAGATTTTTAAAACTTAATTTTTGGGCATATAAGTAATTTTGCTAAATTGACCATCAATTTCAAAAAACAACTAACAGTCTAATTAGAACATACAGTTATCAACCACACCATTCTCGGGATAATACTCTGCTTCAGTTTAGTGCTTTCTGGTGAAATGCCTTAGGCATTATTTAAAAGTTAGCTACTTTGGGTTGAAGTGCCTGTAACACTAATCTTATGTGATCGTACAGAGCCAATGTGTTTATTTATTACCAGTTATTTATATAGCGCACACATATTCCGCAGCGATTTACAGAGAATATTTGGCCATTCACATCTGTCCTTGCCCCAGTGGAGCTCACAATCTATGTTTCCTACCACATATGCTCACACACATACACACATTAGGGTTAATTTTGTGGGGAGCAAATTAACCTACCAGTATATATTTTTAGAGTGTGGGAGGAAACCGGAGTACCCGGAGGAAACCCATGCAAGCACAGGGAGAATATACAAACTCCACACAGTTAGGGCCATGGTGGGAATAGAACCCTCAACCTCAGTGCTGTGAGGCAGTAATACTAACCATTACACCGCCTGTGCTGCGTTGAAAGCTGGCAGGATTCCTACATTTAGTTGAGGTCACAAAGGTTCCCAGGAGAACTTGGCACACCCCTGCCAGTACATGGGATTTTTATTATAATTCAAATCTTTAAAATATTTATAACTTCCTGAAAAATAGCTAACTTTACTAGCTAAGCAACATCATAATCAATCATGTTTAGTTATAGGTTGTCTGTTTAATGTGTAGTTATGCTTAGGTGACAGATATACTTTTAAATGTCAGTTTAGATCATGCTTTGTGGTTTGTTACGTTCCTCCGTCTCAGCATGCTGCAATCAGTGGATTGCTTCTAGTCAAACACAAATTCTTCTTAAATAGCAATAGAAAGATTTCTATCTTACAATACCTATGCTTACTAAATAGAGGAAACCTGCTAAAGTTAAAATCTAGTCATCGTTTCCCCCACTGAATTAAATTAATGGTGCATACACACGGTCAGATTTTTCTTCAGATCTGAACGATAACGATTGAAAAAATCGTTCATATCTGAAAGAAAATCTGACATGCCTGAACGACGCGCGTTCCCGATGGTCAGATAACGATATCTGATGTGTTTGCAGTCAGACTTGGACGATTCCATTCATTTTAATGCAGTCAAAAATCGTTCAATCGTACAAATCATTCAAATCTTTGGTAAAATCGTTCATATCGTTCATCTGACAAATCTGACCGTGTGTATGCACTATAACAAGTAAGAACTGTGTTACATTTTACATAAAATATTTACTCTGGACAGTAACCGTCCTACCAAATACAGCACGATGAGGTCATAACAGAATATGGCAAACATGGCATATTACAGAGCACAACACTGTGCAGAGCCAGGCTAAGCCAGACCAATGTTATATGAAGCTGTGAAACAAAATAAGCTAAATGTATTGCCAAACTTATACTTACACGAAAAGAACAATAAAAGATTATACAAATCTAGTTACTTTACCACGTATGTGTTATTATAAACGTGTTTTTGAATTTTAAAAATATAAATATTATATATATATATATATATATATATTACACTAAATAAATATCCTTAAATGATTGACTACCACATTTTCTTCACCACAAGAAATAATATCCAGTTGCATTTGATAGTTTAGTGACTTGGCTGCTATAGCAGCTATACACCAGCAGATGGCACAGTTGTTAAAGAAAATGTCAACAAATTACAAAATTCTTTCAATAATTTGCAAGGCAGAATCAGCTAACTGTGTGTCGACTGTGTAGGAATATCAACCTTCCGTTGTGCCAAATGTGTATTCAGGGAAGATTTGATAACTATTTACAAAAAAAAACAAAAAAAAAAAACAACATAAGCAATGTTGATAGATATATATTCCTACATCATGGCATCAAAATGAATTTATAGAAGAATTTATGCTTTGATCTCAAAAACACAACTCAGAAGAAGGGCATTGGAGGAGGGCAATTCACACCAGCAGGGTCTAGGATTTTATTCAAATCTTTTCCTAGTAAAGAAACCAGATGGTTCTTTTCATCCCATCTAGAATTTAAAAAAGCTAAACCCACACTTAGTGCAGACGTTCAAGATGGACTCTTTGCGATCCTTAATTGATTCTATGGAAGAGGAGAATTTCTCGAGTCCCTCTACATCAAAGACGTATATCTGCACGTGCCTGTTTGGGAACAAGATCACAAACTACTGAATTTTGCAGTAGGTCCTTCTCATATTTAATTTCAGGTTTTGCCCTTTGGGCTTTCTACCGCGCCAAGGGTAGTTACAAAAATCATGGCACCTATAGTGGCTATACTGCATCCTCAAGGAATTGCGTAATTCCATACCTAGATGACCTGCTGGTAAAAGCGTCATCAACAGATCTACTCAGTGCTCACTTGCAGGTTGTCAAGTCAACTTTGGAATTCCACGGCTGGGTCCTCAACCTGCCTAAGTCCAATCTGGTCCTAGCATGGAGGATGGTGTTTCTGGGCTCTCTCTTCAGCACCCTATGTCAGTATGTGTTCCTGGCAAGGGACAAGATCAGGGAACTGCAGTGCCTGGTACGAGTCCTTTTGTGTCTTCACAGGGTGTCTATACTACGCTGCATGCAACTACTGAGAAAGATGGCAGTCACATTCGAAGCAGTTCCTTTTGCACGCTTCCACTCCAGACCCCTTCAACATTTTAACCTGCAGGTGGGATCCCTGCCTATATTGTCAGTTTTTCACCCTGGCCATATAGACGAGTCAGTCCCCGGATTAGTGGCTCTGCACTCTAAACTCTCCAAGGGTTGTCAGTTTTCTCCTTGGAAATGGACACGTGTCACAACTGACGCCAGACAATGCCAAAGCAGTGCCAAACATCAACAGACAGGATGAACCAGGAGCCCGCAAACTGTGTCACAGACCATCCAAATCATGACATGGGCAGATAGATTTAGACCAGCCATAACGGCCAGTTTTATCCCATGGATGGACAACTGAGAAGTAGACTCTCTCAGTCGACACACTGTTCACCCAGGAGAGTGGTCCCTACATCAGGACACATTCAACCAGATTGTGGAGAAGTGGGGTCTGCCAGATATAGACCTCATGGTTGAACAGGAAGCTTCTGAAGTATGGTGCATGGTCCAAGGATCCACAGACGACCATGGTAGATGCCTGGACAACCAAGTGGTCCTTCCACTTTGGGTATCTCTTTCCGCCCATTCCCATGCTCCCACATGTAACCAGATGGGTCAAGCGAGAAAATGCTCATGTCCTTCTAATAGCACCATATTGGCCAGGGAGGTCATGGTACTCTAGTCTTCTGTCTCTGGTGGTTGATCAGCCATGGAGGCTGCCGCTGCAAGAAGATCTACTATCGCAGGGTGCATTCTTCCATCCCAATTTACCTTAATTGGCTTTAACGGTCTGGTACTTGAGACCAGTCTTTAGAGGTCCAAGGGGTTTTCTACATCGGTTATCCAGATTATGTTACAAGCACATAAAGTCATCCACTTCAATTATTTATCATAGGGTGCAGAGATTTTACATCCAATGGTGCGAAGCTAAGAGAGTTTCAGCTTCTAGTTTCCGCTTACGTCTACTTTCTTTACAGGATTGATTGTCCAAATGCCTCCATCTCCCCTGGGGGGGTCAAGTCTCAGCCTTGTCTATACTTTTTCTCAGATGTCTGGCATCCTTACCAGATGTCAGAACTTTCATGCAAGCGGTCTTGCATGTCCAGCCACCTTATGCTCCACCCATTTCACCATGGGACCTTAATTTAGTTTTGGCTGTTCTTCAGCATGCTCTTTTTGAGCCATTAGAGACAGTGGAAATAAGGTGGCTAACTTCGGCGATATCCTCAGCTCACACGGTTTCTGAGTTGGCAACGCTGTCAGTCAGCTCCCCCCTTATAATTTTACATACGAACCGGGCGGTTCTCCATACTTGGCCATCCTTCATTCCGAAGCAGGCTTATGTAGCTGTGGGCGAGTCTATTCCAGATCCCATTCAGGTACACTTGACTCGGGCTGTCAGTGCTTCTGCATGCCTCAGTTGAACAACTGTGCAAGGTGGCCATCTGGTCCTCGGTACAAATGTTTACCAAATTGTATCAGCTCCACACGTCTGTGGAAAAGAATGTGAATTTTGCTTGTAAGGCTTTGCGTACAGCACTGCCTGTGCATGATCCCCAGCCCTCTTGAGGCTTGCTTTGGGAAGTCCCAGTGTCAGTGATCCCCAGGTTATGATGAAAGAGTCCATTCTGGGCAACACAGAGTTCCCTTCCCTGGTGTGTGATGTGATTTAGATGTTGTTTTTTCTTCTTCACTATTTTTCTCCTTTGCCTTTGCTAGTCAGAAAAATGAGGAGCTAGGGGAAGGGGAGGGTATTTAAAAGGAGGGAGAGTTTCAGCCCATTACCTATTTTTGTGCTTCCTCCATGGCCACTCCCTCACATCCCAGCATCAGTGTTCCCCAGATTTGACTCAAAGGAAATTTATTTAACCGTAAAAAAAATCCACCAATCTCCACAGGGGTACATCGGAGGAGAATATGGGATTCAAATAATACAGCATCTCATTACCAACAAATAGTCAGATGTGGATACATAATATAGGGGCCTTTACAAGTTATAATGTTACCTCATTGATTTATTCTTCCTAAATGGAATTTGTCATGGCTGGAGGGGTCTTTGGTTTAGGATCAGGGTCCGAGACGTTTCCCAGATCTTCAAGGAATTTGGGGAGTAGATTAACATGTCATGTGAACATTGAGACATTAGTAACAAGTGTCACCATACAAAAACTTTATAACCTTCCCATTAACTGATATGTTTCTTTGATCTGAGCATCTCTCTACATCTGCCTGACCCTTTATCTCCAAGCAGGTCAGGTGAGAGAAACAATTTAAAAATTGATCAAGTAAATACACAAATTTATTTGTGGCATTCCCATGTGCTATGATAATTCCCTGACAGTGGTGAATTCATTTATTTACATTTGTGTGCGCACTAGTGGACATGTAATGTATCAAGTTTCCATTTATATTGTATATGATGTAATATACAGTATATTACACTCTTCTCTGTATTTATTTTTTTATATTAAAACCCCTGTGGTGTTTTATAAATAAAAGATAACTGTTAGACGTCTTGGGAGCCTAATTGGGGGTTAATCAGAAGTGTGCAGGATTTTTTATTTAAACTTAACTTACACAATTCCATCCAAAACTAAATATTTTGATTCTTTGTTGAATTAGCCATTAAATCATCAAATTACTAAAATAAAATTTGACATAGTACAGAACAACTTGTGAAGAATAACTTTTTTTTGCAGTACATACATACCTGTAAGTCAACTTACCAACAGAACTTACCAAATAACAGACGCAAAAATGATGTTAGTGCTGTTTGAAAGGACAGCCACAGGAGGCTCAGCTAGCATTATAGAAGATAAAATCCCTCCACCAAAGCAGTATAGCATGGCACTGAACCAGGAGGCCATAGGGCTTCGAGATGCCACAGCGACAGCTCCTACAATAACAAAAGGTAATAGCAGTCTTTAGTAAAGGTAAAACAAATGTGTGATATTAGCAATAGAAATATTTAAAAGCCTCATGAGCACACTGAATTGGGATGACTAAAATGCCGAAGCATTAAGTACCCCTGGGGGGCACACCTTGTACTTCTGAAACGTTAGAGGAGCCCATCACACCTTACTTACTTACCCTACACAGTACACACAACCAGGTATTGCGATGTTTGCCACTGGCAAACACATGCAGCAACCGCTCACAGAAGTGACAGGGACATACCTCCTGAGAAGTAAAAAGCCTTTATTATCAGGATAATTATTGTACCCAGAATCTGTCATGCCTAAATTGGAACATATGTTCCACATATTCAACATATTGTTCTGCACCCATATAAACTCTGTATTAATTTTTGTAAAAAAAAATGGAGAAAAAAAACCTGAACTCCTTAAAGTGTTTTTTTTATTATTATTCATAATGACAGAAATATTGTTTCTGAGTCAATACACTTTGGATAATTAAGACGCAGAGTGTCATTTTAATCAGTAGAAGCTGCTTGTGCATCCTATTCACATCGCTTTGCAAATAAGACGCATGTGAAGGTAAAAAGTTGCATGAAAAGATGCTCGGCGCTACTTGTACAGCACGGGGGTAAGATGTATGTGGACACATCTGTATGATCTATTCAATATTTATAACACTATATAGACTCGTTTAATGATTTAATTTTGGGGAGCTGGAAGGGAACATGGTTTTCATTTAAATATTTAATAACAAAAGGAAGATCATCAACACAGCTCTTTGCTTCAGTGGTCAGGCACCCACAACACTTACACCTCCTGACAGGCAAATGTGTAGATGCATAACCTGAAATTGTATCGCAATTAAGTGAGCACACGATTCCTGTACTCTTGCCTATGCTTGACATCCCCTTTACTTCCCACTGTGGCTTTAGAAGCGGAAGTGTCAGATGCAAACAAATCTATATATGGACATTATATGTAATTGTTATTGTTGTCCCTGCAACATATAGCTTTAGAATGCACATTTATTCTATGAAGGAAAGGCTCATTTAGTTGCTAAGAATACTAGCAAATGGGCAATTGCATGAAATGTCCCATACGTGACACCTTAAAAAAAAAAATTCTGTGCTGTAGCCGTGTATCTTTTGAGTTTTAAACATAGGTTGACAAGTTAGATTATATAGTTCTTTCTTATAAGCTTTCTTTAAAAAAAATAAACACGATACAAAGAGTTGAGCTGAATTATTAAGTAGAAGTTTCCTTTATGTCCCTTTTAGCAGCACCCCACTAAAACAGGATGCCCTGATCTTTCCCCACCCAGGGGTCGCAGTGTCCCACCGGTGGTAAAAGATGCGTTGACCGATCGCCGCCGTGTGAATAGACGCAGTGCACATTTCTTTTCCAGGTAAACCAGAGGTGCCAGCGGGCCCTTTATGCCCCGCAAGCTGGTACTTGTGGTCCTCCAAGTACCAGCATGCGGGGTAGGCTTGCTGGGACCTCTAGTTCTCCTGTAAAAGACAATGTTATTTAATCTATTTTTACACACAATCAACCTGGCATCCACTGGCCAGAGTTGCCGGGGATAGCCCTGGGCTATCAGCTCAGGCCTGGGGTGCCCTGGAGGGGGGACCCCTTTATTGGGGGGGTCCCCACGGCCCCAGGGACCCGGTGAAAGGGTACCCTGGCAGTGTAATTACACCCTCGCTAGAAAGAGTCCGGTGCTGGTTTTGGAAAATACGGGGGACCCCTATGTCTTTTGTCCTCCGTACTTCCCCAACCAGGATCGTCTTGCTGAGATCAGTGCTGGTTGTGCAAACTAGAGGGGACCCCTATGTCTTTTGTCCCCTGTATTTTCACAACCAAGACAGTCTCAGAAAAGCCTGATACATCTGCCCCATTAGTTCATTTTTTTATTTTAACACTTTACAATTTTTTTTACACACAGAAGCATGCACAGATTCATAATTCATACCATATGGATTCATAATTCATACCTGCTCATGCTAAAATCTCCAGCATTAAGCAGGTCTATTATTTTGGGGATTTGAAGTTTGATTTTGAGTTCGATTTGGTGTTCGTTTTCAAATCAAACATTAGTACATCTCCAAAGGCAAAAATCGCAAGAAAACTGAAAAGCAAATCGAATATGAAATCACACAAAACTCAAAATCGAACATTAGTAAATATACCCCTAAGAGTTTAATATAATCAGTGAAAAGGCTCAATTTACTGATCTATGTTGTGCAAATATATTTTTATGAAAAAAACCTCCAACCTATTTTTAAGGCAGAGTACAGTACATATCTATTAATTACTGTAAGTCAGACATAAAACCATAAGGAATGCAAACTAATGTCAAAGGAATCCATCTAGTGATATGACTATGACCACCTGTTCTTCTCATCAGAGATCTATATTTAGCAAAAATAAGAATAGTCTTGTCTTTTACTGAGTCAGCAGTCATGAAGTTTTTCCACTTTTGTAAAATGTTAATCAAACCACTTTTATCATTTTTATAACTATTTTAATAATTAGAAACGTAAATTGCCAGAATAAGAAAATGATAAATAGTTGGTGAGACATACATTTCCTGCAACTAACACAATAAAATGTAGACATAGGGCTAGATGTATGAAGCAGAGAAAAAAGAGTGGTGAAGTGGGCCAGTGGAGAAGTTACCCATGGCAACCAATCAGCGTCTACCCATCATATTACAGAATGTACTTGATAAATGCAACCTCAAATCTGATTGGTTGCCATGGGCAACTTCTCCACTGGCACACTTCTCCACTCTTTTCACCGCTTCATACATCTAGCCCATTATTCTTTTTGTGACATGAAAGTGGGAATTACATAAATACATATTATTTTATATTTAACTGTGTGGTCTGGGGACAACACCATAGGCTAGTACTGCACGATAGGCTAGTACTGCATGTCTCATGGAATACCATGTCAATACCTTACAAAATAACAGTGTTTACTCCATGTTAGTTTGACTTACGATTCCTGCCCTGAATCACATACAGATATAAAAGTTCTAAAATATTACCCTGTGCCATGGCACTTTAGGAAAGCACTATGCTTCCTGTGTTTCCTAAAGCATAAACCACCACCAGGCTACACAGGGCTGCATGGTCACTCTAGAACAGGGCCCGACAAATCCCGGTCACCATGGCGACTAAGATTTTAGTCCTGGCGAGTTTTCCAAACACCTAGATTTTACTAAAATTTGTGGAGCCCTCAACTAGAACAGGGTATCCCAAAGCATGGGGACCCCATTTTGGTGTATGGCTGAATCCCCAGTGGGTGGAGAAAAAAAAAATAGCAGCCCCTCCTGAAATTACTACTAGTCCTGCACCGACCAGGTGCCCAACTCCCTGTAATTCCATTCTCACCATTTTAAAAGTAAAAGGCCTCCCAAATAAGTCTAATGGGGGATATTGTATTTTGCTAATGCAGGGGGGTCAAAATATAAATTATTAAACCATGCAAACAGCTTTTTACAAGCACTAAGGCACAAAATGACAGTGAACGGTGTTGACTCTGAGAAGGATTTGCCTCAGCCAATTACAAGCGGTTTTCCCACACTAGCCACTTGTGATTCATTTCTATGGGGTTTCTACATGTAGTGCAAACACTGTAAATCAGTGGCTAAATTAGTACTATACTGTGCTCTACCCCACTCCATGGAAACGCAGCACATAACACTGTCCAGTGTGCCCAATGCAGAGCAGTAGGAATCATCTCCCATCTAAGGGCCTGATTCAGAGATGGATGGTATTACACAGCCACAAGGAAGCAGTTGTACAATACCATCTGACTCCAATGCAAATGCAGCAGGTGTCATCTGTAGGAAATTGAAACCTCCTTGCTGCATCTGAGATATGAGTGCAGCGTCCATAGTCTACAATAAAATTAGCACAATTGTCCAACCTTACTACCCACTGGGGCTGATTTATCATTCCATATTTGCGGCTATATCCAAAAAACACTAGTCTCGGGAGTTAACCACAAATATTATTTTCCGATACCTGCTGTGATCCCTCCATTGCTGCTGGCAACTGCATCCCCATAGGTTTCTATGGGGGAAGTGATGCTGCCAGATTTACCAACATCCGGAATGCGATGCAATTGCGATCATTAATAAATGGGGTCAACAGTACATGCCTGCCTACATCAATGGTAAAATGAATGTTCTATGAATTTCAACCTCCTGAGGTAGGAAAATCAGCAAGATTAGAGACAGAGGGGCTGTGGCATAGTTGTATGTACGTCTGTTTGTGCAGCAATTAAATCACACTGTGCATGCTCAGAAAATCAGAAAACAAGCTTTTCGGTACCATATGTACATTTTACGTACTACTCTACATCAGACAAAACTAAAATCCAGGTGTGCTAAAATGACAAGCGAGCAAAAGTGTCCCAGTTGAATGACATCCCTCTTTTGCAGGGTTCTTTGTTCCTGATAATTACAGCAACATACCTCCCAACATGACCCTCTTCAGGAGGGACACAATGCTCTGGTCCTGGACTTCCCTGGTAATTTACGATTGGTGGCTACTCCAGAGGTGGGAGTGCAGTAGCGTTCCCGCTAGGCTGTTTTAGCAGGGCGCGGCGCCCTGCCCTCCTTCTGGAGGGCAAAAAGCACCCTGTCCTCCAGAAGGAGGGCAAAAAGCTCCCTCCCTCACAGCCTGCTGGTGCAGTCTTCACCCGCGGGTCGCAGTGTCCCGTGGGTGGGGAAATGTGCGGTGACCCGGACAACGCCGGAGAATAGACGCCTGGGCGCATGCGCCCGGCATCTATTCTCTGTTGGCAGCGCTTGAGGGCTGCCCGGCGTGTCCGTAAGTGCTGAGCACGCCCCCAAGAGTGACGAAAAGGGGACACGTCTTATAGACACGCCCCCTTTTCAATGGCCGTGCTCCCTTTTCAATGGCCACGCCCCCTTTTCGGGCGCATAGCCGTGCACACAGAAGTGCCCTCTCTAGCTCCGCGCCCTGCCTGCTGCCGAAGCTAGAGTGAACACTACTGCAGTACAGTTCAAAATTCAAATAGGGGAGTCACACTGCCAGTGATGTTTGGCAGGGTGTGAAATGACAGTTGGTGAGGCTCCCCTATTTGAACTTTGAACTGTGCTGCAGCCTCACCTCTTACCAGGGATGTGCAGGACCAAAGCATTGTGTCCCTCCAGGAGAGGGTCATTTTGGGAGGTATGCAGCAATAGGTGAGAGACGCTATGTACGTACAGTAGCATTATGTAGAAGAGGGAACATGCTAGTATAAAATGTGGGTTTATAAAACGGGAATGATATGCCAACATTATTCACATCATCTCTAAAACATCGCTAGATGCCAAAGTCATGCAGCGCTAAGTCATAAGTGGTGGCTCCAGGGGTGGGGCTGCAAAATTCAAATAGGGGAGCCACACCAACTGCCAGTGAGTTCTGGCCGGTGAGAGGGCAGTTGTTGTGGATCCCCTATTTGACTTTTGGACTATGCTGCAGCCCCACCACTGGAGCCGCCACGATGACCGGTATTTGTTGAGCCCTGAACTAAATATACACTGCCCTTACTAATTTGCTCAGTATTATGGAAAACACATGATCTCCAGCCTTATCTCGTTCAAGTTACATCAAACCCATATTTATCAACTAAAGCCCTCACCTAAGCCCCACATCAGTTATGCATGAACCGTATGCATGTGTCACCAGTGTATCAGACACAACATACACTCAATCACCAGAAAACTTATTAACATATTGCAAATAACACAATCAATTACTGTAATAACTTCAGTGAAGACTATGTCCTGAAGTTAAATATAAGATAGGTGCCAATTTGCAAAACTTTTATTTAATCACAATGTATGTAAAAAAACAGGAGCAGATTAAAATGTCTAACCTGTGCCTGTGGCATATGTCACAATGCATACAGTTATAGTGAGCAGTACGCCAATGATGTGCAGGTATCTCAATATGCATACAAGATTTACACTAAACATGGTGCAGTTATCCCTGGTTGGAGAAGTCCTCAGAGCAGTAATCAAAAAACAACTATGCCCAGGAAATGCATCACTACAAATGCCTTACGTTTATACACTATGGCGCATATTCAATTAGCCACGAAAAGTCGGCCGCTTTTCGCATGCCTTACTTTTTCCAGTTATCGCTGGTTTTACCTGCGGAAAAGTTTTGCGTGCCCTGTTCAATTCCAAAAAGGACACGAAAACGGGACCCAGCGAAACACAAACAGGCGAAAAGTGCTGGCAGTTTTGGGGAAATCAGCTTGACACCCCCAAAAAGATGCACTAACATTGAGGATCACTATAGATACCCCTGACTAGCCCTGCTGAAGCTATTTGGGGTACTTAAATGATCTCAATTGCTGCTAATTAGCGTCTTTGCACAAGTGGTGAAGAATAGCATTGCGCAGGTTTTTTTGGAGAAATAACTAGTCCCAGCAAATTTGGGGTACATGAAAATGGGTGCAAGTATGGTTAAAAATCGCCAAAGTGAAGTTTTAAAAAACTTAAAATATGCACCTTCAGCAAGCACCTGTAATCATAAAAACACCTCCCCATACTTGCAGACACCCCAAAAGCTTATTTCGCTAGTTTTTAAGTTTGTACCCCAACTTTGTACTTTTTCACCCCCTTTTTCAAAGTAATTTTTTGGGGTGTTTTTTTTTATGCCGTTAACCTTTGGGGGGCTGTCCCAAGGGTGCAGGGTGGTTTCCCCACCTTTGCACCCCAAAACCGCAATTCTGCACTTTTTTTCGACACCTATTCAGAGGCGAATTTTTTTTGCCTATTACATTGCGTTTTCACGTACGCGAAAACTCAAATTAAATACAGAGGAGGCTTTCAGACTGTCGAAAAGTCGCAATTGGCGATACTTTTTTTGCGGATCTCGGCTTTTCGCCGCTAACTGAATATGCCCATATATACTGTACTTAAAAGCAGAGTATGAACATGCACTGAGATCATGCAGATGCCTCTTGTAGCTCTTCTACTGGCAAATTGCTAATTTATATAAATTTACTCAATCACTGCCCCAGGAATATATAAAACCCATCTTTAAAGGTTAATCCTTAGTACAAGAGTTCGTTCCCCACACAGAATCGGTATGAAATCCCAGTGGCTGAATTGCCGCCTGTTCATATCCAGACACCGGAAGCATGAAGATGCAGACGGGGTAAGGTAAGTAGCCTATCCCTAGCCCTCTCCCCCCCCCTAACCCTCCCTTAGTGGTGCGTAACCCTAACCTCCCCCTGGGGGTACCTAACCCCGCCCTTCCGCACCCTAATCCTCCCTGGGGGGGCCTAACCCTAACCTCCCCCTGGGGTCACTAAACTAACCCTCCCCCCCTTCCTGCGGCTAACACTTATAGGGCCCCGCTTACCTTCGCTCGGGATGCCTGCAGGATTTCGGCATCGGGCTAAAGATAGGCGTCGGGATTTCAACACATATATTTAGTCCAGGGCCAGGATTCTGACATCAGGATTCCGACGGCATCCCCCCACACAGTATAAGAAAGGGCACAGTCAGCAGCTACAGATGTGTCCTGCTACATCTTTGCCAATTGCTCTACAAATGTGCGCACGCATTGCGCTATGCGATTACCTGCAGCAAACAATAAGGTACGCTATGGCGCGCACTGCGATCACACCATGCAATCCTACGAAGGTGCGGGTGCGATCGCAGTGCGCGTATCTGCTAGCAGGTGGACACCTCGCTCCATGTGTGGCGCGATTTGCTGCGTAGGCAGCAATGATGTAGCAGGATTCCTGCTCACAACTACAACGGCTCTAGCAGAGATATTCCAGCACTCATATAAAAGGTTACTACAGGTCATTTTTAGGAAAGAAATTCATTATATAACACAGATGTGTCCTCTATCTAGCATCAGTATGCCACGCAGGGTGACTGGCGTGAGTAAGCTGCCAGGTCCCGTGCAACTCTTTGCCAATAATGTGTCTAAGTTGCAAAGTGATGTGACTAATGCTGGCCATACACTCTGCAATTATCGGGACGATCCGCCCGATATCGGCGGATCGCCGCGATAATTGCAGCGTGTATGCGGGCGAACCGAGGGTTAAATATTGCTCGGTCGGGCATGCTGGATCGTCCAGCATGCCCGTCCGATGCGATATTTACCCGGGAAACTGTCGGCCGCATCGGGCAGTGTATGCCCAGCGTGGCCGACAGACAGACATTTCCTGTGTTCCTTCCTACGGAAGGAACAGGGAAATGTCTCCTCCCCCGGGGGCGGAGCGCGGATGTCGGGCTATACACTGTGAGATTTCTCTCACAGTGTATGCCGGCGACATCTGCGGCTGGCAGGCAGCCAGATAAAATGTCTGTCGGTCTGACAGACATTTTATCTGGCAGTGTATGCCCAGCATAAGATGCACCAGCAGACTGTACTGGTTAATTTGATATTTAACACTTGTACAGTACTGTGCAAAAGTTTTAGCCAGGTGTGGAAAAAATGCTGCAAAGTAAGAATGCTTTCAAAAAATATGAGATATGGTAAGAACTTACCCTTGTTATCTCTATTTCTACGAAGTCCATAGGGTTCCACAGGATACCTTGGGGTATAGGTGTGACGTCAGTCGCAGGGCATCAAAGAGTTAAGCTTTCAGCCTCCCAGGATGCACTAGGTCCCCCTCCTATACCCCGCCCCCGGGCCAAGGCACCTCAGTTAGTTACCAAGCCATAGGCCGGAGGAGGAGAAGGAAGAGAGAGAACAAAGATCTGGACACATACAAGAATCACATTCTCACCAGAGGGAGACGGAAAACCGGTGACCAGAGCAAAGCCCATCTGCAGCACAGGTGCGACAGGGCGGGAGTCCTGTGGAACCCTATGGACTTCGTAGAAATAGAGATAACAAGGGTAAGTTCTTACCATATCTCATATTTTCTACTTCAGGGTCCATAGGGTATCCACAGGATACCTTGGGGATGTCCCAAAGCAGTATCCTTTAAGGGTGGGGACGCTCCTGTGCAGAAAGGAGAATCCGCCGCCCGAAGGAAGCATCCTGAGAGGCGAAGGTGTCAAACCAGTAATACCTCACGAAGGTATGGACAGAAGACCACGTAGCAGCCTTGCAGATCTGAACTGCCGAGGCACCACGTCGAGCTGCCCACGAAGGACCCACAGACCTAGTGGAATGAGCCTTCAGAGAAGGAGGGACCGGTAGGCCTTCATGAAGATAAGCTTCAGAAATAGCCATACGGATCCAGGCTGCCAAAGTTTGCTTTGAAGCAGGCCAACCCTTTTTACAGAAGCCATAGAGGACAACAAAGCGTCCGACTTCCTAAACAAAGAAGTGCGGTCAACATAAGTCCTTAAGGCCCGCACAACATCCAAAGAGGCCTCACCCACGGAAAGACCCGGTGAGTTAAAGGCCGGAACAACTATTTCCTCGTTAACATGAAACTGGGAAACAACTTTGGGAAGAAACTTGGGCCGAGTGCGGAGCACTGCCCTGTTCCCATGAAAAACCAAGAAAGGGGGTCTACAAGAAAGAGCCCCTAACTCAGAAACACGTCTGGCTGAAGCAACGGCCAGAAGGAAAACAGTCTTAGCTGTTAGCCATTTAATATCCACTGAGCCCAGTGGTTCAAACGGCGGTCCTTGGAGAGCCCTCAGGACCACAGCCAAATCCCAAGGCGCCACAGGTGGAACAAAGGGCGGCTGAATACGGAGAACACCTTGCATAAAGGTGCGCACATCCGGGATTGTAGCAATCCTACGGTGAAACCAGACAGATAGGGCCGAAACCTGTACCTTCAAAGAAGCAAGGCGAAGCCCATGATCTAGTCCCGCTTGCAGGAAGGCGAGAATCCGAGACAGACGAAACTCCCGCGGTGCATAACCTCTCGGTCGACACCACTGGAAGAACATATGCCACACGCGATGGTATATCCTCGCGGAAGACGGTTTCCGAGCTCGTAACATGGTACGCACCACAGAGCTGGAAAACCCCCAGGACCTCAGCATGGCCGTCTCAACAGCCACGCCGCCAAAGACAACCGAGTCAGGTCCGGGTGAAGACAAGGACCCTGAGACAGAAGGTCCGGTCGTAGCGGCAACCGCAGAGGACTGTCCACGGACAGACCCTGAAGGTCTGAGAACCAGTGCCGTCTGGGCCACGCGGGAGCTATCAACAGGAGCGTCCCTCCTTCCTGTTTGAATTTCCGGATTACCCGTGGAAGAAGGGAGACCGGAGGGAACAGGTATGCGAACCTGAACGTCCACCGGACGGACAGAGCATCCACCAGAGACGCCCCTTCGTCTCTTGTGCGAGACCCGTACACCGGCAACTTGTTGTTGTGCCGGGACGCCATGAGGTCGATTTCTGGAAGACCCCACCTGTCCACCAGTAGTTGAAAAACGTCCGGGTGCAGGGACCATTCCCCTGGATGAACGTCCTGGCGACTTAGAAAGTCTGCCTCCCAATTTAGCACTCCCGGGATGAAGACCGCTGATATGGCCGGAAGATTGCGCTCCGCCCAAACCAGGATCCGAGAGACCTCTACGAGAGCCGCCCGACTGCGAGTTCCTCCTTGCCTGTTTATGTAGGCCACGGTGGTAGCATTGTCCGACTGGACCTGCACCGGGTGACCCTGGAGAAACCGCTGTGCCTGCAGGAGAGCATTGAAGACCGCACGGAGTTCCAAGATATTTATTGGAAGCTCCGCTTCTGTCGGTGTCCACCTGCCCTGGAACAAGTGTGGACCCGAAACTGCTCCCCAGCCCCGAAGACTGGCGTCCGTTGTCAACAGGACCCAATTTGGAACCCAGAACGGACGTCCCTTGTTGAGGTGGGTCGTCTTTAACCACCACGCAAGGGACAGGCGAACCTCCGGGGTGAGCACAATCGTCTGGAACTTCAGAGACTGAGGCAGCCCGTTCCACTTGGACAGGATCAGGTGCTGCAGAGGTCTGGAGTGAAACTGGGCGTATTCCACCATGTCGAACACCGACACCATGGAGCCCAGTAACCTCATCGCCGAGTGTAAGGACACCCGGCGGCTGTGCAGACAACTGCGCACCCTTGACTGTAAAGCAGAGATCTTGTCCTCCGTCACGAAGATCCTTTGCTGTCCCGAGTCCAATAAGGCTCCAAGATGCAGAATCCTCCGAGACGGGATTAGAGTGGACTTCTGCCAGTTGATTAGCCAGCCGTGCCATTGCAGCAGTGCAATGGTCAGGTCCAAGTGGTGTAACAGGAGCTCTGGAGATCCTGCCACCAATAACAGGTCGTCCAAGTACGGCAACATGCGGACTCCTTGCAGCCGCAGAGAAGCCGCCATGACCGCCATAGCGTCCTGTAAGTTCAATGACACCATGTAGTCCCCAGGTTCCAGCGCCAGAATGATGGACCGTAGGGTCTCCATCCGAAACTTCGGGACCCGCAAAGACTTGTTGAGTGCTTTGAGGTTGAGAATCGGACGATATGACCCATTGGGTTTCTGTACCAAAAAAAGATTTGAATAGAAACCCTGGCCCCTCTGGGAGAATGGAACAGGCACTATAACTCCAGCCTGGAGCATAGTGTGCAATACCTTCCGCAGCTCCGTAGCCTTGTTCCGGTCTGATGGTAGACCCGTGGTGAAGAATCGAGCCGGGGGTCTGTGCCGGAAGGAGAGGGCGTACCCGTGAGAGACCACCTCCAGAACCCAAGTGTCTGTCGTAGTGAACGACCAACACCGGGAGAACTGCAGCAGGCGGCCTCCCACCCTGGGATCCCCCAAGGGGAGACCCGGACCGTCAGGCCGCAGGCTTGTCATCTGGCTTGGGGGCCGGACGTCTGGTACTCCATGCCTGTTTCCGGGGCTTGACCGATTTCTTAGGGCCAGCCTGTCGAGGAAACGACTGTGGTTTGGGCCTGCCCTGGGCCCTAGATGACCGAAAGGACGATGGTCCAGAACCAGAAGGAGCAGCGGCCGACGGGAGACAAGCAGATTTGGCTGCCGCCAGCGTGGCCACAATCTTATCCAGATCCGGACCGAAGAGAACTTCTCCGGTAAACGGCAACGCTTCCAGACCTTTCTTGGATCTGCGTCCGCCTTCCAGGATCGCAGCCACAAGGTGCGACGAGCAGCTACCGCTGCTGAAGAAATTCTAGACACCAGAGTACTAATGTCTAGAGCCGCCTCGTTGATGTAGGTGGCCGAATCACGGAGATTGCCAATCAACTCCGCCTGTTCGGCCGGACAGTCGGATTCAAAAGAAGCCTCTAATGAATCCGCCCAGCGCTCCATCGCTCTGGCAACCCAGCAAATGGCCATAGCCGGCCGTGCTGCCCCCCCTGCAAGGGAATAAGCAGACTTCAGGCAGATTTCTACCTTGCGGTCCGTAGCATCCTTAAGGGAGGACATGGATGGCATCGGCAATGTGGCACTACGGACAAGACGGGTCACGTGAGAATCCACCTGTGGAGGGGATTCACACTTAGCAAAATAATTATCCGCGAACGGATAAGCCACCGCCAGGCGTCTCTGCGGCTGGTATCTTTTGCCAGGTTGTTTCCACGCCTCCTCTAAATGGTCCACCAACTGACCCGAAAGAGGAAAGACTGTGGCATCGCCCTTCACATCTTTGAAAAAGGCATACTTAGATTTAGCCGCTGGGGGAACTTCGTCCTCAATCACCAAGGCTGTGCGGACCGCCCGAATAAGTCCAGGAATATATACTTTGGACTTAGCATCAGCGTCCTTAGTATGGAAAGGTTCCTGATCGTAAGGATCCAGAATCTCCCCATCATCAGACGTCCCTTCGTCATCCTCATAAGGAGCGGACAGAGACGCCACCGGCCTTTTATGAGGCCGCATCACAGACTCCCCTTGCAACACATCCGACAAGTGCTGTACAGAACTCGTCAGGGAGTTAACCCACGCTGGCTCCTGAGAACCCGGGAGCGGGGAAATAGGGAGACTGTGGGGTACCACCAATTGTCGTGGGAACCCCTGCATGGGTGACGACACCACAGACTGCTGGGACAAACCCATCGGAGTAAACGCGGGCTGCGGAGCTAACTGGCCCACTAAAGCTGTTAACGCCTGAGCGAAACAAGCCCAGGGCGGCTCCTGTACCGGTGCTGTAACCGTAATAGGCCGCGCCATGGACAAACACTGCCGGCAAAGGCCCTCCGCGCTACCCTCCCCCTCCGCTAACGGTACTTTGCACGTGGTACACTGT
Source organism: Taudactylus pleione (assembly GCA_031769625.1). Taxonomy (NCBI): domain Eukaryota; kingdom Metazoa; phylum Chordata; class Amphibia; order Anura; family Myobatrachidae; genus Taudactylus; species Taudactylus pleione. Next base: position 2,194,442 of record JAUIMM010000126.1, on the reverse strand, counting down.
AGCCGGAGGGGAAAATCACTTTCAGACATGATGGCACCACGTATGTGACCTCTCTCACCAATTAAGTATTAAATAGGCGAGAGACCACCCTGCAGCACCGCACCGCAAGGGCTTTAGCAGAAAGAACAGGGACAGTAATAAAGCTGACAGTTTAGAGAAGAAAAGTTACAGGCAGCGCTAGCACAGTCACATACAATGCAGAGAAATAACAATTCCTGCACTAACAGCGCTGATCACTCAACTACACAGACACAGGGCCTGGTAGGACACAGCGCTGCATACACAGACCTGAGCCACAGCGGAGGAGAGGTATGCGGGGGGACCCAGACCACGATGCTTCCTTCCAGACTTCCAGCAGCGTTCACCATGCGTTGCAGAGAAGATGGCCGCCGAGGAGCAGAGAGAAGCTGGCCTGGGGGAGGAGCGCTGACACAGGACCAGTCAGCACAGTGCAGAGAGGGCTGTGTGCAGCGGGGGAGGCGCCGGCTGTGAGACAGGGAAGGCGCGCTCCCCTGGCATGCATTTAACCCCTGGGACGCTGCAGCGCTACCGCTCTGCTGCGGTCCGCTGTCCCAGGGGGTAGTGGAAGCGCAGGTTGGTCGCCTGGCTCCACGCTGCAGCCAGTCCCCAGGGAGCCCCCTGCCTGGGGACTTAGGACCATGTGATCAGCGGGGACCCACCGCGGAACCCCGCTGCTTACCTCTGTCCCCCTTGAATCCGGCCATGGTCCGGAACATCTGGGGTCACCGCTAGCTGTGACCCCAGACGCCCACCAGCATCCCCGGATCAGTACCGGCGTTCTGGTACCGGCGGGGTGTAGGGAAGACAGCATGGACGTCAGGACTGACTGTCCATGCTGTTCATCCAGATGTGCAGCCACAGCTGCATGAAGAAAAAGCTTCAGGGGCTCTTCTAGCCCCCACTCCAACAGGTGCACCCGACTCCGGCCGGGCACCAAACTAAACTGAGGTGCCTTGGCCCGGGGGCGGGGTATAGGAGGGGGACCTAGTGCATCCTGGGAGGCTAAAAGCTTAACTCTTTGGTGCCCTGCGACTGACGTCACACCTATACCCCAAGGTATCCTGTGGATACCCTATGGACCCTGAAGTAGAAATAGAAGTGTTAATAGTTTCTTTGTGCAAGCGACTAAACTATCCACAAAAACATAGGAACTGGGGTGCAGAAATATGGCAGTAGGTGCTTTGAACTGAAGAGTCAAAAGTTTAAATATTTGGCTGTAACAGAAGGCAGTTTGTTCGCCGAAGGGATGGAGAGCGGTACATTAATGAGCGTCTGCAGGCAACAGTGAAGCATGGTGGACAGTGTCGAGCTGGGACATGAAAGGCCCACCGGGGCCCATGCTTAAGTGTTTTGGTCACCCACCAGTGGATAAATCTTGGTGTAGTTTCTATAGAAGGGAACCAAGCCCCCATGCTGATCAGTGGTCCTGCTCCACCATTAGACAAAGCTTGGTGTAATTTCTATAGAAGGGAACAAAGCCCCCAAGCTGATCAGTGGTCCTGCTCCAGGAGGTAACTGTCTAATAGAGTAACAATCTATAATTTGAGGTCTGGAACCTGACACCTAGAGGAGAGGGTGGGCCCACAGGCAGTGGGACCTACTAGGGATTTCCCCTGTACCACTATGTGCCAGTCCAACCCTGATGGTGGAGGTTCTTTGCAATTTTTGTGGCTGCATTTCAATAAATAGAGGTGGGGATTTGGTCAGGATTAATGGTGTCCTCAATGCTGACAAATACAGGCAGGTACTTATCCATCATGCAATACCATCAGGGAGGCGTCTGATTTGCTCCAAATTTATTCTGCAGCAGAATAACCACCCCAAACATACGGCCAATGTCATTAAGAACTATCTTCAGCGTGAAGAAGAACAAGGAGTCCTGGAAGTGATGATATGGTCCCCACAGAGCCCTGATCTCATCATCATCAAGTTTGTTTGGGATTACATGAAGAGATAAAAGGATTTGAGTAAGCCTACATCCACAGAAGATCTGTGGCTTGTTATCCAAGATGTTTGGAACAACCTCCCTGCCAATTTCCTTCAAAAACTGTGCAAGTGTACCTAGAAGAATTGATGCTGTTTTGAAGGCAAAGGGTGGTCACACCAAATATTGATTTGATTTAGATTTCTCTTCAGATACAGCACAGTGTGTACGGGCTTTATGGGATTGGGCGGTCAAACCGATAAATATTAAACAGTGCCTAAGATGCGAACTCCTGATCCCGAACGCTGCAGGAGTGAAAAAAAAACTGTTTATGGGCCAATGCTCTTGCATCAGGACAGCGTACACACCTATACAATCCAACGGCCGTGCTCTCGATATTGGATCAACGGCCCGATGATTGTATGGTGTGTATGTGTTTTGACAAGAAATGTATAAAGTTGCTTCAAATATTATGTAGACCTACAAAAGGCTACGATTAAAATAACAAGGAATTTTCTGCTTACTTTGCCTTTGGTGGGGTAATCTCCAGACAGGCCCTCTCTTTTCCTCTTGGCCTTGAAACTAGAGCTACATCCATCCGTTTATTCCTATCCAGACAGGAAACACTATTTTACTTGCATAATTCTGGAGACCCTCACTTGGATAATTTTGGCAAGGTGTCAATGAGGTCTGCTGCATTATCCTTTTAGCAGCGTATCTTTCCTCTAAATTGCATGGCAGTGGGAGTGAGCAAAATCAAGGAAGAAGATCAAATTTAACACGCCTATTTATGCAGGCCATTTGCAACAGTAGTGCCTGGGAAGGATACACGCTAACCATCAAAAGAATGAAACATGATACTAAACATTGCTACACAAGCAAAGTTCAGCCACTTTAGTTATCACGATCTCCAACTAAGCACACCTATCACTTGCATGAGGACTAAAATACCTACATGATGAATAGATTTTAATACTGCGAATAAAAGTAGGAAATGGAAGATGGCTTAATATGATATGGCAGATAACTGAAGAAACTTAATATGTGATATTTTATACCAGTGATGGGTAATATTTGCATACTATTTTTAAAGGAGAAGAACTATATCATGAGACTAGTGTAGCATAGACAACAGTGATATCCTACACAAAAGCAAGATGTATGGATTTCAAACTGTATGCGCAAAAGCAGCCCAAAAAGGATCTCCTAATTCTCAATGGAGATCACTACATCCATACATGTGAAATAGAAACTTAAAAATGAAAAGAAAATACACAAACAGGCGCTACATAAAAATACTTATAGCATATGGAACATACATCCCTTGAGTAAGAGGTATTTCTTCATGGGCTTCGTTCTTAGGGCCTGATTCAGACCCGCTCGCAAGCTCCGGAGCTCGCAGCAAAACAGGGTGGCTGTCGATGTTGATAGACAGCTCGCCCTGTTTTGTAGACGGGTGGGGGGGGGGGGGGGGTGGCTGAACAAACTGAGGCGCTCCCAAAGGAACGCCTGCCATTTGTGGGCGTCCCTACTGACATCACTCGTGATGTCAGTAGTGGACTTCCAGCTCTATTAGAGCTGGAAGTCCACTCGGCATTGCGAATGCTGAGACCCTACCCTAGGGTCTCCTCGCAATGCCGATGGTCGCGATAATCGCAACCATCTCCTGCCCACTTGCACTAGCTGTGGGTGGGCACCCATAGCTTAGCGAGCGGACAGGACAAAAAAAAAAAAAAATACTCCCCGCCCTGATTCAGAGCGTGCACTCGCAAATAGCGAGCGGCTCTGAATCAGGCCCTTTAGTACGCTCCAAGTTCAAATTGTCAATCGTATCCCTTGGCATGATGTGCGCCGTCACTCTCAGGAAATCCCACTTTTTCTTATAAAGTAGAAAATTAAAACCCCACACTTTGAGTACAAGTTCTTTTTTCAGAGTGGAGCGTACCCTACTCACAAGGAGAGACACCGTGTGGTTCCTATAAAAGGTATCTTTGTCTTTCATCACACTTGGTATGGACTATCTGTACAATTTTTTCTGAAAGAAGTGGGGCCTGATACAGAATATAATGTCAATATATAAGTGTCTCTCTGTAGGAAGGTGTACCTGTATAAAGTCATGCTAAAGTCTAATGTAAGGTGTCAAAACCCTTAGGTGTAGTTCTTTGAAGCAGGGATGAATGTTAGAAGGGCTTTCCTTCCCACAGCAACATAAAACTTGGTCAACTGTTAAAATCTGTGGTTGTGAGTATTGAACACATAGTACATTGTGGGCGGAATTCAATTGTTTTTTCGCGGCCCGCATTTCCCGTCTAAAGTGACAGGAGATCACGGGCCGCTATGCAATTGTTCCAGATTTTCGTGCTGATCGCACCCAAAGTGGTCGGGTTTAGCCGCGTAGAGCAACTAAACCCGACCAAAGTGCTGGGCGCGATCGCGAAAAGTGATGTTTGGGCGCCCAAACATGTCACTTTTCACACATTTCAGCTCTCACCCCCCTGGGGCTGCGAGCTGAAATGTAGCGCTGTCAGCTGATCGTGCCCGACAAGAGCAAGAATTGAATAGCTCTGTCGGGCGCGATGGGGGCAGGAATCAATTGAATTCCGCCCAGTCTGTTCAAAGGAACCTTACTTTGAACTGTATAAGTGGCATCAGTTTGCTGTCCCACAACTACAAACAGATTGGGTGAGCCAAACAGCCACTCTCTGCGGGGAGGGTTAGTATTCTGCCCCTCCCCCCAGGGGGGGTGAGGGGGAAATAGCTGGGCACACAGAGATAAAATACAGGCTCACTTGTCAGAAGTGGTGATTCTCTGCTTGAGGCTGTCGACAAGACACAGGGCACCTGAACTCGTCATTGGGAAGGCCTCATCCCAAAGCTGTTCTATCCGTCGCGATCTGAATGGTCTGTTTTCTCCCATTTTATTATTTTCTTTGGTTTACTTGAAATTGTGATTAACTGTGTTTGTGACATCCTTATATCCCTTGTCATATTTGTACATTAGCTTTGAAGATATTTCTTGAATTAAACTAAACTAATTTTAGTTATTGGAATCTGTGTTTTTATGACCCAAACGCCTTATGTTTGGCATGTTACCTATATTTAAATATTGATAATGTGTGTGTACAAGTGAGAGCAGAAGCTTGCCTTACGCTTTAGCGTTAAATTGGTCTCCTGCTGGTGGAAGATACCGGAGTTAATAACCACACGCGCTGAGGTATTGGTATAAGGTCACTGCGGCGACTCTCAGATTGTCGTATCTGGGAAAAGTCGTCACGGCGGTCCATGACACCAAGTATGTTCAGAAACTAGAAGGTGCTGCGTACCATTAACACACTTCAAAGTGAATAGAAGAAATCATATCAAGGTTTCCTTAATCTTATAGATATATAAATCGGCGTACCGAACTCACAATTTCAAAGTTGTGACTCTTACACATCAAAGTTTCTTTCACTATGTTGCTTTAAAAGCACTATATCTCATCTCTATTCCAAGTCTACATCGATCCAGTCCAGTAAGTGATTCCAAAAAAATTTATTCATGCATAAAGACTTCCAAAATATAAAAGTTCAAAAGTATGTATATCAAAAGATAATACGCGTTTCAGCTCTCTTGGGAGCCTTTATCATGAAGTCTTGATAAAGGCTCCCAAGAGACCAGAGACGCATTGACCTGAAGGAAGTGTGTTATTTTACATTGATCCAGAGGTATGTCATTTTTATTTTGTACTTTACTCCAACTTGGAAAAAACGGATTTCCATGGGTCTGAATTTTGTTTAGAATTTAGTATTACCCACTTTTTCTGGCACTCTTGCCCATATGATAATTACAATTGGGTATTCTGAGCCTCTGTATATATAATTACACCTATTAACCAAAAGGAATACAGACTTCAGCATATATAGGTAGACTGACCGCAGTCCCATGAACAACCCCCCCCCCCCACACACACACACACCGAAGGAAGGCCAATCAGAGGACGATACGCATTGAGAAACCCTCACCACCCACAACTGACAAACCCGGGAGTAGCTGCACGAGTTGTAACAGCGCGCACCGGCTCCATGAGCTGAGATCGGCTGCTTACTCACAGACGGAGCCCCGAACACGATACCCAGGCAGATGGCGGTGTGGTCTGCAGTAGGACTTCACCGCAGCTGTAATCTATTATAGCCCCTGAATCTCCGCTAAACCAACAACGCTGCGGCAGTACATGACCACGACAGGAAGCTGGAGGACATGACCGCAGACTGCCAATAACAGCTGAGCAGAGCAGGGGACTTAGACATAAGACTCCCACATACTGTGAGAGAACCTGAACAAATAAAAAGGCGATTAAAAATGTGGAAAGTACCCCAAGGACAAGCAAGCCACAGGAAGATTTTAGTGCAAGGACTACAAACTGCACATTACAACTAACACCAATAGGACTGAATTATCAGCACAGCATAGACACTTTGCAACTGGAACAAGCTGGAAGTGTTCCCTTTACTCTGGCTTACAGGAGGACTGATACAAGGAGATATTTTGTGATACATTTCTCCAAGGACCACTTGGATAGAATAAGATCACCTTATTAAACAGCAATTCGTGATCCATCAGAAGATTCTGGTGAGTGTACATGTGGGACGCCGCCCTTAAAGCATACTACTCACCTCTTATAATTTACCTATCCCTCACTGATGGCTGCACAGCAGTCTCCTTGGGAACATATGATAAGTGCCAAGAGCACAAATCATACGGAGAGCTATCCCTGAAGGAGAAGCTGACCCCCCGCAGTGTACTAGGGACAGAGGTAACCATCATATCCACTTGATATACCCTCACTGATGGCTGCACAGCAGTCCCCTTGGGGAACGTATGATATGCGCCAAAAGCGGATACGGAACGTTATCCCTGAAGGAGAAGCTGACCCCCCGCAGTGAACTAGGGTCAGAAGTAACCATCATATCCACTTGATATACTCTCACTGACGGCTGCACAGCAGTCCTCTTGGGGAACGTATGATATGCGCCAAAAGCGGACATCATACGGAACGTTATCTCTAAAGGAGCAGCTGACCCCCGCAGTGATTAAGGGTCAGAGGTACCAGCATCATCACTAAATTTACCTGTGACTTAAAATAAGAGTTTTAACTTGATTAACAATTTTTATCAATAAATACTGATATTAGTTTTAAATTCAAGTATGAAGGTCATTATTATTGAACTCATATACAACAAGGCTAATTATTTGACAGCACTTCTCCCTTTAAAGTATTGAGTGCATAAAACGGCTTGCTCCTAACACAATGGAAAGGTTTTTAGAGCCCTCAAAACTGCACAAGACCATTACTCAGCCGATGGTAAACCACTTGGAACCAGGAATTGGGGTATTCACTAGCCGCCTCCGTAGCTAATGGTCCAGAGGTTAAGCAAGAAAGGCTAAGTCAGAAAGGTGGCAGATGCCATGTGGGCTATGGCCAGAGATGTGCTCCAGGGGATAAGAGCAGCCATGGAGCAGAATGCAATCACTCAACAGGTAGCTCTGATGATCAGGAGCCCAGTGGTACCAAGTTCCAGCAATATCTCGCAGGTTGGAAAAGTTACGTTGAAACAGTCACCGTTGGGTGCACGTAGCAACTTTTCACTCTGCAGGGAGCGCTTTAGAGCTTCCCAGCATCTCGGCGAGTGCTGGGCAAGCCCCCTGCAGTGGTAAAAAGGGGGTGCTCGTCTTCAGGACATGTCCCCTTTTCAAAAACGCACGCGTGCCGATGTCAGTTTTGACGCCAGATGTCCTAGCACCCTCAGGCCTTGGCGTGAACACTAGTTAGCATTGCTGCCTCAAATTACATTACTTTTCCTATACTTTACAATAACAAAGACAGTAATGCCTGTTTATACCAAAGCAAAAGATCTACTATGAAATGTATAATACAATAACAAAGGCAGTAATGCCTGGTTTTACCAAGCAGAGATCTACTATGTAATGTATAATACAATAACAAAGGCTGTAATGCCTGTTTTTACTAAACGCAAAGAAATACTATGTAATGTATAATATAATATGAACAAGATACTCACTTCTAAAGTGGGATGGATTTACATTTTTTTTCTATCCAATAAATGGTTGTATTTTTATAATGTACATAGAATGGATGATTATACAAATATTTTATTTTTGGAGTTTGCATAGTTCTCGTGTCTCTGCTAGTATGGTATGTAGTCACTATGTTGACATTCAGAATAATGCTGAATGAGTCAAAATGGTAACATGTCGACACTAACAAAAGGTCAACAATGCATGTCAACATTATTAACATATGAGCGTTAGGGTTTGGCTATGGTTAGGATTAGCGTTATGGTAATATAGTACTGTCGACATTGCGAATGTCAACTTTGAGATTCTGCCAAAATTCTGAATGTCGAACTCATACACCACACCCACTAGTAAATATAATTGCTGAGATAACCATTTAGTTTCATTAAAAATTATTTTCTGCTGACAAAAGTTATTTATGCTTATAAAAAAAAAAAAAACTGTTTGAGATGTGCTAATCCACAAATTACAGTAGCACTGAAGTGTGGGACAATGCAAGGCATGTGTGACATAATCAGTAATGGGTATGAGGTTACTAGTGGCATGGCCTGGTCTGGTAATAGCTAAAAATATCACAGAGAAGGCAAAAAAGTGGCCGACACAAGCAACTGAGAATGCTCATAGCCTGCACATAAGGAAGACCGGATTATACAGTATTTAGCATACACATTCTGCTATGATGGGAAAATGAAACCACAGAAAATTTGAGGTTACTGTGAAAAATATAATATTGATCAAGGTACTGGTACCAATGAAAAACAGAACCAGTACAAAAGATAATGAGGAAATATCGGATCAAATATAAAATTATACGATTTTTTCTTTCTGGTTTAACATAAAATGCCACTGATGCAACTAAACAGTTGCATCAGTGATTGTTTGAGCGCAAATTTCCCACTACCATTGGCTACGGATTTACTAAAACATTCAATGAAATACAACCCTCCCCCAAAAGTCACAGATTAACAATATCCAGTTAGTAATTTATGACCTATACACCAAGCTTTAACAGATTCCACTGTACAGATGATTCACACAGGAATACAGTTATTTTTCTTTCATATCAGGGGATTTTTCTTTTTATATACAATTAAAATATTTCTCTTCATGAACTGACAGTAGTTAATGAAAAAGATCAGATCAACGACTACCTTATGAAAGTGTACCAATGATCTACTTACTAGTACCATGAAAATTTGTTGATAAGAAATAGGGGTAAAGGGCTTTGTTCAGTGTCCCATATAAAAAGATAGAGGGCTAAAAAGAAAAATAGCTATAGCTAATTATACCATTCTAAACGATATCATTACTTCAGCGGATAGGTGTGATGAGCCCCAATATTATACATAAGAACATTCTCGTCGATAACCATAACGCACTGTGTACATGGATATTATTCTGAAGTGTTTAACATACGTTCTCAAAGCCTATTATAAACGCACTCTGACATGGAACATTTCAAAATAAAAAAAACAATATAAGTGCATAGACCTTTCACCAACATTCACTTTGCATTAACTCCTATAAAGCCTGCAACATGCACAATCAATGACACTTTGTAAAATACAATTATAGGACTATAACCTACTATAGGAATGTTCATCTATGTACACAGGACACTACTGCAGGAAAGTGTAAAGCTGCACAGCCAACTAGATACATATTTTTTACTCTGGTCCCCCTCCCCCTAGCCAGAGCAGCAAGTGCTTCTGCATGCATCTCATTTTTTGCCCTTGGCTCAGCCTGTTCTATAATAAAGAACCAGAAAGAGTGAGTGTGAGAAACACGGCTACAGGATGCAAACGCCATGGTGCACCTTAGTACATGATTTTTTTCTACATATGTATCCTCATACACTATTGCTGCAATCACGCCAAACAGCCCTTCTCAGCACGCCAGGTTCCGTGCAACTCAGAAAGCGCTGCTGCGTCTTTTTTATCCAAACATGTGTCTTACTCACAGATGGATGTCACAAACAAATTTAAGAGACTGCACTGATTAATTTGATATGCGACACTTGTATCTGTGTGTGACTGAGTCTGTATGCGAAGTGGTACGATACAGTAGCCGCAAAGTTTTTTCATGCCACGTTGCACTGTGCTTCGTATACAGACTCAGACACACACAGATATACAAGTGTCGCATATCAAATTAATCAGTGTAGTCTTGTGAAGCAGTTTGTTGCATCTGATTGCGACTAACGGCCGTATTCAATTGCCGGCGAAAAAGCTTCACCAGTGACGTCATTTCGCCAGGCGAGAACTTATCCCCGTATTCAATTCCAAAGACTTTTTGCAGGTGCAAAAAGTCTGCGCCTTGTAACCAATGGAAAAGATTCGCCCCTGAATGAAGGCCAAAAGAGGTGCAGAGTTGGGGGTTTGGGGTGCATAGTTGCGGGAACACCCCTGGAGCCTTGGGAAAGTCCCCCAAAGTTAAACTGCGTTAAAAAAAATAAAAAATAAAAAAAGTAAAAAAAAATACTTTAGATCACCCCAAAAAAGTACTTTCGTTTTAGGGGCAATAAAAAAACAAAGTTGGGGGACAAACTTAAGAACTAGCAAAATAGACTCCAGGGGGTCCCCCAAGTATGCCCCAGGTGTTTTTATTGTTAGCAGGTGCTTGCTGAAGGTGCGTTTTTTAAAACATAACTTTAGCAATTTTAACCATAACCCATTTTCATGTACCCCAAATGTACTGGGACTACTTATTTTTGACAAAAAAACTGCCAAATGCTATTCTTCACCACTTGTGCAAAGACGCTAATTAGCAGCTATTGAGAGCATTTAAGTACCCCAAATACCTTCAGCAGAGCTATTCAGGGGTAACCATAATGATCCTCCATGTCAGTGCATCTTTTGGGGGGTGTCAGGCTGATTTCCCCAAATCTGACAGCACTTTTCACCTGTTTGAGTTTCACTGGAACGCGTTTTCGCATCCTTCAAAGCGGGGACGAGCGTGATACCTTTCCGAAGGCAAAACCAGCGACGACGGCGGAAAGTGCACCATGCGAAAGTCCGGGCAATTGAATACGGCCCTAAGATGCATTTTCAGACGAAAACCAATTGGCATATTGAAGCTGGATGTATGAGGTCACATCTGCATGTCCTAGTGTAGTTTTAAGATGCTTTCATGAACTGCCTTCTAGAGCAATGTTAATGCGAGGATAAAAGTACAAGATTTTGCCAACTCTTAATCATCATTTTCTATGTGAACATGTATCTACTAGTATTATTGATTCAGAAAATTATGTAATGGATTAATAAGGAAGAGATAATGCACAAGAATAACATTTTCTGTCAGAAATGTGCATTTTACATGTGACTACACTAAATACTGTACCAACTTTTTTTTCTGTAATATATCTAGAGGATATTTATAAGAAAAAACTGAACATTTATGTTTTGAGTCCCATCATTTGCATTTTTGTACCAATTCCAGCTACAAAGGGAACAAATAAATTCATTAGAGCCATAGCAACGGTATAAGTTTAGGATGCCAGCGGCCGCAATACCGACCGCCGGCTTCCCGACTTCTCAATCCCAGCTAGGGTTAAATGACATGCGCCTAAAATCTAGACGCCTGTCATTACCCCTACGCCGGGAGACCGGCACATTACAATAAATACCCCTGATATGGGGCTACTTGCTTAAAGACTAAAGTCTCTGAGTGCCGCCTATTTTTTGCTATATATATATATATATATATATATATATATATATATATATATATATATATATATATATATATATATATATATATATATACGTACATACACACGCAAAGTTTGGCACTCCATAAAAAAATGGGAATTTAAATGTAAGAGTTACACCAGTATTCCTGGAGACTTCTAAACGTGAAAAAAAATGTATGCTATTTATTAACTTTTCTGACCCATTTCAGTTCATTTTAAAGACACGGTTTGAAACGAAATGCTGATAAAGACACTTGTACCCGACATCCCCAGAGGTGCTGCCTTACTTATGTGTTTGTGTATTAAAGCAGTTTTGTAAAGAGAGAAGTAGTAGGACCCACTGGTTGGTCTAGGTCAGTGGTTCTCAAACTCGGTCCTCAGGACCCCACACAGTTCATGTTTTGCAGGTCACCCAACAGGAGCACAGGTGTAATCATTACTCACTGACACATTTTAAAAGTTACACAGGTGGAGCTAATTAGTTTACTTGTAATTCTGTGAGGAGACCTGGAAAACATGCACTGTATGGGGTCCTGAGGACCGAGTTTGAGAACCTGTGGACTAGGTAATACAACAGTGTAGAGAGGTTACATGTCAGCCACAAGAGTATATAGTCAACTGATTATAAGACTTGTAAATAAGTAAGCTTATTTACACTGTACAAAGCTGTTGTATCTGTAATAGTTATATCTGGTAACTCACCCCAAACAATATACAGCTAATATTAGTAAATACACCCACAGTTCCCTCAGGAAAGCTCCCTACTATATATACATGCGGCTGGCAGCAGCTCTGTGCTCACCTTCCTGCTCTCTAGCTGACAGTACAGATACCAAGTAGTGAGCGCCATCGAATACAGGAAACATAGACAAGCTGGCGAACTGTACGGAGACCTCAGTGATCAGCTCCATGCTGATAGCCGACAACGGCTACGGAGATCAACCCGACGAAGAGGCTACTCTCTCACTCTGACAGCCGGGGCTGCCTCTAGCTTCCCAGTCCCACGCCCACCAGTCTCCCAGTCTCATACTCGGCTCCCCTGGCCTGCAGCACTCAGTGCCGGCCCCCTTCCACTGACTGACATCCACAGCAACCAATCAATGCAAAGCTCTGATCAAGCCAAACCGGAGCACACTGTGAGAGTACAGACTCGATTGGCTGAGACTGAGCTGGTTTTTTATTGCAAATGTGTGACTTGTAGGAGAGAGCTAGTGTACACACTGTAATGCCTGTGTGTGTACAGTACTGTACTGAGTAGGACTCAGAGGTCTATATAAAGGTACTGACTCTGGCCGGGAACTGACTGTTAACATACTCCATAGAGAGTAATCCTGTCATGTGTCAGTGATCAGCTCCGTTACTGTTGTACAGTCACAATCATGATATATTTTCCTGGAGCTGGTGCTAATGTTGTACTCTATTACCATTTGTTACAGTAACTGCCTCTTGCAGCCATGAATAGTTATTAAGAGTTTTTTTTAATTGCTATATAATACTACAGGATGGTTGTCATGGCCTTGACTACTGTAGCAGTGGCAGCAGCAATGGTTCCCATCGACATAGATGGGACAGCAGTTATAGAGGGGAGGAGGACGACCGGTAAGTGGGGTGATGTGACCCTGCATATGCCAGGCCCATTGTACTAGTTATGATGGCATATTCTCTCTAGGTGTGGACATCAGAAGCCGATGGTTGGCAACCATCAATGTTTCCAATTTGATGGAAGTACTTATCCATCGAATAGCGGGCATTCGAAAGTTTGCCTGCCATGGGATGCATCATTCCAATGGCTGGCTCTGGGGGAAGCCATCAAATGGGCATAGATGAATAGATGCTGTGCGCATGTGTACGGCATCTATTCACATTGTAGGGGGAGCCTGAGGGAGCACAGCATCTCAGGGAGAGCATGCCATGCGCACAGTATAACCATCGCAATCGCTAGTTGCCATCGCATCACTGGATTTGATGTTGTAAGCCTGGCAACCATTTGTTGCCGGGCTTCCGCTGTTTATCCCTAATTTTCTCATTTTCAACTTATTTACACTACATACCTGTTTTTATTTATTAACATGTATATGTAGCATACTACTGTACATAGCACTTTACAATGGGAAGAAATGCAAATAAAATGAGACTGGCAAAAGACAAAGGTAACAGGGCACTGCTTGCAAACCATCTATAGGACAATTCCATGGGAATATGGACATAGGGTGGTATCCAATTAACCCTGATATTTTTTCGGGCCAAAAAATGGGGATTCTCTGCTAATAATCCCTGTTTTTCACCCTATTTTGGGGCGAACAAATAGAACGCATAGGATCCGTGATAAGTTCACAGATCTATGTGTTTTTGCCATTGAGCTGTCAAAAAAAAAAGGTATGAAAATGTTTGATTAAATTATTACATATCTCAATATTAGTGTTAATATAATGTAAATAAGGCAATTTATCAGCTATAAATAATTCTCTCTTCATAATATGGTTAATTTAAAATGTACAACAGGAAAGGTGATTCCGTTACCGAAAAAGATGGATTTATTTATATTTTGAGACATTACCTCAAAATTCAGTTTTGTATGTCTATATGTGTGCGTCTGTTGTGGGGGTCAAGATCATTTTTAAAAAGAGATGGTCCTAACAGTTTCTCCAGACTGTAATTTAAGGTAATGGAATCACCATAGTTTTGATAACGGGAATCACATTAGGTTGCTCCTCTGATTAAGAAGTAGATCCAAGGGCATAGCTATAGTGGGTGCAGGGGTTACCATTGCTATGGGGCCCAGAGCCAGCTTATATAGTTGTCTACCAAGTTCTGGAAATTGCCTGCTAAGAAATGGTGTCCGGCCCATTGCCCGGGCCTGGTAAAGGTGACATGTCAGTGGCAATCTCTCCCTCTCCTTCTCAGTAAAGTTACACTCTGATATGATCCATCTCCCACACTCCTGTTTCACACTCACAGACACAGCTGAGCTAGTCAGTAAGCCCAGCACTGTTCACCTTGTTTACAGCCTTTGTGAAGTTGGGGGGTGGGAATTGAGCTCCGAGATTAGAACTGTCCCAGCAAGGGATATGTGACTAAATTAAGAAGATCTCTACTCAAAATGGAATGTCCTGCAAGTATCCCCCAGGTTGGAGCTGATTGGTCCTTGCCCCCTGTGTGGTATAAAGTGAACTGGTGGCACTGCATGGCATAATGTGTACTGGCAGCACTACAATGTGGAATATTGTGATGTGAGGAGATTACAATGTGGCATAATATGAACTGGTGGCACTGTGTGGTATAATGTAAACTAGGGAACTTCTATGGGGTATAAAATGAACTAGGGCACTACTAAGAGCCGAGCATAGGCAAATGCCTAGGGGCATGCATTCCAAGCCTAGGGCCGGCTCAGCTTGACAGCGGGTGGCAGCAGCAGGACCCGGACGGTGACGGTGGTTCTAAGAGGATCCAGATGGGGGGATCAGGACGATTGCTCCCGGTAACACAGCCGCCCACTGTCGGAGGTAAGGGAGGACTGTGTGTCGGGGCTCAGCTGGGATGTCCGTTGGGCGGGCTTATCAGATCTCTTTCCCCCAGCTGGCCGCCCCACCCCCAACTCACTAGTGCTGCTCAATCACTGCTGACTGGCTGCTGGGTGGAGGGAGTCGCCAGACCTGACAATAGCCCCAGAGACTCCTCCCTCTCCCCATCTTCTTAGGAGCATTGGGCAGGTCTATTGGACATTTGACATTGCACAGGTAAAAGTGTATATTGACTGTTTAACCACTCTGAGGGCAGATTATTCGCTTGCTATTCTGCTATATCATACAAAGCATCTTTCACTATTTATCAGACTGGCTTTATATTAATGTTTAGGGACCCCTTGGTTCTTCTAACTCTGCTATTGTGTTTGTGTAGGGTTGTCACTATGGTAACAGGTTGCGCCTGTGGTGTGAGGGGCGTCTGCAGCGGGATCGTTTTGTTTGGCACATGGGTGACTGGTCCTTGAGTAAAATCTCTAATTAAAGAGATTCTTATAATGCATGTCCTTATGTGTATAATGTGAACTACTGTGTGGTGTAATGTGTATAAAGGGCACTACTGTGTGGTGTACTGTGAATAAGAAGCAATACTGTGTGGTGTTATGGAATAAGGAGCAATACTGTGTGGTGTTATGTGCAGGGCCGGCTCGAGGCATGTTCGACCAGTGCAGTCGAATAGGGGCGCCACCCCATAGAGAACACACCCCTTCCAGCCATTCCCGATTTCAGCGGGACAGTCACGTTTTTCGGGCACTGTCCCGCTGTTCCACCCGTGGGTGGTCGGGATGTTGGGCACCTCACCGCCGTAGCTGTGCGGGGGTGCCAGCCACTGGAAACAAGAATGGATCCCACATGCATGCGCACGGCATCCATTCAGTGCAGGGAGAGGGCTGGGGGCAGCCCAGCTACTGACGTAGTGCTGGGCTCGCCCCAAGCCTGACGTTAAATGGGAGGCGTGCCGTACGGGCACGTCCCCAAATAGCGTCATTTAGGGGTGTGGTCTATGCTAATTAGGGCAATATTATGGGACATAGAATGAAGAACCACTGTGAAGAGAGGTGTCTCTCTTGAAGTATTGGGGTAGGCCCCCTCAAAAATGATTTTATGGAGCTAACAAAGTTCTGGCTACACCCTTGAGTAGATCTACCATCTATACAGCTGATCTCAGTCATTAATTACACAGGCTGCAATGAACCATGAGCTGAGTAATTTTTTAAAATAATCCTGATCAAGAGTGTTGGATATTATTCTCAATAAATTGTGTGTTGTTGTTTTTTCCACAGAGAGGACAAATGTTGGGTGGATGAAACACAAGTGTTAGTTGTTGCAATACCCCAATATAAATAACAGGGGACAATATTATTTTAGCCCTCCTGTTCCAGAGGCTCAGTAAAGGCTATATTTCATGAATGTACTACTTGATTAGACTTGATTTTGTTTTGAATGTACCTATTTATAGTTGATATATATGAATTGCACTTCTTTTATGCATCTGAATATATGTTTGTTATTATTGTGTAATTTTGTAATTAAATTATTTATAAAACATAGCAGGAAATATAAATAGTAGCAGTTGCATTAATAGGCAGCAAACATATTGTAATCAGTACACTTTTACATGCTCATTACCCACTTGGTGATTCCGTTACCACAGCACGGTGATTCTGTTACTTTATTAAGTAATGTGCCCAGTTACATAAATTATTATACTTACCAAATCTATGTACAGTAGATGTATGCCCTGGATATCCCCATCTTGCAGTAAAATTGTGAACATCTAGAGTTATTTCTGGTAGCTGAATTTATCAGTTTTATGTACACACTCATAATGAATAGAGTTTAGCACTGTAAAAAGGTGATTATGTTACCGGTGGTATTACCCTATAGGAAAACAGGAGCAGGGGAGGAATTAGACTTTTCTTTTAAGGGGGCTGGGTGCGTGTAAGAATTTATAATGACTTCTCCCCTCTCCACTCATAACTCCTCCCACTTCTATTTGTGACCCCTCCCAGTTTCAGTCCCAACTCTTTTGGGCCCTGCACCTCCCTACACAATGGGCCTGATTCAGAGATGGATGTAGGAAATACAGCAGCTGCATCTTTGGACACAGTTGCTGTGCAAACAAATGCTAATGCGGCAGGAGGCGTCTTGTGTTAATAGACGCCTCCTGCATGCTTGTGTGATCGACTGCTGCATCTGAACATGCAACATCAGATCACTCTGCGTGAACATTGATCATCTTAGTAAACCTAGGCTTAATCAGGATGGCCAGGGATTTTACCCTGCAAAGGCCAGTAAATCTGCTTCAGAAGACGCCGACACTGGCCTCAGCGCTCCCACAAAACAAAGGCGTAGTTCAGAAACGAATGTGTCATAGGATACATTTCAGTTACGTTTGTTCTTTGCTTTATTTTAATCCGGGCACTAAAAACAATAAAATCATAACAAGAGCAACAAATAATGAAAAAAAAACCCTGAATGTTCATTAACAAGAAATAGACCAAAATAAATAAAAGATTCAGGGCTACCATCAGAAATTGTGGGGCTCGGTACTGACAGAATAGGCAAGGCCCCCCTTGTAGGGGGATGGGACATAGGTAGGCGGAGCTGTAAATAATATGGGTGGAGCTACATCAGGGGTGGGGCATCAATTGGGAGAGGTGGACCAAGAATGGTAGAGGAGGGGTGAACAGGGCAGGGAAGGCTGTACCTTAATGGGGGGCACAGGGCAGCGAAGGCTGGACATCAGGGGCACAAGGCTGGGAAAACTAGACTGGGGTGAGCACAGGGCTGGGAAGGCTGGCTGTACTAGGGGGTCACAGGGCTGGGAAGGCTGGCTGTACAAGGGGGGCACAGGGCTGGGAAGGCTGGATGTGCTAGGGGGGCACAGGGCTGGGAAGGCTGGCTGTACTAGGGGGGCACAGGGCTGGGAAGGCTGGCTGTACTAGGGGGGGCACAGGGCTGGTAAGGCTGGCTGTACTAGGGGACGGCACGGCTGGGAAAGCTGGCTGGACTAGGGGAGGCACAGGGCTGGGAAAGCTGGCTGGACTAGGGGGGGCACAGGGCTGGGAAAGCTGGTTGTACTAGGGGGGGCACAGGGCTGGGAAAGCTGGCTGTACTAGGGGGGCACAGGGCTGGGAAGGCTGGCTGTACTAAGGGGGGGCACAGGGCTGGGAGGCTAGCTGGACTAGGGGGCACAGGACTGGGAAAGATTGCTGTACTAGGGGGAGAAGCGCAGAGAAGGCTGGCTGGACTAGAAAGGGAGTGCAGGGAAGGTCAGTGTACTTAGAACAGGAAAAGATTCTGCACAAAGCTGATTTTTTCAAATCAATAATATCCACAGGAACCAACCATAGATAATCGTTGCTTTCTAATAACGTCATTCAAAAATTCGTTGGTGGTGCTCCCATAGCCCCAAAAGACAATACATACACAGAAAGAAGAAGAAAGTAGGGCTAGTTGTTGGGGCACTCTTAAAAAATACTATTAAAATATAGCTTTTATTAAATATAAATTGATAAAATATAAGGTACCAAAAATCCCCCAAGAAAAAAAGGACAAGGTCATGAAATATAATTGGATCTATAAGATCCTAATTGCTCCTCTGGCGAAATATTTAGCAATTTATCATCATTCCATGGGTATGGAAATGTTAGTCAAGAGTACTGGAGATGTTTGACCGTAAATAGATAAAACAAATAGAAATATGGTTTGCAGTGCTCTGCCATTCGTCGTTGGGGTCCCATATATTCCTCTTAGGCTACGGCACCTGGTATTCCCTGGGGGTATCCCCTCCAAGTACTAACCAGGCCTATCACTATTTGGCTTCCAAGATCAGACGAGATTGGGCATTTTAGTGATGTATGGCTGTAGTAATAATTCCATGAGGAAAGGCAAATTAGCCCCACCTAGGTCAGAGCACAAGCACAGCCAATTAGTAAATGTAAGACTATCACAATGAATAGTCCATTTGTTAAGTATAAAAGATGTTGTGTTCCAAAGAAAGTTTACGCATGAGCATACTTTAATTGTTACACATGTTGTATATCAATGCTGCCAAATGTGTTACACGGACAAATAGATATTTTATAGTTAATGTAATAGAAAAGTGGAGTGTCCACAATAGGAGTGTCCACAATGTGATGTGATATACACATGATACTCAAAATTGCTGCTTTGTGAACCTTCCCCCCTCTTCTGGTCCCTTTCAAACTGATCGATCTCCAACTATGTATGCATATCAGGATATTGAAATATTGTGATGAAAAGGGTCCTTCTAAGATATGTGTGATAGTGTACATATATTTCTTTACTGTGGACATCCGATTTGGATTTAATTGTGGAGACACAGTAATATACATTCGCATTTAGCTTTATGTATTTCTGCAACCAGTCTCTCTATGTATGTTATATGTATATTTAATTATTGAGAGAGATATATGGTGAAGTATATACAAGACACCTATGTGGACACAATGACTTGATATGATTATATGCTATGCACCTACTTTTCTGTGTATGTAAGGTCAGTGTACTTACCTGTCACCGGCAGCCAGGGAAAAGAAACAGCGCTGGCGGCATTTTGAATGTGGTTCGGCCGCAAGCCAATCAGCTTGCGGACTGGCAGCCAATCAGGAGCGGCTGCTGCTGATTGGCTGCTCACGGGACAACCAATCAGGAGCGGCCGCTGCTGATTGGCTGCTTGCAGAATGACAACCAATCAGGAGCGGCTGGCAACTTAATTGGAATGCTGCCTGCGCCGAGTCTTCTCCCTGGCTCCCGGTATAATGACCAATCCATTAATGCTGACATCCGGGCCCCCTCTCTCTCCGGGCCCAGGACTACAGTCCCAGCAGCCCCCCCCCCCTGATGGCGGCCCTGGTAACATTTTACAACATTTGATTTCCATGTTGCAAAGCGTACAGTCACTTTGTCAAAGTCTACTGCAATTTCCAGATGGGTGTGTAGAAGAGCTAAATCATAGTGAAGAGAAGCTCCTTTTGGCTGATGCAACACTGATTGGCAACGTTAAAAGAATTCTCAGAAGGGAGTTCACTAATGCTGGGTACACACTGGGCGATATATTGGGCGTTCAATTGAACAGCCGATATATCGCAAGCATGTTGGCGTGTGTGTACCCCCAATATGTCTTTGAACTACGTTGTTCACAGACATATCGCATTGGCTGTGCAGCACAGCAGATGGCTGATATATCTGCAGATATATTGGCTCATGGTGCTGTGTGTACAGGTGGTCAGCCACCCGCCCGTACACTTGCTGCAGGGAGAGACGTCACAGCTGGGTGGGCAAATTTAAATGCACGCCCAGCTGCGACGTCAGGACAACATGTTGAGCGGCTGATCGCTAAGTGTGTACTTACCTGAATCGGCCACTCAGTCGGCACGATGGCCAGTCGGACGTCAAGTCAACCTAGTGTGTACCCAGCTTAAGGAATAAACATCTTCATCACAATTCTGCAGAGCTTCTTCCACGAACTCTGGAAAAGCCGTAGGCTCAATCCTATTAGCGTGATGTTCTTGCCCCCACAAGTAAGTGCAGCAATATACCACACTTATGGTAACGCCAAATTTGCAGATTTTTGTTTGCAGCTTCATAGGGCCGCGTACAAAAATCAACACATCTGGAACAAGATAGGGCTGCCAGGAGGGCAGGGTGATTTAATTGATTTGAGCCCATGAAGTAAGCCAACCATACCCATTGCACCCTCCAGGGGTGAACATCTGATAGTAGTTCACATTTCCAGTCCAGGTTTAGCCCTTAGAAGTTAACCGTAGTATTGCAAATTGTCTTTACTTTTAAAGACATCTTGTGATGACTTTGCCCCATCAACAGTTCCTTCACTTTCTTATTGCAGCAGCGAAGGAGGTGTACTGCTCATGCGCAACAATCTACCCACGCATGAGCACATTCCAGGCTAACGTTGATATTGTAGCCTATAGGCAACAGCAGCTAACGACATCTGAAGATGGCATCAACAGCAGCTACAGTATCAGACTCATACTGTGAAAAACTTTGCTTTTCAGAGCTTGATATATTGGAACATACCGCAGTCCCCTTTGAGAATGATGGGGACTGCTATTTTCTGTGCTACTTAGCTGAACACAGGAGATACAGTGCCTTGCAGAAGTATTCACCCCCCTTTGCATTCTTCATGGATTGATGCCTCACAACCTGGAATTAAAATGGATTGTTTGAAGGTGTGCATCATTTCATTCACAGAACATGTCTACAACTGTGAAGTTGTGTTTTTTTTTTATATTGTGAATCAAACAACATTTAGGACAACATAACAGAAAACTTCAGCGTGCATAACTATTCAACCCCCTAAAGTCAGTACTTTGTCGAGCCACCTTTTGCGTCAATTACAGCTGCAAGTCGCTTTGGATAAGTCTCTATGAGCTTGCCACATCTTGCCCCTGGGATTTTTGCCCATTCCTCAAGGCAAAACTGCTCCAGCTCCTTCATGTTGGATGGTTCCGCTTGTGAACAGCAATCTTCAAGTCTGACCACAGATTCTCAATTGGATTGGGATCTGGGCTTTGACTAGGCCATTCCAACACATTTAAATGTTTCCCCTTAAACCACTTGAGTGTTGCTTTAGCAGTATGCTTCGGGTCATTGTCCTGCTGGAAGGTAAACCTCCGTCCCAGTCTCAAATCACAGGCAGACTGAAACAGGTTTTGCTCAAGAATATCCCTGTATTTAGCACCATCCACCTTTCCCTCTGCTCAAATCAGTTTCCTGGTCCCTGCTGCTGAAAAACATCCCCA
The DNA here is from genome assembly GCA_031769625.1 of Taudactylus pleione. Taxonomy (NCBI): domain Eukaryota; kingdom Metazoa; phylum Chordata; class Amphibia; order Anura; family Myobatrachidae; genus Taudactylus; species Taudactylus pleione. The sequence goes on along the minus strand of JAUIMM010000126.1, from coordinate 2,172,419 downwards.
CAGCATGATGCTGCCACCACCATGTTTCACTGTGGGGATATTGTTCTTGGGGTGATGGAATGTGTTGGGTTTGCGCCAGACATAGCGCTTTCCTTCGTGGCCAAAAAGTTAAATATTAGTCTCAACTGACCAGAGCACCTTCCTCCATACATTTGGGTAATCACCCACATGCCTTTTGGCAAACTCAAATCGTGTCCACTTCTTTTTATCACTAAGTAATGGCTTTTTTCTGGCCACTCTTCCATAAAGCCAAGCTCTATGGAGTGTATGGCTTATTGTGGTTACATGCAAAGATACACCAGTCTCTGCTGTGGAAATCTACAGCTCCGTCATGGTTACCTTTGGTCTCTGTGCTGCCTCTTTGGTTAATGCCCTCCTTTCCCGGTCTGTGAGTTTTGGTAGGCGGCCCTCTCTTGGCAGGTATGTTATGGTACCATGTTCTTTCCATTTGATGATGATGGATTTGATGGTGCTCCGGAGGATCATCAAAGATTTGGATATTTTTTTATAACCCAACCCAGAATTGTACTTCTCAACAACTTTGTCCCTGACTTGTTTGGAGAGCTCCTTGGTTTTCATGATGTGATGTCTCTTGCTTAGTGGTGTTGCAGCCTGTGGGGCCTTTCAGAAAAGGTGTGTTTATACTGACAGATCATGTGACACTTAGATTTCACACAGGTGGACTTCATTTCACTAATTTTGTGACTTCTGAAGGTAATTGGTTGCACCAGAACTTTTGAGAGGCTTCATAGCAAAGGGGGTGATTACATATGCACATGCCAATTTTCAGAACTTTATCATTTTATTTATAAAGATTCTTTTTTATATATTTTTTTCTCATTTCACTTCACCAAATTAGACTATTTTGTGTAGATCCATCACATACAATTTAGATAAAAAAATAAATAAATCAAAGGTTGTAATGTAACAAAAAAAGGTAAAAAGCCAAGGAGGGGTGAATACTTTTGCAAGGCACTGTATCTCTGACGTCAGATTCTGTATTTGTTGTAGGCACAAAACTGGGACTTCTGGGGCAAGTTGGTGAAAACTGGAGTGGGTAAAATTAGGCGTACGAATGTTGTATTTATTCATTGGCTGGAGCTCAAAGGAACAATGGCAGGACAGATTAAATCTAGGTAGAGGCACTGGTGGACAGCCTGACTGAGGACCTGATTCATTACCGATCGCAACTGCGATGACACACGCAATCGGCCGATTGTTGCGTTCTGAGCATGCGTATGCATCGCAGTGCGCGACCTGGCCACAGTGACAATGCAGACCCATCGCAGAGTGATTGACAGGAAGTACCGTTTGTGGGTGGTGATGGGAGGGTGGTTGGCGAAACGCAGGCGTTCTAGTGCGTTTGAACGCCATTGCAGGGACGTGCATAAATTATACTACTGCAATGCCTTACGCAGCTTGAGGACTCATAGCGTGCAATAAAGTTACCAATTTCTGAGTAAGGTCTGACCTTGTGCTAGTGTGCGTGAGGCTGTGATGGTAGTCAATTATACCGTTGTTTTCACAGTCTTGCTAAACATTACAGATGTGTGTAAGGTAAAGTGGACTTCCTTTTCTTGTGCTGCGGCGGCATAGTGATCACAATGGATTAGCATACTATCGCAGTTGAACTGCGCGCATAATCGCTATTGCATTTGCAGTTGCGATCGGTAGTGAATCAGGCCCTGAGTCTGAACACTGCCCAAACCTAGAACACTTGAAGGTGAGTGGTGCTTTAAGAACTGTATGATGGTTCAGGAAGAACAGGATACACACTATTACATGCGCCCTCTGCAGGTAGGATCTGTAATGGAAGCTGGATGTAATGGTGCATACACGCAGTCCAACTGTGCAGGACGATATGAACGATATAGTTATATCGTTCATATCGTTGACTTTTTTGCAGTGAACGACCAACAATGCGCGTGGCTGCATGGATGATAATGATATCTAGGATCGACCATACATTCAGGCCATAAGTATACAGCAGTGATGTGCGGTCAGGTGAGGCAGAGCCTTTCCTTTCATACTTAGGTGTACTCCAGAGTTTTGACTATAAAAATGATAAAAAAAAATTATAAATATCTTCTTTGTATTATTCTAATCATTTTTATAGTCAAAACTGTGGAGTAAAAAGTGTATGGTAGGTGAGGCACTGCCTCCTCTGTCTACCTTTTCCGCACATCCCTGATCAAAACATACCAAATTTCCAGCACTATACACTGCTGCACCTTTGTATAATGCCCACATGAACCCTTGGGTTCATATATGTATCTGTAAATCTGGTTCTGACACTAGCCAGTGCCTCCCCAGCCATTTACCTCACAGTACGCCACTGGTATACTGTTACAAGTCGCGGTCATGATTTGTTTCCCTCCAGCAATATACTTTCATCTGCCAGTGTTTCTCCTGGAGTCATTCCTTCGGTTGCTAGGCGATCTGGATGCCGCAGGATGTCACGTGTGAACCACAACACAGTGTGATTGGATCCTTTCCTTATTTGTACACGCTGGTCTTTTGCCGCCTCGCCGACTATAGCATTTCTTTTTGGATCCCTCGGCTCTGCTGCATGATCTGTGTTTGCTATTGTTCCTTATTTCAAGCGGACTCTCATTTACGAGCTTCCACACTGCGCCGGCTCACCAAGCAACACTACCGGCTCTCTGACCACACCACTGGCTCTCAAGCTGCACCATCGGCTCGCAAGGTGCATCAGCACTCAAGCCACACCACTGGCTCTCAGGCCGCACCACCAGCTCTCAGGCCACACCACCGGCTCTCAAGGCCGCATCATCGGCTCTCAAGCTGCACCATCGGCTCTCAAAGCCGCATCACCTGCTCACAAGGCCGCATCACTGGCTATCAAGCTGCATCACCGGCTTGCAGGCCGCATCGGCTCTCAAGCCGCATCACCTGCTCATAAGGCTGCACCATGGGCTCTCAAGCCACACCACCGGCTCTTAAGTCGCACCACCGGCTCTCAAAGCCACATCACAGGCTCACAAAACCGCACCACCGGCTCTCAAGCCGCACCACTGGCTCTCAAGCCACACCAGCTCTCAAAGCCGCATCACCTGCTCACAAGGCCGCATCACTGGCTACCAAGCCGCATCACCGGCTCACAAAGCCGCACCACCGGCTCTCAAGTCGCACCACTGGCTCTCAAGCCGCACCGGCTCTCAAAGCCGCATCACCAGCTTTCAAGTTGCGTTACTGGCTCTCAAGCTGCATCTGCTCTCAAAGCCACACCACCGGCTCTCAAGCCGCATAATCAGCTCTTAAGCCATACTACCGGGTCGCAAGCTGCATCGGCTCTCAAAGCCGCACCATCTGCTCATCAAGCCGTTCCACTAGTTCTCAAGCCGCACCACCGGCTCTCCAGCCGCACCACCGGCCCACAAGCGGCGCCGGTTCTCGAAGCCGCACCATAGGCTCTCAAAGTGACTGGTTCTTTTGCCACACCATCAACACACCAGTTGCATCCAAATCTCCGGCTGTATTAGTCATAATATTTCCCATCAAGCACCTACTCTCTGAATGTTATCAGTTCTAAGGGAACAACATGTGGTTATTATTGGCGGAAGACCTTGTTAGCTTGTGTCTTAGGGGGTTTACACAGGGTGGCCTTGGAAACCGTAACATTATAGTCGGCCCATTAATAATATAATATAATATAAGAATTGTGCCTAATACAGTGTGCATATACCTTACCATACTCCATGCCTTTAAACCAATAAGGAAAGGTGCTAATCCAGAATGAGGGTGTCTCCTTTCCCTCAGAAAGTGCAATAAAGCACATTAAATGGAGTATATGGGAAAGATTTCTGGACTGCACAACCTCACTATATATATGATGGGAGGTGCTACCTGATGAGACCAATTGCAGGCACAGAAACAGACAAATCTCAAGTGCACAACTCCAAATTATTAATAATATATATAAAATATAAATGCAATAAAATTTTGCAATCAATAGAGGTTTTTAGCATAATCATGGCCAAGGTTATGGGCCTACCCACCATATCCAGGTAACCTCTTTCGGGTAGGACCCTAACATACTAGGGTTCAAATCCAGAGCGCAGGACCCCCCAAAACCGGCACCTGAGATTTGTCTGTTTCTGTGCCTGCAATTAGTCTCTATCAGAGCCAAAAGCACTCCCAAAAGCACTAGTGATGTCAGTGGGGCCGGCCCCAGATGGTAGGCGTTCCCATGCTGCTCCGTCTGGGCAGCCACGCCCCTGGCACGCCCACCAATCACCATTGACAGCACGCCCCCTTGGTGCAAGACCCATAACGACAGTTTGGCCATCGTTATTCGGGTCTCGCACATGTGCACGACGGAGCCGGCTCCCTCGTGCGCATGCGCACTTGGGCAACATCGACCCGCTTGCGAGCGCTCAGCGTTCGTGAGCAGATCTGAATCAGGCCCTCAGTGCGAATCCTCTGAACCCCTCGTTCTCGCATACGCAGATCAATTTTAATAGTCAATGAAATGAACTCATCCAAACTCTCAGGAAGATCACGAGTCACCAACTCATCTTTATGTCTCTCAGAGAGACCATTCCAATATGCTGCTCTTAATGCCTCATTGCTCCACTTAAGTTATGCGGCTATAGTTTGAAAATGAACCACATACTGCCCAACTGGAGCTGCTCCCTGCTTTACTCATAAAATGTCCACAGATGCAGCCACTAATCTTCCAGGTTCATCAAATATCCTTTTAAAAGTAGAATCAAAAGCTTGATAATTAGACATTAAGGAATAATTTCTCTCCCATAAAGGAGAGGCCCACTCAAGAGCAGTACCAGACAATAATGACATAACATAAGCCACTTTGACACGAGGGGTGGTAAAACTCTGAGGTAACAATTCAAAATGAATCTTAGATTGGTTGAGAAATCCTCTACATGTTTTTGGATTACCATCATAAGAGGTGGGAGTCGGTAGGCGTAAATGAGAAGCAGAAACCCCTCATGTACTTGTAACAGGAATTTTAAGTTTATCAAGACGTGAGGAAAGATCCTGTAGACACTGCAAAACTTGAACTTGAGTAATTACCTGTACTTCCAAACGGGCGGTCAAACCCTGAAGCACCTGTACCCCAGTAGCATGTTCCAGATCCGAATTCATTTTTAGGTCTGTGCAAACTGTCACTGCTGCCGACACTTGAGACTCCTGGAGGGAGGCAGGCCTACTAGGCACAATAAACTGGGGTGGTCTTAGGAATGACCTACTCAGTAGCACAGGATAAAAGTAAAATAGAATTTATTCACAAAGAATTATTATCAGCAAGGTCTCATATAAAGTCTCAAACAGCACAGAGATTCATATATGCAGTAATAAGTATAGGAGAGAATCCCCAAATATACATACAGTCTTTAACATATAAGAACTAACGTGGTAGGGAACCCAGAGTCTAGTATGAGGTTAATACCTCAGGATGGCATTGAGGACCTTGGCCAGGGTAGAACCCTGTAGAAATGGAAATCCGGAGCAGAGCGAGCCCTGCAGAATAATATAGTTCCGGTACAAGGCCGAGACAGTGAGAGATGAATCAAACTTGAGCCTTGTAGTATAATGAAGATGGAGCAGGGTTAAACCCTGTAATGCGATGAGATTCCAGAACAGGGTTGAGCCCTGCAACGTGGCTAGAGTACGGAGCGGGGTTGAGCCCGTGATGCGGAGAAGATTAGAGCAGAGTTGAGCCCTGTGGTGTGGCTAGGGTTCGGAGCGGGGTTGAGCCCCGTGATGCAGAGAAGATTGTAGCGGGGTTGAATCCAGTGGCCTTCAAGCTTCAATTATACAAGTCTCTCCGTATTAATAACACCTTTCACTGTTCTCTATTTAAACCAGTCTTCAGCTCTGTCAAATGCAGACCCTAATTTCCATCCAGACCTGCTTCAGTTGTCATCCATGGTCAACGTGAGTTTGTTATCAAGAATATATTGGATTCTAAGATTTCCAGAGGTCATTTGCAGTTTCAAGACCACTGGAAGGGGTATGGCCCGGAGGAACGTTCCTTGGTCCCTGAGAGTGCTTTACATGCTTCAACCCCGCATCAAGGGGGGGTACTGTTACAAGTCACGGTCATGACGTGTTTCCCTCCAGCAATATACCTTCATCTGCCAGTGTTTCTCCTGGAGTCATTCCGTAGGTTGCTAGGCGTTCCGGATGCCACAGGATGTCACGTGTGAACTACAACACAGCATGATTGGATCCTTTCCTTATTTGTACACGCTAGTCTTTTATCGCCTCGCTGACTATACCGTTTCTTTATCCCTCAGCTCTGCTGCATGATCTGTGTGTGCTCTTGTTCCTTATTTCAAGCAGGCTCTCATTTACCAGCTTCCACATTGCTCCAGCTCACCAAGCCACACCACTGGCTCTCCAGCCACACCCCCGGCTCTCAAGCCACACCATCGGTTCGCAAGCTGCATCAGCTCTCAAGCCACACCAACGGCTCTCAGGCCGCATTCCCAGCTCTCAAGCCGTATCACCTGCTCACAAGGCCGCATCACCGGCTCTCAAAGCCGCATCACCTGCTCACAATGCTGCATCAGCGCTCTCAAGACGTGTCATCGGCTCTCAAGCTGCATCGGCTCTCAAAGCCACACCACCTGCTCTCAAGCCACATCATCGGCTCTTAAACCATACCACCTGCTCTCAAAGCCGCATCATCTGCTCATCAAGCCACTCCACTAGTTCTCAAGCTGCACCACCAGCCCCCAAGCCACACCATAAGCTCTCAAAGCCGCACGATTGGCTCTTTTGCCACACCATCAACATACCAGTTGCATCCAAGTCTCCGGCTGTATTAGTCACACTATTTCCCAACAAGCATCTACTCTCTCACATGAAACTCTGGTCTTCCTAGGTATCTGTGTAAACCACTACTACTCCGAGTTTAAGGCCAGGTGGCCACTTAAGTACCGGTGAACATTATCAGTTCTAAGAGAACAGCGGGTGGTTGTTATTGGTGGAAGACCTCATTAGCTTGAGTTCTAGGGGGGGTTTACACAGGGTGGCACAGCACAGATGCTGAGTTGACTCAGCCAGGTGGAATTTAGCTGAAGTAATAGGAAGTTGCACTGGTTAGCAGAGGAAAGTAGAAGTTTGCAGGAATATACTTAGGAGACTGCGCACAGAGAACCAATCCACAGGTAAGATGCTGTAGGTTTAAGATGTTTCCAGGATGTAGATGTAGGCTGTAATGAATATGGCTTCCAGCAGGTCTTTGAAGGAATGAGGCAGGAGCACACTAGTATATAGAAGGCTGTGCACCACAGAAGAGCACTAGCACAGTACAGTGAGGAATCAGGAATGCCAGCTGCACTCAGCAAGCGACAGGTAGAAGATCAGGAGATGGAACTGCTGACCCAGGACCAGGAATTAGTGATGAGACAAGTTGTACTAGCAATGTGCTAGTGAACTTGGGAAACTTCAGCAGTGCACTGTGGGTCTCATTCAGACCCACTCGCGAGCGCAGGATGCTCGCAAGCGGGTCAATGGTACCCAAATGCGCATGCGCACGACGGAGGGAGCTCCGTCCTGCGCATGCGCGAGACCCGGATAGCGACAGCCAAGCTGTCGCTCCGGGTCTCGCACCAAAGGGGGCGTGCTGTCGATGGTGAGTGACAGCACGCCCCCTTTGGTGGGCGTGCCGGGGGCGTGGCTGCCAGATGGAGGCGTTGCCATGGGAACGCCTACCGTCTGGGGCCGGCCCCACTGTGGAGTGATTTTGGCTCTGATAGAGCCAAAATCACTCCAGGGCTTGTGGCAGCGAGACCCTACCGCAGGGTCTCGTCGCAAGCCCGATGGTCGCGATGGTCTTGACCATCGCGACCATCATCATGGATGCTCACATAAGCTGTGGCTATGCGACCGTCCAAAAGGCCGCTCCAAATTTAAATAGGACAGCCCTGATTCAGAGCGAGCGCTCTGGTCAGAGCGTCCGGCTCTGAATCAGGGCCGCTGAGTGAGGATTGGTTGGGAAGATAATGTGGAATGTCCAGGCTTATGAATAGGAGCAGAAAGGTCATGTAATGAGAATCAATATGGCGGTGCATATGCCGCACTGAGACTCAGCAAATGCTGTTACCTGGGATTCATGTTGGAAGAACATATTGAATCTGGGCCGCAGGTACATGCCATGTGGAATAGTGACAGCGCTTGGTGAGGTAACAGTTTAGAGAACCAATATGTGACAGTACCCCCCCTTTTTATGGGTGGCCCCTGGATACCTTTTAGGTTTGGAAGGAAATTCTTTATGAAATCTCTGAATGAGAGCAGAAGCATGAATATCCTCGGCTTTTATCCAGACACGTTCCTCTAGTCCATCAATAAGGTATTGGAGCTGACCTTGAGGAAAACAATTAGCTTCTTGATTTTATATGCCACACCATGTTGAGTTTGAACTTTTGGCGCTTTGGATATGCCAGTGAGGAACCAGTTGATATTGTGAGGTTTGAGCAAAGATATGTGGAAGGTGTTTGGAACCAGTAAATATGGTGGCAGCTGAAGCTTGTACGCCACAGGATTGATGACGCAAGATGGTGTATGGTTTGAAAAATCAGGGTGCATATTTTATCAAAGGAACCTGGAGTCTTAAGTTCCATCCCCAGGTTTCAGCAGAGTTATAGTACGTTTCTGGTCAGCACTTATTTTGTAACAAAAAGAAGCTTGTATTAGGACTGAACTAACCCTCCCCTAGTTGTTAGCAAATTGATTAAGTGCTGTTTCAGAAGCTGCAATGGAGGCTTTGGGGAGTGGTGTTACACCTGGTACCCTAGGATGCAGACTGTATATAGTATGAAATGAAGATGCCTTTGAAAAAGTGTGATAATGATTATTGTGAGGAAACTCCACCCAGGGAAGTAATTCAGATCAGTCATCTTGAGAAGATGAGATGTATAAATGTGGAAAGATCTCCAAATCCTGATTGACTCTCCGTCTGCCCATTAGTTTGAGGGTGGTATGATGAAGAGAATTTAAGCTTGATTTGTAATGTGGTACAAAGGTACCATCAGAATTTTGCCACAAACTGTACTCCACGATCGGACACGATTTCTTCTGGAGATACATGCAATCAGAATATTTCTTTTAAGAAAATGGGCTAGAACAGAAGCTTCCAGTTAATGGTATGAAATGTGCCAATTTAAAAAAAATGGTCTACTAATATCCAGATTGTATTATAGTGGTTGGAAGTAGGTAGATCCATGGATATGTGGGTCCATGGAAACTTGAATCAGTAAGCCAGCAGGGGCCTGTGTTGAGACTTTGTTTTGAGCACATTAGGGACAGGCTGATACATATTCTTTCACTCATTTATTCAAGGTAGGCCACCAATACCCTCGATGAAGTAAGCCTTGGGCTCTTCAATCAGTTAACACTTTCTTTACCGCTCTGGGGCTTTTGTATTATGATCTAGATAGAACTGCCTTGCCTGAGTCAAAGCTGCGCTCCCTCAGACAAGGACAAAAAGCAGTGGAAGGTTATGCTTCTGAATTTCGTAGATGGGCAGTTTACTCCAGTTGGAATGATCCAGCATTACACAGCCAATTCCATGTGTCTTGGGCTCTCAGAAGCTATTAAAGATATTCTTGTCCAGAATCCTCCTTCTGAATCTTCAGATGCTCTCGGTCTCCCACCTGGGTTCCATCTTTAGATCAGGAGGAACCCATGCAAATTGGTGCCTTTCACTTACCACCAGAAGAGAGGTTCAGGAGGCATTCCCAAGGTCTCTATGTATTGCGGAGACAAGGGAAATTCCTTGAGTAACTGTCCACTCAAACAAGTAGAAGGCAAGGGCTAAATGTCCAGGAGGAGTTACATTTAGGCCTGGCTCCAATCTTCTCCAAGAATTTCGTTCTTGTTTCTGCCATTATCCAGCTTTCCAATTCTACTTTGGCAATTCTGCATTCTTGGATAGCGGTGTAGCTGGTAATTTTATGGATATCTTTTATTGAAGTCTCTGGGTCTTTCCGCTGTTCCTTTGGATCAACACATTTGCGGACTGGATGGAAGTCTGGTCGCCAAAGGATTCATCTAATTCAAGTCACCTCCCATTAGTTTGTCCATCGGTCTTTTACATTTGGCCATTGTCCTCTTGCACCCATTGTTCTTGGTCTCCCTTGGCTCAGGGATCATAATCCAGTTATTGATTGGTCCTCTGGGGAAATCATAAAATGGAGTCCCGCGTGCCATTCTCAATGTCTCACCTTATCTATTCGGATGATTCAACCTGCTGTACTTGAAACTTCTTCAACTATACCTGTCCAGTTGTCTGGATTTGTCCGATGTCTTCTCTAAACAAATGGCTAATACTCTTCCACCTCATCGTCCGTATCATTGTGCCATCATTTGGTCCCTGGTGCTAAGTTACCAAAAGGTCGGTTATAGTCTTTATCTATTCCCGAAAACAAAGCTATGGAAGAATACATCGAGAATGCATTAGCTAAAGGTTTTATCTGTCCTTCAAAGTCACCAGTCGGGGCTGGGGTTATTTTTTTGTAGAGAAGAAGGACGGTTCCTTCCATCTTTGCATTGACTTCAGGGGCCTTAATAATATAACCGTCAAGAATTCCTTCCCGTTACCGCTCATTTCGGTTCACTTTGATCAGCTACGTCAAGCCACTGTCTTCTCAAAAATCGACCTTCGGGGAGCCTACTACTTGATCCGGATTAAGTGTGGCGACGAATGGAAGACGGCCTTCAATATTCACTCAGAACACTATGGTCATGCCGTTTGGGCTTTCCAATGCCCCAGTAGTTTTTCAGGTTCCAATTAACGATGTTCTTTGTGAATTCCTGGGAGTCTTCGTGGTAGTATATCTTGACGACATTCTCATTTACTCACAGTCATTGAATCAATACCATCAACATGTTCGCCGGGTACTGCAAAAATTGCGAGAAAATCATGTTTTTGCTAAATTGGAGAAGTGCGATTTGACGTCACTCAAATCTCTTTCCTAGGCTACATCATATATTTCCAGGGATTTTCTATGGATCCTGATAAGGTCTGGAGTGGGTCCAACAACTACCCTTAAAGCTATTCAGCGATTCCTTGGTTTCGCTAATTATTAACGAAGATTAATCAATTCATTCACACCCATTGTGGAGTTGACCAAAAAGGGAGCTGACACTTTCAACTTGTCATCCAAGGCTGTTCAAGCCTTTGAAGAACTTAAGGCCGCTTTTACACATGCGCCTGTTCTCTGCCATCCTAATCCGGATCTGCCATTGTCACGGCTGACGACACTTGAGACTCCTGGAGGGAGGCAGGCCTACTAGGCACAATATGGGAAAGATTTCTGGACTGCACAACCTGACTATATATAAGATGGGAGGTGCTACCTGATGAGACTAATTGCAGGTACAGAAACAGACAAATCTCAGGTGCACAACTCCAAATTGTTAATAATATATATAAATGCAATAAAATTTTGCAATCAATAGAGGTTTTTAGCATAATCATGGCCAAGGTTATGGGCCTACCCACCATATCCAGGTAACCTCTTTCGGGTAGGTCCCTAACATACTAAGGTTCAAATCCAGAGCGCAGGACCCACCAAAACCGGCCCAGCCAAGCTGCCCCAGGGCACCACCATAGTAAGAAAAGTGCAGTGTAAAGAGATAGTTAGGAGCAGCTGCAGCTGCATATAAAGAATGAAAATAAAAAAGTGAAGTACATATATATTAAACACACAGTGAAGGGTTAAAATGTGTTATAAAGAAAAATGTGTTATAATGCGGTGCCCTGAGACAGATCAACCAATGCAATCCAGGGGGACCCACGCCCCAAAAATTAATCAAAGTTGCACTACAGTATATAACTTGTAGGACTTACCTAGAATTGTGCCTAATACATTGTGCATATACCTTACCATACTCCATGCCTTTAAACCAATAAGGAAATGTGCTAATCCAGAATGAGGGCGTCTCCTTTCCCTCAGAAAGTGCAATAAAGCACATTAAATGGAGTATATGGGAAAGATTTCTGGACTGCACAACCTGACTATATATATGATGGGAGGTGCTACCTGATGAGACCAATTGCAGGCACAGAAACAGACAAATCTCAGGTGCACAACTCCAAATTATTAATAATATATATAAAATATAAATACAATAAAATTTTGCAATCAATAGAGGTTTTTAGCATAATCATGGCCAAGGTTGTGGGTCTACCCACCATATCCAGGTAACCTCTTTCGGGTAGGACCCTAACATACTAGGGTTCAAATCCAGAGCGCAGGACCCCCCAAAACCGGCACCTGAGATTTGTCTGTTTCTGTGCCTGCAATTAGTCTCTATCAGAGCCAAAAGCACTCCCACTGACATCACTAGTGATGTCAGTGGGGCCGGCCCCAGATGGTAGGCGTTCCCATGCTACTCCGTCTGGGCAGCAACGCCCCCGGCACGCCCACCTGAGGGGGCGTGCTGTCAATCACCATCGACAGCACGCCCCTTTTGGTGCAAGACCCATAACGACAGTTTGGTCATTGTTATTCGGGTCTCGCGCATGTGCACGACGGAGCCGGCTCCCTCGTGCGCATGCGCACTTGGGCAACATCGACCCGCTTGCGAGCGCTCACGGGCGGGTCTGAATCAGGCCCTCAGTGCAATTCCTCTGAACCCCTCGTTCTCGCATACGCAGATCAATTTTAATAGTCAATGAAATGAACTCATCCAAACTCTCAGGAAGATCACGAGTCACCAACTCATCTTTAAGTCTCTCAGAGAGACCATTCCAATATGCTGCTCTTAATGCCTCATTGTTCCACTTAAGTTATGTGGCTATAGTTTGAAAATGAACCACATACTGCCCAACTGGAGCTGCTCCCTGCTTTACTCATAAAATGTCCACAGATGCAGCCACTAATCTTCCAGGTTCATCAAATATCCTTTTAAAAGTAGAAACAAAAGCTTGATAATTAGACATTAAGGCATAATTTCTCTCCCATAAAGGAGAGGCCCACTCAAGAGCAGTACCAGACAATAATGACATAACATAAACCACTTTGACACGAGGGGTGGTAAAACTCTGAGGTAACAATTCAAAATGAATCTTAGATTGGTTGAGAAATCCTCTACATGTTTTTGGATTACCATCATAAGAGGTGGGAGTCGGTAGGCATAAATGAAAACAGAAACCCCTCATGTACTTGTAACAGGAATTTTAAGTTTATCAAGACGTGAGGAAAGATCCTGTAGACACTGCAAAACTTGAACTTTAGTAAGTACCTGTACTTCCAAACGGGCGGTCAAACCCTGAAGCACCTGTACCCCAGTAGCATGTTCCAGATCCGAATTCATTTTTAGGTCTGTGCAAACTGTCACTGCTGCCGACACTTGAGACTCCTGGAGGGAGGCAGGCCTACTAAGCACAATAAACTGGGGTGGTCTTAGGAATGACCTTTCCATGAAACTCAGTAGCACAGCATAAAAGTAAAATAGAATTTATTCACAAAAGAATTATTATCAGCAAGGTCTCATATAAAGTCTCAAACAGCACAGAGATTCATATATGCAGTAATAAGTATAGGAGAGAATCCCCAAATATATATGCAGTCTTTAACATATAAGAACTAACGTGGTAGGGAACCCAGAGTCTAGTATGAGGTTAATACCTCAGGATGGCATTGAGGACCTTGGCCAGGGTAGAACCCTGTAGTAATGGAAATCCGGAGCAGAGCGAGCCCTGCAGAATAATATAGTTCTGGAACAGGGCCGAGACAGTGAGAGATGAATCAAACTTGAGCCTTGTAGTATAATGAAGATAGAGCAGGGTTAAACCTTGTAAGGCGATGAGATTCCAGAACAGGGTTGAGCCCTGCAACGTGGCTAGAGTATGGAGCGGGGTTGAGCACATGATGCGGAGAAGATTAGAGCAGAGTTGAGCCCTGTGGTGTGGCTAGGGTTCGGAGCTGGGTTAAGCCCCGTGATGCAGAGAAGATTGTAGCGGGGTTGAGCCCCGTGATGCGGAGAAGATTGTATCGGGGTTGAATCCAGTGACCTTCAAGCTTCAATTACACAAGTCTCTCCGTATTAATAACACCTTTCACTGTTCTCTATTTAAACCAGTCTTCAGCTCTGTCAAATGCAGACCCTAATTTCCATCCAGACCTGCTTCAGTTGTCATCCATGGTCAACGTGAGTTTGTTATCAAGAATATATTGGATTCTAAGATTTCCAGAGGTCATTTGCAGTTTCTAGACCACTGGAAGGGGTATGGCCCGGAGGAACGTTCCTTGGTCCCTGAGAGTGCTTTACATGCTCCAAGACTGAAGAAGACTTTTTTCCGGGATTTTCATGACAAACTGGGTTCTGGGGGTTCTTCAACCCCGCATCAAGGGGGGGGTACTGTTACAAGTCACGGTCATGACGTGTTTCCCTCCAGCATTATACCTTCATCTGCCAGTGTTTCTCCTGGAGTCATTCCGTAGGTTGCTAGGCGTTCCGGATGCCACAGGATGTCACGTGTGAACTACAACACAGCATGATTGGATCCTTTCCTTATTTGTACACGCTAGTCTTTTATCGCCTCGCTGACTATACCGTTTCTTTATCCCTCAGCTCTGCTGCATGATCTGTGTGTGCTCTTGTTCCTTATTTCAAGCAGGCTCTCATTTACCAGCTTCCACATTGCTCCAGCTCACCAAGCCACACCACTGGCTCTCCAGCCACACCCCTGGCTCTCAAGCCACACCATCGGTTCGCAAGCTGCATCAGCTCTCAAGCCACACCAACGGCTCTCAGGCCGCATTCCCAGCTCTCAAGCCGTATCACCTGCTCACAAGGCCGCATCACCGGCTCTCAAAGCCGCATCACCTGCTCACAATGCTGCATCAGCGCTCTCAAGACGTGTCATCGGCTCTCAAGCTGCATCGGCTCTCAAAGCCACACCAGCCATCACCTGCTCACAAGGCCGAATCACCTGCTCACAATGCTGCATCAGCGGCTCTCAAACTGTACCACCGGCTCTCAAGACGCGTCATCGGCTCTCAAGCCGCATCGGCTCTCAAAGCCACACCACCTGCTCTCAAGCCACATCATCGGCTCTTAAACCATACCACCGGCTCTCAAAGCCGCATCATCTGCTCATCAAGCCACTCCACTAGTTCTCAAGCTGCACCACCAGCCCACAAGCCACACCATAAGCTCTCAAAGCCGCACGATTGGCTCTTTTGCCACACCATCAACATACCAGTTGCATCCAAGTCTCCGGCTGTATTAGTCACACTATTTCCCAACAAGCATCTACTCTCTCACATGAAACTCTGGTCTTCCTAAACCACTACTACTCCAAGTTGAAGTCCAGGTGGCCACTTAAGTACCGGTGAACGTTATCAGTTCTAAGAGAACAACAGGTGGTTGTTATTGGTGGAAGACCTCATTAGCTTGAGTTCTAGGGGGAGTTTACACAGGGTGGCACAGCACAGATGCTGAGTTGACTCAGCCAGGTGGAATTTAGCTGAAGTAATAGGAAGTTGCACTGGTTAGCAGAGGAAAGTAGCAGTCCCTCAGGCAGTGGGCCCACCAGGGGTTTCCCTTGTACACCTGTGGGCCAGCCCGACTCCCTTTATACAAGTCACTAGCCAGTGACTGTATGTTTGCAGTCAAGCAGGATGTAAGTAGTATCAGTGGTTGTAGCAAGACGGAACACACGCTAATAGCAAGGTCTCTCTGGAGCTAAGTGGGACATTATGGCACTCAAACACATTAACAAGATGACGCCATGCATGTGCAGACGGCAGCCATTTTTGTGTGGGATTGAAGCTTTCCTAAAGAAGCCAATATGGAATATTGACAATAGCATTCTCCACTAACACTGTAATGTAATGTACTGTTATGTAGCATTGTGCATACAGATAAATATAGGCATGTTGCATATTATTTTAATCAGCATAAGCTGCTTGTGCATCCTATTTGCATTGATTTGTGAATCAGGCGCATTTCACGGGAAAAAGTCGCACAAAAAGACGCTCATCGCTACCGAGACGGACTACACTCACGCTGGTGTAGCGCACAGGGGATATATGTACAGTATGTGGACATATCTGTATATTGCTAATGTAGTATCTAAATAGTCAGTTTTAATTTTAGAACTTCAAATAGTTTAATAAACATTTTTCTTTAATGAAGAAGTTTAAGGAATGATGTTGTTTAAAATGTATAATTAGGGTCTTATGGTAATATCCAGTATTTCTGTTACACTTGCATACTGCTTAAAGCAGTGTTTCCTAATCTCATTTCTCAGGGAGCACTAACAGTGCATGTTTTCCAGGTCTCCTCACAGAATCATAAGTGAAATAATTAGCTCCACCTGTGAATCTTTTAAAATGTGAATACACCTGTGCACCAACTATGAAAAATGTAAACATGCACAGTTATACCAGGAACGCACTAGACAATGTGAGTACCTAGCCGATGCACGATGCAATGAACGACATATCGTACGGTCATTTGACACCGCACTATCTGGTGGGCGACCGCACAATATGTCGTTCACCAGCTGCCTCCACAAGCTTGGGGTCATTCATCAAATTGACAGATTGAGCAGCATGTAGGCTCGATCTGTCGATGCGATGAACGACCCCGTATGGTCGAGCATAGTGCATACACACTTGCCGACATAGATGATATGTCAACCCGCTCCGCCAGATCAGGCGATATATCGTCTAGTGCAGAGGTTCCCAAACATGGTCCTCGAGGCTCCCCAACAGTTCAGGTTTTAGAGATATCCATGGTTGAGCGCATGTGGTTACATCAAATTGACTGAGGTACTAATTAAGTCGCCTGTGCTCAACCATGGATATCTCTAATACCTGCACTGTTGGGGAGCCTTGAGGACCGCGTTTGGAAACCTCTGATCTAGTGTGTACCCAGCTTTAGTGCTCACTGAGGAATAAGTTTAAAGCATTGTAATTGTAGTTAGTGCTGCTCTCCACTGAGTGGCAGCAGACACATTTCTATAAATGTTTCTTTCACCTTCATAAAGAATATATCTGCTTTTAAACCAACCTAATAATAACTTTTTCTTTCACTTGTACAGAAAATTTTATTTTCATTTCTAAGTTTATTGATGCATTTATTACTGAGACTCATAGTTTAACTCTTAAGGGAATATCAGACAATTTTTACATGTAGTATACAATATTTGTAATAATAGAAATTGGTGTGCCTGCGCACCAAGTAAGATGGTAACTTGTTGTCTATGGCAAGCTGCCGCACTAAGATAGCTGACTCTATCAATAGAAATGTAGTAAAGGAGAAATTTGTGCTGCGCTCAGCCTGGTATGTATGTATAGTGAATAGTGCTCTTT
Source organism: Taudactylus pleione (assembly GCA_031769625.1). Taxonomy (NCBI): domain Eukaryota; kingdom Metazoa; phylum Chordata; class Amphibia; order Anura; family Myobatrachidae; genus Taudactylus; species Taudactylus pleione. Next base: position 2,155,095 of record JAUIMM010000126.1, on the reverse strand, counting down.
GCTATTTATATCCTTTATGTATTTGTGTCACCATATGTCTTATGGTGCATACACACGTAACGATTTTGTAGCCAACGATTTTCTGTCAGATTTTCCCTTGAAAAAGTGAACGATTTTTTGAAGTGTAATTAACGATTTTTTGAACGATGAACGAATAATGGGCCTGATTCAGAGCCAGACGCTCTGACCAGAGCGCTCGCTCAGAATCAGGGCCCTCCTCCCTCAACTTGGAGCGGCCTCATGGACGCTCACATAGCTGTGGGTTACCACCCACAGCTATAGCGAGCGTCCATGATGATGGTCGCGATGGTCAAGACCATCGCGACCATCGGGCTTGCGACGAGACCCTGCGGTAGGGTCTCGGTGACCGCAAGTCCTGGAGTGATTTTGACTCTATCAGAGCCAAAATCACTCCCACTGACATCACTAGTGATGTCAGTGGGGCCGGACTCAGACGGTAGGCGATCCCATGGGAACGCCTCCGTCTGGCAGCCACGGCCCCGGCACGCCCACCAAAGGGGGCGTGCTGTCACTCACCATCGACAGCACTCCCCCATTGGTGCGAGACCCATAACGACGGCTTGGCCGTCGTTATTTGGGTCTCGCGCATGCGCACGACGGAGCTCCCTCCGTCGTGCGCATGCGCAATTCGGCACCATCAACCCGCTTGCGAGCGTCCTGCACTCGCGAGTGGGTCTGAATGACCCCCAATTTTCCTTCCCTTAATGAAAATCGTCATGTTGGACAGTCTAAACTGGATGATGAACGATAACTACAAACAACAAACGTGAGTGCGCATTTGTGATTATCGTTCATCATTATAACTCATAAACTGAACATTTTTTTAGAACGATTTAACGATAACGACGTCGTTATCAAAAAATCGTTCAAAAAATCATTACGTGTGTATGCACCTTAACCACTTAACTGACAAATTATTTTTTGGAAAAACCGCTCCGAAATCGTAGTTTTATTTTTATGATTGAATTAGGTCAAGAACATATTTTTAAAACTATTCCAACGCAATTTTTTTTTAAAACATCATATATCATAAAAATTAAATTTTTTATGGTATACTGTAGTGATGGCCATTGACAGCTGTACCATTGATGGCCGATGGGTTAAACAATCAATATAAACAATCGATTGTTTGAGACTGCCTCTGCCGATGTTTCCTTGACATTGGTTGGGGGGCTGCACACACAAACTATACACATATACAGTATATATACATATATATGGGTGTATATATAGATATATATATATATACAAACATACAGTATATATATACATATATATATATTGTGACACAGTCAGATTAGGGGTTCCTCTCCTGGGTAGAGGACTCCTTCCTTACACACACAGCAGCTGGGAAACAGTACGCCAGACTGGATTCGAGTACAAGCTGGTCGGCGCCATTCTTTATTGTGCAAAACAGAAATAACATAAAGAAATCATAAACGTAAATCCTAGCCCTGGCTGGGCTCTAACTTTACAGGTGGTTCCCTCACTACAAGAACCTGGCAGGGCCTAATGCCCTCACAGCAACAAAGGCACAGCACTTACAGATAGGTTTTTGAAGTGTCTCTGAGCAAACTCCCTGCCTGCTCTCCCAGGTGAGACACTCAGCCTTAAACAAACTAGGCTTATATTGGCCACTCTCAGGTGGAAACCCTAACAAGCCTGTTACCAGGCTGCAAGACCCAAAACCTGGAGTGGCCGTGGGTGGAGCCCTCCCTCTCCTCTCACCCACAACCCCCAGGTCCCAAACCGGCTTTTCAAAAAGCCGAGACTCAAGCCTGCTACACTGCAGACTTTCTCCTGGGGGTTTAAAACACATAAGACAGGAATCTGGGACAAATGTACCTGCCACAGACCACTTTACCAGTGATCCTATCACAATATATACACGCAAATGTATATATACATATATACACATGTATACATATATATATACACATATACACACACACACATATATATATATATATATATATATATACACACATATATATATACATACAGTCAGGTGCATAAATATTGGGACATTGACAGAATTTTCATATTTTGGCCTCTATTCACCACCACAATGGCTTTGAAATGAAACAAAAAAGATGTTCTTTAACTGCAGACTTTCAGATTTAATTTGAGGGTAATTACATCCAAATCAGGTGAACGGTGTAGGAATTACAACGGTTTCTATATGTGCCTCCCACTTTTTAAGGGGCCAAAAGTAATGGGACAAACTAAACAATCCTAAATCTAACTTTCACTTTTTAATACTTTGTTACAAATCCTTTGCAGGCAATTACAGCCTGAAGTCTGGAACGCATAGACATCACCAGACGCTGGGTTTCATCCCTGGTGATGCTCTGCCAGGCCTCTACTGCAAATGTCTTCAGTTCCTGCTTGTTCTTGGGGCATTTTCCCTTCAGTTTTGTCTTCATCTAGTGAAATGCATGCTCAATCGGATTCAGGTCAGGGGATTGACTTGGCCATTGCATAACATTCCACTTTGTAGCCTTAAAAAACTCGTTGGTTGCTTTTGCAGTATGCTTCGGGTCATTGTCCATCTGCACTGTGAAGCGCCGTCCAATGAGTTCTGAAGCATTTGACTGAATATGAGCATATAATATTGCCCGAAACACTTCAGAATTCATTATGCTGCTTTTGTCAGCAGTCACATCATCAATAAATACAAGGGAACCAGTTCCATTGGCAGCCATACATGCCCACATCATGACACTACCACCGCCATGCTTCACTGATGAGGTGGTATGTTTTGGATCATGAGCAGTTCCTTTCCTTCTCCATACTCTTCTCTTCCCATCACTCTGGTACAAGTTGATCTTTGTCTCATCTGTCCATAGGATGTTGTTCCAGAACTGTAATGGCTTTTTTAGATGTTGTTTGGCAAACTCTAATCTGGTCTTCCTGTTTTTGTGGCTCACCAATGGTTTACATCTTGTGGTGAACCCTCTATATTCACTCTTATGAAGTCTTCTCTTGATTGTTGACTTTGACACATATACACCTACCACCTGGAGAGTGTTCTTTTCCGTGGTCTTCCGGGTGTTTTGGTGTTGCTGAGCTCTCCGGTGCATTCTTTCTTTTTAAGAATGTTCCAAACAGTTGATTTGGCCACACCTAATGTTTTTGCTAACTCTCTGATGGATGTGTTTTGATTTTTCAGCCTAATGATGGCTTGCTTCACTGATAGTGACAGCTCTTTGGATCTCATATTGAGAGTCGACAGCAAGTGATTCCAAATGCAAATGTCACACCTAGAATCAACTCCAGACCTTTTACCTGCTTAATTGATAATGAAATAACGAGGGAGTAGCCCACACCTGTCCATGAAATAGCTTTTGAGTTGATAGTCCCATTACTTTTGGCCCCTTAAAAAGTGGGAGGCACATATAGAAACCGTTGTAATTCCTACACCGTTCACCTGATTTGGATGTAATTACCCTCAAATTAAATCTGAAAGTCTGCAGTTAAAGCACATCTTGTTTGTTTCATTTCAAAGCCATTGTGATGGTGAATAGAGGCCAAAATATGAAAATTCTGTCAATGTCCCAATATTTATGCACCTGACTGTATATATACACACACACACATATATATATATATATATATATATATATATATACATACACACACACTCACTACCACTATCTGATCACTGTTCCGAGGGGGAGACAAGGTGGGCATACATCAGCAGCAGCCGCCGGGCCCGGAGGAGATGGACAAAGAGCGGCAGCTGCCGCCGGTCACCCAGCAGCTGCCGTCAGGGCGGGAAGATGAGGTAAGCAAACTTCAGCCGCTGCGCCTGGAGGAGGGGGTGTAGGGTGGGCTGGATCGGGGGAGTCCCTTCAGCGCCGGAAGAAGAGGGTGGCCCGGCCCGGTGACACTGAAGCGCCGGGGGAAGGGGACCCAGCCACGGAGTAGATAAAGTGGTGCCGGCTGCCAGGGGAAATGTCACGCAGGCTGCCCGATCACTGCTGGCCACAGTGATTGGGATACACTGGAGTCGCGCGGGAGGGGGCGCCGCCGGATGCCCGATCACTGTGACCAGCAGTGATCGGGACACATGGTAGGGGCAGCTGCGGGTGCAGAGGGACCAGCAGATCCCTCTGATGTAGGCGGCCGCAGGAAGATTAGCTTCCCGCAGCCGCCCTGTGGGCATCTCAGACTGGTCGTATCAGATACAACCATGTCACTTAAAGCCCAGTCTGGTATGGTCGTATCTGATACGACTGTGCCAGGCAAGTGGTTAAGAAGCGTTACAGATGGAAAAAATTTAAATAAATAAACTAAGATACTTTACTTGCTGGTGCTAAAAACTCACTACTCAGAAAACATTTGTTTCTGATATCTTGGGTATAGATTAGAGTAAATCAATATACAATGAGCAGAAAACAATAAGCAGGGTGAATGGTGTGCAATCGCCCCGCAAAGTATCCAATTAACCTGTATTCCAGGTGTTGGATAGATAAATAACTAGTCCGAGTTCTAGATAGTGAACAATTGCTTCCACTCATAAAAGTTAATAGGTGCAGAGTAATTGTCTCAGTAGGTCTCTGGTGTTGACATTGCCCGGGTTTAGCTTCTTAGAGTAGGCAGTACGGTGCCAGAGAAATAAAGGGTTACTCTGGACTGGGCTGTCCTCTATGCGGGAATGAACAACACTGTCTCCAGGCTCTCGCTGTGATCGCGCTTCCAGAGAGGTGTGCTGCTGTCTGGGGAGGGGGTGTCGCGGTAGTGGTTCCCCTGAATCAGCTGCCACGTACCCCCTCGTCTACAGAGAACTTACCTTAAATGTTCTTGACGGCCACCTGCTCCTTCCCTTCACTGGCTTGTTGTTCGGGTTACGTCTTCTCCTGCAGCAGCAGGTTACGGTCCTTCCATCTCGTGGTCACGTGATAGCGGCTTCTCAACAGGCCGTACGTGATGGTCACTCGTTATTGATGGATATGTTGGTAGTAGGAGTGTTAGGATCTCCAACGCGTTTCAGCCGTAGTGGCCTTCCTCTGGGAGTAATGCTGTGGTTGTTTTGTGTAGGTGACCGGGATATAAAGAAGCCAGTGTATCCTATGATTGGTGTTCTTAGAATTGGTCCATTTCTATTGATTCTATCTCTTTTCTTCAGTAGGTGGAACAGGTTGTCTGTCACTGACTGGGTGGGTCCCAGGTGATTGATACCTGTTTGAGTGATTACTTGTTTTGTAGAGGTGTGTGGGTTCCAATATTGATAAATTGGAGAGTATTTTGACAGTGATTCTCCTGCATAGTATTAGATCATTTGCTTTCAATATGATCATATGTTATTTGTTTGCTTAATTGTTGCTTATGGTTCAATCATATTAGTATACTTAGTTAATGCATGATGCATGATAGACATACATTGAATCGTGCAATTAGTATAAACAGTGAAGCGCTGGAATTATCTGTTAATAACAAGTGTCAATGTTGATTTCTTGTGGATATGGATGATAGGGGCCATAAGGTTCATGAGGGGTTCTGCGCTTCTGGGGTTCGTACTTGCTGTCCCTTATATGTCTATAATTGATTGTCTTGGAGTATAATAGAAGTGCGAGCTATATTCATGCTCCATCTATACTGGATATTTAATGTTGTCTCTATCTTAATGTGGGATTTCATTTCTTGCAAATAATTGACTTGTCCAGGTTTAAACCTCTTGGTGCAAAGGTTTGAAGCTCATATATCCATCTCAATTCTATTGTTATGATTGTATTGACACCTGGAATACAGGTTAATTGTATACTTTGCGGGGCGATTGCACACCATTCACCCTGCTTATTGTTTATTGCTCATTGTATATTGATTTACTCTGATCTATACCCAAGATATCAGAAACAAGCGTTTTCTGAGTTGTGAGAATACTGCATGTATTTGTTTTTTGCACCAGCAAGTAAAGTATCTTTTATAAACACATTACAGTTTATTTATTTATATTTTTTCCATCCTTAACGCTTCCAATGCTGGCCATACACGCTGCAATTATCGGGACGATCCGCCCGATATCGGCGGATCGCCGCGATAATTGCAGCGTGGGGGGGGGGACCGAGGGTTAAATATTGCTCGGTCGGGCATGCTGGATTGTCCAGCATGCCCGTCCGATGCGATATTTACGCGGTAACTGTCGGCCGCATCGGGCAGTGTATGCCCAGCGCGGCCGACAGACAGACATTTCCTGTGTTCCTTCCTACGGAAGGAACAGCGAAATGTCTCCTCCCCTGGGGGCGGAGCGCGGATGTCGCGCTATACACTGTGAGATTTCTCTCACAGTGTATGCTGCGGACATCTGCGGCTGGCAGCCGTCCAGATAAAATGTCTGTCGGTCTGACAGACATTTTATCTTGCCGTGTATGCCCAGCATTAGATATATGGTGACACAAATACATAAAGGATATAAATAACAAAGAGCACTATTCACCGTACATACATACCAGGCTGAGCGCAGCACAAATTTCTCCTTTACAAATTTGTAATGTCTGATATGATGCTGTCACATGCAATATGCAGAGTTTGAGCTGCAATCAAGAGGTTTTCCGGTTGGCAAGAATATCATATCAATTTGCATTACCCTAGGTACACATAGACACTTGCATCCCTGTTGTAAATCGTTTATTTTGTGTGCAAGAAAAGAAATTGTTATTGTACATTATTTAACTTGCTAAAACCTCTAATACAGCAGAAATAAACGACCCTCTTGTGTATGCTAAAAAAAAATAAAAAAAAAAACTCTCTATAGCCAATCACAAGCTGTTCACTAGGGCAACTGGCATATAAATCACTGAACACCAGCCCCATTTCTTACCAAATAATCTGTCCTGTTCCATCTCTGAATGCCCTCCCTTCCACATCCTTCTGTTACTCCAACCCTATATGCCACTACCACGCACTGGCAGGGTCGGTGCAAGGTGTCTGCATTCCCTAGGCAACATTTCACCCACCGTCCCTGCTCCCTCTAATTCATACTATGCCACACATTAGTGACCCCAATTTATAATATATCACACAGCAGTGTCCCAAATTCATAATATACTATATAGAAATGCCCCAACTAAAATGCCACATGACAGAGCCCCAAATAATACTGTGCCTCATAACACTGCCTCCAATCCATAATATGCCATACATCTGTGCCACATATACAGTATATGCCACATCGCTGTATCCCTAATTCATAATTGTGCTACACGTAAGTGCCTCCAGTACATTTGGGCAACCAATACACATGCCACACAGCTGTGCACAAAATGTATTGTATGCCACATACCCATAAATTATACCACACAATGCTCCAATACATATGCCACACGTGTACCCAAATTCTTTATATGCCATACAGCTTTGCCTCAAAACATTATGCCACACACCATGCCCCAAATCATATTTATGCCACACATTTGTGCCCAAAAATATGTCAGCACCCATTAAACTCCCTCACACACACACACTCACCCTGCCAGCACTCATTAACCCCACCTCACACACACTAACCCTTTCAGCACTCATTAACAAACACACACACATATTGCAAGTGCTAATTAACCCTCCCACACTCAACCTGCTAGAAGTCACTAACCCCCCCCCACACACACACACACACCCTGTCAGCACCCAATAAAACCAACCCCCCCACACACACACTAACCATATACTCACTAAAACACCTCACACACACACTCACCCTGCCACCACTCATTAAAACCCCCCACACACTAACCCTGTCAGCACTCAATAAAACCACCCCTCACACACACATACACACTAAGCCTGTCTACACTTATTAACGCACACCCATTGATCCTTTCTCCTCACCAAAAAGTCATAACATACCTTACCAGGCTCCATTCAGCAGCAGCAGCTCTTCCTGTTGTCTAGGGGTGTGGAGCTTCTTATGTGAGTGACAGGCTGGCAGCCAGAGGAAAGAAGAAGACTGGAGAAGAAGGGATGGGACGGCTACCACTGCTATTGACTCTACCACACTAACAAGTGAGAGTGCAGTGACGGAGGCTGGGGGAGTTCCTGCGTCAGCTTTGGTCATCAGTTGTCCCGGCCAGGACTGATAGAAACAGCCTTCTTTTTTTTCTGGACTCAGCGAAACCCTCCAGTCGGGTGCGCCCTTAGGCAGCCACCTAAAGCTGCCTAATCGTAGCACCGGCCCTGTGCACTGGACCTCTACCCTGACCATATCTACCACTACTACTTAACTACATTAACTCACTTTTCAACTCCCATTCCTCTCAGATTACTGCTGCACTCTCCCCTTCACCCCTCTTGCCAACTCTAGCTTCCACTTTGACTCAATCAACTCCTACCACAACACACACTGAAATTACTCACACTTATTCCTCTTCATCCTAACCAGGGCTGGCCTGATGCAGTAAGCAAGGTATGCAATGCAGGAGGGTATTGGGCTGGAGAGGCACCTTCCCTGCTCTGCTGGCAACCAGCTGTCCACAATTAGCTGCACTGCCACTCCTACAGTATGACAGGCCGGCCAGCAGCGTCATGGATCTCCCTGGGCTCCTTTCCCTAAACTATGCTTACTGACCACCTTCCTTTTCGGCTCCATCCCAGCCTTTATTTAAACTGCCCCCAGTGTAATTTTTTTTTTTTTTTTGGGGGGGGGGGGGGGGCAGGGGGTTAAAATCCACCAATGTGGGGCCTTGTGTAAATAAGTCACCTGAGGCTGAAGGGAGAGCTGAAGAATTATTTCCCCAGAGGGAATCCTTGACTAACCTTGAGGTGAAATGGGTGACTGTAAATCATGTGGTGGAGGGCAAAAATTATATCAATCATAATGGGTTATAGATATGATAATTTGTATATATGCAAATTATTTTGCCCACAATGCACCGTGATTGTAATTGGTGTAATGTTTACACTCTTTTCCTGCATAGTTGAACTTGACATTTATAAATCAATAAATATTGATTTGCGTATATTAAGTATTATAAAGGAAAACATATATTAGAAGAAAAATAAAAAAAATATATACTCTCCCTAATTGTGTGTCATTTAAACTACTCCCAGTGTAATTTATTTATTTTTCTTTGAAAAAGCTGCTAATAAGCAGAGAAACGTGTTGGTGCTTTACCCTATCTTCTGGCACTCAGCACCTTATAAGAACAAGCACCTGTATACCTTTGAGACATTGGCCCGTATTCAATTTGAGGCGAAAAGTCCGGATCTGCGATACTTTTTCACCAATGTCATTTTCGCCTGTTTTGCTTTTACTCCGTATTCAATTTGAAAGACTTTCCGCCTATGCGGAAAGTCAATGCAATGTAATAGACGAAAAAGTTTCACCTATGAATAGCAGGCGGAAAAAAGTGCAGTATTGGGGTTTTGGGGTGCAACGTTGCGGGATCCCCCTGCAGCCTTCAGACAGTCACCCAAAGGTAAACTGTGTCAAAAAAAACAAAACACTTAAGGACACCCCAAAAAATGACTTTGAAAAAGGAGGCGCATTTGCTGGGATAAGTTATTTTCAGGAGAAAATACTCCTGAATACTATTCTGCACCACGTATAGAAAAACGCTATTTAGCAGCTATTAAGGCCGTTTAAAAAGACCAAACACCTTCAGCAAGCCAAATCGGGGGGTACCATAGGGAACCACCATGTCAGAGCATTTTTTGGGGGCTGATTTCCCCAAATCTGACAGCACTTTCCGCCTGTTCAAGTTTCGCCAGGTCCCATTTTTGCGTACTTTCAATTTGAATATGGGGTAACACGGGCGCGCACGCGATACATTTCCGCCTACAAAACAGGTGAAGTAGGCGAAAAGTCCAGGATGCGAAAAAGTATCGCGGCTCGGCTCAAATTGAATACGGCTCATTGTCCGGATTTGCAACTTTCAGCTTCTTGACACTGGTAACAGTGATACACTGGAATTAATCGTTTGTGTTTGGAACTATCAGCTTTAAAGACCATCGCTAAGTAAAGGGTACCACTGAACTACTTTACAAGCCGGTAATATATATCAAAAGCTGGAACACTAATACCAAAATGGACTTGGTCTGGTGACTATCTATTATACATTTGTGTCTACCGGGTTTTGTTAGCATTTTTATGAGTATCTATTCATGCATACATGTCTACAATTGAATGTTATATGTGACTATATTCATTTATCCATTTTAGTACTGTTCTATAGTTTGACTTGTGTTAATAAATTGTACTTATACATTATTTTAAATTAGCGATGTTTTATTTCCATTTTTTTTTTATCTTTTAATTTCCCCCTATGTGAGGATTTGGGGCAGACCCTTATGGGCTGCCCTCACCCTAAGTCTCCTGAGTAGGGATGAACATTAGAAGCCCGGCATCGAATGGCTGCCGGGCTTCCGACATCAAATGCAGCAATGCGATGGCAACTAACATTTTTCTGTCTCCCATGCCATCCCCCATTTTTCATCCTTGCACTTCTAAAAATATGAAACCTTGTGAAAAGGCATGTAAAAAGGACATATTTGTAGGAGAGTGCATATTCATAGTGTGAAGGTGGGCACTGAACACCCCCTAGCACCGGTCCTGATCACATTAGTCATTCACTGCTTGGCACATGACTAACAGCAGATACTTTAAACACCCTGGAATTGAGCCTTTTCCTACTTCAGTAGTTTTGAACCTCGGTCCACAGTAACCCACACAGGTTACATTTTCCAGGTCACCCAGCAGGTGCACAGGTGTAGTCATTACTCACTGACACATTTTCAAAAACCCACAGGTGGAGCTAATTATTTCACTTGCGATTCTGTGAGGAAAGCTGGAAAACATGCACTGTTTGGAGTCCTGAGGACTGAGTTTGAGAACCTGTGTTCTACTTTAATACCTCAGTATGACACAGAGTACATCATTATTTTAGGTACTAAGTTGTGGGCATCTAATTCCTGGTTACAATACCAATTATATTACTCATTTACTATCCAGACCTGTGTTGTTGTTTTTTTTATTTTAATTGTTTACTTTTTATCATGAAAAATGTGCCTTTGTGTTAACTTATGTTCAGTGAGCTCTACAGAGGATGCATGCACCTCCTACTGCATTTTTATATGACCTGTTGTACCCTTAGATGTATGTATAACCAATTTGGGGGTCACAAAACTGTGCTTATTACCATATATGTCTAGATCTCATACTTCATCATATTTTGATTATATTTAACGAAGTGTTTTTTAAACCTTATAAAAACCAATGATACGTGTATGATGAAATACTTACTGTGAATCCTAAAATATGTACAGATGTGCCCAGCTAGTTTGTTACTCCATATGCTATGAAGCGCGCCACGCAAGGCGCGCCACACACCACGCCGTGAGTCGCGCCACACTGAAAGTTTCGTAATGTAGCATAGCGCTGGAAAAAAGTCATAACGGTGTCACTTTTCCTAAACTACATAGCGCATGCGTGTGATTTCCAATGTACCGTACGATATGTTTTGTATCACCGCCCGATGATTGGCTGACAGAAGTGGTGATTCGGTACACTATACAGTATTACAGCGCTTTCCACATGGAATCAGGAATGTATAATAAAGTGGTAGAAAAATGTCTAATAAAGTTTTAAATCATTAAGCTCTGTATTACACACTGACTGTGCGATTGAAATTGCACACTTGCGCCAATGTAAGTAATGTCTGCACTGTCCCAGACTTGTAGTGATTTCATTACTTTAGGAACTACAATACTGTAGTAATGGGTGAAGCGTGTGGCCTAGCGGTCTAATGCCTAGTCTCACTGTTTCTCCCATCTTCTTGTCCCGTTGGTTTGAGACCTTGAAAATATATATATATTTTATTATTTTTAAAATCTTCACTTACAGTATTCAGTATTCAATACAGTACATGTGGAGCGCATGCCCAGTGCTTCGGGAGTCAAACGCAACGAAAGCGGGATGTCTGTAGATACTTTAGAGTGCAAACTTGCGTCAATGTTGGCGCTGTCCCAGACTTGGACACTATAGTGATTTCTCATGACCAGCAACTGGTAGTGGGCTCTGTTTGAGAGAGAGGTCTCTGTATTACAAACTGACTGTGCATTTAAAGTGCAAAATTGCATCAATTTCGGCACTGTCCCAGCCTTGGACACTATAGTGATTTCCCATGTCCAGTAACTGGTAGTGGGCTCTATTTGAGAGAGGTCTCTGCATTACAAGCTGACTGTGCGTTTAAGCCGCAAACTTGCATCAATGTTAGCACGGTTGGCACTGTGGTGGCTGTCAGCCAGCTCCGAAGGGTTATAAATAGGAGGGGTTACAATGACAATGGAATCTGTCGTGCATGCCCAGTGGAGCCAAGCCATACACCATTTATCGCTATGCCATGGCGTATGGAAGATCATCACTGCGCATGCCCAGTTGTCTGTATTACTGTGCGGTTGAATTTTCACACTTGCGCCACTCTGCGCTGTCCCAGACTTGTACACAATAGTAATTTCATGACTTTAGAAACTGCTAGTGGGCTCTGTTTGAGAGAGAGATCTCTGTATTACAAACTGACTGTGCAATTAAACCGCAAACTTGCATCAATGTCGATGCTGTCCCAGACTTGTACACTTTATTGATTTCATGACTTCAGTAACTGCTAGTGGACTCTGGCCCTGATTCAGAGCTGGATGCTCTGACAGAGCGCTCGCTCTGAATCAGAGCCGTCCTTCTTGATTTTTAGAGCGGCCTCCTGGCTGCTCGTATAGCTGTGGGTGACCACCCACAGCTATAGCGAGTGGCCAGGAAGATGGTCGCAATGGTCAAGACCATCGCAACCATCGGGCTTGCGACGAGACCCTTGTGGTTGGGTCTCGTTGCCGCAAGCCCTAGAGTGCTTTCTGCTCGAACAGAGCCGAAAGCACTCCCACTGACATCACTACTGATGTCAGTGGGGCTGGCCCCAGACGGTAGGCGTTCACATGGGAATGCCTCCTTCTGGGCAGCCACGCCCTCAGCACTGTACCTACACATGTACAGTACGACGCTAATACTTTACACACAGGTGCGTCACTCGGCAGGCGTCTGTGGTGTAGTGATTGGGCAAAGCAGTGTGGGCACCCCGAGATCGAAGCCTAGAAGGCTACAATTTGTCATTTATACCAACACATACAGGCATCGACGCACAAACAGCATTGAATAAATATAGAGCAATTGAAGTTCAATATCACTATAGTGTCCAAGGCTGGGACAGCGCCAAAATTGATGCAATTTTGCACTTTAAACGCACAGTCAGTTTGTAATACAGAGATCTCTCTCTCAAACAGAGCCCACTCACTACCAGTTTCTGAAGTCATGAAATCACTTTTGTGTCCAAGTCTGAGACAGCGCAGAGAGTGGCGCAAGAGTGCAAATTCAACCGCACAGTCAGTTTTTAATATACAGTACAGACACATTCATAGCGGCACACTAGTTGTCCTAGCAGATGTGGGATGGTGTCCTTGGCAATGGTCACTATTCGTAGCCTTTTCAAGACACAAGGGCAGAGCTGACTGCTTACAGTAAATGGCTAACAGAGCGTTCTTTATTATGGTAATGAGAGGCTCTTGCTTGCTTTGGGGGAAGGGACCTGATGCACTGTGTGTGACTCCTGACCCACTGGGCATGCGCCAGAAATCCCATTGCAACTCTCCCACTGGGCATGCATCAGAGATGCCATTTATAACCCCTCGGAGCTGGCTGACAGCCACCACAGCTCCCAACCGTGCTGACATTGATGCAAGTTTTCGGTTCAAACGCACAGTCAGTTTGTAATGCAGAGACCTCTCTCTCAAACAAAGCCCACTACCAGTTACTGGTCATGAGAAATCACTATAGTGTCGAAGCTGGGACAGCGGCGAAATTGATGCAATTTTGCACTTTAAATGCACAGTCAATTTGTAATTCAGAGACCTCTCTCTCAAACAGAGCCCACTACCAGTTACTGAACTCATGAAATCACTATAGTGTCCAAGTCTGGGACAGCATCGACATTGACGCAAGTTTGCGTTTTAAACGCACAGTCAATTTGTAATATAGAGACACTCTCAAAAAGAGCTCACTAGCAGTTTCTGAAGTCATGAAATGACTATACAGTAGTGTCCGAGTCTGGGACAGCGCAGAGAGTGGCGCAAGTGTGAAAATTCAACTGCATACTGTACATTAGTAATACGGACAACTGGGCATGTGCAGTGCAATGATCTTCCATGCGCCATGGCATATGGCTTGGCTCCACTGGGCATGCGCCACAGATCCCATTGTAACCCCTCCACTGGGCATGCGCCAGAAATCTCATTGTAACCTCTCGGAGCTGACAGCCACCACAGCGCAGACATTGACGCAAGTTTGCACTTTTTAAATGCACAATCAGTTTGTAATGCCTTACTTTTAAACAGCCTTTTAAACAACAACACTACTACAGTAGTTTCACTATAGGGTCCAGAGCCGGAAAAAAAAATTATTCTTTTCCAGGGCTCGAACCCGGGTCCAGCAAAGCGATCACCTAACCACTAGCCCACAAGCCAGCTATATTAAGAACCGCACATAGCGGGCTCATCCTCCACCCACCTGCTGCTGTTTTTAATAATAAAAAAAATTGTATTCCTTTCCAAATATTATACAGTACTAGTACATATATACACAGTACCCCACCATTAGAGAATAATTCATCCCATCTCAGTGAAAGCTGTGCATGCATCTCATTAATCTACAATATCGGTTATACCGTGATATCAACTCGGGTAACTTCACTACTGTACAGTTATGTACAGTATGTGTACTGATTTGTGTCCCGTTCTAAGAGCTTACTGTATGTATGCGATATTAAAAACATTGGTTGTGCGAACATGCAAATACTGTACAGTGCGTGAATGTGATATCCATCCAATTTAACAGTATGGTATTCAGTACAAATTACAACAGTGGAGCGTAGTGTATCCTTAGTTGAAGAATACCACAGTACGCCACAAGTCCAGCCATCATGTAACGTTCCATGGCGCGGCTCAGAGTCCTGAATGGCGCGGCATGAACAACAAACTAGCTGGGCACATCTGTACATGAGAGGTCATCCTTTGGGCACATCTTCTTTAACACAGTTCTAATTCAATGATTAAGCATATATTGAGTGTTTACACAACTACAGCTTTGTTTTTATATTACCATATCAAATAAGTTTTCTTTTCCTCTCAAATTGAACTTAACATATACCTTTACTCCAGGGGAGCAGCACCAGTGTTCTTTTGAAAAATTAAATAAAAAGTAATCTGAAGTCGTGTAAGAATTACAGTATATTTATTAAAAAAATATGTATTCACATATTTTAAAAACAAGTATATAAACCTTATATACAAATTATAATCATAGACATATAACATATATACAAATTTTGAGAGGTGCCTCCTAATTAGCAGCACAGATAGTAATTGTATTAAACAATCCTCAGGTGATAATGTATCCAATTAATCCTCTATACCAGGAATGGGGCACCTTTTTTCTGTCAAGGGCCATTTTGATACATATAACATTATTTGCGGGCCCGATGCAGGCCACACTCCCTCCATGTGATGTCACACGGGGTGGGGCCACAATCGCTGGTGATTACAGCAATGCCCGGAGCTGTAAGGGCAGCGGTGTGACCGTCTGAAGCCCCTGAGGTTCCCCATCCCTTCTCTATACCATGCAGGGCTCAGTTCCTTAATATTACAAGGTTACTTTGTGACACTGCATGCTTTGGATTTGTACAATCTCTAAAAAAGAAATGTCAGACACAAATTTACTCCAGCAAGGAAGCAGACTTCATTAGTATTGAAGCTTTTAGATATATCGGGAGAGTGTTGTCTTTATATCCTGCTTCACAGGACATTTTTCCTTTTCTTGTTAACTCAATCCCTTTTTATATCCAAAGTCCCTCCGATTGGAGTATATTTGATTTGAGAGAGAACAAATAAATGACTGTTTTCAGTCTCTACGTCTCACCACTCTATATATACTTGTGATCAGCAGCGCCACAGCTGCAGTGTCCGTTCCCAACAGACCAGGGTGTGAAGAGTGTCATTACATGGGAGACTGTCCCTCTGCACCAATGCTACGTGTTTCTCTGCCTCTCCAAGATAGTGGCTTCCTCAGGAAAGAGTAAAGTTATTTACTGTAAAATTACTGCATGTTACTCTCAGTTACACACTTTAGCGGAGATGTATGACACCTTCAAGAGAGATAAAGTGGAGAAGTTGACCATAACAACCAATCAGCTTCTAGCTATCATTTATCTATACTGTCTATAAACTGACAGAATTTGATAGGTTGCCAACTGCATCTTCTCTAGAAAGTTTAATACATTTCCCCCATAGTGTTAGAACTATTTTAGCAGAGAGGCCTTGATGTTGCAGGTGGTTTACCATATTATGTACAAAAGCTGTGTTATGTTATTATCATGTGCTGGCCTTTTCTGCTGGCTTACTCCAGTGTACTTGGGGAACTTTTCTGTTTTTTACTTATTCAATACATGATTGCCATCATAATAAATGCATTGTGATTCCTGTCCTTCAGATTGTCCAGATTGCTCACAAAGCCTGCTTTTTGTTCTGTCACGTCTGTCACACCCACCTCATTTTTATCAGCAGGTTTGTGGGGTTTTTTAAACCCATTGCTTAGTAAATGTGAGGTCTCATACTTCTAATGGAAAATATATCTATGGTGCTTCAATGTTCTATTCTAAAGTCTGGATTCTCTACAAGTTTCTAGTGGTATGGGCTTTAGTAAATCAGCGGGATACAATCCCTCTATTAAACAACTGGAAAACAGGCAAAAATGCAAAACAACTGCTTTGTAAATATACCCCCATGACTACTTGTGTGGTCACTTGAGTTCTTGAAGCCTCATTATATTCTGATTGCCATCTATGCAACAGGGTTTCATGCAATGGGAGATGTATCAAATCTTCAAGAGAAATAAAGTGGAGAAGGTGCCAATAGCAACCAATCAGCTTATAGAAATCATTTATCTAGCACAGTCTATAAAATGACAGAAGGTGTGATACATCACCCCCAAACTGGTCTATCCAAAGTGCTTAGTGATGGACTTTTGCTGTCTACTGGTCTACTGTAGCTTGATACTGTGACCTCAGTTAAGGTGCCCATCCACTAGACTATTAAATTGAGCAATTGAACGATAACGATCGTTCAATCGTTCATAAATCGTTTGCAAATTTGTTTGCAAAAATGTCTAAAACGACCAGCGATGCGCATGCCCGCTGGTCGTTTAGACATCTATCATCATGCAAACATGCTGGTCACCCTGACGATAACGTCAGGTTCAGCATGTTTGCAGATGATTGATGAGCCTGCACTGAACGACTGCTCGTTCAGTGCAGGCTCATCACAGACTGACAAACGACTGTACGATTACAATGTCTTAATCGTGCAGTCGTTTTCATGTCTGCTAGTGGATGCGCACCTGTAAACTCCACCAGTCCTGATCTTTCGCTTTGTTTCTGACCATGGATCCTTAATGCATTTTTACGGCATTATTTTCATCTCCTGATTTTGAACTGTGATACATGTCCTGAAGCCTAACTCTGGTTGTTATTATTATTACACCTCTGTCTGTTGTATAGTACGTATACCATTACCGATCTGCTCTTCACATCTTGTTTCCTCCTGCTGCTTCAGTTGTCTACACCAGTGTTTCTCAACCCCACTACTCCCCCTAACAAGTCACATGCTCCAGACCACTGAGCAGGAGCATGTTTTAAAGATTTACAGGTAACCTGGAAAACATGAACTGAGGACTGGGGGCCTGATTCAGCAGATGTTCGTGAATCTGCGCAGGCGCATGACCCGCTCGCAGACTGGCAGTGACTAACAGTCTGCTGCCGTTTGTGGGTGGGGAGGGGGCAGCGATGGCGTGTCACCTCCGTTGGGGGGGAGGGAAGAGGCCAGGATCTCCGTCGGCTGATGGAGATTTCCTGGCCTCTTCCTCTCAACTGCGGCAACCGGCTACGTGACCCCATGGGGCACCTTAGCCGGACGAAATTACGCAGATTATCCGATGCTGTGTTGGACAATGCAGCTCGGTTAAGCAATGCACAGGGGGCGTGATGCCTTCTGCTGCATTACCATATCTGCAAGGACTACAATTGCAAAGCTGCCTGCATGCATACATCATATATTTATAGCCTGCGTGCAGCTTTGCAATTACGATCCTTACAGAATCAGGCCCTGAGTTGGAGAAGCCCTGGTCTACACATTATCCTTAAAAAGTTAACACCTAAAATTATGTGCAAAGTTCTGTGACTACAGAGTACTGGTGAGCATATTTAGCTCTAAGGGAAAAGCGGTTGCTATAGGTGAAGACACCTAAATCCTGGTAATTAGTGTATTGTCCTGGTGAAGATGCCATAACAAACAATGACTTACAATTTCTTACTGGTGAATGATCTGCTATTGATTTTCATTTAACGTGGATTGGCTGCTGATGTGAATCAATGCCTGGCTAGGAATGGCTTTTGGGATTGTACTGTTTATATAGTTAAATATTAAACAGCCTATTTCATAGTGAAAGGATGTGTTACAGAATAAATGTGTTTGCTTTTGTTTACAAACCCATTGGAGTTCTTTGCACCATGTTATTAAATGATCTTGTATGTGTTATGCTAATGTGTGGCTTTTTCTGGCCTTTTGGAGTACTGGAACATACAATATACCATTAATCTGGTTTTTCAATGTATTTTAAATGATATCTTTTGTTAGAAAAAAAATCAGCTTTCTATACCTAGTTGTCACAATGTTATTGCAGGGTCTGTATCTACTGTATCCTCTTTAGGGGAAAAGTAGCAGTTGACTACTTACTAGTAAACAACCTATAGTGATGACTACCCCCTTTAAACTTGAAATAGTTTTTTAACACTCCAGATTGTCAAGAGCTGTGTAGACTTCCCAGTAAGTGCTGTGTTCACTAAAACAGAGGATTTTTTTTAACCAACTTGAACTTATTGTCTTACCCCCTTTCCTCTCCCTCCATACAGCCCCTTGAACCACGTTCATCTTGTCTTTCCTTTTGCAAAGAGCCCCGTGTCTAGATTTATGAAGTTAAAATTTGCATAATCAGATTAACTGCAGTGTTGTACACTGGAAAGAAAAGGGTGGTGGAAACAAAGTGTCCCACACAAGGGGAGAGGTACTAATGCACAGAGAGAAAGGGGGAGGAAAGAGGTGGATTGGCCTGCTATCATTGTACTGAAAGACTGCACCTGCAATAGTCTAAAGTTCTCTTCTAAGGACTCTAGATGCTATTACAACCTCGATCTACAGAGAAATGTAAAGGGTGGTTGCATAAACATAAAGAAAATGTAAGAGAAATTAAAACAGCTCTGCATCACATTAATTGATTTATCTGGCTGGAGATTGGGCAGTTTCCGCACAATGTGCTAAAATAAAGGCACATCTTTTGATTTGTACTCGGCTTGGAGAGCAGATCAGCCAAGTAATCTGCTCTTTGCAGATAAGAGAGTTAGAGAATCTGCAGTACACTGATAAGGCAAACGCTAATTCTCTGCAATCCATGATTTCAGTCCCGGTGCTTTTTCCCTTGTTAGTGAGGCCCTGAGAGTTGGTGTAGAAAACACGATTTGAAGATCATCAATAATGATACTGTAATTACTTGTTTACATGTAATTGATGATTTTAAAAACTGTTTTTTTGTTTTAGATTTACACAGTTGTGTCATGTAGTCACCTTATCACTCTGTATGTTGCATAATGTAAATATTTCTTGAAGGTGTTCATTTAAAATGTAATTGAGCTAAATAGACTGGTATTCAGTGCCCTATTTACCTTATACATGCACCCACTCAGCGTCACTGTGGATAGCTGCATCAGAGGAGCACAAAAGACGTTACTTCCTCTATAGTGGCAGCATGACCCTTTGTCTCATGAAAAGATGGCATTAACAGCAGTACGAGCAGATAATTACATTTTCCTTGCAGGCCAGGATATTAGTAACTCTCAAGTTGCAAAGTAATCATGTCACATATTTTTATGCCATGCAAATGACCTCTAGGTAAAGGTAAACATTAACTGGACACTGTTTTATGTAGACTTAATACATTTTCTAGAAGAAGTGCATTAATAAGTTCAGTGTAATGAAGAAAAAAAATGGTGACATCTGAAATAAAGACGGTTCTGTTGTCCCCTACAGTTATCAGTTATATAATCCAGAAATCAGGATTAAATGTGCAGTGTTTTGAGGGTAAAAAGGAAACATCTGCACCTTCACATTTATTTCTAATAAAGGTAGTTTTCCCCATGATGTCAGCTATGCTGCCTAAGGCTTGGTACACACTAGACAATATGTCGTCTGATCTAGTGGATGGGACTGACATATCGGGCACATCATCTAGTGTGTACCCGATATGTCGCTGATGATGCCTGCTCCCACGAGTTGTCAGCAACATCCTCCATCTGCCCTACATGCAGGGCCAACGGGGGATGTCGTTAGAGAGTGCCATGCTGCCGGATGCAGCATGGCCCTCGCCATCGCTGCCCGCGTCGGCAAGTGTGTATGCATTTGCCAGTGCCAGCTCCCCTGCTGAGTCCCGTTGCTGCCGATGTCGGGCTGGGTAAACATCGTCTAGTGTGTGCCCAACATAAGACAAATAGTTGCAGACTGCTGCCTGCATATAAAAGAGAACGCATAGTTATGTTTTTATATTGTATTTGTTTTTTGTTAAGAAGACAATGCTGAATTTTTGAGTATTTTTATGCTCCTACTTACATTCTGCTTGAGTTGTATTTACTAGAGTCTATCCAGAACTTCAAACGTGGATTTCTTAACTCTATGAAGAACAATTTGACAGTGCACACCAGCATCTATTGTAAATGAAGGACAGTACAATGTTTGTAGGAGATGCTGTCAGAGTGGAATATGAAGTTGTAGCCAATAGGGTACAATGGGTAATGACAAGGCTATCGGGACAATGGCTCCCCAGTGATAATGTAGTCTATAGATTGCAATGACCAGAGCTGTAACTAGACTTTTTGGTGCCCTGTGCCAGAAATAGCATTGGTGCCCCCCCTCCCATTTTTTCAAATAGGGACATTAGCTAGTTCACCTGAAAAAGGGCCATATCTTCATGGGGAAGGGCCAGGAACGAGATAGGGGAGGCCAGGAGATGCTGAGGATAAAAGTAGAGAAAGCTACAAGTGAGAATGATAATAAACAGGAAAATTTACAGTCCCAAAAAGCGCCCCCTGCCCTGCGGTTCCCTGTGCCATGACATTGGTTGCACCACTCTAGTTACGGCCCTGGCAATGGCTAACGCCATTTGAAAATGGCATTGGTTCACACTTGCCGACATTCGACTTCTCCTTCTCGGGAGCAGCCCGGGGAGGAGAAGCAGGGGCCAAATGACACGATTCTTATAGAATCGCATCATTAGGTCACACTCCGCAAGAAAATTCTCCTTATTCTGCCCACTTCATTGGGAAGTAGGCAGAATGCGGGAGAAGTGCCTACCCTTCCGGGGGTGCGGAGGGTTACCCGAAATATCAGAAGCCTCCCGCAGCTTCCGAGAGAGGGTAGGCATGTATGATGATCATATTCCAAAAATCAAAGCTTTTTGGGGCTTGATAAATAGCCCAATACCAGCGTCCGCTTACAGTATAAGGACAATGGTTCTTTCGGGAACTTGGCCATACTTTAGTAAATACTGGATATATCTGTGATATCTATAGCATACAGTATGTGGTATAATAAATGGCTGTGCTGCTTAAACTTGCCATAAACAAACCTTTTTGCAGGATTTATGGCTAAATAATTAGGCCCCTATTTGGAATACTGTAATATCTAAATAATGTGTCATGATAGTTTGTGACATAAAACACTTTTTGGAAGTAACGCCTTCTTATTAGGCAATATTTTATTTCTACTCTTTATTCCATATCTGGAAAAAGAAAGTGTTAATTTTCTTTTGTTGTAAAAATATACATTAGTGATGACACTCAGCTCACTGTGTGAATAGTTTGGGACAGTGTAACACATTATGGAAATGATGTGTGCAGATGTTGATATTGCAGATTATGTAGGCACACACCAGCGGATGTCTCAAACTATGAACAGCCCTTTACTTAACCTGTGGTGTTGGATTATCGATAGATATAGCAGGTACAGCTGTACTTACTGTTACATACACACTGGTGATGGAACGGAGCGAGGTTCCATACATCTCACCAGGCGGTCAGTGTATGCTGCAAACGGGTAGTGGTGCAAGATTGCTGAAACAGCTTTATAGCAGGTAATAACTGGGTTATTTATATTAGATAAGAAGGAGACTTCTGTCTCCCACTATGTCAATCTACACAATAAAAAAAAACAAGATGGACCCTGCAGATGCTCAGTAGTGATCATAGTGGCCATCTTGGAACAGGGTATGAAGCCTCCCTGGAGGATAGAAAGACTGGAGTCTGCACAGTAGCACACTCCTCTTTCAACTACATACAGTAGTCACATGGTGACCTGAGTTCATCATATGTTGAGTTTTGGTCACCGGTAAAAGAAATTTAAACCAGTGACAGATGATGGACTAAGTAGGAGGTACAGTAACTTGAGAACTGTGATTATTTACACAGTGCTACACAGGCATACCTTACAACTTTTGGTTGTTGCAAATTAAAAGAGCTCAAACACTGCTCCTTTATGGTGACACAGTACAAGATGGATATGGCATGGCCACATCATGTTATGTAATACCATGTTGTCTTTGTGTGCCCACCACTTCCAGAGCTCTCGGCCCTCCCCAGCACAATCTCTTAAAAACAACCATTCAGTGCCATACACACCTGCAACTGGAAGCCCCTATCAGCAGGACATATCTCCCACCTGTACTGAAATTGGGACAAATGTCTTGAGCAATGGGATGGGATAGTGGGACTTTCCCTGCAAATCAGGAATTTCCAGCCTAATTCAGTACAGTTGGGAACATTGGCATCCCTCCCTATGGTGACACCTGGTGAGCAGCAAAGCCGGATGCCGGCAAAGCGGCGTGGCCTCGCAGGTAGAGGGCGTGGTCTCACCGGTATTGGTTAGCCTCGCATCCCGAAACCCCGTTTAGTTACTCTAGGGGTCCTGGAGATGCGGACTGCCCCCAGGGACCAGTCTGTATGCAGTGCTGGCTCCCTCACTGTGTAATACTACAGTGCAGCACACAGCTCCTGTCACTGAGTAGGAGTCGGCACTTTGGTGACACCCCTCGGCGGATGATACCCGGGTGCGGCCTGCACCCTCCTTGTGACGCCACTGGTTGGGAGGTACTATTATTATTATGTTTTATTTATAAAGTGCTGATATATTAAGCAGCACTGTACACTGGAAGGTCATGACATAAACAAATTACATGCAATGACGTAAAACAAATTATAAAAATGGCCCTGCCCAAATGAGCTTACAGTCTAAGAGGCTGCTGGTAAATAAATCAGGCATAAGTGACTGGCAATTCTCTGCAGCTAATGATTGTGTGGTGCTGGTGGAAAAAAAGGGAGACAGTGGAAGGCAGAGACATGAAATATAACTCAGTCACTGTAGAAATGATAAGACCATAAACTGAACTTCACTTTTTATTATTACTGTGCCTCTTTTCTCTGATGTTTCTAGCGAAGTTATTTGCTTTTGTGCAGAATGGGTAATATTGTGTTTATTCTCCAGCTTGGAAAAGATGTGTGCCAGATGTTTTACATTAGTATATTGAGGGGTCTATGTACCAATTCTTGGAGAGAGATAAAGTGGATGGAGATGAAGTTCCAATATATCAGCTCTTGTCACTTTCAGGCTGTTTGAAAAATGAGAGGAGATGATTTGTTGGTACTTTATCACTCTCCTCTTTATTTCTCTCCAAAATACATCTACCCCTCAGTGTTGTACACAAAGCCAAGACAGATGTTCCCCATGTTTTGTATTTGTCACCACAGAGGCAGTGGAGAAGCAGAGGAGGAAGCAACAATAACAGTTGAACTCCCTGGGTCCAGCAACTGAGCTGAGAAGGTATCAGTAGATGGTCTAAACTGCCCTGTCCTTGATGTGATAACTCCTCAGCTCTATCAAGTATTTTCCCACTGCCATCTCACATATGTAGCTGAGTAATATCTGTGAGAAGATGGAGATGTGGGAGGTGGGCAAAGAGCTGATATAAAGCACAGCCATCACCTACGGCCAAAGTCATGCCCCACTGAAGTATTTACAATGTTCCCTGTGGTCACTATGACTAGGAACAGCTCATTCATTATGAGATCATATAGGCAGGGCATAAAAACCATAGCGTACCATAATATCAGTGCCACTTGAGTTGAGGAACAAAGGAAAACAAACCAAGTGACATTATGACAGCTAAAGTTTCCTTTTAAGTACTCAAAATTTGGGAAAATTTATTAAATAAAATGAAGTATATAATAACATTTCATCTATTCAACACATGATGGGGTAAATGTACTATATGGTTTTTGGTCATTTTCTCAGTGGTTTTGCCAACCCCAGAATTACTAAAGCAAAACCACTGTAAAACCACCAGTTTAAAAGTCTAAACACATCGCGGTCCCAATTGTTTTACATGTGAAGAATAGAATAGGAACTTCCAAATTTATCCAGCAGCCATTTTGCAAACCACCGACAAAAGTGAGGAAACAAAAATGAGGTGGTTGTGACAGGTGATAAAGCTTATAATGAGAGCAATCAGTATGCATCAAATAAGGAGGCAGATTGCTACTTCTCTTATGGGGAAAATATTATTTTATTAATATACTACGGAGAAATTGTTTCATTTTATTAAAAGTCTTTGGATGCAGCAGCAAAGTGAAAAAGTGCTTATGCCGCAGGAGGTGTAAAGGTTCCAACATAATTAGTAGACTATCAGCAGTATCTTTATTATACTTTGTATCAGGTTGTAATTTACACTAGTTTGTTGTTCTATAACATTTCTTTGGATCAAACTGACACAGTTCTAAAACAAATATTGAAGTGTAATCAAAATTAAATATTAGTCTGCTGTGTCCCTTCATACGGCTTCGGTATGTATTACCGCCGGACCTAAGCCCGGCGGATGAAATCCCGACGCCGGAAGGTCGGCAGTTGAAGATCCCGACTAAGGTAAGAAAGTACCCTAACTTGTCCCCCCCTAACCCTAATCCTCCCTTAGGGGTGCCTAACCCTAACCTACCCCCCTAGTGCCTAACTCTATCCTCCCCCCAGGGGTGCCTAAACCTAACCCTCCCCGCACCCTAAACCTAGCCCTTCTGGGGGGGTGCCTAACCCTAACCTCCCCCCGGTGGTGCCTGACCCTAACCCCCCCTGCCCCTAGCCTAACACCAACCCCGCCTGGGGGGGTACCTAACCCCAAACCCCCCCGGGAGTCCCTAAACCTAACCCTCCCCCCTGTGGCTATGAGCTCTCAATGCCTGGCTTACCTACATTCGGTAAGCTGGGCGTCAGGATTTCAGCGTGGGGCTAATGATAGGTGTCTGTATTTTGAGGCCTATCATTAATCCCCTGCCGGGCTTTCACTGTCGGGAAGCCGGCAGTCAGCATTTCGATCATTGGCTTCCTGACTTCAGAACTCATTGGACGGCGCTTCACAGTGTAGATGGACAATGACCCGAAGCATACTGCAAAAGCAACCAAAGAGTTTTTTCAGGTTAAAAAGTGGAATGTTATGCAATGGCCAAGTCAATCCCCTGACCTGAATCCGATTGAGCATGCATTTCACTTGATGAAGACAAAACTGAAGGGAAAATGCCCCAAGAACAAGCAGGAACTGAAGACATTTGCAGTAGAGGCCTGGCAGAGCATCACCAGGGATGAAACCCAGCGTCTGGTGATGTCTATGTTTTCCAGACTTCAGGCTGTAATTGCCTGCAAAGGATTTGCAACAAAGTATTAAAAAGTGAAAGTTAGATTTAGGATTGTTTAGTTTGTCCCGTTACTTTTGGCCCCTTATAAAAATGGGAGGCACATATAGAAACCGTTGTAATTCCTACACTGTTCACCTGATTTGGATGTAATTACCGTCAAATTAAATCTGAAAGTCTGCAGTTAAAGCACATCTTGTTTGTTTCATTTCAAAGCCATTGTGGTGGTGAATAGAGGCCAAAATATGAAAATTCTGTCAATGTCCCTGACTGTATATATATATATACACATATTTATTTTATTCTGTGTACACCTGTGCTACAATTATTGCATCTATCAACTCCTGTTAAGAGGTGACTGGATTCCTCTGTCCTGTCAGAGGTAGACCATGGCTGGGATCATCAATGCAGTAGCTTCCACTGGCCTCTTGTGCACCACGTGGTCTCAGAAGAGGGCAGCAATTTATATAAGCACATAGCACAGGAATCACACCCTTGCATTTTCAGCTCGCTCCCAAACTCCCTCCCCCCCACACACACATGCAAATCATATGTCTCTGTCATTATCTCTGTTCAACTTTGTATAGCTGTATCTGCCACCACTTCCTTTGTGTGTTTCCCCTCCCGGATGATGGCAGCTCTTCCCTCTCCCCACATGTGCCTCTACCCCATCTCCAGGGATGTTGAGACATCCACGAGGCTCAGGTACTGAGGGGGGCATGGTCTAATCTGAGAGGCATCACCACACCCCCTTCCAAAAAAAGAAATATAAAATACAGCATTTGACCCCCTCAGTAGCTGGCCTAGGTCCCCTTTCGGGCCCCACCAACAGGCCCAGGTAATTAGTACCTGTATGCCTCTGCCCATCCGCCTACAGTATATGTGCCTCTGCTCAATGTCTGTTGATTTATCCCACTTTGTTCCTTTAACCCATATGTTCACCTTCTCCCACTATCTTCTTGTGCCACACCTTCTCCCCCTCATCTTTAATTTCTTCCCTCTTCAATCCTTTCAACCCTTCTCTTCTTTATGTTGTAAGCTGAACCATTGCAGGTAGCATAGATGAATTGAAGCCTGTCTGTGTTCACCACCACACCTTTTAACCTATGTATGGCAGGTAAGCACACTTTTCCTTTAATTAATCAACTGGGCTTTTTTTACTTCAAAGGGTAACCACTAACGGAATCCGCTGCAGGTGGATTGCATGTGGAAGCCTTATTTTTCAAATGTCACGGCAGTACTTGTTTCACTACAGCACATGAAATATGGGAGATGAAGGAACATTGGGGGGGGGGACCAAAGAGCGGGAGCTGACTGGTTCATCTGTATTGGGTCCCGCAATTTCTGAAAGCAGCCATTAGTGGAACAATATAGTTTTGGGTATGGACCAAGTGAGTTGTCAGTGTGGAGAGACATTGAAAGCAGTTTGGACAGAATGATAATTGATCAGCTTAAGGAGTCAAGGCAAAGAGAAGGTGGGATGAGAAGTGGTTGCAGAGGAAGAAGCTTTGGGGTATAATAGGGGAGAATTATCTGCATAGTGGGCAGTAAGAGAAATTATACAGTGCAGAGTTGATCAAAATCAGGACATTGAGTTATCATAGATTGAAGTCCTGGTTATAGAAAAGCACACAGTATGTATAAACATACTGTGTGCTTTATTCTTATTAACACATATTAACACTTTAGTCTTTCGCTGGTGTGCTTCACTGGGGTGGCTGGCCTTTGCAGGCTTTTTTGGGGTACTGCACCCCAGACCAAGTAATAGGGACCTCCAGTATTAGAGACGCCGTGACGCGGCCTGAGGCTTAGCCATATTTTTCCAAATATATGCAACTGAGATCTCTGCATTATCTACCACCATGTAGTTTTATAAATCTTATTACTGATTTCATTCTGAGTGCTGGGGGATTACTTTTTGTTGTTTCTAGTATAGAATAACCCCTCCCTTACATGCACCTGAGTGATATTACTGAAGTGATCGAGCAGCTACCAACATGTATTGCTGTATAAACAAGTAGTAGTTATACAGGAATTGTCATTGTTGTATTCAACCCTCAACCACCATTAATACATTCTACTTCAACCTTAGTGTTAGCTACTTCTTTTTTTTTTCATAAATTTTTTATTGAGACAATGTGTATATATAATACAGGACAATTTTTTGTTTCATTCAACAATCAATTTAGAATCATACTTAACAAAATATGATACAAAAACATTCTATTTATATAGTTTACAATTACATAGTTTAAAATACAACTTTCAAACTGAAAAACAAATCTTCAGTTTTGCCTTTTGTATTTATCTATTTAATATAATAAACCAGTACAAAATTATTATTTATTGTGTGATTATTGTTTTCCTTTTCCTGGGGACCCAGAGAGAGAAACAACCAAACTATCTTCTTAAATAATATTAATAGGAGGATCACATACCGCTAATCTTGTGAGATACCATGTGGTATTTCTCAAACTATAGTGTATTTGTTTTCTTGTGGTAATTGGAAGTGTGTCTATGTACGTTTCCCATAATGAAAAGAAACGTTCCACCTTTTTCTTCTTGTATCATGGTCTCTACCCAATCCATTTTTAAAAATAAAATATAATTTTGTCATAAACAGGGACCATTGGGGAGGTGATCTATCCAACCATCCCTGCAGTATGGTTTTCCTGCCTGCCGCACTCATAATCAACAGTCATTTCTTACTATCTGAGGTCATACGTTGTTCTGGGTCAAAAAACCCCAATATTGCCCACTCAGGAGTAAAAGGGACATAATTTACAAATTTTGTCTCTGCATATCTACGTATCTGATACCAACATTTTTTTACTATTGGGCATGCCCAGAGACAGTGAAAGTTATCTGCTTCTTCCTGTTGGCATCGTGGACATAAATGATTATTAGATGATCCCATTTTGAAACGCCTAATTGGGGATAAATATACATTGTGATAAATATTTATGAAGAGTTCAGTATACATGCTGGCTGGCAAAGTTTTTCTAGAGACCTCCAAGGCCTTTTCTAACCTCGGAATAGTCAGATTTGGGAAATGAATTAGCCATTAAGCCATACCTCCAGAGATTGTGGAATGGTCTACTATATTACTATATATCTTAAGAAAGTATAATAAACTGAGATAGCTCTACGGTTTGGTACCTGGTAAGACAGAAAAGTGTCAAACGTGTTATCCCAATCCTTACCAGAGAAATGCTTTAAAACATATGTAAGATAAGAGCACATTTGCAAAAATGCCAATGGGTAAGGGTTTATCATTGGGAAATTATTTGAGACCTCTGTATATGTAAGCACATGCTTTTCCTCTATTGAAACCAATGATTTGATATTGGTCATACCTACCAAACATCATAGTGTAAAAGGGTGAGCAGCCATGCCATCAAGGAAACTGGGATTACGGATTAATGGGAGATGAAGAGTGTGATAGGCATTTAATCCAGCCTTATGTCGTAAAATGTGCCATATCTTTCGAGTTGTCCATAGTAGCGGATTCGATTTATATATCTCAGATATTTCTTGATCATGTTGATGAAGAAAACTAATTAGATCACTTTCTATTATAAAACTTTGTTCCACTGGGACATTAGTATATGTGGAGGATTGATGCAGTCAGTCGCGCAAGTGTCGCAAGAGTACCGCCTGATTATATATAGCTATATCTGGAAAATGTATGCCTCCATTGTTCCTAGGTTGGCAAAGTTTCCGTAAGGCTATTCTAGCTCTGCCTCCCCTCCAAATAAACTGACGTATCAACAGATTAATTTTGAGTTTATCAGCTTTTGTTAAAAGAACAGGGAGAGATTGCAAGGGATACAATAAACGGGGTTAGCCACCATCTTTAACAAGTTAGCTCTTCCCAAAAATGACAAAGGAAGACGTTCCCATCCCCTTCAGTCTATAAAGATTGAACATATTTTGTGGTAACAAAATTCCTAGGTATGGTATATATTGTTTAGTCCATTTTAAGGGGTATTGAGAGGCCCATCTAGGAGATCTAGCAGAGCTTACTTTTAAGTGACATAGCCACTGACTTATTCATATTTATGTGTAGACCAGATACTAGACTGAAATGTTCCAATTTACTTAGCAGAAGGGGCAGAGATTGTTCAGGATTACCTATATAGAGAAGAATATCATCCGCAAATGCGGACATTTTTAGTTCCTGTCTACCTACAGGGATACCCTTAAATTCCCGCCAGGTCTGAAGGGTTCTAAGAAGGGGATCTAATGAGTGTTAGCTACTTATTCTTTTGTGTTATCTACTTATTCCTTGGTGAAGTAATGGTCTGCAGGAAGGGGTGCTAGTTAATTATGTGAATAAATTATCTCATTAGGACCTATGTGGTGACATTATTGGGCCATAGAAAAGACATTTGGGATTGCTGTAATCAGTTATTACATGTCTTCTTGTTGCCGAATCTAATATATATAATTTCTATAGATAAAAAGTCAGAAGTGTCCAATAGTGTAATGTAATTTCACATTATTCACCAACAGTAACTATATTGGTGAATAATATGAAATTGTATTACACTATTGGGCACTTCTGACTTTTGTTTCTATAGAAAACTTTGTGCCACTGCAAGGGGCATATATCCCACATCTTCATTCACAAAAAGGGGAGTACAAAGTATATAATTTAAACTTTTATATCACATGTAAATAATTCAGTCTGTAAAATTAGACGTACATAACTAGGTGCACCAGTGCTTCTACTGCATATTTACCATGGAACAGCCTCAGTCTATCCAACTTCTTCCATCAAGTAGTGTAGACAGGGTTGGTGAATGGTCATAGAAGATTTTAAAAATAAAACAAATACAAAAATGTGATGGAATAACAAAAACCAAAAAAAAGTTATTGCTTGTTTTTAACGATTGCAGTACTTTGTCTAAACTCATCCTTCTGCTCTTTGTCCCAGTGCTTCCACTCAGTATTACCCCATGGAAATGTTCTAAGACTGCTGGAGCAGTGCACTTATTTCCTCTACTCCACTGAGTAGCTGAGAACAGTGCAGGGAAGAAAACTGACCTCTATTAGACTTTTTCTTGACTGGCTAATAGCATACAGTCCTTGCCTAGCACTGAAGCTGATTAATTTCCGTGAAGCTGCTATCAGCCTATAGAACAGATAATCTGATGACATTTGTGCATATGCAAAAATAGAACCTGTGACATCAGTAACTACAGTATGCAACAGTTTTGAAACATATCAGGGTGATTATTGGAAAGAGTATAGCCATCTACACAGCACGGAGAAAAATACTGACTTGGCTATGGCAATAGACAGCATCAGGTGGTAAATAGGAAACCAGCTGTTCAGGAAAAGAAACAAGGTCGAGGGAATATAATTGCTGCATCCCATGATCCTCAGTCCTTCCTAAACAACAACATAAACCCCCCAGTAGCTCCCATTGATTTGCACGATTCATTCACAATAATGGATATTAAAAATCTTTTGCACGTCAAGGGAAATTTCATGCCCGGTAATAGAGCATATATTTCATTTAGTTCACACTAATCTTGTATTAAGTTGGAAAGCTGAACTACAATGTTCACCTTTTGAGACTTTGTAGCATTTGGTATCTAAGGGGTCACATTGCAGCTGCTAAAATTGCCTTAAAGTATTTAATTCATTCAGTGCCTTTGACGTAGATCCCTAGATTTACATACCAACATTGTTATGCCCATATGAAATTTAAGTAAAACTTGGAGCTGACCTGTGACCCTTTAGGTCAGTAGTTAAGCTGTCCATTCTCTCCTTCTGCTTTCATCACTCAACCATCAAGTAACAAAAGTCAATTATAATGACCATTTAGTTCAGGACCACTTTTGCTTTATCACATGTCTGTACATTTGTGGCAATAGTTTTACCCATTTAATCTTTTATATACTGCATCTGAGGTGTATATTTGGTAATAAAAGAAATAAACACTTCAGGACTGAAGTGATATGTGTGCTGTACAATACACTAACAGCCTTTGGAAGATTAGTTCCCATTTAAATTGAATTTGGTGGAGACATTTCCTGGATTAGCGATTTCCTTTAGAAAATCAGCATGCAGAATGAGATTTATTTAAAGAAAGACTGACAGCATAGGCAAGTTTATTTGATTCAGATGCCACCCAAAAGCATGCTATGTACATAAAGTTGTATAGAGTGGTCTCAATTCGATGTGCTGTTATCAGGTTTTTCTCAGTTTATTGCTGTGTGCTTTACTGCAAACTAAAATCACAATCGTCACATGTGAATTCTTTCAATAGCTCTGCTTACTATTGCATAACATATACTGTATGTGTGCAGGTTTGACCAGGGCTGAGTGTATGGCTCTGACTAGGCATGCAAACTACTGAGATTCAGTTCATCCATTGAATCTGCTGGACACACGTATTTCAACTCTGCTTTAGAATCCACCCATGTACTAATTGTCTAATTTTATCGTGATATCATAAGATGGGGGCTGAATTTATATATTTATTGCTCAGCCAGCAACAATTTCTATCCTGCCAGGTTGTTTCTCCTAGCATTTTGTATAGAGCATAGGGCCAGCAACACAAATACTGAGGCCCGGAACAATAATTTTTTTGGATGCCCCCTATCCCCTACCAGTACGTATATATGCAGGTCGACCATTGGCTCATCCTATGTCTCTCAGCCTAATCCTAGCCAGTGTCACTACAACATTTTCCCTGTCTCCAGCCTCATCCTGGTGTCTCTCCTTCTTCAGTCATCCACTCATCTCCCCTCTGTCTCCCAGTTTAATCCTCCCCAGCCCTTCTGTCTCCCAGTTTAATCCTCCCCAGCCCCTCTGTCTCTCATCTTAATCATCCCCAGCCCCTCTGTCTCTCATCTTAATCCTCCCCAGCCCCTCTGTCTCTCATTTTAATCATCCCCCAGCCCCTCTGTCTCTCTGTTTAATCATCCCACAGCTCCTCTGTCTCCCAGTTTAATCCTTCCCAGCCCCTCTGTCTCTCAGTTTAATCATCCCCCAGCCCCTCTGTCTCTCAGTTTAATCCTCCCCAGGCCCTCTGTCTCTCAGCTTAATCATCCCCCAGCCCCTCTGTCTCCCAGTTTAATCCTCCCCACCCCCTCTGTCTTTCATCTTAATCATCCCCCAGCCACTCTGTCTCTCAGCTTAATCCTACCCAGCCCCTCTGTCTCCCAGTTTAATCCTCCCCAGCCCCTCTGTCTCTCAGTTTAATCATCCCCAGCCCCTCTGTCTCCCAGTTTAATCCTCCCCAGCCCCTCTGTCTCTCAGCTTAACCCTCCCCAGCCCCTCTGTCTCCCAGTTTAATCCTCCCCAGCCCCTCTGTCTCTCAGCTTAATCACCCCCCAGCCCCTCAGTCTCCCAGTTTAATCCTCCCCAGCCCCTCTGTCTCCCAGTTTAATCCTCCCCAGGCCCTCTGTCTCTCATCTTAATCCTCCCCCAGCCCCTCTGTCTCTCAGTTTAATCATCCCCAGCCCCTCTGTCTCTCAGCTTAATCCTCCCACAGCCCCTCTGTCTCCCAGTTTAATCATCCCCAGCCCCTCTGTCTCTCAGTGTAATCATCCCCCAGCCCCTCTGTCTCCCAGTTTAATCCTCCCCAGCCCCTCTGTCTCTCAGTTTAATCATCCCCCAGCCCCTCTGTCTCCCAGTATAATCATCCCCAGCCCCTCTGTCTCTCAGCTTAATCATCCCCCAGCCCATCTGTCTCAGTTTAATCATCCCCAGCCCCTCTGTCTCTCAGGTTAATCCTCCCCAGCCCCTCTGTCTCTCAGCTTAATCATCCCCCAGCCCCTCTGTCTCTCATCTTAATCATCCCCCAGCTCCTCTGTCTCTCAGCTTAATCATCCCCCAGCCACTCTGTCTCTCAGCTTAATCATCCCCTGCCCCTCTGTCTCCCAGTTTAATCATCCCCAGCCCCTCTCTCATCTTAATCATCCTCCAGCCCCTCTGTCTCTCAGTTTAATCCTCCCCAGCCCCTCTGTCTCTCATTTTAATCATCCCCCAGCCCCTCTGTCTCTCAGTTTAATCCTCCCCAGCCCCTCTGTCTCTCAGCTTAATCATCCCCCAGCCCCTCTGTCTCTCATCTTAATCATCCCCCAGCCCCTCTGTCTCCCAGTTTAATCCTCCCCAGCTCCTCTGTCTCTCAGCTTAATCATCCCCCAGCCACTCTGTCTCTCAGCTTAATCATCCCCTGCCCCTCTGTCTCCCAGTTTAATCATCCCCAGCCCCTCTCTCATCTTAATCATCCTCCAGCCCCTCTGTCTCTCAGCTTAATCCTCCCAAGCCCCTCTGTCTCTCATCTTAATCATTCCCCAGCCCCTCTGTCTCTCAGCTTAATCATCCCCAGCCCCTCTGTCTCCCAGTTGAATCCTCCCCAGCCCCTCTGTCTCTCAGCTTAATCATCCCCCAGCCCCTCTTTCTCTCATCTTAATCACCCCCAGCCCCTCTGTCTCTCAGCTTAATCCTCTCCCAGCCACTCTGTCTCTCAGTTTAATCCTCCTCCAGCCCCTCTCTCTCAGCTTAATCACCCCACCAGCCCCTCTGTCTCCCAGTTTAATCCTCCCCAGCCCCTCTGTCTCTCAGTTTAATCATCCCCAGCCCCTCTGTCTCTCAGTTTAATCATCCCCCAGCCCCTCTGTCTCTCAGTTTAATCAACCCACAGCCCCTCTGTCTCTCATCTTAATCATCCCCCAGCCCCTCTGTCTCAGTTTAATCATCCCCAGCCCCTCTGTCTCTCAGCTTAATCCTCCCCAGCTGCTCTGTCTTTCAGTTTAATCATCCCCCAGCCCCTCTGTCTCTCAGTTTAATCACACCCCCAGCCCCTGTGTGTCTCCCCGGCCTAATTATCCACCAGCCTTTCTGTCATTCAGTTTGATCATTCGCCAGCCCCTCTATGTCTTCCCAGCCCCATTCCCCAGTCCATGTGTTACCCAGGTCTCATTTCCCAGTCCCTGTGTGTCTCAGCCTCATTCCCTCAGCTCCATCTCCCCCCTTCATCTGCAGCCCTTCACCACCCGCATATGTCTGTCTAGCCCAGCCCAACCAACACTTACCTGCTGCCTGCTGTGCTGTTCTGTTCTTCTTCCTGGGCGGTCAGCTCTGGCCCGGCCATGGCTCCTCTCTGTTCCAGCAGCGCAACATCATGACACCACGCACACTGCGCCAGGCTGCCGGCCCCGGCTTCTCGGCTGTTTTTGCATGTGCCTGCTTACAGCAGTGGGCCAGCATCAGAGGCAAGGGATGGGGGACACATGAACGGGGCTCCTCTGAGTCTCAGGGCCCAGTACAAGTGTCTCCTTTGTACCCCCCTGTTGCCTGGCCTGATAGAGCATAAATTAATCACTGTAAACTTGGTAATAGAAGCCAATAGAATTTCTACCATTCAGTGGACAGAACTTCTTTCAGCAGCAGCACAGTGTGTTGGTTAAGAAATTGAATACTGGCTACCAGTTTGGTATTTACTCTGTGTATTTAGTACTAGATTATTTTTTCAGTTCATAAATTTGTATACTAGCACCAGAGTGGGGTCTGCCCTGTACACTAGCCACATATAAATTGTGTACTGGTACATTGTATACTAGCTACCAAATCTGGATAAATAGTTTTAATAGTCTCCACATTCAGGTGTTAGTTGTACAGTATATACAATATCAAAATATTCACCAGATTAGGGGTCCGATTTTATTACTATTTATTGACTAATCACAAGATAGGAGTCTGCTGTGTTTATTAGACAACATAATTGGTTTGGTATTGTATGAAAGCCACCAGAACACTACATGTTTTGTATATTTGTTCACTAGAATATACCGTGAATTGCAGCAGATCATATTATGTGGCTCTGCATTATATTTTGTCATCAGATTGGCTTTGTGTTGTCAGGGGTGGTTTAAGAGAGGAGGAGGCCCATGTGTAGACTCAGTGTATAGTTCGGTATACAATATTCTGCCCATTATTAGATATTAATACATTGATTTTGATATGCTGGCTACTGTGGATATAGTATACTGGATATGATGTGCTGGGAACTAACATATTATTTTGGGGATGTAGTCAGCATCCCGGCGTGCAGGACGCTGATGGTCTAAATACCGGCGCCAAAATCCCGACACGTCGGGATCCCGGCACCAGTATCCCGACCGTCGGCATCCCGAATGGTAAGTATCGGGGTGCAAGGGGAGGGTAGCCTTAGATGGCAGGGTTAGGTTTAGGCATTAGGGGGAGGGTTAGGGTTAGGCACCGGGAGGGAGAGTTAGTATTAGGATGAGGGGAGGGGGAGGTTAGGTTTAGGCACTAGGAGGGAGGATAGGTTTAGGCACCGGGGAGGGGGTCTTAGGTTTAGGATGCGGGGAGGGGGAGGTTAGGTTTAGCCACTAGGTAGGGGAGATTAAGTTTAGGCACCAGGGAGGGAGGGTTAGGGTAGGGAAAAAACTTGCCTTGCGTTCGAATGGGTGTTGGTATTCTGGCTGTTGGGATGCTGCTGTCGGTATTCTGAACAGCGGCATCCCGACAGTCAGGATATCATACCCAACCCGTTATACTGTAGTATGCCGGGTATAATATGGTAGCCATTAGTGCTATAAAATAACTGATTTCCAAAGCTCCTTAATTTTACACTGGTGAACCTAGATGGTCTACCCAGAACACAAACATTGCATCACTGTCCAACCCCCATCCACTTTGGAACAACATCTTTCATTAAATACTCATGTATCAAGCCCATTAAAAAGTGTAGAATGAGACCCAATCTCCGCTAACTCAAACCTAGTACAACATTTGAATCCATTTATGAACTGGATATTAATGTACACCCATCTCCCAGCAAGGAATATTTGAAGAAATATATACTCCCTCTATCACTTTTATCTCATTTAAATAGTCTCACTCTACAAATGTAGGTCTGATTTTGTACTTATGTAATAAAACCAAGTACACCAGTGCATCCATTGTGTATTTTAGCAATGGACATTTTCTTTGTTTGTCAAATATATATATATATATATATATATATATATATATAGTCCTTGATAAAGACATTTATGAATGAACGAAACATAGAGTGAAAGTCTACGAGAACCAGAATTAAACATATTGTAAAACACTGTGATTCAAGTCCCATTTTTTCTACATATAAAAATAGGCTAATTCAGATGACCAAAAAATGCACCATTTGGACCAACTTGATTTTGGAAATATTCTCCCAGGTCTAATCCTATACCTTCACTGGGTATCATATAGTAGATTAACACATTCATGCACACTGCAAAAAGTTTAGCAATACAATAAGTAAGTAGATAAAGATATATTGTGCTGCTTTCCACTAAAGGAGGCAGGCCATAAACATGGAGAATAGAAATTCTGGACTGAAAACCTTTTCATCCCAATTGTCCTAGTATAATATTATTATTATTAGTCACAGGGGAGGCTGCTGTACCAAATGAGAGAAGAAACACAAAACAAAAGGAACACAATTTTAAAATAAACTTATTTTTAATAAATGACTCCAGAAAATCCCCATCCACCACTTTGCTAATTACAAGAGGTGTCTCTCTTGTTATTGGCAGGACGGCGAAGGGGAGTCTTGCATACGTCAGCCTGTAATCATTTCACTTGTTGGTCCGTCGTGTGTGTGAGTAGGTCTTTTTGAAGGGGATTATTAGGAGGTTCCATTTTTTCACAGATCAAGAAAAACATAAATAAGATTTTGATTTTCACGGTTGTGGGGAAATCCCTTGGTCATGGTCTCCCTATTATTGTGGGTGTCTAGCACTGGGTCTGCTTAAGGATTTGAGTGGATTCTTACATTTTTTTTATATCAAATGAACATATGCTCTATCCAGAACCTTAACTAGACATTTTGGTGCCCTGTGCTAGAAAGAGCATTGGCGCCCTCCTCATTTTTCAAAGGGACATAATGCACCCAAAAAAGGGGAATGGCCTCATGGGGAAGGGCCAGGGAAGAGATACGGGAGGCCAGGAGATGCTGGGGATGAAATAAGAGGAAACTACAAGTGAGAATGATAATAAACAGACATTTGACAGGCCCAAACAGCGCCCCCTGACCTGTGGTGCCCTGTGCCATGGCACTGGCCGCACTACCCTAGCTATGGCCCTGGCTCTATCTATAAGAGAGAGAGAGAGATATGGGTATATCACATGACTCACTGATAGAAAAATAGGATACAATACTACTTTACAGGGGATATCATATCAGTTATATACAGTAATAGACACTGGTGACAGAAGTGCTGTTTGCTTGAACATCATTGTTTGCATTGCTTTTATTGGTGGAGTACATTTTACATGTATTCGCACTGTGGGCCTGATTCAGACCCGCTCGCGAGCGCTGAGCTCTCGCAAGCGGGTCGATGTTGTCCAAGTGCGCATGTGCACGACAAAAGCGGCTCCGTCGTGCGCATGCACGAGTCCCGAATAACGATGGACAAGCCGTTGTTATGGGTCTCACACCAAATGGGGCGTGCTGTCGATGGTGATTGACAGCACGCCCCCTTTGGTGGGCGTGCCGGGGGAGTGACTGCCCAGATGGAGGCGTTCCCATGGGAACGCCTACCGTCTGGTGCCGGCCCCACTGACATCACTAGTGATGTCAGTGGGAGTGCTTTTGGCTCTGATAGAGCCAAAAGCACTCCAGGGCTTGTGGCAGCGAGACCCTACCGCAAGGGTCTCATCGCAAGCCCGATGGTCGCGATGGTCTTGACCATCGTGATCATCATTTTGGCCGCTCGCTATAGCTGTGGGTGGTCACCCACAGCGATGCGAGCGGCCAGGAGGCCGCTCCAAAAAGTAGGAGGGACGGCCCTGATTCAGAGCGAGCGCTCTGTCAGAGCGCTCACCGGCTCTGAATCAGGGCCTGTGTCTGCTCGGAAACCAAGAGTTCGCAATACTTCAGGAGCATCTCCACTTGCAAAGATAAGGTGTAGCTCGACTGTAATGGGGGTGTTTTCATGTAGGCAAAGTTCAATGAGTGGATGCTGATGGAATTGCCAGCTATGCAGTGTTGGGTTGAAGAAAAAATGTGTAAAGCTCCGCATACAGGCGAATAGTGCATTTATGTCTGTGCACGCCAATGCAGGAGCAATTATAACCAGCTTGCAACTAATTCTTCAGCAGGCCTTCCTGTGGAAAAAAAAACTGTAGACACTGGGGTGCAAATCTCCAGCAAAACTCCAGTCTACTAAATGGCAATCACTGTATTTGTACATTTCCATTTTGTTGCATTTATAGTTTATGCATAGTGATGTGATGATGATCAGTTCATTCTGCTGTGTGATAAGACTAATATCGGACTTCCTGTCAGTGAAATGCAAAGCGGAAAATTTTTTAAACACTTTCGAAAATTGCGCTCATGTCTAGTAGTGGCAGAAGCATTATGAAATCACCATAGTTACTGATGCAAAAAAAACTTTAATAATTTATTGGAATATGATAACAAATAAATACAAAATATTAATTTCATACATTTTCAAGACTTAGAAGAAACTCTTTGGTAAGTGCATTTACAGCAATGTCTAGTCATTTTAATTGGATACAGATTTTCATTATCAAGTCAAATAAAAGTAATCAAAGTTGTTATACTTAGAAAGTGGCAATGTTTTTGCGAAGTTTACATCTGTTAAATTATATTTTTTATAATAAGGCTCCTGTGTGTTTCAATTTTCACTGGATCGTGCTTGTTTTCCAACTAGAAGTTATAAAATCAAAGTGCAGTTTCTTGTAATTTACACTTAAATTGGATAACTCTAATGGTGCATACACACGTAGCGATCAGCCACCGATACGATATCGCTAGCTGATCGTCCTACACCCTCCCTGGTGTGCTGGATGATCAATATCAATCATCCAGTACACCACCAAGTCACCAACGACTACAGCGACCCGCGATCAACGATCGTGAGTCCCTATAGTAACCTGCTCGATATCGAGCAAGTTGACCAGCATGCACGGCCGATGGACGATATCGCTATCGTCCATACGTGGCCGCGCATCGCTGGTCGATGGTGAGTTGGTAGGGGCTTTAAAAATTAACTATTTTAACGATATCGTTCAAATCGCTCATTTATATCGCTACGTGTCTACGCACCATAAGTCCACAGGGAGCACAGAAAGAGGTTCCAGGATATTTGACATGGATTTGGATTTTATACCTTGACATTTTTGTTCAGTTTTTCTTTTCAAAAATAAGGGAGCCTTGTTTTATAATCTTAGGTAGAATTAATTAGCTAATGCAGGTTACTATATATTTATGTTAAAAAGATGTCTCAAAAGTGTAAACAGAGTCACAGTTTGCCTTCCCAGCAATATTGAGATGTTGATCCATTACAAGCCTGAGAAATTTCCAAAGTCTGTCACCAGGAAAGATGCTCAGTTCTTACATCTAACTGTATATTACAAAGAGCATTTTGTAACATTATGTACATGCCTGTAAAGGAGACAGATTTTTAGCTATTTTTAATATATTTGGAATAATATAGGCCATATTTGTAGGTAATCTATATTCAATTAACATTATCAACTGTGTTGGCCATTCAGCTTTGTGGACACATTGTGTTCTAATAGTATCAATAAAGTGAATTTTTAGGAATTTTAAACTTCCATTTTTTGTTGATTTATTCTTAGTGCTTTGTATTCTTCTAAATTAAGTGCTATAAAATATATATTTTTAAAAATAAAAGAAAATTAATACTACAAGCACCTCTGAAATCATCTTAGCGCAAAAGAAAAAATGTAGGGTTTTTTTATGCGAAAACTTGTTTTCGATTAACTGAGGAAAACATACCAGTAATTTTGAGTTCACATTCTATTAAAGACTGTAAAATATTTAAACATTTAATACATAAAATGGTAACACTTTACTATACTAAATTTTAAGATCAGTTAATTGATTTCCCTTGCTCGGTGCCTGCTACAAATCATACACATGCTTGGTGAAAGGTAAGATAATAAAATAGATATACTGTATGACAATTAAAAATTGTACTTCTGTGTTATACACATTAGAAATGGACTAGAGTATAATTCCCCTGTTATTGCTGAATTATATTTCAGATGGCTGACAGGTTGTGTATATTGGAAGAATAGCTACTTAATATAGTCAGCTAGAGCTTCACTCCTGGGTTAAACGTAACTACAATCTAACTAAGATCTATATATATGGACCAATAGTACATGTTCAGTATTTACAGTCTTCATAGAATACCACTGACAATGATAAGTGTCCCACAAATACGAAACAGGTGGCTTATTATTATATTATTGTTTTTCTTTAGTCGGCCAAGTCCAACACATCTTCTGATATCCATGTGCTCTATGTATTAAAACAGCTATCCAGGGCAATAGCACAGCAGAGTTTAACTTGATCTTTCCAAAACCTTCCGATGCCAGTTTGTTCAACAGGAAAATATAAATAAATGATAAATTAAAAGCTATATAATACAATAGGTAGACACAGAGAAACATAAATATTTTTCAAACAGGCAAAAAACGCTTGATCTATTTAATCAGTGCTATGGTGAGGGGACTAATGACCAACAGTCCTGGGTGTCACTGCTTGTCCCAGGAGAAGAGTCACTGCAGGGATCCATCACAGTCCATTCTCCTATACTTTGTGGTTCAGGTTCAAAGATGCCCAGTATATTTGCTTGGGAATTTGCTCCAACTTTAGTTATACCCTGGTCTCCAAGGATGTCAATGAGAAAGTTGATATATCTCATGGCCAATCTTAGAGTTTCATTCTTGCTTAGCTTCTTGTCTGGTGGATGTGTGGGAATGAGTTTCCTCAGCTCAGCAAAAGCACTATTAACATTCTGCTGCCTCCATCTCTCCCTGGTGTTGGTAAAGATCTTACGTGTCATTCTCTCAGCAGGTCTTCTACAAGGGGATTATTACAAACAATAAAACTGTGTTTAGTGTCGCTGTTTAATCCTATGCAAAAAGGAAGAACAGTACAACAAAAAAGTAAGCTTTACAATAAAACCCATACTGCTAGCTAGTGGTGTAACATATAAGTATTATTTTACCATTTCAAATACAAATGCATCCAAATTAGCAGCTGATTATTTTGGACACAATCTCAAGATTCATTTTTCCATTTCAAAGCAATTAAAGCTCTTATGGAGCTTTTATGAAATACCTAACTATTATTTTCTTGCATTTGTATCACTTAGATTGTGTGATGCATTGGCAGAATAAAAGCAATACCCCATACATTTGCAGTAAATGTCATGGTTAATAAACCAATATTTTTTTGTTTTTCAGCTGAAAAAATACACTGCTCTTTTCTAGGTAATATTACTCTCTTCATAAAATATATTTTCTTTACATTACACTGGTTACTTGTCAACAAGGACACTGCTGACAAATATTACATTTTATAGGATAAAGACGTCAAAGTGCACTGACACTGACCAGTCAAACCTAACACCTAATGAATTAATGTATAAGATATAACATATCACAGTAAATGTTTTTTTTTCTGGTCTGGAAATCTGAACTACTTTATTTACAGGATATTCTACAAATAAGTAATTGTGCAAAGCAAATTCATTTTGTATTACACGTGATTTTAAGAAAATTACCTTTTTAATAAGAATTTTAAGTATGAAATGGAAACCAGACTATGTGTAATAAGAATATTTTAACAGGTTGAAATTGTATTTCTCAGGGATTTTTTTCTTATTTTTATTTGCTGGTTATTAGTTTAAACAAAGATTAACAAAAACCCATACAAATATTCACTTGGGAAAAATGTGTTTTGTAGATATCAACAAACAATAATTGTATTTTTATAATGTCATACGCTAATTAGAATATACATATATATATATTAATTATAATCACATTTGTTGTATGAATTTTACTCCTGGCAAATGTTTTGCATTTAAAAAAACAAAATGGCAGACTAAACGAACGTAAAGGGACAACTAGGAGCAAACAGCAAATGTAATTACAGTTGTGAAACGGTAGCAAACACATATATTATAATAACTAAATACATAGTAATTTATGGTCACATAGGCTAGCAGGTTTACTGCTGCATCATTAATAACAATCCTATATCTGATACAACTTTTACTTCAATGCAGTGTATATATATATATATATATATATATATATATTGCATTTATATATAAATCTATGATATTTAAAAAGATAAGCACCACAAGTTCAAATATTGGAAATATGGTACTAGATTAAAGTTATAGCTGATGTACCTAGCAATTCAAATAGCACAAGTCATAAACAAGTATTGTCATACACTTACTGTTTTGGTGAATCCTCAGTGTGATCAGCTTTGTTGTGTATGTTCAGTTGAACATTATGCACCTTCACATACAGTATACAGAGTTGAATCTAGCTAGTCCTGTCAGTGTCTGACTAGTGTGTCAAGCAGTGAATGTGAAACCCTCAGCCACATTTATAGGAAGCCTGCCTCTTTGTCCGACGTGTGTCACTGCTGGTCCCAGAGATGCTTGTATATTTTTGTCCTCCTGGGAGAGCAATGATCCACACTGATCCCTCCCTAACGTCCCCCCTGCACTGCACAGGTATAATTGCATAATAATTACATGGCTGTTTCTGCAGGGTGATGGTGATTAAGAATTAATTTGGGGACATTCAAAGAACAATTTTGATATAAATAGTATACTGTATTAGTATAGTTGCACCTTTTCAAGAATGACTCATTACAGACCGAATCTGTACGAGAGATGGGCAGAATTGTACAATCAGTGTTTCCAGGTAGCACAGGGTTTATAATGTAAGAAA
The DNA here is from genome assembly GCA_031769625.1 of Taudactylus pleione. Taxonomy (NCBI): domain Eukaryota; kingdom Metazoa; phylum Chordata; class Amphibia; order Anura; family Myobatrachidae; genus Taudactylus; species Taudactylus pleione. Next base: position 2,111,425 of record JAUIMM010000126.1, on the reverse strand, counting down.
CATTATGGGGGTCATTTCTTTGCGCAAAATGAAATAAGTCAAAACAGTTACAAATATGCATTTTTGAAAAAGTGAAACATATAATGATTTACCCTGATATTTGTAATGGATTATTATTACTATCCTTTATATTATCATCATATTCTGCAGTGTTATACAGACTATACGTTCGGCCGCATAATCCATAACCCAGTAGAGCTTGCAATCTAGTGTACATACCACAACTCACAAACCTAAACATATCAGATACAATTAAGTTAGCAGCAGCTTAACCTACCTGTATATCTGAGGACTGTGAAAAAAAAACTGAGGGGAAGACAGAAAATAAACATACGTGAAAAGGACATACAATCGCCACAGGGATAGCAGCCTGGTCAGAGTCAAACCCAAAGCTTTATGTGCTTTAATATAGCAACCACTGTACAGATCACTGCAATTGTGTTCTCTACGTCATATTGTAAAGCTGCATTTTGATCATGTGAACATGTACTAATCATATATACATAGCATTCTGTAAATCATTTATTAAGCTTTTTACTTTATAAAGACTATGTACTTGAATGCTTCTTTTTTTAAGCATGAGTTATATTGAGGCATAAATGGTCTATTTAATTCACCTGTCTACCCAAGTATATATAAAATACTGTATATGGTCTACCAGTGATGGATATCATAGTTAAGTTAATCTAAGTGTTAAAGTGCAAGTAATTTATAGCACCATAGAGCAAGATCAGTGCAATACTAGGTGTAAGGTACAGTACCAACATTTATCTGTCAATTTATTTTATTGTTACATTATATTCATGTTAAGCATATATTTCACACTATGAGCAAATTATACAGAATTTTGGATAATTATTAGGTATGGGTTCTGTATTGTGTATTGTACAGCCATCTGTAGTATATGCAGGATGATAAAAAAATTAACAAAATGGAACAGCTGGGTTTGTCTTTCTAGAGAAGAAAGACACATTTTCCTTCATGTACTAAGACACAGCTTTGGTTTCAGGTATGGACAGAGGGCATGCATGAGCCCTGCAAGAGTAGTGTCTGGGATTAAACCATTGGCACTATCTCATGGATACTATGGTAGTAAGGTCTCAGCCTTACAGTGTAAATATTTTTTAAACAATTTAAGAATTTAAATGGAGACTGGAACTCCAATCACTGCAGAGATGTCATTAGAACCAAGGTAGTTTTTAATTGATTTTGAAATGATATAGAAACCCTTATGTAGAACACTGCTTTGTAAATTCAGGGCAATCATTTTAAATACTTTCTGCAGAAATTACACATTTGCCAAAAGTAGTAGTGTAGAGAGGTTTCTCAGGGTGATTGAAAGGTATCTGGTATTTTTGAATTAAGGTTTGTTCTATAAATTTACCTGCACCTACACATTCAGGAAAATATCAGAACAGAAGTATGTAAGATGAGGAAAGGACAATATATGTTATTAGTAGGAATGCTGTTGGTACTGCCCACTATGGCCTTTCCAGATTAAATTAAGCTTTTAGGTTTCCCAGTTTCTGGAGTCAATGGCTAACAAAGTGCCTCTTCATACCACAATACATACACATGCCAAAGGATCCTCTGTAGACGTGTTCTCTTTTTACACATATAGACATGGTCTACTTGCATTGGTTCCACTCGAAAGGACCAATGGTATCTTGAAATTAGAAGCTGCAGAGGTTAAGAGATTGAAAACATCACAGTCTGTAAATTTATACTTGAGGTTAATGTACAAAATTAAATGGCCGCACAGTGACACAGTGTAAAAATAATAACAGGCTTCCAGTGACCATCAGCATCATCCAGAGAGACAAGAAGACAGAACTTCACAGAAGACAGCTTAGGTAAATGTAAATTGGGAAAATAGAAGGGTTTAGAGAGACATTGTAGGGGCATATGGAGTAGAGGCACCACTGGGGCATATGTGGCACTACTAGGGGCATATGGTGTTACTGTGAGTGCATATGGGGCACTACAGTGTGGAGGCATATAGGGTATAGGGTGCTTAAAAAATTCTCACACAGGGCCTAATTCAGAGATTTAAGTAAATTCGATGTTTATGTAAATCTCCATTGTTTGCTGATTTGGGCATGCCCAGGGGCCCCACTACACACATGCACATCTGTTTCTACGATGTTGATCGTAGTGGCCCAAAGCCACAACATGATTGACATGCTGCGGGCGTTTGGGGACAAGGACGGGGCGGTGAAAGCCCCATTTTCTGGATGTTCTAAAGCTAGTGGTGCAGTTTCACTGGACCCAACAATGTGATTTTGCCGGATAGCCTGAGCAACCTATAGGTTACTCGGATGTCCGATGTTCACGCGGTTGATCCGATGCTGTATCTGCGGATGCAGCAGCGGATCAGAGAAGCCAGCGGTGGCCATCTTTTTACTTAAGACACCTCCTGTGGCTTTTGCATATTTTAGCAGAGCTGCTGCGTACAAAGACACAGTGGCTTTGCTATAGCGTCCATCTCTGAATCAGGTCCATAGTATGCTAGTAAGACCTAGGTAATTTGGAGTTGCGTGTAATGCTGTATCTGCCCCTATATACCTTATATAAATATATAATATATATCTGTGATATAAATATACTATTACACAATCATAGAATGAAATGTGATCATTAGTGAGGAAGCATAGTACTGAATTGTATGTACCAGGATTTCCTTTTGTGTCCCTGTGTAAATGTAAAGGATATGTTTGTCGTTTTTTAAGGCACTCCCATCAATTTTGATATTTGTATGGATGGCTTTAATATATGTATTTACATTCAGACTAAAAAGGTCAGACATAACAGAAGCCAAGATGTCTATATAAAACCCGATCCATACTTGCTGTCAAGATGCGTACAACTCCTACACTATGTGGTTTTATATTTATGTCCAGTATGATGCCATTTGGCTTTTGCTAAGATGTGAATGAGGGAATTCCCTTTCCAATTAGAGGGCCGGTCCAGGGGCAGTGTATTTCTGGGCTCTTTAGCAAAACATAGGCCTCTGCTTAAGTTCCTGGGGCCCCAAGCTCTGCTCTGAAAACTGCAGATAAGGGGCCTCTTCTGGGAACTCTGCTCTGAGTAGAGTGGAGGCCTGGGAGAGTTCCGCTGGGGGGTGGGAATATAAGAGCCTCGTATTGGGGTACTGGTATTGCCAGTATATATTACTATATAAAGTAACAAACAATGAATGGAAAATACTTCTCTCCCTATGTATAGTAACAAACAGTGAAATTTCATTTTCCTACATTATGGAGTCAAAATAGATTAATTCTGGATTTGTATTACTGATCAAAAGCATATTCTATACTGCCAAATGAGAAAAATAATTCTAGGGGGCCTATGTATCAAGCTGATTTTTACATAAAATTATGCAGAAACTAAAGGCACAATGCAGGAGAGTTCACAGAAATCTAAGGCAAAGTGCTAATTAACGCTGCAGATCGCAGTCTCCATTATTATCAAAGGGGACTGCGATCTCACCCCTATGTACTAAACTCCAAACAGCTAAGCTTTTCAGAGCTTAGCCCTGGTAGTTTACACCGTCTTCAGATGGTGTAAACTGCTGTAACCTTATGGAGGCTCCAGGTGCAGGAGAGAGATCTTTCAATCTCTCCCCCGCAGGTCCTGAAGCTGACACTGTGTGCATGCCCTGTGCGTATCCCCTAAATGCTGGGGATATACCTCGCAGGGATAGCGGTTACCGCAACAGCTGTCCCTGCGAGTACCCCTTGGTACATAGCGGGGATTTTTTCATTAAAAATTAAAATATTCCCGGCGAGTTGGATACATAATAATTGCAGCAGTGCCATGATTATTAGTACATAGGCTTTTCAGCAATTACAAATAAAATAAGACGATAATTGATTACACTATTTACCAATTTATTAAGCTACGCCTGAAAGAGTAGTTATCTTCAGAGGTCGCATAATTATATGCTTGGTGTCCTTCTGTGTACAAGTGTTTCAGTTGATTTCAAATAAATCTACATGTTTGTGAGAGGTTGATAGATAGTCATTGCAGTGATTCCCAAACTCTGCGCTGTGGCTCCCTGGGGCGCCGCGGCTCTGTCACCGGGGTGCCGCTTTGACCAGTGGCCTATAGAGACCGGCCAGTGTATTTTTTTGTGTGTGAAATATATATATTTCTTTGCACAGGTGGGAGAGGGGTTGGCATAGCGAAGTAGAGCAGAGCGGTGGGGGGCTCGCAATGAGCGTGGGGAGAGCTGTCACTGTAAAGCAACAGGCAGTGTATGTCTGTTGCTGAATAGGGCCCTACAGCGCAGTGCGTTGTACAAGATCAGACAGGAAGTGTCTGATCTGATCTGAGGAGCAATGCTGCAGAACGGCACCGAGGTTCACAACTAAAGGTAAGTAAGTGGGGGCATGGAGAGGAGCAAATTTAGAGAGATGGAGGGGGCAAAAGGAGAGAGATGGAGGGGGCAAAAGGAGAGAGACGGAGGATACAAAAGGAGCGAGATGGAGGGGGCAATAGGTAAGAATAGCACAGTGTTTCTCTCTTTTTTAAATACTTATTATTATATTGACCCGACTATTTAAAAAATGGGACTGCCCAGTAATTATATTGACTTAGATGTGTCTTGAAATAATTATAGAGACCCTAAGGGTGTCTCAAACTGAGAAAGTTTGGGAACCACTGAGTTATTGTATTTTCAAATAACTTAATTATGAAGATTAAAGCACGCTTTAAACAAAACTGAGAAACAGGTTACTGAAAAGCAAAATTAGGAGAAGGATATAATGAAATGTAAAATACCTAGAGGTGGAATTTACTTCAGCATGATAGCATCCAATAGGAAAAATTAGCACCACTGTAATATGAGCCTGATTCAGCAAGGATCGCTATTGTGATTGCAGCTGCAATTACGCACGCAGTACAACTGCGATAGTATGCTAATTCATTGCGATCGCTATACCGCCACATCACTCCATAATGACGTCCGCTTTACATTACACACATCCGAATTGTTTAGCAAGACTGCGAAAACATCGGTACACTTGCACAAGGTCAGACCTTACGCAGAAATTGATAACTTCAGCGCATGCTATGAGGCCTCAGGCTGCGTAGGGCATCGCAGCAGATAATGTATGCACGCCCATGCAATGGTGTTCAAAAACACTGGCACGCCTGCGTTTCGCCAAACACACTGGCACCCCTCCCCCCATCACCACCCACAAATGTCACTTCCTGTCAATCACTCTGGGATGGGTCTGCATAGTCACTGCGATCACAGTCCCGATCACAGCGGCTGGTTTGCGCAAGCGCACTGTGATGCATGCAAATGCGCAGTACGGAACAATCGGCCGATTGCGTGCGTATTAGCAATTGCGATCCAAGCTGAATCAGGCCCTATATACAGTGAAATGTGCAGTCAAAAATCACACTGAATTGAATTCCCCATTAATATCCCAAGAACAATATCAAGTCCATCAAAATAAAGAGAAATTGTTAATTTGCCTAGAATCAGACATCTTATGACAACTCTGACAGAGTTATGATTATTCATTATGGAGATGGGAGAAACGTTGCAAATGTGCCCTTTATGTAGGTGTGGCAAAAGGACACCATTGTTGATGAAACCATACATGAAATCTTGGCCAGAGTTTACCCTAAAGTATGTAGGAGACCAGCATACAGAGCAGAGAAAGATTCTATTGTCTCATGAGACTAATGATTAACTTTTTGCCTAAAACCTAAGTGCTTTGTATGCAGCAAACTTAACATTGAATGTCAGCACAAAAACATTATGACTGCTGAGACCCATTATTGTGGGAGCATAATGCTATGAGAAGGCCTCTCTACTTCAGGGACTGGAAAACCTAATAAGACAGAGGGAGATATGGATGGAACAAGAAATAGACAAATCTTGAAGGAAAACCTACTAGAGTCTACAAGAAAGCGTTGACTTGAGAGAAGATTTTTATTCCAGAAAGACAATAACCAAAACCATACAACAAAAGGTACATTCTAGTGGTTTAGATACATAAAGTGAATTCCTTGAATGGGTAGTAACAATCTAGATTGCATGGAAGGTTTGTTTTATTTATATGTGTAATTAAAAAAGTGTTAGAATTGTTTTGATTTTACTTAGAGTACATTTTGTGCTGATCAGTTGAAATAAATACATTTTGATTCCATGATGTAAGAAAATGATAGGTGTAAAAAACGGAACAAAAGAGAAGTTACAAAGAAGCCATGTAACATTTTAAGGTAAGAAATAAAATAGATATTTAAAAAAATACTTTATTTATATTTGTTGGTAATTCTAGTGTTCTTTATCTATTGATGCACATATGACTAAATTATATCCCCCTTTACTCAGGTTTGAGCTGTACTTAATGGGCTAGAAACTGCCCTTCATCAAAGTACTTTTAAATAACAGTAAACTATATGTACACACAACAATCAGTGGATCACACCTTTTACTGGCCTGAGACAATTTCTCAGTCTAGCCATCTACTTTGCTGGTAATGGAGTTCTACTATTTGTTAAGTGTAACATATTACATTAGACATGGCCTCTTAGCAGGATTTGTTATGCTTTTTCCTGTGTTCAATGAGTGGGGGAGGTTGTGAGGGAAAAGAGGTGAGGGCGCTGAAGTAGGAATTTACATAATCTGATTAAATGGGGATTATTTAGTGGCCGCTAAACAGGCTCAATATGCTTGAGCTGCAAACCTTTATTATTCATTGCTCTCACAGCGCTGTGGAGAAACTGCACCTGCAGGACCACTGCCTAAACGTCTTCTGGGATCTCCACAGTGTGGAGCCATGGGAGGAGTTCAGAGGCCCCATCCTTCATGTGTATATAGCGCGTAATTGATCTGTCTGGATTAGTCTCAAGCAGGCCAGAAAATAAAAGCTAGGCCAGTTAGCCCTATCACTTAGGGTCATCGCGTTCTGGAAAAGGCTAACTCGTGCAAATTTTTATTCCCTTCTGACACATTCATTGTCCAGAGAATAAGCTATCCCCTATGTATGTGAACAAAGTATAACTTCTTTTTAAATGCCATTTAACTTCAAGTTTGACATACTTATGTAGCTTACATTTTAAAGTTTTATTTTAGTTGCTGGTTCCCCATGTTAGGGATTAAAAAATGGCTACATGGAAGGATAAATAACTAATGTGGTTATGCCTACCCAGATTTCATTTAGGGTAGTTAACATGTAATGTCTACAACCTACCATTCAAAGTAAGGCTTTGTCAAGAGGCATTCTTCATGCTTACCTACAATTAGATTCAGGTCTCTTCCTGTTAGAGGAACCTTTACCTGTTTACATAACATAGTATGTTCCCATCTGGATGTGCAAAGGCTAATCCCCCCCCCCAAAAAAAAAAAAAAAAAAACATTGTAATTCCTACAAAATACAATGGGGGGATTCAGTTCAGCATGATGGACACGAGGTGCCATATTGGAACCGCTGGCTTCAGAGGTTTTCCCACACACCCAATAGAGGTGGAGGGAAAACTTGCAATGTTGGCCGTTCCATATATGGCGGTTGAATTGAATTCCCTCCAATGAGTGATGAGTTAACACCAAAATGATGGTAGAATATAACTTTATTGAATCAAATACCCATACAGTGGAAAATGAATCAGAAAAAATCTGTGGACATAAAATTAATCTCTTAATAAAATTAAAATTATTTTATTTTGGTTACAAAACAATATACAAATATCACAACGCCGATCATCCATCTCAATAGACATATGGCTCCCAGTATTTATATTCTTTAACTGGAAAAATGGCTTCCAATGTTATATCCTGCTTGTTTATTAGCAATCAGACTTAAAAGGAAGGTAGAGTTAAATTATTATAACGCTTGCAAAATCTACAGCATAAGCTCACTTTCTCGAACTTTGAAATAAATAGATATTAATTAACACTTATCTAACTGAACAGTAACTGAGTGCATTAATCCTCCTGTTACTTGGAGTCTTTTCCTAGTAACACAGACACAAATGACAATGTTCACATATTCACTTTTATTATCTCTTATTATATTCCACCCATCAGGGGAGTTGCATAACTACCAGAGTTTGTACAAAAGAGTAAATCCTCATTAAGTATAACAGTGATCCTATAGAGTAAACAACAACAATACTGTAATTAATAAAAACATAACTTATTTTACTCTTATTTTTATTTATTTACTATTATTTATTAACAGTTATTTATATACAGTACAGTGCACATATTACACATTGCTTTAGAGAGAATCTTTTAGTCTGTAATGGAGCTTACAAAGGTACCTGTCAGTCAGCTCCTAGCAGTCATGTTTCAAACACAGCCTGTGACATGGCAGTTAGGAGCTGATTGGCTGGTACCTTACCTCCATTCACTTTATCTCCTAACAAAGCTTAGTAAATATATCCCTATATATATATCCCTATATCCCACATAGACACGCATACACACTGAGGCTAGATTTTTGTTAGAAGTAAAAGCAACTGAAGGAAACCCATGCTAACGCGGGTAGAACATATAAACTCAATTTAGATAGTGCCTTGGTCAGGAATAGAACTCATGACCTCAGAGTTGGCAGTAATTCTAACTTATACAATTTATTAAATAAGCAAAAATATGTACAATTCTTTACAGAAAAATATTTGTCCATATACTGAATAGCATGCATATATGTGGCCACACCGTCCCTACCCGTACGTTTACATACGGGGTACATTTACTACAGTGAGAGTTTTTAGAAGTGGAGATGTTGCCCATAGCAACCAATCAGATTAATTCTACTTAACATTTAAATAGCACCTTCTAGAATATTAAAGCTAGAATCTGATTGGTTGTTCTTGGCAGCATCTCCACTTCTAAAAACTCACTTTAGTAAATATACCCACTAGTGTGAGAAATCCATTTGAAACTCAGCATACTGTAGTCTGCAGTTCCTTCTACATAGCCTTGTAAACACCATCACTGAATGTATCGTAAATGTAAACATTCTATTCAGCTGAAAGCGGAGTTGTGACTGAGATGCATTAAGGTGCATACACACGCGATTTTTGGAACGATTATCTTTAACGATATCGTTTATCGTTCAGTCGTAGAAAAAATCGTTCACTTTCTGAGTTAAAACGATGAACGATTATTGTTCATGCGCGTTCACGTTTGTAGTTCAGTTAGACTGGCCAACTCAACGATTTTCAGTAAGGGAATATGCTAAAATCGTTTGTAGTTCAAAAAAATCGTTCATTACATTTAGTAAATGAACGATTTTTGTAAATGATTTTCGTTCATTTTTTCAAAGGAAAAATTAACGAAAATCGTTTACTAAAATCGTTAATTTACTAAATCATTGTGTGTGTATGCAGCTTAAGTCTTGGAATTGCTGTAGGTACATGTGCTCTGCTACAGAGCTTGCGTAGTGCTAAAAATTGCAAGATACATCCGCAGTAAGGCTTTGCAAGCAACTCTGAATTGGTCCCAGTATTTTGGGGGGCTAGAAGGGATTGCAAACAACTGAAGCACATCGATTCACATTAAAACCCACATATCAGCTGTAATATAAGCTTAGCAATGTTTACCATGAAAAAATATTTTTTTAGGAAATTCAATGCTATAAAAGGGGCAAAAGAAAAAGAAGGTCTCAATATATGGAGTAAAAGTAAATGGTTTTAGTGCAATATTGTCTTTCTTACATGCTTAATATCCATGATCAAAGGTGTATAAAGCAAATCCCTACTTCTATGTAAAATGATAGAGCAGTCATGTTATTGTAACACATGAAATACATCTCTTGAAATATTTGACCATCACAACCATCTGATGAGCACAGCAGGAGGCTAGAAAAGTTAATCATACCCAATTTCCATTGCCGACAAAATCTGGGTTATTGCTGTGTCAACCCGGGTCGCGGATCAGTGGAAAAGGCTCTTAGGACAAAAATCCCGTTATTCCTTCCCAGGTCTCAGGCAGGGTTTTACGCGGATAAGACCTGGGTAAGGCTCAGTGGAAACAGGTATCCCGGGTCATCCGACCCAGGTACCGTTCACAGCATAGGGAGAGCCGCATTTCCTAGCGCTTGGAGATGATGTAATCGCCAAGCGACAGGAGGGGTAAACCCCGGCAATATCCTGAGTCCAGACTGTGGTCCAAACGGGGTTCAAGCCTCTGTGACATGGCTTGAAACCGGTGTTCAGTGTCCCGGGCTGGACCTGGGATTTTGGTGGAAAACCAGAATCATTTACACAGACATCTTTAATAGTCTCCAGTGTCAAATTATTCCACAAGTTTACTGCTCAAAACATTTATAGCAAAGTTATAGTAACATGGATCTAATGTCAGTGCTCTGCTAGTCAATGCTCTGCTACCTAAAATGGCTGAGCTGGAAATTATAGTTTTAAAAAATATCAGTGGTGCAGCACTGCAAGGTGAATGCTCATTAAATAGATGTTTAACCAGCCGTGGATCCTGCCTTTGCCGGCCGGAGGGTCTGTAATTGTGCGCAAGAAATTTGTATCTAGCATTACGAGCTGAAGAAGTCCCTTATTCCTACTAAGAAGAATAAGCCTTTCTGAAACAGCAGTTATTTTTCTCACTATAAATCTTACCAGGAGACAAGTCAGCAGAGTACAGTGCCAGTGGCCCAGGAAACACATTTCCTAGGGAATACTATCAAGCCAAAGCAAATGTTTGTCCTTTCCAGTGTACAAATGGCTGTATGGAAGACGTAATGGCTTTATAATTACAGCTTCAGTGCTAAGCGCTTCATGTAGATATTTTCAGAAACATTTACTGAATCTGGCAAGTGTGTGTGTATATATATATATATATATATATAATATATATATATATATATATATAATGTAAAAAGCCCAGCCATTCGTGTTGTGAACAATGATTTGGAGCCATTTCTCCCTGCTTGCCAACTGTAGTGCTCTGTTTGTTTGAAGACAGCAGAGAGGACGGTATACCAAGGTTTACAATCATGTGGCTTTTGATTCTGCTTTTCCCTGCAAAAAAGAAAAAAAAATCACTACAGCAGACTGTTCAATGGAGATAAGGATTTGAAACAGTCTGCATTAATGTGATAAGACTGGGTCCCTTCACTGGAAGATTATTTGTTAAGAACCTGTGTTAAATAAAATACAGTCAAAAGGCTTAGCACTATCACTCAATTTCATCCCTGCACCCTCCTGGTCTTACTGAGTTTTCTCATGAATAATGCTCTGCTGATTTCTGCATGCATGTTTGATAAATAGTCACTCTGAGCACACAATTTGCAAAAAAAAAAAAAAAAACTGAACCCAAGATTTTTTTTATATTTTTGTTTAGACATGAAGCTGTCTTTTTTTTTTTTTTCAAAGCACTCTTATCCTATTTCTGTTGCACTGTTTAGTACAACACATTTTATGGCCATCTATATTAATGAGTTATAGTATCTCTTAAGTGTCTTAGTTGCCATTTTATTATTGTAGTTTTTGTGGTGAATCCTCTAAAAATATTATTTAATATCGGGGCTATTTGACATCAGGACACTGCCTCTGCTATCAGAGATACATCTCATTTATTTTGATTGCATAAGCAGTCCTCAGAGTAGCGTAATTGCCCATAGCTTTACGTAACTGGCACCCAGTAGCTTTTTGCTCTTCTCCAAGGACTGACTTATCGGATCCACTGTCCCACCAAGATCATTTTAATAAATGATACTGAAAAGACTTTGCATATTGCTGCAACATGTAGCCATAAGCAATGACACTTTTTATGGATAAATTAGAAAGGGTCATAAACCAGAGGTTCCCAATCTCAGTCCTCAAGGCAATTTGATTTAACCACCTGTGCTCAACCATGTATATCTCTAAAAGCAGAACTGTTGGGGAGCTTTGAGGACCGCGTTTGGGAACCTTCATCATAAAGTAATAAAAGCAGAAATACAAATCATAGAAGTAAGCTATGTGCATAAATTAATGGAGTCATACATATGAGCAAAAAGCATACCTCCCAACAGTCCTGATTTGGGTGGGACAGTCCCTCTTATTAGACACTGTCCTGCTGTCCCACCCATGGGTCACAGTGTCCCATGGCAGGATGGCAGGGCACGCTTTCTCCCCACTGCACCGATGAATGGATCCACACACTGTAGAGCAGTGGTCAGGGAACAGGGGTAAATTACCCCACATGGGGTAAAAATTAAATTCCTAGGGGTAATGGACGGACAGAATGATTTATATGCATGCCCGGCTGTGCCGCAGGGAGGCTCTAAGCCGGACGCCCGCTGAGATGTTATTACCAGCGGGCGCCCAGCTTCTTCCCTGCAGTGCCGCGTTAGCCGGAGGCTGGGGTTCTCTTCTGAACTCCAGCTTCTGCCTCTCTTCATGCGCACTATGGGAGAGATGTCATGACGTCTCTCCCATAGTTCCGAGGAGAAGCCAGGCGGACAGGACGGCGGCGGATGCAGGAGCGGGGATTAAGGCAAGTGGGTTTTTTCGTACAAGCGGCACTACAGGGGCATTATATGGGGGCACTACTACAGGGGCATTATATGGGGCACTACTACAGGGGCACTATATGTGGGCACTACTACAGGGGCATTATATGGGGGCACTACTACAGGGGCATAACTATGGGGGCACTACTACAGGGACATTATATGGGGGCACAACTATATGATTTCCTTCCTTTCAAATCAAGGGGCTTACATCAGCGTATCTAAATATATTTTGGGTAAAATAGATCCCTGACCCCTGCTGTAGAGAGATGATGTGGGTACTCCAGCAGCTCTGGAAGTATTGGGCACACCCCCAGCGTAGCGAGCAACATGGGGTGTGATGTACAGCATGGACATGATGTGCAGCCTCACAATGTTCCAACTGCCCCCCTCTGTGATACACCTTTTGCATACTTCTCAATATTCCAGTGTCATGCAGACATAAACATATATCCATCATTTCCCTTAACAAATGGATATAATTGACCCATGGGCTCTACTAATATAAGTTCCCACCTATATTTTATTACTGGTTACACACTCTCGTTGCCGCTTTTCACCTTCCTTTCATCTCCGCATTTAATTTTTTTTAGGTGCCGGTGAGGAGATAACTGAGCCCAGTGACGTATTTCGCAAATGGGAATGACGGCACATGCCCTGTACGCATGCGCCACATAGTCAAAGTGGACAGTAGGCAAAATGCAGTGAGCAGCAAACAGTCTCTTCCTGCTTATCTCCCCTGAGCACACACATACGCTATCCTGAGAGGAGTTATGTTGTAGAGATGAGCTTCATTTATCTCATTTTATTAAATAGAGTTTCCCTGCACTTTTCTTTATTCTATGTAGTGTGAAACTAAATTAACAGCTTTTTCCAGCAAAAATGCTGGAGAAAAGCCTTCATTTCGCTTACTAAACAGACCCCAAATTTTGAATGCAACAGCCTACAGAATATTTTTATTTCCACTACAGTTCTTACCATTAAAAAACACTAGGGGGCATATGTATCAAAGCTTGATGTGAGATAAAATTGTGAGCTATATATCACCAACCAATCAGCTTCTGACTTACATTTTGCAGGCTGTGTTTAAGAAATGATAGTTTGGAGCTGATTGGTTGGTGATATATATTTCACAATTTTATCTCACATCAAGCTTTGATACATATGCCCCTAGATGTGGTACTTGCATTGAGTTTTAGTGAACTCCCGTACTTCTTTTCTTTCTGACAATCTTCAGATTGTGAAATAGGTAAAACAGCCTTACGACCAATAACAGCTCATCTCTCTTAGCACAGCATAGCTGAGGATTAGTCATTCTGTGACCGGTCATTATCACCAGCTAGTTTTTTGCTTTAATTCTTTTTAGGCATTCACTTAGGCCAAAGGCTAAAGCAACATCCACAAGCACAGTTGCTATGCATTTAATGGAGACTAGTAAAAACACACCTGCTGTGTCTCTGCATGGCCCAGACACTTAAGGATTTATTGGTGTGACTTCTGCCTAGGAGGTCACTGTATTGTCCTGTCACTACAGTGTAAATGGGTTCACATTCAGAAGTTCAATAAAAGCAGCAAGAGATGGAAATGAGAAGACAGCAGCAAATGTATATTCTATTTCACTTGTGTAGTGAATTTGTTCACTAAACAAGTTCAAGGTTAACAATATCCCATGAACGTCAGACTTGCCTACAGTTTTGCTATAATAATGACCCAGAGGAACCTACATATAACAGTGCATGAGGCAAAAGAAAACAAAACATCCATTTTGTGAAGGATTTAGCAAATTTTCAACTGTGTATAGCATGTTCTTCATCTGTCCTAAAGCAGAGAATGGGGAAAGTAGGCAGCTTCTGTATATTGTGGGGATAGTGTTCTGAATACATAATAGCAAAGGATTAGCAGTTCAGAATCTGTTGTTCTAGTATAAAGAGAGAACAAGAAAAAGTGACCAGTCATTGTCCCCTGTGAAATTACTATTACTGGGGGGTGGAATGCAGACACAGATACAGTATGTGGTAGTACAGTACAGGTGTGTGGTAAACGTATATAGTGGGACCATGTATGGCAGGTGTCGGAACCTTTTGATATCAGAATGTCAGCTAAAATGTAATTACGCTCAGTGTGCTGATTAAACCTATAAAGTCAGGATAACAGCTCCTTGTTCTAGGGGTATGCTTTCTGCATCCCTGCGGTCTGGATGCCGGTGCTCCTATTATCGGCACCGAAATTCCGACGCCGGTCGGAGTTAGGCGTGTGGGGTTAGGGACTAGTGGGAGGGTTAGGCACTAAGGAGGGAGGGTTAAGGTTAGGCACCGGTGAGGGGGAGGTTAGGGTCAGGCACTAGGAGGGGGAGGTTAGGGTTAGGCACCAAAATGGGGGGGGTTAGGGTAGGGAGAGGGGGAGGGTTAACATACCGACCACAAGTGTCGGTATGTTAACCCTTTCAAAATGCCGGTGTCGGGATTCTAACTGCTGGGAAGCCAAGCGCCGGCATCTCATACCAATTTCATTCTAGGACATCATAAAGATGAGGCCAGGTGACAGTATCAATGCCTTGGGGGCATAAAGGCTGAGGATGTTACAGGAGGTAGAAGAGTAAGAAGATAGTGGCTAAAATTGTCCTGTGGATTCCCTTCACAGAATGGCGGCCCCCAACAAATCCCAATTGATGATAAGGTAAAACCTATACAAGACCTATACACCAACTGAGCTCATAGGAAACTAGGACAAGACCTATACACAGACTGAGCTTATAGGTAACTAGGACAAGACCTATACACTGACTGAGCTTATAGGTAACTAGGACAAGACCTATACACAGACTGAGCTTATAAGTAACTAGGACAAAACCTATACACAGACTGAGCTTAATAGGTAACACGGACAAGACCTATACACAGACTGAGCTTATAGGTAACTCGGCCAAGACCTATACACCGGTAACATAGGTAACTAGGACAAGACCTATACACCGACTGAGCTTATAGGTAACTCGGCCAAGACCTATACACCGGTAACATAGGTAACTAGGACAAGACCTATACACCGACTGAGCTTATAGGTAACTCGGACAAGTCCTATACACCGGTAACATAGGTAACTAGGACAAGACCTATACACCGACTGAGCTTATAGGTAACTAGGACAAGACCTATACACAGACTGAGCTTATAGGTAACTAGGACAAGACCTATACACTGACTGAGCTTATAGGTAACTAGGACAAGACCTATACACAGACTGAGCTTATAAGTAACTAGGACAAGACCTATACACAGACTGAGCTTATAAGTAACTAGGACAAGACCTATACACAGACTGAGCTTAATAGGTAACACGGACAAGACCTATACACAGACTGAGCTTATAGGTAACTCGGATAAGTCCTATACACCGGTAACATAGGTAACTAGGACAAGACCTATACACCGACTGAGCTTATAGGTAACTCGGACAAGACCTATACACCGACTGAGCTTATAGGTAACTAGGACAAGACCTATACATAGACTGAGCTTATAAGTAACTAGGACAAGACCTATACACCGACTGAGCTTTTAGGTAACTCGGACAAGACCTATACACGACTGAGCTTATAGGTAACTCATACAAGACCTATACATCGACTGAGCTTTTAGGTAACTTGGACAAGACCTATACACCGACTGAGCTTATAGGTAACTAGGACAAGACCTATACACCGACTGAGCTTATAGGTAACCAGGACAAGACCTATACACCGACTGAGCTTATAGGTAACCAGGACAAGACCTATACACCGACTGAGCTTATAGGTAACTCGGATAAGTCCTATACACCGGTAACATAGGTAACTAGGACAAGACCTATACACCGACTGAGCTTATAGGTAACTCGGACAAGACCTATACACCGACTGAGCTTATAGGTAACTAGGACAAGACCTATACATAGACTGAGCTTATAAGTAACTAGGACAAGACCTATACACCGACTGAGCTTTTAGGTAACTCGGACAAGACCTATACACGACTGAGCTTATAGGTAACTCATACAAGACCTATACATCGACTGAGCTTTTAGGTAACTTGGACAAGACCTATACACCGACTGAGCTTATAGGTAACTAGGACAAGACCTATACACCGACTGAGCTTATAGGTAACCAGGACAAGACCTATACACCGACTGAGCTTATAGGTAACTTGGACAAGACCTATACACCGACTGAGCTTATAGGTAACTAGGACAAGACCTATACACCGACTGAGCTTATAGGTATCTATTTAGAACTTGTAACTGGGAGGTCACTCACAGTTCTAAAAGCCCTGCCGGTAATTCGTCTCCATTCCAATGACAGGATTGTCATGTTTATTTGTATATTTTTAATGTTGACATATATGTATTAAATAGTATTACACTATTTTTTTGTCTTTTCATATATATATTGGATTCATTGGTATCCATGAGAGATAAATACCTTTTTTAGAATACCTACCCTAGGCTGCCATTTGGCGCATAGGAATTTTCCACACTTTCTTATTACACTTTCAATCTCCCATATCCAAATATTCCGAAATACGGAATAGTTTTAGCATGACTGAGATAGTAACACCTCTGCTTTCTGATGGTTCAATGTACACAAACTTTGTTTAAGGCACAAATTATTAGAAATATAGTATAAAATTACCTTCAGGCTGTGTGTATATGAAACATAAATACATTTCATGAATGTACACAAACTTTTTTTGATGCACAAAATTATTTAGTATATTGTATAAAATGACCTTCAGGCTATGTGTATTAAGGTGTATATAACACATAAATGCATTATGTGTGTATATTTGGGTCCCATTCCCAAGATATTTCATTATTTTATGTAAATATTCCAAAATACGGAATATTCCGATATCCAAAATACCCCTGGTCCCAAGCATTTTGGATATGGGAGACTCAACCTGTACTATCGTTGGATGCAAGTTGGAGTTTGTAGCAGAACCAGTAGTTGATGTAGTTGAACTGGCAGGTTGAATCCACAGGTACACGTTGGGACTAGACCAGTGGTTCCCAAACTCGGTCCTCAAGTCACACTAATAGTCCTGGTTTTGGTGATATCCATGCTAAAGCACAGATGGTTTAATCAAAATAACTGAGGTACTAATTAGGTTGCCTGTGCTCAAGTATGGCTATCCTTAAAACCTGGACAGTGTGCATTGAGGACCATGGTTGGGAACCTCTGGACTAGACACTAACTGGAGGAGACACAAAAGGCAAGACACAGGCACAGAGCTGGGATGGAACAGGGCAGAATCCAGCAGGACACAGGAGTAGGACTGGCAGTGACAGGGCACGGAGGACTGAGTCTGGGAGCAATGGTATACAACGGCACATACTGGACACAGGAACACAGGTTCAGGAGCAAGGAACTGCACAGCGTGCACCGACAACATGAACATCCACTAGGTGCAGTAACTTAGTAATATCACCGGCAGGCAGGAACTGACTCGAACCCCTAATGAAGGGAGGTGTATCCTGTAATTGGTCCATCAGGCTGAGGCCAGGTAACGAGACTTTCCAACAGGTGAGTAACTGCACATAGCAGCCAGAGTCCAGGTGGTTAGGATAACACCTGAGAGCCAATCAGGCAGAGAGCTGCAGCGGCACAAGTAACATACACCAAATCAGCTTATACTGTAGGTAAAATCGGACAGTTTAAGTTTATTGTTATTGTTTGCTATCTGTGACTAAAGAAATTAACAAATTGCTCTTTTAATTATAACATTTTAAAGCCTAAATTTATGTCTAAAACTTACGTATTGTTCTTAGCTGGTAATTGTGAACCTTTGGTGTACCAATTGAAACGGTTCCAAATGTTAAATCTGGTACATGTGCAGGGGACTGCCAACACCTACTGTATGGTATACATATATAAGAACAAAAATGGTGAATTAAG
This sequence comes from Taudactylus pleione, assembly GCA_031769625.1. Lineage (NCBI taxonomy): Eukaryota > Metazoa > Chordata > Amphibia > Anura > Myobatrachidae > Taudactylus > Taudactylus pleione. The sequence goes on along the minus strand of JAUIMM010000126.1, from coordinate 2,093,026 downwards.
GTACCGTGAGCCCCATGTTGTAACCAAGTCCTGGGCATCCCACCACATATAGCATATAAAACAGGAGAAGTAGGAGTGTGCAGCCTCTATCACATCACTACTCTCTCCCACTTGCACCTTAAACTGAACACACAGTGCTCCTGCAACACCTGTAACCTCATCAACATCTCTTCTGCCCCTCCCTTTCTCATTTGCCTTCTGGAATTCCAGGTCAGTTTGCAACAAACTGACCAGGACTGAGGGGCATAGCAAGTCCTATGGGGCCCCATAGCAAAATGTTTCCATTTATGCAAATTACTTTGCAGTTTATGCATTATGGTTATAAATTATGTAATGTTTGCATTCTCTACCTGTTTAGTTGACATACAAAGTTTAAATGGCTTGATCACATGGATTCTATGTCTATGGCTATAGATGACAATTGCGATCAAGCAAGAAAGCGAAACCCACATAATTTCTGGTCCACGTTCGTGGTGAGACGGACGCTCACAGCTAACCTACTACCAGTGCATACTCCACTGCGAATACCACCTGCATTAGCACTGTGTACTGGAGACTCTCCTGGCTACAATAGTCTCCAGCAGGTACCCCTCTCTTTACTTTCAGAAGTGCTCTCTCAACCAGCGTGCAAGGCAGCCTGCATGTAATGAAAGGCTAACGGGGAGTGCCTAGGAGGCCATTGGCTCTGTCACGAGACTGTTCCAGTCCCTCTCTCATTTATTGTCCTATGCAACATTGCAGGACAATAAACAAGTGGCAGGGCATTAGTACTCCTAGCACTGCTTTTTCTCTTTCATTATTATCCGGACGTCTGGGAATTTATTATTGTGACTAATTTGCTTTGAAATATGCAGTTTTTGTTAAGGGATATGTAATTAAGGTACCGTATATACTCGAGTATAAGCCGAGTTTTTCAGCACAAAAAATGTGCTGAAAAAGTACCCCCTCGGCTTATACTCGAGTGAAGTGTAGCGCTGACCGGACGGAGTTCGGTCAGCGCTACACACTGCCAAACACACAGCCGCCGGAGCCGGCAGCTGTGTGTTTGCTGTAATCAGCAGCCGCTGAGAGTCTGTCAGACTCTCAGCGGCTGCTGCTGCTCCCACTGCGGGAGCCATCTTCCGGCTCCCGCAGTGGGTGATGGGAGACACGTCGTCATGACGACGTCTCTCCCATGCAAAGCGGCCGTGGAGGAGCGGACAGCGGCGGGACCAGGAGCGGGAGTTTCAGGTAAGTGTTTATTTATTTTTTTATTCTTACCACGTCTCTCTCTACTAGGGGGGGGGGGACTACAGGGGGCACTACCAGGGGGCGATTACTACAGGGGGCACTACCAGCGGGCGATTACTACAGGGGGCATTATCAGGGGGCGATTACTGCAGGGGGCACTAAAAGGGGGGATTACCACTGGGGGAACTACCAGGGGGGGATTACTACTGGGGGCACAACCAGGGGGAATTACTACTGGGGGCACTACCAGCTGCTGCCATTTCCCACACTAGGCTTATACTCGAGTCAATAAGTTTTCCCAGTTTTTGGGGGTAAAAGTAGGTACCTCGGCTTATATTCGGGTCGGCCTATACTCGAGTATATACGGTATAGAGTTTATGCTTACACGCAAATGGTGCATTTATTATTTTGATAAACTGCTGAATGATATTATAGCAGTTAACTATGCATGCATTTGAATGCTCTGTTAGGTGTCAATACTCAGATATTGTATTTAGACCAATTATTGTGAAAACATTGTGCAAGACTGGGTTTAAACATGGTGCAAAATTTATCTTTAAGGATAGTCTGCCCATCCTGTTTCAACTTTAAGTATTTAAAGGCCCATTTATCACTTAATGTTTGCAGTGTATTCCCCAAAAAAACACATTTTCGTGGGATACCTGCAGATATCAAGTATCCCCCAGATGTTATGGAGGGATCGCAGCAGCTATCTGAGATATCTGCTTCTGTCCCTCCACTTCCACCAGCACCGCAAACCCCATATATGGTGCTGTCATGTTTACCAACTTGGTCCCCGCAGCTTACAGCCATCTGACGATGGGCTACATATCGGAAAAACTATGGTTTGTAGATCACGCATGTGAAGGATTTTTGGCCAAGGATTGAAGAAACCGCTGACGCAGCCACTTCTCTTCCGGCACATCGCAGGGATGGGCTCCTTTTGGAGCCCATCCCTGTGGGTGCATTTTGTTAAATCCCAGAGCTATGGTCGCATCCTGCAATCATGGCCGCTAATATCGCACCCAGATCGCATTGCACATGCGATCATTAATAAATGAGCCCCTTAGACACCAAAGTGCATCAATGGAAATATTAAGTTGCATTGTCTTATTCTATTTTACTAGGAAATACCATGAGCCTGTGAATGAGATAAATTGATACTTTCTAAACTATGGGGCATATCCAATTAGCCGCAGGGTTTCACCCGCGGCTGATTTACGGGCAAAAGTTCTGCGACACAGGGATTAGCTATTCAATTAAATAGCTTTTCCCCACATCATTAAAACAGGATATCCGTGCGAGAACTGCGGAATCAGTGTGTTATACCCGCTTGCGGAAGGCTGAATAGGGTGGCCTCATGCAGATTTTACCTCACGCCTACATGAGGTGTGAGGTAAGGTCCGTCAGCGGGGACTCGTGCACGGGGTGTCGGGGACACCCTCGTGTGGAATCCTCGCTAATTGAATCCCGACCTGTGCAATAATTAGCCGTGGGGTAAACCTCGCGGCTAATTTGATATGTCCCTATGTAGACAAAAGTGGTTGAACATCCCCGCACAAGTGAAATGCATACCATACATACCATTGCACACCAGTTCCAAATGGCCTCTAATGTTGCGGTTTTGACAAGAACACTTGGTAGGGAGGCCCATGCACTTGCAGTTCTATGGAAAAAAAACAATAGTTTTTAATCAGGAGGACAATAATGCCACCTTTCATATTTCCAGGGCGATGCTGGACTGGTATACATAAAATTCAGTAACCCGGATGGACTGGCCAGCTCAGAGTCCAGATCTTAACACCAATGAGAACCTCTGGGACAAATTGGAGCAACGGGTGCATTTTAGGCTGACTCGACCTTCTTCAGTGTCACAGTTGGTCAATGCAAGGCGGAATGTAAAAAAAAAAAAAAAACACCTGCTGCTGCCCAGGAACATGTGGACAGTTTGCCAAGAAGGGCGTCTGCAGTAATCACTGCACTTGGTGGACCTACAAAGTACTGACATCAATAAAATCTTGTTGACTTATTTACTGTCAGTGTCCAATCACTTTTGTCTGTATAGTGTACAAATATTAGGTAGTGTTTATTTATTAACAGATTCTCATATAGCTCAACATATTATGTTGCATTTTACAATTGGAAACATTAGTAGAACAAAACTGGATAATAATAGACAGACAGAGGTAGGAAGGCCCTGCTTGCAAGTTTATAATCTATAGGGGAATAGGCATTGATACACAAGTATAGGTGCTACATATTGCATATTGGTCCAGCCAGATTGCAGAGGTTCTTGGTGGGCTGAATGATCCAGTCACACAAGAATGTTAGCCAAATGTCAGGAGGACAGGAAAGAAAATGTGTGAGGTTATGTGTGGACTGTGAGAGGGAATGAAATTAGATAGTGAAGCTATGAAGGTTATGTGGGCGGTTTTGGAATCTGATAAGCTTGTCTGAAGAGGTGAGGTTTCAGGGGTCCTTTGAAAAAGCTGCATGACAGCAGTGAAACGCGTCAATGGCTAAACCTTGGCACAGGGCACTTTTGTGAGAAGCTTCTCTATACAAATGATGACATTGTCCAGAATTGGGATTACCAGCACATGACTTCTAGGACTGTGGTTAAGGATTCCGTTTCTCTGCGTTGGATTCCCTTGCTATGCAGGACCATCACTAATTAGGATCCCTTTCAACAAACACCACAGAGCCAGCAAAGCGGTGTACTAGCTGGACTGATACTACCCACAGGACATTGATCTTTATGGACGAACCGCCCATTGAATACTGCCTAGGTTATATTGATTGAATGATTTATGATCTCTATATGTTTTTTATTACTTGTAATTGTCTGTCATTATATAGTTTCCGATATTAAATGGTTTACTAAGTAATACATTACTCCCTGATTTCTAGCACTGTTACTCATTGTATTTGTATATTTGAGTTTTCAGGGAGCACTTAAAGGTTTGGTGACTAGAGGAAAGTCTTATTGCGCATGAGAGGGCATTCTACAGAGTTGGTGCTGTTAAAAGAAAGTTCTGTAACAATGAATGGGAGCAAATAATGCGTGTGGATAAGAGATGCAGATCTTGTGCAAAGCAGAGAGGTACGGTTGGGAGATATTTTGAGATAAGTAAAGAGATGTATGTTGGTATGGTTAGGTAAATAGCATTATGTATAAGTAAAAGTACTTTTTATTGAATATGGTAGAAAACCAGTAACCAATGGAGGGACTGACAGAGTGGAGCAGCAGACTATGAACGTTTGTCGAGGAAGATCAGCCTCACAGCTGCATTCATAATGGATTGTAGTGATGAGAGCCTGTTTTTGGGAAGACCAGTAAGGAGACTATTGCAATAGTCAATACTGGAAATAATGAGTGCATGGATTAGAGTTTTTGCAATGTCTTGTGTAAGATGTGATCAAATTTTGGATGTTTTTTAGATGTATGTAACATAATTTTGAGACAGATTGAATGTGGGGAACAAAGGACAGTTCAGAGTCAAGGATGACACCTAGGCAACGAGCTTGTAGGTAGGTAGGTAGTGTGGATTGTCGAGTTATCAACAGTGATAGAGAGATCGAAATGGTAACTATTATCGGCCGATGAAAATATAATTAATTCTGTTTTGGAAATATTAAGTTTGAGGTAGCGAGATGACATCCAAGATGAAATGGCAGAGAGACATTCAGTGACATGGACCAATACAGATGGTGACAAATCTGGGGAGGATAGGTAGATTTGAATATCATCCATGTACAGATGATACTGAAATCCAAAAGAGCTGATTAGTCTGCCAAGGGACATGGTATAGATTGAGAAAAGCAGAGGACCTACCACCGAGCCTTGTGGTACTCCAACTGATAGAGGTAGTGAAGGAGGCAGAATCAGAAAAACGAACAGTGAAATAGCTCTTAAATAGGTAGGATGAGAAGCAAGAAAGGGCTGTTTTCTTAAAACCTAGGGATTGTAGTGTTTGTATAAGAAGAGAGTGGTCAACAGTGTCAAAAGCAGCAGAGAGATCCAGAGGAAAAGAGTAATGTCCTTTAGTCTTGGCAGTGACCAAATCATTCACTACCTATCAGTCAGTGCTGTGTTTGTGGAGTGTTGGGAACATAAGCCTGACTGAAATGGGTTCAATAAGTTGTGTGAGTTAAGAAAGTGTGTAATGAAGAGAATGTGTCAGAGGGTTCAGGTAGGGAATTGAGCAGGTCACTGGCTGAGGAAGAGCATATGATTTAATTTCGGCTCTTGTCCTTGAAGTAGGAAGCAAGATCTTGTGCGTGGATAGTAGCAGGTGGGTTAGGTAAGGGAGGGGTAAGAAGTGATTTAACGTATAAAAGAGTCACTTGAAGTTAGAGGCTTGAGCAGAGATGAGAGATTGTAAATATGTTTGTTTGGCAGTGTCCAGAGAATTACTGTAAGAGTGGTAGATAGTCTTACATGTGAGGAAGTCACTTGGAGTACAAGATTTATGCCACTGACGTTCTACTTTACATGAGAGTTTTTGTCTACGTCAAAGTCTACGTGGAGTGTGATGGGTAGCTTGAGCTACTTCATTGAGGGCTCTTTCTAGATTCTGGTTCAGGTGTGATGCAGCAGTCTCAGGAGAAGTGAATGTAGAAATTGGTGAGAGTAGTTGTTGTAGAGAGGTGGATAGTTGTTGAAAATTCATAGCAATATTTCTGCGGGTTTGAGGAGGCTTAGTTGATTTCAATGACATTGAGATTTGCAAAATGGAGGAGAGTGTGCAGGTGATGAGGTTGTGATCTGAGAGAGGGAAAGATGCCTGAAATTAGAAACTGAGCATAGCCTGGTGAATACAAGATCAAGGCAGTGGCCCTCCTGATGAGTAGAGGAGTCAGTCCACTGGCAGAGGCCGAGAGAGGAGGTTAAAGAAAGTAGTTTGGAGGCATGAGAAGATTGTAGACTGTCAAAAGGGATATTGAAATCACCCATTAAGATGGTGGAGATGTCAGAGGATAGGAAGTGAGGGAACCAGTCAGAAAAATGTTCCAGATATTGTTGGGGTGGCCCAATGCACAGAGAGAAAGGGGTGAAAGTACTGATAGAATATACTTCAAGGGGGGCATGGCTTGGCAGCCATTTGCAGGAGACGTGCTTGTTTGCAGCTCCTGCTTCAGCGTTTTTGATTTCGGCCCTTGCCACCCGGATCCCGTTCTTTCTCCCCCTGCTGTGCCTCCTTGAAGCCCCTAGCATCGGTGGGTGCCCCTTGGGCAGCGCTACGGAGCCGGGGAAGGTCTCCTACCTTCCTGCAGGCTGTAGCCTTTTCCACCCTCCAGAGACTGGAAGCTTTCACCCACCTGCCTGTGGTCCCGCCGGATTGCGGACCCACCGGAGGTGCTGCCCGCCTCAGTCAGCTTCTGCTGTATTCCCCCCTGTTGCTGTGACTCCCCGTCAGTGGAGAGATCTGCCTACACACCCGCCGGCCAGCTGTGTGTGGACGCTCGGCACTGACCTGCGCTGACAAGAGGGAAGCGCCTGCCATCTTGAAGCCTTGAAGGTGAGGGAACTGCGGTGCAGATACTTGGCAGTGGATCCCCAGGACCTATTCAGATCCCGGCTACTAGGTTCACCCATCTGGAGGTTGAGGATCCCCGCTGTCGGGCGAGACGTGCTGTCCTGAGGTGGGGTGAGTGAGCTGAGTGTTGCTGCGGAGGGAGGCCAGCGCTGCCTGCCACAGCACTGTTGTTTACTTACTGGCTGGAAGCTCTCTGACTCTCCTGCACTCTCAGTGACTCCTGGGCTGCTTCTCTGATCTGTAAAGAGCTGAGTTTAAACTGTATACACAACACCTACTGTAGCTTAACAGTTACTCTGCAGTGAACCTACCCATTCCTTGCAGGACTTTCCAATATAATTATTTTACACTGATTCTATATCTATTAACAACACCAGCTAATCTAGCTCCCTCTAGTGGTGAAACTTTGGAAACTCATCATACAGTCTTTTAAATATCATCTGGAGACTGTTATACCTCACTCCAAGTGTCTGTCTTTCTTGTTATACCCAACAAAACTTTTGCTCTTTTCCGACCTTATGAGGTCGCGCCTGGTCCGGTTCTCTACTATGATGTAACGCTAATCCTGATGGCTGCCTAGGTCCTTGAGAGGGACGGTGCCTGGCAACGACCCAGATTTTTCTCATTTTCCCTAGCTGGCCTCACACATGGAAATTGATCTTCATGTCACATACTTACACTATCTAAACTCAGAATGGGGAAGGATAAGAAACAAAGGTCTAGATCAGAAGCTGGGGGCAGATCGGATAGCGGATCTCATCAGGACTTACGTCAATTCCTAAAGCCCGCTGGTACCAATGCTGCGGATGAAACCTTGCACCAGCCTCACCTGCAGCCTCTTCTTCTTCAGAAAGAATGTCTCCAGAAGCCACTTCCTGCCCTCCAGCATCTTCCTTCCGAGACGAGATTAGTGAAATTCTCTCGCACGTTAGGTCACTACCTACGAAACAAGACTTTCAGTCTATGGAGGCCAAACTTCAATCCACTATTCGCCAGGAAGTGGCCACTATTCAATCGAATTGGGGACCAGAATTGATGGTCTGGAAGACTACAAAGAGGTATCCGCGGACACATTCCACCAATTCACAGACTTACTCTCTCACCAACAATCTGAGATACGCCATCTAAAATCACGTATAGACGACTTAGACAAGTCGTAGACAAGACGCAACAATATCAGGATACGTGGTCTATCTGAAGATGTAACGCCTCCTAATCTTACAGATGCCCTCACAAAGATATTTGATGAAATTCTTGGCCTAGACCCCAATAGTGAGATCCTGTTTGATAGGACACACCGCGCTCTCCGACCAAGAGGTCTGCCTACTGACAAACCCCGAGATGTTATCTGTCGCCTTCATTACCACTCCTAAAAAGAAGCTATTTTACAGAAGGTTCGACAGCTTGAAGAAGTCGATTTTAAAAGTGACAAAATTCAACTTTTTCCCGATCTTTCTTGGTTTACCTTGCAACAAAGGAAAACCCTTAGACAACTCACAGAACAACTCCGTAAACATTCTCTGAGATATCGTTGGGGTTTTCCATTTAATCTACAAGTAACTCATAATGGGAAAACCGTTGTCCTTCATACACCAGATGAACTTCCTTCCTTTTTCACAGCTTTGGGTATAGATCCAGTGACACTTCCGGATTGGGAGAACCTTCACAGCCCTTTATCGATTCCTTCCCTTCCTTCTGATGGAGATAGTTGGCAACGTGGTACAAGTTCCAAGCGGAAGACAAGACGCCTATCTCTCACACCAACCATGAAAGTGACTTGATCACAGCATATTATATACAAAATTGGTGAGACTGTTCTAGTTTTTTTTTTTTTTTTTTTCTATCTACAAAGGTCTTTGGTCTTAATTTTATATTTAAATGTTTCAATGCCATTGTTTTTTCTGACGCACTTTTAGTGCACCTTAGCTAATTACTAGTTACTGCAGTAATATCTGTGACATTATAACACATGTCTGTAAGTTTCATATTGTGAAGTTATCTGTAAGATTATTTTAGTAGAATCAACTAAATTCTATAATTGCAAGTTTGGGTTGCTGTTGTTGCCGTCCCTCCGTACCCCCCCAATGCTGCATTTCTTTTTTTTACATCCTGGACATGGAGCTGATTTTTGCCTCCTGGTTGTCCAGATGCAGCATTCCATTGTTCCAATATCTACCTATCTTTAATATTTCAATTGTTTGCTTAATATTTGCGATTGTTATTTTTTTCAATTTTTATTTTTCCCATCTCTTTTCCTTATCCATATTTTCTCTATCCCTCAAAGGTGGTCTATACAGTGGGGTGACTTACACTTTATCTCGAGGAACATTTTGTTATGCAACTTCCACACTAAGATTCCATGCCTAGTCATAAACCCGGGTTGCGGATTGTCTCCATCAATGCAAAAGGATTAAATATCCCTGAGAAGAGATCCCAAATGTTTTGGTCCTTTCGTACTGATAAAGTAGATATAGCTCTGGTGCAAGAAACACATTTTAAGATAGTGAACGCCCCTTCTTTGAAAAACTGTTATTACCCACACACATTCTCTAGTGATAATTCAGTTGGTAAAACTCTAGGTGTTGCTGTTTTGTTCGCTCGTCACTTACCAATATCTGATGTTTCCATACACAGCCTTGTAGAAGGTAGGGGTATTTTGTTTAAATGTACTTTATACCATCAGCGTTTCTCCTTTTTAAATGTGTACACGCCTAACTCTGGTCAACCCTCCTTCATTGCTAATGTGTTGGATAAAGCCGAGACCTTATTGGAGGGGATCATAGTCGTAGGAGAAACTGGCCTCTTGATCCTCTCCGTGACACCTCTAATAAAATATCTCATAGGCCAGGTAAAGAATTTAGACGGATGAGACGCACCCTTCACGACCATCAACTTGTTGACACCTGGCGTATCGCTCATCCAGCTGAACACAATTTCACATTCTTCTCCTGTCCTCACCACACATACTCGAGAATCGATTATATTTTTTTGAGTCACCGACATTTACATCTCGTCTCAAACACCTCAATAGGATCCATCACGTGGTCCGACCACGCTCCAGTTTTCCTTACACTTTCTCTGCCACAACACCCGCTCAACCCTTGGTCATGGCGTTTTAATGACCTCTTTTTACAAGATGCCTATTGCAAGTCCCAAATCAAGGTTTCTTTCGACTCTTATATTGAACAAAATTATAAAGATGACATTTCTAAGGTAACGGTGTGGGAGGCACATAAATTTGTTTGACGAGGCACTTGTATAAAACTGGGTTCCTACTTAAAAAAACAGAAAAAGCAGAAAAGAGATGCCCTTTTAGCTGAGATTAAATTCCTGGAAACTTCCCATAAAGCTTCCTTGTCCCCACATTTCTACTCCAAATTGGAGGAAGCTAGAGCTGCCCTTCGCAAACTCTCCATGGATAAAATAAAACTATCCTACCGTAAATGCCGTAGTCGCTTCTACCAATGGGGAAATAGACCGGGTAAGATGTTGGCTAGGGCTTTGCTGGAACAACATGCTACTACATTTATCCAAGCGATAAAAGACGAACATGGCCAGACCCATAATGAAACTGCACGAATCGCCGATTCCTTTCGATCCTATTACCCCAAACTTTACAATCTACAGAATCTGGATCAAGGCTCGGATATTATTGCTCATCGAGAGGCAATTTCATCCTATTTACGCTCGCTTAATTACCCTCAGCTTTCTTCAGAAGAGGCTGATACTCTTGAGGCGCCCTTTTCTATTGAAGAGGTGGATCAGGTAATCTCCTCCTCCCCAGCCGGTAAAAGCCCTGGCCCGAACGGATTTTCTAGAGCCTACTACAAGGCTTTTAAGGATAGGTTGGCCCCCCTCATGACTCGTGCTTTTAATTCAATCACCAATAGAACCAATTTCTCCAAACAATCACTAGAAGCACACATTACCGTCATACCTAAGGAGGGTAAAGATCCTACCTTATGCCCTAGTTATAGGCCAATCTCACTTCTAAACATTGATTTGAAGATTTTTGCTAAACTCCTAGCCAACCGGTTGAAGATATTCTTACCCAAATTGATACATGATGACCAGGTTGGTTTTGTCTTAGGCCACCGAGGCCAGAGACAACACAACTAAAGTTATCAATTTAATACACCAAGCCTCTCTCATGTCGGCCCAGTCTATTATCTTATCGACCGACGCAGAGAAGGCTTTTGACAGGGTTGACTGGGAGTTTATGTCAGGTCTTTTGCAGCATCTGGGATTAGGGCCTACATGTCTGCATAGAATTTTGGCCTTATATGATGCTCCCACAGCAAGAATTAGGATAAATGGGTCTTTCTCTGACTCATTTGCTATCTCAAATGGTACGAGACAGGGGTGCCCACTTTCCCCACTTCTATTTGTTCTTTGTATGGAAGCTCTAGCTAGGGCAATACGAAGTAATGTGAATATTTCTGGTGTCCACATAAGTGGTCGGGAATATAAACTGGCACTCTTTGTGGATGATCTTCTTGCATTGCTTACTAACCCGACTATTTCCCTCCCGAATCTTATATCAGAATTCCAAAAATTTGGTCTGCTCTCAAACTTTAAAATGAATTATTCTAATTCTGTGGCAATGAGCCTGACTGCACCTCCATCTTTGGTTGATTCCTTGAAACAATCTTTTCCCTTTGCTTGGCACCCCACTAGACTTAAATATCTCGGAGTCTATCTGACTAAAGATCTATCCCAACTGTTTTCAAACAATTTTATCCCATTATTGCAAGCTATCCGTACTGATTTGACTAGATGGCGCACTGCTCGACTATCCTGGGTCGGCAGGATCAATGTGATAAAAATGAATTCACTACCCAAAATTCTATACTTAATGCAATCCCTTGCAATCTATAGCCCTCCAACATGGTTTAAGGAAATGGAACGCCTTATTCATAGGTTTGTCTGGAACAGCTCTATACTACGTTTTAAACATGCTATCCTTGACCGCCGTAAACAAGATGGAGGTCTGCTGCTTTCTCATATCACTAGCTATTATCAGGCCATAATGCTTAATCGAGTTCTCGAATGGACCCGATCAAGAGGTTTCAAGCAATGGATCATGCTGGAGGAAAGCAGTCTGGCTCAGCCTATAGAAATTGCCCCATGGCTTCCTAAACTACCAACTATTAGACATCCCACTATAACACCCACATTACGCTCTTGGCAGAAACTACGCCGTCTTTCCCATATTTCATCTGTTTCCCCTCTCGCTTCCTTTCTTGGGAATCCGGATTTTCCCCCTGGGCTTTCCACATTGTCATTCAAAAATTGGTCGTGTGAAGGCCACTTTAGACTAGGTCAGTTGGTTTCGCGTCAGGGGTGCGTCCGTATACAGAACTTCAGGAATTATGGCACTTTCCCCAATCCGAATTCTGGAAATACCTCCAACTACGTCATTTTATTATCTCCTCCTGTAAGTTGACTGATCTCACTAGGACACTCACTTTATTTGAATCTTTATGTTCCAGCTCTCAAACTCCATCTCACACTATATCCACATTATACTCACTAATTATTAGAAATTTGTCTAAATTACCTCCACTATTTACTACAGTATGGGAAAAGGAGCTCCAAGGTGTCATACGGGACATAGACTGGGAGATTGGTTATAATAACACCTTTGCCAGCTCTTCTTGTATCGCTACTCTTGATACTCTTTACAAAGTTATATCACGTTGGTATAGACATCCAGTACTTTTAAATAAAATGTTTCCTCAGGTCCCAAAAACCTGCTGGAGATGTAATTCTTCACCAGGTAGCCTTCTCCATATATGGTGGGACTGCCCCTCCTTGGCCCCTTTTTGGTTGAATGTATTTGAGTGTTCTAAGATAATTTTGGGAGGTGAGGTCCCTAGAGATCCTGGTTTCTGGCTTTTAAATATGACCTCATCCTCTATAAATTCTTAAAAAAATTCCTTACTGAGACACTTAAATAATGCAGCTAAAGCGGTCATCCCTGTCTTGTGGAAATCCACCTCGCCTCCCTCCATTAGAGACTGGTTTAGGAGGATGTCAGCGCCCAGCCGCAGTAGCGTCTTAGGTTGCCTAGACAACCGCCTGAGGTGAGTCGGGTGATGTCATCACCGGGCGACCCGCGCCCTCCGGACACGTGAACGCGACTGTGGAGAAGCACGTCACTCTCTCTCTGATCGGGTGGGGTATTTAGGTAAGTGTCCTGTTTGTGTATATTTGTGTTTGTATTCCTGACGACGGGCCTTGAAACGTTGAATACATTTTGCTACATTTAAATCCTGGAGTGACGCGCTGTGGTCTGTCCTGTTTAGTGACAGTAAACCTTGGACGTTTATATCATTTTTGTGCGAGCACCCAGGTACTCTACTATAAGAAGAATATTGAGTGCCGAACCATACCCAATATATATCTTTTTCTGGGGCACACTTGTAAAATTCAAACAGTTACTTTAAAAATATTTTTAACTATTATTATATATATTAAAAGTTAAGTATTTTTTTAACTATTGAGTACATATGCTGAACCTCAGGCAAGACTGCTAGATAGTTAAGTTTAGTCATGATTGAGCCTTGATTGTGAATATATGTATTTTATCATGTGATGTATTTTATTGGATAGTAATGTATATTGTCAGAATGGGACCACCCGCAACAGTTGGCCTATGATTGGCCAAGGGGGGTATAAGTGTACCACCTTGATAAAGACATTTTGGTCTAAATGCGTTGGTGTATAAGAGTGTGCTGCAAGGGTTCAGAGGAGGATGGCTTTCTCCTGACGCCATCAGATGTGAAGGACACCTAAACCCCGGGCCATCAACTGTTGGACTTTACATGTGAGAGGTGTTATTTGATTCCTCCCTATGGTGCTTTGAATATACTAAGCTAGAGTAAAATCTAGATATGTGATATTCATACTCTAAAAAAGACAAAATTGTGAGTACTGTAATTTGGTGGAACACTTACTGATTAACTCACCTTAAGTAGCTACACATGGAAAATTTCTCTCTTTCTTAAGTCAACCAGAACAACAGTGAGGAATACAGCTGACCAGATACATCACTCTGTGTACTTTTATTGGATTCTTTCATCTGACAGTTTAAAAAAAAAAATTTTATTCTCGATTATGGTGTCAAAATAAAAAACCCTTCCATACGAAGAATATAAACCATAGATAGATGAGATAAAAAAAAAAAAAATATGAATAAAAAGTTATTCACAGCTTGGAAAATAGAAACTTTGGACTAACTAATGTGCAAAGACCAGCCCTCTTGAGGCAAATAAGTTAAAGAGTCTATAACAGTATCACATGCAGTGGATATGTGAAAGTATGAAGCTACGCTACTTCGCCATTGAGCGTGTAGTATATCAAATATGCAGTGATTAGTCTTTTTGGTGCTTTGTAGCCCAACGATCTTATATGATGTACTGATTGGGTATTGTCCAAGCTTCGCACCAGAAAACAAACTAATATTGTCATTATTAACAACAATGGGACAGAGGAAGAGAGAACCATGCCCTACAAACAAGATCAAACCAGCTGTCTGCAAGTTGAATATATTAGTAGACACTTTCTACGTTGTTGTATTATTATTACTTTTGAATAAATGATGTATGAGCTACTGTACCCGTATTATGAAATAAGGATACTAAACTCAACAAGGAGATCTGTTGCAATGTTTTTATGTATCTCAAGGAACTCGTGTAATTTTATTATACTTCTATTTCATTGCTGGGGGGAGGGTGCATTTTTTCTCAAAATAGCATAAGCAAAAGCACATATGACAAAGAAACAGTTCAGTAGTTCATTACCATTATATTAACTAGTTGCTTAGCATACCCAAGTATCTAAAAAACCCCATAGATGCATAAAATCTGGCCTGACACTTGTGGTGTCACTTTGGGCAAGAAGGATAAATAATGTAGGGCTGCTGCTGGCTGTATTATTACCAGTGTATAGGAAAGGGTCCTAGACTGCACACCCTGAATGTAATATGTAATATGTAATGGGAGATGCTACCTGTTGAGACTATTAATGCAGGCACAGAAACAGACAAATCACAGGTGCACAACTCCAAATAACTTATTATTTTTAAATACATTATACAATAAAATTTTGCAATAAATAGAGGTTTTTAGCAGAATCATGGCCAAGGTTATGGACCTACCCACCATATCCAGGTAACCTTTGTAGGGTAGGTCCTTAACATACTAGGGTTCAAAACTAGGTTTTAACGCAAGATAGGTAAGAGCATACACTCCATTTAGTGTGCTTCTTTGCACACCTGAAGGCATGAGACACCTTCAGCCTGGACTAGCACCCCTCCCTTATTGGTTTAAAGCATGGAGTCTGGTATTGTGAATGCACACTAGTAATAGGCTCAATTTAGGTAAGTTCTACAAATTATATACTGTAGTGCTACTTTGGGCGTGGGCCCCTGGATTGCTTTGGTTGGTCTGCTTCAGGGCATCACATTAAAATGCAAAAAAGGAAAAAATGTGTTATAACAGTTTTACTGTTTATTATAGTTGTATTTTCACTTCTCCATCCTATATACGCAGCCGTAGCTGCTCTTACCTATCTTACTTTACACTTCACCTTTCTCATTAGAGCGATGTCCTGGGGTGGCTCGGCTGAGCTGGTTTGGGGGTGTCCTGCGCTCTGGATTTGAACCCTAGTATGTTAGGGACCTACCCTACAGAGGTTACCTGGATATGGTGGGTAGGCCCATAACCTTGGCCATGATTATGCTAAAAACCTCTATTTATTTATTGCATAATGTATTTATATATATATATAATTAGTAATTTGGAGTTGTTCTGTGCCTGTATTATTACCAGGGCAGTGTCTGACTGAGGTGAATTTGGACCACAAAAAAATATGAGATATGGTAAGAACTTTGTTATCTCTATTTCTACGAAGTCCATAGGGTTCCACAGGATACCTTGGGGTATAGGTGATGACGTCAGTCTTCAGGCACCACAGAGTTAAAGTTTTCAGCCTCCCAGGATGCATCTGGGTCCCTCTCCTATACCCCGCCCCCGGGCCAAGGCATCTCAGTTACGTCACAAGCCATAGGCCGGAGGAGGAGAAGAAAGAGAGAAGAAAAAATCTGGACACTCACAAGAATCACATTCTCACCATAGGGAGATGGAAAAACCGGTGACCAGAATAAAGCCCATCTGCAGTACAGGTGCAACAGGGCGGGAGTCCTGTGGAACCCTACGGACTTCGTAGAAATAGAGATAACAAGGGTAAGTTCTTACCATATCTCATATTTTCTACTTCAGGGTCCATAGGGTATCCACAGGATACCTTGGGGTATAGGTGATGACGTCAGTCTTCAGGCACCACAGAGTTAAAGTTTTCAGCCTCCCAGGATGCATCTGGGTCCCTCTCCTATACCCCGCCCCCGGGCCAAGGCATCTCAGTTACGTCACAAGCCATAGGCCGAAGGAGGAGAAGAAAGAGAGAAGAAAAAATCTGGACACTCACAAGAATCACATTCTCACCATAGGGAGATGGAAAAACCGGTGACCAGAATAAAGCCCATCTGCAGTACAGGTGCAACAGGGCGGGAGTCCTGTGGAACCCTACGGACTTCGTAGAAATAGAGATAACAAGGGTAAGTTCTTACCATATCTCATATTTTCTACTTCAGGGTCCATAGGGTATCCACAGGATACCTTGGGGATGTCCCAAAGCAGTATCCTTTAAGGGTGGGGACGCTCCTGTGCTGAGAGGAGAATCCGCCGCCCGAAGGAAGCATCCTGAGAGGCAAAGGTGTCAGAAGCGTAATACCTCACAAAGGTATGGACAGAAGACTACTTAGCAGCCTTGCAGATCTGAACTGCAGAGGCACCACGTCTAGCTGCCCACGAAGGACCCACAGACCTAGTGGAATGAGCCGTCACCAAGGAGGCAACCGGAAGACCTTCATGAAGATAAGCTTCTGAAATTGCCATACGAATCCAGCCTGCCAAAGTCTACTTTGAATCAGGCCAACCCTTTTTACGGAAGCCATAGAGGACAAACAAGGCGTCCGACTTCCTAAAAGAAGAAGTGCGGTCAACATAAATTCTCAATGCCCGCACAACATCCCAAGTGGCGTCACCCACTGAAAATCCAGGTGAATTGAAAACCGGCACAACAAATTCTTCATTGATGTGAACACTGGATACCACTTTGGGAAGGAATCCCGGACGAGTGCGAAGCACCGCCCTATTCTTCTGAAAAATCAGAAAAGGGGGTCTACAAGAGAGAGCCCCTAAATCCGAAACCCTTCTGGCCGAGGCAATGGCCCGAAGGAATATGGTTTTAGCTGTAAGCCATTTGAAGTCCACTGAGCCCAGTGTTTCAAACGGCGGTCCCTAGAGAACTCTCAGGACCACAGCCAAATCCTAAGGCGCCACTGGTGGAACAAAAGGTGGCTGAATGCGAAGAACACCTTGCATAAAGGTGTGCACATCAGAGAGCGCAGCAATCCTATGAGGAAACCAGACTGACAGGGCAGACACCTGCACTTTCAGAGAAGCCAGGCGAAGCCCATGATCCAGTCCAGCCTGTAGGAAAACCAACACCCTAGACAGGCGGAACTCCCTAGGGGAATACCCTCTAGGTCTACACCACCGGAAGAAAGTATGCCACACACGATGGTAGATTCTTGTCGAGGAAGGTTTACGAGCATGGTTTGCACCACAAAGCCAGAAAACCCTCTGGACTTTAGCATGACCGTTTGAACAGCCACGCCGGCAAAGACAGCCGAGTCAGGTCCGGGTGAAGACAAGGACCCTGTGACAGCAAATCGAAATGGTAACCTCAGAGGAACGTCTACTGACAGACTCTGGGGGTCGGAAAACCAGTGCCGTCTGGGCCACTCGGGAGCTATCAACAGTAGCGTACCTCCTTCTCGTTTGAATTTCCGTATTACCCGCGGAAGAAGGGAAAACGGAGGGAAAAGGTAGGCAAACTGGAACGTCCACTGGACGGACAGAGCATCCATCAGAGACGCCTTTTCGTCTCTTGCTCGAGACCCGTACAGCGGCAACTTGTTGTTGTGTCGGGACGCCATGAGGTCTATCTCTGGAAGACCCCACTTGCCCACCAGTATCTGAAAGACATCTTGGTGCAAACACCACTCTCCCGGATGCACGTCCTGCCTGCTGAGAAAATCCGCTTCCCAGTTGAGGACTCACGGGATGAACACTGCTGATATTGCCGGGAGATTGCGCTCCGCCCAGACCAGAATGCGGGACACTTCTGCGAGTGCTGCCCGACTTCGGGTTCCTCCTTGTGTGTTTAAAATAGGCTACTGTGGTGGCGTTGTCCGACTGGACCTGCACAGGGTGACCCTGGAGAACCGGCTGCGCCAGCTGGAGAGCTCTGAACACCGCACGGAGTTCCAAGATGTTTAGTGGAAGCTCCGCTTCTGCCCGAGTACACCTGCCCTGAAACAAGTGTGGACCCGTGACAGCTCCCCAGACCCACTTCTCCAGCCAGAACGGACGACCCTTGTTGAGGTGGGTCATCTGCAACCACCAGGTTAGAGACAGGCGAACCTCCGGAGTGAGCACTATCGTCTGGAACCTGAGACACTGATGCAATCCATTCCACCTGGACAGGATCAATAGCTGCAGAGGTCTGGAGTGAAATTGGGCATAGTCCACCATGTCGAATACCGACACCATTGAGTCCAATAACCTCATTGCCGAGAGAATCGACACTCAACGACACTGCAGACAACTGCGCACCCTCAACTGCAGAGCCAGGATCTTTTCCTCCGTCACAAAGATCCGCTGCTGCCTGGAGTCCAAGAAGGCCCCGTGGTGCAGGATCCTCTGAGAAGGGGTGAGAGTGGACTTCTACCAGTTTATCAACCAGCCGTGACGTTGCAGTACCACAATCGTCAGATCCAGATGGTGTAAAAGAACCTCTGGAGACCCTGCTATCAATAGGAGGTTGTCCAGATAAGGCAACAGTCGGACTCCCTGCGTCCGCAGGAGAGCCGCCATGACCACCACGACCTTGGCGAATACCCGTGGAGCAGTCGCCAGTCCAAAAGGCAGCTTCGCTGCAGATTGCAAATCTGAGGAACTGCTGATGGCGAAAAAAAAAAAAAATAGGGACATGCAGGTAAGCGTCCTGGATGTCCAATGACACCATGTAGTCCCCAGGGTCCAGTGCCAGAATAATGGACCGCAGGGTCCCCATCCGAAACCAAGGCCCCTTCAATGACTTGTTGAGGGCCTTTTAGGTTGAGCATTGGACGGTAAGACCCATTGGGTTTCTGCACCAAAAATAGATTGGAATAGAAACCCTGGCCCCTCTGGGAAATTGGAACATGCACTATAACTCCGGCCTGGAGCATAGTGTGCAATACCTTCCGCAGTTCCGAAGCTTTGCTCCGGTCTAGCGGAAGGCTTGTGGTAAAAAAAAACTGAATGGAGGCCTGTGCCAAAAGGAGAGGGCATAACCTTCTGAACCTTAGTGTCCGTCGTAGCTCTCGACCAGCACTGGGCGAACTGAAGAAGGCGGCTTCCCCCTATGGGGTCCCCCAAAGGGAGGCCCGGACCGTCAGGCCGTAGGTTTGTCATCTGACCTAGGGGCCGGACGTCTGGTACTCTAGGCCTGTTTTCTGGGCTTGGACGATTTCTTGGTCCCAGCCTGTCGTGGAAAGGACTGTGCTTTAGGCCTACCTTGGACCCTGTGAGGCCGAAAGGACGACATTCCAGCACTTGAATGCATCGTAGCAGACGGGAGACATGCAGATTTTGCTGCTGCCAACGTAGCTACTATTTTGTCCAGATATGGACCAAATAGGACCTCTCCATTGAAAGGCAGACCTTCTAATCCCTTTTTTGGAATCAGCGTCCGCCTTCCAAGAACGCAACCATAAGGTGCGACAAGCAGCCACAGCTGCAGAGGAAATCCTAGAGGTGAGCATACAAATATCTAAGGCTGCTTCATTGATGTAAGTGGCCGAGTCTCGGAGAATGCCCATCAACTCGGCCTGTTCAGCCGAACAGTCAGAGTCCAAAGACGCCTCCAAACTATCCGCCCAGCGCTCCATAGCTCTGGCTACCTAACACACGGCCATAGCCGGTCTGGATGCTCCCCCTGTCAGGGAATAAACGGATTTGAGGCAGATCTCCACCCTGCGGTCTGTGACATCCTTCAATGATGACAGCGAAGGCATAGGCAACGTGGGACTTCTGACTAGGCGTGTGACGTGAATCCACCTGCGGAGGGGATTCCCATTTAGAAAAATAATTGTCCGCAAACGGATAAGCCACAGCTAAGCACCTCTGGGGCTGATACCATTTTCCTGGATTTTTCCACGCCTTCTCTAAATGATCCACTAATTGATCAGAAAGAGGGAACACCGTAGCCTCACCCTTAATATCCTTAAAAAAGGCATATTTGGATTTGGCCACCGGAGGATCCTCATCCTCAATAACTAAAGCCATGCGGACTGCCCGAATAAGACCAGGGATATACACCTTGGACTTAGCGTCCGGTTCTTTGGTACGGAGAGGTTCTTGGTCAGATAGATCCAGAATCTCCCCATAATCAGACGTCACGTCGTCATCCTCATAAGGAGCAGACAGAGACGCTTATGAGGCCGCAATACAGACTCCCCCTGTAAAACATCGGACAAATGCTGAACCGATGTATGCAGGGTATTAACCCACGCAGGCTCCTGAGGAACCTGGTGAGGGGAATTGGGGAGACTGTGGGGTACCATCAGTTGTCTCGGGAAACTCTGCATGGGTGATGGCACCACTGATTGCTGGGACAGACCCGTCTGGGTAAACACAGGTGGCGGAGCTAGCTGGCCCACAAGGGTTGTAAGCGCCTTAGCGAAACAAGCCCAGGGAGGTTCCTGTACCGGAGCCGTGACCATAATTGGCCGTGACAGTGCCAGGCACTGGCGACATAGCCCCTCTGCGTTACCCTCCCCCTCCGCTATCGGTACATTACATTTAGTACACAAGAGCTGGAGAGGAAAAATCAGTCTCAGACATGATGGTAAAGTATGTGACACTCACACCTATACTATTGGTATAGTGTGAAAAACGCCCTGCGCTCCGCGCACCGCAAGGGCTTTGAGCAGAGCAAGATCAGGGATAGTTATATGGCTGACAGTAGAAAGTGAAAGTACAGACAGCAGGGCTAGCAGATTAGTCACATACAATGCAGAAGAAAAATCCCTGCACTATCAGCGCTGATCTTCAACTACTCAGACCCTCAGGCTGGTAGGACTCAGCGCTGCATTGACTGACCTCTGGCAAACGGAGGAGAGGTATACTGGGGGACCCAGTCCGCAATGCCACCGCTCACAGGCTTCCAGCAGCGTTCACCATGCTTTAAAGATGGCCACCGAGGAGCAGAGGATGAAGGAGGCCGGCCTGGGGGAGGAGCGCTGACACACTATGGCCAATCAGTCTAAGCAGAGAGGCTGTGTGCAGCAGGGGAGGCGCCGGCTGTGAGACAGGGAAAGCGCGCTCCCCTGGCATGCATTTAACCCCTGGGACGCCGCAGCACATGCCGCTCAGCAGCGGCCCGCTGTCCCAGGGGGTTGTGGAAGCGCAGGTTGGTCGTCTGGCTCCACGCAGCAGCCAGTCCCCAGGGAGCCCCCTGCCTGGGGACTCAGGACCATGTGACCAGCGGGGACCCACCGCGGGACCCCGCTGCTTACTTGCATCCCCTTGAATCCGGCCATGGTCCAAAACATCTGGGGGCACCGCTAGCCGTGACCCCAGATGTTTACCAGCATCCCCGGATCGGTACCGGCGTTCTGGTACCGGCGGGGTGTAGGGGAGACAGCATGGACATCAGTACTGACTGTCCATGCTGTACTCCCAGATGTGCAGCCAGCGCTGCCTTTAAAAGAAACTTCAGGGGCTCTTCATAGCCCCCCTCTGCACAGTGCCTCAGTCTCCGGCCAGGCACCGACGAAACTGAGATGCCTTGGCCCGGGGGCGGGGTATAGGAGAGGGACCCAGATGCATCCTGGGAGGCTGAAAACTTTAACTCTGTGGTGCCTGAAGACTGACGTCATCACCTATACCCCAAGGTATCCTGTGGATACCCTATGGACCCTGAAGTAGAAATAAATAATTTTATCTATCCATTTTATCCATATAACATGGCCATTATGGGGAAAGACAATTTTATCTCTGATCGCTAGTCATGTCAGAAATAGATAAATATAAACACAGCTTTCACAAGTGTTTATATATGCATAAATTACAATTATAATTTAATACTAGACAGTATACAATAAAATATTCTTGTTTCTTAGCTCATGCTGTATTTTTTCCTTAAAGACTTTTATTTATATTATAAGACAATAAGTTATATGAAGCACATAAGGATGTACAGTAATACAGTAAGCAAGAATATGGGATTAGTGTTGTGGAATGGCATAAATCCAGACTCCTTCATAAACCACTTGCCATTATTGTGATAAATGGAATTATAATGGTGTATATTTATAGTACGTATGGTCCAGTAAATCAAAACATGTGAATATACATTAAAACTTTGCAAAAGTACCAGGTTAGTCGACTAAATTGTAATTTTTATTTAATATGTATATAAGTGATACAGACAAAAGATGTACTTGAATACAAAACAGAACAAAGTAAAAAACCAGATAAACAAGCAGCAATAGGGGGGAAATATACTGTACGACTTGCATGGCAGTAGATCAATATGCTTCCATCAGTAGTATAGCGAATTGCAAAAGTGATGGGACATGAACAAGTAAAGTTATATGGCAGAAACTCATCAACCAATAAATATATAAACTTAGATTTTATTTCTAGATATGACTCAAGTTTTACAAAACCTTAGTTAATGGTTCCAGGTTTCCTCTTGCTGAGAGCAAACACCATGTTCCTTGTAACAGCAATGGCAAGACAACATCTCTCATCCTACTGCATAATACCTCCCCAAAGCTATTACATTTGAAAGTCTCAGAGAAGAATGTAAATTAAATGACATTATCAGTACAATGCAGCAGAGTATAGGATATTTTTTTTGAAGATGCCTTCAGGATCTCCTATTATCCTTCTCAATAAAACAAAGATGCATGCTATTCGGAAAACAATAATTAACCAGTGGGAACTAAGGTAACACTACATTTCAGTCAAGCAGAACTCAATGAAAAAAAAAAGTGTTGTGCCAGTTAAGTGATAACCATTGGCCAATGCATAGGACTACCCTTGTTACAGTCAGATGAGCCTCAAAGTTTATAAATAAGTAAAGCTTCAATATAACGTCATGAAAGGCTCCTCCATGTGAAATTTCTGATGGAAAATGTTCAACAAATTGTCACCTAAGATTAATGATAAATCCAACTCCTAATAGTCAGATAACAATTTTTTTTGTGTCTTGTCCACTAGAGTAACTGAATGACCTCATCCCACTCATCCACAGGCCACATTCCATTCGGCTGTACATTGGCTGGGGAATGTTTCCAGTCCCAGACTTTAACAGGAACATCCCAACTCTTGCCGTAATTCGCTTCCACATAATCTAGAGTCTCACATGGTACATGAACCTTTAGCCCTAAAAATTCTGTCCAGCAAAGTGTAAATCTCGGGAACAGATATCTGAAATAATATAATAAAAAAGTAATTACTTTCTGTTCATTTATATTTAGGAGGACAGTATACCAAACAAGAAAACTGCCTATAATATTCCTCTTCTGTAAAGCATGCAAACTAGTGTAGATGTATTTATATTAATATAGGGCATGTAACAGTTATTGGGCTTTCTTCATGCTGTAGACTTGTACTTCATGGGAGAACTAAATGATGAGCTGGAGCCAATAGACTGTATATGACTTATTTTAAGATTAAGTTTCCTCTGTATCAATTAGTGCTGAATAGATTCTTCAAGATAAAAGGGCTAGATTTACTAATACCCCTTTCACACTGAGGAAAGGGAGCATGATGCTCTTTTGCAAACGCACTTTCGCTAGTATATTAAATAAACCATTAAAATTAATTACTGCATTATTTATTTATATTTTAACTAGAAAGTCCCACAATTTGATATACACCATAAAGCAAGATCTGGGTTTCTGCTAAAGAGAAATAAAGAAAAAGTCATACTTATACTTCTTGCCACTTTTGGCTTGTGTGCCCCCATTCCACATATGATCCTCTTCTTCATAGAAGAAAAATATGTCAAGTTTCACATCCTCTCTTCCAAGAAATGAAAGTTCCAAGCTATCTTCCACCTGAAAGCCAAAGCAAATAGTAACACAATAACCTTCTGAAATAGTCTACACTCCAAAGGGGGTCTTCACTTGGTGGGGGTCCTTCTGTTCCAGTCAGATCGCTGTCTCGATCTCTCTTGCAATGGAAAGAGATGTGAAGGATTGAAAGTGATCAGCAGAGTAGGAACCCTGCTAAATAGAGAGAGTGGAGGTGGTGCAAGGGAAGGGAGCCCCCCCCCCAAGACACTAGTATTGGGCAGGGAAGGTAAAGAATAGAAAGTACATATAAAGTGGAAAGCCCCTTTAAGAGAGACAAGCAAATGAAGTTACTTCTTGTTTTTGTTTGTCTTTTGTCAAGTGTACAGTTTTGCAATACAGATTCTGAATCATAGGTCTTATTGTAACCAGCAAAGACAAACTTCTGTCCATCCAACTTAAACAGGGTGTTTACGTGATTCTTCTGTGATAAACAAACCCCTTCATTTATTTACATTATCCTAGAATGTGAACACATAACAGAATGTTGTTGTTACACTATGCGTTTACGACCTAATGAAACAGGCTTTGTCTGTTAAGCTGGGTACACACTGACAGATATATTGGCCAATCAATTGATCGGCCAATATACCTGCTGCCTGTCGCCCAGTGTGTACCCGTGATATGTCTGCACTGCGTAGTTCACAGACATATCGCATTGGCTGTGCTGCACAGTCGATGGACAGATATGTCTGCAGACCGCCCGTACACATAGTGGGAGTCGCGGGGGGTGGGGCGGAACACTCCGCCCCCCCACCGGCAGAATCAAATGATGGCCGCTCAGTGTGTATGAACAACCATCATCTGCAGATATATCTGTATAGTGTGTACCCAGCATAAGCCATATTTAGAAAAGAAAATTTTTGTTTTAGGTTTTTCAGATAGGATAAAAAAAAGAAACAAAAAGATTTTCATTAGTTTAAAAAAGAAGTCATATGAGATCAAAAGATATTCTTGAATTTGGTGAAGGGACACTGAATGACCTTTAACTCTTATAGGCAACTTTAAAACATGATTTTTTTTATTAGGAAAACAAATAAACATCACAAATAAATCTTTTGCCATGTTTACAGATAATACTATTAAATTTGCCAGAGGAACAAATAGTGAAAACTTCTGCAATTCTTGAAATAAAACAGACTAAGTAAATGGGAATATTAGGCGAAAAAGAGCTTTAGAAACTGAAATCCTTGTTTTTTGCTATTTTATTAACAAGGGTTTGAGTGTCTATACTCTAAACCAATTATTTATATTAGTCCTAGTTATAATTCATAGGTAACAAGGTACTGCTAGCGGCTAACAAGTAATTAGTAATACAGAAAGTGTTATAAATTATACCGTCACAAATGAAGGTTTTAGAGATCATTTATTAAATGCATATTGTTTTATAAGAAACTGTAAAGCTGCCCATCCACTAGGCGATTATACCTACCGATGGAGCGATAACGACGGTCGTTATCGCTCCATCGCTTGGTAATCGCTCGCAAATCGGGCAGTGAAGGGTTAAATACGACCAGTAATGCGCACGCCCACTGGTCGTTTTTAACATCAATCATCGCCCGAATATGACGGTCAACCTGACGACCGCCGTCAGGTTGCCATGCTCGGGGACGATTGATCTGCATACACTGAACGTCTGAACATTCAGTGTATGCACTTCACCCCGCGGCAGACGACGGCGTCGTAATCGTGCCGCCGTCCCTCGCATCATTAAATGGATGGGCAGCTTAAGCTTAACCCTGCATTATACTGTAACCTGTATTGATATTCTTTTTTACCTTTGAAAATGTTATTGCTACAACAAATACTACTACAATATATGTACATTTGTTTATAGGTTTTCCTACTATTTATTTATAGGTCTGGCAAAAAAAACATTTCATATGCAATAGTTTCACATTTTATGTGGCAAGATTGTGTGACCACTGTTACTCAGTTCTATAGATATTAATGTTAATGACAGTTACATATTCCCTTTATACATGTTGCCAATCATTAAATCTAAAACATATAAAACTGTAGCACTGCTAAATCAAATACCTTTCCCATCAGAGATGCCAGTCTCAGCAGAAGCTGGCATTACAACTGTTAAATGACACTGCCATCTAGTGGGAAACTCTAAGATAACCCCTTTGTAACTTAGAATCAACCATTTTTAATGACAAACTTAAGGGCAAAATAATTTTTTTCCTGAATATAAATCAATTGGTTGCCACCAGTGTAACATTTATAGCTTCTATGACAAAGAAAAAAAAGCTAGTAGTGTGTTAACCATGCAATAGTCTAATTAAGTGTCAGGATGAAGCCTTTTTTGCATTTAAAACAATGTCTTCCAAAAGCGGGTAAATCCTTTTCAACCATGTGATTTCAAACTGATTAACACATTTAAGTCATTTAGCTAATTATGCACATGGCATAGCACAATTTAGTATATGAACAGTATGAGTCAGCTGGCAAATACATTAATGTATTGTGCATTAGAATACACATACAAAACTGTAACAGATAGCCAACTGTTTAATCTTGAGGTCAGATGTACTTTAAGTGGTTTCATATAATGTTCATACTTCTACAAAAATGGTCACTACATTGGCAAGAGTTAGCTTCTCAAAATACAGGGACTTTGATCATAGCCAAGACCATCACAAACAAATATGTATAATGGATGTGATCGGTAAAATTAGATTAATGCATACATAACAATGAGTGCTAGGTTATTTAAGATTTTCTCCTTATCCTCAATTATTAGGACAAAGGCATATTTGAAAAGAAAATGGTGGCTAATGTGTTAAATGGAAGGCATCTAAACTTCTGTAAAAAAACAACACAAAAAAAAAACACTATAGCAAAAATAAAATAATGAAAAACAACAAAAACCATTAAAATAAAAGACAGCTACACAATACAAAGAACATCTATACTAAATAGATAGGAAAATAGATTTTATAAAACAAAGATAGAGATCACAAAGATAGTATAAGGAAGACTTCTAGCAAAACAATACTCACCTTGCCAAACTTGTGCTTCAGTGGGAGCCCTGCCTTCTGAAATGCTGGGATCAGTTCAGGTTTGTAGTTCTGTATAAATATCCCTAAATCCACATCTTTACTGTATGGAATAATGTTACACTGTCTATACCATCCTGAAAAATAGCATAGTAGCAATAATGAGAGTTCCTCATAAAAACAAAAATCCTAACTAAAATTATATAATTTAATACTGCTAAATATTTTATAACACTTTCGATCCACTTTGATTCTGTCCAATCTTTGTGTCTGAGGCAGTTACAGAAGAGGGGGTGTAAGTGAAAAATACACACCTAAACATGTACCACTGCTGATCCAGAAACTCACACCCAAAGCATCCAAAGTAGAAGCTGCCAAGTGTAATAATGTTTTCGATCTCTTTCGGAATTCAATGCCTTCCAGGGATATGTCATCAGGATAGAGCTTGTGGGAAATATAAAGTATTTAATTAAAAGAAACATGGAATTGCTCCAATTTGTTTGAATTTAGCATGTGACATATGAAAAGCTACTTTTATTACTTACATATATACATGAAAAGTTCTCTAATGTGGAAAGCTTAAAAACTAGGGAGTAAAAAGGTGCAATCCCAAGTAAAAGAGGGGAAGAGGAAAATAGAGAAGAAGCTAGGTAGTGGATTGGGATCTTCCCAACTACCAAAAGGTGCAAATGTAATGGTATATTACTACCAGGGCTGAAACGGTAATTGGTAAAAAGAAAGTAGAAGTAGTGCAGGTTAGAACAGAAATATCAATATGGTATTTATTTATAAAACACAATAAATTGTCATAAAAACTGTATTAGTAAAAAAACCTTTATTTTAGTTATAAGTAGAACAGTCCATGTCGTTTAGCCCTTTTCTAATGAGTCTCTGTATGTATTGAAGGCTCCTAATTGGCCATGTGTGCAGCTGGTACTGGATATTACAGCAGTAGATAAAACAGTCTTTTGTTATTTCATGATGGTGGGCTACCAAAAAATACTTCTATCTCACAGGCACAATTTTAATAATAATTATAGCAAACTGCATAAAAAAAAAATAAGAATTGTGGCAAAGGCCTAAGCATCATCAATTTGAGCGAATAGCTTTCAGTCTTCCAAATTACAAATGTAAATTGTGGGAGACGGTAGCATGTTATTACTCTTTCCTTTCAACAAATCTGCGTAAGAAATGTAACGTTACACAGAATAGTGCATACTACATGAATTATTCATATATTAAAGTTTATTTGTTCACAAAATATCCTCACTATGAAAATACTAAGTTACTGCACCAAATCTTAACAAAGAGAACTAACCTGAAAAAATGACCGAGCTTCTTTGTATCTGCACTCAAGAAACCTCGAGTGTGACATCTCCAATAAAAATTGTGAAGGATCTTTTGGGATTTGTACTTTCAATCCATCAGCAGTAATATGGATCAGGTCAGCTCTAAAACAAATACAAAATCCAAAACTATGTATGAGTATCTCAAAATAAAAATGAAAGTATCTTCAGCGCTCTCATGGATTGTCTGGCCTCTGTACAAAGGTGAAGGAGGCAGGGTGAATAGAGTTGATGTGGTTACACTTTTTTGGGGGGTGTGGTTGCACCTATTTGGCAGGCCTGTGCCCTGATATTTTGCACCCACCTCAGCGCCTTGGAGTATAAGTATGAGCCCATACACCCAGTAGGCGGCCCCAACCTGTCTGCCCTGACTATAATCATTGGAATCAGCAGAACTGATCCCGGCCATTTGCCTAGGGGTGGGCAGCTCAGAAGTGACATTGGAGAGCACTCCAATTCAGCAACGCCACGTCTTCCACCATCCCCCAAAGAAGACGCGAGTGGTCTGTGTCAGGGGGCATGGGCATGTCACACACAAGGGTGTAATCCTGCACACACCAATGCTTCAGAGTATTTGTTGTCTACGATAGTCATGATAACTTTGTTGAACATATAAATTGTAATACTAGTCACTAGTGTGGAATCAGAAGACAGTATTTCAACCATTGAATTTTCATAAGGGTTTTTAAGACCCAGAGGTGGACTTTTCCTCGCAACTTCAGGAGCTGCAAGGAAAAGTCTGCGATAAAGGGCACCCTCTGAGGATTAACATGTGGGGAAACCCATTGGTTACACACTTTACAGGGAACCAATGGGTTAATCCGTGTTAACCCAGTGTTTACCGTGCTTGCAAAAAGGCTAATTAATTGAATAGCATTTCCCCGCACAGTGCAATCAATCATCTCTGGAGCATATCCCACGGCTTATTGAATTCTCCACTTAGTGTGCAATGGCTTATTAGGAAGAGAACTTTCAGAGCATCACCCGACATCACATTCTGTACACACATTACCTAACTAATAGGTAATACACATTCTGGTGTCTGCAGCATTTCCAGTGGAATTTTCACATCTAATTTCAGATGGAAACCGATGTAAGAATATCATGCAAATGAAAAACAAAACATGCTATAAAGAAAAGAAACATTATTTAGCTATTTTAATTGATAGAGTTTTGGTTCTATAGCTATAAAACATGGTTCACACCATTTATATTTGTTTAATTATTAGCAAACCAATGAAAAAATGAAGTGCGATTTATTTAACATAAAAATCTTGGTTATTAACATTTTTCCTTGGTTTGTTTCTTTAGACTGCTATTAATGATTTATAGTTCTACATAATTTTTTAACTGCCATTTTAAAGTGTTTCCCCTCCTCCCTTGAACCTTGCCATCATGTGCCATCATGTGACACGCTGAGAGCTGCGTATCTGTGTGTTTGTGTTCAGTGGCAGCTCAAGGCACGGTCTAGCGGAGTGTCATAGCTCCCTGTCTGAAGATTATTGCACTCACCACCGCACGGCTCAGGAAAACCCCTCTCTCTTCCCACAAGCTGGTGTTATTGGTATACGCACAGGGTGAGGGAGCGGGGAAGGGATGGCAGCACAGGACATTGCAAAATTAAATATACATTTTAGAGAATAAATGCAATATTGTCAAGTCCTAAATGTGTAAAAGACAAAAACAGTTAACGAGCTTATCCACAACCTAAGACATACAGAATACTGCGTTTGCAAAATGAACATTACCTATTGTAGGCTCCAGCATGTCGACCAAATTGAAGTCTCCGAAAAGCTACAAACTTTCTATCCATATTTCTCTTTAGCAGTAACGGACCGTGCCAGAGGTAGTTGCCACTTCTTTCATAAAACACTACTAAATGAATTGTGTGAGCCGCCATTTTGAATAAATAATGAAGAGGTATTTCCGTGCTTGAAAGGTCATCCATTCCTTCCAGTCGAGGATCTTTCCCCTCATATTTCTGCCACTGAAATCCCATTTTCTCTACAGCACGAAAGAAATTCCCCTTAGAGTTATGCAGGGAGATAAAAGCAGATAATTGGCAGAATTACTTTTTTTTCTTTTTTAAGTGATATGGTCACTTCAAACAACAAATACATATTCTACAAATACATATTCCCCCTGCCATCCCATATTCTTTATTCTGTAACCCTCCCTTGAGAAAATTTCAATAAATATTAATGTTGAGAAAATAAACTTTCTTCTTCTTCTTATTATTATTATTATTATTATTATTATTATTATTATTAATACTACTACAATGGTTCAGTTGACTATTTTGGTGTAGTTATAGGGGTCGATCCAATTAGCCGCGATGATCTCGCCGGTGCGAGCCATCGTGGCAATGGGCGCACTTTACGGCAGCCAAAATTCACAGAAATTTGTTCGAAGCCCCGTAGGGCTGCGAGCAAAATTCTGCGAATTTGGGCTCAGAGCGGACCACGAAGGGTGCGAGATGCCGGTCTGTTGCCGGCATTTTAATACCGTTACAACGGCAACTGGCACCCTTCGCGGCTAATTGGATTGACCCCACTGTGCCTGCACCTTTCTAGTGCAGAATTTTACTGTATTTTATTTTAACTCTGTCTTTTAAAAGGTAGTATCAAACTCAACAGATGCTAAGCATAGCTTAACAAATCCATTCCTCTACCTAGTAACCACCTTACAATTCTGCTCCAAGATCCCATCAGAACAAACTACAATCACCAGCAAGGACTGCAAACAAGATGAGTGCTAACTTGGTTAGGGTGAGCAAGTGGTTTAAAGCAGGTGACAGTCACAGATGCAATCTAAATACAACCTATATACATCCTATTCGACTTGAATTGTGATGGACTAGCAGTATTTTACTTCAAACTACCTATGAGATATGAGCTTGTGGTCTTATTAGGACTATAGAATGGCAGATGTGTAGTAAGCCTCCCTGCTATGTTTATAATTATAACTAGTATTTGTGACCAGTCCTTCGCTGAGTCGCTAGTCTCTGTCTCTCTCTCTATTGTCCCTCAACCAGCGCAAACTCTGTATGGTGTCCTGATCTGTCCATACTACTAGGAAGCATTAAATAATCTACCTCAAATATTTTAACCAGATCATGACTGGAGGGTGTGTAATGGTGTGTACACTTGTAGCGGATTAAAAGAACGATTTTAACGCTATAGTTACCGTTATCTTTTAAATAGACCCTACCAACTTACTATCGACCAGCGATGCGTGGCCACGTATGGACGGTAGCGATATCGTCCATCGGCCGTGCACGCTGGTCAACTTGCTCGATATAGAGCAAGTTACTGTAGGGACTCACGAACGATGATCGCGGGTCACTATAGTCGTCGGTAAATTGGTGGTGTGCTGGATGATCAATATTGATCATCCAGCATACCAGGGAGGGTGCATAACGATCTACCAGCGATATTGTGTCGCTGACAGATCTCTACGTGTGTACGCACCACAATAATGTTATAATTGGTTCATTCCATGCAAAATCAACCACAAAAGTTAAGTAATCGACAAACTCCAATTTTAATGAAATTTTAGCCATACACTTTACCAGTCCAGTTAGAAAGTCCTGCCAAATTTAAATGATCTTATGTCTGACTTACTAGCTGAAGTACCAGTGTTGCCCATGTTTAAATGTTCAACTTTTAAAGTTTTATTATGTGAAGTTGTAGTCGTTCAAATCCATCTAGTGGAAGGTGCAGAACAGATTCCCTGGGTCAAAGTTCTGTCCGGTGCACTCTGCCATGAGGTCCAACCAGGACCCCAACCACTACATTAGGCATTCCAGACCAACTGCCACCCCCTCTTTGGATTTCATCCAAATCCATCCGGAGAAAGGCCCAGGACAGGCTCCCTGGGTCAAAGTTCTGCCCAGCGTACACCAATGGGAGATCTAACCAGGATCCTAACACCCCCCCTAAAACCTGTCCAGAATCCAACTGGACCATCTCACGTTGGTTTCATCCCAAGCGGTGTAGGGGTGTCCAAATGCATAACCAGATAGACAGACAAACAAACAGACCAATTAATTTTATATATAAGATTGGGGTTGATTCAGAGTTGTACGCTGTTTGCATCGCTGCTGTGTCTAATGTGAATAAATGCTAATTCTGCAGAAGACGTCTGAAGGCAAAAGATGCCCACTGCTGGCATTGCAGATCGGATTGCTGCGTCTGAAGACACAGCACGAATCACCATCAGGCAGTCATCGGCCACCTGAGTCCTGCATTGGCATGCCTACAAGACAGGGGAGAAATGAGTCCCCATCGCCGCCCTCAAAATTGATATGCTGTGGCTTGGGGGGCACTGCGAGCAATCTCGCAGCACAAGATCTGCACATGCTCAGGATATATACTGCACAAGCACAAATCAGTAACCATCACAGATGTACGCAAACCATTGGGTTTGCATTCATCTATGAATCAGGCCTAAGCTAGACATAGAATGACAAACACCGCTGCTTTGGAGCAGAAACTGGGTTCATTTTTTTGCCTATAATATTTTAGAACTCTCCTCTCAAACATAAAAGCTGACATTTTTACTACTGGTGCTTCTTTACACAGGGAATCCATTAGAAGTTTAGCTTTGATGGACGACTAGGAAAATTTGGCATATCCTTAGGCACAAGGCCAGTTTGAATGCATTTCACTCCCTACACCTTCCCTTAATTCACAACCCTAATTTCCTGGACGGTATGGCTGCTCACCCCTTCACTTTGTGGAGAGTGGCCAGGATACATAATATTAGATC
The DNA here is from genome assembly GCA_031769625.1 of Taudactylus pleione. Taxonomy (NCBI): domain Eukaryota; kingdom Metazoa; phylum Chordata; class Amphibia; order Anura; family Myobatrachidae; genus Taudactylus; species Taudactylus pleione. Next base: position 2,059,875 of record JAUIMM010000126.1, on the reverse strand, counting down.
TTTAGCATCTACAGAAAACAAATGTCTTCTCACTTATACAGAAATTACATTGCAATTTGCCATGGTCACCCCATATCCTTTGGCTTTCCTACAAAACGCATTTTTATGTGTCACATGTTATTGGTCATCTCTCAGTTGGGGACTGGGATAATACCTTGGATTGCTTCCTGACGCAACCTGTGCCTAACTATAAAGCTATATCCGTGCACTATACATTTTTGAGAGATATTTTGGATCACACTAAGATCACTGGGGGCATGGCTGGATGGCTGATCCAGTTCCCTACTCTATGTCTCAACTAGACAAGGCTCTTTGGTTCTCCAGGAATACATTACCAGCTAGTATGTACACTGAACTTTTTCTCAATATATATCTTCTTTATCTCCGCTCCGCCCTTTCTGAATGGGGACCTTGGATAGCCATGCCTGTCCAAAATGTCAGCAAGAAGAGGCAGATACATATCACTGCCTCTGGGCTTGCCCTATTGCTCATTACGTTTGGCACCTTATTCATCGTTATGCAGAGGCCAAACTTATAAATTCTGTGCCTTTTACCCCGGAATGGGCAATGTAGGGAGTTTTCAATGCTAACTTACGAATTACATTGGCCAGTAGGAAACTTTTACTAACTCTCAGTGCTGCGGGCAGAAAAACAATTCTGCAGGGCTGGATAGATAGTACACCTCGCCAAATACCTCTATTCCTAAATAAACTTAACTTTCTATTTAGGATGGACTGGGTGGAAACACTTTTGCATAAAGAAAAACTATGCGGAATGTTTTTTTTATGATTTGGGAATCATAAACAGATACTCTTTCCCTCACAACTAGGAAACAATTCTATCACAGCCTCAAAAATAACACATGGTATCCAACTAGGTTAGTGGCACAGGTTCCGCCTATTTCTTTGATCTGATTGAAGGGGGGTTGGCACAGTTCCCACCTGGGCTTCCTATGATAGTGTATTGTAATTACAGCCACAGTCTATATTCATTATTGTTTAAGTTTGTATGAATTGTGTATATCACACAGGTATTTTTAATTTGCTATCGATAATACCTCATGTTTGTGCTTTAATATGGTAACCTGGAGTATTGTATTTGACACATTTATATTGTAATAGTGTGATGTTATACTATTTCTTATTGATCATTGTAATTGTTTTCAACAATTCTATAGTGCCTCAATAGAAAATTGTTGAAAAGAAAAAAAAAAAAAAGTTTAGCTTTGATAAGGGAATTAGTTAACTAGTTAATAGAACATACTTTGTGGTCCCATATCTTATCCAGAAGTCCAAATGTGGTGACATCTCTCCGTTTGCAGAAATACTGACATTCAGAAGGTCTAGTATCTGGTGAGCTTCTCAGCTGTTCCAAGTCTTTAGCCAGTAGTTCTAAAATCACGGAGTCCACTAGAAACACTGGCACATTGTGATTGGAAACCACACTTAAAAAATTCTTAACCACCCGCTGTATAGGAGAAATTAAAAAGTATTATTCTTTAACCATGATGCATGTTCTCACTATGTAACATTTATCACCATTTTTTTTATTTTAAATTTTCAATTACACCATCCCAACAGTGTTCTCAACTATGGTATTACAGGTTGAGCCTCTAATATCCAAAATGCTGGGGACCAGGGGTATTTTGGATATTGGAATATTCAGTATTTTGGAAAATTTGCATACCATAATAAGATATCTTGGGAATGGGACTCAAATCTAAATACATAATGCATTTATGTTTTATATACAACTTATACACACAGCCTGCAGGTAATTTTATACTATATTTTTAATAATTTTGTGCCTTAAACAAAGTTTGTGTATATTGAACCATCAAAAAGCAAAAGGTTTCACTATCTCAGTCATGCTAAAAATATTCAGAATTTCTGAATATTTGGATATTGGAGACTCAAGCTGTATAGTTATATGTTCTTCAATTAATGCATAAACTTTTTCCCCCTAAGGCTCCAACTCGATTTTATACTTCAACATTTGTGAAATCTCTTTTGAAATTTGTGAATATTGCTGGAGCTCACTAGCATACAAACTAGACGTTCTGGTGCCTGTGTCTATGGTAACAGTAATTGCTTCCTGAGTCTATGGTAACAGTAATTGCTTACAGAGTTTATGAGTTTATGGTAACAGTAATTGCTTACAGAGTTTATGAGTTTATGGTAACATTAATTGCTTCCCAAGTTTATGGTAACAGTAATTTCTTCCAGAGTTTATGGTAACATTCGTTTGCTTCCCGAGTCTATGCTAATAGTAATTGCTTCCCGAGTCTATGGTAGCAGTAATTGCTTCCCGAGTCTATGCTAGCAGTTATTGCTTCCCGAGTCTATGGTAGCAGTTATTGCTTCCCGAGTCTATGGTAGCAGTAATTGCTTCCCGAGTCTATGGTAGCAGTAATTGCTTCCCGAGTCTATGGTAGCAGTAATTGCTTCCCGAGTCTATGCTAACAGTAATTGCTTCCCGAGTCTATGCTAACAGTAATTGCTTCCCGAGTCTATGGTAGCAGTAATTGCTTCCAGAGTTTATGGTAACATTAATTGCTTCCCGAATCTATGGTAACATTAATTGCTTCCAGAGTCTCTGGTAACATTAATTGCTTCCCGAGTCTATGGTAACAGTAATTGCTTTCATGCATTATATATTGAATTTAGTTTGATCAGTTGTACTTTACAAGCAGGTGCTCTATAGAAATAAGGCTCATCCCTCTAAATTCCCTCACCCACGTGGCTGAATCTCATATCCAACCTTCCACCTCATCTGATTTTTCCCTCCAAAAGGGACATTTATATGAACATAGCAAGTGCATTTATTGCTTTACATACTTTCTATGGATATAGTTAATGTTATGCCTCATTTTGCTGTTCTTCACTATATTTGATATACTTATTTTAAACTTATGGTGGTGTCCAAAAAGGGAGTTAGCTGTATTGCTGTCAATCCTTTGGAGATATAAGCAGCGGAATTCAAAATTAAATTTTACATTACTTTTTTTTTTTGCCTACTTTGGCTTCAGCTGTGAAAAAAGTAGCAGGAATTAAAGGAGCACATCCACTAGCAGATATTAATGAGCGAATGCATGATTTGACATCGTAATTGTGCAATCTCTCATTAGTCGTGCACTAGAATGTCGGAAATGACCAGCGATGCACGCTCCTGCTGGCCATATCAAACATCAATCATTGGCTGAACATGCCGGTAAGTCTGCAGATAACGACAGATTGTCCATGTTCAGGGATGATGAAGGGTGCCTGCATTGAACTACTAATTGTTCAGTGTAGGCACTGCAGGGGATGGGTAACGACGGTACGATTACGATGTCGTAATTGTTCTGTCGTTACCTCATCTGCTAGTGGATGTGCGCCTTAAGTCTTGTGACTTCGATTTTTTAAATCAGCACCAAAAGTTGTACAGGCATGTCAATTTATACAGCATTTACTCCTCTAGATCAGCCAAAGCAGTAACTTAAACACTCCGAGGGCCATAGTCCTTACTACTATAGCATACTGTGAATTAAAACGTTCCCAAAGTTAGTTTGAATATATATGCCAACCTCTCTGTAAAACGTTATCAAAATGTGTGATGGTTAGATGGAGATGATATTCAAAATTGGACCACTTGCCATGGAATAACCCAGATGTATCTGCCCCACTAGTTAAACTTTCAACACAAAATCTCCACAGTTCCATTAAAATTACACAGTACCTTTGAAAGATACTGTAGCGTGCATACATGACAATACAGAAACATCACTGACACTTATCATTGCAATACAGAGATCAAACCAAAACATTGGCATTCGTCCCCCTTAAACTTTTACATTTACGGTACAAGCCACTTCATTAACTACATAATCTATGGTCCTTCTGCTGTACACTTACCCAATGTGTACTGTCTTGTGCAGACAAACTTCCTTTCAGCTTAGAAAAGGTAGGTCCATTCTAAATAAAGCAAAATATTAACTAGCATAAATGAGTGTACAAATAGACAAGGCAATGACATTTCATTTATTTCTCTCCAACACCATTTATACATTTTAATCACAGTACAAATGTGTTATATTTTAATTTCCTTTAATTTTATTTACTTTCAATGACCCACAAACCAATGATGTTGAGTGTACGAATATCACAGCCGCACTAAGCATTTGCTCTTTCCTCAAGGGGGGACACTGGCCATGGGGTTGTAGGTGGGAAGGTGTGGAGCTGGCACTAATTACTGAAATCTTAACTCCTCCCCTCTGCAACCCCTGACTTCAGTGTAAATTTAGTGCCTGTGGAGAGAGGCACTTTTTTTTTTTTTTTTCATGGCTGCATTGCAGCCTTGTTTAGTGTAGGATTGTTACTTTGTAAATTTTATGATAGGAGCAGTGCGCACAACGGGAGTGTAAGCAGCGGTGAGAGCCGCATCGACGGGGGGGGATGGCGCAGAGCGCCTTCCCCGTTCCATCACCTGAGCCCTGGGATAGCGCGCTGCTGTACCTGTTGAAGGCGCAGGCAGTCAGCGTGGCCTTGATGGCGGGCACCATATTGCCGTGGGCTCCGGTGGGTTGAGCGCCGACTACAGACAACCCGTGGTGATGCGCGGGTCAGTCCAAGTGTTTTCCCCACTGAGGGGAGTAGCGCTTGAGGGAGGAAGCCTTAGGGCTGGCTCACTATAGCGGGGGTAGGAGCCATGGCTGCTGGTTCCCCCTGTTCTCCAGCGGCAGAATGGAGACTCCAGGAAGCTGCGTGGGCTGTTACTGTCTTTATAGTGGGACAAGCCTGGCCATCATGGACGAAGGACAGAGAGGTTTCAAGCTCCTTTTCCTCTGTGGGGTGCAGCTAAGTATTTTGCAATTATTGCTAAATCTTGTTTGTGCCTGTTTGTGAGTTTTTGCAGTATTCATTGCCGCATTATATATATTTGTATATATATTGCTATTTCTGGGCTACCTGCCACAGCAGGGTAGCACAGGAGGGGAAGGGGGGGCTCAAATGACGGACAAGTCAAAGTCCGCTAAGGGCCAAACCCCCACTATGGCTATATTTTTGAATACGTGTGCCCAGTGTCAGGTTGAATTACCATGTGGACAGCTGGATGCGGGAGCATTGTGTGTGGACTGTCAGCTGAGGCCCACTTGTGCGCAGCCAGGAGGGAGTGCCACGCCGGTTACGGAAGAACCTGCATGGGCGCAGGTTATGAACCGCTCACTCTCTGACTTGGTGAGACTTATGGTACACCAGAGAGACGAACAGGCTCAATCAGCACCAGCCCCTGTTTTGCCATCACCATAGCGGGGGTTGGTCACCAGGGCCCTGATCCGCCTTGGGTCCATACCATGGAGTGCACAGCGGCGGGGTTTGAGAAGGTATCCTCCTATATGGAATGCTTCTTTGAGGATCCTAAGCTCCGCATTGTGCATAAGCGTCTTCCTCCATCTAGGGGCCCTTTAGAGGGGTCAGACCCAGAGGAGGAGGGGGAACTCCCAGTAGAGGAGGTTCTGTCCGAAGAGGAAGGTTCAGAGCCCGCGTTAAGTCAAGGCGTGGAGGACCTTATTATGGCAGCACGACAGTCTTTGGACTACCTGGACCTAGACGCCTCAGCAGCGGCGGAGGTGCCGTTCAAACAGAGGCGTAAGAGGGTAGTTTGTTTCCGGCTTCTCAGGATCACTCAGATCTTGTTGAGGAAGCATGGAAGACCCCAGATAAAAAGTACGCCACTCCTCGTAAGTTTGCATCCCTTTATCCTTTTCCACAGGAGCAGGTCGCCAAGTGGGAGCTGCCTCCGAGAGTGGATGCGGCAGTGGCTCGTTAGCCAAACACACGGCTCTTCCGGTCCAAGGTGCGGCTTCTTTTAAGGACCCGCTGGATAAAAACTTGGAAGGATGCCTTAAGAGTATTTTTATGGGCTCCGGGGTTGTTATTTGCCCATTGTTGGCATCTGCATGGGTCTCTCGGGCCATGGAGAAGTGGGCTGACAAATTAGTGGCAGGACTTTCCGGTGACTCGTCCAGATAGGAGTTGCTGGAACTGGCGGAACAGATCCCTGTGGCAGCAGACTATGGACCTCATTCAGAGCCGCTTGCAAAATGCGAGCGTTCGCTCTGAATGAGGGCAGCCGCATGTCATAAAAGATCCGGCCTCCTGGCCACTCGCTAGGCTGTGGGTTACCACCCACAGCTTTAGCGAGTGACCAGGTTGATGGTCGAAACCATCGCTACCATCGGGGCTTGCGACGAGACCTTTGAGGTAGGGTCTCGTCTGCCGCAAGCCCCAGAGAGCTTTCAACTCTAATAGAGCCGGAAGCTCTCCCACTGACATCACTGGTTAGGTCAGTGGGGCCGCCCACAAACGGCAAGCATTCACTTGGAAACGCCTCCGTTTGTGAAACCACCCCCCTGCCACGCCTACAAAACGGGGCGAGCTTTCGATCAACATCAACAGTCGCCCCTTCTGTAGTGAGCCCCGTGCGCACAGCCAAACATCGACCCGCTTGCGGTTAAAGGTCAAACAGCTTGGGGACGTTTTTTCCCCAGCAGGGGTTCTGCTCCACAGGGTAGATTCTCAGGTACATTCAGGCGCTCGGGTGCTAGGGCATCTGAGAAGCCGAGCACCTGACAGGATCTCAGCCGGTCCGGTCTCGCAGAGGGTGGGGGGCCGTCTCCTCCTTATTCGAGACCGGTGGGTAGCTTCAGGAGCGGATGCCTGGGTAAGGGGCGTTGTCTCCCGAGGTTAAGTGATCGACCTAAGGTTGCCACCGCCGCAACGTTTCTTCACCACGGCATTGCCCAGGGAGCCGGAGAAGAGACTGGCCTTGAACCAGGCCATCAGTTCCCTCTGTCCCAAGGGAGTTATAGCTCCAGTTCCACAGTCTCAAAGGAACGGGGTTTTACTCCAACTTGTTCCTGGTCCGAAAGCCCAATGGCACTTATCGGCCGATTTTAAATCTGCGAGCCTTGAATGCCAGCCTATGGGTGGATCGGTTCCGCATGGAACCGCTCCGATCGGTGATCCAGAGTATGTCGGCAAACAAATTTTTGGCATCTCTCGACATCAGAGACGCGTATCTCCATGTGTCAATTTGGGAGGGGGAATCATTCTCTGCTCAGGTTCACAGCTGGCCGAGCTCATTACCAGTTCCAGGCCCTGCCTTTTGGACTGGCAACAGCCTCGTGGGTCTTCACAAAGATCATGGCAGCGATGGAGAGTCTGCTGCATTCCAAGGGGATAACGATCGTGCCCTACTTGGACGATTTGCTATAGAAGGCGGATTTGGCTGCCCAACTTCAGGCCCACCTGGATCGCATGGTTCAGTTGTTACAGTATCATGGTTGGTTACTGAATCTCGAGAAGTGTCACCTCACGCCTTGCCAACGCCTGGTGTTTCTGGGGGTGGTCTTCGATACGGCACTACAAGGAGTTTTCTTGCCCGAGCCTAAAGCCCGGCCCCTTCAGGACTTAGTCAGGGAGGTGCTGTCTGTCCATCGCCCATCCATCTGGCTGGGCATGAAGTTACTCGGTACTATGGTCTCTACCTTCGAGACCATCCAGTACGGCCGTTTCCATTCACGGATCCTCCAGTGGGAGATTCTCCGGAATTGGACGGGCTGCTCGGACGACCTCCTCAGCGGCTGGTTCTGTCAGACAGCACTCGTCAGAGTCTTCGCTTGTGGCTAAATTACCGATCACCTTCTCCAGGGTCGGTCCCTGGTCACTCCCGACTGGAACAATGTCACCACAGACGCAAGTCTCAGCGGTTGGGGTGCGGTGACGGAGAACCTATGTCTTCAGGGGCCTTGGTCGTCATCGGAGATAGGTTTTCCGATAAATGTGCTGGAGCTCTGGGCCATTTATCGGGCCCTGTGCGGTGCAGGAAAAAGGCTAATTGAATAGCTTTTCAATGCGCCGCGGAAATTTAGGCCGGCAATTAGTCGCGGGGTAAATCCCGTGGCTAATTGAATCTGCCCCTTAATCTCATGTATCAAACTCCTATATTCCTAGAGTGTAAAGCTTGTGGAGCAGGGTCCTCTTACTTTTTGGGAAGCAATTTAATTCAGCGCAATGCTGAATAGCCCCGGGAAGGAGTTCCCAGAGCTATTCAATTCACTGCGCTGTTAAGTCCGACTAGAACCACTTAAGTTGGAGAATGCCGGTTAGCGCACCTAAAGCTAACCCAAATTCTACGACTAAAGTGCCAGCTTCGGGAGACTGTTAGCACCGTGAAAAGTTGAAAAACAGCATCGCACTTTAGTCGGATTTCTGCTTGCACACTCAGGAGGGTGCGAGAAGAAATCCTTTAGTCGGGCTAACAGTGCGGTGAATTGAATAGCTCTGTGCCCAACTTCCTAGGGCTATTCAGGTTCGCGCTGAATTGAATCACCCCACTGTTTGCTGTTAATGCCTTGTCTTCTGTTATTACTGTGATTGCTCCCAACTGTAAAGAGCTGCGGAATAGCCTTGCACTATATAAATAAAAAAATAATATGTACAGTTGGGATGGGATCCATTACTTAAGAATAACCACCAAACTCTGGGCATTCAATGGTTGGGCTAGCAGCTATCGACTGCATTTCCAGCCAGCATTGGAACTAATCTGTCTATGTGCATGTGCTTTTATCTCAGCACAATATCAATGTATGCCTCATTCCTTACACAAACTGAAATACATTACTGAGGTAAGAATCATTGCATTGTGTTTCTTTTCATCTTTGTCCACTATTTCTCTTGCTAAAAACTATGAGAATATAAGAACAAACAAACCGGTGAAAAGATACAAAAACGAAATATACTGTCTAATTTGTAAGTTTTGTAAGACTGAAAGTGTAGATATTGGATCTGGAGAAATTTTGTTCAATGGGGAGATTCAATTAAGTAAGAACAAGGAGGTTAGTAAACTCAAACAAATTATACAATCCTCAAAACTGGAAATCACAGTGAGCCTCTACAGTATGTCGACACATATACAGATTTAAATAGCCAGTTTATATGTTCTAGATAATATTTGTTGGTTAATGTACAGTGTGTGGCCCCATCCTCAATAAATGGACATGCTATAGGAGCCAATGCTGGAAGGTTGGCTGGTGGCTCACAGTTGACCTGGTAATGGAAGGGGAGTGTGTGCAGGCAATTTGCAGTGTGGTCAAGCACCCTCTACTTTTGCCGATCTGATGGTTTGGTATATTTGGTACCAATTAAGTAATATCTATTCTCATCAGTTATTGGACCCTGACCGTATGACTGGAAACCATTCACATTAATTCTCAAAATATTAACATACGCTCAACTTAAATAGAGCTGACAACTCCCGATTCCCTTTTATAGGTCACTTGTTACCTGTCACATGAGCAAACTAAGCTATGAAAACATACCAAAAATAGAAAAAAGCTATAAAACAAATACATAGAAAACTTTTGTTAATAGTACCTTTGCAGATATATAGTATCGATAGTAGAATAGTTGAAAAAGAAGAAACAAGGAACTTGCTGCTGTTAGTACAGCCAGTAGCACATTTCTGTTGATTCGCTGCATCATTTTCGACTTACTGTTACCCAATTACAGGTCATATCGCCCCTTGCCATCTTTCTCTGGTTACGCAATGAATGCTGCCAATCTGCAAACATATAGGAATCATATGATCTGTCAAATTAAGTACAATGGATTCTAATCATACTTAAAATAATCTGAAGTGCTCAGAAGTTAAAGCAAATGGTAAAAAAATTTTTTAACAGTTATGTCTCACAGGGGTTATATGAAAAAAAAAAAAAAAAAAAGTTTTGGAATGGCCAAGTCAAAGTCCTGACCTTAATCCAATCAAAATGTTGTGGAAGAACCTGAAGCGAGCAGTTCATGGGAGAAAACCCGCCAACATAGCAGAGTTGAAGGTGTTTTGTACGGAGGAATGGTGTGAAATTCCTCCAAGCAGATGTTCAGTACTAATCATCAATTACCAGAAATGTTTAGAAGCAGTTATTGCTGCACAAGGGGGTCATTCATACCAGATACTGAAAGCAAAGGTTCACATACTTTTGTCACTCACAGATATGTGATACTGGATCATTTTCCTCAATAAAAAAAAAAGGAAGTCTAATTTTTTTGTTTTGGTTCTCTTTATCTATGTTTAGGAGTTGTGTGAAAATCTGAGGTAGTTTTAGGCCAAATTTCAGCAGAAATATAGAAAATTCTGAAGGGTTCACAAACAGCAGGCTCCGTCGTGCGCATGCGCAAGACCCGGATAGCGATGGGCAAACCGTCGCTCCGGGTCTCGTACCAAAGGGGGCGTGCTGTCGATGTTGAGTGACAGCGCGCCCCCTTTGGTGGGCGGGCTGGGGGCGTGGCTGCCCAGACAGAGGCGTTCCCATGGGAACGCCTACCGTGATGTCAGTGGGAGTGCTTTCGGCTCTGTTAGAGCAGAAAGCACTCTTGGGCTTGCGGCAACGAGCCCCTACCACAAGGGTCTTGTCACAAGCCCGATGGTCGCGATGGTCTTGACCATCGCGACCATCTTCCTGGCCGCTCGCTATAGCTGTGGGTGGTCACCCACACCTATGCGAGCGGCCAGGAGGAAGCTCTAAAAAAAACAGAAGGCCAGCCCTTATTCAGAGCGAGCGCTCTGTCAGAGCAACCGGCTCTGAATCAGGCCCTGAGATCATATCAGACAAATAGTAATCAGTAGATGCTGTACTCCAAAACATATATGATTATGCATAGGGCTTCCGACAAGCTCTGCTAGTCCTCGGTACTGGATGGGGTGTGGCCAACCTGGGAAGGAGTGGCCAGACCCATGTTTGCAGATGCGCTAGGTGGCGCCTGTGCCTGGGGGGCACAACCACTTTTCCCCTCACATAATGCTTGGCCTTGGAGAAACAGGACTGACTGTTACTGCAGCAGCCTCTCTCCCTAGCCCAGCACACAGCAGTGTCCTCTCTCTCCCTGCCCAAAGTACCGCATCATGGGCGATTGTGGGAGCTGCAGGACCCAAGCCCCTCAAACTGACCTGGGCACAGTGCACCCACTGCCCCCTCACAACGCCCCCAATTACTTGCACTGAAGTGCCAAAAGTCATTGTATAACAACTTGTAAAGGTAATGGTAGGTGGCGTCACCGTACTGTGACATTTTGGAAATGTCTAGACCTGCATCAGTTGTAATCTGACATCTCGTGAGTCAGTTTGAACACCTGCTCATGGCAAGGTGACGTGAAGTGTCACAGTTTGAACGGGGCATGATAGTGGGTACCGGACTGATGGGACATTCCATTTCCGGAGCATCAGGCCCACTTAATCCTGACTGTAAAGCAGGGTACACACTTGACAGATATATCTACAGATTGAGTGATCTGCAGATGATGGTTGTTCATACACACTGAACAACAATCATATATCTGGCCGCGGGTCCCGCCCATACACACAGCACAATGGACAGATATATCTGCCATCGGCTGTGCAGCACAGCCGACACGATATGTCTGTGAATGACGTCGTTCACAGACAAATCGCCGGTACACACTGGGCGACGGGCACCCGATATAGTGTCCGATCAATTGATAAACAGGTGATCAAGCCCGACGTAGGTGAAACGCGGATCCTGTCACGGTTCCCAGCTGCAGGAGGGAACCACGAACGGCAGGTCCAGGTGTCAGCAACGCACCATTATCTACAGGCATCCCAGGTATTCTTTTTCAGTGTAGTGACCAGTCCCGGCGGCGCATTCGGCCCCTGCAATGCTTCTAGCAACAGGGACCGTCTAATACCGCACACGGGCTCAGCGTCTCCTGCACTTATTGTTGTTTCTATCAGCACTGTTCAAGGGACTCTCTCTCATCTCTGGTCCGCTCTTTTGATGACCCCAGACAGCAGAAGGGTCCGGGACGCAGGTACCATACTTTAACAATATCTTTTTCTATCCATCTATCCTGGGATATATAAATCAGTTCCTGTGCTATATTGAAGCATAATATTCTATACTCTGATTGGAAAAATGCCTATTATATTATGTTTATGTAACAAAACAAATTATTACATCATTTAGACCTGGGACAATATCATAATATATTTATGTATACTCATGTGTTTTGGTGAAGCCATATTATTTTTCATAACACCCTTTTGTACTAGTGCTGTACAAATCATGCAAGGAATCAATCAGCATATTGGAATTAGTACCAAGTTTATTTGAATCCATTGTTTCTTTGTGTGTTTTCTCTGAACATATGATTGCTGCACTAGAATGATTAAATGCAACATATTCTATAAATATATATGTCCATCAAATAATAGTATTAACTGTGATTAAGAGCATTGGCTACTTGATGTCTGAGGAGAGACACTTTACACATGTTGCAACAAATTTGATATTTTCAAACAATGTATCCTTTTTTTCTAAACTAAAGGCCCCCATACATCAGAGATTGATTGCAGCAATTGTGCTATTTGCAATCCATTGTGTATAAAAATCTTTCCCTTTTTCAATCGATTGCAAATTGCACGATTGCTGCAATCAATTGCTGATGTATGGGGGCCTTTAGGCATTACCCTCAAAACTAAATTGAGAATTTACGTTTCCTTTGACTCTTTACTCCATTTACACTGTGGCATCCTGATTATTCTACTATAGACAGAAAGCCAGATACATTAGACATATATTATATATACTCATATAACCCCTGCCCCCTTTTTTGAATGAGCGGGAGTCTACACCAGCGGAAAGGATGTACAAAATATAAGAGATAATTGCTGACAATCAAACTGGATATGGAAATACGCAAGGTTGGATATCCATCTAAATTTTAATTATTTTATAAGTATGTTTGATTATTTATTATTTGGGATCCATATCTAACCTGCCATTTTACTAATTGAAGTGATATATTCTTCTTACCAGTAAATTTCACCACTTGAGACTCATTTGAGGAATTCACTTGATTATTGCTCTATTTTCTTGAAATTTTCTGTTTATATGTGAATATTTTTTGTATATGTATTTGTTATTTTAGGGATGACTCCACCACATCTGTTATATAAGAGTCATTGGGGGAGATGTAAGAAGCCCAGAAGTGGTATAAGCGCACGTCTGGGCAGTAAATGACAGAGGCGCTATGCGCCCCTGTCATTATTGTGCCGAAAGCCTATCATTATAGTGCCGATAGCCTGGGCTATGTATGAACGGCCAGATCGCCTGACCGTTCGGCACGCTGTAGCTGTCGTTATCGACAGCTACAACCTGGCGCTGCCCTATCTCCACAGCAGGGACAGCGCTGTCCCTGCTGCCGGCTCCAGGCTGCACGCGGAGCTCTCACGATACTTGTGAGATCCCGCGCATGCTCAGTGGAGCCGGCCGGGACAGAGACACAGGGCATCAGCACTAGGCTGATGCGCTGTGGTCTCTAGCGGGTAGCGCCAGAGGGGGTAGTTAACGCTCCCCCTCTCCAGCCGATGAGATGTTCTTACATCTCATCAGTAGTGCTTCCTGCTTCTCCTCGGTAAAGAAGCGAAGCAGGAAGCGTTATAGCGGCACGTTAAGATCATATATCTACCCCATTATACCCCCTTTTTTTTTACGGAAAGAACCAATAAAAGTTATATTTTAATTTTATTCTATAGAATACATAATGATCATTCAAAAGTGTGCCCCACAAAGGAATCTCTTGCTTTAAATTAGCCTAGGATAATTACTATGTTTTAAGTACTTGTTATTTGATTCCTGGGAGCACCTCCGGCTACTTTTTATATTATTCACAAATTTGAGAATTTGATAACTATCTAAATTAATTTCCTTTCATTGCTGGTTTGTATATTTATTAGATTTTTTGATTCAGTGCAGGATAATATATCTCTCTAGGCAAAATCAGTTAGTTGTTAGTGGGGTCACACTTTAAACTAAACAATCTGTGATGCTTGCACATACTCAGCCGGACTCACAGGGGGTGATTCAATTGAGCGTGATAGCTGCGAAGTGCGTCTGCACATTGGGACCACTAACACTGCTGATTTTGCTGTGCTCCATAGATAATTGCCAATGTTTGACTACAGTAATATACAGTAATGTGTGTCCACACATCGCAACTCAACATCTCGTAGAAATGAACTGGACTCAAGGAACAATGCAATTTCCCCTAAATTCCTTAGAGAAGCACTATATGTATATATGATCATTTTTCCTGCACTCCATAGAAGTGCACAGTAAAAGGTATGAAAATTGCTTACTGTAATAAGCGGACATCTCGGCAGCACATCGCTGACAAATGCATGGACACCATAGAGCACGTCCTGTGAACAGAGCATGAAAGACAGGTAAGCGGTGGAAATAAACTATCCATAAAGCAGCAAGGAGACATTTAAAATTATTCTTATGATCATATGTGCAGGACAGCAGGGTCCTGGAATCACCTGAATATGGGATATATGGGTATCAGACACCTACACATGGTAATTTACACTGTATAAGACCGTATAAGTGACCCACCCTCCTATGATGCTCCTGCCTGGCCGCCTGGAGGCGCTACCTCGACCTGCCTGGATCCGTGTTTCTTTCTGTCGCACATAGTGCAGGCTACAGTCACTGCCGTAAAGCAGAGCAGCAGTGCAAAGCTCAGAGTGTCGTCATCTGCCGACTGTCACAGATTCAGGAGCTGTGCCGGGTTGCTAGGTAACACGCAGCCCGGCGTCGTCATCACCATCGTTCTCTGTATAACCTGCTGCAGCGGCCTCTAGTGGTATGCGCGTGCATATTTCACGCCTCTCCACCTCGTCCCAATCACAGGAGCCGGTCAGTGTATTGCAATAGCCAATTAAGAGGCTTCTCTCAACTGCGTGACAGGCTGCTGGGTTTGACAGAAAATGAGCGATTGGCGGTCACGGGAAGTAAGAGATTAAATTATGCAAAATACAGTTTTGTACTCACGGCCTTGCTAGTATGAGTGAGTGGTCACACAGTCCAAATCACAGCCAAATTGAATCAGGCCGGAAGGAGCCGAGGACAATCTAGTACAGAGGTTCCCAAACAGTTCAGGTTTTATGGAGCGTACACACGGTCAGATTTGTCAGACTTGTCAGATTTGTCAGATGAACGATTGAACGATTAAACGATTTGAACGATTTGAACGATTTTACCAAAGTTTTGAACGATTGAACGATTTTTGACTGCATTAAAATGAATGGAATCGTCCAAGTATGACTGCAAACACATCAGATATCAGAAATCGTTATCTGACCATCGGGAACGCGCATCGTTGATCGTCCATCGTTCAGGCATGTCAGATATGAACGATTTTCCTTCAGATATGAACGACTGAACGATTTTTAAATCGTTATCGTTCATATCTGAAGGAAAAATCTGATCGTGTGTATGCACCATTATGGAGCGTACACACGGTCAGATTTGTCAGACTTGTCAGATTTGTCAGATGAACGACTGAACGATTAAACGATTTGAACGATTTGGACGATTTGACCAAAGTTTTGAACGATTTGAACGATTTGAACGATTGAACGATTTTTGACTGCATTAAAATGAATGGAATCGTCCAAGTCTGACTGCAAACCCATCAGATGTCAGATATCGTTATCTGACAAACGGGAACGCGCATCGTTGATCGTCCATCGTTCAGGCATGTCAGATATGAACGATTTTCCTTCAGATATGAACGACTGAACGATTTTTAAATCGTTATCGTCCATATCTGAAGAAAAAATCTGATCGTGTGTATGCACCATTAGAGATATCCATGGCTGAGCACAGGTGGTTATATCAAATTGACTGAGGTACTAATTAAATCATCTGTGCTTAACCTTGGATATCTCTAAAACATGAACTGTTTGGGAACATTGAAGATGGCGTTTGGGAACCTCTGGTCTAGTAACATCTATGAGGAGAAATTTGGTAGAATGACATCCGGGCGAATATAATTTGTAAAAACAGAAAAACGGCCATATTCACCTAGAGCATATTTTAATACATCATATATAAAGTTATTATATAATTGTATATATTGTCACTAATATTATAGATTGTAAGCTTGCGAGCAGGGCCCTCTTACCCTTATAAATGTCTTTTATGTATGTATGTCTTTTACAACCCAGTATAATGTTAATTCAAATTGTAAAGCGCAATGGAACTTGTTGCGATATATAAGAAACTGTTAATAAATAAATAAATATTAAAATCTTTATTGTTATCATTAATGGAGCTAGATGCTTGATCACTACCTCTTGGAAGCATCTCAAAGCTCCTTCCTAAAGGTGCGTACACACTGGGCAATTTTACCGAGCAATTGTACGATTACGATATCGAAATCGTGCAATTGCTCAGTAATCGTGCACTATAATGTCAGAAACAACCAGTGATGCGCGCTCCCGCAGGTCGTTCCCGACATTGCCTGAAAATGCAGGCCAATCTGTCATTATCATGTTCAGGAATGATGGAGGGTGCCTACAATGAATGACTGATCATTCAGTGTAGGCACTACAGGGGAACAGGAACGACGGTACGATTACAATGTCGTAATCGTACTGTCTTTCCTAATCGCCCAGTGTGTACGCACCATTACATACTGTCATGTCCAAAATTTGGTACCTGTCTGAAATGAACAAAAAATCACAGCACCACATAAATAATAGATCCCCAAAATTCCAGCAGGTTTGCGGTCTATGGTATTCTCTCCACAATTGCATCCCTCACCCTACCTCTTCCTCTGGGCTATCGGACCTTTTGTTCTAATATTTTTGAATTTCTTCGGGGTGTTCCTGTTATTTTCAATATCACTCTCTTAACACCTTCCATTGGCTCTCCTACTCCCTCTCGAACTTTCCTTCCCTCCTCTTACCTTTACCCCTTTTCTTCTACATAAAGATTCGATCTTATTCAAATGTATAGGCACACCTAGCATTTTATAATGGCCTATTAGATTTTGCCTCATTCTGATATTTTTGCATTTTACGCCATTATCTTTTTTCTATGGTATTTTTACATTGCCTTTGACAGACAATAGGTCTACAGAGACAAAAGGTCGACTGGTACAAATGGTCGACAGACACGATCGACAGTGCAAAATGTTGACACATGGTTGACATAAAAAAATTGTAAACATGTTTTTGTAATTTAAGCCTAATCTTCACCCTAACCCTCCCCCAAGTGCCTAAACCAGGGGTAGCCAACCCTGGTCCTCGAGAGCTACCAACAGTGCATGTTTTCCAGGTCTCCTCACAGAATCACAAGTGAAATAAATAGCTCCACCTGTGGATTTTTTAAAATGTGTTAGTGAGTAATGTCTACACCTTTCCAACAGTTAGGTGGTTTGGAAAACGTAAACTGTCAAGGTCCGGGTTGACTACCTCTGGCCTAAACCAAACCCTAGCCTAACCCTCCCCCAAGTGCCTAACCCCAGGACCGGCACCAGGCACACTCCGTGTGTGCAACTGCACAAGGGCGACGGGGGTCTGGCTGTGGAAGATCTCCGCCCACCCGCTGTATGAAGCTCAGTGGAAGGGCGCAGTGAGGGAAGGGGTGGAGGGGGAGCAAAGGACGACGTTGGGTGCCGAGACACCTAGCACCCGCCCTGCCTAACCTTCTCTCTGATGCCTAATCATCCCCTTTTGGAGCCTAACCTTAAACATTTTGAAAAACATGTCAACCATTTTTCTGTCGACCATTTGTCCCTGTCAACCTTTTGCACTGACGACTATTTGTCAGTCGACCTTTCGTACCTGTTGACCATCTGGTGTCGACCTATTGAGTGTCTATCTAGACACTGTTGATCTATAATCCAGATACCGTGTGCACTCTAGGAAGTGTAACATTAATATAGTACCTCTTTTTTACATGTTGGCTTTTTAAAGTGGGAATACTGCACTAACTGTGGTTAAAATGAATATGATTAGTGTTTATAGTTAACGGATAAGCCATGCACTGTACATTCAAACACACCTGAATTACATAGGCTGCATGCATGCATAGTAATTGTTTATATAGAGCCAGCATGCTCCTTAATGCTTTATTGGTGTTCTTTGCCCATGATATGCAGCACAATTCCCAAAATATGGCAGCATATAAAGGCCTATGCCAACATAACAAGTTCCAGCATACACAACCATGTGCCTTGGTAATGTCTCTGTGTTCACATATATAGCTCCAGTATAGTCTCATTTTACATCAGCAGGGCCTATGGAATCATCCGGTGCTGCCACATTATGCAGATGTCAAGTCCAGCAGTCCTCATTATTTATCAAAACACTAAAGAGCATATTCATAATGCCTGGAATTTCTGCCCCAATAAGTAATATATGGCAGCAATAAGAAATAATTTACTGGCGCAGTGTATCAAGATATTCTTGCAGGAACACAGGGCCTGATTCAGACCCGGTCGCAAGCGCTGAGTGCTCGCAACCGGGTCAATGGTGGCCCAGAGCGTATGCGCACGACGGAGCCGGCTCCGTCGTGCGCATGCACGAGGCCCAGATAGCGACGGGCAATCCGTCGCTCCGGGTCTCGCACCAAAGGGGGCGAACTCTCGATGTTGAGTGACAGCTCGCCCCCTGACACGAGTGATGTCAGTGGAGAGATTCCGGCTCTGTTAGAGCCGAAATCCCTCTGGGGCTTGCGGCCACGAGACCCTACCACAATGGTCTTGTCGCAAACCCGATGGTCGCGATGGTCTTGACCATCGCGACCATCATCATGGCCGCTCGCTATAGCTGTGGGTGGTCACCCACAACAATGCGAGCGGCCAGTAGGCCACACAAAAAAAAAAACGCCCTGATTCAGAGCGAGCGCTCTTTCAGAGCGTCCGGCTCTGAATCAGGGCCAAAGTTTCCAATAAGTACCCTTCCTTGAGAAGAGGATAAAGTAACTAGCTCTATCACTGTACTTCAAGGGTTGGATCCAGCTGTCATCCGACCACACATTCAAGGGTTAGTTATCAGAGAAGGAACCTTGTAAGCCATTTCTGTACACAATATCACTAGTGTTGCCTATAGGCTACAATTGCTAAAGACACCTACATGAGGCATTACCTATCGGGGGCTGTTTTTTCTTCCTTATACAGTAAATGGCAACAAGTAAAAGAATGTTATTGGAAAATTACAATTCAAATATCCTGGTCTTTTTTGGACTTAGCTTCTTGTCTTGAAAAAGAGGTGAAAGAAATGTACATCAGTGTTTGCTGTGTTCTCTTCCTTATGCTTTTTACAAGAATGAGTAGAACTATGTGTGTGATATTTTTAGGAATATATAAAAAATTTAGAAGGTTCCACACAAGTTATGGATCTAATTTGTGGCAGCAAATTCAAATATGCGGAGCAATTCAGTATTATTATTATCATTTATATGGCGCCACAAGTGTTCCGCAGCACCTTACAAAGTACATAAACAAATAGGTGACCAGTGACTTACAGAACAATACAATACATTACAGGACATGGGTAATATACATAGCTACATTAGCAACCGAGCATAAGCAACCAAGTGTTAGGTGCCCTAGTGGTGAGTAAAAAGTAGATGAAAGTAAAGTAGGGAGAAGCACAATGGAGCTCCGAAAAGCCATCCAAAAATGTACACTGTTGGGTTCCTCCTGGCAGTGTTAGGCCGGATACAAACTTGGCCGATATCAGAACAACAAATCGTGGATATTGGCTAGTGTGTACGCACTATTGCACGCTCCAGTGGGTCGTATGCTATTAGGTGCCAATCGTGTAGTGTGTATGGCCAACCGGATGACCAGACGATATGTCGGTCCGATTTGGCCAATTTTGACATCATATGTTGCCAGTGATCTTTGTAGTGTGTACGGGAGCAGCGAAATATCACATACGTTCAAACGATACAATATATCGTTCGGCCGTATGAGATATTAAACAGTGTGTATGCTCAATATCGTATGTTCTGGCCTCAAGGGAAATTGAAAGTTAAATCGGTCCAATTATCTTCCGGCATCCGCCCAGTGGGTGTTTCTGACTGGTCGCATTGTTTGCAACCATGTCATGTAATGCACAGCCTGGCGTAGTAACAAACAATGCGACCATGTCAGACAAGTGATTAGTCACAACAGATATATATATATATTATATATATATATATATATATATAAAATGTAAAAATACAACAACACACGGCCGTTGTGACAATACAATTTGAAAAATTATATCATGATAGACCTATGTCTAAAATTAAGGTGTTATATTTACACAATGATGGCTTAAATTGCAACAACAGTCTTTATAAATCACTGCAAGTTATTGTGTAGTTAAGACAAATGTCCATGAGCAGAATGATAGTTAATTAAGAGACTTGGGTACAACTTTGTTAGTAATTAGATTGTTAGTTCTGCATGCTGTGCAGTGGCAAACGCAGGATTTCTAGAGGGGGGTTTCCAAATGCCTGATTTTAGAGTGAGTGTGGCCAGTCCATGAAGAGGGTAGAATTAGCATTTAACCAGCTTTAATATGCATCATACAAAGTGTATTGTGTGTATTGTGTGTCATAATCCCAGCATATACAGGACCAGAGATCACAGTAAACCATTAGAGGCGGCAGTAGGGCCATCCTGCCTGAGCTGGATATTTTTATTTTAGATGTGGGCACCATTCCAGAGTATTAGAGCGAGTCTGGGGGAGCAGCAGAATAACCTAGCACTGCCCTGGACATATATAAATGTACATATTGGGCTCTATAGCAGCACATCCCTAACAGTGAAAGTTTTCCAGATATTCTATTTGGTGCACAGGTTATTTATTACTGGCTGATACATGTTAGAAGATTTACAGGTGGTGCTGATTATTTAACTTGTGATACTGAGAAGAACATGCAGCACTAGTAAAGTTCTATTACAGTACTATTTCTATTGTGGTCATGGTGTGGGCTGGGGAGGGGGGTTTCCAGGCAGACGGAACCCCCCCCTGCGTTTGCCTATGCTGTTAGTTTGTTGTCTGTGTCAGTAGGTTTTAATAATAATGTTACTTACATCCATTATAATTCATATAGTCCTGGCCATATATGAATCCAGACTGCAGGATAAATCCAAGGATTTTTTCTCAATATAGGTTTACTTAGCCAATAGTAGCAGCAACTTTCCTCAAGATCCACTTGTTATTGCAATCTAGTTATAATAAGCGTATTTTACCTACCGGCTTCTGGTGTTTTTTCTATAATTCAGCCCGCAGGAGGGGGTCTAATAGTTTTACGCCAAAACTGCCGTACAGAATCCAGGCAAATAGGCCACCTGGCTTGTTGCCGGAGTAAGTTTTTTTGCACGGTTTTCCCATATCTCCAATCAATTAGCGACATTCATTTAGCTCTCCTAGAAACTGCTGCTGATGCCATAAACCTTTTGTTTAAAAGGCAGTGATATCCAAAGAAGGCTCATGCAGAAATGTTATCTCTTGTCATAATTTCCATACTTTATGTTCAATATTGCTTGATACTGTCTGTTTACATTTTTTGGTCATGACTGGGAAGACTGTTTATGACTGTGGTCACCAAAAATCGAGTTTTGCATTCTATATTTTAAAAATGTTACTATGTTATTGTAACAACAATTAATATTCTATTGATGATATATATGTTATACCTATCTACAGCATTTACAGCTGGATTCCACATATTTTGCTAGTATTGCCTGGAAATCTTGGAATCTAGGCAGCTCCTTACCTCCAGCTGCAGGTATTTTCTCTTCCTCCCTGTGTCCCAATATTTACCTCCTCATTTCATAATTATGGATGCCCAGGGGACCACATGTTACTTTGAAACCTATTCTATGCTGGAGCATAGACTGCTGCAATAACTATTCAGGACAGTGTAGGAACAGCAGGGAGTACTGGCTGGAAGCTTATGCCACTCTCTAAGCAGATTCCTTCCAATAAACACCCACAAGAAGAGCAACACAGCATTTAGTCATAATTCCTTAGAACTGGTCTTTAGACTCCAATAATTCCCTTTGCTTTGCATTTATCATGTTCAGCCTGTTCCTAGATATATTAATCTGAATCCATTGTACCCTCACTCACTCACTTGAGTCTGTGTGAGGTGGTTTTTATTACAGAGTTAATCAAAGCATCCTCCTGGTCTGTTACGCAATGAATACACTCCCATAACATCAATTCCCACTCACAATTAATACTTTAAATCTGGAATACGACATTCAACTAGGAAGCACTTCAGTTCTCCCTATGCATTCACAGTTACAATCCAATTATTATATTCAAACCATAATCTGTAACCAATATATGTAGCAAGTACCTGGTCAAACCCACTGCTTATGGATCAGTTTAAGAACAACAGAGATCATGCTAATTAAATGAAAGTTTCATTTGAAAAAAAAATAATCACAATGCTTATCATTTGCAAAAATGGTTCCATAAATGAACATACAATATCATGCAAATAATTGTTAATATCAGATACAATAGATATAAAAAAGATACAGAACATTTACACAACTTATGCATTTATGAATCTGCTTTGCGGACAGGACACAGAAGTTCCAGGGACAACCTCCATGTGACATATCCTGTCAGGATTGGATAATGCATTGAGACTGTCACTGTGTTATATGCTGCAGCTAGGCTCTGACTGCCTTGCTCTCCTGTGTCAATGCATATTAACCCCCTCTGGGAGTTACACAAATTCCTTGTCTTAGGGCCTGATTCAGCAAGAATCGCAACTGTGATCGCGTCTGTGATTACGCAAGCAGTCACACTACGATGGTATGTTAATCCATTGCTATCGCTATGCCGTCGCTGCACAACATAAGGATGCCCACCTTACCTTACATACTTCCGTAACACTTAGCAAGAATGCAAAACCATCGTTAACATCGAGTACCATCGCAGCCTCACGCACACTTGCACAAGCTCTGACCTTACTCAAGAATTGTTAACCTCGTCGCTCACTGTGAGTACACAAGCTGTATATGGCATCGCAGTGGATAATTTATGCACACCCCTGCAATGGCATTCAAATGCACTGGCACACCTGCATTTCGCCAACCACACCTCCGTCTCCTCCCACACACGGCACCTTCTGTGATGGGTCTGCATAGTAACTGCAATGAAAGCTGACACATTTAGAGACCTTGTGTTGCAAGATATTATTCATTCATTAACTCTAACAAATGTATAATCAAAGGAGCCCGCTGTACAAATTTGCATCTTACAATATGTATTAGGTCACAATGTGTGTCATATATTTTAATTGGTGGCATCTTTCCAGCTAATGCCACCTAAGCCACTTAAATCTCAATATATTTGGGTATGGTATAAGGGATAGTAATTAGATAGACAATGTCTAGATAGACACCAGATGTTAGACAGGGACAAAAGGTCGACAGGGACAAAAGTCAGACACACTAAAGTGAGACATGTAAAATGATCGACATGTGCACCAATGGTAGGAGATAGTGGAGGACTCCATTTTAGGTCTTGCATGGGTGCAGTAGATCAGTATATATAGGTCTGCTAAATTTCAGAATTCAGTTATGTTTGCATTGCATATTGTAATTGCATTCTATGTTTGTATTTACAGATTTACTATTATCATATTCTTCTATTACTGCAAAAACAGATTTTCACATCTAGATTAATTTTGTTAAAAAAAGTAGAAGTAGTTATGCTGTCACCTATGCTCCAACCAAAATGGAAGTCTATACAGAGGTCACAACAAAACTAATTCCATATGATCTAATTAATATAAACAGTAATCATTAATAAGACATAAACCGAAATCTGTGAAACCAATGATTGGTGGTCCAGCTGGCAGAGGCGTATCTACCCATTGGCCAGGATGGAACTCGCCAGGGGCGCAAGCAGCCATGGGGTACAGAGACTAGCGGCGGTGCAGCCGGTGCCTTGCACCACACCCACCGCTAGTGCCCCGGGCCCCACAAGTGTAGGGAAGACCACAGTGAGAGCGTTCTGCTCTACACAGTTACAAACACATAGCCACCAGCGGCAGCTGTGTGTTTATTATAGCAGCCGATGAGAGTCAGACAGACTCTCACTGGCTGCTGCATCGTCCACAGAGGGAGTAGGCTGGAGCTCACTCATGAGCTCCGGCTCCCCCCGCAGGGGGTGATGGGAGAGACGTCATGGCGTCTCTCCCATCCCATAGTGCAGAGCGAGAGTGGTCCCGGAGGAGTGGACAGCGGTGGTTGTCAGCAGGAGCGGGGATCAGGTAAGTTGTTTTTTTCTGTGTGTGTGTGTATGTGTGTAAGCCTGGCACGGGGAGGGGGCACTGTATAGGGAGTGGCCGCTACTGGGGGCACTTTATTGGGGGGCAAGTGGCCACTACTGGGGGCACTCTATACGGGAGACTACTACTGGGGGCACTGCATAGGGGGGACTACTATTGGGGCAATGCAGTATAGGAGGGATTACTACTGGGGACACTGCAGCATAGGGGAGATTACTACTGGGGGCACTGTATAGGGGGACTACTACTGGGGGCAATGCAGTATAGGAGGGATTACTACTGGGGGCACTGCAGCATAGAGGAGATTACTACTGGGGGCACTGTATATGGGAGACTACTACTGGGGGCACTGCATAGGGGGGGACTACTATTGGGGGCAATGCAGTATTGGAGGGATTACTACTGGGGGCACTGCAGCATAGGGGAGATTACTACTGGGAGCACTGTATAGGGGGGATTACTACTGGGGGCACTGCAGCACAGGAGAGATTACTACTGGGAGCACTGTATAGGGGGGGGACTACTACTGGGGGCAATGCAGCATAGGAGGGATTACTACTGGGGGCAATGCAGCATAAGGGGGATTACTACTGGAGCCAATACATTGGGAGGACTACTACTGGGGGCACTGCATAGGGGGGTGGCTGCTACTGGGGGCACTGTATAGGGGGGACTTCTACTGGGGGCACTGCCTAAAATTATGAGGGGAGGGGGGCACCAGTCCATTACACTGCCAGGGGCACTCGGATCCCTTGATACACCCCTGGCAGCTGGATCCTGCCCATGTTTTAGGGGGGTTAGGGTCCCGGTTGGACCTCCCGTTGGTGTATGCTGGGCAGTACTTTGACCTGGGGAACCTGTTCTAAGCCTTCAACTGGATGGATTTGGATGAAAACTTCAGAGTGGTAACATTGTATCCTAGAAGAAATACTTGGGGCTGAGGTCCCAGTCGAACCTCCCGTTGGTGTACACTGGGCAGAACTTTGACCTGGGGATGCTGGGCAGAACTTTGACTTGGGGAGCCTGTTCTACACCTTGCACTAGATGGATATGGATGAAAACTTCAGAGGGGTGGAAATTGGTCTAGGATGCCTAATGGAGTGGTTGGGGTCCCGGATGGATATCACGGCAGAGTGCGCTGGGCAGAACTTTGACCTGGGGAGCCTGTTCTGAGCCTTCCACTGGATGGATTTGGACGAAAACTTCACAGAGTGGTAACATTGGATCCCAGAAGACATACTAGGGTGTTGAGGTCCCGGTTGGACCTCCTGTTGGTGTACGCTGAGCAGAACTTTGACCTGTGGAGCCTGTTCTGGGCCTTCCACTGGATGGTTTTGGATGAAAACTTCAGAGGGGTGGCAATTGATCTGGGATGCCTAATGGAGTGATTGGAGTCTTTGTCAGACCTCATGCGGGGTGTGCGGGGCAGAACTTTGACCCAGGGAGCCTGTTGTGGGCCTTCCAGTGGATGGATTTGGACAACATCACATAATAAAACTGAATAACTTGACACCCCTGCACCAGTTTGGATGAAACCAGTGTGAGGTGGTCCAGTTGGATCCTGACCAGGTTTTAGGGTGGTTAGGGTCCCAGTTGGACCTCCCGTTTGTGTATGCTGGGCAGAACTTTGACCTGGGGAGGCTTCCACTGGATGGATTTGGACGAAAACTTCACAGAGTGGTAACATTGGATACCAGAAGACATACTAGGGGATTGAGGTTTCGGTCTGACCCCCCTTTGACCCGGGAAGCCTTTCCTGTGCCTTCCACTGGATGGTTTTGGATGGAAACTTCGCAGAGGGGTGGCAATTGGCCTGGGATGCCTAATGGAGTGGTTGGAGTCTCGGTTGCACCTCATGGTGGAGTGCTCCAGGCAGAACTTTAACCCAGGGCACCTGTTCTGGGCCTTCTACTGGATGGATTTGGACGACATCACATAATAAAACGTAATAACTTGAAGATTTAAACCCGGGCAACGCCGGGTACTTCAGCTAATATATATATATATATATATATATATATATACATATACATACAGTCAGGTCCATAAATATTGGGACATTGACAGAATTTTCATATTTTGGCCTCTATTCCCCACCACAATGGCTTTGAAGTGAAACAAACAAGATGTGCTTTAACTGCAGACTTTCAGATTTAATTTGAGGGTAATTACATCCAAATCAGGTGAACGGTGTAGGAATTACAACAGTTTCTATATGTGCCTCCCACTTTTTAAGGGGCCAAAAGTAATGGGACAAACTAAACAATCCTAAATCTAACTTTCACTTTTTAATACTTTGTTGCAAAACCTTTGCAGGCAATCACAGCCTGAAGTCTTGAACGCATAGACATCACCAGATGCTGGGTTTCATCCCTGGTGATGCTCTGGATGGCCTCTACTGCAAATGTATTCAGTTCCTGCTTGTTCATGGGGCATTTTCCCTTCAGTTTTGTCTTCATCAAGTGAAATGCATGCTCAATCGGATTCAGGTCAGGGGATTGACTTGGCCATTGCATAACATTCCACTTTTTAGCCTTAAAAAACTCTTTGGTTGCTTTTGCAGTATGCTTCGGGTCATTGTCCATCTGCACTGTGAAGCGCCTTCAAATGAGTTCTGAAGCATTTGACTGAATATGAGCATATAATATTGCCCGAAACACGTCAGAATTCATTCTGCTGCTTTTGTCAGCAATCATATCATCAATAAATACAAGGGAACCAGTTCCACTGCAGCCATACATGCCCACGCCATGACACTACCACCACCATGCTTCACTGATGAGGTGGTATGTTTTGGATCATAAGCAGTTCCTTTCCTTCTCCATACTCTTCTTTGTCTCATCTGTCCATAGGATGTTCCAGAACTGTAATGGCTTTTTTAGATGTTGTTTGGCAAACTCTAATCTGATCTTCCTGTTTTTGTGGCTCACCAATGGTTTACATCTTGTGGTGAGCCCTCTATATTCACTCTTGTGAAGTCTTCTCTTGATTGTTGACTTTGACACATATACACCTACCTCCTGGAGAGTGTTCTTGATTTGGCCAACTGTTGTGAAGGGGTTTTACTTCACCAGGGAAATAATTCTTGTCATCCACCACAGTTGTTTTCCGTGGTCTACCGGGTCTTTTGGTGTTGCTGAGCTCTGCGATGCGTTCTTTCTTTTTAAGAATGTTCCAAACAGTTGATTTGGCCACACCTAATGTTTTTGCTATCTCTCTGATGGGTTTGTTTTGATTTTTTAGCCTAATAATGGCTTGCTTCACTGATAGTGACAGCTCTTTGGATCTCATATTGAGAGTCGACAGCAACTGATTCCAAATGGAAATGTCACACCTAGAATCACCTCCAGACCTTTTACCTGCTTAATTGATAATGAAATAACGAGGGAATAGCCCACACCTGTCCATAAAATAGCTTTTGAGTTGATCGTCCCATTACTTTTGGCCCCTTAAAAAGTGGGAGGCACATATAGAAACCGTTGTAATTCCTACACCATTCACCTGATTTGGATGTAATTACCCTCACATCTAACGTCACCAATAAACAATCATGTGGTAGCTGGCCAATGGAGGACACCTTAGAAAGAAAGTCGGAGGTATCCTTTAGAAAATAGGGTGTGCTCTGAACAATAGACTGTAAGTAGTAATCTACATACTGCGACAAACTTTGGCAAAGTGATGCACGGGAACTGATTATAGGTCTATCAGGAGGTTGTATAAGCGACTTGTGCACTTTTGGTAGAATGCATAGTAGTGGTATTTTGGGGAAGTCTTGTTTCAAAAAACGAACAGTATGATCATCAATCCAGCCATTAGTATGACCCATTTGGATTATTGAATCTATCTCTCTTTTGAACTTATCTGTAGGATCAAAGGTGAGACGTTTATAGCAATCAATGTCTGCCAATTGACGCATAACCTCTTTAACATAGTCCTCGTAGTTCATAACCACAATTCCCCCACCCTTATCGGCGGGGCGAATGACAATTGAGGAATTCTTACGTAGTTGTTTAATGGCTAAGTTCTCGGATTTAGAGAGGTTGGAATGATAAATTTTGGCTTTTTGTACAGCGGGTAAGGTATCAGACTTAACAAGTCTCATAAAGGTCTCTATAGAAACATTGGGTGAGGGGGGATCGAAGGAGCTATCGACTTTAAAGGGATTTTTGGTAAACTCCTGATCTCCCTTTCTGGCAAAATAGTCCTTGATTCTTAATGTCCTGTGAAAACAGTATAATTCCTTCTCATAATCAAAACTGTGTTGTCTAAAGGTCTGAACAAAAGATAGGCCTCTAGAGAGCACAGATGTCTCCTGTTCAGAAAGTACATGATCAGACAAATTAAATATAGTTACCTCTTGGGTCCCTTGTATCCTCCCCCACATTTTTTTGTGTTTGTACCCACCCCTCCTGCACTTCCTTCCACCCGTTCTTTTGAGGTGCCCCTTGTGTACATTCTCTCCCCTAAAAAATCACTCCTAGCCCCTGGGTTATCTGAATCACTTTGCAAGGTGTCTATATCAGTAAATTGCATTTCCGCTCTTCTACGACCCCCACCGACATTTCGCCGAGGACGTCTAGTGACCTGGCTCACAAGCCATGGGTACACTTTCAAATCTTTATAGTCCTCCTTGACTTTTTTATATTTAGTTTTTTTGAAAAATAATAAGTCAGCTTTAAATTTATTAATTGAGTCCTCCAATTTGGCCAGCCAATCCACTCCATTATCTCCTTTTAACAATTCCATACCAGCAGCCTCGCATGTTGCTATATCCTTATTCACACAATCTATGTCACAATTAACCTGTTGCACTACCAATACCATGAGGTCCAGGTTCAATGGTTTAAAATCATGCACCATTGCCTGCAGAAATCTTTGTTGTTCCGTCCCAAAGTGGGCTGGTTGCGAATCTTAAATCCTCTTGGTATAAGTCCCTCCTTGTGGTATTGTGATAAGGTCAAGCCATGCAGTTCTAATTCCACCAACCTTTTACGTAATTTACTTAAGTCTGAGAAGGTTTCAGCTGGGGAATCCACATCAAAGGCTAATTGTGAAGTGTTTGTAAACAAAATTTTAGATATATCTTTGTCCAGAAATCTCTTGGTCCCCATAATCTCTCCCATGTCTTGTTCCATAATGAGATGGACGTAATCTCACAATTCTGAGATGGAAAACGGGGTAGAACCCTCACAGTCAAATAGTCCAAACTTGAACAATAGTAATTCAAAACGTAAAAATTAGATTTGTAAGCGTGGTGCAACCCATATACATAGTCAATCATAGTCAATGCATATAGATAAAGGCAAATGTTAGGTCGCGCTCAAAACTTGTGCAGGAGTGCACGGATCACGGAATTTGTAGCAATGAGCCCAATATAGGGCAAAAATCCAGCACACCTTTTGTAAAGAGTAACATGAAAAAATATTTAATTTTTAAAAACTCACCATCAGGGGATAATAGCAAGCCATAAAGCAGTTAATATAAGGTAATACTCAGCACATCTAGGTAATGTACAGCCTCCATAGGGCCCGGGGAGACACGCTCTGAACCCGGATGGCTCCAACAGCTGTTTCGGGTTACCGTCCTCAGGGAACCACAAGACAATATTGAGCCCATGGCCAATTAAATACCCATCACTTTGATTGTGAGACAACTCACCTGTGGAGCGTCATCACCAGCGTCACACCACCGCCGGAACACCGCCGTCTCCTTGCCACATGCTGTCAGCAAGCTCCGTCCGTCACACCGGAAGTGACGTCAGACGGAACCAATCTGCACTAGCCAGGCCATGGGGAAGGCATCGGGGTTCCCAGATCGTCGGAAGTGACGCTCGCGGACCTCACACAGCCAAACAAATATGTAAACAAAGCACAAACATGTGACTATATATATATATATATACACACGACATGAATGAACAAAATATTGGAAGCAGTATGTAGGATTGTTCCTTTTTTAAGAACCACTGTAGCAGCTGTGATAAGTCTGGTTAGTAAGCAAGGGACATTTATTGTTGTTTGCACACAGTACAATTATGTTGTTGCAAATTCACAAAACAAATAGACCCAGGCGCTGCAGAGTTATAGTTACTTATCAGTCTCTAAATGGTTGAATGAGGGAGTCAACCTCATTAACAACAAAACATGTATCATGATAAAAAGCAACCATAGAGAAAGAAAGTGTTCAAAAAAATTTATTTAAATCAATGAGGTATGTATATAAAAAAGGTCAATTTATTCTGAACAATAAAATAAATAT
Organism: Taudactylus pleione; assembly: GCA_031769625.1. Lineage (NCBI taxonomy): Eukaryota > Metazoa > Chordata > Amphibia > Anura > Myobatrachidae > Taudactylus > Taudactylus pleione. The sequence continues at coordinate 2,029,451 of JAUIMM010000126.1, read as the reverse complement.
TTCCACATAACAAGCATATTATGCACAAGTAAATTATAAAAGAAAGGAAGCCCAAATATCACTGTTATGTATAATGAACAAGAGAAACGTGATGTTACTTGTATCAAAGTGATTTGACACACAGTCAGTGGTCTTTTGCAGTGAAAAACAGGAAAAAAGTTCTCTTGTAAATAAAAAAGTGAAGTACATGTATAATAAACAAACAGTGCTTTATTGCACGCCTGAGGGAAATGAGACACTCTCAGTCTGGATTAGCACCCTTTCCTTACTGGTTTAAAAGCATGGAGTCTGGTAATGTATATGCACAATGGTATTAGGCACAATTCTAGGTAAGTCCTACAAGTTATATACTGTAGTGCAACTTTGGTTCATTTTTGGGGCGTGGGTCCGCCTGGATTGCTTTGGTTGATCTGTTTCAGGGCACCGCATTATAACACATTTTTCTTTTATAACACATTTTAACCCTTGTATCCAGAAAAAAGAAGAAAAAGTAGGCTCTTTTTGTGGGGCACTCTTATATTTTATTAAATGATTAAAATTAAACTTTAATTATAGTCCTTTAAAATAATTCCCAAAATACATATACCAAACAGACAACACAAACAACATATATCAAGTCAAAATTGATGTGTTACAATATTTCCATATACGTGTTCTGGAAACTGAATCAGATTCTAAAGCATATACAAAGGTATGGCGTCTGATACGCTCTACAGGGATCTAATAGATCTAGAACCCTGAGTCCTTGTCTCTTTCATCAGTACAGTTTAATTCCATATGAGCACACTTGTAACACAATATAGAAAAAAGGGGCGAAAATACAGGGCCGGATTAAGGGCAGGGCGACAGGGGCGGTCGTCCCGGGGGCCCCCACACATTGGGGGCCCCCACACACTGTTCCCGATCCTCGGCCGCTACTACTTACATTTAACTGTCCCCGCTGCTGTCCTCGGCAGCTCAGCTGCGGCTGCCGAGGAGACTCTCTACACTGTGACAGTCTCGTGAGATTATGTAAAATCTCGCAAGACTGTGGCTGGCAAGTCTCAGAGAGAAGAACCCAGACTGCCTGCCCTGCAGTGCGTGGCATAGCAGCTTAGTCGGCCACTCAAGGAACAATTCACCCTGCTTCAGCGTTTCCCCAGGCGGCGGGCCGTGGAGCGGAGGGCTGAAGGAAAGGTAGCCCGCTGTCCCACCACCGCACACATTATTATAAATATATTAAATGAGCGTATATATGCATGTATATATATATATATATATATATACACACACACACTGTATACATACACATACTGTCTGTATGTATATAAATGTGTGTGTATGTATGTGTATATATATATATATACACATACACACAGTATAAATGTATGTGTATGTATAGAAATATATATACACACATAATTTATACTGTCTATATATATATATATACACATACTTACACACATAAACTGTCTATCTATATATATATGTGTGTGTGTGTGTAAATATATATATATATAGTATACACACGCATATACTGTCTGAATGTGTGTATGTGTATATATAATATATATATATATATATATATATATATTAGGGGTGTGCACCGGCCACTTTTCGTGTTTTGTGTTTTGGTTTTGGATCTGGATCTTTCTTCGTGTTTTGGATCTGGATTGGTTTTGCCAAAACCACCCTTCCGTGTTTTGGGTTCTGGGTTTTGTGTTTTGGATCTGTATTTTTTTTTAAAAAAGCATAAAAACAGCTAAAATCACAGAATTTGTAGGTTTTTCTGCTCCTATGCTATTATTAACCTCAATAACCTTAATTTCCACTCATTTCCAGTCTATTCTGAACACCTCACACCTCACAATAGTGTTTTTATGTCCAAAAAGGTTGCACCGAGGTAGCTGGATGATTATGCTAAGCGACACGAGTGGGCGGCACAAACACATGACCCATCTAGGCGTGATACTGCAGTGGCAGACAGGATGGCAGTTTGAAAAACTAGGCCCCAAACTGTACATAATGCAAAGAAAAAAAAGAGGTGCAAGATGGAATTGTCCTTGGGCCCTCCCACCCACCCTTATGTTGTATAAACAGAACATGCACACTTTAACAAACCAATCATTTCAGCGCCAGGGTCTGCCACACAACTGTGGCTGAAATGATTGGTTCGTTTGGGCCCCCACAAAACAAGCTGGCAATTAATCTGTCCCTGCACAAACTGGCTCTACGGAGGCAAGATGTCATCCTCATCCTCCTCATCCACCGATTCCTCACCCTCTTCAGTGTGTACATCCTCATCCTCACAGAGTATTAATTCATCCCTGCTGGAACCACAGGTCCCTCTGTACGTTCTGGAGGCTGGTCTCCCTGGAAGAGTTGATAATTCATTTTATGAACATCATCTTCTCCACATTTTGTGGAAGCAACCTCCTACGCCTTTCGCTGACAAGGTTCCCGGCTGCACTAAACACTCTTTCGGAGTACACACTGGAGGGGGGGCAACTCAGGTAAAATAGAGCCAGTTTGCACATGGACCTCCAAATTGCTTCTTTTTCCGGCCAGTACAGGTACGGACTGTCTGACATGCCTACTTGGATGCTGTCACCGATGTAATCCTTTAACAGACAGACGCACGCTTGTCGCTGCTGCTTTAAGGATGCAGGTGCGGCTATAGCCCACACAATTCACAAAGACAGAAAAAAGAAGAATATTTTTATTGTTTGTGTAGCACACTTTGAGGGTGTCACCACCCTTTAACAGACAGACGCATGCTTGTCGCTGCTGCTTTAAGGATGCAGGTGCGGCTACAGCCCATACAATTCACAAAGACAGAAAAAAGAAGAAAATTTTTATTGTTTGTGTAGCACACTTTGAGGGTGTCACCACCCTTTAACAGACAGACGCACGCTTGTCGCTGCTGCTTTGAGGATGCAAGTGCAGCTACATCGCACACAAGTCACAAACACATTTAAAAAATAGTTTTTTATTTTTGGAGCACTTTGAGAGTTACACCACCCTTTAACAGACAGACGCACGCTTGTCGCTGCTGCTTTAAGGATGCAGGTGCGGCTACAGCCCACACAATTCACAAAGACAGAAAAAAGAAGACAATTTTTATTGTTTGTGTAGCACACTTTGAGGGTGTCACCACCCTTTAACAGACAGACGCACGCTTGTCGCTGCTGCTTTGAGGATGCAAGTGCGGCTACATCGCACACAAGTCACATACACATTAAAAAAATAGTTTTTTATTTTTTGGAGCACTTTGAGAGTTACACCACCCTTTAACAGACAGACGCACGCTTGTCGCTGCTGCATTAAGGATGCAGGTGCGGCTACAGCCCACACAATTCACAAAGACAGAAAAAAGAAGACTATTTTTATTGTTTGTGTAGCACACTTTGAGGGTATCACCACCCTTTAACAGACAGACGCACGCTTGTCGCTGCTGCTTTGAGGATGCAAGTGTGGCTACATCGCACACAAGTCACAAACACATTAAAAAAATAGTTTTTTATTTTTTTGGAGCACTTTGAGAGTTACACCACCCTTTAACAGACAGACGCACGCTTGTCGCTGCTGCATTAAGGATGCAGGTGCGGCTACAGCCCACACAATTCACAAAGACAGAAAAAAGAAGACTATTTTTATTGTTTGTGTAGCACACTTTGAGGGTATCACCACCCTTTAACAGACAGACGCACGCTTGTCGCTGCTGCTTTGAGGATGCAAGTGCGGCTACATCGCACACAAGTCACATACACATTAAAAAAATAGTTTTTTATTTTTTGGAGCACTTTGAGAGTTACACCACCCTTTAACAGACAGACGCACGCTTGTCGCTGCTGCTTTAAAGATGCAGGTGCGGCTACAGCCCACACATTTCACAAAGACCGAAAAAAAAAGAACAATATTTTAATTGTTTGTGTAGCACACTTTGAGGGTGTCACCACCCTTTAACAGACAGACGCATGCTTGTCGCTGCTGCTTTAAGGATGCAGGTGCGGCTACAGCCCACACAATTCACATAGACAGAAAAAAGAAGAATATTTTTATTGTTTGTGTAGCACACTTTGAGGGTGTCACCACCCTTTAACAGACAGATGCACGCTTGTCGCTGCTGCTTTGTGGATGCAAGTGCAGCTACATCGCACACAAGTCACAAACACATTAAAAAAATAGTTTTTTATTTTTTGGAGCACTTTGAGAGTTACACCACCCTTTAACAGACAGACGCACGCTTGTCGCTGCTGCTTTAAGGATGCAGGTGCGGCTACAGCCCACACATTTCACAAAGACCGAAAAAACAAGAACAATATTTTAATTGTTTGTGTAGCACACTTTGAGGGTGTCACCACCCTTTAACAGACAGACGCACGCTTGTCGCTGCTGCTTTAAGGATGCAGGTGCGGCTACAGCCCACACAATTCACAAATACAGAAAAAAGAAGAAGACAATTTTTATTGTTTGTGTAGCACACTTTGAGGGTGTCACCACCCTTTAACAGACAGACGCACGCTTGTCGCTGCTGCTTTGAGGATGCAAGTGCGGCTACATCGCACACAAGTCACAAACACATTAAAAAAAATTTTTTATTTTTTGGAGCACTTTGAGAGTTACAACACCCTTTAACAGACAGACGCACGCTTGTCGCTGCTGCTTTGAGGATGCAAGTGCGGCTACATCGCACACAAGTCACAAACACATTAAAAAACATTTTTTATTTTTTGGAGCACTTTGAGAGTTACAACACCCTTTAAAAGACAGGCGCACGCTTGTCGCTGCTGCTTTGAGGATGCAAGTGCGGCTACAGCCCACACAATTCACAAAGACAGAAAAAAAATGAACAATATTTTAATTGTTTGTGTAGCACACTTTGAGGGTGTCACCACCCTTTAACAGACAGACGCACGCTTTTCGCTGCTGCTTTAAGGATGCAGGTGCGGCTACAGCCCACACATTTCACAAAGACCGAAAAAAAAAGAACAATATTTTAATTGTTTGTGTAGCACACTTTGAGGGTGTCACCACCCTTTAACAGACAGACGCACGCTTGTCGCTGCTGCTTTGAGGATGCTGGTGGAATCTAGATGGGATTTGGAACCGAGGACACACTACCTTCATCAATTGTCTAAATCCCACTGCACTAATGGCGGATACCGGACGCACGTCTAACACCAACATAGCAGTCAAGGCCTCAGTTATACGTTTTGCTTCAGGATGACTGCTGTCGTACTTCATCCTCATCGCTAGGGACTGTTGGAGGGTCAATTGTTTAGTAAAAGTAGTGATGTTCCTACTTCCTCTCTGGGATGATGAACAACTCCCAGCAGCAGCAACAGCACTAGGAGGAAGTGGTTCTTGATCTTTCCCTATTTTATTTTTTTCGGAGAAAGTTTGGTCCTCCATTTATGTTATATTGATATATACGTGCGGCTAAAGCGCACACAAACACAGAAAATATTTTTTTATTTTTGCTGGAGAGTAGTGCACTTTGTGGGTTACACCACCCTTTAAGAAATGAGCCAGCCGGCTCTTTACTTATGGGACACAGGCGCACGCTTGGCGCTGCTCCTTTGTTGATGCACGTGCAGCCACAGTGCACACAAGTCACAAACACAGAAAATATATATTTTTTTGTTTTGGAGTGTACTTTGGGGGTTACAGAACCCTTTAACGGTCAAGCCAGGCGGCCCTTTACTTATGACACAGGCGCACGCTTGGCACTACTTTGTTGATGCACGTGCGGCTACTGCACACACAATTCACAAACACAGAAAATAATTTTTTTTTTGGTTTGGACTGGAGTGTACTTTCGGGGGTTACAGCACCCTTAATGGTCAAGCCAGCCGGCCCTTTACTTATGACACAGGCGCACGCTTGGCACTACTTTGTTGATGCACGTGCGGCTACTGCGCACACAATTCACAAACACAGAAAATAATTTTTTTTTGGTTTGGACTGGAGTGTACTTTCGGGGGTTACAGCACCCTTTAACGGTCAAGCCAGCCGGCCCTTTACTTATGACACAGGCGCACGCTTGGCACTACTTTGTTGATGCACGTGCGGCTACTGCGCACACAATTCACAAACACAGAAAATAATTTTTTTTTTGGTTTGGACTGGAGTGTACTTTCGGTGGTTACAGCACCCTTTAACGGTCAAGCCAGCCGGCCCTTTACTTATGACACAGGCGCACGCTTGGCACTACTTTGTTGATGCACGTGCGGCTACTGCGCACACAATTCACAAACACAGAAAATAATTTTTTTTTTGGTTTGGACTGGAGTGTACTTTCGGGGGTTACAGCACCCTTAACGATCAAGCCAGCCGGCCCTTTACTTATGACACAGGCGCACGCTTGGCACTACTTTGTTGATGCACGTGCGGCTACTGCGCACACAATTCACAAACACAGAAAATATATTATTTTTTTAGCACTTGGGGGGAGCACCCCTGATGGACAGAGCACCCCCTGGACAACACTACAGCACCCCTTTAGGACTGGGACACTGTACAGGACTTTGGAGTGGACACAGCCCCTATGGAGAACTGACTGCACAACACAGTCCAGCCAGCCCCTATGGACTTTGAAGTAGTGGACACAGCCCCTATTAACAACAGCAGCACAGCACAACACAGCCAGCCCCTATGGACTTTGAAGTAGTGGACAACAGCAGCACTACACTACACTACACAGCCCTAACTCCCACCCTCCCTCTTCACTGTCCACAGCCGAGTGAGAAAATGGCGCCGACGCGGGTACCTTATATAGGATCCAAAACCCGCGAGACTCGGAAGGCGGGATGATGACGTTTTGCCTCGATTTCAGATCCGAGTCAGGCGGGAAAAGTCGAGCCTGATTCGGATCGGACTCGGATCGGGGGGGCTCGGGGGGGTTCGGATTTCAGAAATCCGAACCCGCTCACCCCTAATATATATATATATATATATATATATAAATATATATAAAACAATAGACCGCACACTTGGTCCAAACAGTATCCATCCATGGGGCGCTCCCATATAGACTGTAAATCCTTTATATATAAATGCAAGAAAAAAGGCAATCACCAACACCAAGGTTTATTTCACAAATATATATATATATATATATATATATATAATATCGTAGGTGTAGGTGCCATCCATGCATACTACACCACACTGCACTCCGGGACTTGAATATGTCAAAATTTAATAAATGTAATTTATTAAATTTTGACATATTCAAGTCCCGGAGTGCAGTGTGGTGTAGTATGCATGGATGGCACCTACACCTACGATATTCTAAGTATTATACGCTTGCACCAGGGCGGCTGTTTTGACACAGCGAGAGTGCCGGACCTCTTTGCTATCTATATATATATATATATTATTTATTTACATATATACACACACACATTATATATATATATATATATATATATATAAACAATGCTGGTTGATACATTATACTTTTTTATAACATCGCCCATATAATCACATTGATTTTATAGACTGGGGCCCCCACATACCTTAATCCGGCCCTGCGAAAATATAATAAATGATGACATAGAGCACACAGTGTTCGTAAAGCTCAGATATACAACCCTATATTGGGTACATTGGGTAAATATTTTGCTCCACAATTGTAAGTCTCACGTTGATATTTCTCAGTGGGGCATATTCTGATGATATTACATTCATAATAATTCAGTAATATGGTATATATCCCACACATTCATTTATCTGTATATATGATAGTATTTAGCATTAGGCTGATCTCCTATGGGAAACAAAAAGATAATTCCAAAAAATATAATAGTGTCACAAACTGACACGAATGCTATATATCACTTCCCATAAAGGAGTCTTTTTACTTGGTTTAAATGATCATCCCACAAAGAACCCCAATCATCTCAGCTTTGTGAAGGACAGATGTCAAAGTGATTAACAGATATATCCAATGCTGGTTGTGAATATTCACTAATTAGTTAGAGCTATGTAGCACTACCCACACATGGAATCTATAAGTGTCTAGTGTTTGCTTTTGCAATAAGACATAGTATCCATGAGTGCACCCACCATGTCATTACCACAGCCAATATATATGTATGTGTTTTCACAAACGTGTGCACACATAAGTACCTGATTACAGTTTGCTGTGTCTAACTGATATAAAAGTACAATAACTGTCTCCAAGTCATAGGTAAGAGCAGTGTACTGTATTAAATATAGAGAGCAGACACAGAGGTCTAAGTGGTGTGATACAGTTTACCCTTTAGTAGATATCCGGATGAGCAGAAGTGGTCGGCCTGTGCACCAGCCAGACCAACATCATAGAAGTCCTTGGACGCGCGTTTCGCATGTGGTGGGCTTGTTCACCATTGCTTAAGGATCAGAGCTTCTGTTATCACCTTATGTGCATACTGCCAAGAGGGCGTCCCGATCATGTGATCTCGGGAGGTCCTCATTCATTGGTCCGATGATCCACGTGATCTCCTATCATAGGTCACGTGTATCAGGCCAGCCAGTGATCATCAGGCATTCCCTGTTTGTCACGATTGTGATATGTATCCAGCAGAGTGGAATCCCCGTCTTCAATGCAATTAACTCCCTCGTTGCTGGTGTTTTAATCAGCGCTACGGGAAGAAGATTTATCAGATAATATGTTTATATCCAGCGCCTCTCACCAGCCAGAGAAGAGAAAGAGAAGTGTATAAGTGTACCACTAAAGTTCCATATATACAAAGGTTGTGATAAAGTAATATAATATAGTGTCAACATAAAATTATATCCTGATGTTTGCTGATGTACTTACTCTATGTTTTGAGTCACTATATACATATGAGCGACTATTATATCAATATCACAGTGTTTGGATGTTTATTTATTAGTACTGTAATAAATATACTTGATGTTAATTATTAAATGAAAACACTGTTATTGATTAATTCATTTAGGCCATCTGGAGTTAGTGTTCCTAGTTTGAATGTCCAGGCACTTTCTCTCTTGAGTAGCTATCGTACCATATCTCCTCCACGTATGCCAAGGCTAATTTTTTCCAGGCCAAAGATTTTAAAATCTTGATTCGATCCTTGATGGTATTTGAGGAAATGTCGTGCTACTGATGTCGATTTCCTATGTTTCTCTAGGTCAGAGGATGCTTTCCTGATAGATCCACTGTGTTCCAAAATTCTATGTTTGAGTGCCCGAGATGTCGTGCCCACATACTTTTTATTACAACTGCAAGTTATGCAATAGATTACCCCTATCGCATTGCAGTTCATAAAATTCTTGATATGTAATATTTGACCAAATTTGTCTTCCACTTTATTGGTCTTAAGTATGAATTGGCACGCCTTGCAGGAACCACATGGAAAGGTACCTGTGAGTTTAGTTGGTCTTGGTGGATTTTTGACAAAATGACTTCTCACTAACCCATCGCGTAGATTTTTTGACCGTCTCCAACTCATGGAGACTTTGTCTTCAAGAGTTTCTGACAGGTTCCTGTCAAGATGGAGGGTGTGCCAGGGTTTCTGTATAAATTCCCTGTATTTGACTCCATTCTTGACAGAAATCACCAACAAACCGGAGCTTTTAACCCTTCACTGTTTGTTTATTATACATGTACTTCACTTTTTTATTTTCATTCTTTATATGCAGCTGTGGCTGCTCTTAACACTGCACTTTTCTTACTATGGCGGTGCCCTGGGGCAACTTGGCTGGGCCAGTTTGGGGGTGTCCTGCGCTCTGGATTTGAACCTTAGTATATTAGGGACCTACCCTAAAGAGGTTACCTGGATATGGTTGGTAGGACCATAACCTTAGCCATGATTATGCTAAAAACCTCTATTGATTGCAAAATTTTATTGCATTAATATATTATCAATAATTTGGAGCTGTGCACCTGAGATTTGTCTGTTTCTGTGCCTGCAATTAGTCTCATCAGGTAGCACCTCCCATTATATATATTCAGGGTGTGCAGTCCAGGAATCTTTCCTATATGATCTGTGCAGTGCCCAGCGGAGATTATTGAGAAGGGGCCAATATGTCCAAACTCGCACACAATACAACACGATCAGTATCTCCAGCCGATCAAAATAGGCAAATATGATTTTAAGTAAATCTGTGATTTTGGTTGCGAAAAGCTTGTGCGAATACTAGTGTTGCCCAGTGTGTTTAAACATGTCAAAACATGATTCTTAGTAAATTTACCCTCAGGTTTTCATTTGGGTTCAAATGGAGACAGAGGGCTATAGTTTCCGCAAACATATCAGTATGGATTTTGGCTATTCTGTTGCTTATTTGGGTATTAGTACTGCTGCTGCAGAAATGTTTATTAACCTTGTACATGTTCTGCAATGTTTTGCAAGGCAAGTCAATTTTTTTCTTGTTTTGTTCATACCGTTTCTGTACTTTGTATGTTGCTGCAGACCCTTTGTGGCGCCATATAAATAAAGGATATTAATTATACCATTGTTATTCACAAGAACCTCTGAACCACAGGCAACGCCAGGACATCAAATATCCACCACATTTGACAATGGGTACCAGGTGCTTTTCTGTGTATTTAGTCCAAATGTGACGATGATGTGCATAGCCAATTTTTGTCTCATCTGGCCAAAACACACTATTACATTAGTAGCTCCAGTGACATTTTGTAAAGCTCAGCTACTGCATTTTGTGTCTTACTTTTAGGAAATACTTATTTTGTGGAACTCTTCCAAAACCTTCAGGTCATCATAGGCAAACGCAGGGGGGGTTTCCGTCTGCCTGGACACCCCCCTCCCCAGCACACACATGACCACAGTAGAAATAGTAATATAATAGAATTTTCCTTGTGTTGCATGTTCTTCTCAGTATCACAAATGAAATAATTAGCACCACCTGTGGATCTTTTAACATGTATCAGACAGTAATAAATAACCTGTGCACCAACTAGGAAATCTGGAAAACATGCACTATTAGGGATGCACTGCTATAGAGCCCAATATGTACATATATGTCCAGAGCAGTGCTTGGTTATTCTGCTGCTCCTCCAGGCTCCCAGACTTGCTCCAATAGTCTGGAATGGTGCACACATCTAAAATAAATACATTCAGCTCAGGTAGGATGGCTTACTGACACATCTAATGGCTTACTATGATTGCTGGTCCTGTATATGCTGGAATTTGACGAATATTAAAACTGGTTGAGTACTAATTCTACCCTCTTCATGGACTGGCCACCTCGCTCTAAAATCAAGCATCTGGAAACCCCTCTCTAGAAATCCTGCGTTTGCCACTGGTCATTGAGGTGGCACCTGATAGTAGCTTTTGATGATAATGGAGATCAAAAGAGCTGATGAGTTCACCTAGAGAGGACGTATAGAGGGAGAAAAGGAGTGGTCCAAGGCCTGCTCTATGTTGAGCCATGCGCTCTTTAAATTGCCTTTCTGTCTTGCCCACATATGTGGGCAAGACAGAACGGCAATTTAAAGAGTGCATGGCTCAATATAGAGCAGCCCTTGTGTCAGGCAAAAGTGACCAATCTGTTGCCAGGCACTTCGCACAGGCCAAGCACATGGCCATGTTGCGATATAGAATGATAAACCAGGTACCATTTAAAATCAGAAGAGGTGACAGATCAAAACTATTGTTACAAATTGAGTCCAAATGGATCTATATTCTTGATACAGTAAACCCCAAGGGATTAAATGAAGTGTTGGGTTTAAGATGTTTTTTGTGATTTATATTTATAATCTGTTCATCCATTAATGGACCATCTATACCCTTATTTACTTTTTGTACCTATCCATATACTAATGTTGATATCCATACTTGTCTAATATATTTATAAGCTGTATGTTGAGATGCTTTTTTTATCTTATTTTTCCTTCTTTTCCTCTTTTGACGTCAGAGTTTTATGGTAGTTATATAATCTTTTAGTATTTTCAGATTGTTTATTGTCACATTTAGGTGATTAGACAATTTATTACTTAAATATTATTAGCTTAGCACTTTGTTTATAATACTTCATTAGTTATTCTGTGTATTTTTTCGTGTGTTTATTCTAGGTTATTGCACAGCAGTACAAGTCACTTAGGAGGTAGCACATGCTACATACCTTGGTGGTGTAATCCATTTTGCACTTTTGTAACATTTTGCACACTTTAGATTATTATTCTCTATAATATTATTATTATTATATTACGTTTGAGTCTGCATAATTTATATGCCCACAGTGTTTACATTTCTTATATTTATATTGTTTTGATAGTTTGGACAATATTTGTTTTGCTGTTGCTGTAGCAACGCGTGTGTGACCTCCTGTCTCCACTCAGACGCGGCCCCCAAGATATAAGTCATCCCCATGCTCTATCTGAGTGTCTTCCGACATGAAGCGCACAGCTGAGGGACAGCGCCTGACTGGAGGCGGGTGAGCGGTCTGATTTGTAAGTATATAACCATGTTCCCATTACACTATTCACTTATGTCTGTCCTGATGACGGGGTATCAGGCCCAGAAACGTTGATGAAATAAAGAGACACCTTTTGTTCACCAGTGAAAGCCTTGGAGTGCCGCCTTTTATCTGTGCTATGTGGAGGGTTGAATCCCATTTGGAAGGCACCCAAGCAGCACAACATGAGGCATACAGCAGCCTAGAGTGCCAGATTTAGTGCTACGTCTCTCTTTCTATATATATCTATATATATATATATATATATATATATATATATATATATATATACACACACACACACACACACACACATAGTCAATTTAAGAAAGTTAAAAAAGGATACAAAAGGATAAAAACACTTCTAAAATAGAAAAATTACAGGCTTGAGGGTTTACCCTGAATTAAGAAGAACAAATGACCATCAGCAGTAGACCTGGCGAGCTCTTTACTTTAGGCAATTTCGATCAAATGCCCATTCTAACTAATAGTCTACAATTCATCCACAACAAATTAAAATAAATTTGCCACTTACATATACTGTATGTCCATAAACTCATTTTATCTGACTTCAAATAAATATTTACTATCTTAAAACAAAACCAAGAATCAAGTAATTAAACCAGTGGTCATAACTCACAACACTACTAAAAAAAAGGACTTGATTTAAGCTCAACTGACACCGAATTATTACAATCCCAAACCCTAAAGTACCAGTATGCTATTTCTGCCTCATTCATGTCTGGTATCAACTTCACCTCCAACCTTAAACTATATATCATACATCTATAACACGGCCCAAATACTATTATGAAATACCCTCATTCATCCACTTCATATTAGACAACAGTGATGCTATATCACCATATACATGCTTTAATCACTGGAAAGGTTGCAAAAGCTCCAGATACTTCTTAGAAAATGACACAAAAATGAAACCAAAATAATTTTCTAGATTATACATGGAGAAGGGGACCGAGCATATCCAAGCAGTAGGTAAGTATGAAGTGTGAGTGTGTTTAATAAAGGGTCAACACAGTCAGTGTCCATCTTCTGTCATTATTGTAATATTTACCTTACAGTGGGACTACAGGTACCAGCTGGCACTTAATGTCCAGGCAAGCTGGCACCTGTTTCACAACTGAGGAAAGCTTTCTGGGGCCTGTAGTCCCACTGTAAAGAACAATATATATATATTTTTTACATAACCAACCCCACATCCAACGCCTCCAGGGATGCGGGGAATGAAAGTCCAGGGCTGGTTGATCCTTGGGAGGGAAGACCCCAATTTATTTTGGGGGTCCAGAATTTCTGAGAAATTCCAGCCCTGGGCTGACCAGTTTGGGGCTGGTTTTAGGTGATGGCACAGGGACCCCATGATGTGTTTCCTTGCTATGGCATAAGATCCCCCATAGAGGGATCACCACGTTGGTTAATTTTTAACTCTTTATTTGCTTTCACCCTAAACAATCTGCACAGATCATAGTGCTTTCATTTCTAAATGCCATTGGTTTTGAACTGAAAGATCAAAATCGACAGACCTGCAATAAAAGGACTGACATCTCCTTTGAGTTTCAAATGTGTGGTCTTTAGACAGCAACACGCTGTCGTTAGCAGTAGATTTCCCTAGTCTCTTTCACATGAAAGTAAATAGCTTGCACAATAATTGCAGAACCGATTTTAATATTTAAATAACCAGCTCATAATTGACAACTGTATTGTCAATTTTTCAGTTAAGTGTAAAAAGAAAAAGTGATTTTAATCATTATTCAAATGAACTAGTTTTATTTATTATTCCTCTATGTAAAGGATACCCATACCAGTATATTGCTCCCATCACCTCAACAGCTTTGACACACTGGCTAATGATAAATACTAAGTCATAATTTGATTAAATGGAACTTATCATATCCACAAAAAAAAACACACTGGTGTCTATAGGTTTTCTGAAAGAAAAATAAAACTACATTGTATAAAGCCTTGAAGAGAGATAAAGTGGAGAAAGATAAGTCCCAGGCAATCAGCTCTTGTCATTTTTCAAACACAGCCTGTAACATGAGTTAGGAGGTGGTTGGCTGGGACTAATCTTTCTCCACTTTAACTCTCTCTAAGGCCCGTATTCAATTTGGAGCGAAAAGGCCTATGAATGGGAGGCGGAAAAAAGTGCAGAATTGGGGTTTTGGGGTGCAACGGTACGGGAACCCCCGTGCAGCCTTCAGACAGTCCCCCAAAGGTAAACTGTGTCAAAAAAATAAAAAAAAAACACTTAAGGACACCCCAAAAAATCACTTTGAATTTGGAGGTGAAAAACAAATGTTGGGGGACAAAGATAAAAACTAGCGAACTTAACTCTGGGGGGGTCCCCAAGTATGTCCCAGTGTTTTTTTCATTGCAGGGGCTTGCGGCAGGTGGGATTTGCACGATTTTTTCTACTTAACTTTAAAAAATATGCTGACCCCCATTTTCAAGTACCCCAAATTTGCTGGGATAAGTTATTTTCTGCAAAAAACCCTCCACAATACTATTCTTCATCACATATACAAAAACACTATTTAGCAGCTATTGAGCCCATTTAAAAACACAAGATACCTTCAGCAAGCCAAATCGGGGGGTACCATAGGGAACTCCCATGTCAGATTATCTTTTGGGGGGTGTCAGGCTGATTTCCCCAAAACTGACAGTACTTTCTGCTTGTTTAAGTTTCGCCGGGTCCCGTTTTCACCTACTTTCAAATTGAATACGGCAATACGAGGGCATGCGCGCTATACTTTTCCGCCTACAAAACACGCGATGTAGGCGAAAAGTCCAGGAGGCTAAAAAGTATCATGGCTCGGCTCAAATTGAATACGCGCCTAAGTCTTAGTTAATAGCCTCATTTATCAACAAGTTTTATCACTCACAAGTGATAAAACTCGCTGCATACGATAAATGGCGCTCCAGCCAATCAGCTCCCAATTGTCATCTGTCTGAAAAATGACAGTTGGGAGCTGATTGGCTGGAGCACCATTTATCATATGCAGCGAGTTTTATCACACGTTTTGAGTGATACAACTCGTTGATAAATGAGGCCCTTTGTCTCTTAAAAGCTCATTGTCTGTCAGCTTTCAGTTTGTAAAAAAAAATATGTGGTGGAACCTACATACGGTTTATTAAAATTGTTGGTTGGTAAAATTAAAAACGACTGCCTAGGGGCCTCCACAGGGTTTATTCTGGCACTGTCTGTAACATTTCACATATACACTCATCAGCCTTAACATTAAAACTACCTGTCTAATATTGTGTAGGTCCCCCTCGTGCTGCCAAAACAGCTCTGACACATTGAGGGATGGACTCCACAAGACCTCTGAACATGTCCTATGGTATCTGGCACCAAGACATTAGCAGCAAGTCCTGTAAATTTTAAGATTGGGCCTCCATAGCTCAGACTTGTTTTTCCAGCACATCCCACAGATGCTCAATTTAATTGAGATCTTGGGAATGTGGAAGCCAAGTCAAAACCATGAACTCTTTGCCAAATTCCTCAATTGCTTAACAATTTCTTGCTGCGTGTAAGGTCTCATTATCCTGCTGAAAGAGGCCACTGCCATCAGGGAATACTGTTGCCGTGAAGGGGCTGTACTTGGTCTGCAAAAACGTTTATGTAGTTGGCAAAGTAACATCCACATGGATTTCCAAGGTTTCTCAGCAGAAAATTGCCCAGATCACACTACATCCACTGGGTTGCATTCTACCCATAGTGCATCCTGGTGCCATCTCTTCTCCAGGTAAACGACGCACCCGGCCGTCCATATCTTGTAAAAGAATTAATCAGACCAGGCCACCTTCTTCCATTGCTCCATGGTCCAGTTCTGACATTCACATGCCCATTGCTGGCACTTTCGGTGGTGAACAGGGGTCAACATGGCCACTCTGATGGTCTGCGGCTGCGCAGCCCTATATGCAGCAAGCTGCAATGCACTGTGTGAGTTCTGAAACCTTTTTATCAGTCAGCATTAACTTTTATCAGCATATTGTGCTACAGTATCTATTCTATGGGATTGGACAACGGGCAGCCTTCACTCCCCAAGCACACCCATGACCCTGTCGCCAGTTCACCCGTTGTCCTTCCTTGGACAATTTTTGGTAGGTACTAACCACTGCATACCAGGAACACCCCACAAGACCTGCTGTTTTGGAGATGCTCTGACCCAGTCGTCTAACCATCACAATTTGGTCCTTGTCAAAGTTGCTCACATACACATTCATAAACTGTACTAGAAAAATGAGAACTAGGACCTAATTGCTGTGGCCACTCTGCATGTTCTTCACTGCTTCTGCCATTGTTGGTGTTTCAGATGGTAATTAAACTTGTTCCAGAATTAGCTGCTTGACTGTCATGTAGCCTTTAAAAGTGTAACTATGTAGGGCAGACCTTTCATGCACCAAAGATAAATAGCATGTTCACCTCTTAAGCTGGCCACACATCTAAAGATTATCTGTCCAACCAGCCAACTAGTTTATTGGTTGGAATGAAAATCTGGTAACGTATGGGAGTAACTGATGATCAGCAATTTGCTCCTAAATGCCAGAAAACAGATGAAAATGGACGTTCAGACAAGTTTGTTAAATGTTTGATCGAAACAATTTGTTCAAACAACAGTTTTTGTCCATTTTCCAGCGTTTGGGGGCAAATTGCTGATTGTCATTTGCTTTCATACCTTACCAGATTTTCATTCCACCCAATCAACTAGTTGAATGGTTGGATGTAAGTTGGTCTAGTGTGTGGCCAGCTTTAGGCTGGGTACACAAGTAAAGATTTTCTGTCCAACCATCCAACTAGTTGATTGGTTGGAATGAAAATCTGGTAACGTATGGGAGTAACTGATGATCAGCAATTTGCTCCTAAATGCCAGAAAACAGATGAAAACGGGCGTCAGACAAGTTTGTTAAATGTTTGATCCAAACAATTTGTTCAAACAACAGTTTTTGTCCATTTTCCGGCGTTTGGGAGCAAATTGCTGATTTTCATTTGCTTTCATACCTTACCAGATTTTCATTCCAACCAATCAACTAGTTGGCTGGTTGGACAGATAATCTTTATGTGTGTATGCCACTTTAGATGGGGAAGTAGCAAAGTGCGGTTTGTTATGTTGTTTTAAAACAGTCAACGCCCGGATGAGGTTTTCAAACAGAATTCATATTATTTATTAATCTGCAGTAAAATCGCATCCAATGTGTGGTGGTTTTAAAAGACACAAAACATATGATGTTTATTGCAAACCGAACATCACACAAACCTGTTTGCTCCTGATCTAACCCTATAAACTGTAAATCAGCCATTTTTCCATAAACTTTATACTCACAATGCATGCAATTTGAAAACCCTCACCAATTAAATCTATATTTAAAACAATGTATTTTTGTTTTTGATATGATGTTGCAAACTGATGCTTGATGCATTGCACTGTTGATAAGGAACTCAGGTTGCAAACAACTTTTATGGAATCATTTTTTTTTTTACAGTGATTATTAGTTACACAATTGTTTAAAAAAAATAACACAAAAGACACATTTTTACTTGCAGTATGGACAAAAAATGCACTTTGATACTGTACATCCCTCGCTTAGCGCTATTCATGTAACAATTATCATTCAACTAAAAGTATATTAGCACAAATGTGCAATTATAGTATCCTAATACGTATGTGTTAAATGGATCACAAAAATTAAAGGTAATATTCAGGTGGGTTGTGTACAGTTGACAAGAACCCACCACCAGTTTGAAAATTTGGTCAATAGACCATTGCTAGTTTGTCATTATGGGTTATTTTTTATGAAAAAAACAATATCAATATAAAAAATTCACCTCACAAAGATATAGTTGCTATAAGAATAACTTGCAGCACGCAGACCCTTAAACTTAATATAAATAGTCTGTTGGTGCAAACAGTAATTCACTGAAAGTACTGATGGCCTTTAAAGAAACTGTTCATATATATTCACTTAGCAATGGCGACTGCAGAGCTGCACAAGATTTGTAAGGCCTAGTAACTTTATTTTGTAGCCCATATATATGTAACAACATGGTAGCACAGAAGTTGGTACTTGCCCAATCATTATATCACTGTTAACATCGGATGTTGGCCATACTGTAAGTGTAAATCATGTCGTTATTACATAAAGCATTGCCATGTTGTGTGATACCAGCAATTATCTCTATACTGTGTGGAACTTGGAGCAGTCGTAAAAAGGAAAAAAAAAAACGTGCTCAGCGCTAGGCTAAAAGGATAGACACATCAGTACTTATGGAAATGTATAAGATGCCATACATCTTCAAATACAGTAGCCCTGTAATACAAAGAGATGTTTACATGCCTCAGAATAACATTCATATATTACCCACACATTAATAGGCTGCCTCCTCCGGCTGTAGTGGGCGCCGTGCATCATATAGCAAAGGGGAAAATAAACCATCAGCAGAACAAGCTAAAGGATACATTGGTGCTTTATATAAGAGAGCAATGTAGATTACAGTATGTACTATATGTCAGCAAAGGCCTGCATGTATCACTGTGATGTATGAGTAACCTCTGCTTAACTGATATGGCTGAAGAGCATTGCAATCATCATTTATAGGACAACAGGGTTTAGGATTATAAGATCTATGACGTGGGTCACACTATTAAAGTTAGTATTTACTAGGTACAATAGGATAAAATAGGACTGACTGTGGGTGAAACCAAGGTAATTTTACTATGTGCAAACACATGTAACGGCCATTGGTAAACCAAGATGACCTGAGATTCACCCAGCAGTTTCTTCCATTATTTGGAAACAATTGTGGTGTTGAGTGCGTGAGAGTCCATGTATTATGAGATTTTACAACTGAGATTTGTCTTCCCTGTAGGTGAAACCCATTTTCCTCCAAATTCAATAAATATGCAGGGCATTATTACAGTGGTACGCAATTTGTGTCTAAGCGCAAATGTAAATTGCATTTTGTTATCGATGCAGGGTTGGTTACAAATGTGAGATGAGCCCGACCCTGCAAAACTAGCAAATGTGCCCCCCTGCAAATAACAGGGGCAGATGCAGCAAGATTACTATAGAGGAGGGATGTCTTAACTGTACAAGGATTGGCATAATCACAGTACACAATTCATACACATTACAGCAAGTGGCCGGTAAGTGTAGATAATACCCAATTTGTATGGATCATGTTGAAAGCAATATGAACAAGATGCAAATATAAAATGTTAACGTCTCCACACTAACATACTAGTAGCCTTCCTTTTTCCCAGCATAGGAATTATGCTCAGTACACTGTAATCTTGTTATGAGAACGTAGTCACAGCAGTTATAACATATTTGCATAATTGGATCAGTGTTAGACACATTTGGCGAATCAGACGTGGCCAGCGGCCATCATAATTATCAGCTCACAACTTGCATAGTACCCACAAGTCAGGTGACTATCTCGGGACACATTTTGTGCTGACATATCCCCCTCCAACCCTGTCTCTGCCCACTTCACAGAGGGGTGGTAAGGGCAAAATGTCCTCAGGGAAAAAGACACACGTGCAATAAAAAATATAATAGCCTGTTGCAGGGAAATAAAACCTTGCATTTACGTCCAACGGTCCACAGATCATTAAAACAAATAACGGAAACAAGTACATAAAATATGTATTATGCGGATATTTACCAGCCGCTCACTCACTTCAAGTGGGCGGCAGCTGGTACTGGGGAGGTCGCACCTAACTGCTGTATAGTTGGGGGACAATGGGGCTTGTCAGGAAAAAAAAGCACAAAAATGTATGTGATAATAAATCAACATATTGTTAATATTTATAAATAACATGTCAGATAGCCTTTGTTTATTAGGGCACAGATACAACATACATCTCTTTCATAGTCAAGGTGGTTGGATTCTGTTTTTGTTTCCAATTTATCTCTTGGTCAATGTGTGCTGTGTGTAACTGCATCAAAGACAAACCTATGAAGTCTTAAAAACAGTTATTTTTAAACTTATTAGATCTAATTACACCATGCAGATGTATTTCACACTTCCCTCAGCACACTTTAGTCCTCTGATGGATGAACCCTTCAAACCATATCAGTGTACACTCAGCCTCCCTAATTCTAAGTTACTATAGGCAATTGTTAATTGCTATCAGCGAATGCCAGTACAATATGACAGGTCAGATGAGCACCAGAGATGGTACCCAATGTCAATACTACCGTGAGGTCTTGCTAACAATATACAGCAGAAGCATATCATATCTGTAGCCTGAGGATAATGACAACAAATTAAAAGGGACGTAGCCTTGTTTAAAATCACATTTGCTCTACAGAACACTGTGTCCCACCCAATAAGCACAGAGGTGGTAGTGTGTAGAATTTAAAAATCAAGTCATTTAATATGCCTAGGATAAGTTGCATGGGTTGATCCATGGGTACAAAAACAACCCTGGCATATTGTTCATTTTCTGTCTGCCTAGCCACTACTTACTCAATGTCTTGTTAAACATTTGTAACAGATGCTAACATCAAATCTGAGCAGCATGGTCAGGCACCAAGGACACTGCAAGCGTCAGAGCAGCAGGGGGCGAATAACCCAAATGATCACTTTGCTCCTACTTTTGGTGAACAGCACCATAATGTTACTAAATAAAAAATAATTAGCAATCCACTCAGACCAGAGCAAATGTTCCATCCTATAAATTCAAAGTGTCATGTTATTGGGCAACACTGGTTAAGCTGCTAGATGAACCGCTCATCCCATTTTCAGTCTTCTGAAGTGTTCTGACAGCACTTGGAACTTGTAGTCCTGTGTACAATGTGATCCCGCCACACCATACCTGTAAGCAAAGATAATTAAGCAGAAGTTTACTTGATCTTGTTTTAGTTTTATTATTACAATAAATATTTCTGAGATCTATATAGTTTTTCTGCCTCATGAGGTACAAGCAGAAATCCGACTAAACTACTGCTAGTGTCGTTATTAGCGCATGCGCTAACAACATCACGACTGGCACTTAAGACGGGGAATGCAGGTTATAGCACATACACACCCGGCATTAGGCGATGTAACCTGCATCTCCCAACTTAAGTGCGGGGCGCGATGGGGACAATTGTATAGCTCCGGGAACTCTTTACCAACACTATTCAACATTGCATTTTATTGAATTGCCCCCCTCTGCAGTATAAAAATGACTTGCTGATGAACTAAACAAAAGAAATCAGTTTTAGATTGAATAAACCAAGATAAAAAAAAAATCTGTTTTGAATGCAATGAAACAAGCATTATAAAAATAACAGTGTTGCAACAGTATAAGAAACAATTGTCAGTCCAGCAATCCTGTAGTGTTCAACAATATGTGATTTATATGCAGCCAATATCCAAAGTATATGTTGCATAAATGTCAATCTGTGTATAACATCTATATTAGTGCTCCTTTGAAAATAGCAGACAGATATATACAAATTAATAATTATAATCGGAGTGAATAGGAACCCGACAGTTTACATGGGAAAAAAAAAAAAAAAAAAGTGAAGATGAGGTTTTGCCTATATGGAGTTTTCCACTCTCATAAAGTGCCCGCAAATAATGAAATAGTCACCGGTTCCACAAAAAAGTTCCCAAATGAAGTATAGAAAGATATGTAGTGCTGACTGCATAAAATCTGGTCAAGCCCGTTGCTCTTACCCGTATCACAGACATTTGCAGTGAGCACCTCTGATCCAAAATGTAAACACCAGGCGGGCTAAAAGGAATGCCGGCAACTGAATTCAGGCAAGAGCCAAATCGTGTGCTGGCTGCTAAAACAATAAGTTCCAAAAGAGCATCCCCTCACATAACTATAGTACATGCATTAATGACATGCATATAATAGTCCTCAGGACACACTGGGCAAAGCTGCATCGGGAGCCTTTGGCCCCGCCCCCACTGCACGACCTCATGCGCATAGGAGGTGGGCTTGCACAGGGTGCAATGCAGCCCTGTTACGGTACTGAGTTGTTACCATAGCCACTGGTATTTTAGCATGTTCAAATCTGGTTGTAGATTTAAGATTACTTATTACTGTGGAGGTCAATAGAGTGATCCCCAACGACCTTCTGAATGTAAGTTTGTCATACAGTTTCACTTGCTTTTTTTTTTTTTTTATTATTATTATTACAAAACTCAAGTCAAACACCAGTGGGTACCTGGCTTAGGTGAGCTAGTAGATTAAGAAATATTACTAAATGAGGCATAGCTCATGTGCAATGCCATTAAATATATAGGATGGGCCAGTAAACGATTGCTTATCAAGTAAAAAAACAAAACTCTTGTGTTGTCACTCCTCCTTATATTCTTCCCTTACACAAATGGGAAAGCATGCAAATCAATAAGCCCTAGAGTCCAAGACACTGTAATAGGTTGACCTATTCTTTACCCTCCTTCATGCTGTATGTTGTGAATTCAATGGCCCAATTGAGTCATGTGTGAATATATACATTGGGCCAAATGTAGTAATGTGAGAGTTTAGCAGTAATCTCTCACACTTTTTAAACTTGCCCAATCTAATAGAGCCTGAGAACATGGAAACTTGCATGTGTTTAGACTCAAAAAACTCACACGATTTAAACTCTCATCCAGATGTTTTCCCATTTTGAAGATAAAACTCGACCATTGTGAGAGATTACTGCTAAACACTCACATTTTCTAAACTCTCGCCCTATTACATTTGGCCCATACTGACAATATGAAGGAACAGATTTGACTTATTGTCTTAATTATGAAGTGATTTACATCATGGAACTGCATAAAGACTATAATATAATCTGTCTCCATAAATAGCAGCAAAAGATGGGGTTTATTTAAATAGCTTGATGTGCCATTATGATATATTTTACCCAGAGACTTACTGCTACAGTAAGTTCTGACAAAACTAATTAATTGCTGCTCTTTGATGGTACTGTTCAACAAGCCATGATCACCAAGTGCTTCTTTAGTCACTGTTAGGAGCACTGCTAAACAATATGATAAAGTAAAGTCAGTAGCCGTTTGGGGAGATAATAATGGAATAAAGCTGGTTTTTGGTTTGGTGCTGCAAATAGCAGAAAGATGTGTTAAGTCCCAAGTATTCCAGATAATAGATCCCACATGTGTAGTTCCATTTACAGAAGGCGTTTTCAGTATGCAGAAAATTAACATTCTCCCGCATAAACAAGTCATGCTGCTTTGTATGAAAATAATGGCAGGCTTCCTACTAACCATAAATCCAGGGACAACTGGCTGTGTAAACTTTGTTTTAAAGCTATAAAGTAGCTGCTTCGTGTCTGCATTGTAAAATGAAAGCTGACCTGCAAAGAAAAAAATAAACATAATTTTAGCACAATAATTGCTTTAAATATTAAAGGAGACATAATTTAAAGAAGATGTCAGAGGCAAATGATGCACAAGAAAAATGTACGTAATAAGTATTGGTTTTGAAGTGGCTGGTAATTATCCAATGTGATTAGAGTGTAAATTATACAAATAAAAATTTGCCACTGTTAGATTTAAGGTAGTATTTATTTTATAGTTGTAGCATTCCTATACTAGTCTTGCCTCTAACGTTTTAAGTATTTTTTTTTGTCATTTATGTATAAATAAGCAATTTTACCCTTGCAGCACAATACGTTAGCATAAACAGAGTATACAAGTACTAGTGCTGCTATGTTATGAACCCAATAAAACCTTTGGCCTCTACTACTGTCAAGCATGTCAATAAAGCTGCAGTACACAGGATGATAAGAAATCATCAGTTCCTATATAGCCTTTATATGCTTATTACATAGGGCACAAGGTATACATATTTAACATAAAAGGAATTTTCCTGCAACCCTGTTTGCCTGGGTAATCGGCATTTAATACAGCATGCTCTCAATGTTAAGTTTTCTCCAAGGCCGCATTCTCAGCCTCACATTATTACCCCTTTTCCATTAAAGACCCAGCTCCAACCCAGGACACTGAGCACAGACTAAGCATGGATCAGAGCCAGGTTTTACCCCTTTTACACCAGCGGCTGGACCTGGGTTATTTCCCGAGTTCAGCCATTCATACAGGACACAAGTTTCCGGCTTTACAGTGGATGCATGGGGTGATGTTATCTCCAAGAACTACAGAAGTCAGCCAATCCACTGGTATGAGGCATAACCCGGGTCATCGTGACCCGGGTTGCACTGTTTACACTGCACCATTACCTGGGTTCTTCCCGGGTTGAACCCTGGTGGTAGCGACCAGGGTCGGGTTCCCAGGTCACTCTCACCGAGTTATTTTTCAAGAACTCTTTTACACCGAGCCGCGACCTGGGTAGACCAGACAACAACTCGGGTTATTGCGGTAGTGGAAAGGGGGTATAAGAGAGCTTTAACACAATGTGAAATCTGGCCCTGGAAGGGAAAACGGCAAATGCTGACAAACTCACCTCGAGAGCTGAATTGCGTTGTCTGGTGCATTTAAGTCAGTAACGGCTAGAGTGCTCTACTTCTGTAGCAAATATACTCCATCTAAATGGTAAATGACCAACGCCAACTACTAATAGTACTACCCCAGGATTCAGAGCTGTTCTAACAAACTTTGGAAAAAAATTCAATAAATAAAACAGTACCTCCATCGAAGTCACAGTATATTCCTATTCTATATGGTACTGCCACTTCCAGGGCTTTAGCCTTGTTATTATGCTTTGCAGCAAACGATGCCTGCAGCCAGTTGTTCACATGTAAGCACCAGCTTGTGTTTGTCTTTCCTAGTTGGTCAAATTTCCCAATTGTTTTATACGAGATGCCCACGCTGTAGGATTTGCAGTCCTTCTGAGCTTTAACTTCCCAGTAATGCTGTCCACTTTCAATTGTTGTTTCACCTGATTGAAAAACCATTTAATGATCATTAGTAACCAATATATGTCAATTGTTCTATGCTTATAGTTGTTATTTTTACACTACAACAAAAATCTGATTTTTTTTTTACTTTTCGTTAAATCCTTTTCTCTGAATCCATTTGTGGAACACTGGACCATGGGGTTGCTTGTGGGGACCGAAGGAGCTGGCACTTAATTAAGACTAGTATAACTTTAAGGGAGTAGCTTCTCCCCTCTGAGCTCCTCCCCACTGACACCTGTGGTCTTCAGTATAACTTCAAAAATAGCCCTAAACCAAGGGTAAACCATCTAGTGTAACTTACAGATCAACCACTACCCACTCACAAACAAAGAACTGAGCGTAAGGGTGGGAACGCAGTGTCCCCCCAGATGGATTCAGAGAAAAGGATTTAACGGTAAGCACAAAAATCCGATTTTCTCTTTCATTCGATCTGGGGTACACTGGACCATGGGCACGTTCAAAAGCCACCCCTAGGGGAGGGTACGCTCAGAAAACCTGAAAGTAAGACTTTCCGACCAAAACTAGCATTCTTAGATGCGAACTCCGGAAAGCAAGAAAAACATGGTGAACCTGCTGGTGAACAGTTGACCTAACCGCCACTGGCAGAGTGGCTTCTCCCAAAAGCCACAACATGCATAGAGGGAGCCTTACAGATTAGGAAAACAGCCCCTGTGAGTTTAGCAGGGAGCCGCACCGCCAGGACTGCGTGGATACCAGACCCCGAAGGACTCCCCCCAGAGGCAGAAAGAAGCATAAATCGCAGTCACAACAAAATAAAAAAGACAGCGTCCCGATATGTTGTCAAGACTGCAGTATACCGGCCCTGCCTAGGCCGAAACCCATGTATGAACAACCCGTGGCCTAAACCTCCCCTGTGGTCAACCTGGGCCAGGAAACTTATCTTACCTAATCTGGTGAACCTGAGGTTGCAACCAGAGCCACCAGGCTGACGCTGACTTCAATGTTGATACCTGATCTGCAGAGGCAAAGACTCCAAGACAACTACGGTGACAAGTCAATATGAGCAAAGAGTGCAAGTATCTGACAGAAGCAGCTTCAACAACCAAAATAATCAGGGAGAAAACAATTTGGAGAAGCCAGAATGCAAGCGGATTCAGACCACCCCATATAGTCGCCACGGCAATGGCAAGTCCAACACCGCCCTATCAAGTCCAGTCTACCGCCTCAAGGACGAGAAAATTAAAAGGAACAGACTGTAAGCAGACCACTGCGAAAACTAAACTAAATAGTCAGGAAACTGCACCCGACATTCACTTAGAATAAGTGTCTTAAGAGGACGTCAGGGAGTCCTAAAACATAAGACATGTACGCAGCACTCACGCCCAATAAGAGAAATTGGAAATAGGATCCAGAAGGATTCAGACCCACTCTTTGTACCACAAAAGAAGAGGATACACACTCGAAGCCATCCAGGCATCAATGGCGCAACAAAAGCCAGTCTGACACATGAACTCAGTCATAAAATGCGGAGAGAAAAAAAAAAAAAAAACACAAAACCATAGGACAGAGACCTATGGTACTGTATGCTCCAATGAAGGCAACACATACAGCAGCCCAGAACTAGTGCGTAAGTTCACGTGGGACAGACTTGGCACCAAGGCAATGTAGAAAACCGTGGAGATTCCGACTTCCGGATCAGAAAAACCTTTGGTAACAATAGACCCCAGCGGCCAGTGCTAGACATATTGTGGGCCCTAGACCAGAGTAGGAACAACCAGCCTGTCTAGAGGACCAACTCCAAAAAAAACCAAGGCCAAAGCTAACATAGTCTCCATAGAAACTAGCCCTGGACATACAGCAGGGAAACTACCAATTCCTGTAGCTAAAGAGAAGCCTTGGAAAACCCATGGTAAACACAGCCGAGTGTACCGTAGAAACCAAGAACATACGTTCGAACAAGCTGGTAGAGGAGCTGCAGGATGTGTGACTCTGACACTTCCCAACAGATAAATGACCACCAGAGTCGCCGTGAGACACTATGTCCAGCCATACCGCTGGGATAAAAGAAAGAAGTTCCCGGGGCCCTTACATCAGAACCCATGGGCCCAGTGGAACCACACCCCAACAGAGGTGCAGCAAAAGACAGCTAGAAATCCTGAAAGCCATCCGTAGCTCACTGGTCTCAGTTTTCCAGAGGGGACCTTACAGGAATTGGCCATGCTGCTGCCAAACGTGAAGTACTCACCCCTTTGAACTGGTCGCAGTCTAAAGGACTCAAACCCCCTGCAGGGATTATCGTTCCCGAAAAAGGCTGAATACCCAGAACTCCTAGACTAGGCACAGACCCTAGAAGGGAAGTACTTGTACCCCCATAAGAGGATGCCAACCCTGAATGGAACCTTGGGCCTGATTCAGAGCCGAACTCTATTTGCGGTTGTTCGTCCAGAAAATAGGGGTGGCTATTCAAATGAACCGTTCGCTCTTTGCGGTCTGTTCACGCCTCTATGTCTGAACGAGCGAACAAAACTTGCGGTTGTTTTTTGAAAAAATACGCCCCCTGGCCGCTCGCATCCTACGTCATGTCCGCTATTTATTAGATTAATCGAGTACATCGACCAGCGTATGAACTGCTCGCTATTCTTGTGGTTGGTTTTTGCTACCACAATCTTGCGAGCAGTTCTGGCTATAAAATAACCCAGTGACGTGGTCAATGACGCTGCTGTATTAATTATGCACACCCTTAAAACGCCCGTTTTGACCTTTAAGCACGCCTGCGTTGGGATCTCCACTCCCCGTTTTCAAGCACCTTCCCGTTACCACCCACATACGCCTCATTCTGTCACTCAAAATAGCAGGCATTCGCTATTTAGCGAACAAACGATTTTCGGCCGCACTGACTGGTTCGCACATGCGTATTACGATCCGTACGCATGCGCAGTTGGGCAAACATCGCTCGGAGCGAACGAGCGGCTGCTTACGAGCGGCTCTGAATCAGGCCCCTAGCCCCCTACAACAAGGAGGAATGCACTGAAAAAAACAACAACAACCTAGGTCTGGGAGATGGATGTAAAACACCCAGGGATAATGGTCCCTTGAGGACGATCAAAGCAGACCTTTAGGTTACATCCCCTGGATGCAGCAAAGGCTCAAACCAGATGAAAGGTCCACTGGCCACCAAAAAAAGAACGGAGCCCTTGCCTGACTAGGGCAGCTACCACCGAAGTGCAGGACCCAGTAGTAGGACCCTTGCAGGTACTACAGTCTAAAAGACACAGTCTCAAGGCCATTGGTCAAAACAAAGGCCCTCATTCAGAGCCACTCGCTATTTGCGGTCGTTCGTTCTAAAACAAGGGGTGGCTATTCAAATGAACCGTTTGCTGTTTGTGGTCTGTTCACGCCTCTATGTCTGAATGAGCGAACAAAACTTGCGTTCGTTTTTGGGAAAAATACGCCCCCTGGCCGCTCACATCCTACGTCATGTCCGCTATTTATTAGATTAATCGAGTACATCGACAAGGGTATGAACTGCTCGCTATTCTTGGGGTTGGTGTTTGCTACCACAATTTTGCGAGCAGTTCTGACTATAAAATAACCCAGTGACGTGGTCAATGACGCTGCTGTTTTAAATATGCACACCCATAAAACGCCCGTTTTGACCTTTAAGCACGCTTGCGTTCTGATTTCCACTCCCCATTTTCAAGCACCTTACCCTGTTACCACCCACATACGCCTCTTTCTGTCACTCAAAATAGCAGGCATTCGCTGTTTTGCGAGCACATGAATTTCGGCCGCACTGACTGGTTAGCGCATGCGTATAACGATCCGTACGCATGCGCAGTTGGGCTAACATCGCTCGGAACGAACGAGCGGCTCTGAATCAGGCCCAAAGACAGCACCACGCCTGTGATTCAAAGTTCTGGCCTTTGGGGTAAAGATGTTAGAAAATTTACAGTACCAACGGCAGGGTCCTTGAACCAAGGTGCCTGAGACCACCAGGCCTATTGTGGACAAAAACCACTCGGCCATATCACTGAAAAAAAATGAATCACACAATGTTGGTACTCCCAAGCTTGGGACGAAACCTCAGACGTCCCGCTGGAGTTCTAGGAATAGGCGCAGGACTGTCCGATCACTTGGGCACACATACTGACACCCTGGGAAAAAAAAATATAGTCAAAGAAGCGCGGTGGAGAGCGACCCAGTACAGCCAGACAAGGTGTCCGCGAATACTGTCGATTGCGGCCGCCTGCTTTACAGGCCCGCCCAATGGCTTGGTCACAACTCATCTGTGTAGTCAACCTGGGGTCATAAAATAAGGTTCCACCGAGATCTGAACTTGAATGCTGGATTCAGAGCCTAGAGTGCTAACCTGGATACCCTGGAATCTGACTACAGGTTTTGTATTAGGCTGCAGCAGTGCACTGGTAATACCTACACCACAAGGTTGTTTGCGGCAAAAGAAAAGTAATCTACACTCAGAAACAGCTCCTGACCCTGTAAGAGACTACATTAACTGTGAAAAATACAACCGGTCAGTAACCTGCAGAACCCTGACACAGGTCAGGACCAGACCCCCACGAAGGAGGAATAACACCAAGGGCTAGGCTGTCTACACTAAGTGCAGCCAAAAGTTACACCGTATACAGGTGTGACCCAGGCCAAGTCCCGATGCTGTGAAGGTTGCCCACAAAACACACCAGACAGGCAGACTAAAAGCAATAACTTTGTGGAAACCAGGCTTCAACGTAGAGCTGAGCTGATGGTCCAGCAGCTGAACCAGATGAACACCCAGGCAATGTAGAGGCCCTAAAACACATTTGTTGAAATGTATTATTTTATATAGCAGGCCCCTGACCCAAAGAATACAGGGTGGGTGCGCACATTATGCAAACCTACCTAAACACTGGTGATGACCTCCTAGGTACAGTGCCATAGCAGACAACCGGAGATAAGGTATCAGATCTAGGCCATTTAACCGCTTAATCACCTCAATGTCACTGACAGCTGTAAGAACCAAACGTGGGTAGACCCCTGATGAACCACTCATAGGGATACCATCCAGGGGAGCATGCAGGAGAGACCGTATATATTGGTATTATTATTACCAGTTATTTATATATTGCACACATTCCGCAGCGCTAGCCCCCTGACAACCCTTCTACTGTAACAGGGGAACCTAAACCTCCGTGGGCTGGATCTCAGCAGCAAGAAAGCAAAAGGACAAGTCATGCACCCTGGCTCTCTGTTATGTAGGTACTGGGAAAAACCTCAAACTCTACATTCCATTGTGCCCGACGTCATGTGCGTTCCTCATCTTAATGAAAATGGGAGCCGCAGACCAACCCGCAAGATGGCGGTAGCATGCTGAGCCGGCGCTACTAACCCTCTAGAACGGCAGTAGCACTGGCCGGCTGCGGGTCCCAACGGGCTCCGAAACGGAGACCCGATTATTAGCAGTCAGGGGGTGAACGCCGTTCACCTTCCCAGTAGTCCGGCTGTAGTGCTCATCCTCATAGCCGACGGACCTCCGGGCTCCAAAACGGAGACCCGAGAGAGACTGCAAAACTGTTTGTCCTCCTTCCTTGCAACCCTTTTCCAGGCAGGGAAGGTTGCTGGTACCACAGGGGGGAGTCAGGGTGTGCAGCCAGCTCCTCTCCTGGCGCTGTCTTGCAAACCTTTCAATAGCAGGCCGGGAGTGAACGCAGTTCACATCCCCAGTAGTCCAGCGGCAGTGCTGATTAACACTATAATACGCTATATAAGAAACTGTTAATACATGAAAACACAGCTGCCGGACCTCTCGATGTGTGCGGCAGATGCAGCACATGTTGCAGACTAAGTAAAAATAAAGTTAATAATTAGCAGCCCTAAGAAAAAAGTCCCAGCTTCTCTGGGTACTGTGCATTACCACAGTCATCACCCCATGCCATTAAAACAGGGGTTACCTTACTCCCAATACTTGCGGATTCATAGAATCTGCAGTAATTTGGAAGATGAACTATCCCAAATGAGAATTATGGCAGAAAAATTCTTGAAAAGAGGATATTCACTACAATTGCTTACTACAGCTCAAAACAAAGCTTTGTCAGTTCCTAGAGAGTGTAACACTCCTACTAAAAAACATCTTGATAACTCAATTATTTGGGTGAACAAATTTTCTACGGCGAGTAGAACCATTATAGGTACAGCAAAGAAAGTTTGGCCATTAATTAACACTGACCCCGAGTTACCTCTCCTTCACAATTCCAAATTAATCCCCTGCTGTAAGCGAGGACAAAATTTGAGGGACCGTTTGGTCCGTACAGATATCTCAAAACATCAGAAGACTGTAGCAACACATTTTCTTTCAAAAAAACCTGGAAACTTTAAATGCTTAGGATGTATCACGTGCAGCTTTTTGGAGACGGGTGACACTTTTGTCCATCTTCATTCTGGACAAAAATATAAAATTCAACATGTTCTTTCTTGCAATAGCAAGTATGTAGTGTATTATATCCGATGCCCCTGTGGCCTACTTTATGTAGGCAAAACAATACGACAATTTAAGGAACGGATGGCCCTCCACCGCTCTGCAATCAGGCAAGCGTTGGAGGGTAAAGATAATGATCAACCTGTGGCCCAGCATTTTCGGAACCACAAACACGCTGGCTACCATCCGATACAAAATGATTGAGTGTATTCCTGATGATCCTAGAGGTGGAGATCGGGCTCAAGCCTTATTGAAGGCTGAGGCCCGGTGGATATATAGGTTGAATACTGTGCAGCCATCTGGTCTCAATGAGCATCCCCCCCTTACGTGTTTTTTGTAAATGTATTTTTGATTAACATGTTCACTATTTATTGCTCTTAGAGAAGTTGTATATTAGCCCCCTATATGCCTATACTGAGCATTATTTATATAACTTGTGGAGGTTCCTGTGCATGGTTCTGTTATATGTATTATCATGGTGACGGTGTTTTGTTTACATCACTATAGCAACGGATCCCGGCGGCCGGCGTCACTTCCGCTATGATGTGCGTGTTTGCTGACGTCAGTTCCGGGTCCAGTCAGCACAGACGCGGTGTATGTTACTGTATTTATTGTAAGAATTTTCATGTATTTCTTGTTCCTGACGAAGGTTTAATTACCGAAACGTTGAAAAGTATTTGGGCTCTTGTCCTCATTTCTCAAAAAAACGTGAGTGCCGCCGTGTTATTGCTCGCGATATATATATATATATATATATATATATATATATACACACAGTATGTGAATTAATGTGTGTGTGTGAGTGTATGCACATGGCATTTGGGTGTAGTGTGAGTACATTTTTACTTTGTATATGTATATGTAATTTTGTTTCACTAACATTTAGAATTGGAGTAGGGGTATTAATATGTGGGAACTGGCCTGATGCATTTGATGAAGGTTGTTGCAGAGTGCTGTTGATATGACTTGGTGAATTTATTATATTGAATATGGATTGCAAGCCTTAAAAAGGTCTATTCTTAGACCGAAACGTCGGTTTTCTTCAAATGCAACTCAGATCTACCTTTTTGTTCACAGATGAAAAATAAAAAATATTGATGTTTTTCAACTAAATCTGGTGAGTGCCCTTGTGACTACGCGACCTAATGTGTGGTACATTTCTACGTGCATACATATATATATATATATATATATACATACAGTATGTGTGTGTGTAATTTAAATATACATACACGCACACTAGGGATGGCCACTGACCATCGATGTTTTGCAAATCATTGATGGTCTCTATAAAAAAAAAAAAAACACAAGTGGTTTTGCCCTGCTGACAGGCACCGATGCTGCACATTGATGGCAGCCCCAACCAATGTTAAGGCAACATTGGTGGCTGTAGTCTCAAATTATCAATTAATTTTTTATTGATGGTTTCCCCACTGACCATCGATGGCACACCTGTCAATAACTACCATTACAGTATACCATATAAAATTGCAAATTTTATGGTATACTGTTTAAAAAAAAAAAAATAATAATTAATTCAATTGTTTTGGATAAGTTTTAAAAAATATGTTCTTGACCTAATTCTATCATAAAAAAACAACAATTTCTGAGCGGTTTTGGAAAAATAATTAGTCAGTTAAGTGGTTAAGGTTATACTAGTCTAAATTAAGTGCCAGCTCCTTCGGTCCCCAATAGCAACCCCATGGTCCAGTGTCCCCCAGATGGGATGAAAGAGAAATGTACAAAAGAAACAAATTATTTATGTGTGTAGGCATACTTAGTACAATATGTAGTCCTCCTTCCCCTCTTTATTTATGGGAGTTAGCTGCAGACCCTTCGTTGCTACAACAAACATGACATTCCAATTGCCCACAGTGCCTATTGTTCTGTAACTAGGAGAGAGTGTTGGAACATTCTAGTTCCACATAGAAGGACTCCCAGCCTGCTGAGAGATTCACACCTGGTAATGGGAATATATAGTGATTGTAGAACCGGACTGATCACTGACACTGACTCATCACAAACCTTACCAAGCTAGGGGGAAATTTATCAATCCTTGTGGAGTGGAGAAGTTCCCATAGCAACCAATCAGCTTCTAGCTAGCATTTATCAAGTACATTCTATAAGATTATGCATTTCCCCCAAAGGTTTGTGCGTTACCATTCAGGAGGGATGCTATGGAGAATTTGCATTTGCGAAAAGTAGCAGCTAATAGGATAGCACGATAAGTACTAGTTCGCACGATAAGCCACCTTTTCGCGGAAAGCTGGCTTATCACGCCTAATTAAATTCTACATAAATGCTGAAAGTCCCCACCCAACTAATATGCAGGATTATAGAGGTGTGCTACATAGTTAGTTCTAAGTGGACAATCCCTAAACACCTCTCAAATCTGAAACAAACCTCAAGCAGCAAAAAAAAGGCAGGTTTGCACTGAAATGCATCCCTTGCTATACATGAGTACTACAGTTACTTCAGAGCACATTAAAATAAACAGTAGATATTACCCAACACTGTATAAGATTCTCCTGTGAAACGATCTCTGCTGCCCCTCCCCACAGATGGACGAGAAGTGACAGATGTTCTTTTTGGAGATGGAGTTGCACTTCTATAAGACAAATACAAAATGTGAGCAAAAGACAAAACCATGAGCAATGTGTGAAGGGACAATATACCCATCTACAGAACTAAAATATAATTTAAAGGTTTATTACACTGGTTAAAAATACAATACAAATACTATATAGAAGAACTGCATGGCTGTATCCCACATGCATTCATAAAAGCTGGGATTTTGTACTGACCATTAAATTATTTATTTTCTAATACACTGGCTAAGATGGGTAATACAGGGACCATATTGTATTATTAGGGGAATAAAATTTAGGAGCTAAAAAAAGATTCTCCCTTCGGCTATCTTTTTTGCCTCTCAGTTAACGAACTGTTGTCCAAAATCAGTGGTGCTCACAGTTCAATAACAGAGAGAAAATAGTTTTTTATTCATTAATAAATATTTATTTATTTTTAATTTAGGCGTCAAGAACACCCATTCTAACATCAACGGTTAAGCTCCAAAGAACACAGCAAACCACGAGTATAAGCTGCAAAGTTTGAACTCACAAACTGAATCCAGGTCTACTGACAATTGTACCTTGCAATATGACAACTATGAGGTAGCCCAAATCTGGTATAGGATGTAAGGAGAGTGTGGTGCTTGGCAATGATGTCACAGCATGGTGCCACACTCCCACTAGGGAGCATCTGCCCTACATCCATACAAGTCTGTCAAACTGCATCAATTATAAGAAAAGTTTGCTAAGCCCCCAATCTAATTTATTTTCTTGAGCTGATCAGAGAGCAACAGCATAAACATAGAATATAAGGCAGATAGACTTCAGTGGCATTGGGCTACAATGATGTGTGCAATCACAGGGATGCCTATACTCACTAATGCTTGGCAGCATAACTCCTTCGTTTTATAGGCAATTTAAACCTTTTGTAATTTTGTTACTATTATTCTTTATCGCTTTTATATCAGAATGTAGTCATTAGGTTGATATTTACTATGTTGACAACACGATGTCGACATTATACAGTTTACTTACACAGCTAGGATTGTGGGCAAAAACAAATGCTGCTATTAAGACTATAGCACTCTTGGTCTAGGTACATTTATCCATACCTCCATAATTGGGGCATTGCCACACTTCCTCTGAGAAGGCCATGGGCACATTCCCAATGTTCTAGAATTGCACCTATATATGACATGTGGCACTAGCTCACCAGCATGAACTGAACATTCCTCCTAACTTCAGTGAATTAGGGCATGTGCTAAAATTGGGCAGTTTGGAGGTTTATTTTATCTGATCATTTAGCTGAATATGGGCCTGATTCCGAGGTGTACGCTTTTAGCAATGCTGCTGAGTCTTTGGATGTGGCATCATCTAAAATATGCTGATGCTGCAGGAATATATAGACACCTCCTGCCAGCTTTTGTGATTCGCTGCTGCGTCCAATGACACAGCACAGATCACTCTGCGCGACCATCGGTCATAGGAGTAGCCTTCAGCTGAAGCTGCAACACGGACGTAGCCACTGGCTTCTGCACGCACAGAAAACGAGGCTGACACTCCCTGACACTCTGCCCCCCAAACAACTGCAGCCTGTCAATCATAAACAAATATATATATCAGGCGTATTAATAATATATTTTTTCAAACAATATCAATATCTACTTCATACGAGCTGTTCCTAATAGTGGTTTATCTGTTCACCCACTGAATAGAAATATAGCACCTAGAACAGGCTGCGATTACTTATTTGTAAAAAAGATCTGATTATTACAGAAATCTATGTATAGAATATAGAAAGTAATTACCAATCATACGGCATAAGGTGTCAGATTAATACCCATAAGAATTAAGCCAATGTGGGCGACTCCATAGGTGACTCACCTGTTCCAGCGCTAGTAAGCTCCAACGTACTTTATACAAATTGATCTTTGTAAGACCGGGTTACTTTACTATCTATTACCAAGTCAGAATTCGAAGCATAAATACATTATGGTCTTTTAACCTCCACATATATTTATTCAATTTTGGGGACATCTACTGCAGAGGTGATCCCCTTGTCTGTTCTTATTGTGTATTAATGATTTAGGTTTATCTTATATATACCAGTTTGATATATATATATTTTTGTGTCAATTTGTGTCTGAATAGTGTGTGTTTTAATCTATTATTAAAATTCTACAACTTTATATGTTAAGCGCTCCTTGTTCGGACAATTACTTTCTATATTCTATACATAGATTTCTGTAATAATCAGATCTTTTTACAACTAAGTAATCCCAGCCTGTCAATCAGGTTGTGGCATTCGGCTACTGCTAACGACCTTGCAGAAATTAATCAGCACAGTAGAGATCCTGCACAAGCACCGATTGGCCACCGTCGGAGTTGTATGCAAATCATCAGTTTTGCATACAACTCTGAATCAGACACAATGTTGGAGACTTCACTCATTTTTTTTTATTTAATTTCACTTTTAAGTTGTAATGTACTGTCGGCTTGTAAACAAAAAAGAGGGGTGCATGTTTTTTAGCCACTGTAATTCCGTATTCATAGAGGCATAAACCACTGTAGCAGTTAAAGTGACACGTTTTAGTGACCTGTCTGGAAACATCAGCAGCATTCAAAATGCAACACCAGGCAAGATGCAAAACAAGCCATTCAGCAAACAGCAGGAACTCAGGCAACAGCTTCAAAAGGTACACTAGAACATAAAGATTAGGCAGAAAGTACTTACCAAAATAAAGTGTTGCATAGGAAAGCATGAAAAAGAAATAAAAATACAAGCCAAGCTAAGAACAAAAATTTTTGAGAAGTTTTTCCGGATAGGTTTTCAATATAGTCTGTGAGCCCTCGGGGGAGTTCTACCTTCCTATACAAGATGAAGGCAGAGGCTCCAGGGACTTTCCTAATATAGATAAACTGTCATTTATGGACAAGATGTTCCCAGAATTTCAGTTACAGTTTATGACTGTAAAAAATGGAGAACACTACATTTTATAATATAAAGCTAATATGCCCATTCATCTTACAACATTTATCCATAAATGACCAATGTATACACAGAAAGAATAAATGATTACATTTCCAGCAAACTGAATCCAGCAGCCTATCAGCGATAAAAGAAAGCGTACTTATATATTTCTTATTTTAACTAGCAAAGTAAAGTGCCTATAGAAAGCTGCAAGTACGCCTGGTGCGTGCTTATATGGCTATGCTGATAACCAGCTTTAATGACAATAATTTGTTGCCTTTTCATTTGGTCACTTCACTATGGGCTTAAAAGACTTTACTTAACACGTTACATACTGTTGGGGTTTATGCACATTTCTGACCTTCCTGGATTATTTTTGATTCCAAACTTCTTTACAATGAGAACACATAAGGTAACAGGCCCTTGCCTAAACGGTTAGGCACAGTATCTTTTGCAGTCAGAGTTCGTCTGTATCTATTAAAGTGAGGTCATTGGTATTGCTATTCTGGGACTATACTGTTCTTCTACTAGATTCAAAATCACAGACTCTTACAGCCAGAGAGGGATGGATGCTTTCTGTGATCTAAGGAAAGGCTGGCCAGACTGTTTGCATGAAGTTAGTGTTAGAAATAGTTGTATGCTACAGATTCCAGGCAAGGCAGAAGAGAGGTCCTAGTGCTACTCATATCTACATTATCTTCACCTGGGACTGTTCCTCAGCGTAACATGGCCACTGTCAGACAACAGAGATAAGCAAACGGTGAGTTATTTGGTGTGCAGTATACAGGAGCATGTGTCATGGTATTAGGGCATGTGTCAGTTTGTAATCCAGTGCTCCCTGCAAATTGGGCTTTTAAGATCCCCACACACATAGCGGTATTTTACACGATCTGGCCGATTCCGACGCATCAGAACGATAGATCGTGTAAAATATGCCCAAATCATGAGTAAATCGGGAGTCCCCACTCACGATCACGATGCGATGCGCGTCCCCGCTGGTCCTACATCGCATCGTCAGATCTGCCGTGCTGTAGGGCAGATCTGACAATCTGGGACCCAATGCACTGGAGAAATGTCTGGATGAACGATAGATCGTTTGAAGATTGGACACTGCAAACTCCAAATCGTATGCAGAGCCGCCGAGGAGAGTTTTCAAGAGAAATCGTGCACGATGTCGGATCGTGAGCACATCGCTATGTGTGTAGGCACCTTTAGCACCAACACTTATAGCTGTTTTTATTGCTTTACAAAAATAATTGATTGCCACTATTGCAACTAACATGTTATTTATATGACAATAAAACATATTTAAAAGTGATAGCAGCAATATCTAAAAGATTAAGGAGTCAGTGATAAAAAGAAGGGGATCATAACCATAGATAAAAAAAAAAAATACTATGTTGTCAGCATTTATAATATGTCAAAAGGGTATTATGTTTTTATGGTTGTACCCTTACTCACGGACAAACGGTTATATTTATGTTTATTTTTTACTGATGGTGGCTCAAGTACTAACAGCGGGTAAATCACTGCCTTGGTGAGCTGTTGGCCTACTAGATGTACATTATGGCAGGAAGGGGCCCATGCTGCCAGTCCCTCTTTTACAATGTGGCCAGCTTGGCAAAGCCCGGTTTAGCGGTAAGCAGCAAATATAAAGCGCTGCTGCTGACCATTTTGGAGGGGGATGGGAGGGTGCACAGCATTTAAAAAAAAACATTTACTGAAACTGAACGTTCGCTCCTGGGTGCACAGGGCCGCAAGTAACTTGCAACTCTAAATTTAAATAACTTTATATAAATGTTCAGTGTGACAAAGCACATTTGTCTTGCACACCTTACATCCAACACGAAATGAGGACCTGTAGGTGTAATGTGAAAGCTTCAGTGTAAGTAAGTGAAAGACATTTTTAAAATACATTCTAGAAGTGGAATTCTTGAAATATCATTTTGTTGGTTAAATATTGGCAACAATGGGTTCACTGATTAAGCTGTCAGATAAAATGTATGTCAGACCAACAGACATTTTATGTGACAACATGTGACCTATTAGATATCCTGGCCATACATTGAAGCAGATGTACGAAGCCTTGGAGAGTGATAAAGTAGAGGGAGAAAAACTACCAACCAATCAACTCCTAACTGTCATTTTTTAAACACAGGCTGTAACATGGCTGTTAGGAGCTGATTGGCTGGTACTTTTTCTCTCTCCAAGGCTTAGTACATCTCTCTCATTGTGAGATATCTCAGTGCATGACCACACAATATCTGTTTTCCTCCCCAGGAGAGGAGACATTTCCCCATTCCTCCCCTGTGAAGGAACAGGGGAAATGTTCGTCGCTTGGCCCAAGGCAGCATACATTGCCCAATGTGGCCAATCAGCAGTTCTCAAATTATTAGATCTTTTGGACATGTCTGACAGACCGATAATTAGTGATCAGTCGTGCAAATACACTGTACAATTATCTGGCTGATCTGCTGATACTTGGCGGCTTGGACAGATCATTGCATAATGTATGCCCAGAATAATTTTGGCATGGACAATAAGGAACAAACTGACATATTCCCACAACCAGAATGTACAACAGTAGAATATGGTGAAACACAGACAATAATAAGTAATAAGAAATCCACGCTTACCTGCCTTTATTCTCTTTTCCTTTCACCTTACTTTCTTGACTTTTACCAGCCATGGGATCCCATTCTACATAGGAGTCTTCCACTTTCAGGTTAAGATGGGAACATGTGTTGTCAAGGCCAAAGGTCAGTGCTGCAGTACAACAAATAACAAGTTGGAGGTTTTGTATGAACGTTGCCGCAAACATTTGACCTTACAATCTTTTTACAGCAACACTACAGGCTCCTTCCTTCACTGATCTGTGCTGTTGAGGGGATGCAGTCAACATTCTGGACACACCTGTCAGAATCCCGGCGCCGGCATCCCAAAGGTAAGTAGCAGGGTTTGGGGGAGGGTTAGCGTTAGGATTAGGCACTAGGGGGAGGGTTAGGATTAGGCACTAGGGGGGAGGGTTAGGTTTAGGGTGCGGGGAGGTTAGGTTTAGCCACTAGCGGGGCTTTAGGGAGAGGGCGAGGATACCGACTGACAAGTGTCTGTATCCTAACCTTGTCGGGATGATGGTGTCGGGATTTTGACCACCGGCATCCCATACCAAACCCCTGTTGGGAAACCAAGCTACACTATACTACTTGCTGAGGTGAATGTCTAAATATTCTCAGTAAAGCGCTGCGTAATGTGTACACTATGGGCCTAAGTCAGAATTGTACACTACTGCTGCAGAAATTGCGATTTTTTCAGAGGATGTGCGCAAATATGCTAATCATATAGCCACCGAGATTTGTATTGGGACGCCCGCCAGAGCCATCACGGCTATACGCACCTGCATACACAAACGCAGCATCGTACGCTGACAAACATCGACTCCCCGAGTGAGTCTATGGACACTCAGAATGGCTGACGTAATTGAAACGCCAGAGCTATGTTTCTTGGGTTCGCAGATGCAGGATTTGATATGCCCATGAAAAGACACGTATTTGCCTCCCCCACATGTTCCATGTCTGACACTCACAGTGCGAATAAAGACTTGTAGCATGCGACTACGGAAATGTAACTTGACGCATGCGCAGTGGCAAAAAAAATCCCTTGATTTGAGAAAAGATCGGCATTGCGTACAACTCTGCATTAGGCCCTATATAAATAACTGCTAATACATAAATAAAGGACCACTAAACCTAACTGCAATGGCTGCAGTGTGTAGGAAAGTGCCTGCTTCCAGGATTAGAACTTTATCTCAAACATCTGCAGTTTTGGTTCACTCCTGAAATCTGTACATAAATATGTAACTGTTATCAGACCACCAGTGTTTCAGGTTTGGTGATTTAATGGCCAAAACAGACAAAAATCGAGAGAGGAATAATAAAAGGTCCCTTCTCTGAGGGCTCCCAGTGCTCACTCAGTTCCCATGTACTAATGTGACATGACTATGTGGCGTGAATGCTTGGGAACAAGCTGACATGTCTTTACCCATTACAGTTCCCGCAGTATCACAGCCTTATTACAGAACTTTACACAGAATTCTTCAGGGTAAATCAGCTTCTACTGGAAGGAGCTCTAATATTCCCCAGGTGACCAAAGGACTTGCTCGCTTCTTTCTATAAATATTAATAGTATTGAGAATACGAATAGAGACAAATAAATACAAATTCCCCAAATATGTACCTACTATGAAGAGGTACGAGTCATTTAACTGGACTTCAATAGGACCATACCTCAAGGTTTAAAAACACAATCAGCTTTCATGTATGAATGTATAGAAATAGGTTTACACCATACAACTGATATTAAATATGTAAAAATTATTTGTATTAATAGTGAGTTCTATTGTTGTCACTTCATTGCTTATTAGGATAATATGTATTACATTCCTTCACCGTAAATTAGACAATAGACATCACAAAGTCAGCAGCCATTGCCAGCACAGGCCAAGGCAGGTCTGCACACTGCTTATAGCACAGTCTTGGCTCATTCTGTACATGTCATCTTAATGTACAAGCTAATGCGCATCCTTATACAAACAAAGGAAAGGCCAGCAATGTCTTATTCATATCATTACATGATCTTATACCTTGTGGAATAGCTACGTTGATGTACATTTGATTCGTAATGTGTGGGTAGCAATCAGAAAACCTGGGGCTTTGCTCACCCATTACCAAAGAGCAGCCTACATTTAATATGCTCAACATGTTTTTTCAATGTGGTCTATATTTAAATGTTATATTCTGTCATAGTATGTCAGCTCTAAATAAATCTACATTATAAATATACAACACTTGTATATTATATTCATTTACAGTATTCTGCTTGTTTGCACCGTAATGGGAATTTTTACTGTAACGTGTACATGATATAATACATCTAAAGTTATACTGAATACTTTAGGCCAATACTTAATAGTGATGCTTTATACACTGGGCAAATCAGATTTACACTTCAAAGTTAAAAAACTTGCACATGTTAATGTATCTATATGTCATTTATAAGTCACGGACAACGTCATGTAAAAAAAAAAAAGGTATTAAAAAAAGACAATTCATTGTGGTTGAGCCACAATTGTACATTTTAGACGATTAGCATGTGTACATCTATTAACACTACCAGGCAATGAGACGCTGTGAGCGCCTGGCACAGACTGCAGTAGAATGGCATGAGCAACATGATCACAAGGAATGAGGTTAATGTGTTGTGAACCTGCAAATAGATGTACGTCCTTTAAGTAGAGTTTATGAGGGTCTAATTCTTTTGTCATCAATACTGTTTAAATGTCTTTTGGCTATCTGCAATATACTACAGCAGGGGTGGCCAACCAGTCAGAGGCAAAGAGCCAAAAAATATCTGTGGTCAAGTGAAAGAGCCGATCGCATGCACTGTCACAAGGCCACTCCCCATTTTTGTGCGCACGCCTTTAGCATGACATTCACAGGAGCATGACCTTGTGTCACACCCCCA
Source organism: Taudactylus pleione (assembly GCA_031769625.1). Taxonomy (NCBI): domain Eukaryota; kingdom Metazoa; phylum Chordata; class Amphibia; order Anura; family Myobatrachidae; genus Taudactylus; species Taudactylus pleione. Next base: position 1,986,664 of record JAUIMM010000126.1, on the reverse strand, counting down.
CATATATAGTCACGCTGGCGGCGAGCCCAGCACATTGAAAATACACAATTTACATAAAGGCCCTCATTCAGACCCACTCGCAAGCGGGCGCACGTACGTTAGGCGTACGTACAAAATTATTTAAATTCAATGGCTCGCTCGTATTTTCTTTCGCATCTAAAATTCCTCCCTAAACTCAGGCGACCCCTCCTCTAACTAACGAGCGTGCGAAATAGCGAGCGTACATCCCCGAAATGGCTTGAAGGGAACGCACGCACAAGTGAAACCGGAAGTGGCCTTGTCAGATGTCGATTACCTGCTCCTTTATTCTGCCTACCTCCCTCAATCGTATCATGCCAATCAATGTATCAATTAGCTTAATTGTTGTTGTTTTTTCAACACAATGCAAGAAACTTTACTCTTGTCCGTGTTTGTGTTTACCCGCAGAATACGTACGGATGGAACATTCGCTTTTATTGTTCAAAAAACATGTGAACCACAATTAAACAATTGTTCTATTGCTGTGGATCCCCGCATATTTTCCGGGTTTCATTTCTTTATTTAAATTTGCAAACGCATGTCACTGCATCAAGCCTATCATAACTCTCCAAAGATTTCTGGCCCTGTCGAACACATGACTCATACACTAACCAATAAAATTGCTCCTGTTAATTTCCAAAATACATTAGCCAATCAGAAATTTTTTGCACACTTTATCAAAAATGTTTTGTATGAAAAACTCCATTGCCATCATGAGAGCCTCCGCATTCACCAGGCGCGAGCTGCTGGTGCTTACGGAGGTGATGGATCGCCGTATCACCAGCCAGCCTCCACCCATCACCAACCGGCAGAAGCGCTCCGCGTATGCGGAGGCACGGTCCCGCCTGCGGTCCTTAGGTTCACGCCGCAACATCGGGCAGCTGGAGCGCAGGTGGTCAGACCTGCAACGGCGAACGCCACGCTTGCTGGCATGCTTTCGCATGCAGATACTGGAAAGTAAGTGTTATGTATTGTGGTTTTCATGTTTGTGTTTGTGGGGCAAACTGCGTGTGCATGTTTTCCTGTCTGTCCTATTTATTATTTGTCCTCATATCTGCGTGTGCATGTTTTCCTGTCTGTCCTATTTATTATTTGTCCTCATATCTGCGTGTGCATGTTTTCCTGTCTGTCCTATTTATTATTTGTCCTCATATCTGCGTGTGCATGTTTTCCCTCTATTTCTGTTTTTTTCATTCTACTCCTATTTGCATGTTTTTTGTTGGTGTTTTTTTTTTTTTTATTTGGGCCCCGGATTTGGCCAGAAACTAACCTCAATTTGTTTGACATATTTTAGGTGGACAGCCAAGACTACGCCGTCACCGTCCGGCCAGACGGCGTTCCCGGCCACTATCCCCAACCCCCAGCCAACACTCCACCCCAAATATTTCCCCTATACCCCACTCCTCCCCAGCCATCCCAGACCCTCTCCCGGAACTGTCGGGCCTCATTCCCCTCCGTCCCACTTCCCCCTCTCCTCCACCCACCCCTCTTACAATTACCCCCTCCCCGGAGTCCGTCATTACCCCTCCCCGTTCTTTGGGGAATGAAGGCTCCTCCGAGGAAGAACATGGAGGGACTTCCGGAGCTCCCGTTTTGGCTCCCGGTATGTTTTTCTTTCGCATTTTTTTTAAGCACAAACTGTTTGTATGTAATCATGTGTCGTGCCTTTATTCGTGATTTTTGGGTTTACTTTTGGTGATTTAGCAGTTTGCCTTTACCTCTTCCTGCTGGTTTCAACATACACATATCACACCTGTGGGAATTTGTACATAGGCCTGGTATTTTTGGCAGCACCCCCTTTTTGTTTTGGTTTCTTTTTTTTAGGTTTAGGAGTGATTTCGTTGTGTTTTTTTTTTGTTAATGTGGCTTCCCTATTGTTTTATTAATCCACACACTTTTCTCACACACAGAGGAACAGAGGCGTCGGCAAGAGGTGGTCGAATGTGTTGGCCAGATACGCCAACATGTCATTGGCGTTCTTGTGGGCCTTGACCGGCTGTCTGGCATCCTTCGCCAGTAGTTTTTTTTTGTTTTTTTTAGTTTTCTAAATAAATTGTTGATTTCGAATATATGTTCTGGCTCATTCTTTTTTTCCCAAAAAAAAAAAAAACCCTGACATAAGTTGACTGTTCCTGCAAGGATTTCCCTTTTTTAAAGTTAGATTGTGTTTTGTATTTGTATGTAAATCAGCCACAAGAAACACAGAACAGTAACACCTAGTTGGTGTGCAAGCTGCTTAGGCCAATCTTCCAAATCCAAAGGTTTGGACAGGCTTCCTTTTGGTGTGGGTTGGGAACCTGAAAACATATTTCAGTTTACATCAACTGGTGTCAGTACTGGATTACCCCTTAGTCAAATGTAAGGTGTGTTAACCTGGTTACACTTGCTGTTAACGTCCAAAAAAAGGAAGACCATTTCACTCTCCAAACATTTATTCACAACATAAATGAGAAATCAAAGTGGTCACTCCCTCAAAAAAAAACACAGTGATAAACTCAAATACAACACATACAAATAAAATATTTAAATTAAAAAGACAATCAAGAACTGGTTGACGAAGGACCATGCCAACATGATTCCACAAACATGGCGTTGCGATATGGGTTCCAGAATATATGCCCCAAATCACCAGATCCAGGTTTGGTAAGGGTAGCAGGAAGTAGTGAGCGTTGGAGTGCCAAAGATTATGTGAACAAACAGAAGATGGTGAAAAAAATACAAATAAATTAGATGTTCGCAAACAAACACAAACACATTAGGTATAAACACTGTAGTTTTGGTCAAACTTACCTAAAAAATCTGGCCACCAACCTCGGGGGGGCCATCCTCAGGTAAGGCATCCTCTGGCTGCATTGGGACACCACTCCTTATGGCGATGTTGTGAAATATCCCACACAGGACCACAATTTTCGACACCATATCCGGCAAATACATGAGCTCGCCACCAGAGCGGTGGAGGCATCTGAATCGGCCTTTTAAAAGGCCGATACAGCGCTCCACCACTTGCCTGGTGGCTGTAAGTGCGGAATTATACTCACTTTGTGGGCCTGGTGTGGGAGCCAAATAAGGAGTGAGCAGCCAGGACATGCAAGGGTATCCACTGTCTCCTGTGAAAAATAAGAGACAACATCAGGAACACTGTGTATCAAGCTTAACATTGTTATGTACTAAAGGTCTCCACTTACCCAGAAGCCACGCATCACCAGCTTGTAGGTTGGTTAATTTCTGCCATATCCCTGATTGCCGGATGACGAAGGAGTCATGTGCACTTCCTAGTAATTTAGCATTCAGGGACAGGATCTGGAGGGAGGCATCACATACCACCATTACATTCAGGGAGTGATAGTGTTTCCTGTTTCTAAATATTGCCTCCAGCCGTGCTGGAGGCTGAAGTGGTATGTGAGTACCATCCACAACCCCTATGATGTGTGGGAAGCCAGCTATTTGGTAAAAATTGGCCTTGGCCACACTAAGGGCACCCATATCCAAAGGCATTTGAATAAAATGATGGAGGTGCTTGAAAAGTGCCTCCATCACTGCCCTCAGGATCCGGGAAAAGGAGGATTGGGAGATGCCCGCCACTATTCCCACCGTTGTTTGTAACGATCCTGAGGCACAGAAATGTAACACCGCCATAAATTGCGTCAGTGGTGGTATTGCTGTTGGACTGTCAATTTGCCGCTCAAGATCACTTTCTATTAATGAGAGAGTGTCTATGATGATTTTGGGAGGTAGACGGTAGCGTCTTAAAACCTCATCATCGGGCATTCCAAAAAGGGTGACACGTGTTCGAAATATCTGGGGCCTTGCATGCCTACGATGCCTACGCCTGGGATGAGATTGAGGTTGGTCGGCTTCCGGGAGCATGGCCAGAACAATCCGCCCCAGATCAACCTGAAATTCAAAGATTTCAAAGTAAGGCTTTTGACCCACCCCAAAACTATATTAAAACAACTTAGCTTGATGATACCATCCATTGCTGCTTACATGCCGGGGTATTGTCATGATACGTCCAAACTGAAAATAAACACCAAAATTACTTGACACATTTCACTCTGTGCATTTTTGTTTATAAATTTTGTGCTAGACCAAAGTTAAAATATGCCAAACACCCATTTAGCAAAACCGCAAAGCGACATTTAACACAGTACATCAAAACGGGTCGAAATGTTGGCTCAAAAAGCGAAAGATAAACCACCAAAAAGTTAGAATGATTATTAAGCTGTTTAAAATGCGCTAATTAGTTCGCTAATACAAGTCACAAGAGTAACTACTAAAAATGCGCTAATTAGTTCGCTAATACAAGTCACAAGAGTAACTACTAAAAATGCGCTAATTAGTTCGCTAATACAAGTCACAAGAGTAACTACTAAAAATGCGCTAATTAGTTCGCTAATACAAGTCACAAGAGTAACTACTAAAAATGCGCTAATTAGTTCGCTAATACAAGTCACAAGAGTAACTACTAAAAATGCGCTAATTAGTTCGCTAATACAAGATAAAAAATGGACTTACCAAGAGCAAATATCTAAGATGCAAAATCAAAAGGTCTTTGGGGTCGAAAATAAACAAAATCTAAAATAGAAGAAATTAGGGATCCAAAAATTACAAAATATACGAAACACAATGAAACAACAATTGAACAAAAGTTAGACTTCACAAAACTTACCAAATCAAGAAACGAGGTCCCAAAAATATAAACCAACAAAGATAACGGAAAAAAAAACGCAAATCTAACCAACAAACGAATCTCCAACCGCCAACTCCTTTCTACGCAATCAATAAACTCCAGCCAAGATAACCTCCAACAATCCAAAAACGCCACCTCGACTTGAGACACACCAAGCCATAAATAGTGTTTAGTTTCCCGCACAAATTAAGGAGGGATCATAGGGCCGCACAATCAATGATGCGGCCGCAAAATAAGGACGCATGTATAAATACGTCACGAAAACACATTCAAATTCTGGTGTATTTCTTGTTTGGACCTCAGACATGGCGACAGACCAGGGAAACAATGCCCAAGAGTCAGGCGGTAAGTCTTTCATGCATTTTCTATCAATGATTAATTTGAAACATAAGATTAGGCAAGTTGTGATTTTGTGAATTCTGTAAATCTACACAAATAGGTGAGGAGGATGACATGGAAGAGGCTGCTGGGCCCAGTATTCCGGCCAAAGCGGCCAAAAAAAAAAGGCAGCCACATTTCACAAGAAAGGAGATGGAGGTTTTGATCCAGAAGTGTGTGGACATCCTGCCACAGGCAGACAGGAATATGAGTCTAAGCCAGAAGTGGAGAATGTGGGAAGAGGTAGCCGTTGCTGTCAATAGAGTGGGTGATTATGTCCGTCTAGCCCGGAATGTCAAACTGCGGTAAGTAAACCCTTGCCCCCCCTAAAAACAAACCCCATTTTAAACCAAAGGATAATGGCTTCCATTTTTCCCCACAGATGGGGCGACTTCAAATATCGCCTAAAGCAAAAACTCGCGGACAGGGCTAGGCATGCAAGGGGGACAGGTGGGGGTCCCACCCCTGTGTCATTGGAGTTGACGGATTTAGAAGAGCTGGCACAGGGGTGTGTGCAGCCTGTGGAGGTGTTTGGCGTGTCCAACATGGATACGGACATGCCAGACTTTGCGGCTCCTCATGTTGGCCCAGGTAAGTATTGTGATGTCACCAACTCTGAAATGCTATTGTGCCAATATGTAGATTCTAATGTGACTCTTTTCTCATTTTTCCAACAGAGACACAGGCGGATGAGTCTGCTCCAGAGGGAAGCCTTGGCCGCAGAATTTCTGCTGGCTCTGCAGGGGAGGAACCAGTACATCCGGCTGAGGACCCTGCAGAAGCCAGTCCAGGGCGTGCCCCCTCGCAGGCAGTGGGCCTCCTCACAGAACTCAATTTAAAATCGGATTTCCATACGGAGATTCTGCAGAGGATGGACGCCAGTCTGATAAGGGTGGCTGAGGCCCTGGAGCAAAATGCTGCGGCCAACGTGACCATTGGTCAGGCCCTGGCGGAAAATACCAGGGCCAACATCCGCATCGCCGATGCCCTGGAGCAGCTCGTTCGCCAGCACATGGTGGAGCCGACCTCCCTTCCTGCCGGAACATCAGGATCCTCCACCTCTGGCACAACATCAGCCAATCCTCCAAATGTGCCTAGCCCTGTGCCTAGTCCAGAGGCCACAACATCTGCCTCTGGACAGGCCAGCCCGATGGCATCCCGGACCCGGTCTGGCGCCCACCCTCCCCCATCCAAACGGGCAAAAAAACGGTGACAGCAATGGCGACTTTTCCCACACTCCTTCTGTGCTTGGCTCATATTCCTTTCTGGTCAAAACTTCCCTCTCCTTTCTTGTGAAATGTTTTTAATTTATTTTTGTACGTTTATGTTAGCAGTTATTGATTATTTATTTTTGATAAAAAGTATCTTTGCCAGAAAAAAAGAAAACAAAATATTATGCCAATTGGTTTGTGTTTAAACAATAAATTTATGATAAAAATCTGACATTGTATTGTGACATTATTGTACAAATGGGTTACATTTAATCCTGGCCCTAAAGGCAAAAAAGGACACAAAAAACCATTTCATTTTTAAAAAAAAAGGCCTCTTGAAGGAACGTTTAAAAAATCACATAACGATGCAAATTCCACATTAAAAAAAAAAAGGGGAGCTAATTAAAACATGATGACATTATTGTCACAATAGGCCATAAACAACAAATTGAGGCCAAAAAACCCCCCAAAAAATGTACGCCAATTGATTGTGTAATCCTGACATTAGCAGGTATGATTTCCACCTGCGTACGGTTTTGTGCTATCCCAATAAACTGCTTTCCAAACACATACCAAGCCGGTTTTCAATACAACACTAATTGCTTTTGTGACCACCCGCGATTAATCGCTGCAACATCATGGAGTCCCGGGACGGAGGAGAAGGCCATCGCCAATGTGGTCGAGTAATCCAGACCCTAAACTGTGCGAGCATTTTGAAGGGAAAGAGGATGTTCCAGTGACGTATGTGACGGTCCGAACACATTTGACGTTCGCATCTGCTAATGTATGTACGCCCCAAAAACGCCTCGCCACGCCTGCGTTTTTCCATCTCCACCCCCGTCAACACCCAAAAACGCCCTGTTCTGTCAATCACATTTGACATGTCACTTCCTGTACGCTATTTTAGGAACGAGAGAAAAAAAGCTCGCAATCTGCCGTACGCACATGCGCAGTGTAACACCGACGCATGCGCGGTTAGTCAACATCGGAACGCAACGAGCGTACTGTTGGTAACGTGCGGCTCTGAATGAGGGCCAAAGTTCCCAATTTTTCACTGTTGAAGTGAAAGAAAAAGCCAGAGCAATATAGACATTGAAATAGCCACGTTCACATAAAATACACAGAAACAAGCCAGATTCACATAAAATACATTTAAAATACACATCCAAATAAATGACATATTGAAATCCAAAACCACATAAAATACATTGAGAAAGCCAGTGCCCATTATGCTGTGCCCCATATGTAGTGCCCCCCTTGTAGTTGTGCCCATTAAGCAATGCCCCCAGTAGTTGTGCCCATTATGTAATGCCCCCTGTAGCAGTGCCCATTAAGCAATGCCCCCTGTAGCAGTGCCCATTATGCAATGCCCCCCAGTAGCTGTGTCCCTTATGCAATGCTCCCTGTAGTCGTGCCCCCTAAGGTAGTGCCCCCAGTACTAGCTCCCCACCCACACCCCTATGAAGAAACGTACCTGTCTTCATGCTGGTACCGCTACACGCCGTCAGGGCTCCTGAGTCCCGCCATCGCTGCTGCTGCTTCCTGCTGGATCTAACTGGATCCAGCAGGCTCGCGGGCTCCTCACATCGCGGGTGATGTCATGACATCACCCGCGCACTGCATTACTGGCAACGCTGACCTCTGAAGTGATCAGAGGCTTTTTTAGTCTCTGATCACTTCAGAGACCAGCGTTCTCAGTACTAGTGAGGGTCTGCCGAGCCGCGAGCCACATCGGAAACTCAAAAGAGCCGCATACGACTCGAGAGTCGCGGGTTGGCCACCCCTGTACTACAGCATATACACTATAATAATCTCCAATTTGTAGGAGCTTACTGATATTTTATTTTTCTGTAATTGTTCAGTACAATTACAACATAGGTATTAGTTTCCCTACACAGAAAGAGGTACTTCCCTCATTATTTATTAGCATAAGTGACATTTCAATAATTAAAATAAAACTGGAGACCTAGGCCCTCATTCAGAGCCGTACACTCTGAGCAGAGCGCACGCTCTGAATGAGGGCCGGGCTCCATTTTCATGGAGCGTCCTCCTGGACGCTCGTATAGCTGTGGGTCACCACCCACAGGCTATACGAGCATGCATTGCGATGGTCGAGACCATCGCGACCATCGAATTTGCGAGCCGGAGCCTGCGGTTGAGGTTTTCAACCGCAAGCTCCGGATTGATTTTGGCTCTATCAGAGCCAAAATCACTCCCACTGACATCACTAGTGATGTCAGTGGGCCGGCTTCTGACGGGAGGCGTTCCCGTGGGAACGCCCCCGTCAGGGAGGCACGCCCCCGGCACGCCCACCAAAGGGGGCGTGCTGTCAATCAACATTGACAGCACGCCCCCTTTGATCGGACACAACGAGCGAAGGACTTTCCTTCGCTCGTCGCGTCTGGCGCATGCGCACGACGGAGCTCCCTCCGTCGTGCGCATGCTCAGTCCATAACATCGACCCACTTGCGAGCGGACAGCCGCTCGCGAGTGGGTCTGAATCAGGCCCCTAATCAGTAACCGAAAGGGCCCAATATTAATATTAACAGCAATAATAAAAGGCTTTGGGCCTGATTCAGACCCACTTTGGTGGGCGTGCCTCCCTGACGGGGGCGTTCCCACGGGAACGCCTCCCGTCAGAAGCCGGCCCACTGACATCACTAGTGATGTCAGTGGGAGTGATTTTGGCTCTGATAGAGCCAAAATCACTCCGGAGCTTGCGGTTGAAAACCTCAACCGCAGGCTCCGGCTCGACCATCGCGACCATCACAATGCATGCTCGTATAGCCTGGAGCCCGGCCCTCATTCAGAGCGTGCGCTCTGCTCAGAGCGTACGGCTCTGAATGAGGGCCTTTGTCTGTAAATTGATAAATGGGGACTAAAGGGGCCCATAGATCTGCGGCCCTGATTCCCTGTTCTTTCACTCCGACCTGTTCCATCGATCTGATCCGCAGATTGGCAGCCATCGATGATCGGCAATCGGGAAAATTCTACATGTAAAATATCCCTGACTCTGCAATTCCTACCATTTTCTGGTCGGGATCGGGGAATCGAGATTTTTCAACATGTTGATTATCCCAGATTCCCTGACTCTGAAGTCGGCACAACAGGAAATTGCGGCAATATGTCGCAGATGTATGAGCCCCATAAGTTTAAGATGTAATAAGACAAAGCCACTTCATTCTAGTGCTTTAGTATCCGTGTTTTCATTTATTTTCTCAATTTGGTTCTGCTTTCTAAATATATCAATGATATAGCCAAGAAAAAGACGTATTGATTGCTAGTATCAGTAATGAGGGTGAGGATAGTTAGTCCTGTAAAAAGTGAGCCCCAATTATGTGTAGTTTTAGTCTGACAGTGTTTTACATTATATAATACTGCACAATACTGTACAATACTGTACCTTTGGTTTCCAGTGTGACTGGATCAGAGTACTCCCCTGCCACAGCTTTGTTGCATGCTCGTACCCTAAAGTTCATATACTTGGAGTCAAACTTCAAACCTGCATGTAAATATAATAGTACATGATTAATGATCTGGGATGGGAAATCATCTCTGTACTATCTTGTAACTCATAAACTCTGACTGTCACCACATACAAAGCTGCACTCTGTGACATCATTAGGGAATACATTCTATATCACAACATTAATGAATCTATTATTGTTATTTCAGGTACGTCATATAAGGTAAGGTGGTGACAAACAAAACCTTATGATTTGCACATTTATAAAAAAAATAGTAATAGTGACATTAATGCTAGAATAAAAAGAGTGTAAATATGCTGAAATAAAGCACTAAAAGCACCAACAGTCTCTATGGAACAAACCTTCAATGCAGGAATGCATACAGCAGCCAATGATATCTGATGTGGCTACAGTACAGTACAAAGATGTTGCCCCAAATTTCCTTATAAACCTTAAACTGTAACAATGTGTCACTTGCAGCCACTACTTACAAACCTTATCACTAGAATCTGTGGTGCTGGACTCCAACAGCAATTTATTAAATCCAATTGTAAGGTACCTGGATGTTATAGCTGAGGCTCATTACAGAAACGGGGTACTTTTAGGGTTTAGAATTGCACACGAAAGACACTAAGCTACAGTATAACAATAAAACAGAAAAAGGTAACAATTACCAGATTAATAACCAAATTCAGATATCTCCCACACAGTGTTCCTGGGAGGAGGCAGAACTCCACATCCCAAGTTCTGACAGATGAACTTCCTCAGCCCGTTCTGTGCTTTCACCCATCTAACATAACAGGGTGGGGTCAGCCGAATTCGGAGCATAGATTCTCCGGAATGGTCCGTGAAGGCAATATAGAAATGTATCCTCACTCGTTTTCTCTTACATCCCATACTCGTCGTCACAGACCGGTTCCAAGATACTCAAATCTCTAACCGCAATCTGTAACTTTGTCATAGTCAGCGCTCACTTAAGCCTCCTTGACATAAGTTTGACAGCGTTAATGAAAAAACAACCACCTGGTCTGTTTGCAGATATGACTGCACTCCCAAGTATCTCACTATTAAGTTGACTGCCACCACTAGAGTTTTCAAGAGCTACTCACTCCAAATAGGAAGCATTAAGTCCTCCTTACAACTACAATTCCCAGATATCTTTACCCAAATAATAACCTGTAGTACAGATATGTGGGCATGGATAAGCCAAATCCACAGACAAAATGGATCAGATAAGAATCACAGAGACCAATTTTATTAAATTAAGTTTAATATGAGAAAGAAAGAATGACAAACCAAGATAATCTTAGGCAAATCATTTTCTCTAAACAAAAAGGAAAAAATTAATGAACAGTTTCACTTACATGAATCTGAAGATGGAGCAATTCTCAATGTAAGATTGGCTCCCAAGAATTGTACAAAATGTCAGCGTTCTACATGGTCATGGTATTTTATGCCTGCCTGTCCCCCTTCTCCTGGCTCACTGGCTTGAGTTGATGCTAATTAGGTTTTATGGCTCTTTGTCTACAGCATGCTGTCAGTCAGGTATGAAGGGGTGACACTCCTCAGGCAACCCTTATGTTGGTAAGAAGGGCATGTCCAAAATGTCTAAGACCCCTTCATTTTACCATTATCTACCTGTTGGATTATTTGCTGGCAGTCCAAATGGGCTATACATAAATCTGCCAGCCACCCCCTCACATGGCATCTTCTTAAACAAAAAATAAACCCTGTAGCTGGACAGTACACATCAAATGGTCATTCTTAGATCACCATGCTGGTGATTAAAATAAAAAAATGTAATAAAAGCAAAGGGTTACATGCTGCCTAATATCTTGTGATCCGTAACATAATCATGACACTGGTGTGCAGGAATTTGAGCGTAAATAATCTGTGGCGATGACTGGTGGCACATCAGAGATTTTAATCCTACACAAAGTCTTGCATAAATATTTTCCAAAGGAAACACAGGTGTCAAAACCAAAGTGTCACGCTTTCTTGTATATTGTGTACTTTAGACTTTCATGCCCGCTCCACTCCAAATCCACCTGTAAAACCTATTATTACTCATGGAATATGAGATTTCTATTTTGTTGTGCTCATCTGCATCTTTTGTTATGTGCAAAAACTGCTGTCACTCATAGTAACCATCATATGGAAACAAAAAAGAAGAAAGAAACTCTCTAGTTGGGGTCACACTTGAATGTAAGTAAATAATTAATTAATAAATAACATTTAATTGGTATACATTAAAAATAGCTGCCACAATACGGTAAGTATGTCAGTAGTAATATACAAGAACAAGACAAAACAAGACATGAAACATGAAAGATTCAAATACGTAGAAAGCAAGGTGAAAGTAATTCTCAGCGGGGTGGTGTCAGAGAAAAAGAGAGATCACAAGTGTAATCTCATAAATAATTCTCTGAGTTTAGCCCACTACGGTATTAGTCCAATGACTGAATTTAATCAAATAATTATAATGTGTATTAAAGATAAAATTAGTAGGTTAAATAACCTCAAACAGCATCAACACATCGATAATAAACAAAACTCCACATGCAGATATCACCAAGAAGCTCCCACTCTATGGATGGAGTAGATACAAAATTGTGATACGTAACAAAGGTAGAAAGCAATGCGCATCATATAGATTGTTGTAGAGAACTCTCTCTGTACATATTCCTAAGGTAGCACGGTATATCTCTGAATCAGGAAAGAGTATATGGTATACGGAGATCTGTATTCCGAAAAATTGGTATAGATAGATCTCACTGTACTGGTTAATGAGGTAGACACACCTAGAATAATCGGTCTCTTGCCCACATAATATACACTGAAAAATCAACAGGTAAATTAAGTATACATGTGAGCAACAAATATTATGGGGATGTGATCTCTATAGGTACCGCTGAAAGTAGATTTGTGGAGAATATCAAGCGAAGAAATTAAAGGAGTTATTCCCTATCAACGGTGTCAAGGCAGCAGCTGCTGCAAGTCATTATGATATTCAGAGAATGACATGTGAGCGTACTGTCATGCTCACCCAAGGGTATGAATGAGTGAATTGAGCATCTGCTGTTAGGGCTGGTATGAAAAAGGAACCTGGTATGTAGAATAGTGCAGGAACCTATTCAAATCAGGCTGTAATGAGAGTGCTCATAGATAGTGGATAATCTGATTAAAAGATGGTAAACAGGACAAAGAATAATACAGGCCACAGTATAATGTTGTCCCCAGTGCTGCTGCTAGTCACATTTCCTAACGGTAGTGGTGAGTAGTGAGAAGCATGGAGTCGTATACTCTGGTATGAAAGAAGTTAAGAAAAAGACTGCACTGCGACTCACACAGGGTAAGTAATGCTCTGTGTGCCCGTCGGGGTAGTGCAGAGTCAGTCACTTACACATGCAGCCGAGTAGGCATGTGCGTCTAAGAATAAGAGAAGAGCGGTACCTGTATACCCATATGGAGAGCGGCAGACGGTGGACTAGGGGTGCCAAACCGAGAGTCTGTCCGAGTGTTGTGCTGTGTGGTCCCGCCTGTACACAGCGGGGAAACACCGATCTGAGACGCGCGTTTCACGAGCTGCTTCCTCAGTCAGAAGTGTACTCTCCGGGGAGCACCTCCACCTTGTTATTTCTTCAGGTTCCTACTGACCATAGGGTCCTGATTTCGACGATTGTGGATCTTTCAAATTATATCTCAATAATAATTTACACTGTTATTATCATATTATCCTGTGCTCTTCTATATTCCCCCATCCCCCTTTTCCTTGGTATACTCATAGTAACCAGTCAGTTTATTTTAATTTTCTAAACTGTACTTACAATGATAGAATCTGCAGGTTACTGTACATATATTAAACTGCATTCCATTACATAAACCTTATTGGAAGCAATGTTACTTGATTTATGTCAGTGTCTCCATAGGTGGGCTGGTAACTGAGGAAGGATAGGATGGAAGGGCAATAGGAGGGACACATTTTCCTTTACAGACGAGGTGTATAACTTATAGAAAGCAGTCATATTTCAGTGCTACAGTTACTGCACATGACATAATGACTGTATAGGCTCTGTACACCTTTATAAATTGCCTTATCACAATGTGGTTTATATTCAGCACATAGCTGTTGAACCCAAAGACTAGTTCTGTTACACTTACCAGTGAGTGTGTGCTCCGTTCCCTTTATTTGATCAACCATTTCCCAGCATCTCTCATCTTTAAGTCTTGGAAGTCCGTCGTAATTTGTTTTCCTATGCTCCAGAACATAATGGTCGATTTTGTTATCATCTTCAGGCATTTGCCAAGCCACTGTCACACAATTGTCAGCCACTATACAGTCACTAGGATCAATCTCCGGTGCTTTGGGAACTGAAACAATAAATGAAAGACGTGATGTAAAATGTTCGTATGTTTTGCTTTTACTGGAGATTCTATGGCTGCAAATTATTTTTTACTTGAAGACATACTTAATGTATGTTATACTACAAAACAATCATTCAATGCATTGCAATTTCTGCAGTACAGATAGATAAACTGTTTTACACTAAATGGTCCCTCCCAGCAAGTGAAATACATACAAATCTTAAAATTTGCTATTACGCTAAATTGGCAAAATAAAGATTAAATCTCACCAGTCTGGCGCTCATTACCCAATTCACTGTATTACTAATGCCTCCAATGTTCTCCAAACAGCTCCCCTATGTAAAACCACTCTCCTAATTTAAATTGGCAAAGCAGCAGTTGTGCCACTAACCTGTTGCAAGGATACTTGTAAGAACACAGGGGAGAATCATTAACTACAAGTCTCAAATGCAAGAAAAAAAAATCTAAATACAGCTGCAAATGTACAACTTTAATAAGTACCCAACCTTTAATATATATAACAGTCCAAAGACGGGCACTCTCCAAAATATACACTTCAATTTGATGTATCAATATACATTTATTTATGGAAATAGCAATCCACCAGTGAATCCGCACTGATTTAAAACACTGACATTTTATGAATGTGATCAGCATATCATATCTCAAGTATATATGTGTCCTTGGTTGCCCAAGTAGCCATTAGCCAAACAACAATTATACTGGTTGTATCCTTATGGCAGAAAAATTATGTCCAGACCAATAATAGTCTCAATTAAAGCTAATCAAAATCATTCCCATAATCTCTTAGTGGTAATGTATCTCCATGCACTTCAAATGCTTCAAGCAAACCACTCTTTTATCAATCACTGTGTTGCTGGGATATCTCCATAGTTAGTCCAGTCACTCTAATGCCTCTGAGACAGTCTAAGCAATCCCATGTTATGCTTGCTGTTCCAGCAGTGTAAATAGTAATGGCTCACTTAACATCCATCAGACACATAAATAATACTTATGCCGTCGTCCCTCGACCTCGGTCCCATCCTGGACCATTCAAGACTCACAACTAGTTCTTAATCAATCAAAACATCCGTCAGCAAGTAACATAAACATATATAAAAACACTTTCAGAGGGTAATGACATGTGAGTGCAGCAAAACATAAAGTCCCAAATTAAGAAAAATATATATAGATGTTCATAATGGAATTTACTCAAAAAAAACGCATTTCAGATCGCACAACGCGTTTCAGATATGTTGCTTTATCAAGGTGGTTGCTGTTACCTGGATACATCGGAGGTTTCCAGTGTTCGTTTCCCTGTTTCCCGGGTATGGGAAAAGCACTGATACTGGATCTTATTCCAGCAATATTTGGGTAATTGATTTAGGTCAAAGCCTTTATAGGATTTCATGTGTATGTTGTTATATATTTTTATTATCATTGTAAATTGATGGTCCAAATTTGTGAGCACCCCAATAAATTTTATTATAACACAATATTGGTGCACCTGTCTATTTCCTCTGTTTTGAGGTAATTCCATTATCTACATCTATGGGGCAATCCAATTAGGTGAGAATTGCAAGGTGCTAGTAGCTGTTTTCTCTTTGAATTTGTATAGCGAATTCATTTTGCAATCCAATTAGCTATTCGCACTGAACCAGTCAGTGAATTAGCATATTTCCATTCGCACCTCCCTGAAAGTGAGAGACGGAAGGGAAAATCTTTATTTTAAGATTAAAATGTGAGGACACTGTGTTGAACCCCTTGGACACCCTCATTAGGCAATTGACTATTAGGCAATTGAAAGTTTCCAATAGCTTAATTAGTCCAATAAAAGAAAATGGCCTCAAATTACCCCAAAATCAACTTTTTCTTTAGTTTAGGCACTCCAAATTTAATTACAGTATTTTTTTAAATGAAAAATAATTGTTTTTTTATCATTTGTTTTACATTTTTTCAAAGTGCCCTCAAAGTACCCCAAAATTCCTTTTTCCTACTTTTTTTTGCATTTGTCATTTACTTCAATTGAGATTTAATGAAAAAAGTGTTTTTTTTTAAATAAAAGCACAAATCAGCCATTTGCTACCATTTAAAAACCATTAGTACTTTACTAATACCCACAAACAGCCTTCTATACTGTCCTGCTATTGAAATTATAAATTTTGGGGGGTCCAGGGTGGTCTTCCCACTTTTTCATGCACTTCTCTCATATCACATTTGCCAGTAAATTCACAAACTTCCTCTGCGAGTACAGCGAATAGGCATTTTTAATTGGATTGGAGAATTCTCGGGTGCACGCATTCGGGCTAAGACGAGTTTCATGAAACAAAATCGCTACTCGCAAGTCGCACCTAACTGGATTGACCCCTATGTATGGGTTGTTGGCTCGGAGAGGAAACTTGGTGATATCTGATATATGAAAAAATAGTAATTAAATACCAGATTTAAAAGTAATATAGTAGTAGTAGTAATAATAATAATAAATAATTCTTCTTTAAGGAACATACTGAACTGTGAAGTCCATTCTAGCACCAGATAAGGAAAAAGACATAGCCAGTCTACTGTTTCAGCACAAACAATGGCAATCTTGCAGAACACAAACTGAGACAATCAGCAGAAAAACATAATCAATTATTTAAGTGGCTGCTAGTGGAGTGTGCTTTTAATCAATGGTTGGAAAATGTCTAGGCCAGCAAATGTCAGCACACTAGAATGCTCAAAATTAAAATATAAATGCATCGTGTTCACTGGGTTAGTTGATTAGCGGAAAGGCTGGTGACACATCTTGGTAATAAGGCATTGCACCTTTTCACTAGTGAACAAGTCAATTGTAAAACAAGTTGTATCAGCTAAACTTGCAGTAGCATTCAACATGTGGCCCTCTAGCAGCTGTGGAACTACACATCCCAGCATGCCCTGCCACAGTTATGCTATTAGGGCATGCTAAAACTGCGACAGGGCATGCTTGGATGTATAGTTCCACAGTAGCTGGAGGTCCGCATGTTGCTTACCTTTGAGCTAAAGTATTGCTTGATCTTTTGGTTGCACAATGAGTCAGCAACATAACATGTGTGCCAGGGTCTGTGCAGATGCCAGAAAGCATTAATGTCACTTTCTTTACCAGTCAGTGAGCCAAACTCCATTTACTGAACTTGTTTTGTGATACACTTAACGATGTTCTGTGAAATACAAATGTGCTCTACTTGATGAGCCCACAAATTTTAGCATGTGGGCAAGCACACAGCACCGAATAATAGGCAGCAGCCCATCTTCTCAGAAGGAGAGAAAGATATTAATCCGTTTGCTATAAACTTTAATTATGCTATGAGTATAAAGGCTCATACACACTAGACGATAAATTGAACGATATGGACGATATCGTTATTGCTCATAGCGTTCAATATCGTCCAATGTGTATGCCTAATATCGTTAATGATGCCGTCGCTTGAACACGCAGGGCAACCTTTTTAATGCTGTAGTGAAGTCACTACACTTCCCGGCGCTAATGTGTGAAAATATATAATTAAATAACACCTGCTGCAGGTATAAGGTCTAGTTAGGACCAAAAAAATGGGAGAAGCTACAATCTTAATTTACTACGCTTGGTGATATAAAGTGATCCCATTTAATAATAAAAGTATCGGCATCCTACAGGACAAAACGCGTTGACCTTTTCCCTCCAGCACACTTTTGATCCAGACAAGCTTAAGAAACCGCTGCACTATCTAAGTATCTAAGAGCCGGTTATAACAGCAACAGCAGATATCAGTGCCGCAAGTACTGCTTTCCCTCGCCGCTGCCTGTCAGCTGTCCCTGCACGGACATTACCATCCAATCCACCGCAGCACGAACAGGATTAGCTGTTTAACACCATACACAGCGTCCACCTCTGCCTAATAGCAGAGATTGCTCACCCTGCAGAGAGGATATTATCCAGCTCTGGACATCCCAGCGTGGCCACGCTTACACAGGGAGCTAGAGATTTCAGAAGGTGATAATGCACTGCTCTCATATCACATTTGCCAGTCTCACTTGGACTGAGGTAACACTGTATTTATTCCATGGCAAGATAAATGTGATTATAACTGGAATGCCAGTATATCACTATTAGCCACGGAGAGCTAGTTTCAGGCTTGTTCTGTAAGACTACTACAATTGCAACAAATTGGCTACTTGCTCCAAGCCATTTTATATATGAAGTCACTTGTAGCAATCGAATACTTACTCAGCTGTGAACACTGACTATTCCCACATAGAAGTGGTGATTGAACAGCTTTGAATGTAAAGTCTATATAGTAATTGAGTTCTATCTTATATGATTATTAGATAGGATAATCATTGGTTCTTAGAAATATGCTGCTATATTGATTGTGCTTTTATTTGTATTTTATTCCATTTCCATGTTATCTAGATGTTTATGTGATTAAACTGAATTTTTGTGAACTACTCTATATACAAGCCTCCTGTGTTCAAAATAGAAAGCAATCACCAACTTACTTTTATTATTAAATGGGATCACTTTATATCACCAAGCGCAGTAAATGCAGGGTAACCTGACGATATCGTCAGGTTGTGCATGTTCAGGGATGAGGGAGGGTGACGTCACTGAACGATATCATTAACGATATCATTCAGTGTGTATGCTCAATGTCGTTCCCGACATTGAGCCCAGCAGTTCATGGAAAACACTTAACAATATGCTCCACGAGCGATATCGTCAAGTGTGTATAAGCCTTAAGAGTTCTAGATTTATATCTAGTTTCCTGTTGATATATTAAACTTTGATGACATAAAAAATATATATATTATTATAGAGTTGCCATTTGTTTTTCGGTTTTGTAATACAGATGCTCCTCACTTAAAAACCTTCCTGTTTGACACCCGAACGGCGCTTCGACCAGCTGGAACACATAGTACAATGACTAAAATGTTACTCTGAATGTCTTTTTTTTATAACTTTAAATTGTACTGTACAGTATGTAAGAGATATGCAAAGTATAACACAGTTAAAGTATCAAGTATGAGGTTCCTTTAGACCTTTTCTTTATTCAGAATAAAAAACATAATTACCTGTATTAAGTATATGCGGCTCCTCATTTAGTGACCAATTCGTTTAACTACCTAGTCGTAGGAACGGAGCTCGGTTGTTAAGTGAGGAGCATCTGTATTAGTTATTTAAGCCCATAACAGGTATGAGACTTTTTAGACCTCTGCAGAAAAAAGTGGTTTGTCCTTATAACATTGCTCCCCGTGTACCATCAAGTCTCTGAGGTTTGCAGGAACAAGACACTGTTCACTGTTCCTACCAATTTATTCTACAACTCTGACAGGATTAGTGCAGCAGCATAATACTTGTGCAAGCGTGTTCCCATAATACTGTATATAAAGGGCATGTACAACTCTGGTAATAACTGTGCACATCACTAATTGCTGTCCTCAGGCCTCTGTTTATTACTTATTGACCTGGCAGAGCACATAGGAGAAAAGCTTTGCACTACAGGATGCTGTGCCTATAAACTATAAGCCACTGCATATACAGTCTGATTAAAAACTGTAATGTTACAGCAAGCATAGGCCAAATTATAGCCATAATTTCTGTAACAAGCAAAATAAATTGTATCTCCCAGCCATGGTTACATTAACTTGGTAATGTATTCAACTGGGCTATTTTATTGTTTAATAGTACCATTAACATAACAAAGAGCAAAACCTAAGACGACTAACAATAGGGCGGAACACTGTAGAAAAGAAACTCTACACAGACATGTAACTAGTATACTCATAAACAATTAACAAGACTCACATTACCTTCTCCTGTCTCACCTGCTCCTGATTGAAATCAGAAAATATCTAGTTGTGCCACTCAAACATAAACTTTAGAAGCATATAGTTGTTCTACTTTGTGTACATAAAATTTTTCACAAGACAGGTTCATTGTTGGAGCTGTAGCCATTCTCAATAACGTCTCTCATTCAACCTCATTAGCATTCTACTTTTTAGCTACAGCATTTGGCACTTTGAGGGAGATTCAATAAGCAACGAGGTTCCATTAGAACCTCGCATGCTAATATAACACAGGTTATCTAGGAAGGAAACTTACCTTGTTTTTCCTCACACCCCATAGATGCGAGAGCAAAAACTAGCAAGATTTCCCACCCGTGATTACCTGCAATGTGCACAGGAGGAACCTTACGCTTAATTGAATCTCTCCCTTTGGGTTATCACTTATTAACTTACAATGTTATTTAAGTGTCTAAAGAAAATTATCCTATAAAGTAGGATAACAGAAAGACACTCCTTTGTGGGGGCACTCTTGATAAATGTTCCTCAGATTAGAATTAAAACATAACTTTTAATTTAATTATGCACTTAAAAAGACCAACAGACAAAAGACACAGACCACAACACATACATTTATAAAATACTCACCACAGCATTGTGTGCCATATATAGCTGTAGCGTAGTAGAATAAAAATAATGATAAAGAATATCCGCGCTGCGGTTTAAATAACCCAGATTATAACCGCAGTATATGCGGAAATATAATCACCCTTTTATATCTGGGTATATCTCCTACCCTGTTGTTAGCAGTGAAAAGGAGAGGCGAAATATTGGATATGCTTGTAATAATAAATTATATCTTTTAACAGTCTTAATAGTCTATATGTACAAGCATATTTAGTAACCGGCGTCTGATATCATAACCCTAGATTACATTTACTAAACTCTTTTGCAGATAGTAATTAACATTATATATTTACTACCTATAATTGCATGGTTTGTAGTATTCATACCTGGGTGTGAGTTAATAAGCTTAATTTCCCAACCAGGTTATAATCAGCACTAATATCCTCACTTGTTGATCCTCTGTAATTCTAATGGTATTGTAGATTAACCCCAGTTTATTGTAGCTCCAAACCTTGCATATACAATTCTTCCCACAATGTACACATGGGGTAATTGAAAGGTATATATACAAAGGAAAAGGGAAACCCTTCAAGTGACAAAAAATTCTATTCATATATTAGCCAGACCAATTCTGGCTCGTCCAACAAAAAGTCACAAATGTCAAAAAAGGAACAAACTGTTCAGCAACAGGGGAAAATATGTATAGTATCTGCGCGGAATGACCACAATGTACACAAGGAGTAAACTATTAAACAACAAGGGGAAGCGTGTATATGTCTGTTGTGCTCCAGAGTTGTATTACAACCGGGAGGTCAGCTGGGAACAGCTGTTACTCACGTGTCCTTGTCAGTACCACTGCAAGGTATAGCGGGGTTATACAGACGCCGGTCAGGAGATCAGCTAACCATAGCCGATACTCACGTGTCCTGTGACGCGCGTTTCGCCATGCAGGCTTTGTCCAACAGGGGGCCTGGCACCCCACCCGCTCTCCCTGCCTCCGGACTGCTGCAGGATAAGGTAAGTAGGTTGCGGAGGGGGGAGGGAGGGGAAAAGCGCTGGTCACCGTTGCCGGGCAGCAGACCCGGGGATTTTGGTGTAAAAGGGGTATTAACAGCAAACAAAGCTGCTCTCAGTGCACCAGGGACAGTAACTGTAACTGTAACATTTCTTGCACAGGATTTGGTGTAACACAAGTACTACATTGCAGATGAAGCATAACGAAAAACCGTGGGAGGAAAGGCCGCTCATATCGGAACCATTTATACTAATGATTTGAGAATCAGTTGCACACAGATGTACAAATTCTGCAAGCCCCAGTGGTCAGTGTACGCTAGCAATGTAGTTTTGTCACTTTTGGTTGTTTTAGCAGTGCGAATATGGCTGAGTTGCAAGAACCCTGGCGTGCCCAAAGGAGCTATTTGGCATAACTTGAGCTACAGTGTATGAGGACACATCCGTACAGATGTGAAGGAAGCAAGAGATATCATATAAGAATTTTATAAACACAATACACCTGCACACACAGTGATTCAAAGCCAATAAACCAAACAGAAGACTGGAAAACTGATTACAGTAACATCTGCTAACAGATATATTTTGCTAAATATTTAAAAGCATAAAACATAGCAGAGACAAGCACCTTTTCATAAGTGTGTCACTTAAAATAACAGCTAAATATTTTGTTTGAGATTATTGTCCTTCAAAGTATAACAGGCATTACTAAGGAAACCATCACTATTATCCAGGTTCTATTAGGGGTAGCCTGCATAAAATATATATATATATATATATAAAATGTGCGCTCCCCATACCAAGACTCTCATCGTCTCACTGGTGCTAGTTCACACTGTAACATGAATATCCAACACTGCAGATTTCCTACTTATTCAGTAAGCAGCCCAGTCTGTTACTGCCTTCTACTTTAGCAGGGAAGCCCCAGGCTTGTCCGCCCCCCACATGGTGAGTGTCAAGTGCTGGTTATGGATTTCCTTTTATGGTGGGCCAATGTGTCTGTTATCCATTTATTAGTTTTCAATTTCCTATTCTTTTTAATAGAGATTACTATGCACGTGCAGCACTGTAGCTTCAGTATAAAATCTGGTGGTAGAGAAAAGGTACTGCATATAAATAAATGTAAGTTACATTGGACGCAATGTAATGTGTTTCCTCAAAGCGCCTTGGCACATTACATGACTGGCAGAGTTGTGTGCCAGGTTTTTTGTTTTTTTAACTCTTGCTATATTTGTAAGCGTAGAAGCCCTAAGGATTAAGCACTATGCAAGCACTGTATATTCCTAGAGCAGTGTTGGCTAACCTTGACACTCCAGCTGTTATGGAACTACATAACCCAGCATGCACTGCTACAGTTTTGCTATTAGGGCATGCTAAAACTGTGGCAGGGCATGCTGGGATATATAGTTCCACAACAGCTGGAGTGTCAAGGTTTCAATATGTGCACACACTGTAATCACTGAAGTAACCTGTGCTATAAATATGCTAACAGCTCATTGCTCTTCTATTTTCTGGAACTTACAATGTTCAATGATGACTAATTTACATTTCTGAGCTAAATATCACTTTTACATGAAATCGCTAGCACTTTAGCGATGTGCCTCACTAATGCTGGGCATACTCTATATCACTATATGGGCAGTCCACCTATTATCGGCGGATCACCTAGATAATTGTACTGTGTATGCGCACGTCCGTAAATATTAATCGGATGGGTATACTGGATCGACAACATTATATGTACGTGGAACAAGGCTAACATACACATTACGCTGCTCACTGGAAGCTGTAACAATGGAGATGTATATGGATCTAGTAGAGTAGCCATTTCTCCAAAGGAGCTCAATGTTTGTCTACCATAGCTGGCAGCCAACTTACATGACACTTCATATATTTAGCATAGTAATATAGCATTTCTATTTACTATGTCATAACAAATACAATAATACTAATTGGGCAACAAAAAGTAATAATGATCATAAAACTTTTTACAGTAGGTGAAACTGTATTACACAGTTAGGTAAATAATCTACACAGTTGCACAACACATTACCTGGTAGGAATTTTAAGGTCTGGACCATTTGCCTTTCCTGGGAGAAATCCACCATTAAATGGGTCATGTTGTCACTGACTTTAGGTTTCAGTGAGAGACGGAAAGCAGCAGCCATTGTAACCCTACAATATAAATGTAACATACTGAGCAGAAGGGAAGATCCAGGCAAGTGTGTTTATTCTCTGACAATCTGCTGCCTCATTGTAGGAGCTCCTGTATCTGTACGTTCCTAGGCTGATTCAGAGTTACACATAAAGTTGGATATTGCATTTTTAGTAGCTCCGCATGTATCTGAGCAAGGAGAACACAACCAACAATCGTTCATATCCGAGTCGAATCTCACATGTGACTGAATACGGGCAACTGGCAAAGGGCCTTTCGCACGTAGGATAAGTGTGCAGTGAGCATGTAGAGAGAATTGCAGGCTATGCTGAAGTGAGCGTACACAGAGATCCACCTGATGGCTATCTTGCACCAAGGACAGAGCTGGTACAAATGCACAATGAAAGGGATGATGCCTACTTTCACCAGCTGATGTATAGAGGCAGTGCGGGGACTTGCATGTGACTATAAATCAGCCCCTCTATCTTTATCTTATCATTTATATCATTTTGTCATTATTTGGTTTTCAACTTGGGGGAGTAATATTAGGTGCTTTGTATTACTATCAAATATAACTTATTAGAAATTATGAAGAAATTAGCGATAAAGAATTTACAAACTCCTCTAGTGTCACATTCCAATACAGAATATGTATTTTATATAATGTACGGGAATTGGGGACATAGGGAATTATTTAATAGAATGGTGCAATATGCTGTAGCACTCAAACCTTTCCTTTCATATTCTATATACTAGAAAAGACATGACCAGAGGTCTTTCTCTCAAGGTAAATATAAGTAGATATAATCATTGCTTATTGTTGAAAGCCTAACAATACTGACTGGTACTTGCAGTGCGCAGCGAGCAACACTAAACAACTAACAACTTATTTAGAGACCTGGTAAACATGTTGCAGTAAAACTTTACAACCAATGAGATAGTAGTTGCTATAAGATAAAAAGAAGCACATTGGTCATGTATTGCCATTCCAAGAATATTTAGCAGAGATAGATGGTGTCTTTGGTGAGGACAACTATTTTTGCAAATGATTATGGACTGATAAGGAATGATCTAGCTTCCTATGGTTTACAGTCTAGTGGCAGTTTTGCAGCCCTCTGCCCACCAAAATCACAAAACAAATTCTGTTTTGCACCCAAGGAAGTGAAGGATGGTGATAGGGCTAATTGTAAAGCATTGTGCATAAGACCCAGATTTTATCTCCATCTTGTATGAGGCAGACTTCTACATGTACTAAACCTTCTATACTCTAGATTTTTGGCTTAAAGAGCCCAATTGATCCTATTATTCAGCATTTTTATTAAATCAACAGGTTGCTAGGAAGAACTGCTACTGGTTCATAAAAGTAACCTACAAGATGACTGGAACACAGCATATCCTAAACTTAGTCATTTCAATGTCTTCTTATTTCAGCCAATTATTTAGGCTGCGGGTGATTTGCGATTACAAAAGAAATGCAACACTCACTAGTAAAGTAAAAGGCAATGGAAACGCTACAAATATATGGTCCTAACAATAGGACTCTGAGTACAAGATTATCGGACACACACTTCACAATATATTAATATATCTTTTTAAATAGCTCTAAAGGCCCCCACACACACTTGACGACTCGCAAAAGATGCGATGTCGTCAACGGTTTCCCTTGAACTTCCCGGGCAACTCACCGGCACGATATATTGCTAAACTGTGCAATGTGACTAAGGACCTATCATGCGTCCTTATCCAGTGCATCATTAGGGAGATTTGCAGATCTTACCTGCAGTAGGTAAGATCTGAAGATATGACAAATGACCCGCAGGACCACGCATCGGATCGTTATCGGTCCTGGAAGCTGCACGATTTGCAGGTTTTTAAACAATGTATTGTTCCGATTCATCGTTTTCATGCAAATCGTGCCTAAAATCGTCCAGTGTGTGGGCACCTTAAGTCTGACAACATTTTTAAATACGTGTCCTCAATTGAAAACCAAAATGTACACTAACACAAGTTTTTAAGATGCGATATAAATAAAGACATTTCTGGGGAGAAAACAGATACATGTCAAAATGTAGAATGAAGAGGATTGGTACTGTACCTATCCTTGATCTGTCTGGCAGCCTTGGTGCAAGAAGGAGAGAGAGAGCAAAGTTAGTGTCTCCATGCAAGTATAAAGGGCAGCAAACTCCATGCAGGACTTTAGGGTAAAATAAACATCCCTCGCACACGTTCCTTATAGCACACATAAGTCATCTGAATGTAAGTCAGCTCTTTAGAAAGATGAAAAATGTGCTGGTTTTAAATGAGGTGTTAGCAGTGTGGTTAATTGTCAGTCATCAATAGAAAAGAAAACATTAATCAAGTGACTGTAGTCTCATTTTTACATAAAAAAAAAAAATTGCATTGCAAAATCACTTTCAAAGTATAAACTTAGGCTGGGTACACACGTAAAGATTTTCTGTCCAACCATCCAACTAGTTGATTGGTTGGAATGAAAATCTGGTAACGTATGGGAGTAACTGATGATCAGCAATTTGCTCCTAAATGCCAGAAAACAGATGAAAATAGTCATCAGACAAGTTTGTTAAATGTTTGATCTAAACAATTTGTTCAAACAACAGTTTTTGTCCATTTTCCGGCGTTTGGGAGCAAATTACTGATCATCAGTTACTCCCATACGTTACCAGATTTTCATTCCAACCAATCAGCTAGTTGGCTGGTTGTACAGATAATCTTTATGTGTGTATGCAGCTTATCAGCATAAGATGGTCTGATGTGGGGGAATGTACTGTTTCCACACTGTTCTCTATCAGACATGAATAAAGGAAGAAATTATAAATCAATGTATTATAGAGCAGTGCCCTTCCTTTATCTTCATTTGCTGTGACTAGGAGCTACTGTGGAAAGTATTGTAAGCAGTTCTTACTTGTCGCTGCCTTTTGTGATGTGATTTGTGATGTCACCACCACGCTCCACTGCTCCCCAATGCCACTTACTGATCTATTCACTCTCTGCTGTCCGACTGTAGCATATTAACAACCAGCCTCATTTAAAGGATAAGGAGACCAATATATCTTATATATGAAATCAGATTAGTCTATGCCCATAGGTTATCTCTTCATTCTTTTGTAGTGACATTTAATTTTTTGGATTGACAATATTGATTGATGAATGTTTCTGAAGTCTCCTGAGACAAGTGCCACAATGAAATTGCTTCCTAAATCCTAGCATGGTACTGTGGGAGTGTGAAGTGCCTAAGAATAATGTGAGGGAAGAAAATGCTTGTGGCTTTGTGACTTTTTCTGTTTACAGTATGTTTCACCCGTTTTTAGAACAGATCTGAAACAACTTCACTTTTGGAGTCTGACTTAAGGTGCATACACACTAGACGATATTATGCACGATTTGTCCGATTTTGACGCATCGGAATAACAGATCGTGCATAATATGTGCAAATCATGAGTGTCCACTCACCATCACAATGCCTATGCGTGTACCCTCAGGTCGTACATCGCATTTTTAGATCTTGTCCACAGCAAGCAAGATCTGCCAATCTCGTACATGATCCAGCGGCATATCGGT
This sequence comes from Taudactylus pleione, assembly GCA_031769625.1. NCBI lineage: Eukaryota > Metazoa > Chordata > Amphibia > Anura > Myobatrachidae > Taudactylus > Taudactylus pleione. The sequence continues at coordinate 1,959,382 of JAUIMM010000126.1, read as the reverse complement.
TAGTATATATGCCTGAACAATATGTCGTTCGGATCCGTATACGATGTTGAATACAAAGTGGAAAGAGAAAAAAAAAAAACGTTGCCCCTCCCCGCCCCAAAGCACAATCAGCCCCGGGCTTTTGTGACCCAGTACTGGTTGTGCTAAATACAGGGGACAAAAGACGTAAGGGTCCCCTGTATTTAGTGCAACCAGCACTGGGCTCTGATCCAATCCTGGTTCTGGAAATATAGGGGAAAAAATGAGTAGGGTTCCCCTGTATTTACCGGAACCACCACTGAACTTTTTCTAGCTGGGAGGTAATGCCACAGCCAGGAAAACCCTGTCACCGGGTCCCCCAGCCAAAGCATTACCCCGACCGCTAATCAACCCAGGCCGGGGATCCCTGGGGAGTTGGGGACCCCCCCCCCAATAAAGGGGTCCCACTCTCCAGGGCACCCCATGCTTAGACTGATAGCCCGGGCTACCCCAGCACCCCTGGCCAGCGGGTCTCCTGTATTTTGGCAACCAGGGCTGGTTCTAAATAGCCTGGTGCTGGTTGTGCTTAATACAGGGGGCCCCTACGTTGTTTGTCCCCTGTATTTAAAACAACAAGTACTGGGTCTCCAAAGCACGGTGCTGGTTGTACTTTTACACAGGTTATTCATTTTTTTAAACACAGCAGCACAGACGGATCTTACTGATCCCGTCCGTTCATCTGTATTTTGTTTTTTTACACACAGATGCATGCATCACGGATCTCCCAGATCCGTGCAAGCATCTGTGTCTCTGCTATCGCGCACGATCTAAAGATCGGAAAATCGTTAGAACGTACATGATAGATATTGTGTTACATCATGCAGCTTTTGCTGCACATGGTGTCCTGGAGTCCCGGGGAGCTGCAGGGGAGAGTTCAAGGGAAATCGCTCACGATATCGCATCGTGAGCACATTGTCTAGTGTGTACGCACCTTTAGGGCCTAATTTATCAACGTGTTTTATATGTAACAAGTTTAAAAATGATGATAGTGCTCCAGCCAATCAACTCCCAACTGTCATTTTTCAAACAGATGACAGTTGGGAGCGGATTGGCTTTAACACCATTATCATATGCAACAAGATTTATCACTCGCTACCTTATTTATTTAAAGGCTATATGACGTGGTTACTACAGGTGTCTTGTGATTTGAAAAATGTAATTCATTTAATATGGCCCCTATCACATTTGATGGAGCTCTGTTGAAGCATTTGGGTCAGTGAAACTATTGCAGCGACAGATACAAGTATATCTTTAGTATCCTATAGGAAACTAGGGGGAAGATGTATCAAACCTTGGAGAGAGATAAAGTGGAGAGCAGGGCTGTAACTAGGGTAGTGCGACCTGTGCCATGGCACAGGGCACTGCAGGGCAGGGGGCGCTGTTCGGGCCTGTCAATTTTTCTGTTCATTATCATTCTCACTTGTAGCTTCCTCTTCTTTTATCCCCAGCATCTCCTGGCCTCCCCTATCTCTTCCCTGGCCCTTCCTGATGAGGCCATGCCCCTTTTTCAGATGCATTATGTCCCTATTTGAAAAATAGGGGGAGCTCCAATGCTCTTTCTGGCACAGAGCACCAAAAAGTCTAGTTACGGCTCTGGTGGAGAGAAAGTACCAACCAATCAGCTCCTAACTGTATTTTTAAAAACAGCCTGTAAAGTGACAGTTAGGAACTGGTTGATTGGTACTTTCTCTCTCTCCAATGATTAGTACATCTACCCCTAGCTAACACAGCATAATTCTTTTCAGCTTCTAGCCATTATTTCATAGAAAGTTAAAAATAATAATAACTCAAATCTGATTGTTTGCTATGTACAACACCTCCACTGGTCCTCCTTAGACGGTGAGAAAAATATCTCCTTATATCCCAGCATTCCAACTGTGGAAATGCTTGAAACCAATGTTTATAATATATTTTTTTTTCATTTGACTTTTATTACAAGACAATATCTAACAGAAAAAACATTGCCTTATACTACATATCTTCTGTAAATGCCAAAACATGCAATGTGCTGATCGCATTTATTCTATAATGTGTGGAATATTTTCAGTATTGCAATAAATGCTCTTACAGACTGGTCTTGGTAATAATGCATTACGCAGTTCATTTTATACGTGTCACACAACATTTTTTTTGCTATTCTTTAAATCTAATTTTGGAAACTTATGTTTAAAAAAGCAGGTTCAAAAAAAGTTTCCATTTACAGTTTAATAAATCTGGTCTTGTGCCAACATCTAAAATAAAATAAAGATAAAGAATGGCCTTTATACCTACAGTCAGGTGCATAAATATTGGGACATTGACAGAATTTTCAGATTTTGGCCTCTATTCACCACCACAATGGTTTTGAAATGAAACAAACAAGATGTGCTTTAACTGCAGACTTTCAGATTTAATTTGAGGGTAATTACATCCAAATCAGGTAAACGGTGTAGGAATTACAACGGTTTCTATATGTGCCTCCCACTTTTAAGGGGCCAAAAGTAATGGGACTATCAACTCAAAAGCTATTTCATGGACAGGTGTGGGCTATTCCCTCATTATTTCATTATCAATTAAACAGGTAAAAGGTCTGGAGTTGATTGTAGGTGTGACATTTGCATTTGGAATCAGTTGCTGTCGACACTCAATATGAGATCCAAAGAGCTGTCACTATCAGTGAAGCAAGCCATCATTAGGCTGAAAAATCAAAACAAACCCATCAGAGAGATAGCAAAAACATTAGGTGTGGCCAAATCAACTGTTTGGAACATTCTTAAAAAGAAAGAGCGCACCGGAGAGCTCAGCAACACCAAAAGACCCGGAAGACCACGGAAAACAAGTGTGGTGGATGACAGAACAATTATTTCCCTGGTGAAGAAAAACCCCTTCACAACAGTTGGCCAAATCAAGAACACTCTCCAGGAGGTAGGTGTATATGTGTCAAAGTCAACAATCAAGAGAAGACTTCACAAGAGTGAATATAGAGGGTTCACCACAAGATGTAAACCATTGGTGAGCCTCAAAAACAGGAAGACCAGATTAGAGTTTGCCAAACAACATCTAAAAAAGCCATTACAGTTCTAGAACAACATCCTATGGACAGATGAGACAAAGATCAACTTGTACCAGAGTGATGGGAAGAGAAGAGTATGGAGAAGGAAAGGAACTGCTCATGATCCAAAACATACCACCTCATCAGTGAAGCATGGTGGTGGTAGTGTCATGGCGTGGGCATGTATGGCTGCCAATGGAACTGGTTCCCTTGTATTTATTGATGATGTGACTGCTGACAAAAGCAGCAGAATGAATTCTGAAGTGTTTCGGGCAATATTATATGCTCATATTCAGTCAAATGCTTCAGAACTCATTGGACGGCGCTTCAGAGTGCAGATGGACAATGACCCGAAGCATACTGCAAAAGCAACCAAAGAGTTTTTTAAGTGGAATGTTATGCAATGGCCAAGTCAATCCCCTGACCTGAATCCGATTGAGCATGCATTTCACTTGATGAAGACAAAACTGAAGGGAAAATGCCCCAAGAACAAGCAGGAACTGAAGACATTTGCAGTAGAGGCCTGGCAGAGCATCACCAGGGATGAAACCCAGCGTCTGGTGATGTCTATGCGTTCCAGACTTCAGGCTGTAATTGCCTGCAAAGGATTTGCAACAAAGTATTAAAAGGTGAAAGTTTGATTTAGGATTGTTTAGTTTGTCCCATTACTTTTGGCCCCTTAAAAATAGGTTCTAAATAGGCCGGAGGAGGAGAAGGAAGAGAGAGAACAAAGATCTGGACACATACAAGAATCACATTCTCACCAGAGGGAGACGGAAAACCGGTGACCAGAGCAAAGCCCATCTGCAGCACAGGTGCGACAGGGCGGGAGTCCTGTGGAACCCTATGGACTTCGTAGAAATAGAGATAACAAGGGTAAGTTCTTACCATATCTCATATTTTCTACTTCAGGGTCCATAGGGTATCCACAGGATACCTTGGGGATGTCCCAAAGCAGTATCCTTTAAGGGTGGGGACGCTCCTGTGCAGAAAGGAGAATCCGCTGCCCGAAGGAAGCATCCTGAGAGGCGAAGGTGTCAAACCTGTAATACCTCACGAAGGTATGGACAGAAGACCACGTAGCAGCCTTGCAGATCTGAACTGCCGAGGCACCACGTCGAGCTGCCCACGAAGGACCCACAGACCTAGTGGAATGAGCCTTCAGAGAAGGAGGGACCGGTAGGCCTTCATGAAGATAAGCTTCAGAAATAGCCATACGGATCCAGGCTGCCAAAGTTTGCTTTGAAGCAGGCCAACCCTTTTTACGGAAGCCATAGAGGACAAACAAAGCGTCCGACTTCCTAAACGAAGAAGTGCGGTCAACATAAGTCCTTAAGGCCCGCACAACATCCAAAGAGGCCTCACCCACGGAAAGACCCGGTGAGTTAAAGGCCGGAACAACTATTTCCTCGTTAATATGAAACTGGGAAACAACTTTGGGAAGAAACTCGGGCCGAGTGCGGAGCACTGCCCTGTTCCCATAAAAAACCAAGAAAGGGGGTCTACAAGAAAGAGCCCCTAACTCAGAAACACGTCTGGCCGAAGCAATGGCCAGAAGGAAAACAGTCTTAGCTGTTAGCCATTTAAGATCCACTGAGCCCAGTGGTTCAAACGGCGGTCCTTGGAGAGCCCTCAGGACCACAGCCAAATCCCAAGGCGCCACAGGTGGAACAAAGGGCGGCTGAATGCGGAGAACACCCTGCATAAAGGTGCGCACATCCGGGATTGTAGCAATCCTACGGTGAAACCAGACAGATAGGGCCGAAACCTGTACCTTCAAAGAAGCAAGGCGAAGCCCATGATCTAGTCCCGCTTGCAGGAAGGCGAGAATCCGAGACAGACGAAACTCCCGCGGTGCATAACCTCTCGGTCGACACCACTGGAAGAACGTATGCCACACGCGATGGTATATCCTCGCGGAAGACGGTTTCCGAGCTCGTAACATGGTACGCACCACAGAGCTGGAAAACCCCCGGGACCTCAGCATGGCCGTCTCAACAGCCACGCCGTCAAAGACAGCCGAGTCAGGTCCGGGTGAAGGCAAGGACCCTGAGACAGAAGGTCCGGTCGTAGCGGCAACCGCAGAGGACTGTCCACGGACAGACCCTGAAGGTCTGAGAACCAGTGCCGTCTGGGCCACGCGGGAGCTATCAACAGGAGCGTCCCTCCTTCCTGTTTGAATTTCCGGATTACCCGTGGAAGAAGGGAGACCGGAGGGAACAGGTATGCGAACCGGAACGTCCACCGGACGGACAGAGCATCCACCAGAGACGCCCCTTCGTCTCTTGTGCGAGACCCGTACACCGGCAACTTGTTGTTGTGCCGGGACGCCATGAGGTCGATTTCTGGAAGACCCCACCTGTCCACCAGTAGTTGAAAAACGTCCGGGTGCAGGGACCATTCCCCCGGATGAACGTCCTGGCGACTTAGAAAGTCCGCCTCCCAATTTAGCACTCCCGGGATGAAGACCGCTGATATGGCCGGAAGATTGCGCTCCGCCCAAACCAGGATCCGAGAGACCTCTACGAGAGCCGCCCGACTGCGAGTTCCTCCTTGCCTGTTTATGTAGGCCACGGTGGTAGCGTTGTCCGACTGGACCTGCACCGGGCGACCCTGGAGAAACCGCTGTGCCTGCTGGAGAGCATTGAAGACCGCACGGAGTTCCAAGATATTTATTGGAAGCTCCGCTTCTGTCGGCGTCCACCTGCCCTGGAACAAGTGTGGACCCGAAACTGCTCCCCAGCCCCGAAGACTGGCGTCCGTTGTCAACAGGACCCAATTTGGAACCCAGAACGGATGTCCCTTGTTGAGGTGGGTCGTCTGTAACCACCACGCAAGGGACAGGCGAACCTCCTGGGTGAGCACAATTGTCTGGGACTTCAGAGACTGAGTCCGCCCGTTCCACTTGGACAGGATCAGGTGCTGCAGAGGTCTGGAGTGAAACTGGGCGTATTCCACCATGTCGAACACCGACACCATGGAGCCCAGTAACCTCATCGCCGAGTGTAAGGACACCCGGCGGCTGTGCAGGCAACTGCGCACCCTTGACTGTAAAGCAGAGATCTTGTCCTCCGTCACGAAGATCCTTTGCTGTCCCGAGTCCAATAAGGCTCCAAGATGCAGAATCCTCCGAGACGGGATTAGAGTGGACTTCTGCCAGTTGATTAGCCAGCCGTGCCGTTGCAGCAGTGCAATGGTCAGGTCCAAGTGGCGCAACAGGAGCTCTGGAGATCCTGCCACCAATAACAGGTCGTCCAAATACGGCAACATGCGGACTCCCTGCAGCCGCAGAGAAGCCGCCATGACCGCCATCACCTTGGTGAAAACACGTGGTGCTGTTGCCAGGCCAAAAGGTAACGCCCGAAACTGGAAGTGGTCGCTGCGGATTGCAAACCTGAGGAACTGTTGATGGCGCAAAAGAATAGGGACATGCAGGTAAGCGTCCTGTATGTCCAATGACACCAAGTAGTCCCCAGGTTCCAGCGCCAGAATGATGGACCGTAGGGTCTCCATCCGAAACTTCGGGACCCGCAAAGACTTGTTGAGTGCTTTGAGGTTGAGAATCGGACGATATGACCCATTGGGTTTCTGTACCAAAAATAGATTTGAATAGAAACCCTGGCCCCTCTGGGAGAATGGAACAGCCACTATAACTCCAGCCTGGAGCATAGTGTGCAATACCTTCCGCAGCTCCGTAGCCTTGTTCCAGTCTGATGGGAGACCCGTGGTGAAGAAGCGAGCCGGGGGTCTGTGCCGGAAGGAGAGGGCGTATCCGTGGGAAACCACCTCCAGAACTCAAGTGTCTGTCGTAGTGGTCGACCAACACTGGGCGAACTGTAGCAGGCGGCCTCCCACCCTGGGATCCCCCAAAGGGAGGCCCGGACCGTCAGGCCGCAGGCTTGTCATCTGGCTTGGGGGCCGGACGTCTGGTACTCCATGCCTGCTTCCGGGGCTTGACCGATTTCTTAGGGCCAGCCTGTCGAGGAAACGACTGTGGTTTGGGCCTGCCCTGGGCCCTAGATGACCGAAAGGACGATGGTCCCGAACCAGAAGGAGCAGCGGCCGACGGGAGACAAGCAGATTTGGCTGCCGCCAGCGTGGCCACAATCTTATCCAGATCCGGACCGAAGAGAACTTCTCCGGTAAACGGCAACGCTTCCAGACCTTTCTTGGAATCTGCGTCCGCCTTCCAGGATCGCAGCCACAAGGTGCGACGAGCAGCCACCGCTGCTGAAGAAATTCTAGACACCAGAGTACTAATGTCTAGAGCCGCCTCGTTGATGTAGGTGGCCGAATCACGGAGATTGCCAATCAACTCCGCCTGTTCGGCCGGACAGTCGGATTCAAAAGAAGCCTCTAATGAATCCGCCCAGCGCTCCATCGCTCTGGCAACCCAGCAAATGGCCATAGCCGGCCGTGCTGCCCCCCCTGCAAGGGAATAAGCGGACTTCAGGCAGATTTCTACCTTGCGGTCCGTAGCATCCTTAAGGGAGGACATGGATGGCATCGGCAATGTGGCACTACGGACAAGACGGGTCACGTGAGAATCCACCTGTGGAGGGGATTCCCACTTAGCAAAATAATTATCCGCGAACGGATAAGCCACCGCCAGGCGTCTCTGCGGCTGGTATCTTTTGCCAGGTTGTTTCCACGCCTCCTCTAAATGGTCCACCAACTGACCCGAAAGAGGAAAGACTGTGGCATCGCCCTTCACATCTTTGAAAAAGGCATACTTAGATTTAGCCGCTGGGGGAACTTCGTCCTCAATCACCAAGGCTGTGCGGACCGCCCGAATAAGTCCAGGAATATATACTTTGGACTTAGCATCAGCGTCCTTAGTATGGAGAGGTTCCTGATCGTAAGGATCAAGAATCTCCCCATCATCAGACGTCCCTTCGTCATCCTCATAAGGAGCGGACAGAGACGCCACCGGCCTTTTATGAGGCCGCATCACAGACTCCCCTTGCAACACATCCGACAAGTGCTGTACAGAACTCGTCAGGGAGTTAACCCACGCTGGCTCCTGAGAACCCGGGAGCGGGGAAATAGGGAGACTGTGGGGTACCACCAATTGTCGTGGGAACCCCTGCATGGGTGACGACACCACAGACTGCTGGGACAAACCCATCGGAGTAAACGCGGGCTGCGGAGCTAACTGGCCCACTAAAGCTGTTAACGCCTGAGCGAAACAAGCCCAGGGCGGCTCCTGTACCGGTGCTGTAACCGTAATAGGCCGCGCCATGGACAAACACTGCCGGCAAAGGCCCTCCGCGCTACCCTCCCCCTCCGCTAACGGTACTTTGCACGTGGTACACTGTAGCCGGAGGGGAAAATCACTTTCAGACATGATGGCACCACGTATGTGACCTCTCTCACCAATTAAGTATTAAATAGGCGAGAGACCACCCTGCAGCACCGCACCGCAAGGGCTTTAGCAGAAGAACAGGGACAGTAATAAAGCTGACAGTTTAGAGAAGAAAAGTTACAGGCAGCGCTAGCACAGTCACATACAATGCAGAGAAATAACAATTCCTGCACTAACAGCGCTGATCACTCAACTACACAGACACAGGGCCTGGTAGGACACAGCGCTGCATACACAGACCTGACCACAGCGGAGGAGAGGTATGCGGGGGGACCCAGACCACGATGCTTCCTTCCAGACTTCCAGCAGCGTTCACCATGCGTTCTGGAGAAGATGGCCGCCGAGGAGCAGAGAGGAGGCTGGCCTGGGGGAGGAGCGCTGCCACAGGACCAGTCGGCAGCATGCAGAGAGGGCTGTGTGCAGCGGGGGAGGCGCCGGCTGTGAGACAGGGAAGGCGCGCTCCCCTGGCATGCATTTAACCCCTGGGACGCCGCAGTGCTACCGCTCTGCTGCGGTCCGCTGTCCCAGGGGGTAGTGGAAGCGCAGGTTGGTCGCCTGGCTCCACGCTGCAGCCAGTCCCCAGGGAGCCCCCTGCCTGGGGACTTAGGACCATGTGATCAGCGGGGACCCACCGCGGGACCCCGCTGCTTACCTCTGTCCCCCTTGAATCCGGCCATGGTCCGGAGCATCTGGGGTCACCGCTAGCTGTGACCCCAGACGCCCACCAGCATCCCCGGATCAGTACCGGCGTTCTGGTACCGGCGGGGTGTAGGGAAGACAGCATGGACGTCAGGACTGACAGTCCATGCTGTTCATCCAGATGTGCAGCCACAGCTGCATGAAGAAAAAGCTTCAGGGGCTCTTCTAGCCCCCACTCCAACAGGTGCACCCGACTCCGGCCGGGCACCAAACTAAACTGAGGTGCCTTGGCCCGGGGGCGGGGTATAGGAGGGGGACCTAGTGCATCCTGGGAGGCTGAAAGCTTAACTCTTTGGTGCCCTGCGACTGACGTCACACCTATACCCCAAGGTATCCTGTGGATACCCTATGGACCCTGAAGTAGAAAAGTGGGAGGCACATATAGAGACCGTTGTAATTCCTACACCGTTCACCTGATTTTGATGTAATTACCCTCAAATTAAATCTGAAAGTCTGCAGTTAAAGCACGTCTTGTTTGTTTCATTTCAAAGCCATTGTGGTGGTGAATAGAGGCAAAATATGAAAATTCTGTCAATGTCCCAATATTTATGCACCTGACTGTATGTAGTATAAAAGAAGTATAAACTACATGCAAACACTTACAAAATGTAATTGTGTAAAAGTAAAGCCTAGGTTGTAGTTTTCATTAAATATTGGGCAGTGACACAGTTTTGGTAGCTTAGATTTGTAATGAAATCTGGTGCATCTAGAGTTAGAGGGCAGTAATGATGTGACTACTGTACTTGTTGTGTAGTTGTCTACTGTAGCTGGCTACACTCAAATAGAGCCTGTTCATGCTCCTTTGAGTAGCACATTCCCATTGTACATGCACAGAGTGTGGTAAGAAAAATGTCTTTAAGGTTTCCCTTCAAAGTCACATTTCTGTACCTTGGTGAAATCCTCGGGCTCCTTTATGTCCATGGTCCGTGAAGCAAATTCTAATAGCTCCTCTGAGCTCTCCAGGGCATTTGTACACTGGGACAGCTGATTCTAGAACAGAATAAAGATAATAACATGCAGTTTTAAGTGTGAGCTTTGAGAGACAAGATGTGTTTGAGTAGATGCCTAAAAAAAACGAACACATGGTATTTGTTATGACATATGTTCTGTATGCCCAGAGCTCGTACACGTAATGTTCTAGCAACTTTAGAATAATAAAAGTAGTAGTAGAAATCTACAAATGTCTATACAGTTAACAAATACATTTACATATGTGTCCTCATACATCTAGCCTCAATACGCCATGTGACTTGCCTGATGTGAGCGAGCCTCCAGGTCCCATGGTACTCTGATAGCGTTGAGCTTCTATTTTTGCTGAAAGTGCATCTAATGCATACACACGGCACGACCGTCAGTGATAACGATATCGCTGAACGATCTCCCGGGTGTGCTGGATGATCGATATATCGATCATTCAGTACACCACCAACGACCAGCAACCCGCGATCAACGATCACGGGTCCCTATAGTAACCTGGTCGATATCGATCAGATTGGTCTGCATGCACCATTGATGGACGATATCTTTATCGTCCATACGTGCCCACGAATCGCAGGTCATTGGTGGGTGGGAGGCACCGAAAAATGCACGATATGAACGATAATGATATGATCGATATCATTCATATCATGCATTTTAATCGTACCGTGTACACACACCATAAGTCATAATGGGAGGGGATGAAATATAGCAGCACTTAACGTGCTGCTATAACACTTCCTACTTCGCCTTTTTACCGAGGCGAAGCAGGAAGCACTAACGATGAGATGGTGCCGGAGAGGGGGAGCGTTAACTCCCCCTTCCGGCAAACCCTGTCTTAGGACATAGCGCATTAGCCTAGTGCTGATGCGCTGTCTCTCAGTCCCAGCCGGCTCCACTGAGCATGCGCGGGATCTCGCACTTCATATACAGATTTAGAGACTTAGTCGTACAAGTGTCGCATATATCAAATTAATCTGCTGATGCCTTTCAGCATAGTCTCATGGGACCTGGCGCACAGAGAGGGGCTTTTTAGCGCGGCTGCAGCAAAGATGTGTAAGGACACATCTGTATTATTAAGCAGCATCAAACACCATAGATTGCAGTCACAGCATACCTTCTAATGGCAATTTAAGTCTCATGTTCCTATATATCAACCAATGAGGTGCCTTAAGGGCTGCTATATGTGATTTGTGATGCACAGTAACATGCATTGTACTCTCACCTGTAGTTCCTGGGTTTTGTGGGCCTGCTCTTGCTTTATGCTGTTTGTCATTCTCTCTCTCATCTCATCTAGCAGAGAGTAAAGGCTGTCAAACTCTTCATCCAACTCTGACAGCACTTTGGTGGAATTTGACTGCAAAAATAAAAAAATAATCATATCACCATTATTTTATTGTAGCTCCACAATAACAGGTGGCAATATTACAGGCCCTAACTCAGTGAACCAGCCAAAGATGCAAGGACATGGATTACAGGAAAGACTACAGAGAGGTCAGGAAAAACAAGACACAAAATAAACGTACTGGGGACAGAAAGGATAATAAAAATAAAGACAACTGAAAAAAAAATGAAAGAAAGCTAAAACATTAAAATGAAAGCAGAAGGAAAGGTAAAAAAGAAAGGTTACCAGAAGTGGAAGGACAGGAATCCATGTTATTACTACTCTGCATGTATTACCACAAATTTAGGCCTTCACAATCATTTTTTAAAGGTTTTCTAAAATAACCTGTAACAGTTTAACTTCACTTCCAGGTCAATAATTTATATGCAAATTGCTCATTTAAGACAGGCAAAAGATCATTTTTCAGCAGCCTGTTAGCATTCACTGTACAAGCACTTGTCTGATGCTTGCTTTGTAGCACTTTGACTCCTATTGGGAGAAAAGTGCTAGATAAATAACAGTATTATTATTTTAGCCAATTACAGCACCACATGCTGATTACATTTATTAATGGCAGCTCACATGGAGTTCCCTAAACTGAATGTGTCTCTGTCTCTGTACTTCTGATGGAAAGTGTTTGTGCCCAAGTTTTTCTATAAACTGGAGGGCAGTCCTCACTCTAAAAAAGCAACCGATTAGTGTAACTTCTGGGAACAGTGATATAATCACCCTGAACAACCTGCATAGTGCCAGATGGGAGATGTGTGTTAGTTAAGCCAAGTAGAGTGATTATACCAGAGGTGGGTAAAATGGGCATTATGAAACCTGTTGAAATACCAGAATATGTTTTTTGAGCCCCCAACAGCCAGGAAACAGTCAAACCAACATGGATTTTTGGACATTTTGATAATGTTTCCTGTCTGACAGCCAGTTCTTGTGCATGTAGTTCCAAAACAAGCAGTGCACACCCATCCATGGGTCATGTGGGCAGAGCCCTGTCCCATGTGCTTGTGCAGGGGCGGTGCAAGGTTTTTCGGCTCCCTAGGCAGATCTTCAGCCTACAGAACTGCCCCCCACCACCGTTACCAATACCCACTTTCTAACCCATCAGGTGAAAGTAAGGAGGCGTCATCTTCATTCTATAGCCGTCACCTGCATTTAGTACAAGTATGTCTCTCTCAGAGAAATTCTTAATATTGTGATGGGCAGACTCTGTGGCGCCCCCCAGATCCAGCGCCCCTAGGCAGCTGCCTAATGGTAGAGCCGGCCCTGTTCTTGTGGGTTCCTTACATTAATTGACACAGTTAAACCATGTCTGATCAAGGGGTGGGAGTTTATGTTCCCCCTGCTCTCAGCCTACCACCATGATCACTGATATCTACCTCCCCTATCTGTCATCCAGTCTTGTATGTGTGTGTGACTCACACTCTCACACAGACGCACCAAACAATCTGGTAATTGCTAGGTGCTATGAGACAAAAATCGAGTGCCAACCACATGATGGTACCTGCATTTTACGTCAACACTTGAAACATTTTGAAGTGGCAATAGCCAATGTAGTTGCCAATATGTGATACCTTAGATGTTAAATATATGTGGGTAAAGACAATGCAGTTCCAGTACACACTGCTGGACACAGCTTTTACAAATGATACGATTACTCAGGTTTTTTTGTTTCATAGCAGTACAGCAGCATTACAAGAAATAGGCTAGATCCAATACATGTCATGACCTGTCTTACAGTGGTTTTATGTGATCAGCAGCAGTGGATGCATGATTCGAGTACTGCTACTAAGCTGTGAGATGAAGGAGAGTTTCAGCTTTGGTGTCATTGGCTTTGAAGAGGTTGAGACTACACTTGATACAATCACTCTTTTTGTTGTTACATTACCAATGCTGCCGAACACAGACATGTCATATATTCTATCACTTTGTCACCTTACCTGCACGCCTTTTAGTACATGACTTAACGTGTCAATAAAATTCTGGATTTCATCATTTTTATTGGCCAGTGTTGTGATGATCCTCTGCAAAGCTTCCTATCAAGAGAATACAAAAAAAAAAGATTTAAAAATAAAATAGACTTGACATTTGTTGTAGAATTAACATTGTAATTTATTCTCAATCTTCATGCTGTATAAATCAAGGCCTAGAAAATAACTACATAAATTGTTTGACACCAACAAAACTAACTGTATGAGATTCTCAGGATAGTGTGAAATCACATATTATAGAACAAATTTTATTATTCTACATTCTATAACAAGAGCAATAATCCCTACAAGGACACAGTTTAATCTCTGAGCAATGCATGTGCCAGGAGAGGCCCCATTGGGAGGGTTCAGGTCAATGCAGGACTAACCTAATGAGTAATTTACTTAATAAAAGCTATTAAAGAAAGCATCCAGTCTATAGTAACTAAACATGGTTAGTATAACTGCCATCTTTGAAAGTACTGATTCTCTGAAAATATAAACAATAGAACTATTAATTATCATACTAGCAGCATTTATCATTATGTGTTATGCAAAGTTATATTTATTTTTGGTGGAAATATACAGGAGATGTAAATAAAGCAATTGATTGCATAGTGTCCCCCTCCTCTTTAGGCTGTAAGATCTCATGTGCAGGGCCCTCTTCCCTCATGTGCTTTACTTTCCTTATCTCCAAGCATTGATTAGGTAAGAATGGGCGGCCATCAGTCAGTTTGTGGCCCAGAAGTTGAATGACAGCACGCCAGGGCGAATTGCAGAGGTCTTGATAATGAAGAGTCAACACTGCAAATATTGACTCTATGCATAAACTTAATGTAATTGTCAATAAAAGCCTTTGACACTAATCCACTGCCCATCCACTAGGCGATTTTGACAGGCGATTGCACAATAACGACGTCGTTATCGTGCAATCGCTTGCAAATCAGGAATTTTAAAGTCGGAAACGACCAGCGATGCACGCTCCCGCTGGTCGTTTCCGACATCAATCATCGGGCAAACATGCCGGTCAACCTGACGATAACGTCAGGTTCAGCAGGTTGCCAGATGATTGATGAACCTGCACTGAACGACTGCTCGTACCGTGTAGGTTCATCACAGACATAGAAACAACAGCACGATTACAATGTCATAATCGTGCTGTCCTTTTTATGGTCTGCTAGCGGATGAGCAGCATTATGAAATGCTTGTAATGTTACTTCAGCATACCATAGTAACATCTGACAAAAAGGTCTAAAAACACTGAAGCAGCAAACTCTGTGAAAACCAATACTTGTGTCATTCTCAAAACTTTTGGCCATGGCTGTACTTTGTAAGGCGCTGCCGAGCCCTTGTGGCGCCATATAAAGGATAATAATAATACTGCTCAAACAACACCCCAGCAACTTTAAAGTGTAATTGCATTGTTTTAATAGTAATGGCAAATTAAGAGTCTTAGGGCCTGATTCAGGCCCCGCTTGTGAGCGCAATTGATGGTAGCCCAATGCGCACGTGCGGTGTGCGCAACGCGCATGCGCAAGCCCCGTAGCGAGTGAGAAATCACTCGCTCCGGGGCTCTCAACAAAACGGGGCGGCTGTCGATGTTGAACGACAGCTCGCCCCGTTTTGTAGGCGGGGAGGGGGAGTGGCTGTACAAACCGAGGCGTTCCCGAAGGAACGCCTGCCGTTTGTGGGCGGCCCTACTGACATCACTCGTGATGTCAGTAGTGGACTTCCTGCTCTATTATGCAGGAAGTCTACTTGGCATTGCGAGTGCTGAGACCCTACCACAAGGCTCTCCTCGAAATGCCGATGGTCGCGATAATCGCGACCATCGCCAGGCCGCTCGCTCAAGCTGTGGGTGGTCACCCACAGATGTGCAAGTGGCCTGGAGGCCGGAATTTAAAAAAAAAAAAAAAAAAGGGCGTGCGCCTCTGAATCTTTACTCTATAATTTACAGTGCCTCATATATTATACTCTGTCCTAGAAAATATGAGATATGGTAAGAACTTACCCTTGTTATCTCTATTTCTACGAAGTCCATAGGGTTCCACAGGATACCTTGGGGTATAGGTGTGACGTCAGTCGCAGGGCACCAAAGAGTTAAGCTTTCAGCCTCCCAGGATGCACTAGGTCCCCCTCCTATACCCCGCCCCCGAGCCAAGGCACCTCAGTTAGTTACCGAGCCATAGGCCGGAGGAGGAGAAGGAAGAGAGAGAACAAAGATCTGGACACATACAAGAATCACATTCTCACCAGAGGGAGACGGAAAACCGGTGACCAGAGCAAAGCCCATCTGCAGCACAGGTGCGACAGGGCGGGAGTCCTGTGGAACCCTATGGACTTCGTAGAAATAGAGATAACAAGGGTAAGTTCTTACCATATCTCATATTTTCTACTTCAGGGTCCATAGGGTATCCACAGGATACCTTGGGGATGTCCCAAAGCAGTATCCTTTAAGGGTGGGGACGCTCCTGTGCAGAAAGGAGAATCCGCCGCCCGAAGGAAGCATCCCGAGAGGCGAAGGTGTCAAACCTGTAATACCTCACGAAGGTATGGACAGAAGACCACGTAGCAGCCTTGCAGATCTGAACTGCCGAGGCACCACGTCGAGCTGCCCACGAAGGACCCACAGACCTAGTGGAATGAGCCTTCAGAGAAGGAGGGACCGGTAGGCCTTCATGAAGATAAGCTTCAGAAATAGCCATACGGATCCAGGCTGCCAAAGTTTGCTTTGAAGCAGGCCAACCCTTTTTACGGAAGCCAAAGAGGACAAACAAAGCGTCCGACTTCCTAAACGAAGAAGTGCGGTCAACATAAGTCCTTAAGGCCCGCACAACATCCAAAGAGGCCTCACCCACGGAAAGACCCGGTGAGTTAAAGGCCGGAACAACTATTTCCTCGTTAATATGAAACTGGGAAACAACTTTGGGAAGAAACTCGGGCCGAGTGCGGAGCACTGCCCTGTTCCCATAAAAAACCAAGAAAGGGGGTCTACAAGAAAGAGCCCCTAACTCAGAAACACGTCTGGCCGAAGCAATGGCCAGAAGGAAAACAGTCTTAGCTGTTAGCCATTTAAGATCCACTGAGCCCAGTGGTTCAAACGGCGGTCCTTGGAGAGCCCTCAGGACCACAGCCAAATCCCAAGGCGCCACAGGTGGAACAAAGGGCGGCTGAATGCGGAGAACACCCTGCATAAAGGTGCGCACATCCGGGATTGTAGCAATCCTACGGTGAAACCAGACAGATAGGGCCGAAACCTGTACCTTCAAAGAAGCAAGGCGAAGCCCATGATCTAGTCCCGCTTGCAGGAAGGCGAGAATCCGAGACAGACGAAACTCCCGCGGTGCATAACCTCTCGGTCGACACCACTGGAAGAACGTATGCCACACGCGATGGTATATCCTCGCGGAAGACGGTTTCCGAGCTCGTAACATGGTCCGCACCACAGAGCTGGAAAACCCCCGGGACCTCAGCATGGCCGTCTCAACAGCCACGCCATCAAAGACAGCCGAGTCAGGTCCGGGTGAAGGCAAGGACCCTGAGACAGAAGGTCCGGTCGTAGCGGCAACCGCAGAGGAATGTCCACGGACAGACCCTGAAGGTCTGAGAACCAGTGCCGTCTGGGCCACGCGGGAGCTATCAACAGGAGCGTCCCTCCTTCCTGTTTGAATTTCCGGATTACCCGTGGAAGAAGGGAGACCGGAGGGAACAGGTATGCGAACCGGAACGTCCACCGGACGGACAGAGCATCCACCAGAGACGCCCCTTCGTCTCTTGTGCGAGACCCGTACACCGGCAACTTGTTGTTGTGCCGGGACGCCATGAGGTCGATTTCTGGAAGACCCCACCTGTCCACCAGTAGTTGAAAAACGTCCGGGTGCAGGGACCATTCCCCCGGATGAACGTCCTGGCGACTTAGAAAGTCCGCCTCCCAATTGAGCACTCCCGGGATGAAGACCGCTGATATGGCCGGAAGATTGCGCTCCGCCCAAACCAGGATCCGAGAGACCTCTACGAGAGCCGCCCGACTGCGAGTTCCTCCTTGCCTGTTTATGTAGGCCACGGTGGTAGCGTTGTCCGACTGGACCTGCACCGGGCGACCCTGGAGAAACCGCTGTGCCTGCTGGAGAGCATTGAAGACCGCACGGAGTTCCAAGATATTTATTGGAAGCTCCGCTTCTGTCGGCGTCCACCTGCCCTGGAACAAGTGTGGACCCGAAACTGCTCCCCAGCCCCGAAGACTGGCGTCCGTTGTCAACAGGACCCAATTTGGAACCCAGAACGGACGTCCCTTGTTGAGGTGGGTCGTCTGTAACCACCACGTAAGGGACAGGCGAACCTCCTGGGTGAGCACAATCGTCTGGGACTTCAGAGACTGAGTCAGCCCGTTCCACTTGGACAGGATCAGGTGCTGCAGAGGTCTGGAGTGAAACTGGGCGTATTCCACCATGTCGAACACCGACACCATGGAGCCCAGTAACCTCATCGCCGAGTGTAAGGACACCCGGCGGCTGTGCAGACAACTGCGCACCCTTGACTGTAAAGCAGAGATCTTGTCCTCCGTCACGAAGATCCTTTGCTGTCCCGAGTCCAATAAGGCTCCAAGATGTAGAATCCTCCGAGACGGGATTAGAGCGGACTTCTGCCAGTTGATTAGCCAGCCGTGCCGTTGCAGCAGTGCAATGGTCAGGTCCAAGTGGCGTAACAGGAGCTCTGGAGATCCTGCCACCAATAACAGGTCGTCCAAATACGGCAACATGCGGACTCCCTGCAGCCGCAGAGAAGCCGCCATGACCGCCATCACCTTGGTGAAAACACGTGGTGCTGTTGCCAGGCCAAAAGGTAACGCCCGAAACTGGAAGTGGTCGCTGCTGATTGCAAACCTGAGGAACTGTTGATGGCGCAAAAGAATAGGGACATGCAGGTAAGCGTCCTGTATGTCCAATGACACCAAGTAGTCCCCAGGTTCCAGCGCCAGAAGGATGGACCGTAGGGTCTCCATCCGAAACTTCGGGACCCGCAAAGACTTGTTGAGTGCTTTGAGGTTGAGAATCGGACGATATGACCCATTGGGTTTCTGTACCAAAAATAGATTTGAATAGAAACCCTGGCCCCTCTGGGAGAATGGAACCGCCACTATAACTCCAGCCTGGAGCATAGTGTGCAATACCTTCCGCAGCTCCGTAGCCTTGTTCCGGTCTGATGGGAGACCCGTGGTGAAGAAGCGAGCCGGGGGTCTGTGCCGGAAGGAGAGGGCGTATCCGTGGGAAACCACCTCCAGAACCCAAGTGTCTGTCGTAGTGGTCGACCAACACTGGGCGAACTGTAGCAGGCGGCCTCCCACCCTGGGATCCCCCAAAGGGAGGCCCGGACCGTCAGGCCGCAGGCTTGTCATCTGGCTTGGGGGCCGGACGTCTGGTACTCCATGCCTGCTTCCGGGGCTTGACCGATTTCTTAGGGCCAGCCTGTCGAGGAAACGACTGTGGTTTGGGCCTGCCCTGGGCCCTAGATGACCGAAAGGACGATGGACCTGAACCAGAAGGAGCAGCGGCCGACGGGAGACAGGCAGATTTGGCTGCCGCCAGCGTGGCCACAATCTTATCCAGATCCGGACCGAAGAGAACTTCTCCGGTAAACGGCAACGCTTCCAGACCTTTCTTGGAATCTGCGTCCGCCTTCCAGGATCGCAGCCACAAGGTGCGACGAGCAGCTACCGCTGCTGAAGAAATTCTAGACACCAGAGTACTAATGTCTAGAGCCGCCTCGTTGATGTAGGTGGCCGAATCACGGAGATTGCCAATCAACTCCGCCTGATCGGCCGGACAGTCGGATTCAAAAGAAGCCTCTAATGAATCCGCCCAGCGCTCCATCGCTCTGGCAACCCAGCAAATAGCCATAGCCGGCAGTGCTGCCCCCCCTGCAAGGGAATAAGCGGACTTCAGGCAGATTTCTACCTTGCGGTCCGTAGCATCCTTAAGGGAGGACATGGATGGCATCGGCAATGTGGCACTACGGACAAGACGGGTCACGTGAGAATCCACCTGTGGAGGGGATTCCCACTTCGCAAAATAATTATCCGCGAACGGATAAGCCACCGCCAGGCGTCTCTGCGGCTGGTATCTTTTGCCAGGTTGTTTCCACGCCTCCTCTAAATGGTCCACCAACTGACCCGAAAGAGGAAAGACTGTGGCATCGCCCTTCACATCTTTGAAAAAGGCATACTTAGATTTAGCCGCTGGGGGAACTTCGTCCTCAATCACCAAGGCTGTGCGGACCGCCCGAATAAGTCCAGGAATATATACTTTGGACTTAGCATCAGCGTCCTTAGTATGGAGAGGTTCCTGATCGTAAGGATCTAGAATCTCCCCATCATCAGACGTCCCTTCGTCATCCTCATAAGGAGCGGACAGAGACGCCACCGGCCTTTTATGAGACCGCATCACAGACTCCCCTTGCAACACATCCGACAAGTGCTGTACAGAACTCGTCAGGGAGTTAACCCACGCTGGCTCCTGAGAACCCGGGAGCGGGGAAATAGGGAGACTGTGGGGTACCACCAATTGTCGTGGGAACCCCTGCATGGGTGACGACACCACAGACTGCTGGGACAAACCCATCGGAGTAAACGCGGGCTGCGGAGCTAACTGGCCCACTAAAGCTGTTAACGCCTGAGCGAAACAAGCCCAGGGCGGCTCCTGTACCGGTGCTGTAACCGTAATAGGCCGCGCCATGGACAAACACTGCCGGCAAAGGCCCTCCGCGCTACCCTCCCCCTCCGCTAACGGTACTTTGCACGTGGTACACTGTAGCCGGAGGGGAAAATCACTTTCAGACATGATGGCACCACGTATGTGACCTCTCTCACCAATTAAGTATTAAATAGGCGAGAGACCACCCTGCAGCACCGCACCGCAAGGGCTTTAGCAGAAAGAACAGGGACAGTAATAAAGCTGACAGTTTAGAGAAGAAAAGATTACAGGCAGCAGCGCTAGCACAGTCACATACAATGCAGAAAAATAACAATTCCTGCACTAACAGCGCTGATCACTCAACTACACAGACACAGGGCCTGGTAGGACACAGCGCTGCATACACAGACCTGACCACAGCGGAGGAGAGGTATGCGGGGGGACCCAGACCACGATGCTTCCTTCCAGCGCTTCCAGCAGCGTTCACCATGCGTTCTGGAGAAGATGGCCGCCGAGGAGCAGAGAGGAGGCTGGCCTGGGGGAGGAGCGCTGCCACAGGACCAGTCGGCAGCATGCAGAGAGGGCTGTGTGCAGCGGGGGAGGCGCCGGCTGTGAGACAGGGAAGGCGCGCTCCCCTGGCATGCATTTAACCCCTGGGACGCCGCAGCGCTACCGCTCTGCTGCGGTCCGCTGTCCCAGGGGGTAGTGGAAGCGCAGGTTGGTCGCCTGGCTCCACGCTGCAGCCAGTCCCCAGGGAGCCCCCTGCCTGGGGACTTAGGACCATGTGATCAGCGGGGACCCACCGCGGGACCCCGCTGCTTACCTCTGTCCCCCTTGAATCCGGCCATGGTCCGGAGCATCTGGGGTCACCGCTAGCTGTGACCCCAGACGCCCACCAGCATCCCCGGATCAGTACCGGCGTTCTGGTACCGGCGGGGTGTAGGGAAGACAGCATGGACGTCAGGACTGACTGTCCATGCTGTTCATCCAGTTGTGCAGCCACAGCTGCATGAAGAATAAGCTTCAGGGGCTCTTCTAGCCCCCACTCCAACAGGTGCACCCGACTCCGGCCGGGCACCAAACTAAACTGAGGTGCCTTGGCTCGGGGGCGGGGTATAGGAGGGGGACCTAGTGCATCCTGGGAGGCTGAAAGCTTAACTCTTTGGTGCCCTGCGACTGACGTCACACCTATACCCCAAGGTATCCTGTGGATACCCTATGGACCCTGAAGTAGAAAGGAGGTTTATCTATGGAAAGTAACCTTCAGGGTATAAAATGCTACTTGGTTGAGGTGGGTACTCCGTACCATTACATTTCACACAAATGGTGCCAAAGCAGGAAATGATAGAAGAACAGTAAAGTCACAACACTCCATATATGATGCAGAACAATTTGTTTATTAACAAAAGTCAACATTTCAGTCAGTACAAGGTATATATACGCACACCTATTGTGCGTACTGTATGTGCACGTCACACCTATTGTGCGCAGTGAGAGCTAGGCCGCATGCTGTGCACAATAGTAATGAAATGCACGTGCCTCAGTCACGATTAGGTCTTCAGACAATCGTCTGTGAAGTACCTCATTTATATCAGGGTCCAATTTTATAATAACAGATCAATAAAAAGGGCACTCACTAAAAACAAAGGCCCTCATTCAGAGCCACTCGCTATTTGCGGTCGTTCGTTCTAAAACAAGGGGTGGCTATTCAAATGAACCGTTCGCTGTTTGCGGTCTGTTCACGCCTCTATGTCTGAACGAGCGAGCAAAACTTGCGTTAGTTTTTTTGAAAAATACGCCCCCTGGCCGCTCGCATCCTACGTCATGTCCGCTATTTATTAGATTAATCGAGTACATCGACAAGGGTATGAACTGCTCGCTATTCTTGTGGTTAGTGTTTGCTACCACAATTTTGCGAGCAGTTCTGACTCTAAAATAACCCAGTGACGTGGTCAATGACGCTGCTGTTTTAAATATGCACACCCATAAAACGCCCGTTTTGACCTTTAAGCACGCCTGCGTTCTGATTTCCACTCCCCATTTTCAAGCACCTTCCCCTGTTACCACCCACATACGCCTCTTTCTGTCACTCAAAATAGCAGGCATTCGCTATTTTGCGAGCACATGAATTTCGGCCGCACTGACTGGTTAGTGCATGCGTATAACAATCCGTACGCATGCGCAGTTGGGCTAACATCGCTCGGAACGAACGAGCGGCCGCTTACGAGCGGCTCTGAATCAGGCCCAAAGTAATGAACAAAGTGCCAGACAGGGTCATATGCAAAAGTTCCTTGGAAAACGACAGCACTCAAATAGTTACGCAATAAACCATGATGCAGTAGCGGCACTATGGGGGTGCGGCGGGCCACACCAGGTGACACAATCCGAGGCGGTGACACCAAAATAGCAGAGCTACTATGCTATTTTGGTATCACTGCCTTGGATGGAGTCACCCAACAGAATGGTACACATCAGGGGACGTGGCCTCTCGGATACGAGGCCACACGCCCTTTCAAATGCACGAGGGGTAGATAAGTGCCGCACCGGGTATCACCACACCCTATGACTCCTCTGCCAAGATGTTTATTTTGTATTATGTTTTGAAGAGATAATGTGAAGTATATATGAAGTATGATAAACTGTGCCTGCACGTTAATGATCTCACAACATAATCAAGGGCTATAAACAAGTCTACAAACAAGGGCCCTCATTCAGAGCCGTACGCTCTGAGCAGAGCGCACGCTCTGAATGAGGGCCGGCCTCCATGAAAATGGAGCGTCTTCCTGGACGCTCGTATAGCTGTGGGTGACCACCCACAGCCTATACGAGCGTGCAATTTGATGGCCGCGATGGTCTTGACCATCGCGACCATCGAAACTGCGAGCCGGAGCCTGCGGTTGAGGTTTTCAACCGCAAGCTCCGGAGTGATTTTGGCTCTATCAGAGCCAAAATCACTCCCACTGACATCACTAGTGATGTCAGTGGGCCGGCTTCTGACGGGAGGCGTTCCCGTGGGAACGCCCCCGTCAGGGAGGCACGCCCCCGGCACGCCTACCAAAGGGGGCGTGCTGTCAATCAACATCGACAGCACGCCCCCTTTGATCAGACACAACGAGCGAAGGACTTTCCTTCGCTCGTCGCGTCTGGCGCATGCGCACGACGGAGCTCCCTCCGTCGTGCGCATGCTCAGTCCAGAACATCGACCCACTTGCGAGCGGACAGCCGCTCGCGAGTGGGTCTGAATCAGGCCCAAAGTTATGTACTGTATGTGTACACAGCAAGTGCTGGGTGCTAATTACGATAATGTTTTTGGTTATTATTGGGCCATAACAGTGCAAAGGTCACATTTTATACAAATAAGAAAGATGCAAAAGGTTTATTTTGTTATAAAATGTATGTAGGAAACAGAATCAGCTAATGGTATCGGTAATGCTGGGCATACACTGCCAGATAAAATGCCTGTCAGACCGACATTTTATCTGGCAGGCTGTGACCCTGCAGATATCGCAGGCATACACTGTATCTCACAGTGTATTGGCCCCGATATCTGCGCTCCGCCCCCAGGGAGGAGACAATTTCCCGTTTCCTTCCCAGTGAAGAATCAGGGGAAATGTCTGTCAGTCGGTAGCGGCTGGGCATACACTGCCCGATGTGGCCGACATTTAACTTACAAAATATTGCATCGGACGGGCATGCTGGATGATCCGGCATGCCCGACTGATCAGTATTTTACCTTCGGTCGCCCGCACACACTACAATTATCAGGGGCATCCGCTGATATCGGGCAGAACGCCCCGCTAAATGTGTAGTGTATGCCCGGCATAAACCCTAACCATTTACACGTGATTTTAAACTATTAACTTTACTCCAAAGATAAAGGGCGTCAGATATTGCAGCAAAGCAAAAAAGAAAAAAAGGAAATTTGCACCTGGACAGGCCAAGTTGTAATGCAAGGGGTGCAAATGACTTATTTTTTTTGCATGCAGGTTAAACACTAGTTGCTTTCGCATGTAGCCCATAAATATTGGACAGCGTTATATTTACAAGCCCCCCCCCTCCCACACACACACACACCACCACCACCACAATAATACAACTCATTGCACATTTTATATTTGCCCAGTGGCGGGCTGGGCCGGGGGGCAGAGTGCCACGTGCCCCCCGGGCCGCAGCGTCATGCAGGCCGTGGGCAGTCTGTGTCACTGTGACACAGACTGCACCGCGTGTGTAGCGCTGACCGGACGGAGTTCGGTCAGCGCTACACAGCACAAACACACAGCCGCCGGAGCCGGCAGCTATGTGTTTGCTGTAATCAGCAGCCGCTGAGAGTCTGTCAGACTCTCATCGGCTGCTGCTGCTCCCACTGCGGGAGCTATCTTCTGGCTCCCGCAGTGGGTAATGGGAGAGACGTCGTCATGACGACGTCTCTCCCATAATGCAAAGCGGCCGGAGGAGCCGGTAGAAGCGTCGGGACCAGGAGCGGGAGTTTCAGGTAAGTGGTTTTTTTTTTTATTATTATTATTAAGTCTCTCTCTACCGGGGGGGGGGGGGGGACTACTGGGGGCACTACCAGGGGGGGGATTACTATGGGGACACTACCAGGGGGGGATTACTACTGGGGGCACTACAAGGGGGGGGGGGACTACTACTACTGGGGGCACTACAAGGGGGGGGGACTACTACTACTGGGGGCACTACAAGGGGGGGGGACTACTACTACTGGGGGCACTACATGGGGGGACTACTACTACTGGGGGAACTACAAGGGGGACTACTACTACTGGGGGCACTACAAGGGGGGACTACTACTGGGGGCACTATATAAGGGGCTTACTACTGGGGGCACAAGGGGCACTGGATAGGGGAGGATCACTACTGGGGGCACTACTGGAGGCCTGCATAAGGGTGTTCTCTCCTGTGGCACACGAGGGCACTGCATATGGGCACTACGACAGGGGGCTGCCCCTAATCTTTATTTTTACCTTACATTAATCCCATATGGACCCGCCTCCTCCCTGAAACACTTGAGGGGGGGCCGCGCCGTAGCACGCACGTTCTTCGGGCACCCTGGCTACATGCTACTCCTCTGCCAGGGTCGCCTGCATGCATTTGCCCCCCAGGCTAAAAGTTGCCAGCCAGCCCCTGAATTTGCCCCAACTAGAGTGCGACATAATTTTGCCATGGTGCAAATTTTCTTACTTCTTTAAAATTTACTCTCAACTGTGTATCAGCCCCAAAAGTGTATGTATATATGTGTATTAAATACTGGTAAAAAATAGACCAACTGACCAAACAGTAACAAGGATACTACAGCTGCTTATTCTTGATTAAATTAAGTGTATCTAATGAGTTTGACACTAGATATGTTCTCATTTGTGATTATTCTGGCAAAGGTCATCATACCTGTTTGACAGCTAAATAAAGTTTCAAAATATGTACAAGATGGGGGCGTGGCTTGCTTGCCAAGGGAGGTGGACGTGCTTTGGATCAGCTCCCGGCTAAACTTCATCTGGGCCCGGCTACCACAGCCTTTGATCCCCCATCTGCTCTGCCCTAAGTTGCTATCTACAGTGGGATCCTGTTGGCCTCTTTCCCGGATTGCGGGAGTGTGACGGGGACTGTGGCCGCATCGCGGCCTGCGGGGTGTACAGGAGCCGCAGCCTTGAGTTCTGGGCTGTAGCCGCGCCGGTGCTCAGCACTATCGCGGCTGCCGCCGGACATCGCGACAGGACCCCCCGAGTCTTAGCTTCCTACTGCTCGACTGGGGACATAGGGGGCAGCCTTAATATCCCCTGGAAGACCTGGTAAGCGGCACTGAGCGGAGCCGCGAATCGCGGGAGGCGCCATTTTGAGACCCACTACATGTTTATGTGACTGTGCTGATGACTCAGTGGTGACGGGCTAAATCTATACAGGGCATTGTCTTCCCATTTTGCTCTGCTCATCCATTCCTGCATAGCTGCCTCTGTGGATACCCTGCCAGGTCTGCTGCTGGCTCTGGCCTTTGTCCTGTGCTGATGACTGGAACCAAATAGAGGTCTGATACAGTTAAATGCCCACTGGCACAGTTACTGAAATTGGATGGGTGGCTGTCCCATACCTTGTGGATGCTGGAAGAAGTAATCCATGTCCCAACAGCAGCTGCCATGAAATAGCTACATAATGGTGAGGGGAATGTGAATTATTACACCCAACCTACGATATGCCTAGAAGTCTATATATTGCTTTCTCTGTATATCTCTTCTAATATGTTTCTTCATGGGTAAACGGGGCACAACCAAACGACCCGCAGTCACTCCAGCTAAGTCTTCATCTAATACTGCATTTAATACTCTTTTTGGTGTTTCTACGTCTGCCGCTGGTGTTTCCTCGGGACCTATTTCTCCACATATGGCTTCTGGGAGTTCGGATGGCGGCTCTACCCCGGAGTCTCGCTCGCCACATTTAACATCATCCATTCCTGCCAGTTCCTCCGATATAGGTGAGATATTGCAACATTTAAAGTCCTTACCGACTAGACAGGACATTCAGCAAGATTTACAATCACTGGAAAAGAGGATCCAGGAAACAGTCCAGACGCATGTCGCCTCTATTCGGTCGGATCTTAACCAAGTGGCGGAGAGGGTAGTCTCGCTGGAGGAACACAGGGAGACTGTTGACACTCAACTTGGGGATATCCATGGTTTACTTTCACGTCACTCCCGTGTATTGATAGAAATGCAAAGACGTCTGGATGATGTCGACAACAGGGGCCGACGAAATAACCTGCGGGTACGTGGGATTACTGAAGATATCAATCAGTCTGGTATTGAGGATGCCCTCACTAAAATATTTAATGACCTTCTTCATGCTGACCCAGACGCCAGAATCCAATTTGACCGAGCACATAGAGCTTTGCGCCCTAAAGGTATGCCTTCTGAAAAGCCCAGAGACATTATCTGCAGATTACATTATTATACAGTGAAAGAGGAGATTTTGAGAAAAGCTAGACAAGTAAAGGAAATTTAATTCAATGGGTGCCCTGTGCAGATTTTTCAAGACCTATCCTGGAACACACTCCAACAGAGACGCCTGCTCCGGCCGCTCACAGAGGAACTTCACAGACGAGACATTAAATTTCGTTGGGGATTTCCCCTAAGCATTCAAGTTATGCATGAGGGGAGGCTTCATATACTAAGGCAGTGATTCCCAACCTTGGTCCTCAAGGCACACTAACAGTCCTGCTTTTGGTGATATCCAGGCTTGAGCACAGATGGTTAAATCAAATTAACTGAGGTACTAATTATGTCACCTGTGCTCCAGTATGGCTATCCTTAAAACCTGGACTGTTAGTGTGCCTTGAGGACTGTGGTTGGGAACCTCTGTACTAAGGGAACCCGATGAGGTGCCTCAGTTTTGCTCCTCTCTCAATCTGTCTGCTGTCTCGGTACCTAATTGGCTAGTCCCTTTAGATATGCACATTCCCCAACCGCCTCGCAAAGAGACTTGTCAACGTACCCGGAATTCCAGACGTAGACCCGGAGGAAACTCTGCGGCTGAGGGCGAGGATATTACTTGATTATTGTCTCTAATGCTGTTTTGAATATCCTTTTTATACTAGCAGTGGTATAAATGGCATATTTGCTAATTCTATGCTTTTTTTCTACCTTATCCTGGTTGCAAGTAGATACTATACCCTGCTGAGGATGGCTATTCATTGATATTTATGCTCTGCTAAATTTTGCATATCTACTCTGTTTTGGGATAGGAGCTCTTTTGATTGTTGTTGTTTGCGTATTCTCAAAAATATCTTGCTGACTTAGGCAATCATTGTTTATGTAATATTTTGTTAGATGGGTCCCAATTTTATGTGGACCTGTTTGGTTGTCATGTTCACTATGTCCCTCCCATTCCCCCTAACTCCGTTGTATATATATTGTCCATGGACCCGCTAGGGGTTTCCATGGCCTTTTCTACGGAGTCATGTTATTTTACTATCTTCATCTCTAATTTACAATATAATATGAGGTTAATATTAGGGGTGTGCACCGGCCACTTTTCGTGTTTTGTGTTTTGGTTTTGGATCTGGATCTTTCTTCGTGTTTTGGATCTGGATTGGTTTTGCCAAAACCACCCTTCCGTATTTTGGGTTCTGGGTTTTGTGTTTTGGATCTGTATTTTTTTGAAAAAAAGCATAAAAACAGCTAAAATCACAGAATTTGTAGGTTTTTCTGCTCCTATGCTATTATTAACCTCAATAACCTTAATTTCCACTCATTTCCAGTCTATTCTGAATACCTCACACCTCACAATAGTGTTTTTATGTCCAAAAGGTTGCACCGAGGTAGCTGGATGACTATGCTAAGCGACACGAGTGGGCAGCACAAACACGTGACCCATCTAGGCGTGAAACTGCAGTGGCAGACAGGATGGCATTGAAAAACTAGGCCCCAAACTGTACATAATGCAAAGAAAAAAAAGAGGTGCAAGATGGAATTGTCCTTGGGCCCTCCCACCCACCCTTATGTTGTATAAACAGGACATGCACACTTTAACAAACCAATCATTTCAGCGCCAGGGTCTGCCACACAACTGTGGCTGAAATGATTGGTTCGTTTGGGCCCCCACAAAACAAGCTGGCAATTAATCTGTCCCTGCACAAACTGGCTCTACGGAGGCAAGAAGTCATCCTCATCCTCCTCATCCACAGATTCCTCACCCTCTTCAGTGTTATGTACATCCTCATCCTCACAGAGTATTAATTCGTCCCTGCTGGAACCACAGGTCCCTCTGTACGTTCTGGAGGCTGGTCTCCCTGGAAGAGTTGATCATTCATTTTATGAACATCATCTTCTCCACATTTTGTGGAAGCAACCTCCTACGCCTTTCGCTAACAAGGTTCCCGGCTGCACTAAACACTCTTTCGGAGTACACACTGGAGGGGGGGCAACTCAGGTAAAATAGAGCCAGTTTGTACAGGGACCTCCAAATTGCTTCTTTTTCCTGCCAGTACAGGTACGGACTGTCTGACATGCCTACTTGGATGCTGTCACCGATGTAATCCTTTAACAGATAGACGCACGCTTGTCGCTGCTGCTTTGAGGATTCAAGTGCGGCTACAGCCCACACAATTCACAAAGACAGAAAAAAAAAAAGAATATTTTTATTGTTTGTGGAGCACACTTTGAGGGTTACACCACCCTCTAACAGACAGACGCACGCTTGTCGCTGCTGCTTTGAGGATGCAAGTGCGGCTACAGCCCACACAATTCACAAAGACAGAAAAAAGAATATTTTTATTGTTTGTGTAGCACACTTTGAGGGTGTCACCACCCTTTAACAGACAGACGCACGCTTGTCGCTGCTGCTTTGAGGATGCAAGTGCGGCTACATCGCACACAAGTCACAAACACAAAAAAAATAGTTTTTTATTTTTTGGAGCACTTTTAGAGTTACACCACCCTTTAACAGACAGACGCACGCTTGTCGCTGCTGCTTTAAGGATGCAGGTGCGGCTACAGCCCACACAATTCACAAAGACAGAAAAAAAAAGAACAATATTTTAATTGTTTGTGTAGAACACTTTGAGGGTGTCACCACCCTTTAACAGACAGACGCACGCTTGTCGCTGCTGCTTTGAGGATGCAGGTGGAATCTAGACGGGATTTGGAACCGAGGACACACTACCTCCATCAATTGTCTAAATCCCACTGCACTAATGTCGGATACCGGACGCACGTCTAACACCAACATAGCAGTCAAGGCCTCAGTTATACGTTTTGCTTCAGGATGACTGCTGTCGTACTTCATCCTCATCGCTAGGGACTGTTGGAGGGTCAATTGTTTAGTAAAAGTAGTGATGTTCCTACTTCCTCTCTGGGATGATGAACAACTCCCAGCAGCAGCAACAGCACTAGTAGGAAGTGGTTCTTGATCTTTCCCTATTTTATTTTTATCAGAGAAAGTTTGGTCCTCCATTTATGTTATATTGATATATATACGTGCGGCTAAAGCGCACACAAACACAGAAAATATTTTTTTATTTTTGCTGGAGAGTAGTGCACTTTGTGGGTTACACCACCCTTTAAGAAATGAGCCAGCCGGCTCTTTACTTATGGGACACAGGCGCACGCTTGGCGCTGCTCCTTTGTTGATGCACGTGCAGCCACAGTGCACACAAGTCACAAACACAGAAAATATATATTTTTTTGGTTTGGAGTGTACTTTGGGGGTTACAGAACCCTTTAACGGTCAAGCCAGCCGGCCCTTTACTTATGACACAGGCGCACGCTTGGCACTACTTTGTTGATGCACGTGCGGCTACTGCGCACACAATTCACAAACACAGAAAATAATTTTTTTTTTGGTTTGGACTGGAGTGTACTTTCGGGGGTTACAGCACCCTTAACGGTCAAGCCAGCCGGCCCTTTACTTATGACACAGGCGCACGCTTGGCACTACTTTGTTGATGCACGTGCGGCTACTGCGCACACAATTCACAAACACAGAAAATAATTTTTTTTTTGGTTTGGACTGGAGTGTACTTTCGGGGGTTACAGCACCCTTAACGGTCAAGCCAGCCGGCCCTTTACTTATGACACAGGCGCACGCTTGGCACTACTTTGTTGATGCACGTGCGGCTACTGCGCACACAATTCACAAACACAGAAAATAATTTTTTTTTGGTTTGGACTGGAGTGTACTTTCGGGGGTTACAGCACCCTTTAACGGTCAAGCCAGCCGGCCCTTTACTTATGACACAGGCGCACGCTTGGCACTACTTTGTTGATGCACGTGCGGCTACTGCGCACACAATTCACAAACACAGAAAATATATTATTTTTTTAGCACTTGGGGGGAGCACCCCTGATGGACAGAGCACCCCCTGGACAACACTACAGCACCTCTTTAGGACTGGGCCACTGCACAGGACTTTGGAGTGGACACAGCCCCTATGGAGAACTGACTGCACAACACAGTCCAGCCAGCCCCTATGGACTTTGAAGTAGTGGACACAGCCCCTATTAACAACAGCAGCACAGCACAACACAGCCAGCCCCTATGGACTTTGAAGTAGTGGACAACAGCAGCACTACACTACACTACACAGCCCTAACTCCCACCCTCCCTCTTCACTGTCCACAGCCGAGTGAGAAAATGGCGCCGACGTGGGTACCTTATATAGGATCCAAAACCCGCGAGACTCGGAAGGCGGGAAGATGACGTTTTGCCTCGATTTCAGAATCCGAGTCAGGCGGGAAAAGTCGAGCCTGACTCGGATCGGACTCGGATCGGGGGGGCTCGGGGGGGTTCGGATTTCAGAAATCCGAACCCGCTCACCCCTAGTTAATATGTATGTTGTTAGATATGGTTTGTTCCATGTCTATCCTTCTTCTTTTCTTCTTTTCTTTCATTTCTCTATTTTTCTTTGTCTTTTCTTTTTTTTTTCTTTTCTCATCCCGTACCCCTCCCTTCCCTCTCTACCTGCAGGCGGACAGCACACACATTCAGGTAAACGACCACGGCATCCAACGACACTGGTATCTTTTCCTTTTTTAAAATATTGACTATGGCTAAACTACTTATTTTTTCTAATAATGTAAAGGGACTTAATATACCTGAAAAAAGGTCCAGTCTTCTACATGCACTGCATTTGGATAGGGTAGACATAGCTTTTCTTCAGGAGACGCCCTTTAAAGAGGGTATGGCCCCGTCCCTTAGATCTCGATACTTTCCGGTGGGTTACTTTAATAATTACTCTGAAGCCAAGGTTAGGGGTGTAGCTATTTTGTTTGCTAAACACCTGAAGCTTACCAATGTTTCAGCTGTCCCTATTGGGAACGGTAGAGGACTATTGGTTAAAGTTACAGTAGATGACCAAAAATTTTCCCTTGTCAATCTATATGTACCTAATCAGGGTCAATCTGCTTTTTTGCGTAAATCGTTGGAATTAATAGAGGATCAATTGGAGGGGATCAGAGTAATTGGTGGCGACTTTAACTGGGCTTTGGAACCTTCTCTTGATACTTCCTCTGAGATTCCACGCACCTCCATTAAAGAGACTAGGAAGTTTAGGCTGATCTTACACGATTTCCAACTAGTAGATACATGGAGACTACTACATCCAGCAGAGAGGGATTACACCTTCTACTCTTCTCCACATAGGTCTTATTCCCGCATAGATTACTTTTGCATTGATCACTCCCATTTAGATCTTTTGGCGGAAGCTACTATTGGGCAGATTACTAGCTCTGACCATGCCCCGATATTTCTGACATTATATCTATGTGACCCTCCCCCGCGCCAGTGGCACTGGAAGCTTAATGAGCAATTCCTTAGGGATCCATACTGTAAAGCTCAAATTGGAGAGGCCCTGGAAGACTACATTTCTCACAACATCACTGATGATGTGTCTCCTATTACAATATGGGAGGCCCATAAATGCGTCATTAGGGGTAAATGCATTCAACTAGGGTCTTATCTCAAAAAAAAAGAAAACTGAATGTAGAGATGCTTTATTGTCTAGAATTCAGTTGTTAGAACTTACCCATAAACGTAATATGACCTCTGATGTTTTGGTTGAACTTCAAAAGGCTAGATCTGATCTTAATAATCTCTTAAATGAGGGTGCCCGGAGAGGATTTCGGAGATGCCGTCATAAACATTACCGTTGGGGGAACAAACCAGGTAAAATGTTGGCTAGGGCACTTAGAGCCCAGAGATCTTTGACTTACCTTCAGAGTATCAGAGACACAGATAAAGCCACACAGATAAAGCTATTGCTGCGGTGTTTCAGAGCTTTTATTCTGGGCTATATAATTTAGGTCCGACCCGTTCGAGCTTGGATCTGGCAGACCGGGAATTAGAAATCCAGAATTATTTAGAGGAAATTGATTTCCCTACTCTCCCTGAAGCGGTGACACAGTCTCTCGAATGCCCATTTACAGAAACAGAACTATCCGTAGCTATCAAAACCTCCCCGTCTGGGAAAAGTCCCGGCCCTGATGGGTTTACGGTGTCCTACTTTAAAACATATCAAGATACCCTCTTGCCATTGTTATTACGGGCATGTAATGCTGTATCAGAGCATAGCCCTTTTTCCAATCAGTCGCTTGGGGCACACATCACAGTAATACCCAAGGAGGGCAAGGATCCATCCCTACCAGCGAGCTATCGCCCGATTTCTCTACTCAATGTGGATATAAAGCTATACGCCAAACTTATAGCCAATCGTCTCAAACCATTTCTCCCGACTATCATCCACTCTGACCAGGTGGGCTTTGTTCCAGGTAGAGAGGCTAAAGACAACACCACCAAAGTCATTGATTTGATACACCATGCAGTGGCCTCTGATGTTCCCATGATACTCCTCTCCACCGATGCTGAAAAAGCTTTTGATCGGGTGGACTGGAGTTTCATGACATCAATACTAAAGCGCTTAGGCCTGGGCATAAATTTTTTATCAAAAATTTTGGCCTTATATAGAGCCCCTTCAGCCCAGATTCGTGTAAACGGGATTTTATCAGATCCAGTGCATATAGCCAATGGTACTCGGCAGGGCTGCCCTCTCTCTCCACTGGTTTTTATTCTATGCATGGAGGCACTGGCGAGAGCTATCAGGGTTAATTCGAACATAACAGGTCTCATGGTGGGTTCGCGGGAGTATAGCCTTGCCCTCTTTGCGGATGATCTATTAGCGATTGTCACTAACCCAGTCACCTCTCTTCCCAATTTAATGAAAGAATTCCAACGTTTTGGCAGTCTCTCAAACTTTAAAATTAATTATAGTAAATCTATGGCATTAAATGTCACCGCTTCAGCTGAGACTATATCTGCCCTTGGAGCTTCTTTCCCATTTAAATTCCAGACTTCCTATATTAAGTACTTAGGGATACTCATACCTAGCCGTCTACAGGATTTGTTTACTCTTAATCATACACCTTTATTAAGTTCCATCCGTAAGGAATTAGACGAGTGGCTCTTAAAAAAGTTCTCTTGGTTTGGTCGTCTAAATATTGTTAAGATGAACATCCTCCCACGTCTCTTATATCTCTTACAGACGACTCAAATAGGTCTCCCTCCAGGCTTTTTGACTGAAACACATAATCTAATACGAAATTTTGTTTGGGGGGGCAGAAAACCCAGATTTAAGCATGATGTGTTATTTAGACCAGGGTGTCGGGGTGGGCAGAAATTGCCCATGTTATCCACTTATTATCAAGCCATAGTGCTTAGTAGAGTCTTGGATTGGACCCGGGGTAGCTTGGATAAGCAGTGGGTTGAATTAGAGGCGGATTCATCCAGACTTCATTTGCGCACACTGCCGTGGTGCTCTAAAATCGCTCGCTCCCCATATCCAACAGTGGGCCCTACGTTAGAGACATGGAAACGACTGCGTACTAAACCTGAGATATCTTCTGTGATATCTCCACTTACCCCTATCCTACATAATCCCCTTTTTCCCCCTGGGACTTTAGGACCTTTCATTTCTAGATGGTCGAGGGCTGGGATTGTTCGAATGAGTCATCTGCTGGCAGATGGTAAAATTTATGTCATTTCCAATCCTATGTGCTAATACTTCCCTTACTGAGGAATGTTCTTGGGCCTACATTCAGGTACGATACTTCGCTTCATCTCTTGGGAGCCCTTCAGTATTTGCCAGAGAATTGACGCCCTTTGAATCTATGTGCTACCATCGTACTCCTCCCACACATATTATCTCGGGTATTTACAAGATCTTGTTACACGACATGTTTTCTACTGATCCTCTTTTTGTTGAGGCCTGGGATAGGGATTTTTCAAGTAAGGGTATTCAAATTAACTGGGACAAGGTCTTTCAAATCACCAAGGTGTGCTCGGATAGTCTGGAGGTTCGGGAGACACAATACAAAGTGTTGACAAGATGGTATCGCTGTCCTGTCTTCTTACATAGATGCTTCCCATCGGTGTCCCCTCTCTGCTGAAGATGTCTTCAGGAAACAGGAACAATGATACATATTTGGTGGGACTGTCCATTAATTTCTCCCTTCTGGTGTAAGATAATAGCCTTGGCTTCTGAGATGTTAGGATTTACTGTTCCAACGGGACCTGATTTTTGGTTACTATCCCATACGTCTTTCTCTGTCTCTGTATATAAAAAATCATTACTTAAACATATCAACAATGCTGCAAGGGCAGTGCTGCCAGTTCGCTGGCGCTCTCAGGTTCCCCCTTCGTTATGGGAATGGTGTCAACGTCTCGATTTCTACATGACCATGGATGATATCCTCTATTCAGCCCCTGAAAAACATTCAGAGTTTACGACTCTGTGGTGCAATTGGATTGAATTTAAATCAACTGCTTCGTACGCAGCCCTTATCCCACGAACCTAGCTCATTTATTTACTGATTTTACCGATGCCTGGTGTCGGAAGATGTATGCTTAGCATGGGTCGGCTGCCTTGCCCCCCTTCCCCCTCCCCCTCTTTCCAAAAATTTATTTCTCTCTCTTTTTCCCTTTCTTTAATTCTTCTGGTCTAATTTGTTATCTCGGTGTTTTATTTGAGAAAATTTGGTTTTTGCTGTCCATACGGTTGTCTGCAGAAGATTTAACTGTGTGGATACAACTCTCTTCTTTTCCTTGCTGATATTTCATGTTTGTTTTATTGTTTCGGATTTTCATCTGCAAGGTTTACATGTATTAATGTTGAGAAAATAAGGAAAAACGTATAGATTTCGTATCACTGTTACTTGATATAACAAGATGTTTTTCTCTGAAAAAAAAGAATTTATAAAAAAAAAAATATGTACAAGATTTAGGGTTAGGATGGGTAGTTTTGGATGCAGTTAGAAGGAAAGGCATTGTACACGTCATTATTATAGAGCATCTAAGACGTTTTGGAGGCCTATTAAACATGCTACGATGCTGAATACACAAAAAATAATGTAACCTGAATGGACAAGTACTCGCACCTAGAAAAATGTGTGTTTTGCGTAGCATCATCAAAAGGCACATTTGGTTAACACTGTTTTCAAACGCCAATATGTACGAGCACCTAAAGCTTGAGCAAGGGGTCAATTTAGAGCCTGGGGTAGGGCTTAAGGCTACGTTTGTGATGGCATCACGAATGGTTAGTATCAAACCTTGTAACAGAATAATTCTTAATAAACTAGCGTTTTTATTCCCTGCTCTTTATTATTGTATTTTTGCTTATATTGTATTTTTTGCTTAGTCGTATGGCAGTTTATTATTACCTATACTGATAAATGATAGACAAACTTGAAAGTATAAAGCCCTGAACCCTTAGTTTACATAAGATGAGACAAAAAAAAACAGGTGAATTTGTTGGTAAGGTAACAACGGTCTGGTCTGATTCTTTTAGAGTAATACTAAAGGTGCGTACACACACACAACGATGTAAGTAGTGAACGATTTTCGTTGAATGATTTTCGTTCAGTTTTTCCCCTGAAAAAGTGAACGAAAATCATTTTACAAGTAGTTGGTTTTACTTTACTTAATAAACGATTTTCTGTGTGTTGAAGGAAAAATGTTGCAACTTCTTTTGAAAATCGTTCAGTTGGCCAGTCTGACTGAACTACAAACTACAATCGACAAATGTGAACGCGCATGAACGATAATCGTTTATCGTTTTACACTAAACGATTTTTTGAACGATAACGACGTCGTTATAGTAAAATCGTTCCAAATATCGTTGTGTGTGTACGCACCTTAAAACCTCCATAATGGTCTGAAGATGCTGTTGCTACAACAATATATCTACTGTCTGTTCTACCTGTTTTTTATTGTTGTTTTACTGGCCACCTTACCACAGGCATAGTGTATATGTGAGTGTGTCCTTGACTTTCCTTGCTAATTATCTGTACAATGTAGACAGATATCCCATAAGTAAGCCTCTAGCACTCTAGGATAAGTAGATGCACAGAGGCACTGCATCCCAGTTTCTGGTTTCCCTGCATCACAAGTAAAGCACTTAGCTCCGTCTATGTTTCAGCAGTGTATCTATAAATAGCCAAGCAGAGGAGCTGAAGAAAGTGCAAAGAAGTCTGTCTGTCATATGGACATGGATTTCATATGCAGCACTGGCAGGCTGATCACAACCCAAAGCTAGCACATATAGACAAATTCATTATCAGGTTCTTTCAGAGCACTATTGGTAATCCATACAACTTCTGAATTACATAATAATGTTACTTTTTTATTTTCAGCAACATGACTCTTTCACTAACTTTGAACGTGGTATTAGTAGTTTGATCCTAGTGCAGATATTCACAATATACACCACAGTCAAGAAGTAAACACATCATTTATGTTGGTACTGGTTTGTTTTTCCAATGTGTCCCATAACAGTGACCATCCATTGAAATTTTATCCAATCCTTAAGTGTTTCACCTGATAAGCAACAGAGGGAAAGAAGTATCAAACCTTCTAAAGAGAAGACTAGAAGTTGTGCATAGCAACCATGTACTCTAGTGTTCCCGCCACTGTGGGCAGTGCGTACGTTCCCGAAATGGGGGCCTGGCCGACCAGGTAGGGGGCATGTCCATGTGACACGCCCTCCATCCGTCAAACTTGGGGGCATGCCCAGCACTTATGGAGGCGCTGGGCTTTCCCCAAGCTCTCCCCTGACGGTGAAAAGATGCAGTGCGCTATTCACCCGTGGTAATCGGTCACTGCAACTTTTCCCATTCACGGGATACTGCGGCCAGCTGGTGGGGAAGGCACACGGCAGTCTGTTTTAGCAGGGCAGTGGTAACAGGGCAGGGCGCATTTTGCACCTTTAAAATTGGGCAAGGCGCAGCGTCCCGCTAAAACAGCCTAGCAGGAACACTATACCTAGCTATCATTTATCAAGTACATTCTATAAAATGATAGCTAGAAGCTTTAGGCAATATCTCCTGTGCTCATTAGAAAGTTTGATACACTTCCCCCAGAGACTTGCAGTCACTTCCAATGGTAATGTGTGCAGCAGAAAGACCCAGCATGTGCTCCGACATCCTCCACTACCAGACAGTGTGAAAATAAGGTTGACAAGTAATAACATGTGCCCTTATGGTGCGTACACACGGTACGATTAAAATGCACGATATGAACGATATCGATCATATCGTTATCGTTCATATCGTGCATTTTTTTGGTGCCTCCAACCCACCAACGTCCTGCGATGCGCGGGCACGTATGGACGATAACGATATCGTCCATCCCCCGTGCATGCAGACCACCTTGGTAGTTGATCGCAGGTCGTTGGCCATCGTTGGTGGGTTCATGGTGTGCTGGATGATCGCTATCGATCATCCGTCACACCCGGGAGATCGTTCAACGATATCGTTATCGTTGCCAAACAGATATAAGAAAATATATATAAACAAACTCCCATGGCGCATTCTATACTTTTGCTGCCTTCTATAAATGTGAGGGCCACCTCACCCTCATAAACAAATCATACAACACAAAAATTTTAAGAAAGTAAAAGTCCATCTCAATCTTATAACTACAAAGGTAAATAATTGTCCAAAACGGAATTAGATATGGTTTGGTGCAGTCTGTAATGCTGAATCGTCTTCCTGATGTCCTCTGGTTGGTGATTATAGTTGTCTCATATTGCAGACGTTTAAAAAAGAAAACAGAAAGCACATCATGGTATAGTACGTCTATAACTGCTCACAAAGAAACACCATCTATAAGTGTGGGATTCAGCTACTGTTTGTGACAAAAGACCACAGCGTACCCAACTCACAGGAAAACATTGAAGATTCCACATATAAAGGTTTCTTTATGTAGGGTTTGGAACTTGGTAATTCATCAAACAGATATGGAGTGTACCATACTCACTCTCCACAGAGCTGTAATCCTTCTATCTGGGTTTCTTTGGGGAGTAGATTTTCAGACTCTCTGATATTCAAATCCAGAAAAGTAATATAAATTAAGCCAATCTCAAATAATATAAAGAAAGGCTTTAATTACTTTAAAAAATCAACATAAAAATTGTATGGTGGCAGTTAGTTATACAGACAAGTCACAAACATATATAGTATAAGGGAAGCAGGACATCGGCCGAAAATACCCTAAATCCCATCAATCTATATGTATAACACTAATGTCTAATCACTGCTTAAAAAACCATGCCAGCACTCTCTCCAACGCGTTTCTACCCTATAGCGGGTCTTTTTCAAGGAACCTTGGTGCTGGCATTAGCTCAATATTTAAATGAAATCCACCGGAAGTCACCCCCGCTTACCGGAAGTGACTCCACTTGCTTTTCACATATTTAAGTCATCTATATAGTTACTTACAGCCCAAATGTCATCACTCATATCTCCCTGCGGCATCCGGGTTCCCCCGGGTAGATCGCGTGCTATGTATTATGCACACCGATCTCCGTGGCAAAGCATTGCCTCACATCCGCCCTTACACTGGATCCAGCAGTTACGTCACATCCGCCCCTACTCCGGAGCCCGGCGTTATCTCACATCCTCCCTTACAACATACTCTCTAGGTCCGGCCATTACGTCACATCCGACCCTGCTCCACAAGACCACGGTAGCAGCGGTGATATGATGCTATTGCCGCATCCCCCTAGCTAGTGATATTATGTAACCATGGTTACAATACACATGGGATCATTATACAGGAGATGGTTACTTCTAGATCTCTAAATGGGATAATTAGTGACTCAATATTTTTGATCTGTTCATCTAAAGCAGGGATGGGGAACCTCAGGCGTGGGGGCTGTATAAGGTTCTTGGAGTCATTTGGTCCTCTGAGCTTTTTTCTGCTAGCCTCATCTGGATAGCAGGGTGCCTATAATGGCACCCTGTGGCCAGAATCTATGCAGTAGTGCCGCCTGGAGCGTCCTTAGGACACTTCAGACTGCCACACCGCTGCCCTTACAGCTCCCCGAAGCATCCTCAGGATGCACCAGGTATTGCTGTAATCACTGGCGATTGTGGTCCCGTCCTCATGTGACATCACACGGGGGGGCGTGGCGTGCACCGGGCCCACGAATAATGTTGTATATATATCAAAATGGCCTTCGGCAGAAAAAAGGTTCCCCACCCCTGATCTAAAGCATTAGCCTATTTTCTCCTTTCTTGAATATTTTATTCAATTAGAGA
This sequence comes from Taudactylus pleione, assembly GCA_031769625.1. Classification (NCBI taxonomy): domain Eukaryota; kingdom Metazoa; phylum Chordata; class Amphibia; order Anura; family Myobatrachidae; genus Taudactylus; species Taudactylus pleione. The sequence continues at coordinate 1,919,155 of JAUIMM010000126.1, read as the reverse complement.
GAATAAACATGATTTCAAGATATTTTCCCACCTTGAAGCAAAGTATACTGAAGCATTATTAAATGAGGCTAGTTATTGTATTTGTAAACCTTTGGGTATTAGATTGTCAGCAAGATATTTCTCAAGCGTGACAATCTCCCACCATATGCGATTTTCTTTTAATAAAACTCTCTCTAATTTCCCCAAGAGATTGGTACCGCCATGGGGACTAGGTTTGCCCCCAGCTATGCGAATATCTTCATGTCCAGATGGGAAGACACTTCTGTCTGTCATGGTCATAGCTGGGGGTCACACCTGGTCCGTTGGTGGCGGTACATTGATGATGTCTTTTTTATCTGGGAGGGTGACCAAACGACCTTGGATCTTTTATTACATACTTGAATAACAATGATATGAATATTAAATTAAGTTTTAGTGTTAGTCAAAAAAAATTTACTTTCTGAGTTTTGAAATTTATATTTCTAATGATAAAATAGAGTCTTCTGTTTACACTAAGCCAAAATACTTATATTAATACTCAAAGTAACCATCTACCTCAGTGGCTTATGAATGTTCCGAAAGGACAGTTCACTCGATTGAAACGGAATTGTTCTGCGGATATAAAATTTAGAAAAAAACCGGCCACTATGAAGTACAAATTTGCCCAAAAAGGCTATAAAATTAATAAATTACAACAGGTAATAGAAGAAGTGTCAACAGTGGATAAAAGTAGTCTGCTTACAGCAGACCAAACAAAATATAGTACTAAGAAAAGAAACCAAAACAAGCACTTTAATTTGGCATTTAATACAGAGTATAACAGCCATTTTAGGTCGGTAGAGAAAATTTTAAAGAACAATTGGTATCTCCTTTTGAAGGATCCATTATTATCCAAAATATTACTTGAATGACCTAAATTCCTGTATAAAAGAGCCCCTAGCATTAAAGATAAATTTGTAACTAGTGCCCTAATAGAAAGATCCTTAGGAGGAATGATTAGAAATCAAGGGTTTCATAGGTGCGGAGAGTGCAGCATGTGTAAAGTCTGTCCATCATTAAATAGAAAGATAACTAAATTTGAATCTAAGAATAAGGAATTCAATATCCATAATTTTATTACATGTAATAGCAAGTATGCAATTTATGCCATTAAATGCACATGTAATAAATTATATATAGGTAAGACCACACGAACTTTAAAAATCTGATGGTCAGAACATGTTAGCAATATCCGTAAGGGATTAGAATCCCTCCCTTTCTCTCTTCATTTCAAAGAGATACATAACTGCTCCACGGATCATATTAGCGCATTTTGGGGTATTGAGATAGTATAATCAAAGGTTTCACTATCTCAGTCAAGCTAAAAATATTCCGTATTTTGGAATATTTGGATATGGGAGACTCAACCTGTACTAACAAATCCTACAGCAAAAAAAATTGATCAGAATTCAACATAAACTGGCATTTTTATTTTTCAGAAACACCACAAGGTGGTTATAATGTGTAAATTGATATTCTCCAGCACCACTATCTGATTCCACACAGTGCACCTATTGTGTAAAAAAGTGTAAGGCCCAACAGACAAGTGGTGCCAATATCTGCTCCTCTGTCTCATGGATTCATCATGTGGTTTGAGACAGAGGCAATTTAGGCTTCAGTGACTCCCTCTATGAGCTGGAAATTGTGCACTGCCAAACACCAATCATGCCTTGGCATAGCATCAAAACTCATGTCATATTGATAGAGGGAGATATCACACACAATAAAGGAAGCAGAAAGTGCAATAAATTATACTAAATAATTTTATTTATATGGCGCTTTTCTCCAGTAGGACTCAAGGCTGGTTACAGATACCACGAACATGATATAGAGGTTTAGATTTACAGAAACCATGAATATAATACAAAGGTTGGGCAGTCATTTTAGGTTATCAGTTCAAAGGATTATTCATCCTACCCAAGAAGGACCCAGGTGAGGCAGCCATTTGATGCTCACTACATAGGAATACACTCGGCAGAATGAGATGACATAATTGGGGAGGTAAAATTAGTAGGCGAGATAAACGATTCTTGGAAAATCATCAGAACCATGCATTGTTCATCCTACACATGAGAGTACAAAATGCGGCAGCCATCGTGGGTGCACTACATAGGTTACAATTTGCAAGAAATGCAATATGTACATGGAATTAAGACATACAGGAGTAAAAATGAAAAGTGACTAATAGGATGCCCACTACAAGTTGTTCATCTGGCCTTGAAAATCCCAGGCAAGGCAGCAACATAGGGCAAACTACATAGGTTACAGAAAGCAGGATAAGCAGGTAGGTTGAAGTGGGAAGATATTAGGTCACTGGAATTGGGAAGAAGCGGGAAAGTGGCAGTATGAAGAGACATGAAAAGCAGTCAGTGAACTGCAGAATTAATTACATGATAGGATAGATTAATAAGAGGTGCCATACTGCAAAATAAGTTCATATCCTTTCAAAAATATTTCTACTTTTGCCTTCAGTTTATATAACGAAAATATAAAAATATGGGATGTAGTTCATTTACTGGAGACCGGTATGCCGGGCGTCAGAATCCCGACATCGAATTCCCAACTCGGGATTGAAGATAGGCGTTGAAATCCCGACGCCTATCTTTAGCCCAACACCGTGCACAGCCGCTGCATACAAGTCTGTGTGGCTGGTGGCGGAGTCAAGTAATCACTGGCACTATGACATGGGAATTGTGATCTCTGTCCCTGCGAATCCCCTCCGCAGCCTTATCACGGTATTTTCGCAAAACAACACCGTGACAAGTGCCCGCGCATGCACTGACCGACCGCCGCTGCTACCCCCCCCGGCACTAAGCTCTGCCCTCAGCGCTAAGCCCCACCCCCATTATCACGGACCCGCCCTCCCTTAATTGCACTTACCTGCGTGATCCGGGCTCTGGTGATGTCCTCCATAACTCTGGTCAGCTGACATCCCATACTGCACTGGGACCAGGTCACCTGATGACTGGGCCGCAGTGCAGTATGAGAGACCAGCTGACCGGAGGGAGGACATCACCGGAGCCCCGAACTCCGGTCCCTGGACTCCGGTAAGTAAATTTTTTTTTTTTACTTTTTTCAGTGTATCAGCGTGTGGTCTGTTTAGACCACACAGCTGATCACTGGGGCCGGCTCCGGGCTCCGCTCTGCACGTTAGTAACCGGGGGAGATCCTGGATAATGCCACCTCCAGGAAAAAATCCCACACAGACAGAGGGAGAACAGACAACCTCCACACTCATAGTGCCCTGGTCAGGCAGAAGGTTCATTATTCATTGATCAACTCAAAAGCAAACACCATTGTTAAAACTAGACATTGCGAAGCTGATTCTTATTTGATAGCAAAGCACAAAAGTAAGTAAAGGTGGGTACACACCTGAAAGATATATCTGCAGTTCGAGTGATCTGCAGATATATATTTAGATGATGGTCGTTCATACACACTGAACGGCCATCATCTATACGGCAGCTGGGGGTCCCGCTGGCAGGCAGACGGGTCGGGCCGTCCCCACTCCCCGCGGCTACCGCGGTGTGTACGGCCGGTCTGCAGACCGCCTGTACACACTTGCCGATGCACAGATATGTCTACAGATTTATCTATCTATCAGCTGTGCAGCACAGCCAATGCGATATGTCTGTGAACGACACGGTTCCGACGCGGTTCACAGACATATCGTCTGTACACACTGGCCGACGGCCAGCAGATATATTGGCCTATCAATTGCATTCCCACTGTATTCTTTATCAGAAGTCTTAATGCAAAAATGTTGAATGCTATTTGAGTTGTTCGCTGTGCAACCTGTTGCCCATCATTGGTTTGGTGGAACCTAAAACACTAATTATTGTATGTATAGGCTTGCCATATCATCCCTTTAATTTGGGAAACGTGAATTTTTGTGGCTGATTAAAACCATGTGAAATGGAGACTTGGAGTCAGCCAGCCACAGAACCTGTGTAATTCATGTGTCCTGAATTAAGGGGCCCATACATCTACCGACTTAGGGGGTATTCAATAAACCCTGTGGCTAATTGCAGCACTGGAGCTATTCAATTAGGAGGGATTATCCCGCACGTGGGTTCCCGCAGTCGGACTGAACCTTGTAGCTCATGGAGTGCAAAAAAACACAAAATTGGGTCCGCGCGTGGGAAAAAACCCATTCATTCCGCAGTTTATGAATCCCAATTTTTCAGCACTGGTAAAAGGCTATTTAATTGAACAGCCTTTCCCCACACTGTGGGGATTTTGACCAGCAATTGGTCATGGGGTAAAGCCCGTGGCTAATTGAATTCCCCCTATTTGTGCGATCCTGCGATCAAATCTGAAACAGTGATCTGCCGGTAGGAAATGACGACCAGTGGCCATCGATGTTCTCTGATCCATCGGAGAATTGGTAAAACTCTACATGTTACATTTCACTGATTTGCAAATCACGATCATATTTTGATTGTGATCGCCAAATCAGTGAAATCCAACATGTTGGATTTCACCGATCCGCCAACCCGGCATCTGGGGATCACAGGATTGCGACAATAAGTCGGTGGTATATGGACCCCTTTAAAGGGATGATATGGCAAGCCTATGTATGTATGCAGTACATGTTATTTTTAAAGGGTACATATCAGTAGTACAGTGGTTTTTAGACTCAGTCCTCAGGACCCCACACAGTTCACTGTTTTCCAGTCATTACTGACTGACACATTTTTAAACTAATTGCCAACTATACAGTTAGTAATTATTAACTGTCTTGCACCGTTTCTTTGAGCAAAATGTGTGTGGCACAGATGGTTATTTGTGTATGCACCTACCTGATGGTAATTGGCAATTGCCACCCCATTGGCCTTTAAAATACAACTCACTAGTATTTATCACTGTATTAGATTCAACAAGACTTGTATGTGGGAGGTACATTTAATATCTGTGTTATATATAATGTCACATATAGTCTCGCTATTGAGCAGAATATATATAATCTGCTCAATGGCGAGACTGTATGTGAAAAACATGGGGATTCGCAGGGACAGAGCTTTATCGCAAGCTCTGTCCCTGCAAGGGATTTTTAGTAATATCACACTACAATCTGCATTTCCAATGCGGATTGTAGTAAATAGAGCCCCATGAGTGTGGTGGGACTGCCTACCTCCAGTGCCTTGTTCTATTTTTATTTATATATGTACCCAGAGAACTTTTCTTTATGAAGTTGTCTCTTTTTATTTATTTTTGTCAATAAATCGATCTATTTTACACGGTGACACCATGAGAAGAGCACCCCTAAACACTTTCTGGGGACAAAAAGAAACCTTTATAGATGAGACATATTAACAATTCACGTGTGTAACAGTACGCAGAACTATGTCCACCTAAAGGAGGGAACCATAAAGATACTCATAGAAGTTTATAGCTGCCAACTCCTTTGTGCGTCGGGGTATGCTTGTCCAATATACCTTACGTATTTATGGGGGCGGTTCTTATGAAATATGCACATTTAAGCTCGGCCACCAGGGTTTTTTTTTTTACCATGTTTTACCTTTGAATATTTTACACATTGGTGTGTTCACCCTTTTGTTTTTCACGCATCCTACAAACAGCGATCGAGTCCTTTCGGAGAAAAATACCATTCACAAAGAAAGAACAGCAGGGATAAGAATCTCAACTGGATCACTAAGGGACATATTTCTTTATATTGTTCATATAATTATTCTTATATTAATCCACAAGATACATCCTCTCTCTAAGCCATAAAGGGAGCGTCTGTTGTTTAGACTACCTACCTAATGACTAGCGCACTTTTGGCTGCCTGTGATTTTACATCTAGGCCTCAAACAAAGGGATTCATCTATTTTGAAGTTGCTGTAGGTATGTCCAGTCTTCATATGCAGAGTAATGACACTCACTGTAAATGACTAATACATAGCTCTCTTAAGAAACCCCCTAATGAATGCAAGATTAAAGTGGATTTGTTCCTCACAGCAGATGAGCATGTAAATTGAATTACACCAAGCTTTCTTACATCTCCAGTCACAATGATTAATCTGGTTAAGTTGGCAGGTCTGGTAAAATGTGTAGTGTTATTTGCCAAATGGATGTTCTGATAGCATTATGCATTACTGGCTTTAGTTTTCTGTAAAGGAAAATTTAGGAAATGTGAAGGTAAATATAGTCCCTGATAAGACTGCACTCCTGATCAGAAATATTTACTAATTTCAGATAAATATTGTCTCAGACTAAATTAAATCATATCATATATATAAGGCCAGGTGGGTATTATTTGAAAGCATTGAACATATGTTCTCAAAGCCTATTAAACGCATTATGACGCTGATAGTCTTAAAAATAATGCAAGCAAGGGTTTCCCAAACTGTCCTCAAGGCACCCTAACAGTCCAGGTTTAAAGATATCCATGCTTGAACACAGATGGTTAAACAAACTGACTGAAGTACTAATTCAGTCACTTGTAGTTAAGCATGCATATCTTCAAAATCTGGACTGTCAGGGCATCTTGAAAGACCGAGTTTGGAAAACACTGATGTAAACTGAACGTACCTGTATGCACACACAGGGTTCGGTATATACACTATGTAGATAAAAGTGATTGGACACCCCCGCACAAGTGAAATGCATACCATACATACCATTGCACACGAGTTTGAAATGGACTCTAATGTGGCGGTTTCAGCAAGAACACTTGGTAGGGAGGCCCATGCACTAGCAGTTCTACGGAAACAATAAATGTTTTTATCAGAACGACAAAGCCACCTGTCATGTTTCCAGGGCGACGCTGGACTGGCATACAGAAAATGTAGTAACCCGGGTGGACTGACCAGCTCAGAGTCCAAATCTTAACCCCACTGAGAACCTCTGGGACGAACTGGAGCGACGGGTGCATTCTAGGCCAGTTTGACCTTCTTCAGTGTCACAGTTGGTCACTAGACATAAGCGGGATGGCAAAACATACCACCTGCTGTTGTCCAGGAACTTGTGGACAGTTTGCCAAGAAGGGCGTCTACAGTAATCACTGCACATGGTGGACCTACAAAGTACTGATGTCAATAAAATCTCATTGATCTATTTGCTGTCAGTGTCCAATCACTTTTGTCTACATAGAAGACAGTTAGATAATAACAATGTCGACATAGTCCATAGTTGCATTGTCAACACTGAACATGTCGACATGTTCATGGTGTTGACATTGACCATGTCGACATTGATGTTGTGTCGACATACTGGTTTTCTTCTTATTCTGTCGATAACCTTAATGATAACCCAAACCCCAAGTCTCCTGGAAACCTCGATATGACAATGTCGACATTCCTATGTCGCCATTCTGTCAATGTTGAGATTTTGCAGGTGTTAATGATGTCAACATTTAAACATGTCGGCATCATCAATGCCAACCTTCTGTTGTCAACATTGTGAATGTCCACCTGGTGATCACCAACGATGTGACTGCTCTGCTGTTGGTCAATTTAATTGATTACTATACTGCCTTTAGGGTTGACAGGCAACTAAACGCAAGGTAAAAGAACAAATAATGGGAGTTGCAGGGTGACATTTATGATAGTTGGAACACAGTAAAAAGTTACTATTAGCCATAACAACTAGTGAGATTGTAACAGTTGTTTTCCTAGTACAGTTTACAAAGGAAATACCCGTTTGCTATTGGTTACAAGTACATTTGTTCTGAGCACCACTTTTCATGAATGTACCCTGTAGAGTCAGCTAAGTGATTCTATTCTATAATAACACCACCCAGAAAATGAGAGGAATAAATATTACTAAGAATTAGCAGCTTCCCCTCCATCCCCTATGCCTTTCTGCCATCTCATCCTGAATGTCCCAGTGCGGTCACATTATCTCATAATAAACATGACCAAAACCAAACTCACTGCTTTTTCCCTCCCCCTCTATTACTGTGGTTTACATCCCTGGGGTAAATTTACTAAAGATCGATTTAGTATAAAATTTTATGGATCAATAAAATCGACTGAAATTGAATTTAAATCGAACTGCAAAATCCATTAACAAATCCCTCATTTACTAGTATTCAATTTTCAAATCGAATTCTATTTTGGTCGATTTTAAGAAGGGATTTTGTGTTCAGTTTATGAAATCCCTTCAAAAGTCGAACCTCAAATCCCCATTAAAATCGAATGCAAAATCAAACTCAACTTCCTCATTACTTCCTATTGGCCCAAATGTATCACATGCACACTAAATAACAGGGGAAAACATTGGAAACACTTGGCACACTCTAGCAAAGTGAAAGTGATTTATGATTTCTTCATAACTATAATATACTCATCTTAAATATATATTTATATACATACATAACATACAGTATGTATGTATACAATTATATGGATATATATGGAATGGGTATGTTTGACCGCCAGACGTCAGCCCGGCAGTTCAAATCCCGACGCCGGCAGCCCGATGCACAAGATCCCAACAGCGGAGGTAAGTATTCCTAACCCTAACCTCCCCTACCCTCCTTTAGGGGTACCTAACCTCACCCCTTATTGCCTTAACCCTCCCTCGTAAGTGCCGAAACCTAAACCCCCCTCCCCGCACCCTAAACCTAACCCTCCAGGGGGGGTGCCTAACCCTAACCTCTTCCCCCTAGTGCCTAAACCTAACCCCCCCCCCCTTTCCCTAGCCTAACCCTAACCCCGCGGCGTGCCCTAAACCTAACCCCCCCATCCCTGGCTAAATACAAACTTACCCCCGGCGCTGGACGATCGGTCCATCGTCCTGTCGTGGTCCCGGCATCGGGATTAACATAGGCGTCAGCATTTCGACGCCTATGTTAGATCCCCTGCCGGGATTATGCTGTCGGTATTGAGACCGGCGGGCATGCATCCGCCGGTCTCATAACTGCATGCATAATACTGTATACATGTGTGTATATATATATATTTTTTTTACTTTTTTTTGTTCGCCTGGCTATATCAGCTGAACCCCGCCATGGGGGGGCCTGTATGTACCTTTGCTTTCAGGCTCCCAAAGAGCTTGTTGCGCCCATGAATACCGCAGGTAGATGCATGACATAGCATAGCCTTGAGCAGCCATTATTCATACAGCCAGACTGCCCCATATGCTTTTGGGAACTTTTAAAGGCATCACAATCAATTCCAGCCAACAGAATGGTGTTTAGAAGCTCAAACTCGACTGTCTCTCCTTATTATATTCATTTGGAGCTTTGAAGTTCAATTTTGAGTTTGATTTACATTAGATTTGCAAATTGAATGTTAGTAAATAAAGGGATCCTATGTTCGACTATGGGAAACCATCAATGTTTTGCCTACAGATGAGTCCACATACATCTAGCCTCCTGGCGCGTTAAACAGCTCTTTTAGTCGCGCCATGCCATGGCGTGACTTGGTAGCGCCAAGCGTCTTTTCGTGTGTCTTTTTACCTTCAAATGCGTCTTATTCGCACAACGATGTGAACAGATATCATTTTAATCAGCAGAAGCTGCTTGTGCTATCTATTCACATCGTTGTGCGAATAAGACGCATTTGAAGGTAAAAAGACGCACTAAAAGACGCTCAACGCTACAGAGTCACACTGAGCTCCCGCGTTGTGTGGCGCGACTTGTAGCGCACGGAGGATAGATGTATGTGGGCACATCTGTATATTCGATTTTGAGTGAAATTCAGTTTTCTGTTCGATTTGACATTTGATTTTGGCTTTAGTAAATCTCCAATATCAAAATCAAATGGAAATTGAACCAAAATCAAATGGCAAATCGAACAGAATCCAAAATCAAACATTACTAAATATACTCCCTGCTGTCCTTCAAGTCTGCTGCCTAGATATCATTCATAACGGACTCCTCCCTCTCCTTCACTCCTCACATTCAAAATATCTCGGCCAGAACTATTTTCATATTTATAATATGAAGTTTTCCAACAAACAATCATGAACTTCGATAGCCCATGGGAAAGCTTCATGTTATGAATATGAAAGTTGTTCTGGGCGCTCAGTCTTCATTATTTTAGGGACTCTGTAGAGTCTTGATACACATTTGTTTCACCTCCTTAATGGATTAACAGCTGAAGATTCTTCAGGAGTATATTAAACAGAGGACTAAGGAGGGGTGATTGTTTAATCTCTCAATCATTCCATTTGTCTGGTTTGCTGAAAAAATCTGTAGTAATGGAATATGTGGAATCTTAGCTCTCCTTAAATATCAACCTCCTATAAAGGCAGGGGACAGACTACACCCTGGGCATATTGGGCTCATTATAGTTATGTAGAACACCTTTATTTCAGGTATTTTATTTAGCTGAGAGACTTTTTTTTAGTTTTGTCATATAAATTCCTGCTAAGGGTTTACATTTAATTTCTCTCTCCCATGGTACATAGTACAAAAGTTGAATATTCCTGTATGAAGGAATTACTGAAATACCTTCACTGACAACAGCTGAATGACACAGTGGGTGGAGAGTCTTGTATGTACTAGCTACAGTATGAAGGGGTAAAATAGTTGTACATGATAACAAGCAGAAAGTCATTACAATGCTAAAGCCAGTGGTTCCCAAACTTTCTTCAATCACGGCGACTTACAGTATCAGCATTTTTTTCATGGCACCCCCTAGGTCAAAAGGAGAGATTTAGCAAACATTATTAAATTAAATAAATTGTGCTTACCTGTCATACTTAGGGTCAGTAATGTGGTGGTGGTGGACAGGGCTGCACAGGTTGGGTACGGGATGCTGACTCTCGAGATCCCAGCGGTCAGAATCCCAACAATGGCATCCCGACAGGGTTAAGATACCGACACCTGTCGGTCGGTATCCTAATCCTACCCCTCTCCTTACCCCTAACCCTCCCTCCCTGGTGCCTGAACTTAACCTCCCCCCTAGTGCCTAAACCTAACCTCCCCCCCCCCAAACCCTAATCCTAACCTCCCCCTCCCCACACCCTAATCCTAACCTCCCCACACCCTAAACCTAACCTTCCCACCTTAGTGCCTAACCCTAACCCTCCCTCTAGTGCCTAACCCCGCTACTTACCTTCAGGATGCCGGGATTCTGACAAGCGTTGGGATTCCTGCGCCGGCATTCTGATCACCAGAATCCCCGTGGTCGGTATTATGACCGCATCCCGGGCTGCACTTCTGTGTCCACATATTTATGATTGGCAGCAGCCAGCGCTGATTTTGCCTATCACATTGGCCATAAATAAATTGATTTGGTCCTGGTCCACCAACCCGTGGCACCTCTGAAAGTGACCCAAGGCACCCAGTTTGGGAACCACTGGCTTCGACAGTTTCAGGTAACAAGAGACAATGGGGCAGATGTATGAAGCTCTGGAAAGTGTTAAAGTGCAGAGTGATAAATGACCAACCAATCAGCTCACAACTGTCCAGTTACAGGCTGTGTTTGAAAAATGAGAGGTGGGAGCGGATTGGTTGGTCATTTATCACTCTGCACTTTATCACTTTCCACAGCTTCATACATCTGCCCCACTGGGAGTTAAGCCCCAAAAACTATTGAATTAGATCAGTCATAGGCAATGGCTACAACTTTGCAAACACTGATTTCTGCCAAAGACTACAGTAGATTAGAGAGTGTGTCCTATTACAAAAAAAAGTTAGTTGCCACGAGGCAAGATTAGTAAAAGTTTATTAAAATGATTAAGAAAAAAAGTTACACTGAGCTACAGAAAAAAAAAAAAAGGTATTTTCCCTCCAGCATTTCAGAGGTATTGGTTTACATACATTACCAATACCTCTGAATTTCTATTATCATGTAGGATTCAAGTATTTTTGTTGATTTTGCTGCAGTGTGCTGGAGGGAAAATCCCTTTTTTTTCTGTAGCTCAGTGTAAACCCCACCCTTTACGAGCACCTGTGCAATGTCATTAAGTTGATGTGAGTGACCACCATACTCTTTGTTTGTAGAATTGTGAGGCATGAAAGGAGCCAGCATTGGGAGGATGTGTTGGTCTGAATAGTGCCATTAGGAGGTTTCTGGGGTTCCTTCTAGGTGAGTCTGCTCTCAGCTTATACATGTACTGTTATTATGCAGTACATTAATTTGTAATTATATGACCCAGAGAGGGTGCTACTATTAGGTAGCAACAATTATTTTGGGGTGAGCGTTTGGGCGTGGGTCCCCCGAAGTTGCTCTGGCTGGGCCTTTTTTCAGGGCATCACCACTTAATTCACATAGATATGTTTTTATCACCTTTCTATTTGTTTGTCTATTATTTATGTAATTTTAACCCCTTACCATTAACACTTATTGATTTATCTTTACACAACTATACTTTACACTTCACTTTCACCTTTTTTCCATTTTTCGTGTGATGCCCTGGGGATGGTCCTTGGCTGGATTCTTTTGGGGTTCCCTGCGTCTCGGACGTGAACCCCATAATGTTAGGGACGCTGGTATAGAGGAGCCTTGACGTTGGCCCAGCGCTTATTCATATATTTGCAAATGTATGCAAACCAATACCTCTGAATTTCTATTATCATGTAGGATTCAAGTATATTTGTTGATTTTGCTGCAGTGTGCTGGAGGGAAAATCCCTTTTTTTCTGTAACCATGTTGTACAATCAGAAATAAAAGCACAAACTAGTTGTAATAACATAAAAGAATAATGCTGGCAAGGAAGAGCACTAAGGGATGGTTGCTCTGCTCCTGACAGTATTACTTAAAGGCTATTTTATCTTAATATCAGTCAGGACAGTGTTCACAAATGTCAGGTCAAAGATCACAGGTCAGTTTGGACGTTCTGTATAATGCTTACTTCCTGCATAGCCTGATTCACTTGGTTTAGCAGGGAAAGCAGATCTGGGTGGGGTTTGGCGCAGAACAGCTTGGTTCTATGAACCTGTCCTGAATTTAGTGTCATAGCTGTAAAATGAACTCTGCTCATTGGGATTATGAAAGATAAGCAAAAGATCAACACGGAGATTGAATAGTGAATTCTGCAAGCAGAGTAAAGCTTGTCAGACACTATGATCCTGCTGTTCAGCCTAAGAGCAAAGTGACATGATCATTGGATCACAGGTTGAAAGATTACCATACACAGAGGCCAACTTTGTTTGCGCATGATAATTATCCAGTCTATTTTGATCAGACTTATCTGGCATGTTTTGGGGATTTTGGGGGCACATGTCCTACAATATTGAGCCATCTGCTGATATGGCTGGCCAGCTTTCATGGCATCTTCATATAAAAAAGTTAGTCCTTTGACAAGAAAAAATGGACACATCGCTAGTTAATGCAAAAAATAGTCTATAAGTAATCTGAACTGCTCATAATTTGCTCATAAGGTTTAATAGCCTTAATTTGCCCCTCCCTCTCTGGCAATTAGTAAAACTGAAACGTAGATCCATGCAACCCATCTGCCCATTTCTGTTCCTAGAAACCATAGACCATATTTGATCCTTGGTTTTTAGTATAACCTTATTCCAAGTATATTTAATTTAATATCCCTTATCATATCAGCCTGGTATGCGTTTGGCATCCCGTCCGCCGGGATGCCGACGCTTACATTACCGGCACCAGAATACCGACGCCCACATCCCGACCGCCGGGATGCTGAAGGTAAGTAACTGGGTTGGGGGGGAGGGTTAGGGTTAGGTACTACAGGGGGTGTTAGGGTTAGGCACTAAGGGGGAGGGTTAGGTTTAGGGTGTGGGGAGGGGGAGGTTAAGTTTATGCACTAGGGGGGGAGGTTAGGTTCAGTCACCAGTGAGGGAGGGTTACAGTTAGGGTAGGAAGAGGGGGAGGGTTAACATACCAACCAACAAGTGTCGGTATGTTAACCCTGTAGGGATCCCAGCGTGGGAATTCTGACCGCCAGGACCCCGACTGTCGGTATTTCATACAGAATCCATCAGCCTCTACCACTTCTGTTGGAAGGCTACTCCACCGACTAGTAATTCTGCGTCAGATTTCCTCAAATCCTGCAACCATCCAGTTTTAATGCATGACCTATCAAACTCTTATTCCTCTTCTTCTATTATCACTTCTACAGCTATAAAAATGTTGGTATTTTTAGTCATTCCTGTTATTTATTTATTTTTATGTAGACCATGTACCATTTTATTTGCTGTATAGTAGAGTTTTTGCACATCTTCCTTATGCCATTCAGGAGATAAGGTTTCCAGAACTGAATACAGTATTCTAGCTAGGTGTGCTCTCCTCAATCACCTTGTTCTTTTTACTAACTCCTCCCTTTAGGAAACCCAGCATCACATTATTGCCCATTACTTTGCTACGTTGTCTGCCAACCTTTAAACCAATAGAAATTCTGATTCTTGGGGGAGGAGGTTCAATTAATCTGCATCGATACAATGCAACGTTTCAGCATCACACATTTTCAGGGAAACTTGCGAAGTCGGCACTACAATAAGGAGCCGATATGTCTACAGCCGGCACACCAGTGATGCCCAGCAACACATTAAATGAAATTGAATTCCCTCCTTAAGATCCCCATCCTCCTCATTCTTTACCATTATTGGTTGTTAACAATGACACACAACTGCCCATTTTGGCAGTGAACTATACACTCATTATCATAGCTCTATTCTAGCTAGATCATCAGTCATTTTGGTCACGTCACATCTATGTGTCACATACAAATTTATTGACTTTCCCTTTAATACCAGTAGCAGTGTCACCAATTAAGATATTAAATAGAACTGGTAACTAGTCTGCTTTAAATAAATTATTAAGCTAATAACACACATGAAACATACTTTCTGACAAATGTTGCATTCAATCTTATAAAACACATTGTCTACTTTTAAGTGAGAAATCACATTGGGCAAAAACATGATTGTGCTTCAGATGTCTGCAAATGTCTGATCAAATCCAGTACAATGCGCAATATACTTATATATATATATATATATATATATATATATATATATATATATAAAGATAATCGGGGGGCACTCAACGGGACTTGCACAGCTTTACGAATAATGAACCAGACGGAGCCGGTGTCTCTTGCCGACGTTTCAGCAAACAAATGCTTTTATCAAGCATTGCCCCCCGATTATCTTTACATATCCTCTCTGTTTGGAGTGGCACCAGGGCAGCTGGTATATTTAAGGAGAGTGCCGGACGCCTCTCCTTTGCTATATATATATATATATATATATATATATATATATATATATATATATATATATATATGTACCAGTCAAACATTTGGACACCTTCTCATTCAATGTTTTTTTTTTTAATTTAGATTATTTTCAACATAGTAGATTAATACTGAAGACATCAAAACTATGAAAGAGCACATATGGAATTATGTTGTAAACAAAAAGAGTGTTAAACAAATCATAATAGGTTTTAGGTTTTAGATTTTAGATTCCTCAAAGTAGCCCCCTTTTGCTTGGATGACAGCTTTGCACACTCTTGGCATTTTCTCAATCAGCTTCATGAGGTAGTCTCCTGGAATGGTTTTGAATTAACAGGTGTGCCTTGTCAAGAGTCAATCTGTGGAATACTTGGCTTCTTAATGTGTTTGAGACCATCAGTTGTGTTGTGCAGAGGTAGGGTTAGTACACAGTGGACACCACTATTTGACTACTGTTGTAATCCATATTATGGCACCAACCACTCAACTCAGTAATGACTGCCCATCATTACTTTAAGACATGAAGGTAAGTCGATACGGAAAATTTCAAGAACTTTGAATCAAACGCTATGATGAAACTGGCTCTCATGAGGACCGCCCCAGGAAAGGAAGACCAAGAGTTACCTCTGCTGCAGAGGATAAGTTCATTAAGAGTTACCAGCCTCAGAAACCGCTAATTAACAGCACCACAGATTAGAGACCACATAAAGTCTTCACAGAGTTCAAGTAGCAGACAAATCTCAACATCAACTGTTCAGAGGAGACTGCGTGAATCAGGCCTTCATGGTCGTATTGGTGCGAAGAAGCCACTACTGAGGATGAACAACAAGAAGAGAATTGTTTGGACCAAGAAACACAAGGAATGAACATCAGACCAGTGGAAATCTGTACATTGGTCTGATGAGTCCAAATTTGAGATTTTTGGTTCCAACCGCCGTGTCTTTGTGAGACGTAGAGAAGGTGAGCGGATGGTTTCTGCATGTGTGGTTCCCACTGTGAAGCATGGAAGAGAAGGTGTGATGGTTTGGGGGTGCTTTGCTGTTGACACTGTTGGTGATTTATTCAAAATTCAAGGCACACTTAACCAGTATGGCTACCACATCATTCCGCAGCGCAATGCCATCCCATCTGGTTTACGGTTACTGGGACCATCATTTGTTTTTCAACAAGACCATGACGCCAAACACACTTCCAGGCTATGTAAGGGCTACTTGACCAAGAAGGAAAGTGATGGAGTGCTGCGCCAGATGACCTGGCCTCCACAATCACCCAACCTAAACCCAATTGAGCTGGTTTGGGATGAGTTGGACCACAGAGTGAAGGAAAAGCAGCTAACAAGTGCTCAGCACCTCTGGGAAATCCTTCAAGCATGTTGGAAAACCATTCCAGGAGACTACCTCATGAAGCTGATTGAGAGAATGCCAAGAGTGTGCAAAGCTATCATCCAAGGAAAAGGGGGCTACTTTGAGGAATCTAAAATATAAAAACTATTTTGATCGAACACTTTTTTGTTTACAACATAATTCCATAGGTGTTCTTTCATAGTTTTGATGTCTTCAGTATTAATCTACTATGTTGAAAACAATTAAAATAAACAAAAACCATTGACTGAGAAGGTGTGTCCAAACTTTTGCCTGGTACTGTATATATATATATATTGTTTTTCACACAAAAACTAGGAACCACACACAGAAGGAGTAGTTGCAAGGACACTCACCAGATTTAGCAGAAAAATCGGGGTCGCAGTCCATGTACCAACGTTTTGGTCTAGACACAGAGCGCTGTCAAGGCATGCAATCCGTAAACAACAGATAAGTGAGCTATAAACTCACGCAGCATCACAGGAAAAATCAAAGTCAGCATGGCAGCCATCAACAAATGTACAGCGTCGAGCCCCAGGTATTTATACCCCTCCTACACCAATACTAATTAATATGTCCACACAGCTGGTATACAGACTCCAATAAAGGTTAAATATTCAGGACTCCATTTACTAACGAGTTTCTGCTGTTTAAACTCGTTAGTGATGATAAACAACTGTTCCTTATATTTATTATTGCATTTAAAGAGTTTGTACACATAAGTGGTATTTGTTAGCATTTCCATGGCAACCTTTATTTATGAATGAACGGTAATGATAACTTACCGTTCATTTCCTTAATTTAACTCTCCAGGTGATGGCTTCAGTTAAACAGTGCTCACAAGCGCTGTGGTTCGTCGAGTCCATTCAGTGTACAGCACCTGGCACCAGCCCCCTCCTTCTCTCCCCCCCCCCCTCCCCGTGGAGTGTACAACACCCGGCGCCACCCCCCCCCCCCCACCTGTGGACCAGAGCCGACGAAAAGTGCACAACTGCCGACGACCCCTCCTTCCACCCTCGAGCAGCAGCACTTGGCTGGCTCCATCCCAGCCTGCCTCCTCAGCCCAGCAAATAACACCAAGTACTGGGCTGGGAAGGAGGGTTCTGCCGAGCAGGAATCGTACAGTGCACCCATGCACTAAACTGGCCAGGAAGCTCACAACTTGCCCCACCACCAAAAAAAAATAAAAATAATAATAAAGACTGTGTCCGGTCTCACGGCTCATGTGCAATAATATTCACTTCAATGCGCATGCGCCAGACTCTAGTTTAAAAAAGATATACAGTGCCTTGCAAAAGTATTCACCCCCCATTTGCATTTTTCGTGTTTTGTTGCCTCACAACCTGGAATTAAAATGGATTGTTTGAAGGTGTGCATCATTTCATTCACAGAACATGCCTACAACCGTGAAGTTGTGTTTTTTTTTGTATTGTGAATCAAACAACATTTAGGACAACAGAACAGAAAACTTCAGCGTGCATAACTATTCACCCCCCTAAAGTCAGTACTTTGTTGAGCCACCTTTAGCGGCAATTACAGCTGCAAGTCGCTTTGGATAAGTCTATGAGCTTGCCACATCTTGCCCCTGGGATTTTTGACCATTCCTCAAGGCAAAACTGCTCCAGCTCCTTCATGTTGGATGGTTTCCACTTGTGAACAGCAATCTTCAAGTCTGACCACAGATTCTCAATTGGATTGAGATCTGGGCTTTGACTAGGCCATTCCAACACATTTAATGTTTCCCCTTAAACCACTCTAGTGTTGCTTTAGCAGTATGCTTCAGATCATTGTCCTGCTGGAAGGTGAACCTCCCAGTCTCAAATCACAGGCAGACTGAAACAGGGTTTGCTCAAGAATATCCCTGTATTTAGCACCATCCATCTTTCCCTTGACTTGAATCAGTTTCCCAGTCTCTGCTGCTGAAAAACATCCCCACAGCATGATGCTGCCACCACCATGTTTCACTGTGGGGATGGTGTTCTTGGGGTGATGGGATATGTTGGGTTTGCGGCAGACATAGAGTTTTCCTTGGTGGCCGAAAAGTTAAATTTTAGCCTCATTTGACCAGATAACTTACCTCCATACATTTGGGGAGTCGCCCACATGCCTTTTAGCAAACTGAAATCGTGTCGTCTTATTTTTATCACTAAGTAATGGCTTTTTTCTGGCCTCTCTTCCATAAAGCCCAGCTCTATGGAGTGTACAGCTTATTGTGGTCACATGCACAGATACACCAGTATCTGCTGTGGAACTCTGCAGCTCCTTCATGGGTACCTTTGGTCTCTGTGCTGCCTCTCTGATTAATGCTCTCCTTACCCGGTCTGTGAGTTTTGGTGGGTGGCCCTCTCTTGGCAGGTTTGTTGTGGTACCATGTTCTTTCCATTTGATGATGATGGATTTGACCGTGCTCCGGGGGATCATCAAACATTTGGATATTTTTTTATTACCCAACCCAGAATTGTACTTCTCAACAACTTTGTCCCTGACTTGTTTGGAGAGCTCCTTAATCTTCATGGTGTGATGCCTCTTACTTAGTGGTGTTGCAGCCTCTGGGGCCTTTCATAAAAGGTGACACTTATGGGGGGCATCCAGTAGACAATAAAGTTGAACGATTGAACGTTAATGATAAAATCATTCGATAATCGGTTGATAATCGTTCACACATCGTTTGAACATCGTTTGCAAATCGTGCAGTAATTGTTTCTAACGATGTACGATGCGCGCTCCCGCTGGTCGTTTGATCGTCTCCTCCATCGACTGAACATGCAGGTCAATTTCACTTGATTGCTTACAAATCGTTTACACATCGTTCACGCTGAACGATCAAACGATGAACCACTGTCTGCCCACTATAGCTGACAGCTCTCAATCACAGATTAAAACAACATAGTTTATTGTTAGATCTTTTGCAAATCGTTTGCAAATCTTTTGCAAATTGTTCAGAGTGGAAGATCATATTTCAAGGGAAACTTCAAGGGAAAATCGTTAAGAGGTTGGACAGGGATAAAATCGTCTAGTGGATGCCCCCCATTAGATTTCACACAGGTGGACTTCATTTCACTAATTATGTGACTTCTGAAGGCAATTAGTTCTGATGCAACCATCGAGGGGCTTCATAGCAAAGGGGGTGATTACATATGCACATGGCAATTTTCAGAATTTTATTTATAAAGATTCTTTTTAATATATATTTTTCTCATTTCACTTCAACAAATTAGGCTATTTTGTGCAAATCCATAACAGAAAATTCAGATTAAAAATAAATAAATAAATTACAGGTTGTAATGTACCAAAAAAAGTATAAAGCCAAGGGAGGGGGGTGAATACTTTTGCAAGACACTGTATATATCATCAGCGCTATATACATATGAAAAATAGCTCTGACATGACTTTTCTTCATTAGCGCTTGCACCGACCCGGATGATTGTTAAATAGTGATTGAGAAATGAAAATTACCACAGTGAGGGGAAAAGATAATTATCACTATTCTACTGACTCGTTAGTACTGTAAATGGAGCCCTAAGTACTTACATTGTAGATTCCAAGCTCAATCACCCCTCCAGGCTCAGATGCCACCCACGCCACTACGCGGATTCTTCCGCATGCGTCACCTGTGCTCCGGTGGTGCCCGACCTCAGCGTCAGGAACTGCACGGGTTTTAACACGTGCAGGGTGCTAGAACACTACTATAGGTATAGTTTCCTACATGAAACACATGCTGTATGTGTAACTTTTTAATCATCTACAGGTATATACTGAGGTTCCATGTACATATTTTGTACACAAGCTGATCTTGAATCATTTAATGATAACATATACTCTATATCCAATAATATTTCCTTTGTATGTTAGTAAAGGGCATTTATTTCCCACAGCCATAGATAATCAGCCCCCTACATACCCCGGCCACAATACCATAAGTGGTTTGAAATCACCAGAGGAAATAGCTATTCACGCAATCTGCTGACATGGGCATACAACATGGCTGAGAGGCCCAGAAATATGCACAGTATGTATTATAATCCAGTGAAGGTTAGACATTGGAGATTTTATCTAGACCTGCCTAAAGTTGTGTATCCACTAACAGACAGAGAAACGAGAGCACGATTACGACATGGTAATCGTGCTGTAGTTTCTCCGTCTGTGATGTGCCTACACTGAACGTTCAGTCATTCAGTGTAGGCACATCCATCATCCCCGTACATGCTGAACCTGATGTGATAGTCAGGTCGACCAGCATGTACGGGTAATGATAGATGTCTAAAACGACCAGCGGGCACGTGCATCGCTGGTCGTTTTTGACATTTAAATGCCTGATTTGCGACCAATTAATGAACAATTACAGTAAGGTCGCGTAGTGGATACGCACCATAAGTCTTGCACTATAATATGTTTTGCAGTATGGCACATTATATTTTGTTTGAGAGGCATGGGATCTGCATTTAAAATAGAAATCAACAGACCTGCCAAATCCGTTACCACGGCGGCTGTTAGCAGCTGTATACACTGCACAAGCAGCGCTAGGTCGCTAGAACATTATGGTGGGGCTCATCTAGATTGGGGGCAAGGTAAATAATTTAAGCTTTCTGCAGTAGTTTATATCATGCAGTGCTAATAAACTAGAATTAAATCCCCATAAAATGTTATATGCACGAATAGTAAAGCCTTTCTATTCGAACTCTAAAACTGATTCATAACTTACTGCATCATGTAGGACCTGATTCAAAGTTGCATGCCATTGCATAGCCGCTGCGACTCTGGACACAGCGGCTGTGCAATGATATGCTAATATAGCATCTGTGATCCACTGTTGCGCCTGAAGATGCAGCATTGCATCACTGTGTGAACATTGGTCATCTGAGTAACTTTCAGGTTACTCAGGATGGTGTTTTCATGCAGCTGAAGCCAGTGAAGCTGCATAAAAGGACACAAATGCCCCCATTTTCTGGGACGCTGCCTGATACCACCCCCAAACAGCCGTAGACTGTCAGTCAGGCTTCAGTGCCCGAGCAGTGTGAGCGAGTGAGCATGCACAGTACAGATCTTGTGCATGCACAGATCTTCAAACATCAGAGTTGTACACAAACTACCAGCTTTGCATACAACTCTTGAATAAGTCCCGTAATCCTGCAATGGGTGGAGTACCTAGTAATATTCAAGTAACTGCCCAATATTGGTAATGCAGAACAGCCACTATATAATTTCAGTTCAAAGAGCATAGACTACACTGCATCATACGCATGTCACTACTGGTCAAGGGAAGCCCTACCCACAGAGATAGTGACAGCATAACCAGTTATAAGAATTCCTGTCACTTACCACACTTGTAGCAGTATATGGCTGCCTGCCATACCAACACCCTACCTCATTATATCACTGCAACTTCCTTTCTGTAAAAGTTGACATCATAGAACTGATGTTAGTTAGTATTAATTTAGAGATACTGTGTAACTTACTTAAAAGTAGTAATCTCACATAGACTTCTTAAAAAACAAAACAAAAAAAAAAACACAAGTTATACCTTTTCAACATGAATCTGAAACATTCATTTTCCCATGAAGTTCCCCTATAATTCAATGTTCTCTTTGCAAAATATAATTGTGAGGTAGCATAATATAGCTGCCACTGGGAGTAGAAAAAAAGTTTAAGGTCCTGGGCAAATCACACGGCACCACCGTAAAAAATTTACTGGGAGCCCAATTCAAGATTCAGCAAACAATTGTTCGATATCCAGGTCAAGGTCCCAGATCCAGGCATGTAGTCTGCACATGGTTTTTGAGCTAGCCCACCGCAATCTCCAACAAGGGTGAGATTTCCTCAAACAGGACCCACATGGAAATAAGTATACATGATATCCAGTATATGGCCTGTAATTGTTTTAAACCTATTTATGCATTCTTCTGTGGTTTTACTTATGGTGTGAAATAAAAATATTGAACGTTTATTCACACTAAGTGTTTAGAAAAATGATTTGCATTTAAAAAATGTTTTTTTTATCTCTTACATATAAAAAGGTTGAATTTTTAGAAGAAAACTATCTTCAGGTTTTAGCGCCAATCATTACATACATTCTATTGTACTTTTACGTGATTTAGGAAGTGTTGCTTCCAAAAGGTAAGTAATAGGCTGCTGTCACTCTGTTTACTGCGCAAGAGGTGGTGTCACGGCTTTTTTGAGATACATACAGGGACTGCATTTTGCAAAGTCAAACAAAAGTTTGCTTTTAAATAATTTAATAGATCTTTTAAGGAAATTACGCTTATGACTAAAAATGGGGAAAGGCAGTGTACTTTTACTCTTCAAAACATTAACCATTAGTGATTATACAATGTAAACATTAACTGTACAGATGGTAACAGCATTAATTGGCTCAAGAGTTAACAACTGAACAAGTGTTCCTGGCTCTAGCATCCTCACCATAGGGCCAAATGGGACTTCAACCTTCTTTCTTCAGCTAACTAAAGGGTGTATATTATGCAACGGAGCATGTTGGACATAGAGCGTCTGCATCCTCTTGTTAAATAATTGAGCTGGTTTACAAAACTCCACCTGCTCCACATGGCACAATGACACTAGGATAGGATGGGAACAAGGCCGCAGATGGATGGAGGAGACTGCTGTTATGCCAGTCATGTCTAAAAAATCATTGTACAACCAACTTAGACAATTACCATTTATACACCATAATAACATTAAACAAAATCTATGCACAGTCATTACTCTATACATCCTGTGCTGCTAGGGATTCAGCAGAATCATTCACTTATGTATTGTATTTTCGATTCAGAAACACCTGCCAAGCAGCAGGAGGGAGATCAGCAAGAGAGGTCACATTTCCATGCAGTAAGTCTTGGTTATTGCTAGATGCTACAAAGCAATCAGCACATTACATGAGATAAATATCAGACATGATGCTAGAACATCACAGACACATCCGATCCACGCCCATGATGATGTCCCTGCATACTATCACAGGCAGCAGCAGCACTCTCACCCACCCATCCTAACCACTACACTATGCACAATAGAGGATTACGCCCATTGTGCCTGCAAGCCAGCATCGCCCGATTTCCATCACCCAGCGTTTCCTAAACCCCTTGGCAACAATGAATGAAAAGGCTGCTGCTATTTATATGCATATCCTTACACTGACCGTTATAGTGTGCAGCGGGGGCGGAGGTTGTGTGTGGTGTCAAATTCCCATTTATACATAACATTTAGCATTGTAAAGTATCTTACTTTTTGTGTGTCCATAGCCAGGCGCCGGGCTCCTCTAGGCTTCTGTGGAAGAGGATGCGTGAAGTGGATAAAGAAGAAATGACTACTTGTCTGATGAATGAGAGCGAGCAGCAGCCTCAGCTCCACCTCCTCCTTCAGCTCAGCTGCTGCTGCTGCAGGTCTCAGAACGCAGGACCAGAGAGAAAGCTGGATAACCACCGAGACTACATGGAGGGCGGGCTCAGAGTGTCTTCCTTCTGCAGCATAGAGTGGGGGGACAGTCAGTGCATTACACCAATCGCTTTGCCCTTTTATGAAGCAATCGTAAGCCATTTTGTTTGAGGGCAAATCTTTCTATTGTATTGTCATCAAACATTCTTTGCTATCGAATACAAACATGCTATGTACCACACACAGCTAACAAAGGGTGATAGATAGATAGATAGATAGATAGATAGATAGATAGATAGATAGATAGATAGATAGATAGATAGATATAGAAACTTTGCCCCATGGCGCAAGAGATTAGGCAAATTAACACAAAATAGTGACTGTAGGGTTCAAGAAAAGGTAAAATATCTTTAACTATAGAGAAATAAAACTATATGCCTGCACTTGCTATGAAGTATTAAATGCTCAAATGTACCAATGATAATGAGAATTTATAATTATGATTAATTTTCATTGTTACATTTGAGAATCTAACACTTAATTGCAAGTGCAGGTTCATAATTTTATCTAACAAAGAGTTCTTGTCAACCTACAAGTACATATTTATTATAAAACAATATTACTGTTAGCATGGTCACTAGCTGCTGCCAATATGATTTATACTCAGCCTTTGCTTGTATACTAATTCTAAAATCAACTTGCAAATTTATTTTAGATACACCAAAACATGTTATTCAGATGTATTAACTTCCCAAATTTATTACGTAGGTCTTTCTGGGTTTTTATTTTTTGTTTATACAAAGGCTTAATGAAGATGTCCACATTTTACACTATAGTGATGTTATGTCAATACTTTACATTATACATAGCAAATCAATATCCTTATCAGTTGTTAGACTATTTAATTAATTCCTCAAAAATACATCCAGTCAAACTATTAGAATGTTAACAACAGCAGAGAGTATTTCAGCTCAAATAACTCATGCATATACAGTAATTAGTTTATTTTACTAACTGCTGTGTGTTGAGGAATTTTGGATGTTATTTTTTCTAGATAACCTCTTTGTTTCAAGCGCCTGACATTACTTATAAATCTATTGAGCAACTTCTATTTTTGTTTGATACATGTAGCCAATCCAAGCATTTAAGGGACCATACTCACAGGGCTTTCATTTACTGTAATTTAGGCCAGCACACATCAGAACGACGTGTATCCCAGGCGACCCGACACCCCATGGAAGGATATATTGGGCGGCAGTACACACTGCACTACCTCGTGTACGACCGTGCAATATACCCTTCCATCCTACATTCACCTGCATGCAGTCATCAGCGACATCATTCCATCTGATGTGCAGAACATTAGATGGGTCGACATCGCTGATGAGGCACGTGAACGCGGAATTGAGGGTACACACTAAGCAATATGGACAACATATCATTCCGATCCTCGTCGGAACGATATATCGCCTTATGTGTACCCGACCTTACTAAGTCTGTAGCATGGGGTTAGGGTTGGACTGGCCCTCAGGTGTTCAGGGGATATCCCCGGTGGGCCTCACTGCCTGTGGGCCCACCCCCTCCTATCAGTGTCAGAATCCAGACCTCAAATTATATATTGTTACTCTATTACATAGTTACCTGGTGGAGCAGGACCAATGATCAGCATCAGGGCTTAGTTCCCTTCTATAGAAACTACACCAAGATTTGCCTAATATTTAGCCAAGCATCTTTGGTGGCTGGCCACACCCCATCTGGTGGATGACCCCACCCCATAAGAATGGGCACTACCACTGCATTCCCCCAGTGGGCTCTTCATGTCCCAATCCGCCACTGCATGGGGTCTACTTGTTATAGTGATAACCAGATACCAGGCTGTTCGATTGAGAACTATATCATTCTCTTAGATGATGGGAGCCAAAACTAACGGTATGGAATCCCTGTTAGAGGTTATTAGCCCTGTACTGGAAAGTGCTGGGACTCTACTTAACCACGTGGGAAGAACCCTGTATAACAGTAGCAGTGCATACCTCCCAATGTTTACAAATGTAAAATTAGGACATAATAAGCCCCACCCCATGTCTGGGGATTGGGACTGTCACAGTAAAATTGGGATATTTGGGAGGTGTGGCATGTGCATCCTATAATGTTATTTCTTTTAAGTACTTTACACAGTGCATTTAGGCAACACTTTGCAAAAAGGTTACATAAAAATACAAAACATAAACCTTCAGACCAAGACATACACATTATACAGTCAGATTTTTTTATAACTTTAAAGGCATACAGATAAATTGATGTTAGATTATAGAGTCTAATCAATAGAAAACATAACTACTTACAGCTTTAACAAGGCGACGCTTAATAAACCCCAACTGTGTGACACTAACTGTCAACCCGTTTCAGTGACTTGTACAGAAGGACTGGCACCCTGAATCAGAAGGGCTACCACAGCATGTTGCAGCGCCATGCAATACCCTCGGGTCTACACCTAGTTACCCCAGAGTTCACCGACAGAAAGATAATGGGGTAGATGTACCAAGCCATGGAAATAGATAAAGTGGAGAGAGATAAAGTACCAACCAATCAGCTCCTAACTGCCATGTTATAGGCTGTGTTTGAAAATGGCAGTTAGGAGCTGATTGGTTGGTACTTTATCTATCTCCGCTTTATCACTCTTCAAGGCTTAGTGCATCTCCCCCAATGACACAAAACAAACCTCCAGGCTATGTCAGAACTACCTTCAAGAAAAAGAACAAGACGGTAGGCTTCAAATCATGGATTGTCCAGAACAGTCGCCAGATTTAAACCTCACTGAGCTGATTCTAAAACTTTTGACCGGTAGTGTATATGTACTAATTATCAATACATCAGCATACCTCCCAACTGTCCTGATTTTTGTGGGAACTTCCCAATTCAGAATTGGTATGGATTGAGGCAGGTTGGGCTGGATTAGGGATGGGTTTGCTTTGTCCAAAGCTAGCGCCTGGGCCAGTGGGAATTTCTGTACGAATCCCATCAACTGTACCATTAGCATAAAGCCCCATAGGTGCACACTAATGCAGCCGTCACTGCATCTTTTGCGCCAGAGCGACTGCATCTTTATGCTAATACCGCATCTGATGGGATTCATACAGAGACGTCCACCTACTGCGGTGCTAGTACGCAGCTGTGCATATTAAGATGCACCATCGGCTGCACATTGGTTGCCCCATTTAACATTGCACCAGCCCTATGGAGGTGAAGAACATCGCCGCAGAGTTGGTGACCGCAACACGTGCCCATGCCAGTCTAGCCATCCCTCTGTTATCACCTAGGCACACCCACTGAAATTGCCTCTTCTCGCATCTGAATTCATTCTGTGACTACTGGCGATACCATCAGGACACATACCACAGGCTGACAACATCAGCTGCTACCATGTGGCATCAGCACTGCGTGCACCCCTGAATCAGGCCCATACTTTGCTGTGGTTATATAATGGAACTGTACTGGCAGCATGCATAGAAGATGTGTTCCCTATTGAACAGATACCTATTAGAATTTTGTTGAATTGTATGGTGCCTCACAGTGGTAAAAACAATGTAGACAAAATAAATGGTGGTAGACCACTGCTTTCCCTCACGGCCATTAGACTGAGCCTCATATCAGTCATACTGTCCAATATCAGTTGGTGGGGCTGGCGGGAACATGGTCACACGTTGAGGTGAGTAGTGTGATCATATTTCTGTTTCTAAAGGGCACATCAGCAGCTGAAATTCATCGTCAACTTGTCAAGGTGTACAGTAACAACATGTCATGTAAACAGGTTTGGGTTTGGTGCAGTGACGGAACTAGAGAGTGGTGGGCCCAGGTTCAAAAATATGCTTTGCCCCCGCCCACTCCTGGCACTCTGCACGCCAACATTTTTTCACCACCCCTCACTGCCCCCCCCAGTCAGTAAATTTGTCCAGCCCCACTGTGTCAGCCTCATTTTCTCCCCCAGCGTGTGTCCCCCCCAGCGTGTGTGTCAGCCTCTCTCCCCCCCAGTGTGTGTGTCAGCCTCTTACCCCCCCAGTGTGTGTGTCAGCCTCTCCCCCTCCAGTGTGTGTGTCAGCCTCTCCCCCCCCCAGTGTGTGTCAGCCTCTTTCCCCCCAGTGTGTGTGTCAGCCTCTTTCCCCCCCCAGTGTGTGTGTCAGCCTCTCCCCCCCAGTGTGTGTGTCAGCCTCTTTCCCCCCCCAGTGTGTGTGTCAGCCTCTCCCCCCCAAGTGTGTGTGTCAGTCTCTTCCTCCCCCCCAGCATGTGTGTCAGACTCTCTCCCTCCCCAGTGTATGTGTCAGCCTCTCTCCCCCCCCAGTGTGTGTGTCAGCCTCTTCCCCCACCCAGCCTGTGTGTCAGCCTCTTTCCCCCCCCAGCGTGTGTCAGCCTCTTCCCCCCCCAGCGTATGTGTGTCAGCCTCTTCCCCCCCCAGCGCGTGTGTGTCAGCCCCAGCGTGTGTGTCAGCCTCTTACCCCCCCCATACCACCGCCACTTACCTTATTTCCTTCTTCCTCTTCTGCTCCTCTCGATCCGTGGCTCCTCTCCATCCTGCCCTCTTACTCCAGCAGCCCGGCCCCTTGTTATGACACGGCACGCGTGACGTCATGACGTCACGCGCGCCGTGTCATAACAAGGGGTCGGGCCGCGATGGGTGTCTGTCATAGTGGAGCCGGAGCGGCCGAAGCAGGCCCGCTCCGGCTCCAACTATTTACTTAATGGGGACGAGGTCGGCGGGCAGCGGCGCTGGCGGATGCAGGCGGCCATGGGCCCCTGCACCACAGCGGACCCCGGTGCAAGCACCTGCTGCACCGCTGCTAGTTCCGCCCCTGGTTTGGTGCACTGCCTTTATTAACGGCAGGACAGACATTCAAGATGAGCAGCGATCCAGCCGGCCAAGCACGTCCACCACAGATGTGGACAATTTGTGCCGCATTGAAGGTCTGATTCAGGAGGACAGATGCATTTGAGTTAGTGATATTGCTGACGAATTGGACATCTAAGTGGGTACTGTGCACAACATCGTTCATGTGCACAATGAATGCAAAAATAAAGTAGTTCACCTTCCTTCTGTTGTTACAGGTCCCTGTCATGGTCCTTAGTGGCAGCAGTTCCCACAGGTGTACATTTGTGGGAACTGTTGCCACTAAGGACCATGAAAGGGACCTGTAATAACAGAAGGAAGGTGAAGTGCTTTTAGGGTAGCAATATCTCCCCTGATGCTCATTACTATGCCTTTCTGCAAAGGATTTTTGCGGTACGCAGCCACTTTTTCCTATGATTAATTAATCAAATATTCACTAATTTGGCTTTTCTTTTTATAAAAGTGACATTACTATACTATAGGATATTCCCTGTTATGATTTCTTTGAGGTGCTGAAGGGGTTCTCATTTGTTGAAACACAATTTGAAGGATTCAGGATATTAAATTGTTTGATGAGGATCTACAGTATATCTACACAAATAACTGTCACGATCCAGACACTTAAAACCACTTTATTACCTCTCCGGTGCCTGTCCAGTCTAGTGCTGAGGTCCGGTCATTGCTGTGCATCACTCCCAGATAGTACAGAGGTCCATTCATGCTGCACGTCGCACCGACTGGTGCTGAGGTCTACTCCTGCCCGTCTGCTCAGTGTCCTGTCTCTGAGAATGGAGATGGCTCTCTGCTGTCACTTGCTCACAGCATATTTCCCCAGCATGATGGTATACAAACTGCACGCCAGAGTTCCCTCCAGAACAACAGTAAGGGCGCAGCCATGTTGAACTCTCTCTCCTGATGCTCTTCCTCCACTCAGAGCACTGTTCCCAGACCAGCTAATCGCAGCATCCAATCCCTGGGGATCCACCCCTATTAATTCCATTTCCTGACTGGCCCTCATTGCCAGTACAAAGTTGCTTCTTGGTGAAGTTACAGCTCAGTACTGAGCTCCAAGGTACTCTGTATCTGAACGGTCCCAGTCGGTTATATCCAGTTCCTAGATCTGGCAAATAAGACTCCTATACCATCTTACACACCAGTCTGGTTTTACCACTGAGACTTGTTCTTACAGCAACTATTAGTTCCAGCCAATACCTCCAACTATCGGTCTCATCCAATGCTTCCAACATCGGACTCTTAGCAATTAAGTTCTTCAATTCATCAACATCGGTCCCGATCGATTAAGTTCATCAATTCATTAATATTAGATGCATAGTTAAGGTCTTCAATTTATCAACATCGGTCTCAAACCGATCCAGCTCTCAATCCGATTCTGCTCATTAAATCAGTATTATATATTCAATTCCATTCCAACCTGCTGTTCAATAAAGACTTTCTAATCCTGTTCTCACCTTCAGGCCCATCATCCACTGACATATCTCTACCTCCTCACATCTATACATGAGGAGGTCCTGGCTCATACCACCTAAGTTCATCCACACCTCTCAAATCTTCTCTTCAGGATCCCATGCCTGATCCAACCCTCAGGCGTGACAATAACTATTAATGAATTTACATTTTACCTCTGTGAAGGAACATTTCATATATTTATTTTGCATGCATTGTTCTGTATTAGTATATATCACTTTTTATTGAGCTGCACTTTCCTGTGTGGAGTGCAGGAGATACTTTTTTTTGTTTATTGTTCGTGAGCAACTGGGGTACAGGATAAAAAAAATGTTCACACTGGGTACCAAAGCAACTCACAGTTTACAAAACCAATAAATGAAATGTGGGTGCATCATCAAAGACGAAGCAAGCTTCCATGACATGGCAGCACGCATCGTCTCCACCTTCAAAGAGACACAAAACAACTCCATCAGCAAAGAAGGTCTTGGCATCTTTGTTTTGGGTCTACAAGGCCATGCTTCTTTTTGATTTCCTCATCAAGAGAGCTACTGTGAATGCTGGCCACTATTGTGACACATTGAGCCGGTAGCGGAGGGTAATTAATCAAAACAAAAACGACCTGGGCTGCTGTGAATTGGCGATGTATTGCTGCACAATAACCCCAGGCCACACTCAGCCAACTGCACCTGTGAGTTATAACAGCGCTACCATTGGGAGGTACTGGACCACCATTTCTACAGCCCTGACCTGGCACAAAGTGATTTCCATCTCTTTGGACTATTGAAGAAGCACCTGGGGGGAAGGCAATACGCAGTCGATGGTGAAGTTTAGCAAGCCGTCATATCCTTGCTTCAGGCGCTTGACACTGATTTCTTCTATGGTGGGATAGATTCCTTAGTGTATCGTTGGATCCAATGCTTATACAAGTGTGGAAAAATAATCTGTACCGAGGCCATACTTTTTATTATACATAAATTATATGTATGAGTTGCATAAATTTACGCAATGAGAGGTCTTGTTACCTTATTTATTGAACCACCCTTGTATAACTGATTATAGAGCTATACTGTTAGACCATGGGAGTTACAGTGTAAACTCTGACCCACAGCTGACAGCTGTATTGTAGGAGTTGGTTAATTATAGTGAGGGGTCATCAGAAGGTGATAGATACCTGAAGTTTATTTTGTGCATTCTATGATATTATCTTTTGTTCATAAAGACTGTATTCTGTGGTACTGTATGTCTGGATGCATACTTTGCTACTATGCTTAACAATTTATCAAGCATGTACATAAATGGTCACACTAGGAGAACCCCTTTTGGCACTCTTAGATTTTCAAGAAGTTACACAGCAACATGGTAACAGCAATGTCACAATATCATGTGTTAAAGTATCAAGTAGCATGTCAAGTGGCTTTTTTCCAAGAGCTCTACAGATGACCATTCTATGTATAGCATATATTTATATCTAAGTATTGGTTTATAGTACTATGTTGAGTATTTCAACAGTGGCATTACATTGTTTGATTGGTGAAGACATCATCAACATTATAATACATATTATTTTAGAAATAAACTACAAATTCCATAAATGTTATGCAGAAAAAAGGAATAAGGAGTGATATACACTTGCCCATTAAAATCCCATATTGCTATTGTACCAGTTCTTGTCATATGGTGACCAAAACTAAGAACAGAATAAACTTAGGTAATTGGTAAAAAAAATAAAAATAAAAATGTAGCTTCATATAAATAGAGCTAATTATTAAACTGCAATCAGCAGGCTATCGAAGCACTTGCTGTAGTCTTTCAGTAACTGATTACTAAAATAATAATAAAATAGAAAAAAATATTAGTTTAATATAATTTGCTAATAAAAAATGTTTTATCTTACGTGATAACAGCACAGGAAAATATGTAAATAGGATATATGTGTGCCCTAGATTCCTTGCTTCTGTCTGGTGGACAGAAGCTAATTGGCAACATTGATTGTCAGACCAACTATGAGAGGCTGATATAAGGTGTGTCAGTTGCTAATCTCAGTCTCTCACTACTTAGGGAGCAGGCAGCAGACCTGTTGGGAGGCACTGTGTTTACCTACTGTAAAGGCACACATCCACTAGACGATTAAATTGAGCGATTGAACGATAACGATATCATTATCATTCGATAATCATTTGAAAATCTATCATCGTACAAATATGTTGTACAACCTGACAATATAGTCAGGTTCAACATGTTTGCAGATGATTGATGTGCCTTCACTGAACCTGTTGTCTAGTGGATGTGTGCCTTAGCACTGTGCTAATACTGTTATTTTGGGAGACAGATGCTGGCTCCCTCCACTCTGAAAGAGGGAATAATTTGTTTAGTAAGCACCAGATAGCTAGGCCCTTCTTCTATGTTTTATTTATCTTTATGCTGCAAATAAAACTAGTTGCAGTTACTTGTACCAAGGCCCTGGACTGGTGTAATATTAATTGGTTGCTATGTGAAAGTGCACCCATCTACAAAAGGAGACGGCGTCCTTACCCTGATTTGACACATTTATTTAAATAAAAGTATACGAAAACCATAGCTACTTAAATTGCTTCTTTAGTACCAGGAAAAATATTTGGGGCTTTTCTCACTATGATAAATAGAACCCTTGTCCGTGCACATTAGTTCCGCACTAAGGAAAACACTCTACTTGTGTGTTTTTTTTTTTTTTTTTCTAATGGAATATGTTCTAAATATGCTTTCTTGCTTTTTCCAAAGCATTTGGCTTCCTACCATGTTTGTATAATTTAATATGTCTAATTAGATTTCCTAAAACAGACATCTGGTGTACTTGAGTTTATATACTCTATTTTACACCAAAATTTTCCTCATCAATCACATTAATCCAGTGGTTCACAAACTGGGTGCCTCTGGACACTCTGGGTGCCAAAGATTGGTGGTCCAAGACCAAATCAAATTATTTATGGTCCATGTGATTGGGAAAACCAATGCAGGTGGCTGTCAAAAACATGCCAGGTAGAGTAGAGTTGTTAAGTGAGGTTTGGGTATCTTACCAGAAGGAATATATGCTTGGTCATACTCTTTTGAGACTTATCTTCACAGTAGAGGAGGAGGAGGAGTTCAATTCTTCACACAATGAATTTTGCCAATTAGTGTCAAACAAATTTCTATTTATTGACAGTACTAATTCATTAACACAGCTGAAATAATGTTAGGGATATAGCTTCAATACATATAAAAAAAAAATACATGCAAAGGTATTTCCCAGTAAGTAACATATACTGTATATAACAATGTAGCAAAGTTTC
The DNA here is from genome assembly GCA_031769625.1 of Taudactylus pleione. Classification (NCBI taxonomy): domain Eukaryota; kingdom Metazoa; phylum Chordata; class Amphibia; order Anura; family Myobatrachidae; genus Taudactylus; species Taudactylus pleione. The sequence continues at coordinate 1,885,628 of JAUIMM010000126.1, read as the reverse complement.
TTGTACTGGAACTATACTCTTGTTCCCAGTTTGGGCTATGGAACCCTGTGACCATAAGGCTGTTTTGACAGCTCCAAGGCAGGTAATCTTAACCCAACTTTTCCACATTATCAAATACCATTAAGTAATAATGTAATTTAAGCAGTCTCCATAGACTGAACCATTACAAGGTAACAGGTATAACCTAAAAGGCATTTGCATATAACACTTTCAGATTACTATAAATTTTAAATTGAATCATTGCTTTCTTTAATACAATTACCCTGCTGACTCTGTAGAGGTGGTGCACATATGTTGCAGAACTGATTAAGGGGCAATGGCAACGTTTAATGTTTGAGGAGTTTTGGCAAGACTGTAATAGGGGTCTTCCTAGGTACCCCCAAAGCACAACACTATAGAGTGTCTATGAGATCCTGCTTGGCTGCACTGCAGATGTAGAGGGATTCTCCTACTGATTTTAGTCTCAACAGTTAAGTATCCTGAGGTTAATAATTTAGCTCAATGTTTCCTTTGTTCTCCTCTGCTTATTTACTGCATTTGCTACAATTATTCTCTCCTGCAGCTGGTGACTACCTTCTCATACTTTTGCACTGTTACGGCGCATACACACCGGACAAGATTTATGAACGATTTGAATGATAACGACATCTTTGAGTGATATATCGTTCAAATCGTCCAGTGTGTATGCACTAAACGATAAATGATGCGCACTCCCATAGGTCGTTAATGATATACCCAGTCATCTGTACATACAGCTCAACCTGGAGATATCGTTAATGATGCCCCCCCCCCGCCATAGTTTGAAGTTGCCGACATCAGCAAGTGTGTATGCACTTACCGATACCGGGTCCCGCCGTTACCGATATCTCTGAATACACACATCGTCCAGTGTGTATGTGGCTTTAGATCTCCTTTATACCTTATTAAGTTCATATAATGAGAGTCACTTTCAATACTATGGGCGCAGTCAGGCAGGATAAGTTGATCCGTATTAGATGTCCCTGCGGTAGGAGGGCTAAAAGTTATACTGAGGCGTGAGTGATTCCCTTAGCACAGTATTTCAGCCAGTTTTATTCCTTTTGGCTGCACTGGGAAGGTAGCAACTATCCCCTTTTATTACTGGAGCACTACAAGCTTGGGCATGAGGTATTCACTGTGGTAAAACTATTTGTCACTGTGCAACCTGTTAGCTGGGGAAGGGTGCGTTCATGCAGGGCTGAGCACAGTGTTTTTATGAACCCCTCTGATGTTTTCCCTGATGTACTGAAGTGGGGGTTGGCCTCCGGCTGTCAGCACTGTCAACCATCAGGTCCCAGATGCACAGACAGGGAGCTCCGGGGAACAGCACTCCCATTGTGCAGCGCCTGTCTCTGGTCGCGGCAGAGCTTCAGGAGAGCATCGCAGTGCAGGTCCTCTCCTCAGCACATTTACCTCAGGACTCCCTGTAATACCCCTTTTCACACTTCCAGCTACAGTCTGAGTTTTTGCATGTGAATGTGCAGCAGCCTGGGTTACTGGGCAGTGTGAAAGGGACAGGTTGAAATAACCCAGTTTGCGGTGCAGTGTGAATGGGTAACCCGGGTCGATGTATAGGAAGAGCCGGCGCTTGAAGATTAGACCATCTCCAAAGGCTGGCTTATCACTTGATGCAGATGATGTAATCGACCTGGCATTAGTGCCGGTCAGGCCACCAATCTAAAAGGGGACTCAGACATGTCGCACCTGGGAGGGGCGCGTGAACACATACCCCCCAACATGACCCTCTCCAAGAGGGACACAATGCTTTGGTCCTGCACATCCCTGGTAAGAGGTGAGGCTGCAGCGCAGTTCAAAATTCAAATAGAGGAGCCACACCAACTGTCATTTCACACACTGCCCAACATCACTGGCTGGGACTCACTGGCAGTTGGTGTGACTCCCCTATTTGAATTTTGGACTGTACTGCAGCCCAAACTCTGGAGCCTCCACCAATCATAAATTACCAGGGAAGTCCAGGACCAGAGCATTGTGGACCTCATTCATTGTCGGTCGTTGCGGCCGCTCGGTCGTACGCCACCGATGTTCGCTAAACTTCGCATGCGTAAAATTCGCAATGCGCATGCGCAAACTAGCTATTACGATCAGAAATTGCTCTCTCCTTGAACACAGCCAGGTCGTTAGTTTGAGTGACAGGATGAGGCATTTGTGGGAGGTAACAGGGGAAGGCGCTTGTGAACGGGGGAGTGGAGATCCGAACGCAGGTGTGCCTGACTATGCAAACTGCGTTTTATGGAAGTGCATAATTAACTAAGTAGTGTCATGGCACATGTGACATGGGAGGTTTTTACACTGACTTGATCGTAGTGCTTAACAGAGGGTATGGTCAACCTTAAGCTCTACGAGCAGCTCTGATGGTTCCCAATGGTCTCGATTAATCCTTATATGCCCGGAGATAACGTGTAATGCGAACGAGAAGGGGGCGTATTTTTAGTCTTACGGCTGCATCCTCCCCTCACTCATCCAGCTAACGATCACATCTTAACGACGCAACTTGTGAGCGCTTCATTTGCATATCCGGCCCCTTTTACCTTACTGCCGTGCGGCCGCAACGACCAACTCTGAATGAGGTCCTGTGTCCCTCCTGGAGAGGGTCATTTTGGGAGGGGTGCGTGAACATAATCCCTGGTGCAACCTGGCATTCAGATGTAAAAGTGGTATAACTGACATAATTGCCAACTGCAGCTGGTTCCAGCAGCTCCTGAGTCATGTGATCTGCTGTCTCACCACATACTACCTGCACCAGTACATATATGTATAAGGGTAACTGTCTCCAGACTCTGATGAGGCATCAAGTTATCAGTCAGTTACAATATGGTTCCATATTAACCATTCTGTGCCACACAGTGCCGTAAATAGACCTTTTGGTGCCTGTGCCAGAAAGAGCATTGGCGCCCCCCCATTTTTCTAATAGGGACATAATGCACCCAAAAAAGGGGAATGGCCTCACAGGGAAGGGCCAGGAAAGAGATAGGAGAAGCCAGGAGATGCTGGGGATAAAAGAAGAGGAAGCTACAAGTGAGAATGATAATAAACAGAAATAAACATGCCTGAACAGCGCCCCTTCTCCTGTGGTGCCCTATGCCATGGCACAGGCCGCACTACCCTAGTTAAGGCCCTGGTGCCACATACACAGTGCACACTGTATTTTAATGTTATATATACAGTATTTACATATATACATTTTATATAGGACCCACCATGAGTGAGTACACCCAGGACTGGAGTACCACATGTCCACCACCATATAACTGAACCTAAAGCCACATAACAGAAATGTACTTAATTTTCTAATTTTTGCAGAATTTCTCAATAAGAAACTTTTGGCCAAGGGGTGCTGTGAAATAAAATGCTGATACTCTAAGGCACCATGATTCAAGAAAGTCTGGGAACCACTGCTTTAATCAATGCATATTTAATATAGATTTTTGACAGCAATTAAATGTTTCAATTCAATCTGCTTTTTCACAGATTAAACTCTTTTTTTTTTTAGTTTGATTTGTCGTACATTAATAAGTAAATGGTTAGTGTGTCAGATATAGGTGACTTGAGGGGTAACCCCCTTTTCTCTTGCTGACAGTAGGAGCTAGATGATTGGGCATTCCTTGCTGAATGTAGCCTGGCCACAGTATTGTGCATCATACTACAGTCAAATGCAAAAATGAGATTTGCCATTGTGGAACGTGTTATTTATAAATAAGCTTCAAGAGGTGACTTTTGCACAATTAGAATGGTGTCCCCAATTTAGCAGTTGTGCACATATTTATTTTATCTTTGCAAACCATTAGTTTTTATAGATTCACAGAGGTAGTTACTTGAAATCAGGTGGTGGCCATTCCTTACAGCAGGATTCCCTTTGGGGCTATACAACAAAGAGCATAAAGTTAAATTTTACAAGTTTAATACAGGAAGAAAATGTTCTTTGTTCTTAATCCCATGACATATTTATTATATAGATGAACAAGGAATGAGCAGTATTTTAGCAGTCAAAAAAGGAAAAAAAAGAAACATATTTAAGGACATGTGGGTCCATGGCTCACTTTCCTTTCAATTTAGTTGCCATTCCTTCCAAATTTGCATATATTGCAGTCATATCCCTTTAATAAATTGGTCAATTCATCAATTGATTGTAATTACTACCACAATGGTAGGAATGAATAGTGTGACTTTAGTTGATAATAACTCTCCCTATATAAATATCTAACACTACAAGATCCGGTCAGCATGTCAACATTTAAAATGTTGGCAACAAGTCCATGTCGACAGGTTCTGAATGTCAGCATGGACTGTAGGTCAACAAACAATATGTTGTCATTAAAAAAAATGTCAACAAAATGTCAACATGTTCATAATGTCAATATTTAACATGGCGACACCAGAATATCAAAATACAGTTTTTTTTCTTATTTTTAGGATTAGGCTAAAATAAGTAAAAAACTCTGTATGTCGGCATTCTGGTGTGGACATGTTAAATGTTGACATTTTAACTATGTCAACTTTTTTGATGGTCAACATATTGGTTGTCGACCTAAGGTCAGGGTGATTTATAATTAGGTTGTTGTATGAAAACTCAACATTCTGGTGTCAACATTCTGAATTTTTACTTCTCATACCGCACCCTAGTTATAACTGCCTTGAGTAACGCTCTCAAATCCCTACTGCTACCATAACATACTGTAAATCAATCACAACTTGACATTTTTTTAAAAGACATGCACTATACCTTATTGGATTAGTTCCTGTTGTCATCTTTGGACAATATACAGTATATAATCTTTCAGTTCATATAAAGTAGGAGCTTTCTTTGTAGGTCCAGAGAGAGGGTTAAATATTGATGCTATATCACTCCTCATTGCCATAACAGCAGACTCCAATAGGGAAAAACTTTGGAAAATTAATGTTAGCTAAGGTTGAAGCGCAAAGACAGTTCATCATGGGATGTGTCAGGGACCTGTACCTGGTATCCCTGATGTGGGGGTGCACCTCTGCTACAGACAGAGCGCCGTAATACAAACCTTACTTACCACACCAAACTGCCACCACCGATGGAAGCGATTTAAAGAGGCCACCGGTCCTCTATTACCCCAATAATTGCACTGACTCAGCAACAAGATTCCCATGCAGTTAATCTGTTGCTTCCTGCTTCTAACAATTATCACAGTTATTACATAACCTCTCCCCAAATGAGCAGACTTGGCGTCCCAGACGACCACACAGTTCGCTGAGACCAACCCTCTGCTTCATGTACTTACAATAGATGTAGCGTCACCCTAGCGGACTAATAATCTCTTCAAAGACTAGGTTTCGGAGCACATACGAAATAAACTAATAAAGAATACTTTATTTACAAAAAGGAGTACAATTCTTAAAAAGAATGTTACAAAGAAAAGTATGGTTACAAAGGTACATACATGTATAGCAATATAAAATAAAAATGAATACTTACAAATTAACTCAGCTAATTTTCCTGGAAGGAAACAGTAGGAAATGCAAGAACTGCAGGTTAAACTCCCATGTGATATGGATCCCTTAGTTTGAACCCAGAACCCAGGACTTCAATCCTTTTATCAGAAGATCATCACACCTTATATGATGTTCATCGCCGTCGTCTCTGATTGGTGGATTAGATAATTGGGGGACAGGAACCCCCCAGCTAGCTTCTAAATCCCTTTAAACTTAAAACAGAATAAGCCTAATAACTTCCCTTCAGATGGATTACCTAAAATATGGGGTGTTCATCTTACTGGTCATTATTTTATCTATTAAAGGAGTGTAGAGATGATGTGTTTGTGATGGTGCATTCTTGAGATATCTCATATCTTTAAAACTGTATGTTTCAGTGACTTGTGAATCGCACACAATCTGGATGTTGATTCCAGTTGTGCATATGATTTTCCAACCTTCCAGCTATCACTGATACATCACTTTTATCTCATAAACCATCTGAAATATGACTAATCCTTGATCCAGCCATATCTCATCACACCTGAATGTCAGCCTGTTAACTCTTTGTTTTACACCCCCTATGGTGCTTGCTTCCTATAGCCACAAACACAAAGGGCTGAGCAATCTACATGTCCTGGTGACAACGTTATCATAATTGAATGAACCAGCAGATGGGCTCTAAGCTAGACAAATCTGTTTAGTATTTCCTGACTTCGTTACCTGAGCTATTCCGACTAACGTTAACCAAAGTGCCTTCCTGCCCTGTAAACTTCAAAACAATAATTATCATGTGACAGTTATATGTTACACTTAACAATTCTTAAAATTAAGCTGTGGCTCCGTAATGTGAAAATAGGCCCTTTCAGGAACATAGAGAGCTAGGTTCCATTTGCATGTCAAATGGTTAGCTTTCCATCTTTCCAGCCTTTCATTAACTTGTAACGGGACTCAAAGGATACATGACCTAATAAGGACAGTCGGGTCTCCTGCCCTCTCATTTAGAAAACCAGTTATTCTATGGCTTTTAATTACCAATCTGTTATGACATGAAAACTATAATTTGCACTATGTGCCATATCATTATATTCCTCACAGGATGCAGTCAGGAAGCCGACGGTCGAAATGCCGACCGCTGGCTTCCCAGCTGTCTAATCCTGGCAGGGGTCTAATGATAGGCGTCGAAATTCCTACGCCTATTATTATCCCTACGTCGTGAGCCAGAAGCCCGGCATACCGACATCACTGCTGCCGGTCTTCCGGCGTCGGGATTTGAACCGCATGGCCATGCGGCCGGTGGTCATACATACTGATTCCTTCATTATACAAGGTAACTGTGAGTGGTTCTAGAGTTCTATTGTCACATATATGTGTGAGAACCATAGTCATTATGAGGTCATCAATATAGCAGTTATAGAAACAGAACAATTTATAACAAACTTATTTTCAAGTTGATTGTTAAAATATCATCTGAGACAAAGAATATATTCATATAACAACAACAAAAGAATTGGATGAAATATAAAATGACATAATTATATATTTCTCAAGAGATGATGGCACCTGAGACATAATTCCCTAGGGCAGTCGGAAATAGCAGTGGTCAAAGTGAGCTTGTATACAATGGTATAATAGGTTCCAGCCAATCAGCTCCTAACTGCCATCTCACAGGCTGTGTTTGAAAGATGACAGTTGGGAGCTGATTGGCTGGCACCTTATCACTTTTCACTCTGTCTCCTAATACTGCTTAGTAAATAGACCCCACAGTCTCTATTCTTCTGTAACTCACCACTTGTGGGCAGATCTCTAACACGTGGTTTGTCAAAGCAATGAAATAAAACAATATAAAAAATAGACTTATACAATTATTTAGCTATGTGAGAGTAATACACTGTATATTTTAATATGTACTGCTAATGCTGGGCATACACGGCCAGATAAAATGTCTGTCAGACCGACAGACATTTTATCTGGCAGCCTGCCAGCCGCAGATGTCGCCGGCATACACTGTGAGATTTCTCTCACAGTGCATCAGCCCAACATCCGCGCTCCGCCTCCGTAGGAAGGAACACAGGAAATGTCTGTCTGTCGGCCGCGGCTGGGCATACACTGCCCGATGCGACCGACAGTTTACCGGTAAATATCGCAACGGACGGGCATGCTGGACAATCCGGCATGCCCGACCGAGCAATATTTAACACTCGGTCGCCCCCCCACACGCTACAATTATCGGGGCGATTCGCCGATAACAGGCGGATCGCCCGATAATTGTAGCGTGTATGGCCAGCTTAAGTGGTACAACTAATTAAAAACAAAGATGTGTTATAATAATAATAATAATAATAAATAAAGAAAAAACCACACACAAATCACGCATAAGACCAATATCTATCGCAAGATGCAATCTATAAGTGTGGGCTTGAGGAGCACAGGCAATTGTCCCCTAAATAAACACATAAATTGTGTATTCCAATAAGGAAAGATGATAGTATATGTTGACACGTTACTCAGAAGATAGTTGGATGGTCGCTATAGTCCTTAGGATTTGAAGTGGTCTATGACCAAGGCTTGGCTCCAGAAATACATGTGTGACTGTGAGTGGTGCTCACACGCAGGGCTGCCATCAGAAATTGCAGGGCCCAGTACTGACAAGATAGGCAGCCCCCCCCCCCCCACCCGGAGGTGGAGTAGGGCAGAGGTGGGCAGAGCTACACTGGGGGGTGGTACATCAATTGGTGCCTTTAAGAATTCACAAACTCTGCGCTGTGGTTGTTGTTAGATTGACATGCTATAAAATATTATATATATATATATATATATTATATATATATATATATATTCATTACACTGAAAAAGCTGGATCCACAGAAAAAGCTAGAAGGGTAAGTGCAGAACACAGGGCAGGGAAGGCTGGCTGGACGGGGGGGCAGGGAAGGCTGTCTGGACTAGGGAGGGAGGCACACGGCATGAAAGGCTGGCTGACTAGGGGGGACTGGGCAGAGAAGGCTGGCTGACTAGGGAGGGCATGGAACACTGGCTGAACTAGGGGGGGAGGCAAAGGGCAGGAAAGGTTGGCTGATTATGGGGGAGACAGAAGGATGGCTGGACTAGGGGGCAGACAGGGAAAGCTGTCTGACTGGGGGGGACAGGGAAGGCTGGCTTAACTAGGGGGTAGGCACAGGGCAGGGAAGGCTGACTAGGAGGGGACAAGGAAGGCTTGCTGGGCTTGGGGGTAAGCACAGGGCAGCAAAGCTGTAACAGAGGGGGGGCAAGGCAGGGAAGACGGGTGAACAGGGAAGGCTGGCTGGAACAGGGGGGAGAGCACATGGCAAGGTCAGAGAGTACCTTATTTTCATGGTCTTTTCAGCTAGCTGCGCTGGTGCAGCCAGCCAGGTAGAGTTAGCGCTGACTGCTTTTCAGAGATGGGGGCCCGGGTGGCAGCGATGCTGCAAAGGCAGCCAGGAGAATTCCTGAACAACTCTGACGGCACTTCAAAAGCCAGCCGCGAGCCAATCACAGCTCCCGGACCACTAGAGCTCTATTCTTTCTGTCATACTCATTGTGAGGTCATCAATACAGCAGTTATGAAAACAGAAAAAAATTATCATAAACTGTATTAATCTTCAAGTTGATTGTAAATATAGTCACAACTTGTTGGTATATTTACTAACCTGCAGTTTGTGAAAGCAATTGGAAATGCAAAGCAATCAAAGAGTATAAAAAAATGTATATATAACATTATATAACTACGTGAGAGTAATAAACTGTATAGTTTAATATGTACTGCTAAGTGGTACAACAATTTAAAAACAAGGATGTTATAATAAGAATATAAACACACATAAATCACGCATTGTATGTGAGTTTATACATCTAAATATCATTAATATTATATCTTGCCTCATTCATGTAACCCAGCATATTGTTATAGTTCACGGATCAGGCAGGCAAGACAACAGGAAGATACAACTATAATATGTATTATATTTTAAGGTGGCAATACAATATAATATATGACACTAAATGGTACAGTATTTAAACAATTGCCTAATTAATCAGCAGTCCAGTAGCTCATATCTTACCCACACAGTGTTCGTGAGAGGAGGCTGCACTCCACACGCAAGTCCTGACCGATGTCAGTCACAGCAATCACCCCCAGTATGCCCATGCAGAGATAGGACTCCCAGACACAATGTTCTGCATCAGTGTGAGGGAGCTCCCTAGTCCAGCAGCAGGGCCGTAACTAGGGTGGTGCAACCTGTGCCAGGGCACCGCAGGGCAGGGGGCGCTGTTTGGGCCTGTAAATTTTGCTGTTTATTATCATTCTCACTTGTAGCTTCCTCTTTTATTCCCAGCATCTCCTGGCCTCCCCTGTCTCTTACCTGACCCTTCCCCATGAAGTCATGGCCCGATCTTATGTCCCTGTTTAAATAACAGGGGGGGTGGGGGTTTGGGGGGCGGCGCCAATGCTCTCTCTGACACAGGGCAACAAAAAGTCTAGTTACGGCTCTGTCCAGCAGCCTAACAACTCCAAGGCCTGGACTGTTTCCCATCTGTAGACACTGTAACACAATACATTCTGGTAGGGACCCATTCCATGCCCCACACACACAGAGCTGCTCTGTTCTTTTACTACAAACGGGTATCTTTATTCCTATGCTACCTGTGCCTACCCTGTGCTGATACCATATTATCATACATTCTGTTATTGGCTAAGTGCCCCTGAGGACAGTAAGATGTGTGTGGAAACCTTCTCTCATTTTGCTAAGGGTCACTTGCCATTTTGGAGTTACTAAGTCTATGTGCTTACCTGCTGGTACAATAAAGACTGATCAATGTTAATGAGACTGGTATTTATGGAAATGATGAGTCCCTTCTTATTAGGTATATTTTTTAAAAAACTTTAGTATAATTCTTTATAGTGTAGTTTGTGATGTCACAACCGCTTCAGCTGTTTAGAGCTTCCTGTCTCAGAGAGAAACAGAGGCCCTGATTCAAAGGTGACCGCAGTGTTGCAGAGACTGCTGTTGCAAACTGAGTGGCTTGTAATAGAGCTGGCGGTGGACACTCATGGGCGTTCCTGGGAGGTGGGTGAACGCAAAAGAAGGTTCTATCATGGTCGTATTATGGGAGTGGCAAGGGGCGTGTCAGTGAGCGTGGCTGCGTTCTCAAACGCAAAGCCGCAACTACAGAGTCCATAATTAGAGAAAGTTCTGAAGAAGACACTGCACCAGCTATAGGGTGTCATAAGTGTCGATGGTCAAAGCAATGTTGCGCCGATGGTGGAGTGTTTGAGTACACCAGTGGATTTCCACTGTGTGCACATACATTAGCGCCCTCCTCGGAATCAGGCCCAGGGTACACAGCCATATATAGACTTCATGCTAAATTAACCTGGCAACTTCAGAAACAAAACATGACACCCTAACTTACACACTGTACAATACAGTTATACTGTACACTCTATTACATGCTGTCTATAAGCCTTCACCCACACTATACCCACTACAAAAGTAATGTCTGAAGAGCATTGTCACAGTAATACAAACTTTTAAACAAACAAATTTACCTGATGCTCTACTGTCCTTATTCATTTAAAACATAAATTAAGCTAAACCTCAACATCACTGTAGGAGAAGAGTGTGTGTCTAAATCAACTAAAGACTTGGGGAAAATTTACGAAGCAGCAGCTTCTGTAAGCTGCTGCTTCCCGGCGGGTTGTGGGTCCATATTTAAAACGGCACCTGCAGTCAGTGTAAAGCCCAGCGCGTCTAACAATGACTCCGGGTGCCATTTTAAATACTCACTTGCAACCCGCCAGGAAGCTGCGGCTTCATAAATTCTCCCCTTGGTCTTAAAGTTTAAATAATTCCAAATTTTATTCAAATTTAAATAAATGGAAACAGCTCTCCAACCTTTAGATTTCAGGAGGGCTACTTCTGCATGGGATTCTTTATTTTGAGGTCAGACGGACGTCGAATTATGGCCGGCACCAGCATTCCAATCAATTTTTGCAGTCTGCAGCCCCTTTATGAACTGTGAGCCCGGCAGTTAGCAGTGTGGGCTACCCGCTGGAAGCTCTAGTGACAGCCTTGCCTGAGATTAGCACTATGAGCTTCCAATAGGAATCCACTACATGTACACACCTTCTATGGGACGGGACGGTCTGCTGCAGGGTCCGGGACCATCTCCACGCCAGTGGCAAATGCAGAATTTCTAGAGGGGGGTTCCAAATGCTTGATTTTAGAGCGAGTGTAGCAGGTCCATGAAGAGGGCATAGGGCCTGATTCACTACGAATTGCAATATGCTAATTCACAGCAAACGCAATGCCGCAGCAGCACTACGTAAATACGCCCACTTCACATACGTGCACATCCATAATGTTTAGCAAGACTGCAAAAACATTGGTGCAATCAAGTATCATCGAAGCCTCACGCACAGGTAAGTCAGGTCAGACCTTACTCAGGAATTGCTTACTTCAGCGCATGCTATGAGGCTTCAGGCTCCGTATGTACCATAGTGGCTAATTTATGCATGCCCCTGCAACACCGTTGAAACGCAGTGGCACGCCAGCCTTCGGCTACCACCCTGTCACCACCCACAAATGGCACTTCCTGTCAATCACTCTGCGATGGGTTTGCGTAGTCACTGTGATTACTGGTTTGCACACTGCGATGCATATGCATGCGCAGAACGCAACAATCGTCCGATTGCGTGCATGTAAGCAACTGCATTCCTTGCTGAATGAGGCCCATAGTTAGAATTCACAGGCTTTCACTGTAGTAGTAGATGGCTCCATTGGTTAGGTGACTGACTGCAAAGCATGAAGGTGCGAAGTTCGAATCCTAGGTACTGTATGACTATTTTAAATTAAGGAGAATGTGAAATAGCTTGATATAGTTAGAATTCACAGCAGAGGCAGAACTATGGGAGACAATGGAGGCGCCTGCCGCCGGGCTCCAGCTATGAAGGGGGCACCTCCTCCATTGTCCACAACATATTCACCCCACCTAGGACTGTAACTATGTACCCGGAATGTACCGTCATGGCCCTTCACGGCACCTGAGAAGCCACCATACACTAGTGGAGAGCTCCATGTCAGACCATCAGCTGCTGCCTTCCTCTATCTATAACCTGTCTGCATGAGAATTGCTACATTACAGTGTCAGCGGCTGTGACGGGGGGCACCTAATTATAACTTGCCTCCGAGCATCTGGGATGAACTTACGCCACTGATTCACAGGTTTTCATTGTAGTAGCAGGTAGCTCCAATGATAAGCTGACTGACTGCACAGCGTGAGGTGCTAAGCTCAAATATTACATGACTGTATTTTAGATCAATAAGACTGTGAAGTAGCTTAACATAGTTAGAATTCATAGTCTTCCTTTATAATGACAGATGGCTCATTGGTAAGCTGTCTCCACTCAGACTTTATTTTGAATTGTGAATATGACTGAAGGGGAGGAGATGTGATCAGACACAGAAAGGAGATGCCGGGACTCACAGAGCAGGAAGCTACATTGCAACTTCTGGATACGCTGCCCTGGCCGGCGTCGTCCCCTCTGCTGTGCCTGCCACGGAACCCAGAGCACATGCCTTGCTCGACCCCCCCCCCTAGTTACACCATGGGGTCTGAGAGAGGGGGGCCTGTGGCATTTGCCCCCTGTGCCCCCCTTAATCCGACTCTATTCATAGGGGTTAAAGGATACAGAGAGAGACACACAAACTCTGAATACTTGGAGATAAGGGAATAAACTTACCTTAAACTGTGATGTGTGGGAAAGAGCAGAGATCCAGATCTATTGGAGAAAGCAGAGCACTGGGTCAGGTGATGCAGTATGTGAAGATGAAGAGCTGTGCCACCTATGGGAATACAGTATCTGTATGCTGGCAATAGGTTAAATGCGGCTGTTCACTGGGCTTTTTCATTGGTGGTCATCTTTATACCCACCTGGTTCTGCCGCTGTTAACTAGGTGGGTACTCCCAGAGATCAATCACTAGAAATGTGGAATATAATCATGAGCAGTCTGCCACCTGGAACACACGCTCTACCAGTGGCGTAACTAGGGTATTTGGAGCCGAAGGCGCGCATGCCAAAAAAATGGGTGTGGTCACATGTCACAAGGGCCACAACATGACACACACCCCTTTCTTGTCACTCTGGAGACATTCCTTTCCACACCTTAATGCCCCCAGTAGTAGTGCCTCTCTTGCAATGCCCACTGTAGTAATGCCCCTTATGCAATGTCCCCATGTAGTAGTGCCCTTTATACAGTGCCCCAGTAGTGCACCATTATACAGTGCCCTTTATGAAGTGCCCCCTTATACAATCCCCCCTATGCAGTACCCCCAGTTTGCAATGCCCCCAGTAGTGGTCCCCCTTATGCAGGCCTTCTGCTCCATGGAAGGTTTCTGTCCTCCCTGAGCTCGCCTTAGGACACCTGCATTATGGTTTGACAGGTGTACCGCCCCAGTCCCTGTAGTGATACAATGCCAGTAATGCCCCTTACATACACACACAAAACACCTTACCTGAATCCCGGCTCCTGCCATGCCCGCCGGTGTCTGCTCCTCTGTCCTCCCGCTCAGTACTATGGGAGAGACGTCATGACTTCTCTCCCATCACTCACTGCAGGAGCCGGAAGGCGAAGCTCATGTGTGAGCTCCAGCCCAGCTCTGGCAGTAGGTGCAGCAGCGAATGAGAGTCTGTCTGACTCTCAATGACTTCTGAAACACACGCATCGCCGCCGGGTAGTACAAGTGTGTGTAAATGTGTAGTGTGGACCTCACTCACTGCGGTCAGCACTACACTAACTGACTAGGGCGGACCTCCGGGACCTGTACCGTGGCTGACTTTGCTCTCCTGTGCCACCGGTCCCATGGCGCCCAGGGCACGAGCCCCGGTAGCCCTGCCCTAGTTACGCCACCAGTTATATGCAAGACACACCCCTGCGTGTAAGGAGGTGAGGAGCGGGTTGGTATGGGGGTTGGATGCAAAAAAGATTGATTGATATTGTAACTTGTGTTTATCTGAACTGATGAATTTAATATAAAGACTAGTTCAAAAATAAGATCAGCAAAGATGGTGTTTAATGTTTATGTCTCTTAACTAATGCAAACGCGAAATGAAGATCTTATTACAATTATTTCTGACTGAAATGGGCTTTATCAGTTATGTTTATTAATCTTTTGAGGCTTTGGCAGTAGGTGACTGTGTTGGATATAATGGTCCATTCTGGGGGAGTGAAGTGCGAGGCGATGACATGCAGTTGAAGCAGAGACAAAAAGCAACTGTATTTAGATTCCTTGGTCAGTTAAGTATTTGTGTGGATGATATGTAAACCACTCTGAGGTAGCTGCCCTCTATATTGAACAATAGATACTAGGATGCCCTCTGTATTGTATGAAGGTCACTAAGATGCTTTCTATATTACTTAAGTCACTCTATTGTAATATGGTCACTAATATGCACTTTGTATTCTAAGGTGATCACTATGATGCTCTGTATATTGTTTGGAAGGCACTAGGATGCTCTCTATATTGTAGGGTGGTGAACTAGGATGTTCTATGTATTGTAAAATCAAATTCCTCTCACTCACCTTCTATGCTCTCAACCACTCCTCTCTTTCCTACACCACCAGCTTTATTCACAGACACTCCCTCCCGTCCCCTTTCACTTTTCCAATGACTGTTGCCTCTCCTTCTGCTGGATTACCTACTTCCACACCCAACTCCTGTGCTGCTTCTATCCTCTTGAATATCCTACCATGCTTTATCAGACACTTATTCAGAATCCCAGCCTTCCAGTGTGCCCTCTCAGCAAATTTATTCACCCAAACCCAACACCACTCCATATAAATCTCCAGTCTTTGCAGTACTAAACTCTACTCCCCTCTCCATTGATGTGTTCACCCATAGCCCCTCTAGAATATAAGCTCTTGCAGGTAGGGCCTTTTGTCATTACTATGGAATTAACTAGTCTGCAAATATAATTATGTATATTTGTCAAGTTAGAAACTCATATGTAATTGTCCTATATGATCACCCATGTATTGTGTACATTTTCTGTATGTTCTATGCACTATGTATGGGGCTATGAAACCCTAGTGGCACCATATAAATAAATTATATTAATAAAATAATATTCTGCCCCCAAGAAGAGCTATAGAGGAAATTGGGAGAATGGAACCTCTTCTAGAGAACAAGGGCATGCCCACCATCATGGCTGTTGCACTGAATTTTAAGAACAGGTACAGCAAGATAATGAGTTTTTTATATATACTATTAGCAAGAATTTAAAGCCAGTGAGAGAATGACAGTGGATGAGATCTCAAGAAAAACACTTTCATATGGAGAACAGGTTTCTCACAGTGATTTTCCCAATGTAATTAGTATTACTGCAGTGCTGACCCTGGGAACTCACTGCCTCTGGGGTAAGGTACACCACTCGCATAACAAATGCATGTACTCCAGCAAGTGTGCTAACTCTCCTTGCATTTGCTCCACCTACCAGTGCAATCTTATCTGTTGGCTCTGCTTACTACAGATTGAGTCTCCCATATCCAAATATTCCGAAATACGGAATAATTTTGGCTTGACTGAGATAATGAAACCTTTGATTTTTGATGGTTCAATGTACACAAACTTTGTCTAAGGCACAAATTATTACAAATATTATATAAAATTACCTTCAGGCTGTGTGTATAAGGTGTATATGAAACATAACTGAATTTCATGTATGAACACAAACTTTGTTTGAGCCACAAAATTATTGAAAATATTGGATAAAATGACCTGCAGGCTGTGTGTATCAGGTGTATATAACACATAAATGCATTCTGTGTGTATAATGGGGTCCTATTCCCAAGATATGTCATTATGATATGCAAATATTCAGAAATACGGAATATTCTGTTATCCAAAATACCCCTGGTCCCACTTTTTCTCAATGACAAGTAGAATCTAAAATGCGACATGGACAATGGAGGAATGGATATGAGTTGTATATAGTTGTGTCAAATGTAAGCAGTGTCTTTTGAGAGCTTAAACATATGTAGTTTATGTCAGTTTCTTTCACCATGGTTTTCTGAATAGAGGAGGTTTTATCATATTTATAACTAAAAAGCCGTTAATTTAGTGAAATATGCACATTTCTCAGTTGAAGCAGGGGCGGAAATACCGCCGATGCACTGCACCGGGGCCCATCGCAATGTAGGGGTCCATACTTCCTGTATGACAGGTGCAGTGCAGCTTCTTACCGGGCAGTCATCAAGGCTGTGACTGACCCGGCCGGCAGCTACAAGCAGGGGACCAGAGCACAGTGCAGTCAGGGCTCAGCACTGCAGTGCACTACTGGGTAATAAATCCCAGTAGTCTCGGCAGCGTGGTCAGAGGAGCATGTGCTGAGCTCTGATTAAATATGTGTGCTCTGACCCTGGGTTTCTAGTCTATTCTGCTGATTGCTGATTGACGGAGGTCTCTTGCTGATGCCAGAATCTGGTCCCAGAGCGCTTGCGTATGTATGACTGTATCTTGGGTCTGTATAATTCTTTGGGCTAAATTGTACTTAGATCACAGCGTGTAACTGACTGTACTTTACTTGAATAATACTTTGTGCTTTGGAACCACATGTTCGAAGTCTAAAGTCTTTATTTTACTGTATGACTGCATACGCAAATAGCGTCAATTTTAGAGGTTTATAGGCAGGGTTTAGAAGGTATAGGTAGGTGCTTATAGAGGTTGAAATTCAATATCCTTACCCTCTAACCCACTGCTTTTCCCTGTCACCTCTACATATCACTCACTCCGTCACCCACTGCCAATCCCCTCTCCCTTTCACCCATTGCCCGTCAACTATCCCTGTCACCTCTCACCCTCTCCCGTCACCCACTGCCTATCCCCTCTCCCTTTCACCCATTGCCCATCAAGTATCCCTGTCACCTCTCACCCTGCCCTCTCCCTTTCAACCATTGCCCGTCAACTATCCCTGTTACCCTCCCTGTCACCTCTCACCCTGTCACCCACTGCTTCTCCCTGTAACCCACGGCCTGTCACCTCTCCCTTTCAACCACTGCCTCTTCCCTCTCCCTGCCACCCACTGGCTGTTATCTCTCCCTGACACCCTCTCCTTGTCACCTTCTTGCCTCTCTTTGTCTACCTCTTGCCTCTCCCTGTCATCCTCTACCTCTCTCTGTCACCCACTGCACTTTGAAGTTGGAGTAGGGGGGCTCAAAGCAAATGTTTGCACCTGGGCCCACCACTCACAAGTTCCGCCACTGAGTTGAAGTATGTGCAAATGTGGGCAATCATGTATGCAGCATTTTCAGTGTTAGGAGGATTTGGTTCTCATTCTGCCTTATGAAACATTCTACTTTGTGTACACTAGAGAGCACTATAGATTGCAGAGTTGTACTATTCTAATATGTGAGACCGAAAACAAAGCAAACATTTTTCATATATAATTATTACCCAGCTGTGTCACAAACTTCTCAGCTAGGGTTATATGAATTCACCACAAAGGTAGGAATAGAATAAAGTCAAAGTGCTTTATAATAAAGTCAAATATAATTACAGTATAACACACAACCGCTTTTGTAATGGCACATTTGCTTAACATCAGACATATTCTCTGCACAAAAGTATTGATATTTATTCGATTACAGGTCACCTTGTTTATATGGTCATTCTTGCTGTGATACCAGTTTTGTCTGTGTTGTAAGCTGGTGTTATACAGCATTTTATGCTTGTAAATTAACTAACCATATGTGACATGAACAATTACATACTATAGAATAGACAACTAGGTTTTACATTATGATCTGTAAAATTATAAAAATAATCTTAGTTCTTTTAAATGTGGCACTAAAAAGTATGTGAACCCTATGGAATTACCTTGATCTCTGTATAAATTGGTCATAAAATGTCACAAAGATAGACAAACAGTCTGCTTATACCAACAACACACAGATTACATTGTTTTCTTGTCCGGATTGAATACAGCTTCTTAATATTCAAAGTATAGGTTGGAAAAAGTATGTGAACCCCACAGCACGTCGGGACATTTCCTACTGGGCCTGAACACCCCCCCCTTCCTTGCCACCCCGCAGGCTGATTCATAGCTGCCATGATTGGAGCACAGCTCCTATTAGGCAGCTTTCAGAGCATCTGTGCAGAAGCTCATTGCAGGGGCGGAATAATCAGCGGTGCACAGTGGCAAACGCAGGATTTCTAGAAGGGGTTTTCCAAATGCTTGATTTTAGAGCATACTTGCCTACTTTTGAAAGAGCATTTCAGGGAGATTGTGAAAGCGTGATCGGTACAAATCCTGACGCTGCAAGCCCGGCACCAGTGAAGATCCTGACTCACTAAAGGTAAGTACTAACTAACCTAACCCCCCCCCCGCCCTAACCCTCCTTTAGGGGTGGCTAACCCTTACCTCTCTCCCTACTGCCTAATACTAACCCCCCTCTAAGAGCTTAAACCTAACCCCCTCTTCCCTGCTGCCTAACCCTAACTCTCCCAGGGGGGTGCCTAACCCTAAGTCCCCACCCAGAGCCCCTAACCTAACCCTCCCCCCCCAGGCTGTTCGCGCCTGGCACCCGACTTACCTTCGATCGGTATGCCGGGCGTCAGGCTCCCGCCATAGGTAAAATGACAGGCGTCAGGATTTCGACGCCTGTCATTAGACCCCTGCCGGGATTAGACAGTCGGGAAACCGGTGGTTGGCATTGTGGCCGTCGGCTTCCTGACTGCATCCCGTGAAAGCAACTGGACGTGTACTGCTACATCTGAGAGGCGTGTCATAAACTTGCCTTATATCCAAATGGTAATGAGCCACATAACAGTTAGTAAGATCTACATGTATTGTGTTTTACAAGTGGTTCCATATAAGTGGACAAACCTTATACGAAAATGCTTGTAGCTTTTGGGATCGCTGTGCCTTATAACCAATGCAAGGAAATGGTACTAATTATACCATTTGAATGTGTATATCTCTTTATTTCCAAGCATATAACAACTACATAATGGGGGTAAGGTGCAATCAGGGAGATTGCTAGACTCTTCAGGGAGTTTGCTACTATTTCAGGGAGTCTCCCTGACAATGAGGAAGAGTTGGCAAGTATGTTTTAGAGTGAGTGTGACTAGTCCATGAAGAGGGCATAATTATCACTATCCAGCTTTAATATGCGTCATACAAAGTGTATTGTATGTCATAATCCCAGCATATACAGGACCAGCAATCACAGTAAGCAATTAGATGTGGCAGTAGGGCCATCCTGCTTGAGCTGAATGTTTTTATTTTAGATGTGAGCAACATTACAGGGCATGGGAGCAAGTCCGGGAGTCTGGGGGAGCAGCAGCAGAAGAACCTAACACTGCCCTGGACATATATGTAAATATTCCAGGCAGACGGAAACCCCCCTGCGTTTGCCTATGGTGCAGCTGGCTGACAGCTATGTCGCCGGTAAACTTTAACTAAAGCAGATGACCCAGGCCAGAAGCCAGGACAGCACACATATCGGCTGTCTGACATTGCCTTGCCACACAGTGGCTACCGCTTGCCCCTCCCCAGGGACCAACTAACCTACCACAGGGCTCAGAGTAGACTGTGCGTATCAGCCCTCCACTTCAGTCACTGCTGTGCGGTGTTCACTGGACTACTTGTGCCGCCTCCCGGGTCCACACCACTATCTCCTGGCTCCCTGCTCTCTACAGAAAGCCAGATACTGTAACATGAAGTAATATGGAGGTGCTATGTGTACTGAAGGGGAGGGGGGCTGTGTATACAGGAATGGAATATGGGGTGCTGTATGGGGAGGGCTATGTATAATGGAATGTAATATGGGTTGCTGTATAGGGGAGGGGTGGGCTGTGTATACTAGAATATAATATGGGGTGCTGAATGCGGGAGTGGAGGGCTGTGTATCCTGGAATGGAATATGAGAGCAGTGGCGGAACTCCCGGAGACAATGGAGTCATTTGCCGCTGGGCTCCAGCCCTTAAGGAGGAGCGGGCGCCGGGGACGGAAGGCAGCAGCACTGGAGCGGGGATTCAGGTATTTTTTTTTTTGTGTGTGTGCACACCAGGGGGGGGGGGGGGGCTCACTACAGGGGGCATTACTGGGTGCCCACTACAGGGGCATTACCAGGGGCTCACTACAGGGGGCATTACTGGGAGCATTACAGGGGTCATTAAGGGGTCTTACTACAGGGGGCTCTACAGGGAGTTTACTACTAGGAGCACTACAGGGGCCCTTACTACTGGGGTACTGCAAAGGCGGACCACTACTGGGGGGCACTACATAGGTGGCACTGCATAGGGGGACCTCTAAAGAGGGAACTGCATGGGGGGCAGCAGCTGGGGCTGGCATAGGTGCTGGGGGGCACCAACATTTATCTTGTCTCCAGGCACCTGGGATGAAGTTACGCCACCTGGGATGAAGGTAGCATGGGGTGGGGTGGGCTGTGTTTAATGGAGTGTAATATGGGGTGCTGTAAGGGGGGGGGTGGGTTGTGTATACTGGAATGGAATGAGAGGTAGCATGGGGGAGGGGTGGGTTGTGTATACTGGAATGGAATGAGAGGTAGCATGGGGGAGGGGTGGGATGTGTATACTGGAATGGAATATGAGAGGTAGCATGGGGGAGGGGTGGGATGTGTATACTGGAATGGAATATGAGAGGTAGCATGGGGGAGGGGTGGGCCATGTGTAGTCACTCTCTCACAGATCCAGCAGTAACACAGGAGGTAAGGGGCGGCTGACACTGCTGTTCTAACTGCATCACACAGAAGTGACCCGGGGCCTGATCCAGAGAAGGACGCAGTGCTGATGTTTACACAGTTGAGTGATTACTGTCGATCTGCGCATGCATTAGTTGTTCTGCACACACGTGGTCATTCATTAGCAATGATAGTTGTAGTGAGGACTTAATCGCAAAGTGATTCACAGGCAGATGGGAGAGAGAGGTTACCTCTACCATTTGGGGGGTGGTAACGGGGAGTGGCGGTATGAATGCAGGTGTGACGCGACTGTTTTGGGGGCATGTCTCAGCCTGCGGTTCCCTACACAATGAACATGGGATCTGCGTCTTAGACCCAGTGGCCACGCTGTGTGACCATAAGGCTCCTCAGAACTTCGAAAAGTAACTGATCTGCGACCGATGCTGTATCTTCGTTCGAAGCTGCTGGGATTAGCAAAGCCGCCAGTGTGCATCTCAATAAAAATCCAGTTATTAGTGGAACATTATCTGAGTACACAATCACAGCTGCATTAGTGTACATCTGAGTCAGGGCCACAGGCAGGAAACATTATATAATCTAGTATAGATAAATAATATTTAACATACAGTGCATCCGGAAAGTATTCACAGCGCTTCACTTTTCCCACATTTTGTTATGTTACAGCCTTATTCCAAAATGGAATTAATTTTTGTCCTCAAAATTCTACACACACTACTAATGACAACGTGTAAAAAGTATTTTTTAGATTTTTGCAAATTTAATTTAAAAAAAAACCTAAGAAATCACATGTACATAAATATTCACAGCCTTTGCCATGAAGCTCAAACTTGAGCTCAGGTGCATCCTGTTTCCAATGATCATCCTTGAGATGTTCCTACAGCTTAATTGGAGTCTGCCTGTGGTAAATTCAGTTGTTTGGACATGATTTTGAAAGGCATACACCTGTCTATATAAGGTTTCACACTTGACAGTGATTGTCAGAGCACAAACCAAGCATGAAGTCCAAGGAATTGTCTGTAGACCTCCAAGACAGGATTGTCTCGAGGCACAAATCTGGGGAAGGGTACAGAAAAATATCTGCTGCTTTGAAGGTCCCAATGAGCACATTGGCCATTGGCCTCCATCAACCATAAATGGAATAAGTTTGAAACCACCAGGACTCTTCCTAGAGTTGGCCGGCCGTCTAAACTGAGCGATCATGGGAGAAGGGCCCTAGTCAGGGAGGTGACCAAGAACCCGATGGTCACTCTGTCAGAGCTACATCATTCCTCTGTGGAGAGAGGAGAACCTTCCAGAAGGACAACCATCTCTGCAGCAATCCACCAATCAGGCGTGTATGGAAGAGTGGTCAGACGGAAGCCACTCCTTAGTAAATAGCACATGGCAGTCAGCCTGGAGTTTGCCAAAATGCACCTGAAGGACTCTCAGACCATGAGAAAAAAAATTCTCTGGTCTGATGAGACAAAGATTTAACTTTTTGGCTTCAATGCCAGGCATTATGTTTGGCAGAAACCAGGCACCGCTCATCACCAGGCCAATACCATCCCCTACAGTGAAGCATGGTGGTGGCAGCATCATGCTGTGGGGATGTTTTTCAGCGGCAGGAAGTGGGAGACTAGTCAGGACAGAGGGAAAGATGAATGCCTCAATGTACAGGCATCCTGGATGAAAACCTGCCAGACTGCTCTTGAACACAGACTGGGGCGATTGTTCATCTTTCAGCAGGACAACGACCCTAAGCACACAGCCAAGGTATCAAAGGAGTGGCTTCAGGACAACTCTGTGAATGTCCTTGAGTGGCCCAGCCAGAGGCCAGACTTGAATCCGATTGAACATCTCTGGAGAGATCTGAAAATGGTTGTGCACCGACGCTTCCCATTCAATCTGATGGAGCTTGAGAGGTGCTGCAAAGAGGAATGGGTGAAACTGCCCAAAGATAGGTGTGCCAAGCTTGTGGCATCATATTCAAAAAGACTTGAGGCTGTAATTGCTGCCAAAGGTGCATCAACAAAGTATTGAGCAAAGGCTGTGAGAATACTTATGTACATGTGATTTAAAAAAAAACTTTTTACACGTCATTATGGGGTATTATGTGGAGAATTTTGAGGACAAAAATTAATTTATTCTAGTTTGGAATAAGGCTGTAACATAACAAAATGTGGAAAAAGTGAAGCGTTGTGAATACTTTCCGGATGCACTGTATATGTCCAGTATATCTCTAGGGTAGCTTGCACACTCACGTAAATGAATCCAACATACGGGAGCTTTTTATCCTCCAAGGTAAATGCGCAGCACATGTGAAATATATATGAAAAATATTAAAAATGAAAGGCAAAAAGAACAAGGAGGTTCAGATAGTGTAGTAAGCTAAATGCACAATTGTTTACTTGGGATATATCACACGTGCATCAGAAAAGTTAAATAGTGGCATATCAGGGGGTAAAAAATCCTGTTGGTAGAAAGCTCTGTGGCTCTTTTTTCAAACCAGGAACCAGTTTCTGATATCCTCTGGACACGCTTTCTACTAACAGGCTTGTTTGCCCCTGATATGCCAGTTTTTAACTTTTCTAGCATAGGGCTTGTGCTAGTTTCAATGGTTCAACCGATGGTGGAATGTAAAGACGCACAAGGCATGATTGCAGCGTCTGTAGAGTGGGCATCTGAGTCCTTGCACATTCAAATGCATGGATGTACACCAGGGAAGGGCTTTGTAATGACATTAGCATAACATCGCAGACGCGACTTCAGCAAATGACACAAGGAACTGCCTCCCTGAGGATATTACTCTGTGAGGAGGGAGTATCCCACCCCCTCAACAGGGCTGCTTCCAGAAATGTCCCGCACTGGTTTTCCATCCCGATCCACCCCTGGACACAAGTTGGATTCACACACAGGTGTATACAAATTGATGGGGGTGGGAGTGGTATTTAATGGACCCACTTTCCCCATTTTGATCATACCTCCAATGAAGCCAGCATCCCTTTTGACAGAAATGTGTTCGGTTAAGAAAACAGCACTGTGCTCTAGTTATATGTTTTACAGTCGCTATGCCTGAATACTACAATAGATGGTTCTGAGGCCAACATCCTGCAACTGGACAGGTCAGCAACCTAATAAAGTCACACACAGACGGATTGGGAAGAAGCAGTAGTTCATCGGAAGCTACAATATTGATCTCTGTACAACCACCACTGTATGTCTGACAGATCATCTGCACCCTGGACCCCTCATGACTGAACCCACATTGTCTAATGTCTGGTTAGAGAAATTATTTTGTTTATTGAGCAAATTGATTTTTGTAAGGCCATGCATAATTAGAGGTTCAGACACCATCCTGAACTTGCACTGAGGACTATCTATACCAGGGATGGGGTACCTCAGTCCCAGGGACTGTATAAGGCCAGCGGAATCATTGGTCTGGCCCTCAAGAGCTTTTTTTCTGCTAGCCATTCTAGGCACCCTGCAGCCAGGATCTATGCAGCAGTGCCGCCTGGAGCGCCCTTAGGACGCTTCAGACGGTCACCCCACTGCTCTTACAGCTCCCCGGTTGCTCCGGGCATTGCTGTAATCACCGGCGATTGTGACCCCACCCCTGTGTGACATCACACAGATGGGGTGTGGCCTGCACAAGGTCCGCGAATAGGTTATATATATCAAAATGGCCCTCGGCTGAAAAAAGGGTCCCCACCCCTTATATATACCCATATGTACAACTTGCTGGCTCTGCTTATCAAATTATTCCATCTGACTTTGAATTTTGATACAGGGTCTTATTCTAGCATCTTATTCAGAGTCCTCTGAAGGGTATTAGATGACTAGTAACAGGGGCCATATATTTGTTTAATACATGTTTACATATTCATATAATTGAATGGGTTATTAAACTCCTGTCAAGATTGTCAGACCTCCGTATATTCATTAACATGTGCCAGAACAGTGTTTCCTAAACCCTCATAGCTACTCACGTTCTAGGTACTAATGCTATCAAAGTATGAGCAAAGGAGCTTATTACCTCAGTCAGTTTGATTTACCCATCTCTGCTGTAGTAGGGATATCCCTAATCTCTGGACGGTGAGTGGTCCATGAGGGCCAGGTTTATGAAACACTATGCCTTGATGACCTAACAGCCACAATGATGATGTGTGCCAATGGTCTTAACATATTCTAGTCATAAAATTTCTTATTCTTACTACACTGACAAATCTTATAACCATACATGTAAATATACATTTTAATAAGTGATTTTTATTTTTTTTAAGTTGACCACTTACCTGGCGAATATAGTACTGAAATTTTTTTTTTTTCATTATCAAGTTATGTAAATAGCCATTTAAAGCTGTCTAATTTTTTTTAACAAATATACAGATTTGTTAATACAATTATATTGAATCAAGTTTCAACAGTTATTGTTCCCGCATTTTGATAAAAAAAAAAATTGCGGGTATATTTTTAGGAAAAATGTAAAAAAAAACATGCAAGCATCGAAACCAGCAACAAGGGTGCACATTCCATCTCGCTGTGCTGTTGCCCTGGAGATGGAGGAGAGACTATCACTGGGTGGAGACACAGGTGCAGCTTAGAGCTCAGACAATAGGTGATCTTGTTAGCTGTTGGGCTCAGCTCGCCATAGCCTGCTGGAAGATTAGCTTCCAGCAGCCGCTAGTAGGCATTTCAGACATGGTTGCATCAGATGCGACCATGTCAAGGAAAGCACAGCTTTCCGTGGTCCAGATGCAACCACACCGGCAAGTGGTTATTGTTATCCTACAACAATGAAGATGAGTCCGCAGAGGACACGAGTACACTGGCCTCCATGCTCTGCAATGGCTACCATGAGACTCTGTACTGTATACTACTCACCAGGCTCTATTATATATAGCAGCAACCAAAGGTTAGGGTCTATATTATCATACATTGGTTAAATGTTGAGCTGTACAGTGCCACGGTGCAGTTATATAATGTAGGGATGACTTCTAGAATCATGTATAGGTTCACTGATTTAGTAGGTGAAATCACAACTGTAGGATATAAGATGTGAATAGTCATTTGTTGTACAATTGAAGGGGGGGGGGGTGGCATATTTTGTCACATCGGCCTTGGGTGCTGTAAGAGTTTGTCCATAATAAAGTTTTAGCATGAAATTTAAATGTTGTGAAAAGAAGAAAATAACTGAATAAAAATGAAGATGGAGAACACCCTCACCAACACACACATTTTAAAATTGGTGTCTCGTTTAAAAAGGAAGCAGTAAAGATTCAACAAATGTCATCATATAACATTACTGTACAATATCTTAATTCTGTAAACTAATGTTTACTTACTACATCTGAACAAGAAAAGTAGACATAAATGAAACTTCAGCACTTTTTTACTGCAAAAATGTTTTTATTTAATTCTTTTGTACATAAAAAAATCTATACATCTGTTAGACTAAAATACAGTTGCATCGATACTCTGACAAACAGTTAATCTGCAATATTGAGCAAGGTCATTCTCGTTATGCTACCTTCCACATTTTTATTTTTTTTATTAGAAAACAGTTCAGTTTCTGAAACAACAAATTACTGCTTTACCTAGTATTAAACAAAATTTTACAAGTCAGCTGCATTGATGGAAATTTAGTGAACATACCATTTTGGCAGTAGGTAGAGGCATTAAAAAGGTCACTAGATATACACAAAGCAATTAGACATACTGTTAGCTCGACTAATAAAACTATAACATGTTAACATTAATATCTTTATGCAGTTAATTTTCAAGATAGACATTATATTCCAGAATGTATCCATTCACATCATATCTGTGATTTTAGCAAGCATAATGAACATATACTTTCACAAATACATCTACCAATGTATATCTCCAATGGAAACTTTTGAAAAAAAAAAAAAAAGGGGAGGGGTGGGGAAAATATTAACTTCTGAGTATTATTACAGGTGCACTGGCATGTATCTATACTTTAAGTAAATAAACTTCAATCCGTTGTTTTTTTATATATATCTAAACATTTCTGATTTTTATAGACTTTAGATGAGCGTGTAATTTTTACATATTTAGCAGAAGATATTATAGTTGGGATTTCAGGTTATTATCACATACTCTGGCAACAGTGTATTTTATTTTATTGAAAAGCATAGGATGACGTTAAGCTTACTAGTAAAAAATATGTAAAGTACATTTGAGTGAGGAAATAAATAATTTTTTAACTTTTCTGAAAATAAAGCAATGCTATAGTTTTAATTACTTACCACTGATTCCAATGTAATTTGTATTATTATGTCTACCATAACGATCAATTTAACAAAACAATTCACCATATGAATAATAAGGGTAAAATACAATGTTGAGTCTACATTTTTAACCGCAGTGAAAATAAAGGGCAAGTATGAAGCACTGCATGTCTAATTTTCCTACCTTGCAGTGACATAATTGGCCATGCCTGTGTGAGAATAGACTAAATGGTATGCAGTCAGGAAGCCGGCGGTCGAAATGCCGATCGCCGGCTTCCCGACTGTGAAATCCCGGCACTGGACTAATGATATGTGTCGAAAATCCAGACGCCCATTATCACCACGCCTAAATCCCGGCATACAGAACAAAGGTAAACCAGGCATCGGGAACAGATAGTCGTGGGGGGGGATTGGGTTAGGCCTAGGGGCTCCCATGGGGACTTAGGGTTAGGCACACCCCAAGTAGTTAGGCTAGGGGAAGGGGTGGTTATGGTTAGGCACTCCCGGGAGGGGGGGGAGGTTAGTGTTAGGCACCCCCCCTGGGAGGGTTAGGTTCAGGGTGCGGGGAGGGGGGGAGGTTAGGCACCCCTAAGGGAGGGTTAGGGGGGGAAAGGGTTAGGAATAGCTTAAATACTTACCCTGTCAGGATTTTCATTCTTCTGCCTTCCGGCGTTGGTTTTACATCTGCCGGGCTTTAGTCCGACGGTATGTCATACCGATTCTGACTAAACTGCACACAGAAAAACTTCAAACAACTAGGAGGATGTACGTGTGACTCAGCAAAGAATAGTATGTTGGTTATGTCACTTCACCCTTGCACCAAGATCATTGACCAACCTCCCAATGCAAGGATATAAATAAATGTTCAACATGCAGGTCTCATTCTTTAGAATATAGATCTACATTAGTGACAGCCAAGCCAACAGGTACAGGTTAATTAAAAAAAAATAATGTTTTAGTAAAATCATTATACTGAGTAATAAAACATATTGGAATAACATATCATACTTGAAATTGCC
Organism: Taudactylus pleione; assembly: GCA_031769625.1. NCBI lineage: Eukaryota > Metazoa > Chordata > Amphibia > Anura > Myobatrachidae > Taudactylus > Taudactylus pleione. The sequence continues at coordinate 1,857,158 of JAUIMM010000126.1, read as the reverse complement.
TTTGGCAAAGTCAGAAAAGCACAGTTGCTGCCATTTGAAAGGTTGTGAACAACTAACCCTCCTAAGCAACATCTGTAACCATGGAAACAATCAGTGAAAGCTACAGTTTGCTCACACATACAAATGTGGGCAATTAGTTTGAAATTTATTTTGGGGTTCTCCGCATATGTATGCTTTTTACACCCCATAAAATGATGGGGTTTTTTGGATGGTGTAGCCAGGTTTACTCCCCTTATGGTATGTACAGAGATCAGTTACTCATGACCTATCAGGATATATAGCATATAAAGCAGTCTATTGTGTGTACACACTGCCAGAAGGACTAAATGATAGATTGTTTGTCGACTGCACATATATATCGCCTAGTGTGTACCCAGCATAAGAGAGTGTTAAAGTTATAATAAATTATATAAAAGCAAAATATACAGGTATGGGATCTCTAATTTGGAAGCTAGTTATGTAGAAACTTTAAAACTATGAAAAGGGGCTAAAAAAAAAAAAAAAAAAAAAGGAAAACTACAGTTGCATTTTGGTGAATTAGTAGTATACAAAAATATATTAAACAAGTGTCTCTTGTTTAATATAGAGAAGAATGCCACGGACAGTGTGTGGAAATAATTTTTTCTAATTAAAAAAACCCCCTCATTTTTGGAAAATTGGAAGCTTTAAGCATTCCAGATAACAGCACATCCATCCAAATATATATCATGCACAAAATAATGTCAGCACTCTCAAAAGAGCTAGAAATCCACAGAGAATGCCAGGAACAATTACAGTATATCCACCCTGAGCAAAGCAAGTTTCAAACTGTATATTTAAAACGAGATACTGTAGCCTAGACCATTCACCAGCAGAGGGCAGTAAAAGGCAAGTTCAAGGTGACAATTAGCAGGTCACGCATGTTTATTAGCTAGCTAGTACCATTCAATTAATGCAAACTAGATCTACTAAAAGCAGATGTACTTATTTTTGCACTGAATCTACAAAGGAAATCTAAGAGATAATATAACGGGTGTATGTTAAAAAAAAATAAGATTTGTTTTGGTAAAAAAAAAATATTTCCAACTAAAATTGATGCATTATTAAATAGTGAAATTAGGATTGGTCATGTAGGCAATAAATCCACTTCTAATTGTACATAAAGTGGAGCCTAAGAAATTGAATGCAATAATATCTGAACATTCATTATTATATAAATGCTATTCTAATCATGATATCCTATTCTCCCACATGTAATGTGCATTTGGCTGTGTAAAGTGAAAATTAAGCTTCATAAAGCAGATGTATATTTGAAAGGATAACCAATAAATAATTTTATAGTTATTATAGCCTAAATTAAATAAGATTTTTAAAGTAAGCCAACTGCTTTCTTTAAAGAGGTATAGTCTGTTAAATTGTATAAATAATAAACCTCTTATTGTAAATATGTATTTATCTATTTAAATTCCATTTTAGTCAGTGAACATTTCTCTGATTAACTACATAGTGGAGCACTATAATGGATTTGAGGCTGCTGAGATTATAGGTTTCTAGCTTGCTTACTCTTTATTAGGTGATACAGCTGAAATACCACAACATTCCACTGCTTCTGAGCCTGACTTTAAATGGGATGGTCTGGTTTTTTATTTAACATACAATACACCGTTATTAATTTAGCTACTTGTTTTTAAATTTGAATGTATTTACATTTTTGTAAAATCAAATAACTACTATTACTGCTTAACATTTATACAATTTGCAAATGTATCGCATTTAGAATATGGAACTGCTGTAGTAAACTCTTTAAAATTCACAATCAAACACTGATCCTTTATTTTGTGATCAGAGTGAATTTTGTACCAAACTTTTCTTATAATTAAGACACTTCCAGTAAGCTGTGGTCACCCACAGGTTCATCATTTATGTTGTAGCTTGAATGTGCCAAAGCAGACTTGACTTATAGTACATTGAACAATGCATAGTAAAGGGGCTACATTGATTGTTAAAATAAATAATGTCATTATGAATGAATTGACAACTAAACGTTGTCACATATTAAACTTTTCTAAGAAATTACATTTGGTGTACCAGATTATAATGGGACATGTTGTATAAAGAAAGTAAGGGGTAGATGTACTATGCCTTGGAAAGAGATAAAGTACCAACCAATCAGCTCCTAATTGTCATTTTTCAAATACAGCCTGTAAGATGGCAGTTAGAGCTGATTGGTTGGTACTTTATCTCTCTCCGAGGCTTAGTACATCACACCCTAAGTCTTAGATACAGTAGATTCAAATTACAAAATGGTAAACTTTGTTTAAGCAAGTTAAATATTTGAATTAAATATTGAGTGCAAAAAAAAAAGGGAATGTTTATTACCATTGATTTCAGGTAGAATACTAAAGGCACATACATGCAATTATATGTTACTGTATCTTATAATTCATATGCACCATGAATGTTTATTCTGTGTTTAACCACTTTGGGGGACCTGGCTGGTACTAGAATCTTTACGAGACTCCATGGGAGTGAGCGATATATAATATTTCTGCAGCAGGTTCGGTTTTTATCATTTCTCATTTGCATAGCTGTAATGCGCAAAGTATTTAGTGCCAATGTCACAAAGATTATCTAAATTCCCACAGGTGATTTTACTGAATTAATATGATTTGTCAATTGAAATAAGCATTTTATTGCATCAAATATTACCCCTAACATATATTGCAGTTTTCTTAGACAAGTACAATGATTATGACATATAGTTGCTATGATAAGTCTACCCTTCAGAGGTCAAGATACTTAAGCTGTAAGACTAAAATAACATTACATGAAGCTAAACTGTAATGTCCTTTTTTGCAAACTTGAAATCCAATCGTTTTTTAGTGCATTAAAATATTACTTGCTGTGTGGGCCTCTGAACAAGCTGTAACCACCAAACTAGGAATTCATATAGCCTAGAAGAGGCATTTTACCACACACCATCAAAATGAAAAAAATAAAATAAAACAAAAATGAAAACTTATGTCACAATGTGGGTGCAAATCAAAGATTCAACATTACTTTTTCTGAATAAGTCTATGCTTAAATTGTTTCTGGATTATGAGTGTTAAATTGTGCAATTTAGTGTTTTTTTTAATGTTTAACATTTTTAGTTTACACAAATACATACATTTTTATTTCATACCACACTCATACGGCAATGTCAACCTCAATGAACACATTCACGCTAATGACTTAAAATATTTGTGATTTTTTTAATTCAAAATAATAAAATTTCTGGCTGACCCACTTTTATTTTTCATTTTGAACATTGCAACTGCATTGCCCATCCTCCATGACTAGTACATAAAAAAAACCACACAAAATTTATGGGAAAAAAAAAAAAAAATGTTCTACGGGAAACTGTATAGAACAGATGCTAATTGCTCATAGTAACTCTAGAGGTTCAGCTTCATTTTCTCAACTTTACTAGAAATATGACAATTTAAACGGATTGCTTTAGTATGGACAATATGGCCTTATTATAGTTATCTGTAGAAAGTGTTTTTTTTTTTTTAAATTATAAATATCCTGCTTTGGAGATGTTTAGCATGTAATTCAATTTTAGTATATGTTAGATTACTTTTATTTTCTCTGCTGATATTTCTAAAATGTTACAAAAGCCTTCTTGTGACAAGGTACGGACATTAGCTAATTTAGACCAACCACGCTTACCCCACTGAAAAAACAAGTCCAAAAACAGGTTTTGTGGTGTGTAGACAACTCACTGCATGCAACTGTACGTCTCACAGTATAAGCAGGTTAGGAGGAGATTAAGCAGCCTCCACAATAAATAATGCTGCGAGAGCACCTTCTTGTAAGAGAAAGCAATCCAATATCTAGTTTATAACAACTATCTTTATCCATCTCACAGAACCACAGAATTGCTGTGTCAAGGTTTAATCCTTCACACTCAGGTTCTGTGGGATAAAGCCAGTTGCTATAAACCAGCGGTGAAAACCTTTTGTTATAAGAAGGCTCTTACTGCATCTATATTTATATTGGTGGCTAGAATATATTTTAGCACTGTCATCAGTAGAAAAGTCCATTGAGACTGGTAAAATTAAATTCCCTTTGGCCAGTGGACAGAACCAAACATCCACTACTACCCTAATGAAATTGGTCTCTTATATGCCCACATATCACCAAGGCTATCATCATGTAATCAAGACATTGGTAAAATCAATCTTAATATCAACATGATTTTGACAAAAGTTACATTCTTATCTGCATTAAAAGTAAATGAGGACCACAATGGTAATTTTTTTTCATACTTTTATGTTTTCCTACAAAAGTGGTTAAAAAAAAATATAAACATAGAAGACATATGCAAAAGTATATTTTCCTAAATAAATGCATTAGTCAAAGGTGAAGCATCATTAACAAGCACAGAAAAAAAAAAGGAGAACAAATTCACTGCTGTTGGGCTATTGATTTACTGTCTCGCTTCAGAGAGAGCGAAAATAATTGCATCAAGTTCAGTATATCATGATATTTCTCCTTTTAAGGAAACTTCAATAAATCTGCAAAAATAAGATATACAGACTTTTCAAACATCATAAATAAGGCTGTTTCTTCTAAAGCTTTTGCAGACCACTCAGAAACATGCCATTGACCAATAGACAAAATATGCCAAGCAGTGTTTGGCAATCTAGACTCCATTTGAAGTTTAATTGTAAAGAGACTGCAACTAGGAAGTATTGCTAAATAAGCCCTGTCAATAGGAGTATTCATCCAAAACTAAACCTTCCCCTTCTAGACACCAAGTTATGAAGATTTTCTCAGCCCTATTAGAAATATTATTACTCAAATGCCGCATATAGTGCATGCTAGCTATTTTACACCTCTTGTGATGGCATACCTATGTTCTGCATAGACACTCACCAGCAAACCAGTTGTCTGGTAAGGTTACAACTACAATTAAAACTAGAAAATAACCTGAGCTCTGCTGTGAATAGCAGTACTAAAATACAACAAAAAGGAAAAAAAAAATTAACATTGCCAATAAATGTAAGATGTAATACAGAAAAAAGCAGGCAAATCACTTTTAGAGTTGGAGAAATTGGAGTTGATCTTTTGTAAATAGTCAAGGTTAGTATATCTCTTGCTGCAACACACTGAACAATTTGAATTACAGTGTCTATAACTTTTGTAAACATCCTTCATTTTTCAATCTGTATCATACTTAACAAGATTGCATTTACATTTAGTGCAAAATACAGGAGTTTATAGAAATATGTCTAGGCTGGAAAGGGAACTAATTTGTTGCATGATATAAACATGAAAAATATATATGCATCTAATTCCCTCATTATTTCCAATTAGTGACACGTTATTTAAACCAAGCACTTTTATATAATACAAAACCAATAAAAGAAAACACCCTCCTGTATATATATTTTCTTGTAACAAAAAAACACAGAAGCACAGATGAGAGTGTAAAGAATGCTTCTTATGTATTAAAGCATCAAACCTGACTCAAAATAAGAGGGAAAAATACCCACTTTCACTTGGAAAGTTTATTTCCCTTACGTTAAGTAGCTTGACCTTTTGAAATGCTGCACACCTAGTAACCATGCTGCTGGCAGCAACCCATAGGATACATCAACCAAAAATATATATATGTATATATAAACAGGAAGATTATTAACCCTGCTTTTATTTTGGCTGCTTGTGTTTATTTTGGAATGTCAATGGGGTCCGATATTGCTGGGCTAGATTCAAGCTGTACTTGTTCCCGAAGCCTAGAAAACAAAGTCATATAGGGTGATCTTAGATTGAATTCAGCATTGGAGAACACAACACACAAAGGAGAGGACAGAGATGAAAGCAGAGTGTGTGCGGAGGGGCGCTTCCGTTGGACACCGCATTTAGGGCTGCGGAATAAATATTGGAAGCACATTAAATTGTTACATACCCTTGGTGGGATAGACATATCACATGATTACATTGTGCTACCGTAATTTCTTCTTTTTTTTTTTTTAAATTAAAAAAAGGTTGAAAACTAAATGTATCTACAAATTATTTCAGACATGAATAAACTTGCTTTGCTTTCAATAAAAGATAAATGGATATAAGGATTATTTTACCAAAGTTTTGAACGATTTGAAGGATTGAACGATTTTTGACTGCATTAAAACGAATGGAATCGTCCAAGTCTGACTGCAAACCCATCAGATGTCAGATATCGTTATCTGACAAACGGGAACGCGCATCGTTGATCGTCCATCGTTCAGGCATGTCAGATATGAACGATTTTCCTTCAGATATGAACGACTGAACGATTTTTAAATCGTTATCGTTCATATCTGAAGGAAAAATCTGATCGTGTGTATGCACCATAAGGCTCAACCTTAATAGGTCCCAATTTGGCGAAAGTGTTGATTTTTTTAGCTGATTATGCTGCGGTGTTTCTTTTAAAAACAAAACCAGGATGGGTCATGTCTTTCAAAAATAAACGACGAAAAAATCTTCACTTTTGTGAAATCTATTACATTCTGGCCCAAGTGGATTCCCATAAAAACATACATATGTAACTAAGCACCACAGGATCAGATGATAAAAGATATTAAAGGTCATCAGTTAGTTGTGTGTTTAGTGTAGAAAACATGCTGATAAAACAAGACTGAGAAATCATGCGTGATGTCACACCATATTATCCTGTTAGCAATTTCATGTATGTAACTTTTTGATTAAAAATAGAACAATTTGTGTCCCTTTAAATGCTCTGAAGCTACCTAAAATTGTGTAAATCAGAGAAGCCTTTGGTTCCCAGTCATACTGCAAATACATTAGATGGATCAGTTGATTTGCAGTTCAGAGGGAATTACAATATGCCCTCCGGATATAGAGCCTTCCTAGCCACACCCTGCCATGATGAAAACATTGCTGTCTACCTTGCACACTAATCTTCCATACATCCTCCATACTTACTCGCTATTGGTCACATCACAGTAGCTTGCAGAAGTGTTTTTTTATATTTGTAAATACGCGCCAAGTAGTCGCAAGAAAGCTTTCTAACTTCTAACTATATAAATTATGCCTTAAGTTTAATTTGATGGCAAAACAAAAAGTTTTAGCTTGTTATTTTATTAGGAATTTTAGGAAAAAGGAAGGCATAATTCAAGGTTGTTACAGTATAATGTTATAAAATCCTAAACAGGTAAGTAGAACACTGTCCAGCTTAAAGGCCTTAAAAAATACCAGATATGGTCAGGATTATTTGATTACTGTACCAGATACAACATGTGATTTTACCATGATTAGGAGCAGTGTTAATAAAAGTTACTCATCATACGTTCTAATCAGACAGTAATGTCACACTATACTTACTGTTCAGAATCAAAACTAGCTTTTATGTGACTTCACAATATGGAAATAGAGGACCATATAAGTGAATAGAAACAGAGCATTCTTATCTATTATGTAACATACGTGACATTTAGCATGGATTGGGGCCCCTAAAGCAATTTCTGCATAATGTTCTATACAAAGAAAGAAAACATACAAATACAGTGAAAACAAGCCAATTTGTACGAATGGTATGTTCTGGACAAGCTGAAAGGAACTTCTGGAATTTATTGCCCATGTGAAGAAAACTCAATGATGCTCTGTGGACTGCTGTACTCAGTGCTCAGTGGGTTGTTAAAAACAGTGACATTGATGTACCGTATCAAGCAGAAAAAAGAGTGGAGAAGTGGGCCAGTGAAGTTGTTGCCCAAGCAACCAGTCAGCATCTACCCATCATTTTATAGAATGTACATGATAAATGCTATCACAAAGGACGCTGCTAATTGGTTGCTATGGGCAACTGCTCCACTAGTCCACTTCACCACTCGCTTTTTCTCAAGATACAGTTTAGACAACGTTGTATATTCTCTATACTTTGTCATGCAATAACTTAAAGAATAAAGTTTTCTTTGATTCTACCCATTTCCCTGGGAAGAATTTTAATTTCTAAAGTCTGCTATGTCTCGCACTGGTATTCCCTCTTCAGTACTTACACCAAAGTTTTGTAGTCTAGCTGCCCGAGAAGATGATTAGCTGGATTGTTATAGCATTCAATATGCTATTAATCTGTGTGCCTGGCTAGATAATGGTTGGCTCCCACTGGGCCACAATTTCAAGAGTGGGTTTCTTTAGTTTATATTTGTTTTTTTGTCAAATATATACAGAGTTTGGCATATGTTAGTTTTTTTTTCTTATTTTTGTTTCTTTCTTCTCTGTATTCTATTTATTTTATATATTCTATGCTGTATTTTCTATATGTTATATATCTAGTAGCAGTGGTTTTCTTTTCTTTTCTTTATCTGAACTATATGTAAAACATTGTTTGTGTATTTCTTATTTTTGGAAGGGCAACTAATGCTGGGATTCTTATATTTGCTGACGATTTATGTATCCCAGATATAAGAAATAACATGCCCAATATCTTGACCTTGTATGGTTGAGTTGTTCCTATTATCTTTTTATAGGTGTATTGTATATGATGTTTGACAAATGTTTTCCCTTTTCTTTTCTCTGTTTACACTCTGTTTATTATATATAAAAAGTTATTAAAAATTACTTTATTTAAAAAAAAAAAATTTTTAATACATAGTGAAGAAAAAATAAACACTCTACTTTTTGCAATATTTTGCATAAATATTTTCCATTAACTTAATGAACATGTTCCCTCTACAAGAGGATATTCAGCAAATCTCAAATATAGAGCAGTGTGAAAAATCTAGTTCTCTTCCCACAAGAGGAAGGAGGACACAATTCCTTTCAGCTTGTTTTAACAGATGATGGTCTCAGCTGTGATAAGGACTCTGCTAGCCAGCTGATGGGCAAGCAGACAAGCAGGAAAAGAAGAACATCTTGAGTGACGCAGACAACAAATAAGTCACTAGAAGAAGCCCAGTCAGTGAAGAGAGATAGGGGCAGGAAGTAAAAGTGAAAGTCTTGGAGCATGGTCATCTCCTTGGCTGCACCTACCATCGGCTTCAGCTCCCTGCCCTCTGCTCCACTGCCCGTCTCTTTCATGGCTTTTCTACTGTTCTCCACAAATTCCTGTAACGACATATCACAAATTATCACAATAGAAATATAACTGAAGTGTTTTCAAGCAAAGCTGTAAAACTCTCTCACTAAAGGGGAGATGTACTAAGCCTTGGAGAGAGAGAAAGTACTAACCAATCAGCCCCTGCCACTTTACAGACTGGGGTTGAAAAATGTCAAGAGCTGATTGCATGGTACTTTATCTCCGTCCACTTTCTCTCTCTCCAAGGATTGATACATCTACCCCTATATGTTCAATATATAATTTTGTTAGTGCGTAAGAGCACAAATCATAAAGCTATATTATCAATGTAAAGAGAGGGAAAAGAATGTGCTGTAAAGTCTGCTAAACACATACGAGGGGTGTGCAATAAGTTTCTGGATGTGCAGTGCATAGGTAGACACAATCTGACTGTCCAGTTGTAAGCTGTAATCTCTGATTACACAGAACCATATATAAGCAGCATTGCACATCGAAGAAATCAGCTTATTCACTTCCTGCAAGAAACTTGTTATGGAACTCTCCAGTGGCCTCTGTTGAGTTCATCTTCTATGACTGCAAGAAAGGTGTGCAACAGCAGGTGAGTTTTGACCGACTGCGAGCTGCTTTTGGGGAGATAGCACTGTCCTGAACCACCGTGTTTAAGTGGTTTGCAGAACTTTGGCACGGGAGACAGTCCCTGGAAGAAGAAGGGCACTGCAGCCGACCAGTGTCAGCCATCATCCAGGACAATGTTGTTGCCGCCAGGGTAACCGTGGCCCAGTCAGAGAAGATATCTCATTGGGGTTCATCTGCTTGATATTCCACGAAAAGCTTGGTCTCTCAATGTTTCTGCATGCTGGATGCCCCATCAGCTTACTTGAGAGCAGGAGGCGGCTCAGGCGATGTGGAGCCGGATAATGCAGGCCAGGTTTGATGGCAGTCGCTCAAACTCTGTCTGGGAGATAATCAATGGAGATTAATCCTGGATCTACAATTTCGACCTCGAGACCAAACAGTCTGCCCAGTGGACCTCAGTTGGAGGTGCGCCACTACAGAAGTTCCGTCGTGAGCGCAGCGTAGCCAAGCAAATGGTGGCTGTTTTTGTGGCCAAGACTGGTCATGTAGCTACCATACAACTTGTGCAGCAGTGCACCGTCACTGTGGATTGGTACTTCACCCAATGCCTGCCACAAGTGCTGGAAGCCATTTCCAGGTGCCATCCAGGAACTTGTGCTCGTGGTGCCTTCTCTATCATGACAATGCACCTGCCCACAAGTCCAGGAAAGTGGTGGATTTTCTAGCCCATGAAAGCATCCAGGAGTCCAGTCCAGACCTGGCCCCCTGTGACTTCTTCATGTTGCCACAAATCAAGCGCAAGATACAGTATGTGGGATTCATTTTGAGTCACCGGAAGCTGCAGTGGAGTCCTTCATCCAGCATGTAGAAGACATACCTGCTTCGGACTAGTTCAGTTGCTTCACCAAGTGGTTTGAGAGCATGTAACTTTGCATAAACTCCTTTTTTGAACTTTGAAAAAATGTAATGTTCAATTTGTTTGTAAACAGAATACTTTTTGTGCATCCGGAAACTTATTGTACACTCCTCATATGGCTATAAAGTACATTTTAAGTGGCATCAAAATCTTGCCTAAGCAGTATGGTACTTATTAGTCATATGTGGGCATAAACATAGCATTCTGAACATAAAATGTGACAATTCCGATGTAAGTAAATCAAAACAAACACTGAAAAAAATGAACAACTCTACAACATGGCCTTATAAGATGACCTTGAACACATCAGGACACTGTGGGGGTATTTCTATTGTATGACGCGGTGGCCGTCAGTGATGGGGGCTCGACAAAGCAATTTAATTGTTGCTCTGTTTGGGCACGATAGCTGGCACCGGCATTTCTATTTGTCGTCTCCTGAGGTGTGGTTTGGGTGTCCTTTATGCTGTTAAACCAATTCTAATTATGCTCAACAAGCACTATAATTAATGGCCGCCCGTAAACAAATTGAAATTGTGCACCCATTAATTATTGCGACTAAAAAAATACAATTGAATCACCCCCTTAATGTGATGTATATAGACCAGAACAAGCACTCACCATTAGAACTTTGTCCATGTAGAATTCCTTCCCAGGACTCCCATCATTATATTTTGTATCAATAGCAAAACATAGGAACAGGACATCCACCACCATTTCGTAGATCGAAAGGAAGCAGTGAGCAACCAGAAAGGCAAATAGACAAACAATAATGAGTGGCAGCACCCATACTGTGTAATCCCTCTGGTAGTTAAGCAGCATAATGCCCGCCAAACCAGTTGTGCTCACAATCAAAATCTAAAGCAAAAAAAAGAGAAGAGAAACAGGTCATATTGTGGACATGGAGTTGGTACTTTAGTACTCTAGGTGACTTCACACAATTTCATGAATCTATCCTGAAGTACGTTTCCAACTGCACTGCACTCTATACCACCATATTGCAAAACTCAAGGTCTTGAATGATGGACACAGATAACATATTTAGCATATTTCTATCTAAAGAACACCTGAACCGTGATATACGGACCAAAAAAAAGAAGTTACTCTTCCTCGATTTTCAAAGTTGTGGAGCCCAGGTGAAAGTAATGCAGGTTCTGTGATGGCACCAATATTACACTAATTATTCTGTTAGACTGAACCTTTATGTCACGTTTGCTATAATTGCATTGTATGCCACAGTTACATTCATTGCCCATCTCTTTCTGTAAATTCAAATTTTAGGAAAAACCAAGGACATGGGTAACGGCTTTTAAAAATGGCACAGTGACAGTGACACACACACTCTAATGTAAAAACATTAGGCAAAGAACACAAACAGGACATAATACAAAGAGATGTAATACTAATTTATTTTATTTAAAGCGTAATACTCAAGAGATTTACTGCAAACATTGGAATTTAAAACTAGAATGCTCTGAAATGTGAAGCTGTAAGAACACTAGGAAAAAGGAATATATATATATATATATATATATATATTATAAGCTTGCATCATATTGATTTACTACTGTGGCTATAGCATTTGTCACCGAGCTCCTTAAGAAGGGAATGCTGGACCATTTGACAAATGTCAGTGTTAGTTCATGGCAGACTGGTTTACTGATCATTTGTGATTCATGCGCCATGGAAAGAAAAACAATATAAAATGCCTTTCCGCAGCTTTAGTCTAGAAACACAACATCATTTGTTACAGAAGCAGCTTTTGTGATAACGGCATTTCAAGGGGTTGCGCCCATGTCTAACGGCTTTCTTTTAAAACTATAGTCTTTTAGATTATAGATAAAATGTTTTGGTAGCTCATTTGCATACAAAGGTATGGTACAACTTTTGCTAAACCCTAGATTGGAATCTCAAGACAAGTATTAATGCAACAAAGTTAATTAAGAAAAATACTCAGTAGGAGATGTGCTGCCTTGGAGAGAGATAAAGTGGAGAGAGATATAGTACCAACCAATCAGCTCTTAACTGCCATGTTACAGGCTGTGTTTGAAAAATGACAGTTAGGAGCAGATTGGTTGGTAATTTCTCTCTCTCCAGGGCTTAGTACATCTCCCCCTCAAACAACTCTAACTTTGGCATAAAAATAAAAAAGAAATACATATATTTTATCATCAGTTAATTTTAAAAGCCACACAAATAGTAGTGACAAGCAGATTTAGCCCTGAATTTAAAACTTTCATAAAAATCACAGTCCAAATATTTCAGTTGTACAGTATATTTAATGGAAGCTGGAACTATGACATGTTCAGCACCTTTATTACTTTGTAATTGTATTGCTAGCAGACAGTGACAAAAGGACTGTCCTTTTCAGCATGAGTCTGAAGAATGCATGCAACCATCTTGAGGTCATTCCCAACACTCAAGATAAGTACAGGGAATTATCTGTCCTCGGATGTACACAGAAGAACTACTAATGGCATCACTGTTCGACAGGAAGCTTTGATTGTGATTGCAGAACTTCACAGCTGGAAATGACCTTTGTATCTTTAATTATGTGATTGCTCAAAGAAAATATAAATTTTATACACATAAAATGAGGTTGTTTCAGTAAATGGCATGTCTTGAAATGATCTGGGCTTAATAATTATTTTGGCTTCATTGAATGGTGTATAAAAATAATTTTGTTGATATATGTTTGTCCAGAAGTCTAAGGGCAGTATCCAATTAGCCCAGATCATTGTTCGGGCACTAATGGATCCCCCGGGGCTATCCAATTAGCCCTGAAGTGTTTTTTTTTTTTCGGGACGTGATGTGTCCCGAGAAAAAAAATCCACGAAAAGTGCAGTTTTTTTAGCCGCCGCAAAGTCCGTAAACTTATCACAGATCCTGTGTGTTTTTGTCCGAAATATCCTATTGGGATGTAGTTAAAATACCAACAATCGGGACACCGTCTGTTGAAATCCCGGCGTCGGAATCCCAAACCAGAACTAAACATAGGCGGCTAAATCCCGAAGCCAGCCTACACACCGATGCCAGAATCCGGACAGACGCCACCCCGAGGGGCGCCCTTTGCTGTTAGCCGTAAGGGGGGGGGGAGGGAGGGTTAGCAGTAGGCACCACTGGGGGGGGGAGGGAGGGTTAGCAGTAGGCACCACTGGGGGGGGGGGAGCTAGGCACCACTGGGGGGTGGGTTTAGGGTCAGACACTAAGGGGGGACGGTTAGTTTAGGCACCAAGGGGGGAGGGTTAAGGTTAGGCACTAACGTGGAGGGTTAGGGTGCGGGGTGGGGAGGGTTAGGAAGAGGAGGAGGGAGGGTTAGTATACTTCCCCGACCCCTGTCGGGATCCCATGCATCAGGATACCGCTGTCGGCATTTTGACAGCAGGTATCCCGACTGGCGGGATATCATACCCAACCCATCCTATTAATTTGTCTGAAGTAATTGGATAAAGGTGAAAAGCAGGGATGATAGTCTAAAAAAACCTTGTTTTTCACCATTCGCAGCTAATTGGATAACCCCCTAATTCCTGCATGTCTTAACAGTCATAAACTAAAATAAAGTGTAGATATGATAGAATATAGAATACAGAATGAAGTGTGTATACTGCACTCTCCTTGTTTTCAGGAATGTTTAACTTTGTTTTTCTTCTATATGCATCTAAAGAAATGCTATGTGTTAAATCCAGGGGTGATGGGACCCTATTTTGCCTTGAAATGATCTTCAGCTGGATTACTTACATTTTAAATGGTTTTCCAGTGAAAGATGGTGCTAAGGCATTGGAAGCTACAATTGGGGTGCATTAAAACTGCATATTTGGGATTACAGGAAGAGGTGTACATGTTTGCATAATTCACATTGGGCCTGGTACCTAAGCTATTACATAACACAAGTAAACATTTAATTTTTTTTTTTTTTTAAATTAACTAGTATGAGTGGAGGAGTTAATTCAGAGCTACAAAAGAGGTTGGTGTGCATCAGTAAAATACAAGTTGTTTGTCTCTAAGAAAGTCAGCATGATACCTCTATCATACCTTCTAACCTTCTAACAGGTACTGAGAGGCTGCATATAGCAACCATTAAGCTTCTACCTATTATTTTATAGAATATACTTGTTTAAACGATTGAAGCCGATTTGTTGCTATGGGCAACTTTTCCACCTGTCCTCTTTGGAAGGTTTGATACATCTCTCCTCTAGAGAGGAATTGTGCCGTCTCATTCCTGGAGGAAATTCAGGTTAACATGTATGGAAGTACTGAGAAACTTGTACAGAACCGGTAACAGAGTTATGACTGGTGTGTTGTACTAAAAAGACAAACCATTCAACCTGTTACTATGGCTACTTTAAGAACCATGGGTGGAGAGGGCAATTAAATAATCTAACTAAAGGTACTATCAATTAATGGAGGGCATGATTGCTGGCCGGGATACATGTGACCAATTAACATTTACCAGAACTACTGTATAATCTCTGTTCTAAGGTGGAAAACCTAGCACAAGTGATTTCTATGGAGCTCCAATATATTGTACTGTGTGTTGATGTCACCGACAATAATAAAACTGATGCAAACCAAGCAAACACCCGGCAGAAAGAATGTATGCATAGGTGCATTCACGTAAATAATTTTTTCACTAAGAACATTAAATTGTGGTTACCAGCACATTGAATATTAAAACATGTGTATGAGCCCTCCATCAGTTATTTGGAGATTACCTAAAATATGCAGACAAAACCAACTCTACCAGCTCGGAGAAATAAAAAACAAATTCAGACAGAAGTCTTTCTTAATACACTAACGAAAAGTATGAACATATGTGCGCTCCAGTTAGGCTGCATTACATGAATTACAATAGTTAATGTGTCAGAAAGAAACCCAATTCCTGGTTTCGTTACCAGATGAAGCCTTACCTTTCCAAGGAATAGTACAAAATCTCCCACTGTGTTGATGGTAGCAACCCTTAGAGCATTCTCCACTAAAATAACAAGGGCATCTTTTGCAGAAGTGCAGAAGTTAGTGCTGTTGATAGCAGTGGCTGTATAGGCATTCTAGAGCAAGAGGGAACAGAAGAGAATGTATACCTGGCATCACATAACATTTACACAAACAAATAAAACAATAGAGTACTTGTGCACTACATAAATAACAATCTATTTGTGTGCTCTCTGATCAGGAGAGAGCAAGGGAAAAAGTGTGGGGGAGCTTGTATGTAGCACCACTGCAGCCATGGGCTTAATTTCAACCGAGGCACTGCATGTTCTCCCCATGTATTCAAGGCTTTCCACCAGGTACTCCCAAACGGAATGGGTATGAAATACCGCCAGCCGCATGGCCGGCGGTTTGATTCCCGTCAGCGGCGGCCCGACATGAGCAGAGTTCGAAGCAGCGGAAGCCGGACAGCGCTGGAATTCCCGATCGTGGATAGGTGAGTATTTACTAACCTAACCCCCCTAACCCTCCTTAGGGGTGCCTAACCCTAACTTCCCCCCCAAGTGCCTAACCATAATCCCCCCTCTGTGCCTAACCCTAACCACCCCCTTCCCCGCTGCCTAAACCTAAGTCCCCCCGGGGGTGCCGAACCCTGACCCTCCCTCCCTCCCCCTAGCCCAGTGTTTCCCAACCTCGGTCCTCAAGGCACACTAACAGTCCAGGTTTTAGTGATATCCATGCCTGAGCACAGGTGGTAAAATCCAAATAACTGCGGTACTAATTAACACACTTGTGCTCAAGTATGGCTATCCTTAAAACCTGCACTGTTAGTGTGCCTTGAGGACCGTGGTTGGGAACCCCTGCCCTAGCCTAACCCTCCCGGGGGGTGCCTAACCCTAAGTCCCCCCGGGAGCCCTAAACCTAACCCCCCTGCGGCTGTCCGCTCGCGGCGCCCGGCATCACTACGATCGGGATGCCGGGTGCCGGTCTCCCGGCGTCGGGGAAATGCGGGCATCTACATCTAGACGCCCGGCATTTCACCCTTGCCAGGAAATGACAGTCGGGAAGCCGGCTGCCGGTATTTAGGCAGTCGGCTTCCCGATTGCATACCCTCCCAAACTCCTCCCACAAGCGAAAAAAAAAACAAACTTGACTCTTAACTGGCTTCTAACAAAAGTAGCGGTAGAGAATTTAGGGCCTGATTCAGACCCGCTCGCATGCGGGTCGATGGTGGCCCATTGCGCACGTGCGGAATGCGCAACGCGCGTGCCCCGTAGCGAGTGAGACTTTCACTCGCTCCGGCGCTCGCAACAAAATGGGGCGATGTCGATGTTGATCGACAGCTCGCCCCGTTTTGCAGGCGTGTAGGGGGGGTGGCTGAACAAACTGAGGCGTTCCCGAAGGAACGCCTGCCGTTTGTGGGCGTCCCTACTGACATCATGTGGACTTCAGGCTCTATTAGAGTTGGAAGTCCACTCAGCATTACGAGTGCTGAGACCCTACCTTAGGGTCTCCTCGCAATGCAGATGGTCGCGATAATCGCGACCATCTCCTCCCCACTCACACTAGCTGTGGGTGGGCACCCACAGCTTAGCGAGCGGACAGGAAAAAAAAAAATAAATACTCCCCGACCTGATTCAGAGCGTGCGCTCGCAAATTGCGAGTGGCTCTGAATCAGGCCCTTAGACTGTAAGGTTTGATCTATAAAGCTTGTCTGTCATGTGTTGGTGTCAGATAAAGGATTACACTAAATATTATAGCTCCTTTGCCTCGTAAGCACTCTCAAGGCAAGGAGTCCGAATGAATGCCCCCACTGTAACTCAGAATGTGTTAACTGGGTGCAGCTTTTTTCTCTCTAAAGTGACCACCAAATATATCTATATATTATCTTTAAATAAAAACTCCCGCCTAACACAGCATACAGACAGAAAGGCGGCACTGAGGGACAAGAATTTGATGGTGTTACCTACTATACGCCACC
This sequence comes from Taudactylus pleione, assembly GCA_031769625.1. Lineage (NCBI taxonomy): Eukaryota > Metazoa > Chordata > Amphibia > Anura > Myobatrachidae > Taudactylus > Taudactylus pleione. Next base: position 1,839,722 of record JAUIMM010000126.1, on the reverse strand, counting down.
TCACAGTGGCGTATGGTAACGCTTACATGTTGTCAGCTGGGCATGTCCCCCGGTGTCTTCCTCCATCGCTCTGGACTCTCCTCTGGCTCCGTCTGCTATGCTGTCATGTGTTCTCCCCAGCAGAACACAGAGTTTAGAAAAAAAAATAATAATTTTTTTTTCTCTTCTAAACTGCTGAGTTCTGCTGGGGAGAACACATGACAGCATAGCAGACGGAGCCTGAGGTTGCTACGCGAGCAGGTAAGTGCGGGGACGCGGGGGAGGTGAGCGGAGGGGACACACACACACAAAATTACCGCAGTTGTAGGTAGTGCTGCGCATGCGCTGGGTTAATGAATGTAACAGCGCATGCGCAGCACGGATTCCAGGTGCGGTAAGTTAGAGTAAGTTAGAGTAGATAGAGATAACTACCTATTTCCTGAAAAGCAGTCATCGCAAAGATGACAGCTTTTTGGAATAGATACTTATGGAGAGGAGGAATGATGATTCCTCCGGTAAGTAGGTAGAACTCCATGCGAGTTCTAAACCTAATTACCTTCAGAGAAAGTTTAGGTATGATGAATAGGCCCCAATGTCTTTAATTCCTTATTTTTTATATAAACAAATTATGCAAATTACAGTCAGTGGCTAATGGAAATATGGTGAACAGAAAACACATTCTCAAAATGATCTAATTTGATAAAGATCTCCAGGACATGTTACTTATTCCACAACTGTCATTAAAGGATGAAAAAGACAATAATATAAATCAGTGGTTCTTAACTCCCGTTATCAAGTGCCACCAACAGGTGATGTCTGTAATCATGTTGCTGGGTCAGTATTTATCCCACTTGCTTCCATAGAGAAAAAATCCTCAAAACATGACCTGTTGGGGATACTTGAGGGTTGGAGTTGAGAACAACTGATTAAAAATTACAACTCTTTTACCAACTTTACATTTATGTGTAAAATTTGCTATGGACCACAGCAACCAATCAGCATTTATCTGAATGGTGAACATTAGAGAGGTAATGAAAGCAAATGTGTGATTCGGTGCCGTGGTTTAGTACAAATGTTGCACCTAATTGCAATGTGTCAAAGTGATTATCAAGTGCACTACCCTTTCATAATGTCAACTCAGGTCGAAATGGTTCAAGCTGTTGCAGAGGTTGCCAAACTCTGCCATTACAGTCCACATTTTAAGGATATGCATGCTTGAGCACAGACTAGCTTCGTCTAGTTTTACTTTTGGATATGTGATTTAATGCAAAGTTTGTGTATAGGAAACAAAAAACACATTAGGTAACTGTACAAAAACAACACTGCATACATTTACTTCTATTACTTTAAATATGTAATTTAAAAAATAATTTTTTTTTCTTGGTATGGATTTAGGGAAATAGAAAGGGTACATCTGTGTAAACAGGTCCCCTGTAAGCACTTGGTTGCTAGTTTATAAAATCAGTATTTTATCACAGACAGTTTAAATTATGTTTCTTTATTGTTTTTCTGCTTTACATTCGTAATTGTGAAAGGTTTTATTATTATACACGTCATTTATACACATTTTTTGCTTCCAGGCAGAATTGCGGAAAGTGTCTAGTTGTGGTTTCAGCATAACTTTCTTTTATTAATTTGAATTTATTTTAAATTAAATATAAACCAGCATATTTTGTTTGATGGAATTTCTTTAATATTACTCTGTCCTAAGGATATATCTAGTTAATATATGTTATTAATGCTTATGTTGAATCTGCTTATTTTATAAGGCCAAGTAAACATATTACTGCACATTAATATATAATGACTCTTTCTGAATAATTTAGTTAAATACATACCTAAGTAACAGAAGTGATTGCTCCTAACCATATGTGACTTGCAACCTATCAATCTCATTCCTGTACTCAAAACAGACATAATTAATGGTGGAAATATGCCATGTTACTTCACGGTGAAGGGATGGGTAATGCACAGAATCTTGAATAATTATGGGCCTTCGTTATGAACCACAATTTATTATTTAACAGATTAGTGCATTCAAGTATGGAATAGTGCAAGTGTGGTAGAAATTCTGAGCAACAAGATCACTAGTTTTAAAGTTTGCTTTAAATCTGAATCGATACAAAGTGTGCCCTGCTGCAGTTTGGGCAGTAGATGAATGGTCAAAGAAAAGTCTACTCAAAACGGAGTTTCCCATTCCACGCCACACATGTGCTAAAGAGGCAATGATACTGGTAAAATGAAAAATATTTTCAATGGGGCAGTGTTTCCCCGAAAGTAGCATGTGATTACTGTTATGCCTATTCCATTAATAGACACTTTTTAGGGCACACCGTCTTCAGTACATTACCCTGGAGCTCCACTCAGGAGGTAGCGATTGTGTCAAAGAGTAGGGAGATTTATGGGCTGGTTGTTGGTAATAGGCAAACTCAGTTTTTTAGTTTAGTTATTCTCTTACACATTTACAGTTGAAAGTCATGATAAGACAGTTTAACTTTTGACACAGTTTGCTTAGCTGACATGTGAAGACTATTTAAGTGATGTAATAGCCTACCACAGACCCGTTACACAAGTATATGTTATTTTGGGCAGTGTTAGCCAAGACTTCTATGGGTTGGATAACAATAAAAAAAAAGCATGCCCGAGGCAGCTAATAGTGTGGTGATGGCTACAATGGATTTGAAAGAGACTTGTTTTTCCATATGATAACCAATAGGTTAAGATTTGAATTACTGCATTATAGAACCTAGCACTTTCCATAAAAATAAAACAGATTACACAATACTGGACAATGCTACATTTAGGAGTTAATAAAAATGTTGCACAGAGTCAAACACAGTGAGAAGAATCACATTTTGAAAAATTACAAAAATAAAATAAATTTTTCTTTTGTTAGTAAAAAAAAAATGTCTGATGAAATGAAATCAGGTTATTACATTGAATTGGAAGTACTTAAGACAATCATTTTCTCACCTGATTCAAATATGTGAGGCACTTTTCTAGACACCAGAGGCAGCAGATGCAGGATTTCAGCATACAGCGAGCACAGGCATTTTCCTATAGATGAAGATTAAAAGGAGGTGAACACACACATTTCAAAGTAGAAATTGTATATAATTTATCTGGTGTCAGTACAGACACCAACCTGCATTGGGTCTGAAACAGAAGGTTTTATCAAAAATGCAACAAAAGAACAAAAATTTTTTATCACTGAGCAGAACTTCAGTTGTTGAATGCAGTTATGAAATTGCCCATCACTTCTTTGGTACACTGGTAATTGTGTAACGCATTCTAGCTGAGACAAGGTACAAATGCCCAAATTCACTTTTTAGTGTAAGGGCTTACTCATTAGATCAGAGGTTGCCATACTCGGTCCTCAGGGCACCCTAACAGTCCAGGTTTTAAGGAGTTACATGCTTGTACACAGGTAAATTAATTAGTACCTCAGTCAAATTGATTTAACCACCTGTGCTCAACAATGGATCTCTCTAAAATCTGAACTGTTAGGGTAGCCTTGAGAACCACGTTTGAGAACCTCTGCATTAGATCTTCCAGCCACTTCATTTGTGTCAGCTCGCTGTTCTGGCTTCATTTGATAAAATGCATACGGCACCGCAGAAGATACAAATATGCTTGTTTAAATCATTATCAGCTTACGTTTCATTCTGCTTCATGAAATGGGTTGGACAGAATCCCAACACCGGCATCCTGACAGGGTTAGGATCCCGAGACCTGTTGGTAACCCTACCTCTAACCCACCCCACATCCTAAACCTAACCGCCCCCTCTGGTGCCTAACCCTAACCCTCTCCTTAGTGCCTAACCCTAACCACCCTCCTAGTGCAGTGATTCCCAACCACGGTCCTCAAGGCACACTAACAGTCCTGGTTTTAGTGATATCCATTCTTACGCACAGATGGTTAAATCAAAACAACTGAGGTACTAATTTAGTCACGTGTGTTCAAGTATGGCTATACTTAAAACCTGGACTGTTAGTGTGCCTTGAGGACCGTGGTTGGGAAACCCTGTCCTAGTGCCTAACCCAAACCCTCCCTCTAATCCCACTACTCACCGTCCGCATGCCGGCGCTGGTATTCTGACTGGTGTCGGAATTCCGGCGCCAGCATTCTGAGAAACGACATCCCGACAGCCAGGATTTCAACTACCTCCCCATGGAATAATGACAGTTTAACTAAGTAGAATGCAGATAAATGAAAACATATATATATTTTTTGTTGTACATCATATACAATACTGTGTATGTAACAACACAGTTTAGCAAAACATACTTGTTACAGAAATAGTTTCTTACCATTCCCGCCTCAGATCACCACGTGAGATGGTAAGTAGATAACAATAAGTTGGGAACTGAATTAGAGGTGATGTTCTGACACAGGTGTGCTCTCGCAGGTTAAGCCCTAAATGCTATTCAATTAATACCAATTTTGGACAATAACCGCAACCTAAAACAGGTCTTCTCCAGTGTCGTTAGGACAATAGGAGGTGCAAGCAGGAATCAGAGAAGATTGGTCAACTGTATTCCCCCTAAGGAGGAGGAAGTTATCTGGCTTTGTTCTCAGTAATGTGGATACATTGCTTTACAGTCCCAACATATTATAGGATCCATCTTACAGCAGCAGAGTAATAACACGCAAAGCCTTACCTTTTCATGGCTCCCTCCTCCCCAATACACAAACACAATTGGATTGAAAAGAAAAAAAAAAAAAGATTTCCCTCAGACATTACATTTTTTTACAAATGACTTTTTCAGCTCTTGTCAATGTGCCAGCATGGTTTAGTACGTTGGCGGGTGACAAGCCGAAACTGTTATGTGACTCCAAGATTTGTTTTTATTTTGTTAAAATGGAAAGCAGGCTTTAGGGAAACTATGACAGAGATAGAAGTAGTATATATACGATTGTACCCTTTAAAATCACAAGACTTTATAAAACTAAACAAGCATGATTATATAATTAGCACATGTAATGAGACTCCAACAGAAAAACATTCATCATAGTTAAATCAGGACCAAAGTCATTTATATCCCCATTTGTGGGATGCTGATAAGCCTCATGATAATGTAAAAACACTTTTATGGCTAATTAACTTAATCTTTGGGCATTGTAAATAGGGAAAACATTGCCTAGACCCTAATGGAACTCACTATAGTCTGGTACTTCACAAAGAATGGCTTGTCATTAATCATATATACATTCCAAAGGCAGTACTCAGTCATTTGTGCAGCAAAGGTGTCAGGAAGCAAAAGCAGCTTTTAGCAGGATTACTACTAACATTAAACCAGGGCTTAGATACTTATGGAGGTTTTTAATGGATAACTAAATATACGTACACATATAGGGACATGTATTTATGACACATATAGGGTCATGTATTTATGACAGATACACATATAAAATTACTTAATAACAGAAATAATTCATATTGTTTTAACACGGATTACAGAACACTCCCTAATATAGGGGTACTGTTTTAAAAGTGTTTTAACTGACTGCTGACTGTAAATGCATATGTTTGCTCACCTTCCCCGTGAGCTGACTTTGAATGTACATGAGAATCATTCGTGGTATTTTCACAAGAGTAATAATAAATGCTCCTTTCGCCACTGTCCCAAGATGATAACATACGAGTCTATTTACAGAAGCCAGGATGGGGGTAAATGGGAGGTCTCTCTTGTTCCTGTACAAAGGACGGAGTTAGGATACATATGTCTCAATTAACTCTCAGAACATTAATGACACGTTAAACATACATGTAATGTACAATATGGACCAATGTTAGCATTCTGACACAAAAATAAGCTCAAATGTAGATACTGTCTCAGATTTATGAAAATGTTAAAATCACAGGATTGAATAACTAGCTACAGCAATGGGCATGGTGAATAGACTGTTCGTATAAAAGGGTGTGTGCAGACGAAAATTACAAACACAGAAAACATTCAAGTTGTTAGCAGAGAAGCCATTCTGTCCAGTTTAAAAATGCCATAAATGTGCACATTTAAATAAGCCATATGTTTTTGCTCAAAATTATAGGTCATCCAAAATGTTGGGCAGAAAAATAGCATAGTGGTTAGCATTACTGTCTCTCAGCACTAAGGTCACGAGTTCCCGAACAGGGCCGCTATCTGTGTGGAGACAGTTTGTTCTCCCAGTGTTTGCTCCGAGTGCTAAGGTTCCCTCCCACACTCCAAAAAACATACTGGCTCCAATGTGGCATGGACTGTTATGAGTGATAAATGTTCTCTGTACAATGCTGTGTAAGTTGTTGGCGCTATATAAATAAAAGATAATAATCGTAATAAGATACACAGGGCCTAATTCAGTAGTGCACGCTGGTGCGTCTGTTGTTGGAGTCACAGCTGCAAATATATGCAAATGCTAGTATCAACCTTCCCCTTGTGTGGCAGCCTGCATCTGATGTCCAAGCACTGAAATGTCCACTTTTAGCATCTCTGCACGTTGTAACACCACTGGTGATTCTTGACACACCACCATCGGCGCACCATCAACACTTGCACTAGCCCTTTGGCAGTTACGGTTTTCTCCGTATGCTCTTTGGGCTTGATTCAAACGCGCTCGCAAGCGGGTCGATGGTCCCCCACTGCGCATGGGCGCACCGGAGCCGGCTCCGGCGTGCACATGCGCGAGACCCGGCCAGCGACGGACGCTCCGTCGCTACGGGTCTCGCACCAAAACAGGGAGGCTGTCGATTGTGATTGACAGCTCGCCCCATTTTGGAGGCGGGCAGGGGCTGTGGCAACACAAACGGAGGCGGCCTCAGTAGTGAGCTTCCGGCTCACTGGGGCTCAGTAGGAAGCTCACTGGGGCTTGCGATGGACGAGACCATCACCTGGCCGCTCGCAAAAGCTGTGGGTGGTCACCCACAGCTTAGCGAGGAGCCAGGAGGCCGGTTCAAAAAAAAAAAAAAAAAGCCGCCCTGATTCAGAGCGAGCGCTCTGAAAGAGCGTCCGGCTCTGAATCAGGCCCTGTGTCTGCGGTCTGAGAAAACAGCTACTTTCACTGACACAGCCATAACAGGCCAATGAGACATTTTGTTTTGCGTTGACTCCCAATCACCGCCCAGGAGCGCCCATCAATTTGCCAACCCATTTCTGATACGTACTCTGTGTAACACAATAGTCCTAGGGGCTTTCAAAACTTTTTGTGCATGTCCCAGGCAAATAATTTGCCCAACTATGTGAACATGGGCATTGAGTTTGAACCACGTGCATCTCTGAATCATGTGGAAAGGGGGCCCTAGACTGCACACCCTGGAAATATATATAATGGGAGGTGATACTGTAGTGCAGCTATGGGTTGATTTTTGGGGCGTGGGTCCCCTGGATTGCTTTGGTTGGGCTGCTTCAGGGCATAGCATTATATACACACTTTTCCTTTCTTGCACTTTTAGCACTTCCATTGTTTGTTTAATATATATGTATTATTTTCACATCTTTCATTTTCACTTTACTATATGCAGCAGTAGCTTCTCTTATCTACAGTATCCTACACCTTTTTACACTTCACCTTTCCTTATTGGAGTGATGTCCTGGGGTGGCTCAGCTGGGCTGGTTTGGGGGTGTCCTGCGCTCTGGATTGCAATCCCAGTATGTTAGGGACCTACCCTCAGAGGTTACCTGGGCGAAGTGGGTAGGCCCACATAACCATGGCCATCATTATGCCAAAACCTCTTATTATTTGCAAAATTCTATAGCAAAATGTATTATATATAATGAGTAATGTTGGAGTTGTGCATCTGTAATTCTTTTTTGTGTGTTTGCAACAATAATCTCTGAATCATGCAAACAAAGAAGAAATAATAACTTTTTAAAATTAAAAACTACAATGAATGGAAACTGAATACAATTAGGGCATTTTCCAATGCAGTTGGAGTCTGCAGGGTCTTTATAGTAGAGATGAGCAGTTTTGATTCTCTTGGTTATGTTCGGATCTCAAAAACAGCATCTTATTGGCTATCCAGCGCTCACGTTTGTATAGCCAATAAATCCGAACTTGTGCTAATTTGGCAAAAAGAGACAATACCGAACCGCTCATCTCTACTTTATAGCTCCACATAACCATCATATTATATTAATAATTCCTAGCTGACTGTAACAACAGACTTACGTAAAGTGTGGTTCAAAAGTGATAATACACAACACCTTGAGGTGAGATTTTTCTCCTAGGGAGAAATACTGATGTACTAAAGAGCCTTTAAATAAATTAAATCAAGCAAAGTGAAGGGAAAAATTATATTGTGGTACAGTAAATGTGGTAAATCAATCACCCATGGATTTGGAGATGATGTATGTACTATTTGGTATTTTTGCCTGTTTGAATTCCCCTACACTTATCCAACACACTATTGATTAAACATCCCATCTACTTTCTATGTACTGTATATGAAACCGGTATCTCACCTGGTGAAATAATAGGTAACTACAGCTCCTGCAATGGTCATCTGCTGACAGGCTAATATGAATTCACTGATCCAGATGAGCCCTACTAGATGATACCACCACATGTACTGCAGGGGGCCACTGATCTTGAACTCCACAAACCCTTGCTCGTTAGTAAATGGATCACCTGAAAAGAGAATATGAGAAAGATAGGACTTTTTGAAGACACAGTGAATTTCAGGAATCAAAATATCTGACTAATAAGAAATGATTCTCTAATGTACAATCCACTATAAATAAAGGAAACCTTTATTTGAAAACACAAACATATAAAATGACGATATTGAATACTACTTAAAACCAATGCATTTTATTTGACTCTTGCTACAAAAATAGCAAAAAATGTAAAAACACTTTCAATCCATACCTGTAGTTCCCAGAAAAAGCAGGACCATGACCCAGTACACCCAGAACAGGAGAAGAGCGAAGAAGGTCCAGAAGGGCTGGAAGACTAGCAGCGGGAGATGGATGAAAACCTTTCCAGCCACATTAAACAAGGCAATAGTGAGGGCAACCCGCTTCCTCATTATCAGCATGATGAGTAACAGGATCACCTGCCGAGGATGAAAGAGCTCAGTCACAGAACATAAAGGAAAAATAGAAGAAATGACAAAGCTGTCTGCTACTGTGAATATACAGCAGCTCAGAAGGGTAAGATTTACTAATGTGCATCCCAGGTTTCCATATCAGACTCTCAGCAATGTATTAACCATAAGCTAAAACACATTGGTAACTACTGTATAATGAGAATACTGTAACACTGTATTATGCTGCATGTTTTTATTTATACAGAAATATACTTTATACTGCAGGAAGAGTTTTCTAGATTATAACATTACCTCTCCACTTATTTTCAATTATGTAAATTTACATGCAATGAAAACATTTCTCACAATGGCAAAAAAGAGGTTTAAAAAGCATTCTGTGGTTAATTCTGATTAAACAGATGCTAAAAGGCATACTATACAGGAGACCAAAATAGTACTTTATGGTCCCTTTATAATCACAACAAATCCATGCACAGCTGGAAATCAGCATCAGTGATGACATTAAACAATAATGACTCCATCAATGATGCCGGAGCTGGCATCTCTGCATTATATGTTCATATGGCAGTGCCAGGATACTTCAAGGACGAGGAAAGGTTTGTATGAAGCAGGTCTCAGTCAGAAGCATCTAGTAGTATGCTGGGATAGATATCAGTGAAGACAAGCCAGTCTTGTATGGCAGCAATTTAAAAAGCACTTGGATCATGTACACTATGCTTCTGTCTCTTTTAAAATGAAGACATAGTAAAATATATTGCTAAGTACTGCTAAAGAGAAGAAAGAAATAAGGTCCTTGGTTTATTTTATTTTTTGTAGGACTTTACAGACTTAATCTTTTTATACATTCTCCCTTGAGCAACTAATCCGAACTAACTAGTACTATATAAAGGGCAGGACCGGATTAAGGTTTGTGGCAGCCCCAGGGCAACTAAGTTGTGGGGACCCCCAACCCAGCCACAGTGAAACTAAGTTGTGGGGGCTGGGGCCCCCCCACCCCACACAAAGTCTACAAGCCACATGGAGATACTGTCTCCGTCCCTGATTACTCACCTCACAATTCTGGCAGAGCCGGTCCCTAGTTCTCTCATCAGCGTCACTGAAGTGATGATACACGTGACGCCGATGAGGGGACTCTGGAGCCGCTCTGCGCTGTATGCAGCAGCACTGCCTTAGAACATAGATGCGACAGATGAGCCTCCATCCGGGAACAGGTGCTACTGGAGACCTGTTCTCGGCAGGGTCACACCAACCCGGTGTGGAGACTCTTCTGTATGTGGGGGCCCCAGGGCAACTGCCCCGTCACCCCCCCTTAAACTGGCCCTGATACAAGGTGACAACCTAATAAACTCTTAGTTAGCTTCAACAATCCTGACATGCCCCGCCAAATGGTAGACACGATCACCAGGTGCATGAATAATAATGAAAAACCTTTTGTATCTGTTACAACATTGTAGTGAGAGACAAGAAAGAAAAATGTAAATAAATATGAAGGCGACAGGTTCTCTTAAGGAAGCTCTGGTTAAAGCCAGGAAAAAATACCAATGCAATGCAACTTATCAGTGAGCTGGATAATAGCACTACCAAGTTGGACGTTTATGATACAATGCTATATGTAATGTCCATACTTTTCCGTTTCATACAGGAAGCAAAAAGTCCAATATTAGATAGTAAATTATTTCAAAGCTTAATAAAAAAAAACAAAAACAAAAAACTTGTAGTAATGGAATCCCTACCACAAGACATTATGGTAAGGCGGCTAAAATGTAATCTAAACATCCCACACAGTAGGCTAGTAAAGGAATATCTTGCCAGATTTATTTTATCTGCACAAAAATACTGTTAACCCTATGTGAGGTTCCATCAGTCATCTGTAAGCTGCCATCTTTACCGCTCACAGACGGCTGCTAAAAACAACATGTGCGAGAGAGGACAGAGTTTTATGCATAGTCAGCAATAGCAACACAAAGCTGAAGCCTTACGGTGAAGACAGTAGCAGCAATGGCATAGATGAGCAAGGCTTGTTGGTTGTCTTTGGAAATTTGAAGCTGATCTGGTGGAAGATTTTCATTGAAAGACTTCCGGTGATCAGCATACATCCACCAGAGAACACCTGTACCTCCTGTATAACAGTGGGTCAAACACAAAAAAGCATGTCAAAAATAAATGCCACTAAATATCATTGCATGTGTGTACCTATGAAAACTACCTCCAAAACTGAACAATGATTCATTCTGATTTACACTTCACAATGTGAACAGTCAAGTTTTATATTTTGCCAAGACCATAAGTCTCTAAAATTAAATTTAAATATATTGAACGAGCCAAGTAAATGACAAAATAACAGCAACAATAATTGAAAAACAAAAGGGTGGACACATCAGCTATTACTAAGATCTGAGGACAGGGCTGAAGTTAAAGTATAATACTTTCCATCTAGTATTACGGAGCAACAGGGCCACTGAAAATGATCAGTCTGTGTTCTGTAACAAGTTTTTTATTATGAGGGAGCTTGTCTGCTTTGGTGTTGTACTTGTCCATGGTTTTATAACTGTATGTGACAAAAAGACATTCAGATTTTTTTCCATCTGCGCAAGGACCCCAATTATCCATGCTAGTAAAGCTAATGAATATGCCCCATGCTAAAATCAGACATTGTCTAATTCTCATGAAAAATTGCCTAGCTTGATATCATAAATAGACTCTTGGAATTCATATGAACATAAAGAACTTTGCCAAAATGATTTATTAAATCAATGAAATGTAGGTGTAGCCAGGGACACATTATTTGAGACTGGAAACTGCCTGCTAATGATATTCTCTCTCATCCATTCCACATTGTGAGCTTATAACATCACACTAGGACAAGTACAAATCACGTCATGTCTCAGAAATAGATTAGGTTCTCAAGTTTAGGAATAGCTCAATCATAATGTATCTATGTCCTTGAAACCATGGAGTTGAATTTTCTCCTCTAGTGACACTGGTGAGTTTGACAACCACATGTAAGATGACTTTCATAAAAGAGCTACAGGCACCATTTACACACAAAGCTGCTATTGCTTGGGGAGAACTTGGCTGGAAAAGCTTTGTGCAAATGAAACTCAACCTATTTAAAAAAAAAAACCAAAAACATAGCAATAATGGTTTTGAAATTCTGATTGAATCGATGTTTAGTTGGTCAACAGGGTAAGAATTTGATGCAAGTCAGCTAGCTTAACAAGTTTTGAAATATATACAATTAACACATCTGTTTATTTATACAGAGTGCCTCTTGAAGTAACTAAATAGCATCAAAAATGTCTTTAGGTGAGTATAGAAGCTCAATTCCTTCTTGTTTGTAACACGTAGTCTCACCCTTATTGTACCCTAGTTTTCAATAATTGTGCCAAGCATGGGGAGATGACTGTAAAAAAATTATAGACGGCCCGCCAAAATAACTTCTAGTATATTTAGCCATGATAGCATCTTCTAGATGCTTTCATACCTCATGTTTCTAATGGATTTCTGGACAAGGGGAGCTGCTTAATTTAGCACATATATTCAAACTAGGCGCCATATCATATACAGAGACTAAATATTCACTGTGTAATAAAGTAGGTGCTATATAATGAATGGTTTATAAATAAATAACAAAACCAGGGCAAAGTTTGCAGATAAACTTACATTTGAAGAGGCCTTCTGGCGTCCCCTTTGCCCACCACCTCCTGCAGGCACTTGCACAAGGGAACCAGTGAAACGCATCAGTGAATTAACTACCAAATACAGAAATGTCCTCACACATCTTTGCTGCACTTGCACCAAACAGCCCGTCGGTGCGCCAGGTCCCATGAGACTCTGCTAACATTGGGAGTCTTTTTTTTTTTTGCTGAAAAGGTGTCTGTCACAATGCGATGCGACTAGGACGCACCAGCACACTGTGCTAATTTGATGTGTGACACTTGTATATCTGTGTGCGACTAAGTCACTGGATTAGTATACAAAGTGCTACGATGCACCAGCCGCAGCTTTTTCCATAGCAAGTTCCTTTTTAAAAGCTTGCACACAGATATGTATATATAATTAATCAGTGCAGTCTCCAGGTGCGTCCTAGTCGCATTGCATGGGACCTGGTGGCTTACTCACGCCAGGCATCTCACACTGCACGGTGTATTGAGGCTAGATGTACGAGGACATGTCTGTAAGTATGTCCATCGTCTCACATGTAAGTATATAGGTTGGAAACATATTATAACACAAATTAGTGCATCTTATAGTCCCTAACACTACTTAACTGACCAAATATCATGAGTACATCACTTTATTGTTGCTGCACTACTATTAAGACTACTTTCTCTAGGAAGTGCCTTAGTTTAGCATTTATTACACTTTCATAGTATTTGTACAAGTAGCATCATATTTGGTGAAAAGAGTTAATCGATCCGTAAAACTTACCGAGTGATCCCAATGTGACCAAGATGGTTAAGATCCAAACAAGTACTCTAGAGATGTACCGGATTATAACCATCAAAATCATTGAAAGCACTGCAAAGAAGAAAGAAAATATTGACTATATTCTACATGATACATTTATAATTTATACTGCATTAAACTTTAGCTTCAAAGATTGGAGAATAACCATTTAAGATTTAAAATTAATATTTGTTATTTATACAAACTATAGACTGCATTACTGAGCTGGATAAGAAAACCGAACCCCAGGTAGATAACCATTTTACTTTATATTTTTTAATGTAGAATTCAACCCACTAATGAAAAATATAAATACAGTATGTCCACCATAGTTACAGACCAACAGAGCAGACAATAAGTGAATGACAGTTTGGCAACTTTGCACAAATGGACTACATAGGCCAGCCAATTCTTGCATGGTGTTAGGACCAATAATGTCACAGTAGCCTAGATGACTGAAGCTTCAGACCAGCATCAGTTCCCATTGTGATACAGTCCAAAAGATGTGTGAAGGGCTTCCGCTGTCTGTAATGCACGGATGTGATAAAAAGTTTATTTTTTAAAAAGATCTGCAGTTAAAATGTTATGGTTGAACGGAATCCATATGAATACAGGCACTGGAAGGCAGATGAAGCCATATCCCGGTCAGGGGCACGTAAGTACCCTAACCCCCCCTTAGTGGTGTCTAACCATAACCTCCCTGAAGAATGCCTAACCCTAACTACGCCCCTCCGGTGGTGCCTAACCCTAACTACCCCTTCCAGCACCCTAAACCTAACCCTCCCGTAGGGTGCCTATCCCTAAACTCCCCCCGGGCCTGCCTAACCCCCCATCCCCCTACCCTAACCCTCCCTGGGGGGTGCCTAACCCTAAGTCCCCCCAGGGATGCTTAAACCTAACCCGCCCTACCCCCCTTCCGCTCCACGGGAGGTTTCTGTCCTCCCTGAGCTCGCTAAGAGCTAGCTATCCCTGCTTCCCTTCTTTCGGGATGCCAGCCGTCAGGATTTCAACATCTGGCTAAAGATAGGCGTCGGGATTTCGACGCCCATCGTTAGTCCCGGGTCGGCCTTCCACTGAAGGGATTCAGACAGCCGGCATTCCGGGCGGCGGTAATGTAACTACATCCCGGTTGGACTGATCATATTTTGCCTTTATGGATCACATCTAAAAAAGTCTATTTTCAGATTTAATTGTACTTAAATTTTCAATGTAAACACAAAATAATTACAGGTAAAAAAAAAACAACATAATCATTAGTTTACACTGTTAATATATATTTTTTTTAGTAAAATTACAGAATTAGATGCCCCCAAAGAGTTTCATGACCAAAAGACAGAAGGATGCTCTAAAGAAGAACCGTCCTCATCAACTTATTTAAATTACATATAGCACACAGCCATGGGTCTATCTGACATGTGAGAGCATCAACAGCAGCTATATCTTGCTAAAACTTGCACAGGCTAGCTTTGTTGGCTTGATCTGATCTGCGGGTACTGCAAGTGATTGCTTATCAGTATACAGAGATGACAATGTGTCTGTAGGGTGTTATAGGTGGCCTCTTGCATCAGACATTACTACGGGCTGCCAACTATGGTATTGATTTTACCTCATGGCTTTGCCTGCAAATAATATTCAAATGCTCAATGCCGAGAGTATACAAGCACAGACATAAAAGTCAATATGTGGGAAGATGCAATCAAGCAAAAACGACTCTGTAATTGAGAAATGCACAAATACTATTTTATTCGACAAAGACAACCTTACTCAAGCTAGTAATGACCTTCTGACTCTCCTTGTTCTACCCAACTTAAAATAGCTTTTAATAAAAAGCAGTGTAGTGTAACTTAGCCTTTAACTTACAGATGCAGCTGAAAGAACAGTGCAAACAATTCTAAATCATCAAGGAGTTTAACGCTCAGTAATAACCATAGCAGTATAAATGTAATAAACGTATACAAAAATCAAAAGAATCCTTTTAAAATACATATACAGCATATTTTACGTTAATCTGAAATGATTTTAGACACCAGTAACAAAGGATATGGTGAAGAGTTCCACCTTATGTAAAAATAGTGGCCTTATAAAGAAAATTGGTGGATCTATGGTCAAAGGTTGGGAATTATATTATTGTACTAATAGGAGTTTTCCATTGTAATTAACAAATTTACTAAGTGCCATCCCTTCCCTATAATAGTACCCAAGTAATTAGCTGAGACCCACCACAATTTGATATAATTAGCACCCAGCAGCAGACATCTTCTGCCTCTCAACCTATGCCGCTCCTTCTTGTCAGCAGCCAGCCCAAGTGTAGGCATGCGTGACTCATGTTTATCATTCATCCAGTCAGTGTTGGATTAACTGTGGGAGGCAGCAATGGTGGTCGCCCCAGGGCCTCCACACACGGTTGGTTTGACCCACCAATTGTCGAGAGCAGGAGCCCAGTGGCACCTGTTATTGGATGGGGCTGGCCCTGCTGCTGAATGCATACTGCATACAGAGCAGTTCCCGTCCCCTAAGTGTGACGTTACTTCCTTGACACTTAAGGTACTCGGAAGCCGCTGTGTAAGTACTATGCATCCAGAAGCAGCCCCATCTGTTCTGCACAAAGTATATGTGCATACACACTTACCAATCAGCTACCCGATGTCGTCTGGCCACAGGAACCACTGGGGACATCATTGTCACTGGTTCCTGCAGCCAGCATATGGGTCGGTCGCTTGCACAAACAGGCAGATGTGCACAATATATTTTTCATATAGATCACATTTGGATACCGCACTTAGTATTGTTAAGTGGTTTGTCACATCCATTTGTGACTGTCATATGTGTGACACTTTTATATCTGTGTGCAACTGAGAGCTAGTGCACTGCTGAATGCAGATTCCCTATGGTCGGGAATATGCGCAGGCACCTGACCCGCACTGCGCATGAGCAGTACGGGTCCTGTGTGAATGCACGCAGAGCGGCAGCACTGTCAGTGACTGACAGTCTGCTACCGTTTGGGGGCGGGAGGCGACAGCTTCCGTTTCCCAAAACGGAGACGTGTCGCCGCCGTTGGAGGAGGTGGGAAGAGGCCAGAATCTCCGTCGGCTGACAGATATTTCCTGGCCTCTCTCATCTGCGGCGGCCGGCTTGCGCGACCCCATGGTGCGTTGGACAACGCAGCTCGGATAAGTAATGCATGCAGGAGACGTGATGCCTCCTGCTGCATTAACATAATTGCAAGGACAGAATTGCAAAGCTGGTTGCGTGCTGAATCAGGTCCTGAATCTGTATACGAAGCACAACTGACCATGGCATGGGAATGATCCGTGGCATCGTAGCACTGCGTATACAGATTCAGACTTGGATGATATACAAGTGTTGCATATCAAATGAATCAGTGCAGTCTCGTAAAGCAGTTTGTCACATCAGTTTGCAACTAGGATGGATTTTCAGGTGAAGGGCACAAGAAAGGTGCTCTACGTAAGTCAAGTCAGACAGGACCTGGTGCACCGAGAAGGGCTGTTTGGCGCAACTGCAGCAATAGTATATGAGGACCAGTGGCAGCTCTAGAGGGTGGGCTGAAGCGCAGTCCAAAATTCAAATATGGGAGCCACACCAACTGCCTTTTCAAATGCTGCCAAACATCACCGGCCGTGACTCACAGGCAGTTGGTGTAGCTCCCCCATTTGAATCTTGGACTATGCTGCAGCCTCACCCCTGGAGCCGCTACTGATGAGGACACCTCTGTATGAACGATTTATCATCCAGTGTGTACCCAGTATAAGTCTAGAAAAGTAGTATTTAAGCCTAATAAAATTAAATTACAACCAAGTTCACTAAGCATGTCATAATAAGTACTGCATGTGACAAGCTTAGAAGCTCCCGCCCTAAAAGCAAAGAATCCCTTAATATGGTCTTTTCGTTCCTCAAAATATTTTTATTTAAGAACTGTATGCAGTAATCGGTAACAGCGTGGCAATACAAGATAATATCAAAGAAGGAAAATACCCTTCATATTGTTTCACAATATTGAAAATAATATACTTATATTCCAGATACGGTAATGTTGAGTCGACTTTGCTCTACAGAACTCCATGTTGTGATTCCACTGCACATGCCATATTTTTGTATTAATAATAAATCTGAATATACCAAATAATATATACAATGGGGAAAACCCTGTCCCAGGACTAGCTCTGGAAAGCAGCCAAGCAGTTCTGAAGTTTATGGCGTCTTTTTTGTCTAATGATATAGGTGCCTGCAGGAAATCACTCAGATCTAATGTCCCATTTACACTGCAAGAGGGATTTTCTTTGCTAGCAGACAACAGAACAGTCTGACTATTTCATACAGTTTTTTATTTTTTATTTTATTTTAGAGTCACAGACATATTTTAAAATATCTTCAAAACAAGCATTGTATTTATCATACTTAACACTAATTTTAATTGGCCTATGAAGTCATACATTCTGAAGACTCACAGTGAGATAGGTACTGAGAAACCTCTAGACAAAGTATGAATAATATATAAGGCCATCTGGTAAATTTTCACTTTGGAAATTAGATAATGGGCCTGATTCAGAGTCTTTCTGCGTAGCAGCGGTGGCAATAATATACAAATGCTAGTTTTAGCTTTCCCTTTGTGTAATAGTGTGCGCCGAATTGTGCAAGCTCTGAGATCCCACTTTCAGTGTCTGTGCACGCTGCAACACTGCCCATGGCTCTTGACACGCCACCATCCGTACACCATCAACACTTGCACCCAGGGCCAGATTAAGGTCCAAATGCGCCTGGAACTGAAATTTGTGAAGGGCCTATAGTGTACTGCCATAGGGGGTTTGACCAGTACAGCAGGGGTGTGACTACTGTTGTGGGGGGTTTGGTCTGTACAGGGGATGTGGTCTATGCCGTGGGGTGTGGCTAGGACCATGAAGGGCAAAGCTACCAGCTATCGTCACCACCTCAAGCTCTCATTTTTTATTAATGTAATATGCAATATATATTATAATATACATATATATATATATATATACACATATATATATATATACATACACATACATACACATACACACAGTCAGGTGCATAAATATTGGGACATTGACAGAATTTTCATATTTTGGCCTCTATTCACCACCACAATGGCTTTGAAATGAAACAAACAAGATGTGCTTTAACTGCAGACTTTCAGATTTCATTTGAGGGTAATTACATCCAAATCAGGTGAATGGTGTAGGAATTACAACGGTTTCTATATGTGCCTACCACTTTTTAAAGGGCCAAAAGTAATGGGACAAACTAAACAATCCTAAATCTAACTTTCACTTTTTAATACTTTGTTGCAAATCCTTTGCAGGCAATTACAGCCTGAAGTCTGGAACGTATAGACATCACCAGATGCTGTGTTTCATCCCTGGTGATGCTCTGCCAGGCCACTACTGCAAATGTCTTCAGTTCCTGCTTGTTCTTGGGGCATTTTCCCTTCAGTTTTATCTTCATCAAGTGAAATGCATGCTCAATCGGATTCAGGTCAGGGGATTGACTTGGCCATTGCATAACATTCCACTTTTTAGCCTTAAAAAACTCTTTGGTTGCTTTTGCAGTATGCTTCGGGTCATTGTCCATCTGCACTGTGAAGCACCGTCCAATGAGTTCTGAAGCTTTTGACTGAATATGAGCATATAATATTGCCCAAACCACTTCAGAATTCATTCTGCTGCTTTTGTCAGCAGTCACATCAATAAATACAAGGGAAACATTTCCATTGGCAGCCATACATGCCCACGCCATGACACTACCACCACCATGCTTCACTGATGAGGTGGTATGTTTTGGATCATGAGCAGTTCCTTTCCTTCTCCATACTCTTCTCTTCCCATCACTCTGGTACAAATTGATCTTTGTCTCATCTGTCCATAGGATGTTGTTCCAGAACTGTAATGGCTTTTTTAGATGTTGTTTGGCAAACTCTAATCTGGTCTTCCTGTTTTTGAGGTTCACCAATGGTTTACATCTTGTGTGAACCCTCTATATCCACTCTTGTGAAGTCTTCTCTAGATTGTTGACTTTGACACATATACACCTACCTCCTGGAGAGTGTTCTTGATTTGGCCAACTGTTGTGAAGGGGTTTTTCTTCACCAGGGAAATAATTATTCTGTCATCCACCACAGTTGTTTTACGTGGTCTTCCGGGTCTTTTGGTGTTGCTGAGCTCTCCGATGCGTTCTTTCTTTTTGAGAATGTTCCAAACAGTTGATTTGGCCACACCTAATGTTTTTGCTATCTGGGTTTGGGTTTGTTGGTTTGTTTTGATTTTTCAGCCTAATGATGGCTTACTTCACTGATAGTGACAGCTCTTTGGATCTCATATTGAGAGTCGACAGCAACTGATTCCAAATGCAAATGTCACACCTAGAATCAACTCCAGACCTTTTACCTGCTTAATTGATAATGAAATAACGAAGGCATAGCCCACACCTGTCCATGAAATAGCTTCTGAGTTGATAGTCCCATTACTTTTGGCCCCTTAAAAAGTGGGAGGCACATATAGAAACCGTTGTAATTCCTACACCGTTCACCTGATTTGGATGTAATTACCCTCAAATGAAATCTGAAAGTCTGCAGTTAAAGCACATCTTGTTTGTTTCATCTCAAAGCCATTGTGGTGGTGAATAGAGGCCAAAATATGAAAATTATGTCAATGTCCCAAGTCATCAATGCGTGAGCCCAGCCGGGTACCACAATGAGGGATATGGCTCAGATGGGACAGCCTTAGGAGAGAACTGCCCGCTGGGGTAAGTATGGCAGCAGAGTTGTGACAGAATGGGTATGGGGTCAGGACGGAGCTGTGATGGGAAGGAGGAGGAGGAGAACAGCAGGGAGAATGGGCAGAGCCAATGGAAACTTGGCTGGCCCAGTGGTTAAAACAGTAACAGTACATATATATATATATATATATATATATATATATAATAATGCACAAATCCACGGCACTCATAATAATAATAATAATAATAATAAACAGTGGGGTTTTGGTTCATGAATTGACAGGGGATGCAAGCTTACATGCTTTGATCAATTCATGAACCAAAACCCCACTGTTTATTATTATTATTGTTGTTATTATGGTGAGCGCAGAGTCCCTGAGATTTCTATTTAAACACATACCATGTTGCACACCAAATTTAGGAATGATGAGTGCTGTGGATTAGTGCTTTTTGTTTATTTTATTAGCTTTTTAATTAATCTTTTTGTGATCACATTTTCTCATGCACCCATTTTAATCTGTTTAATCTGGCTTGTTTCAGCTGTTTTCCTAGGTGCTTTGCAACAGGTGTGCATTGTGTCTGTCTCAACTTTAAAAGCAAAGTTGCTGTTAGCTTTAAACCAGATAGTATACCTTGAGTTTATCACTAATGTGATAACTATTTCAATGTTATAATTCTGAGCAATAGAGGAGGGACTTGCAGTAAAGTGGGGTCCCTTGAAGGCAGCTGCAAGCTTAAATGCATTGATCAATTCAAGAACCAAAACCCCTGTTTATTATTATCGTGAGTGCAGAGCGCCTGTGAGATAGATATATATATATATATATATATATACATATATATACACACACACACACACACTGTGTTTGTGGGTCTCTCTCTCTCTATATATATATGTTTATTATACACACACACACACACACATACTGTATACACACACACATATGAATGTGTATATGTATAGGATCTGAGCTCCGAGTGGGGGTCAGCAGCTATGTGACATCATCACGCGCGCCAAGGCGCCAAGACATTTTTCGATGCAGGAAAATGGTTAGTGAAGAAGCCTTTCACTGTGTCCACCACAGCCCGCCATGTTTTGTGTTTGAACTGCAGGTGGTCGGGAGGGGAGGTGAGCAGCCTCCGGGGGGGGGGTTTGATTCAGTAGGAGGGGCCTCGGACAGCGGCCAATGTCAATGAGGCTCTAGCAGGAATAAAAACATTCCTATTTACAGCAGATGCTTTGGGCCTATTTTGATGGGGGCCCTGGAGCTGCAGCTCCACCCACCCCCTTACTAATCCGGCCCTGGTTGCACTAGCCGTATGGTAGGTGTAGTGTCTCCATCTGAACATGGCCTCTATAACGGCAGCTCTACGTCTAAGTAAGCAGCAGCTTTTACTGACACACCCGTCACACTCCCATTACACAACATCGGTATGTATTTTTCTTCTGTGTTTTCTTCAGGCCATCTTCCAGTCACCACTTAGGAAAGCCCATGGTTTTCCATTCCAGTTCTAATACCAGAAGTCCTGTAAGCAACAGCGCATTTGTGCGTACACTCAGCATATGCGCCGTAGTGGTTTTCAGAATATTTTGCGCAGTAGCAAATCTCTTAAGTACGTGAATATCAGCATGGCGTGCAAGTCTGAATCAGGCCCAATGTCATATTACACAAATGAAAATTTTCAAAGTTTTTTTTAATCCCACTAGATCAGGCTGAGGAATATCTAATAGGAAGCCAGCATTTAAACACTTAAGGCCAATTTTAATGTTTTCACACTATAGATTTCGAACAGGATGTAAAAAGTAGTCTTCACACTCTTCCCTGCAAACTCATAGGTGGACAATCCCACAAAAAAGCTCATCATTTTGCACTATTGCTAGCGTGCCTGACTATCACTGACCTTACTCTCAAAACATGCAATGTGATGTATAGAACACAAAATGCCATATATGTACAACTACAACAACTGGCTCCAGTATATTTAAAAACTGGAAAAAGGCAAAGACTTACAGAAAGAAATACAATATAACACGTTTACATGAGCATGTTTATTTTATGTGGTATAGAAAAGGGCACTGTTGGTAAAAAGAAAGCTCACTATATAAGACTGCTGATGAAAGTTGATGTGCACAGATTTACATTTTTCTTAAAACAAATAGTATATATATGAAATAGTTACAAAACTATATACGAAAAGTGTGCAAATAAAACATTAAAAGCATAAAATCTGGGAGAATTGCAGTGATTTTGAAATGAATTGAGAGCACACTTACAAATGCCACAAAGTGCTTAGTGAAAAAAACAAAATAAAACAATGCACATTTTCACAGATCCCACTTTAGTATAGCCCATAACGTACCATATAAATTTGTTAAAAGTCTCCTAAAACAGAGCTACACAATTAAGTCTAATAATTAGAAAAACCGTTACCTAGTGACAAAAAGCAAAGTCCAATTATAATTTCTTTGCTGGTCATTACTCCACTAATCAGCCTGTGTAGGACACTATTGTCACTGACAAAAGTGATCAGGGCTTCTGCAAACTTGGCATAGCAGGAAATGTTCACAGGAGCACAGCGATGGAAGAATGGAATAGGTGCACTGGTGACACAAGGAGAAAAAAAAAACAAAAAAGAAAAAAAAATTACTCCTACCGAAATATAAAATGAAAAAAATGTCACATCAACACACAAATGGAAAAGGTGAATGGAAGCCACATTCCTGACTGTAATAATATCAAGATATTGTGGTCAATAGTCTAGATTGCTTTTAAAATCAATAATGAAGGAATTTGGGGGAGGAAAATGGTGGGTGGTAATGTCGTCAATGGGACCGAATGGATGTGAAAGCCAAGGCTAAAACAGTCACAAAAAGGGGAGGAGGAGTGCAATTTGAAGGAATTAGTGTTTGACCAATATTAAATGGTTTGAATCATATAAAAGGAATTATACAATAAGAAATGAGACTTGCTTCCCAGTATCTTCCATGCATCAATTTGTTCTTCAACAAATATTTCACCAAAGTTATAAAGCTCATGCTTGTTGCTTTCTTTTTACATTGTCTACTTACCTTTATTGTGCATGGCAATATAGCTCATGTATTATTGCAGTAAATCCTCCTGTACAAATAATACTATGTTTAGATAGAATTATTTAACGAATAATAGATAAGTGTGTTGTCTACTACTATTGCTTAACAACAACTGGTTCCTTAACACACGGTAAATTATAATTATTAATGGGAAATGATTGGTGGTTAATATAAGAAACTATCACAAAACTCTATAATACATAGTGGCTGAAAGCCCATTTTATTATCATATAGAATAAAACGGACTTCTCTTAAAAAATTCTTATACAACTGATGAAACAATCAAACAAATCCATTACAATTTAAAAATAAGCGAATTCAGACTTCTTTGAAGGTCCATGCACCGCTGAGTGCTCATAAACTCAGCAGGTGCACAGATGATTTTCCATATAATATATACAAATACATCCAAAAATTTCAAGTGGCTATTTAGCTATTTTCTTTTAGCGGGACTGAAAGCACATGCTCTCTGGGAACTAATCATGCAATATCTACTCTTCAGCTGACATAAAGAGAAGTTAAAACTTAACCAAGCACCCTGCCAAACAGCAACTGTATTCACAGGCAAGACAACAGCTCTAGGTTACTAGCCTGTACTCGCTATAAATGTCCTGACCCAAGAGAGGAGAAATGTTACAATAAAAAATAATGAATAAAAATACCTTTTTTGTATACAAATAATTCAATGTGTCAGTATTAAGTAAAACCATCACTGTGATTGCTGTGCATCTGTAGTTCCTTTAAAATATTTTTCAGGGCGTTTCATTCACTTTTGGCCTCAAAGTTTTTCTTATAACTTTTATAACAATGGACGGAATTTGGTGAAACACAGACATACCTTGGTCTATGAGAAACATGAGGAAGTCATAGCAAGTGTTGAAAGGGGTCGCCATTAATATCTAGGCCAGCTGTTCATGCATGCGCGTAGTGAGGGCCAACTGTTCCTCACCCTAGTCAGTAGCGCAGTCCAAAATTCAAATAGGGGAGTCACACCAACTGCCAGTGAGGATATAACCAGTGAGGATGGCAGTTGGTGTGGTTCCCCTATTTAAATTTTGGACTGTGCTGCAGCCCCACCTCTGGAGCCGCTACTGCCAGTCAGTAGGTACTCCTGCTTCTGATAGTGGTGCTGTATACGGAGGTGACCACATACATTGTGTCTGTGTGTTATGTGCCTATATGATTTATCAACTCAGTTTTCCAGTATGTCTGGACAATACACCATTGTTCAGCTGTGCACCGGTTCATATCGATAAGTAACACAGACACGTGGTGCGGTATATCAAATTTCACTAAATTACGTCAATTACTTTTAAAAAGTTATAAGGAAAACTTTGGGGCCAATAGCGAGTGAAACACCTTGTAGTAAAACAATGCTATGTTTCACCAGAAATAATCTCCTTGTTAGTGTCAGCAGAACAACATCATTCCATAGTTGTCTGTATGGACAGGTCCCCATATTTCAATGGTTGAATTTTTGTGCTAGTCAAGAAAGTTCAAACATTGTATAAGGTAAACTTATACTTTACACTCCAAGTGGTCTAGAGAATAGGGAAGGCATGGATCAAGATTAAAATGATATGACTAAGTACCAACTGATTGAACAGGTGCATCACAACTGTACCTGCAATAGCTGGAAATGATGAACACTTGCTAATCCCATAGTGATTGAAAAAGAGAAAAAACATTTGAAGGACCTACCTAGAATATCATACAGGGCTTCTCATTTACACCAACCCCTCTGTACATTAATGGTCCTTTACCACAAGGCTGCTTTTCCTCATTACAGTGTATTAAACCTAATTCTGAGTCGGACGAAGTGTTGATGCCGCACGTAGTTGGCTAATCTCTTAATTCTGCGCAGGCGTCCCGAGTGTTAGCGCTCAGAGACACAGAACGGGTTTGGAGGCAGGATCTGTGGAATTCAGTGTGCGTTCCTGGGAGGTAACAAGGGGGAGGCTAAGCAGATGCAGGCGTGTGGCTGTAAGTGGCTGCATTCCAAGGACACACCGATGCTCACATAGGAGGTCATACTCAGACAAAGAAAATGCACCTGCCATAGGGTTGGTTCAAGCCGCACAGAGACGGAAATGGACTGTCGCAGGACGCTGGCAGCAAGCACTTAAGTATCACGACAAACGACTGCAGCATTAGCATAAGACGCAGACATAGAAAAAGATGCAGCTGCGTCTTTGTGTTACTCAGAATAAGCCCCACTGTTCATAACACCACTATGATGTCAGTATTGGCCTGTGCTTTAGGCCTCATACCACATGGTGCCAATTAATTACATACGTATCACCAGTGCTATTTTTCAGCAGGAACTTGCTCCTTAACCTCTCATTAACTGTGACGTCATGTAATGGGCCAAAATGTATTTTCTTCAAGATAAGTTTTATTTTAAAGGCCCTTGAGTGCCTTCTTTTCTAAATATTATTTAGATATATATATATATATGTAGATAGATAGATAGATTTTCTATAGCTCCACCCTCTTTAACTCCAGAAAAAAAGCCTTGCATATCACTGACTTTTTTATTGATCCATTGGCACATTTAGTAGCATTAGGTTCTATTCACTTGTAGGGGGACATAATTAACCCCACCCCTCCCTGAAAAAAATAAAAGCCTGAAAAAATGCTAAAATTTAAATCACTTGTGGTTTAGATTACGTTCCAAAAAAAAAAAAAAAAGAGCATGAGACCTTATTATTGTCTCACATGTTCACATTTATTCACTATTGCTCACCTAATCACTTCATTAAAAGCTTATAACAATGGAGGCAATACAGTTTTTGGAGACATGAGCATGTAATCTTAACTCATATGTATTTATCACAACCATTTCCATTTTCAGCCCAGGTCATTTCAAGGCAAGTTAGTGACTTTCTGGCAATGCATTACTGCATGATTTAGTAACAGACATACCTATTTTAGTTTCATTTTAAAGTTTCAAAAGGAATTAATTTACAAACTTTATAAATAAAAAAATTGGTTAATGTCAGCTTTCATGTTCATATTGAATGACTGTCCAAATGCTCAGAGTGCCTTTATCCAGCTCATCCTCTAATATCCATTTGTCTTGCTTGCATAATGATGAAATTACAGTTCCTTTCACTGCGTGCGTGTAAACTATTACACTGATCAACACATTTTATTCATATTACATTCGCATCACTGTGTGAATAAGACACATTTGAAGGTAAAAAGTCGCATGAAAGAAGCTCGGCACTACTGAGGCACACGGAGCTGCCGCAATGTGTGGGGCGCGAATTGTAGCACATGGAGGATAGATGTATGTGGACACAGCTGTATACGGAGGGGGAATATTCTAGAATGATCGCGGAATGAACAACTATAATATTTGCATGTCTCACCTTCTAAAATGTTCCAATAGATTCCCATATGGCTAAGTTCCCTTTTACTTGGGAGTATCCATTACTAGAGCAAATTCGAAAAAAACTACTTTCATTTTTGAATTCAGCAACCCCAAAATGCCTAAATTAGTTTAAAGATCCTTGGCAACTAAGCAACATTTATTTATTTTTTGTTATGTGTATTACTTCAGTATTTAGATTTCAGATCCTAATAAATATTTTTTCTTACTTGCTCCTCTTCTCATTCAGTAAAAATAATTAAAAACAAACACAAAGGGCTCCATTTACTAACGAGTTTTAGCTGTTTAAACTCGTTAGTGATGAAAAATAAGAGTTGCTTACATTCAGTAATGCATTTTTTAGCTTAATCTAGATTAGCGCTATTTCCTAGCGCATCGTCCATGATATCAGATGGCACCCTTTATTTAATAACGAACGGTAACTTACCATTTGTATATGTAAAATGAATTCCCCAGGCAGTGGCGTCTGTTAAACAGCGATCACAAGCGCTACTCACAGCTCCACTACACTGTAATGACAGGCTGCCTGTCACAAATTTCTTCTCCATGCTGCCGAGTTAGCAAAGACAGGCACCCGTCCCCACTTGTACAAGCATCCATCCCCTAGTGAAGCCATAAGCTGGACACCCTTACCCTCATACCGCCGCTGGATACTGGTCCCATGGACATCCACACAGCGCTCAGCCACCCTACCTCAAGCCGGATCAGAGCACCAGACACTGGCTCGCATTTAGGCCCTCACCCGCTTACACTTACCTTTGCTGTCCTTTGCTGGATTCTAATCCTCTTATGCGCATGTGCAGGACAACAGATTATTAATTTTTTTGTATCATTTACGTTCTCTATAAATGAAAAAAAAGCAATAGGAAGGACTGTCTTCATTAGCGCTCGCCCCACTCATATGTTTTAATAAATACTGAATAAAAAGTGAAAAATAACACAGTGAAACAAACAAAAATATCACTCCTACTGAAACTCGTTACTAAATGGAGCCCAACATGTCAATACTGTCACCAATATTTTCTTATAAATGCTTTATTTTTTTTTTAACTTTCCACTTCTACAGATTCATCCCTCTCTTTTGCATTTAGCGGTCTGCTAGTTTCTTTATGTGGCTGCCTATAAACAATTATCTAAAATATATACATGGCCTATGCCACTTTATCTTTCAGGAGCAGAAACTTAAAAATATTTGTTTTTGTTCCTTTTAATTCTTAGGAAACCGTTAACTTGATAAATCCTTACATTAAGCTTAAAACACTGTAATATGATTGTTTGGATGACAGACCTAGGTTATCAAATGACACCCGATTATCACAACACGTTTTAGTGCAACGACAACCAGTGGTTCTTCAGTTATTGCTGTATACTGGGAGTTCTGGTCCAGCAACACCTGAAAAGCCACAAGTCTGCTATTTCAGTTTGTCATACCCTATAATTAGTATAATTATACATGACAGCTGTACACAGAGAAAATATAGTAACATATGTTATCACTTGTATTTCAGAGGCACAAAGTATGTATTAAAAGTAGTCATTGAGACCAGGAGCAGAGCTTGAAAATTTATTTTACTAAGATGAAACGCGTCACTATGGTCTCTGAAAGCACTGCACACCTTACGCTCATTCGGGTATACACGGACCAGATCAAGTTTCCCGCTTCATGAACATTTACAGGTGCCCCCCCCCCCCCCAGAAGGGAACCTCTAGGAGCAGAAAGGAAGTGAATTCCCTGTTCTATGTTAATAAACATTGATTGGGCTACAGCTGTGTTGCAGATCGGCAGAGTTTTGCTAACTGAACATGACTAATCAGCAGGACATGTATCACAATACAACGTGATGTATTAAACTGTCGGCTTGTGACAGGATTATCTTACCAATATATACTCGTGTATGGTTCTAGACATGTTATTAATGGGACATTTACACTGGGACTTTGGTTTGTCTCTACTGTCAAGCAACATGCTTATTGGTGACAGAAGTGGGAAAGCTCATTTTCAATTGAATTAGCAACAGTGTGTAACACAGTTCTCCTGAAAACTGAAAACACCATACAGATTGCCTATGCCTAGGGCACTAAGGGCCTGATTCTGAGTCGCACGCAAAAGCAAATGTAGCAGCGTCTATTGGTGAGCGCAGCCACTTGCATTTACATGCCTGCAACACTCCCATAGTACGCCCACTCAGCAGACCAATTTTGCGTGCACTACTAGCCACCTCCCAGTCACCACCCAGGAATGCCCATCAGTTTCCAGTCACACATCTGACACTTGGAGTAACATATGCGCAGTAGAAGAGTTCAGAATTTTACACATTTTGCACTTTTTTTTCGACAGCTTTCATAGGCAAATCTTTTTCGCCTATTCCAATGCATTGACTTTCCGCACCGGTGAAAAGAATTTGGAATTGAATAAGGGGATAAGTTTTCGTCTGGCGAAATGACGTCACCGGCGAAACATTTCCGCAGAAACAGGGCCATATTCAATTGGGTGCGAAAAGCCAGTGTTATGATTTGCTAGTAATATGATCTAAAAAGGAGCCCTAACTTAATTGGTCAACCAATTAGCTCCTAACGGTCCTTTATCAAACACAGCGGTCTATGTACTAAGCCCGGGAGAGAGATAAAGGTGATGGAGATAAAGTACCATCCAATCAGCACCTGTCACTTTACAGCTGGAGTGAGCAATAAGCAGCCCTCCAGCTGTTGCTGAACTGCACATCCCAGCAAGGCCAAATAGCAAAACTGTGACAGGACATGCTGGTGGCTGCTTATTGCCCACCCCTACTTTACAGGCTGTGTTTGAAAAGTGACAGTTAAGAGCTGATTGGCTGGTACTTTATCTTCATCCTCTTTATCTCTCTTTAAGGCTTAGTACATAGACCCCACAGCCTATAAATTTATATTTAGAAGCTGATTGGTTGGTACTTTATCGTTCTCCAAGGTTTGATACATATACCCCTGAGTCTGTTGACTAATTCTGTTATGTAAGCTAGGGTTAGAACTCCTAATAAAAGATTTCTCAGCAACAGAATAGAAATATGTATTTTATTTTAATCTTGGAAAAAATTAATATTGAGTCTAGAGTGCACATGTATGGAAACTCGTATTAGCGGGTAAAAAAAAAATGCACTTTCTATTGCATTAATGCAGTGAATTTAGGTGTTTCAGTCTTCCAACCTATTTCAATAAATTCACCCCTCAGGACTTGGTGCCATAGATGTCTGTTATAGCATATATTACCTTATAATACAGAAAAGTCAATATATTGTTAGAGTAGCGGTCATTTTTGCCTATCATATCATAGTTTAATGTAATCTGAAGACAAAGATTTCCATGGCTATGTATGCTCTCTACAATGTAATCCACTGAAAGACCAAACAAGAAACATATCGGTCTATTTCTTATGCAGCATAATGGAGCGTACACACGGTCAGATTTGTCAGACTTGTCAGATTTGTCAGATGAACGATTGAACGATTAAACGATTTGAATGATTTGAACGATTTTACCAAAGTTTTGAACGATTTGAACGATTGAACGATTTTTGACTGCATTAAAATGAATGGAATCGTCCAAGTCTGACTGCAAACACATCAGATATCAGAAATCGTTATCTGACCATCGGGAACGCGCATCGTTGATCGTCCATCGTTCAGGCATGTCAGATATGAACGATTTTCCATCAGATATGAACGACTGAACGATTTTTAAATCGTTATCGTCCATATCTGAAGAAAAAATCTGATCGTGTGTATGCACCATTAGACTACTTGATAGTTGATACACACATAGATTGCAGAAACAATGACTGAAAATCAGCTCCCCAAAATAAAATGATCATAAACCTTCCCATACATATTGCCAAACAGATGGCCAGCTTTTCACACATACATTTTGTTATAATTCCTCAACTGATAGAATGAGGTTTCAGTACAGGATGGTAACAAATGCACTGGCATCAAACAAATTACTTAAGTGATGCCTGCAAGAATGGTACACAGGGAGGCTTGCATTCGTCCTACACAGAGAAGGAGATGCCTTGGTTACCTACCTTTCTGGCACTGGAAGCCGTGGGCACAAAAACGACGCTCTGTTATCCGTAGTGTACTGGTAAGGGGATAGTGCATAATCACAGAGTTGTGATCCTGTGGGGGCAAAAAAAAAAAAAAAAAGTAGATCCTGTTTATTGTGTCATTACGTTCAAATTGTATTTTTTTATTAACTGGGTAGTAAGCATAAATGGTGCGATTCTAAATTACATAATGGTGATATATTGTAGGCATCAATTACACAACAGTAATGAGCATTACCAAGTATAGTCCCTGAATAGTTATGCTGTCTAACATGGTATCTGTCCCACCTTTACAAAGCAATGAGCATCTTGCCATGTGCGATGTAACTGGGAAGATGTACTCCCACCACACTTTTTAATGTGGCTGCAACTGATCACCGGCAATCTTGAGAACTTGACACATCTGCTTCTTGAAAAAGCGGTCACATGCAGAGAAAGGCATTGAAGATACAGGTGTATGCTGCTGAGTTATGGCCGGGACTTTACTACTGGTATTGCAATTTGGATAGCACCACAATCCCTGCACACAGGACCACCGCGTCTATTGGGACCTCTATTGCCAGTGATCAGCTGGTTTGCTACAGCTATTAAAGGGAGACCCTAATACGTGCAACAGAGTTTACTCCAGCTGCTATCATTGGTACCGTTTGGCAGCCTGCAGCTGCATAATCCATCTTTGCCGCCAGAACATCACTGCGGGTATTCCCCGTTTACAGTTAGTGAGTACCTGAACTCTCTACTACATCAGAAAAGACTGAAACCAGGGGACCCTGTATAGTGAGTAAAACTATTAAGGATGAGGTGCTAATATAGCAACCACAATTGTATGTTCATATACTATTACAGCGGTTTTATCTAGCTGGACATAAATGTTTTATTTTTGATACTGCTAATGGACTATCAATTTTCCAACTATGAGCCGTATTCAATTTGAGCCGAGGCGCGATACTTTTTCGCGTCCCGGACTTTTCGCCTACTTCGCCTGTTTTGTAGGCGGAAAAGTATTGCGCGCGTGCCTGCTTTACCCCGTATTCAATTTCAAAGTATGCGAAAACGGGACCCGGCGAAACTTGAACAGGCAGAAAGTACTGTCAGTTTTGGGGAAATCAGCCTGACACCCCCCAAAAGATGCACTGACATGGGGGTTCCCTATTGTACCCCCTGATTTGGCTTGCTGAAGGTATTTGGTGTTTTTAAATGGGCTGAATAGCTGCTAAATAGTGTTTTTCTATACGTGATGCAGAATAGTATTCAGGAGTATTTTTTGCAGCAAATTTGGGGTACTTGAAAATGGGCGTCAGCATATTTAAAAGTTGCTAAAGTGAAGTTGAAAAAATCGTGAAAAATACACCTTCCGCAAGCACCTGCAATAAAAAAAAACACTTGGGGCATACTTGGGGACCCCCCCAGAGTCAAGTTCGCTAGTTTTTAACTTTGTCCTCCAACATTTTTTTTTTAGCCCCCAAAATTAAAAAAAAATGTGCCTTATCATTGGTCCTCCTGCTGGCGGCATTTAACATTGGTTAACAGGATTACAGTTCTGTATTACAAAAGGGCTGCATATAACAGCTACCAGAGAATAGGCAGAGGCCACCATAGAAAAAGTATTTTCCTAGATGGTAATGCAGCTTTAGGTCACCTTATTTGATCCACAACACAATTTTTAGTTGTGTGTGGAAATAGCCTTTATGTTATTACAGTACACAACTTAATAGGTTACTGCAAATCTGCTGTAACTCACAGCTTAGACTAATTCAGTTTACAGTAATGAAACAATAATTGGACTGGCTGTAAAAGGTTACTATAATTCTGTTTGTTCTGAGTTATTAAAGAAGCCCTGAAAGGATACTCAACTGTCCTAGCGTAAAGCCCATTAACTGTTTTGACAGAACTGTGGAAGACCTAAAAGTGGAAAGAGGATAATAGTAGAGAGAAGTAACTGGACCAAAACCATCGCTGACAAATCACAAGGAATGACACACTTCTGCTTTAGTAATGTCTCACTGTGGGAAAGCCCTATTTATCTACTGTACAACAAATATTTGTACAATATGCAATTTTAAGTGTAGCTAAATCAAATATGCTAGAGACAAGGACAAACCTACAGTGCCTTGCTAAAGTATTCACCCCTCCTTTGCATTTTTCATGTATTGTTGCCTCACAACCTGGAATTAAAATGGATAGTTTGAAGGTG
This sequence comes from Taudactylus pleione, assembly GCA_031769625.1. Classification (NCBI taxonomy): domain Eukaryota; kingdom Metazoa; phylum Chordata; class Amphibia; order Anura; family Myobatrachidae; genus Taudactylus; species Taudactylus pleione. Next base: position 1,806,761 of record JAUIMM010000126.1, on the reverse strand, counting down.
TGCATTATTTCATTCACAGAACATGATAACAATTGTGCAGTTGTGTTTTTTTTTTTTATATTGTGAATCAAACAACATTTAGGACAACATAACAGAAAACTTCAGCGTGCATAACTATTCATCCCTCTAAAGTCAGTAGTACTATGTTGAGCCACCTTTTGCGACAATTACAGCTGCAAGTCGCTTTGGATAAGTCTCTATGAGCTTGCCACATCTTGCCCCTGGGATTTTTGCCCATTCCTCAAGGCAAAACTGCTCCAGCTCCTTCATGTTGGATGGTTTCCGCTTGTGAACAGCAATCTTCAAGTCTGACCACAGATTCTCAATTGGATTGAGATCTGGGCTTTGACTAGGCCGTTCCAACACATTTAAATGTTTCCCCTTAAACCACTCGAGTGTTGCTTTAGCAGTATGCTTCAGGTCATTGTCCTGCTGGAAGGTGAACCTCCATCCCAGTCTCAAAACACAGGCAGACAAACAGGGTTTGCTCAAGAATATCCCTGTATTTAGCACCATCCATCTTTCCCTCGACTCGAATCAGTTTCCCAGTCCCTGCTGCTGAAAAATATCCCCACAGCATGATGCTGCCACCACCATGTTTCACTGTGGGGATGGTGTTCTTGGGGTGATAGGATGTGTTGGGTTTGCGCCAGACATAGCGATTTGCTTGGTGGCCGAAAAGTTAAATTTTAGTCTCATCTGACCAGAGCACCTTCCTCCATACATTGGGGGAGTCGCCCACATGCCTTTTGGCAAACTGAAATAGTGTCTTCTTAACTAAGTAATGGCTTTTTTTCTGGCCACTCTTCCATAAAGCCCAGCTCTATGAAGTGTACGGCTTATTGTGGTCACATGCACAGATATACCAGTCTCTGCTGTGGAACTCTGCAGCTCCTTCAGGGTTACCTTTGGTCTCTATGCTGCCTCTCTGATTAATGCCCTCCTTGCCCGGTCTGTGAGTTTTGGTGGGCGGCCCTCTCTTGGCAGGTTTGTTGTGGTACCATGTTCTTTCCATTTGATGATGATGGATTTGATGGTGCTCCGGGGGATCAGCAAAGATTTGGATATTTTTATTTTTATAACCCAACCCAGAATTGTACTTCTCAAGAACTTTGCCCCTGACTTGTTTGGAGAGCTCCTTGGTCTTCATGGTGTGATGCCTCTTAGTGGTGTTGCAGCCTCTGAGGCCTTTCAGAAAAGGTGTGTTTATACTGACAGATCATGTGACACTTAGATTTTACACAGGTGGACTTCATTTCACTAATTATGTGACTTCTGAAGGTAAATGGTTGCACCAGAACTTTTGAGGGGCTTCATAGCAAAGGGGGTGATTACATATGCACATGCCAATTTTCAGAATTTTATAAAGATTTTTTTATATATATATATATATATATATATATATATATATATTATTTTTTTTTTCTCATTTCACTTCACCAAATTAGACTATTTTGTGCAGATCCATCACATAAAGCTCAGATAAAATAAAAAAAATTACAGGTTGTAATGTAACAAAAAAGGTAAAAAGCCAAGGGGGTGAATACTTTTGCAAGGCACTGTATATATGCTAACAACACTACTATAAATATCCTCTTTTTTTCCTTGAATTACATTTTACCCCATATTATCAAAGAATATCTAAAGCTACAAACAGCCCAAGGAGATGTTCTGTGAACATGTAAAGCACTGCAAGAATGCTTATGATCCACTGCCAAGAGAGATACACATAAGACTCATCATTACTTTAACCACTTGTCTGGCATGGTCCTATTTTTGCGACCACACCAAGCAGTGCTTTATCTGATTTGGTCGCAATATTTTGACCAGTCAGATAAACTGTGGCGGCTGCAGGAAGAGAATCTTCCCACAGCTGTTGCTTGCCTGCACCCTCTCCCAGTGTCTGCTGTGCTGCCGATCACTTCTGATCGGTCAGCACAACAGGACCCCCCACTCAGCGGCTGCAGAGATTAGCAGCCGCTGGGAAAAGGTAAATTAACCCCTCACCCCTTAAAGTGTACCTGGTGCCTGAAGCCACTGTGAAATAGAAAGTCACGATGGTCGCAGTGATTCCGATGGTGGTGATCAGATGTTTCAAAAAACGATTTTACTTTTTTACAAATATTTTTTTAAAAAATTATTTTTTTTTAATGAAATCATTTTGGATAAATTGAAATAGATACCACAAAAAGATTTTCCCAAGCGCTCCTAATGGGAATGATATTAATCACTGAAAAAGTAATATACAGGTGTCCAGAAACAATGTATTCAAAGTCCTGTATCTAATCGCAATCTGTGCTTCTAAATAGTCATTCAGGAATCTGTAACCATACTGTTCCCCCACAAATGTGGATATATTAATAAATGTGTAGAAAATATAAGAGCTTATTTAAAAGACTTAGAAAACTTAAAAAATGTAGTTCACCGCAGCTTTTAAATGTAAAAATCGTCACTCCAAATACTTTCAATTCTATTCCTTCATCCAAGGTGAATCCTCATGTATGCAGACACCTCAAGATGTGCGTGCATGCAAAACAAAAAAGAGGGTTGCCACCATACTGTAAAATCCTCACAATTTATTTGGAATATAAAACAGACAAATGAATGCGTACCAAAAATTACCTTTTGAGAAAGGTACACTATTACACATATAGGGGTATTAATAAACTCCCAATACACATTTTATTAATATATCCACATTTGTGGGGGAACAGTATGGTTACCGATTCCTGAATGACTATTTAGAAGCACACATAGTGTGATTAGATACAGGACTTTGAATACACTTTTTCTGGACACTTGTATATTACTTTTTCAGTGATTAATATCATTCTCATTAGGAGCGCTTGGGAACATCTTTTTGTGGTTTCTGTATATTAGTAGTGTGATCATCACCATTGTTCCATTTGCTGCCCTATTTAACGTGGATCGCTATTGTTTAACATATTTCTTTACCAAATTGAAATAGATGTTCTTCACTTAATCCACTCATGAAAAAACCCCCGACAATTTCTATGCAGTTTTTAGATACATTTTTAGTCAGTTAAGTGGTTAAATCCTGACTTACAGATATGTATGATAGAACCCCTCAGGGGAACAGCTAACCAGAGGAATTTGTGAGCGCTAATATTCATCTTTCTTCAGCGCTGCTAATTCTTCTATTATTGATTAATTACAAACAAGGACAAAACGTTATTTTACTTCAACAAACTATATATTATACAGTGCATCCGGAAAGTATTCTTCACTTTTTCCACATTTTGTTATGTTACAGCCTTATTCCAAAACGGAATAAATAAATTTTTGTCCTCAAACGTCTACACACAATACCCCATAATGACAACATGTAAAAAGTTTTTTTTCTTTAGATTTTTGCAAATTTAGTAAAAAAAAAAATATATATATAAGAAATCACATGTACATACCTCTAAGTATTCACAGCCTTTGCTCAATACTTTGTTGATGCACCTTTGGCAGCAATTACAGCCTGAAGTCTTTTTGAATATGATGCCACAAGCTTGGCACACTATCTTTTGCAGTTTCGCCCATTCCTCTCAAGCTCCATCAGGTTGGATGGGAAGCGTCAGTGCACAGCCATGTTCAAATCAAATTCAAGTCTGGGCCACTCAAGGACATTCAGAGTTGTCCTGAAGCCACTCCTTTGATATCTTGGCTGTGTGCTTAGGGTCGTTGTCCTGCTGAAAGATGAACAGTCGCCCCAGTCTGAGGTCAAGAGTGCCCTGGAGCAGGTTTTCATCCAGGATGTCTCTGTACACTGCTGCATTCATCTTTCCCTCTATCCTGACTACTCTCCCAGTTCCTGCCACTGAAAATCATTCCCACAGCATGATGCTGCCACCACCATGCTTCACTGTAGGGATGGTATTGGCCTGGTGATGAGCGATGCCTGGTTTCCCCAAACATAATGCCTGGCATTCACGCCAAAGAGTTCAATCTTTGTCTCATCAGACCAGGGAATTTTGTTTCTCATGGTCTGAGAGTCCTTCAGGTGCATTTTGGCAAACTCCAGGTGGGCTGCCATGTGCTTTTTACTAAGGAGTGGCTTCCGTCTGGCCACTCTACCATACAGGCGATTGGTGGATTGGTGCAGAGATGGTTGTCCTTCTGGAAGGTTCTCCTCTCTCCACAGAGGAATGCTGTAGCTCTGACAGAGTGACCATGGGGTTCTTGATCAACTCCCTGACTAGGGCCCTTCTCCCCCGATCGCTCAGTTTAGAGGGCCGGCCAACTCTAGGAAGAGTCCTGGTGGTTCCGAACTTCTTCCATTTACAGATGATGGAGGCCACTGTGCTCATTGGGACCTTCAAAGCAGCAAAATATTTTTCTGTACCCTTCCCCATATTTGTGCCTCGAGACAATCCTGTCTTGGAGGTCTACAGACAATTCCTTGGACTTCATGCTTGGTTTGTGCTCTGACATGCACTGTCAAGTGTGGGACCTTATATAATCCCAAAATCATGTCCAAACAACTGAATTTACCACAGGTAGACTCAAATTAAGCTGTAGGAGCATGGAAACAGGATGCACCTGAGCTCAATTTTGAGCTTCATGGCAAAGGCTGTGAATACTTATATACATGTGATTTCTTAAGTTTTTTTTATTAAATGTACAAAATTCTCAAAAAAACTTTTTATACACGTTGTCATTATGGGGTATTGTGTGTAGAATTTTGAGGACAAAAATGAATTTATTCTATTTTGGAAAAAGGCTGTAACATAATAAAAAGTGGAAAAAGTGAAGCGCTGGGAATACTTTCCGGATGCACTGTATGTATGTGTATATATATATATATATATATCGCTCTGATCGGGCCCTAAATCGCAACACAATTTATTTTAAAATTTGTAAAACACAATGCAATCTCTCCAAAGGCTTATACGTCTTCTTTTTCTTTTGAAGAGACAACTTCACCGTTACTCCTACTCGTTTTCAATTTTGATCAATTAGTCCAAACTATGAGTTCGCATTAAGTCCTCCTCGAGGTTCTAAAAAAAGATACCCTCGTACCAAGACACCCAAACACAGGCCCAAGGCCAACGTTAGTAAGATTTAGAAAAATAGAAAGTAAAATAATTCTTTATTAAAATTTAACAGTATGCTAGATGGACAATCTTACACAATTTGGTAATGCACAGCCTTCCAATCTTAGGAAAGGGAAATCATACACCTTTCGATCAGCAGATGTTTAAATGTAGTGTCCACCTTTCATTAAAACCCTACGCGTTTCGTCTCTTTATGAGACTTCTTCAGGGGTAGATCTCAATATTGATGTATACACATGTACTTAATGTATACCCAAAATTAGGCAATTCTTTGGATCAAACTGTAAGACCTCATACTTGATGTCTAAAAACTGCTACGCAGTGTAGCAGTTGGATTCAGAAGCATAAGCATCTACCCAGTTGCACGGTTTTGGTTCAATAAATTGACCACCAGATGGTCTGATAAACTACGGGTACCGTTTTTTAGACATCAAGAATGAGGTCTTACAGTTTCTGATCCAAAGAATTGGCTAATTTTGGGTATACATTAAGTACATGTGTATACATCAATATTGAGATCTACCCCTGAAGAAGTCTCATAAAGAGACGAAACGCGTAGGGTTTTAATGAAAGGTGGACACTACATTTAAACATCTGCTGATCGAAAGGTGTATGATATCCCTTTCCTAAGATTGGAAGGCTATGCATTACCAAATTGTGTAAGATTGTCCATCTAGCATACTGTTAAATTTTAATAAAGAATTATTTTACTTTCTATTTTTCTAATTCTTATTAACGTTGGCCATGGGCCTGTGTTTGGGTGTCTTGGTACGAGGGTATCTTTTTTAGAACCTCGAGGAGGACTTAATGCGAACTCATAGTTTGGACTAATTGATCAAAATTGAGAACCAGTAGGAATAACGGTGAAGTTGTCTCTTCAAAAGAAAAAGAAGACGTATAAGCCTTTGGAGAGATTGCATTGTGTTTTACAAATTTTAAAATAAATTGTGTTGCGATTTAGCGCCCCATCAGTAATCCATTTGTATATCTTTGAATTAGTCCTTCTAACAGGGGACTTACTGAAGGGTGCTGCTGTATGTGAATTGATCAGCGCAGTTTGGGATTTTTTGTGATATATATATATATATATATATATATAGCAAACAGGCAACGGTGGCACTCCAGATAAAGTACTGTTAAAGCCGTGTCAATAGACCACCGGCATGTTTATTGAAAATTCAACGTTTCGGTCCTATCGGACCTTCGTCATATTTTATTCCTGACGAAGGTCTATTGACCCGGCTTTAACAGTACTTTATCTGGAGTGCCACCGTTGCCTGTCTGCTATTTCCCCACTTTGCGGGGCCACCCACCCTACATTTCCTGGAGGAAGAGTGCCAAGCCCGTGGCAGCCTTATTATATAATATATATATATATATATATATATATATATATATATAGTCCTTTGTTTATATATCTATATTTAGCAAATGTTTGTAGCTGGGGTAAAGTAAACGGACACCCTTAGTTGAACTAATGATATAACTACATGGGATGACACAGAGGTTCCCAGACTCAATCCTCTATGCACCTTAACAATACAGGCTTTAAGGATATGTATGTTTGAGCACAGGTGATTTAACTAGTACCTCATTCATTTTGATATAACCATCTGTGCTCAGCTATTAATATTCTTAAAATAAGGACTGTGAGCGTGCCTTGAGGAGTTTGGAACCCACTGGTATAACGAATACATTGCTGCAAAATCTAAAATTAAACAGTGGGTGGCTGCATAAGTTAGGTTGTTAGGCAAATCTGCTAATTGATACAGTGGCTCTTGGAATTTGTCCAGCCTTGACATATAAATCCTAATATTAAACAGTTGTCTATTTCTAGTTATTCCATATGGAATACAAATGTTCACAGTAACTGTAACAACAGTCAAGTGTCCCAGTATTTGGATTAAGAAGTAACTGTTGCTGTTGTGTTTAAAAAATAACCGTTAGGAGCTGCTTGGTTAGAGCACCAAGAGAAGTAACAAATGATAACAGGAATATCACTAATTATTTAATATGCACCTAGATTTTTACTGAAAGCCACCAAGTTTTATCATCACTAAAATAACTTATGGTTGACGAGATTCACAAAATGGATACTTTGAGATATCTATAGGTGCTGTACGATAACAATATACTGGGCATGATAAGTTATATGGTCTTGCAAACTTACCATTAATTTCAGCAAATTTTTTCACATCTGCAAGAGTCTTCAGCTCTTCCCGTGGACACTCCGAAACACACAAAGCAACAGACTTTATCTTTCGGTTTATCAAGTCCAGCTTGCAAGGGTCCAGGAAAAAAACATACCTAAGTTACACGTAAGAAAAAAAAAAAAGTGAGCCTCACATTTAACAGTGTTAAAGAATGATTACATTACTTTTTGATTCTTGAATTATAGCAGAGGTTCCCAAACTCTGCCATAACAATCCACGTTTTAAGGATATACATGCTTGAGCACAGGTGACTTAATTAATACTTAAGTCAATATGATTTGACCATCTGGACTCAAGCATGGAATCCTTAAAAACTGGAATGTAGTGGCAGAGTTTGGGAACCTCTGGATTATACAGTTCCGGGCTGGATACCCACAGTGGACCCATTCTGGTAGCTGAATTAATATTCATAAAAAACAGTCTATCAATTCAGTATGAACCAAAACGATCACTGGAGGCATGAGGTTCAAAGAAAGTACTCATGGGAAGGAGCACAGCAGTGTGACGCTCCACTTGCCTTCCTGTCAGCATACAGCACACACTAAACTACAAACTCTTCCCCTGAAGCACTGGGAGAGAATGGGAGGTAGTTTATTTTCTTGTAATGGCATAGTGCTGAAGAGACTACATAAATAAATGAAAAATAAAAACACCACAACTCCTGTGGGAAGGAGGAGGGACACAGGAATTTAACCCAATCAGTAAAAGACAACTAGATTAGAGGAAAATCTTAGCAATTGTGAAATTAATTTAGATTTTTGTTAAAGAAAACTTCTAAATCACATTATTCTTATATTAATATTATTTATTATTATTATTAAGTATTTCACAACACTCCACATAAACAATCTTAAATACTGTACATAGTTATGCTGCCCATCCACTAGGCGATTATACCTAGCGATGGAGCGATAACGATGGTCGATATCGCTCCATGGCTTGGTAATCGCCCGCAAATCGGGCAGTAAAAGGTTAAAAACGACCAGCGATGCGCGCGCCTGCAGGTCGTTTTTAACATCAATCATCACCCGAACATGAAGGTCAACCTGACGACCGCCGTCAGATTGCCATGTTCAGGGATGATTGATCTGCATACACTGAACATCTGAACGTTGAGTGAATGCAGTTCACCCCGCGGGAGACGACGGCATCGTAATCGTGCCGTCATCCCCTGCATCGTTAAATGGATGGGCAGCATTACAGATATAGACTATTTCTGCATACCTGCAGTAAGCATTAAAAGAACCTTCTAACTACAATATTAAATATATATATATATGTAAAAGTTTCAGGAGTTTAGCAGAGTTTATAACACGTTGAGACCATGATGGCAGATGTTTTCATACATAACCGGCATGGTATGGTATGTCAACATGGTCATAATGTCAACATGAGAATGTGGACATGGTCGTAATGTCAATATTGACCAGGTCGGCATTCATCATGTAGGCACTAATGAAATGTCAAAAGAAGAAAAAGGAAAAAGCAGAGCTATTGTTGCAGTGCACTATACTGTCAGTTCATATTAATCTGTCCATTATTAAAACATATTAATCTTTTTTCAAATTAAAATATTAACATATAAGGGTTATCACAACTGGCGAAATATTTTAAAATGAATTTAACATTCAATAGAATAGAAAGATGTGCATAAAAGTATGAAATTAAGTGTAACGGGACTCGGCAACCAAACCCGCAATAGAGGGGAATAGGAGACACTGGAACCAATGGAAATTCAGGCGGCAACAACATATTTGAATGAACCAATTGTCATCTGACCTGGGGAATAAATGAGGGAGAACACGATCGCTTGGGCTGATGCCTTGAAAAAGCAGCCGGGCGAAACGCGCATTGGCGTTTCTTTTCACATGCCGACTGGCCGCATTCTACTATAATTATTAATATGTTTTGATGCAACAAATGTTTATATCTGCAGCAGTTTGAGGGAATACCACACGTAACATTCCTTCATTAGACAAATGGCAATGTCATTTACAGAACCCGATTAGCTGAATACTATTATATGGAGCTAGCTAGCCCAAACGCAATAACAGCATTAATGTGGTGTGAATAGACTACTGCCATATATTTATGTGAAGTGTTACATAAGTAGCTAAACTGAGATTGCTACTTTTGAATAGTTGCATTGGGAGTTTATTATAACAGCAACTGTTACATTTTAGCTGCTGCAGATAAACATTTCTCTCCCTAATATCACTGATAAAGGATAATGGATGTAGATTATTAAATCCATATATATCCACATATTACTATATTATAACAGTGATACCGGGAGAATAACATCAATTCTATTATACAAGAATATAAATACATACAACCAGCGGCATATATGATTTTCTTTTAAACAATATATATACATAGAGCTTGTAGTAGCACATCAGTAATAAGGACCAATAAAACTAGAATAATTCCAATTGGATATCACATTCTTTATTTACTGTGTCAGTGTTGTATATTATAATATAAATTCTAAGTATTATGAAACTAGTGCGGGATCACAAACCCTTTTTTGTATTACTAATGAAATGTCGACATATTAGAATGCCAACATATCATCCCTGGTGGCCCAGTGATGACTTACCTGCTTCCGATGGCTGCAGCGGCGGGTCCCGGCAGTCATGACTTCCGGGGGAAACATCTGATGGAGCAGTGATTCCAGTGTGTATTTCCCCCCTCTCTCTAACCCCTCCCCTAGTGCCTAACCGTAACACCCCTTCCTTAGTGCCTAACACTAATCCTCCAGTCCCGCAGCCTAGGTCTAATGTCAACATTTCACATAATATTTTACATAAGAATGTTGACATGTTACCTGTCAACATCGTGGTGTTAACATTATGAATGTTGACCGAATGACTACATCCCTAAAAGCAGATATCAGTAACCCCATGGAAAACGAACTTGAATTCAATTGTAAATAGAGTCTTATTTACATTTGGAAGTAAATAAATGTGTACCATGTAAAACTGAGCTTTGATGTACTGCACCATGCACCCAAAGTTACAGGTAACTTTCAACACAGCGCTTTGTTCATGTACTGTATATGCAGAGCAGAAGCATTCACATCAAGGATGCATATCCATAAGCAGGGAGCAAATTTATGTGGTGGTGATGGTGATGAGGACTGTGGCACCTTAAATGTATTGTTTTAAATGTGCGGCTCCCCACCACAATCCATAACCATAACCAGCTCTATAGACACTTGGCTGGCTAGAGCAGCAGAACCTGCAATCATTTACTTTCAAAAACAACACAAAATGCAATAGTCAATATTAAAGACCAAAGCTGCATTACAGAGGACAAATCTGTACACAAGGCATGCTGATAATGGTGACTGTCATATCTTTGTAGGCACATCTTTGCACTCGATTTTAGGTTGCATCATAAGCTACACATTATCTGAAAATATAGAAAGTGTGCATTCTCATCTTTATGTACAACTCTAACTGAAGCCAGGAGTGTCAAACATATGAAGGGAATCAGTATGACATGCCGATGCAATACCGATGCCGGAAAACAGAAGAGTGAAGATCCTGACAGGGTGAGTATTTTAACTATTCCTAACCCTTCCCCCCCCCTAACCCTAAACCTCCTTTAGGAGTGCCTAACCTCCCCCCTTAGTACCTAAACCTAACCTCCCCCCAGGGGTGCTTAAACCTAACCCCCCCCTTCCCGCACCCTAAACCTAACCTCCCCCTAGTGCCTAACCCTAACCCGCCCTTTCCCTAGCTTACCCCTCCCTGGGGGGGGGTGCCTAACCCTAAATCCCCCTGGGGGACCCTAAACCTAACCCCCCCCATCCCCGGTCTAAGTGTTCTATTAACCCGTCACAGACAGACAATCGGGATGGCGGAGGTCGGAGTTCCGGCATCAGGATTAACACAGGCGTTAGTATTTTGATGCCTACATTAAATCCCTTGCCATGATTACGCTGTTGAAATGCCGACCGCCGGCTTCCTGACCACATACCATTTGAAAAATCACAGTATAATATTTTTTATGTAAATATCTGTGAACATTATTAATAGGGCTTTCATTTGAGTAATAGTGGACATTCAAACAAGGTGCTGACAATCATTCAATCTAGCAAATACCCAAACAGAATTCACTGACCTGTTTATAAATGTACTTCAATAGACATTTCACTTACTTGCGGTTAATGTGATCTAGGCCACTGTTTTCAAAGCCCTCTATCTTAGTATTCTTCTGCCCACAAATATTTCCATAGCTGTCATAGCCATAAATCAAACGAGAGGCAGCTCCAGTGGCAATTGAGAAGCCACAAATAAACCCCTATTAAAAAAGCACAAAACAATAACATATTGACATGTAAAACATGTTTTTCTATAAGAGATTAAAGGGATTATTTATGAACTAACACATCTGAGGACCCTCAAAGTCTGTAAATGTAAATTTGCCTACATGATCGCTATAAAGCATTAGGATGCCCAGGAGAAAAATGTAACAGTGTTTCATATATCTGTGATAGCCTATGTAATGCGGCCCATACATCAACGCTGCAATTACCAGATACCCCAACGCCGATTAAAATCGCCGATTTGCAGGCATCAATGATCAGTGAGCCTTCGGGGAATCAGAGAAATTCTGCAACTCACTAATCACAATCATTTTTTGGTCAGGATTGGCAAATCAGGGAAATCCAGGCGTCAGGGGATCGGGGAATTGTGCCAATCAGTCGCAGATGTATGGGCCCCATTTGGCACAGAAGAGAGACATCACCACGTTCATCAGGCAACATTTCTATAGCCGATCCTAATAGGGCTGCATGAATAGTTATATAGACATCAATCAGCAAGGGGTTAAATTAAAAAGTAATAAACATATGTAAGGTGATGGTACTAGTATATAACCTGCTAAAAATGTTAACACCAACATAAAGACCAAGTGTGGCCTGTAAGCAACATAGTATTTAGTCTACCAATGCATAGAACTGTGCAGCGCCATTTTTCCACAAGCAAGTCACTCAAATGAACCCTAGTTTAAAACCAATTAAGCAGTCATTCTATAGCAGTCCATAAATGCTGAACTTGATTCAAAACTAGTGATTGAGTAGTCCATGACATATACTGTAGGTAACATAATGGTGCGTACACACAGTACGATATTTATAAACGATAACTATTTTGTGCAACGATAAGTCATTCATATCTTTCATTTTTATGCTGCGACTGACCAACAATCCCAAAATCGTTTGTCCCGCACTACAGAAAAGTTCAAGGGAAATCGTTCAGCGATATCGTTTGTAGTGCAGATAGTACCGTGTGTACCCAGCTTAAGGGCCGTATTCAATTGCAGGCAAAAAGACGTTCCCGGTGAAAAGTTTTCGCCAATGACGTCATTTTGCCTGCATTTGAATACGGCCCTTAAACTTTCTGCCCAATTCAATGGCAATGACTCCATTGCAATTGACTCCAGGGGGGTCCCCAAGTATGCCCCAGGTGTTTTTTTTTCTTTGCAGGTGTTTGCGGCAGGTGGTTTTTCCTTGATTTTTAAAACTTCACTTTAGCAACTTTTAAATATGCTAGCACCCATTTTCAGATGCCCCAAATTTGCTGGGACTAGTTATTTTGATGAAAATATATTGCTAAATGTTATTCTTCACCCCATATGCAAATACGCTAAATAGCACCTATTGAGGACATTTAACTACCCCAAATACCTTCAGCAGGGCTATTCGGGCTATTCATAGTGATCCCCCATGTCAGTGCATCTTTTGGGGGGTGTCAGGCTGATTTCCCCAAATCTGGCACGACTTTTCGACAACCTAAGTTTCTCCGGGACGCGTTCTCGCGTCCTTTGCAATTGAATAGGGCGAATTGCGGGGACAAGCGCAATACTTTTCCAGAGGCAAAACTGGTGATGACGGCAAAAAGTCCGGCATGCGAAAAGTCCGGGACTTCTCGCTGGCAATTGAATATGGGCCTCAGTATCACATGTGGATGGGTGCACTGCCATTCAGGAAAACACCCTTCCCATCAAGAAATGACTGCACCTAAACCATACCAGAAATATACATTCCTCAACAATACAACACCACCTGAACACTTTAATGTTGGAAACCAGTAATCAGATACTATGCTCTAGAGCAGGGGTCTTCAACCTTTAAGGCAGTGTGGGCCACGTTAAAAAAGTCAACGAAGCCAAGGGCCACTAAGCTATACTGCGGTATTTAAACTCTGGCCCCCTCCTCACACAATTATGACCCATAACTGTCCTCTCCTACAATAGTGGTCCTCCCTATTTAGTGCCCCCAGTAGTGGTCCCCCCTATGCAGTGCCGATTATATAGTGCCCCCAGTAGTAGTCCCCCAACCCTATGCAGTGCCCCCAGTAGTAGTCCCCCATCCCTATGCAGTGCCCGTATATATAGTGCCCCCAGTAATAGCCCCCCCATGCAGTGCCCCCAGTAGTGGTCCCCCTCTATACAGTGCCCCCAGTTGTGGTCCCCCCTGATGCAGTGCCCCCAGTAGTAATCCCCCACAGTAGTGGTCCCCCCTGATGCAGTGCCCCAGTAGTGGTCCCCCAAAGCAGTGCCCCCTGTAGTGGACCCCAAGTAGTAGTCCTTTCCCCCCTGATGCAGTGGTTCCCCCCCAACAGTGCAGACAAAGACACACACGTACCAAAATAAAAAACCCGTGAATCCCTGCTCCAGCCACCGTCCGCTCCTCCATCCTCCCGGGCCGACCTGCTCTGATTTATGGGAGTGACGTCATGACATCTCTCCCATCACCCATTACGGAAGCCGAAAGATGGAGCTAATGAGTGAGCTCTAGCCCGGCTCCTGCAGTGGGCGCAGCGGACAATGAGAGTCTGTCTGACTCTCATTGGCTGGCTGTCAAAACAAACACACTGCTGTCGGTGAGTATTGTTTCTGTGTATGGTGCAGACTGCATTTACTGTGGTCTACACTACAGTAACCATCGGCGGGCCACGGGGAAGGCCCGCGGGCTGAAGACCCCTGCTCTAGAGTATGTACTTCTGCCAACTGTTGCCCTTCACCTATAATGTTTTTCCATGCTGGAGTTACTTAGCAAACAGTTTCCCATGAAACATTAACAAGCTGAGCCATTATGGTCACTGAATCTGTTGCCAAACACATGCCCAACAATCACCCCTCTTTCAAAGTAAGTGAGGCCTCCTCTTGCCACCAAGCTGGAAATAAGTTTAAGCAATAAGCTCCAGCATTTTTATATATGACCTTCATCATGCTAGGATGTTATTTACCTAATTAATTCATGAGTTACACCTGCATGGAAGTCCTTAATTTCAATATACTTAACGTCCCCCATACAAACACGGGATTTCATTATTTGTGTATTATTTTCCACTACTTTAGATTAGTGAAAAAATGGTTTATAATATAGGTCAATGGCCTGATCTACTACACAGGGAGTGATTTGCATGTAAACACAAATCGCTCCAATTTTAATTTTTTTTTGCCCCAAACTGAATTTTATTTCTATGATATTTTCACAGTAAAATTGTTACACATCCATTATGCAACTGAGATGAATTTTGCACACATTATGCTTTGAGGGTCTAAATAGGCTGGAGTGGACAAAGTACAGTAAGGATGTGTTTGTGCAAAATGCATCCTATGCTGACCATAGGAAAGATGTATTTCTGCCTGTTAGGATATGGATCACTTGAAAGTGCCAATTGCATGGCTTTCTGGGGTACAAAATGAGCATGCTATGCCGACGGTCAGAGAACGCTGCATCACTGGTTGGACCAATAGGAAGAAATCAGTTCTGCACATGAGTAAAAAAGTTTTCTGACCACCCAACACCTCCCATCAGTTGCCCAATTTTCCATCAAGCATAAAGTGTAAAAAAAACCTCTAATTGCATTTAAAAGGAAATACCAACATTGCCTTCATTTACCTTGTGACTTCATCTCTGCATTATGATGTAAGCAGTCAGTATTCTATTGATTGCGGATAAACAAATATAATACAGTTTGATTTAGCAAATAGATTAAGGCTGGTTTTGACAGTGAATCATTGACATATAAGGGATCTTTCACCCAATAAGCAATTACTTTGTTTGCTATTATAACTACATGGCAGCAGTTACAAACAAGTAACCATAAATATTCAGCACTTTCAAGCAGAATAGCAGTGGGCTTGGTACACTTGAAATGTGAAATTTTATTGAGTAACTGAAAAGCAAAGTGATTGTGGCAGGGAGTACAAATAACATATGACCCCCACAGGACCTGTAGACAATGGAACCTAATCACTGCTTATTCACCCGCTATATCACTGAAAGTGTTATATGTAATCATGGGCTCCACCATAAAAGTGGTACATTCAAAGAAATTAACATATTGCCCATACAACAAGACTTGAGGGTCCTCAATTTACCTAGGGTCTGCGATTTTATGGGCAAAACTCTCTATCACTGTGGCAGAAGGTTCTGAATGAGGTATTCTTCAAAAAGACCATGGCATCCTTTACAGTATACCCAGAACAAGTCCAATATTCATATTAGTTACAGAGCTCCTTTATTCCGTTTAGGTACACAATATAGCCAGATGTATTAGTTGTATGTTCCTCAGGCTGGACATGTGTTCGCCAGGGAGAGAAAGGCTCTGCCTACTTCCCTCCAACGTTTTGCAAGCTTGGTCTGAGATTTATAGGGGTATTCAATATGGGTGCGATAACATCGTTTTTTGCATTTATATCGCACTTTTTAACTTTTTTGCATTAATATCACTGGTTTTAGTTTTACACCGTATTCAATTTCAAAGACTTATCACAGTTTTGAAAAGTCTATGATAAAAAACGGTGATAACTTTTCATCATTGAATAGGTGTCGAAAAAAAGTGCAGAATTGGGGTTTAGGGGTGTAGGCTTAAAAAAAATAGCCTGCACCCCTGAGATTGACATTTAAAAAAGAACTGTGTCAAAAAAAGTAAAAAAAAAAAATAGGGACACCCCAAAAAATGAATTTAAAACTTGGGGTGCAAAAAAAAAAAAAAATGGGATAAAATTGTTAAACAATAGGGTAATAGGTTCAGGGCTATTCTGCAAGGATGCGGCAGATGTTTTCTAGAATAGAATTATAGCGACAGGTACACAAATGCAGAATTTTTAAAAACTTTATTTAGGGACACCAAAATATGCTAGTACCCATTTTCATGTACCACAAATTTGATGGGACCACTTAAAAAAATGAAAATAATAACCTAAGTGCTCTTCTGCATCACTTCTTCAATGTCGGAAAAAAAACACCTGCTGCGGCTATTTAAATCCCCGACTTTCAATTAAAGGCTAAAACGGGGGTACCCATAGTGTTCCCCCATGTTTTTACAACTTTAGGGGGGTCTTACAATTATTTTAAGGAAAAATTCGTAACTTTACGCAAATCCAACTTCGGAGTTTCCTGTTTTCGTTAATTTTATTTTGAATACGGGGATAAGCGGGAGCACGCACCATATCTTTACGCAGAACAAAACTCCGCTATGAAACGTTAACTTCGCCAGGGAAGTTAACCTTTCATATTGAATACTCCTCTTAATCTTCTAAATTCCTCATCTAAAACACCCTCAGGAAGCTCTATGCCAGGACCTGGATCTCTCTTCTAGCCAAATGGGCTTCCAGAGTGAGACTGGCCATTCTACTGGGCTCCAATGTGGCAACTAGCCGGCTGGTACTCCCAGCCTGCTCTGCCATAGTAAGACCCTCCAGCAGATGATCATTTGTAGCTGCTACTTAGGGTCACTATGGGGTGGCTACAGAAATACCAGGAATATGGGGACCCCTTACAGGATCACTAGAGCTTCCTTTCCTGTGAATGGAGACCAGAGCACCAAACCCCGAGGCTTGCATCTCTCTACTAGGTGGAGTGTACATTTTAGAAATGTATTTATATATATTTAAATACAGCAGCCCAGTCGTTATGCTGGTACTTAAACCTTTCACTACCACAGTTGATGTACAGAGTCTAGTGTTGTGGCGCAATACATGCAAAAATTGCTGTGGCAGCCATCTTAACCTTTCCTAACAGGACAAAGAAGCTCTCATAAGGGAAAGTGGACTAGAACTAGAGTGTAACTTCTCTCAGTAGAGTTCAACATAAACATGCCAGAAGTCGTCAGGGCTGGAGCCAACCATTCCAGAAGGACAGAAACACAACCTACATATACAACAATAAACATCCTTTTTATTTTTTGTACAATAAATGCAAATCTGCATGACTATTGTAACAGTACAGTAATAGTCAGTAGCAAAATATTTTACTTCCTTGGCCTGTTTAATTGTTCAATTAATTTAAATTACTGAAGCAAAATGAAACAGTGCGAAAAGAATAATCTATACTAATATAATAAGAACGTTGTGTCTGTCGAAGTTGGCGCAAAAAAGTACTGAACAGAAGGTTTGTGAAAATTTATAGTGGACACCCCTAGAAATAATCTGCACTTTGTTTCATCTCGATCCGTCAAGTTAAAGCTGCACAATCACAAAAAACTAAAATTTATTGACATCATCAATGCAAGAGATAGGTGTGGCACCATGCGCGTGGCTGGTAAGGGGTGGGGGGGGGGAGAGGTGCTTTGGGACCGCATTCACTTGAATAGTATAGGATATAGTCTGTGCACAGGGCACACAGTGACATTGGTGTGAGTGGTGGGTGGAGGCGCTGCTGATACCAGTCTGTATATTACTGCTGGTACCATGTGCCACTCCACGCGACAGGGCCCCTATGCAAAGCAATACAAATATAACACCTTAAATTAAAAAAATGTTGGCAGTAGCGATTTCATTGTGGGTGAAGCCGCGGGCAACAGCTAGTTTACTTTAAAATCCAGCATTAAAAAGATTGCTGAGAGAGAACAAGAAATCCATTCTGAATCTATAAATTGTATTTATTGACCCATGAAAAAGCCTTGAAAATGGGTCAATAGCAAGACATATAGTTCTATTTATACACAATGTTCTTTCGACAAAGCACTGATGCTTACAGAAATCTCCCAATTACATAGCAATCAATGACTTCATTGATTCTACAAAAGCACAGGGCTCCTGCCAATGGGCTGCTATTACTTCAATCCAGAGATGTAGGAGAAAACGCTGACTATATATAGCTATCATAAAGAATTCCCACTGCATACTGATGAGACGTTTCTATGTCATAGGGAGTAACTGGTATTCCCCCAGGAGCAATCAATAATATCTGGACAAAAAATTACTTCTGACAAGCGCTCCAGAGTTACTTACACTAAAGGCCATCATGGGAAGACGGAGAGCGTGGAATTTATTCTGCCTAATCTGAGTTACTGAAAGTGCAATAACCCAATCATTATAACATAGGACTCCTTACTCCTAAATCTAGATCTGAAAATGTAAAAACAAAGACCCAGCAAAGCTGGCACTCTGCTCACTCATGCAGTTACATGAGCTGGCCATGCAGTGTGCATGGTTCGAAATGGTATTGAAATCCCGACAGCGGATGCCCGACAGGATGAAGATCCCGACTGTCCCCTGTCTGCCCCCTACCCCTAACCCTCCCTTAGTGATGCCTAACCCTAACCTCCCCTCCTAGTGCCTAAACCCTACCCCCCCCCGGGGGTGCTTAACCCTAACCCCCACTTACCGCTCCCTAAACATAACCCTCCCGGGGGGGTGCCTAGCCCTAATCTCTCCCTGGGGGTACCTACCCCCCCCCAACCTAATCCAGCTAGGCTCCCAAATCCTAACCCCCCCCGCGACTAATGCTAAGAGCGCCCCGGACTTACCTTCATTCAGGCTGGCGTCGAGATTAAGATAGGCATTGGTATTTCGCACGCCTATCTTAAATCCCTTGCTGGGATTCCGATGTCGGGAGTGAGACCGGCGGTAACTACATCCCCATAGATCTAAATGGGATAATTGGCCCGATGAATCCATCTATGGGATCACACTGCCCCTATCCATAAGCTTGTGGAAATAGCTATCACCACTATTGCGCCAACCGCATACGCACAACTAAGCATAGTCCACAATTCTGCCTAAAAGCCCTGGCTCAATTTACCCCACGTGTGAATGCACTGTTACCAGTTGTGCCCCTTTAGCTGCAAGTTGATATGAGATGGAGTTGCGTACCACCCTGAATCACACATGGATGCTCATAGTCACATGCACTTAGCTACATAGTATGCAGAGTGCTGGAAAGCACAAGACCGGGCCAGAAAATGGACTTGTGTGCAACTCTTCATCAGTCCATTGGTTTCTTTTTATTCTACACATGAAAATGTATTATGTACATATAATATACATAACCATGGGACCAATTAAGGCTGAAGCAATGAAAGCACTGTGAAATATGTATGCAGTATATAAATAACGGGTAATAAATAAATAAGCACTTTGATTATTTTTTTTTACATAGATTGAAAGGGGAGTGATGGCACATGGATGCATTTGGCAGCGCACAAAAAAAATGGGCATAATGCAAAATACATAAGTCCAGGTCTGCACAAGTCTCATAGAAAGTCAACAAGCACAATTCTACATTTAAAAAAATATGGCTACTATGCAAAGAGAAGTTTTCCTCAATCTACTTCTCAATAACACCCTGACATGTAGTCAAAATAAACCACAGTGACAGGCTTTTCTTGGTCCTAACTGGGGACACAACATAAGACTTGGCGTCTGACAGTTTGTAGAGTTTTGAACTCAAGCTTAACACAGAGGTTCCCTAAATGACACTGGCGGTACAGTAAAAAAGAAATGCTGTGTTACTTGATGTATGCTATTTAACAAATTGAACAGGCTGGAGCTGCGTCACATCATGACAGGGTGACCCCCAAGCTACGGGTTTCCTTGTAATATGTGACCACCGTAACCTGGCATAGCCTGGTACCAGTTGCTGCTTTAGCAGTTTTATTACTTATTTATTTAATTTTTTCTTTTCACTCTGCAAAGGGCTGTGTTGATGATCTAAATGACTCTCAATGGGGTAGATTAAATTGGCTGCAAACTAGGTCACACTACCTTTTTTCTTCGCCTTGGCACATTTTCGTAGCCTTTTAGAAAATCTCTTAACACACCTTTGAAGGTAGAAATCACTTTTAGTTTTTGAAAATGACAGAATATAGTCCAGTACTTTTGGTCCACCCCTCCTAATGAATAATAACGTATTTAAAAGGTGTTCAGTAAAATATGTCCATTTTTTTTTTTTTACTTGCACATAGTAGTCGCGACTATTTTTATGCACTCTTACAAAAGACAATATAGGGATTTACCCCAAAACACTTACTTACGCTCTAAAAATTATTAATTTCTGATGTCCCACCATGCATGCAACACAAGGATTGGGTATGGGATTCCAGCGGATGAGATGCCGACCGTCAGAATACCGACAGCGGCATCCAGTCAGTCAGAATCCCAACGCATGCAGGCAAGTACCCTAACCCTCTCTCTCCCCCTTATCCGAACGCACCTTTCCGGCAGCCTAGACCTAACCCTCCCGAAGCCTAAAGCTCCCCTACCGCAGCATAACCCCCCCAGTCTATCCCTAACCCTCCCCCTAGTACCTAATGTTAACTCGTACTTGCCAAAAAAATTTTCACTGCTGCGAGATGGGACTTTCAAGTGGGCAGTTATGGGGGCAGGTCCAGATTATTCACATCATTAGACCACGCCATCTCACAGAGGAAATCCCGCGATTCGTGCATATTTAAATAGGGGCGTGGCCAAATGACTATCATAAAACCGCACAATTAGGCTCCGCCTCCTATGCAAGGACCTCGGATTGCCGGTAAAATTCTCCCCATTCCTGCCCACTTCACTAGGAAGTGGGCAGGATGCGGGAGAAGTGCCTACTGACCAGAGGGGGCGGGGGGTAACCCGGAAAATTGGGAGCCTCCTGCAGGTCCTAAGACAGTAGGACAAGTATGCGTTAATGCCTACCCTAACCCCACACCTAATACTTACCCTCGGGGTGCCAGCGGTTGGGATTCTGAAGACTGAATTCTGACTGCTGTCGGTATTCCAGCGCCGGGATTCTGACCGTCGGGATGCCGACAACATCCTCAACACAACAACCTGCAGATGGACAGCATTTACAGCATCTGACATGTGGGAGATCATTCTATGTAGTTTGGTTGAAACATACAAACATACTGTTAATGAAATAGAAGCTTATTATCTTTTTCTCTTACAAATTGAGGTTACCTGAATTCTCTGTTCATTATTCCTTAAAGTCCACTTGGTAGAACCAGGACCGGTTTAATGTGGGGGGTGTGGGGGGGGGGGGGTGACAAGGGCAGTTGTTCCAGGTCCCCACACATACTGGGCCCCCACACCCACCAGGGGTTAAAGTGGGCCGGAATGGGAGACGGAACCAGTTCCGCCTCCTCCAGCCCACCTAACCCCGGTGCCGCAGGGAGACTCTGTATGTTGGACGCACACTGATATTTTGTTACTAGTGGTCGCCTGGCTCCCTCCCAGCAACTCCTGAGCTCCGGCTTCCGGCTCCCGCAGTGTGCAGTGCACTATGGGGGAGACGTCATGACGTCTCTCCCAGAGCTCCGAGGAGCGGCCAGCCGGGCGGAATCGGGAGCGAGGCTTAAGGTAAGTATTGGGTTTTTTTTCCATATAAGCGGCTTCACTACAGAGTGCATTACTACTGGGGGCACTACTACAGGGAGCATTACTGCTAAGCACTACTACAGGAGGCATTACAATTGGGGGCACTACTACAGGGAGCAATAATATTGGGGGCACTTCTACGGGGGGCATTACTACTGGGGCATGACTAATGGGGCATTGCATAGGGGGCACCACTCCTGGGGGCACTGCATAAAGGGCACCACTACTGTGGGTTCTGCATAAGGGGCACAACCACGACTAGGGACACTGCATAAGGGGCACTGCATAATGGGAACCACTACTGGGGGCACTGCATAAGGGGCACTACCACTACTTTGGGCACTGCATACATTGCATAAGGGGCACTACTGGTGTGAGTATAAGAGGCACTACTACTGTGGACATATTGTGTATTAGGGGCACTACTACTGTGGGCATTATGTAAAAGGGGCACTGCTGTGTGTCATAACAAGAATAAGGGACACTACTATGTGGTGTAATGTGAATCAGGGGCACTATGTGCGGTGTAATGTGGATAAGATTGCACAACTGGTGAGTACCGTAATATGTAATCTGGGTGCCTATATGTGTTTTTTTTCCCTGTGAGTGTATATTGTGTGAGTTTTTCGTGTGTGTGCCTGTGTTTTTTTTATTTTTATGTGGAGCCCATAGGCCCCATTTCACAATGAGACAAAACCTCTTTAGCACTCACTAAAGGGATTATGTCCTCCTTTCAGTATTTAACAGACAGCGCTGAGCTTAGCTTATCGCTGTTTGTCAATGTACCGCTTACGAGTGATACGGTCCTCACTGCACATACCCCCATTTCGTCCAGATTTAATAGGGGCCCAGGGGCCCCCACAGACCTTAATCCGGCCCTGACTAGGACTAAAATATTTAGAGGAAATGAAGCTCCAGGAGAAAGCTCGTCCCCAACACAAGGCCTCAAACGTTATAGCTTGGAACAATAAAAATAACTTGGCTGGGTCTTAAAATGTTTACATTTTAGAGGGAAAGTCATACAACGCATGAATAGATATTTCAAATCAAATTCTGACTTTCTCTGATCTTTTATGCCTTCCAATTAATGGTTTTGGAGTTCACTCTAGTAAACATGCCTCCCACATCTTTAATACCGCTAAATATTGAAAGGATCCAGCTCTGCATCCCCACTATCAATTAAAAAATAAAATGTGGTTTATTGCTTCGAAAATTATATTACAGATGTTAGGAAAAGTAGACAAAATGAACCCCTAATTCTGTTTCAGGAGGTTTGTATACATGTATTTCTCCCATTGATCCTACAGTGTTTCTTTTTATGGATAACTTTAATAGGCAAATACATTTTATTGTACAGTTGTATATTTATGTAAAATTGAAGCTCAATTAAATTTTAAAATTTTTAATTACTGGTTAAGGTGTGTAAATTATTTCTTATTGAAATTTGAGAATGGCAACCCTCACCCCTTCATCCCCTCTCTTTACATTGCCATCCTTCCACTTAGTACAGTACCCATATATGCAATTTAAAAAATCTGCCAAAATGATTTAGACATTAGTCTTTGATTAATACAGAAGTTCTAGTAAAAGTGACCCAGCCTATGTTGGGTCACCTCACTTTCAGTTTTTTCCACCACACACTATTCTGGCTGCCCCACTCTGCCTGCTGCTTCGCCCCCATTCTACTGTGCCGTCATCTGGTAAGTACGGTTTTGCCCCCTCTAGTCCTGCCCCCCTGCTCTGTATCGCCAGGCTTGCGTTGGCGCCGAGGCCCAAGACCGATGACTGGCGGCAATTGGGATGGCCAATGGTGGGCCGCTCATTGATGGTTCCATCGGTGATTACCATCAATGGCACAAAACCGTCAATTGATGGTTTTCACCCCTCGATGGCCACCAGTGCTGGGGTGGCTCGGCACGCCACGGGCCAATCAGCAGGAAAGAGGGGATTACCGGGCCATCGGGGGCAGGGCTAAGCATTGTGACACTGGGAATAAAAAAAATAAAAAATCAGGTCCTGATCTGCAATTGATGACAGAGAACCATTGGATTGCCATCTGAGAGTAACTTGCTAGGGAGGGAGCTACTGCAAGACGTGCCAGATGGGACATCTCCAGTTAGTGACTGCTGAATCCCTACTGGAACAAGCTGCAACACATCCACAACTGCTGCAGTAGGATTGATTCTGGGAATAGACATCAGTTTTCCTTTCGATGGTAGTGACCTCACCATTCGATGGCGCTTTTCGATGGTAGCTGCCATTGAATGGTGTGGAAGTGTCAGAGGACGATCGGGGTGGTGGGGGTCGGTTTTCCGGCGTCGGGATTAAGATAGGCGTCAGTATTTCGTCGCCTAACTTAAGTCCCTTGTCGGGCAGGAAGATTTAGACCGGCGGCATCGCGTCCACCGGTCTATTACCTGACTGCACTATTTATTTAATATACACATAGGTTAACTCATACAGACCCATACCCTAAACATACCACTGAAAAGTGGATCTCCTTTTTGCTATCCTTTTGTGAGGAAGGTGACCTCACCCCCATAGAGGCTCCTAAACACAGCCATTCGTGACTGTGCTCATATGAGTGCACCCATTCAGGTCAGTCTTCTGCATTTTCTTACAGTGGGGGCAATGAATGCATGTGTTTTTCCTGTGGGTGGGCGAGGAGGGGGCTGGGGAGGGGAGAGAGAGAGCACGAGAGAGAGGGAGCTGCAGTTTTTACTTATGCACTCTGAGCACATAAAAGATTACTTTAAAAAAAAAAATTGGCTATGTATATTTCAGTTAGTCTACATTAGTAGTTAGTTTTAAACATCATTACATCCATAGAATTCCATTTACAGGATTTTATCTATCCTGGTTTTATTACTTGGACGTTTGAGAGCTGAACTACATTTAGTGCCTAATTTACCATAATGCAATGAAACAGGAAAATCTTTTTTACATCCAATTTCATTATTTTCCTCTGTTTACATGCTATAGAACTTATTAAAGTTGAGCAAAAATACATACTGTGCGTGTGTTCTGTAAAATGCAACCTATACTGACCATCACTATTTTATACAGCATTGGTCGAGGAATGTTTAGGTGTATGACCCATTCATCTGTGACAAAAGAGCCTAGCAGTGACGGTTTTAGCAAAGCAAAGTCACAGAAAAAAGAATCTTGTGCCGGGCCCAGCAGCAGGGGGTGTGTGGTGACACTGGTGAGATGCAGGGAGCAGGAGTGAAGAGAAGGGCTGTGGTGAGATGCAGGGGACTGCTAGCTCTAATTGGCTCAGCTTCGGATGCTCTCTTGCTATTTCAGCACAATGACCTGCTCCTATACAAACTGAACGTGCCGAGGCAAAACCATATACGAAATCTCGCGGCTCGCGAGCTTTCGTCTCTATGATCTATGTAGTATATAGGGGCCACGCGGCGGACGGCATTTCACTCAGGCTGTGGAGACTGAACAGGGAGGGTGGGTAGTGTAGGGCTAGGAGAGGTGCTGTCTGCTGTGCTGATCCATTCTGGGCTGGTGCTGTGCTGTCTGCTGCATCCATCTGGGCTGGTGCTGTGCTGTCTCCTGCATCCATCTGGGCTGGTGCTGTGCTGTCTGCTGCGTCCATCTGGGCTGGTGCTGTGCTGTCTGCTGCGTCCATCTGGGCTGGTGCTGTGCTGTCTGCTGCGTCCATCTGGGATGGTGCTGTGCTGTCTGCTGCGTCCATCTGGGATGGTGCTGTGCTGTCTGCTGCGTCCATCTGGGATGGTGCTGTGCTGTCTGCTGCGTCCATCTGGGATGGTGCTGTGCTGTCTGCTGCGTCCATCTGGGATGGTGCTGTGCTGTCTGCTGCGTCCATCTGGGATGGTGCTGTGCTGTCTGCTGCGTCCATCTGGGATGGTGCTGTGCTGTCTGCTGCGTCCATCTGGGATGGTGCTGTGCTGTCTGCTGCGTCCATCTGGGATGGTGCTGTGCTGTCTGCTGCGTCCATCTGGGATGGTGCTGTGCTGTCTGCTGCGTCCATCTGGGCCCAAGTTGTGGACCCCCCCCCAAAAAAAATATTGTCAATTTATTTTGTGTGTGTGTGTGTGTGTGTGTATATGTGTGTTAGGCTTAGCTGCACAAGATACAGCAAGTTGCAACTTAGTGCTGCCCAGTCGTCATCAATTTGTGCTCTGGGCCCGAAAAAAAAATTGTCTTTTTTTGTCTAATATTTGTCTGTGTGCGCACGACTGCACGTGTGTGAATTTTGTAACCACACCTTGGCTACACTATTGGTGCTTGTGACACTGCTTCAAGACCGCAGAAAGCATGGAGGGCTGTCACATGACAGAAGAGCAAGGCCAAGAACCACATGTTGTAGTTGCCGCCAGCACTGCAAGACCATCAACTTCCTTGTCCTCTATGAAGGCCCATGCCCCAGGGCTTAACTCACGCCATCAATATGATAAAGCTTTAGATAAGCAAAAAATTAATATGCCATTCACTACACGAAGTGACAAGGAAAGGATAAGGCGTTGGCCTTTCTTTAGGAAGACTGCTGGTTCCGATTCTGATAGCCCTTCTGCTTGTAGTAGTAGTGGTATGACCATTAAAAAATTGAAAGTTGTTAAGATGAGTAAGACACCTCCGGAAAAACAAACTGTGTGCCCTGAGAAATCGAAATCCCAATCCCCGAGGAGAGTGCAAGTGTGTCCACGGTTGCCATGTGTGAGCCAGACCTAAATACTAGTGTACTGGAAGATGCTCCAAGTTCCAACATTTGTGTGCCCTCGGTAAATGTGGGGAAGGGCAGTCAACATCTTGCAGACAGTCATCGAGGATGCTTCTGTGGAATTGCACATTGAGGAGGAGGATATGTTGGTTGAAGGTGCCAAGGATGATGAGGATGTTGATGATGAAGATGTTGGTGATGAGGATGCCGAGGATGTCCTTTGTGTAAGTAAGGCAACAGCTGCTGCCCATGGATTGAAAAAGCCAAAGCCCATTGTTGTCATGCCGGGGCAAAAGACAAAAAAATCCACTTCTCACGTGTGGAATTATTTCCACCCCAATCCGGACAACAGTTGTCAAGCCATATATGACCGTTGCAAAGCAAAAGTGAGTAGAGGGAAGGACCTAAACCACCTAGGAACCTCCTCCTTGTTATGTCACTTGGAGCACATTCATCAAATTTCAAAGTGTATGTCGCCAAGTTCCAAAATGTAACAAGTCAAGTGTCACCTACCTGCTCCCTCTCTGTGGGATCCAAGCGCCTTCGAACTCCAATACCAACACCATCAACATCCTCATCGGGAGTAGTCCTGCTGCATCCAATGTTGTTATTCGAAGCATGATTGACTCCTCTCCTATCCGTGATTCCTCAGAAGGATCCTTGATGACTACGCCTATTGCTGCTGCTGTGAGTGGATCTTCATCCCAGAAGGGGACCAGGAGGAAGACTACTTGTAGCGTACCTCCAAAAGACAATTAACTGTCAAACAATCATTTGCATGGGCAAACAAGTATGACAGCAATCACCCAGTTGCACAGCGGATTACTAACGCCATAACAGCTATGCTGGTATTAGATGTACCCGCCATTACTGCAGTGGGTTTTCAACAGTTAATTGAAGTCCTGTGTCCTCGCTACCAGATCCCTTCTAGATTCCACTTTGCTAGAACAGCAATACCAAGTCTGTACAAGGACATTAAAAAAACCTTATTAATGTCCTCAGAAATGCCATTGTACCCACTGTCCACTTGACCACTGATATGTGGACAAGTGGGACAGGGCAAACTAAGAATTACATGACTGACAGCCCACTGAGTAGGTGTATTGCCTACAACAGCAACAGCAGCAGCATCTACCAAAAGACAGTTGATACAGAGACAGGCTACTCTTTGTATAACCGGTTTCACTAAGGCATACCGCTGAGAACCTCTTAGAAAAACTCAGGGAAATCATTGCTAAATGGCTTTCCCCACTTGGACTCTCCTCGGGATTTGTGATTTTGGACAATGCCACCAATATTGTGAGACCATTACATGTGGGCGAATTCCAGCAAGTCCCATGTTTTGCTCACACAATTAATTTGGAGGTGCAACATTTTTTAAAAATGACAGGGGCATGCAGGAGATGCTCTTAGTGGCCCGCAAAATATCCGGACATTTTAGACATTCGGCAAATGATTGTCGAAGATTGCATGACCAGCAGGCACTGTTAAATTTGCCCTGCCATCAGTTTAAGCAAGAGGTAGTAACTCGGTGGAATTCTACCCTCTATATGCTTCAGCGGATGGAGGAACAGCAAAAGGCCATCCAGGGCTATACAACGGACTATAACATAGGCCGTGGAGGGGGAATGCACCTTACTCAAGCGCAGTGGAGAATAATTTCCGTGTTGTGCAAGGTCCTCAAACCCTTTGAACTTGCCACACGTGAAGTTAGGTCAGACACTGCCAGCTTGAGTCAGGTCATTCCCCTCATCAGACTTTTGCAAAAACAGCTGGAGAAACTGAAGGAGGAGCTGAAATGGAGTGATTGTGCAAAGTATGTCGGACTGGTGGATCAAGCCCTGGATTACCTTCACCAGGATCCAAGAGTGGTCAATCTATTGAAATCTGAAAAATATATTTTGGCGACCATTCCTGAATCCTAGGTTTAAGTCCTACCTTGTGAGTTTTTTTCCAACAGACCGAAATCTAAAACTATGCAAACCAACTATGTTGGTAAAAAAATTGTCAGCTGCAGCCGCACGTGAAACACCATCATCTCCTCCTTCAGTTTCTGCAGCTGCCAGCAAAAAAACTCAATTTTCCCTACAGAATGCCTGCTGGTCATGCAGATAGTTCACCAAAAAATTACATCTGGTCGGGCCTGAGAGAACTGCCTACTAGTGACATGTCTTCTACCGTAACTATGTGTGATGCGGTCTCCATTCACAGAATGGTGGAGGACTATTTCAAAGATAACATCCTAATAGGCATGTCAGACAGTCCCTTTCAGTACTGGCAGGAAAAAGAGGCAATTTGGAGTCCCATACACAAACTGACTTTGCATTACTTAAGTTGCCCACCCTCCAGTGTGTACTCCGAAAGAGTTTTCAGTGCAGCTGGCAACCTTGTCAGTGATCGGCGTAGGAGGCTACTTCCTCAAAATGTGGAAAAGATGATGTTCATTTAAATGAATTACAAATTCCACGAGGAAGACCTCAACCAACAATTACATCAAAAAATTACAGAGGCGCCTATGGCGGATTCCAGCGGAGACAAATTAATATTGTGTGAAGAAGAGGATGTACACACTGATGGGGATGACTAATACGACGACAACTTTTAATGTAAAGCCAGTTTGTGTATGGGATCATTTTCATTTTCATGTCCATTGCACATTGGCAGCTTGTTTTATGGGGGTCCAAACAAACCAATCATTTCAGCGACAATTGGCAGTCCTTGTCACTGAAATGATTGGTTTGTTAAACTGTGAATGTCCTGTTTCGTATACAACATAAGGGTGGGTGGGAGGGCCCAAGGACTAATCCATCTTGCACCTTTTTCCTTTCCATTACGTGCTGGTTGGGGCATTGCTGCCTGATTTTAAATTAATGTTATGGTTGGTTTAGGAACCAATGATTCATTTTTAAATTAATTTATTATCATCAATTTTACAGCCAGGGGCTGTACCAATGAATTGCTTTTTATTAATTATTCAGCCAGGGTGCACCCAATGAATTGATTTTTAATTAATTTATTATCAATTTTACAGCCAGGGGCTACACCAATGAGTTTCTTTTTATTAATTATTCAGCCAGGGGCTGCAACCAATTTTTTTTTATTTTTTCAATTAAATTATTATTATTCAGCCCGGGGCTGCACCAATAAATTGTTTTTTAATTAATTTATTATCAATTTTACAGCCAGGGGCTGCACCAACTATCAATTCTTCAATCCTCAAGGGTATCCCAACCATCATCTTTGCAGAGTCCTCAACTATATTAATAATATATCAATCAGTTTTGAGCCAGCAAGCTGGATGCAACCTTTTGGCCTTTTAACTAGATGAAAGAATCAATATTATGAGCTGTGAGGTGGTCAAAATTGACGAAACCAAGTGGAAATAAATGTTATTGAGGTTAGTAATACTGTAGGAACAAAAAAAGGCCCATTTTATATGTGATTTTAGCTGTTTTTATTTTTTAAGAAAAAAAATCTAGATCCAAAACCAAAACACGAAAACAAAAACACGGAGGTGAGGTTTTGGCAAAACCAATCTAGATCCAAAACCAGGGGAGATCCAGATCCAAAACACGGGGGTCGGCGCACATCTCTACTTTGTATTAGGACAAATATTTCAATTGCCTTTTTATGATTTTAGGATGCACAAACACCAGTAAACACTGACACACTCACTGGAGTTATTGACCGTAATCACTTAAAGGACAGATTCAAAAGCATTATAATGTGATTTCCCCCACTAACCTTTAGAGTTATAGAAAAACAGCAGGGAGAAAGCTTTTCTGCCTTTATAACTTATCAGAAACTGCCAGCTTTACAGATGCTATGCTACATCAATAACTTCCTGATCTTGTCTTCAAATGAGGCAGGCAGAGTTTATTGGGAATTTGATGCCAAATCTAGTCTAATAGTAACAGACTCAAGTCACTCTACTTTCTTCCATTTCACACCCATTAATACTCAAAAGTTAGCAATCACCTTGCATACCATTAAGATACGTTTCAGACTAAAATGCATTTTCCTGTTGTGCCTGGTCATCATTTTTTATAAATTCTATGAGCATTTTTTTGCAATTGTGATTACGACACAAAACAAAAAATAAGCACAATAATTGATATCTATTTCATGAAATGTTTGCTTTAACCACTATTATAAGGAAAAATATTCAATTAATTGCTCTAGAAAAATTAGTAGATACAGACAAATATATTGATTATCACATTTATGCCTCCTCCCTCCCACTCTGTCCATTGCAGCAGGACTTGAAAGCAGGGGTTGTGCGTTATAGCAATAGGCTGTGCAAGGAGGAAGTGTAATGTGCAATGTTTTAACTTAAATACCGCACATTACACCTCCGTGCAGTATAGGGGCCGCCACTCTCGCAAATGTTTGGGGTGGGGCGAGCTGTACCCCCACCCCATCCAGACGCCTATGCCCTTAGGGCTAGTGCTTGCACAGAATTAATGAATAAAAGGCAAGCTACAGACCAATACAGTGGTCTGTTAAAGAGGTCACCTACAAGTCAATTACTGTATGTGGCCCTCATCAGATTTCCATTTTTTTATGCTAGATACCTAAACACACTATAAGTAACACGCTGTATGGATTAAACAGCCTTCTATTTCTCATAGTAGCTTCATAATTGGTACCTTTATTATTTATACTGTATGATCGTTGTATTTACTATAACTGTCTAATGAGCTTACCAGATAAGCTATGCGATTGTACTACCGGCCTAGTAACCTTGTGGAGTGTTTATTCATTTCACTACAGAAACATTTAAAAAAAAAAAAACAGAATTCTTTAAAACCAAAACAATCAAAATTAGTGTTGACAGCAAAAGCTTTAAGTAATATACATAGTTTGGTGTGTACAAACCTGAGGAAGAAATGTATATCTGTATACAAATATTTGCTTGTATATGCAGATCAGTACAGGAGATAAAAAGTAATGAGAGATTCTTCTAAATGTTGGAGCACATGTAACTGTTAAAAAGGAGCTGTAACCTGTTATTTTCTTTCTCTACCATCGTAATAAGCAACAAAAGGTACACACAACTCTTCAACTCAGTAATGCATTAAATCAATACATTTAATCACAGTAAGAGTCACTCATTTGTAATAACATATCAACAGGCATTTTAAGCAAGTCTAACAAAATACAGAGTCGTAACTTGACTTTTTGCTGAGCCAGAAAGAGCATTGGTGCCCCCCCATTTTTCAAATAGGAACATAAGGTGCTTGGCAAATCTGATTTGTCCCAGTGTTGGTGCCAAATAGTGTGTAAATCCAATGGCTGCATTGATGATACACAATAATTATGCAGTATAACTCACCAGCTCTAGATGAGTTATGGTGAAGCTGCACCCACAGCAGGAATTGTCCATCAGAAGAGCTGTGCACAAGCCTGGAGCCAGCAGTGCAGATCACCAGCTGAAGGTATATAAAGAGTGTTGCTTGTAGTGTATATGCAGCAAATATCAGCGACGGTTTTGAGTCCCGTGTATGACAGTATTTTAGAATGTGTGCGTTAAAGAAAGGATGATGTGACTGAAGGTGCTTGGGGAGGTGGTCACATGGAGGAGGAGTCAGCCACAGAGGAGATAAGGGCTGTCAGGAGATGCTGAGAATCAAAGAAGAGGAAGCTAAAGCGAGAATGAATATAAACAGAAAATTGACAGGCACTGCCAAATAGCACCCCCTGCCATCCGGTGCCATGGGCACATGTTGCACCACCCTAGTTACGGCCCTGACAAAATATGACAAAGCAGTAAGGAGCCCACTGCTGTAATATGTCATACACTATCAAAATAAGAAAATCTTAATGGTGGCTGTAGTTTTTATAGTACCTAGCGCAATAGAAATATCTTCTTTCTATTGGAATAATTATTTTTTTCCTGTGCACAATAGCATTCCAGTATTATAGAGTTACATTAAGCCCTGAGCAAGGATATTGAAGTGCACATAAGAAATCCCACTCGTGTAGGTGAAAATAATACTACAACTTATCTTGCTAAGAACAGTAGGTATTATGTCCATGTCTACATCACCGTCTCTGTATGAATTACTTCAGATGCTACAATAGCATAAAGATGCAGTCGCACTGCGTAAAAAGTCACAGACACATTAACGTCCACCTCTGAATCATGACAGATCCACTGTGAAAACATTTAGAGATATACAAAAGAAAAGAATAAATATATTACACCCATCAGCCATAACATTAAAAACACTGACAGGTGAAGTTAATAACACTGATTATCTCATTACAGTGGCACCTGTTAAAAGGTGGGATATATTAGGCAGCAAGTGTACAATCAGTTCTTGAAGTTGATGTGTTTGAAGCCGGAAAAATGGTCAAGTGTAGGGATCTGAGCGACTTGGACAAGAGCCAAATTGTGATAGCTAGACGACTGGGTCAGAGCACCTTCAAAACAGCAGGACTTGTGGGGTGTGACCAGTGGTTAGTTATTTAGTACCTACAAAAAGTTGTCCATGGAAAGACAACCGGTGAATCGGCAACAGGGTCATGGCTGCACAATGATCATTGATGCGTGTGGGAAGCAAAGGCTAGCCCATCTAGTCCTAACCTACAGAAGAGCTACTGTAGCACAAACTGATGAAAAAGGTAATGTTTGCAATGACAGAAAGGTGTCAGAAAACCCCTTTACATCGCAGATTGCTGCGTATGGGGCTGCGAAACTGCAGACCAGTCAGAGTACCCTTGCTGATCTCTGTTCACCACTGAGAGCACCTACAATGGACACGTGAGTGTCAGAACTGGACCATGGAGCAACAGAAGAAGGTGGCAGTGTGATGCTCTGGGCAATGTTCTGCTGGGAAACCTTGGGTCCTGTCATTCATGTGGATATTAATTTGACATGTACCACCTACAAAAACATTGTTGCAGATCAAGTACCCTCCCTTCATGGCAACGATAATCCCTGATGGCAGTGGCCACTTTCAGAAGGATAATGCACCCTGCCACAGTACAAAAATTTTACAAGTTTAGGAATTGGAGCTGTAGACTTGGCCTCCGAATTCCTCAGATTTCAATGCAATCGAGCATCTGTGGGATGTGCTGGAAAAACAAGTCTTAGCCATGGAGGCCCCACCTTGCAATTTACAGGGCTTAAAGGATCTGCTGCTAACGTCTTGGTGCAAGATATCACGGGACACCTTCAGAGGTCTTCGGCAGGTCAGAGCAGTTTAGGTGGCATGAGAGGTCCTACACAACATTGGGCAGGTGTTATAGCTGATAGGTGTGTGTGTATATTGATAGCTATACACACACACACACACACACACACACACACACGCACATCCCAAATTTAAACTCCTATGTCACATTGACATGTACTTGTGACATCTTTGGATGCTTACAAAACTGTTTTTATTCAAATGTACATAAGCTGTTCTAAAAATTTGTATTAATAGAATATATGTTGCACAATGATTGGCGTTTGGTGGAAGGGTGGCTAGCAAACTTCAAGCCTGGATTTCATTTGGTTTTAACCAGCCACAGACTCTGTGTAAATCATGGTGTCCGGGATTAAAAGAATATTGGGCCTGAGTCAGACGTGGACGGAGTTCCTATTGCTGCTGTGTACATGGAAGCAGCAGCGGTAACTCTAATATGGTAAGGCCTCCTGCTTGCATTAGTGATCCAAGCTGCATCCTAGGATGCAGCATCGGCTCATCTGCGACACCATCGGCTGTGTGCGTGAACTAAGGGGTCACGCAAGCCGGCTGCCACAGATACAGAAAAAAAAAAAAAGAAGGAGGCCAGGAAATCTCAGTCCTCCTACTGAGATCCAGACCTTGTTCTTACCACACAACTGTTGCGACAAACCTTAGTTTTGAGAAATGGAGGCCATCACCACCCCTAAACGGCATCAAACGGTCAATCACTGACAGTTCGATGCCACACTGCGTCTTACATCGGAGGCCCGTACTGCACAAATTACCAGGCACTATGCACAGCACAACCATCCACATCTGAATAAGGTTCTCAACTTAAATATATGTATGTATGTGCGGTTATCGTGTGGCACAGAAGTATGCAATTATGACCCAGAGTGGGTGCTAATAATATGTAGTGTTAGGGACGCCGGTACAGAGGAGCCTGGACGCGGCCCGCCACTTAACCATGTATTTGAAAATATATGCAACAAAGATCTCTGGATTTCTATTATCATGTAGTATTCAAGCCTTTTTGCTGTGTGCTGGAGGGATTTTTTTTTCTGTAGTGCAGAGTAATCCCCTCCCTTTACAAGCACCTGTGAAAAACCATTAGGTTGAAATGAGCAACCCCTATTTTGTATTAAGGCCTATTATGGCAAGTCTTTTTCACACACACACAATTAGAGGTGAATTTTAATTTCTCAACGATTTACCCACGGGATTTCATTCTGCTGATTTACTAAAGCCCAGGCTTCAGAATACAGAAGTATTGAAGCACCATACAAGTATATAAACCCCAGATTTACCAAGCGGATGATTTTAGAACACAACTAAACAATTAATATTGCTTCTTTGATATACTGTATTAATAAATAATATTGTTTAAAAAAAAAAGTGTAGTATTTTCCCCATAAGAGAACTATAAATATTAAGGTGGGTATCCACTTGCCGATTAAAAAGAGCGATTGAATGATGAATCGTGCACAAATCGTTCAGGGATAAGGGGGAGTGCTTACACTGAATGACATATTGTTCAGTGTAGGCACTGCAGGGGAAGAGGAATGACTGTACGATTACAATGTTGTAATCGTACTGTTGTTCCACTATCTGCTAGTGGATACGCACCTTTACAGTATCTGCCTTCTAATTCAATACATAATGATTTCCCTCATTATAAGTGGATGGCGATTCCTCTCATTCTGCTTGGCCAAATAGATGCATTGATTTTATGGTGGTTTGGTCAAAATACCTTTAGAAAAACCACCACAAAACATTTAAAAAAAAAGATGGACTTTGAAGACAGATTACAAAACCTCATCAAAACCGCTGTATAGTAAATCAGTGGATTGATACTTCAATTTGCCAGAGATGTGCAGCACTTTCAAAGCCCCAGCTATGGAAATCTACCCCTTGGACTGTATACATATAGCGCCAATAAAGCCCCTCCTCAGCTATGCAACATAGCAATTTGTGCAATCGTGCAGCAGGTGGTGGGCCACAACTGTTCAGGCAATACTCCTTGATATAACGAGATCCCTAGAATTGCTTCACAAGGTCTTCATCTACAGCAAGCCCCTTTCCCATAGAGCTCTATATGTTCACATGTACTTGAATAGCCCCAGATCTTTAAGCTCTAGGTAGTAAGCAGTAGCGTAAGGATTCTGTCTTTGAACCTCTATATACCCCCTCTGTCCCCTATACCTTCTAATATCCTGCCTATAAACCTCTAAGGATGACGCTAATTTGCGTACGCAGTCATACAGTAAATAAAGACTCCAGACCTAGAGCCTGTGGTTCCAAAGCACAAAGTATTATTCAAGTAAAAGTACAGCAGTTAAACACTATGATCCTCATATAATCTTAGCGCAAAGAGATTATACAGACCCAAGTACAATTATACATACGCAGCGCTCTCTGGTCCAGATGTTAGGCATCAGCAAGAAACCCCTCGTCAATCAGCATTCAGCACGAAGACTAGGAACCCAGGGTCAGAGCACACATATTTATAACCCCCAGAAATAAACAACACAATAGAGAAGTTTGTTGCTAATACCATTGGTCCTAAAGGAAAGGGCATATGTTACAAGGTATTTAACAGGTTGGTTCAAATAGACACGATCCAGCCTCTAACAACTGGTGGTCTCTGGTTTCCCGCCCCATGCAAATCCTAACAGTTGTTCATATAATGTACATTTTGTTGCTTGAAGTCGCTGCGGTCCATAAGTTGAGAATGCATGTTGCGATCTCTCCATCGATATTACCGGAATACTGTAAAATGAGTCCGCATCAGTACAATACCAAACATGGCTTACTTATCACGTATAATACCTTAGTTACGAAATAATCTTTATTTCATAGCAATTATAGTAAATGTGCATACTTGAATCTTATACCATAAAGCTTATGGAACCTTGTATGTGAATATGTAATGTGAGAGTATGTGGGGTTTGATGTAAAGACGCTAGTTAACTTGGGGCAGATGCGTGTGCGTGAAGCTAATATTCAGCGGTTTCATATAGGGTCTTATGCATTCGCTAATATGCGACTAGTTAACAGCACAATTGTGCGTATTAATGTGTGTATGAGAACACCTAGCAGTGTGGAATGCTGAGCATTATCGTTCCATGACTTGCTCATGCCCCAGCAGCCCCCCACCCTTTTCAGGCTCCAAAATACTGGTCTTTGTTCTCCCAGGGCCTGTGTGGATGCAAATTAGCACAGCTACAAGACCTCAGATAACACTCTTGGCTTTGAAGGTATTTTATTGTAGGAAGCCTGCTAATGTAAGGTGCTACAAACGACCCTCTTGCTGTATTCGAGCAGGGCCACCTGGAGTGAGAGCAGACGTTATGTCCATGAAGCTTGTCTTCACAGGCTAATTGTCACATGGCCATTTGCTCTGTTTAGCTAGTGCAATCCAATTTTGACATACTGTACAGCCATTTCTGAAATATATCCTTTAGGGAAATTATAATAATACACACACTTTATCCAGAGCACCCAAACTACGTAAAGTCATGAAATGGTTTTTTTCATGAATCGCCGTAACTTATGGCGATGGTCACAGATGCAATCGCATGATGCTAATAGTAATATCGCCACATGTACTAAAGTGTGAGTTTATCTAAAATGGCGCTTAGGCGGCCATTCGCAAAATGGCGTCTTGCGATCTCATTTTAAACTGATCTTGTCTCAGTCAATAATCCAGCTTCGACAAACGTAACTAGGTCACGAGCCCCGACCGACACCCCCCCCCCTAGTTACGCCACTGGTAGTAAGGCATTATTATGTATGGGCATTGCAGACTGAAAGTGTCACCTCAAGTGGCTATCTGTCACCAGAGGAGGTAAACAGATTGTAATGCTGGGTACACACCTGCAGATCCAATAAACGCTCTGACTCGATAAAGTGATTATGTTTTCGGTGTGCTCCCAAGGACACTGAGCAGAGAGTGATGTCTGTAGATGTCTTCAACGGGATCGGGAAGTTGGGAACAAAATAGTATTTGCAGCACGTCAGATCCTGACCTTTGATCTGACAGTTGCAGGAGCGTTTGAAGCCGTTTATCATCTAATGCTCTGCATACACACAATACATTTTTTGGGGCCAATCGGCTTATCGACTTGATAACAAGCTTTTGCCCTTCTGCTCCACGGGAGGTTTCTGTCCTCCATGAGCTCGCCTTAGGACACCTGCGTTATGGTTTGACAGGTGTACCGCCCCAGTCAAACTCCGCACCTGCCACTTTCCATGGAGTGGGTGTGTGTCCAGCTTAAGGTAGCTCTTATGGCTTATTGTAATTCTAGTGATGTGCCATAGCAACAATGTGTGAGTACTGGTAATGGTGACACACAGCAGGCACAATATTGCACATTTTACCTCACACCCCCATAATGGTATGCAGTAAAATGAGCGATGTTGGTCTCCTGTAATTATCTCCTGTAATGTTAGCAGCCACCACAAATTGCGGATAATTGAATTGCCCCATAGATATTTACTATTCCCGTTTAGGTCTATTTTAGAATATTTATAAACCACAGTAACAAAGTGTTCAGTCTGGGTTCTTCACCATTTTCGACCAGGCTTCACCATCAGCAATGCCCATAGACTACTGATATATATTTTATACACGTTATTACGAGGTGTATATTTTAGGATCAAAGGAGCTGCAGCTATTAACTTCTATTGCTATATTTTAAACAGTGAGATGCCAGTACCGTAGTACATTTGTAAATATCATAGCTACATAGTTTTAGAAATTCATCCAGCTGTCCAAATATGTTTTGTATGACCATGTATTACCCCATTATATATGAATCACAGAAGCTCTCTGTGTATAGACCATATCATGACATTCCTGCCTCATGTAACAATCTTACCTCAAAAACATTTCAGCAATCAGAGTAATAATTTACAAAACCAGAGATTAGCTAGATTATAAAATGCTGTCAAATTTAACAGTTAAATATAGAAAGGTCTTTCAGAGTGTAAAAGTGTAATATTTGTTCTTTTAGAACAGACATTGGGCTCACTATTCATCTTGTATAAAATCTAGGTTGCAGCTTTCTGAAAATGTGTTTTTTGGTATTGTCAAAACACGTTAACACGCCAACTTCTAAATGAAAGGAATATTTTAGTGAAAGCTAATTGCTTGTCTTCTGAGCAGCAAACAAACAAAATCTGAAAGCTCTGCATGCTGCCCTAAAGTAATTGGCATCATAATTATAACTTCACAATCACCACAATAAAAAACATATAAATACACGTAGCAAGAACTGTTTTTTTTCATCCTATTTACTGGTAACACAGAGACATTAAATGCACTAAGGTGAACATTAGCAGCTTATAATTTGGACCTGCAGTCAGAAATTTATATTTAACAGATCATACTAATAACGGCAAATTGCAAGTATTTATTTTAAAGTTTACAATAAGTACATTTAATGGTGAGGAAAATGTGTGATCATTTTGATTCTGCATCTAGGCCATTCAACATTTCACTGTGAGGGGGATATTTTCTAAAGGTGCCCACACACATGGCGATCTGCACATGATCAGCCGATGTGTACGATTTGTGTACAATTTCCCTTGAAACTCTCCCCGGCAGCTCTTCACACGATCTGCACACAATTTGGTGTCCAATCTTCATAAGATCTCTCCTGCAGTCAAACTTTCACAGGGCATGGCCTCCTAGATAGTCAAATCTGCACAGCAGATCTGACGATGCGATATGCGACCAGTGGGGACGCGCATCGCGATCGTGAGTGGGGACTCACGATTTACTCTCAATTTGGCCATATTTTACACGATCTGTTGTTCCAATGTGTCGGAATCGGCCAGATCGGGTAAAATATCGCTGTGTGTGTGGCCAGCATAAGCCTCAGAGCCTCAGAGAGAGATAAAGTAAAAACCAATCAGCTCCTGTCACTTTACAGGCTGTATTTGAAAAATGACAGGAGCTGATTGCTTGGTACTTTATCACCAAGTCTTAGGGGTCTATTTACTAAGCCTTGGATGGAGATAAAGTGAACAGAGATAAGGTACCAGCCAATCAGCTCCTAACTGTCACTTTTCAAACACAGCCTGTGACATGGGAATTAGGAGCTCATTGGCTGGTACCTTATCTGCATTCAAGGCTTAGTAAATAGACCCCTCAGTACACCTACCCTATATATGTGGTAAGTGTACATGCGAATGGCAGTTGGTGACCTCTATGCCCAAGCAAATATAAACAATTGAAAATCACAACACAGACACTTTATGTGGATATGAGGAACAAGTGTTCTGGCTCTGTGTCCTGCAGTGAGCATCATGCCAAATTCAATTACCAGGCAGAAAGCTACTTTGAACTGGCAAATGACCACAAAAGTACCCAAGCAGGACAAGCGCAAAAGCCTTTCCCAGTACCATAAGATCTAGGAGAAACATTAGAATCTAGAATTAGAATCTACTTGAAAAACATGGTAATGGACAGATATAGTTGGCAGCAGCTGACTGTCCTGATATTTCTACAGCGACTGGTTCACGTTTCACGTTTACACTTTCCACTGTCTCTCCTCATTCCAACGTACCCTGGTAGCTGCACATAAATGGCAGTCACCTATGGCTGCTTTCATCTTGGTTGCTGATCATGCTTCTGCGTAAGAGTAGCCAGACACATTCTCCAGCACAAGATACAATTTGTTACTCCACTACTTTGTGTACCAACTGTACTCCACACTTTAGGTGGGGCCAACTTCAGCTTCTATTTCATGTCCTTATATGTACACTGGAAAACTCCTCTAATTAGTATTTTTTCTCAAATTCCTTTAACAAAAAATATTAATCCGAAGTACAACACTTTAGTCATGATTCTAATGTGGACGGAGATAGCATCGCTGTTGCGTCTTTGGATGCAGTTGCGATGCTACCACATGCAAAGGCAGTAGGAGGCGTCTGTAGTAGAAAGACGCCTCCTGCGTGCTTCAGTGATCGGCAGCCGCATCAGAGGGCGCAGCTATCGCATCACTTGCATGAACATTGGTTGAGTCTGAGTAACCCTCAGGTTCCGCAGGATGGCTGGTGGTTTCCCGCTGCCGGGGCCAGGAAATCTGCGGCAGAAGAACCTGGCCTCTGCACTCCCACAACCTGGGACAGCACGCCTCCGTTTTGTGATAAGGACCCAGTCACCATCCTCTCTCCGCCCCCAAGTGGCCGCAACCTGTCAGGCTGCGGTTCAAGGGGCACTGCGAGCGATTACGTAGGACCTGCTCTGCACATGCGCAGACCCATCATCTGATTTGTATGTAAACCATTGGGTTGCGTACAAATATGAATCAGGCCCTTAGTACACCATGTACTTAGTATTTCTGTCACAAAGGAATTGGTATAAAGTAGCAGAGTAAGCGTAGCAATGCATGGCGTGAGTCACTCACATAGGACCTCTGCCATTTTCCCCAGATTACAGACTTTTCCTGAATTTTGCATCTTAATTCACTAATAGTGTACTAAGGATTTAGGATTAGTATATTTAGCCACAAAGGAAATGGTATAAAGAAGCACATTACGCTGCATAGTTTAAGAAAAAGTCGCATACTGCAGCTAAATGCCATACTGAACCTCCTAGATCTTATGCAATAGGGCTATTTGGTGCAGTTTGTGGATAGGCGTATGTGGACACATCCGTGTTTAGCTCTAAGTATCCTGTCTGTTCAGTATACAAGACAGATCTTTGTTGCTTAATTCCAAATTTGATGATCACTGTGTTTAGGAAAATGGTCTTCATCCTATAGATTCTCTCTGAAGAGAAAAATTCATGTGTCTGAATGAAAATAGCAAGGAGGGAGAAAGTATGGAAGGGGATGAAGCAGCAGAGGACATGTGAAATCTCTAGGTACGTATAATAGAGATACTGTACTCACCATCCCAACACAGAAGAGGATAAACAGCAGCAGCCATGGGATATCAGTACAACTGTGTGCTTCCAATGGCCTCCAGTCCCGCTTAGTGTTCTGAAAAATGAGAGACAACATTATAAATATACCATTCTATATAACATTTTAATCATATAGGGGGAAATTTATCAAAACTTGGACAGAGAGAAAGTTGATGGAGATAAAGTACCAACCAATCAGCTCCTGTCACTTTACAGGCTGTGTTTGAAAAATGACAGTTAGGAGTACCTTATCTTCATGCAGTTTATCTCTCTCCAAAGCTTAGTACATAGACCCAACAGTCTGTAAAACGACAATTAGGAGCGGATTGGTTGGTACTTTTTCTCTCTCCAAGCTTTAATACATCTCCCCCGATGATGGTAGCAGTAGAAAAGGGGTTCAAATGTTGTTTTTCTACCATCTGAAGGGAGTAGTGGGGGCTGATCCGGGTGGTCCTTTCCGAGTGCTGATCAGGCAAAAGTATACCTACTTATGTACTCAAGTGGTTAAATAAGATTCTAGTTTTCAGGATGTAATTATTTAAATGAGATAATGAAGGTAGATGAGTCAGTTTGGGGGTTGTCCCTATGTTACGGGCAGCGGCTCTGGTTTTTGCTTCCTGCAAAAAGCTCATGGAGTTCCAGAAAGCCAGCCTCATTCTTATGTTTTGAATGTAAAATGTTTAGCATCTTGTAGTTGACTTTTCGCAATTAAACACATTTCTAGAAAAACCATATAATAAAAACAATCAAAACACACAATTGCAACAAATATAATAAAAGACACTCTGGATGTAGTGTCATGCCAATTAATTATTTTAGAAATAAGGTTAAACCAAGCAATATTTAGGGAAATAAACTACAGTATAACTATAAATTTTATATTTATGAAGCACGTGGTCCAAAACTGAAGGTTGATTGCACCATGTAGTCATATTTCTACAGTTTTCCTGACACACATCTGCAAATATACCTGTGTAGTAGACATTGAAATAGGCTAGAATTTTTGAAGTTTGCTTATGATGGTTTGAGTACATAGTTTCAATAAATTTCTACTATGCTTTTGAAGGGATATTTAACATTTTCATGTGGCCGATAAACATACATAAACATACATATGTATATATATGTATATATATATATATATATATATATAACACAGTCAGGTCCATAAATATTGGGACATTGACAGAATTTTCTGATTTTGTCCTCTATTCACCACCACAATGGTTTTGAAATGAAACAAACAAGATGTGATTTAACTGCAGACTTTCAGATTTAATTTGAGGGTAATTACATCCAAATCGGGTGAACGGTGTAGGAATTACAATGGTTTCAATATGTGCCTCCCACTTTTTAATGGGCCAAAAGTAATGGGACTATCAACTCATGGACAGGTGTGGGCTATTCCCTCGTTATTTCATTATCAATTAAGCAGGTAAAAGGTCTGGAGTTGATTCTAAGTGTGACATTTGCATTTGGAATCCGTTGATGTCGACTCTCAATATGAGATCCAAAGAGCTGTCACTATCAGTGAAGCAAGCCATCATTAGGCTGAAAAATCAAAACAAACCCATCAGAGAGATAGCAAAAACATTAGGTGTGGCCAAATCAACTGTTTGCAACATTCTTAAAAAGAATGAACACACCGGAGAGCTCAGCAACACCAAAAGACCCGGAAGACCACGGAAAACAACTGTGGTGGATGACAGAAGAATTATTTCCCTGGTGAAGAAAAACCCCTTCACAACAGTTGGCCAAATCAAGAACACTCTCCAGGAGGT
This sequence comes from Taudactylus pleione, assembly GCA_031769625.1. Lineage (NCBI taxonomy): Eukaryota > Metazoa > Chordata > Amphibia > Anura > Myobatrachidae > Taudactylus > Taudactylus pleione. Next base: position 1,763,299 of record JAUIMM010000126.1, on the reverse strand, counting down.
AGATGTATATGTGTCAAAGTCAACAATCAAGAGAAGACTTCACAAGAGTGAATATAGAGGGTTCACCACAAGATGCAAACCATTGGTGAGCCACAAAAACAGGAAGACCAGATTAGAGTTTGCCAAACAACATCTAAAAAAGCCATTACAGTTCTGGAACAACATCCTATGGACAGATGAGACAAAGATCAACTTGTACCAGAGTGATGGGAAGAGAACAGTACGGAGAAGGAAAGGAACTGCTCATGATCCATAACATACCACCTCATCAGTGAAGCATGGTGGTGGTAGTGTCATGGCGTGGGCATTTATGGCTGCCAATGGAACTGGTTCCCTTGTATTTATTGATGATGTGACTGCTGACAAAAGCAGCAGAATGAATTCTGAAGTGTTTCGGGCAATATTATATGCTTATATTCAGTCAAATGCTTCAGAACTCATTGGACGGCGGTTCACAGTGCAAATGGACAACGACCCGAAGCATACTGCAAAAGTAACCAAAGAGTTTGTTAAGGCTAAAAAGTGGAATGTTATGCAATGGCCAAGTGAATTCCTTGACCCGAATCCATTTGAGCATGCATTTCACTTGATGAAGGCAAAACTGAAGGAAAACTGCCCCAAGAACAAGCAGGAACTGAAGACATTTGCAGTAGAGGCCTGGCAGAGCATCACCAGGGATGAAACCCAGCGTCTGGTGATGTCTATGCGTTCCAGACTTCAGGCTGTAATTGCCTGCAAAGGATTTGCAACAAAGTATTAAAAAGTGAAAGTTAGATTTAGGATTGTTTAGTTTGTCCCATTACTTTTGGCCCTTTAAAAAGTGGGAGGCACATATAGAAAGTTAGAAACCGTTGTAATTCCTACACCGTTCACCTGATTTGGATGTAATTACCCACAAATTAAATCTGAAAGTCTGCAGTTAAATCACATCTTGTTTGTTTCATTTCAAAGCCATTGTGGTGGTGAATAGAGGCCAAAATATGAAAATTCTGTCAATGTCCCAATATTTACGGACCTGACTGTGTGTGTGTGTGTGTGTGTGTGTGTGTGTATATATATATATATATATATATATATATATATATATATATATATATATATACACATACATACATACATACACACACACCATATGAACTGGTATTGTGCTACTTCACACCCTCCCTTTAAATTATGTTATCTTCAATTGCTTTTTCTTACATTAGTTTTTTTTTTATATTTATTCAACCAGGGAAGTTTTCCTCTTTTTAAGGCACTTTACTTGTGTCTTTAGAGATATGTATGCAACTGTTACTAACACATATAGAAATAATTATATTTAATAAACCATGATCAGAGATAACACATAAGAGTACTGCTGAATTCAACCAACACTGAACACAATCCTGTGGTGCCAGGACAGAGTCTCAGGGATGCCACAGGTAGTCTGGTTTCAAAATGATTTGGGCCAGCACCTTTGGCAACGTGCAGTCATTTACACAGACTGCACTACAGGTGTGCATACTGTCCTGTTCTTCCAACTTACCCTAGAATCTCCCCTCCACTGTGCAGCAAAGTGAGAACAGGTTAATGAGCAACGATAATTTACTGCCAAGACATTCTAAGCTTTTATCTCTGCTGACAACCAAGTGTAATACACCAAGGGGTCAAAATTATGAGGTGCGAGGGAGGGAAGTTGCTGTAACGCCAGCACCAGCAGCGCAATTCCCCCCACCCGACTTGATATCACAGATTTTTTTACACAGCCTTGTGGGGCTGCTAATTAAATCAATGAGTCTGGAGGAGGTACCGTTAGAGTGATATATAGCCGCACTTACTCGCGCTTAATTGGACCGATCCCTGGTGTGAACGAGATTCTGGCACGGAATCCTGGGCTCCTGGCAAAATTTGATGTAAGTAGTGTCCGCTCTCATCCCTGCCCACCTTTGACTCCCGTCCTGCCTTGCCATGTTTGTCACATCCTGTGTGTGAGTCCTTGCCACCCTCTCTGTGCTTGTCACCCCCTTTTTGGGGAAGATTTCATTAACTGCAAAGTTCTATCTACACACAACTGGTTATTACGGTAAGAAAACCTGGCTAGTTTTTATGGGGTTAGTGAGCTTTACCTGCCAGATGACACCAAGGGAACCTCACCTCTAGTTAAATCTCCCCCTTGGCCTGGGTAGCCATAAATAAATTGCTAAGGGCATTGTGGTTTAAGAAAGTATGGAAACCACTGGTATATGGAACTGTTAAATAAGTGGGAAATTTGGAGTTAGAAGGACAAGGGGTATGAGAGGCTGGGTGGGATTCAGGGCTTGAGGCTGAAGCTGGGGACCCTGGTATTCTATCACAAGAAAACAAAAGGTTACAACATTTGATCAATTGTAGACTTCTATGGGGTAAAATCGATTAAAGTATTACATAAGCTTTCAAGAGCAGGGACCTCTTCCCTCATGTGCTTCTCTTTACATTTTCTTATACTCCTTACTCCCCACAAGGGCACCTAACACCCTGCTTCTTATTGCGAGTGCTTTAATCGCTGTTGCAGCAATGTATATATGTCATGTCCTTACCCTGCACTGTAATGTACTGTAAATTACTTGTTTCTTGTTCACTTACTAGTTTTATGTACTATGTAAGATGCTGCAGAACACTTGTGGCGCCGTATAAATAAAGGATAATAATAATAAGTAGACATGAAAGTCCATCTGAGGAAATGTTATTAAAATAAAGTGACCTATCTGTAACGGGTGCAGGGTGTGTAGTGCAAATGGGGGGCCCACACTGCACACCCTGTACTCATCATGTTTAATACTCAGGCACCATGTTCCTAGAGACCTGCGCTTGCACAGTAAAGTCTGGCAAGTGCCAGGGTGTACAGCCACTGGAGAGAAAGGGGCCCGCACGGGCCCCTTCACCTCTTAATATGCCCCTGCCATAGTCAATAACTATCAGATCTTGTTATAGTTTCTGGACGATAAATTTGCACAGCTAATTTATCATCATAGTGTATAATCTAATCATTCTATGGAGGGCCCAGGAGATAAGCCCAAGGGTTCTTGGCAATGTGAACTTAGTTATTATGTAGCTCCAAATACCAGCGATGATGTCCCAGAAACCTTTCCCTTATCAATGGACCAGGAATCATTCTCTGGAGGACTAAACCAACTCTGCCTCCCAGTTATGCTCGTGTTTCAGGGTAGCAGATTATTCAGGTTTAGCAGTAAATTGTAGAGATTTGAAATGATATCCTTTCAGATTTAAATATTATAACACAGAGAATAAAATGTCTGGATTCGGGTAAAAACTGTTCTTATTTATTAACATTATGGTCTTTCATTTATATGGCACCATCAAGTGTATGTAGCCAGGCCAGCTGAGAGCTGTGGCGGGCCCGGGTAATAGGGGGCGTGGCCTAATCGTGGGAGGTGTGGCCACGCCCCCTGCCCCCCCCCAAAAAAAGATATTCGCGGCGCTGCGCGCTGGGGAGGGGGGAGCTCTGAGCCCCCTCAGCCCGGCGTAAAGCCAGGGGGGCGCGATCAGTGTGATCGCTCCCCCCACAGGCTTAGGAGACTGCTGTGGCTGCTGCTCAGCAGCCACGAGCAGTCTCCACTGCAGCTCAGCACACCCTGTGTGCTGGGCTGCTGTGAGGGAGGGGGAGCGGCGCCGGACCCGGGCCCCCGCCTGGCCCCTCAGGAAGCCCGGGCAATCTGTACCCGCTCCCCCCCCCTCTCTGCACCCCTGTATGTAGCACTTTAATTAGAAAAATTACAATGAAAGACAAAAAGTTCAATATAAATAGGTACAGACAGTACAAAAGGGGAAAAAAATCAACCAGTGAAATATTTAGACAAAAGGGAGTGACAGCTCAAGACAGTTATAAACAGCTCAATGACCCAGTGTCATGGGAAGGGCACGCGCTAAGGATCATAGACGTTGACTGAGTGGTAGAACATATAAGCCGAGGTACCTAATTTTACCCCAAAAAACTGGGAAAACTTATTGACTCGAGTATAAGCCTAGGGTGGGAAATGCAGCAGCTGCTAGTGCCCCCAGTAGTAATCCCCCCCTGGTAGTGCCCCCAGAAGTAATCCCCCCCTGGTAGTGCCCACAGAAGTAATCCCACCATGGTAGTGCCCCCAGAAGTAATCCCCCCTGGTAGTGCCCCCATAAGTAATCCCCCCCTGGTAGTGCCCCCAGAAGTAATCCCCCCTGGTAGTGCTCCCAGAAATAATCCCCCCTGGTAGTGCCCCCAGTAGTCCTAATAAAAATTAAAAAAAGCACTTACCTGAAACCCCACTCCTGGTCCCGCCGCTGCTATCAGCTCCTCCGGCCGCTTTGCATTATGGGAGAGACGTCGTCATGACATCTCTCCCATTACCCACTGCGGGAGCCGGAAGATGGCTCCCGCAGTGGGAGCAGCAGCAGCCGATGAGAGTCTGACAGACTCTCATCGGCAGCTGATTACAACAAACACACAGCTGCCGGCTCCGGCGGCTGTGTGTTTGGCAGTGTGTAGTGCTGACCGAACTCCGTCCGGTCAGTGCTACACACGCGGTGCAGCTGTGTCACAGAGACACAGTCTGCACTGCGGCCCGCATGGTACGCTACTCAGCTGCGTACCATGCGGGCATGACTCGAGTATAAGCCGTGGGGGTGCTTTTTCAGCACAAAAAATGTGCTGAAAAACTCGGCTTCTACTCGAGTATATACGGTACCTTTAGATATAGCAGTGAATAGGTCATTAGTCACCTTAAGAAGTTCAATTGTTTTTTAAGTTGTGATAATGAGCGCCAAGTGTTGCAATTCAATTGTTCTAGGCGCTCATTAATTATCGGCCTCTTCACCCCGGATTTAGCCGTGTAAAACGGCTAAACCAGTCTAAAGTTCTGGTTAGGGCTCAGTAATGTTGCCAGCTATTGCGCCCTGGCGGAGCAATAATTTGAATGCTCCGTCAGGCGTCTTAAAAAAAATTAGCCGGCAAAACATTTGAATCGCCCCCAGAGGAGTGAAAGCCTGATTGAAGCAAGCTGGGGAGGGGTGGGTGGGAGTTGAGGACATTCTTAAAAATGGAGTTAATGAAGTGTCTCATTTGGAAGGGGCACACATACTCTTTTTCAATAATGTTTATCACCAATATGACAATCTGATTAAACCATAGGAGGAAGTGTGACCCGAGTTGCCCGAGGAAAAACTCTGGATTTTACAAAATGAGATTGGAATATACAGAGGTGAGGACATTTTATAGATGAAATTAGCAGTATCTCAGATCTGGCAAGAATAGCTGATAACAAGACGTGATAGGTAGTATACACTTGAGCTGGGTACACACTGGGTGATATAACGTCCGTTAAATCGAACAGCCGATGTATCGCGAGCTCGTTCGCGGGTGTGTACTCCAATATGTCTGAACATCCCAATTTATTTTTTTCCAGACAAACTAAGGACCATTTTCAACTAGCGTTGAAAACGGACGTTTGTTTTCGCCATTTGCAAAAACGTCAGTTTTTGGCCAAAACAAAAACACCGACATTGTCGCCAAAAAACAGGCGAAAATGGAGGAAAAAACTGGAGAAAAGTTTTCTCCATCCCAGACCAGGAGAAAAAGAATGCAAAATCTCTATTTTTGGCTAAAAATGTGGGGATTTCTTTCAGAACCCTTTGGACACCCCTCTAATGATGAATTACCCCCTCAAAAATTTGTAAGTTGCGTACTTTGATGAATAACGACTGCGCAAATTGTGGGTGAAAATAAATTTTAAAAATTGTTGAAAATGGTTTTAACGTATTGGATCTGATTTTTCGGAGGGCGGTATGGATGTGTCAACTGTTTTAAACATCGCACACGGTTGCAGCAGGCGTTTTTTAAACGGTTTTTAAAATTGCGTTTTTACAACACAAAAATATACTTTCACCCATTCTGACGTACCCCCAATATATGTGGAACAGTAATTTCCTGGGAAAAAAACTAGCTTTGTATCATTTTCAACAAATTGTTTTTTTCTGTCCAAGATTTGCGCGGTCGTTTTTCACCAAAGTACTCTATTTACAATATATATATTTTTTTTGGTCATTTATTATTAGGGGGATGTCCAAGGGGTTCTGAAAGAAATTCTCAAATTTTTAGCCAAAAAGATGGATTTTGCTTTTTTTTTTTCTCCTGGTCTGTGATGGAGAAAACTTCTCTCCAATTTATTTTCTCCATTTTCGGCTGTTTGCCGTTTTTGGTGAAAATTTTACAGTTTTTTTTCGACGAAAAACGGCAGTTTTAGCCAATGGCGGAAAAATTGTGCATTTGGATTAGTACTGAACACTTTGGGGCTGATTCTAAGTCAAAGGCAATGCCAATAACCACGCAAATGGTCCATGTTTTTCACCTGCGCATATGTCTAAAGGCCCCCCCATATACCAGGCGACGTATCGTCTGATCATGCGATGGGATCGGAAACGCAGACCAGCGGCCATTGATGTTCTCTGAGCCGTCGGAGGATTGGGGATGTCATACATGTAAAATTTCACAGATTTGCAAATCACAATCTTATTTTGATCATGATCGGTAAATTTGTGAAATCAAACAAGTTGGATTTCACCGATTGAGCACATCGGCATCTCTGGATCGCAGGAACGCGGCAATTAGTCGCTGGTGTATGGGGGCCATTAGTCACAAAGTCATCGCACACAAAGCAGAGTGTTCATTCTAGCACCCTGCACCTGTCACAACCTGAGCACTTCCTCTTTCCTGTCTGGGGTGTCACTCTCTGCTCTGGTGCTTCTAGCACACGCTGGTCTGTATCTTAGCAGTTTGTTGCATCAACTGAGTGTGCTAGAGAAGCACCAGAGCAGAGAGCTCCCCAGGCAGGAAAGAGGAGCTGCATGGGTTATGACAGGTGCAGGGTGCTAGAATAAACACTAAACATGTGTCCCAGAGTGTGCGCACAGAGGCGCAGTGGAGCTCGAGGTGCATGGATTCGGAAATGCAAGCTTCTACACCAGGGGAAGGGCGGATACTATCATTAGCATAAAGTCGCAGATTCGACTACAGAAACAGACGCTACTAGAGTGGTCGCAGCAGCGTACAACTCAGAAACAGCCCCTTTGACTAGCAAGGTTTGAAAAAGGTAGAGTAGCCTTTTGAAGTTGAAGGAAGTTCTTCTTCTAAAGAGAATCATATTTGTGTGTACTATACACCCTAGGTACTTTATATCATATTATTTCCAGAAAAAAGGGATTTCTAATTCTCATTTAGTAATTTAAGTTTAAGTTTAGAGGGCAAGCCTCTGTTCTAGAGTAGTTGATGTTAGAACATGAGCAGACCCCATATGAAGAAAGCATTTATACAGTTTTGAAAACGATCTGTGAAGTTAATCTAAGGAGAACGCCACCGGCAGACCAGCATATTTTGAAATCCTCTGAGCCAGCTGATACAGTATTAATGTCTGCAGAGCAGTGGTCGGAAAACTTTTTTTCTATTCAGCGGAGAAAAGAAAAAAAACACTCATTCACATTTTTAAGGAGTATTTTTATCCAAAGAAAATAATTATTGGTAATGAATGGTAAATTGCAATATCATGCTGAAAATGCACCATGTGAGCAGGGGAGCATTGTTGCAGCCTAAACTTCATTCAGACAAGGCTGAGTAACTAACAGACCCCATGGGGACAGGAGAACTACAGATGCTCTTACTGCTGCTACTACAGATATTCTCATCACAAGTCAAAGCAGCTGATTCTTCAAGTTCTGGCTCAAATACAACATTATCCTCTAATCTAGTACCAGTGCCACCCTGTACAGTCTCCTTCATATTTCCACTTGTGTATGCCGTGGCGCTTTTATTAAAATACTTCCACAAGCTCATATTGTTTTATTTTTAACAGACAAGCCTAGACATAAAAAACTCCCAAAACAACATTTTATACTAATGGCACACATACATCAGCAATCACAAAAAAAGATTCAGATTCTGCATTATTTTGAAAGAGTTAACAGATTTAGAGACCATATATTGTTATGTAGCATACACATGGTCAGATGTGTCAGATGAACGATTGAACGATCTGAACAATCTGAACAATTTGACCAACGATTTGAACTATGAACGATTTTTGACTGCATTAAAAAGAATGGAATCGTCCAAATTTGACTGCAAACACATCAGATGTCAGATATCGTTATTTGACCATCGGGAACACGCATCGTTCAGACATGTCAGATATATCAGATTTTCCTTTCGATATGAATGATTTTTTTTAAATACCGTAGTTAACGTTGAGATCTGAAGAAAAATCTGACCGTGTGTATGCACCATAAGTGTTCCCGCTAGGGTGTTTTAGCGGGAACGGTGTCTCTCCAGACGCACCCCCAACTACAGAGCCGGGAGAAACTTTTTCTTTCTTTTTTTGGTCCACCTTTGACCTTTTTAGACAATGCCTGTATCTTTACAGGCATCTATAATGTATAAACAGGAATTATTGCGATCTCTGCTGGGGAGTATAGAATTATTGCCAGCAAGAGCTCAATAAGGAGCACAAATATTAGGAATGTCTTGTCCTTTTTGTGATATCTAGGGCTTCTGAGAAAATTCCATTAACCAACACTTTTACAGAGGTGCTAGAATATCCTGGAGAAAAATCATTCTATCAACTACCTTTTCAGCATCATGAGAAACACTAGGGTCAGGGATTAATAAGGTGCATAAGGTTAGTTACCCATCTGATATTCTCACATACCCATCTCTTATAAATGAAATGAGAGGTCTCTCTTCCTTGTGCCACTACTTGATATTAACTAATGTAACAAATTTTCCGTCAAAAAATTAAAAAATACAGTACATACAGAATAATTAAACAATCTAACCATTTTTCATTCATATTTAAGACAAACAGAAAATCACCATACAATTTTGACAACACATATTAAAAATCACTGTATTGCTATTCATAAATTGAACAGCTACAAAGAATACACATTTATGTATTCATGTACAGATAAAAAAAATAAAAACAATTCAACATGACCAATCAAAGGGGGTGATTCAATTCAGTGTGATTTGAATAGTGCCAGGAAGGAGTTCCCGGAGCTATTTAATTGACCATGCTGTTCCCTGCACTTAGTCGGGAGGTGCTGGTTACGCGCCTTGAGCTGGGTGTTAAGTCGCGGTAACTGGCATTCTCCAACTTAAGTGCTGGCAGCGATACTGTTAGCGCATGCACAAAGTCAGAAAACAGCATTGCAGCACTAGTTATGTCTGATTTCTGCTCGCAACTCAGGAGGGTGAAAGAAGAAATCCTCTAGTCGTGAGTTTAGAGCGCAGTAAAATGAATAGCTCCAGGAAGTCCTTCCCGGAGCTATTCAACATCGGACTGAATTAAATTGCCACCCAAAGACTACAAAACCAGAACTCATTAAGGCCTACTGTATTACAGAGAAGCTGAGTGCCAATCAAGCAATCCAAAAGTTAGGCTGGGATTCCAAAATTTTATTTTTAAGATTTTTCATTGGAATATATAAATCCAAATAGAATCTGCTCGTCACTTCAGGAGGGTACGAGCAGAAACTTTAGATTGGAACTGCGGGTAGCACAAAACAATTGAATTCCCCCCAAAATGATTTGACAGTTTGAATTGTTAGTGCTGGGCGTCTAAAGCTGGGTACACAGAGACGATGTCGGCACAATATGTAGTTTCCAGCCGAATCGAAAGGACATATCTGCCGCATCGTTCAGTGTGTGTGGCCAATATGCGCGCTCACATGAGCTATCATCCGGTCAGCTGTGCTGCACGTCCAACCGGACGATATCGCATGTGGCCACGATGCAGGTAATGAAGGACGGACATATCGGCTGGGTACACATCACTCAGTGTTCACCCAGCTTAACTAATAGGCATTTTTCAATTGTTGCTCTGATCAGATGCCCATTAGTATTTTCAACACCCAAAAGGATGGGGTTTAGCTGTGTAAAGCTAATAACACCATCTAAATCCTGCTTTGGGCGTCTAAAGTCCTGGTTTGGGCTCCTAAACTAAGGACTTTCACAAATTTTTTCTCACACCTTCCGGAGGCTGCAAAAAAAATGTGACTGGCGCAGCTAATGGACATCTGGTTGGAGCAACAATTCAGTTGTTCCGATCGTCGGCCATTAGTTAGACGCCCAATGCTAACGACTGAATTACCCCATTAAGTGCATTATATTTATCCACATTTTAGTTTTATTAGTTTATAGATGGTACACACTATTCTAATCTTTCTCCGTTTTGGACTATCTCCCATATTGAAATCATCTAGAGACTTGGGGGTCTATGTACTAAGCAGTGATAGGAGACAGAGTGGAAAGTGATAAGGTGCCAGCCAATCAGCTCCCAACTGCCATCTCACAGGCTGTGTTTGAAAAATGACAGTTGGGAGCTGATTGGCTGGCACCTTATCACTTTCCACTCTGTCTCCTAACACTGCTTAGTAAATAGACTCCTAAATTTGGTAGCTTTATCTGTCCTGGTAGCCTAGAACCTTGTGACTTTTATCATTTGGCACCAAGATAGGTTTTCTACAGATACATTTGTAGTCTTCTGCATAGAGATTATACTGAAATTTAATAGGACTTCCACTTCCAAGGTAGCTATATCAAGCTTTATTAGCAAATTTAACAAAAATTGCTGCAAGCGAAATCTAAAATTATAATCTGTATCAATAAATGGATTAATTATCTGTGTGGTAATCGATTGACCACAGTAACTTTATGGAATCCAGACATTTAACCTGACCATCAATCAGCCATATTGGTATACAGTCAATATGTCGACATCCAGAATGTTGACACCATAACATTGACATTCTGAATGACGACATGGTTATGATGTCGACAGTTACAACGCAACTACATTCTAGTGCTACATTTAGGTTTAGGGCTTATATAGCGAAAACCGCTATGTTGACACGCTATGTGTCAACATTCTAGCTGTCGACATAGCATACCACAACCACCATAAAATTCTTACATATGAGCCATGGAGTGAACCTAGCTCTGCTTAAAAATATAATCTTTCCACTGTACTATGGATGGCTGAAGCTCCTCTCCCATCTTTAGGAAAGTACCACGATGGCATCCCAGGACAAAGCGGATTTTGCAGGCATTTGAGTTAATGTGACATCATTGGTCCTATTATTTTGTATTAATCAATTCACAAAGTATGAAAGCTGTTTTCAGTCATTCAGGTCAGTAATGCACAAACTTTGATACAGATTAAAGGCAAACAGAGGCTTTACTTGCTTGTTAAAACCCTGTTGTCAGCAAATGTTTATCCAAGGAATATGGGGCTACAGAAGGAGGGGACAGAAGATGAGGTAAAGGTGGAGCACCAAGTAAGGACCACTGATTGGTCACAGCTGTGACCACTAAATACTCACAAGATAGACCGTTCCATTAGATGACTTTTTAAACGATCCAACCAAAACCAGGAAGTTTTGGATGCATCATCCAGAAAGCCGTCTAATGGATAGCAGACAAGGACCAGCGATGCACGTGCACGCTGGGTCCTTTACCCAGACTATCTGTCGAACATGCTGGTCAACCTGACGGCGCTCGTCAGGTTCCACATGTTCCCAGATAGGGAGGTCGGTCTCCTGCACTGATTGATATTCAGGGAACGCCGTTCAGTGCGGGCACCGCACCCTGGTGACCTGAAGGACTGAACACTAGACATTCAGTTTTTCAGGTCGCAAAATGGATAGGCCCCTTTAGACTTGCCTATCATGCAGATGAGCCTAATGCTGGTCACACACACAGCGATATTTTACCCGGATCTGGCCGATTCCGACACATTGGAATAACAGATCGTGTAAAATATGGGCAAATCCTCAGTAAATCGTGAGTCCCCACTCACGATCACGATGCGATGCGCGTCCCCGCTGGTCGCACATCGCATCTTCAGATCTGCCGTGCAGTAGGGCAGATCTGACAATCTAGGAGGCGATGCACTGTGAAAGTCTGGATGCAGGAGAGATTGTATGAAGATTGGGCACCAAATTGTGTGCAGATAAGGTACCAGCCAATGAGCTCCTAATTCCCATGTCACAGGCTGTGTTTGAAAAGTGACAGTTAGGAGCTGATTGGCTGATACCTTATCTCCGTTCACTTTATCTCCATCCAAGGCTTAGTAAATAGACCCCTAAGACTTGGTGATAAAGTACCAAGCAATCAGCTCCTGTCATTTTTCAAATACAGCCTGTAAAGTGATTGGTTTTTACTTTATCTCTCTCTGAGGCTCTGAGGCTTATGCTGGCCACACACATAGCGATATTTTACCCGATCTGGCCGATTCCGACACATTGGAACAACAGATCGTGTAAAATATGGCCAAATTGAGAGTAAATCGTGAGTCCCCACTCACGATCGCGATGCGCGTCCCCACTGGTCGCATATCGCATCGTCAGATCTGCAGTGCAGATCTGACTATCTAGGAGGCCATGCCCTGTAAAAGTTTGACTGCAGGAGAGATCTTATGAAGATTGGGCACCAAATTGTGTGCAGATCGTGTGCAGATCTGCCGGGGAGAGTTTCAAGGGAAATCGTACAAAAACCGTACACATCGGCTGATCGTGTGCAGATAGCCATGTGTGTGGCCAGCATCACATACGTGTGGATGGATCTAAAGTAGCAACATTTTTGCCATGACAAAGTTAGTTGATGACCATATACACAGTGAATACTGCACAGTGTCCTAAAACCATATTTATGGTTATACACGCTGTAATTTTAGCTTTAAAACAGCTTACTGGCTGACCAAATAGCAAAATGTCAGGGTATCTTTAGAGCGCCTTTAATGTTGGCATTTTACCTTCTAAGATCACAACACGTGGCAGCCAATATTCTACCGTATTTTGTTAAGTCACATTTTCAATAAGCCAACACTGACTATGTAGATTATGTAGGGGGTAATGCATCTTTCATCATTAGCTATCCCACACTGCATATTACATTAAAAATATAAATATTACTCAGCATGGAGCTGAATGAAAGCAAACTAAAACTACAGAACCAGCTTGCTGACACCTTGCACTGTGCATTCACACCACTGATATATGATGTCAATAGGGAGTAAACTGAATACTGGCTACAGTCAATATTGAAACAACTAATCTGCTCAATTGGGTCCAATTACAGTTCTGTAACACAGACTGGCAAGGAAAGCAGCTATTTGCTTCATTGGCTCTGACAACATTAATACAGTGGAGAAAAAGGCTCTAAAGAGGCACATCCACTAGCAGGCATTGAAACGACTGCACGATTACAACATTATAATCATGCAGTCTTTTGACAGTCTGTGCTGTGCCTACACTGACCGATCAGTCGGTCAGTGTAGGCACATCAATCATCCCCTAAACATGCTCAACCTGACGTTATCGTCACGTTGACGAGCAGGTTCTGGCAATGATTGATGTCGGAAATGCATGGCTGGTCGTTTCCGACATTAATGTGCCCTATTCATGAGCGATTGAACGATAACGATATCGTTCAATTGCTCATAGAAATCGACAAGTGAATGTGCTCCTTTAGGCTATCATTCTGACTTATCAAGCAAGACATGACTTGAAATGGTGAAATTGTAAGTAATGCTGGTAGTGTAGTCTTAAACTGGGTATACACTGAGCGATGTGTACCCAGCTGATATGTCGACCCAACATATCGGATCCTGGGTACACATTAGAACAAGGTAATGGACGGAACGATCCCTCGTTCCGTCTTTTATTAACATGAATGGGGCCGCACGGGATATCGTCAGGTTTGATGGGCAGCACATCAAACCTGGCTACATCGCATGTGACCACAGGAGCGCGCATATTGTGCATACACACTGCAAGATATGCAAAATATTTTGTTACGATTTGGCATTTACACACAACATTAGTGAGATTTGAGCATAATAATCATATATATATATATATATATATATATACACACATTGCTGCTGAATATGTTTTGATTCAACATTACAATGGGCAGCATCCACAACCATCTGCAATTTTCTTTATATTCTATATACACCACTGCATTCTAAAATGCGTTTAAAATATGTTCCATCAACATAGAAACATAGAATTTGACGACAGATAAGAACCACTTGGCCCATCTAGTTTGCCCCATTTTTAAACATATTATTACCTCAACCCTTATTGATCCTTACTTCTTCTGAAGGATATCCTTATGTCTATCCCATGCATGTTTAAATTGCTCTACTGTCTTAGCCTCTACCACCTCTGATGGGAGGCTATTCCACTTGTCCACTACCCTTTCTGTGAAGTAATTTTTCCTCAAATTTCCCTTGAACCTACCACTCTCCAGTTTTAGAACATGTCCTCTTGTTCTAATACTTCTCTTTCTTTGAAGAATGTCTCCTTCCTTTACCTTGTTAAAACCTTTTATACTGTATATTTGAACGTTTCTATCATGTCCCCCCCTTTCCCTTCTCTGCTCCAAACTATACATATTAAGATCTCTTAGTCTTTCTTGGTACGTTTTGTGGTGTAGACCTTGCACCATTTTAGTTGCCCTTCTTTGTACAGTCTCTAATGTATTAATATCCTTCTGGAGATATGGCCTCCAGAACTGAACACCGTATTCGAGATGAGGACGTACCAATGACCTATACAGTGGTATTATCACTTCTTTCTTTCTGCTACGGATTCCTCTCCCTATGCTACCAAGCATCTGACTTGCCTTCCTCGTTGCTTTGTTACAATGTTTGCTTGCCTTTAAGTCACCTGAAATAGTGACTCCTAGATCCCTTTCCTCTTCGATACTTTCCAGTATAGTGCCATTAATACTATATTTAGTCTTTGGATTTTTGAGACCCAAGTGCATGATCTTGCTTTTTTTGGCATTAAACTGTAGTTGCCACATTCTTGACCATTCCTCTAGTCTACCTAGATCATCAATCATTTGTTTTAGCCCTCCTGGTGTGTCTATCCTGTTGCATACCTTTGTGTCATCTGCAATAAGGCATAGTTTCCCTTCAATACCATTTGCAATGTCACAAATAAAGATATTAAAAAGCACTGGTCCAAGTACAGATCCCTGAGGTACTCCACTGGTAACATTTCCCTCTTGAGACTGCACTCAGTTTACTACAACTCTTTGTTTCCTATCCTGCAGCCATGATCTTATCCATTCAGCTAACTTTGTATCCAATCCCATGCTTTCCAGTTTATTTAACAGTCTGTGATGTGGAACAGTGTCAAAAGCCTTACTAAAGTCTAGATAAGCTATATCTATGGCTTCCCCTTTATCTATTTCCTTAGTCACCCAGTCAAAAAAGTCAATAAGATTTGTTTGACATGATCTCCCCCCAGTAAATCCATGCTGTTTGGGATCCTGCAAATTGTTGGATTTGAGATAATGTACGACTCTTTCATTTAAGAGTGTTTCCATCAATTTCCCTACTACTGATGTAAGGCTCACTGGTCGGTAGTTGTTGCTTCTTCCTTGCTTCCACTTTTGTGCAGTGGGACAACATTTGCTCTTTTCCAGTCCTCTGGAATTACTCCAGTAGCTAGTGACTGGGTAAATAATTCAGTTAATGGTGTTACCAGCACCCCTTTAAGCTCTTTTAGTATCCTTGGATGTATCCCATCTGGCCCCATTGATTTATCCACTTTCAGTTTTTAGAGTTCTGATAGGATCTTCTCCTCTGTAAATGTGCTTGTTCCTACCTCATTTTTCTGATTACACCTGCAACTTAACTGTGGCCCCTTTCCCTCTCTCTCAGTAGTGAATACTGAACAAAAATAATTATTAAGATGATCAGCTATTACATTGTCTCCCTCAACAAGATTCCCTATTTCTGTCTTTAGTCTTTTTATTCCACCTTTTGTTTTTCTCATTTCGCTTATATACTTAAAAAAAAGTTTTGCCCCCTTTACCCACTGACTGTGCCATTTTCTCCTCAGCTTTTACCTTTGCACATCTGATTACTTTCTTAGCCTCCTTCTGCTTTACAAGAAACACCTCTTTGTTCTCATTATTTTGCGTCTGCTTGTATTTCCTAAAGGTCATCTTTTTTGCTTACACAATACTTGCTACCTCTTTACCAAACCACACTGGCTTCCTTTTCCTTACATTTTTGATACAAAGGTCTGTTGCCTTTAATATTGCACTTTTTAAAATTTCCCACCTCACCTGCACTCCTTTCAAGTTCCTCCACTCTGCCAAAGATTCGCTTAAACATCTTCCCATCCCTGCAAAATCAGCCTTCCTAAAATCTAACACCTTTGTTTTTGTATGGGGTGAGTCAGTATCTGTCTTTATTCTGAACCATACTGCTTGATGATCACTGGATCCCAGGTTTTCACCCACTTTTACATCAGATATTCTGTCTCCATTTGTAAGTATTATGTATAACATTGCGTCATTCCGAGTGGGCTCCCTCACCAATTGCTGGAGGGAGGCTCCCTGCAATGAATTCAGGATGTCCCTACTTCTAGTGGAACTTGCCACAGACAACACCCAGTTTATATCGGATAGATTAAAATCTCCCATGATTATAACCTCTCCTTTTAATGCCATTTTAGTGATGTCCTGCAGTAGTTTATTGTCCAGTTCCTCTTCCTGACCTGGTGGTTTGTAGATCACCCCAATATGAAGAATAACTATCTCCCCTGTTTCTATAGTCACCCAAAGGGACTCGGTTTTTTCTTTAATACTATGTAATAACGTAGTATTTATGCTTTCCTTGACATACATTGCTACTCCTCCGCCTATTCTTCCCATAAAGTACCGTATATACTCGAGTATAAGCTGAGTTTTTCAGCACATTTTTTGTGCTGAAAAAGCACCCCCTCGGCTTATACTCGAGTCATGCCCGCATGGTACGCACCTGAGTAGCGTACCATGCGGGTCATGGTGCAGACTGTGTCTCTGTGACACAGCTGCACCGCGTGTGTAGCGCTGACCGGACGGAGTTCGGTCAGCACTACACACTGCCAAACACACAGCCGCCGGCAACGGCAGCTGTGTGTTTGTTGTAATCAGCAGTTGATGAGAGTCTGTCAGACTCTCATCGGCTGCTGCTGCTCCAACTGCGGGAGCCATCTTCCGGCTCCCGCAGTTGGTAATGGGAGAGACGTCGTCATGCAAAGCGGCCGAAGGAGCCAGTAGCAGCGTCGGGACCAGGAGCGGGGATTCAGGTAAGTTTTTTTTTTTACTACATCTCTCTCTACTGGGGGGGCTACTACTGTGGGCACTACCGGGGGGGGGATTACTACTGTGGGCACTACCAGGGGGGGATTAATGCCGTGGGCACTACCAGGGGGGGGATTAATACTGGGGGCACTACCAGGGGGGGATTACTACTGGGGGCACTACCAGGGGGGGGGATTACTACTGGGGGCACTACCAGGGGGGGATTACTACTGGGGGCACTACCAGGGGGGGATTACTACTGGGGGCACTACCGGGGGGGGAATATTGCTACTGGGGGCAGTACCAGGGGGGGGAATATTACTGGGGGCACTACCAGGGGGGGGATCACTACTGGGGGCACTACCAGGGGGGGGATATTACTACTGGGGGCACTACCAGGGGAGGGATTACTACTGGGGGCACTACCAGGGGGGGAATATTACTACTGGGGCAGTACCAGGGGAGGGATTGCTACCAGTAGCTGCTGCATTTCCCACCCTAGGCTTATACTCGAGTCAATAAGTTTTCCCAGTTTTTTGTGGTAAAATTAGGTACCTCGGCTTATATTCGGGTCGACTTGTACTCGAGTATATACGGTATATCCTGGTATAGCTATGTCCCAGTCATGATTTTCATTGCACCTTGACTCCGTAATAGCCACAATATCCAGATAATCCCTGGTCATTATTGCAATTAGTTCAGGGATTTTATTTCCTGAGCTCCTAGCATTTGCACACATTGCTCTTATAGTTTTATTTGTTTGCTTATTTCTCCTGTTCCTAGGTATGTTCATCTCTCTGCCTATGTTTATTTGGTTTTGTTCTGAATCATCTTCTGTTGTTGTGGATATGCTTACTGTTCCATTTGCCAGCAGAAATAATACCTCTTTATTGGGGGAGCAGATTTCTTTTTTCATGTTTGGTTCACACATGATATGATCTAGATTTTCCATAAATATCTAATTTACTGTAATGTCATTCATATATTACAACTTAGTGCCTCCTTAGCCATACTTTATAGTAGCCTCCTATAAGGGCGTAACTACCATAGGTGCAACGGGTGGCAGTTACTATGAAACCCACAGCTGAGATGGGGTCTGTCTTCCTTGTCTGTCCCAGGTTTCTAAGCCAGTTTTTTTGGTACTTGTGTACTTTAAGGACTCATTGCAGAGAGAACCCAAGTGTCCTACACTCATTATTATTATCAATCACGGTAATATCCAAATCCCCTTCACGGAGAGGACCCTGACATCAGTAGCCAGTGTCCAGCATCATTCCCTACCATCCAAGTGGGCATAGAGGAGGAATATAACCTTGTGGAGAGCGTAGCAAGACACCGAGCCCAAAGCGTGGCGAGCGCAGCGAGTAAAGTACACAAGTACCATTTAAAACATTCATTGGGTTCTCTCTGCAGTGAGTCCGTAAAGTACACAAGTACTGTTTTTTTATTGCTATTTGTCATGACACAGGGTCCTTACAAATGTTGCTATGGGGCCCACAAATGATTAGTTACACCCCCGGCCTCCTATATTACATACATCATACTTGCAGACTTTGCAAATCTCCTCTCCAAGAGCAGCCAGGAGCGGAGATGCTGCTGACAGGCTCGGGGTGCAGGGCCGGACTGTAGATGTAATTAGGCCATGTCCCTTCATGGGAAAAGTGCTGCAATTTGCGGGCCCACGACATGGGGCTGGGGCTAAAAGACACGATTCACGTAATTTAGCCCTGTCCCCTGCCTAAGGACCCGCAAATTCCCTGAAAAATATCCCCATCTGCCCACTTCACTAGGAAGTGGGTGGGATGCAGGAGATCTGCCTTCTCTTTCGGTGATGCGGGGGACTACCCGAGAAATCTGGAGCCCCCAACAACTTCTGGGGGAGTAGGCAATTATGAAATACGTTTTTGTGCTCCTTTTAGGTCATCATATAATGTATGTTCATGGCCGCATTAACAGGGCTGCAGCTCCAGGTCTCCCATTGAAGACAAGCCCACAGGATACACAGTCATCACCAAAGCCTCGCCTACCTCCATCGTGCCAAAGCCCCCTGTACTGTTCTACTCCAAAGCTGTGTCTACCATTTGCCTAGCTAAGGAAGAAGGCAGATCAACCACCACCGAGAATGAGGAGAAACCAGCATGTCCAGAGTAACTTTCCACAAGTCAGTGTAATGTCTGGTCCCGGTGATTTATGTATGTTATTGTGTAAATATGTGTGTGTATATATTAGAGATGTGCGGTTCGGTTTTACTCGGATATGTTCGGATCTCAAAAATCGCATCATATTGGCTATCCAGCTGTTATGGATAGCTAATGAGAAAAATCCGAACTTGGTGATAAGAACCGAATAAAACCGAACACACACATATCATAATAAATAAATATATATATATATATATATATATATATATATATATATATATATATGTGTGTGTGTTCACTCTATCTCCGGCGGCAGGCAGGGCGCCGGAGCTAGAGAAGGCATTTCCATGCGCGCCGAAAGCGCACGCGCGCACCCGAAAAGGGGGCATGGCCATTGAAAAGGGGGCATGTCTATAAGACGCATCACCTTTTCGTCACTCTTCAGGCCTGCCCGGCACATACGGATACGCCAGGCAGCCTCCAAGCGCTGCTGACAGGGAGAATAGATGCCGGGCGCATTCACCAGCGGAATCCAATATAACCTGCACTCACTGCAGCAGACGTCAGCCTGGAGGGGTGCAACCTCAATGAAACCACATGGAACATCCAGGGTCCATATGTATGTAGAAAAATAGAAGTAGCGAGGGCACTCACCAATATTAGCAAAAATAAAACACCTGTTATTCACATACCACCAGCTTCATATTATAGTTAAGTCCGACATTTCGGTCCCCATATGAAACCTTTGTCAAGGTATATCCATAGCCATATGCAATTCAAGGCATAAGAGAGATGTGACAACATTCACCAACAAAAGCCAAATATATTACACACATAATGCTTACCAGGTGGGAGGCCAGTCGATCAGTGAGAGACTGCACACGCCGCTCTGACACGCACGCCCGCGTGGCCACGCTCACTAACGCATAGCCAGCACCAAGCCTTGTGTTAGAGAGCCAATGGTGCGGCAGTAAACAGGTGACATTATGCAACATAGTCACATGGGGCAGCGCTCAACCATACAACATCCGCGCACCCACATCAATATTAAAACGTGTTAAACCACAACATTTCGTTGCCAAGCAACACCACGCATCCAACCGGATATGTGCACGGGGTATAGCATCAACAATGCATATCATATACATGAATAAGGCCATAATAGTGCCACTCTAATGTGCAGTGTAATAAGTCTCACATGATTAGTATGGCACTCCCTATAGTTAAGCAAAAAAATACAACATACATAATAATATACAAAAAAAATACAAAAATATAAGATATCAGCAATCCCTACAAAAAAAATTTTCTTTATAAAAACACATTAAGTAGGATTTGTTCGTTCAGGCCACGAGGCGCAACTGTATCCAGATCATAGATCCATTTCGCTTCGCACCATTTAAGTGCCAGTTCCCTATCGCCGCCTCTTCCCAACGGAGGCTGCCAATCAATGACCATACAGCGTAAACTAGCTAATGCATGTCCTTGTGTCAAAAAATGTTTTGCTACAGGCTTGTTAGTAGTTCCTGTGGTCAGTGCTTGTCGGACTGAACTTCTGTGGTTGGCCATCCGTTCACAGAAAGATCTCGTCGTGAGGCCAATATATACCAAGGAACATGGACAAATAAGCATGTAAATAACAAACTCACTAGTACATGTGAGTCGATGTTTAATTTTTATCGTCCCGCCTGTATGCGGATGCCTGAATGAGTTTCCAGTATTCGTGCTACGGCACGTAATGCAATTAATGCAACAAAAACAGCCTGTGCGCATATCTTTTGTGTTAGAAGGCACATTCCATAAAGTGGGTCTCATCAGGAGTAGTCTAAGACTTGCACCCTTGCGTAGTGATAACAGGGGAGTCTTATCTTTAAATGGCAATGTAGTGTCTGTTCTTATGATTGGCCAACGTTTATGAATTGCCTTCTGTACGCTGGTGGCATGTGTGTCATACAGACTAGAGAAAATAATAAGATTCCTCAATTTCTCACAGTTAGTACACTTGCCAGACAACTGTCGAAATTTTTTCTTTGCTTTGGCTAGACAGGATTAGACAGTTTTATGTGAGTACCCTCATTGTAAGAACCGTAGTTCCATCTCATGCAACTGAGATTCGGCCATATCAACTTCACTATTATTACACAACATCCTCAAAAATTGAGAAATGGGAAGACTGGATTTTAGATGCTCAGGATGGAAACTTGTCGCCAACAATAATGTGTTGCGGTCCGTGGGTTTGCAAAACAGGGTTGTGGCAATTTTGTTACCCATCCTAAACACAGTCAAATCTAAAAAATCCACATGATCATTGTGCGCCGTAAACGTGAACTTAATAGTAGTAGGTAAATCATTAAGTTCACTCATCATAGCTGCAACACCCTCATGGTCTCCAGACCAAATTATAAACAGGTCATCAATAAATCGCTTAAAATATTAGATCTTATTACCATACTTGTGGAGGATATATGTCTGTTCGAAAAAATGCATATATATGTTTGCATACATCGGGGCCACACTGGACCCAATTGCAGTCCCGGATGACTGCATAAAAAAAAAATAATCTTTGTATTGGAAATAATTGTACTAAAGAACACATCTAAGTAGTTCCAATAGAAATTCTACTGGAGGCATTACAATATCTTCCTTAAAAAGTACAAGGGCCTTACGTACCGCCTCCACACCGTCATCATGGGGAATGACGGTGAAGAGTGATCCAACATCGATGGTGACAAACATCATAGAAGAAGAAATCTTGCCCACATCTTTCAATTTAAAATCACCCGTGTCTTTGATATATGTGGGAATTGTTTGGCAAATTCTCTAGCCATCGATGCAGGATCGCGTCATCAATAACATCATCCACTTTCTTTTTGATTTCAGTAGTAGGATTATATGTTAATCTCTTATAGGTGATATCAGATAATTGTCTACATATTTCAGCATCATAATCAACAAAATCCTGTAACACAATGGCTCCGCCTTTATTGTCGGGCCGTATGACAAGATCACGATTGTTCTGTACATTTTTTAACGCCTTGCGTTCATCAACCGTCAGGTTGTCAAAATATTTTATACAATTAGTTTTATGATCAACATACGTTAATCGTTGGAAGGCCTTTATACTTGAATTTGTGGAATTCGGGTCAAATGAACTAGATTGTCTAAGAATAGGCAATATATCATTATAAGGGAGTTGTATATCACAAAAAAATTCTCAGTCTAAGCTTTCTCCCCATTTTATAATGATCAACCGCCCACTGAAAGTCACTATGTTTTTGAAGTGGCACAAAGGATAAACCTTTATTTAACAAAGAGGTTTCACTATCTGATAAAGGGTATGATGACAAATTAAATATAAGATCAGTAGCTATTTCTTCCGCCCTTTTCTTTTTGTGTCCACCTCTTCTCGGATGGGGTCTGACCCTCTGCAGCGTCCACTGATGGGCTGGTGCCTGACCCCCCCCTAAAAAAGATTGTTTAGGGGGTAGGCTATCTTGGGAGTCAGACTCAGAGGCTGATTGAGATGAGTAAAACTCTGGTTTTACTCATCTCAATCGAACGTGTGAATTTTGGTCTATGTGATTTAGATATGTTAGAGTCACCAATTAACCATCTATATACAGAATGCTGCTTATAGTCGGTATTGACAGTTTCCAATTTACGTCTTTTAAATGCAAGCAATTCACTGTTATAATTATCAAGATTAGTCTGTAACCTATCAAATAATTTCTCAGTCTTATCATCCTATAAACATTTATAGTGATTGTCAGAGAAAGTTTTAATTTCAGGCTTTAATATAGTGAGTTCATGCCCCACCTCCTCAATCACCAAAAGTAACAAATCCAAAGAGCATTTATTTAACACCCCACACCAACGGCTACAAAAAGCCGATGGTGGGGATGTTAGCAATGCGAAATCCCCTGGGTATCCTTTTGGATCGAAAGTACTCTGAAAGAAACTGCCCGTGTAAATTGAGATCAATTTCTCGTTTCTTCAATCTTAAGTAATTTATGGTAAATATCCACCGTGGTTTCAGCAGGTAGTTCAGAGAATTCTATTTGACCAAACAGAACCCTCTCAGCATCATCATCAGTTAGAGTAATAAAGCGATTTTCAGCATCATTTAGGGTCTCTTCATCAAACACCCTAGAGGAGGTATGGGACATGATATATAACAGATATATTCTAAATCACCCACTAACATAAGCAACAGACACAAAATCCTCCCACAAGTAACACACAAAAAAATACAAAAATCTAATAGGGATTGCTGATCTATAAAAATGGCTGAAAAACATCAGATGGAACTAATGTCAATTGTATCCAAAATGAATATCTTCTTGTTGGTATCAATTATCAACGACTGTGATTTCAAATGTATTCCATCTGTCCCACACTGATCGACTGGCCTCCCACTTAGTAAGCATTATGTGTGTTCTATATTTGGCTTTTGTTGGTGATTGTTGTCACATCTCTCTTATGGCTTGAATTGCATATGGCTATGGATATACCTTGACAAAAGGTCTCATATGGGGCCTGAAACGTAACTATAATATGAAGCTGGTGGTATGTGAATAAACAGGTGGTTTTTTTTGCCAATATTGATGAGTGCCCTCGCTACTTCTATTTATATATATATATATATATATATATATATATATATATATATATATATATACACACATATATACACACACACATATACACATACAAAATCAGAAATCCACTTCACTCGCCACCCCCACTGCCCTTGGTAGTATGATAGAAGCTATGTTTGGTGACTGTCTTGCCTTTAAAAGCCATTAGTTAGTTGGCAGGTGAGCTTTAAACCAGTTTACATTTTTTCAGTTTATTCTCTGTGATAGCAGCTACCAAAACCCCATTATCCATGTATTATTGTGAATGATTTAACGATAATTAGTACTGAGTTTTGTGTGTATACATATATATATATATATATATATATATATATATATATATGTATATATAACAAAGATAAGGGGGCACTCCTTAGCGCATAAATGTATTTATTCAGTCACATGATAGCTAAAAAAAAAAAAAAAAAAGTTATAAGCCAGTAAGGTGGACTCGTACCAGACAGCAAACTGCTGTTGGCTGGTTACCACATGGTGTATTGCAATCAAATCCAGGCAAACTCCATCAGGCCGCTCCGGGCACAAAACCCACAAACCTTGCTAATGCTGGGTTTCAGTGATCTGGCAATAAAATGGCAGCACTCACTGTTGATTTCACCATAAATGTTTGAGACAACTAAGATCTATAATCAACATTCTAGTCCTCCGAGGACTTTTTAGATTTATCATCTTAAATATTTTTATTTCATTTCTATTTTTTTATTAGCAATTAAAACTCAAAGCACAGAGCAGGTCATGCATGCACATCTGGGAAGGTAACCCTTACTGCCGTAGTCCAGTATTGCCTTTGCAGCCATTTGTTTTTTTTTTTTTTTTTTAAAAAGATACATTACACCTAATCCTTGCAGTGCAGGGGCCTTGCAGCCTATTGCTATAAAGCACAGCCCCGACCGTCCAAGGCCGTCGCTCCTCTGGTGCCTTTCAAATGCTGGTGGTGGGGGGCGAGCAACCCCATTGCCCCCCTACCCCCTAGTTCTGGTCACAAACCCACATAAACAGTCACACTGCTGCAGCGCTCGTCACATCCCCTGCAGTGGAACACAATAGATCCTTCTTAAATTTCAGATCCAGTCCCTAGTGGACATTAATCTGGCACTGGGTATCTTCACTCTACTGGAGTGGTTGAGAACAAGCTGCCAACCATCCTGTAGCCTCACTAGCATCAGGGCCATGCCTGTTTTAAAGTGCTCCAAGGGTCCCCAAAGCCTTCAACGAGCACATATTACACTGTGACTGGTGACCCTATAAAAAAAAAAAGAAAAGTACAGTGACTACTGCTCAACACAATATTCCACCAGCCAAACATCATGTCATTCACAAATAGATTTTATAGCCAACTGGAATTCATGACAGGTAAGCCCTGGCCACTTAGCACCATAACTTCAATGAAACATTGCAGGTCGCACAGTTTCTTAGCCTACAGTAGACTGGCTATCCTTCGTATAATGATTTTGTTGCTACAGCTCTCATATATTTCCCGGTCTGACAGGCTACACAGTGCCATAATTAAACTGGCCTTGCATCACTGAAAGGGCTTTGTGATTTATCTGTTCGGCTGCAGGCATGGAGGAATTGTTTTTTGAAGGCGTAATGCCTTGTTGTCATTATGGAACAATCAGAAATTTAGCATCATATTATACAATGCACAATATAAACATTCTGATACTTGCCAATTTGGAAAAAAAAGAAAAGAACAGTGGTCTTCCAAGGAAACACTGCCACTTGTAATATTTGTAAAAGCTTCCATTTTAACAAAGATCAGTACTGTATAAGCCTCACCCACCATCTTTGTGCACAGCAAATAGGTTAAAAAACATCCTGAAATATCCCATATATTTTGAACAACAATATATGTGTTTTATATTGCTAATCTTTATAACATAAAAATGGACCCTTCTATCTCTCATAAGCTTAATTCAAAATAATGATCTGTTAGTGATGATAGGTGGATAACTACTGAGTTAGTTTATGAAAATGAATTGCTTCTTAGTAGAACAAAGAATGAACACACACTGTGGTTCCCAAATGGGATACTGCATTGGTTTGTGGTCCAGTAACCAACTCAAATTATTTAGAATAAATGTAATTGGCAGCTACTATCACTAGTTTTGCCCACAGAAACATAGAATTTGATGGCAGATAAGAACCACTGCAAAGCAAGTGTCTGATGCAGGCTTATTGTAGAATATTGTTTTTTGGGGTTTATTCTAAAACCCTATGTTTGACTTTGAAAAAAAAATACTACTATCACGCTTTACTACATATTTAGTATATAGATTATGAGCATTTTAAAAATTTATTTCCAGTAACACATAAATGCATCCAAGCAAGGGACAGTCTAGGTGGCATTTCTCTAGTACATTCCTCATCTAGATATTTTTTTACTGAACTGGGTTATAATTGCATTTATTTTACTCTGAATTCTCTATTGTACATTTATTAATTTTGGTATTTGAATATATTGTGACATTATTAATGGTAAACTCTGCATTTATTCAAATTATAAAGCTATGCATATATATATATATATATATATATATATATATATATATATATTTATTTTTTTATATATTTTTTGCTTCATAATAAGTTCCAGAGCAAGTGCTGCTGCATGGCCCTACTCTGTACGGCCATAATTTTAGTGTACTTGAACCAGCCCCTATAACAACTCTGGGGCAGTTGCCAGATGGGTATGTAAAAAACAAATAATTAGCAACAGCGGAGCCAGAACTGATCAAACAAATCCGTTAACAAACGCAAAATACAGATGGAGAGAAAACGCAGAACACAAAGGGAAATCTATCTAGGATTCAATATTTAAAAGGTAGGCAACCAATTTAACAAAGCATGGGGAAGGCCATCTGGACACATAGGAAGAGCAAATAGTAGCAGAAACCGAGAGGTAGTGATACCACTATCGAAGTCATTGTTGAGACCACAAGTAGAATGCGGCTGAGGAAGTCAACTGTAAAATGAGCGCAATCTATAAATTAAAAAAGTGCAGAACTTGACATGCGTACCGGTTGGCAACAATATTATGCCTGCCTTATTTACACCAGACACTTACATCCCACAAACACATTTGCTTTATAGCCGTCAATTAACCTACAAAAATGTCTCTAACACAGAAGAATCAACTCCTCTTCTTGCATTTGCAAAAAAAAAACAAAAAACAATTAGTTTAAACCGTCACAATAGCATAAACTGTGCCCAAGCAACAAAGTAAACACCAATCAGCATCAGCAGAATGTCTAAAAGCAGCCAATCACAAGCAGTTGTGACCATCATCATTAGGTATTTGCTCCTGCACTGATACTGCTAAGATAGGGGTGATTCAATTCAGCGGAAATTGAACAGCGCCAGGAGGGAGCTCCCGGAGCTATTCAATTCAGCATGCTATTAGTCCGACTAATTATTTCTTCTCAAACCCTCCTGAGTTTGCTAGGAGAAATCTGACCAGAATGCCGGCCGCAAGGCAGTTTTCCAGCTTACCGTGGCGCTAACAGCCGGCACTTTAGTCGGAGAATGCCGGTTCTCGCAACTAAACACCTAGGTTGAGGCGCAAGAACCAGCATTCTCCGACTTAACTGCGTCCCATCGGAGTAAACATTGCAGTGAATTGAATAGCTCCGGGAGCTCCCTCCCAGCGCTATTCAACTCCAGTTGAATTGCATCACCCCCATAGAAGCTTTAAAATATATAAATATTTTTCAAAAAAGGTACACAAGGAAGGCTTATTTCAGAAAAAAAATGGTATTAAAATAATAAACATGTAATAAGAATTGAGGGAGGTGGTTTAGGGGAAATTACTTCACCAAAATGGTAGTGGATAGATGGAAAAGAGGTAGCAGATGCTACCACAGTAGATGAATTTAAATGTGTGCGATATAAATAATGCTATCCTAGATCTAAAAAAAATAAATAGAAAATCTAAGGATCAAACAGGGTCTAAGATTATCAGGGGGTCATTCTGTGTTAAATCAACACATTGATTTTACCTCATCATCTTAGATGTTGTTAACTTTGGTATATGGAGAGTATATATGTAGTCTAAGAAAAAATACAACATTTTGCAAAATATTATTTAAATATATCATGCCGTTTCCAAAATATGTAAAGTTTGAAAAAAATCTGTCAAAAACGCACAACCAGCATATTTTCAAAATCGCCATAGCAGCTCTCCTAATTAAGCTAGAGAGGTGAAAGTGATGTCATTTTACTATGTTTTTTATGCCTTTTCCTATGATATACAATACAATAGGCTTTGTGAGGAAAACATTTTTCAAAATTCTAACTGAAATTTTTTATCATGATTATCTCAAAAAGTGCGTCGACAAAAAAGTAGAAAAAAATTCTGGAAATAGTCTATACTTGATATTAAATGTTTGTCAAAATTTAAAAGTGGGAGGATAATTGGTTCATAGTTAAAAATTATTTTAAAGCAAGGTAATACAAGTAGTATTCAATTTTAAAGCAAGGTAATAAAAGTAGTAATAGGTAATAATAGATTGGAAGGCTTCATTAGTTTAATTATATAAATCAAGTTGAATAGAAATACTT
Source organism: Taudactylus pleione (assembly GCA_031769625.1). Taxonomy (NCBI): domain Eukaryota; kingdom Metazoa; phylum Chordata; class Amphibia; order Anura; family Myobatrachidae; genus Taudactylus; species Taudactylus pleione. The sequence continues at coordinate 1,734,791 of JAUIMM010000126.1, read as the reverse complement.
GACATCATATTAGTCAGTCAACAATGTTAGCTGAAGATAGTTTGACAATGCCTCAGTGGATTTTAAAGTGTCATCAGGAGACATGACAAATTCTTCCAGTTGGAGTTATAGGGTCGATTTTGCATAAGACATCTATTAGAGGTATCCACAGTACATCAGGCTTCCTTAGATAGAAGAATGATGGTGAAGGTCCAGCTAGATGAAGGAAGGTCACTTTTAATTAGTCTTCATCTCCATTCTTTTCCATCACATAAGCAACCATTTCTTGTTATACACAATGGATATATAGCCATTTATTTGTGTCAACTGGAGTTTGTCTAGAGATTTTGTAATGAATACTGTAGATGATGTTGCAGCCTTAGAAAAGGTTTTCACAGATATTTTTGATGTACTTGAATCAACAGGTATAAAAGCATGATACTGTTGTGTTCCTTGAATAGTTACTGACTGGCTGAAACGATCATTCAAAATTGTTTCAGACTCAATATAAGTCTTCTTGCGTTGTGAACATCATATTCCAGATATATTTTCTACCGCCCCTTCATAAAGTTAGGAGAGGTGTGAGGACTTGGTTCTCATATGGAAGTTGTAGGATGGCTCTAGCTGCCAGTCTCTTGACTGAGCCGCCAATACCATCACAGGGGCCTTTCCCATGCGCTGTGGCCGAAAAATGCCACTCGGCCTTGACATCGAAGTCTAGCTTGTGACAACACAAGTTTGTGAAGTTTTTCTTGCACAGACAAGCTACAAACTGTCCTGCAAGACTGAGCATGATTCCTGACCATTGATTCATGAGAACAATGATTTATGAGCATGATTCATAAACAATGCATTAACATTATTGAAGATCATTATTTATTTTCTTGCAAGCATTATTCATTGTTTTTAATAAAGTCATATAGGAACTTTTATAATTAGGCCTACAATATTTTAATTTTTGTAAATTCTCTTAATTACTTTTTGACTATCTCTACATGTGAGAATATATAATATCTATATTATATATTCTCACATGTAGATATTGACAAAAAGTAATTAAGAGAATTTACATTTAATTCAAATATTGAGTGTTGGGCTAATTTTAGTTGTTCCGTCATATAATTGGATTTAAAAGTAGGCCCTGATACTTTCAAACGTAGTGCTAACTCCTGTTTAAAATTATTTTTAACTATGAACCCATTATCCTTCCTACTTTTACATTTTGAAAAACATTTAACATTAGTATAGACTAATTCCAGTAATTTTTTGTCAATGCACTTTTGAGATAATCATGATAAAAAAATTTCAGTTTCAATTTGGAAAAAGTTTTTCCTCACAAAGCCTATTAGCCTATAGTTGTATATCACAGGAAAGGGCATAAAAAACACAATAAAATTATACCACTCCCACCTCTCTAGCTTAATTAGGAGAGCTGCTAGGTGATTTGAAAATATGCTGGTTGTGCGTTTTTGACAGATTTTTGAAAACTTTACATATTCTGGAAACGATATGAGATATTTAAATAAAATGTTGTATTTTTTCTTAGACTGCATATATATTCTCCACATACCAAATTTGAACAGAATCTGAGCTGGTGAGGTAAAATTTTAACAAAAAGTGTGTTGATTTGACACGGAATGGCGCCAGGGCATTACTTGCCTTCAAAGCCAAATTGCAGTAGAAATAGAGGAGTTCTGCACAAATAGCCTGTCCTGCAAATACAAATATTTCTACAGACACAAATTTCCGATGACAATTCATTAAAACTTGGTAATGACCCTGGAAATTAGGCCGAGTTGGTAAGTAATGAATAGAAAATTAAACCTATTGATACATCAGTTAGCTAGTCAGTAATATAACAAAACATTAGTATTGTAATTATATGACTAAAATACCTATGGTCTATGACAGAAAAAAAAATTGTAATTGTAATAACATAGAACGCCTCAAAAATATATAATAGCATAAAATAAAGATTTCAACCCGAAAATATATATAGAAAAAGGCCACATTGTAATGAATCCAGATGCATAGAAACATGCAGAGGGTGTACAATAAATTGCTGATATTCTTATATGGCAAACATAAGAACAGATAAAAGTGACAATTTCTGTAAGAAATAGTCAAAACACATTTCTAACTTTATATTAAAAGCATAAACAAATGCAGCAATGTGTATTTACATGTTTTCAGGAAAAAAGTAACCAACCTGATTTAACAAGAAACCATTCTAAAGCCTCTATTTTTCCAAGAGATTGTATAAGGACAGTAGAAGCCATATAGAAACACAGACTTCAATAAATTTGCCGCAATCTTTTTAAATGATAAACCACTGTGAAAAATAATGATCTGTCATAAGCTTTGGAGTCTTCTAGAGACGGTCAGCTGAGATTTATCCCACAGCAGCAATTCTTAGGAAGTTGTGTGTAGACATGCTGCTGAGGCTTTGAACAGATTTCATTTGTAAAGGTACCATGAACATCATAAGCTCCTGCAACCCTTGTTTGTAATGAAAAAAGGATCACTGTTACTCTTTCCTACTACCAGAGCAGTGCAGTCAAGTTAGTATGGAAAGTGAACCCATGCATTTTGGATAATTCTCTGAATAATTCAGACAATTTAAAAGGCCCATACTAGTTTGAAAATATTTTAGAAAGACATATTACAGGGCTTGACAAATGTTTCTAAAATCTAGGAGCCAGGATGAAATCGTAGGATTATAGGAGTAAGGAGCACAGCTCTGTGTGTTATACACACTATACTAGTCCACAGAATGGATACAGTAAAATGGAGGCCCCCTCACTGCTCTACACAGCTCCCCTGCTCCAGCCTCCAGTAATAACGGACCACATTTCACATAAAACAATGGTGCCAGGAAGTACAACAAAACTCCCCTCCCCTTGTGGTCACACCACTATCTCTCTGAAGCTGCTCCGCAATTCCTGGCCACGCATAGACCATACTACCGGAGAGCTCTATGCAGCCGAAGATGGGAGACAGTAGGCAGTTGGGACGTACAGGAGGATCAGCGTATACTGGGACAGACAACAGGGATCAGAGCAGGCCAGGATGGAAAGGAGTCATCAGCGCAGACCGGGATGGACACAGGCACAGCAGTCACCGCAGGAGACTCTCAGCACATGCACTTCCGTGCATATGAACACCGCAATACTATAGAAATGAAACTGCACCAGAGCTGATGAGGATCTGCCTCCTCACTCCCTGCAAAATCTTGTAGCCATTGCGACCTGGCCCCCGGGATTTGTCGAGCCCTGACATGCATACATAATATATATATATATATATATATACACATACATACACCCACACACATACACACATACAACTGCTCGTACCCCAGGCCCTGGCCATTGTGTTTCTGGATTAGCGATGCACAGCTTTTTGTGCTGAACCCCCAGCCAAATTAGGCAAGGCCAGGTTTCCATCACATCATGCAAGGCAGCACTTACGCTGAACAGTCACGGGCAGCTGAGATAAAGAAGATTCCACTCCACTGCCATGACCCTCCAAAGCAATGTTTATTAGGCTGTGATGTTGGCATACATTTAGATGTTTAACACCTCTGTAAGATTATTGTATATGTTTCAGGCATAGAATTTCATGGGTAAAAAGATCTTTTTGGCACAAGTTCTGCCAAGTGAAACTCAGTAATACTTATTTTGAAATGGCTTCAAATTTATTAAAAATTTATCATTAGTACAGACGAATGGTTCTGATATCACAATAGTGTATGGGAATACATCAACTTGTATTTGGCATGTCAAAAGATTACATAAACCTGTTACGCGTTTTGCATATGCAGTGCCCACTTCATCAGAATTTGTTATGCTTGTATCTATATTTAAATCCAAAATATCCAAGTAAAACAGGTTTATGAAATCTTGTTATGTGCCGCTAACGCAATGGCCCCATGGCAGTAATAACTAGCATAGGGGCTTTGAACTTGGAAGTCCTGAAAAGGAATGTTGACAAAGGTTGCAGACGGGGCTAACTCTTTTCAGGATCCAACATTGCAGTGAAAGAGGCTTTGCCATGTAGAAGGAACCACATTTCGGTCATGAGGACCAAAATCAGAGGGATGCCTTTTAACTTTTTGCATCAAAAATTGACTTCTCCTTTATGTCGAAAACTTTAACTCTATTTTCTTGGAAATCACACCAAGAATGTGCACATTTTTAGGGGTCTATGTATCAATAATCGCGGTAGTGCCGCGATTATTGTCTGTCCAACTCGCAGCGGATATTTAAATTTTTTATGAAAATATCCCCGCTATGTACAAAGTGGAACTCGCAGGGACAGCGATTTCAGTAACCGCTGTCCCCACGAGTTATAACCCCGACAAATTGTGGAAGTCTGTCACTGAAGTGAAAGACTTCCCCGGGGGAAGTTGACACTGTGCAGGTGGACAGTGGAACAATAACTGAGTTACTTGCGCTTTCTTACCCAAAACTGAATCAGGCCCAATGTACAAAAAAAGTTTAATGTCTGGTGCACAGACATAACAGAATGTAAAAAAAAAAAAAGAAATTGCGTTAGTTAAATTTGCCAAAATGCAGCCTTTAGAAGAAAATGTCATTGATTTCAGCACTGAAAGCTGAGCATGCCACATGCCTAGCAACAACTGAAAAAAAAAATTAAAACCTTTCATATGGGGGACAGTTAAAAAATACCATGGAGAGAAGGTTGTTGGTTTACTTAAAAAGGCATATGTGCAGATGTACAACATGAAGCTGCAGATGGAAAAGTCATTAAGAAAGCCATGGCAGAGGTTAAGCTATGCACACATTATATTACTGAGGCTTGTGTGGATTATTGCCAGATTATCTTCCAGATCTGGGGCAGTTTATGAAGGATCTGGTAGGGTTTTGTGGCTGATGCCTCATCTAAGTAAAATCTGTACAATTTACATTTGGAGAATCTGTTGGTGAAACGTAAGGCTGGGTATAGTGGACGATATATCGTACTGATGAGAATCAGAAAGATACATATTGTTCTGATCGCAGAGTGTGTACGCCCAATTGCGCGTTCACGTTGGTCATTTATCGCATCTTCCCATCCGATGTACTGAATGTCAGATGGGACAAAGTAATGAACAACACCATTGCGCCATTGTACACAACATCATGCAGTGAGTACGGACAGCAGGATGTATCGTTCCATCGCGCCGTCCCGCCGAACATCGTACACACATTGACTGAGTAAATGTGTAATTGTCTACAAATGGCAAACACATAGTGGGGAAATCAATTCAGCAAGGAGGTGGTGTGCCGTTCCATAACAGCACATTGGCCCGCCAGCATCGCAAGTTTTAAAACTTGCAATGTTGGCCCTACCGTATATGGCCAATATGTGTGCAGTCATGGCACATCATTTAATTGAATTCCCCCCCCCAATAGTTTCAAGGTCTAGATTAAGATAGGAGACCATGCATGCTTGAACAAATCCATAACAATTTTGTGGGGAAAATTGTGCCTCCAGAATAGCTTTGCAAAGAAACTACTTGGTCCTTGTTCAATGCCCCTGTGAAACATCGCTTTAGATGTCAAAGCTAGTGTTTGCTCTCAGTAATGGTTATAAATTCAAGAAAAGGCAATACATTGGGCACGATTCTATTCAACGCGATGTAAATAGTTCCGGGAGATAGCTCCCGAGGCTATTCAATTCATCGCGATGTTAGGTCGGGGAAGGCTCGTTCTCGCGCCTTAAATAGGGTTTTTAGGGGCGATAGCGGGCATTCCCCGACCTAACTTCCCGGCGCGAGGCTGTTTTCCAGGCGCGAAGGGCAGAAAACAGCCTCGCGCCGGGACTTTTGTCAGATTTCTTCTCTCATCCCCGGAGGGATGAGAGAAGAAATCATTAGTCGGACTTGGCAGCGCGGTGTATTGAATAGCTCCGGGAGCTCACTCCCGGAGCTATTTACATCGCGTTGAATAGAATCGTGCCCATTTTGTTATTAATAAAATCCTCATTCACAGTTTACAGAAAAAGGAAAATGACAACTTATACACGATATCCTACTTTATTATTCAACCAACTTAGGAGAGGGTTGGGTATTGTTTAAAATTAACAATTTTACAGATAGACCCTAAGTCACCTATGCACAGATGTGTCCTTACTTACTGGTTGTCCGTACGCCATGCACGCAAGATGCCTGGCATGACAGGAGTAGCATACTGTATGTTTCTTTGCATTTTGCATCTTAGTCTTATTGCAGATGCAGTGAAAAGCCTCTTACAGTGTGCTAGAGATGCTGGACTGTGACTTTAATGGCAAAGGAATTGGTTTTACACATGTACAAAGATTCAGACTCTGTCGCACACAGATGTACAAATGTCGCACATCAAATTGATCAGTGTAAGCTAGCATAGTAGTTTTGTCACGCCCAGTTTTATTTATTATAACTTTTAATTTTTGCAGCAGAAAAATAATACAGGTCATATAAACTCTAATACACATGCGAATAATACATACATTTTTAGTAAGAAATATGCTTGGTGCGGCCGAGTCGCCCAGGACCTTATGCGCCGAGAAGGGCTATTTGGCGCGACTGTAGCAACAGTAAGAAAGGACACGTCTGTATTACAAGAAAACCCAATTAGTATCTGCAGTTTGTATGAAGAAACTTTTTCCTTCTAAAAGGTAACTTTCCTTTTTCTGTGACAGACACAGAATGAAAGAAATATCCCCTAAAATTACAGCAGGTGGGACGATAAAATGAAAGATACCATACCGCTAAATGCAGCAATGAGCTATATATTGCACAGCTGTACAATAGATCGTGTAGTGCCGTTAGCTGAGTACACATTGTCTACAAATTAGTTTAATGTGTACCCAGCTTAAATCATGGAAACCGCAACAACTACAACCATTATTATACGTTTTTACTGCATTTTTACGTAAAAAAAAATAAAAAAAACTACCACCATGCGTAAATACCCGCTATATAAAATTCAGTCTTCAAAAGTTTAACAATGAATACAGCAAAGTCTAAAATAATGGAGAAAAAAAAAAAAGAGGAGGTGCATCTGTAATATTTACCAGTGAATGAAATAAAACAAATGCGTCTCATATGAAATCACTCACTCTGAGACCAATAGATCCTACAAGTATCTATATTCCAGGCTAATTGAACGCATTTCTATTTTATGTTGGTATACTAGTATATTACTAGAGTAATGAGCACAGGATCACTGGTAACATAACTAGCTGCAATGTAAATGAAAGCTGGATTAATGTGTAACCAATAAGAACTTGAGCTATGCCTGAAAATATTGTTTTAAATCAAAACTTCAACTAGCTATCATACATTCCCTCATATTTATAGCCAACCACTTTTCAAACACCCAACTCTGACAATGAGGAGTGTAGATCCTGAATTACTTTAATGCGCCAAATTTAAAATTGTTACAAAAATCCTTTTGGTTCCACAAGCTAGTAGTAACATCATGGGGCATATCCAATTAGGTGCAAGTTTTACTGTGCGAGTAAGCTCCAGGTTAAACGCCCAAAGCAATTTAATTATTTTGGCTTTTTTCCTGTACGGTAAAACCTCTGGTAAAGACTGGTAACCCACTGATTCCGCCTAAAACGCGGAATCTGATGGGATTCCCTGTGCGTTAATTAACAGAGGTGCATTTTTACGCTTTCTTTTCCACGCAGCTCCTGATGCTGTGAGGAAAAGTGTACCCTCTGAAAGTTAACGCAAGGGCTATCGGACGCTAATTGAATTGGTCAGCGCCGCTAATGTATCTTTATTACTCCAGTAATGTTCCCTCCTTTAAAACAGAATCTTGTTTATTAGTATTGCCCATATACACAATGGCTACATTATTAGGTACACCTGCCCATTAAGGCAAATATTATTTAGTCAGCCAATCATGGAACACAAACTCAATGCATAAAATCATGTAGACATGGTCAATAGAATCAGTTGTTGTTCAGACCAAACATCATAATAGAGGAGAAAATGATTTTGACTAGTGCCAGACATGGTGGTTTGAGTATCTCAGAAACTGCTGATCTTATGGGATTTTCACACTCAACAGTCTTTAGTGTTGTACAAAAAAAACAGGATCCAGTTAGTAATTCTTCGCAGTGGCGTATCTATCATGGGTGCAGCGTGTGCGGGGCACACGGGCCCCCGGGTCCAGGGGGGCCCCACACTGTACCCATATTTTTTTTAAGCTTACCTGTCCGAGGTCCAGCATCGGGTGTCACTGCTGCTCAGAACACCGTAAAAATGGCTGCAGCGGCCATTTTCCGGCGTTCTGCACATGAGTCTACTAATGGTCCGGTGGATGCCCAGCCGCATCAGTCGGCTGCCAGCCACCAGGGAAGAGAGGAGGGGGCCCCGCACGAGGGGTGCACACGGGCCCCCTACTCTCTTAAAACGCCCCTGATTCTTCGATGTGTAAAAATGCCTTGTTAATAAAAGAGAGATGTGATAATGTTCAGACTGGTTCAAACTGACAGAGACGCAACACAAACAGCCCTGCACTACAACACTGGTATGCAAAAGAGCATATCTGAACACACAGAACATCAAGCCTTGAAATTGATGGGCTACAGCAGTAGACCATACCAGTGAGCAATGACAAAGCACTGGTCTGTCAAATCTTAACTTCTGCTACGACATGAAGATAGGAGAGTCAGAATTTGGCATAAACAACACAAATCCATTCTGCCTTGTGTCAATGGTTCAGACTGGTGGTAGTAGTGTAATGGTGTGGGAAATGTTTTTGTCACACATGAGGGTCTTAGCCTTACTTACCATGTTCATCAGTGATCATTGTTCACAGTTCTCCTTGTGATCAGTGTATCCCTTGGTTGTCTAACATGCCAGAGCACTGCATTATCAGATGTAAACAAACAGTCTGGCTACATGGGTGCTGCCATATTGGATTCTGTCATGTGATCTCTCAAACTACCTACACACTATACAATTATATATAATAATCGGATGATTGGCCTGATTTATTGTATAGTGTATATGAATGATTGTTTCAGCGTTTCACCGATAAAATGGTTAGAAAACATCCACAAACGCATTCCTTTGATTATCTGATCTATCGGTCACGAACGAAAATCTCTGCCTCAAATTCCCGATATCGAGCAGTGTGTGCGCGCATTCTCAATAATCCACCCATAATCCTGTCACTTTGTCATCAACCTTGTAGGTGGACATATGCAAAAATCAGTGTGGTGGAAAATCGGTAGTTTCTATGTAAAAATTACACAATGTGTAGCACATATATTGGGGTTTTCAATTTTCTGAAAAATCATCCGATTCCTCGTCCCGATCAAAAAAATCTGATCATGTGTAGCTACCTTCAGTCCTACCACATCAGTCATGCTCACATGACCAGCTCTGCCTATGGTCTCTGACAGCACCCTATTTAAACCTGCCTTTGTCACTTCCTCATGGCCAGAACAACTCACTTCTTATGAAGAGGATTCTCCCTGGCTCTCGGCTTCAGCTGTTTATGCTCTGTACCTGTTTAAACTATAAGCACTTATGTGTTCATTTGGAAATGCTCCAGCAGGAACTCCTGCAAGCGCTCCTGCTATCCACATACACTACTGTCATTGATACACACTCCTGTGAATCTACTGTGTTCCAGCAAGTCTCACCTTCACTGCTGCTGTTTGTAGTAAAGATTCCACACTAACATTCTGTGGTTCTCCTCTAGCAAGGGCTTTGCATAACCTACCTGCATCAGTCCCATTCAGTGCTCTGTTTCTATCTAGCACTTGTCTTGTTACTTACATTATGATACTGGTCCACCTGCCAGCATACCATTGGTGTAGGAGTTTTATCTCCGTGTGCTGGTTATTTGGTAGCTGGGGCTAGTGCCAGTTCTCGGGTTCCATTTCCAGGTCTGTGCTCTGGGGTATGGGTATAGGTATCTGTGTCGGATGCGCAGACTTCGGTTCCCATCTCTGGTTTCAGGTCTGAATTCTTGATACCAGACAAATGTTTTTTGATGCCTGCCCCAAGCTCCTAGATTCAGGTGCAGGGGCTGAGTTCATCACGACCAGTTCCAGGATCTCATTCCAGTGGACTCAAGTTCCTATTCCAGTCCAGTCTCTGGTCTATAAAGTACTTCCCTACTCCCAATGCTGCTCTGGTCCTGATAAACATAGAGAGCAGAGTTTTCATTAAAGTACCTGGTTTTAGCTTTTGGTCCAACTAAACCCAAGAGTCCAGATACAAATGGCCAAATTCAGACAGCCGTGACAAATTTTGGTATACCTTAGGCTCTTTAATACCAAATGAAATTTTTATATGCCACAGCTACCTGAGCATTGTTGCCAGTCACATGCATCCTACTCATCTTCTAATGAATACAGCCAGCAGAACAATAAGCTATGTCCCAAAACATACAATACGTTGGATCTACAAACAGGACAATGAGTTCAGTGTACTCTGATGGCCTCCAGATAACCATTTCGCAATCCAATAGAGTAGAGGTTCTCAAACTCGGTCCTCAGGACCCCAAACAGTGCATATTTTCCAGGTCTCCTTAAAGAATCACAAGTGAAATAATTAGCTCCACCTGTGGATCTTTTAAAATGTGTCAGTGAGTAATGATTACACCTGTGCTTCTGCTGAGTGACCTGGAAAATGTGCACTGTGTGGGATCCTGAGGACCAAGTTTGAGAACCACTGCAATAGAGCACCTTTGGTATCTCAATGCATACTGGATCTGTGTGAATGTCTGTTTACCTCTCTAATAATGTATCTTTACCTCGGCTCTTTTGCCTAGTCTTACATTATCTAGCTACTGCCACTGTCTACTTTAAAAATCATTTTCTGCTCCCATCAAATCTCCACTTCTATTATACTCAATAATAACTTTTGTTGTGCAGACACTTTGTCCCACACTGTACTTTTACTTCCATTTGTGGAAATCTGCACTCTCTCTTACATTCTTTCTTCATTCCTACTTTCAACCCTTCCTTCCCATATTTACCTCAACCTTACCATGACCATGTTTTCTTCAACGCCCCCCTTCACTATGTGTCGACCTAATCTTTTGTTCTACCCCCTGCTTCTACATTTATCCTTTCCTCCTGGCCTCCTCCACTACCTTCTCCCATTATATCCCCCTCCTCTGTCTACCTTCCACCCCCTCTTCCCACATTACTCCACTTTTAGACTAACACCCTACCGGGGTCCTACTACCTAAATGCTATTGTCTCCTCCCACCCCCTACAGGTTCCCCTTCTAGAACTGGAGCCCGCACGATTCCTACACTTTATTCATCTTGGTCCCCCAAATTAATCTCACCTCCACGCTACAGCAACCCTGATAATCTCATTCACAACTCACCCACAAACTCTGTCCCTTTATCTTGTGCCCTCTGGAATGCCAGATCAGTCTGTAATAAACTAGTCCCCACCCATTACCTTTTCATCTCCAACTCCCTGAATCTCCTAGACATTACTGTAACCTGGATTTCACCATGACACCACTTCTGCTGCAGCTTTCTCCACTAGGGGCCTCACCTTCTGCAACACCCCCAGACCTGGGGGTCGCCATGGTGGTGGTGTTGGGGTCCTTCTATCCCCTGGTTAATCATACCCTCAGAACCATCACTTACAATCTCTACATTTGAAGTTCATGCTATACGCCTCTTGCAACCAGTACACCTTCGAGTAGCTATAATTTACCGCCCCCCTAGCCCTTCTTTTAAGGTCCTTGACAACTTTGCTTCCTGGCTCCCTCACTTTCTCTCCTCAGACTTTCCCTCGATTATCCTAGGTGATTTCAATATTCCATTTGATATCCCCACAGAATCCTCTGCCTCCAAACTCCTCATATCTTCAATTGGCCTCTCCCAATGGACCTTCTCACCCTCCCAAGTGATTGAAGACCAGATCAAGCAAATGCTCAATCACCAATGTGAAATTTCTGATTACTCCAATTCCCCATACCCCTCTCTGACCATCACCTACTCTCATTTAAACTATCCCTCTCTCCTTCCCCTCCTCTACCTCCTAAAGCTACCATCACGAAATGTAACATTGAGGCTATCGACACCATTTCCTTTTCTTCCCTGCTTGCCTCACTTCTCTCCCCTGCCCTGAACAAGCTGCTTCCCTATACAATGCCTCCCTTACTTCTGCTCTTGACTCTGTTGCTCCGGCGATCACTACTCACCCTCGCAGATCCACACCTCAACCTTGACAATCCAAATGCACCAGATACCTGTAAAAGTGTTCACAAACCGCCAGGCGACAGTGGAGAAGATCAAGCTCTAATGCAGATTTTCTCCATTTCAAATTTATGCTCTCATCTTACAGAGCTGCCCTTTCTCTCGCTAAACAGTCATATTTCAAGAACCTCATCTCCTCCCAGTACTCAAATCCCCAGCATCTCTTCACCACCTTCAACTCCCTCCTCTGCCCTTGACTTTGCTACCTACTTTACATGTATTTTACCAACTCTGACATCCTTCTCCCCTGTATCTGGAGAAGTCATGGCCCTCATCCAGTTCACCCCCTTCAGCCTCCCCCTTGACCCTATCCCCTCCCGTCTCCTCCGCTACCTCTCTCCTTCTGCCTGCTCCCATCTTGCCCACCTCCTTAATCTCTCCATCTCATCAGGCACTGTTCCTTCTGCATTTAAGTATGCACTTGTCTCCCCCAGTTTTAAAAAACCTACCCTTGATCCTAACATTCTCTCTAACTACCGACCCATCTCTCTCCTCCCTTTTGCCTCCAAACTCCTTGAGCGTATTGTTTACAACTGCTTTACCGCTTTTCTTTCCTCCTATTCTCTCCTTGACCCTTTTCAGTCTGGCTTCCGTTTTCTCCACACCACTGAAATTGCCCTCATGAAAGTCAGCAATTACCTCCTTGCTACCAAACCCAAGGGCCACTACTCTCTGCTCGTTATCCTTGACCTCTCTTCTGCTTTTGACATTGTAGACCACCCTCTCCTGCTGCAAATCCTTCACTCCCTTGGTCTACGTGATACTGCCCCCTTCTGGATGTCCTCCTACCTCTCTGACCAATGCTTCTCTGTTTTCTCTCATGACTCTTCTCCCCCCCCCCCACAGTCTCTTACAGTAGGTGTTCCTCAAGGTTCTGTTCTTGGACCTCTCCTATTTTCCCTCTATACGTCCTCTCTAAGTGACCTCATCCGCTCTTTTGATCTCCATTATCATCTCTATGCTGAAGATACTCAGATCTACTTTTCCTCACCTGATCTCTCCCCCTCTCTACAGAGTCGTATCTCCAACTGTCTCTGTGTTATCTCTTCCTGGATGCCCCAGCAATTTCTTAAACTTAACATGTCTAAGACTGAGCTGATAGTCTTCCCACCCTCCCACATAACCTCACTTCCCACTATTTATTTATCAATTGATGGCATCACTATCTCATCTAGCCCCATAGTGCGCTGTCTTGGAGTTATCCTGGGCTCTTCCCTCTCCTTCAAGCCAGATATCCAGAACCTCTCGCAGTCCGGTCGTTTCCATCTCAAAAATATTTCCTAGATCAGACCCTATCTCACCCAAGATGCCATTAAAACCCTCATACACTCACTGGTCATCTCCAGACTGGACTACTGTAACCTGCTCCTATCTGGCCTCCCCAAATTCCATCTCTCTCCTCTCCAGTGTGTTCTCAATGCTGCTGCTCGGCTCATCTTCCTCTCCAAACGCTCTACATCTACAGGTTCTCACACTCGCTTTCAAAGCCCTCATCCAATCTTCTCCCATTTATATCTCTGATCTCATCTCCCTTCATTCTCCTGTCCGCTCTCTTTGCTCAACTAATGCACGCCTCCTTTCATGCCTACTTCCTCCCACTCATGTCTCAAAGATTTTGCCTGTGCTGCTTCCCTCCTTTGGAACTCTCTCCCCATCATACTCTCCACCTCTCTACAATCATTCAAACAGGTTCTCAAGACCCACTACTTCATTATAGCCTTCCAGCTCTCATCCTAACTTGTTGCTACATGTTAAGAATAAGAGTTAAAGCAAGAACCTGCAACTTACAAATCTACAGCAACTGCATGTACTACACTTTTGAAGCATGGAAAGCACCATGCTTGTCACATGGATTGTTAAATCCATGCCACAAACAATTGTTGATGTCCTGGGGGCAAAGGGCATGTCCTAATCAGGATTTGGGTACAGGATGCCAACGGTCAGAATACAGACAGCGGCATCCGGACGGTCAAAATTCTGACAGATTTAAGTATTATTATAACCCTCCCGTCCTGCAGCCTAACCCTAACCCTCCCCTTTCACAGCCTAACCCTCTCCCTAGTTCCCAGCCCTAACCCACCCCCTAACCCTAATACTTACCTCCGGAACCTGCCGGTTTTCTAACAGTCGGGATGCCGCTGTCGGTATTGTGACTGTCGGCATTCTGTCGGGATTCCGACTACATTGCATAACCAAAAGGTACATCATAAGTTAAGTAGCTCACAGTAGTAATGCGATGATCAGCTATTCTTTATAGCTCTAGAATATAAATGCAGTATTATTTTTGTTACATCAAAGCTTAATCCTCCTCAGCTATTTGTGTGGCTACTTTGAAAGAGTGCATTAAATTAATTCAAATTAGGGGTGCCCGGGATGGGAAATAAACAGCATGATGTCAAGTAATGCAGCTGTCTGCCCGTGGAGCAGGGCATCCAGTATGGCAACATTTTGCTCCGTGGTGCAAGCTGTTCTTATAGATTGCTTAAATTCTCCTTATGCTTAATCTTAGCCGTGAATGGTATTACTAATTTCAGCAAGCCCCAGGATCAATTTACATCCCTCTGGGAGATATCTACAGAGCCACATTCTTCTACACCAGAGTCTGACCCTACTTTTGTGTCTTGTGGCAACGTCTATCAAGATTCATCAGCCTGGATTCCAATAAATCTCATTGGACACAGGATTTGGTATTGACAAGTATGGTGTCATTGGTTATATTTTAAAGAGGAAGAGGGAGGCTAATGTTTGCTACAGTGAGTTGGGACAATCTATGGTCACAGTGTTTAGGGACTATGTCCTTGAACACCCCATGGGAGGACTGCTTAGTAATTATCAGCAGCACTGAGGACATGGAAACTATTGTTTTAAGCCAGACAAATTAAGGACCCCCATTCTTTTCACATTTTCTTAGGATCTTCTAGAACGCTTCAATTCCTTCTTCTCTATATTTTATGAGAATCATCCTATCAATGGCACTGTTCATGTACATCTTCTGGACAAATCTCACCTTCCCATAGTATCCCATTCCCAAATAAATCTTGCAGAGGTTGATATTATAATCGAGAACGGTTATTACTTTAAAATGCTGCTCTGTTGGAACTTTATCTCACCATCCGTAATCAGAGACTTTGCTTTTCCTCCTTTACTAAACACTATCCAACTGTTAAAGCCAGATAAATATTCCCAAATTATGTCCTCTTACAGCCCTGTTTCCGTTTTTAATACGGACAAGAAATATTAATTAATATCATGTCAAAATGGCTACAATATATGTTACACTCTCTGATGACAAATAATCAAACATGCCATATTGGCAGTATTAGCATCTTCCTACCAATCTAGTTCGCAGTACATGTTGCAGTCTGGATGCAAATAAAGCATTCAATGTCCTTGAAATAAGGGACTTTGATTATGCATGTTCCAGTTTGTTATATCTACATGGATCAAAGCACTTCTGTTACTGAATGTTATTAAAGGTGGTAGATTGCCTATGCTTAGGGGGATGAGACAGGTTTGTCTCTACTACTGTTTATTCTAGCCTTTGATCAGATATTGTGTATTCTTCAAAATTGGACACTTGAGGGAAGGGCTGGCTCCAGGGGTCGGAGCACCCTGTGCCGGCTCCTCAGACTGCGCCCAAAATGGGGGCATGGCTTAATTATCATAGGTCACGCACCCTATGTGACGTTGTTTGGAGGCGTATAACGTCAGGCTGGGGGGAGCCTCACTAGCTGGGCTTCTCCCAGCCCTATCCCGCCACTGAATGGATGCCGCGCGCATGCGCGCAGCATCCATTCAGACTCTGGGGTCCGGCACCCCAACCTCTCGATTTGACCACCCATGGGCCACTTAGGTACATCAACTTTTATGTTTGTTTTTTATTCATGTAATTCTTTCACATATATTTTAACCTCTTTTTCAACACTTATTAACTAATCGCACACGTCTATACTTTACACTGCACTGTCATTCTTTTTCCACTTTCGTGTGATGCCCTGGGGGGGGTGCTGGGCTGGACGTTCTTTGGGGTGCTCTGCGCCCCAGACGTGAACACCTTAGTGTTAGTGACTGCTAGTGACAGAGAAGCCGTGACGTGGCAAAGCAGCTTCCCATGTATTTGCAAATGCATGCAACCAATATCTCTGAAGTTCTATTACCATATAGTGTTCATATATTGTTGCAAGTATAATTCAGTGTGCTGAGGAACAATAGGGGGTTAAACCCCATCCCTTTTCTACTTGGTATGACCCCTCCCTTTCGTGCACCTGAAAAGTACTACCAGATTGTTTGAGCAGCTGCCATTTTTGTTTTTTTTTGTTAATGTTTGCTATTGCCAAGAGTGTTTTTGTCTTAATATTGTGCTTTATACAGAACTTGCCTTGTTTCATTTGTATCCCCCAGATTTTCCTTCCTATAATAGCTATGTGTTTGGCCTCATTTGTTTCCCAGCCAAAGATGTCCTTACCCAAAATTGGAAGAACCCCTTCCATGATAGCTAACGTAACGGCTAAGGTACAATTTCATTATTACATGGGAATGGCTGGTGTTCCATATTTCACATCCCCTACACGTCATCTGATGAAATGATTCAGCTGGCACAAATATACTACTGATGGCCCATGTGCCTCTCCCTTTTCTCATAGTGCGGCTGTGTAATCTTAATGAAACACCTGATGGATAATATGTTCTCAGTTTTGTGCATTTGTCTTGCTGTATGTTTATGGGTTTTGGTTACCTCCTAGCTCTCTCTGTCTTCCCTTGCTTCTCTCTTTGGGCTCGATTCTATTCTGCGCGAAGTGAATAGCACCAGGAATCATCTCTCAGAGCTATTCAATACACCACGCTGCTAAGCCAGACTAAGGATTTCTTCTCGCACCCCTCGGGGATGAGAGCAGAAATCCGACAAAAGTCCGGGCACGAGGCTGTTTTCTGCCCTTCGAGCCTGGAATACAGCATCGCGCCGGGAAGTTAGGTCGGGGAATGCCCGTTCTCGCGCCTTAAACAGGGTGTTTAGTCGCGAGAACGGGCATTCCCTGACTAAACTCCATGCAGAATAGAATAGCTCCAGGGGCTGTCTCCCGGCGCTATTTACATCACGGGCAATTTAACTTTATTTCCTTTCTGTATCCCACAATTTCATTTTTTTTTATTTTTTTTTAAATGCACGCACCATAATGGCTATTATTAACAGCTACTACTTGGTTATAAAACCCTGCTTACCTCTTTTTTTTCCCACTTTCAAAAATACATCATGCATTAATTAATTATTGCTGTAGCGATTGGTTACAAACATCACTAAACCTAAAAAGAAAAGTGCATGTGTGCTATGTATGCAAAATATTTCAACATATAACATTTGTACTGTTTTGATGTAGAGTAGATATGCTGAGAATGTTGGCCCAGTAATCACAAGATCATTTTAGACAATTACATCTGATTGGTCACTACAGCTCTGGTAATCAAGCACGCATAGAATCTATCAGTGCATCAGTTACCAAAATGCCTGCAACATATTATGGTCAGTACAACATTACTGTAATGTTTATAAATCTAATGATAAATGCATGATATGAACCAGTGTGTGTGGAATACAGCAAACTGTAAAGAGTGTGTCTGACACCTTTTTAAATAAAGTGGTGTAGTCACCAACAGTAGTTGTAGTAATTAATGCTATGGTACTCTCTCCACATACATTATATCACTCATGATAGAACCACAACTGTGCAGGAACAGCACTGCACTACTGTAGCTGACAGACCAGAATAAGCAAGAGGAGCAGTATGTGCAAGGAACTTCCACTGGGAAATAAGCTGGGAATGTGTATTCTGCCTTTAAAGGCTCGGTAGGCTTACATTAAATCCTACATGACCTGATTTCAGAGGAGTGACCTTACAGACAGATTCACACATCAGCTGGTTCATACTTATAGACCTATCCACACAATCTGTAGAAACAAATGAATATACTGTATCTCTGCTGTTCAATACTGACACTGTGCCCAAATTAGCCTCTAGTGGCACTTTCAAATAAAAAAGAAAAACAGTACAAATAATTAGATCACTGCACAACATTAACAGGTTTGTAACTTTAACATAAGCAAGCTGACTGAGTGACAGTTGACTTCTGTTAAATATATTACCAATTAAGTGAATTTAATGTACACTTAAGGCCCCCATACATCTACAATTGATTGGGGCAATGCGCCGATCCCCAGGTGTCAGGATCAGGGCATCGGTGAAATCCAACATGTTAGGTTGCACCGATTTGCCGATAACAATCAAAATATGATCGTGATCAGCAAATCAGGCTCTTTTTAATGTAGAATCTGGCAATTTTAATATAGAATGTAACTGATTCCCCGACGGATCAACAACCATCGATGGCTGCCGGTTGGCATTTCCAACCTGGGGATCTATAGTTCTGTTCCGATCTAGGGATCGGCAGATTGCCCTATAGATGTATGGGGCCCTTTAGTAATAGTGCTGAGCCAGGTTTAGGTGCTACACAGACTTGACACATAACTGAAAGCAATCCAAATTCTACTGATTATCTATTCTAGGCATATGTAGAACTAGACCCAACAGACTGATCAAGGCTGTTATTATAACACAGCATTGTACAACAATGAGTAGCCCACTCTCGAAAAATAATAATAGCAAAACACAAAGATATTTTGGGACTCCTGCTGCTGCAGCACCAAGGAGATACATTGTGGCAACTAGACACATGCAGTAGTTGTGTATTCCAAATAACATTGCAACTATGCGTTTTCAAATGAAGTTTAAATACACAATACCGTATAGTTACCTGAAATGCACTTCACATTTAATTGTATCATAACCATGTATTTGTATACTCATTCTGCCATTTTATCCAACGTAAACATGTAATGATAAGGGGTAACTTTAGAAGCCGACATTGCTTGCTAACTGCTTGGAGGTGAGAAAGACCATTCACACTGATAAATAAGTAGGTTACAGCGAGTTACCTGTGTGCTCCCACAGCATCCCATGGTGGGGTGATAGCCTGCAGCTTCCAACCAGATCCTATGAGCGTATCCTTAGGGGTATTCTCGGGGGGTGAGGTAACAAGCACAAGGAGAATCTACTACTCTAGGGCAGGGAAGGATAGGAGCAGGATGTGGGTTACAGGGAGGGAGGGAGGAGAAGCAATGCATACAATGTAATGTCACACACACTGACCAGCAAATACCGGAATAACAGGAAACAACAACAACAACAAAGTGAAAGGGGACACCCAGGTGTGAGATGTGAGAGGGGGCAGCCGGGGCAACACCGTGCAGCGCTCACACCCGGAGAGACCCGCAATACATACAGCCAGCAGCAGCCCTGTGCTGTCTCCCTGCTAAGGGGAAGACGAGTCCCATCTGCTGCGCCTGTCACAGGCTGGCATGGTGCTGCTACAAACCATAGCACGGTGCGGGGAGCTGAGGAGGTAGGGAAGGGGGCGGTGGAAAGAGAGGAAGCGGGGAATATAGCTCTTCTCCTGCTTCCTGCACTGTCTGAGAGCAGCTGTTGGTGGTGGCTGATGTGTTTCTGTAACTGCTGCTGTTTCCAGCCGGCTGGCCTTGTCTGTGGGGACCGCAAACAAAGAAGGTGGGGCAATCGCCTACGGGCATGCACTGCAGGGATAGACAGCTTTCAGGTCTGTGTCCCACTCAAACAGGCACTGACTGCTTCCGGCTGCACGGAGGGGGGCGCTCCTCTGTCTGGCGGCGGCGGCAGCAGCAGATCCTCATCCTTCCCAGCAACAGACGCTACTTGCATAACTTATCTTCCACTGAAGCTTATGTATGTTTTGTTTTGTTTTTTGCATTAAGGAAGAATAACCACAGAGGAGTATGTGTGATTGTTTTGCCGTGATTATTTGGAATTTGTCCATTGGATTACAAGTAATGTTTATTACAGATTGCTTTGTAATGTGTGTGGGTTGTAGGTTAATACTTTGTGGCTGGTTTGCTTGCTTGTGAGTACCTGTGTGTCTTTATTGTGAATACCATCCAGTAGTGTGCTATGCCTTATATTTTTATGTGAAAATCTAAATAAATGCAGCCTCAGCTCTGTTTGTTTTATATACATGATACAGATTACCTACCCTTCAGAAAATGTAAATTCTGCTTTATCTCAGTATATCATGCCTGCTAGAGACCTCCCCCATAGAGATAAACAAGGCCGTGGACCTCATTTGGATGCATGCTTCCAAGCATCTTGTTTTTGCACCAGTGCGCACAGCACACATCAAGGTCATGCATACTTTATACTTTTGCAAGACACCTTCATAACCTGGGTGTGTGTAAAGAAATCTGAAGAGGCAGAGGGAAAATATATTGCCAAAACCGCAAATATGCAAGGTTTGTATTTAATAAAACTGCTCCTATAAATTCTGTGTAAAAACAGTAATTTGACAAAACGCAATTTTTTACATCACCACCACAGTGCAAAAGCCCAATGTCCTCCCACCTTACAACCACAGGCAGGTTTTCTCCTAGAATACTGCTTGGTTTAACCTTATCTATGGCACCAACTAATCGTAATGGCCAGGATACATCAGGACTATTTTTATTATGTGCCACTCTTTTGTATGCAGTTTTAAGGGCCTGATTCAGCAGCAGATGCAATGCCGATTTTTTACCTGTACGCATGTGTTTAAATCACGGTGCTCACACATCGTGATTGCGTATGCACAGAGGATCCATTTGCAAAGTGAGTACATGTGGTCAGCGTATGTGGGTGGTCACGGGGGTTAAGTAAACACAGGCGCTTCTGACCGTATCAACGCCGTTTCATGGGCTTTCATAAATTAGCCATAGCAATTGCATTCGTAGCATGAGACCTCTCTGCGCGTGAGAAGAGTTGAGGTGTTTGCGGCTGGTCAGACCTGCCGTACATACTGCGTGACTGCTTGATGTGCATCGATAGTACCGATTTTTACACAGGAGCGCAACATTACCTACAGTAAATCATCCTGAGACCATGTGTGGGGTTGCTTCTCAGCCAAGGGAGTGGGCTCAACACAGCCATGAATAAAGATTTGTACCAAAACATCCTCCAAGAGCAACTTTTCCCAACCATACAAGAACAGTTTGCTGACGAACTGATAAATCTGATACGAAGCTATCCACATGTAGACTCTATTTTGTTACAAAATGGTGTGTGCCTTTAAGGTTATCCATAACTTTTAATGCAGAATATTACAGAGAAAGATTTTTGCTAACCTTAGAGTTTTGGAAACCTTGGAATGTGCAGATGTTTTTCAGACAAGATAGTAGCATGAATAGACTGTGTATTCTAACCTCCCTTCCTGAGATAGATGAGGAATAAGTGATTTATGTACTCCCAACACTAACCTTGGAGAACAATTAATGTTTGTACTTACTGATAGTGCAATATGTACAATTATGAGATAATTTTGCTTGTAAATCTGCCTATGAAGATCTGTGTACTTTTGAAATACACTCAGAGGAATCTGAATACAGACTTGCGTGGTTCCAGTCTTTTTTTCCTCTCAAGCAATTGCTTTACAAGGGATATCCTGAATGAGAGTCTTGACACATAATTACGGAATGTAGTTAATATCCCGATGATTGGGATGCTGGCTACTGAAATCCTGGCGCTGGAATCCTGATCACTGAGAATACACTGGTGCCAGAACACCGACGTGACTTGGATTTATAGGACAGGGGAATATTACTTACCATTCCCCTGTCGGGATTCGAACAATGGGGATACCGCTGTCAGTGTCATTTCATATCTATTTAGCTATTACTGCTCTGTCTGGGATCATAGGTAAGTATTGGGTGACTGGTTGTGTGGGATGTGGCGGTTATGGCAGTAAGTGCTGCAGGAGGGAGTGACGTCTCTGCCTTCACTGGTCTGTCCCTCATTCACTGCATATAGTCAGGAGGCTGTGTGTTAGTCAATATTGCCCACAGCAGGCAGAGCTGTGAGCGGGTGGGGCCTCTGTTTGGCCTCACCACTATCCCTAGTGTGCAACTTAGACAGAAGTTACACTTATATAATAGATTTGTAAATGTCTGTCATGGGCTGTGCCGTGCCTTGGATACTGCGGTTGCCGTCATGGACGCAGCCATGACATTCTTCATCACCTGACTACCCTTTATCCAATGGTAGAATGGTGGTGGTCAGCTGTCGGGATATAACTGGCCTCCGGAAAGCAGGAAGTTGCCTGTGCAGTGTTGTCGCTACCTTGTGTATACTTGTGCCTATCTCCTTGTGCAACAGTGCGTCCGAACATCTTGCCTGTGTGCCATACAAGTGCCACCCCTTGGTGCATCAGTGCGTCAAAAACACAGTGCCTGTGTGCAGTTAAAACTCTTACCTGTGTACAATTACAAATTCCAACTCCTTGTACAGCTGTACTTCTTCCTGAAGTATCTCTCTTGGGCCATTGTATTATCTCTATTCCCATGGGTATCGGATACCTGACAAAAGGTCCACGACCTGCCTTCTGGGTGCAGCTTAAACCCATTTCCCACTTGGAGGGGTCACTGGTGAACACTTCCCAGCAGGTTAGACTCCGCGCCTATGGTCAGGTCTCACCAACATCCGATATTCGTGGATGAGATCGTATATACAGGCCCCATGCCTCCAATTTCTCCCTCAACCCGGGACCTCGGCTTTCACCCCCTCCCCGAGTAGGGGATTTCCCAAAGTCAAACATGATAGTTTGCACAGGCCCAATGGAAGCTAATGGTTCCCAGGTGGCGGGGGCATTACAAGACCTTGCATCGTGCATGGATAATCAGGAGGTGGCTCAATATCAGGTGGGCCACTACCTGCAAGAACTCTCTGGACATTTACTGTCTATCCAGGCGACAGTGACTACGCCCCTTTCTCCTCCTGCTGTGGTTGCACCGTCTAATCCTCCAGCTCAACCTCTGGTTTCTGGAAGCTCAAAGTCTCGTCTTCAGCTGGCATCTCCTGAATACTTTGATGGGAATCCTCGATGATGCCGGGGGTTCAACAACCAGTGTGAAATATAATTTGAATGTCTGTCGCAGAACTTTCCTATGCCTAGATCAAAGGTGATGTACATTATTTCCCTGTTAACTGGAACCCCTTTGGACTGGGTTTCCCTACTGTAGGAATGAGCAGATCCGCTAGTATCCAACTATGAATCTTTCATTTCTACCTTCAAAAGAATTTTTTATGAGCCTGGTTGTACCACCTCAGCTTCTTCTGATCTCCTTCGAGTCCGTCAAGGAACCTGTACTGTAGGGCAGTACGTGGTTCAATTCCAAACCATTTCTTCTGAATTAAAGTGGAACGAGGAGGCCCTTAAGGCAGTTTTTCTTCATGGGCTCTCCGAAAAGATGAACTAGCCTCTTGGGACCTCCCAGAGTCCTTCGCTGAGGTAGTCTCCTATGCATTAAAATTGACCTACGGCACAGGGAGCGTTTAGCCAGCAGGGGTCGAGGGGACCATTTTAAAGATCAACTATCCCTGGATGTTCGTCCTGCCACTACCAGTAGAGAAGAACCTATGCAGGTAAATAGATCTTGATTAACCACTGCTGAACAAACCCATCGGTTCCAAAACAGGCTTTGCCTCTAATGTGCCTCCCCAGATCACATCCTTAAGAATTGTCCTCTCCTTTTGGGAAACGCAAGACCCTAACTGGTTCTGGGAGCATACAGTTAGGGGTACTGATCAAGCCATCCCATTTAATGGATAGTCTATTAACAGTGTCTCTTTCCTACAAGACAAAAGAACTGAAGGCCTTAGTTGATTCTGGCGCATTTGGTTATTTTATTTCAGAGTCCTTGGCACATTCTCTGGGTATACCGGTCAATCCTCTTCCCAGCAAACTAGCTCTCTCAGGAGGTGGACAGCAGTGTCATTTTGGAAAATCCAATTTCGTTTATTGCACACTTAGTGTCTCTTCAGATTGGCTGCCTTCATCAAGAGAAGCTGGAATTCCTAGTCCTTCCCAGATCCTCTTATGAATTGGTCCTTGGTTTAGCCTGGCTTAAAAAACACAATCCTGCGTTGAACTGGTTTACTATGCAAGTACTCGATTGGGGTCAAAACGGTTTCCACCAGTGTCTATCTCATGTAGTACCTGTACAAACATCAAATTTCTACTAAATCTTTTCCAGTCTTCAATCTATTGGAAGTTCTTCCTAATCCTCATTTGCCGGAAGCATACCTGGACTGCTGATGTGTTTAATGAGCATTCTGTTGATAAATTGCCTCCCCATCTCTCTTTGGATTGTGGCATTTACCTCATGCTGGGAAAGATGCCTCCTCGAGGTCGAATCTACCCCCTTTCTGTGCCAGAGACGGCAGCCATGTCTGAGTACATTAAGGAAAATCTCTCCAAGGGATTCATCAGACCATCTTCTCCGGCAGGAGACGTTTTTTTCTTTGTTGAAAAGAAGGACGGTGGGCTCAGACCCTGCATAGATTACTGAGGACTCAATGCTATTACCATTAAGAATCGGTATCCATTTCCGCTCATCTCAGAACTTTTTGATAAAGTTCATGGAGCCTGCATATTCACTAAGTTGGATCTCCGTGGGGCTTATAATTTGATCCGCATTTAACCTGGAGATGAGTGGAAAACCGCGTTCAATACACGTGATGGCCATTTTGAATATTTGGTGATGCCATTTGGCTTGTGTAATGCTCCAGGGATATGTAAATGAAATTTTTAGAGACGTCCTCTACAAATTCGTGGTAGTCTATCTCGACCTATTAATTTTTTCTAAGGACTTACAGTGTCAACGACGTCATGTCAAAGAAGTTCTGTCTCGCCTTCATGACCACAGTCTTTACGGGAAAATTTCCATGTTTCTATTCGAGCAGTCATCTATGCCATTCCTGGGTCACATTATTTCTGGGAGTGCTTTACAAATGGACCCAGACAAGCTAAAAGCTATTCAAGAATGACCCCAGCCGACCTCTTTAAAAGCCATTCAATGTTTCTTGGGCTTCTCCAATTACTACAGAAGATTTATTTTGAACTTCTCTACAGTAGTTGCACCTATCACAGCTCTCACTAAAAAAGGTTTGAATCCATCCCATTGGTCACCTACAGCTATAGCAGCTTTTCAAAACCTTAAATCAGCATTTTCCACAGCTCTGATTCTGTGCCAGCCACAACTGGATAAACCTTTTATTTTGGAGGTCGACGCCTCTTCGGTAGGAGTTGGAGCATTTTCCTCACAAGCTGCTGAGGAACGGTAAGGATCATCCATGTGGGTTCTTCTCTCGCAAATTCTCTCCGGAAGAAAAAAATTATGCCATTGGAGACTAGGTGCTGTATTTTGAAGAATGGAGGTGCCTAGCCTTTGAAGAATGGAGACACCTTTTGGACGGTGCAAAATTTCCATTTACTATTATCACGGATCACAAAAATCTAGTATATCTTCAGACTGCTCATTGCCTACATGCCAGACAGGATCGTTGGTCTCTTTTTCTCTTGATTTGATTTCAAGCTTCAATTTTGTCCTGGGATCTTGAATAAAATGGCTGATGCTCTTTCACGATCCTTTCTGTCTCCTTTGGAAGAGGATGACCAACCACTAGTCCAAACGATATTGGATCCTCCTGTCTTTGCTCCCACTCAAGTTCTGTCTCCTCCTCCTGGCAAAATTTTCATGGTTCCTCATCTACGGCAGAAATTATTGACTTGGGCCCATGCCTCTCTTTTTGCTGGTCACTTGGGTATTCTCAAGACATTTAAATTCTTACAGCGATCTTATTGGTGGCCTACTATGAGAGAGGATGTTCAAAGTTTTGTTGTGTCTTGTGCCAAATGTGCCCAACATAAATCCAACCGTAACAAAGTCGTTGGTTCTCTGCGACCTCTACCTGTGCCAGACGCCCCTTGGACCCACATTTCAATGGATTTTATTTCTGAGTTATCACCTCCAAAAGGACACAATACCATTTGGGTGGTAGTTGACCGGTTAGCAAAAATGTCCCACTTCATTCTGTTAACCGGCCTTCCTTCTGCTCCGCAACTGGCAAAAGTGTTAATTCAAGAAATCTTCTGGCTTCATGGCTTGCGTAAGGAGATTGTATCTGATCATGGAGTACAATCTGTAGCAAAATTTTGGAAGGCTCTCTGTGTGTCTTGCGGAATTAAGCTGAAATTCTCGTCCGCCTATCACCCTCAAACCAATGGCCAAATGGAAAAGGTGAATCAAGAGCTGGAGACATTAATCATTATTATTTATTTACATGGCACCACAAGTGTTCTGCAGCGCCTTACAAAGTACATAAACAAAAAGTAACCAGTGACTTACAATACAATGCAGGACACGGACATGTAAAATAAACATTGTTATATTAGCGACCTTTACACCCACATAAGCAGCCAAGTGTTAGTTGCCCTAGTGGAGAGTAAGAAGTAGATGAAAGAATAGTAGGGAGAAGCACAAGAGGGTAGAGGACCCTGCTTGAAAGAGCTTACATTTTTTTTAAGGGAGGGGTAGACAAACAGGAGTGACACAGATAGGGTAGGTGGAGATTAAGGAAGATGTAGCGGCAAGTTAGGATGACAGCTGGAAGGCTTTAATGAAGTGGGTCTTAAGAGCTTATTTGAATGATTGTAGAGAGGTGCAGAGTCTGATGGGGAGAGGGAGGGAGTTCCAAAGGTGGGAAGCAGCATGGGCAAAATCTTGGAGGTGGGAGGAAGCAATCAATTGGCATGAAAGGTGTTATGTATTTTGTGAACAGAAGAGTGAAGGGAGATGAGATCAGAGATGTAAATGGGAGCGGAATGGGTGAGGGCTTTGTAAGTGAGTGTGAAAACCTTTAATTGGATTCTGAAAGGGAAGGGGAGCCAGTGGAGGGCTTGTAAGAGAGGGGAGGCAGGTGTAGAGCATTTGGAGAGAAAGATGAGCCGAGCAGCAGCATTGGGCATAGACTGGAGAGGAGAGAGATGGGATTTGGGGAAGCCAGATAGGAGGAGTCCAATCTGGAGATGACCAGTAAATGTATGAGGGTTTTGGTGGCATCCTGGTGAGATATGGTCTGATCTTGGAAATATTCTTGAGATGGAAATGAGAGGACTGCGAGAGGTTCTGAATATGTGGTCTGAAGGAGAGGGAAAAGTCCAGGATGACTCCAAGACAACGCACTTTGGGACTAGATGAGATAGTTATGCCATCTATTGATAAAGAAATAGTGGGAAATAATGTTATGTGGGAGGGTGGGAAGACGATCAGCTCAGTCTTAGACATATTAAATTTGTGAAATCGCTGGGGCATTCAGGAAGAGATAGCAGAGAGACAGTTGGAGATACGAGTCAGTAGAGAGGGGGAAAGATCAGGTGAGGGAAGGTAGATCGGAGTATCATAATGGAGGTTAAAAGAGCGGATGAGTTTACCTATAGAGGACGTATAGAGAGGATAGGAGAGGTCCAAGAACAGAACCTTGGAGAACACCTACTGTAAGAGGCTGTGGGGGGAGGAGTCATCGTAAGAGGAAACAGAAGGAATGGTCAGAGAGGTAGGACAACCAGGAGAGAGCGTCACGTAGACCAAGGGAGTGAAGGATATGCAGCAGTAGAGGGTGATCCATGGTGTCAAAAGCAGCAGAGAGGACAAGAAGAATGAGCAGGGAATAGTGGCCTTTGGATTTGGCAGAAAGGAGATTGTTGCTGACTTTCAAGAGGGCAGTTTCAGTGGAGTGAAGAGAACGGAAGCCAGACTGAAAAGGGTCAAGGAGGGAGTGAGAGGAAAGAAAAGTGGTGAGGCGGTTGTAAACAATACGCTCAAGGCGTTTGGAGGCAAAAGGGAGGAGAGAGATTGGTCGGTAGTTAGAAAGAATGTTAGGATAAAGGGTAGGCTTTTTAAGAATGGGGGAGACAGTGCCTGAATGCAGAAGGGACAGTGCCAGAATAGAGGAAGAGATTAAGGAGGTGGGCAAGATGGGAGCAGGCAGAAGGAGAGAGGTAGCGGAGGAGGGGAGAGGTGGTAGGGGGAGGACTGGATAAGGCCCTTAACTTCCTCTCCAGTTACAGGGGAGAAGGATGTCAGAGTCAGTAAAATGGATGTGGAGGGGTGATCCAGGAAAGAAGGAGGTGGAGAGCTGGGGGACTGGTTGGATATGATGTCCTGACATATGGAATCAATTTTAGATGTAAAATAGGTAGCAAAGTCAATGGAAGAGAGCAAGGAGGGGAGACAAGGGGGTGGGCAGAGGAGGGGTTGACGGTGGAAAAGAGACGTTGGGGATTTGAGGACTGGGAGGAGATGATATTCTTAAAATATGACTGTTTAGAGAGGAAAAGGGCAGCACTGTAGATTGACAGCAGGAATTTGAAATGGAGAAAATCTGCCTGAGGGCGTGATCTTCTCCACTGTCGCTCGGTGGTTTGTGAATGTTTTTGCAGGTATCTGGTGCATTTAGAATGCCAGGATTGAGATGTGGATTTGCGAGGGTGAGTAGTGATCGCCGGAGCAACAGAGTCAAGAGCAGAAGTAAGGGAGGCATTGTATAGGGAATCACCTTGTTCAGGGCAGGAGAAAGAGAGGATAAGGGAGAGAAGTGAGTCAAGAATGGAAGAAAAGAAAGCAGTGTTGATAGCTTCAATGTTACGCTTAGTGATGGTGGCTTTAGGATGTAGAGGAGGGGAAGGAGAGAGGGATAGGTTAAAAGAGAGAAGGTGATAATCAGAGAGGGGGAAATGGAGTAGGCAAAAATATCACAACGGTGAGTGAATACCAGATCAAGCAAATGCATGGGAGGGTGAGAAGGTCCATTGGGAGAGGCCAAATGAGGAAGTGAGGGTGAGTAGTTTGGAGGCAGAGGATTCTGTACAGCTATCAATTGGAATATTGAAGTCACCTAGGATAATAGAGGGAAGGTCTAAGGAGAGAAAGGGAGTGAGCCAGGAGGAAAAGTTGTCAAGGAACTTGGAGAGAGGGCCGGTAGATGACAGCTACTCTGAGGTATATTGGTTGGAAGAGGCATATAACCTGAACTTCAAATGTAGAGAATGTAAGGGATGGTTCTGAGGGTATGATTAACCAGAGTATAGAAGGACCCCAACACTGTGCCCATGGTAACTCCCGGGCCAGGGGGTGTGGGAGAAGGCGAGGCCCCCATAGGAGAGAGCTGCAGGAGAAGTGGTCAGAGGGTAAAATCTAGGTTTCAGTAATGGCAAGGAGATTCAGGGAGTTGGAGATGAATAGGTCATTGATGGGGCGCAGTTTGTTACAGACTGATCTGGCATTCGAGGGGCACAGGATAGAGTGACAGAGTTGATAGGAGAAATGTGAATGAGATTATCAGGGTTGCTGTAGCATGGAGATGAGATTACTTTGGGAGACCGAGATGAATAGAGTGTAGGGATCATGCGGGAACCTGTAGGAAGTGGGCAGGGAGGGAAATTAAGGAGACTTGGATGGAGGTAGCGTGAAGTGACAGGGAGAGAACTGAGGGAGGAGAGATTAGCAGTGGGGTAGTAGGATTCTGGGAGGGTATAAGAGGAAGAAAAAGGAGTAATGGGAGAAGAGGGGCAGTTAGGCAGAGAGGGAAGGGGAGATAGGAGGTGGAGGAGACCAAGGGAAAAGGATAGAGGTAGAATTGGGGCAGAACAAAAGATTAGGTAATGACTGAGTGAAGGGAGGTGTTGAAGACAACATGGTCATGGTAAGGATGAGGTAAAGGGTCAGCAGAACAAAAATATATTGAGTATAGAAAAAGTTTAGATTAGATAGGAGCAGAAATTGAATATTAGAGTAGAGAGTAGACAGTGGTAGTAGCTAGATGCTGTAAGACTAGTCAAAAGAGCTAAGGTAAAAAGATATTATTAGAGAGGTAAACTGACATTAACAGTATTAATTAAGATTATCTGTTAAGCACAGAGGCAGCACAAATAGTAGCAAGTGATGCAAAGAGTGTTTGTAGCAACCAAACAGAAGCCCTGATTCAGGGCCGGGCTTATTTTTTTTTTTAGAACGGCCTCCTGGCTGCTCACATAGCTGTGGGTGACCACCCACAGCTACAGCGAGCGGCCATGATGATGGTCGCAATGGTCAAGACCATCGGGCTTGCGACGAGACCCTTGTGGTAGGGTCTCATGGCTGCAAGCCCCAGAGAGCTTTCGGCTCTAACAGAGCCGGAAGCTCTCCACTGACATCACTTGTGATGTCAGTGGGGCCGCCCCCAAACGACAGGCGTTCTCATGGGAACACCTCTGTTTGGGCAGCCATCCCCCCGGCCCTCCCACCAAAGGGGGCAAGCTGTCACTCAACATTGACAGCTTGCCCCCTTTGTTGCGAGACCCAGAGCGACGGAGTGCCCGTAGCTATCCAGGTCTCGCGAATGCACACGATGGAGCAGGCTCCATCGTGCGCATGCGCTCTGGGCCACCATCGACCCGGTTGCGAGTGCTCAGCACTTGTGACCGGGTCTGAATCAGGCCCAGAGTCCAGTGACGAAAGTCAAGGTTATGCAGTCAGCAGGATCTTGTAGCAGTGAAAATGTGGAATCACCTTTGTGGATGTTATTTACTCCAAATCTAGATGAGGTTGTTGGTAGTGTAGATAGGTTGTTTCACTTCGGTTCAACGCCAGTCTAATGCCAGTATTAATATTAAAAAGCACTTTTGATTTGTGCACTTATGATATAGGGCATTTCTAGCCAGGCTTTCCAGCCTACTAATGACCCATACATAGGAGACCTGGCATGTGAAAGTACTGATTGCTAACAAGCCCAGCACCCTCCCACTAATATGGCTAGCAGTAAATTGAGTTAAACAAACAAACAGTACATACCACTAGGCAAATATCAGACTCAATGAGCTAACTAACAAAGAAACAAAAAAAAATGAATCAGACTTTTTGTGTCCTCTTCGCAAGATGATTGGATCAATTTTTTACCCTGGGCAGAATTTGCTCACAACTTCAGGTACCATTCTTCTTCTAATACCACTCCATTCTTTGCAGTATACGTTAAACACCCACGAGTACCTGACTTCCAAGAATTACCACCAATGGAAGTTCCTGCAGTTACAAGTCTTGTTGATTCTTTTTCAACGTTATGGAAGAAAATTCTGATCGAAAAAATCTCGCTGTTCCCTTTCTGAAGGTCGGAGATGGGGTGGCTTTCTTTGAAGAACATTTGTCTAAAGGTTCCAAGTATGAAGTTTGCTCCCTCCGCAGTTGAGAATCTCCAACACTTTTCATGTTTCATTGTTACGTCCACTGGTTCTTAATAGATTTCAACGTTCTCCTCCCAAGACTCCTCAAGTTTCAAACTCTTGGAGGAGTTGAGTTCAAAGTTCAAAAAGATCCTTGACTCCCGGCATCGGTCTAGTTGTCTGCAGTTTCTTATTGATTAGGAAAGGGTATGGACTTGAAGAACAGACTTGGATTAAGGCTTCTGACGTTCATGCTCCTCTATTGATTGGAGCTTTCCACAGAACATTTCCTGAGAAGCCTTGGAGGTGTCCGGAGTTCACCCTGAAAGGGGGGGTTACAGTCAGGTTGTGGCCTAGGATCAGCCGTTACTCACCCCAGTGCCAGCTTCCCCTGATTCCTTGGGTGGTCAGACGTCAGGTGTGGCGGCGAGTGATGCGCTGAGCATTATACCTAAGAGCCATCTGGACATCCACGAGCTATGCCTCAGTTACTGCGGTTGCCATCATGGATGCAGCCTTGACAGTCTTCATCACCTGACTACCCTTTACCCAATGTTAGCATAGTGGTGGCCAGCTAACGCTGTCCACCAATGATCTGCTACCTCAGGGGATATAACCAGCCTCCGGACAGCAGGCAGTTGCCTGTGCAACGTTGTCGCTACCTTGTGTATACTTGCTATCACCTCGTTCCAGGTTCCCTTATTGTGACACCCTCGAGTCTCTACGAGCCTATCTCCTTGTGCAAGGGTGCATTCGAAAATCTTGTCTGTGGGCCATACAAGTACCACCCTCCTTGTGCAGCAGTGCATCAAAACACCTTGCCTGTGTGCAGTTACAAGATCCACCCCTTGGTGCAGCAGTGCATCAAAAACACAGTGCCTGCGTGCAGTTACAAGTGCCACCTCTTGGTGCAGCAGTACATCTAAAACAGAAAAATGGGGTCCCTTGATGCTGGGCTGCAGACTTAAATGCTTTGATCAAATCATGACAAAATCCCCTTTGTTTTATTTGCTGCACACACAAAAATTTGCAGATTACTATTGTTAGCGCCGATAGCAAAAGTTTGTCTGTGTGCGCGCGTTAGCCACACTTATCAGCAATGTAGCTGTGCAAGGGTGTTGCCTGTGTCATTGATCATGGGGCTGCTGCCTCGTTCAGGTGTGCTCTCCCCCCCCAGTGTAAAAAAACCCAACAAATTAATAAGTGTTTTTTTTGTGTGTGCGCGTTAGCCACACTTATCAGCAACTTAGCTGCGCAGGAGTGCTGCCTGTGTCGTTTATCAAGGGGCTGCTTTGTCCATCCAGGGGCAGTGGGTGCTGTGTCCATCCACGGGTTGTTGTGTCCATCCAGTGGCAGGGGCTGGAGGGGTGTAACAGTATTACTATTCGGAAAAATTGTCAAACTAATAGGGGTATTCAATATGGGTGCGATAACATCGTTTTTTGCGTTAATATCGCACTTTTTTGCGTTAATATCACTGGTTTTAGTTTTACACCATATTCAATTTCAAAGACTTATCGCAGTTTTGAAAAGTCTTTGATAAAAAATGGTGATAAGTTTTCAACATTGAATAGGTGTCGAAAAAAAGTGCAGAATTGGGGTTTAGGGGTGCAGGCTTAAAAAAAAATAGCCTGCACCCCTGAGATTGACATTTAAAAAAGAACTGTGTCAAAAAAGTAAAAAAAAAAAAATTAGGGACACCCCAAAAAATGAATTTAAAAATTGGGGTGCAAAAAAAAAAAAGGGAAAAAATTGTTAAACAATAGGGAAATAGGTTCAGGGCTATTCTGCAAGGATGCGGCAGGTGTTTTCTAGAATAGAATTATAGCGGCAGGTGCACAAATGCAGAATTTTTAAAAACTGACTTTAGGGACTTAAAAATATGCTAGTACCCATTTTCATGTACCCCAAATTTGATGGGACCACTTAAAAAAACGAAAAAAACAACCTAAGTGCTCTTCTGCATCAATTCTTCAATGTCGGGAAAAAAGCACCTGCTGCGGCTATTTAAATCCCCGACTTTCAATTAAAGGCTAAAACGGGGGTATCCATAGTGTTCCCCCATGTTTTTACAACTTTAGGGGGGTCTTACAATTATTTTAAGGAAAAATTCGTAACTTTACGCAAATCCAACTTCGGAGTTTCCCGTTTTCGTTAATTTTATTTTGAATACGGGGATAAGCGGGAGTGCGCACCATACCTTTACGCAGAAAAAAACTCTGATATGAAACGTTAACTTCGCCAGGGAAGTTAACCTTTCATATTGACTAACCCTCTAAGTGCAATACGCAGTGTATTCATAAAAAAATATTGTCACACTGTAAGTGCAAACTGCAGTGTATTCATAAAAAATATTGTCACACTGTAAGTGCAAAGTGCAGTGTATTCATAAAAAATATTGACACTGTACGTGGATACGCAGTGTATTCATAAAAACATTGTCACACTAAGTGGAAAAGGCTGTGTATTCATAAAAAAATTGTCATACTGTAAGTGATAGCGCAGTGTGTTATTCTTTTCTTATTCATAAAAAAATCTTGTGACACTGTAAGTGGAAACTTCAAAATTTTACAATTTAATAACACAAAGTTAGCAATAAAAAAATGCAACTTTTCACTTCTTTCCTCAATCATGAATAAATTATTAGTCTACTCTACACGCATACTACAAGACCACAACAAAGTGCTAAATAACGTGCATTATATATTAAACAATATCACAAACGCATCAGCTGAGATTCACATAAACATTTTCGAAAGGTGAAAATAGAGGATATGGATTAAAAAATGGAATAAAGCATCTAAATCTGCATTCTCTGATTATAGTGTCCCTACTCCCTACCCATGACCCCTCTACCTGAATTTCAGCGAGTCAGAGGGGCAACTCCATGCAACTGTATTCCAGAGAGCAGCTGCTCCTCCTGTAGCCCAGGTTAGAAGATGTGTAGGGGGTGTGGTGATATGGACTAAAACGGAGCTCACATCCACTAAAGTGGACAATGAATCCCCAATCTAACAGGGAGCGCAGCTGTAATTTATACACAACACAGGATGGGATGATCTGGGGTGATGTATACATCATCTTCTTCACACAATATTAATTTGTCCCTGCTGGAATCCACGATTACAGGTGCCTCTGTAATTTTTGCACAAAATTAATGGTAAAGGTCTTTCTCATAGAATTTGTAGTTCATTTTGATGGACATCATCTTTTCCACATTTTGGGGAAGTAGTCTCAGGCAGATCACTGATAAGGTTCCCGGCTGTGCTAAAAACTCTTTCTGAGTACACACTGGAAGGTGAGCAGCTCAAGTAAAGCAAAGGCAGTTTGTGTAAATTGCCTCTTTTTCCTGCCAGTAGTTCTTTACATCTCTTCAGATTTGTGTCCATTGGGAAGATGAATCCTTCTGGGATGAAAATCTACTCCCAGCAGCAGGCATGGTGCTCAAGAATTCTCAAGAAAGACACAACGTAAGACTTTAACCTTAAATCTGAAATTTTGCATTTGCTGCTCTGTTCTGCTTGTCCACATATCTGCTCTGGTTAAGTGGACAGTTGGTACAACGGCAGTTGGAAGGCCACTAACTAACACTTTTTTTTATATTCCTGTACAGATTGGAAAATGTCTTTACAGAAGGTTTGCAAAGGATTATTTAACAGTCAATTGTTTTGGAAAGCAGTAGCACTCTTCCTGGTCCCCTTCTGGGTTGAAAATCCACTACTAGCAGCAGAAGCAGGTGCAGGATTCTCAAGAAAGACACAACGGAAGACCTTAAATATTAAATCTTGCGCTTGTCCACATATCTGTGCTGGTTAAGTAGCAGTTTGGAGGCCACTAACTAACTATGGACCTCATTCAGACCCGCTCGCAAGCACTGAGCGCTCACAAGCGGGTTGATATTTAGGCCCTGGAGCTCACTACAAAAGGGGCGGCTGTCGATGTTGATCGACAGCTCGCTCCGTTTTGTAGGCGTGGCGGTGGGTGGTTTCACAAACGGAGGCATTCCTTAACGACCGCCTGCCGTTTTGTGGGCGGCCGCACTGACATCAGCAGTGATGTCAGTGGGGAGCTTCCTGCTTGATCAGAGCAGGAAGCTCCCTGGGGCTTGCGGTTGCCAAGGCCCAACCTTAGGGTCTTGTCACAAGCCCCGATGGTCGCGATAGTCTTGACCATCGTGACCATCAACCTGATCAGTTGCTAAAACTGTGGGTGGTAACCCACAGCTTTGTTAGCGACCAGGAGGCCGCACTTCAAAACCCAAGAGGCCGCCCTCATTCAGAGCGACCGCTTGCATTTTGCGAGCGCCTCTGAATGAGGGCCTATGTTTTGTTTTATGTCCCTGTACAGGTTGGGAAATGCTTTTTCATGTGGAAGCTTTGCAAAGGATTATTTAACAGTCAATTGTTTTGAAAAGCACTACTAGAAGTCTTCCTGGTCCCTTTCTGGGATGAAAAAAAATCCACTCCCAGCAGCAGGCATTGCACTCAAAAATTCTTCTGGGGCAAGAACTGATGTGAATGTGAATGAATACATTTTTTTTTGTAAATGCCTCCCCTCCTCCCCCATAAATTTACTTCGGAATCAATAAATTAAATTAAATTTACTACCAATCAACTCTTCCTGTTCCTGCCTTCAACTACATACATACTCCAACTCCCTCAAACCTCTCTTGAATAATAAAAACATTTGTTTCCTGATGTGACATTTTGGAAGTTGAACTGCCACGTGTTTGTGCCACCCACTGCTGCTGCTTCGCTTAGTCAACCAGCTAGCTTGGTGCAAATTTTGGGCCTATACTGGATGAAAACAATATAGTGAGCTGTGTGGTCAAAATTGACTGGAAACGAGTGGAAATAAAAGTTATTGAGGTTAATAAAACTGTAGAAACAAAAACAGGCCCACATTATGTGAATTTAGCTGTTTTTATGATTTTTTTTTTTAGACAAAAATACAGATCCAAAACCAAAACTCCAAAACAAAACACGGAAGGGCGGTTTTGGCAGAACCAAAACCAAAACACGGGGGTTGGCGCACATCTCTAATTTTTACTAAGTTTACGCACTGTGATGAGATACTGTCTTCATGCGAACAGTGGAGTTGTGACTTGGACCTCATTCATGATGTGTGTGATGTGCAGTTAGTTCATACAGTACTGTAGATCACAGTTAACTGAAAAACAAAAAATACAATTTACAGCTGCTAAATAAAATAGTGAAATTAATATATTCTACATAAGCAGCGGCTATGCTCATAAGGCAGATAGTTTCAACTTTTTCCAACTCATGACCTCACTAACTAAAATGCTACTCTTAAGTTGTCATTCACACATCACTCACACCTGCAGCCTGAAGGATTGTTCAGAAGAGGGTAGTTATAGGCAAAGCAGCAGATGGGGCCAGTCTGGCAGTGACACGTTCAAAGTGATGTAGCTGGAACTTCACCCACTGCAGTTCCCATACAGCACTCATCGAGGATTAAGCAGGCTCCAGACAAAGCTGCTGAATTCAGGTAGTATGCCAGATTTTAGCAGGAGGCTGTAGTGTGGCCGTCCATGTTCTACAGTATCTATATCTACCCATTCAATATTATTTTCATATAACATTTAAGTTAACATAAGCTTACCTTACACTGTAAGATGTCACAGCAGAACATGCAGCTGGTCATTGACTGCTCTCTAACAACTAATGTTAATATGATATTTTTATCGCAGTTAATGTTTTTTAACTGTCATTCAGTTCAATATTAGTGTTTTCTTTCTGGTATCATCCATCCCTTCTCCTTCCCACACTCTATCCCTAAATCCCTCCTACCCACTCTTTTCTACACTTCTTCCCTCAATCCCTAAAACCCCAACCCTCCCTCCTCCTTCCTACCTTTCACCCTCTCTCCCACACTCCCTACCTCCCACATTCACTCCCTCATCCCTAAATCCCTCCCACCCTGTCATCCCACACCTTAACCCCCATCGTCCCTCTCACCCTCTTCCCACCCATCCTCCCACATTCCCTCCCACCCACTTTCCCTCCCACCATCTGCCCCACCCTACCTCCTACATTCCCTCCCTCCCACACTCTCCCTAAATCCCTCCCACTCCCAAACCCACAACCTCCCTATATCCCTCCCACCCCAGCTCCCTCATCCCCACCCTCCCTTCCTCCATCCCTATATCCCTACCATCCCTACTCCCTAACCCTCACCCTCCATCAATCCCACCATCCTCCACTCCCAAACCCACACCCTCCCTAAATCCCTCCCACTCCCAAACCCACACCATCCCTAAATCCCTCCCAACCTCACTCCCAAACCCTCC
This sequence comes from Taudactylus pleione, assembly GCA_031769625.1. Taxonomy (NCBI): domain Eukaryota; kingdom Metazoa; phylum Chordata; class Amphibia; order Anura; family Myobatrachidae; genus Taudactylus; species Taudactylus pleione. The sequence goes on along the minus strand of JAUIMM010000126.1, from coordinate 1,697,123 downwards.
CTCCCAAAATCCCTCCCACTCCCACTCTCTGAACCCCACCCTCCCTCCCTAAGTCTCTTTCACCCCCACCCCCTAACCCCTACCCTACCTCCTCCCTCCCACTCCCATCCTCCCTCTCCCTTTATCCCTCCCTCCCTAAATCCCTCCTCACTCCCCAAATCCCACCCACATCCACTCCCAAACCCTCACCCTCCCTAAACCCCTCCCACCCCCACTTCCTAACCCCACCCTTCATCCCTAAATCCCCCAGCCCCTAACCCCCACCCATCCTCACTCTCCCCCCCAACTGACTGCTTTTTCCAAAGCAGTGACATTTATACCAAATCACATTAATCATAATAAATCAAATAATCAATAAGTGTTTTTTTTCTGTTTGTGTGCCGCACTTATCAGCAATGGAGCAACACAGGGGTGCTGCCTGTGTAGTTTATCAAGGGGCTGCTGCCTCATTCAGGGGTGCTCCCCCCCCAAGAGGCAAAAACATTTTTATAAATCAATCAATAAGTGTTTTTTCTTCTGTGTGTGTCTGCGCGTTAGCCACACTTATCAGCAACATAGTTGCGCAGGGGTGCTGCCTGTGTCATTTATCAAGCGGCTGCTGCCTCATTTAGGGGTGCTCTCCCCCAATTTTAAAAATATATATTTTTTTGTGTGTGTGGTTGTGTGCGTTAACCGTAACTTAGCTGCGCTATAATTGCTTGGTGGCACTGCTGTATGACCACAGTGAGTATGGAGGACAGTCACATGACAGAAGAGCAGGATCCACATACCAGTCTTGTAGCGGCCAGCAGGAGTCATGATGACAATGCAAGACCGTCAACGTCAACCACGAAGGCCGATGCACCAGGGCTTAAGTCAGGCCATGTAAAATCAACTTTTACCCTGTTAAAGAAAAACAAAAAACTGGCAATATGCCATTTACTACACGAAGTGGCAAGGAAAGGATAAGGCATTTTCCTTTATTTATGACTGGTGGTTATAGTTGTGATGATTTAAGCCCTTTTGCTTGTAGGAGCGGTACAAAAAAAATGTAAAATTTTTAAGACTAGTAAGACACCGGAACCAACTGTGTGCTCTGAAAAGTCACAGATCCCCGAGGAGAGTCCAAGTGTGTCCGCAGTTGCCATGTGTGAGCCTGACCTTTCTAATACTGTACTTGAAGAGGATCCTCCTTACACCATTTGTGTGACCTCTGCAAATGTGGGGATGAGCAGCGCAAGTCAACATGCTGACTTAGAAATCGAGGATGCTTCTATGGAATTGCACCAGGAGGATGAGGAGGATATTTACGTAGTTGGTAATAACAACATTGATGGTGAAGATGTTGAAGATAATGAGCATGTTGATGGTGAGGATGTTTGTGTAAAAACTGTAAATCAGGCAACAGTTGTTGCCCATGGTGGAAAAAATCCTATTGTTGCCATGCCTGGGCAAAGGACCAAAAAATCCACTTCACATGTGTGGAATTATTTCCACCAAAATCCGGACAACCTTTGCCAAGCCATCTGTAACCGTTGCCAAGTAACAGTGAGTAGAGGTAAGGAAGTTAACCATCTAGGAACCTCCTCCCTGTTACATAACTTGCAGTGCATTCATCAAATTGAAAAGTGCTTTTCAAATTTAGAAACTTGGCTAAAAAAAAATAACAACATTCAGTCCAGTGTCAACTAGTTGCTCCCTTTTCTCTGGATCCAAGCGCCTGCAATCTCCACCACCAACACCTGGATCATAATCAACATCCTCAATCACCTCAATCATGATCGGAAGTAGTCCTGCATCCAATTTCATAAGCATGACTGACTCCTCTCCTATCCGTGATTCCTCAGAAGGATCCTTGAGTGCTACGCCTGTTTCTGCTGCTGGGGGTGGATCTTCATCCCAGAAAGGGACCAAGAAGACTACTGCTAGTAGTAATTTAAAAAACAATTGACTATTAAACAGTCCTTTGATAGAGGAAGTAAGTATAACAGCTGTCACCCAGTTTCACAGCGGATCACTGACGCCATGACGGCTATGCAACTATTAGATGGTGAAAAAATAGAAAATGAGGTTGATAGTGCACTTGAGGAAGTGCAAAAGGAGGATGATGGGGAAATTTTGGTTAGTTTAGGAAGCCGGTGGCCGCAATCCCGACCGCCGGCTTCCCGACTCCTCTATCCCGCCTAGGGTTAAATGACAGGCATCTAAAACCTAGACGCCTGTCATTTTCCCAATGCCGGGAGACAGGCGCCCGGCATCCCGATCGAAGGGATGCTGGGTGCCGCGAGTGGACAGCTGCGGGGGGGGAGGGTTAGGTTTAGGGCACCCGGGGGGCAATTGGGGTTAGGCACCCCCCCGGGAGGGTTAGGGTTAGGCTAGTGGGAGGGAGGGTTAGGGTTAGGCACCCCTGGGGGGGACTTAGGGTTAGGCACCTCCCTGGGGGACTTAGGTTTAGGCAGCGGGGAAGGGGGGGTTAGGGTTAGGCACTTAGAGGGGGGAGGTTAGGGTTAGGCACTTGGGGGGAGGTTAGGGTTAAGGAGGGTTAGGGGGATTGGTTAGGTTAGTCTATACTTACCTTAGGGATGATCGGGATTTCCAGCGCTGTCGGGCTTCCGCTGCCGGGCTCTGCTATTTTGTCAGGCTGCCGCAGCCGGGATTCAAACTGCCGGTCATGCGGCAGCCGAGATCCCATACCGAATGCCTCTCTGACACTAATGAGGATGTTGATGATGAGGATGTTGTTTGCGTAAATCAGCCAGCAGTGGCAGCAGTTCTTGCTCATGATAAAAAGAAAGTCAGAAAAGCCACGTCTTGGGTGTTGAATTATTATCTAAATTCTGACAACAGTTGTGAAGGCATCTGTTCCATTTGTAAAGCCAAAGTTAGCAGAGGAAGAGACGTTAACCATCTTCCTCCTGTTTCGTAATTTGCAGCGAGTTCATGCAATTTGTTTAACAAAATTATAATAATTTGTAAATGAATAACAAGCAGTTCAGTATCAGCTACCAGCAGTTTGGACCAGCACATGCAATCTCCACCACCAACATCCTCATCATCGACCTCCTACTTAATAATTGAAGGTAGTCCTTCCAAAAAATGTGTTGTGGGGGCCCAAACACACAAAGGACTTCAGCCACAAAAGTGTTAGTCCTTGTCGCTAAAGTGCTTGGTTTGTTAAACTGTGCATGTCCTTTTTAATATGCCACATAAGAGTGGGTGGGAGGGACAATTCCATCTTTCACCTCTTTTCTTTACATTTTGTACAATTTGAGGCATTGCCGACTGACATTATTGTAGTTTATTAAACTGCCATCCTGTCTGCTACTGCTGTGTGGCAATGTTTCATAGATGTCCTATCTTTTTTTAAACTGCTGTGCGTTTGTGCTGCTGCTTTGATGCTTACTTTAGCCAGCCAGCTCGCTGCAGCCTTTGGCCTATATTGGTGAAAAATAGTGAAATCAATATTGTGCGCTGTGAGGTGGTTACAAATGCATGGAAGTGCCTGAAAATAATTGTTTTTAAGGTTAATAATACTGTAGGAAGAAAAATAGACCCAAATTTTGAGGTTTAGCTGTTTATATAATTTTTGGTTAAAAATCCAGATCCTAAACCAAAAAACAAAACACCAAGGATAAAGATCCAAAACCAGATCCAGATCTAAAACAGAAGGAGATACAGATCCAAAACCAAAACATGGGGGTTGGAGAACATCTCTAGTGAAAATTTCAATTTTTGCATGCTTTTGTGAAAAATAAATGATGATAAATAGGCCCCTAAATGATTTCTACTTAAAAACATCAGCCAGACTCACTGAGAATGTTTTTTTTTTTTTTTAAAAGAAACATTTAAAATTAGAGATGAGCGGGTTCGGATATCAGAGATCCGAACCCACCCTAATTTCGGGTATCCGGGGCAATCCGAGCGAAGCTCGGGTCTCCCTATCTGCCCCGGATCCCTCACCCGAGGCAAAACCTCGTGACCCCACTGTCGGGTCGTGAGGTTTGTTTTGAGCGGGTTTAACGCTGATTGGCTGAGAGAGCCGTCTGTAATGGCTCTCAGCCAATCAGCATTAAGCCCATTGAAGATGCACAGAGAGAGAAAAAGAAGATGGTGCCCGCCGCCTGACACCGCGGCACTCCCTGCTGCCGACACTGCCGGCACCCCCACTGGCAGCATCCCCGCTGCCGACACCACAGCTGCCGACACACCTGCACTGCTGCCCAACGTACTGAGGACACCATCAGCGACCCCCACACTGCCGAAACTCCCACACTGAGGACACCACCAGCACCCCTGCACTGCCGACACAGTCAGCAAACCTGCACTGAGGACACCGCTGGCACCCCCGCTATGCTGACACCACCAGCACCCTGCACTGAGAACACCCCTGCACTGCCCGCACAGTCAGCAAACCTGCACTGAGGACACCGCTGGCACCCCCGCTCTGCCGACACAGCCAGCAAACCTGCACTAAAGGCACTGCTGGCACCCCCACACTGCCATTCCATGTACTGAGGATACCGCCAGCAACCCCACCCCCCCGCACTGCTGACACAGCCAGCAATTCTGCACTAAAGACACCTCTGGCACCACTGCACTGCCGACACAGCCAGCAAACCTGCACTAAAGACACTGCTGGCACCCCTACACTGCCATTCCATGTGCTGAGGATACCGCCAGCAACCCCCGCACTGCTGACACAGCCAGCAAACCTGCATTAAAGACACTGCTGGCACCCCCACACTGCCGATACAGCCAGCAAACCTGCACTAATGATACGGCTCTCACCCCGCAGTGCCGACACAGCCAACAAACCTGCACTAAAGACACCGCTGGCACCCCCTCACTGCTGACATCACCGGTAACCTTCACTGAGGACACTGCCAGCACCGCAGCACTGCCATTACATGTACTGAGGACACCGTCAGCAACCCCGCTCTGCTGTCACAGTAAGTGCACTATTGGTGTATCCAACCTACACTGTATAACACACTGTATCCATGTTGGAAATTAGAAGTTGAACTGCCACATGTAAGTGCCGCCCACTGTGTCACTTTGCTTAGTCAGCCAGCTAGCTGGATGCAACCTTTTGGCCTTAACTAGATGAAGCAAATAATATTGTGAGGTGGTCAAAATTGATTGGAAAGTACTAGAAATAAATGTTATTGAGGTTAATTATAGTGTAGGAACAAAAACAGGCCAATTTTATGTGATTTTAGCTGTTTTTATGTTTTTTTAAGAAAAAAATCCAGATCCAAAACCAAAAAACGAAAACAAAACATGGAGGTGAGGTTTTGGCAAAACCAATCCAGATCCAAAACCAGGGGGGATCCAGATCCAAAACCAAAACACGAGGGTTGGCGCACATCTCTATTTAAAATACATTTGCCCTTGCATTAAAAGCCCAAGTCAGACATAAGGGGAACAAATTGTTGTTTTTTGGGGATAATTTTAGATTGCAAAAAATTGCAATTTTGAAACACAACTCACCACAAATTGCCACTCTGAAAAGAAATACAAGACACCAGATATATTAGCTTCTAATTACACGTACCACAGGTAAACCCGCTGGAAAAAGAGGTAGTTTTGACAAGTGAATTTTCGAAGACCACAGCGACCTTACCTGTCGTCCTGTAAATAAAATAGAACAAAGCCCCCCTGCTACCTGAATGGGTCTTACCTAGCATAGGTATGAAATGTAACATTTCAGCAACCTGGGTTAATTACATTTATCTTAAAAACTTCCTTCTCATCAATTCATTTATATAGCTCAGATATCTCTAATAAGAAACTCTAATAAGAAATAAGTGGGACACTTGGGAACATACTCAGTATTTACCCCAGATTGAATTAATCTATAATATTATTTTGGATTTGCACAAACTAGTCCTATTATTAATTTATATTTAGTGTTCCCTAATTCCAGCAGTACCAGAACTATAGCTGACAAAGCCAAAACCCGTTATTAAAAGAGAGTGTTATTACTGTAATTATAAGTGGGTTGATTACACTGCAGTGTAAATGTTTGTTTAAGAGACCGTATTATATGAAATAAACTCTTAACAATGCAAAGCAAATTGAATGTATGTCAGGGAAAGTCCATTCTGGTGTGGTTGCATCAGAAGTGTCTATTGCAGGGAAAGCCCATTCTGGTGTGGTTGCATCAGAAGTGACTGTCAGGGAAAGCCCAGTCTTGTGTGCTCGCATCTGATGCTGTCACGCCAGCAAGTTGTTAAAAATGAAGCATGAATCTACTAGCATAAAACATGATGTCCAAAAAATTATCATTTAAGTTTGCCAGGTGGGTGTAACCTTATACTGGTGTAAAAAATAAAGTATATTATGCTCTAGGCTATTTTATATGGTGTCACCATAGGGTTAAAAATGGTAAATGTGATTTAACAGCAATAAGATTTCAATTAAGTACTTACTACTACATCACTACTAAGGATTTAATGGCACTATGTAGCAGGATTTTTCTGTCTGGATAGCTTTACACCAATCACTAGATATGGGAATGAGGCAGTTTGGGCATTATTTAGTAATAAGGGAGAAAAAGTAAGGTGGGTTAGTTTTGGAAATGGCTTAGTTAGCTAGTCTCAGAGATTTTTACCATTCAACAGTATTAAAATAATTTTTTAACAGTTCTATTTTGGCCCTAAATTCTATCAAATTTAAATAATCTAAATCCCCTTAAAATACAATACATTACATTATGTTACATTTTTGGGGGTAGATTTATCAAACCTTTGAGAGAGATAAAGTGGTGAAGTTGCCCATAGCAACTACTCCTTTTTTTTGCTGTTATTTTACAAACTGTGCTAGATAAATGACAGTTAGAAGCTGATCGGTTGCTATGGGCAACTTCTCCACTCTATCTATCTCCAAGGTTTGATACAGCCCCCCCTTGGTCTCTTGGGGCTCGTATACACTTTAATAATATTACACATTCAACACACATTCTGCTGCACCCACGGGCGAAGCTGGGCTCGAGGTCACTCATGAGCTCCTCCTTCCGGCTCCCGCAGTGTGTGATGGGAGAGACGTCTCTTCCATAGTGCCAAACGGGAGGACGGAGGAGTGGGCGGCGGCGGACGCAGGAGCGGGGATTGAGGTAAGTGTTGGGATTTTTTTCTGTGTCTGTTCTATATATGTAAGGGGCATTGCATAGGGGACCACTACTGGGGACACTGTATAAGGGGCACTGCATATGGGAGGCTACTACTGGTTGCACTGTATAAGGGGCACTGCATAGGGGGGACCACTACTGGGGGCACTGTGTAAGGGGCACTGCATAGGGGAGACCACTACTGGGGGCACTGTATAAGGGGCACTGCACAGGGGTGACCACTACTGGGGGCACAGTATAAGGGGCACTACTGGGGTCACTGCATATGGGGGGGCACTACTGGGGGCACTGTATAAGAGGCACTACTGGGGGCACTGCATAGGGGGACCACTACTAGGGCACTGTATAAGGGGCACTACTAGGGGCACTGTATAACTGGCTTTATTGGGGGCACTGCATAGGGGGACTGCATAAGGGGCACTACTGGGGACTCCTCTGCATAAGGGACACTACTGGGGCACTGCATAAAGGGCACTACTGTGGCACTGAATAAAAGGCACTACTGGGAGCACTGTATAAGGGGCACTACTGGGGGCACTGCATAAGGGGCACTGCATAGGGGGGACCACTACTGGGGGCACTGTATAAAGGGCACTACTGGGGTCACTGCATAGGGGGGACCATTACTGGGGGCACTGTATAAGGGGCACTGCATAGGGGGGACCACTACTTGGGCCCTGTATAAGGGGCACTGCATAGGGGGGACCACAACTGGGGGCCCTGTATAAGGGGCACTACTGGGGGCTCTGTATAAGGGGCATTGCATAGGGGGGACCACTACTGGGGGCACTGTATAAGGGGCACTACTGTGGGCACTGTATAAGGGACACTACTGGGGGCACTGAATAAGGGGGACTAATGGGAGCACTGTATAAGGGGCACTACTGGGGCACTACTACAAGGGGGACTGCATAAGGGGCACTACTACAGTTGACATTGCAAGAGGGGCACTACAGCTGGGGGCACACCTCCATTTTTAAGTGGCCATGCCCACCTTTTTGGCAAAAGCACATACTTGGGCGGGGGGCTCCATTTTTTAACCTGCCCTGGGCTCCAAATACCCTAGTTACGCCACTCCTGGGCTGCTACTCAAAACATGTAATGTATACTTTGTGACAAGTATTTTCTTTGCTTTACTTGTTAACAATTCGAAAATTTTCTGTAGTATTCACAGTTGGTACCACTCAAAAATATAATAAGTGAGTTCCATGGAGCACTTGTTAAATACATCATGCACTGGTACAATATACAGCATTGAGGCTGAGAGAACATGCTTTAGAGTGAGGACAATGGGTAAGGTTTTATTTTCAATTTTAACAGACAAATGTCCCAAATTTATATAAATGTAATTATCCATTGTGATCCACTGGGATTTATTTTTGGCTGATATGCAGGAACAAGTTTGTTAAAGGGTGGAGATCACCTTCTAATGTTGGGCATACACGGCCATATAAAATGCATGTCAGCCCGCAGATGTCGGCAGCATACAATGTGAGATATCTCACAGTGTATTAGCCCAGACATCTGCGCTCCGCCCACAGGGGGAGGAGACATTTCCTTGTTTCTTCCATGGGAAGGAACACAGGAAATGTCTGCATGTCGGCCGAGGCTGGGCATACACTGCCCGATACGGCCGATATATCGCATCGGACGGGCATGCTGGTCGATCCGGCATGCCCAACCGAGCGATATTTGACCCTCGGTCACCCGCACACATGCTAGAATTATCGGGGCGATCCACGGATATCGGGCGTATCGCCCCAATGATTGTAGCGTGAATGCCCTGCTTTACAAAAACACTGAAACAGATTTTTCTTTATATTTTCAGGTCTTACTTGGTGTAAAAAATCAAATGAACTTAAAGGTTTTGTAGTTGACTTAGCTATACGAGTTATATATATTAGATTATATTGCACTAATTGAAAGCTGCTAATAAATAACTATTGTTTAACTTACAATTTCAAACACTTTTAATGGCTTTTAACCATGCATGAAGAAACAAACCATCTAAAAAAAAACACATTCCAAAGTCCTTTTCACCATCATTGCGGCATTCTTGCATGAATGCATTGCTTTGTATAGCATTCCTTGGGGTGTCACAAACTGTGGATCTGTGTTTCAAAAATAAATAAATATGAATGGAATGCAACCAGACTGGTTGGCAACACTTCTACTCATGTATATGTCTACATGTGTGCTCTGGAAGTGTTCATTTCACTGTTGCCCAAGCATAACTGAATACATACCCTAACTTTCCTTGTGATACCCAGTCAGAATGCCGACATGTTCTGCATGTTGATATTCAGAATGTTGACATTGATGTTATGTCGAATTGTAGAATATCGACATCCACTATTGTCGCTATTTTATATGTTGACACCAAAATGTCGACAGTCTTAGATTTAAGGTTAGGCTAAGATATGAAACAAATGTTGATATTCTGGTGTTGACATGTTAAATCTCGGCATTATGTATATGTCATATTGAATGATATATCCGTGCTTGGCTTGAAAAGCAGCTTATTATAGAAAATTAAGATATTAGAGGGGTTAAAATAAGTGCTATTAATATGTGTGGTTATTTTTCCACTTTTTAACTCTATAATTTTTTGTTTATTATTATTTTTATTTTTATATTTTTATATATTTTACTATTTTTATCCTTCATTTATAACCTTTTTAATCTTATTTTTAATTTTTATTCTGATGGGACATTTTTAAAATATATTTTATTATTTTTGTCAATTTAAAATTTTTCAATAAAGGGAAATCCAGTAGACATGTGGATCCCGCTATATTATTCACTTCCGGTCCCCAATTCCATTTTTTTTTCTAAAGGACAATAAAGTTTACAACCTATTTAAAGGCTTAATCACCAGCACAAAGGCCATCCTTGAAAAAGTGCTGTAACAGCACGAAAAGCGTTGGAGGCATAGAAGAGAACCCGGAGGTTCAACCCACTTTGCAGCCGCTAAAGACCACTTACCCCCGCTGACTACTAGCCCATTCCGGTGACGTCATCATCGGCCGCCCGGCCAGACATGCCGGTGATGCAGCACACCGAGAGGCACCTACGGAGGAATCTTGCAAGTTACTCCCCAGCCTGCCACTCGAAAGACCATACAGCGGTAAGGTAGGGACAGTTAATCTAGACACCTATCGGCACCCCGGGACACCTTCTTTTTCACTCAGAAGAGCTATAAACATAATGCTTTCTAACTCCATTTTTTTCCCCAGGTACCATCAGAATTGAGTTTCTATTGTTTTTTTTATTGTGTATCTTTCATCTTCCCCATTTAATTCATATTTTAAAACCACCCTCCTTTTATTTAATTTTCTTTTAAATCACCCTTCTTTTTATTATTATTATTATTATTATTTTTATTTTATTTCTACTACCTATCACCACACATATTAATAACACTTATTTTAACCTCTCCATTATATATATGTCAACATTTTTCCTTTCACCTTAACTACCATATTGACTTTTCATACCACAGCCTTTGCTTGCAATGGTCATATGAACGTGAAGTTTCCAGTCCCAAATTCTCCATACAGGTACAGCTCACCAATATGTTTCCTTTGAAAAGCATCAATGCTGTAAAGTAAACATACTTAAAATAAACCCAAGGAAAACAATCACACGTGTCAATAGTTTTTCCTTAGCAACACAAAAAATAGCAAGCACAGCTGGGATAGTGTCATTAAGAATGACTCTAAAATAAGTGAAAAGATTAGCAGTCTGTTCTCCCTGCAACTCAATGTTTGTTTTAAAGCTTCTCTTTCTGACTGACTGACTGACTGACTGACTGATCTGTTTAGGGCCAAACACAAATAAAATGAAACACACAGATGTATATTTAACACATACAGTAAACCAGTTTATATCAATAGCTGAAACCCAATTCTTGGCAGGCAAGCTACATATTATAATAACCTGGGCGGTTACAGGAGTAAAAGTATGTGCTCATGGACTTAGATATAGCTACTTCCCCAGTAACATTTTCAAAAGGTGAGTAAAGGATAAATTGGAATGTCACATAGAGTAATTGTATCTATTCTGGCATTATCCTTAAATGGTTTACAATATTTTCCCTTCAAAGTATATGCATATTTGCCTACTCTCCCAGCACAGGCAGGAGACTCCTGAATCTCGAGTGGTGCTCCTGGCAGCATGGAGGAGTATTCAAGTCTCCCGGGCCATAGCTGCTGCTGGCTACGTCCGCCCAGTGCCGCCCACTTCCTGAGTGAAGTGAGTGAGTGGTCCAGGTGGCCAATGACGCGATTCGCATTGATTTGCATCATCGTAGCCCTGCCCCCCACTTTTTAATGGCAGTAATGTTGGCATTGTATAGCAGGATGATGAGATTGTGCTGCCATGCCCCGGCACCACCTACCAATGCCACGCCACACCCCCTGCTTTGCCGACTTAGAGGGGGCAGTCAGACAGTAGGCAAGTATGAGTATATTATGCTTTAGCCTTATAATATAGTGTATCTCTAGACTAACAACATGTTGGCAGCTATGTGCCACTAGCAACTTACTCTGAACATGCAGTGTGTATGTGAGAAGAGAAAGTTAATTAGTAAAGTAATTTCTGATTAGGACAAGACTAAACATATACACTATGTAATGTGGTGAAAGTGATATTAAGATCACATATGTAACCAAAACCTTAATAAATTATTAATGATTTCCTTAATAAGTGCAGTTATAATTATGATGAAAGCTTTGAAGCACACATATCTATTCAAATATATTCACTTGTTAATCAATTTATTTATTCTAACTATATGAATTCATGAAGATACTTTGACTCCGGCATAAAGAGGTAAGATAAGTGAATGTTTGCACATTCCTAAATATATAGATTGCAGTACTATATACAAGTTAATAGAAGGTATCTCCGGTGCTGAGAGGGGAATGATAAGTAACATTAGAGTGTCAAGGATGTGACTTAACAATAATTTTGATGTGTAATATGCCATTTAATTTAAACAAAATATTTTAAATTATAGATGTATCAAGGTCTTTCCTGTATTTTTTAAAGCTAACTTTGCTCCAGTAGTAAATAAATATATATGAGGTTGTGATGGTTTTCTAAACAATTTCCCAATATTACTACTAAGGTCTTTTACATAAGGAGTAATGGATTGTTTTTTCACATCCTATAGTGTCATTGACACTCATATAGGGCCCCATTCCCCATTTACAAACGAAGGGAAATACCAGTGGGAATATTCGTTTAGTATCACTGTGATACAAACGAAAATTCCACTGGTATTTAGTAATACTTACCCCTCCCGCGAGGTCCCGCGAAGTCCAGCAGAATCCTCGTCCTCGGCGAGGTCCTCAGCTGGGCTGCTGGCAGCCTAACTCTGCCAGCGACGGGGCTCCAGGGTCATGTGCATGCGCGATGGTCCGTCTGCGCATGTGCATGACAGGGAGACCCGGCAGTGCCTGGAAGGCTTCGTTGAAGCCGGAAAGGCACCGCAGGGTCTCCATTGCCGGCAATGGGGCCCGCATCGCTCTCGCCATCTTTTAGATGGCGAGAGCGATGCTGTACAAACAGCGGTAATCTAAGATTACCGCTGTTTACTAAATACAGCAAATGGGGCCAATAGTTTCTTACCATTCCTTTCTCTGCACCGGAGATATTATCTATTTTCTTAGCTCCATATCCTGGGGTTCAGTTGGGAAAGCCCTACCTCTCCTTAGGCTGCAGAGAGAGTATTCCGTCTTTGCACCACAGATATTTATATGTTTTGCATACTTAGTAATACAGTAGACCCTCCATCCTTCTTCAATCTGGATTTTGGTCTCCTCAGTCCACCAAAACTGCCCTCACCAAGGTCACCAATTACCTACCCATTGCCAAATTCAATAACCGTTTCTCTATTCTTATGCTCCTTGACCTCACAATGGAATTTGATACCATTAACCACCCCCTTGTCCTCTAAATTAGATCCAGTCAAAATCTCGACAGTCGGGATGCTAGTGCTTAGAATGCCAGCGCCGGAATCCAGACACCTGTCAGAATCCTATCTGCAGCCTGACTACTGGGGTTAGGGGGAGGGTTAGGAGTTAGAGTTAGGCACTAGTGGGAGGGTTAGGGATAGGCACTAGGCGGAGAGGGTTAGGTTTAGGGTGCGGGGGGAGGTTAGGGTTAGGCACTAGGGGGGAGTTTAGGTTTAGGCACCAGGGAGGGAGGGGTAGGGAGAGGAGGAGGAGGGTTAAGATACTGATCGACAAGTGTCGGTATCCTAACTCTGTCTGGATGCTGGCGTCAGGATTCTGACCTCCGGGATCCCGAGCACTGGCATCCTGTACCCAACCCCTCCAAACCATCCACTAAATTTATGCTTCACAATTCATTTCTCTTCTGGTTTGCCTCCTTCTTGTCCAACCAGTTTTTCTTTGTATCTACATGTACCACCACCTATCCTTCCTTCCCATTGGGGTCCCCCAAGGTTTTGTTCTTGGCCCTATCTGTACACATTTTTCCTCTGTGAGCTTTTCAGGTCCTTTGGACTTTACTAGCATCTCTATGCTGACGATACTCAAATTAACCTCTCTTTTGTCACCTCCTGTCTGTCAGCAATCTCATCCTGGGTTGCACAACACTACCAGAAATGCTTTATTTCTAAAACTCATCATCTTTCCTACAGTCAAGGCCCCCTCCATCCCCACCCTCTCCACTTCTGTCTCAATTTCTCACTTCCCTCCAATGCCCGTCCTATGTCTAGATGTCAATCTTGACTCTGCCCTTCCTCATCCTGAAAGCTATTTAAAAGCTAATTCTTGTCCATAGGGAAAACGCAGGGGGGTTTCTGGTTGCCTGGAAACCCCCCTCCCTAGCCCACACCATGATGACCACAATAGAAATGTCATATAATGCTAAACTTTTTTTTTTTTTTAAATACCCTCAGTGTCACAAATGAAATAATTAGCACCACTGTTGATCTTTTAAAATGTGTCTGCCAATAATTAATTTGTGCACCAACTAGGAGAACTGGAAAACATGTATGGTTAGGGGTGCACTGATATAGATAATCCATAGGGTCATTTATTAATACTGTATAATAATACACAATCCAGTGTACAAGGAAACCAATATGTACATACATGTTCAGGGCAGTGCAAGGTTCTTTATCTGTTCCCCAGATTCCCAAACTTGCTCAAATGATCTGGAATGGAGCTGGCATCTGAAATAAAAACATTCAGCTCAGACAAAATGCACTGGCGTCACAAGGGAGGTGCGGGGGGTGCGGGCTGTACCGGGTGTCACCAGCTGAGGGGTGACACCAAAGTGCTAGCTCCCCCTCAGTGACAGGAGCCGGGTGCTGCATTACATACAGCACTCGGCTCCTAGCACAGTGAGAGAGCCGGCACTCAAACAAGCTGATCCTTGGGGGCATCCTTCACCAGCACTCCCAGGCTCCAGCACCCCGGTTTAACAAAAAATGGGGGTTCAGCCCATGAGGCCATGCCCCCACCCGCAAGGCCATTCCACCTAATTATTCGGTGCGCAACCCAGCCGCGCGCAGTGAAGGATGCCTGTTCCGGCCCACACCAGGTGCAATGTCAGGTAAGGACGCCACTGACAAGATGGCCCTACTTCTGTATATAATGGCATGTGATTGCTGGTCCTGTATATGTCAGAATTATACTACTGTATTCTGTACTTCATCTTACATGTATTATAGCTCTTCGTGGACTCTTCAATGCTTTAAAATCAAGCATTTGGAAATCCCTCTCTAGAAATCTTGTGTTTGCCACTGTTGTCCTCATTATTACACACCTTGATCACTGTAATCTGCTCCGTTCTGGTCTCTCCAACTCCCAACTCACCCCTCTCCAGTATGTCCTCTACTCTGCTACACACCTCACTTTCCTCTCATTACTCTTCCTCTGCTGCCTTTCTCTACCACTCACACCCTTCATCTCCAGCTTCTTTTTCTCACACACTCCCCTCCTGTCCTGCTTTGCTTATGATTGCTGCCTCGCCTCCTACCTGATCACCACTTCTCATTCTAGTTTTCCCGGGCCACGCCTAACCTATGGAATACTTTAGTTCATTCCATTATCCATAATTCTGCCTTCAAGCATGCTCTTAAAACTATTTTTTTCATTCTAACTTCACCTAACTCTGCAGTCTCTATGCGCTTCTCCCATTCTGTCCACCCATATCGCCTATAGATAGGGCTTTCTCCCCTTGGTCTTCTCTACATAATTATACTAACTGCACACTGTAATTATGTATGTAAATGTGTATACTGTCTGTATTAGTCTGTACTCTATATGTATACTATGGTCAATTTTATCCACTTGTATGGCACTACGGAACCCTTGTGCTGCCTTAAGGTGCCATGCCCATAAACATAGCGATGTGCATATGATCAGACGATGTGAACAGTTTCCCTTTAAACTCTCCTCGGCAGCTCTGCACATGATCTGCTCACGATTCGGTGTCCAATCTTCATATGATGTCTCCTGCATCCATACTTTTTACAGTGCATCGCGTCCTAGATTGTCAGATCTGCGCTACTGCACGGCAGATATGACGATGCGATGTGCGACCAGCGGGGATGCGCATCATATCGTGATCGTGAGTGGGGACTCACGAGTTACTCACGATGTGGCCATATTTTACATGAGCTGTCGTTCCAATGTGGCGGAATCGGCCAGATCGGGTAAAATGTGTGTGGGCAGCTTTAGGATTAAAAATCCAGTTGTACATGCAGATTTATATGTACATACAATTACAATCCACCAATCTGTGATCATCATCTCTCAAAAACATCTGCTGAAAAGATTGTGACTAGAGGAGCATCAGGATAAGTTTTTGACAGAATGGTTGTACGTACCATCCTGTCTCAGAAATTTTTGGACTTCATAAAACCATATAAACAGGTGAGATCAGGTTTCTTGAGATAAAACATGATTTTGGAGTGTAGTCTACTCTTACGATATCTAACCAAGAGGTTGTGCGGTATATTATTAACTAAAGTGCGGGTTTTCAGAAGTGATTATGTTGCCTATAGCAATCAGATTCTGCTTAACATTTATCTAACACCTTATAGAAGATAATAGCAAGAATCTGATTGGTTGCTATGGGCAACATCTCCACTTCTAAAAACCTGCACTTATAAATATACCCCTGTGAATTTTATAATCTGTGAGATGATTGCATAGATGTGCACCCAGGTTTATAAAAAAAGATAATAAAAATGTAGAAATAGACTAACGTTCTTTCATTTTTTATGTAAGCAATATTGAATCGATATGATTTACCGCCGGACCTAAGCCTGGCGGATGAAATCCTGATGCCGGAAGGTCGACAGATGAAGATCCCGACTAAGGTAAGTACCCTAACCCTCCCTAACACTCCCTTAGGGATGCCTAACCCTAATCTCCCCCCTAGTGGCTAACCCTAACCTCCCTCCAGGGGTGCCTAAACCTAATCCCCCCTTCCCGCACACCCTAAACCTAACCCTCCCAGGGGGGTGACTAACCCTAACCTCCTCCCGGTGGTACCTGACCCTAACCCCCTCTTTCCCTAGCCTAACCCTCCCAGGTGTCACGAACAGGGTTTCCCGCATAGGGCACGATGGGTATTACCTGTGAGGGCGCTGTGGCGTGGTCCTTCCAGCGGAGGGACTGGTGTCTGGCAGCAGGCGTTGGCTGTGCGAGGTGTTCCGCAGGCACTGTGTCATTCAGGCTGGGGTAAGCCTGGTGGTGTTTCCATTCCGTTCTGATATGGGCACCACCATCTTGCTTCTGGTCATGTGACTTAGATGCTACAATCCTGGCATGTCACATGCTCTCTATAACCATTCATGATCCTGCACTGAGTACTTAAGGGAGTTCAGAGCTCTCCATAGTTGCAGTGCAACGTGTTTCACAGTGCATGCTGTGAGAGAGTTCCTGTGCTTCTGAGACCTGTCTGTTCCCGTGCTCGCCTGTGCTCTTGCTGGATCCCAGCTACCAAGCAGCCTGCATCGCTCTGCCTGCTCCAAGCCTCCTGCTGGAACCACCCTGCACCTTCTATTAACTCTCTTCCTGCCAAAAGACCTGAGTGTGCAGTTAACCATGTACATACACTGCCTCCATTTACCTGGCTCTCTGTTGGCTCATATCATAGCTGATCCAGTTTCTACACTGAGCCATCTCAGTACAACTCTCCACTTAAGTGATCTGCTACCACTAATCAAATTACTCCATAACCTCTCTGGATTTCATCTCAGTGTCAATCAGTAAACTGTCATCCTGTCTGCAGCCTTGCAGAGACCATTTGGATTACAAAGACTTTTTAGTTCTGCCACTACCTGGACATTACCCATCCATACTTCACTACAGTTCTAGTCATCACTTCCCTCTCTATATTTTGGACTTCATATTATCCGTGTACATGTCTGCAAGTTCAAACCCACTTTTCAGTTTAAGTCTGTTCAGGTGTCTGCTCCTATTACCTCCCCGGGTCCACAACAAACCCAGATCCTAACACTGTGGGGGTGCCTAACCCTAAGTCCCCCCGGGAGTCCCTAAACCTAACCCTAAAAATTAGCAAAATGCTATTCTTCACCACTTGCTGAAAGACGCTAAATAGCGCCTATTGTGACCATTTAAAAACCCCAAATACCTTTAGCAGGGCTATTCGGGGGTACCCATAGTGATTCCCCCATGTCAGTGCATCTTTTGGGGGGGTCTCCCCAAAACCGACAGAACTTTTCGCCAATTTCAGTTTTGCCGGGTCCCGTTTTCGCCGATTTGGAATTGAATACGGGGATATGCGGGGACGAGCGCGATACATTTTCACACTCAAAACCAGCGATGATGGCAAAAAGTCCGGCAACAGACTTCTCGCTTCTAACTGAGTATGCCCCACAGATTTCAATGGTGTGAAATCTCCATTTAAGCCTATGGTGAGAACCGCTACATTGTAACCGCAACGTTCACCTCAAGTAACATCATTTTTCTATTACACAGTTTGTGTTAGCTTGTTATTCTTTCTTTGTGCTAGTATTTCATCATTTTAATCTTGATAACCTGTCGCAGTGTGTCTACTAGTCTCCTTTATTTATTCTATCTATTTTGTTGTAAATCCACATTACAAGTTCTAGTATGTACATACTCACCATAAGACAAGAAGTGCTTATTTGTATTTTTAGGGCCTGATTCATTATGGATCGCATCTGCAACAGCGCACACAGATCGGCTGGAGGAACGCAGGCGTGCCAATCTGTTTGAACGCCGTTACTTGGGCGTGCATAAATTAGCCACTGCGACGACATACGCAGCTTGAGTACTCACTGCACGCGACGAGAGGGGCAGATGTCACTCGATGGTTCCGATATATATGCAGGTCTGCGAGGTCACACGGATGTGAGATAGCAGTAGTGGGCGTCTCTATGCTGGCTCAGCAGTTGCAGACATTAGCATATTTTCGTAGCAGAACTGCGTGCGTAATCACAGCTGCGATCACAATAGTGATCTGTAGTGAATCAGGCCCTTAGACTGTATTAGAAACCATGGACTTTAACACACAGGACTTGATAAATTTAATGTCCAATGCATGCTAATGAAACCAAGTAGCCACATTAGAAACCCTGGTGGTTTTGTGAATACATTTCAGGGTCTCTTAAACATGCCGCAATATCAAAAGGAAAGGAGTTTTACATGTAATTCAAATACTGCAGCATGGAAATAAGCTTATAAAATATCACCAAAATCACAGCAGAATGTTTAAATATGGTCTTAATATATACTTTTTATTGTGATGTTGGTGATATTTTATGCCACAACAGTCTTCTGTGATCTGGGTTATAACTAGTAGATTTATTTTCCCTATCATCATGTGACAATATTGATCTAGACCTGGACTAAATTATATTTATTACTATTGTCAGCATGTCATAACATTAAAGCAAACAGTACAGTACATATTGTAGTTCACTGGGCCATTTTAAGGTTTCTGTATGCTTAATATATTTTTCTCATTCATTTATGCCTTGTCAGAGCAATGACCTACAAAACATTGTTGTGGCACCCTGAATATTATTTTTCCGTGATATGTTTTGTTCACAGCTTGCTAGTAGGATGTTGTTTGATATAATAAACACACCTAATCACTGCCAAGATGTCTCAGAAGAGACATTTCCTTACCTATGAAACAGGAGTTAATTAAGGCATCAGGGACAAGAGATACTCAATACATACCACAAAGAGGCATAATTATTATGTAAGGAACACACAAAAAAATATACAGTACAATAAAAATACAGCTTTGCTCACAAAGTGATCATAATTCATTTATATAGTTTTTTTCCTTTATTTTTTTATATTATAACTGTAACTTATGAATTTCTAATGCATCAATCTTGTGCCTATTAAAACAAACCCTGATAAGCCTCTTATAACAATTGCAGCATCAGCAGTGATGAAAATAAGGCGGAACTTGTGGTTCTCCAAGTACCAGTATGCGGAGGAGGCTTGCTGGAACCTATAGTCCTCATGTAAAGGACAATATTACTTGAAACAAAACTGCTATCAACCCTGCACCCACCACCCAGGGGGTGTGGGGGAAAGCCCTGGACTTCAGCCCTGGCATGGGGTTACTTGGAGATGACGGATTTCTTTATTAAGGGGGGTCCCCACTTTCCCAGAATCCCAGCCTGGGCTGACTAGTTATGGCGGTAATGCTTTGGCTGGGTGATTTCGTCAAGTGTGTCCCCTGCCTGGGGCTTTACCCTCTGCTAGTAAGAGCCTGGTGCTGGTTGAAGAAAATACAGGGGAACCCTCTGCATTTTTTCCCCCATATTTCCTCAACCAGGACCGGCTCAGAAGCCTGGTGTTGGTTTCCTCAACCAGGACCAGCTCAGAAGCCCGGTGCTGGTTTGTTGAAATACAGGGGACCCACATGCCATTTTCCCCACGTATTTCCTGAACATCAGGGCCATCTGTGGTATTTAGTCTTCATGTTTGGGAGTGTTTGGCCGTGGTCAGACAGAGAAAACACAGGGGAGAAAACACGATTAAATATGATTGCATACACCACGATTCTGTCAAACACGATTCTTAGTAAATTTGAGTGTTTGATCTTGAAAAACCCTCACGAATTCCAGTGATGCCAATCATGTGTAAACTGGGCCAAAACACGATTCTTAGTAAATGTACCCCTAAGAGTTATAAAGGTTACAAACAGGTGACATCCTTAAGCCCTAATTTATTTGACATTTAGCAAAATGCTGATTTCATTAAGTGATATAGGGGGATGACTACTAATGCGCAATTTTGCAAACCACTTTTTTGGGGCACTTTTATGTGCATTATGGAAAATTGCATGTTTTTAGACATGGTTCTGACAAGTGAGATAGTTGACACATGAAAAACAAAATGAAATAAAAAAAATATGTCCCTCCCTTTCAGGGCTGTAACTATTGTGGTGCGACCGGTGCCGCCACACAGGACACTGATGCACTGGGGGCGGAACCGGATGCCACCGCAATCTACATTTGCCAGGCACCCGGTGCGCTGTTGTTACGAGCAGTGTGCCTGGCGTCTTTCCTAGCTCTCCTCCTCCCCCATCCTACGCCCTGCCGACACTGCACCGATTCTTCCTGGCTGGTGGTGGCCGAGATATGCGTTCCACTGTGGTACGTAAAACGGAAGCGCCTCCTCTCCACCATTCTGCTACTTCTCCTCTTTCCTTCCCCTGCTGCATTGCGCTCATGCACTGTATATATGTGCTGAGCCTGGGAGTGACTGACTGCTGTGCTGTATCACATTCATGCACTGTATATATATGTGCTGAGCCTGGGAGCCAAAAGCACTCCAGGGCTTGCGGCAATGAGACCCTACCACAAGGGTCTCATCGCAAGCCCGATGGTCGCGATGGTCTTGACCATCGTGACCATCTTCCTGGCCGCTCGCTATAGCTGTGGGTGGTCACCCACAGCTATGCGAGCAGGTAGGAGGCCGTTCAAAAAAAAAATAGCCTGGCCCTGATTCAGAGCGAGCGCTTTGTCAGAGCGTCCGGCTCTGAATCAGGGCCTGAGTGCGAGCAGGGGGATATGATAATTGAGGCTACGGGGGGCATGTGCCCTGATCCCCCTCCCCCTCCCCTTCTTCCTCCCCTCTGGATCAGGTCACGGTGTGTGCTGCTTCTTGCCTGGCACTGGCAGGCATCTCAGCACACTTCCCTATCTAGATCCCCGCCACCCACCTCTACTTCCCCTTTCTTCTTCTCACCAGCGGGAGATGTTACTGTTATAGCCGGAACTACAGAGATCTGAAAGAAAAAGCAGCAAGGTGAGTACTGAACAACACAGCCACCTGTGTGTCTGCAACCCCTTCATCCCCACCTGGAAACTGATGCCTAGTACAGGTGGTCGCAAAGTTAGAAGCACTTTGCAAAGCGATCTTCCAGGTTTTTTTTTACTTTTGATCATAGTATTAATTCAGTAAGATGTAGTGAAAGAATTAGGTGTAACCTTACTAAACCCTAGTGAGGTTGCTAATACTCCTTTAATGTGATATTATGCCTCCACCTAAGCTCTAATAAAATGAACAGCTTAGGACAACCTGATAAAATACTATTGTCAGTATTAATCCAGGTTACTTTAAATGTGATGAATGCTGCACATATAAAGTTGCGTTGTGATGTACATAAAATAACATACAATAACTGACCACCTGTTATTTCTCTCCACAGGTCTCCGACGGTGACGCTCCTCCTGTTCCAAATGGTAAGTACTACACACCAATTATGATATGGTAACACTTTTTATCAATAAATTATATATTCACGTTTAACGTTCTTAGGTGATTATACATTTATAAGAACATATAGTTATTTCCATGTGCAAATGGAACATTCATTTACCATATAAGTACCCTAATATTAAATATCTTGCTATGCAATTAGTCTCTGCTTTTAAGTCTGTATTTATGGCAGATAAGAGTCTTTAAATGTCCAGAACCTTAAGGGTTGACTCTTGTAGCACTTAGCAAAGCTTAAAAGGAAGTCTATATATTATTAAAGTTCAATGCTATCCTCCATAAGTGCTAAAGTTACCCTTTTCCATATATATTTACAAAGTTCATAATATTTACAAGTAGGTTTATAGAGATGAAGCCAGTGCTATATACAGCTAAATATGCTGTTCTCTGGAAGTCTACAAGATCGGATTTGTAATCCAATAACATTAGTCTATGTGGTCATCCCACTGTTATGAATGTAATATGTTGCAATAGGTATCCTTTCCTTTCTTCTGTTACACTGCTTTCTACCTCCCCAGCTTGGGATTTAATACTTCACAAGGATTTCCTGTATTATGATTTGAAACTACTAAGTTCAGCATATGGCATAAACTTCCATGCAGTAGTTGCTGTTGAATAATATCCTATTAACTAAGATGCGCTGAAACTCTCTCTGTCCCTTATGTGGGGATCTGCATTATTGATAATTAATGTGCTCCTGGATGCAGATAATTAAAGATAATACTGCTGATGCATAAGTGCTGCTTGCTGTGCAGTGCGTATATCTTTGTTTACTCACTCACGCTTTATCTGCACTGTATCTTCCTCCTTCTCCTACGGAGGGCTGGCTCTGCTGTCTGTGACAGGCAGGACAGGCAGTGAGTTAGCTTGAGCTGCAATGCAGGGTGCCGAGTGATGGCCATGCCCCCTTCCTACTCAGCTGTCAATGTGGCCAGCTTCCCTGCCTCCAGCTCTGACAGGATGGCTGCTGCCCGCCCCTATGACACGTTTCCTGTGTCTTACTCAGCAACGATGCCAAAGCCCAGCTAGCGCTGTCCTCTCCCTCAGCTGATGCAGGTAAGCCTTCTCTGGTTCCAGTGTCAACAGGCTCCCCCGTCACTGCCACTAATAGCTCCAGTGGCTAGGCAGCACCGGAGAGACAGTGTCCTAAGTGCTCGAGGGGGAACAGCAGACTGCCTCTCAGCACTCCAACGGCTCCCTAACTCCCTTTCCTCCACATGCCTCCACTACTCTCCCACCCACAGAATGAGCCCCTCTCTAACTGCCCTATTCTAGTCGCATGCCATTTCTAGCACCTTCCAAAGCTCATGCTGCTGCCACTGACTTCATCCCTGTCCCACATGTGTACAAATAAAATATATACATTACAAATCATACCCTATTCTCTCTCTTCTAACTAATACAACATACTTGAGTCCTGCATCTATATTTAACTAAGTTAACCCTCTATTTACAACACCTCATTCCCCATATAAATACATATGAGCATTCCATATTTTACTTAAAATTATAAATAATTGTGTGGTAATTTAGACATGTTTTTGTTTTAGCCAAAATTAATATGGCTACATTCTCCCCCTGGTGATCTAATATCATATAGATCACCATTTACAGTGTGGCTTTCATATACATTTGGTGTACTTATTATTTCCCGGTCACTATAGCCAAAATAAGGCCATGTGAATACAATATTAGGGTTTATCACTCTAGGGATATTCTTGGGATTCCCCAATTGATCATATGTAAGCACAAGTGGGGGCCTTAACTGTCTTTTAGGCCTGCCAGCAACTTCTTCCTTGTCACTACAAGAAACACTTTCCTCTAAATCCTCCTCATAATTTCTATCAGAGACTTCAATGGGTGTGACACACCCTTCATCAGGGTAAACAGGGTCAATATGATCATTTATTCTGAATTTTTCAATTTCAGGGGGAAATGAACCCTCATCCACACTTTCTTTGTAATAATAACCAAGTACCTCTTCATTCTCATCACTGTCCCCCTCCAGTGTGTTATTATTTATGTTTCCTTCTGCTGACATCTTCTTATCTTTTTGCAATTTATTACTGAAAGGTTGGTCCTCTTTAACAAATTTGTCCATACGTACATCTCGCCCTATAGGAAGCAAGTGCTGTCGATGGTAGGTAAGTATAACATTAGATCCATCTTCAGGTTTTAATCGGTAGACTGGCAAACCAAGGAACTTTTCAATAATTACATATGGATTTTCTCTCCAACGATTTGCTATTTTGAATTTCTTTGGTAGCCCCAAATGTCTAATGAGTACTCTATCCCCTGGGGCTAACTCCTGATCTCTGACGTTCCTGTTATAGTATGTTTTATTTTTCTCTCCACGCTTTCTAGCAGTCTCGCTAGCTAAGTCGTAACCTTTCTTCAATTCCTCCCTTAACTCTTGAACATACTGAGTGTGGGAAGTAGGAGTTCTTCTGCCAGGAGAGATTCCCATACAAACATCTATTGGCAATTTTGCCTCTCTCCTAAACATTAAGAAATAAGGCGTTATTCCGGTAGCTTCATTCTTGGTACAGTTGTACGCATGCACCAATCTGCTTATAAATTGTTTCCATTTATACTTATCCAAAGGATTTAAAGTCCCGAACATGTTTAACAAGGTACGGTTAAATCGCTCTGGCTGGGGATCGCCTTGAGGGTGGTACGGAGTAGTCCTAGATTTGGAAATTCCACAGACATAACACAGTTCCTTTATCAGATAGCTCTCAAAGTCCCTGCCTTGATCCGAATGTAATCTGTTAGGTAGCCCATAATGTACAATGAACTTATCCCAAAGGGTCTTGGCTACTGTGGAAGCCCTTTGATTAGGAGTTACATATGCCTGCGCGTATCTAGTAAAATGGTCGGTAACAATTAAAACATTAATTTTTTTTCCTTTTTCTACTTCCAAGGTTAGGTAATCAATGCACACAAGATCCATTGGTCCACTGCTTTGAATAGTGACCAAAGGAGCTGCTCGAGTAGGCAAGGATTTACGTACTACACTATTTCCACAGGTTTTACAGTATTCTTCGATTTCACTTCTCATCACAGGCCAATAAAACTGGCCTGAGATTAGACCTAAGGTCTTTTCAAACCCAAGGTGTCCATGATTGTCGTGCAGTGCCTGCAGGACAACAAGGCGTAATTTCTGTGGTAACACTATCTGATGATGTTCTCCCTCCATTGTAGTTTTAGCCTTCCTGCATAATAATTTATTCTTGAAAACTAAATTTTTGCGTTGCTTCACTAGTAATTGTATTTCCTGTGTCCATGGTTGGCAATGTGGAAGGTGAGCATTCTGAGTCATCTGTGCTATGATACATCCAATACTGGGATCATGTTGTTGCTCCGCAATTAATTGATGACGTTTCATTGTAGGGATTCCTTCCAATTCCACCAAGCTAAGCCAGCAATACGAAAGAGGTATAGCTCCCTCTGTTGCACCTAGACTACTTATTAGTTCTTGCCCTCCGGTTTCTACTTTCATTATCCGACACATCCCCTTTACATCTCCAGCAGGAACTTCTATCCACTCCTCCTCACTGACACTTGCTGACTGATCAGGGATCCTAGACAGCGAGTCGGCATCTATATTGTTTATGCCAGGTCTGTATTTTAGTTTGAAGTCGTACAAGGCCAGTGCAGATAACCACCGATGTCCCGTGGCATCCAGTCAAACAGTGGTTTGGATATAAGTCAGTGGATTGTTTTCCGGATGTACTTAAAAAAAACTCCATATATGTAGTCATGAAATTTTTCTATTATACACCACTTTAATGCCAGAAACTCCAGCTCATGTGTAGGATATCTTCTTTCACTTTTTGAAAGTCCCCGACTCACAAATCAAATAGGCCTTAATTCTTCTTGTTGCCTCTGGTACAGTACCCCACCAATTCCTTCCAAAGAGGCATCTGTATGAAGGGTATTCAGTAAGTTGGGGTCGGCATAAGCTAGAACAGGTGCATTAGTAAGACAGTTTTTTAATTTAAAAATGCCTCCTCACATTCGATTGTCCAACGATCTCCAAAAGGTTCATTAGGCCGGTAGTATAATTTAGAGTTAATCTTTTCTGTTCCCGACTCTTTCATCTTATCACTTTTTACCGGAGGGTATCCTTTTGTTAAGTCAGTCAAGGGTTCTGCAATAGTGGAGTATTGTGGCACAAATCTGCGATAATATCCGCAGAAACCCATAAACGATCGTAACTCTTTCAGTTTTGTAGGATGAGGCCAGTTATTCACTGCCTCCACTTTTGATGGATCGGTGGCTATTCCATTCCAGCTAACTATATGCCCTAAGTACTTTACTGAGGATTGACACAGATGACACTTATCAATAGACAGTTTTAGTCCTCCTTCTATCAGTCGATCTAGCACTTTTAGCAAACGGGTGTTATGTTCCTCCAGGGTATTACCAAATACGATGATATTGATAGTTCATATCACCAACAATTTTATCCATTGTCCTTTGAAAGGTTGCTGGGGCTCCCTTTATTCCCTGAGGCATCATGAGAAACTGAAAGAACCCCAGCGGGCAAATAAAAGCCGTCTTCTCTCTATCATTTGGGTTCATAGGTATCTGGTAAAACCCACTTCTTAAGTCCAAAACTGAGAACCAGTCACTTCCCAGAAAGCAATCAAGTGCCTCATCTATCCTAGGTACTGTGTACTGGTCAGGAATGGTGCGCCGATTTAAAGTCCTATAGTTTATACACATCCTTACGTCTTCATTTTTTTTTCTAGCTACCACAATTGGGGATGCATAGGGACTACGAGACTCTATGATTACCTGATTCTCCAATAATCCCTTTAAATGATGCCAGACATCATCAAAATCAGCAGGCGCTATACGGCGAGAGCGCTCTCTAAATGGGGTCTCGTTGGTTAGTCGGATACTATGCTCGACTCCACTTGCTCTACCTAAATCCCATTCTCCGGCTGAAAAAGCTTGGGTCCTTTTTTGTATTTCACTTATCAATTCCTCTTGTTGAAGGGCAGGTATATCACTTCCCTGAAAACAGATAGTATATTGATTAACTTCCTCTCCTTTCTTTAAAGCTGACTCAACCCCTCCTACTTGTAAAGTCCATACATTAGATATAGACCGTTCTTCTTCCTTTTTGCACCATTCTGAGAGGCAATGATATAATTGGTATTAGTACCAACGATTATGGGTAAATTATCCCTCCTTTCTGAGATTTCAGGACAAATTAATGCAACAAATGGTATATATAATTTCCCATCATCTACGGGGTCAGTAATTTCCAGGGTCACTTGTACATATCCCAGATATGGGTACTTTTCTGCACTCAGTCCCCAAATGATTAATCCGTTCAATGGCTGTATTTGAACCTCAGACAAGTTTTCATTATACCAAGACTCAAAAATTATGGAGACCTGCGAGCCACTGTCCAAAAGAATTTCACATGGACATCCATTTATTCTGGCTGTCATCATGGGGGTGGGTCCCATTAAACCATCCGGTAGGATTTCACTCCACCATGTACTCCCCATGGCACTCAAGCTAATTTCTAGGGGGCCTGTGAGGGGGTCACAGACCTCCCCCAACCATTTCCCGTCCCGGTTCTCTCCCTACTACGGTCACTATTACCAGGGGTGTTATTGCCGGTTCCAGGGTTCTGATTGCATTGGTATGCTCGATGCCCCATCTGTCCACATCTAAAACATCCTCTGGTCACAGGTCTAACCCCTCTACCTATACCTCTACTAATCATCGAGGGGGATATTCCTCTGGGAGGGGGCACTGAAGTTTGTGAGTTTATTAATTGATAATTTTTTTTATTCTGTTCCTCCATTAGTTTAATTATTTTTTCTTCAAATGACTGTTGTTCAAGAGCAGGTACTACTACCTTGACTTTCTTAACTGTACGTTCTCGCATATCTATGAGCATTTCATCCTGTTTTATCTCCTTCATAAGCTCATTAAAAGAGGGTGGGGGTTTCTTCACTTCTGAGCATCTAATTTTCTGTGCCACTGGGTGAGTTGTCAAAGCACCCCTCAAAAGTTGTTTCATTCAACTTTCATCGATATCTTCTTTTTTTAGTCCCTCTTTCTCTACTATTTTATACAGCAATTTGTCTAGCCTAAATAGATATATACTTAATTTTTCTCCAGGCTCCTGAAAAGTATGGTGCAACATGGAAATCAGATCTCCTACATCCTCCAGGGTTCCATAGGCATAGTCTAATGCCTCAAAATAAGTGTCAATAGTAGCATCTGGGTTACTACGCCTGGTGGCCTGAATGACTCCCATTGCTGGTCCCCTAAGACTTTCCACCACCCTTTGTTTCTTAATGTGGTCGGGACATTTCCACTCCTCGGTTTGTTGTATGGCTGCCTCCTTCCAGGCCTCAAAAGTTTCCTCCCCTATTGGAACTGGTTGAATACCTGAAAATATTCGTAATCTACGATAGCTTCCTTCATAGTGCCACCTTTCTAGCTGAGTTACGACCCTATCTACTATAGTCTCAAATTGACTTCCTAATTTCTCATTATTTATGTTACTATCTCCTTCTCCATCTTTCCCTTGTTCAGCATTATCTCCATGAGAATTTGGGTTGATTAACAAAGGAGATGATTCAGCCTCTTCATCCTCTCCATTACTAGGCCAAATAATATTCCATCTCCTTCCTGAACTACTGTCAGCCACCATCCTCATTGGGATTACATTTGGGTCTAAATCCCTTTCTGTCTCTATTAACATGGCACACACAAATCCCAAATCTCCCCTCCATTTGTCTACAATATTTGGCTGAATGACACCATAGAACGATCTTACTTGTTTGATAATATAATCGTCTGTAAATTCCAAGAAATTTCCCCCTACCCCAAAGCATCGTTTAGGGTCTACTCCTTTTCTGTGGCACCAGACCCTTAAATCATTTGCACTAAAATGCTCCATTATACTATCCCTGAGTGTATCTCAGCAGTGCCTCCAAAATGTAACCTTACTAAACCCTAGTGAGGTTGCTAATACTCCTTTAATGTGATATTATACCTCCACCTAAGCTCTAATAAAATGAACAGCTTAGGACAACCTGATAAAATACTATTGTCAGTATTAACCCAGGTTACTTTGAATGTGATGAATGCTGCACATATAAAGTTGCATTGTGATGTACATAAAATAACATACAATAACTGACCACCTGTTATTTCTCTCCACAGGTCTCCGACGGTGACGCTCCTCCTGTTCCAAATGGTAAGTACTACACACCAATTATGATATGGTAACACTTTTTATCAATAAATTATATATTCACGTTTAACGTTCTTAGGTGATTATACATTTATAAGAACATATAGTTATTTCCATGTGCAAATGGAACATTCATTTACCATATAAGTACCCTAATATTAAATATCTTGCTATGCAATTAGTCTCTGCTTTTAAGTCTGTATTTATGGCAGATAAGAGTCTTTAAATGTCCAGAACCTTAAGGGTTGACTCTTGTAGCACTTAGCAAAGCTTAAAAGGAAGTCTATATATTATTAAAGTTCAATGCTATCCTCCATAAGTGCTAAAGTTACCCTTTTCCATATATATTTACAAAGTTCATAATATTTACAAGTAGGTTTATAGAGATGAAGCCAGTGCTACATACCATACAGCTAAATATGCTGTTCTCTGGAAGTCTACAAGATCGGATTTGTAATCCAATAACATTAGTCTATGTGGTCATCCCACTGTTATGAATGTAATATGTTGCAATAGGTATTCTTTCCTTTCTTCTGTTACACTGCTTTCTACCTCCCCAGCTTGGGATTTAATACTTCACAAGGATTTCCTGTATTATGATTTGAAACTACTAAGTTCAGCATATGGCATAAACTTCCATGCAGTAGTTGCTGTTGAATAATATCCTATTAACTAAGATGCGCTGAAACTCTCTCTGTCCCTTATGTGGGGATCTGCATTATTGATAATTAATGTGCTCCTGGATGCAGATAATTAAAGATAATACTGCTGATGCATAAGTGCTGCATGCTGTGCAGTGCGTATATCTTTGTTTACTCACTCACGCTTTATCTGCACTGTATCTTCCTCCTTCTCCTACTGAGGGCTGGCTCTGCTGTCTGTGACAGGCAGGACAGGCAGTGAGTTAGCTTGAGCTGCAATGCAGGGTGCCGAGTGATGGCCATGCCCCCTTCCTACTCAGCTGTCAATGTGGCCAGCTTCCCTGCCTCCAGCTCTGACAGGATGGCTGCTGCCCGCCCCTATGACATGTTTCCTGTGTCTTACTCAGCAACGATGCCAAAGCCCAGCTAGCGCTGTCCTCTCCCTCAGCTGATGCAGGTAAGCCTTCTCTGGTTCCAGTGTCAACAGGCTCCCCCGTCACTGCCACTAATAGCTCCAGTGGCTAGGCAGCACCGGAGAGACAGTGTCCTAAGTGCTCGAGGGCGAACAGCAGACTGCCCCTCAGCACTCCAACGGCTCCCTAACTCCCTTTCCTCCACATGCCTCCACTACTCTCCCACCCACAGAATGAGCCCCTCTCTAACTGCCCTATTCTAGTCGCATGCCATTTCTAGCACCTTCCAAAGCTCGTGCTGCTGCCACTGACTTCATCCCTGTCCCACATGTGTACAAATAAAATATATACATTACAAATCATGCCCTATTCTCTCTCTTCTAACTAATACAACATACTTGAGTCCTGCATCTATATTTAACTAAGTTAACCCTCTATTTACAACACCTCATTCCCCATATAAATACATATGAGCATTCCATATTTTACTTAAAATGATAAATAATTGTGTGGTAATTTAGACATGTTTTTGTTTTAGCCAAAATTAATATGGCTACTTAGGTTTAGAGGTTTTCTGTTTGTCTCCCCATTGTCTGATTGTAGTGTTTGAAAAAAATAGAAGTCTTACAGTATTTGTTGTTATTTTTACTATTTTCTTCCCTATTTACCGCTCTCTATATGCACCCTTTGCCCACTAGTGTCTCTGCCCACTCCCTCCCTACATTTGTGCCCACCCCTCTCCACCTGTCTCTGCCCACTACCACACATTGGCCCCCCACAAAACAATGATAAAAAAACATTGCGCCCACAGGAAAAAAACACACACATTTTCCCTCACACGAAAAAAAATAAACATATTGGCTCCACAGGAAAAAAGAACACTTTGTCCCTCACAGGAAAAAAATAAAACACATAAGCCCCCGCAAGAAACAAAGCACATTGACACCCACAGGAAAAATATCAAACACATTGGCCCCCACAGGAAAAAGCACATTGGCACTGATAGGAAAAAAAAAATACATTGGCCCCCACAGCAAAAAAATGAATACAATGGTACCAATAGGAAAAAACAAACACATTTGCTCCCATAGAGAAAAAACACACACGTTGGGCCCTGGCAGGAAAAATAAACAAACACATTGGCCCCCGCAGGAAAAAAAACTAACACATTGGCCCCAGCAGAGAAAAAAAACAAACACATTGGTCCCCACAGGGAAAAAAACACATTGGCCCTGGTAATAAACAAACATATTGGCCCCCACAGAAGAAGAACACATTGGCTTCCACAGGAAAAGAATAACACAATGGCCCCTAATAGGAATATAAACAAACACATTGGCCCCACATTGGGTTTTCCCCTGGGTGCTCCGGCTTCCTTCCACACTCCAAAGATACACTAATAGGTTAACTGGCTTCTGATTAAATTAATTTTATGTGTATGTTTGTGTCTATCTATGTGACAGGGAATCTAGACTGTAAGCTCAACTGGGGGAGAAATTAGCTGAGTGATTAAATATTCTTTGTTAAGTGGCGCATATTATGTAGGTTCTATATAAATTACCGTAAATAAATATTTTTCCATTGTCAGACTGTTCACAACTGTTTGGTGCAAACACTACAAATTGTAGAGCATTACATGTTTATCATCCATTCTTCACTGAGACACTCACATGAATTAAAATACTACTTTGTAAATGTTAATTTTATTCAGCATTAGATGGCTTGGCACTGTTGGCATCTGGAACATTAAATCAGCAGGCTAGTAACTTGAGCAGAATTTTCTGATTTGTCAACATCATTCTCTTAGCAAGAACCACTCAAAATAGATACTGACAGGAGTTGTGTTTAATGTGCATTTTGCAACATAATGGATTGGAGCAGGCAGATACAACATATGTTGTTGTTTTTTTCGGTAAGCTGTCATTTACTGGTGACGGCATAAGTATTTGTTATGACAATTGTACACAATTATTTTTCTGGTGTATGTCTATAAACAATATGAGTAAATTTAAACAGCAATTTCATAAAAATATTAAGGGGTGCTTTTGACATAAATCACTTTGGCAGAGTAGAAGAATTTTGATATTTAACATTTCTCCCTGGTGTATTTCTTCAGATGGCTACAGTATTAATGATTGATATTTCTTCAAATTTAAATTATATGAAAATCATCTCATAGCAACTGTAGTTGCATGACACATGATATAGAGAGCACAGATGCTTTGGAATGCCCCTCTGAGGTCTGTTTCATTGTGAGGTATGCACTCGGGAAGCCGACGGACCTAATCCCGACAGCCGGCTTCCTGACTGCTTTATCCTGGCGAGGGTTAAATGACAGGCATCTAAATCTAGACGCCTGTCATTTTACCGACGCTGGGAGACTGGCACCCGGCATCCCGATCGAAGGGATGCCGGGCGCAGAGCATGGACAGCCGCGGGGGGGTGTTTAGGTTTAAGGCTCCCGAGGTAGACTTAGGGTTAGGCACCCCCCCGAGAGGTTAGGGTTAGGCTAGGGGGAGGGAGGGTTAGGGTTAGGCACCCCTGGGGGGGACAGGGTTAGGCACCCCCGGGGGGGACTTAGGGTGAGGCACCCCCCCGGGAGACTTAGGTTTAGGCGGTGGGGAATGGGGGTTAGGTTTAGGAACTTAGAGGGGGGATTAGGGTTAGGCACTAGGGGGGAAGGTTAGGGATAGGCACCCCTAAGGAGGGTTAGGGTTAGGGGAGGAAATTATGTTAGTGAATACTTACCTTAGGGACGATCAGGATTTTCACGCATATCGGGCAGCCGCTGTCGGGATTCCAACCGCCGGATGCCGATTCCCGTTGTGACATCCTCCTCCTCCCTCTACCTTCACATGATGTGCTGATAGCTGTGAGCCTGTGTCTGGCAGACAAAGGGGTCTATTTATCAAACAGTGAAAAGTGTGGAGAAGTGAACCAGTGGAGAAGTTGCCCATAGCAGCCAATCAGCTTCTACATATTATTCAAAGCTGATTGGTTGCTATGGGCAACTTCTCCACTGGTCCACTTCTCCACACTTTTCACTGCTTGAGAAATAGACCCCAAAGTCTTATGTGTCTGCTCTGTACTGTGATATGCCGCTCATTGTTCCATCTTCTGCAAACACATGGCATGCTGCGAGTTATGTCCCTTTGGCAGCCATATTTGGTTGCCCCTCAAACGTATTTTAAAGAAGATAATGAATTATCGCAGGATAGCTAAGAAAAATCAGTTGTATGCTTAAAACTTGTTATTTAAGAAAGGTCTTTGTTAAATTGCTGCTTAAAGTAGACAACTTATATATGATGAACATGACTACCTTCTGCTACCACTGTTTCACACCAGAGTGACAGGAGGATCACATCATCAGTCTGAACAGCTAGTGTTTAGATGCTTATACTATAAGTTGGCCAACCCCCTCCCACTAAAAACTTGCTTACACATAAAAAATTAGGACCCAAAATACTATGCCCTGCTGTTAACAAGCTAATGCTCTGATTAGCTTTTCTTGCTTTTTTTTTCCATGCCTCCATTTTTGATGAATGAATGCAAAAGGAGGGTTCTCTTCAAAGGACCCACTCAGAAGTATCATGGGGTCTATTTTTTAAGCCTAAAACTTTGTGATGTTGGTTGTTTCCTTATGGTTTAGGCCAGAAGTTCCCAAACTCGATCCTCAAGGCACCGTAACAGTCCAGGTTTTAAGGATATCCATGCTTGACCTGAACTGTTGGGGTGCCTTGAGGACCGCATTTGGGAACCTCTGATTTAGGCAGAGGCACTAAAAAAAACCTAATGCAGCTATATCAGGGATATGTTTGGCAACAGCCTTTTGTACCACTTTGTACTTTATGGACTATTTCCTGGCATTCATACCTATGGTACTATTAGCTACTGGTTCTATGCTCTGTGCACGCGGGTTAGCATTACACACAATTTGTGCGCTCCCAATTCCCTTGCAATTCAATTAGAAACAGCAAGTCATGGATGTCACATGTTAAATCTGTAGTGTGTGACCTATGTGAAGTACATGAAATATATTATTATTATCCTCTATTTAAGGGTTCCGCAGCGCCTTACAAAGTACAGAAACAAATGAGCACACAAGACAACAGTTATTAACAGTACAGACAATGAAGGACAAGTACATGATTTATAAACAATGCTGCATAACACCTAAATAAAGCGGCAGGGTGTCAGTAACCAAGTTTTAGGTGCCAATGTAAATGAAAGTAAAAGTAAGGCAAGAAGAAGCACGTGAGGGAAGAGGGCCCTGCTCACGAGAGCTTACATTCTAAGGGGAGGGCCAGACAAACAGGGGTGACACAGATGGACTAGATCAGGGGTCTTCAAACTCGGCCCTCCAGCTGCTGTGGAACTACACATGCCAGCATGCACTGCCACCTTTTTGATATAACAGCATGCTAAAACTATGTGCAGTGCATGCTGGGATGTGTAGTTCCACAGCATCTGGAGGGCCAAGTTTGAAGACCCCTGGACTAGATAGTGAGGAAGGAGCATAGAGTAGTGGGTTAGGATGAGCGCTGGAAAGCACTGAGACAGAAATGGGTCTTGAGAGCTCATTTGAAGATTAAGAGCCAGGAAGCCAAGTGATGGAGGAATTTTGAATGAAGGCCAGGGAGACAAATAAGACAGCTACTCGAAGAAGTTGGAAGTGGCAAATGTCGTTAGTGTTGAATGGAAAGAATGAGATGGAGGGTTCAGAAGGTAAGAATTGGTAGGAGTAACCCAAGGATAGCAGGACCCCAAGACCACCACCCTGGAAACCTCCAGGCCAGGGTGTGTGAGAGAATATGAGGCCCCCAAAGGAGATAGCTGCAGGAGCAGTGGTGTCAGATGGGTAAATCCAGGGTTTGGTGATGGCAACAAGAATCAAGGCGTTGCAGATGAAGTGCTCATGAACGGAAACCTGGCTTTCCAGAGGGAACAGGAGAGAGGGTGCAGAGTTAAGAGGCGAGAGGAGAATGAGTTTATTAGGGTTGATGTAGTGTGGAGGTGATATTGATCTAGAGCAAGGGGATAAGGAGTGTGGGGTTATCTGGCTGGCTTCTGAATGAGGAAGGGTGACAGCAGGTGGTTTGTAAGGTGGAGGTTTAATTCGGTGTGGGGGGGGGGAGGAGGAGGAGGATAGGGTTTAGTGGTGGTGCAGCAGGACCATGGTGGAAGAGAAGTGAATAATACTGGAGTTGTGGGAGATGCAGTGGAGAGACTTATATGTGATGAAGAGAGACAGAGGAGGGGAAGGAAGGGGAGAATGTAGAGGGGACTATGGATGGAGAAAAGAGGTGAAAACTGGTGGTAGAGGAGAAAATAATGTAGCAGCTGAGTGAGGGAGGAGTAGAAGAATATAATAGACAGTGTAGATGAGGCAGTTGGGGGGAGGGAAAAGTCAGTAGCAGTAATGAGTGTGAGATGCAGGAGCAGTACAGGTCAAATGTCAAAATCAGATAAAAGGAAGAACAGTGCTGGAAGATGTAAATGCACAACTACAATAGTATATTATAAACAAAAAAAGGAGTTTAGAGCTGTTAAAGTTGTAAGACTTTAGAATTAGTATAAAGTATGATTATAAAAAAATAAAAAAAGGTATAGGTGTGAAACAATGGTAGATACTACAGTGGAATAAAGATAAGTTGACACTGGTACTGGAATGATTTAAACAGTGTAGAGAAGAAACACAAACATACAAGAATTAAATGTTCAGTAAGCAGGTAGTTGCTTGCAATGCTGAAGCAGGGTGTTGGCAAAAGGTGTGTCCAGGTTATAATGAAAGCTGGTGGCTGAGTAGCAGGGTTTCCAGAAGCTCAGAAGATCCTTTGCATTTTTTCCAAGCTATAGAGAGTTCTTTCAAATGTTGTCCTCCTGTTTAACTCCTGACTAACTCTTTAAGTTATGCTGTACATGTAGTTTTACTTAGAAAAAACCCCACTTTGAAATGAAAACCTAAGCAGGGTTGTAACCTACTCAGTATATAGTTAAGCATAACATGTGTAGTCACTGATTGCACCCACCCC
Organism: Taudactylus pleione; assembly: GCA_031769625.1. Taxonomy (NCBI): domain Eukaryota; kingdom Metazoa; phylum Chordata; class Amphibia; order Anura; family Myobatrachidae; genus Taudactylus; species Taudactylus pleione. The sequence goes on along the minus strand of JAUIMM010000126.1, from coordinate 1,660,912 downwards.
CAATAACCTGACCCACATCAAATACAAGTCATAAAATTCTAATATAAACAAGCAGAGCCAGAACAGCATCCCATGAAGCTAGGCGATAGTATTTAATTATATAGTCAGATCTTACGTTACTCTGGAGTTTACAAATGTTAGTTAAAGACAATATACCTAGAAAATCAGTGTATTCCAGACAGTATTGGTATTTCTATAATAGATGCCTGGTGCAAATAGATGCTTACCTAGAAAATCAGTGTATTCCAGACAGCATAGGTATTTCTATAATAGATGCCTGGTGCAAATTGATGTTTACCTAGAAAATCAGTGTATTCCAGACAGTATTGGTATTTCTATAATAGATGCCTGGTGCAAATAGATGTTTAGCTACAAAATAGTGGGGAAATCATGCTGAACCACAGAAAAATAGCAACTAATAGTATTTTGGGGTACATTAAGGTGTTTATAGTGATTTCTACATATATACAAGTTTGTAAAAATGTCTTTGTCATATGTTTCTCTAAATACATTAATTTTCATTGGGAGGGATGTCCCAGGGGTACCTCATTGTGGGCCCGATTCAACAAGGAACGCAGTTGCTTATATGCATGCAATTGGGCTACTAATTTGCACTGCGCATGCGTACGCATCACAAAGCACGTGTGCGAACCAGATGCTGCGATCGGGACTGCGATCACAGAGACTATGCTGACCCATCGCAGAGTGATTTACAGGAAGTGCAGTTTTTGAGTGGTGATGGGGGGGTGGTCGGGCGAACACAGGCGTGCCAGTGCATTTGAACGCTGTTACAGGGGCGTGTATAAAAAGCCAGTGTGATACCAGACGCAGCCTGGGGACTTATAGCGTGCGCAGAAGTAAGCAATTCCTGAGTGACATCTGGCCTGCCTTAACTGTGCATATGGGTCTGATGTTACTCGAAGTTACCGATTGTTTTGCTATATTGCCCTAGTTAACACATGTGAGCAAGGGGAAGTGGGCGTCACCGCTGATATTAGCAACGCAGTTGCATGCATATAAGCAGAATAGCATTCCTTGCTTAATCGGGCCCAGTGTCCTTACATTTATGCCTTAAAATAAGGATGTTTCCCTACTTTTCACCTAGTCTATTGTAGAGCTGTGAACTACAATCTGTGCTAACTTCCATTGTTAATGTGGATTTCTAATTGAATAGCAAAAAGTGGCGGCCGCTGGTTTTTAACCCAGCACATGATGTATATTGCAGGATGTCACATTGTATACAGTATACCCTATATTGTAATATAGCATAAGACAAATTTATGTTTCACGGTGTATTGTGTTTCGGCTGTGCTGCTTTCCAGTACATATGAAATGTCTTATATCTGTTTTTTGGTATACCTTATGCACATGGCCAGATTAACACTTGTGGGGGCCTCGGGGCAACTAAGTTGTGGGGGTCCCCTCCAATAAATTGGCTCCTTACCTTGTCCCCCTCCAATACAGCCACAGTGCCCCCCAGGTGGCCCCCTCACAGACCCCTTCTGTATCTCCAGCCCAGTGCTTCTCCCACCCCAGTGTCTCCCCAGCACCCAGCCACCATACTTACCTTATGTGTTTTCCGGCTGTCTGATGCAGCACAGCTCCTCGGCTTCCTGCTCTCTTTCAATGAGTGCAGGGTCACGTGTGCTGCGACGAATAAACTAAAGAAACTTTATTGCACCACTGGTTCAATAAAGTTACTGAGCGCCGTTGTTCCCCAGACTGTACCCATAAAGATATCTGCCTGCGCCCTGCTGATCATGCAGTTTACCTGTGCCCCTAGTCCTGTTGCTAGGCATGTGTGTGTGGGCCCTCCTGTGACCACCCCTGTCCAGCGGCGGATTTACTGCTAGGCAACCTAAGCGGCTGCCTAGGGCCCAGAGGGTCCCAAGGGGCCCGTGGCCGGGCCCCCCTGAAATCCGGCCCTGGAGGAGAACCTGCTGCACTGCCACCAGCTGGGGAGAGGACGCACACCACACTGGCTGCTACAAGTCTGGCACAGTATACACTGCAGCGGCATGGCCACGTGGAAGGAGGCTCAGGCAGGGGAGGAAGAGGCGGAGCTACAGGCCAGGCAGGGTCGGATTAAGGTCTGTGGGGGCCCCTGGGCAACAAACTTGTGGGGGCCCCTATATACCACAGTTTCTTGTCACCCTAGGAACATTTTTTTTTCTTTTTATTCACCTCAGTAGTAATGGCCCTCTTGCAATGCCCACTGTAGTAGTGCCCCTTATGCAATGTCCCCAGTAGCAATGCCTCTTATGCAGTGCCCCCAGTAATGGTCCCCCATATGCAGTGCCCACTGTAGTAGTCCCCCCCTATGCAGTGCCACCTGTAGTAATGCCGCTTATGCAGTGCAGCCAGTAGTGGTCCCCCTATGCAGTGTCCCTTATATAATGCCCCCCAGTAGTGGTCCTTATATAGTGCCCCAGAACTGCATAGGGGGGACCCCCAGTAGTGGTCCCCCCTATGCAGTGCCCCTTATATAATGCCCCAGTAGTGGTCCTTATATAGTGCCCCAGACCCAGTAGTGCTCCCCCACTATGCAGTGCCCCTTATATAATGCCCCCAGTATTGGTCCCCCTATACAATCCCCCAGTAGTGTCCCTTTTATAGTGCCCCCAGACCCGGTAGTGGTCCCCCCCAATGCAGTGCCCCTTATATAGTGCCCCAAGTAGTAGTCCCCCCCTATGCATTGCCACCAGTAGTAGTGCCCCCAGTAGTAGTCCCCCTATGCACTGACTCTAGTAGCGCCCCCCCCCCAGTGCCCCCATGAAGCGCACCCCCCCTCCCCATGCAGTGCCCTCTCAGTATGGGAGAGACATCAGCGTCATGACGTCTCTCCCATCACACGCTACGGTGGAGCCGGAAGGCGGAGCTAATGAATGAGCTCCAGCCGGCTCCCTCCGTTGTGCAGCAGCCAATGAGAGTCTGTCTGACTTTCATCGGCTGCTGTAACATACACACAGCTGCCGCCGGCGGATGTGTGTGTGTAACTGTGTAGTGTGGACTGTGCTCACTGCGCAGTCTACACTACACTAGCGGAGGGGACACTAGCGGCGGGTGCAGACAGCACACCGCTGCTAGTGGGGGCCCCTCCGTGTGTGGGGGCCCAGGGACGACCGCCGCTGTCGCCCACCCTTAATCCGGCCCTGAGGCCCGGGCTGGCCCTATCATTACCGAGTCTTAGAGGGTCCCGTTGAGTGACTCTTCCACACTGTCACTCACTTGCCTCATCTCCGTGGACCAGGAGGCTTTGCATCGCTAACGGCGACATCACGTCATGTCGCAACTAGTACACTGAGGAGGAGGCACTGGCAGCAGAAGAGCCACACTCTAGGAGCCATGGCCATTCTGCCTTTCAGATCCGCAGCGTCCACGGCAGGTACAGTAAGTTTGGCAGGGAGGGAAGAAAGGTGCTGTGAGAGGAGGGGAGGGTGGTCTGCACTGAGGGGGAGAGGATGTCTGTGCTGTAAGGGGAGGGGGTTCTGTGTTATGTGGGGAGGGGGTCTGTGCTGTGAGAAGATGGGGTCTGTCCTGTGAGAGGAGAGGGGGACTGTGTGGTAAGAGGGTCTATGCTGTAAAGGGAGGGGCTCTGTGCTGTAAGGGGCTCCGTGCTGTGAGAGGAGAGGGGGACTGTGCTGTATGGGGGGGGTCTATGCTGTGAGGGAGACTGTACTGTATGGGGGTCTATGCTGTGAGGGGGCTGTGCTGTAAACCAAGGGGCTCTGGGCCTGATTCAGAGCCGCTCGTAAGCGGCGGCTCGTTCGCTCCGAGCGATGTTCGCACATCTGCGCATGCGTATGGGTTGTAATGCGCATGCGCCAACCAGTCAGTGCGGTCGGAAATCGTGTGCTCGCAAAATAGCGAATGCCTGCTAATTTGAGTGACAGAATGAGGCGTTTGTGGGTGGTAACAGGGGAAGGTGCTTGAAAACGGGGAGTGGAGATCCGAACGCAGGCGTGCCAAACGGTCAAAACGGGCATTTTAAGGGTGTGCATAATTAACAAAGCAGCGTCATCGACCACGTCAGTTGGTTGTCTTTTAGCCTGAACTGCTCACATGATTGCGGTAGGAAAATGCTACCACAAGAATAGCGAGCAGTTCATACGCCTTTCGATGTACTTGATTAATCTAATAAATAGCGGAGATGATGTATGATGCGAGCGGCCAAGGGGCGTCTTTACAAAATAGCGAGCGCATTTTTCGGACGCTCGTTCAGACATAGAGGCGCCAACAGACCGCAAAGAGCGAGCGCTCAATTTAAATAGCCAGCCCCTTTTTCTGAATGAGCAAATAGCGTCCGGCTCTGAATCAGGCCCTCTGTGCTGTGAGGGAGTCTGTGCTGTGAGAGGAGAGGGGGCCTGTGCCATAAGAGGGTCTATGCTGTAAAGGGAGGGGTTCTGTGCTGTGAGGGGTGAGGGTGTCTGTGCTGTGCGGGGGTCTGTGCTGTGAGGGGAGAGGGGGTCTGTGCTGTGAGGGGAGAGGGGGTCTGTGCTGTGAGGGGAGAGGGAGTCTGTGCTGTGAGGGGAGAGGGGGACTGTGCTGTGAGGGGGTCTATGCTGTGAGGGGGCTGTGCTGTAAAGGAAAGGGCTCTGTGCTATGAGAGGAGAGGGGGCCTGTGCGGTAAGAGGGTCTATGCTGAAAAGGGAGGGGCTCTGGAATGAAAATATAGTGCTATGTATTGTTTGAGGGAGGGGCCCAAAACCGGTATCTTGCCTAGGGCCCCATGAGGTGTAAATCCGGTTCTGCCCCTGTCGCACCCCGTTATTCCGGCCCTGCTTATGCAAATAAAGTATAGATGTTTAAGTTTTCATGAAAAAAGTCACCATCTGTTCAGAGAAAAGTGCATATAGATTATATTTAAAAAATAGAGGTGATGGGCGTGCAGTCTGGACCAGCTTTTGAACAGATAGAGGTCTGTACTATTATTTTCTGACAGTACATAGGGCCTGATTCGGAGTTGTACGCTGTTAGCATCGCTAAGTGTCCTTGGATAACCCTCAGGATGCTCAAATGACCGTCTCACATGCGTATCCGAGGCCAGAAAATCTATGTCAGAAGATGCAGACTCTGGTCTCAGCACTGCCCAGCCCCAAACAGCCGTCGATCTTCTAACATAACATCGGAGTAGGACACACAACCATTAGTATTGGCTACTACTCTGAATCAGGCCTATGCTTCAGTTTATGTTTTTGCAGAAGGAGCCCTTTAATTAATTTCATGGGCTCAGCAAGTTCCATTGCTCCAATTTATTTGGCTTAAAATGCTTATGTTTTAGCAAAGCCAGTAAGGTGTCTGACAGTGTGAAATAATAATTGCTAAACTTCATTCTTTAAGGAAAAGAAAATGACTATACCATCTATGTTTCCCTTTAATGATGGAAGTCTGTGCCTCTGCCTGTGCTGTTTATATCTGTTCCCAAACATGAAACACCCTAGATTCAGATTTAATGAAGGATTATGCAGTTATCCAGCTGATCGCATGTTGTGGTTATCTCTACACGTTTCTCTTATCTTTAATAAAGCAAAATGTAAAAACATCAGCGAGATGGTAGAAACATTTGTGACCAAAAGTCATGGAACCTGTGCAAAAGAATTTGTATTACTATATGAATATATTCATAAAAGCAGATTGCTGCAACAGATTGCTGTAATAAAACCTTATGGGTCCTAATTATTCTGTTTTAAAATGGGATTCTATCTAAAATTGCTTAGCAAAAACACAATAAAGGGAAGGAAAAGATATAACATAACAACATGGTGTAATAGGGTTTGTTTCATTAAGTTTTATTTTTCTAAGTTGCCCTGAAGCCATATTATGTTTATCATTACACTCTTGTAGGAAAAAAAAAAATCACAAAGTAATTTCTATATGTCACTGTCCTGCCAACCGACCCTCCAGATATGCCAATCTGAGAATTGCCGCCCGTGACTTTTACGGGTCACCTCAGCACGTGTAGTTAAATAAACCGGGTAACCGCTACCAGCAGAAGGAAACATTATTGCTAAAGCATAAGGTAAGCTTCTGCTCCCACCTGCACACACAATTATCAATACTTAGAAAATAGGTAACATGAGCCATATGAGGCCTTGGGTCATAAAAACACAGTTCCACAACTAGAAGTAATGTTCTAATTCAAGAATATCTTCAAAGCTTAGTTACAAAAAGTTACAAGATTATAATAATGTTAAAATAAAGGAATCACACAATTACTTGCAAGTTCAGAAATAAAATAAAATGGATAAACAAACCACTTCACTTAACAATTTTTTTTTTCTAAAAACCACTCCAAAATTGTTTTTTTGTTTTTTTAGTGAATTAGTTGAGGAACATCCATTTTAACTTATTTAAAAAAGGTTTCAGAAAAAAAAAAAAAAATATTATTGTGATAGGATCACTGGTAAAGTGGTCTGTGACAGGGACATTTAGCCCAGATTCCTGTCCTATGTGTTTAAAATCCCCAGGGGGGGAAGTCTGCAGTGTAGCAGGCTTGAGTCTTGGCTTTTTGAAAAGCCGGTTTGGGTCCTGGGAGTTGTGGGTGAGAGGAAGGGCTCCACCCACGGCCTCTCCAGGTTTTGGGCCTTTCAGCTTGGTAACAGGCTCATTAGGGCTTGCAGCTGAAGATGGCCAAGATATGCTTGGTTTGTTTGGGGCTGAGTGTCTCACCTGGGTGAGCAGACAGGGAGTCTGCTCAGAGACCCTGGGAAACCTAGCTGTGAGGACTATGCTGTGCTTTTGTTGCTGGTGAGGGCATTAGGCCCTGCCAGGTTCTTGTAGTGAGGGGAATCACTTGTGAAGTTAGAGCCCAGACAGGGCTAGGATTTATGTTTATGTTTTCTTTATGTAATTTCTGACATTGTACAATAAAGACTGGCGCCGACCAGCTTGTACTCACATCCAGACTGGTGTGCTGTTTCCTGGCTGCTGTGTGTGTAAGAAAGGAGTCCTTCTACCCCAGGAGAGGGACCCCTAACCCGACTGAAGGTCACAATATATATATATTTTTAAAAGATTTAAAAAAAACAAAACGTTTTTTCAAATACCGAAACATCGCGACGTTCAATATGAGACCGGATCCAGGCACCAGGTACGTGAGGGGGGAAGTTTACTTACTTTTCCCCAGCAGCTGTTCAGTTCTGCAGGCACTGGGTAGGGGGTCCTGGTTTGCTGACTGATCAGCAGTGATCGGCAGCACAGAAGACAGAGGGGGAGAGGGTGCTGACAAGCAGAGGGACTTGAAGGTCCCTCTGAGAGCAGCAGCTGCGGGAAGATTCTCTTCCTGCAACAGCCCTCATGTTTATCTGTCTGGACAAAATTTTACATCCAGTACAGATAAAGAACTGCCTGGTGTGGACAGAAGCTTACGTCCATGCAAGGCAAGTGGTTAAGTTGTTATGGGATGAGGCAGTCCCAATGATGTACTCTGAATCATCTGTACCTTTTTGATAGCCTCTCTCAGAATGAACACTGAACTACCCGTGTGTCACATTTTTATGCCTGCTTCTCCAGGCATCCCCCCTCATCCCCTCCTTGGGGTGATTTTAACCCTTGTCAGCTCAGAGTGTATTGTCCCTCTAGCTGGAGTTCCAGGGTCTCTAGGTCATTTGGGCAGGGGTTCTTTTATTATACCTTCAGCCCTTTGTGAAGCTGAGAGGTTTGGGATCACAGACTTGTGTCAATAAACATACCCATGGACTTAGGTGCGGGAATACACACCTTTCAAGACTGTGTGTTTCTGGTATAAGCAATCCTTCTTTGATCTCTGACCCTAAATAGAACACGGGGCTCTTAAGGACTGGTTATCAAGGCTCTGGCCAGATGTCATGTAATTTCCATGAACATCTTTCTTACATGCTATATACAATTTGACATAATTATGGCCGAGCAGGAAAGCAGAACCTCCTAAACCTCTCTCACAACCTTTCTGTTCATCTTCAAAGGTTTGTAATTTCTATACACAAATAATATTACATATACATTTACAAGGGAAAGCCACGGGTTTGCTGACGTAATATCATGTGCACTTATGCCCATGCGGATGCAAAATCCACTTTTTCGCTACACTATATATTTTAATTGTATAATTTGAAAGAAAAAAATATCAACGATATCCATATTTAATTGTAATAGTTGGAAGTTATTATATTTGTTACCATACTCATCTTACTGCATGTATACTTAAACTATATAAAAATATGCTCCATTAACAGGCGGTGCACTGTTTTTTTTCAATGCAAGGTGTGTTATTAATAAAATTGCAGTGATATGTATTCGCTATTTAAGTGATAAAAAATAATGGTCTTTATTCCAATGTTTCAGTCCCAAAAGCATATGCCCTTGATGTAGGTCAAATCTGTTACCATAATATTGGATTAAACTAAAGACCTTTTAATCACTGTGATTTGAATGTTCCTTTCAGGTCCATTGCGTTGCAGGCACAAGGGTAGCAGTGTACATCTATCAGTATTGCAACATACGGATACCAGTCCATCTTTCTTGATGGAAAAAATAAAGTAGAACTGTTGTCACATGCTGGAGTCTTGGACCCCGGTACCGAGTTTGACGCTGTCACTCTGTTGCTCTCTATGACCCCATTGACCACCTGCGGCAACCCAAAGTGTTTTGGCACTTATAAGGCATTCTCCTCTCGATGGTTCATGGAATTCTGAGCCATTGGATTGGATTACATGACCCCCTAGGCCTACCAGCTTCCAGCAACTTCAGTCACATGTTTCTCCTAGACTATCAGCAAATAGAGCGCCCTATTTATACCAGGAACTGCTGGCAGTCCATTGTCTTTTGGTTCAGTACCTGTTCGTTTTGCTTCACAGCATCAGGGCCTGATTCAGATCCGCTCGCGAGCGATATGCACTCGCAAGCGGGTCGATGGTGGCCCAGTGCGCATGTGCATGACAGAGCCGGCTCCGTCGTGCGCATGCACGAGACCCGGATAGCGACGGGCAAGCCGTCGCTACGGGTCTCGTACCAAAGGGGGCATGCTGTCGATGTTGAGTGACAGCACGCCCCCTTTGGTGGGCAGGCCGGGGGCGTGGCTGGCCAGACGGAGGCGTTCCCATGGGAACGCCTACCATCTGGGGCCGGCCCCACTGACATCACAAGTGATGTCAGTGGGAGTGCTTTCGGCTCTGGATCAGGCAACGAGACCCTATCACAAGGGTCTCGATGGTCTTGACCATCGCGACCATCTTCCTGGCTGCTCGCTATAGCTGTGGGTGGTTACCCACAGCTATGCAAGCGGCCAGGAGGCCGCTCTAAAAAAAACAGAAGGCCAGCCCTGATTCAGAGCGAGCACTCTGTCAGAGCATCCGGCTCTGAATCAGGCCCTCAGTGTGTTCCAGCAAACCTGCCTCAGTGTTTGCTTCACAGCATTATGTCTCAGCATGTTCCAGCAAACCTACGTCAGTATTTGCTACAGAGCATTCTTCTCAGTGTGTTCTGGCAAGAGTGCTTCAGTATTTGCTTCACAACATTCAGCCTCAGTGTGTTCGAGCACACCTGCTCCAGTATTTGCTTCACAGCATTTCACTCCAATGTAGCCAGCAAACCTGCTCCAGTATTTGCTTCAAGCATTTTGCTCCAGTATATCAAGCAAAGCTGCTCCAGCCACAGGCTATCCTGGTAGCCTGAACCTGTTCTCAATATTTGTTCTATCCATTCTTCAGCATTAGAATTCTGCTGATGCCAGTGACCTGCATCTGGAATATTAAGGCATCCAGATACTGCTAATCCAAGGGCCCTGACCCAAATCAACAAATTCCTAGTGCCATGATACTGTATTTGTATTTAGATCTTTTGTTTATTTTGTTTAAGTCAGTGATGGGTAACCTCATGTATATAATAATGAACTTTGGGGGGATTTTACCACAGATGATCTTAGAGACAGATATATGCACACATCTTCACACAGATCAACTGAACAGGCAGCTTCTAATCCCCTGCCACTGACCCCAGATACAGAACATGTATAATTACTCTCCCTGTGAGTATCTGTTTTATAAGAGTTTATATCGTTGTCAGTGCCAGTAAGTGAGGTCCATCATAAAATCTCTTGTATTCTCTTAAGTTCCCCTTTAGATCAGAAATACTCCTGTGTCACAGAACTAGTATCTTTCCTCCTACCTTCATGTCACCAGTGTCTGCTGATGCCAATGCAGTATTTCTCTAATTCACTTTTCAGGATCTCTCCAGCTTTGCTGACGGTTTCTGAAAAAGAAATATCTAATGAAAATCAATATACTGCTAGAATGAGAATCACAGGAAAGTTGAGTACTCGCAAGCTAAAAGGGGACACGTTCAAAGCTTTGACTTGTGGCAGTTATTATTATTACATTTTATTTATAGGGCGCCACAACTGTTCCGCAGCGCCGTATAATAAGACAATACAGGGTAAAACAGTACAGTACAAATAACACTACAAATCTCAACACAGCCACTGATGCAATGTGTGCAATTGAAAAGTACAGTGTCAGCTGAAACCTGTAGCTGTCAGCATGGGCACGAATGATGGGTTTACTTTGTCTGAAAAAACAAAAACAGATGATTGGGGTCCAGGGACAGAGAGCCCAAGGAGGATGTGTAGCAGTTGTGCAAGAGAAGTAGGTGATGAGAACAGGAGGGAGGAGGGCCCTGCTCATGGAGGTTACAGGCTAAAGGGAAGGGGAATACAAACAGAAGACAGAAGGATTGAGCCACTGTAAGGGGAGTTAAGAGGTAGATTACAGTACGCCTGACATGGTTAAGTGGTGGACGGATATGGTTTTTTGAACAGGTGGCTTTTCAGGAGTGGTGGGTCCTACTTTCTAACTGAAGAGGAGCTGCCATTCAGGTTGGTGTTCAGGTTGATCCGGTGCCCGCTTCCTGGCCCAGACTCTCTCAGTGGTGTGGGTGTGTTAGTATGTGCTAGAGACCTGTCAGCCTCATCCCAACACCAGTGGTAATGAGTGTGCCCGGGCCCTTCCTCTTCCATGCATGTCCAAAAACTTGTGCATGCTCACAAAAAAAAACAAAATGGCTTCTAGGGACTGAATGGGTTGTAGACCCTAGAAAAGGGGAAGTGGGCACACACTGGAAGCACTTTCTGCCAGTCGCTGTCTGGACTGGCAGTCCTAGGGGGTGGAAACACCTCAGTCTGGGACTGCCAGTCTGGCATGCGATTAGCTAAAGAAAGTACTTCCAATTGGAAGCCACTACCAGAGCACCCACTGGTATGGGGGATTTTTACTGGGGTGTGGGGGTGAGGAATCCACCCATGGTTAGGGTACTTACCAGCCTAGGGCGATATTCAATTAGTTTCGTGTACGCGATAAAGTTTCACCTGCTGGACTTTTCGCCTACATCGTGTGTTTTAGCCACGGAAACTTATCGTGCGCGTACCCGCTATTTGCCCTATTCAATTCCAAAAGACGAGAAAACGGCGATAAAGTGTTGTCAGAATTGTGGAAATCAGCCTGAACCCCCCAGAAGGATGCAGAAACATTGGGGATCAATGTAGTAATGCCCGATTAGCCATAATAAAACTGTTTGGGGTATTTATGTTGGTACAATTGCCTCTAATTAGCGTCTTTGCACAAGTGGTGAAGAATAGCATTGAGCAGTTTTTTTTGGAGAAAATAAGTAGTCCTGTCAAATTTGGGGGTACTTGAAAATGGGTGCAAGCATATTTTAAAGTCGCTAAAGTGAAGTTTTAAAAAACATAAAAAATGCACCTGAAGCAAGCAGCTGCAATCAAAAAACACCTCACCCATACTTGCAGACCCCCAAAACGTCTATTTTGCTACTTTTTATGTCTGTACCCCCACTTTGTACTTTTTCACCCCCAAATTCAAACTACTTTTTAGGGGTGTTCCTCGCTTTTTTTTTTTTAGAGATTTTTTGACGCAGTTATCCCTTGAGGGCCTGTTCCAAGGGTTCTTAGTGGTTTCCACATCTTTGCACCCCAAAATAAAAAAAAATCACTTCTTTTCTCCTACTATTCAGAGGCAAATCTTTTTCGCCTATTACATTGCATTGCGTTTCCTGGTACGCAAAAAGTATTTGTAATTTAATATGGAGATAAGTTTCCGACTGGCGAAAAGTAGCATTCGGCGATACTTCTTCGCGGATCTCGGCTTTTCGCTTCTAATTGAATACGGCCCCTAGTCGGGCTTCTGGAGTTGGGATTTCATACCCATTCCAACTGAACCTAAGGATGACATATAAGCACAAGTTACTTAATTTAATAATTTTTCTGAATTTGCCAAAATTAAACTATTTGCCCAGGAGTGGTAAGAAGAAAATGCTGATACCCTAGGGTGCCATGATTCAAGAAAGTGTGGGAACCACTGTTCTAGGGCTTGAGTTGGTAACATGCTAATTTAATAAAAAATTTTACTTTACAATTTAGAACTACTCACCAGATACTTTCCCATCATTCTGTGCTGGCTGACAGCGTTTGGCGGTTGCCTTCTTTCTGGGTGATGCAGCTGTGGAAAAGTGGAAGGCATCAATATAGTATTAAGCTGGCCACACACATAGCGATATTTTACCCGATCTGGCCGATTCCAACACATTGGAAAGGCAGATCGTGTAAAATATGGCCAAATTGAGAGTAAATCGTGAGTCCCCACTCACGATCACGATGCGATGTGCGTCCCCGGTGGTCGCACATTGCATCGTCAGATCTGCCGTGCAGCAGGGCAGATCTAACAATCTGGGACACAATGCACTGAAAAAAAAAAAATAGTTAAAATGCAAGATGGATCTTAAGTCAGATTGGATGCTTTTTACTCCAAATCGTGTGTAGGACTGCCGGGGAGCTGCCGGGGGAGAGTTCAGGGGAAATCGCACACATCGTGGGATCGTGTGCGGATGTTTGCTCTTAAAAGTGTGGACTTTCAAGAGCAAACATACCAAAACTTACCAAACTCCAGACAGACTACACTGCTTATATTATTATGAGGATTTAAAATGAAAAACAACAACACACAAATCATCAAAATCTAGCATGATTGTGGTGGGCTTATTCTATGTTGTACAGAAGAAAATTCTTACTGTACCACAGGAAAACTATTTTATTTTTATTTTTTGGAAGCTGAGAGGGAGCCTGATGTCTGGCAGTATGAGCTGTCGCATCTCCTCCTATGAAGTGTAATCTATATACAGTGGTGGTCCCCAGCCATTCCCTCTTGCTGCATGATGCTCCTATACAAGCTTCTCTTTGAGATGCCTTTTAATATTGGAGAAATGCTAGCTACAATTGTCAGTGTTTCTCTTCATATAGCCCACTACACAAATAACACAACGCTGAAAAAGAATAAAGAAGAAAAAAACAAATGGGATCGGGACTGTGACCCTGATTCAGAGCCGGACGCTCTGACAGAGCACTCGCTCTGAATCAGGGTCGGCCTGCTGGTTTTTTAGAGCTGCCTCCTGGCCGCTCGCATAGCTGTGGGTGACCACCCACAGCTATAGCGAGCGGCCAGGAAGACGGTCGCGATGGTCAAGGCCATCGCGACCATCGGGCATGCGACGAGACCCTTGTGGTAGGGTCTCGTTGCCGCAAGCCCCAGAGAGATTTCGTCCCTCACAGAGCCGAAATCTCTCCCACTGGCATCACTCGTGATGTCAGTGGGGCCGCCCCCAAACGGAAGCGTTCACATGGGAACGCCTCCGTTTGGGCAGCCACTCTCCCGGCCCACCCACCAAAGGGGGTGTGCTGTCACTCAACATCGACAGCACGCCCCCTTTGGTACGAGACCCGGAGCGACGGTTTGCCCGTCGCTATCCGGGTCTCGCGCATGCGCACGACGGAGCTTGCGAGCGGGTCTGAATCAGGCCCTGTGATCGCAGAGGCTATGCTGTCCCATCGCAGAGGATTGACAGAGTGATTGATAGGGTGGTCTGCGAAACCCAGGCGTCCCAGTGCGTTCGGATGCCGTTCCAGGGGCGTGCATAAATTAGTCACTGCAATGTCGTGTGTGCGTGGAAGTTAGCAGTTTTTGAGTATGGTGAAAGTTTGTGCAAGTGTGCGTGAGGCTGCGATGGTGCTTGATTGTACCGATGGTTTTGCAGTCTTGCTAAACATTACGGATGTGTGCTAAGTAAAGTGGGTGTCCTTGTGTAGTGCTGTGAAGCGATAGCAATCGCAATTAATTAGCATACTATTGCAGTTGAACTGCGTGCGTAATTGCAATTGCATACGCAGTTACGATCTGTAGTAAATCAGGCCCCTAGTTCCTTCCAAATACTATGAAAGAAAAATATGCAAAATATATGCTTTTATAGGGCTACTAAGTCAAACATCCCCGTGACTTATGGACAACCACTGGTTTCAATCCTAAAGTAAAGCATTGTATATTATGAAACTTGCAGTAGGACTGGTAAGTTTTTGGCAGGCTACAACAGACACCAACTCAATAGAAGTCACTGCCGAGTTAATCACCTTTCAACTGACCATCTATAACATCCGGTGAGTTTGCATAGCAACAGAAGGTGCCTATGTAATTTGACGGTGACTTCTCCCTAAATATATGCTTCCTGTGTTTTAGGGTGTCAGGTTTCTACAAACACTTGCTCTGAAAAATGTCAGCAATGTAGCAAAAAACTATGTAACAAGCAGGGAGCGCAGACACGCTCCCTTGCAATTCTCCACTTCCTTAATTAACTGCCAAGTTATCATCCTATTTGAGCATCTGGACAGGCTGTGCAGTTCAATCATGTGGCTTCCTACATTTTATGATGTATGGAGCCAGGGGCATATATGGGGCGGGATGCATGATACATTGCATTTGGGATGCAATGCATCCCGTCACCCTATACATGCATGCCGGCGTTAGCAACGCTGGTATGCATGAAGAACACTGCAAAGGACCACTGTCTCCGTAAGAGCGGCCCTTTGCGATGGAGGGACTTCCGGGTCTATGACCCAGAAGCCCCTCTGGTGTCCTTCTGCGCATGCGCAGAAGGACGCATGCGCCGCGGGGGGAGGGGGGGGGCTGGGAGAGATCAAATTGGATCCCTCTCACAGCACTCTCCTGATAGAAGCCCATAGGATTCTATAGGCTAACGCCAATTAGGAGATGGCATTACCCAGGCTTGGTGCATATGAGAAGTACAGTCAAACCCGCATTTTCGGGGTTTGACAGCATTTCTCCCTTTGCTGCATCCCATCCTAAGAGTGGGGGAGGACCATGTGCAGTCTCTGCCCATGCCCTCTCCTCTCTAGCCAGCAGCACTAGCGTCTACTGCCCTTACGAAGGTGTCCAGGAACATGGTGCCCTCGCTTTGTGCACCTGCGTGAACCCCAGTCAGACTCCGCAGTGCTAATTTTCACCACTACTAAAGTAGCGGTTAAGACATTCATGGGTAAAGCTGCTCCTTGGATCAGAGGTCTCTGCGCAGCGAGGTAGATTGTTAATTCATACTTACCTACTCACCTGGAAGTTGCGGGAGGCTCATGAATTTTCAGGTAGCCCACCGCACTTACGGAAGAGTATTCGGTTCTCCAGCATCCCACCCACTTCCTAGTGCAGTGGGCAGGATGGGGAGATAATTGCTCCATATGGAGGATGCTGGGCTAAATTACTCAAAAAGTAAACATGTCATTTAGCCCCCCCACTCCTTGCGTAACTGCAATTCGCGGCAATTTCTGGTATTAGAGGCGTGGCATAATGACATAGAGCCTGGACCCGCCCCCTGCAGTGGGCAGCTACGTCTTCTTTCTGGGCTTCTCCCTGATAGGAGATATAAAGGTTGGCAAGTATGTTTTAATTATCAGAAGCCGATAATTAACACCCGGCCCTTATTAGCAACATAATAAATAGGCCCTTTAGTGAGCAATAGCAACATTATTTTTTTATATTTTCCATCTGTAACAATTTTAGCAGATTGTAAAACTAACTTATTTGATATTTGTACTTTGCTAATAAAGTTCTGTGTAGCAAAATTTCTGTTATCCCTGTCCGCAGAGGGTGACACCAAAGTGCAGACTCCTCCTCAGTGACAGGAGCCACGTGATGCACTGTAGCATTACATGCAGCACTCGGCTCCTGTCACAGTGAGGGAGCCGGCACTACAAGTACACTGGTCCATGGGGGCAGCCTGCACCTCCAGGAACCCCAGGAGAGACTAAAACTGGAGTTCGGGTGCGTGGCCCCGTCCCCACCCACAAGGCCACGCCCTCTTGTCACATGGCCACGCCCCCTAATTCCCATCGCACGTCGGTGACGTGCACACTGCTAAGCTACCCGCACCGGGTGCATTAAAAAGTAGGGACGCTACTGAGATCATCCGCACATTCTAAATATTTATTATACTCTTAGAACTTGGGCTTGTTTCAAAGTTGTACGCTAACCCTATGGTTAGTGGTCTGCTCTTTTGCAGGACCCGTTCTGCGCATGTGCAGAAAGGGTCTTGCGATCTCGCCCACAGACCCTCCCAAGCCACAGCATGATTGACATGCAGTGGCGCTTGGGGAGTGGGGCGTGGCTGGCCACTGTTTTTGGAGATGGAGGCTCTGTTTTCTAGCAGGGACAAGGCCATGGTCCGCATTGGTGGACGCAGATCTCCTGGCCTCGCAAGCTGCTTGGCCAAAGGGGCAGTCATTGCGACCCAGTTGTGATGGTGATACCAGCCTGCAAACTTGGTCGCAATGTTGGGATCGCAGATGCAGCAAGGAGCTGTATGTCTCCTACAGACACTTCCTTCTGCATTAGCATTTGAGATGGACGGAATTGCACAGCCAGTAGTGTGCGGCTCAGGAATTCCGTCCATCTCTGAATCAGGCCCAGTGTATTTCAAACTGGTCATGTCACTTATTAAAGCAGAGCGAAGATCCATGTTTGGTTTTCAATTATTCCTTTCAGCAATTCTGCTACATTGTATTCCATTATACATCACTAATAATATATATAATTTAATATACTATGTTAGAATATTGAAGCAATTACAGTTTTATTTGCTGTCACTATACTGTATGTACTGTACATGAGGTCACTTTTATCTGAACACAAGGTAGTAAATTGGAGGCAGCTTAACACAAATGTAATTATATACATAAAAGAGGCTCCCAAAAACAACAACAACAAAAAAAGCATACTGTTTGTCTTAATTAATGGCATTCTATAGACAAAATAGTATCTGCTGTTGTACTGCCACCTGGTGGTAGGCAGGATGCACAGGCATAAGTGCTGTTGCAGATTTATTTTCAAAGGACCTCATTTATATGAAAATGTAAACACTGCGCATTATATTAATATTTAATATCTGTAAAAGTCTCATATATTATTCAAATTAAAACATTTTGCTACAAATTCTCCTAACTTTCAGACGCATTTAAAATTGTATGTATGCAACATGTTTTGTGTTCTTACTGTCTCTACGCAAAGAATGTAAATATTCTATCAACAGAAAAATATTTAGCTATACAACAGTTTCTAAAAGTGATACAGTAGCCAGCTAATGAAGGGAGCATAGGAGCTCATTCAGACCCGCTCGCTAAGATGAAAACGCTTGCTGCTACCGATGGTATGCATTGTTTGCATGTGTATGCATCGCAGTATGTGCACGCATACCTTAGCAAAAGTTCCCAATGCGTTCGCTCGCTGCGCATAGACAATCCAGCACAGTGAGTGACAGGGGAAGCCGTTTGTAGGTGGTAACAGGGGCTGGTCATTAAAAATGGGGGAGTGGGAATGCAGCCGAGCCTGAGCATCTCAACAGTGTTTAGAGATGTGGATAATTATAAGACAGCATCATAGTACACGTCACCTGGCTTGTTTTTACACTGAAGTGCTCGCAGTGCTTGTGGCAGGGTATGGTAAACCTCAAGCGCTGTGATCGCATCCGATGTACCGATGGTTGCATACACTTCCTTGACATGACGTGCACAAGTGGGCGTCTTAAGACAGGCTGATGGGTGTCTACATACACAATGTGATCACTCTCTAAGAAATACTGGGCGTGCTAATGCATGGCTGTGTGATTTCACTGCCTACACTCTAGCGAGCGGCTCTGAATCAGCTCCATAGTACCAAGTACATTTGTAGTTTAGTCTTTCATTTAGCTGGAAAGGGATGGACCCACATATGTACATAATATATACATTTAGGAAGGATTAATTGTTATGCGGGCAAGGCAAACATTTTTTTTTTTTTTCTACATTTTGTATAACTGTTTTTTTTTTTTAGTTATACACTGACTTACCAAATCAATTCCATGTGATACATTTGATGGAGAGCTCAATGATATACTCAACATTTTAAAATCTTTTCATGTGACACTTTGCATATTGCATCTACAAGATTGTCCTTGGTGTACTGCAAACTCAAGGAGAATATGGCCCTCATACAGAGGTGCTCGCAAAATGCGAGCACTCGTTCTGAATGTGGGCGGCCGCTTCTCTTTTGAAGTGCGGCCTCCTGGTCGCTAGCTAAGCTATGGGTTATCACCCACAGCTTTAGCGACCAACCAGGTTGATGGTCGCGATGGTCAAGACCATCGCGACCATAGGGGCTTGCGACGAGACCTTGAGGTTGGGTCTTGGCAACTGCAAGCCACAGGGAGCTTCCTGCTCTGATCGAGCAGGAAGCTCCTCACTGACATCACTGCTGATGTCAGTGTGGCCGCCCACAAAATGGCATGCGTTCCTCCGTTTGTGAAGCCACCCCCCCACCATGCCTACAAAACGGGGCGAGCGGTCGATCACAAGAATGTTACTACAACCTTGGATAGTTACTGGTCAGTGTAGTTTTATTGGTATTTGTCAGAGATGAGTGGTTTGGATTGTTTGGAACCCGAACTCCTGATATTCGAGGCAATCTGAGCGGCGACTTGAGTCTTCCCATCTGATTCAGATTCCACTTCGAGGCAATACTGTATGTCATCCTAGCGGCGTTGGATTCTTGCTGATTTTGGATCCTATATAAGGTGCCGCGGATGGGGCTCTGTACCATTTCCCTGTCAGACAAGCTGCAGTATGCTGCGCTGTACTCTGCTGAATAGGCTGTGCTGTATCCAGACTCACAAGTGGCTGTGCTGCTCTTAGTCAATGTGTATAAGGGGGAATGCTACTGTATGCTGCGCTGTACTCTGCTGTATATAGGCAGTGCTGTGTCCAGACTCAAAAGTGGCTGTGCTGCTCTTAGTCAATGTGTATAGGAGGCACACTGCTGTATGCTGTGCTGTACTGTGTTGTATATAGACTGTGCTATGTCCATCAGTAAATGTGTTCACATGCATATATTAGCCCTGTGACTCCACGTAGTATAAAAATCAAGATAAAAAAGTAGATAGTTAAGTTCTATTGTTTGTACTGTTTGATGCATTTTTACCCTAGTACGCTTTATTTACATGCATATATAAGCCCTGTGACTCCACGCAGCTTGAATTGAGTTGCGACATCAAAAAATCGAAATAAACAAAATAGATAGTTAAATTCTATTGTTTGTACTGTTTGGTGCACTTTACCCTAGTGTGCTTTGTTCACAT
Organism: Taudactylus pleione; assembly: GCA_031769625.1. Lineage (NCBI taxonomy): Eukaryota > Metazoa > Chordata > Amphibia > Anura > Myobatrachidae > Taudactylus > Taudactylus pleione. Next base: position 1,641,424 of record JAUIMM010000126.1, on the reverse strand, counting down.
GCATGTATAAGCTATGCAGTGATCTGCAAATTGAAAAATGGATAACGTTGAGATTAGAGAAAAGCAACAAAATACTGTCGCTGCAGCTGCTGCCACCAGTCATGATGAGGACGCTAGTCCTTCAAAGTCATCTACTGAAGCCGATGCTCAAGGACATAGAGGGTCTAAGTCATGGCATCTAAAATAGAAAAAAACAAGACACAGTGCTAAAGAAAAAGATACATCTAATAAAGGGAAAGTGTGGTGCAAAAAAAAAACATAAAATGGCCAACATGCCATTCACCACATGTAGTGGCAAAGAAAGACTGAGGCCTTGGCCTTTATTTATGAGTGGTGGTTCTGCAAGTGTCAGTGAGGCATCTTCCTCTGCCTCTCATGACGATGCAAGGCCTTTTGACTCAGAGTCTAGAAGTGGTATATAAAAATTAAAACCACTAAAGCAGTAAAACAAACTGTGTGTTCAGAAACAGAAATGTCACAAATCCCTAAGAAGAGTCTTAAGTGTGTCCATGAGTGCTATGTGTGAGCCTGACCTTTCTGATACTTGCAGAGAAGCCACCTTCCACCATTTCTGCTACCTCTGCAAATGTGGGGATGAGCAGCACAAATTTAGCTGATGACATAGAAATTGTGGATACCACGGAGGAAGTGCAAGAGGATGAGGGAGATATTTGTGTAGCTGACGCCAGTGCTAATGAGGATGTTGAGGATGAGGATGTTGTTTGCGTAAGTTGGGCACCCATGGAAACAGCTCTTGGCCATGATAAGAGGAAGGCCATTGTCATGCCTGGGCATAGGACCAATAAATGTACTTCTTATGTGTGGAATTATTTTCCTTCAAATCCTGACAACAATTATCAAGCCATCTGTAGCATTTGTAAAACCATGGTAAGTAGAGGTGAGAACATTAACCATCTTTGAACCTCCTCCCTTTTACGTCATTTGCAGCGAACTCATGAAAATCTTTTGACAACATCAGAAACTAGTCCGAAAAAAACAACAACAAGCAGTCCAGCATCATCTAGCTCCCTTCTCTCAAGTTCAACTAGATCCCAGCACTTGCAATCTCTAACGCCAACACCTTCATCCTCAGTATCCACATAAATGATCGGAGGTAGTCCTGCATCCAATTTGTTAAGGCTGGGTGACTCCTCCCCTATCCAGGAGTCCTAAGAAGAATCATTCAGTGCTAGGCCTGCTGCTGCTGATAATGGATCTTCATCCCAGAAGGGGACCAAGAAAACTACTATTTTTAAAAAAACAAGTGACTGTGAAGCAATTCTTTACAAGGGGAAGCAAGTATTACAGCTCTCCTCCAGTCGTACAGCGGATCACTGATGCCATCATGGCTATGCTAGTATTAGATCTACAGTATGTCCAATATCCACCATTAATACAGTGGGTTTCACACAATTAATTGAGGTCCTGTGTCCCTGGTACCAAATGCCATCTTGGTTCCATTTTACCCGAAAAGCTATTCTTCAGTTGTACCAGGACGTTAAAAAAAAAAAAAATTATTGGCCTACAAAATGCCAATGTACCCACTGTCCACCTAACCACAGATATGTGAACAAGCAGTAGTGGGTCAACTAAAGATTACATGACTGACAGCCCACTGGGTGGGTGATTTGTCTTTAACAAACATCCCCAGCTCATTTAGAGGCAGGCTACTCTGTGTATCACTGGCTTCACTAAGAGGCATACCGCTGATAACCTCTTAGAAAAACTAAGGTATGTCATAGCAAAAAGGCTTACCCCACAATCACAATCTTCATGGTTTAGGGTTTTTTTAAAAAAAAATGACAGGGGCATGCAGGAGATGCTGTCTGTGGCCCAAAACATTTCAGGATATTTTCTACATTCAGCTACAGCATGCAGGAGATTGCAGCAGCTGCAAGAACAGTTGGAGTTTCCCAGCCACCAACTAAAGCAAGAGGTGGTAACCAGCTGGAATTTCACCCTTCATATGCTTCAGCAGATGGATGAACAGCAAAAAGCTATCCACAGCTATACAACAAGCCATGACATTGGGAGAGAAGGGGGAGTGTTCCTTAGTCCAGCACAGTGGAGAATGCTTTCCATCTTGTGCGAGGTGCTCAAACCTTTGAACTAGCCACCTGTGAAGTGAGTTCAGACACTGCTAGCTTGAGTCAGGTGATTCTCCTAATTAGACTTTTGGAAAATGAGCTCGAAGGAGGAGATTAAATAAAGCAATTCCTCTAAGTATGTTGGACTTGTATGCTAAGTATGTTGCCAACATTTTGAAATCGGATCACTACATTTTGGCGCCTGTGCTTGATCCTAGGTTTAAGTCGTACGTCCTGTCTTTCTTTCCAACTGACCCAGATCTTAAGAGATGCAAATAGCTCCTGGGGAGCAATTTGGCAGCTCAAGTGGTACATGACACGATGTACAAATTAGCAATATTGTAACAATTACAGCATCACTCATCTGACTTCATACATTCAGCAAGTAAAGAATAACAACATATTATCAACTATCCACATAAATACAGCTAAAACACTAGGGGCCTAATGTAACAGGGTGAGAGTTTAGAAAATGTGAGAGTTTAGCAGTAAACTCTCACATTGGTCGAGATTTATCTTCAAAATGGAAAAATATCTGGATTGCGAGTTTGCATGTTCTCAGACTCTATTACATTGACTGAGTTTAAAAAGTGTTAGAGTTTACTGCTAAATTCTCACATTTTCTAAACTCTCACCATATTACATTTGGCCCTATATATTTTAATATAGATATATACAGAATTAATAAAAATCTGCAGACAATCCTATAAAAAAAGCATTAAATGTGAGATGATTGTTAAGACCACAAGGCTTTACAGTATCAAGAGGAAGATACATTTTGACTCTAGCTGTAATAATCTTTTATGCCTGTACCCACCCTTGATGTTTTGGGCTACATGGTCGATAATGGTCGATAGTTACATGTTTGAAGGTGGACAGACCATGCTATATGCTTGATATATTGTGAAACTGAATAATATTTATTGTTTACTTGCTGAGTTAAACTTTATTAGAGCCAATAATTTTTACACTTATTATATACTGTGATCTTCGATTTAGTAAGCATTGCCTGATGTCTTTTAAACTTATTATAGCTAGTCTCTGTATTGCACTTTCTTTTGTGGAGGTTTTTCAACTTTCTGACAAAGGGCATCACATCACACTGGGCAGTATCTGTAAGTGTGGCGCCCGGTCACCGCCGACAGAGCCATGGGTGGCCAGCATCTTCAGAGGCAGAGTGTATAATTTATGCAGGGACAGCTGTTGTGGTAACACGCTGTCCCTGCGATGTTACAGAAGGTATTTTTATCAGTTTCCAAAAACAATACCTTCTGTTTCTGCTTCTGCGCATGCTCAGTCATACGCTCGGGAACAGTCTCCATCCCTGCTTTGCGGTGACCGCGGAGGTGTAAGTTCAATTACAGCCTGTCCAAATTGATTGACATGTGTACAAAGGCTTTATATTAGCCTGTATACATGTATATTTATGTGCTTTTATATTTATAATGTATATATATATTTTAAATATAATAGCACATAAATATACCTGTATACAGACTAATATAAAGCCTGTGTACACATGTCAATCACTTTAGGCAGCTTTGACAGGCTCTAGAGTGACTTACCTGTCAGCGATCCCCGCAAGCCAGGGACGTAGACTGGGCGGTGTTACAGGATGCTGCAGGAACTTATGGGAAAATGTTTCTCTGTCCCTGCAGTTTTCGGGTAATTTAATGCATTTCCTTCATATAACGTCATTCTGAGATGAAGTAAAGACTTAGGCCCTCATTCAGAGCCACTCGCTATCGGCAGTACGCTCATTCCGAGCGATGTTCGCACATCTGTGCATGCGTACGGTTTTTAGTACGCATGCGCGAACCAGTCAGTGCGGCCGAAAATCATTTGTACTCTATATAGCGAGTGCCTGCTCTTTTGAGTGACAGAATGAGGCGTATGTGGGTGGTAACAGGGGAAGGTGCTTGAAAACGGGGAGTGGAGATCCGAACGCAGGCGTGCTTAAAGGTCAAAACGGGCGTTTTAAGGGAGTGCATAATTAATACAGCAGCGTCATTGACCACGTCACTTGGTTTTTTTTAACTCAGAACTGCTCGCAAAATAGCGGTTGAAAAAACCAACCACAAGAATAGCGAGCAGTTCATACGCTGTACGATGTACTCGATTAATCTAATAAATAGCGGACATGACGTATGGTGCGAGCGGCCAGGGGGCGTTTTTATCAAATAAACGAGCGTATGTTTTGCTCGCTCGTTCAGACTTAGAGGTGTGAACAGACTGCAATTTGCGAACGGATCATTTGAATAGCCACCCCTTGTTTTTGAACGAACGACCGCAAATAGCGAACAGCTCTGAATCAGGCCCTTAATGAGTAAGTTAACGCTTTTTGCTTTGCTGAATAGCAAAAAGCGTTAAAGCACTGTAGAGATCAATGGCTGATCCCTACAGAGCGGTACTCTGAGATATGGGAATTAATGGAGAAGATAATTGTGTTATCAACTCCATTATCTCATTGCAGAATAGTGGATTTACATAAAAAAATGCCGAAATTATAGTTTCCGCATATTTTATGTAAAAAAATCATTGCTGAATAGGACCCCTACTCGTGGTGGACTAATGTGATTCTGATGGTTGCCTGTAGGTGTTGGAGTTTAAAATATATTTTAAGAATGCATAAAAACTTCTTAAATTATATCTTCATTGTATTTAATTGATACATGTTATTTAAGTTTTCTAATTTACCTTCTGTTTTCACCTTCTGTTATTTATGTTTGTCTTATACAAGAAAGAACAAATGGTTCCTGAGTCGTGATGTAAGTAATATATTATTAAAACTCCCCCAACACCTACCAAGCTGTTTGTGAACACAGCTACTGGTATGTCTGGATATTACAGGATTATTGCCCACAAATAAATTCTCAGCTAGTTTTTCTGTGCCAGGGTTTTACATTATGCAGAAGGTAAAATGTCTGAAGTTACTGTATATCAGTACTATTCTATCCAGGGATAAGAGAGAAAAAAACAATTGAAGAAAAGGTAGAATGAGAACAAAGAAATGTAAAACAATAGGAATAGTTATTCCTATGTATATTTTCAAGAGCCAGAATAAAACAGTTTTCAAATTGTCTTTGCACACTGGCCCTGAATCAGAGCCGGTCGCTCTGACAGAGCGCTCGCTCTGAATCAGGGCCGGTCTTTTTTTTTTTTTTAGAACGGCCACCTGGCCGTTCGCATAGCTGTGGGTGACCACCCACACCTATAGCGAGTGACCAGGAAGATGGTCGCAATGGTCAAGACCATTGCAACCATCAGACTTGCGACGAGACCCTTGTGGTAGGGTCTCGTTGCCGCAAGCCCCAGAGAGCTTTTGGCTCAAACAGAGCCGAAAGCTCTCCCACTGACATCACTTGTGATGTCAGTGGGGCCGCCCCCAGACGGTAGGCGTTCTTATGGGAACGCCTCCGTCTGGGCAGCCACCCCCCCGGCCTGCCCACTAAAGGGGGCGTGCTGTCACTCAACATCGACAGCACTCCCCCTTTGGTGCGAGACCCGGAGCGACGGCTTGCCCGTCGCTATCCGGGTCTCACGCATGTGCACGACGGAGCCGGCTCCATCGCGCGCATGCGCTCTGGGCCACCATCGACCCGGTTGCAAGTGCTCAGCGCTTGCAACCGGGTCTGAATCAGGCCCATTGTGCATGCAGTCCTTATGATTTCTGAGTTTGAGCAATAGAAATGCAGAGAGGCAGGGTAGGCAAGCTTAGGCCAAGTACTGTAAGGCATGCTCATGTGATTGTGACTAAACCAGTATGAGGTGCTCATATTCTTAAGCCGGCTACACACTGGAGCAATATTTGCCCAATATGACGTTTCCAGCCAAATCGGAACAACATATCAGCTGGATTGTTCAGTGTGTATGGTCAATCTGTGCGCTCCCAAGGTCGTTAGTGATATCTTCCTGTTGGCCGGGCTGCACGACCGGCAGGACAATATCTCATGTGGCACCGTGCAAGGTCATGAAGGATGGATGAGGGACTTTTCCATCCTTCATTACATCATTCTGATGTGTACAGCGGATACGATATGTTGGTCCGTCGACCGCCATATCGTCCGGGTGTGTGCCCAGCTTTAGATACACATGTCAGCAAGCACACGATATGTTATCCATTATCAACCACCTTTTTTCTAATTACTATTCCACAATACCCTTCTTTTTCACTTTTACAGATAATGAACTCATGATCTTGTGGATGCCCTTCAAAATAAAAAGTATAATAAGATATACTGAGACACCTTAGCTGTCTTTACTTGTAGATGTATTAGTGGTGAGATAGAGTTGGAGATAGGAGTCCATACGATTGTTTTAGGGGTCCGTATGATTCTTTCATAAATTGTAGGTAGTGTTACTAACGCATTCTACCACCAGCTTGTGGCTTCTTCAGTGAGTTTCTACTTCAAAACTGAGACATTTTTCTTGGACATTAGGGTTTGGGATGCAGCAATTTGTAACTGAAATAAATAAATCTTCAGTGCTGCAAACACTTACATTAGTGGACCCTATCTTGTTGGTAGGGCTAATAATGATTAACGGTAATATATTTGTTTATTGCAATGCAAAATAGCTATAATGCTAGGTAGTTATGTAAAATATGAGACTGGTGCCTGTTTGTATAATGACTTGACAAATCTATGTATCATGGAGTAAGCACTTCAATTTCACACATATGGATTCCTCATCTATTTCACTAATATTTGAATGCACATTTTAATTGCATTACTATACAGAGAATAATACTTTGGCTGTTAGAAAAATTATCATGCAGCAGAGTTATAGTAGTCTTATATTTTTAACAGCCCACTCTGTGGGTCTGATTCAGCAAGGAACGCAGTTGTTTATACGCACGCAATCAGCCAATTGTTGCGTACTGCGCATGTGTATGCATCGCAGTGTGCTTTGCCAGAACTAGCCACTGCACTCAGGTCTGCGAACACAAATGATACGCACACCTATGGCAGAGTGATTGACAGGAAGTGCCCTGTGTGGGTGGTGATGGGGGGTGGTCGGGCAAACGCAGGCGTGATAGTGTGTTTCAACGCCGTTACATGGGCATGCATTAGCCACTGTGATACCAGGCGCCGCCTGAGGTCTCATAGTGTGCGCTGAAGTTAGCAATTCCTGAGTAAGGTCTGGGGTTCCTTAACTGTGTGTATGGGTCCGATGTTACTCAATCTTATCGATTGTTTCTCTATGTTGGCCAAGTATATGGATTGGCGTCCTTATGTCAAGTTGTGTTCGCAATGCGAATGCACACATTTAAATAACACAGCAAATATTAGTAGCTGCGTTGTGTGTGTATAAGCAGAATAGCGGTTCGTAGTGAATCAGGCTCCGGTATTTTTAGTTTGGTGGTAGGTCTCTTGACAGCTGTAATTCCCCATGAGTCTCTTTCAATGTATGTACTTGTATCTCTTAGAGGTTTTAGGAATGCATGTAATAGTCTTGAATTTGAAAATATTTTATTTAGTTTATATCTTGTGTTCCTGCTCTGCTACAGTATGTTGTAACAAATAAGCTGTTTTCATAGCTACTATGTGGCCTTGACCTAGCATTAACTGTCTTCTCATCACAATATAGAAGAAATCTCTACAGAGTAACTGGGACTCTTGAGCAAGAAGAGAGAAATTCAAGTATTTTTGTTGACAGCATGGTCTGAATGAGTTGGTTCATTACAGTCTGGTGCTATGCAACTACCAATTGTAACATTGTGTGACATTCATTTTATAAATTCCTGGGATGTTAAGATACTCTAATGGGAGAACAGAGGAATACTGTTTAGCCGATCGGCCCTCAGAATCATTTGTTGCTGTCTTACCACTATAAGCATTGATTAGTTTTCATACAAGTAATGCCATTTTCCTCTCTGGTTAGTACTTAACATTTATAAAGATTTTATTAAAAAAAAAGTGCAGACCTAGTAACATTAAGAACTCCTATATAGAAGGTAGATCAGAGTACTAAGATAAATCAGAATACTAGACCTCAGAAGCGCAAAATTAATTTTCTAAATTACACTGTAAATGAGTAGCATTGCCAAAAGACTCAAAAATGTGGCCATTCTTTTATAGCTGTCATAAAATGAGTAGCTAAAACTCAACCTCAAGAAACAAGCAATTTACATTCTGTAATTATGTGGATTACAATGGTATATTTGCATTGTAACCACAGTAGCCCCTTTGCAAATGCATGTCCTGCCGTTTGTGGCACTGTAGTTGAAAATATGATAGAAAAAATGTTTGCACCAGTAATTTGTCAATGTTCCTGTTTTTTTTTTTTTTAAATAAATACTACTATTTATTGTTTGGACTGCGGTGAGGCTGAGAAATACAGTGGCTGGGGTGAGGCTGAGAGACCCAGGGGCTTGGGTGAGGCTGAGGGACACTGGGCTGGGGTGAGGCTGAGAGACACGTGTGATGAAGCTAAGATGCGGGTGGGGTATGAAGCTGAGAGACAAGTGGGGGTGTAATGATGCTGAGAGACATGGGAGATCAGTGGATGGCTGGAGATGGAGAGACATGGGTATGAAGCTGGAGAGACATAGAGGGGATGAGGCTGTAGAGATGAGGGTTGAGGCTGGTGCAACACAGGCGATGATGAGGCTGGAGAGACATGGGGGGATAAGGCTAAGAGACATAGTTAGGGATGAGGCAGGAGAGACATGGGGGATGAGCCAAAGACCGACCTGCATGTACCTTCTGGGAGGAGATAGGGGGCCCCAAAAACATGAATGCACTGGACCCAAGATTTCTGTTGCTGGCCCTGGTAACAGTCATTCTGTATTTTACTGAAAACCATTACGTTCTTAAAGTAAAGCTATTGCCCTAAGAAGTGGCAATCAATTAGCATCTACCTGTGATCCATTACAATAAGATCATCTTTTATGGATAACAAATACCACCAATTCAAATAACATTAGTCATACTGTGAATCTGAAGGAAATGTGCGAAAATGAAGACCAAAGAGCTTTATATGAAAAATGAAAGACAAAGTAGATATGTACAAGATAGGAAAAGACTACAAAATAATGTCCCAGTGCTTGTATATTCCAGTGAGCCCTGTTGGATCACTTGTGAGGAAATGTAAGATACTGCCTAGACAAGACCGTTATTGAAAGCTTAGCATCAGAACAAGGAGGAGACTTGTGAGGGAAGTCCCAGAGATGCCAACTATCACTTTGAAGAAGCTACTGAGTTCAGTGTCTGAGGGGTATATTTACTAAAAGTCGATTTCAGTGGCTAAATCACACATTTACTAACCAACAATTTTTTATTGTTTTTTTTTTATGTATTACTAAATGAGCGATTTAGCCCCAGAAACAACATTGAAGTTGATCGATATTTCATGGATTTTAATCGATTTTAAATAGGTCGAAATTGATTCAAATCAACCTTTAGTAAATATACCGCTGAGACTGGAGAGAAAGTGCACCTGTCACCCATATTAAGAATTCTGCACACAACTGACCTGTATGGGAGGGTGGCTAGAAATAATCTATTGCTGAAGAAAAATAGCATTAAAGCATGACTAGAGTGTGCCAGAAAACCTTAAAGCACGGGTCTTCAACCTTTAAGGCAGTGTGGGTCACATTAAAAAATTCAACGAAGCAGAGGGCCACTAAGCTATAATGCGGTAATTTAAATTCTGCCCCCTCCTACAATTTTAATTATGTCCCATAACTGCCCCCCTTTGCAGTGCCTTCAGTAGTGGTCCCCCCTATGCTGTGGCCCCAGTAGTGGTCCCCCCTGCTGTGGCCCAATTAGTAGTCCCCCCTATGCAGTGCCCCTTATATAATGCCCCCAGTAGTAGTCCCCCCTACGCAGTGCCCCCAGTAGTGGTCCCCCTTATACAGTGCCCCCAGTAGTGGTCCCCTTTATGCAGGCCCCAAGTAGTGCCTCTTATACAGTGCCCCCAGTAGTGGTCCCCCTTATGCAGGCTCCCAGTAGTGATGCCCCCTATGCAGTGATTCTTATACAGTCCCCCTGTAGTGGTCCTCCCTATTCAGTGACCCCAGTAGTGGTCCCCCCTATGCAGTGCCTCTTATATAGTGCCCCCAGTAGTAGTTCCCTCATATGCAGTTGTCCCCCCATATGCAGTGTCCCCAGTAGTGCCCTTTATATTGTTCCCCCAGTAGTAGTCCCCCCCTCTACAGTGCCCCCAGTAGTGGTCCCCTGATGCAGTGCCCCCAGTAGTAGTCCCCTCAGTAGTGGAACCCCCCCAGTAGTGGTCCCCCCTGATGCAGTGCCCCCAGTAGTGGTCCCCTGAATCAGTGCCCCCAGTACTGGTCCCCCCCAGTAGTGTCCCAAGTAGTAGTCCTCCCCGATGCAGTGCCCCCAGTAGTGATCCCCCCCAGCAGTGCAGACAAAGACACACATGTACAAAAAAAACCCACTTACCTGAAATCCCGCTCCTGCTCCCGTCTCCGTCCGCTCCTCCGTCCTCTTGGGCCGGCCCGCTCTGAATTATGGGAGAGACGTCATGACGTCTCTTCCATCACCCATTGCGAGAGCCGGTAGATGGAGCTCATGAGTGTGCTCTAGCCTGGCTCCTGCAGTGGGCGCAGCAGCCAATGAGAGTCTGTCTGACTCTCATTGGCTGGCTGTCAAAACAAACTCACTGCTGCCGGCGGTGTGTGTTTGTTTCTGTGTGTAGTGCAGACAGCACTCACTGCGGTCTGCACTAAAGTAACCATCGGCGGGCCACGGGGAATGGCTCCTGCTTTAAAGGGACCCAGCTAAAATGTGGGATACTGTATTTTGGACAGGTGAGGCAAAAATTTAACTTTTTGGTCCCAATAAAAAAAGCTGCGTGGCGTAAATCTAGTTCTGCCTATTCCACAGCACACACCATCCCATCAGTGGATTATTCGTGTGGCAGCATCAAGTTGTTGGGATACTTTTCCTCAGCAGGTATTGAGCATCTTGTTAAAATTGATGGACTGATGGATGATGAAAAATTCTTCCTGTTTTAGTCTGCTAAAAAACTAAAGTTTACCATTTAGCAGGACAATATTCCCAAGCACAGGGCCAAAGTAACAGTGGTGTGGTTTAACAACAAAAAGTTGAATATTCTTCAATGGCCAGATCTCAATTCATTTCAGAATCAGTGGCACTATTTCAATATTGTATTCCACAAGAATATAACCTGGACAATACGGGGCAAATATTATATGCAGAATGGGAACAAGAAACACAAAAAGTGTGCAAATAAATTTTAATGTTAATTTACCATGTAAATTTCATTTCGTTTTTTTAATTATTTAAAAAAGATATTTTATTGTTTTTATAGTTTTTATTTCATTTGAAAGAACAGAAAGAGTTGGACTTTGTTTTATAGCTTTATAAGAGAGTGTCTCCTCTATTTACAGTTTATTAATCTCCAATTACAGTATTTTAGCTAAGGGGGTTAAAATAACTTTGTAATACCAACCAGTTCCCAAAGAGGGCGCTAATGCGCCATGATAAATATTCGGCTTTTTAACAGTGTCATGTGAGTGTAATGTGAATAGCTCTGAAGCACCATTTTCTTGGTTTTGGTACAATATGTTTTGTGCTTTTGTACTTTTCATATACAGTATTTGTTTTCATTTAATATTGCTAAGCTATTTAATGCAGTAAACACAGTGACCACAATCACAGTTTCTTAATATTAAAAAATAAAAACACAAATGGCCTCTAAGATGTCCCATATGTTGCAATATATTCTAGATACAAATGTTTTCATTCTCATACTGAAGCACATTAAACTGATAACAAGACATTATTGATTGACTAATCAAACACATTTGAACCTTGATGGACCTCATAAAAGGGCCAATTTAACAAAAAATTTTTTTTTAAATTGCCCTTGTATCCGTGAGAGAGATAGCTATAACTATACTTCCTGGAATTACATTCTGCGCATGTGCGACCTTCCCCATGGATCATAGAACAAACTAATATTATCTGAAGATGGCAATAGCTAATGTGTGCCAGCTCCAAGAAACTAAGCTGATATCTGAGGTGGTACTCCATGTTAAATAGCCTTAAACATAGGCATGCGCATGTAGTGTGCAAGAGTGCCGAGAGGGGGGGAGCAGGTACTGATTACCAAGGCCAGGGCTTGCTGTAGGTAGGGGCCCTGGTCTGCCACTGCCCCCTTCCCATTCTGTCAGCTGCAGCAGCACATGCTGGGCTGCAGTGAGTACACGGAGACTGTTGCTGCCGCTGAGCGCAGCAGCAGTCTACTCTGCCTGCACAGGGGGGAGAGCGATCGTGCTGATCGTGCCCCTTCCCTGGATCTGCCCCTGGCTGATGAGCACAACGGCGCCACCCTGTGGAGCGCGTAGATAATAGTTTCAGTTTTATTTTTTTTGGTCAGGGGATATAGCCACGCCTCCTTAAAATAGGCCCTTCCCCTTGCAGCCTAGGCTGTCTACAGCCCTGAGGGTGAGTGCCCACATAGCCCTTATGCAGCCTTAACCCCTACCTAAAGCATCTCTTCCCTGCTGTTGACAGTTCCCTTCCTCTCTTTTAATCTAAAATGCCCTTTGAGAAACTGCTGTATTAGAATAAAGCATTTTCACATCAGTCATCTTGGATTGAAAACAAGGCTGCCTCAACCAGTGCCTGCAACAACAGTGATCCCAGCAGGGAAGGAATTTTCCCCCGGTCTGTCACTCCCGTGAAGGCCATTGCTCCGACGGCTCCCTCCTGCTGGTGACTACTGGGCGGTTGGCTGGTCCACCGCTCCGGCGACTCCTGTCTGCACACCCGCTGCTGGTGCTCTGATCCCCCTGGAGTAGCATCCGAATGAGTCTAACCTTGCGCTGGGAGCTCATCTTTAAGGTCAGTGGCCACTGGTCTCTCCGGGGACTTTGCAGCCTTCCCCGTTACCGGAAGCCCCAGCCTGGACTTCATCATTGGGCCTGTATTCAAAGTGTATTTTACATTTATTCCGCTGATGCTTAACCTGCCCTGCTAGTCTATATGATGTGATCACCCTGTCTGAACCCCGGGACCTGGTGGCCCTTTACATGTTAAAATAATAACCAACACACTGCAGCTTATCATTACATCTTCAGTTGCTCGATTGAATCGGAAAACAATTGATTACAAGCGAGTTAACGGGAACTACCAGTCGCTTCAGTTTTCTCAAGCTTGACCTACTATTTACCCATCTGCATCATGTCTCAAAAGCCCAAAAAAACAACGCAGAACTCATCTACTAACTTTTTTGTCTCGAAGAGTAAATCTACCCCGTTGTCGTCTGATCATCCGGACGCTTCCAACTTGTCACCGTCAAGAGAGGCTGAAACTGTAATTGATCCACAAATACAAGCGGTTATGGTCAATCTTTTGGAGGGCGTCAAAACTGCATTTGCTCAGGAACTTGCCAAGGCGGTCAACGACTTTAAATCAGAAACTCTCTTCTCTAGACGCCCTGGAATAAAAAATGGATGATCTCTGTCGTTCCCAAATAACTCTGGATAAGGAACTCTCCCGTCTTCATGCTGAAATGGAATCCCTTAAGACAAAACAAGAGGACGCAGATAATCGCTCCGCCGCAATAATCTGAAAACACGTAATGTATCTGAATCCCTCTCTGCCTCGGACTTGGAGTCCTTCTTAGGCGTTTTTTTTCATCACATTCTCCTTGATCTTTCAGCAGCGGACTGCCTAATGGATAGAGCTCACAGAGCACTCTGAGCCAGACCCTCTTCTTCCCAACCCCCTCGCGATATCATTGTCCGATTACATTATTACCGTACCAAAGATCAAATACTTCGGGCGACTAGAGATACGCCCGTCATTTCTTACAATGATATGGACATTCAATTATTTCAAGATCTGGCCCCATCTACTATTCAGAAACGACGAGATTTACAACCTGTTACTAAAATCCTGAGACAACATAATATTTGATATCACTAGGGCTTCCCCTTTCAGCTACAAGTATTCACAGCTAACTCTTCGTTTTCCATGAAATCCCTTGAACAAGGTCAGGATTTACTTTCAAAACTAAACATTCTCCCTGAATCAACGTCCCCTAGACCTTCGTCACCCAAGCCTCAGCGTTCTCATCCTTCGGCTCCAGAATGGTCCATGGTCACGAGACGTCAGGACCGCGTTACTGCTCCAACATGTATCTCCCATTATCTCTCTTTGACCACTTCAATTGTTTCCACCTGAGCCTCCCCTGTGACTATACATTACGGTTTCTGGCTCAACGGCTGGACTTCCATTTCACTGTTTGAAAATATTTTTTTTTAGGTCGTGACCTACTGCTACTAGCTAGGTCGCACATATTCTCATTAGCTCGTTTTCTGGTTCTCATTAATATGTCTTTGTTTTCCACAGATTTTACTTAGATTGTATGTTCTTGCGAAAGCATTTTACAGATGTAATATCGTGTATTTAATTATTTCTGCAAAGTGCTTGTTTTTTTTCTTTTTATATTTACTAAAGGCCCTGGGTCCCCTTTTGGGGTTTCCTAATCGTATATGCTTATGGCCTACCCCCTATGCTCCCTGTATTTTTTGTACTTCCTGTACATATATTCATATATTATACGTTTATTTGTTTTGAACCCCTTCTGTGTTCCTGTGTTTAAGGGTTGTCGCCCGTATGGGCTTTTCTTTCTCTTCTTCTTCTTTCCCCTTATTCTTTCTCTTTTTTTCGTGGCTTCTCTTTTCGTTTTCCTCTTCCACTTTCCATACTGCCTGTCTTTGGGAACAAAGTTCCTTAATATTTGTGGCCCTCACAATGTTTCTTTTTTTGCAGATATTTTCTTTTTGGTACCATGGCCTTGAAGTTATTGTCAATTAATGTCAATGGCCTCAACTCGCCACGTAAGCGTACTATCCCTTTAGGGCCTGCAAGAGGGAAAAGGCTGATATTGTGTTCCTTCTGGAAACCCATCTTACAGGTACTCACACTCAATTGCAGGGAAAGAAGTTCAAGATCCCTTTCCTGCACTCTTCCACATTCTCAGACCCCGAGGGTCGTTTCCTCATAGTTGTAGTACATTACGCTCCACTATAGTCACTTTGGTTTCAGTTTATGCTCCGAACCAGGGACAGGGTTCCTTTTTCTCTAGACTGTTTAGATGCATTGAGCGACGAGTTCAGGGTGATCTCATAATAGCCGGGGATTTTAATGTTACACTTGACCCAGCCCTTGATAAATCCCCATCACCAACCAATAAAGCTAATATTTCTCCTTGCAAGGACGCTCGGACTTTATCTTCCTTGCTTAAACACTATAATTTATATGATTCTTGGCGCCTTAAAAACTCGTCAGTACGTGATTATACTTATTATTCGGTACCGCACCACACATATTCGCGCATCGACATGATGTTTATATCCCACTCGCTGATTCCTGAGACTTCTCAAGCCGGGATTACCCCCCTCTCCTGGACAGACCACGCTGGAGTTTTTGTTGTCCTTGATTTTTTACAACTTTACCGTCGCCCCTGTAGATGGAGTCTCGATGATGCGCTTTTAATTAATCCATCTACTTTTACCACCATTAACCACTTGCCTGGCATGGTCGTATCAGATACAACTATACCAGACTGGGCTTTCCCTGACATGGTCGTATCTGATACGACCAGTCAGAAAAGCACTGTGGGCGGCTGCTGGAAAATCATTTTTCAGCAGCCGCCAATCACAGAGGGACCTCCTGGTCCCTCTGCACACTTTGTCCCTCCCCGTGGGCCGATCACTGCAGTGATCGGCCAGCCCAGCGCCGGCACACCCACCTCCTCTCCCGGCAGCTGCCGAGAGGACAGGGCAGAGAAGGCTACACTGATAGCGCTGTCCTTCTCTCCCTACTCCGGAGAACAGCAGCCCAGCGGCTGCTGACAGGGCAGAGAAGGCAGCGCTGATAGTGCTGTCCTTCTATCCCTCCTTGCCGGCTAGCCGCAGCCCGGCGGCTGCTGACAGGGCAAAGAAGGCAGCGCTAACAGCGCTGTTCTTCTCTCCCTCCAACTCCGGCTAGCAGCAGACGCCGGGCAGGGAAGGTAGCGCTATCAGCACTGTCCTTCCCTCACTCCACCCCTGCTATCAGCAGCCTCTCCCCCATTGTGGAAAGCCCCACCCCCATGAGTAAATCAGAGCCCTGGCCATAATGTATATATATATATATATATATATATATATATATATACACACACACACACATACATATATATATATTATATATATATATATATTGTGATAGGATCACTGGTAAAGTGGTCTGTGGCAGGGACATTTATCCCAGATTCCTGTCCTATGTGTTTAAAATCCCCAGGAGAAAGTCTGCAGTGTAGCAGGCTTGAGTTTCGGCTTTTTGAAAAGCCGGTTTGGGACCTGGGGGTTGTGGGTGAGAGGAGAGGGAGGGCTCCACCCACGGCCACTCCAGGTTTTGGTTCTCGCAGCCTGGTAACAGGTTGTTAGGGTTTCCACCTGAGAGTGGCCAATATAAGCCTAGTGTGTTTAGGGCTGAGTGTCTCACCTGGGAGAGCAGACAGGGAGTTTGCTCAGAGACACTTGAAAACCTAAACTGTAAGTGTTGTGCTGTGCTTTTGTTGCTGGTGAGGGCACTAGGCCCTGCCAGGTTCTGGTAGTGAGGGAACTACCTGTGAAGTTAGTGCCCCGACAGGGCTAGGATTTTTTGTTTATGTTTTCTTTATGTTATTTCTGACATTGTACAATAAAGACTGGCGCCGACCAGCTTGTACTTGCATCCAGACTGGTGTGCTGCTGTGTGTGTGTGTAAGGAAGGAGTCCTCTACCCAGGAGAGGGACCCCCTAACCTAACTGTGTCACAATATATATATATATATATATATATATATACACACATACATACATACATACATACACTTATATAGATGGCAGCCCAAAACCGATGTTAAGGAAACATCAGCAGCTGTGGTCACAATCGATGTTTCTATTGATGGCCATCAGTACTAGCATATACCATAAAAATTGCCATTATTATGGTATACAGCATTTTGTTTTTTACAAAATTGTGTTGGATAAGTTTTAATAAGCTGTTCCTGACCTAATTCAATCATAAACTAAACCGACAATTTCGGAGCGGTTTTTGGAGAAAGAATTAGTCAGTTAAGTGGTTAAACAGGCCATATCTGACTATTTTACGTTCAATTCATCTCCCGATATAACACCTGGGATCATATGGGAAGCCCATAAAGTGAACATTCGTGGCCAACTCATTAGCTCTGCCTCAACGGCCCGCAAACGTGCAGCTGCTGAGATATCCTCTTTAGAACAACGAATATCTACACTTCTTGACGCCCATAAGCTCAACCCCACTAGTGACTTATTACTTCAGATTGACTCTATCCGAGGCCAGCTAAATACCTTGCTCTCTCAGAAAGCTGCCTCTATCCTACAAAAACTTTAGCAACGTTTCTACGACAAAGCTGACAAGGCTGACTCATTGTTGGCTAGAAAATTACAAAAGATACGTGCGCTGAATTTAATTGATGAAATCCATTCTCTGAGCTCTGATTCTGTTACTTATGACCCCTTAGCAATTGTCGAAGAATTTAGACAGTTCTATACCACACTATATAATCTTCCGACCCCTCCTCAGGACCCCCCTCCATTGTGTGCTGACCTGAAGACGTATCTAGCCGACACCCCTCTCCCTAAACTGTCCCTGTCCCATCTTTCCTCTTTAAATGCTGACATTACGCAGGACGAAGTATGCGCAGCCATCAAATCCATCAAAGGTTCCTCTGCCCCTGGCCCCAACGGTTTCTCGGCTCAGTACTATAAAAAATTTGCCGAAAGTTTAGTTCCCAGTCTAACAGATTTCTTTAACAAGGTATTAGATGGTGCCCCATTTGACTCCACAACGACACAAGCAAATATTGTGGTGATACCAAAACCCGGGAAAGACCCCTCACTCTGCTCTAGTTATCATCCTATCTCTTTACTCAATGTAGATCTAAAACTCTACGCTAAAATACTGGCTACTAGATTGAATCCCCTTCTGCCACCCCTAATACATCCTGACCAGGTGGAGTTTGTCCTTGAACATCAGGCCCCTGACAATATTAGGATGACTATCGACTTAATACACACCATCCATGAAGGTAAAAGTCCCTCATTACTGATGTCATTGGATGCCGAGAAGGCCTTTGATCGAATCTCATGGCCTTTCATGTTTGGTGCCCTTGGGTCGATGGGCTTCTCTGGCAAATTTTTGCAGGGTCTCTCAACTCTATACTGCTCTCCCTCAGCTACCGTTTCCGCTAATGTCTCCACATCTACCCCACTCAATATATGCAATGGCACCCGCCAGGGCTGCCCCCTCTCACCACTTATTTTCACCCTTATAATATAACCCCTTGCTGCTAGAATCTGTGCTAATTCAGGTATAGCTGGAGTGTTAGTTGGATCCACGGAGCACAAACTGGCCTTATATGCGGACGACATTCTGTTGTCCATTTCGGACCCGCTTACCTCGCTCTCCCCTACTTTGACTGAAATTGAAATATACGGTTATTTTTCTGGATATAAAATTAACCTGGATAAAACGGAAGTCCTTGACTTTTATATCCCCCAAAGTGACAAAGTCTCCCTGGAACATCTCTTCCCATTTAAATGGCATTTCCAAAAAAATTAAATATTTGGGTATTTTTATAACCAAACGTTACCATCAACTTTTTCAGGCCAATTTCCCCCGCATTCTTTCCCAAATCAAATTAGACCTGGCTTTGTGGACCCATCATTTCATCTCCTGGATAGGTCGTATTAATACAGTTAAAATGAATATCTTGCCTAGACTCCTTTACTTTTTCCAGTCCCTCCCTATACATGTCCCCCATTATGTTTTCAAATTTCTCCAATCCCAGACAACAAAATTTATATGGTCGGGAAAACGTCCACGAGTACGTCTCCGAATTCTTCAGAGATAGTCTCGGGCAGGAGGTCTAGGTATCCCTAATTTTAAGCATTACTACATCTCTGCTCAACTCGCTCAGTGCATCTTATGGAATAGTTCTGATAGAATTTGGGCTCAGATTGAAGCAGAGGCCATAGGACTGCTTTCTCCTGCTTCCCTTCTTTGGCTCCCTAGAGCCCGTCGTCCTAAAAGAGTCCGTAACCACCTTATTATCTCTCATTCGCTGTCATTATGGGACACAGTCACCTGTAAATTTGGCCTCTCTCCTTCTCCCACCCCAATCATCCCACTATTTAACTCCTCAGAGTTTCCTCCTGGCATGACTCCTTTAGCTTTTCTTCCCTGGCAAATGGCTGGCATTAGATATCTCAATGATTTGACCCGTGACTCCTCCTTTCCCTCATTTGCCGAACTCCAGTCTAAATTTCATATTCCATCAAAATATTTTTTCCAATATTTGCAATTACGGAATTTTCATAACATAGTTAAACACCGCATTGTTCATCGTTCTCCGACTCCTACTGAGATGCTGTGTCTTCGCCACTCCTCCACTGCTGGCCTAATATCGGCTCTATATTTAGAACTCTCTACACCTTTAGACTCCACATGTGACCCACATGAAGCGGCCTGGGAACGGAACCTGGGTGAAACCCTGAACCCTGATGATTGGAAGGAGATTGGGGAGAGAGCCGCCTCCAGTTCCATATGCGTCAGAATAAAAGAGAACATCTATAAAATTCTTTACAGATTGTATTTGGTCCCCTCCCGACTAAAAAAGATGTTCCCTGACGCACCCGATAGGCATGGATGCTTGTCAGAAGGCACGTACTTCCACATTTGGTGGAGCTGTCCAAAACTCACAAATTTTTTGCTAAATATTAAGAATTTGATCATCTCAATTATTCATCTCCCGATCCCTCTAGACCCCAAATTCTTTCTTCTATCCCTACCTTTTCCAGGTGCCACTTATCATCAAAACAAATTAATTTGGCTGCTACCTGTCAGCTGGCAGCGGATTAGAAACAGTTAATGCCTCCCTCCCTACAATCAGTCATTAACAGGGTCTGGTCGGTTCAGCATTTGGAATACATGACCAGTATCCTTAACACCTCTTGCAAAACATTTGATAAGGTTCGGGCCCCTTGGTTGTCTTCATTCAATGCTAGTTCCCCATTCACTTAATCTTCTCTTTCTTTTTTCCCCTTTTACTCTTCATCTATGACAGTACTTAGCCACGCTGTCTCCCTTTTTCTTCTTATCTTCTGCTCTCTTTGCTGATCTCTATATTTTTATCATTATTTTTCTTTTAAAAATTTAAAATTGTATCCCACAGTTTTGTTATTAACACTGAATTATGTTCTTGTGTATTCATATTGCTATGTTCAGTGAAGCTTGTCTGTCTTTTTGTAGACATATTTCGATGCATTTTGTGTGGATCTTTAATAAATATATCTTTAACAAAAAAAAAAATCTGAAAAAAAGGCTGCCGCTACACTTGGAGCTGGCAACAGCGGGAAGGAGATGCTGAAGTGACTACTGCCTAAGCAAGATACAACAGAAGTGACCCCCTCCTGGGCAAGATGATTAGTGCTAGTGTATGCCACGGGAGGGGGGGTTGATAGGGCGGGTAGTGTATGTCCCAGGGTGGTGGGCAGGTAGGGTCAGTAGTGGGTGGTGTATGTTTTGGGGAACAGCAAGGGAATTTCCTGGGGGCCGGGGGAGTAGGGCCGGTAGAGTATGTTCCAGCGAGAAAGTGGTGGGGGAAGGGAGTCAGCCTATGTCCAGAGAAAGGAGTGGTAGGGCAGCCTAATATGCAGCGGTAGAGGGTGGTGGTGTTGTTCCACACCCCTTTCCCTAAGCCTATGCACAACCTATATCCCTGATATTAAATAATGTGACAAACCCCCCAAAACATCTGTTTTTGTAGGATTGACCCCAGCATAATAAATATATCTCGATAACTATGATTTGTTTTCTCTCTCAATCATCCTCATCGTTGTTTGTATGTAAGGCCATGATTTACGTCCTGAGACAGCAGTTACTCTGCACTAGTCAATATTTAGTATTTGCTCTGCCAGCTTTTAATTGCATAACATTTTGATATATCTTTTATTCCCTAGGCTTTAAGTTAACATTTGTTGAAAAGAGTATTTTAGATGCTCAAAGTACATTATTATACCATGCAACATAGGATTGTATTATTGTATTGCTCACTTGTTTGTAGAATCAGTATTGTGCATGCAGTAGGGGCTGATTCAGGGTTGCACACAAGTGCAATGCTGAATACAGATTCCTGATTATTGGGAATCTGTACGTGCGCAGGACCCATTCTGAGTGTGCAGAATTGGTCCTGCATAATTGCACGCAGCCCCTTCGATGCCTGATTGACAGGCTTGAATCATTTAAAGGGCGGTGCGGGGGCATGGGCGGCCGGCGTTCCCGTAAACAGAGTCGTGTCCACCCGATTTTCCGGGAGTGGTAAGGCCAACGGTTGCATTGACAGATGCAGTTTCCTGGTCTCGCAAGCCGGCCAGCCTGAGTAAACTGTCCACCATCGCGACCATCAACCACCGATGGTCGCAATGGTGATACCAACCTGCGACATCGGTCGCAGTGCTTGGATCGCAAATGCAGTAGGGGGTGTCAAAAACACCTCAAGCTGTATTTGCGTATTAGCAAGGATGGAATTGCAAAGCTGCCTGCATGCAGCTGTGCAATTCCGTCCGATGCTGAATCACCCCCATAGCACGCATACATGGCTCAGCAGCAAAGTGTACACAGAAAGTATTTTAAATGTTGCAAGCATGAGAATGATGTGATCTAGTGTAATCTACTGCACCACAGCTTCCTTCTTCATTGTGCACATGACTGTATAATACTGTGGTTGTCAGCAATGTGTCATACAGTCAGGACATGATAAAATAGATGCACATTGCATACATGAAAATTAAATTTACACAAAATCTTAATTAATATAATTGAATTACAGCATACCTGGTTTGGATCATACCTTTAGAGTAACCATCATATACTTATTCACGTACAACCAATGACTTTCCAGATAACTACCTGACATCAATTGTAGTGGTTTTGATAAGTTAGGAGGATACAAAAATATTTAAAAGGTTACTCTCCCTCTGAGCACCATTGAAAGCATTATTAAAAAGTGGAAAGCGTATGACACCATCAATACCTTGCCTAGATCGGGCCCTCCCTCCAAACTGGATGACAGAGCCAGGAACATATTGAGCAGGGAAGCTGCAAAGAGGTCAATGGCAAATTTGAAGGACTTTCAAGTGTTTATGGCTGACATCTGTGCATGTGACAACTGTCTCACAAGCTTTACACAAAGTTGGCCTGTGTGGTAGGGTGGCAAGAAAGAAGCCTCTTCTGAAAAAGTGCCACACAGTCTAGTTAGCGCTTTGCAAACAAACACTTGGAAGATTCTGCTATGTAGCATAAAGTTGTATAGTTAGATGAGGCCAAGATAGGACTTTCTGGACATAACCCTAAGCGCAATGTCCAGTGAAAACCAAATACAGCACAACATCCAAAACACACCATACCCACTGTCGGTAAGCAGTCGGGATGCCGACGGTCTAAATGCCGACCATCGGCATCGCGACTGTCTAATCCTGGCAAGGGTCTAATGACAGGCGTTGAAACCCCAACACCTGTCATTTTACCTGCGCCGGGAGCCCGACGCCCGGCATCCCGGTCGAAGGTAAGCCGGGCGTGGACAGCCACGGGGGAGAGGGTTAGGTTAGGGGCTCCCGTGGGGAACTTAGGGTTAGACACCCCCCCCCGGGAGGGTTAGGTTTAGGCTAGGGGAAGGGGGGGTTAGGGTTAGGCACCCCCGGGGGGAGGTTTGGGTTAGGCACCCCCCAGGAGACTTAGGTTTAGGCTGCGGGGAAGGGGGTTAGGTTTAGGCACTTACAGGGGTCATTAGGGTTAGGCACTTGGGGGGGTGGGTTAGGGATAGGCACCCCTTAGGGAGGGTTAGGGTTAGGGGGGGGTAGGTTAGTACATAGTAAAAATACTTACCTGTCGGGATCTTCACTGCCGGTCTTCAAGCGTTGGGATTCGCGTCCGGCAGTATTTCATACCGATCCCCTACTGTGAAGTAAAGAGTTGGCAACATTATGTTGTGATGGCAGTTTTCTTCAGCAGGGACTGGGCAATTTGTCAGGACTGAACTGAAGATGGATGCTGTCAAGTACACACAAATTCTTGAGGAAAATTTGATGCCCTCTGCTAGACAGCTGAATATGGGCTGGAGGAATATGGGCAGGGAGTTCATTTTTCATCTTCCATCTGAGAATAATAGATGCTCAAAGCAGGTAGAGATACATCCAAACAGACTGTAGAACCATCTTTTGCTGCAATTGCAGCCATCAAAGTGTTAAATCAGGGGACTGATCACTTTTCCAACCCTGTTATTCTAGTTTTTAATTTTCAGAACGTTGCCTTATTTTCATTAGTCACATGTTGTAAGGCGAAATGTGGAAATAAAGCTGGAAAAAGTTTGGCTGTATTTATTTTATTTTCCAGTGTGTAATGTAACAAAAGAATTTTGACAGGGGTATGATGATTTTCTATAGGCACTGGACAGTAGTGTGAGAGCTGTTAACGACAATTAAAAAGGCGAGTGGATGAAGGTGTTATGTAACAATTTTCAGAAAAATTACTTTTTTTAATGGATGAATGCGTTATGATCTAGGGATCATAGGAGTGGAGTAAGTTCATCCCAGATGCCCAGAGGCAAGTTATAATTAGGTGCCCCCTCCATCACAGCCACTGACACTGTAATGTAGCAATTCGCATGCAGACAGGCTATAGATAGAGGAAGGCAGCAGCTGATGGTCTGACATGGAGTTCTCCACTAGTGTATGGTGGCTTCTCAGGTCCCGGGAAGGGGTGCCATGTAGTGGACGGCCGTGACGGTACACTCCAGGTACATAGTTACAGCCGTAAGTGGGGTGAATATGTTGTGGACAATGGCGGAGGTGCCCCTTCAGAGCTGGAGCCCGGCGGCAGGCGCCTCCATTGTCTCCCATAGTTCTGCCTCTGGATCATAGTAACAATGTTTTTTTTAAATGTTTGTAGTCTATACACTGGTATATTTTGTGGATAAAAGTGCTACAGTATACACAATTCTTAAGGTCTAATAATTATCTTTAACTGTAAATATCTCAGTTTCTTCTAAACGTAACATAACGCTTTCGTTCACTCGCCTCTTAAAGAAATATGTGGGGTCATCTACTAGATGCAGAGTTGTAGAAACAGAGCTATAAGTGTCTATTTTTTGCTAATTACAGGTTGATTTCCTAATAATTGAATCTATTAAAGGAAAATTGACTAATAAAAATTCCCAATTTTCCAAACATCGGAAAAAAAACATTTGCAAACATTGTACAATCACTGAAATAACTGATTTCTCAGTGAATAGTATAGTTGAGGTCAGTAGCCCCCAAACTGTGCGCCACGGCTCTCCTCTGTCACCAGGGTGCTGCGGCGGGCAGTGGCCTAAATGGGCTGGCCAGTGTATTTTTTTGTGCAAGATATTTTTTTTTTGCTTGAGTAGGAGAGGAGTTGGCGGCGCAGAGTATAGTGGAGCAGCAGGAGGCTTGCGTTGCAATGAGCGGACAGAGAGCTATCACTGTAAAGCAACAGGCAGTGAATCGTGAGGCTGCCTGTTGCTGAATAGGGTCCTACAGCGCAGTGCATTGTTGGAGATCAGACAGGAAGTGTCTGATCTAATCTGAGAAGCGCTGCTGCAGAACGGCACTGGCAATCACAACTAAAGGTAAGTAAGGGGGGGCATGGAGAGGAGCAAATGGAGAGACATGGAGTGGCAAATAAAGAGACATGGAGGGGGCAAATGGGAAGGCATAAAGGGGCAAATGGAGAGACATAGAGAGGGCAAAGATAGACATATGGAGGGGGCAAATAGAGACACATGTAGGGGACAAAGGGAGAGACATGGAGGATGCAAATGGAGAGACATGAAGGGGGCTAATGGAGAGACATGGCAGGGCAAAGGGAGAGATATGGTGGGGCAAAGGGAGGGAGACAGAAGGGGCAATGGGAGGGAAACAGAGGGTTCAATGGGAGAGAGACAGTGTGGGTAATGGGAGAGAGACAGTATGGGCAATGGGAGAGAGATTGAGGGGGCAATGGGTAACAATTGCACAGTTTTTCTCTTTCTTTTTTAAATACTTTTATGTCATTTTGACCCAATTACTTAAAAATGTGACTGCTCAATAATTATTGCCTTAAATAAATTATGCAGACTCGTAAGGGTGCCTTGAACTGAGAAAGTTTGGTAACCACTGGTACAGGTGAATCTATGAAAGATTTATTTAGTAGATTGAATTTAGAATCAACAGCAGCACAAATTTGGGCCAGACCCTGGACTGTACTCAGACTATGCTTCTGATGAGCCCTTTGCACACAAGTTGCCTACAAGTGTACTAGACCCTGGATTAAGCTCACACTACACTTATTATAATACAATCTTGTGCTCTTGTTGGGGTCTCCCTGAGATCATCATTAGCTAATCTATCTACCATATTAGCATGACAGAAATCAATGGGAATGGCTACGGAGAATTCTCTACCTGCTTCGCAGCTGTGACTATCAAGAGTGCCCCGATTATACCCCCTGCAAGAGGATCCACCACTGATCCTGTTATGGATATGGACTTTATGGATTTATTTTTAACTTTGTCAAGGAAAGTAAATACAATATTTTATACTGTAATTTTTTTATTTTTTTTGCTGAACCACTTTTTGATCATGAGCAATAATTAAATGGTTTAGCGCTAACTTGTTAACTATGTCCTGCTGTTTTAAAGTAGCTTCCAGAAAATGGCATCTGGCAAAGAACCATTTCATTTGGTTCTGGAACCTCGATTACAGCATAAAGCATTCAAAGAAATTTCTATGTGCTGCTTCCTCATTTGGATAGGAAATCACAGCAGTGGTACCAGGAGAATTATCCCCAGTAGATGACAGTCCCAGGGCTGTAACTCAAAGCTCCAACCATAAATTAGCCTTAATTATCAACAAATGTGCAGCAAACACTGTCTTATAGTAAACAACAAACCTATACCCTCTCGAGCTATGCAGATTAGTTGTCATTTATCAGAAAAGTCAAGGGTCCTGGCACTCGTAAAGTTTCCTAGCCTGAGCTCCTGTGTGGCAGAATCCATCTATTTTGGAACATATCTCTCCCAGACTCCCTGCCTCCAACACGTCTTCTGTTTTAACTGTGAGATCACCCAGATGGTGTTGGGTACAGCATCCCCATGGTCAGATGGTCAGAATCCCGACAATCGGAATGCCGGCAGCAGAATCCGGCTGTCCTTTATTCGAAGGCTAATCATAACCATAATCCCAACAGTAACCCACTCCCCGCAGCCTACCCTAACTGCGCCCCCCCCCCGCAACCTAACCCTAACTGCCAACTCCGGCACCCCAAACCTTCCCCTCACGCACGTTTGAAGTTATCAGCATTTTGCCTCATCGTGTATTGTATAGTGAGCATCTGGATGCTACATCCCTCTTACTGAGCTGCCAATGTGTGTGGTCATACACTTACTGTCCAGTTTTCTTGTTATATTGAAGTAAATTGTATTGTTCAATTATTTGTAATATTTACCAACATTATACAAATACGATCATGATAGTTCTCCTTTAAACGTGTTTTTCAATAAAGGGATGGAGAGGATAGACAAGTTGCTTACTGAATTTACAACTAACAAAAGGTGCATATAAGTGAATGACCAATTCACTACAAGAGCACAAAAAAACTGCTTATATAGCAGCATTTAATGCAGTGGTCTTAGTTGTATAGATTTGTGTGTGCCCACTTCCAAGGTGCTTCTGCTAGTAGTGTGGTCCCAACTCTAATCAATGAAAGTACCACTATTGGACAACATATAAAAAGGTATTAAATTGAAAGCAAACATTTCAGGAAGCACCCTAGCCCTCCAATGTCAGACATATCTAGTTGGTTGCCTTGGCTCCTGCTAAGTTTCGCTTTCAATTTTTATAAATATTTATATGTGACACACAATGTTGGTACTCTCAATGATTAGATTTAGTTGAAGGAAGACCCTTTATCGGAAGAGATGTTAATTAAATGCAAGTTAAAAGGAAATTATTCTGCACCTGCCTGGGAGAGGGTCCAGTGAGAATCATTCTCTAATTACTTACTGGAGAGTACCACCAGTGCACCCATGCAACATGGCACTGCTGTCCTCACAAAGTGCTACCAACCTGGTCTGAATACATCAGGAGAGGCATTAAGCTGCCCTACAGAGTAATTGCAAAGGTCTACTGATTACAATACCAGCAGCTGTATTTGGATGCTCTCATACAGTAGGTGAATTGACTTCCATTACTTACAACCACTGGCTCAGTTTCTTGTCAAACACATCATTTATTTCATGTACAGTATATAGTATACTGTAGATCAGTAATAAATAGTCATTGGTCAATAATGTTTTCCAATGGTTTGTCTGTGAGATCGTTAATTTGATTTCTGAATAAGAAAAGTCAAACACCTCTCATGTAATAAATGGGAAAATTGTATGAAAACCACTTCTTAATTGGTCAATCTTATTTTTTCGCATCAAAATAGAAAAATAATGTATTATACATTTTATCACACGTACTACAAGTGAGAGATAACAAACTAATAATCAACCCCTGCTGAAATCTGTGCACGCTATTACATAGATATTCCATTGTCTTTAGTTTAGCAAGTTCAGAAGAAGAAGGACGGGGTCTTAAAAATATGACAATATATCTAACATTTTGTAAAGAAGGAAGCTCATAAATTGAATATTGCAGGCAGCCTGACTAAGAAATGCAGTCATGTCTGGACGTGATGACGAGGGAAAATCTAAGCTGTCCCTAATGAGCAATCATTAAAATAAATACAATTGTTCCAGTGATGTTTAAACAGTTAAGACCAGTGCATCAATACAGATACATGTCTAGATATGTATAGAGCTGCCTCTTAAGGAAAATATCATAAAAATATATAAAATTTCCAATAATAAGAATTTCAAATAACTTCAGAAAATGCGCATAGATGTTAACTTGGGTAAAGTTGTAGGGGTATATTTACTAAAGTAAAGATGTTGCCCATAGCAACCAGATTCTAGTTTCTATCTTCTAGATTCAAGAAGGTGCTAGATAAATGTTAACTAGAATCTGATTGGTTGCTATGGACATCTCCAACTTCTAAAAAATGGCACTTTAGTAAATATACCCCTTAGTGTTTTATTAGGGTTATAGTCCATCTCTTTAGAACACATTCAGACAAACTTGCTGTGTCGCTGATACTTTATGCAATGACATTTTGTTAGTATGAGAATCTGCCTGCCTATGCAACCATGTGCTCAGAGGTATCAAGCTCCCTAGAATGGACATTGCCACTGCAAGAAATCAGAGCAGAATGCCCAGTGGCATGAGTCAGCTTTACAGAACCCCGCAAGTAAAGTGCAGAGCACAGGCAGGGAGGCAGTCCTGCAAAGGATGTCCCTTTGTGAGACCGTTCAAAACTTTGCCATAGTGTCCACACATTTCTATTTACCAAACAACTTCTGCTCCTTGTAAATTACCCCATAGAACATCCGTATTCATTGTAGAAAAAAACTTGAAAATTTAATCTTACACATAGAAATAAGTTCTGTAGACCTAAAAGTAAGTAATTATAGAAAGCAGTGGTGGTAACTAGGGTTGAGGTGCCATTTGTATGATGAAAAAGTAGTAATGGAAATAAAGGTGCGGCATAGATGAGGGAATGGGTATGAAGTCCTGGCGGAGGTTGATATCTCGACACCGGCAGCCCGAAGGGAGAATATCCTGACAGAGCAGGTAAGTACCCTCTCCCTACCCCTCCCCCACTAACTCTCCCTTAGTTGTGCCTAACCCTAACCTCCCCCCCAGCACCTAACTCTAACCTCCCCCTGGGGGTGCCTAACCCTAACCCCCCCTTACCAGACCCTAAACCTAACCCTTCTGGGGGGGTGCCTAACCCTAAAACTCCCCTCGGGGTGCCTAACGCTAACCTCCCCCCAAAAAACCTAACCCTGCTACACTCCCTAAACCTAAACCCACCCACCAAACCCCCCCCGCAGGTAACGCTGAGGGCGCCCCGGACTTAATTCGTGCGGGCTGGCATCCTTCGGCATTCCGTCGTCGGTATTAAGATAAGCTTCTGTATTTTGACACCTATCTTAAGTCCCTTTTAACGTTGGTATTGAGTTTTATTTAAAGAAGGGTTGTATATTCATGTGAATTAGGTGGCTCATACCATTTGCACTATTTAGTTTCTGTGTTGGATTTTATAGAAGTTCATTCCACATCAGTGTGTGGTATTCATCATTTTGATGCTTTTGATGTCATATTTGATGCTTGTTCTCGCGTTTCTCTTATTTGTGTTTCCAGTCAGTGTTTATTTTGTGGGTCAATATTACAACTCAGTCAGAATTTTAAAGAACAGTTTTCTAAGGGCACCATAGACACTACAGAAGTGCAAAATATTTCTCATTCACTGTCCCCTCATCCTTCAGCCCTCACTTGACCCCAACACTCTCTCTATCTCCTCTCTTATGTCTCCAAGCTCCTACAGAGGCTCACCACATTCCTCGCCTCCCAGTTTCTTCAAGACCCTCTTCAATCTGGTTTATGTCCTTTCCAAGCCACATTTGAACTGCTCTCACCAAGGTTACCAATGACTCTCTCACGCCATAGTTTATGGTCATTTGTGATGTCTCCATTTCTTAGACCTGTCTGCCACCTTTGACACCGCTGATCACTCTTAGGGGTTAATTTACTAAAGGTCAATTTAGCATTTTGAGTGATTTGAGGTGCAAAGTTCATTCGATTTAGCTTCGATTTGGCTTTTGGGGATTTACTAAAGGCCAAATCAAATGTAAAAGCGGACTTCAAATTTGGACTCAAATCGCCCTCGAGTGATGTCAGTGGGAGAGATTTCAGCTCTGTTAGAGTCGAGATCTCTCTGGGGCTTGCGGCAACGAGACCCTACCACAAGGGTCTCGTCGCAAGCCCGATGGTCTTGACCATCGCGACCATCTTCCTGGCCGCTCGCTATAGCTGTGGGTGGTCACCCACAGCTATGCGAGCGGCCAGGAGGCCGTTCTAAAAAAAAAAAAAAAAAAAGAACGGCTCTGATTCAGAGCGAGCGCTCTGTCAGAGCGTCCGGCTCTGAATCAGGGCCTCTGTGCGTTCATTGGCTGAGAGAGGTCAGCCAATGGCCCCGCCTCTCAGCCAATGAATGGCTCCCTCCATTGAAGTCAATGGTGGGAGCCGCAGGATAAACTTTAGTAACCCTGCGGCTCAACCAGAGCTGGGTTTCCGCAGTCCGGGGCTGATTCTGATTTAGGAGGGGACCTCACGTTTTTTTTTTTTTTAATTTAACTATTTACACACTTTTTACAGCCAGATACATGCAGGCATCTCACTGATGTCTGCATGTATCTGTGTGACAACGAACTGCTCATGCTGAAAGTGAAAGCATGAAGCAGTTCGTGTGTCAGGGGATTTGCAGTTCGTTTTGAAGGGTGATTTGCCGTTCGATTTGGACATGAACATGTCAAATCGAACTGCAAATCACTCTTCAAAACCGACTCGAATCGAATTTTTTTGCCAAATCAACCTTCAAATCGAATATTAGTAAATTTGGCAAAATCACTGGCTTGATTTTGATTTGATTTGAGTCGATTTGAGAAGTGCTAAATCACTCCTCAAATCGACCAATAGTAAATTTACCCCTTATGCTTCAATTCCATCCATTCCATTTATCTCTGTCAGTCTCTCCTCGCATGGTTAATGTCTTACCTCACTAGCCATTCTTTTTCTGTTTCTACCTCTAATTCCACCTTCCTATTTTTTTCCTTCATGGGTCCATTTTTGTCCATCTCCCTTTACATCTCCTACCTAGAAAACTATTCAGCTTAGTCACCAATACCACTTCTATGCTGAAGACACTCAAAAATACCTCTCCTCCTGTAAACTCTCCATCATCTCTCATTTCTCTTCATATCTCTCTGCCACCTTGTCCTGGATGTCCAGGTGCATTCCCCTCATACAGGGTTCCCTCATCTCACCACTCTCTCTTTCTGTTGGTAATAACTCCTTCCCAGCGGTCCCTCATGTCTGTTTGTGTCATATTTGATTACTCCTTCTTCTTCAATTCACACATTCAAAGTATGTCTCACTTCTGCCATTTACACTTCTGCATCACCTCTAGTATCAGGCCATTTCCCACCCCTGATTCCACCATTACTCTTATCCACACACTCATCATCCCCTGCTTCCACTACTGTGACCTCCTCTTCTCTGGCCTGACCTGTTTTTGCCTGACTGCTTTTCAATCTATCCTAAATGCAGCTGCTTGTCTAATTTTCCTTGCTTGGCCTCCCCCTCTGCATCCTGCTTTACTGACTCCATATGCCCCTTAAGGTTTAATTAGATTACCTGCAATATGCTGTATGCTGCATTATGTAATGGCACATCATGGATGCCTACATCGCCAACTTTGCATCGCAGCCATAAAGGTGTGCAGGAAAATTGTTGATGTAGTGGTTACCGTAATTGGCACAGCCAAGCTCAGACACATCAAGCCTTATTGAATTGACCCCTTAAAGTCCAGTGCAAATTCCTGACCATTGCACATAAAGTGCTAAATCACTAGTCCAACTCCTGCATCTCCAACCTCATTTATGCCTACACGACTTCAAGCCTATTCTGATTTTCCTTTAACTGGATGCCACCTCACCTCCAATCTGGTTACCTCCACTCATTCTCACATCCAAGACTTCTCCTGCTCTGCCCCACTCCTCTGGAATGCACTGCCTTGACAAATTAAACTTTCTACCTGTCTCGCCAGCTTCAAACTACTAAAAATATACAGATTGTTTAAAGCCTACCATCCACAGTCCTAAATTGCCTCTTACCTCTCTGCACTTGACCTGCCTTTCTTCCCACTTCACCTGCCAACTGTTTATCCAACCCTTTAGTATGTAGTTCCCATGGGCATAGCTCTTTCCTCTACTTCTTTCATTATCACTATCTATGCCACCTGTGCTCCTGGTCTTTTGTCTCCACATCTGTTCAGCAACTCTAATACCATTTATGCTTAACTTGCCTACCCTCTCTGTGACTTACCACCACTTGCCTACAAGACAATGAGCTATTCTACACTCGCCCTGTGTCTGCGTCCTACCTAGTCTGCGATTTTATTGCTGTATGTTGTTCTTAGATAGAAGTAAACTATGTTAAACAAACTGAATTCCAGTAGCTGAGTGTCGCAGAGATATGGAAACAAGTAGACAGCAATCAAATATTAACTAAGCTTCTAACTTGTTCAAATGGCATTTGGGTGATCATCCCTGGATTTGTGTAGTGGACAGTTGATATGTAAACAGACTTTAGTAACTCTTCTACAAGCAGGAGGTTAAAGTTCAGAGAGCTCATAAGGTTAGAGACAGTCAAGAAAAGTCACTTTTATATTTGTCTTTATTGCAAATGTAATACCCTGGTGTGATAAGGGTGCAAATGTTGTGATGTAGGTACAGGTCAGAGTTACTTTGGTAGGGTATTCTGTTTGGCAGCAGCTTTTCCCTATAACCTACCCTGGCAGAGAGGCAAGGTTTCCCCAGATAGTCAAAGGCAGACATGGCTTTGCATGAAATAATAAAACCATTTATTCCATAACCAGGAATAGGTAATGGTTATGGTAAGGAAGAGGGAGAATGGATTCAGCTAATTTAAACACACACAATCTAAAGAAATCACAGACACTATATACACATTAATGTCATAACACATATGGAAAATATATAACAACATTTTAGCTTATTACTATGTAACTAATATAAACCAATATAATCAATCTATGCAGACACATTACTAAAGTCCAAGATAACTTTGGTGTGGCCACGGATACTAAAGAGGTCTTTATGTGCACGTTGGGGCCCAGTTATCTTGTGAAGCTGTGGGATTCAGGGTGTAAAACTCCTTTTTTAGAAATGAACAAAATATTGCAGCACTTGTATTATAGATGGTTATATCAAACAAACTGGAACTTCTTCCTATGGAATCTGCTGTATAGGTATAGCATCTATAGGATAATGTCCTGTGCAATGGAGCAGATTTCTAAAATATATATATATATATATATATATATATATATATATATATATATACTTATAGGATTTATCTCACCCAGCCCAATGGACGTTGCTGAGGCAGTGTTCCCTCAGCAAATCAGCACTGGTATAAAGTCTTTCACCTCTATTGTCTGACACTTGCAGTGCGCTCTCTTGGCTGGAGGTGTCAACGGGTTGACAATTTTACACCTTTTACAGTTCTTAATTTGACTCTCTTTTACTGCTGTGTCTCTCCCTTCTGCTTACACTCTATCAGCTGCTCATCTCTGCTCCATGGCGTCATCAGCTCTCCCCTCACAGCTCCAACTGTCACGCCTCAAACTGCTGTTTTGTTTTTTTATTTAAATAAACTTTATTCAAAATGGCACTGAGCTCTATGCTCTTTTCCAGATTGGTCTTATTTTTATAGGATATCACACAAAGATATAATTTGTATTTTATTTTGATCAACTCATCAATAAAATTCTACAAAAAAAAAAAGTCACAAGGTGTCAGGAAAAAGCAGCATTAGCACTAATAAGCAGATCTCACAACAATCTGATAGTGAGCACAGACAATAAGCAGGTCTTGTAACAATCCGGTCTGGCAACATCTATTCACTGAGAGCACTGCAATAAAGGTACAGGAGCTAGGGACAAAGATGTGTGCATTATGGCAATTCACCTAACACCTATAGATGAAGCCTCCTTAAATAGGTTAATTGGGAAGGACTTTTCATGCCAGCTTGAGCAGCTCCTACTGTGCAGGTTCCCCCTGCCGAAAGACGTGGTGCTTCTGTGCAGGCTCCCGATCTCTAGTCTCCATGTAACTCCAGCAAACTCATGCCAAAGAGTGTAATCAGAAATATGTGGGCCACCAAGGTTTCTAGGTAAGAGTACCCTACCCTCCCATTACTTATCATACAGAGCCGGTGCTACTCTGAATCTGCACATCCTGCTCAGAAAAGAAAGTACGAGAAGAGTTACCTTATC
Source organism: Taudactylus pleione (assembly GCA_031769625.1). Classification (NCBI taxonomy): domain Eukaryota; kingdom Metazoa; phylum Chordata; class Amphibia; order Anura; family Myobatrachidae; genus Taudactylus; species Taudactylus pleione. Next base: position 1,607,244 of record JAUIMM010000126.1, on the reverse strand, counting down.
CTCTGAACAGAATTAGCTTTTGTTGATTACCAGTGGTATACACAGCATATCTGGGGATTCAAATACCTTGCGGTGTCTACTGATATTGCAGTGATGTGCCCTTCAGCTGCCAGGCTGCTGCCCCTGCTCCGTTGGTTATTTACAGTGTCTAATCCATTTATCAGAGATTATAGCACCCTTCTAGTGTGGAGTGGCCCTGTAGAATAAACCATTTTACTAAAATGAAATTGCTGGGAGTCCGTCCAAACAAAATCAACGGCAGTTTCAACCGGTTAGGTACCTTTATCAAAAAGGAACCCCACTGATTACAGTATATCTATTAAATAATAGGCTTAAATTCTATTTATTCTGATGGTGGCAGCACTTGCGCAGCATGGCCCTCACTAACAATGTCGCCCGTCGGACCTGCATGCAGGTGATGTCGCAGGAGCGTGCATGTTCAGTGACATTGAGGGTACACACTAGACTATGTGCCCGATATGTTGTCCGATTCGGCCGCATCGGGCGACATATCATCTAGTGTGTACCATACTTGCCTATACCTCCTGGAAGTCACAGGATGCTCCCGATTGTTCGGGTAGCCTCCCGCACCCCCGGAAGTGTAAACACCGCATCCTGTCTACTTCCTAGTGAAGCGGGCAGGATGGAGAGATTTAATGGGGAATTTTCAGGTACGCAAATGACAAGTTTTCTGTCATTTAGTCCCATCCCCTACTCACAGACCCACGAATCAGTCTCTTCCAAGAAAAGGGGTGGGGCCTAATTATGTCACCAGCCCCGCCCCCCTTCCCAAACCAGCCTGAGCGGAGCAGCTGTCCAGGCTGCTCCCAGAAAGCATATCTAAAAAGTAGGTAATGGTGCATACACACGGTCAGATAATCAGGACGATTTAAACAATATAATTTATCGTTTGATCATTTATATCGTCCTGTTTATTAGCCCCTTTCAACGACCAAACGATGGTCGATATAGACCATCGCCTGTACATGCATCTTGAAGTTAGCTACTCTTTGGAACAAATGCACGTGAATAGCAGTATTTCAAGATGATGTTTAAAAGGTTTGTTATGACTCAAAAATAATATAAATTTGTGTACACATACTTTAGTACATTTACTACTAATAATAATTATATATATATATATATATATATAAAATGAACCCTTATATCGCGCGAACACTGGTTCAGCTGCACCTCTGCTAGTAGAGGACCTAAAAATAGAAATGGAAGAGAAGGGGTACCTTTGGTGCGCTACAACTGAGTATTAATTGAATAGAAGAAATTTCCACCACTTAGGGGGATTTATTGCAATATTAGCTGTTGGTCGAACACAGCCCTCTAGTTAGTCTTCAAATCACCATAAGTTTATGTTTTGGATATTGTTCATAAAATAAAAGCCCTATGGTAGCCCATAATTCTTATACCTGAATATTTTATTCTTGGTATATCAACAGAGGTAAAAATATAAGCAATTTACAATATAAATAAATACATAAATAGCATAAAACAACTTTTAGTAAACCTGCCCCAGTACAGAAGGATAGATGTTGTTATCTGCCACCTACACCTTTACAGGTGTGAGCTCTTAGGTGGACTTCTTATGTGGTAGGTGCAGGTTTTTCAAAGCGATGACCCTACGGGTTTCGTCCACCTACGGGACTTCATCAGGGGTAAACACAAAAATGGAACTGGTCTGAACAAACACTTGATGATATGGAACTGGTTAGAACACTCAGTAGTACAAGCTTATTTTCTGTCCCTTGATAGGGAGAAATTCCTAGAAAGGCTTTTAAAAGCCAAGTAGTTCTTATAAAGATTTTACTGGAATGATTAGATGGATGTTTCTCAACCAATAAATGTAACCAGATTCCTTAATAGCAATTTAAATATGAAGATGCATCATATACTCCCAGTGTGTAAAAATGATGAGACCCAGTGCCAAGCAAGTGGTAAAACTCTATTCAGTCCAATGAAGTGTATGTCTCCCTCTGTTAGCAGTAACATTTTATCTTCATATTTAAATTGCTATTAAGGAATCTGGTTACAGGATGAGGAGGAGGAGGAGGACGAAGACAGAAAAGACAGAGGGGTGAGATAATTAAACCAATAATGAGGTAATAAAAACGCAGAAATAGTAAAAAGCGGAGAGGGGGAAGGGTAGGGGAAGAAGGGAGAAATAGGGGAACAAAGTAGAAATAGGAGAAAAATGGGGGAGACAGGAGGCATAGGGCCTGATTCAGACCCACTCGCGAGCGGCTGTCCGCTCGCAAGTGGGTCGATGTTATGCACTGAGCATGCGCACGACGGAGGGAGCTCCGTCGTGCGCATGCGCCAGACGCGACGAGCGAAGGAAAGTCCTTCGCTCGTTGTGTCCGATCAAAGGGGGCGTGCTGTCAATGTTGATTGACAGCACGCCCCCTTTGGTGGGCGTGCCGGGGGCGTGCCTCCCTGACGGGGGCGTGCCCACGGGAACGCCTCCCGTCAGAAGCCGGCCCACTGACATCACTAGTGATGTCAGTGGGAGTGATTTTGGCTCTGATAGAGCCAAAATCACTCCGGAGCTTGCGGTTGAAAACCTCAACCGCAGGCTCCGGCTCGCAATTTCGATGGTCGCGATGGTCTCGACCATCGCGGCCATCAAAAAGCACGCTCGTATAGCCTGTGGGTGGTGACCCACAGCTATACGAGCGTCCAGGAGGACGCTCCATGAAAATGGAGCCCGGCCCTCATTCAGAGCGTGCGCTCTGCTCAGAGCGTACGGCTCTGAATGAGGGCCATAGTGTGAAGAATTGGTGAAGATGGAGAAATAGGAGAACAGGAGGGGACATGGAGGAAATTGAAGGAGATGGGAGGAATAGTGGGCAAAATATGGGAAGAATACATTTGCTGGCAAATCTGCGCTGATTTGAAAGTTATTGCTTTGTTAGTTAGAACGCAGGGTGGTTTAACTAAGTATTGTTCTTTTCTGTGCTTATGGCATAGTTGAGCAACACAGCAACTTTACACTGTGAACGACTGGCCCATCAGAGAGGCGTTTGTCCCCAGAAAGCACAATATCAAGTATGCACTTTTAATGAAACATGAAATGTTGATACTCCATCCATTACATATTACGTTAGGCCTCAGGAAACATTTTGTAAAATAAAAATGGTGGAGTATTTAAAAGGTGTGTTTCCAAAATTGAGTGATGCCAATTTGATAGAAGGTATATTTCGAAGATAAACTTAATGCGGCAGCATTAGCTGCATGGAAATCCTTCAGATTTATTGTTGGTGGGTTTCTAGGGAATAAAAAAGCAGAAAACTATAAAGAGCTGAATTACCGAATAACTACAAAAATTTTGGATGCCGTATGTTGCTGAAGATACATTTCTTACATTCACACCTGGACTTCTTTCCAGACATTCGGCGAGATTTTACATTACATTTTTAAAACAAGAATACAAAGCTATAACATATAAATGTGACGGGGTGTGAAGTTTTGATGCCAAATCTGTGTTCAGCGTGCACAATTTAGTCAAAATCACCCTATTTTATTCATGTTGTTGAAAAAAGTTTGAAATTGTTGACGATTATAATTGTCGCATGCTGGAGATGTCTACTTAAATGTTGTAATTCTACAGTAAAAGCTATTCAAATATTTTCACATTTGTCTATAAAGAAGATTTGCTGATGAAAATAGAAACATTTTAATTATAATTTTCAAACTTTTGTCTAACACGTCTGTATAACTATATAATGAATACAACTGCACAAGTAGTTAATATTTTAATGGGTGGGGTACTCCTTTATGTTTAATGTTTGTTTCTGAACACCAGGCAGGATAGACAGTTGTTCTGTCAGGGTAGGATTTATGACATAACCTACAGTCACGCACCCAGTAAAACAACAACTTCACCTTTCACCTACATTTCTGCAGTTTTTTTTAGACGGGAAACATCCAGAATACAAAAGAAAAATAATTAGGACATCTCATGTCACAGGGCGACATGGGGTTTTTTAAGGTCAAACTATTTTAACACTTTAAATACTTATAAACACAGTATTGAAAAGTAACAGTAGTAAAAAGCCTCACATGTAACAGAGCATTATTATCATGTTCTTAAAGTCTCCATGTAGCACAGGGATTCCGGTCAGAAGGTCGACAGTAACCACCAAATACATATTTTTTTAATGTAATCACGTTTGCTACTATTTTATTATATTCTGCCTTGGGGATTGTACTGTGATGAGAAAGCATGGAGCCTCTAGTGCAGCGGTATTCAACTGCTGTGCCGCAGGCGGATGTGATGTGAGCCGCTAAGCACATTATACAGTAGTAGCTGCCGCTGAGCTCCTCTGGGAGGTTCAGGCACGCCCGGGCCGTCACCTGCCTAGATGCTGTGGCATGACATCACAGGTCAAACACGTCGCATTGGCCGCCCGCACCACCAGCCAGGCCACTCTCTCTCTCTCTCTCTCTACCGCCCACCTGCCTGACCGCCGCTGAGAGCTCTGTAGTATGTGAGGGACAAGTTTTTTTTTTTGTTGTTGTTGTTGATCAATGTGCATGATATTTCTCTGTGCGGTCCAGTCAAAGTTTTTATTTTTTTTAGTGGGACCAATGTGTTGTTTTTTTGTTTCTGTGGGGGCCAGACAAGGTTTTCTTTTCTGTGGGGAGCAATGTGGCATAGTTTTTGTTATTCTGTGGAAGACACTGTAGTGTGTTTTATTCCTCTGGGGGCCAATGGGTGTGGGAGCCAATATGTATGTTTTTTCATCACGCACACCGTATCGCCGGATGGTGTGCCTTAACAATTTTAAAATCTTGCGGAGAGTGCCTCGAGTTGAAAAAGGTTGAAAAATCACTGCTCTAGTGTATTGGAAATTTTATCTGATCAACTGTGTTTCTATTTGAGTAAGTCTTTGAAACCTCACTGTTGTTCTGGGTGGATAAGGCTAAATGTGACAGATGAAGCAAGCATTTGGAGTGAGATGCTGTGTTGGCTATTTCACTGGTACAGCAACACCCCTAAAAGCACTGGCAGTGCTGAACAGGTTCATGAAGGGCCCTCCGCAGGAATGCAGTTGTAGGGACCCCAGCTTTGGGTTGTGGTCAGTTACCACAGGAGATGAGGCAAGCCCCCACAGAGACATGGATGGACTATAAAAACCTGACTAAAACCAACTAAATGTAACTGACCCTCTAATACAGTAACAATGTATGATAGAAGTGCACAGTCTGAAACCTAACATTAACGCAAGCGGTGGCGTCCTCAGGCAGTGAGTCCCACCGGGTATTTCCGCTGTACACCTGTGTGGCCAGTCCAACCCATTGGTGTAAAGTGATCGCATTGGTGCATGGCCTGTTTTTTTATACTTAGAATGTATTGACATACGTGGTAGTCTGAATGTGCCACAGGTGTTTCTAAAATGGATATTTCATTCTCTGTGGCACTAGGAGGTGCTGCCCTAGTTTAAAGAATCCATTAATAAGATCTATAAAATATTTTGCATGCCATGATATAGGGGTCTATTTATTATAGAGAAAAAAGCCCTAAATCCTGTATAAGAAGCCCATACACTCACTGCCTCAGAAGGTTCTACTAACTGTGATGTCCACCTGATGAGGGCTCTAGTTCTTGAAAGTCTCCATCACCACTGCTCAATGTGGAGAGGAACACTGCGCCGAGCGTTGGTTGCTGGTACTCTGCACTCACCACTCACATCATATAGCAGCAATATGAGTGGTGTAGTACAGAGCAGCCCTCCGATACTGGACACCAGCAGGGTAAGAGGTACTCTTTGGAGAGTATTGGGAAAATTGCATGAAGTGCAGTATACCGCCAGTCTGTTCCTGCAGTCCTGACTCTGTAAAACAGAAAAAAAAAATATATATCGGGACTGCCCAACCAGAATCAGGACAGATAGCAGAATGAGCTGCTCACCTACCTTTTCTTGTAGCTTTGGCTTAATGCTGTTGCTGCTGGAGTACAACTCTGTTGATGGTCATTTGGATTCTGGAATGTCTGAGATGGGTACTAACAGGGGCAGATTGGGAATTTAAAGTAGCCCTGAAAAATTTCTGAAAGTGGCCCTATGTAGCTATGACCAAAAGCAAATGCTGGTGAGGTTAGCAGACCATTAGCTCTAGTATTGATCCCAGTGAATGCCACATAGCATTCTAATAGTAGAATGATATTGTTGCCAGAAAAGGGGGTGTTGCCTCACCTGAAATGTTGTGACCGCAAGACATTCCCCTCACTTTCATCATGCTGGTGGCATGCTTCGCGCTCCAGGAGCTGATGGGCATGCCCCCGGTCCCTCTCTCCAGTGAATAGACACCACTTGCATTTAAATTAGTATTTTCTTACCTATATGATTTATTTGCAGCAGGTAACCTCTGAAGAAATTGATCCTTTCTGGACAGGCAGTGTCTGGAGTCGGTAGTTACAATTCATGTAGGAGATCACAGCCTGTTTATGTAGAAATAAAGTCAATGTCATCATCATGCAACAGAAGTTCAACCAGATAATACATAGTAACAGAAGTTTGGGGTCAGGACAAAATGTGAGTTTCCCTGATCAAACAATTTTATATTAATAGAATATATTTGCTAATTTGGTACCATTTGTATCAGTAATATGGTTTATTTAGCATTGATGTCTTACTGAAGATTACTGTCCCTGAGCCCTTTCTAATCTCTCAATCTCCTATCCCCAGCAACATCTCCAGTGTCCCCAGCTCCTTGTCCTTGCCCCCAGCTCCATCTCCTGAGTCCCTCGCTCCATCTGTGTGTATCCAGTCCCATTCCCCTGTGTCTCCAGCAGCAAGCAATTTTTACCATACTGTCTTCTGCCTGTCTTCCTCTTCATGGCTTTTCTTATGTTCAGCAGCACGATGCAGCCCCCACATGTAATAAACCAGCTACTATCTCCTGGATGGAGGTGTAAATGTATCGAAGCACAGGGATTGGTCAAGGAGAGGCTGGGGGTGGGGTCACAGAGAGGAGACAGTGATACAAAGTATCTCCCAGGTTCCTGCAGCAGTGCTACTGGGGGTGTGTGGGACCGTGATTGGTCACTGGAGTGTGAGACAGTGTGTGACTGGCCCCGGTCAGTGTGACATTGTGTGAGGCCCCTGGTCAGTGTGATAACATGTGTGGCCCCTGGTCAGTGTGACATTTTGTGAGTGGACCCTGTTCAGTGTGACAGTTTGTGAGGCCCCTAGAGATGGCGTTTCCCATGGAGTCCAAGCTCTGAAATGGATCGCATTCCGGAGCTTGGTACATATGAAAATGCGGCCAAAACTCAGAAACAGGCATTTTTGGAGTTTTGACACATTTTTCCTTAGTAAATCCTACCCCTGGGGAGGTCTATGGTCAATCCACCCCTGGGTATTAAACACCTGGACAACCGAACGCTCTAGGCCCACCAAATTACATTAATTTCCCAGATCATCTCCCACATTACATTAATCGCCCCACTATATAACCTTATTAGCTCCCACCAGCACCCAATACGTTATTAATGCCACCCCTCTCACAAACACATGTAACATAATTACCAGCGACGACTCCTACCTGTTGCCCTCGGGGAGTCTAGGCTCAGTCTATCTAGTCCTGGTCTGTGCAGCAGGCTTGTGCTCAGGATCACGATCTCGCACATGCACACAAATTGGCAAGCTGTCCAGGCTTCTAGGGACGGCATCGGCTGCAGCCCCTAGAAGCTGGTAACGGCTGCCGTAATAGCTGGGGAGTGGCTCCCATTGGAAGAGCTCTTTTTGCTAATTACAGTCTGGACTGACAGTCCCAGGGGAGAAAACACCTCCCCCTGGTACTGCCTGTCCGTCTGTGATTAGCAAGGAGCGCTTCTGATGGGAAGCCAATGCTACTGCTAGGCAGTCCCTGCGAGTGGTGTTTTACTGGGAGTCCTGCAACCGCTAGGTAAAGTCCGCCTCTGATTATTACCATTCCATCCCACATATACGAGTAATACCACACCTGTCCATAAATTACTTTGACACACATACTTATCACATGACTATAACACACATGCATATTACATTACAAAGACTACATGCATAATACAATAAAATTACACAAATTACTAGGACCCCAATAATTACCATAATGAATATTGCCCTAAATATGCCACTGTGAATTAGTGAAGCGATTATACTTTTTGTAGTCAGTATGCATTGGCAGGTAAGTATGGTACACATCATTGTAGACAGATTTAATTTAGTATAAACATTTCATTTCTTGCTGGCACGTTTTTCAGGTTAGTAATACACAGATGGATAGTAATGTCCAATAGTGGGTTTTGCTTGTGCTTGAACAGATAGTTTCACAATCGATGTGGACAAGTGATGGTGCTGTGATCATTGTATATTGCTTCTTTATCATGGTTGAGTACTATATTGATCTCTGCTTTATTTATATCTAAATCTTTTTTCACTTTGTGCCTTAACTGAAATTCATATTTCAGTCATGCTCCATTAAGTAACCAAGTATTATATCAAAAATCGTCATGTACACATGATTTCATCTACAGAGTCCATCTTTTTTTGGTTTGTTTTGGCACATTTATAGCTTTTCTTTTAGAGACATTTATCATGAAATATTTGCGGGATATTCCCAAGAACAACAGTTTTCAGGAGGGACCCGCAAATATTAAGTATGCCACAGATGTACTATATATCCGATATCTGCCAAAGTCCCTCCATTATTAGACCGCAAATGCAGCTCCCATAGGGGATTGTAAATTTTGGTGCTAGGCCCCCAATAGGTACCGCCATTTCCAGATTGAGTTACCCTATAGTAGCCTATGGGCTACAAATTAGCAAATAATTTTGCTCCCTCTCAGTCGTCCCCGATGGCTGCATACTGTACGCGCATTGGCTGCTTGGGACCCAAACCAGGAAGCAGTGTGATAGCATTAAGCTGGCCACACACTAGACCAACTTACATCCAACCAGCCAACTAGTTGATTGGTTGAAATGAAAATCTGGTAAGGTATGGGAGTAACTGATGATCAGCAATTTGTTCCTAAATACCAGAAAACAGATGAAAATGGTCGTTCAGACAAGTTTATTAAATGTTTGATCTAAACTATTTGCTCAACAACAGTTTTTGTCAATTAGCCGGTATTTGGGAGCAAATTGCTGATTTTCATTTGCTTTCATACCTTACCAGATTTTCATTCCAACAAATCAACTAGTTGGTTGGTTGGATATAAGTTGGTCTAATGTGTGGTGAGCTTTACACTACTGTATCACACTGCTTCCAGCTCTTCGCCAGGATGGGCTCTCCTCAGAGCTCATCTCCTTGCAAGAGAAACGAAGTAAATTTGCATGAACATTTTCATATTGCCGAATTTGGACAAAAAAAAATTATATTGTGATAAATATGTACCATAGTGAGATTATTTTGTATTGTCACAAGTGCTTCATATAATTTATATTCCAACTTTTGGAAGGGACATACCAGTGGGGGTGCATAGAAAATCTGGTGCACAAGAAAAATGTGCTGTAACATAGCAGATAATCATATTAAGTTGATTCTCTAAACCATTTTAGAAAACCAAACAGGCTAAAATTTTTCAACAAGTGATAATTTTGTTATCGCTCGGTACTAATCTTAAATGGTGCTCCAACCAATCAAAATGACAGGAGCTGATTGGTTGGAGCACCATTTAAGATTAGTAATGAGTAATAATAAGAATATCACTCATTGATAAATCTGGGCCACAGTCTGATAGCCATGGTTTATAACGCCTTTTTCAGGTGTACCATTTCTGGATAGCCTGTTATGAAACACCCCTGTATATGTATAAGACCAATAGAGCCTCCTACTGAGATCTTCTGCCAATAACAACAACCCTTGTTCCCATAGAGTTGAATACACTCACAGAGATACAAATACCTTACAGGGTCAGGGTAATTGCAGAATCAGAACCAGCATCCACAGGGTTTGCTGCAGGAAAGTTAATCTGGACAGGTGAATCAGCAGACAGCCCCAATAATCCACACAGCAATACTTGTAGCAGCAGCAGCAGCAGCACAGAATCCAACACAGTATATATATATATATATATATATTCCACTTGTGCAAGGCAGATATTAGTATTTACAGAAACACAACAGCAGAGATGATATTCATTGTGTAGCTTTGGTAGTACTTGCAGTTGGTAGCAACAAAGTGTAAAGTTCCAGAAGAATGTAGTAAACTGGAAACATACATGGCTGGGTATATGCAGACCAGGAGACCAGAACAATGTTACACATGGAACGGACCAGGCAGCAACACTGAGGTATATGCTGGCATGGAATGCTGGGACTGGGACTGCTTGCAATATAACATCCTCCTTGATTGCAATTACAGCTGAACTGCACACACACTGAGAGCTTGATTACAGACTGGCTGCAGCTGAATGGCTCCACAATATTGACAGTTTCCCTGCTGCCTCGCAACAGCGAGGACTACTGTAGAAACTGCTAATGGGGGGTATCCACTAAGAAATTTAAACAAGCGATTGCACGATAACGATGTCGTTATCGTGCAATTGCTTGCAAATCGCGCATGCATCGGGCATGTTTTTGATGGAAGCGACCCGCGATGCGTGTGCCCGTGGGTCGCTTCCGACATCCGACATTGCCCGTACATGCAGGTCAACCTGACGATCTCGTCAGGTTCTGCATGTGCGGGGATGACGGATGTGCCGGGACTGAACGAGTGAATGTTCAGTCTAGGCACATCACTAGCTATACAAACGACAGCACGATTGCAATGTCGCAATCGTGCTGTCATTTGTATATCACTAAGTGGATACCCCCCATAAGGCTGTCAGAAATCCTGGCAATGGATCGTAACATAGCCATTGGCGAGGCTGAGCACCAAAAACTCGAGCAATGGGAAGATTACCTTCCTTTTAGCATCCTCCCCATCCCTGTAGCCCAGCTGGTGGCAGTGGAAAGGGGCCAGCCTAGGGAGCCGTCCACCAGAAGCTGGAACATAAATAATGCTACATTTTATTCACACCAAAACACAAATCAGAGGTATTGCACTTCTATAATATACATGTTATATCAATCATACTACAACAATACAGTATAATACCAAACTCCTAGCAGCCATCCCTAAGGTCTTTGCTTTGGGTTTGATCAGCGTTAAGAAGGCTTCTTTTCCATTATTGGAGAAAAGGCAGCTGTCCGACTACACTGTCACCCCACTTTCAGCGAGCATGCAAATATACAAGACCCACAGGAATTCAAGACAAAATAAGAATATTGCCGAGCATTCACAGTCCTTCTTTTTAGCCTCAGTTTTAGCAATCAATCCAACTAAAGCTATGACCGCATGCCAGTCATGACATCCAGCATGTCAATCAGAGCCTCCCTCTATTCTCCAAAAACAGCTTTTTATCCAGTCTCTGGTCATTTATTTCAGTTTGGCACAACTATTCTGGCTCCCTTTTTGGAAGATTTTGAAGCTGGAACACAAGTCTGATGCTGGCCATCTCTGTTTCATACCCCATGCCAGTAGCAGCTATAGAAAACTGGTTACACTATGTATTGCCTGAAAACAGTCTAATAACTGGATTTTACACCTACGTAGCTGGTCTGCAGGTTATTGGTCGCTGCTCTGGATACATAGCCGTAGTCAGGAATCAGTGCAAATTCCTGCCCCACTATGTATCCAGAACAGCAGCTAGACCAGCGCACTTATGAGAGCAGGCTACAGTTGACCTTGACATTATTGTCTACCCAGGTTGGCTGTGCGTGAACTCATACTTGCCAACTTTCTGGCTACAGCCAGGTTGCCACAGTGGGGACGAAGCATGGCTCAGTGTATATGGGCAGTGCAGGGGTCGTGATGGCATCATTGTGGCCTTCCTCCCAGCTATACAATGCCAAGATCACAGGCAATGTTAAGTGGGTAGCATGGCTACCATGACTCGATTCAGTGCAAATCTCATCATAGGCCGCCCAGACTGCCCACTTTACTCGGGAAGAGGGCAGTGATGGGCAGACGTGGTGCAGGACCAGGAGGGGGGGACAGGTACTAATTACTCGGGCCTGGGATTGTTGGAGGAGCCCGGCTGGGGCCCAGGTTTTCCTTTGCTGCCCCCTCCTATCTGCCAGCTGCAATAGCGTCTCTCCCCCAGCAAATCACGCGCTGCTGTGTGACGGGCTACTGTGGGTCCAGGGAGGCTGTTGCCGCTAAACAGGGGCGTATCTATAATGGGTGCAGGGTGTGCGGGGAACACTGGCCCCTGGGTCCAGGGGGGCCCTGCACCACACACCCTGCACCCATAATATTACTTACCTCTCCGGAGTCCCACATCGGCGCGGGGGTCCGGCGCTGTAAAACGATCGGAAAATGGCTGCGGCAGCCATTTTCCCGTCGTTTGCGCATGCGCAGTGTAGGGAAAATGGCTGCCGCGGCCATTTTCCCCGTGACCTGTGCATTCATTATAGACTCTGGGAACACTCTAGTGCCCAGAGTCTATAACTCCGGCGCTGGCCGCGCACAGCTCAGTGTGCTGCCGGCTGCCGGGCGGAGAGGAGGAGGCCTGTGTCAGAGACTGCACACGGGCCCCCTCCTCTCTAGAAACGCCCATGCCGCTAAGCTCAGCAGAAGTCTCATCTGCCTGCACCTGTGCAGGGGGAGCGATTGCACTGATCCCTACAGTACCTGGCCCGGCACCGCTCTCTACAGATAGTGAATTCTGCATATGCATACATTGGCTTCTTGCTACTTTGATTGAAGCTAACAAATTCCACTGATTTACATTTACCATGCTACCACTTTTTAAATTCCCCTTTCAACCACTGTATAAATGTGTATCTTTTCTAACATTTCAATGTTTGAATAGAAAACTATTAAGAGTGCAAATAATACATTTTGATATATGGAAAGACAATGAAAATGTGCAATATGTAATGCTGGGAACAATGGCCCTCATTCAGAGCCGTACGCTCTGAGCAGAGCGCACGCTCTGCATGAGGGCCGGGCTCCATTTTCATGGAGCGTCCTCCTGGACGCTCGTATAGCTGTGGGTCACCACCCACAGGCTATACGAGCGTGCATTTTGATGGCCGCGATGGTCGTGACCATCGCGACCATCGAAATTGCGAGCCGGAGCCTGCGGTTGAGGTTTTCAACCGCAAGCTCCGGAGTGATTTTGGCTCTATCAGAGCCAAAATCACTCCCACTGACATCACTAGTGATGTCAGTGGGCCGGCTTCTGACGGGAGGCGTTCCCGTGGGAACGCCCCCGTCAGGGAGGCACGCCCCCGGCACGCCCACCAAAGGGGGCGTGCTGTCAATCAACATTGACAGCACGCCCCCTTTGATCGGACACAACGAGCGAAGGAAAGTCCTTCGCTCGTCGTGTCTGGCGCATGCGCACGACGGAGCTCCCTCCGTCGTGCGCATGCTCAGTGCAGACCATCGACCCACTTGCGAGCGGACAGCCGCTCGCGAGTGGGTCTGAATCAGGCCCAATGTTAGGCATGCCCACTAGTCAGTGCATGAATGAACTCTAGCAACCTCAGATGAACAACTAAGTAAAAGGTTATTTCATGTCAGATGCTGGGAGCTCAGTCACTACATTCAGGTTACACAGATTACTGTACCTTATTAGCTACTGAAAAACAAAATCAGGAGAAAGGACTCTTGGGGGTACATTTACTAAGGGTCAATTTTGGCTTTGTGGTGTAATTAAGTGTGATTTTAAGTCAATTTTGCAAATTAGGGATTTACTAAAGGCGAAATAGACTATAATATCACCTATAAAATTTAATTTCGGCCAAAATCGACTATTGACCAAACATCAGTACTTTCCCATAGAAGACTAAAGGATCATTTACTAACAGACAGATTGGAAATCGACTTCCAATTCGACTTTAACATCACCCAAACAATAGTCGAGTTTGGGAGAAGCCGCACAGATCACTATGACTATGATCTGTGCATGTTTCTTAGGGGTTTAAAGTATTGAAAGTTAAAAAAAAAAAAAAACGCAGTGGGGTCCTTCCTATTTTCATAACCTGCCCTGGGCATTTTAGCCCCCATCCTGAACATTAACCAGCCCAGAGCTAAGAGTCCAGGGCTCTTCCCTGCACACCTGGTGGCGATGGATGCAGAGGTAATGGGTTAATTAATATAATAATATTGTTCTTCACAGTGGAACTACAGGTACCAGCCAGCCTGCCCTTTGGCAATTGTAGAACTACATATTACACTGGGGAACAGTCAATGTTGCCAGGTATTTAAGAGTCGATTTCGATTAATTTTGTGCTCCTGATCATGAATATGCCATGCTTATTTTTCAATTGGCTCTAGTTTTTGAGATATGCATATGTCTTTAATATTTATGAAAAATAGGGTTGTGCGCCGGACCATTTTTGCCGGATTTGGATTTGGATTTGGTTCTAATTCGTTGTCCGGCTTTGGATTTGGATTTGCCAAACTGCGGTGACTGGCTTTGGATTTGGATTTGCATTTTTTGCCAAAATTCGCAAAAAAATCTAAAATTACATAAATTGGGCTTTTTTTTCTTCCTAGAGTGTTATTTACCTCAATAACATTAATTTCCAGTAATTTACAGTCAATTTAGACCACCTCACAGCTTATTGTTTTCACCATTATTGGCCGAGGGATGCAGTGAGCTGACTGGTTACCAAGCGTCAGAGCAGCGGCGCAGTGGCACAGACACCACAGTTTAAAGCACATCTATGAAACTATGCCACACAGCAATGGCAGAAATGAAAGGTAGTGCTAGATGGAATTTTCCTTGGGCCCTCCCACCCACCCTTATGTTGGATCTTAAAAAGGACATGCACACTTTAACAAACCAAGCATTTCAGCGACAGGTACTGCCACTTTGTGGCTGAAGTGCTTGGTTTGTTTGGACCCCCACAAAAAAATCTTCCAATCTACTAAATGCAACAGGTCTACAGTGGCATTATGTCACCATCATTGCTATCCTCACCCTCATCAGTGTGTACATCATCCGATTCCTCACACAATATCAGTTCACCCCCGCTGGAATCCACCATTACAGAAGTATCTGTACTGTGACGTGATTTGCGGGAAAAATGGGCTTATGCCCTGTCACGGAGCTTGTATAATACACACAGTGAGCTATGCCCTGTCACGGAGCTTGTATAATACACTCAGTGGGCTTATGCCCTTTCATGGAGCTTGTATACACACAGTGGGCTATGCCCTGTCACGGAGCTTGTATAATACACACAGTGGGCTATGCCCTGTCACAGAGCTTGTATAATATACTCAGTGGGCTTATGCCCTTTCATGGAGCTTGTATACACACAGTGGGCTATGCCCTGTCACGGAGCTTGTATAATACACACAGTGGGCTATGCCCTGTCATGGAGCTTGTATAATACACTCAGTGGGCTTATGCCCTGTCACGGAGCTTGTATTATACACACAGTGGGCTAAGCCCAGTCACGGAGCTTGTATAATACACACAGTGGGCTAAGTCCAGTCACGGAGCCTGTATAATACACACAGTGGGCTAAGGCCCTCATTCAGAGCCGCTCGTAAGCGGCCGTACGCTCGTAGCGGTCCGATGTTGTCAAACCATGCATGCATCGGTGTAACAGTGCGCATGTGCGTACGGCTGATTGCGATCATTTTTCCAGTCATTCGTCGAATAGCGAACAGGAAGTGACATGTCAAATGTGATTGACAGAGCAGTCCGTTTTGGGGCGGTGACAGGGGTGGAGATGGGAAAACACAGGTGTGTCGAGGCGTTTTTTGGGCGTACATAAATTATCTCATGCGAACAGCCAATGTGAACGGAAAAGTCATACGTCACTGTCTGATCAACTTTCCATTCAAACTGCTCGCTCAGCTTGTGGTCTGGTATTCTCTACCACAATGGCGATGGTCTCTTCGTTCCTCCTGAGTCTCATCGATGGTTTTCTGATTTATCAATTGAGACCACAAAAACAATCAACTTAGAATTGCAAACAAGCTTGTAATGTGTTTAGCAAATCGTTTTTTTTTCTAGCACAAAACCGTACGCAGGTGAACTACTCAGCTGCTAATTTCTGGATTAGACAATCAATTAGCTTACCAATTTTTGTGTAAAATATGTGTTTGTTTGTTTTTTTTTTGTTTTTTTATGCAACAATATTGTCAGCATGTTTCGGTTATTGCTTCATTTTTAAGGGGCCAAGTAAAATGTTTTTTTTTTAGGTTTGCAAAGTGTTCTTTAAAACTCCTAAATAGATTTTAAACCTTTGGTTTCTAAATCCAAAATAATGTTTAGATTTCCCTTCTATTGTTTTTGAATTTTTATGCAGGATTACCTATTAACCAGTTTTTGAAAAATTTCACAATACAAGTGAGCAGATTTTACAGATGTTTATTTTTGATACACATTTTTTTTTAATGTGTAATTTGCATATTTCACATCTTAATAACGTAAATAAAGATAAAAAATAATAACAAAACACACAAACACAAATAGTGGCAGTTGGCCAACACAAAATAACACAAATTAAAAACAATTCACAAGAAAGGAGAGGGAAGTTTTGGCCCTTAAGGAATATGGGGCAAGCACAGAAGGATTGTGGGAAAATTAGCCAGTGCTGTCATCGCCTTTTGCCACGTTTGGCCCGGGTAGGGAGGGAGCCAGACCGTGTCCGGGAGGTCCTTCGGCTAGCCTGTCTAGAGGCAGATGTTGTGGCCTCTGGACTAGGCATAGGGCTAGGCACATTTGGAGGGATGGCTGTTGTTGTGCCCGAGGGGGAGGGTCCTGATGTTCCGGCAGGAAGGGAGGCCGGCTCCAACATGTGCTGGCGAACGAGCTGCTCCAGGGCATTTGCAATCCTGATGTTAGCCCCAGCATTGTCGGCCAGGGCCTGAGCAATGGTCACGTTGGCCGCAGCATTTTGCTCCATGGTCTCCGCCACCCGTAGCAGACTGGCGTCCATCCTCTGCAGAATCTCCGTGTGGTGATCCGATTTAAAATTGAGATCCGTGAGGAGGGCCACTGCCTGCGAGGGGGATTGCCCTGGACTGGCTTCTGCAGGGTCCCCAGCCAGATCTACTGCTTCCTCCCCTGCAGAGCCAGCAGAAATTCTGCGGCCAACGCTCCCCTCTTAAGCAGACTCATCCGCTTGTATCTCTGTTGGAAAAATGAGAAAAGAGTAACATTACAATCTACATAGTGTCACAAACACATTTCTGAGTTGGTAAAATTACAACATTTACCTGGGACAACATGAGGAGCCGCAAAGTCTGGCATGTCCGTATCCATGTTGGACACACCAAACACCTCCTCAGCCTGCACACACCCCTGTGCCAGCTCCTCCAAATCATTAAGCTCCAATGACACAGGGGTGGGACCCCCACCTGTCCCCCTTGCATGCCTAGCCCTATCAGACAGTTTTTGCTTCAGCCGATATTTGAAGTCGCTCCATCTGTGGGTGACAAAGTTGGCGTTATTCCTGCAGTATTTGGCCCTGTAACCAATTTTTTTTTTAATGTCGTTTTTACGTACCGGCGTTTGACCTCCGGGGTTGTACGGACCAACTCACCCACCCTATTGACTGCACTGGCTATATCATCCCACTTTTCCACTTTTGGCTTGCACCCATATTCCTATCTGCCTGTGGCAGGATGTCAGTGCACCTTTGGACTAAAACCTCCATCTCCTTTCTTGTGAATTGTGGCTGCCTTTTTTTTTTCGCAGCTTTTGTTGACCTACTAGGCCCAGCAGCCTCTGACATGGCATCCTCCACTCCTTGTGTATAAAACAGATTTTAATTTGTGATGTCAAACGTTCACAAAAGTAAGGTTTAAAATAATCCTTTTACCCCAAAAATCTCAATACTTACCGTGCGCCTCTTGGCCCGTGCTTTGCTGCTCATTAGACATTTTTGTCTTTCAAGTCTCACTACAGCAGACCATTTTGGGATTTCCGTGACGTATTTATACCTGCGTCCGCATTACTCGTCCGCATCATTGATTGTGCGCTCCTATTGTCCGTCCTTAATTTGAGCGGGAAAATAAACACTATTTATGGCTTTGGGTGACTGGAGTCGTGGTGGCGGGTGGCGAATGGTGGATTGTGTTTGTGGATTTGGCGTTAGTTGGAGTTTGTTGGAGTTTTTGGGAGAAGTTTCGGATTTTTTTTTTTTTGGTACAGTTTCCTTTTCTTTACGTACGCTTTTTGTTTTGTGGATTTTAATTTTTTTTTCTTATTTGAGTAAGTATTTTCCAAAAACTCCTTTAAAAATAATCTTATTTTTTATTAAAATGTTAGTACATATTATTTTATTTTTTTTCTTTTACCAGTTATTTTGGCATTGCCCCTGTGAAGTTTTTGGACTTTGGTTTATTTGTCAGTTTTTGGTAAGTCATTTTTAATGCCTGAAGTTACAGTTTCGATGTGTTGGTGTTTGCATATGTTTGGCTAAGTAATTTGTAATTGTTTCTTTAACCAATCCTGTCTTAACACGAAATGTAGCGTACTCTTTGGCATAATATTGTTTGAGTTGTATGTAATTTTGACCTCCTTAAAAAATTAGCGCACTAATGTCTCCTTATTCCCCATGTAAAAATGCGAACTATTTAGCGCACTAATGTCTCCTTATTCCCCATGTAAAAATGCGAACTATTTAGCGCACTAATGTCTCCTTATTCCCCATGTAAAAATGCAAACTATTTAGCGCACTAATGTCTCCTTATTCCCCATGTAAAAATGCGAACTATTTAGCGCACTAGTGTCTCCTTATTCCCCATGTTAAAATGCGAACTATTTAGCGCACTAATGTGTTTTTTGCATAAAATTTGGACATTCTTGTTTGTCCACTAAATGTAGCGTGCATTTCCTAACTAATGTGTGCTCCCTTCTATCTTTTAACGCATTTAAAAAAGTGTTTGGATTCAAATCTGACAAACAAAAATCCTAAAACGATTTTCTATTTTGGAAATGTAGGTTGTTGGACTCATGACAATACCCCGGCCTGTAAGCATATTTTGCTTTTTGGCAAAAGATAAGTAGTTTTTTGGTTTCACATTTGACTCAAACCTTAACTACCTGGCTTTCCATTTCAGGTTGATGTTGGTCGTATTATCTTGGCCATGCTTCCGGAACCCGACCAACCTCAACCTCGTCCCAGGCGTAGGCATAGTAGGCGTGCAAGGCCCCAGATATATAGCACACGTGTCACCCTTTTTGGACTGACCGATGATGAGGTTTTAAGACGATACTGTCTTCCTCCACAAATCATCATAGACACTCTCTCATTAATAGAGAGTGATCTTGAACGGCAAATTGACAGTCCTGCAGCAATACCACCACTTACGCAATTAATGTCGGTGTTACATTTCTGTGCCTCAGGATCCTTTCATACCACGGTGGGAATAGTTGCCGGAATATCCCAATCCTCCTTTTCAAGGATCCTGAGGGCAGTGATGGAGGCCCTTTTCAAACACCTCCATCATTTTATTAAAATGTCATTGGATATGGGTTCCCTTAGTGTGGCAAAGGCCAATTTTTACCAAATAGCTGGCTTCCCACACATCATAGGGGTTGTGGATGGCACTCACATACCACTTCAGCCTCCAGCAAGGCTGGAGGCTATATTTAGGAACCGCAAGCACTATCATTCACTGAATGTAATGGTGGTATGTGATGCCTCCCTCCAGATCCTGTCCCTAAATGCCAAATTCCCCGGGAGTGCACATGATTCCTTCGTCATCTGGCAATCAGGGATTTGGCCTAAATTAGACAACCTACAAGCCGGTGATGCGTGGCTTCTGGATAAGTGGAAACCTTTAGTTGAAACCAATGCAAAGCTTGATACACAATGATCCTGATTGTTGTATTTGTTTTTTCACAGGAGACAGTGGTTACCCTTGCACGCCCTGGCTGCTCACTCCTTATTTGGCTCCCACACCAGGGCCACAAAGTGAGTATAATTCCACACTTACAGCCACCAGGCAGGTGGTGGAGCACTGTATCTGCCTTTTAAAAGGCCGATTCAGATGCCTCCACCGCTCTGGTGGCGAACTCATGTATTTGCCGGCTATGGTTTCGAAAATAGTGGTCCTGTGTGGGATATTTCACAACATCGCCATCAGGAGTGGTGTCCCAATGCAGCCAGAGGATGCCTTGCCTGAGGATGGCCCCCCCGAGGTTGGTCGGAGGTCAGTATGTGGGGGGCCATACGCGATGATGTGGTGGCCAGATATTTTAGGTAATTATAGTCAAACATTTACTTAATTGACACAATGTCGACATGAACGATTGTAATGTGCCTTTTTAATATTTTGATACTTTTTTTTTCTTGTCTTCCTTTAAAATCCACCATAAACAGATGACTACTACCTGCTCCACTAAATTGTGTACATGTGGCCACATTGGATCTAACTTTGGGAACAATTATTTAATCGCCTCATTTGTGGATTTATGTTGGCCTGCTACTTATTTCAACAGTTCTTGATTGTTTCTTTTGTTGTTTGCTTTTGGTGTTGGTTGTTTTTTGTAGTGTCTTTTCACTGTGTGAATTGCTTGTCACAATTCACTTTCTGTATGTGTTTGGTGTGTATTAAATTTTTGTTTGCCCTTAAAAAGACTGTTTTTTTAAAAAATTACAAGCACGTGTAACCTGGCACAAAAAATGCCACCTTGCGTAATGCCTAATCCTGTAATGTGTGAAATGGTTAAGTCTTTGAACATGCTTTGGGTCTTTCAAAAAACAACAAAGGTATTATGTTGAATCAGTATGTTTTCTAAACTAGGCCTAAGCAGGTTTCATTTTCTATTTACATTACCCACCCAAAGAAAAACAACAAAATGTTTGAATTTCTACAAAACTATTGGTATGGTGAGGTGTTTAATGTGGCAGCTTACATACTAGCGCTTTGTACAATCTAATTTACCTTACTTTAAAGAACATGATCAAATAGTCGACTTATGGAAGGTTAAACAATGTAATATTTTCAGACAAGGAATGAGACTCGAGAAAATACAACGCAATTTGAATTAAAAAAAACTGTTTGGGCATAATAACAAATTTTAAAAAAATCAGCTCCGAAGGACCGCCGCCATGTGGTCAAGGACCACTAGCATGCCTATGACGTGGCCACGCAAGGCGGCAAATCCCTCCTGCATAGAATACAACTGCCTCTGGTCCTCTGTTGGAAAAAAAAAAGGGATCCTTAATAAAATGACACCTTACTATAATTTTACAAAACAAACTAAACAAAAAATCTAGTTTAAACAAAGATCCAGTTGTGCAGAAAAAAACAAAGTACTGGCAAATGCAAAGATGGTATAAATACTAAATTAAACACGAACATACAAAAAGGCGACCACAAAAAGGATGAAGTACCCTTGGTAGGGTAAACAATAAATACCCAAGTATGAGTGTTTGGACATGTGTGATATGTATCTGTGGAAAATAACCAAGACATTGACTTTCAAAATACAAATGTCTCCAAAAAAAACAACAACTTTTAAAGGGAAACATACCGGTCATTGGGATTGCGGGTCTTTGAGGCCCTCCATCCTCCTCCTCCTCGGAGGTGGGCCAGTGCTGGTGGATACACGGAGGGGAGATTGCCGAAAAGAGAGGGGGGAGAGGGAGTGGAGGGTGAATTTTGGGGGGGTGCAAATTGGGAGAGGGAGGGGCCTCAGGTAGTGGCCGGTCAGGGGTGGAGGGGGAATTGTGGGAAGGTTGGGGAGATGTTGTTATGCTGGGAGATCCGACCACCTGCGCTCTAGCTTCCCGATATTTCGGCGTGAGCCAAAGGAGCGCAGGCGGCGGCGAACCTCCGCATAGGCCGATCGCTTCTGGCGGTTGCTGATGGGGGGAGGCTGGCTGGTGATCCGCCGGTCCATCACCTCCGTTAGGACCAAAAGCTCCCGCCTGGTAACCGCGGAGGCTCTCATGATGGCAATGATTTATTTTACACCAAACAGTTTTAATAAAGGCCAGAGAAAAAATTAGATTTTTTGATTTTTTAATTGTACTTGGTAAATTAACAGGAAACATTCTAATGGTTATTGTATGAGTCATGTGTCCTCCAGCCTCAAAAATATAATGTGAGTTATGATAGGCTTGATGCAGTGACATGCGTAAGCTAATTAAAATAAAGAAATGTAAAAACTAAAATATGCCTATCACAAACACAGGAAACCAATAGGATCATTGGTTAAAACATGTATTTTTGATAAAGTAAACCATTGGTGAAACCGTACGTCTTCTGCGGGAAAAATGACACACACGGACAAAAATAAAGTTTATTGAAAATTAAAAAAAAAACGGATTGCAAACATGTGAAGAGCAATTAAGCTAATTAATATATTGATTGGCATGAAACGATTAAAGTATGTATGCAGAATGAACGAGCAGGTAATCGAAATCTGACAGGTCCACTTCCGGAATTGACTTGTGCGAGCGTCCAAAGCAACCAAAGAGGAGACGAACGGTCGCTATTTTGAATGGTCGCAAGCTAGAGGAGGGGTTGGGAGAATATGGGGCGGAAGGTTAGCTACGAGCGAACATACGAGCGAGCGCTTAAATAAAAAAAATTTCGCTCGTACGGCGGACGAGCGAACGGCCACTTGCGTCCGGCTCTGAATCAGGCCCTAAGTCCAGTCACGGAGCTTGTATAATATTATAAATACACACAGTGGGCTAAGTTTAGTCATGGAGCTTGTATAATACACACAGTGGGCTAAGCCCAGTCATGGAGCTTGTATTATACACACAGTGGGCTAAGCCCAGTCATGGAGCTTGTATAATACACACAGTGGGCTAAGTCCAGTCACGGAGCCTGTATAATACACACAGTGGGCTAACTCCAGTCAAGGAGCTTGTATAATACACACAGTGGGCTAAGTCCAGTCACGGAGCTTGTATAATACACACAGTGGGCTAAGTCCAGTCACGGATCTTGTATAATACACACAGTGGGCTAAGCCCAGTCACAGAGCCTGTATAATACACACAGTTAGCTAAGTCGAGTCACGGAGCTTGTATAATATAAAAATACACAGTGGGCTAAGTCCAGTCACGTAGCTTGTATAATACACTCAGTGGGCTAAGTCCAGGCACGGAGCTTGTATAATACACAGAGTTGGCTAAGTCCAGTCACGGAGCCTGTATAATACACACAGTGGGCTAAGTCCAGTCACGGAGCTTGTATAATATTATAAATACACACAGTGGGCTAAGTCCAGTCACGGAGCTTGTATAATACACACAGTGGGCTAAGTCCAGTCACGGATCTTGTATAATACACACAGTGGGGCTAAGCCCAGTCACGGAGCCTGTATAATACACACAGTTAGCTAAGTCCAGTCATGGAGCTTGTATAATATAAAAATACACAGTGGGCTAAGTCCAGTCACGTAGCTTGTATAATACACTCAGTGGGCTAAGTCCAGTCACGGAGCTTGTATTATACACACAGTGGGCTAAGCCCAGTCACGGAGCTTGTATAATACACACAGTGGGCTAAGTCCAGTCACGGAGCTTGTATAATATTATAAATACACATAGTGGGCTAAGTCCAGTCACGGAGCTTGTATAATACACACAGTGGGCTAAGTCCAGTCACGGATCTTGTATAATACACACAGTGGGCTAAGCCCAGTCACGGAGCCTGTATAATACACACAGTTAGCTAAGTCCAGTCACGGATCTTGTATAATATAAAAATACACAGTGGGCTAAGTCCAGTCACGTAGCTTGTATAATACACTCAGTGGGCTAAGTCCAGTCACGGAGCTTGTATAATACACACAGTTGGCTAAGTCCAGTCACGGAGCCTGTATAATACACACAGTGGGCTAAGTCCAGTCACGGAGCTTGTATAATATTATAAATACACACAGTGGGCTAAGTCCAGTCACGGAGCTTGTATAATACACACAGTGGGCTAAGTCCAGTCACGGATCTTGTATAATACACACAGTGGGCTAAGCCCAGTCACGGAGCCTGTATAATACACACAGTTAGCTAAGTCCAGTCACGGAGCTTGTATAATATAAAAATACACAGTGGGCTAAGTCCAGTCACGTAGCTTGTATAATACACTCAGTGGGCTAAGTCCAGTCACGGAGCTTGTATAATACACACAGTGGGCTAAGTCCAGTCACGGAGCCTGTATAATACACACAGTGGGCTAACTCCAGTCAAGGAGCTTGTATAATACACACAGTGGGCTAAGTCCAGTCACGGATCTTGTATAATACACACAGTGGGCTAAGCCCAGTCACGGAGCCTGTATAATACACACAGTTAGCTAAGTCCAGTCACGGAGCTTGTATAATATAAAAATACACAGTGGGCTAAGTCCAGTCACGTAGCTTGTATAATACACTCAGTGGGCTAAGTCCAGTCACGGAGCTTGTATAATACACACAGTTGGCTAAGTCCAGTCACGGAGCTTGTATAATACACACAGTGGGCTAAGTCCAGTCACGGAGCTTGTATAATATTATAAATACACACAGTGGGCTAAGTCCAGTCACGGAGCTTGTATAATACACACAGTGGGCTAAGTCCAGTCACGGATCTTGTATAATACACGCAGTGGGCTAAGCCCAGTCACGGAGCCTGTATAATACACACAGTTAGCTAAGTCCAGTCACGGAGCTTGTATAATATAAAAATACACAGTGGGCTAAGTCCAGTCACGTAGCTTGTATAATACACTCAGTGGGCTAAGTCCAGTCACGGAGCTTGTATTATACACACAGTGGGCTAAGCCCAGTCACGGAGCTTGTATAATACACACAGTGGGCTAAGTCCAGTCACGGAGCCTGTATAATACACACAGTGGGCTAAGTCCAGTCACGGAGCTTGTATAATACACACAGTGGGCTAAGTCCAGTCACGGATCTTGTATAATACACACAGTGGGCTAAGCCCAGTCACGGAGCCTGTATAATACACACAGTTAGCTAAGTCCAGTCACGGAGCTTGTATAATATAAAAATACACAGTGGGCTAAGTCCAGTCATTTAGCTTGTATAATACACTCAGTGGGCTAAGTCCAGTAACGGAGCTTGTATTATACACACAGTGGGCTAAGCCCAGTCACGGAGCTTGTATAATACACACAGTGGGCTAAGTCCAGTCACGGAGCTTGTATAATATTATAAATACACATAGTGGGCTAAGTCCAGTCACGGAGCTTGTATAATACACACAGTGGGCTAAGTCCAGTCACGGATCTTGTATAATACACACAGTGGGCTAAGCCCAGTCACGGAGCCTGTATAATACACACAGTTAGCTAAGTCCAGTCACGGATCTTGTATAATATAAAAATACACAGTGGGCTAAGTCCAGTCACGTAGCTTGTATAATACACTCAGTGGGCTAAGTCCAGTCACGTAGCTTGTATAATACACTCAGTGGGCTAAGTCCAGTCACGGAGCTTGTATAATACACACAGTTGGCTAAGTCCAGTCACGGAGCCTGTATAATACACACAGTGGGCTAAGTCCAGTCACGGAGCTTGTATAATATTATAAATACACACAGTGGGCTAAGTCCAGTCACGGAGCTTGTATAATACACACAGTGGGCTAAGTCCAGTCACGGATCTTGTATAATACACACAGTGGGCTAAGCCCAGTCACGGAGCCTGTATAATACACACAGTTAGCTAAGTCCAGTCACGGAGCTTGTATAATATAAAAATACACAGTGGGCTAAGTCCAGTCACGTAGCTTGTATAATACACTCAGTGGGCTAAGTCCAGTCACGGAGCTTGTATAATACACACAGTGGGCTAAGTCCAGTGACGGAGCCTGTATAATACACACAGTGGGCTAACTCCAGTCAAGGAGCTTGTATAATACACACAGTGGGCTAAGTCCAGTCACGGATCTTGTATAATACACACAGTGGGCTAAGCCCAGTCACGGAGCCTGTATAATACACACAGTTAGCTAAGTCCAGTCACGGAGCTTGTATAATATAAAAATACACAGTGGGCTAAGTCCAGTCACGTAGCTTGTATAATACACTCAGTGGGCTAAGTCCAGTCACGGAGCTTGTATAATACACACAGTTGGCTAAGTCCAGTCACGGAGCCTGTATAATACACACAGTGGGCTAAGTCCAGTCACGGAGCTTGTATAATATTATAAATACACACAGTGGGCTAAGTCCAGTCACGGAGCTTGTATAATACACACAGTGGGCTAAGTCCAGTCACGGATCTTGTATAATACACACAGTGGGCTAAGTCCAGTCACGGAGCCTGTATAATACACACAGTTAGCTAAGTCCAGTCACGGAGCTTGTATAATATAAAAATACACAGTGGGCTAAGTCCAGTCACGTAGCTTGTATAATACACTCAGTGTGCTAAGTCCAGTCACGGAGCTTGTATTATACACACAGTGGGCTAAGCCCAGTCACGGAGCTTGTATAATACACACAGTGGGCTAAGTCCAGTCACGGAGCCTGTATAATACACACAGTGTGCTAAGTCCAGTCACGGAGCTTGTATAATACACACAGTGGGCTAAGTCCAGTCACGGAGCTTGTATAACATTATAAATACACACAGTGGGCTAAGTCCAGTCACGGAGCTTGTATAATACACTCAGTGGGCTAAGTCCAGTCACGGAGCTTGTATAATACACACAGTTGGCTAAGTCCAGTCACGGAGCCTGTATAATACACACAGTGGGCTAAGTCCAGTCACGGAGCTTGTATAATATTATAAATACACACAGTGGGCTAAGTCCAGTCACGGAGCTTGTATAATACACACAGTGGGCTAAGTCCAGTCACGGATCTTGTATAATACACACAGTGGGCTAAGCCCAGTCACGGAGCCTGTATAATACACACAGTTAGCTAAGTCCAGTCACGGAGCTTGTATAATATAAAAATACACAGTGGGCTAAGTCCAGTCACGTAGCTTGTATAATACACTCAGTGGGCTAAGTCCAGTCACGGAGCTTGTATAATACACACAGTGGGCTAAGTCCAGTGACGGAGCCTGTATAATACACACAGTGGGCTAACTCCAGTCAAGGAGCTTGTATAATACACACAGTGGGCTAAGTCCAGTCACGGATCTTGTATAATACACACAGTGGGCTAAGCCCAGTCACGGAGCCTGTATAATACACACAGTTAGCTAAGTCCAGTCACGGAGCTTGTATAATATAAAAATACACAGTGGGCTAAGTCCAGTCACGTAGCTTGTATAATACACTCAGTGGGCTAAGTCCAGTCACGGAGCTTGTATAATACACACAGTTGGCTAAGTCCAGTCACGGAGCCTGTATAATACACACAGTGGGCTAAGTCCAGTCACGGAGCTTGTATAATATTATAAATACACACAGTGGGCTAAGTCCAGTCACGGAGCTTGTATAATACACACAGTGGGCTAAGTCCAGTCACGGATCTTGTATAATACACACAGTGGGCTAAGTCCAGTCACGGAGCCTGTATAATACACACAGTTAGCTAAGTCCAGTCACGGAGCTTGTATAATATAAAAATACACAGTGGGCTAAGTCCAGTCACGTAGCTTGTATAATACACTCAGTGTGCTAAGTCCAGTCACGGAGCTTGTATTATACACACAGTGGGCTAAGCCCAGTCACGGAGCTTGTATAATACACACAGTGGGCTAAGTCCAGTCACGGAGCCTGTATAATACACACAGTGTGCTAAGTCCAGTCACGGAGCTTGTATAATACACACAGTGGGCTAAGTCCAGTCACGGAGCTTGTATAACATTATAAATACACACAGTGGGCTAAGTCCAGTCACGGAGCTTGTATAATACACACAGTGGGCTAAGTCCAGTCACGGATCTTGTATAATACACACAGTGGGCTAAGGCCCTCATTCAGAGCCGCTCGTAAGCGGCCGTACGCTCGTAGCGGTCCGATGTTGTCAAACCATGCATGCATCGGTGTAACAGTGCGCATGTGCGTACGGCTGATTGCGATCATTTTTCCAGTCATTCGTCGAATAGCGAACAGGAAGTGACATGTCAAATGTGATTGACAGAGCAGTCCGTTTTGGGGCGGTGACAGGGGTGGAGATGGGAAAACACAGGTGTGTCGAGGCGTTTTTTGGGCGTACATAAATTATCTCATGCGAACAGCCAATGTGAACGGAAAAGTCATACGTCACTGTCTGATCAACTTTCCATTCAAACTGCTCGCTCAGCTTGTGGTCTGGTATTCTCTACCACAATGGCGATGGTCTCTTCGTTCCTCCTGAGTCTCATCGATGGTTTTCTGATTTATCAATTGAGACCACAAAAACAATCAACTTAGAATTGCAAACAAGCTTGTAATGTGTTTAGCAAATCGTTTTTTTTTCTAGCACAAAACCGTACGCAGGTGAACTACTCAGCTGCTAATTTCTGGATTAGACAATCAATTAGCTTACCAATTTTTGTGTAAAATATGTGTTTGTTTGTTTTTTTTTTGTTTTTTTATGCAACAATATTGTCAGCATGTTTCGGTTATTGCTTCATTTTTAAGGGGCCAAGTAAAATGTTTTTTTTTTAGGTTTGCAAAGTGTTCTTTAAAACTCCTAAATAGATTTTAAACCTTTGGTTTCTAAATCCAAAATAATGTTTAGATTTCCCTTCTATTGTTTTTGAATTTTTATGCAGGATTACCTATTAACCAGTTTTTGAAAAATTTCACAATACAAGTGAGCAGATTTTACAGATGTTTATTTTTGATACACATTTTTTTTTAATGTGTAATTTGCATATTTCACATCTTAATAACGTAAATAAAGATAAAAAATAATAACAAAACACACAAACACAAATAGTGGCAGTTGGCCAACACAAAATAACACAAATTAAAAACAATTCACAAGAAAGGAGAGGGAAGTTTTGGCCCTTAAGGAATATGGGGCAAGCACAGAAGGATTGTGGGAAAATTAGCCAGTGCTGTCATCGCCTTTTGCCACGTTTGGCCCGGGTAGGGAGGGAGCCAGACCGTGTCCGGGAGGTCCTTCGGCTAGCCTGTCTAGAGGCAGATGTTGTGGCCTCTGGACTAGGCATAGGGCTAGGCACATTTGGAGGGATGGCTGTTGTTGTGCCCGAGGGGGAGGGTCCTGATGTTCCGGCAGGAAGGGAGGCCGGCTCCAACATGTGCTGGCGAACGAGCTGCTCCAGGGCATTTGCAATCCTGATGTTAGCCCCAGCATTGTCGGCCAGGGCCTGAGCAATGGTCACGTTGGCCGCAGCATTTTGCTCCATGGTCTCCGCCACCCGTAGCAGACTGGCGTCCATCCTCTGCAGAATCTCCGTGTGGTGATCCGATTTAAAATTGAGATCCGTGAGGAGGGCCACTGCCTGCGAGGGGGATTGCCCTGGACTGGCTTCTGCAGGGTCCCCAGCCAGATCTACTGCTTCCTCCCCTGCAGAGCCAGCAGAAATTCTGCGGCCAACGCTCCCCTCTTAAGCAGACTCATCCGCTTGTATCTCTGTTGGAAAAATGAGAAAAGAGTAACATTACAATCTACATAGTGTCACAAACACATTTCTGAGTTGGTAACATTACAACATTTACCTGGGACAACATGAGGAGCCGCAAAGTCTGGCATGTCCGTATCCATGTTGGACACACCAAACACCTCCTCAGCCTGCACACACCCCTGTGCCAGCTCCTCCAAATCATTAAGCTCCAATGACACAGGGGTGGGACCCCCACCTGTCCCCCTTGCATGCCTAGCCCTATCAGACAGTTTTTGCTTCAGCCGATATTTGAAGTCGCTCCATCTGTGGGTGACAAAGTTGGCGTTATTCCTGCAGTATTTGGCCCTGTAACCAATTTTTTTTTTAATGTCGTTTTTACGTACCGGCGTTTGACCTCCGGGGTTGTACGGACCAACTCACCCACCCTATTGACTGCACTGGCTATATCATCCCACTTTTCCACTTTTGGCTTGCACCCATATTCCTATCTGCCTGTGGCAGGATGTCAGTGCACCTTTGGACTAAAACCTCCATCTCCTTTCTTGTGAATTGTGGCTGCCTTTTTTTTTTCGCAGCTTTTGTTGACCTACTAGGCCCAGCAGCCTCTGACATGGCATCCTCCACTCCTTGTGTATAAAACAGATTTTAATTTGTGATGTCAAACGTTCACAAAAGTAAGGTTTAAAATAATCCTTTTACCCCAAAAATCTCAATACTTACCGTGCGCCTCTTGGCCCGTGCTTTGCTGCTCATTAGACATTTTTGTCTTTCAAGTCTCACTACAGCAGACCATTTTGGGATTTCCGTGACGTATTTATACCTGCGTCCGCATTACTCGTCCGCATCATTGATTGTGCGCTCCTATTGTCCGTCCTTAATTTGAGCGGGAAAATAAACACTATTTATGGCTTTGGGTGACTGGAGTCGTGGTGGCGGGTGGCGAATGGTGGATTGTGTTTGTGGATTTGGCGTTAGTTGGAGTTTGTTGGAGTTTTTGGGAGAAGTTTCGGATTTTTTTTTTTTTGGTACAGTTTCCTTTTCTTTACGTACGCTTTTTGTTTTGTGGATTTTAATTTTTTTTTCTTATTTGAGTAAGTATTTTCCAAAAACTCCTTTAAAAATAATCTTATTTTTTATTAAAATGTTAGTACATATTATTTTATTTTTTTTCTTTTACCAGTTATTTTGGCATTGCCCCTGTGAAGTTTTTGGACTTTGGTTTATTTGTCAGTTTTTGGTAAGTCATTTTTAATGCCTGAAGTTACAGTTTCGATGTGTTGGTGTTTGCATATGTTTGGCTAAGTAATTTGTAATTGTTTCTTTAACCAATCCTGTCTTAACACGAAATGTAGCGTACTCTTTGGCATAATATTGTTTGAGTTGTATGTAATTTTGACCTCCTTAAAAAATTAGCGCACTAATGTCTCCTTATTCCCCATGTAAAAATGCGAACTATTTAGCGCACTAATGTCTCCTTATTCCCCATGTAAAAATGCGAACTATTTAGCGCACTAATGTCTCCTTATTCCCCATGTAAAAATGCAAACTATTTAGCGCACTAATGTCTCCTTATTCCCCATGTAAAAATGCGAACTATTTAGCGCACTAGTGTCTCCTTATTCCCCATGTTAAAATGCGAACTATTTAGCGCACTAATGTGTTTTTTGCATAAAATTTGGACATTCTTGTTTGTCCACTAAATGTAGCGTGCATTTCCTAACTAATGTGTGCTCCCTTCTATCTTTTAACGCATTTAAAAAAGTGTTTGGATTCAAATCTGACAAACAAAAATCCTAAAACGATTTTCTATTTTGGAAATGTAGGTTGTTGGACTCATGACAATACCCCGGCCTGTAAGCATATTTTGCTTTTTGGCAAAAGATAAGTAGTTTTTTGGTTTCACATTTGACTCAAACCTTAACTACCTGGCTTTCCATTTCAGGTTGATGTTGGTCGTATTATCTTGGCCATGCTTCCGGAACCCGACCAACCTCAACCTCGTCCCAGGCGTAGGCATAGTAGGCGTGCAAGGCCCCAGATATATAGCACACGTGTCACCCTTTTTGGACTGACCGATGATGAGGTTTTAAGACGATACTGTCTTCCTCCACAAATCATCATAGACACTCTCTCATTAATAGAGAGTGATCTTGAACGGCAAATTGACAGTCCTGCAGCAATACCACCACTTACGCAATTAATGTCGGTGTTACATTTCTGTGCCTCAGGATCCTTTCATACCACGGTGGGAATAGTTGCCGGAATATCCCAATCCTCCTTTTCAAGGATCCTGAGGGCAGTGATGGAGGCCCTTTTCAAACACCTCCATCATTTTATTAAAATGTCATTGGATATGGGTTCCCTTAGTGTGGCAAAGGCCAATTTTTACCAAATAGCTGGCTTCCCACACATCATAGGGGTTGTGGATGGCACTCACATACCACTTCAGCCTCCAGCAAGGCTGGAGGCTATATTTAGGAACCGCAAGCACTATCATTCACTGAATGTAATGGTGGTATGTGATGCCTCCCTCCAGATCCTGTCCCTAAATGCCAAATTCCCCGGGAGTGCACATGATTCCTTCGTCATCTGGCAATCAGGGATTTGGCCTAAATTAGACAACCTACAAGCCGGTGATGCGTGGCTTCTGGATAAGTGGAAACCTTTAGTTGAAACCAATGCAAAGCTTGATACACAATGATCCTGATTGTTGTATTTGTTTTTTCACAGGAGACAGTGGTTACCCTTGCACGCCCTGGCTGCTCACTCCTTATTTGGCTCCCACACCAGGGCCACAAAGTGAGTATAATTCCACACTTACAGCCACCAGGCAGGTGGTGGAGCACTGTATCTGCCTTTTAAAAGGCCGATTCAGATGCCTCCACCGCTCTGGTGGCGAACTCATGTATTTGCCGGCTATGGTTTCGAAAATAGTGGTCCTGTGTGGGATATTTCACAACATCGCCATCAGGAGTGGTGTCCCAATGCAGCCAGAGGATGCCTTGCCTGAGGATGGCCCCCCCGAGGTTGGTCGGAGGTCAGTATGTGGGGGGCCATACGCGATGATGTGGTGGCCAGATATTTTAGGTAATTATAGTCAAACATTTACTTAATTGACACAATGTCGACATGAACGATTGTAATGTGCCTTTTTAATATTTTGATACTTTTTTTTTCTTGTCTTCCTTTAAAATCCACCATAAACAGATGACTACTACCTGCTCCACTAAATTGTGTACATGTGGCCACATTGGATCTAACTTTGGGAACAATTATTTAATCGCCTCATTTGTGGATTTATGTTGGCCTGCTACTTATTTCAACAGTTCTTGATTGTTTCTTTTGTTGTTTGCTTTTGGTGTTGGTTGTTTTTTGTAGTGTCTTTTCACTGTGTGAATTGCTTGTCACAATTCACTTTCTGTATGTGTTTGGTGTGTATTAAATTTTTGTTTGCCCTTAAAAAGACTGTTTTTTTAAAAAATTACAAGCACGTGTAACCTGGCACAAAAAATGCCACCTTTCGTAATGCCTAATCCTGTAATGTGTGAAATGGTTAAGTCTTTGAACATGCTTTGGGTCTTTCAAAAAACAACAAAGGTATTATGTTGAATCAGTATGTTTTCTAAACTAGGCCTAAGCAGGTTTCATTTTCTATTTACATTACCCACCCAAAGAAAAACAACAAAATGTTTGAATTTCTACAAAACTATTGGTATGGTGAGGTGTTTAATGTGGCAGCTTACATACTAGCGCTTTGTACAATCTAATTTACCTTACTTTAAAGAACATGATCAAATAGTCGACTTATGGAAGGTTAAACAATGTAATATTTTCAGACAAGGAATGAGACTCGAGAAAATACAACGCAATTTGAATTAAAAAAAACTGTTTGGGCATAATAACAAATTTTAAAAAAATCAGCTCCGAAGGACCGCCGCCATGTGGTCAAGGACCACTAGCATGCCTATGACGTGGCCACGCAAGGCGGCAAATCCCTCCTGCATAGAATACAACTGCCTCTGGTCCTCTGTTGGAAAAAAAAAAGGGATCCTTAATAAAATGACACCTTACTATAATTTTACAAAACAAACTAAACAAAAAATCTAGTTTAAACAAAGATCCAGTTGTGCAGAAAAAAACAAAGTACTGGCAAATGCAAAGATGGTATAAATACTAAATTAAACACGAACATACAAAAAGGCGACCACAAAAAGGATGAAGTACCCTTGGTAGGGTAAACAATAAATACCCAAGTATGAGTGTTTGGACATGTGTGATATGTATCTGTGGAAAATAACCAAGACATTGACTTTCAAAATACAAATGTCTCCAAAAAAAACAACAACTTTTAAAGGGAAACATACCGGTCATTGGGATTGCGGGTCTTTGAGGCCCTCCATCCTCCTCCTCCTCGGAGGTGGGCCAGTGCTGGTGGATACACGGAGGGGAGATTGCCGAAAAGAGAGGGGGGAGAGGGAGTGGAGGGTGAATTTTGGGGGGGTGCAAATTGGGAGAGGGAGGGGCCTCAGGTAGTGGCCGGTCAGGGGTGGAGGGGGAATTGTGGGAAGGTTGGGGAGATGTTGTTATGCTGGGAGATCCGACCACCTGCGCTCTAGCTTCCCGATATTTCGGCGTGAGCCAAAGGAGCGCAGGCGGCGGCGAACCTCCGCATAGGCCGATCGCTTCTGGCGGTTGCTGATGGGGGGAGGCTGGCTGGTGATCCGCCGGTCCATCACCTCCGTTAGGACCAAAAGCTCCCGCCTGGTAACCGCGGAGGCTCTCATGATGGCAATGATTTATTTTACACCAAACAGTTTTAATAAAGGCCAGAGAAAAAATTAGATTTTTTGATTTTTTAATTGTACTTGGTAAATTAACAGGAAACATTCTAATGGTTATTGTATGAGTCATGTGTCCTCCAGCCTCAAAAATATAATGTGAGTTATGATAGGCTTGATGCAGTGACATGCGTAAGCTAATTAAAATAAAGAAATGTAAAAACTAAAATATGCCTATCACAAACACAGGAAACCAATAGGATCATTGGTTAAAACATGTATTTTTGATAAAGTAAACCATTGGTGAAACCGTACGTCTTCTGCGGGAAAAATGACACACACGGACAAAAATAAAGTTTATTGAAAATTAATATAATACACTCAGTGGGCTAAGTCCAGTCACGGAGCTTGTATAATACACACAGTGGGCTAAGTCCAGTCACGGAGCCTGTATAATACACACAGTGGGCTAACTCCAGTCAAGGAGCTTGTATAATACACACAGTGGGCTAAGTCCAGTCACGGATCTTGTATAATACACACAGTTGGGCTAACTCCAGTCAAGGAGCTTGTATAATACACACAGTGGGCTAAGTCCAGTCACGGATCTTGTATAATACACACAGTGGGCTAAGCCCAGTCACGGAGCCTGTATAATACACACAGTTAGCTAAGTCCAGTCACGGAGCTTGTATAATATAAAAATACACAGTGGGCTAAGTCCAGTCACGTAGCTTGTATAATACACTCAGTGGGCTAAGTCCAGTCACGGAGCTTGTATAATACACACAGTTGGCTAAGTCCAGTCACGGAGCCTGTATAATACACACAGTGGGCTAAGTCCAGTCACGGAGCTTGTATAATATTATAAATACACACAGTGGGCTAAGTCCAGTCACGGAGCTTGTATAATACACACAGTGGGCTAAGTCCAGTCACGGATCTTGTATAATACACACAGTGGGCTAAGTCCAGTCACGGAGCCTGTATAATACACACAGTTAGCTAAGTCCAGTCACGGAGCTTGTATAATATAAAAATACACAGTGGGCTAAGTCCAGTCACGTAGCTTGTATAATACACTCAGTGTGCTAAGTCCAGTCACGGAGCTTGTATTATACACACAGTGGGCTAAGCCCAGTCACGGAGCTTGTATAATACACACAGTGGGCTAAGTCCAGTCACGGAGCCTGTATAATACACACAGTGTGCTAAGTCCAGTCACGGAGCTTGTATAATACACACAGTGGGCTAAGTCCAGTCACGGAGCTTGTATAACATTATAAATACACACAGTGGGCTAAGTCCAGTCACGGAGCTTGTATAATACACACAGTGGGCTAAGTCCAGTCACGGATCTTGTATAATACACACAGTGGGCTAAGCCCAGTCACGGAGCTTGTATAATACACACAGTTGGCTAAGTCCAGTCACGGAGCCTGTATAATACACACAGTGGGCTAAGTCCAGTCACGGAGCTTGTATAATATTATAAATACACACAGTGGGCTAAGTCCAGTCACGGAGCTTGTATAATACACACAGTGGGCTAAGTCCAGTCACGGATCTTGTATAATACACACAGTGGGCTAAGCCCAGTCACGGAGCCTGTATAATGCACACAGTTAGCTAAGTCCAGTCACGGAGCTTGTATAATATAAAAATACACAGTGGGCTAAGTCCAGTCACGTAGCTTGTATAATACACTCAGTGGGCTAAGTCCAGTCACGGAGCTTGTATAATACACACAGTGGGCTAAGTCCAGTGACGGAGCCTGTATAATACACACAGTGGGCTAACTCCAGTCAAGGACCTTGTATAATACACACAGTGGGCTAAGTCCAGTCACGGATCTTGTATAATACACACAGTGGGCTAAGCCCAGTCACGGAGCCTGTATAATACACACAGTTAGCTAAGTCCAGTCACGGAGCTTGTATAATATAAAAATACACAGTGGGCTAAGTCCAGTCACGTAGCTTGTATAATACACTCAGTGGGCTAAGTCCAGTCACGGAGCTTGTATAATACACTCAGTGGGCTAAGTCCAGTCACGGAGCTTGTATAATACACACAGTTGGCTAAGTCCAGTCACGGAGCCTGTATAATACACACAGTGGGCTAAGTCCAGTCACGGAGCTTGTATAATATTATAACTACACACAGTGGGCTAAGTCCAGTCACGGAGCTTGTATAATACACACAGTGGGCTAAGTCCAGTCACGGATCTTGTATAATACACACAGTGGGCTAAGCCCAGTCACGGAGCTTGTATAATACACACAGTTGGCTAAGTCCAGTCACGGAGCTTGTATAATACACACACAGTGGGCTAAGCCCAGTCACGGAGCAAACAGTGGCAAGAACTACTCTCTCTAACTGTAATCTAACTCTGGTCTCACTTTTCCCCTCTCTATCACTAACTGAGCGTGACTGTTCCGTCTGATACAGTCACGCGAAATGGCGCCGACAGCCGGGCGCCGCACCTTTTAGAGAGGCTGAACGTCACCCGGCTCTCGCGAGGTCTCGCGAGAATCCGAAGCCGGCCGGGTGACGTTCGGCCTCGAGGTGGAATCCGAGTCAGGCGGGAACACCCGAACTTGCGTTCGGGTGGACTCGGATTCTACCAGTTCGGAGCGGTTCGGATTCCTCAGAATCCGAACCGCTCATCACTAATGAAAAATTTAATAAAACAATGTTAAAAATAGTTAAAAAGATATTTTTTTTAATTCTGATTAAATTTGATTCGTAAAATGTTATAAAAAGACACAGGATAATTACATAAATAAGTTTTAGGAAGCTATGAGAACCGTTTTTTGTAGGATTTTCTTTTGTATTCTTGTTGCTAGCAGTCCCTCTGCAGACTCCAACAGTAATCGGCCATCATGTGACAATCCCACCTTCCTTGATATCTTTCTTCCATTACCTGAGTATCCTGGTGGAACCGTTCACCCTGTTCTTCGCTTAAATCTCCTAGATTGGACGGAAAGTGATTTAAATGGCTGTGCAAAAAAATGTACTTTAATACTCATGTTGGCACCTACTTTCTCGAAACATTTTAGCATGTTGTGGACTAAGTCATGATAGTTGTCTGCCTTGTGATTGCCTAAAAATTTTTTGAATGACAGAAACATAAATCAGCCATGCTTCAGATTCGGTTTCAGTCATAGATGTGGTAATATTTGGATCCTTCACCAGTTTCACTCTTGGGTTTTTCCCATTTGCGTTTCTTAAATCGATTCATACCCTTCACATTTACAGCACATAAATAGCAGTCACTCAAGTGATCTTTTGGCTCACACATTATAGGTGTGCCGAAATTAAGTCCTTTTCGATCACCTTTAGTCCAGTTGCGGAGTGATTCCACGCATGTTTTACAAACTTTGTGAGGCACCAAAATCTTGTATTGCTGGCTCATGTGACGTCCAAAATAAGCCTGATACGCTTGTTTTACGAATGCAATTATATTTTTTCTTATTTTTTGTAAGGCTATATTTGCCACAAATATAACAAAAAACATCAGGTTTGTTAGTACACCGTCTCCGAGAAGAACTAATTTTTACGGCGATAACATTTTGTTTCACACATTCAGTGCTAACTCCAAACAAAAGCAGAGGACGTACTGAACAAAACAAGCCCAAACGGCGGGAAATTGTTTGTGGTGGGACAGAGAAGGGGCCGAACAAAGGAACAGGAGGTGTGCTAACTGCGTCACTCGGTCCTCTCCATTGCTCCTCTATGTATGCTGGGTAGAGGCGTGGCTGTGGGCTGAGGATGTCCCAGCAGGCTTAGCAGTGCATTACCACGCCTCCTCCCAGCATTAGTGAGGAGATTTGAATGTGTTTTGTGTCTCAAATGTGATGACCAGCTACGTTATCACAAATAAAACAAATTCTTGTTATTGTTGAAAGAGGGTAGTTGTTAAAAAAAAAAGCAAAACAAAGTCGATTCTATTAAAGTTAAGCTAGTAAGGTACTTCAAATGATGAAAATTATTTAATTTTATAATTTTTCATTTATTTGAAAACTGGAGCCAATTCAGCTATAGCGAAGATCTAATGCGAAAATAGGACCTGCAAGCACTCTAAAACCGATCTAAAATCCTTGGCAAGAAAACAAATATATTTTTTTATTCCCCAGTGGTATGGATTTATGGTTATGGATTTAGGGGGGAGGGGGGGGGCTTCAGTCCATTTTTTTATTTAAATGTTTTACTTATAACCCTTTTTTAGCCCCTAAGAAGCATGCACAGATCATAGTGATCTGTGCATGCTTCTTTTTAACAGGAATTAGGACAAAATTGATTAAAGGTCGATTTTTCGGTCAATTTTGGGTTGATTTTAGCTCAAAATCGACTAACTTTAGAATGCACAAATTGACCAACATCGACTTTAACATGGCAAATAAAATTGACCAATAGTAAATGAGCTATTTAGACATACAAAATTTACGTCAATGTTGGTCGATTTGATATCGATTTTGGTCAATTGCATAGTTTCTGTATTTTTAATTATTTTTTTCAGTCTTCTTGTTTTTCATTTAGATATGTTGTTGGGTTTATCAGTTTTTCACATGTACAGTACATCCAGAAAGTATTAAAAAAACTTTTTACACGTTGTCATTATGGGGTATTGTGTGTAGAATTTTGAGGACAAAAAATTAATTTATTCCATTTTGGAATAAGGTTGTAACATAACAAAATGTGGAAAAAGTGAAATGTTGTGAATACTTTCCGGATGCACTGTAAATCAGCAGACTCTGGACATTTCCCACATGTCCCTGTTCATGAGCCTTTATCCAGGTTTGCTTTGTTTGGAACTTACCTATTGAGAATTAAATTTAGGAATGATATACCTTAATTGTCACTTTAATTGATGTTTTATTAATGTAGACTTTTATTGCACATTATTATCAAGAATACATCATATATAGGGGCATATTCAATTGGGGCGTGAGGTTTAGTGAGGTATAAAACCTCGAGCCCAATTTTGGATTACCGCGGGTATGCGCACTCCCGATACCCGCGGTATCCAATTAAAAAAAAGTGGTCGCGGGGTTTTCAGTTCTGAAAACCCTGTGCCACTTAAAAAAATAAAATTCTGCACTTACCTGCCCGGGGGTCTCCGGTGGTCTCCGCGGCTCCCAGTGGCCTCCCCTCTATCTTCTCACTGGAGAGAGGGCTTCTGGGAGTCTCGGGGGCTGCTGGAAGGCTCCAGGGGCTGGTGGGAGGGGCAACGGCTACTGGGAGATGTAGTTCTCCCAGCACCCATTCCGGGGTGCCACACTTACACTGGGGGGGACACACATACATCAGAGGTCAAACACTCATGCACACACACACTCACCCATACTCACTCATACACACTCACACACACTACATACTCACTGCTGTTGCTGGAGTCTGGGTCCCGATGCTGGATGCAGAAGACAGCGCTTCGGAAGGTGAGTAATTACTGACTAATTAAACGCTTACTTAGGCCCTCATTCAGAGCCACTCGCAAACAGCAGTACGCTCGTTGCGTTCCGATGTTGAATAACCGCGCATGCGTCGGTGTAACACTGCGCATGTGCGTACGGCAGATTGCGAGCTTTTTTGGTCTCGTTCGTCAAATAGCGTACAGGAAGTGACATGTCAAATGTGATTGACAGAACAGGGCGTTTTTGGGTGTTGACGGGGGTGGAGATGGAAAAACGCAGGCGTGGCGAGGCGTTTTAGGGGCGTACATACATTAGCAGATGCGAGCGTAAAATGTGTTCGGACCCACTCATACGTCACTGGATGATCCTCTTTCCCTTCAAAATGCTTGCACAGCTTAGGGTCTGGATTACTCGACCACATTGGCGATGGCCTTCTCCTCCGTCCCGGGACTCCACGATGGTGTTGCGATTAATCGCGGGAGGTCTGAAAAGCAATTAGTGTTGGATTGAAAACCGGCTTGGTATGTGTTTTGAAATCAGTTTTTTGGGATAGCACAAAACCGTACGCAGGTGGAAATCAGAGCTGCTAATGTCAGGATGACACAATCAATTTGCGTACATTTGCTGGGGGTTTATTTTGGCCTCAATTTGGTGGTTAGGGCCTATTGTAACAATAATATCATCATGTTTTAATTTTCTCACCATTTTATTTTGCCTCTTGAATTTGCCTCGTTATATGAATTTTTAAACGTTCCTTAAAGAGCCCTTTTTTTAAAAAAATTTTTTTTTTTTTTTTGGCAAGTTTTTGCCTTTTGGGCCAGGATTAAATGTAACCCATTTGTACAATAATTTCACAATACAATGTCAGATTTTTGGTGTCAATTTATTGGTCAAACCAAAAATAAATTTATAAAAAATTTGGGGACATCTTTTTTTTTGCAAAGATCAGTCCCAAAATCAAACAAATTGGCCCAACATAACTGTTGACATAAACATACAACAAAACATTAAAAACATTTAACAAGAAAGGAGAGGGAAGTTTTGACCAGAAAGGAATATGAGCCAAGCACAGAAGGATTGTGGGAAAAGTCGCCATTGCTGTCACCGTTTTTTCACCCGTTTGGATGGGGGAGGGAGGGCGCCAGACCGGGTCCGGGATGTCATCGGGCTGGCCTGTCCAGAGGCAGATGTTGTGGCCTCTGGACTAGGCACAGGGCTAGGCACATTTGGAGGATTGGCTGATGTTGTGCCAGAGGTGGAGGATCCTGATGTTCCGGCAGGAAGGGAGGTCGGCTCCACCATGTGCTGGCGAACGAGCTGCTCCAGGGCATTGGCGATGCGGATGTTGGCCCTGGTATTTTCCGCCAGGGCCTGACCAATGGTCACGTTGGCCGCAGCATTTTGCTCCAGGGCCTCAGCCACCCGTAGCAGACTGGCGTCCATCCTCTGCAGAATCTCCGTATGGAAATCCGATTTGAAATTGAGTTCTGTGAGGAGGGACACTGCCTGCGAGGGGGATTGCCCTGGACTGGCTTCTGCAGGGTCCTCAGCCGGATGTACTGGTTCCTCCCCTGCCGAGCCAGCAGAAATTCGGCGGCCAAGGCTCCCCTCTGGAGCAGACTCATCCGCCTGTGTCTCTGTTAGGAAAAAAGAGAAAAGACTCACATTAGAATCTACATATTGGCACAATAACATTTCAGAGTTGGTGACATCAAAAGATTTACCTGGGACAACATGAGGAGCCGCAAAGTCTGGCATGTCCGTATCCATGTTGGACACGCCAAACACCTCCACAGGCTGCACACACCCCTGTGCCAGCTCTTCTAAATCCGTCAACTCCAATAACACAGGGGTGGGACCCCCACCTGTCCCCCTTGCATGCCTAGCCCTGTCCGCGAGTTTTTGCTTTAGGCAATATTTGAAGTCGCCCCATCTGTGGGAAAAAATGGAAGCCATTATCCTTTTGTTTAAAAAGGTGTTTGTTTTTAGGGGGGGCAAGTGTTTACTTACCGCCGTTTGACATCCCGGGCTAGACGGACATAATCACCCACCCTATTGACAGCAACGGCTACCTCTTCCCACATTCTCCCCTTCTGGCTTAGACTCATATTCCTGTCTGCCTGTGGCAGGATGTCCACACACTTCTGTATCAAAACCTCCATCTCCTTTCTTGTGAAATGTGGCTGCCTTTTTTTTTTTGCAGCTTTGGCCGGAATACTGGGCCCAGCAGCCTCTTCCATGTCATCCTCCTCACCTATTTGTGTAAATATTCAGATTTCACAAATTCACAACTTGCCCAATCTTATGTTTCAAATTAATCATTGATACAAAATGCATGAAAGACTTACCGCCTGACTCTTGGGCATTGTTTCCCTGATTTGTCGCCATGTCTGAGGTCCAAACAAGAAATACACCAGAATTTTAATGTGTTTTCGTGACGTTTTTATACATGCGTCCTTATTTTGCGGCCGCATGATCCCTCCTTAATTTGTGCGGGAAACGAAACACTATTTATGGCTTGGTGTGTCTCGAGTCGAGGTGGCGTTTTTGGATTGTTGGAGGTTACCTTGGTTGGAGTTTCTTGTTTGCGGATAAAGGAGTTGGCGTTTGGAGTTTATTTTGGTTGCTAGATTTGCGTTTTTATTTTCCGTTCTCTTTTTTTTTTTTGGCCTCGTTTCTTGATTTGGTAAGTTTTGTGAAGTCTAACTTTTGTTCAATTGTTGTCTCATTGTGTTTCTTCTTGTTTTTAATTTTTGGATCCATAATTTCATATATTGTAGCTTTTTATTAATTTCGGACCCAAAGACCTTTTGATTTGGACTCTTATATATTTGCTCTTGGTAAGTCCATTTTTTATCTTGTATTTGTGAACTAATTAGCGCATTTTTCTCAGTTTGTATAGTGACTTGTATTTGCGAACTAATTAGCGCATTTTTACTACTTACTATTGTGACTTGTATTTGCGAACTAATTAGCGCATTTTTACTACTTACTATTGTGACTTGTATTTGCGAACTAATTAGCGCATTTTTACTACTTACTATTGTGACTTGTATTTGTGAACTAATTAGCGCATTTTTCTCAGTTTGTTTATTAACTTGTATTTGCGAACTAATTTGCGCATTTTTAAATGCTTAGTAATCCTGTAAAATTTTTTGGGGTTGCCCTTTCGCTTTTTTGGCAAACATTTCAACCCATTTTGATGTACTGTGTGCAATGTCGTTTTGCTCTTTTGGCAAATGTGTGTTTCGCATATTTTAAGTTTTGTCTAGCACAAAATTTAGAAACATAAATGCACAGAGTGAAATTTGTCAAATAATTTTTGTGATTAATTTCAGTTTGGACGTATCATGACAATACCCCGGC
Organism: Taudactylus pleione; assembly: GCA_031769625.1. Taxonomy (NCBI): domain Eukaryota; kingdom Metazoa; phylum Chordata; class Amphibia; order Anura; family Myobatrachidae; genus Taudactylus; species Taudactylus pleione. The sequence continues at coordinate 1,564,217 of JAUIMM010000126.1, read as the reverse complement.
ATGTAAGCAGCAATGGATGGTATCATCAAGCTAAGTTGTTTTTAATTTTCTTTTGGGGTGGGTCCTAAGCCTTACATTCCAATCTTGCCATTTCAGGTTGATCTTGGGCGGATTGTTCTGGCCATGCTCCCGGAAGCCGACCAACCTCAATCTCGTCCCAGGCGTAGGCATCGTAGGCGTGCAAGGCCCCAGATATTTCGAACACGTGTCACCCTTTTTGGAATGCCCGATGATGAGGTTTTAAGACGCTACCATCTTCCTCCCAAAATCATCATAGACACTCTCTCATTAATAGAAAGTGATCTTGAGCGGCAAATTGACAGTCCAATAGCAATACCACCACTTACGCAAATTATGGCGGTGTTACATTTCTGTGCCTCAGGATCGTTTCAAACAACGGTGGGAATAGTGGCGGGCATCTCACAATCCTCCTTTTCCCGGATCCTGAGGGCAGTGATGGAGGCACTTTTCAAGCACCTCCATCATTTTATTCAAATGCCTTTGGATATGGGTGCCCTTAGTGTGGCCAAGGCCAATTTTTACCAAATAGCTGGCTTCCCACACATCATAGGGGTTGTGGATGGTACTCACATACCACTTCAGCCTCCAGCATGGCTGGAGGCCATATTTCGAAACAGGAAACACTATCACTCCCTGAATGTAATGGTGGTATGTGATGCCTCCCTCCAGATCCTGTCCCTGAATGCAAAATTACCAGGAAGTGCACATGACTCCTTCGTCATCCGGCAATCAGGGATATGGCACAAATTAACCAACCTACAAGCTGGTGATGCATGGCTTCTGGGTAAGTGGAGACCTTTAGTACATAACAATGTTAAGCTTGATACACAGTGATCCTGATGTTGTCTATTCTTTTTCACAGGAGACAGTGGATACCCTTGCATGCCCTGGCTGCTCACTCCTTATTTGGCTCCCACACCAGGTCCACAAAGTGAGTTTAATACCGCACTTACAGCCACCAGGCAAGTGGTGGAGCACTGTATCAGCCTTTTAAAAGGCCGATTCAGATGCCTCCACCGCTCTGGTGGCGAGCTCATGTATTTGCCGGATATGGTTTCGAAAATTGTGGTCCTGTGTGGGATCTTTCACAACATCGCCATAAGGAGTGGTGTTCCAATGCAGCCAGAGGATGCCTTACCTGAGGATGGCCCCCCCGAGGTTGGTCGGAGGTCAGTATGTGGGGGGGCGATACGCGATGATGTGGTGGCCCGATATTTTAGGTAATTATTGACCAAACAACAGTGTGTATACCCAATGTGTTACGGTTTTTTAACGTTCATCTTTTTTGATATTAATTCTTGCACCATCTTCTGTTTGTTTGCATAATCTTTGGCACTCCCACGATGACTACTTCCTGCTACCCTTCAAAAACCTTTATGTTGAAACTTCGGGAATATATTCTGACACCAATACTGCAACGCCATATTTTTGAAATCATGTGGGCATGGACCTTCGTCAACCAGTTCTTGATTTGTTGTGTGTTTGTTTAGTGTTTTTGGTATGTGGTGTTTTTCTGATTATCACTGTGTGTTTTGTTTGTGAGTGACCACTTTGTATTTTGATTTCTGTTGTGAATAAATATTTGGAGAGTGTAATTTGTTTCCTTTTTGGGCACATTAGAAGCAAGTGTAAACAAACTCCCAAACGTTAATTTTACCTAAGGGGTAACCCAGTAATGAAGCAAGTGGAGCTAAAATGTAATATGTTTTCGGGGTACTAACCAACACTACAAGGAATCGTGTACAATCAGTTGCCTTCGTAAGATTGTCTGAAGCAGTTTGGCCACCAAATAGGAACCTGAAAAATGGTGTAAACTATCATGTTGACCACCACAAAAAAGGAAAATGACATTGGTACTGGGAGGTGTTTCTTGTGCCTGTTTGCATTCAAAATACAACACACAATCTGTAGTGAGATTCTGTGGCAAACCTTGCTTGAAGAGTCTACTTATGTCAGTGTAAAGAATCTTTGATTTACTCCAAACGCATGAGACAGAGCTTGATTTAAAACAGATTTATTAAGAAACAATTTGAAAAAAACTTAAAAAGAAAACTAATTCCTAAGGAGGACCAACAGATGGTCAAGGCCCTGCATAAGCCCGGTGACCTGCTCCCGCATACGGCCCACACAATTCACTAGCTCTTCCCGACGCCTCTGTTCCTCTGTGGGTGACAAAAGTTTGGGGATTAATAAATCGATAATGAAGCAACATTCTAAAAAAACACAAAACAAGCAAACCAAAACTTACAAGCTTGTGGGCCAAAAAAACATTACACGGATAAAACCCAGCACCACAAAATGTCTAAGGGCAAAAATACAAGGGCCCTAAAAAAAGGCACACAGGTGTGATATGTGTATGGTGACATCAGCAGGAACAGGTAAAGACAACCCCCAAAAATACCCTAAGGCGACAAAATGTCAAAAAAAATGGGGACGACACATGATTACATACAAACAGTTTGTGGTGTCCAAAATAAACTTTAAAAACATACCGTTCTCCAAAACGACAGAGCCAGAAGCCACTCCCTGGACCACCTCGGAGGTGGCTACATTCCCCAACCCTAGGGGCAAGGTGTTTTCGGAATCCTGGGAGGGGGTATTTGGAGGAGGGACGGATGGAGGAGAGGGGGAATTGGGCTGGAGGGGAAGTAGGCCTGAAATTTCGGCCACAGGGTCTGGGGAGGAGGGGGTAATAGAGGAATTGGGGGTTGGAGAGAGGGGCCGGGACCGGCGTCTTGTGTGGCGATGCCGCCGTAGTGTTTGCTGTGCCCCTAAAAAATGACAAAAATATTGTGGTTAGTTTCAACAGGAAACCAAAAAAAAACAAACAAAAAAAAAAAAACACAATAGGACAGACATGAAAACATGCACATGCAGATATGACTACAATGACTCAATAGGACAGACATGAAAACATGCACATGCAGTTAGGGCCCACAAGATAAACTTGAAAACCACAGTCCAGAACACTTACTTTCCGCAATCTGCATGCGAAAGCATGCCAGCAAGCGGGGCGTCCGCCGGTGCAGGTCCGACCACCTGCGCTCCAGCTGGCCAATATGTCGGCGTGAGCCGAAGGAGCGCAGGCGTTGACGTACCTCCGCATATGCGGAACACTTGCGCCTATTGGAGATGGGTGGAGGCTGACTGGTGATCCTCCTGTCCATCACCTCCGTTAGCACCAGCAGTTCGCGCCTGGTGAATGCGGCGGATCTCATGATGGCAATGGTGTTTTTTTGACAAAATATTTTTAATAAAGCACCACCAAAAATTTTGATTGGCTAATGTATTTGGGAAATTAACAGGACAAATTCTATTGGTTAGTGTATGAGTCATGTGTTCGACAGGGCCACAAATCTCTTGAGAGTTATGATAGGCTTGATGCAGTGACATGCGTAAACAAATTTAAATAAAGAAATGAACCACATAAAAATTGTGGGGAGACAAACAAATAGAACAATTGTTTAATTGGGGCTAACATGTCTTTTGAACAATAAAAGCGAAGGTTTCAGCCGTACGTATTCTGCGAGTAAACACAAACACGGACAAGATTAAAGTTTATTGCATTGTGTTGAAAAAACAAAACAATTAAGCTAATTGATACATTGATTGCCATGATACGATTGAGGGAGGTAGGCCGAAAAAACGAGCAGGTAATCGGAATCTGACAGTCCCACTTCCGGTTTGTACTTGTGCGTGCGTTCCCTTCAAGCCATTTCGGGGATGTACGCTCGCTATTTGGCACGCTCGATAGTTAGAGGAGGGGTCGCCTGAGTTTGGGGAGGATTTTTAGCTGCGTACGAAAATACGAGCGAGTGCTTGAATTTAAATATTTTTTAACGTACGCCGAACGTGCGTACGCCCACTTGTGAGTGGGTCTGAATCAGGGCCTTAGTCATTAGGAGGGGTGCCGCTGGAGTCCCAGAGCAAGTTCCACTGATTTTTCCTAAAATTAGAGATTTCAGAAAAAAATCACACTTGCTCTGGAGGTGCGAGTATAAAGACCTCCCGGCGCACAATATAGAAAAAAAAACGACCTAATTGAATAGCAAAAAACCCGCACCTGCAGGAAAAACCTCGCAGGTGCGGATTTTTTGCTTTACTTGCACCCAATTGAATATGCCCATAAGTGTTCATTTTCTTTGTTTTATTCAGGTTGGAGGCTATGTTTTAGATACATCATCAGTTAAGATTTCTGTTATACATTAGTCATTAGATTAAATATGGGCTTTATACAGTTCTTTATATACAAACTATCAGACTAGGGGGTATATTTACTAAAGTGAGAGTTTTAAGAAGTGGAGATGTTGCCCATAGCTCAGATTCTACTTAACATTTAACTAGCACTTTCTAGAAGATAAAGGCCCCCATACACTGTACAATTTTTTACATGATTTGGCCATTTTCGATCGATTGGAATGACCAATTGTGTAAAAAGTGCTGTGTGTGTGGGGATGATCACGATGCCGCCGTCATACATTGTCTTCGCTGATCAATTGAGGCTACAGAAAGATTTCGGCCTATCGTACACGATTTGACACACATCGTTCCATGTGTGCGCATGATGAAGGATGCGATGTACGATGGTGAATTTGTTGACAATCTCCCTGGCCACTCCTCTCTCCAGACGACGTGCACGACGGAGAGAGTATTCCATGTATTCCACTGCACCACCAATGTACCCACTCTCCCACCAATGTTTGTTACCCTTGGTCCACCAATGTACCCAACGCCCCAACAATGTTTCTTAACCCCTGATCCGCCAATGTACTCACAGCACCACCAATGTACCCACTGCCCCACCAATGTGTATTAACCACTGCACCACCAATGTTACCACTGCCCCACCAATGTTTATTAACCCCTGCTCCGCCAATGTAGCCACTACATCACCTATGTACCCACTGCCCCACCAATGTTTATTAACCCCTGCTCCACCAATGTATCCACTGCACCACCAATGTGTATTAACCCCTGCACCTCCAATGTATCCACTGCCCCACCAATGTGTATTAACCCCTGCACCACCAATGTACCCACTGCCCCTCCAATGTTTATTAACCTGTGCATCACCAAGCCATTTTTTCCAACAAATATTTTATTAAAAAAACACTCAACGGTAATGATACATTTACTATGAAAAAACAATGACAAATTTAAAACACTAAATATTCTTTTTTATTGTAGTTAAAAAACATAATCAATAAAAATATAACAAAAAATTAAATTCAAACTGGTAAAACATTCAAACAGGAAAAACAGTATAAACAGTATAAAAAACATTAAAATAATTTGTGTATTAAAACATTTTTTTGTTTTCCTACAGAGATGACTAGTGCGAGAGAGAGGCAATTCATTACTGGCTTTCTGGAGCTGTACAGAAGCCATGAATGTCTTTGGAAAATAAAAACAAAAGATTACAGCAACAGGGATGATTTAGTTACACTTATTCATGGGAAGCACTTGCTTTTGGAGCAAATGGATGACTGGGTCCCATGCAGAAGCTGGTTGGCAGATTTTAGCCAGGGGCAAGCACACACCACTGGCTCATGAATAGTGGCCCATCCTTAAAAGCGGTTTATGTATAGCATAGAAAGTTTGATACATCAAAGAGCAAAAATATCTAATTTTGTAAGCAAAATGGCTTGTTTTTGATTCTTCATTGTTGATACCTATTGTCATATACACAGGCAGCACCATGTGGACTACTGCTAGGATCACACAGCTCCACCTTTATGAGCAGAACAGTGTAAAGCAGGACATACCTCCCAAGTGTTCCTGTTATCAGGATGAAGTCCTGACTGGTTTGGACTGTTGACCAAAATGTTCCCATCAGAATCGGGATATGTCAGTACCAGCAGTCATCGACATGACTGGCTTGCTTCCAAACACTCAGCAGGTAACTGGTTGCTGGCGCCCAATCAGAATCCCCAACAGAACCCAGCAGGCTAGAGATGACATACCACCTCTCTGGTGTTACCATTAACTTCCAGCACTGATGAATCATACAATCCTCAACAGAACCCAGCTGGGCTCAGGCTAGAGATGACATAGCACCTCTCTCAGGTCTTGCCACTAACCTCCAGCACTAATGATTCATGCAGGGAATAACCTATCAGCCAATCACTATAAAAGCCTGCTCAGTGCATTTCTCCACCAGTGCATGAGTATTAATTGTGTTTTCATAGATACTCCTGCTTCAGAACTATACTTTCCAGTATAGTTTGCTTCCAGTGTTGTTTCAACTCCAGATTTGGATATCGACTGCAGCACATCCGGTGGCTTCACGGAACCAAGCAAGTGCATACAAACACATAGCGGTGTTCGCAGATCCTTTGATAATTGACCATATGAGTAATCCAGCTCCTTCATGGGCCATCCATTTGCTCCAATATCAAGTGCATTTCAATCAGCTGTGCTTCCAGGCAAAGTCCTCTTACCTGCTAAGTACTCTGTTGATTTCACAATGAAAACCAACTACACTGGGCCTCAACCTGGATCCTAACTGAGTAAACTCCATATCCTCTTGAGGGGATCCCTGGTGAAATCCTGTGGGGGTCTTAGAATCGTGTCAGTGTATTTGGTTGTGCCAATTTCACCTGTTTACATTTATGATCTATGTGCATGTGTGTACCCTGATACACTCACTGTTTGGTTTTGAGCTCCATAGTTATTGCATCTACTTTGTGTATCTCTTTGTACACTATGCTCTGTCACTGTCAAAACATTTGTGCCTCTCAATGCATGCTACAATCTACCAACACCTCTGTACCTTATTGCACAATACTTGCTGTACAAACAGTGCCAACATATCTGTCTACTGCTACCACCTCTTGGAGAATTACAGCTGTACTCCTTTCGGTGTGTTCACTCATAGAAGCACCAGCCTCATGCTGTAGAGTAAAAAAAACATTAGAGAATTGATGGAAATATGTCAACTTGTTTTAGTGTGCTGGAAATCTGTACCTTGAACAATCATCAACATTACTGTCACCACACACACCACAATAAATGGCACAGCCACTTAACTCATTATGTTAAATATTTTACATCCATCACACCAATAAATTAATACCCCAGCACCCCATACCCATTAAATTAAATTACTATCCCACCACAACACTAATAAATTAATAGCCCATTCCCCAAATATAATATTAAAAGGCTCCCTATCTCCTCTTTTCCATGGTTACATCTTAAGGTTGGCCATCGACCATCGATATTTAATAAACACTGCTGGTTTGAGGTCAATGGTTGGCTGGGGGCCAATGGTTTTCCATCAATGGTCACATCAATGTTTTCAGACTGACAATAATGGCCAGCACGTCACCACAGGAAAAGCGTCATCCTCTCACGGGATCTTATCTGGCTTATTTTGCCTTGCCAGTTCTTTTATTATGCTTCCTTCTTCAAACCATTGGAGTCATCATACTATTCGGAGACCACTACATTACGGTTAATGTGATGGAACGGATAGGGGTGTAGTTTAAGCCATCAATGGTCTAAATCAGGGGTGTCAAACTCGTGGTCATCCAGCTGTTGTAGACTACATATCCCAGCATGCCCTGCCACCGTTTTAACATGCCCTAATAGCAAAACTGTGGCAGTGCATGCTGGGATGTCTAGTTCCACTGCAGTTAGATGGCCCAAGTTTGACACCACTGGTCTAAATCATCAATGTATTTCAGTTGATGTCCATTCGCTATTGATGGGCAAGTGACAATGGCACCATAAATATAACCATTGATGGTGACCCATTTGATGTACAACCCTTCTGCCTGACTTGTCCTGCAGGCGACCCTAAGGTACCAGGGGAGGAGCCTGTGTGTTTGTGAGCTGTCTTGTGTCCTGGTTACTCATCACTTATTCTCTTGTTCTGTATGGAGGCTTGTAAAGTTACTACTATTAAGCTCCGCCATTGTTAAATAAGATAAAATCTTCATTTTACTGCACCAGGTCTTGTTTGCATCTGCCCAACAGGGTTTAAAAGAAGAGGGGGTCTTTCACCTGCACTTGGTGTCCGCTGGGCCGGTGGAAGATGCATCTTTTCATCCTAGGTGGGACAGCAATCGGGTGCTGGTGTTGACGAACTTGCATCTGCAAGGATTCAAGCTTGTCCAATGAGGCTGTGGCAGATCTGATCCCAACCGCAATCTAATCACAACTCGCAGACTGGCAGCCAATCGGGAACAGCCGTCATAGCTCTGCCCACTCATGGCATTTTATATTATATTATGTGTCTCTCTCTTAGGTCTCCTGGAAAAAAATCTGTGTTAGTCTGTGTACCAGGACCATCTGTAAACCATCGGGCGGAAACTGAGAGGGTGTGACACCAGGTAAGCCACAGGACTACACCTGCACGCCAGTAGGCAATACCACTCATGCCATGCACCCCCCCTTTCCCCCAACACCATGTGTTCATTGCCATTATCAGACAGAAAGAAGGTCATAAACTTATCTTTGAAAATAACAACAATAGCGGTACAGACTTGAAAGCAACAGCAGCACTGTCATTTTCTGAAACTAATAAAATAACAATGGCTTCGTCATTACAAATGATGTGGTCTCAGCCTGTGTCAGAGAGCAGAAACTTCTTTACTGTCTAACACTGACAGTTCTGCCTTCTCAATCAGGACCATTAGAATGAAAAAAATTTTCTGTCTGACATATCTACTATGTGGCATGTTATGTTCTCATACAGCTTGTAGTTACCGCTCCCAACAACCAGGGGTTAAACTGGGCCAGAACGGGGCGGAACTGCATTCCGTCACTTCTATTTGGAGATGGAACCAGTTCCGCCTCCTCCAACCCACCTAACCCCAGCGCCGCAGGGAGGCTCCATTTGCCGGGTGCCCGCTGAGATTTTGTTACCAGCGGGCGCCCAGCTCCCTCCCCACAGTGCCAGCGGCAGCCGGTGGCTGGAGCTCACTCATGAGCTCCGGCTTCCAGGTCCTGCTGTGTACAGTGCACTATGGGAGAGGCGTCATGATGTCTCTCCCATATTTCAGACTGAGTGAGGAGCAGCCAGGCGGACCAGGGGGACCTGACGGCAGCAGACGCCTGAGCGGGGCTTAAGGTAAGTATTAGTTGTTTTTTTGTTGTGTAAGTGGCTTCACAATAGGGTACATTACTACAGGGGGCATTACTTAGGGGGCACTACTACTGGGGACATTACTCAGGGGGCACTACTACTGGGGACATTACTTAGGGGGCAATACTACTGGGGGCAATACTCAGGGGACATTCGTCGGGGGGCATTACTAAGGGCACTACTACTGGGGGCATTACTATTGGGGGCATTTCTCAGGTGGCACTACTACTGAGGAGCATAGTAAAGAGGGGCATAAAGGGCACTGCATAAGAGGGACACTACTGGGGGCACTGCATAAGGGGCACTACCACTACTGGGGGCACTGCATGAGGGGCACTACCACTACTGTGGGCTTTGCATAAGGGGGACTACCACTGTGGGCACTACATAAGGGGCACTACCACTACTGGGGCACTACATAAGGGGCACCATTACTGAGGGCACTGCATAAGGGGCACCACTACAGTGGGCATTATGTGTAAGGGGCACCACTACAGTGGGCATTATATGTAAGTGGTACTACTGCTGTGGGCATTGTATAAGAGGAACTACTACTGTGGGCATTGTGTAAGGGGCACTACTGCTGTGGGAATTGTGTATAAGGGGCACAAATGTGGGCATTGTGTAAAAGGGGCACTGCTGTGTGTGTGATTTGTATCGAGAATACTATTATGTGACCGCGCCCCTTTCTTTTGAGACCACAGGCCTTTTTATTTGGCGCATGCCATCATGACCCTTTGTTAACGTTGCACCGATGGGAGGGGGATGTGTGTTCCACCACTTCTCTAGGACTACTTTAAGCACCGCCAACAACCATTGTGTTCTTTCTTTGAATCATCTCCACACCATCTACACCCAGCCCAATAGTGTTGTTAGTTATTGTGCAGATTATGGGCCTGATTCAGAGCCGCTCGTAAGCGGCCGCTCGTTCACTCCGAGCGATGTTCGCACATCTGCGCATGCGTATGGGTTGTAGTACGCATGCGCGAACCAGTCAGTGCGGTCGAAAATCGTGTGCTCGCAAAATAGTGAATGCCTGCTAATTTGAGTGACAGAATGAGGCATTTGTGGGTGGTAACAGGGGAAGGTGCTTGAAAACGGGGAGTGGAGATCCGAACGCAGGCGTGCCAAACAGTCAAAACGGGCGTTTTAAGGGTGTGCAGAATTAACTAAGCAGCGTCACTGACCACGTCACTTGGTTGTCTTTTAGCCTGAACTGCTCGCATGATTGCGGTAGGAAAATGCTACCACAAGCACTGCGAGCAGTTCATACGCCTTTCGATATACTCGATTAATCAAATAAATAGCGGAGATGACGTATGATGCGAGCGGCCAGGGGGCGTTTTTTCCAAAATAGTGAGCGCATGTTTCGTTCGCTCGTTCAGACATAGAGGCGTTAACAGACCGCAAAGAGCGCGCGCTTAATTTAAATAGCCAGCCCCTTTTTCTGAACGAGCGTCTGCAAATAGCGTCCGGCTCTGAATCAGGCCCTATGTTCCAATGTTAAATATGCACAATGGCACACTTTACATTGTGTTTGCTAGTTAATATGATGCAATGACTAAACATATTGCTCATTCTTGTATGTCACAGTACTTCACGTGGCACAGGTGATAATCATAGACAAAAGCTGGCCACACATCTAAAGATTATCTGTCCAACCAGCCAACTAGTTGATCGGTTGGAATGAAAATCTGGTAAGGTATGAAAGCAAATGACAAACAGCAATTTGCTCCCAGACGCCGGAAAATGGACAAAAACTGTTGTTTGAACAAATTGTTTGGATCAAACATTTAACAAACTTGTCTGATGACCATTTTTATCTGTTTTCTGGCATTTAGGAGCAAATTGCTGATCATCAGTTACTCCCATATGTTACCAGATTTTCATTCCAACCAATCAACTAGTTGGCTGGTTGGACAGATAATCTTTAGATGTGTGGCCAGCTTATTCTTTGCTGTCACTAATACCGTTTTTACACCTAAATTCTTGGTCTGACCCGGAGGTTGGAACAGGGTTCCAATCCGGATCAGACCCGGAATTTGCCTGGCGTCGACCCAGGATATTCCCAAGTGGGCGCCATCCTCACCGGAGCCAGGTCTGCAGAGACCCGGCTTTTCCACCGTCGAAGAGGACGCTTAGAGATGACGTCATCTCCAAGCACCACTGAAGCCAGCCAATCGGAAGGCAAGCGGCACGATCCAGGTCACCCTGACCTAGATCGCGCCATTTACACTGCAGGGTTTCACAGGTTATTCCCGTGTTAAACCCTGCAAGATACCTGTCACTCGACCCGGGAATCCAACCCTTTTCCCCCTTACACCAAGGAGCTACCCGGGTTAACCCTGCAATAACCTGGGTTTTAGCTCTGGTGTAAAAGGGGTATTAGCAAATTGTGAACCTGAAGTAAGGTTAAAGTCACACTGATTATATCCTGAGCAGGTGAGTGTTAAAGTGTCATTACTTTGTCATCTATTAATCGTGCAGCAAAAGCATTTTAAAATGATTATTAATTATACAGCAAAGTAATTAACAAATTGACAGACTGAAAATATGTACTTAAATTCTTTTTAATATTATTAATTCTATAAAAACATTCAGGTTTAGAAAACACAGAGCCTGATTCAGAGACGGACGCAATGGCGATTTTTATACAGATCGAGCGATTGTTTGCCATTGCGCATGCATATAGGTCATACAGCGCACGCACGCACGCACGCACGCACGCACTGAGAACTCATTAGCAAAATAAGTGACATGTAGTCAGTGTTTGGGGGAGGTCAGAAAAACGCGGGCGTGTCTTACTGTTTAAACGCCGCTACATGGGTGTGCATAAATTAGCCATTGCGACCTCCAACGCAGCATTTGAGCCATCTGCGTGTCAGGAGAGCTGCAGTGTGAGTCAATGTTACTAATATTTATGCAGGTAAGTGATATACGCAGATAAGGCGGCAGCAGTGGGCGTCCCTATGCTTGGGTGATCTTTGGAACTATGTTTTCGCAGCTGCCTACTATGTGAAAACGCATCTGCGATCACATTAGCAATTTAGCATCCATCTCTGAATAAGACCCACAGTAATACCCATTTTCCACCAAAAACCCGGGACTGATCTGGGTTTTTGGACATGGTTCCAATCCAGGTCAGAACCAGGTCACACCCCGTTTACGATGCCGAGGACGACATCCCGTACGAAGGTAAGTCCGGGCAGGGGCGTATGGAGGGCGGCGAAAGCTCCAGGCACCGAAAATATTAGAGGGTGCATTGCAGCCTGGCTCCGGCACCTACCACCTAGCCGTCCACAGCTCGCAGCTGTCTAATCAGTGACAGCCTGAGCCGCGCCCACGTAAGCTTCCTCCCTCTGCGCCCCTGACCCAGGTCGTGTGTGTGATGTCTGACGGGCGGAGACTACACAGGAATCTGGAGAGAGGATCCGCTCGGGACGCACCGACCCAGGAAAAAAAAGAAAAGAGAAGTACGTTCTGGCTGAACTGTTGTGCACTTTGTATATAGCGGCTTTATAATTTATAGGGGCAGTCACTGATGGGTGTAATAATAAATATAAAGGATGGGGACCTGCTACAATCAGTGAGGTGGAGGAGAGGTCCATCTGGCAAGACAGCTGATATTTGATCTTAATACGTTTTCCACTTTGTGGATGTGGGAAAGATGTTCCAACCAATAATGCTCTGTACGTGGTGCAGCCTAGACAACTGTTATCGTTGTCTAATATGGACCTGATCATATGTATTCTGTGCTGCCCTTGCAGCTTAATGTATGTCGGGAAGACGATATGCACTTTCCGTGAGCGGATGGCTCAACACAGATCCGACATCAGATTGGCATATGAGAACAAGGGTACAGACTGCAAAGTATTCCACCTTCTGTGCCTAGTTTATTAATTAAACATATAGGTAACTAGCTTATTATTTACTGAATCCTTTTTCTATTGTTTCTAATGCCTTATGATTTGTAATAGTTAAATTGTTATAAGGATTCTCTCAGTCTATTGACTGAAGTGAAGGCATGATTTCTTTGGTTGGCCAATTGGGGGTTTTCATTAATTAGTGTCCACACTTGCCTGCATCCCTGTATAAGTGTCAGTAGTTTGGCTCGGGAAGCCTTGGCTGGTGCAGTTTTTCAAAGTGCAGTGTTTTTAAGTGCAAAACTAGCGTTAGACCTGCGTTAAACTGAGGATAAACAGAAGGAGAAAAAATCCATCCAGCAACAAACCTCACCGATCTAAATATTCAAGCTACAACTGGACTCCCTGTACAGTCACTGCAAGAACACTTCAACTGCTATTTATAATGCTGGCCTTCTGATTCTCGCATATATCTCAATGCTTATCCTTCCTGTTCCCATGTCAGTGTACATCTTTCTACTTTGAAACACTGTCCTTTCTCTTAGCTCTCCTGCCTAGCCTCACATTCTCTATCTGCTTACAATCTGTGTTATTTATCAAATTCTGCACACACACTAGATCCCCACTTTTATCCTCCCTATAACAACTTGTTAATCTGAATACATATTTACCATCACTGTTCTTTCTCTTGCATTTCTACAAATCTCTTGCATTTATATCTCATTCACATTTCCATATTTCTTTCCTCTTGTTTACTTATAAACACCATGACAAGGTTTTCTTCAAATCCCTCCTTCAATCAGTCTCTACCTAATCCTCCGTTCTGCCCCCTGCTTCCACCTTTACCCTTTCCCCCTTATCTCTTCCACCTCCTCCTCCCCTTCTCCCCCCTCCTCTGTCTGCCTACTCTTCCCTCCTTTCCCATTACTCCACTTTCTTCCTGTTCTACCCCCCATCTGTCCTACTACCCCACCACCAAACCCTCCTCCTACACTGATCTCCCTGTCACTTCATCCCACTGCCTTCCACATCTCCCTCCCTGCCCACCTCCTACAGGTTCCTTTACTAGCTCAGGTGCCCGCACCATCACTAAACTCTATTCATATCGGCCCCCAAATTAATCTCACCTCCACATTACAGCAACCCGGATAATCTTATTCACATCTCCCCCACAAATGCTATCTCTCTATCCTGTGCCCTCTGGAATGCCAGGTCAGTCTGTAATAAACTGGTCCCCACCCATGACCTTTTCATCTCCAATTCCCTGAATCTCCTAGCCATTACTGAAACCTGGATCTCACCCTCTGACACTATTTCTCCTGCTGCTCTATCCTCTAGGGGCCTTGCCTTCTCCCACACACCCCGGCCTGGGGGTCGCCATGGTGGTGGTGTTGGGGTCCTTCTATCCACCAGTTATTCCTACCAGCTTATATCCTCTGAACCATCCCTTACATTCCCCACATTTGAGGTTCATGCTATACGCCTCTTCCAACCAGTAAACCTCAGAGTAGCTATCATTTACCATCCCCCTGGCTCTCCCTCCAAATTCCTTGACAACTTTGCTTCCTGGCTCCCTCACTTTCTCTCCTCAGATCTTCCCTCCATTATCCTAGGTGATTTTAATATTCCTATTGACATTCCCACAGAATCCTCTGCAGCTAAACTCCCTACCCTCACCTCTTCATTTGGTCTTGCCCAATGGACTTCATCACCCTCCCATGTGAGTGGGCACTCACTTGACCTGGTCTTTATTCGCCGTTGTAATATCTCTGATTACTCCAATTCCCCCTTCCCCCTCTCTGACCATCACCTTCTCTCTTTTAACCTATCCCTCTCTCCTTCCCCTCCTTTACCTCCTAAGGCTACCATTACAAAGCATAATATTGAGGATATTGACACTGTTGCCTTTTCCTCCCTGCTGGACTCTCTTCTCTCCCCTATCCTTTCTCTCTCCTGTCCTGAACAAGCTACTTCCCTGTACAATTCCTCCCTTACTTCTGCTCTTGACTCTGTTGCTCCGGCAATAACTACAGATCCACACCACAACCCTGGCATTCCAAATGAACCAGATACCTGCAAAAATGTTCAAGAATTGCCGAGTGTCAGTGGAGATAATCGCGCTCTAAGGCTGACTTCCTCCATTTCAAATTTATTCTCTCTTCCTACAGTGCTGCCCTGTCTCTCTCCAAACAAACATATTTCAAGAACCTCAAACCCCCGGCATCTCTCTGCCACTTTCAACTCCCTCCTATGCCCTTCCCCTCCTCGCCTCCCCTCCTCACTCTCTGCCCTTGACTTTGCCACCTACTTTACATCTAAAATTGACTCCATACGTGAGGACATCATATCCCATCAGACCCTCGGCACTCCTCCCCCTCCTTGCCCTGACCACCCCTCCCCTTCTGTCTCACCAACTCTGACATCCTTCTCCCCTGCTTCTGGAGAGGAAGTCATGGCCCTCATCCGGTCCTCCCCTCCTTCCACCTCCCCTCTTGACCCTATCCCTTCCCATCTCCTTTCCTACCTGTCTCCTTCTGCCTGCTCCCATCTGGCTCACCTCCTTAATCTCTCCCCATCATCTGGCACTGTCCCTTCTGCATTCAAACATGCCCTTGTCTCGCAAATTCTTAAAAACCTACCCTTGATCCTAACATACTTTCCAACTATTGACCCATCTCTCTTCTCCCATTTGCTTCCAAACTCCTTGAGCGTATTGTCTACATTCGCCTTACCACCTTTCTTTCCTCCCACTCCCTCCTTGACTCATTTCAATCTGGCTTCCGTTCTCTCCACTCCACTGAAACTGCCCTCACGAAAGTCAGCAATGACCTCCTTGCTGCCAAATCCAAGGGCCACTACTCTCTGCTCATTCTCCATGATCTTTCTGCTGCATTTGACACTGTAGACCATCCTCTCCTCCTGCAAATCCTTTACTCTCTCGGTTTACATGGCACTGTCCTCTCCTGGCTTTCCTCCTACCTCTCTGATCGTTCTTTCTCTGTGTCCTCTCATGACTCCTCCTCCCCCCCACTTCCACTAACAGTAGGAGTTCCCCAAGGTTCTGTGCTTGGACCTCTCCTTTTCTCCCTATATACATCCTCTTTAGGTGAACTCATTAACTTCTTTGATCTCCAATATCATCTCTATGCTGATGACACTCAAATTTACCTTTCCACCCCTGAGTTCTCCCCCTCGCTCCTTACCCGTATCTCCAACTGTCTCTCTGCTGTCTCTTCATGGATGTCCCAGCGCTTTCTTAAACTTAACATGTCTAAGACTGAGCTGATCATCTTCCCACCCTCTTCGACTACATCACTTCCCACAATTTCATTATCCATTGATGGCACAACTATCTCCTCTAGCCCCAAAGTGCGCTGTCTTGGAGTTATCCTAGACTCCTCCCTCTCCTTTAAACCACACATTCAGCACCTCTCGCATTCCTGCCGTTTCCACCTAAAAAATATCTCAGGATTAGACTTTTCCTCACCCAGGATGCCACTAAAACCCTCATCCACTCACCACCTCTCTACAAATCTTCAAACGGGCTCTCAAGACCCACTACTTCATCAAGGCCTTCCAGCACTCATCCTAACCCACCTCATGGTCTTTCCTCCCTATCTTCCCCTTCTGTGTCACGCCTGTCTGTCTGCCCCTCCCCTTTAGAATGTAAGCTCTCATGAGCAGGGACCTCTTCCCTCATGTGCTCCTCTTTACATTTTCTTCTACTCTTTACTCCCCATAAGGGCACCTAACACGTGACTGCTGCTTATTGTGAGTGCTTTAATCGCTATTGCAGCAATGTATATAAATCGTGTCCTTGTCCAGTACTGTATTGTACTGTAAGTTACTTGTTTCTTGTTCACCTATTAGTTCTATGTACTATGTAAGGCGCTGTGGAACACTTGTGGCGCCATATAAATAAAGGATATTATTATTAATAATAATAATAATAATAATAATAATAATAATAACAGACAAACCAGAGGCAGCCCACTTCTTATCCAAAGGTCACCAAGTGGCGTTCCTTAAATATATGATGATTGATTGGATCCCTCCATCTAAAAGGGGTGGGGATTGTGATCTCCTGTTACTTAAAAGAGAATCCGATACACATGCTGAAGACAATGGCCCCTAAGGGACTAAATGAATACAATCATTTCTGAATCACTTTTTAAAAAAAGTTTTTTCAAGTGATAGATTTTTTTGAAAAAAAAAATATATATATATATAGTCCATGAAATAGCTTTTGAGTTGATAGTCCCATTACTTTTGGCCCCTTAAAAAGTGGGAGGCACATATAAAAACCATTGTAATTCCTACACCGTTCACCTGATTTGGATGTAATTACCCTCAAATTAAATCTGAAAGTCTGCAGTTAAATCACATCTTGTTTGTTTCATTTCAAAGCCATTGTGGTGGTGAATAGAGGACAAAATATGAAAATTCTGTCAATGTCCCAATATTTATGGACCTGACTGTATATATATATAAAATAATGATTTTTTTTCTTTCTTTCTCAGATGCCCAACTAAAATATAAAAATTACAAACTGTTTAAATTTGTTTAATTTTTTATGTGGTGGTTGGGTTCACTATTACTATATTATTTATTATTATTTTTCATTATTATTTTTCATATATGGTGTTACAGCTCCTCTATGGCCTCTTATATACACATGCATATAAGTTAACTATGACCAACATGCAGATATTTATATTTTTATTAATTTGAGAATGTGTATTGGACACATTTGATGAAGTTAGATTCAATTGTAGTATTGCTATGATGCAGATTTAAATGATGAACTATATATAAGTTATAGTTGTAGGTTTGCCGTTGTACAAGTGGCTTAATGATGTCTGGCTGTATTAAGGAACTAGCTGATGTTGTAAGTGTTCCTGGGTGCATTATTTAGCGGATCGGAAGTGACGCTGCGTGTGTGGAACGCATGACTTCCGGTATTGCTGGAACACATACCGGAAGTAAGTTCTCGGCTGTGTCTACTAAATAGACTGCAATGTATGTATTACGTTTGTTAGCTCTCATACAATGACGCCCACATTGCTGTGATGTTGGTCACAGGTAGGAGAGGTTTGAATAGGTATTTCTAGTGAACTAATGCGGTTCTGAGGTTGTTCTATCCCGTTGGTGTCACTTCCAGTCCTGGAGAGATAGCGGGGGTGGAGCATTGATTGAGATTCATTAAGAGGGGTATATAAGGTGGCCAGTATGGAGGGTGCTTGTAGGTCCTGTGTCTCACTGGTGGTGTCCTGAGGAAGACCGCGTTTGTGCGGTTCGAAACGTCGACTTGTGACCTTTGAATACAATGTGATCATTAAAGTAGGTTTTTTCACATCTTTGGAATGAGAAGTCCTGGTGAGTGCATTCTTTAATGGCTGGTATATATATATATATATATATATATATATATATATATATATAGAACAAGGGTACTGTTAATAGCGCTACACCAAGAATTATCTGTGTTTAAGTCCTTTCAAATTAATTGTTCCAAAAATACACTCCCCTTGTGACAGGTGGCCGCCAATTTTCTCCTGAGAGACTGTTGTTGTATCGTCTCAAATAGTAGTAGAGTATCTAAAAAAGGAGGTGAGAAAAGGCGCTCTCTGGTGTAGTATTTTAGAAATATTTGAATTTTCAAGATAAGTATTTCAAGTACCTTCATCAATTAAAAAACAGGCACATCAGGGGTCTTAGTGTGGAGCCAGCGTGTACTCGTTCTAAAAAAGAATCCCAGAATCGACACAAGTGTGCCCTCGGAATTCTGAAACAATCACTTTGGTTCCGCTCCTCCTCGTACATTCAATGGAGGAACCTCCTCACACCTCCTCTCGCCCTGCCGCTGCTGCATCCAAAAATATATACACACACAAGTTGTGTAATCTACTGTATATATACATTGTGAACTATAGTGAATGCCAGCTTTTCCTATGTTTGTGTGTGTATGTGTATATATATATATATATATATATAATGTGTGTGTGTGTGTGTAAAGTAGGAATAAAGGCGCCATGCCTCCAATTCAGTACAGGGTAGGGGGGGCACCTAAACATACCCTTGCTCCGGGCACCATGGCACCTAGCTAAACCTCTGAGTCCGGGGCGCCCTTAGCGTTAGCCGCAGGGGGTAGGGTTAGGATTTTAGGATTAGGGAGTCTAGCGGGGTTAGGGTTAGGTTTGGTGGGGGGGAGATTAGGGGTAGGCACCCCTAGGGGGAAGGTTAGGGTTAGGCACCCCCAGGGAGAGGTTAAGGTTAGGCACCCCCCTAGGAGGGTTAGGTTTAGGGAGCGGTTAGGGGGCAGGTTAGGGTTAGGCACTAGGGGGAGAGGTTAGGGTTAGGTACCACTAAAGGAGGGTTAGGGGGAACAGGGGAGGTTAGGGTACTTACCTGCCTCTGTCGGGATCTTGATCCTGTCGGGCAGCCGCTGTCGGGATTTAAATTCCATTCCATTCCTGGGTCAGCCCCATTCACACTGAACCGGGTCTGCCCTGCTAAACTTGTGAGGTCATAAAAAGTGTGAGGTGACTTCCCCACAGCCACCAATCAGCTAATTTTAAGGCATGACCCAGGTCGCGCCATTTACACTGCACCATTACCTAGATCCATCCCGGGTCCATCCCTGGTAGCCTCCTGGGTTGGATTCCCAGATCCCTTGACCTGGGTTTTTTTTCAAGGACTCTTTTCTACTGAGCTGCTACCCAGGAAAACCCAGCAATAACCTGAGTTATTGCAGCAGTGGAAATGGGGTATTAGTTAAGTAATCAGGTCATAAAAGAGTGTTAATTTTGTGCTGGTGTTATTTTAACAAAACAAAAACCACAATAAAATCTAAGATGACTATTATGTATAGTAATTGATTTATGGGGAGACTCTAGGGCACAAGTTCTCAAACTCGGTCCTCAGGGCCACAAACAGTGCATGTTTTCCAGGTCTCCTCACAGAATCACAAGTGAAAGAATTAGCTCCACCGGTAGATTTTTTTTAAATGTCAGTGAGTAATGAATACACCTGTGCACCTGCTGGGTGACCTGGAAAACATGAGGACCGAGTTTGAGAACCACTGCTCTAGGGGGTGTATTTGCTAAAATGTGTGTTTTTAGAAGTGGAGATATTGCACATAGCAACCAATCAGATTCTACTTATTTATCTATCACCTTCTAGAAGATAATATCTTGAATCTAATTGGCTGCTATGGGCAACATCTCCACTTCTAAAAACCCACACTTTAGTAAATATACCCCAAGATGTAAATGCAACAATGAACAATTAGTGCCAGCTACCTATAGCCTAGTGTTGTGTGACAGGATCCATTCCTCTTTGACCATCAATGTGTATTTCCAAACTGGGCAGATCAGGCTGTTCGACACCTGGTACAAACGATTGGTTCAGAGACATCTTGATAGACATCTATTCACTTCCTGATGAAGCCGCGGACCTCTATACAGGCGGAGAAACGCGTTGAAGAATAGACGGCAGCAAGTCATTTACTGCCCGTGTGATCACACTGTCCGTTGCTGTGCCGGCTTATACAACCCGACCTCCGTTATTGCCGTTGTGGAGAATACAGACTTACAGGTGTCTGATACATTGCCGTCTTGGAGACCACAGGTGTGCAGGCCTCTGGAGGATAGAGGGGCTAGACCTGGCACTTATACAGGTTAAGTCCACCTGACACTCTCATCGGCAATTGCTGCTGCAAAAAAACACAAGTTACATACCTCCGGATAACAGAGAGGAAAACCCGGTATTCGTTACAAACGTGAGTGCACCACGTGTTGTTAAACAATACACCTTTGTTATATGGACTGATTCTGCAGTATCCTATCTTCCTGGAGGATTATGTTTATAATATATATGTATTGATTCATATGGGACTTAAGCAAAGATAGCGTTACTAAGAACTCGCTACATTGAGACAATTCACAGATATTCGTTATCTTACAGTTTATTGCAACAAACGAATTAAGGTGTTTATACTTCAGATATTCTGGTCTATTTTATTATCCGTATCCACAGACATTATAAAATATCTTATTTCAATAATTCCGGATTAATTGGACTCAATATTTGATCTTGCATATGTCTGTATTTTATGTACTAAACAAGTTCAATTGTCACATATATATATGTATATTTTTTAAACATTTATTTTTTGTTTAAATAGTATCCATCTTTTGACCTAAAGCTAGCCTTTGTTTAGGGGAGACATATTTATATATATTTTTCCCATTGTGATATTTTTATCATTATACATTTTTATCAATAAATATTTGATTGCGCTTCATTGTTCTATTAGTAATAGTTGTTTATCTTATTGACAGGTAGAGTATAGCCTGTCGTGATATTTGAAGCTGCAGTCTTGCGGTCTTTTTATAAAACCACTGTGTGTTTCATATATACTAATTTCAGCGCTAGACTGCTTTTATCTGATAGAATAGAATCCTGACAGCAGTCAAAACATGGGGGCTTATGTAATAGGGTGCGAGCTTGTTCCACTGCGGGAATTCATGCTAGTGTTCCCGTATTTTTAAAGCGGCAATCATTTTAACGGCAAACCCAAGCTGTTTTTGCCTTTAAAATGATCGGCGCATTAAAAATACGGGAACACCCTTATTACATAAGCCCCATGGAGTTTACTTAGAAATGGCCCCTTACTTGCACTCTCTAGCTGGCTACAACTGCAAAAACAATTAATCTTATGTGTCCATTTATATTTACCAGTCTCTGGAGTTCAGATTTGGTGCTTTTCGCTGGTAAACATTCCCTCTTTCCTTTGGAATTTAGCAAAGACGTTCAGCATGGCGATCTTTGACAAAATGCCTCTCCTCGGCGATTGGTTTGTTTTTCTCGCTACCAGACAATACTGCAGCATTGTGAGCACCAAAATGTCGGCTCCAATATGACATCATTCAATACACTTTTAATATTTGAAAATCAGCAAGTGCTGCAATTTGTTTATTCCCAGCTGCATATCAAATTTTTCCAGAAGGCACCGAAAAGTGCAATGAACCTACCAGTGTCTTTACCATTGTCGTTCTCTTATACAGGCATACTGTATTTATCAATATTATTTTTACTAAAATAATGTGAAAACTGCTATTGTCACACCCTTTTCACATTATTGTAGTATCATTTAAATGTTTTTAAAGTTCTTAAATTCACATTATTTTAGTAAGCAGAACGCATTTCCCATACTTGTAATGGGAAATGCGATCTGTTTCAGATTTACTAAAAGAAATTGTGAAAAAATACCGGGAGGGAGCCCTGCGAAAATAACGATATGTGGCGATGGCGTTATGCAGGCTTCCCCCATTCACGTTTCACCTACTCCAGCTCAGCCTGTCCTGCCTATTAACAGGGAAAGCAGAGTCCAGAGCTGGCACCTGATCATCCTGTGTGTCTCATAGGCCACAGGCTGATTATTATTATTTTTTATTATTAGCAGTTATTTATATAGCGCACACATATTCCACAGCGCTTTACAGAGAATATTCAGCCATTCACATCAGTCCCTGCCCCAGAGGAGCTTACAATCTATATTCCCTATCACATGTACATACATACATACACACACACGAGGGTTAATTTGTGTTAGGAGCCAATTAACCTACCAGTATATTTTTGGAGTGTGGGAGGAAACCGGAGCACCCGGAGGAAACCCACGCAAGCACAGGGAGAATATACAAACTCCACACAGTTAGGACCATGGTGGGAATCGAACCCATGACCTCAGTGCTGTGAGGCAGTAATGCTAACCACTACACCATCTGTGCTGCCCTGCAAATGTAACAAATGTAAATAATAGAAAAAAAGAATAATAGCATTTAACCTGCACCAGGAGCTGGTAGGTAAGTGTTAGCCAAGGTGGGGATTGCGGATGGGGGGGCGGTTGGGGGGTTTCAGTTTCAGGGGGAAGGGTAGCCGGCAGGGCATGCACAGTCACACTCTCAGGATATTTTTTACAATAAATACCCTAAGAAGTGCGGGGAGAGGATTAGAAGGGACAGAGGCTCTGATTCAGAGCCGCTCGCTATTTGCGCTCGCTCTGAATCAGGGCTGACCATTTTCTTTTAACCCCGGCCTCCAGGCCACTCGCTAAGCTGTGGGCGGCTTGGCAATGGTCGCGATTATTGCAACCATCTGGCTTTCGACAAGACCCTTGTAGTAGGGTCTCGTCCATCGCAAGCTCCAGTGAACTTCCTGCTCTAATAGAGCAGGAAGTTCACTACTGATATCACGTGTGATGTCAGTAGGGCCGCCCACAAACGGCAGGCGTTCTGTTTGTGCAGCCACCCCCCCGACCCGCCTTCAAAATGGGGCGAGCAGTCGATCAACATCGACAGTCGCACTGCCTTGTAGCGAGCCCCGGAGCGAGTGATTTGTCGCTCGCTCCAGGGCTTGCACATGCGCAGTGCGCATGCCGCGCGTGCACACTGCCCGCCCATCGACTCGCTTGCGAGCGCTATGCGCTCGCGAGCGGGTCTGAATCAGGCGCAGAGCTTTCTCGCAGGCACTGTCCCAGCATGTGATAGTTGATAGATCGGGATGCAATCAGGAAGCCGGCTGACATTATACCGACAGCCGGCTTCCCGACTATCATATCCCGGCGAGGGTGAAATGACCAGCGACTAGATGTAGATGCCGCTCATTTCACCGACACCGGGAGACCGGCGCCCGGCATCCCGATCAAAGGGATGCCGGGCGCCGCGACCGGACAGCCGCGGAGGGAGGGTTAGGTTTAGAGCTCCCGGGGGGGACTTAGGGTTAGGCACCCCCCGGGAGGTTACGGTTAGGCTAGGGCGAGGGAGGGTTAGGGTTAGGCACCCCCGGGGGGAGGTTAGGGTTAGGCACTTAGAGGAGGGATTAGGGTTAGGCACTTGGGGGGGAGGTTAGGGTTAGGTACCCCTAAGGGAAGGTTAGGGGGTAGGTTAGGTTAGTTCATACTTACCTGGGGACGATCGGGATTTCCAGCACTGTCGAGCTGCCGCTGCCGGGATCTGTTCTACTGTCGGCCTGACGCTGCTGGGAATCGAACTGCTGGCCATGCGGCCGGCGGTATTACATATCGATTCCGATAGATCAGTGCAATGTATTCAAATATCACATTGCGAATTTGGGTAATATTTTGACATCCCATCCGCATCTGAGATGAGGATTTTGATAAATATGCCTGCAAGCAGTGGTGGCTCCAGAGGTGGGTCTGCAGCACAGTCCAAAATTCAGATAAGGGAACCACACTAACTGTCAGTGAGTCCTGGCCGGCGATTTTTGAAAGCGTTTGGAAGGGCAGTTGGTGTGGCTCTCTTATTTGAATTTTGGACTGCACATAGGGCCTGATTCAGACCTGCTCGCGAGCACACAGCGCTCGCAAGTGAGTCGTTGGTCCCCCACTGCGCATGCGCACACCGGAGCCGGCTTCGGCGTGCACATGCGCGAGACCCGGCCAGCGATGGGCGCTCCGTCGCTACGGGTCTCGCACCAAAGCGGGGCAGCTGTCGATTGTGATTGACAGCTTGCCCCGTTTTGGAGGCGGGCAGGGCGGGTGGCTGGCCAAATGGAGGCATTCCCGAAAGAATGCTTGCCGTTTGGGGGCTGCCCCACTGACATCACGAGTGATGTCAGTGGGCGAGCTTTCGGCTATATTTACGCCGAAAGCTCACTGGGGCTTGCGGGAACGAGACCCTACCACAAGGCTCTCGTCGCAAGCCCCGATGGTCGCGACCATCGCGACCATCACCTGGCCGCTGGCTAAAGCTGTGGGTAGTCACCCACAGCTTAGAGAGCGTCCGGCTCTGAATCAGGCCCATAGTCCCACCTCTGGAGCCGCCACTGCCAGCAAATCAGAATCACAGTCTAAAGCCAGCCTGAAATGGAGAAAAGTTTTCCATCCAAAGAGATAATTACTGTCTCACTCTTTGCATCGAGCGACTCTCTCCATAGCTCAGAATGGGGACAGCGTTAGCCGGAGAAAACTCTGATTTCTGTACGGACCAGTTAAAAATTGAAGACAACTTTTCTCTGGAGAAATCTTTGCTTCATTTTTGCATTGTAGTTGTGTGTTAATGTGCAGATGTTATATCTGGCTCAGCAAGTTTGGCAATTGTCCCTCCCCATCGCTAAAAAATGTTGGCAACATATTATACTATGTTTATCATATACATAATCTCATAGTCATACTTTTGTTGACTAATTTGTTAGCAATTTTAAATAGTCTGTCCTGAAAGCAATATAGCATGTAGCTGCGTCCGGAAATATATTTCTAAACATCATTCACAACAGAATTAAATTCAGATGTTTGTGTTTCATTTATTGTGCATTACATTCATCAGTCCTTCATGCCGGAGACTTTAGATGTGTATGTTTATGATCTGATCTTAAATAACAATGTACGAGACTGAGGCAGATACAATCTATAATTTCCATTAATAAATGACATTTCCCAGATTGATAATACAGACAGCTATTATGACAAAAGGAAGATACTATGTCATAACAGAGCACTCAAGTAGTTTATTATATTTAGGAAAGAATCAAAAGGATAGAATAATATTTTAGCAAGATACAGCAATATTATTTTTCTTGTCAAAATTGCTAAGACAGTCCGAGTGAGATATAAGGTTACCCAAAAAGGGTCTGATACACCATATCCAGATTTATCTGTACCTGGCCCACAACTAAAAAAAGGGTCTGATACACCATACCTGGCCCACAACTAAAAAAAGGGTCATTGACTCACCACCGCAAAATATGTGGACCTGCATTTCATTTTATGCAAATTTGACCATTCGCCCTTTTTCTGAATTTAGGTTTCATGTTAGAAATACCATACCCCCAACAAATGTACAGTTGAACTCTGGACCAAAGGCGCGCATGCCCAAAATGGGGAGTGGCCTCAGGGAGAGGGCATTTTTGTCACTCTGGGGGGGGGGGTTGTGCCCAGCGCACTCCCCAAACTTCCCCCAAAACCCGTGGGACACTGCGGCCTGCAGGTGGAATAACGGGACAGTGTCCGAAAAGTGGGACTGTCCCACTGAAATCGGGATAGTTGACAAATGCACATTCCGACAAAAGTGAAAACATCACTACAAACTTGTGCTTACTATTAGTTTTACACCACACTCTTAATTAATGACAATTGTATAGAACTGCCTATACATCCTGCACGGCTCTGACTGACCTATGCTTTGTGTGCTGCCTCTCTGAGTAAGATACATCCAACTCAGGATACTGTACTTGCAAATCTATCATTTATTTTCCATGTACACAATGTGGCAACGGACATGACGAATTCCATCCAACTCTGCATTAGGCCCCTTATACAAAATACAATACTATGTGATATATGTTTTTACGGCATTTCAACATTTTCAGAAGACTATGGAGGAGATTTATTAAAGCTTGGAGCTACATGAAGTAGAGATAAAGATAAAGGGCCTGATTCAGACCCACTCGCGAGCGGCTGTCCGCTCGCAAGTGGGTCGATGGTCTGCACTGAGCATGCGCACGACGGAGGGAGCTCCGTCGTGCGCATGCGCCAGACACGACGAGCGAAGGACTTTCCTTCGCTCGTTGTGTCCGATCAAAGGGGGCGTGCTGTCAATGTTGATTGACAGCACGCCCCCTTTGGTGGGTGTGCCGGGGGCGTGCCTCCCTGACGGGGGCGTTCCCACGGGAACGCCTCCCGTCAGAAGCCGGCCCACTGACATCACTAGTGATGTCAGTGGGAGTGATTTTGGCTCTGATAGAGCCAAAATCACTCCGGAGCTTGCGGTTGAAAACCTCAACCGCAGGCTCCGGCTTGCAATTTCGATGGTCGCGATGGTCATGACCATCGCGGCCATCAAAATGCACGCTCGTATAGCCTGTGGGTGGTGACCCACAGCTATACGAGCGTCCAGGAGGACGCTCCATGAAAATGGAGCCCGGCCCTCATGCAGAGCGTGCGCTCTGCTCAGAGCGTACGGCTCTGAATGAGGGCCAAAGTACCAAAGAGATAAAGTACCAACCAACCAACTTCTGTCAGTTTACAGGCTCCTGAAAAATGACAGGAGTTGATTGGTTGGTACTTTATCTCCAAGGTTTCATAAATCTCCCTCTATGTGATATAAGACTAATGGCTGCTTTTATGGATATGCAATGTTGACAAAGAAGAGGTAGACGGATATATGTGTACCTGCTATTTGCTTGTTATCATTGTAGTAATGTCACCTCCATGATACCTACCTAGTGATGCCTTTAGGTCGGCTACAACTCAGTCTCTCTCATCTCAGGATTATGCAAATTAAAGTGGTCAAACAAGGATCCCTACAAAGAAGGTGAGATAGAGATGGACATACAGTATGTAAATAGATGAGGAAGGACAAACACAATTGGTAAAAATAATTGATAACAGGTCACCAACTGATGTAATTAATTAGCATGTATTTATATGGGAGCTAGATCTTGTCTCTGAATACACAATTCACTGAAATGCAATCACTTCCACATTTTCATGGCATTGGCATGGGTGTCCAAACTGTCCCCGTCCCCTATATTGTACAGCTAGGCTGTTATGTTCTGATTCTATCATAGATTAAATTCAGCTCCACTTTATGCTCAAAGTCAGGCTCTACTTTCACACTCGGCTTCTCTCCAACTTCTTCCTCTCAAGTCTTCTCTCTCAGAACCTCACCCCTTGGGACCTCTCTTTTTAATCTCGACCATCACACACACATTACTGACACCACAATGGGACATTATACTGTACTCTCTCTTTTTTTAATTAAACTGTGAACCACACTCCGCTCCACCTACAAAATTTTTAACTACTTGAAATCACCTACATAGAAGAAACTTTTATTATAGTATGAGGATGCACTTTGGAGTTATCTGTATTTTGCAAATCAGCTGGAATGGCTTCTAGTGGGAATAGTTTATTCTTGTATGCCTGACTTTTTTTTTCTGGAATCCAGTAACTTTTTTGTATCTGTTTGTGAGGGACTAATGGGTCTATTTACTAAGGGGTCTATTCATCATCACTTAATTTTTACAAAAGCAGGTGAAAATGAAAATTTTCACCTGCAATTGTAAAAATTAAGTATTCAGGCCATTCATCACGAAGGTAAAGCAGGAGATATCCCAGATACTGCATCTCCTGCTTACCTTCCTCTGGTGGAATGGCCCTCTGTCCCCATACACTAGTATCACAGATATCTCCTGCTTACCTTCCTCTGGCGGAATGGCCCTCTGTCCCCATACACTAGTATCACAGATATCTCCTGCTTACCTTCCTCTGGCAGAATGGCCCTCTGTCCCCATACACTAGTATCACAGATATCTCCTGCTTACCTTCCTCTGGCAGAATGTCCCTCTGTCCCCATACACTAGTATCACAGATATCTCCTGCTTACCTTCCTCTGGCAGAATGGCCTGCTGTCCCCATACACTAGTATCACAGATATCTCCTGCTTACCTTCCTCTGGCAGAATGGCCTGCTGTCCCCATACACTAGTATCACAGATATCTCCTGCTTACCTTCCTCTGGCAGAATGGCCTGCTGTCCCCATACACTAGTATCACAGATATCTCCTGCTTACCTTCCTCTGGCAGAATGGCCCTCTGTCCCCATACACTAGTATCACAGATATCTCCTGCTTACCTTCCTCTGGCAGAATGGCCCTCTGTCCCCATACACTAGTATCTCAGATATCTCCTGCTTACCATCCTCTGGCAGAATGGCCCTCTGTCCCCATACACTAGTATGGGGACAGAATTGATCAAGCTCCGAAAATATAATATTTTTGGAGCTTGAGTGCGGTAGCATTTGCCATCTTCAGATGGCGAATGCTCCCCACTCCTTCCCCATGAGAAGGAGTCCCGGGTCGCGATGAAGGATTCTTTCGGATCCCTCCGCCCCTGTCCGGCTCCGTCCGCCAGACGTCGGGTCTCTTGTGCGCATGCGTGACCAGTAAGTTGAGCATGTGCATTCCTGTCACTGCTCCGAAAGGAAAGGAGCAGTGAAGCCGCTCGCAGAACAGCTGATTTTCGCATCAGCTGTCACTGAGTCGGAGCAATGATGAACTGCTCCGGAATCTGCAGTGAGTTAGAATGTTAATTATCGGGGTCCAAACGGACGCTGATAATTAACATCACAAATAGGCCCCTAAGTCTTGGATGGAGATAAAGTGATCAGAGATATAAGTATCAGCCAGCCAGTTCCTAGCTGTTATTTTTTTCAAACACAGCTTGTGTTAAGAGCTGATTGGCTGCTACTTTATCTCCATCCAAGGCTTAGTAAATAGACCCTTCAATCACTAAGTTGTTGTTTTTTTATGTGTTGTTTGCCCTATTACTGACACCTCTCTGTACTTTGTGTTCCTATTACTTATGTGTGTGAGCAAATCTCAAATAAAATGCTTGTCTCAAACTGTAAAGTCTGCTGACAAAAATCCCTACAAAATGACATGGCCTATCAAGTGGTGTGCACAGAAGTCAGTGATATGAATGATTTGCAGTCTCTCGCCCTGCTTACAATGAGGCAGTCTGTGAATCTGTGTGGAAATATAAATCTCTCATTATGTGAGTGCATTTTTGCATACAGCAGTTTCCATTGTGCAGAATCACAGAAAATCAGGTTGTACATTCGCAGACTAGAATGACTTTAGCACAGAGCAATGTGTCAGTTCCTCGTGATTCCCATTTCACAATTAGGAGATAAGGACAGGAGGTTACAAGAGGCCCCTGACATCTCATTTATACTGTACATTAGATTGCTATAAATATTTATTTTGATGTCCTAAATTACTATACACACTTAAATAATTTCAACTAGTTAACAAGGTGTTCTTTTTGAAGGGATTGTAGAGTCTTTACTACCATTGTTAATGGAATACATGGTGGTTAGTTGGATATATCAGCTTTAACTCTCAGGCCCTGATTCAGAGCCGGACACTCTGAATCAGGGCCAGACTTTTTTCTTTTTTATGGAGTGGCCTCCTGGCCGCTCGCACTGCTGTGGGTTGCCACCTACAGCTATTGCGAGCGGCCAGGATGATGGTCGCGATGGTCAAGACCATCGCGACCATCGGGCTTGCGACGAGACCCTTGTGGTAGGGTCTCGTGGCTGCAAGCCCCAGAGAGCTTTCGGCTCAAACAGAGCCGAAAGCTCTCCCACTGACATCACTTGTGATGTCAGTGGGGCCGTCCCCAGACGGTAGGCGTTCTCATGGGCCTGCCCACCAAACGGGGCGAGCTGTCACTCACCATCGACAGCTCGTCCCCTTTGGTGCGAGACCCGGAGCGACGGATTGCCCGTCGCTATCCGGGTCTCGCGCATGCGCACGATGGAGCCGGCTCCGTCGTGCGCATGTGCTCTGGGCCACCATCGACCCGGTTTGCGACCGGGTCTGAATCAGGCCCTCAGTTCAGTCTGAATACTTAGCTGTTTCCAAAAACATTTCCCATTGGGATTTAGTGCATGATGTCTCCTACATCACTAAATTGCTGAATGGGACCGTTACTCTGTAAACAGCTGAATAGGCCCCTCTGACCGCTTTTGCTTAACAAGACATATATACGGACTGAGGGCCTGATTCAGCAATAATCCCAACTGCTAAAGCGTACGCAGATAGTCGATTGTTGTGTACCGCGCATGCCTATGCATCGCAGTGCACGTGCACGAATGCCTCACTGCAATCGGGATTGCAATTGCAGTGACTATGCAGACCCATCACCGAGTGATTGACAGGAAGTACCGTTTGGGAGTGGTGACGGGGGTGGTCGGAGAAACGAAGGCGTTCCAGCGCATTTGAACGCCGTTGCAGGGGCATGCATAAATTATCCACTGCGATGCCATATGCAGCTTGAGCTCTCACTGCATGCAGGAAGTTTAGTGGTAGGGTCAGACCTGCCTTAAATGTGCGAGTTGCTCAGATGTACTTCGATGACCCTGTGTATTTATGTGTATATGCGTACAGTGTATGTATGTGTATATGCGTAGTGTATGTATGTGTATATGCGTACAGTGTATGTATGTGTATATGCGTACAGTGTATATATGTGTATATGCGTACAGTGTATGTATGTGTATTTGCGTACAGTGTATGTATGTGTATATGCGTACAGTGTATATATGTGTATATGCGTATAGTGTATTTATGTGTACAGTATATGCAGTGGCGTAACTAGCGTATTTGGAGCCCAGGGCAAATGTAAAAATGGAGCCCCCACCCCACCCCATATGTACGCGCACCAAAGGCGCGCACGGCAAAAAAATGGGCGTGGTCACTTAAAAATGGGGCATGTCAACATGACACACCCCTTTATCGTCACTCTGAATATTCCTTTCCATATGCACCTTAACCCCAGTAGTGTCCCTTATACAGTACCCCCAGTATGTAATGTCCCCACTTGTGGTCCCTCTTATGCAGGCCCATAGTAGGTCCCCTTATACAGTACCCCCAGTATGCAATACCCCCAGTAGTCATCCCCCTTATGCAGCCCCTCATTACTTCCCCTTATTCAGTCCTCCAGTAGTTGTCTCCCATATGCAATGCCCTCCCCCTATGAAGTGCCCCCAGTAGTGGTCCCCCTTATGCAGTGCTCCTTTATATAGTGCCCCCAGCAGTGATCCCCCCTATCCAGTGCCCCTTATACAGTGCCCCCTGTAGTTTTCCTCCCTATTCAGTGCTCCTAGTGGTCCTCCCAATGCAGTGCCCCTAGTAGTAAGCCCCTTATATAGTTCCCCCAGCAGTAGCCCCCCCCTTATGCAGTGCCCCCAGTAGTGGTCCCCCTTATGCATTCCCCCAGCAGTGATCCCCCCCTATCCAGTGCTCCTTATACCGTGCCCCCTGTAGTTTTCCTCCCTATTTATTGCCCCTAGTAGTGGTCCCCTAGTTGTAAGCCCCTTATATAGTGCCCCCAGTAGTAGTCCCACCCCCTCCCGATGCAGTGCCCCCAATAGTAGTCCCCCCCAGTTGTAGTCCCCAATAGTGCCCCACCCCCAGTAGTGGTCCCCCCCAGTAGTGGTTCCCCCCAGTAATGGTCCCCCCGGTAATGGTGACCCCCAGTAGTGGTCCCCCCAGTAATGGTGACCCCAGTAGTGGTCCCCCCCTGTAATGGTGCCTCCAGTAGTGGTCCCCCCTGTAATGGTGCCCCCCCCCCCGATGTGCAGACGCACAACACAATTTAAAAAAAATACACTTTCCTGAATCCACACTCTGGCTCCAGCCACTGCTCCCGGCACCGCACGTCAGTCCTCCCGGGCTGGCGCACTCTGCTTTATGGGAGAGACAATATGACGTCATGACGTCTCTCCCATTACCCACTGCAGGAGCTGGAAGGGAGGCGGCTCTTGCAGTGGGAGCTCAGCAGTCAATGAGAGTCTGTCTGACTCTCATTGGCTGCTGGTTAACACACACATTGACGTCGCGTGGCGGTGATGTGTGTGCAGCAGCAGCAGCAGCGAATGAGAGTCTGTCTGACTCTCATTGGCTGCTAGTTAATACACACATCGCTGCCGCACTGGCGGCGATGTGTGTGTTACTGCACAGCCTGAGACCACCCGCCTCCCACCCTCCTCCTGGCGCTATTGGGTAAGCGCTCAGGGGGAGGGAAGGTCTCGGCTGTGCAGCAAATGACCAATGCTGGGCGCAGGGAAGCCTAGAGCCAGTCCTTTGTAAATGTGTAGCGCTGACCGCACACGCTGCGGCCGATGCTACACTGCCTAACTAGGGCGGGTCGGTACCGTGGCCGGCGGCACCTCCCCCCTGCGCCGCCAGTCCCACGGCGCCCAGGTCACACATCCTGCTCGACCCCCCTTAGTTACGCCACTGAGTATATGCGTACAGTGTATTTATGTGTATATGGATACAGTGTATTTATGTTTGTGCAGTTTATTTATGTGTACATGCGTGCAGCGTATTTATGTGTATATGCGTACAGTGTATTTATGTGTATATGCATACAGTGCATTTATGTGTATATGCATACAGTGTATTTATGTGTATATGGATACAGTGTATTTATGTGTATGTGCGTGCAGTTTATGTGTAAATGCGTACAGCGTATTTATGTGTATATGCATACAGTGTATTTATGTGTATATGGATACAGTGTATTTATGTGTATGTGTGTGCAGTTTATTTATGTGTATATGCGTACAGCGTATTTATGTGTATATGCGTACAGTGTATTTATGTGTACAGTGTATCTATGTGTATATGTGTACAGTGTATATGCATACAGCGTATATATGTGTATATGCGTACAGTGTATGTATGTGTATATGCATACAGTGTATGTGTATGTATATATGCGTACAGTGTATTTATGTGTATATGCGTACAGTGTATTTATGTGTATATGTATACAGCGTATTTATGTGTATATGCGTACAGTGTATTTATGTGTATATGTGTAGTGTATTTATGTGTATATGCATACAGGGTATTTATGTGTATGTGCCTGCAGTTTATTTATGTGTATATGCATACAGTGTATTTATGTGTATATGTATACAGCGTATTTATGTGTATATGCGTACAGTGTATTTATGTGTATATGTGTAGTGTATTTATGTGTATATGCGTACAGTGTATGTATGTGTACATACGTACAGCGTATTTATGTGTATATGGATACAGTGTATTTATGTGCATATGGATACAGTGTATTTATGTGTATGTGCCTGCAGTTTATTTATGTGTATATACCTACAGCATATTTATGTGTATATGCATACAGTGTATTTATGTGTATATGCGTACAGTGTATGTATGTGTATATGCATACAGTGTATTTATGTGTATATGTGTAAAGTGTATTTTTTGTATATGCCTACAGTGTATTTATGTGTTTATGCGTACAGTGTATTTATGTGTATATGCGTAGTGTATTTATGTGTATATGCATACAGCGTATATATGTGTATATGTGTACAGCGTATATATGTGTATATGCATACAGCGTATGTACGTGTACATGCGTACAGTGTATGTATGTGTATATGCGTACAGCGTATTTATGTGTATATGCGTACAGTGTATTTATGTGTATTTGCGTATAGTGTATTTATTGTATATGCCTACAGTGTATTTATGTGTTTATGCGTACAGTGTATTTATGTGTATATGCATACAGCGTATATATGTGTACAGCGTATTTATGTGTATATGCGTACAGTGTATTTATGTGTATATGCATAGTGTATTTATGTGTATATGCATATAGCGTATTTATGTGTATATGCGTACAGTGTATGTACGTGTATATGCGTACAGTGTATTTATGTGTATATGCGTACAGCGTATTTATGTGTATATGCGTACAGTGTATTTATGTGTATATGCGTGCAGTGTATTTATGTGTATATGCATAGTGTATTTATGTGTATATGCATACAGCGTATTTATGTGTATATGCGTACAGTGTATGTATGTGTATATGCTTACAGTGTATTTATGTGTATATGCGTACAGTGTATTTATGTGTATTTGCGCATAGTGTATTTATGTGTATATGCGTACAGCATATTTATGTGTATTTGCGTATAGTGTATTTATGTGTATATGCATACAGCGCATTTATGTGTGTATGTGCACAGTGTACTGTATTTATGTGTGTATGCGCACAGTGTATTTATGTGTATATGTATACACTGTATTTATGTGTATATGCGTACAGTGTATTTATGTGTATATACGTACAGTGTATTTATGTGTATATGCATTGTGTATTTATGTGTATATGCGTACAGCGTATTTATGTGTATATGCGTACAGCTTATTTGTGTGTATATGCGTAGTGTATTTATGTGTATATGCGTACAGCATATTTATGTGTATATGCATATAGCAAATTTATGTGTATATGCGTACAGTGTATATATTTGTATATGCATACAGAGTATTTATGTGTATATACGTACAGCATATTGATGTGTATTTGCGTGCAGTATAGTTATGTGTATTGCGTATAGAGTATTTATGTGTATATGCATACAACGTATTTATATGTGTATGCGCACAGTGTATTTATGTGTGCATGCACACAGTGTATTTATGTGTATATGTATTTATGTGTATTTGCAAACAGTGTATTTATGTGTATATGCATACAGCATATTTTTGTGTATATCAGTGACGTGCGGTGAGGTCAATGGCTGGGGAGGCACACATGGAGATGGGTCTGAGTGCCGGGAGCCTGTGTCACCTCATACTCGCTGTAAGTTTCCCCTCACTACACTAAGCTTCAGTGTCCATTGATTCTCCTGCCTGCACCACTGTGTCTTCTCTTGCTGCTGCTGACTG
Organism: Taudactylus pleione; assembly: GCA_031769625.1. Lineage (NCBI taxonomy): Eukaryota > Metazoa > Chordata > Amphibia > Anura > Myobatrachidae > Taudactylus > Taudactylus pleione. Next base: position 1,528,935 of record JAUIMM010000126.1, on the reverse strand, counting down.
AACTCTGATCTCTAAACACTGCAGTGCACTTCCTGGTCACATGACACATGCAAGGTGTCCATCAGTGCTCAAGGCACATACCCCCATACTCAGAGGCATGTCTCTATTGGCTCTCTTTCTGTGCAGCTTACTGCCCGTGGTGTGGCCCCGCCCCCAACTCTGCAATCAGTGTCTGACTATACAGAAGAGAGACTGAGCTGTTGCTGCCTCATCTCTCGTCTCCCTGCAGTCCCAGGGAGCTCCACAAAAGCTGGTGAGGGTTAACTATAAAAATTTGTACTATTCTAATCATTTTTGCGCACAGCATATTTACGTGTATATGCTCAATCATGTGCACGCAGGATGCATACGCATTGGGTGTTTACGACAGGTGTATGTCAAATATATTTCTACACAAATTACCACACCTAACGTAAAGTATGCCATATGAGAATGTGTAGTGGAACAGATGCCACATTTCTCAATGGATTTTTTTGCAATTACAAAAGGAACCCTTACATCATATTCTTTGTGGGGTTGGGTACGGGATGCTGGTGCTCAGGATCCCGACGGTCAGAATCCCGACGCCGGCATCCCGACAGAGTTGGGATACCGATACTTTGTCCGGTATCCTATCCCTCTCCCTAACTCTCCCTCACTTCTCGGGGCCTAAACCTAACCTTCCCCCTAGTGCCTAAAAGGAACCCTCCCTCCCCGCACCCTAACCCTCCTGCTAACTTACCTTTGGGATTCCGGCGGTCTGGATGCCAGCGTTGGGATTCTGACAGGTGTCGGGATTCCAGCACCGGCATTCTGAACGCCAGAATCCCCCACAGTCAGGATTATGTCCACATCCCTCTTTGTGAATACAGTAATAGTACATTAACACTACGTATTTCTGGTGTACTACCACATCCACAGTTGTAACTGGGTTATTTGTAAAATTATTCTTGCTACCTTATTATGTTGATTACCACTCTTGTGAATTGTAAATGTTCTGTAACTGCACCATTTGGAAAAAAATAAACACTTTTTGATCTTGACTATTACCACCTTATTATATACTATGCTGGGTCACCTTGGCCTGAAACCCTCTCTGCCCTAGCTCTGTCCTGCCTTCTCCCTCTCGCAGCTGTATACTTACCCTATTTCTGATGTGTCCTCTCCGGCTATGGACGTTAGCAGATTATTGTATAGATATATATTGTGTATTCACTGTACCACTGAAAGCTCACATTATTCACACTGTTTAAAAAATAATTTTGCACTTCATTTGTATAAATTCATCCAGCTTTAACCTCACATTTTACGTGTCCAGCTTTAAAGTGATGAGGTGGCAACCCGAGGCCGGACTGCACCCCCAGAATACTTTGCAATTAGCATTCTGGAGGCAGTTCCCAGCTCCGTAAAAGTGCTTAGAGAGGAACTGGAGTTCTCTTCTCTAAGCACTGGAATGCCGAAGCCGAAGGCACTCAGTGGCGGCTGATTTGTGATTGTCAGCCCCTCTGAGTGCTGCCTCCTGCTCAGTGGAGACTGTTCGGTCCCCTCTGAGCTGTGTGTGTCACATGTTCTGCTGAGCATATATGGGAGGGGGAGCATATGGGGTGCGGGCAAATAGGCAGATCTATTTTCAATGAGGTGAGTGAGGTGCAGGAGGAGTTATTCTACTGGGAAGTAGAGGAATATGCCACAGGAGTGCGGAGATAATATATGGGGGTGTCAATTGTTAAAGGGAATTCTGTAAAAAAAAATGCTCAAGGATTGGGGCATGATGCTAAAAGGCCTATTCAAACACTGGGGGGTATTTATTAAATATGCTTTTAAATAGGTGTTATTTATCTAATTAATTATTTTAAACAAAATAATCTACAATTTATGAGACTTAAAAAATATATATATATATAAATATATATATATTTGCCAGCTAAATGGTTAAACATCAATTTAGAAAAAGTTTTAACTTTTGAACGAGATCATTTTTAATTTAAGATAAAATGTAAATAAATAAACTAAACACATTCTTAATCAGAATGATAAATATCCCGTGGTTTCGTCCAAGGCAAGCCAGATGACACCCAATTTGGCGAGGGATGGCGTCCAGTTATGCCATTCTTTGCTCCATGGAGATTTCCATCTGTGGAAGGGAATTTGTATATGTGACAATATTAAGATTGTTAAATCAAACATGCCCTAATAGAGAGTTCATCCATCGCTGTTGATAAATGGCTTTTGGATATAGGTTTACTATTTTATTTTGTCATTTATGTTTCCATTATATTTAATTTCTGCTTTATGAAACTGAATTATGTAATGTTTAGATTAGGGGTGTGCACCGGCCACTTTTCGTGTTTTGTGTTTTGGTTTTGGATCTGGATCTTTCTTCGTGTTTTGGATCTGGATTGGTTTTGCCAAAACCACCCTTCCGTGTTTTGGGTTCTGGGTTTTGTGTTTTGGATCTGTATTTTTTTTTTAAAAAGCATAAAAACAGCTAAAATCACAGAATTTGTTGGTTTCTCTGCTCCTATGCTATTATTAACCTCAATAACCTTAATTTCCACTCATTTCCAGTCTATTCTGAACACCTCACACCTCACAATAGTGTTTTCATGTCCAAAAGGTTGCACCGAGGTAGCTGGATGACTATGCTAAGCGACACGAGTGGGCGGCACAAACACGTGACCCATCTAGGAGTGACACTGCAGTGGCAGACAGGATGGCAGTTAGAAAAACTAGGCCCCAAACTGTACATAATGCAAAGAAAAAAAAGAAGTGCAAGATGGAATTGTCCTTGGGCCCTCCCACCCACCCTTATGTTGTATAAACAGGACATGCACACTTTAACAAATCAATCATTTCAGCGCCAGGGTCTGCCACACAACTGTGGCTGAAATGATTGGTTCGTTTGGGCCCCCACAAAACAAGCTGGCAATTAATGTGTCCCTGCACAAACTGGCTCTACAGAGGCAAGATGTCATCCTCATCCTCCTCATCCACCGATTCCTCACCCTCTTCAGTGTGTACATCCTCATCCTCACAAAGTATTAACTCGTCCCCACTTGAATCCACCACCACAGGTCCCTCTGTACCTTCTGGAGGCTGGTCTCCCTGGAAGAGCTGATAATTCATTTTGATGAACATCATCTTCTCCACATTCTGTGGAAGCAACCTCCTACGCCTTTCGCTGACAAGGTTCCCGGCTGCACTAAACACTCTTTCGGAGTACACACTGGAGGGGGGCAACTCAGGTAAAATAGAGCCAGCTTGTACAGGGGCCTCCAAATTGCCTCTTTTTCCTGCCAGTACAGGTATGGACTGTCTGACATGCCTACTTGGATGCTGTCACCGATGTAATCCTCCACCATTCTGTCAATGGTGACAGTATCATATGCAGTGACAGTAGACATGTCAGAAATTGTTGCCAGGTCCTTCAGTCCGGACCAGATGTCCAAACTTGGTCCTGCCTGCCCTGCATCACCGCCAGCGGGTTGCTTAGGATACCTAAGTTTTTTCCTGGCAGCCCCAGTTGCGGGAGAAAATGAAGAAGGAGCCGTTGACGTGTCACGTTCCGCTTCAGCTGACAGTGTGTTCACCAGCAGGTCTTTGCACCTCTGCAGGCTTGTGTCGGCCGGAAAGAGAGACACCACATAGGCTTTAAACCTAGGATCAAGCACGGTGGCCAAAATGTAGTGGTCTGATTTCAACAGATTGACCACCCTGGAATCCTGGCAAAGCGAATGAAGGGCTTCATCCACAAGTCCCACATGCCGAGCGGAATCGCTCCGTCTTAGCTCCTCCTTCACTTTCTCCAGCTGCTTCTGCAAAAGCCTGATGAGGGGAATGACCTGACTCAAGCTGGCTGTGTCTGAACTGACTTCACGTGTGGCAAGTTCGAAGGGCTGGAGAACCTTGCACAACACGGAAATCATTCTCCACTGCGCTTGAGTCAGGTGCATACCCCCTCCTTTGCCTATGTCATAGGTGGATGTATAGGCTTGTATGGCCTTTTGCTGCTCCTCCATCCTCTGAAGCATATAGAGGGTTGAGTTCCACCGCGTCACAACCTCTTGCTTCAGGTGATGGCGGGGCAGGTTCAAGAGTGTTTGCTGGTGCTCCAGTCTTCGGCACGCAGTGGCAAGGAACGGCTAAGGTCGATCCCTAGTATGTTCATGACTAGTGGTTCAGCTTCACATGACGATGGAAGCCCTCCTCCCACTAAAAAAATCAAAAGAGTTAAGCTGGCAAAAGCACAGCGAAGAACTGTGCTTTCTAAGAAGATATCACAAATCCCCAAGGAGAGTCCAAGTGTGGTGGTGGTTGCGATGCCTGACCTTCCCAGCACTGGACGGGAAGAGGTGGCTCTTTCCACCATTTGCACGCCCCCTGCAAGTGCTGAAAGGAGCACCCACAGTCCACTTGCTGATATGCAAATTGAAGATGTCACTGTTGAAGTACAACAGGATGAGGATACTGGTGTAGCTGGCGCTGAGGAGGAAGTTGGCGAGGAGGATTCCGATGGTGATGTGGTTTGTTTAAATCAAGCTCCGGGGGAGATAGTTGTTGTCCGTGGGATGAAAAAGCCCATCACGGTCATGCCTGGGCAGAAGACCAAACATTCCACCCCTTTGGTCTGGCAATATTTCTATCCAAATCCGGACAACAACTGTCTTGCCATATGTACCATATGTAAAGGTGAAATAAGTAGGGGTAGGGACGTCAACCACCTAGGAACATCCTCCCTTATACGGCACCTGCAGCGCGTTCATAAAAAGTTACTGTCAAGTTCAGAAACTTTGGCTAAGACCGTAAGCAGTCCAGGGACACCTAAATCCCGTTGTCCTGTTGTATCCAAGCGCCTGCAAACCACACCGTCAACTCCCTCCTCGTCAATTTCCTCCTTAGTCAGGATCGGAAGTAGTCCTGCAGGCCATGTCACTGGCATGACTGACTCTCCTATCCGGGATTCCTCTGGAGGATCCTGCATTGCTACGCCTACTGCTGCCGCTGCTGCTGTTGCTGCTGCTGGGAGTCGTTCATCATCCCAGAGAGGAAGTAGGAACACCACTACTTTTACTAAACAATTGACCCTCCAACAGTCCTTAGCGAGGAGGATGAAGTACGACAGCAGTCATCCTGAAGCAAAACGTATAACTGAGGCCTTGACTGCTATGTTGGTGTTAGACGTGCGTCCGGTATCCGCCATTAGTGCAGTGGGATTTAGACAATTGATGGAGGTAGTGTGTCCCCGGTTCCAAATCCCGTCTAGATTCCACTTCACTAGGCAGGCGATACCGAGACTGTACAGAAACGTCAGAAAAAGTGTCCTCAGTGTCCTGAAAAATGCCGTTGTACACAATGTCCACTTAACCACGGACATGTGGACAAGTGGAACAGGGCAGACTAAGGACTATATGACTGTGACAGCCCACTGGGTAGATGTATCACCTTACGCAGCAACAGCAGCAGCGTCACCAGTAGCAGCATCTCAGAAACACCAGCTCGTTACAAGGCAGGCTACGCTGTGTATCACCGGTTTCAGTAAGAGGCACACCGCCGACAACCTCTTAGAGAAACTGAGGGAAATCATCGCCCAGTGGCTTACCCCACTTAGACTCTCCTGGGGATTTGTGATATCTGACAACGCCACCAATATTGTGCGGGCATTACATCTGGGCAAATTCCAGCACGTCCCATGTTTTGCTCACACAATAAACTTGGTGGTGCAGAATTTTCTGAAAAGCGACAGGGGCGTGCAGGAGACGCTTTGGGTGGCCCGAAAAATTTCTGCCCCGTGTCGTAAATGGCATATTGGCAAATTTACGTTTCTCTTCAGCTGATTTAAATGTCTTTTTCAAGGTCATTTTCCTGAACTTTGCCAATTGGGATTGTATGTGCCCTCTACTATGACATTGGGCATCGGCCTTGGCAGACGACGTTGATGGCATGTTATCGTCTATGTCATGACTAGTGGCAGCAGCTTCAGCACTAGGAGGAAGTGGTTCTTGATCTTTCTCTATTTTATTTTTATCGGAGAAAGTTTGGTCCTCCATTTATGTTATATCGATTTGATATATACGTGCGGCTAAACACAGAAAATAATTTTTTTTTTGGTTTGGACTGGAGTGTACTTTGTGGGTTACAGCACCCTTTAACGGTCAAGCCAGCCGGCCCTTTACTTATGACACAGGCGCACGCTTGGCACTACTTTGTTGATGCACGTGCGGCTACTGCGCACACAATTCACAAACACAGAAAATAATTTTTTTTTGGTTTGGACTGGAGTGTACTTTCGGGGGTTACAGCACCCTTAACGGTCAAGCCAGCCGGCCCTTTACTTATGACACAGGCGCACGCTTGGCACTACTTTGTTGATGCACGTGCGGCTACTGCGCACACAATTCACAAACACAGAAAATAATTTTTTTTTGGTTTGGACTGGAGTGTACTTTCGGGGGTTACAGCACCCTTTAACGGTCAAGCCAGCCGGCCCTTTACTTATGACACAGGCGCACGCTTGGCACTACTTTGTTGATGCACGTGCGGCTACTGCGCACACAATTCACAAACACAGAAAATAATTTTTTTTTTGGTTTGGACTGGAGTGTACTTTGGGGGTTACAGCACCCTTTAACGGTCAAGCCAGCCGGCCCTTTACTTATGACACAGGCGCACGCTTGGCACTACTTTGTTGATGCACGTGCGGCTACTGCGCACACAATTCACAAACACAGAAAATAATTTTTTTTTGGTTTGGACTGGAGTGTACTTTCGGGGGTTACAGCACCCTTTAACGGTCAAGCCAGCCGGCCCTTTACTTATGACACAGGCGCACGCTTGGCACTACTTTGTTGATGCACGTGCGGCTACTGCGCACACAATTCACAAACACAGAAAATAATTTTTTTTTGGTTTGGACTGGAGTGTACTTTGGGGGTTACAGCACCCTTTAACGGTCAAGCCAGCCGGCCCTTTACTTATGACACAGGCGCACGCTTGGCACTACTTTGTTGATGCACGTGCGGCTACTGCGCACACAATTCACAAACACAGAAAATAATTTTTTTTTTGGTTTGGACTGGAGTGTACTTTGGGGGTTACAGCACCCTTTAACGGTCAAGCCAGCCGGCCCTTTACTTATGACACAGGCGCACGCTTGGCACTACTTTGTTGATGCACGTGCGGCTACTGCGCACACAATTCACAAACACAGAAAATAATTTTTTTTTTGGTTTGGACTGGAGTGTACTTTGGGGGTTACAGCACCCTTTAACGGTCAAGCCAGCCGGCCCTTTACTTATGACACAGGCGCACGCTTGGCACTACTTTGTTGATGCACGTGCGGCTACTGCGCACACAATTCACAAACACAGAAAATATTTTTTTTTTTGGTTTGGACTGGAGTGTACTTTGGGGGTTACAGCACCCTTTAACGGTCAAGCCAGCCGGCCCTTTACTTATGACACAGGCGCACGCTTGGCACTACTTTGTTGATGCACGTGCGGCTACTGCGCACACAATTCACAAACACAGAAAATAATTTTTTTTTGGTTTGGACTGGAGTGTACTTTCGGGGGTTACAGCACCCTTAACGGTCAAGCCAGCTGGCCCTTTACTTATGACACAGGCGCACGCTTGGCACTACTTTGTTGATGCACGTGCGGCTACTGCGCACACAATTCACAAACACAGAAAATAATTTTTTTTTTGGTTTGGACTGGAATGTACTTTGGGGGTTACAGCACCCTTTAACGGTCAAGCCAGCCGGCCCTTTACTTATGACACAGGCGCACGCTTGGCACTACTTTGTTGATGCACGTGCGGCTACTGCGCACACAATTCACAAACACAGAAAATAATTTTGTTTTTGGTTTGGACTGGAGTGTACTTTCGGTGGTTACAGCACCCTTAACGGTCAAGCCAGCCGGCCCTTTACTTATGACACAGGTGCACACTTGGCACTACTTTGTTGATGCACGTGCGGCTACTGCGCACACAATTCACAAACACAGAAAATAATTTTTTTTTTGGTTTGGACTGGAGTGTACTTTCGGGGGTTACAGCACCCTTAACGGTCAAGCCAGCCGGCCCTTTACTTATGACACAGGCGCACGTTTTTCACTACTTTGTTGATGCACGTGCGGCTACTGCGCACACAATTCACAAACACAGAAAATATATTATTTTTTTAGCACTTGGGGGGAGCACCCCTGATGGACAGAGCACCCCCTGGACAACACTACAGCACCCCTTTAGGACTGGGACACTGCACAGGACTTTGGAGTGGACACAGCCCCTATGGAGAACTGACTGCACAACACAGTCCAGCCAGCCCCTATGGACTTTGAAGTAGTGGACACAGCCCCTATTAACAACAGCAGCACAGCACAACACAGCCAGCCCCTATGGACTTTGAAGTAGTGGACAACAGCAGCACTACACTACACTACACTACACAGCCCTAACTCCCACCCTCCCTCTTCACTGTCCACAGCCGAGTGAGAAAATGGCGCCGACGCGGGTACCTTATATAGGATCCAAAACCCGCGAGACTCGGAAGGCGGGATGATGACGTTTTGCCTCGATTTCAGATCCGAGTCAGGCGGGAAAAGTCGAGCCTGACTCGGATCGGACTCGGATCGGGGGGGCTCGGGGGGGTTCGGATTTCAGAAATCCGAACCCGCTCACCCCTAGTTTAGATATAGGCTCCTGCACAAAAGTGACAATTATTCATAAGTCTAGTCATAGATCAGGATACAGTATAACAAAACTGGCCCAGAAGCATAATATGTCTAAAACTCTTTGTTTTTTTCTACTTCAACACATTAGTATTCGTGCTTCAGATTTGGAAGGCAAAGTATTTTTCATAATATTTCAACTGGATACTGAATGATAAAGTAACTAATTATATATTTACATTTAGATACTGAAAAATAAGGCAACTTTATCTACATAATATTAACACTATGGGGTAAATTTACTAAGGTGAGAGTTTTTAGAAGTAGAGATGTTGCCCATAGCAACTAATCAGATTCTACTTACCATTTAACTAGCACCTTCTAGAAGATAATAGCTAGATTCAGATTGGTTCCTATAGGCAACATCTCCAATTCTAAATCTCTCACTTTAGTAAATTTACCCCTATGTGTATGGGCATTATAATTTAGAATTTTGCAAGCTGGTTGTATTTTTAACTTTTTTGCCTTTCACTTTTTATATCAAAGCATCATATGTATTATAATTTGTTTTAATATTGCTGTCTAGCGGTGTAATGAATTTAAGATATTTTTTGAAGGGGTTGGGTATGGGATGCCAACGCTTGGGATCTTGGCGATCAGAATCCCGACGACGGCATCTGGACAGGGTCACAATCCTGATAGAAGGAGGGAAGTATACTTTCCTTCCCCTAACCCTACCCTAACCCTCCCTCCCTCCCTGCAGCCTAAACCTAACTCTCCCACCCAGTGCCTAAACCTAACCTCCCTCCCCCGCAGCCTGAACCTAACCGTCCTCCCTAGTGCCTAGTCCTGACCCTCCTCCTAGTACCGAACCCTAACCCCTAACCATCCCCCTAACCCCAATATTTACTGTCAGGATGCTGGCGGTTGGGATGCCAGCGCTTGGATTGTGACTGGTGTCGGGATTCCCATGCCGGCATTCTGAGCACCGGCATTCCGACAGCCAGGATAATAACTACATCCCTTTTAAAGAATTTTAATTACTTTTAGCTATTATGGATTATATTGATTAGTCAATTATCCTCAACCATAATGGATATTTAAAGAAGATTTATATAGAGAGTTGCTGGTATATTTACTAAAGGTTGATTAAAACGATAAAAATCGATCAACATTAATGTTGTGTTTACTAACAGACATTTTTTTATTTGTTTTTTAAGTATCAGTAAATGCACAACATTGATGACGATAGATTTTTATCGATTTTAAATTTATTAAAATCGACCTTTAGTAAATATACCCCTAGGTATCTGAAGGGATCCCAAGGTTCTAGGGGTGTGTATTTATTAATTGAAGTTTTGCACTGGGAGATAAAGTAACATGTCTAAAATTGGGAAATGTCAATATCCTGCACACATTTCAATTAGCAAAAGTAATATGATCACATTATAATAGCATATTTCTATAATTATGCAGACGATTCGATCACAATACTCAGTACATGAAATGAAGACTTGTGCACACAAAGACTGCTGTCTCAGCACTTTCATGCCAAACATTGTAGTTTAAGCAACAATACCATCTGCGGTTGATTTGTACTGACACAGATATTTGGTTGTCATTACTTCTTATCTGACTGCCAATGAACTGTGGGCCTGATTCAGAGCTGAACGCTCTGACCAGAGCGCTCGCTCTGAATCAGGGCCTCCTACCTTTTTTTGGAGCGTCCTCATGGACGCTCGCATAGCTGTGGATTACCACCCACAGCTATAGCGAGCGTCCATGATGATGGTCGCGATGGTCTTGACCATCACGACCATCGGGCTTGCGATGGAGACCCTGCGGTAGGGTCTCGCTGCCGCAAGCCCAGGAGTGATTTGGGCTCTATCAGAGCCAAAATCACTCCCACTGACATCACTAGTGATGTCAGTGGGGCCGGCTTGAGACGGTAGGCGTTCCCATGGGAACGCCTCCGTCTGGCAGGCACGCCCCCGGCACGCCCACCAAATGGGGCGTGCTGTCAATCAACATCGACAGCACGCCCCCTTTGGTGCGAGACCCGGAGCGATGGAGAGCCCGTCGCTCGCCGGGTCTCGCGCATGCGCACGACGGAGCTCCCTCCGTCGTGCGCATGCGCAGTGGGGGAACATCGACCCGCTTGCGAGCGTACTGCCGCTCACGAGCGGGTCTGAATGACCCCCCGTATTGCCTGTATCCAACAGCAACTTATAGTCATCTACTTTGTTTCACTTCACTGGAGCTATTGTTAGACCTCATTTGACTTGAAGCAGATTAAACTGGAGGGATTGTGCATGTGTATGCACTTCTATGTCAGAAGAAAGGCAAAACTGGGTCACAAAGATGTGACAATTGTGCTGATATATTTAAGATCTTCCGTATGTTTTCATATTCATTATCAATGCAATTGCTGAAAATGTTATTAGTCAATGTCATGAGAAAATAATGTTTTTTTCTTTAGGGTTTGTTGCTATTTTCTTGTTCATGTGTTAAAATTGAATAAAATCTACACACTGATTACAATCCAACCATGCTCCCAATGGACAATTATTATTAAGATGTCAGAGTACTGATGGCCGGTGGGTTACTAAATAATAAGATGTCACTAGACTTGCAGGAATGACAAATACAATCTGTGATCACATGCAGCACATAGCACTCTGACGTCCCTCCAGTGGAATTCCATGCTGGAAATGCTGCAAATGAGTAACACACGTATATTAATGATTACATCATGGAAGTGGCATCACCTTGCCAGTAACTGCAGCCTTGCTAAAACATATTTTTGAAGAGGAGGGAGGAGGCATAGTCACCAGATATTTTGGGCTAAGGGCCTGATTCAGCTTGGATCAGAAATCTGTGGACGCACGCACCCGGTTGAAGTTTGCGTTTTGCGCATGCATTTGCACCGCAGCGCACATGCCACTGTGATCGAGAAAGCGAATGCAGCGGATATGCAGAGCCATCAAGAAATGAATGACAGGAAGTGCCATACGGAGGTGGACAGGGGGGGTGGGTGTGCCTGTGCATTTGAACGCCGTTACAGGTGTGTGTATAATTAAGCCCCTGTGACGGCATACGCAGTCAGGTCTAGATGGCAACAGAAAATTTCGCAACTTTGTGAGTCAGGTTAAGCTCAACCACAGCTATGCATATGGATCCGATGTTGCTCGATGTTTCCGATGTTTTTGCTGACTTGCGGATGTATGTAATGGGAGGTGGTGGGCGTCTTTATATCTCGTGCGGCGGTCACATTGCGATCGCATCCATTTGCATAGTTTCGCAGCGAGCAGATGTGTGCAATTACAGACTTGCGATCCAAGCTGAATCAGGCCCTGAATGCAATATATCTGCACAAACCTCCGGCCAGTGCCGAGATGGACGTGTAGAGCTGATACAAAGTTGGTAGTTAATTTAGTGTAAATTGTGGTTAAAACATGGAAATGAAAATGTGGTGTATTCTGACACATATGCAGAGCAAAGCGCATCTCGAGATATGGCATGGTGTGCATCAGCAGCATATGCCCCTCATTTATGCCATGTGCAAACATAGTGTAAATACATCCATATTCCGATGAGTGAGTACAGCAGGAAAGTAGCATTAGTAGCATCTGTACCACATTTCTGCCAAGCGTATTTACACTTCAGCCATATCTGTACATAAATATGCTGGGATCCTCAATTATTCTCATTAGTTAGTAAATATTAGTGATTCTTGTAAATGAACTAATATTAAACATTTAACATGACAGCTGAGGGGTATATGCAAAAAATAGCAAAAAAAGGAGCAAATTTGTACTTTGGAAAAACCATTTTGCACTGCATGGGGGTAATTTTAAAATGAGCAGATGAATTTATAGCTGGGAAGGTGTGTGATGGGTGGAACGTTGTCACCATGATAGGCCACACATTTCATCTGCATGTTTGATGGTCGCTGATCAATAATTTTTTTATTCTGCAACGTTTAATTGGCAGAAATCCTTTATTAGTAAGGATAAGAAAGTCATGGCCGGCCAGTGACCAGATAATGTCATTATCCACACACCTGTGATACCATAGCAGACATCTGCAGTAACTTATCAAACGTCCCCAGTAACTTATCAAACTTCCTAGAAGAATGATCGTAGTTTACTATTTATTTACAGGTGCTAATTAGATACCATTTAAAATAGAACCCTGATTACATGATGGCAGGAAAACAGGACTCTTAGCATCACTGGCGTCACAAGGGGAGTGTGGGCCGCACCCGGGTGTCATCCACCAAGGGGTGACACCAAAATGGAGACTCCTCCTCAGTGACAGGAGCCGGCTGCTGCACTGTAGCATTATGTGCAGCGCTCGGCTCCTGATACAGTGAGGGAGCCGGCACTGCACATAAACTGGTCCCCGGGTCTGCATCTCCGGCACCCTTTGGAGTGACTTAAACGGGGTCGGACCACTAGGCCACACCCCCTTTACCAGCGAGCGGCCTCACAGACTACTATGCTGTCAGGTCTCATTCCACGCCGGGTGTCACAAAGGTGAGTGATGCCACTGCTTGGCATGTTCCCCAAAGTGTAGTGCTGGTGTTACACATACCCTCCTGCAATCTTTACTAAATACAATTCTTCAACTTCTGAACTCTCTGTGCTTCTCAGTCCCCCATATATATCATCAGGCGGAGTTATTTATTTCTGCTTCCCTTGGATACAACAACATTCTGCTCTTATGTAACCAGTGCAGGATATCAAAAATAAACCACTCAAAAATGATGTATTCAGTAATAGTTGCAGGAGGGTATCGGCAAGCCAATACACTTAAATTTCCCATTAAGGCCCGGAAAATAGGACATGACCCATGAATATTTGAAGGAGCCACATACTGACCAGGTTTGGTCAGTATTTGGTATATCTCATTTTTGTCTGTATTTGTTGATAATTGCACAGTGTGTGGCTCCATCTGCACATGAATGAGATAACTGGCTAACACAGAGGCGGATGGTGCCCTATTGGACGCACAATGTGACCGTCTCTCAACATGGAATTTAAGACCAACCAAGAACACTCGTTTTTTTGGAAAAGCTCTGTTAAGATCCCAGCTAGTCCTTTCGCTGAATATTATCGGGAACAAGGGACCTTGCACCCTGGCCCAGCCCACCACTGGTAAATCTGACTTCCATGACTACACAACATTACAGCCACTTTGCGAGCAACTCAGAACCAGGCTCTTGGGACCAGATTTATTATTTTTCATGTAGATATAGTAAATCATATTCTCCTAAATTTGCAAGATGAAGATGCAAATTTTCACCCAAATTATCATTATGCCCGTGCCTGGAGATGTGCTTCGATAAGAGCCTGTCCTTGTTGAAGAGCTGGAAGCAGAGAAATAGCTTACCTTATCACTCTGCTTCAGATCCACTCAGAAACATCTGCATTATTGTAGCCCACAGGTTACAATAGGCTAATGCAGTGGTTACCAAACTCGGTCCTCAAGTTCAGTTCAGGTTTTAAGAATATCCATACTTAAGCACATGTGACTTAGGGCCTGATTCAGAGCCTCTCGTAAGCGGCCGCTCGTTCGTTCCTACCGATGTTCGCTGAACTGCGCATGCATACGGATTTTAATTAGGGGTGAGCGGGTTCGGATTTCTGAAATCCGAACCCCCCCGAGCCACCCCGATCCGAGTCCGATCCGAGTCAGGCTCGACTTTTCCCGCCTGACTCGGATCTGAAATCGAGGCAAAACGTCATCATCCCACCATCCGAGTCTCGCGGGTTTTGGATCCTATATAAGGTACCCGCGTCGGCGCCATTTTCTCACTCGGCTGTGGACAGTGAAGAGGGAGGGTGGGAGTTAGGGCTGTGTAGTGTAGTGTAGTGTAGTGCTGCTGTTGTCCACTACTTCAAAGTCCATAGGGGCTGGCTGTGTTGTGCTGTGCTGCTGTTGTTAATAGGGGCTGTGTCCACTACTTCAAAGTCCATAGGGGCTGGCTGGACTGTGTTGTGCAGTCAGTTCTCCATAGGGGCTGTGTCCACTCCAAAGTCCTGTGCAGTGTCCCAGTCCTAAAGGGGTGCTGTAGTGTTGTCCAGGGGGTGCTCTGTCCATCAGGGGTGCTCCCCCCAAGTGCTAAAAAAATAATATATTTTCTGTGTTTGTGAATTGTGTGCGCAGTAGCCGCACGTGCATCAACAAAGTAGTGCCAAGCGTGCGCCTGTGTCATAAGTAAAGGGCCGGCTGGCTTGACCGTTAAAGGGTGCTGTAACCCCCGAAAGTACACTCCAGTCCAAACCAAAAAAAAAATTATTATCTGTGTTTGTGAATTGTGTGCGCAGTAGCCGCACGTGCATCAACAAAGTAGTGCCAAGCGTGCGCCTGTGTCATAAGTAAAGGGCCGGCTGGCTTGACCGTTAAAGGGTGCTGTAACCCCCGAAAGTACACTCCAGTCCAAACCAAAAAAAAAATATTTTCTGTGTTTGTGAATTGTGTGCGCAGTAGCCGCACGTGCATCAACAAAGTAGTGCCAAGCGTGCGCCTGTGTCATAAGTAAAGGGCCGGCTGGCTTGACCGTTAAGGGTGCTGTAACCCCCGAAAGTACACTCCAGTCCAAACCAAAAAAAAAATTATTTTCTGTGTTTGTGAATTGTGTGCACAGTAGCCGCACGTGCATCAACAAAGTAGTGCCAAGCGTGCGCCTGTGTCATAAGTAAAGGGCCGGCTGGCTTGACCGTTAAAGGGTTCTGTAACCCCCAAAGTACACTCCAAAACAAAAAAATATATATTTTCTGTGTTTGTGACTTGTGTGCACTGTGGCTGCACGTGCATCAACAAAGGAGCAGCGCCATGCGTGCGCCTGTGTCCCATAAGTAAAGAGCCGGCTGGCTCATTTCTTAAAGGGTGGTGTAACCCACAAAGTGCACTACTCTCCAGCAAAAATAAAAAAATATTTTCTGTGTTTGTGTGCGCTTTAGCCGCACGTATATATCAATATAACATAAATGGAGGACCAAACTTTCTCCGATAAAAATAAAATAGGGAAAGATCAAGAACCACTTCCTCCTAGTGCTGTTGCTGCTGCTGGGAGTTGTTCATTATCCCAGAGAGGAAGTAGGAACATCACTACTTTTACTAAACAATTGACCCTCCAACAGTCCCTAGCGATGAGGATGAAGTACGACAGCAGTCATCCTGAAGCAAAACGTATAACTGAGGCCTTGACTGCTATGTTGGTGTTAGACGTGCGTCCGGTATCCGCCATTAGTGCAGTGGGATTTAGACAATTGATGGAGGTAGTGTGTCCTCGGTTCCAAATCCCATCTAGATTCCACCAGCATCCTCAAAGCAGCAGCGACAAGCGTGCGTCTGTCTGTTAAAGGGTGGTGACACCCTCAAAGTGTGCTACACAAACAATTAAAATATTGTTCTTTTTTTTTCTGTCTTTGTGAAATGTGTGGCTGTAGCCGCACCTGCATCCTTAAAGCAGCAGCGACAAGCGTGCGTCTGTCTGTTAAAGGGTGGTGACACCCTCAAAGTGTGCTACACAAACAATTAAAATATTGTTCATTTTTTTTCTGTCTTTGTGAATTGTGTGGGCTGTAGCCGCACTTGCATCCTCAAAGCAGCAGCGACAAGCGTGCGTCTGTCTGTTAAAGGGTGTTGTAACTCTCAAAGTGCTCCAAAAAATAAAAAAAATTTTTTAATGTGTTTGTGACTTGTGTGCAATGTAGCCGCACTTGCATCCTCAAAGCAGCAGCGACAAGCGTGCGTCTGTCTGTTAAAGGGTGGTGACACCCTCAAAGTGTGCTACACAAACAATAAAAATATTCTTCTTCTTTTTTCTGTCTTTGTGAATTGTGTGGGCTGTAGCCGCACCTGCATCCTTAAAGCAGCAGCGACAAGCGTGCGTCTGTCTGTTAAAGGGTGGTGACACCCTCAAAGTGTGCTACACAAACAATTAAAATATTGTTCTTTTTTTTTCGGTCTTTGTGAAATGTGTGGGCTGTAGCCGCACCTGCATCCTTAAAGCAGCAGCGACAAGCGTGCGTCTGTCTGTTAAAGGGTGGTGACACCCTCAAAGTGTGCTACACAAACAATTAAAATATTGTTCATTTTTTTTCTGTCTTTGTGAATTGTGTGGGCTGTAGCCGCACTTGCATCCTCAAAGCAGCAGCGACAAGCGTGCGTCTGTCTGTTAAAGGGTGTTGTAACTCTCAAAGTGCTCCAAAAAATAAAAAATTTTTTTTAATGTGTTTGTGACTTGTGTGCGATGTAGCCGCACTTGCATCCTCAAAGCAGCAGCGACAAGCGTGCGTCTGTCTGTTAAAGGGTGTTGTAACTCTCAAAGTGCTCCAAAAAATAAAAAAATTTTTTTAATGTGTTTGTGAATTGTGTGGGCTGTAGCCGCACCTGCATCCTTAAAGCAGCAGCGACAAGCGTGTGTCTGTCTGTTAAAGGGTGGTGACACCCTCAAAGTGTGCTACACAAACAATAAAAATATTCTTCTTTTTTCTGTCTTTGTGAATTGTGTGGGCTGTAGCCGCACCTGCATCCTTAAAGCAGCAGCGACAAGCGTGTGTCTGTCTGTTAAAGGATTACATCGGTGACAGCATCCAAGTAGGCATGTCAGACAGTCCGTACCTGTACTGGCAGGAAAAAGAAGCAATTTGGAGGTCCCTGTACAAACTGGCTCTATTTTACCTGAGTTGCCCCCCCTCCAGTGTGTACTCCGAAAGAGTGTTTAGTGCAGCCGGGAACCTTGTCAGCGAAAGGCGTAGGAGGTTGCTTCCACAAAATGTGGAGAAGATGATGTTCATAAAATGAATTATCAACTCTTCCAGGGAGACCAGCCTCCAGAACGTACAGAGGGTCCTGTGGTTCCAGCAGGGACGAATTAATACTCTGTGAGGATGAGGATGTACATACTGAAGAGGGTGAGGAATCGGTGGATGAGGAGGATGAGGATGACATCTTGCCTCCGTAGAGCCAGTTTGTGCAGGGACAGATTAATTGCCAGCTTGTTTTGTGGGGGCCCAAACGAACCAATCATTTCAGCCACAGTTGTGTGGCAGACCCTGGCGCTGAAATGATTGGTTTGTTAAAGTGTGCATGTCCTGTTTATACAACATACGGGTGGGTGGGAGGGCCCAAGGACAATTCCATCTTGCACCTCTTTTTTTTCTTTGCATTATGTACAGTTTGGGGCCTAGTTTTTAAACTGCCATCCTGTCTGCCACTGCAGTATCACGCCTAGATGGGTCACGTGTTTGCGCCGCCCACTCGTGTCGCTTAGCATAGTCATCCAGCTACCTCGGTGCAACCTTTTGGACATAAAAACACTATTGTGAGGTGTGAGGTGTTCAGAATAGACTGGAAATGAGTGGAAATTAAGGTTATTGAGGTTAATAATAGCATAGGAGCAGAAAAACCTACAAATTCTGTGATTTTAGCTGTTTTTATGCTTTTTTTCAAAAAAATACAGATCCAAAACACAAAACCCAGAACCCAAAACACGGAAGGGTGGTTTTGGCAAAACCAATCCAGATCCAAAACACGAAGAAAGATCCAGATCCAAAACCAAAACACAAAACACGAAAAGTGGCCGGTGCACACCCCTAATTTTAATACGCATGCGCGAACAAGTCAGTGCGGCCGAAAATCGTGTGCTCACTAAATAGCGAATGCCTGCTATTTTGAGTGACAGAATGAGGCGTTTGTGGGTGGTAACAGGGGAAGGTGCTTGAAAACGGGGAGTGGAGATCCGAACGCAGGCGTGCTTAAAGGTCAAAACGGGCGTTTTAAGGGTGTGCATAATTAACAAAGCAGCGTCATTGACCACGTCACTTGGTTGTTTTATAGTCAGAACTGCTCGCATGATTGTGGTAGGAAAAACCAACCACAAGAATAGCGAGCAGTTCAGACGCCTTTCGATGTACTCGATTAATCTAATAAATAGCGGACATGACGTATGATGCGAGCGGCCAGGGGGGCGTTTTTTTCAAAATTACGTTCGCATGTTTTGTTCGCTCGTTCAGACATAGAGGCGTGAACAGACCGCAAAGAGCGCACCCTTCCCCAGAATCCCGATTTCAGAGGGACAGTACTGTCCCGCTGTTCCACCCATGGGCCGAAGTGGCCCGTGGGTGGTCAAATCGGGGGGTTAGGGACGCCCACCGCCGCAGCTGTGCTGGGACCCCGTAGTCTGAATGGATGCTGTGCGCATGCGCGCGGCATCCATTCAGTGCCGTGAGATTGCTGGGGGAAGCCCAGCTAGTGAGGCTCCCCCCAGCCTGACGTTATTTGGATAAGGTCACGTAGGGAGGCATGGCCTATGGTAATTAGGCCATGCCCCCAATTTTGCCCACGTGTGGAGCGCAGAGTACTCGGCCGGCACAGTGCGCTATTTGCCCTGGAGCCGGCCCTGGGTGTGCAGGTGTGCTGCCTGTATCATTTATCAAAGGGCTTCTGTCTAATTCAGGGGTCCTCTCCCCCCCCGAGTTCCCCCCAAAAATTCTATTAATAAATAAGTTTTTTTCCTGTGTGTGTGTTAACAATCTGCATTTATCCGCAACATAGCTGCACTAGGGGTCTTGCCTGTGTCATTTATTAAAGGGCTGCTGCCTAATTCAGTGGTCCTCTCCCCCGCCAAGTGCCCCCCAAAAATGAATTCAATCAATCTATTTTTTGTGTGTGTGCGTCAGGGGTGCTGCCTGTGTCATTTATCAAGAGGCTGGTGCCTCGTTCGCGTGCTCTCCCTCCCAAGTGCCCCCCCAAAATTAATTCAATCAGTTTTTTTTGTGTGTGTCAGGGGTGCTGCCTGTGTCATTTATCAAGAGGCTGGTGCCTCGTTCGCGTGCTCTCCCTCCCAAGTGCCCCCCAAAAATTAATTCAATCAATCCGTTTTTTTTGTGTGTGTGTCAGGGGTGCTGCCTGTGTCATTTATCAAGAGGCTGGTGCCTCGTTCGGGTGTTCTCCCTCCCAAGAGCCCCCAAAAATGAATTCAATAAATCAATCAATCAGTCTTTTTTGTGTGTGTGCCAGGGGTGCTGCCTGTGTTGTTTATCAAGAGGCTGCTGCCTCATTCGGGTGCTCTCCCTCCCAAGTGCCAAAACAAAATAAATCAATCAATAAATGTGTTTTTTTTCTGTGTGTGTGTGCACGTTAGCTATGACATCACAAATACCTCTGCTGAGATTTGCATAAACATTTTCAAAAGTGAAACTAGAGGATATGGTTTAAAAAATGGAATAAAGCAGCTAAAATTGTGTTCTCTGATTATAGTGTCCGTACTCCCTACCAATGGCCCCTCTACCTGACTTTCAGTGAGTCAGAGGGGCAACTCCATGCAACCGTATTCCAGAGTGCAGCTGCTCCTCCTGTAGCCCAGGTCAGAAGATGTGTAGGGGGTGTGGCGATGATATGGACTAAAATGGAGCTCACATCCACTAAAGTGAACAATGAATACCCAATCTAACAGAGAGCGCAGCTGTAATTTATACACAACACAGGATGGGATGACGATATAGGCTTTGGTGATGGTATAATCTGGGGTGATGTATACATCATCTTCTTTACACAATATTAATTTGTCCCTGCTGGAATCCATCATTACAGGTGCCTCTGTAATCTTTGCACGTAATTGACAGTAAAGGTCTTTCTCGTATAAGTTTTAGTTCATTTTGATGGACATCATCTTTTCCACATTTTGGGGAAGTAGTCTCAGGCCGATCACTGACAAGGTTCCCAGCTGTGCTGATAACTCTGGAAGTACACACTGGAAAGTGGGTAGCTCAAGTAAACCAAAGGCAGTTTTTTTGTGTAAGGGCCTCCAAGGGGTATATTTATTTACTAAAGTTTCTAAGTATGAAAAGTGTTCTGTTGCCCATGGCAACCAATCAGATCTATCATTTTCTAGAATGCAATAGAGAAATGATAACTACAATCTGATTGGCTGCTATGGGCAACATGAACACTTTTAATTTTTAGAAACTTTAGTAAAACTAAAATTACCCCCAAATTGCCTCTTTTTCCTGCCAGTAGTTATTTACATGTATCTCTTTCTCTTCAGATCTGTGTCCATTGGGAAGAAAAAACAATGTCTTCATTCCTTCTGGGATGAAAATCCTCTCCCAGCAAGCAGGCATGGTGCTCAAGAATTCCCAAGAAAGACACAACGTAAGACTTAAGCTGTATACACACACAACGATTTTGTTACCAATGATTTTATGAACGATTTTATGAATGATTTTCTGTCA
This sequence comes from Taudactylus pleione, assembly GCA_031769625.1. Taxonomy (NCBI): domain Eukaryota; kingdom Metazoa; phylum Chordata; class Amphibia; order Anura; family Myobatrachidae; genus Taudactylus; species Taudactylus pleione. Next base: position 1,508,036 of record JAUIMM010000126.1, on the reverse strand, counting down.
GATTATCTGTCAAGTTATCTGTCAAATTTTTTAAAGTTTAATGAACGATTTTTTGAACTACAAACAATTTTTGTAACTTCCCTTAATGAAAATCGTTCAGTTAGCCAGTCAGAATGAACTACAAACTACAAACTGGAACGCTCATGAACAATAATCGTTCATCATTATAACTCAGAAACTGAACAATTTTTTCAACAACTGAACGATAATGACGCCGTTATAGTTAAATCATTCAAAAAATCGTTAGGTGCGTATGCACCTTAAGACCTTAATTCTGAAATGTTGCATTTAATGCTCTGTTCCGCTTGTTCACATATCTGATATGGTTAAGTGGACAGTGGGAACAACGGCAGTTTGAAGGCCACTAACTAACTGTTTTTTTAATGTCCCTGTACAGGTTGGGAAATGCTTTTTTATGTGGAAAGCACTACTAGAAGTCTTCCTGGTCCCTTCTGGGATGAGAAAATACACTCCCAGCAGCAGCAGCAGGCATGGTGCTCAAGGATTCTTCTGGGGCAAGGACTGATGTGACTGTGTCAAATATTTTTTTGTAAATGCCTCCTCCCTTCTTCTTCTCCCTAATACATTTTCTTCTAAATCAAAATTTTTTATTAAATTTACTACCAATCAACCCTTCCTGTCCCTGCCTTCAACTACATACATACTCCAGAAAAAGACAAATAGCAGCGCTTGAGAATCATGTGTAAAAGTTTAATTAGCCTATACGCAAATGATCAGAACAACATTAAAATGAATAAGGACAGGTGGTCCAATATTCAATGCACCAATTATAATGAAGATAAAGTCCAAGCACTAGTGGTAAGTTTGTAGATAATAAATGTCCCCCAAGGGGATGACAATGAAATTACCGGCTGTTGTATAGTCTCAAGGCTGTCCTTAATTAGCAATGGTCCCACACTGAGGTATATTCCAATGCAAAGATGGAAGCAATCCTTATAATGAGAGGTTGGCCAGTTGTTGATGATGCAAACAATGTCCCATGTCCAGACAATAGTCCAAAGGGCTCACAAGGTGCTTGACCTCACCAGACTCACCGCTCAGGCTCCCAGTGACGGGTGCCACGACCCAGGCTCTCAGCATCAGCACCCGGCTCAGGCCTCCTCTCAGCAGCAGGGACACAGCTGCTCATCTGGGGCCGGCTGACATTAGGGCCAGGGTGGTAGGTGGGACACACCACAGAGGTGGAAAAGAGAAGCCAAGGGTGATGGTAGGAGGGGGACTGCCTTCTCCTTCCTCTTTGATATTGCCTGTGGTTCCACCCTTTCTCCCTTCCTTTCAGTCCCACAGCTGGATTAAGGGTCCTATGCAAAATACTGCCTTGGGGCTCCATATTAATATATATATATATATATATATATATATATATATATACAGACAGTGTATACATTTCTCACACAGCTCTCCTCACCCACTCAAGTCTTTCTCACACGTCTCCTCCCATCAAACACAAACAACGATCAGACCCCGCCACAGCTCTTCCCCTTTCACAGCTCACCTCCCCTTACACGGCTCTCCCCCCTCACTCAGATCTTCTCACTCAGATAGCCCCCTTCATACACAGTTCTCCCCCTCACAAAGATCTCCCCTCCTCAGACATACCAACCTCCGCACACACTCATATACTCACAGCTCTTCCACTTAACAAAGCTCCCTTCCCTTCACACACACAGATATTCCCCCTTACTCAGATCTCCCCCCCTCCTTACTGTTACAGGGCGCCGGAGCATTGTCATTCATCTAAAGGGGGGGGGGGAATCACCTGCTGATGAGCTGAGTCTGAAACACATAAAGAGATCAATGTGTACATACGGGGGGGGATTGTGGTGAGGGTGCTCTCTCTGGAAGCACTGATCTCTTTATGTGTTTCAAGCTCAGCTCAGAAGGTACTCTGCCCTTCATCGGATGGCTGATCTCCGGCGCCTGGAGCATGTGCTCCACTGGAACCAACCTCGCTACACTCCTGCCCCTGGGAGTTTATAATTATTATTTTCAATTCTTTATTTGCTGTTGTTTATTGCAAACCAGTTTGCTAGCAGGAGACCCTTAGGCTGGGTACACACTAGACAATAAATTGGACAAATTGCCAATTTTAGACGAATTGGAACAACAAATCGTCTACATCGTCTGGTGTATATGCACTGTTACACGCTCCCATGCGCCGTTCATTGCATCTTCTGATCTGCTGTACGTGCATGGCAGATCAGAAGATATCTTTAGCAATTTGTTAAAATCGGGCAGTGTGTATGCCCAACCGGACAGGCACTCAATATGTTATTGTTATACGGTGAAACGTCCAAGTGATGCAAGATGCTGTATATCGTTTGGTTGTTTGAAGGATTGTACAGTGTGTACACACTATATCGTTGTGTCTGGGGATGTAGGGAAATCGGGACAATCATCGCATCGTTTGCACATCGTCTAATGTATACCTAGCCTTAAATGCTGATGCAGAGTTGGGAGGAAAATAAAAAAGCAAGGAACTTTGCACCTGGACAAATCATGCTGTGATGCAAGGGGTGCAAATGCATGCATTTAAATTATTTTCTTTTATTTTGCATGCAGGGTAAATGCTGGCTGCTTTTATATATACTGTAGCCCAAAAATGCTGCACAGCTTTATTTTTACACTGCAATTTAGATTTGGGGTTGGACACGCCCGTCTCACATCTAAATCTATCTGCATAATTTTACATCTGCTCCATCTGCACTGCAACATAGTTTGGCCAAGGTGCAAATGTACTTGCTTTTTTGCCGTTTTAAAACTATTGGTTAACGCCCACGAAGATTGACAAACTGCGCCTTAATAAATATACCCCTAAGCAGGGGTGTAAGTTCATTCCAGTCACCCGAAGGCAAGTTAGAGTTTGGCACTCCCTCCAAGAAAGAAGAGGAGGCTGGGAAGAGAGGAAGGGCTGGGAAGAGAGGATCTACAAAGCCCTGGTATTAAAAAGCACCTAGAGTCATCCGGCATTATAATTACCAATTATCCCCGTGCGTCTGTCGAGCACCATCTCCCCATGCATCTCTCCACCCTCATTTCCCTCTGTATCTGTCCAGAGCCATCCCCCCATTCGTCTATCCAGCCTCATTCTCCTAGCGTCACTTCATACTAGGGGTGTGCACCGGCCACTTTTCGTGTTTTGTGTTTTGGTTTTGGATCTGGATCTTTCTTCGTGTTTTGGATCTGGATTAGTTTTGCTAAAACTACCCTTCCGTGTTTTGGGATCTGGATTTTGTGTTTTGGATCTGTATTTTTTTGGGAAAAAAGCATAAAAACAGCTAAAATCACATAATTTGTGGGTTTTTCTGCTCCTATGCTATTATTAACCTCAATAACACTCATTTCCAGTCTAATCTGAACACCTCACAATATTTTTTTAGGCCAAAAGGTTGCACCGAGGTAGCTGGATGACTATGCTAAGCGACACAAGTGGGCGGCAGAAACACGTGGCCCATCTAGTAGTGACACTACAGTGGCAGACAGGATGGCAGTTTGAAAAACTAGGCATCAAACAGTACATAATGCAAAGAAAAAAAAAGAGGTGCAAGATGGAATTGTCCTTGGGCCCTCCCACAACCCTGGCTAGTTTTTTACCTTTTGCCATGAGACTTACCTCTGCCAGCTGCTTTGTGGACCTGTGTGCAATTTGCCTGGGAGATCTGCTCTGGATCATACTAGCTGTAACACTTCTGTGTCTGCATTTGGACTGTGCTCCCCTCTCCACATTGATTATTCACCTGGATCCTTTCCTGTCTGTGAACACTGCTAGTCTTGATTGGAATTGCAGGTGTAGTTCTGACTCTCAGTGCTGCAGATATGTTTGCTCTCTGTGCATGTTGTGCCCTCCATCACTCAGAATGCTACTGCCAGACCACCTGACTGTATCCACCAATTCCTGTAAGACCCAGGGTATAAATATCCTCCTCTTATAGCATTCTAGGCCTGAACATCTCGTTACTTCCCATGGTGTATAGTTCGTGCTACTTCAGAGTACAAGGGTATCCCAGGCTCCTGCTGGTTCCTAGACCAGTTCATTTGGAAATCCTGCTAACAGCGATACCTGGTATATCCAGAAATCCTGCTTACAGCAATACCTGGTATATCCAGAGATCCTGCTTACAGCAATACCTGGTATTTCCAGAATTCCTGCTTACAGCAATACCTGGCATATTCGGAAATCCTGCTTACAGCAATACCTGGCATATTCGGAAATCCTGCTAGCAGCAATACCTGGCATAGCCAGAGGTCCTGCTGCAGCATGACCTGTGTTCCTGAGTTCCTAGTGTGAAACCTTTGCTTCCAAGTTACAAGTTCATTCCACGCTACTCCAGAGCAGGGTCAGTTCCAAGTTCATTCCACGCTACTCCAGTGTGGAGTCAGTTCCAAGCTCCAAGTTCATTCCTCGCTTCTCCAGTGCGGAGTCAGTTACAAGTTTATTCCACGCTACTCCAGAGCAGAGTCAATTCCAAGTTACAAGTTCATTCCTCGCTACTCCAGTGTGGAGTCAGTTCCAAGTTCATTCCACGCTACTCCAGTGTGGAGTCAGTTCCAAGTTCATTCCACGCTACTCCAGAGCTGAGTCAGTTCCAATTTACCCTTTCCTCTCTACTCCAGTCCGGAGTCAGATCCAAGTTCCAAGTTCCTCATTCCACCCTACTCCAGTCCGGAGTCAGATCCAAGTTCCAAGTTACCCATTCCACGGAACTCCAGTCCGGAGTGATATTCCAAATCCATTTCACGATACTCCAGTCCGGAGTAATATTCCAAGACAATTCACATTGCTCCAGTCCAAAGTCAAGTTCCAAGTTCATCAGTTCAATTCTCATTTCTCCAGTCCGGAGTCAAGTTCCAAGTTCGCAAGCTCAGTCCACGTTACTCCAGTCCGGAGTCCAAGTCCAAGTTCTTCAGTCTGATCCACATTATTCCAGTCAAGAGTCAAGTTCCACATCCTTCAAGTTCAAACCTCGTTACTCCTGTTCGGAGATCCAGTACCAGTTCACTTAAGTTTCAAGTCTACAGTTTCTTTTCCAGGTTCAGCGATTATTGGAAGACTTTCTTTCAGTCTATTCAGCTAATCTTCCTGCCGGTCCCAGTCCAGTTCCTCCAAGTCATCTACTGATATCCTGTCCAGTTCAGCAAGCCTTCCTGCCGGTCCCAGTCCAGTTCCTCCAAGTGTTCCATTGGTTCCATTCCAGCATTACCTGTTCCTGTCATTTATCATCAAAGGCAGTTCTCACTGCCATACAATTCTTATGCAAACAGAGTTATTTACATTATCCATGGTTCCAGTCAAGCCGGTCTCCACTGAATCCATTTCAACACCTGAATCAGGTAACGCTGAGATGCCAATCGTGACACAGGACATGCTCACTTTAACAAACCAATAATTTCAGCACCAGGGTCTGCCACACGACTGTGGCTGAAATGATTGGTTTGTTGGGGCCCCCACAAAACAAGCTGGCAATTAATCTGTCCCTGCACAAACTGGCTCTATGGAGGCAAGATGTCTTCCTCATCCTCCTCATCCACCAATTCCTCACCCTCTTCAGTGTTGTGTTCAACCTCATCTTCACAGAGTATTAATTCATCCCCGCTGGAATCCACCACCACAGGTCCCTATGTACATTCTGGAGGCTGGTCTACCTGGAAGAATTGATAATTCATTTTGATGAACATCATCTTCTCCACATTTTGTGGAAGCAACCTCCTATGCCTTTCGCTGACAAGGTTCCCAGCTGTGCTAAACACTCTGTCAGAGTACACACTGGAGGGGGGGCAACTTAGGTAAAATAGAGCCAGTTTGTACAGGGACCTCCAAATTGCCTCTTTTTCCTGCCAGTACAGGTACGAACTGTCTGACATGCCTACTTGGATGCTGTTACCGATGTAATCCTCCACCATTCTGTCAATGGTGACAGTATCATATGCAGTGACAGTAGACATGTCAGAAATTGTTGCCAGGTCCTTCAGTCCAGACCAGATGTCCAAAGTTTGTCCTGCCTGCCCTGCATCACTGCCAGCGGGTTGCTTAGGATACCTAAATTGTTTCCTGGCAGACCCAAGTGCAGGAGAAAATGAAGAAGGAGCTGTTGACGTGTCACGTTCCACTTCAGCTGACAGTGTTTTCACCAGCAGGTCTTTGCACCTCTGCAGGCTTGTGTCGGCCAGAAAGAGAGACACCACATAGGCTTTAAACCTAGGATCGAGCACGGTGGCCAAAATGTAGTGGTCTGATTTCAACAGATTGACCACCCTCGAATCCTGGCAAAGCGAATGAAGGGCTTCATCCACAAGTCCCACATGCCGAGCGGCATCGTTCCGTCTTAGCGCCTCCTTCACTTTCTCCAGCTGCTTCTGCAAAAGCCTGATGAGGGGAATGACCTGACTCAAGCTGGCAGTGTCTGAACTGACTTCACTTGTGGCAAGTTCGAAGGGCTGGAGAACCTTGCACAACACAGAAATCATTCTCCACTGCGCTTGTGTCAGGTGCATACCCCCTCCTTTGCCTATGTCATAGATGGATGTATAGGCATGAATGGCCTTTTGCTGCTCCTCCATCCTCTGAAGCATATAGAGGGTTGAGTTCCACCGCGTCACAACCTCTTGCTTCAGGTGATGGCAGGGCAGGTTAAAGACTGTTTGCTCGCGCTCCAGTCTTCGGCTCGCAGTCGCTGAATGACGAAAGTGGGCAGAAATTTTTAGGGCAACCCAAAGCGTCTCCTGCACGTCCTTGTTGTGTTTCAGAAAATTCTGCATCACCAAATTTATTGTGTGAGCAAAACATGGGATCTGCTGGAATTTGCCCAGCGTTGGTGGCGTTGTCAGATATCACAAATCCCCAGGAGAGTCTAAGTGGTGTAAGCCATTGGGCGATGATTTCCCTCAGTTTCTCTAAGAGGTTGTCGGAGGTGTGCCTCTTACTGAAATCAGTGATACACAGCGTAGCCTGCCTTGGAACGAGCTGGCATTTCTGAGCTGCTGCTACTGGTGACGCTGCTGTTGTTGCTGCATAAGGTGATACATCTACCCAGTGGGCTGTCACAGTCATATAGTCCTTAGTCTGCCCTGTTCCACTTGTCCACATGTCCGTGGTTAAGTGTGCATTGGGTACAACCGCATTTTTTAGGACACTGAGGGACACTTTTTGAGACGTCTCTGTACATTCTCAGTATCGCCTGCCTAGTGAAGTGGAATCTAGACAAGATTTGGTACCGGGGACACACTACCTCCATCAATTGTCTAAATCCCACTGCACTAATGGCGGATACCGGACGGACGTCTAACACCAACATAGCAGTCAAGGCTTCAGTTATCCGCTTTGCTTCAGGATGACTGCTGTCGTACTTCATCATCCTCACTAAGGACTGTTGGAGGGTCAATTTCTTCCTACTTCCTCTCTGGGATGATGAACAACTCCCAGCAGCAACAGCAGCAGTGGCAGCAGTAGGCATAGCAATGCAGGATCCTCCGGAGGAATCCCGGATAGGAGAGGAGTCAGTCATGCCAGTGACATGGCCTGCAGGACTACTTCCGATCCTGACTGAGGAGGAAATTGATGAAGAGGGAGTTGACAGTGTGGTTTGCAGGCGCTTGGATACAACAGGACAAAGGGATTTAGGTTTCCCTGGACTGCTTACGGTCTTAGCCAAAATTTCTGTACTTGACAGTAACTTTTTATGAACGCGCTGCAGGTGACGTATAAGGGAGGATGTTCCTAGGTGGTTAACATCCCTACCCATACTTATTCCACCTTTACATATGGTACATATGACAAGACAGTTGTTGTCCGGATTTTGATAGAAATATTACCAAAGAGGTGGAATGATTGGTCTTCTGCCCAGGCATGATGATGGGCTTTTTCATCCTACGGACAACAACTGTCTCCCCCGGAGCCTGATTTAAACAAACTATATCACCATCAGAATCCTCCTCGTCAACTTCCTCCTCAGCGCCAGCTACACCAATATCCTCATCCTGTTGTACTTCAACAGTGACATCTTCAATTTGAATATCAGCAACTGGACTGTGGGTGCTCCTCCCAGCACTTGCAGAGGGCGTGCAAATGGTGGAAAGAGCCACTTCTTCCCGTCCAGTGCTGTGAAGGTCAGGTATCGCAACCGCCGCCATACTTGGACTCTCCTTGGAGATTTGTGATCTCTTCTTAGAACGCACAGTCCTTTGCTGTGCTTTTGCCAGATTAACTTGTTTGTTTTTTGTAGCGGGAGGAGGGCTTCCATCATCATGTGAAGCTGAACCACTAGTCATGATCATAGGGAAAGATCTTAGCCGTTGCTTGCCACTCCATGTCGTAAATGGCATATTGGCAAGTTTACATTTCTCCTTAGATGATTTAAATGTATTTTTTAAGGTGAAGTTCCTGAAGTTTGTAATTTGGGATTTTATATGCCCTCTACTATGACATTGGGTATCGGCCTTGGCAGACGACGTTGAGGGCATTTTATCATCTATGTCATGACTAGTGGCAGCAGCTTCAGCACTAGGAGGAAGTGGTTCTTGATCTTTCCCTATTTTATTTTTATCGGACAAATTTTTGTACTCCATTTATATGATATTGATATATACGAACGGCTAAGGCGCACACAAACACAAAAAAATAATTTTTTCATTCTTTTGGGATGGAGCTCACTTTGGGGATTACACTTCAACAGACGAGCCAGCCGGCCCTTTACTTATGACACAGGCACACGCTTGGTGCTGCTACTTTGTTGATGCACATGTGGCTACTGCGCAGACAATTCACAAACACAGAAAAAAAAATAATTTTTTTTGGAGTGCACTTTGGCGGTTACACCACCCTTTAACAGACGAGCCAGCCGGCCCTGATTTATGACACAGGCACACGCTTGCCGCTGCTACTTTGTTGATGCACGTGCGGCTACTGCGCACACAATTCACAAATACAGAAAAATATTATTGTTTTTTTTTGCACTTGGGGGGAGCACCCCTGATGGACAGATCACCCTCTGGACAACACTATAGCACCCCTTTAGGACTGCAGCCTTTATGGGACACTGCACAACACAGCCCAGCCAGCCCTTATGGACAACAGCAGCACAGCACAGCCCAGCCAACCCCTATGGACAACAGTAGCACAATACAGCCCATCCAGCCCCTATGGACAACTGCAGCACAATAAAGCCCAGCCAGCCCCTACGGACTTTGGAGTGGACACAGCCCCTATGGACAACAGCAGCACAACATAGCCCAGCCAGCCCTAACTCCCACCCTCCCTCTTCACTGTCCACAGCCGGAGTGAAAAATGGCGCCGACGCGGGGACCTTTTATAGAATACAAAACCCGCAAGATCCAACAGCTGGATAATGACGTTTTGCCTCGATTTCAGATGCGAGTCAGGCGGGAAAACCCGAGCCAGACTTGGTTCCCGGCTCAAATCGGGGGGTTCGGATTTCATAAATCCGAACCCGCTCATCCCTACTTCATACTCATTCTCCTCTTCGTCTCTCCAGCACCATCACCCTGCATCTCCCCAACACCATTCCTCCTGCATCTCTCCAGAATCACCCCGTGTCTCTCGAGTGCCATCCCTACTGTTTCTCCAACCTCACCCACTGCGTCCCTCCATTGCCATCAACCTACCCTGTGCCTCTCAAACCATCCTGTCCTATGTCCCTCCACCATCATAATTTTGCCCTGTTTTCCTCCACTTGTAACATCCTGCCCTGTGCCCACCATTCTCCTAGCATCACTTCATACTCATACTCCTCTTCGTCTCTCCAGAACCATCCGCCTGCATTTCCCCAACACCATTCCTCCTGCATCTCTCCCGAATCACCCTCCTGTCTCTCGAGTGCCATCCTACTGTTACTCCAACCTCACCCACTGTGTCCCTCCATTGCCATCAACCGATCCGGTGCCTCTCAAATCATCCTGTCCTATGTCCCTCCACCATCATCATTCTGCCCTGTTTTCCTCCATTATTAACATCCTGCCCTGTGCCCCACCACTCTCATTATCCTGCCCTGTGCCCCTTCACCATCATCACCATGCCCTGTGTCCCTCATGTGGCACCCCCACTCATTACCTTCTCTGTCTAGTTTATTGGGCTGGCTGGTTGCTCCATGTGGCTCCTCATCCCTTCAGCTTCTCGTTGGTTTCTGCCGCAGAAGAAGGAGGGGGAGGTGGGCTGAAAGATTGTAGTGATGCATCTTCTGTAGTGCTGGACGCGCACAGCAGACAGGCTCTCCGTCCTACACAGGCACTTCTGCAGGATGCAGACAGGGCCGTGGGGGAAGAGGAGGAACCAATAAAGAAGGTGGAAGTGGAACAACATTTTTACCGGGCTCTGGACCATGGCTGGAAACCATTACCGCCAGGACAGTGGCCATCGTGGGGCTAGCCTGCCCCATTGTTAATCCGGCCTTAAGGGCAATGAGCTTTTGTTCTATGCTTGTGCATGCACATAAGATCAGAGAAATGCACGATCCGATCATGGCAGTTAAGGTGGGTACACAGGGCACGATTTGCAAATGATCCAATCTCGTTTGCGATTTCTCTTGAACTCCTGAACACTCTCGGACAAACGATATCATGCCTACACATGGAACGATTGTACAAACGATCAAACGATATAGATGGGTAGTTAATGACTGCAAACAACCACACGATGCATCTTCTGTCTCTCCGTCAGCTGCTACAAAATGGAGGAGGGGAGTGGCCAGGAAAAGTGACAACATATCGTTCATTGTCTATCGCATCATTCATCGTGCATACATACGGAACAATGTGTGCCAAAAAGTGAAAGACAGGTTGCTATCTTTCTGCAGGTTCAAGAAATCAGCGACCATGATCAGCAACAGCGGGAGTGCGCATCGGCATCGTTATCATGCATACACACAGCACTTTTTAAAACATCTGTCATTCCAATTGATCGAAAACAGCCAAATTGTTTATAGAATCGTACCGAGTGTGATGGCCTTTAAGAAATAGCCTGACACTTAAAATATGCAGAATAAGCAGTTTGCTGTGGGTCCCCCTCTGAGTCCGGTTCATTAGTATCAGCCTGATGGTGTCCCTGTCCCTTAGAGCCTTGTCTTCACTGGTGGCCGCTACCTGGTAGACTGTTTGCCTGGAGGAGCCCCTTCAGAGCTTACAAAAAATACAGAAAAAGCAGCGCTAGAGAATAATAAAATTTTACAACTTTATATAATCACATATAGATTAGATATACATAATAAAAACAGATAAGTAAAAGAGCAATAATATAAAATGAGCAGGCAATAAGGAATTGTAATGCCCTGAGACACTAGAGAATAGGAAGTAAGCTCAAAGTACTGGTGAATAATGCACCTGGTATAAGTCCAGCATTAGATAGGTTGAGTACAATTACCCACTTTAATGAAATGTTCCAAGGATAACCTTCATTAGCGATGGTCCCACACTGAAGAACTTCCAAGGCAGAGGAACAAGACCATGTGGTGGTGGATGTGCTGGGAGTATAGCGCTCAAAGTCCAAATGCCATGGAATAAATCCAAATAAACCAGTGCTTGATTATGTTGTAATCCAGTGGTAAGTGTCCAGTATGGTATCAGGGTATGCAGACCATCGCTAATGAAGGTGTTTAGTTTAGTAGGGAACGACACCAATGTAGAAATTTTCTAATTAAGATCTTATTTATTTTCAAATTGTTAAGTATTAATAAACATGAATGGAATTAATAGTTTATGCGGGGATGAGTGAATTAATTATTAGAAATGTGTTAATTATATTGAAAGGAGTTGTTGAGTGAGAGGAATTTCAGTTGGTGAAGTATAGTGTCAGGGAGAGGTTGTAAGTCAGGAGTATCTCAGTGGGAGAGGTATAGAGTCAAGTAGAGATGGTGAGTGATGAGCATTTTAGTGTGTGATAAACAATGTCAGGGAGTGATGATGAGTTGTGCACCAGTGTTGTCTCTCACCCAACAGCAGCTCCAGGTGGTCAAAGCAGCAAGATAAAGTAGAAGAGAGCAGCACAGCATTGGAGGGCAGTTTGGTGCTTATTGAGGCCCCCGCAGTAGTTTGACTACACCTCCTTTTGGTTCTAAATCATCGCTGAGTTTGGGCTTTGGCAAAACCACCCTCAAATGTTTTGGTTTTGGATCAAGACTTCTTTAAAAATTGATAAAACCAGCTAAAATCATGTAATATGGACCTGTTTTTGTTCCTACCCTACAGTATTATTAATATTTAAAAAAATCAAATTCCAGGCAACTTTGACCACTTCACAGCTTACAGTATTGCTTTCACCATTATTCTGCACAGGCTGCAGCAAGCTGGCTGGCTGGTGGGGTTAGCGGCAGCTGGAGATGGTGCATGTGTGGTCACACTTTCAGGGTATTTTTTGCAAAAAAAACCCTGAGAACTGTGTGTAGAGGCTACACAGAGACAGAGCTCTGTCCCTGAGTGCAATATTTGATGCATCCTTACAATGTATTCAAATATTGCATCACAAATAATGGCGATATTATCACATCCCATCCACATCTGAGATGCAGATTGTTATAAATATGCCCCTTAGTGACATGGAACAAACTGTTAAAAATCAAGAATCCAAATGTGAGTTTACAATACCACTAAATCCAACCAGCAAACCACAGACCCAAACAAATGAAATCAAATCATACAGGTACAAGATACAAAATACAATATACAAAATTCAAGATACAGAACATCAACGCCTGTGAAAGTGGCTGTCCAGAATGAGATGTATGCTGCTGCTGTGACCTCTAGATTAGAGTTGAGAAGCTGAAGCTGAGACTTCGAGATCTACTGAAGGAGGAAAAGCTGAAATGAGCAACTCTGATGATCTGTACTCCTCATGGTCATTTAGGCAGTGCCTGGAAAACACACACCATAAAGGTTGATAAGGTGGATGATACTACTCTGCATCTGTGGAGAAGCTGCCAGAAACAGGTCCTATATGTCCCAATAAAGTACATTCATAATTTATATGCTGCCCGTCAAACACACACTCACATGCAATCTTGGCGAAGCCCATTATAAAAGGTGGTTTACAATGAAATTGTCCTTGGGACCTCCACCCACCCTTATGTTTTATATTAAAGAGGACATGCACAGTTTAACAAACTAAGCACTACAGCTACAGGGAATGCCACTTTTATGGCTGAAGTGCTTGGTTTGTTTAAGCCCCCACAAAAGAAAACATCTTCGTAGTTTGGTTAAACTACGCTAACAATGGACTTAAAGCAGCTGTTGTAAATCATCCTCACTGTTGGAAGATGTCATCATCCTCATCACTGTTGTTAATATCTTCTTCATCACCCCCACTAGAAATCACCATTACAGAAGTCTATGTACTTTGTTGTAATTTGCGCAAAGGTCTAGAATTTGTAGTTTAATTTGATGAACATCAATCTTTCAACATTTTTTTAATGTAGCCTCCTACGTTGATCACTCACAGGGTTCCCAGCTGTTTTAAGTACTCTTTTCAAAAACACATCAGAGCTTGGACAGCTTAAGTACACCATAGCTACAGTAGTTTGTACAAGAGGCTTAAATTTACTTTTTTTTTTCTCCCAGTATTCAATGGGACTGTGTGAAATGCTAATTTGTACATTACCATTAAAGTAATCCTCTACCATTATATTGGTATTAATTGTATCAGTTTGAGTTACAGTAGAGGTATTAATATATGTCAGCAATTCTATTAAGCCTGGTCAAATATCATAATGTTTCACTCTAGAGCACTGAGTTGACTCATTATCATCACCAGTGGGTGTCTTGGAAAATGTCAGTTTTTTCATGGCAACAGTATTTGAAGGAGAAGTTGGAGCAGGAGATGTCGTGTCATGTGCCTCTTGAGCTGACAAGTTGCTTGCAGGGAGCTCTTTGCATCTCTTATGATCTGTGTCAGAAAGACATTACATAGTACTTAAACCTAGGATCTAACATTGTTGTCAAAATTAAGAACTTTATCTGCAAGTCCAACATACTGAGCGGGATTGCTTATTTTCATTTCCTCCTTCAGCTTCTCTAGCAGGCAGTGTCTGAATTCACTACATTGGTTACAATTTCAAATGGTTTCAGTAGCTGCCATAAAATTGAGAGTATTCTCCAGTATGCTGCATTAAGGTAACATGCACCACTCTCCCTATCTCATGGCTTGCTGTGTACATTTGGATGACTTGTTGCTGTTCCTCCAGTTACTAAAGCATATAAAGGGTGGATTCCTCCTGGTTACTACCTCTTGCTTCAGTTGGTGGCATGGCAAAATTAACTGTACTTGCATCTGCTGTAATCTTCTACATGCAGTTGCTGGATGTCAAAACTGCAAATAAATTTTATGGGCCACAGCCAGCATGTCCTGCACGGATCTCTCATTTGTTAAGAATTGTTAACCACCAAGTTTATTGTGTGCACAAAATATGGTACGTGTTGAAATTGTCCAGTTCTAATTTTCATACAATTCTACTTGCATTATCGGAAATTACCAATCCTGCGGAGAGTCTTAGGGGCATATTTACTAAAGTGAGAGTTTTTAGAAGAGGAGACACCAGTATGCCTCTTAGTGATACAGAGAGTAGCCTGCCTGAGAATGAGCTAGCGTTGTGTGTTAGATACTGTTACTACTGAAGGTGATACACCCACCCCTTGGGCTGTCACAGTCATGTTATCTATAGTTTTAGAAGTACTGCTTGTCCAAATATCTGTAGTTAAGTGGATAGTCGGTACAATGGCAGTTTGTAGGCAAAGTAGAACTATTTTTTAATGTCCCAGTACAGGTGAGGTATTGCTGTTCTGGTCAAATAGAAACGAGTTACAATTTGATAGCATAGACACATGACCTCAACTAATCGTTTAAAACCAGATGCATTGATGGTGCATATTGGACGCAGATCTATTGCGAACATAGGCATCATGGCTTCAGTTATCTGCTGTGCAACAGGATGACAGCTGTCATACTTGGTTCCTCTTCCATATCATTGTTTCACTAGTACTGATAGTATGATGAAGATTCACCACCAGCAGCAGCAGCCCTAGCGCACAAGAATTCTTCTTGGGAATTATGGATAAGGGAGGAGTCAGTTTGCCTTTGAAATTTGGAAGCAGGACTACCTCTGATCGCTAATGAGAAGGTTGATGATGAAGGTGTTTGGCAATGGAGAATGCATACACTGGTATCTATCCATGCTGCTGGTAGCTGATGATTGACTGCTTGGTATTGTTACAGTATATATGATTTTCAAGATTTTGATAAATAACTTGTATTAACTCACTGCAAATGACAAAAGAGGGAGGAGTGTCTAAATCGTCAATATCCCTACCTCTACTTACTTTGACAAATGTTGTCATGAATTTGGTAAAAAAAAATCTACACGTAAGAGGTGGCTTTTTTGATCTTTTGCCCAGGCATTACAATGCACTTCTTCTTATCACTTTATTGTTAAACTCTGCGCTAATTAAATGGTAAGGGAAGACATGGATGGGAAAAATCACATAATCATCATATAATTTGTCAAAAGTAAATTTAATATCCTAAAACATCAATTTGACCGGTCTAGTAAAAACAAAAAACTTCACAAACATAACAATATTGCACAGAAAGATCCATTATTCATTATATAAAATAGCACAATTGCACTTATAGTATATCTAAAGGAGGTGGATCCTAAAAAAAACTGGTATTACCAGTAAAAAAGATATAAGTGATACTCAATGGTTTAAGTCCACGCCTGCAATGGATTTGAAATAACGAGAGTCCCGTTGCCATTCACTGTTAGTCAGTTGTATAAGCTCTGTAAAATCCTACAGGACTCCACCGCGTGGATAATGTTTCAAAAGCATATATTTCTTGTAACAGACGTATGGAGGAGACAAAGAAGAGATAAGAGGCCATGGTCTGAGCTCTTCATTGACAATGTGTGGTGTATAGCATATTGGCAAATTTACTTTTTCGGCGTAAGGGCTAAGACTAAGGGCAAAATTTACTAAGAGGCGAGTTCTATACCCCGGCGGTTTGATGGTGGTTTGATGGCAGGTTCTAAACCCTGGGGGTTTGGTGGGGGTTTCGCGTTGGTTTCTAAATTACAGCAATGTTTTATTCTATTCTAAAATTTGTTTTGACGGCGGTTTTGCAGCGGTTTTGGCCTTATTAAATCTGCGGATAGCAAAACCGCTGCCAAACAGACACCAAATTGCTGGGGTTTAGAACCCGCCGCTTAGTAAATTTTGCCCTAAAGATTTTTTTAGACACGAGAAATTTTTTTTTTTCAATTATTCTTTTTTTAAACAGGAAAATAGTTTTGCTTATTTGGGTGCTATGGTCATCAATGTAGCAATGTATATTATCCATGTCCTTGTCCTGCATTGTATTGTATTGTACTGTAAGTCACTTGTCACTTTTTTTGCTTATGTACTTTGTAAGGTGCTGCGGAACACTTGTGGCACCATATAAATAAACGATAATAATAATAATAATAATAATAATAGTAATGTGTTTTGTAGAGAGAAACTCCAGGTAGAAGGATACGTGACTGGAGAAAGATCCACTACCATTTCTGGATCAGATAAGCCACATATATTTTATTATTTGCTATGTGGACATTTTTTAAACAGTTTTGGAGTGATTCATGAATTTATTGAATATATTGCCTTAGACAACCACAGCCTTAGTGCTTCCCCAGCCAGCACTGGGGAAGAAGTGGCAAATATATATATATAATAGTATAATATATATATATATATATATATATCCACAGCAGGTGTGACACTCGTAGCAGCAAAAGGCTCCTTCACATAATACGAGCATAGATATGCTCGTATTATGTGAAGGAGTTTTTTTGCTGCTGCTACGAGTGTCACACCTGCTGTGGATACATATTTACTATATTTAATTATGTACCTATAAACACTTACACTAATCCAGGGGTTCTCAAACTCACAGGTCATGTTTTCCAGATCACTCATCAGGTGCACAGGTGTATTCATTACACACTGACACATTTTAAAAAATTCACAGGTCAAACTAATTATTCAACTTGTGATTCTGTGAGGACACCTGGAAAACATGCACTGTTTGTGGTCCTGAGGACCGAGTTTGAGTACCTGTGCAAAAATTCATGCAATAACTCCTATGAGGATACATTAAAATGTAAGTCAATATTAAACAAAGTACAGCAAATATCCTTATTCAAGAGGTGTCTGCACTGCATACAAGAAGATAAAAGTAGTAAATGTAGAGTGGATTAAATAGGAAATTACAGACAAATGTATAGTTTTTGTAAAGCAAGGGTTAACAAATGGTTTACCATTGAACTGACTTCTGTACACATGATTTCCCTTGTATTTGGTTCTAACTGAATGTATCATTCTCAGTTCTGCTCACACTGCCTTTCTTCCTCCCTAGCTGGGGTTACTCTCGGTCATAGAACTTACTAGGGTATCACTATGTATTTCAGGCAGAGAACAGACTGGCCAGCCCTAGTTATTACAGTATGCAGGGGCAAGTCTGTACCAAGCTGCTGTATTACATCTACGATTAACCCTTACTCATCACAATGTGCCTAGCAGATGTCACCAGCAAACAAAGACACAGGGTAATCCTGCAAGTACCGGGTGTTACATAGGCATTATTTCAATTATGCTTTGCTCAAACTACAAACCCAGCTGTCTTTACACATCATTTATCACATACAGAATTAAGGGGGAGATGCACCAAACTTTCTTTAGAGTGGGGAAGTGAAGTCAGCTTCCACCTATTATTTTTAGAATGTACTTGATAAATGCTAGCTAGAAGCGGATTGGTTGCTAACAGAAAGTTCTCCATTTGTCCACTTCCACACTCTTTAGTAGGCTTTATACATCTCCCCCTTAATGCTTAGGCTGTTTTATAAGTCTTGCTGTTTTCTATGTTTAATTTACCTTATAACTAAATCATGTAACTGTCACATCACTGATCAAAATGATACCCATTGACACTAATAAACAACAAACATGATTATTTGTTGTGTGAGTGCACGTGTACTTAGATCGAAGTGGGAAAACAAAATCCGCACATTTAACCTGTTTATACATTCCAGCAAACCCAAATGTTTCCCATACAAACACTGATTAGGGTACATATAGCACCAACATACTACGTTCTCTGTAACTAAAAGCTGCAATTGTCTCTATAATGTAGCATGTTTCTCTGTGACAGTAGCTGCAGCCAATGAGGAGGGAGGAGTTGTGTAAGAGGCTGCTGAGTGCTCTGTCTGAGCTGCTCACAGCTGCTGCTGACATATAGTTACCTTTCACCCACTTCCCCAGCTGATGGAGAGGTTACTGACGGTCACTGCACTGGTGCTGCTCTGCGCCTGCGCCTCCCCCTTACCCTGCTGCTGTATGCACACACAGCGTGTATTGCTTTTCTACTACGACACAATGATCAAGGTGACATTACAATACCTCTGGAGAGATCATTGTGTTGTGTATGCATAAATGCTACACATCAATTCCTTTTGGCACTTCAATGAAAGCTGAAAGCAGGTCTAATGAGATGTATATGTCAGGGTGAGCTGGGTATTGCTGTAACTCTTCTGAGGCCATTTCTGATTGGAAATCAGCCTGGGCTTCACTCCAAGCCAGGTCATGATGACGGATGTGTGGCAGCAGCACTAAATAATTCTGCTTGATATTTTGGGAAAGATGTCAGTTTGTATTTTATCTGCTACTAATACATTCAGGGCTGTTTAAATAAAGGGTCTCTAATACACATTTACCCAAGGCCTACTAGACACATAGGCCACCATAGGGGCAAAATGTGCAGCTGCTATAAGGGCAAGCTTAGGCAGCTACCAAGGGGCGCCGGCCACTAGAGGGCACTTCTGAGTCCGCCTAACTACGGAAGGTGCGGTTGCTATGGGGCCCGGCGGCTTAACGGGCCCGCCGGCCCAGCGATCGCACCCCCAGCACCCTCCATTTGCCAGGCACCCGCTGATACTGTGTTACAAGCGGGCGCCCAGCTCCTTCTCTCCCCGCCCAGCTTCTGGGTCCTGCAGTGCGCTATGGGAGTGACATCATGACGTCACTCCCATAGTTCCGAGGAGCGGGTGCCGGGGATGGACGGCAGCAGGCACTGGAGCGGGGTTTAAGGTAAGTTTTTTTTGTTGTTGTTTTTTGTATGTGTATGGCTTACTACAGGGGCCTTACTACTGGGGGCATCATATGGGGGCACTACAGGGGTCCTAACTACTGGGGGCATTTCAAGGGGCATTACTACTGCGGCACTGCAGGGAGCATTACTATTGGAGACACTACAAGGGTATTACTACTGGGGGCACTGCAGGGAGCATTACTATTGGAGGCACTACAAGAGTATTACTACTGGGGGCACTGCAGGGAGCATTACTACTGGGGGCACTGCAGGGAGCATTACTATTGGAGGCACTACAAGGGCATTACAACTGGGGGCACTACAGGGGACCTTACTACTGAGGGCACTGCAGGGGGAATCATCCCTTTAATTCGGGTCATGTGAATATTATTAGGGTGCTGTGTATGTGTCTGTGAGGTGAGCGGAGGGTTTGGGGGAAAACAGGGGCGGCATTGTGAATCTTTGCCTACGACGCCCTGAAACCTCGCACCAGCCCTGTATAAGTCCCAGAACTTAGGGGGGCCCATCTTCCTTGTCAAAGTTACATGTATTATATACATGTCTCACCATTGGGTGGTACATAGGGGCCCTTACAGACTTTTGCTATGGGGCCTTCATATACCTAGTTACACCCCTGTCACCATTAGATATTCTAAAACAAACCTGAATTGGACAGGTACTAAAAACACTTCTATTTTACCCCCTTGTTATATGAGGAGACTCCAAGTAAAAATTTCAAGTACTGGATATGGATATTTCCATAAATGTAACCTCAAATAATAGGTGTATTTATAATGGGTGCAGGGTGTGCAATGCAGGAGCACCCCGCACACCATGCACACAACATAAACTTACCTTGCTCCGGCAAGTGGGTTCCTCCTTCTCCGTTCTGCTATCTTCCCAGTGACATCTTCAACAAGATGGGACTGCGCAGTGACAGCAAAGACTATGGCACTGTGGCAGAACTTTGCTCCCTAGTGCACATGTGCCATCTTCCCGAATATCACTGGGAAGATGGCATCGCGGAGGAGGAGGGACCCACTTGCAGGAGCAAGGTAAAATGCCTTGTTGGGGGGAGGCAGTGCTCAGATGAGTGGGCCCCCTCAGATACAGGGGCTGGCTGCCAACTATTAGCATGGGGGGCAAATGCAATCATGTAGCCCTAGCTTTTCTACCAGTGCACGGGAATGACAAATTAGTCGTGGTTTATCTAATGGCATTGAGATTTAAATGCAGGGCCGGAGTGGCCATCGGGCACTTCTGGCAAATGCCAGAAGGGCAGATGGGCCGATTTTGGCTGAAGCGCTGAGCGCAGGCTTACCCGGCCGGCGCTGCAGTGTTCAGCATTTCCCATTATTTACATACGCCGCAGCTGCATCATAGTGTAATGACATCATGACGCGTGCACAGGCGGTGGTGATATGACGTCATTAAGCATCTGGCCCAGGCGCTCAGGGATAAAAAAGTGCGGCGTGGGCAGGAAGCCTGAGTGGACTGGATGCCATTTTGGGACTGCATGAGTTGCAAGCTGAGAGACGGATGCCATCTGAGACTGCAGCAGAGACCCCAGTGCCCAGTGAATCATGTGTGCAGTCACATTGTCAAAGTGAGTGTGCACAATTTTTATTCCCCTTGGTGTGGTGGGTGGGCTGCTCTGTGCAAGCTAGCAGTGCCTGGCCAGGCAGTAGTCAATTGGTGTGGTGGGTGGGCTGCTCTGTGCCAAACTATCAGTGGTCACTAAGGAAGTAAACTACTATAAGTACTGTAGGCTACAGTAGTGTCTTGTATTTACTGAGGCTGTCAAGAATTCTGTCACTATTTCAGTTCTAAACCTTGAAGTTGGTTTCTCTAAATGGAAGTGTAATGGTTGGTTATTTAATCCAGGTATAATCTATTACTAACATATGCATATTGTTAGAAGAAGAATATTGTATGTTTTGGTACCTAACCCTGCTACGCATTTTTATTACCTGGTTCTCTGCATAACAAGGGAATTGAGAGGGGTGGGCAGAAGATCTAATAAGCATGTGCCAGGACCAAAACTAGGATTTTAGTCACCTGGGGCAAGACAGTAATTTGGTGCCCCCTTCAGCAGTGCACCTATAGTAATGCCCCCTGAGGTAATGCCCCTGTAGTATTACCCATATGGTAATGCCCCTGTAGTGCCGCTTTCAAAAAAATCCCCACAATACTTGCCTTAAACCCCGCTCCTGCCTCTGCCGCCATCCGGTCCGCCCGGCTGCTCCTCGGAACCATGTGAGAGACGTCATGACAACTCTCCCATAGTGTCAATGGGGAGAGCCGGAGGCTGGAGTTCAGGGGAGAACTCCAGCCTCCGGCTATCATGGCGCTGCAGGAAAGGAGCCGGGCTCCCGCTTTTTTCTATCTCTTTTTCTCCTGGCTCCCCCCTTTCCTCCTCTCTTTTTCCTGTCTCTCTATTCCTTTTAGTATGTTGCTATTTCAAACCTGCAGATCCATGTAGTATTAATATTGTATACAATATATTGTTTATTATATTTCTATTTTATAATATGTGCAAATATTCATATTTGTGTATGTGAATAAGGGACACTATTGTGTGACATAACGTGAAAAAGGGACACTACTGTGTGCCGTAACGTGACTATGGGGCACTACCGTGTGATGTAATGTGAAAAAGGGACACTACTCTGTGACGTAACGTGAAATATTAGGTGGCTACGCCCCTTCCCAGCAAAACTATGCCTGAATTTTTGTGCGCGTGCCTTCGGCACACACTCTCCCTGCTTCCCCTATGGTTGGTGGCACAAACGCTCTTTTGTTAAAATGTGTAGTTGTGGCTCTGCTTTGGTGTGCACAAAGGTGTCCTCTGCATTCAGCACCCCTGCCCTAAAAAAGTCCTACAGTGAACACTATCTAATCTTCTACAACTGCTAAACTATCGCTTGGGAAAATGCTTTCCCCTTTCTTGTGTATGACCTACACCAGTGAAGTTCCAGCTTTACCTATAGATATCTGTCCAATCTGTCTGGTGGGAAATAAAATCTGGTCCATTTTCCAGCATCTGGGAGCAAATTTCTATTGTTATTTGCTCCTACACATTCCCAGATTTTCTGTCCCACCACACGAATTGGACAGATATATCTATAGGTGTCTGCACAACTTAACAGAACCAACACAATACCAAATGTTTGACTCCCATACAGGATGTGCTCTGTTGTATGTATTTTAATAGATAATGATGTGTACTTGCCTGTTGTTCTAATATTAATTACATTTGTAAGAGCATAGACTAAGAAGTGGGAGGGGTCAGGAATAGTTAGGGGAGGAGTCTATGCCAGGAGACAGATGCTGACGCGAGGTGGGCCTGTGTGCTCTTTAAATGCCAGGGCCTATTTTTAGTCCCAGTCCGGCCCTGTTTAAATGTGTAATAAAATATATGAAAAATCATTATGTCTAAAGGCCCCTACACACTACACGATATCTTTAACGATTTAGCCGATTCTGACACATCGGAGCAACAAATCATTAAAAATGTGTAGTGTGTATGTACAACATTGTTTAGTGCGCATCCCCGTGGGGTCGTCAGCCTCATCGGCAGCTCTCATGTGCAGCATGTAAGATCAGGTGATGCGGCTGATGATCCCTTGCAGCACTATGCGGGGGGACAGCATATCGGGCGGTCGGGCACCAGATTGCCCAGTGTGTACGTTTAGTGTGTACCCAGCTTTAGAACTATAATCAAATACATTACCTACCAGCCTTGTCTGACACACAGAGACTATTCTAGTGACTGATATAAAATATAGGAAGCAATATACAAAAAACTCCTCGCAGCACCTCCTCCAGCCCCTTCACTGTCCACCTCTCAAAGCCCCCCCTTTTTAATGTCCACCTCACAGCACCACATACTGCCGTTGCATATTATCAATGGTCTTACAATGCCCGGCTGCCTGCACCTACCTTATACATACATCTCATTCTATACACATGTTCTGCTGCTGGTTGTTAGAAATTAGAATGAACATTACTCACAGTGCACAAAGGCAGAACCACAGTATTGGTGGGGGGATGGGATTGATATACCTGCGGCTGAACAAATCCCGGCAGGGAAAAGCTGGCAGATGAAGATCCCGACTGGCGGTGGTAAGTACCCTAACCCTCCCCTCTCCACTCCTAACCCTAACCCTCCTTTAGGGGTGCCTAACCCTAACCTCTCCCCCAGTGCCTAACCCTAACCTCCCCCGACGTGTGCCTAAACCTAACCTCCCCTCCCCATACCCTAAACCTATCCCTCCCAGGGGGTGCCTAACCCTAACCTCTCCCTAGTGGCGCCTAACCCTACCCCCCCTTCCCCTAGCCTAACCCTAACCTTCCCCCCGGGGGTCCCTAAACCTAACCCCCCCATCCCCGGGCTAAGTGTTATACTTACCCGTCAGACAATGATTGGGATGGCGGGACTCGGCGTTCCGGCGTCAGGATTAAGATAGGCGTCAGCATTTCGACACCTATCTTAAGTCCCGTGTCGGGCAGGAAGTGTCGGGAGGACCGGCGGCATTGCGCCCACCGGTCTATTAACTACATCCCATGCTGGGTACACACAGCCGACAAACTATACATTGTCAAGTGTGTCGGCTCGTGTGTACACACAATATGTATCACATCTGCTGTGCAGCATGACAGATGCAATATATCTTGCAGATATATTGTGCACATCTACCGGTTTGTACGGATGACCCATAGACTGACCCATACACTGGCCGCAGGAAGCGCAGACACTGACATCACAAATGGGCAAGCAAATTTAAATATATAAATATATATATTTATATAAATTTAAATATATATGGGTGGAACCAGCGCTACAGTACAATGGGCGGTTTATATTCAAAATACCAACATTTATTAACACATAAAACTATGTTTTCAATAAAATACACATCAAACTAGCGTTGAGCTAATTTGCTATCTCTGGACCTGAAATCAACCATTCACCTTGGCATACCTGTATGGACCCTGGAACTACCATGATATATTGGCGGCCATCAGGGCCGTAGCTAGGGTTGTGTGGCCGGTACCATCGCACAGGGCTCCACAGGTCAGGGGGCGCTGTTTGGGCCTGTCAAATGTCTGTTTATTATCATTCTTGCTTGTAGCTTCCTCTTATTTCATCCCCAGCATCTCCTGGCCTCTCCTATCTCTACGCTGGCCCTTCCCCATGAAGCCATGGCCCTTTTTTGGGTGCATTATGTCCCTTTGAAAAATGAACGGGGCGCCAATGCTCTTTCTGGCACAGGGCACCAAAAAGTCTAGTTACGGCTCTGGCGGCCATAAAGACCCTCCGACGAATCTACAGCAGCCTTATTCTGTGCAAGTATCTGCTGCTAAAGGACTGTGTGAATTTCTGATTCTTGGAACCGGTAACCCTTTGCTGCTTATGGTAGTATATGGACATGCTTTAACGATTAAGCTATTTCCTGATGTCAATAGCATATCTCAGAACTTTAACAACCAACAGGTCCTTTGAGATTGAGCTTTATTATCAATACGTATATGGTCTAATACATTTTTAATGTGTATTTTATTGAAAACATAGTTTTATGTGTTAATAAATGTTGGCATGTTGAATATAAACCGTCCATTGTATTTAGTACTGTAGCGCTGGTTCCACCCATATATATTTGTCTTTATTGTTAGGGGATGACCCCTCCCTTATCAGCAGCTCTCATATTAGCGCTCTTATTATATTAAGCAAATTTAAATGCGTGCTCAGTTGTGATTTCTGGCTAGACATATTGAGCGTCCCATTGGTAAGTGTGGATGCTTGCCAAAATCAGCTGCTTGGTCTGTGGGTCCGTTGCTCGATTGGGCCATTGGCGCAGTGAGTATGCAGCATAAGTTACAGGGGACATGTCTGTAACTTAGTACAAGGCTGCTAGGAGTCACAACCCACCAGTCACTAGTCACCAAAGCCGGGGTATGGTGGTGTTCCCAGTGCTGCACAGTGCTATGGTGTGCCCAGGGCTGCCCAGTACTATGGTGTGCCCTGTACTATGGTGTGCCCAGTTCTGCACAGTACCTTGGTGTGCCCAGTGCTGCACAGTACTATGGTGTGCCCGGTACTATGGTGTGCCCAGTACTGAACAATACTTTGGTGTGCCTAGTGCTGCACAGTACTATGGTGTGCTTAGTACTACACATTACTATGGTGTGCCCAGTGCTGCACAGTACTATGATGTGCCCAGTGCGACCCAGTAGTACTGTATTTGTGCCCAGTGCTGAATCTCACCTGAACCACTAAAAATGTGCCAACCTAGGGGGCAGACGGCACCCTGCCCCCCGGTCCTACCACCCCAGCTCAGATATAATATTATCTGAAACTTTTTATTTTTACATTGCTTACAGTACTCCTGGATATGTCAATTTGATCATATTTCCCATAAGTACATATTGAATAATTGGTTCATTAATTTATTTTACACCTAGCATGTCTTTGTTTGCAGACATGGGCATCCTCTATGAATTTTAATTAAATGTAACCCGCAAACCTTGTTTAACAAATGTTTTCTTTTGGTTTCATGCAAAAGTAGAGTGTGAAAAGGTAGCACATTACAAATAGAGTTATTAAAAAAATATACATTTAGCAGTTGATGTAGAGTTGAAGTCAGATTTTGCATGTTTATTGCAATGTACAAAGAGCTATTCATGCACCTATGAGAAATTTGTACACAACTTATTGTCATCTCTATGTGGCAGAAGGGGAGTAACTGGGTGCTAACCAGAAGTTCGCCCTTATAAGAAGTTTACTGAGATCGTATCAACACAATTGCAGGCTATGCAGAGTTGTTTATACTTGAAGAATCATCTGTTTTCAGACAAATCTCTTACACCAAGGACAGGGCCGCAACTAGGGGGGCTGGAGGTGCACGTGCACCGGATGTGCCGCTGCACCCGGTGCACGTGACCTCCAGTCCTGTCGCCGCAGGGAGGCTCTAAGCCGTACGCCCGCTGAGATCTTATTACCAGCGGGCGCCCGGCTCCTTCCCTGCAGCGCCACGCTAGCCGGAGGCTGGAGTTCTCTCCTGAACTCCAGCTTCCGGCTTTCTCCACAGGCACTATGGGAGAGGAGCAGCAGGGCGGACCCGTCGGTGGCAGTCACAGGAGCGGGTTTAAGGTAAGTATTTTTTTTGTTTGTTTGTGTGTGTTAGCGGCACTACAGGGGCATTACCAGGGGGCACTACAGGGGCATTACCAGGGGGCACTACAGGGGCATTAACAGGGGGATTACAGTGGCATTATAAAGGGGCTCTACAGGGGCGTTACAAGGGGTCACTACAGGGGCATTACCAGGGGGCCCTACAGGGGCATTAACAGGGGGCTCTACAGGGGGACTACAGGGGCATTACTAGGGGGCACTACAGGGGCATTACCAAGGGACACTACAGGGGCATTACCAGGGGGCACTACAGGGACATTACCAGGGGGCTCTACAGAGGCATTACCAGAAGGCTCTACAGGGGCATTAAAAAAGGGGCAATACCAGGGGCTCTACAGGAGCATTAGCAGGGGGCACTACAGTGGCATTACCAAGGGGCTTTACAGGGGCATTACCAGGGGGCACTACAGGGGCATTACTAGGGGGCATTACTATATGGGCATTGTTAGGGGGCATTACTAGGGGGAATTACTATTTGGGCACTACAGGGGCATTACTATGGGGGCATTACCATATGGCATTACTATGGGGACATTACCATATGGCATTACTATGGGGACGTTACCATATGGCCACTAGTACAGGGGCATTAATATGGGGCATTACCTAAGCGGGCATTACTATAGGTGCACTGCTGAAAGGGGCATTACTATGGGGGAATTACCAGGGGGGGGGCAGGTGGCCAAATTCCTGTCTTGCCCCGGGTGACAAAAACCCTTGTTTCAGCCCTGCCAAGGATAGGGAGTGTGCACCATACTTGCCTACTCTCCCAGATCATCAGGAAGGCTCCAGTAAATCGTGCAGCGCCCTGGCCACCCGGAGGAGTGGGCAAGTCTCCTGGAGCCACCCGGACATGGTTCACTTCCCTGTCACCCACTTTGCATTGAATAGCATAATCGTGACACTGCCCCCCTGCTTCACAATGCCAGTAGTTCAGCATTGT
The DNA here is from genome assembly GCA_031769625.1 of Taudactylus pleione. Classification (NCBI taxonomy): domain Eukaryota; kingdom Metazoa; phylum Chordata; class Amphibia; order Anura; family Myobatrachidae; genus Taudactylus; species Taudactylus pleione. The sequence continues at coordinate 1,480,766 of JAUIMM010000126.1, read as the reverse complement.
ATAACGGGCAGGGCCACGATAAAGCACTCATGACATCATGCCCCCAGCACCACCCACTTCTGCAGCATTTCTCCACCCACAGTGCTGACCTGACTCCCAGAGGGGGCAGCCCAAAGGTCGGGAAGTATGGTGGGCACTGATAATGATGACCTGTATCAAACCAAGCATATGGATAGGCGCGGGGGAGTGTCTCTCGTGCTAACCAATCAGGGCCGTGCTTTCCCATTCAACCACTCACTCTCAGGACCCTTCAACTGTGTGTCGGGGCTGGATTTGATGTGAGTGACAAGCTTCTCATCCAGTAAGCTGGGGGCTTGCTGTGATGGCCATGCTGCTCACCCACTGAGGAAGCAGACGTAGGCTCTGTGAAATGCGTTGCTACAACCACGTACTGATATCACCTGCCTATTTATATCTATTTGTTACTTTCCTTTGTTTTTATCTGTTATTTTTTTTTTTTTATATATTATTGTATATTGCCATATATCATAAAATTAGTATTATCCAATTGAACTTATTGGCACTGGATATTTGAACTATTTGATCCCATTATTCATACTACCGTTGGACATTGGGTTTTTAATTAATGTCCAAAGCAATCTTCCATCCTATTGAGGGCGAGTTTACTATATAAGATCTACAGCATAGTATCATTGGGTACACTGATCTGCACTATGCTAGCACTTTATTTATCTTCCCTTGGAACTCCTGCGGCATGAAAGGAACTGTCGGCAGCCAAGATGACATCTAAATTGCTTAAGCAACCACTGTAGGATAACAATGAAAGTTTGTCCAACGCCTGCTACTCTTTTTAAAAATGGTGAGTTTGTATGTGCTCTCTTTTGAACCAAGGTACTACAACATTACACACTATTATTACACTTTTGTCATCCACATATTTCTGGGAATTTGAGAACACTATTGGAAGACAATTAATCCGAGTAATCTACTACCCATAGACTAAAGACAGCTCTGGAACCATTACCCCTAATCCAAAACAAACATTTAACCTCTTTGTCAAAAGACCCAAATCAGATTAGGCAAACTGAACAAAATGAGTTACATTATATTATACAGTATCACAGCACATAAAAAATATCTGTAGCCCTCATAATCTTTGTGCTGTGAACTCATAAATGAACCCTTATTTGTTTGACCCTAAGTAATCCTGAATCCTGCATTACAGCAGCTTTCAATACCATGCCCTCAGAACAGTTAAAGATTGCAGCTTTCCCTGTTACTCATCAAGTTCCGTAAAAAAGCGGCAGCATAATAATTGTTTTCCTGCAAACTCTCTTGCCTCCTCTCTGAGGTTACTATCGTTCAAAGAACAAGGATGTAACTGAGCCAGTTGTACAGACAGAAAAAACGACTAGTGTTATTCAGGTGCATAGAAAACCCAAAACTCCAAATGGTTCTCTGCACACCCCATAAACCCATTTGTTTCTCTCTGCTCCAGCACCAAACAGGTTAAACCACAGAGGACAATATGTGCCAGTGTACTGTATAGCCCACAGGGTTTTCAATGCCAAGGACATTCCTTTAGCTGTTGGAAATAAACTAGAGATTTTATATATTCATATATCAAACTCTGTATATCAAACTAAAAATGCATGCAAGTTTTTTGTCTGTCTGTACTTATCATTTATCACAGCATTCTGCTTATCCTAACCATTCTAAAGTGGAGTCATCATTTTGTTTTTGTAAAATACATCTACTAAGGAAACAGTAGAAACATAATAATAATATAAAATGGAAAGTAAGTTCCAGAAATGTTTAGTTACTGTCAACTGGATCCTTAGAAGTTATTGTCCTAGCTCAGGGGTGGCCAACCCGTTGGAGGCAAAGAGCCAAAAAATATATGTAGTCAACAGAAAAAGCCGATAGCATGTGCGCACCGTAGGTGCGCAGGCAAAAAAGGGGCGTGGCCTGCCAGAAGGTCATGTCCCATTTTTGTGCGCACGCCTTTGGTATGACATTTGCAGGAGCATGACCTTGTGTCACACCCCCATTTTTAGTCATGCTGGGGGCGAGCCCAGGACATTAAAAATAAACATTTTACATAATCTTCCCAATATACATTTTCACTGTTGAAGTGAAAGAAAAAGCCAGAGCAACATAGAAAACATTGAAATAGCCACGTACACATAAAATACATATTGAAATCCAAAACCACATAAAATTCATTGAGAATGCCAGTGCCCATTATGCTGTGCCCCCTGTAGTTGTGCCCCATATGTAATGCCTCCAGTATTTGTGACCCTTATGCAATGACCCCTTTAGCTGTGCCTATTATGCAATGCCCTCTGTAGTTGTGCCCCTTCTGCAATGACCCCTGTAGTTGTGCCCATTAATCAATGCCCCCAGTAGTTGTGGCCCTTATGCAATGCTCCCTGTAGCTGTGCCCATTATGCAATGCCCCCAGTAGTTGTGCCCCTTCTGCAATGACCCCTGTAGCTGTGCCCCTTCTGCAATGCCCTCTGTAGCTGTGCCTATTAAGCAATGCCCCCAGTAGTTGTGGCCCTTATGCAATGCCCCTGTAGCTGTGCCAATTATGCAATGCCCTCTGCAGTTGTGCCCCTTCTGCAATCCCCCCTGTCGCTGTGCCCATTAAGCAATGCCCCATTAGTTGTGGCCCTTATGCAATGCCCCATGTACTGTGCCCATTATGCAATGCCCCCCAGTAGTTGCCCTTTTTGCAATGCTCCCTGTAGCTGTACCCATTAAGCAATGCCCCCTGTAGCAATTCCCCTCCTGCAATGCTCCCTGTAGTCGTGTCCCCAGCACTAGCCCCCCCCTATGAAGAATATGAAGAAACTTACCTTACCTAGCTCCCGAGTCCCGCCGCACCGTCGATGCGGCTGCCGCACCGGCACTGCTGCTCCTTCTTCTGCCGCCTGCTGGATCTAACTGGATCCAGCAGATGCGCGGGCTTCTCACATCACGGGTGACGTCACCCGCGCATTGCATTTCTGGGAACGCTGGCCTCTGAAGCGATCAGAGGCTTCTTTAGCCTCTGATGGCTTTAGAGACCAGCGTTCCCAGTAACAATGGGGGTCTGCCGAGCCGCATTAGAAGCTCAGAAGAGCCTCATGCGGCTCGAGAGCCGTGGGTTGGCCACCGCTATTCTAGCTTATTTTTTACTGGCTCTAAGGGGTCAATTTACTAAGCTCCCGTGATTGTAAGGATCGTGTTTTCCGATGGTGGATCTGATCATTCTTACCCATGTTTAATCCCCATGTTTCCCTAGCCTAACACTCCCGAACAAGCAGCCTGCACATATCAGTGAGATACGTGCAGGCTGCTTGTTTGCATTAAAGAAAGGGTTAATTTAAAAAAAAAAAATTGTTGTGATGACATCATCACCAAGCGCCGTAAACTTCTGGTGTCCCGTTATGCCAGATCGGAGTGGACTGGCGATTTGCGGAGGTGGAGGGAGGAGAGGGGGATCCTTCCGGTAGGGTGTCCTATGTCACAGCTGTCAGCGGGGAGAGATTACAGCCTCCCCATATGAAGTGGGGATGAGCAGCGCCGTAGTTAGACGACAGTGCGCCCTGTGCAGCACTGCCGCCCCTCTCACTCCCTCTCCGCCCCCCTCCTCCCCCCCTGAGCGCTTACCCTTACTTCCAAGCGGAGGAGGGAGGGCGGGATCCTGCACCGACATTCACTGTGCGGCCCGCAACACTGCCGGAGGTCTCTTCCTGCAGACCTCTGGTGCAGAGAAGTGTGTGGCCGGTGCCGCTGAAGGATTCCGCCCTATGCGGAGGCACTGGCCGCACCACCCTCCGTACGGCCCTGGGGATGAGGTAAAAACTGGAACGGTCAGGACCATCCGGAGAGGCAGTAATATCTCCCTCCCTACAGTCACACCTTCAGATTTCACCCAATCACCATGCTGTAAACGGGTTCCGGGTCAGATGATCGATTAACCATTTACACTGAGCTTTACCCGAGTCGTACCCGCGTAAAACCCTGCTCCAGACCCGGGAAGCAGCCTTTTCCACTGAGCCGCAACCCAGGTTGATGCGGCAATAACCCAGGTTTTTGCGGTGGTGGAAAAGGTGCAGAGCTAAATTACAGGTTTTTAGAAGTGGAGATGTTGCCCATAGCAACCAAACAGATACTACTTAGCATTTTTCTATCACCTTCTAGAAGATAATAGCTAGTATCTGATTGGTTGCTATGGGCATAATCCTAATAGGAGGAGAGATTGAGCAGCGCTGCTTATTGCTAGTTTCCTTTTTCAAATTAATCTTAACAGACAGTCCATTTCTCAAGCCCCTCCACTGTATTCCCCCAGTGGGTCCTACATGATCCAGTCTGACACTGATGCTGTGTGTTTTATTTATTTAAAACTACAATTTGCTTCCACATACTAGCCCTATTACACTTCATCAGTGAAGGAAGGCTCCACGCTTGGCCTCTGTATATTGGCATACAAGCTGCGTGACGAGCTAAAAGTTTTGGAGTACAAATAACCTCACCGGATGTTGTGAATCTAGGATACATTTTGCCTACGCAATTGCTAGGTTAATAAAAAACTGGATACATAGGGGGAGGGGCCCTAGATTGCACACCCTAAGCACAATGTGAGGTGCTACCTGCTGAGACTTGTAGTGCTGCAAGCAGAAACAGACAAATGCAAGTGCACACTAATAAAAAACTGAAATAGAAAATAAACAGAAATGAAACATAGGAAATCAACTTTTGTAACATTGAAACATCACTACTAATCCTACACTATCTCAGCATAAGGTAATAGTGTCTTGCTACAAATTGTACATATTGGTTGGTTTAATCCTACTTGAGCTTTAGGAGTATTGATGTCTGAATGGTCTCAAGAGCAAAAGCCTTACATTGTCATAGTTTGCTCTTGAAAAGCAGGCTACATCTGGTTGCAATATCATCTGGTTTTACAAGGCAAAGGCATATATACAATACTCAGACATCTGGGAAATGTAGTTCTTATGCTTTCCAAATGCATAAAGACCATTGTTTTGTGAACTTCATTTCCCAGAAGCAAATACTATAACTCCACCCCTATACTTCCCTGGAAAATATATTCTTAAAGGGGCAATACAGTGACGTGGCTACATATAGAAACAAACAAAGCACTCACTGCAGCATGGTAATTGTCTGCAGTAGAATTAAACAGGGAGAGTTTATTAGACATTGAAAACTGCTATATGATTAAGGAACGTGGTGACAAGGTTTCGTTTCTCCAGTTAATCATTTAATATATATTGCAATATAATCACAAAATGTTTTATTATTATTATTATTATTATTATTATTATTATTATTACTTGTTCTTTAGTACCATGGAAACATCTTGGCCCCAAAAATGTTATTTTATTTTTCTTACTTGCAAAATGTCAAACTTTAGTGTTAAATACTTCCAAATAAGTCTGGAAATATGTATTTCTGAAATAGTAAATGTATGAGGGAAGGTGTGCCGAGTAGGGCTACCACCTTTTCATATTCAGATACCCGAACAGTGGACGTGGCCGCAGTAGGGTTAGCACCAGGGCCGGATTTACCATTAGGCCAACCTAGGTGCCCGCCTAGGCCCCCCCGAAATCCAGCCCTGGAGATAACCTTCTGCGCTGTTCTTAAACTGCTCCTGCTGACACCGGCCAGGGAGAGCACACACAAATAGGCAGTATAGTACAGTACAGTCTGGGCCCTGCCTCTACTATGCAGGGGGGGGGGGGAGAACTCACGCAGAAGCAAAGTTGCAGCCTGGGTAATCACCTCCAATCCACTTCCTGTTCCTGCTCCTCAACTCGGCTCAAATCAACTCCACCCCCGTGCAGTGTGAGCTGCTGCACTCAGTGAGTTCAGCCAGTCTCCGCCAACCAAACTCCCCTCTCCCCTATATGTATATCTCCCAAACGGCCTGGCACGCTCCTTCCAAATCTTAGATTGCCGCATTGCTCACTACTAAACCATCTATACACCTCCAGGTGTGGCACTCGGCGGACTTGTTAAATAATCATATCTGCACAGAGATTACTGCAACGTTTCGGGCTTTATTCCCCCTTTGTAATATGTAGCCTGACGAAGGGTGAATAAAGCCCGAAACGTTGCAGTAATCTCTGTGCAGATATGAGTATTTAACAAGTCTGCCGAGTGCCGCACCTGGAGGTATATATATATATATACCCCTTTCATACCTATACATGTGTATGCACAGTTGGCTACATATACATATTTATTACAGGATGATATATAAATATATATATATATATACAGGTTGAGTCTCCCATATCCAAATATTCCGAAATACGGAATATTCCGAAATACGGAATATTTTTAGTATGACTGAGAAAGTGAAACGTTTGCTTTCTGATGGTTCAATATAAAAAAAACTTTGTTTAAAGCACAAAATTATTAAAATATAGTATAAACTAACCTTCAGGCCGTGTGTATAAGGTGTATATGAAACATAAATGAATTTCATGTATGTACACAAACTTTTTTTGATACACAAAATTATTACAAATATTGTATAAAATGACTTGCAGGCTGTGTGTATAAGGTGTATATATAACATAAATGCATTCTGTATTTAGATTTGGGTCCCATTTCCAAGATATCTCTTTATAGTATGCAAATATTCCAAACAACGGAATATTCCGATATCCAAAATACCCCTGGTCCCAAGCATTTTGGATATGGGAGACTCAACCTGTATATATATATATATATATATATATATATATATATATATATATATATATGTGTGATCTAGTAACATTGTAATAACTGTGCATAAATTACAATAGGTGTCACTGGCGCAAGATACACCAATCATACTGTTTAGGTATGAGGATTGTGTTTTACTATATATTTCTTGGTTGGCCTCCATGAATGTTACATTTATTTTTTTGATATGTTTTGTATTGATTGTGGTTTTTTGTAGCGATATTCCATGTATGGTAATATTTAGTATTTCTGGTACAGTGTGACCAGCGAGTCCTGTGCAATCTGTAAGCCTGGCAGCTTGGCAGCGCCTGGGGAAGCATTATACGGGCGGTCCTGGAACGTAAGCCTGCTATTCCAAGGATACACTGGAACGCAGAACCCGGAAGTGCGTCACATCCTTCTTTACAGTGCACTGGCGGCAGCTGAAGTTCTGATCAGTGGTCAAAGTGGGGTGGTATACAGCGGTATGACATACAGCCACTTCCCGCCGCCACTGCATTTTAGCCGCTGAAGAGAATGTACCAGCCCTGCGCTGGAACAGTAGTGACATTGTATAGAGATGTTTCCCACTGGCAACACATATCTATCGGCGGCGGCAGTGCTGGCAGGTAACCGAGATGGAGCATCGGGTCCCGGCTACACTGCAGTTCAAAGTAAGAACTGGCCACCAGCCAATCGCGCCTCGCGGACTGGCAGTCAATGAGAAGCTGCCAAGTGGAAGCTTCTCATTGGCTCGCTGCTGGCGCTGGGTTTAAATAGCCTTCCCGTTTTTGATTGGCAGTCTGAGCTGGTCCGCAAGCCAGGATTGGCCGGCGGCCAGTCTTGGCTGTAAACGGCAGTGCAGCAGCAGTTAGTAGGACCGGATGGTCCCGCCATCTGCACTTCCATTCCAACACAGAGGCACAGGTCAGAGGGAATTAGAGAGAGGGGACTCAGGGAGGGTGTGAAAGAGGGAATAGAGAGAGGGGCATACAGAGTGAAGCAGGCAGTTAGTGGTGTAGGGGGCAAGAGTGTTAAGGAATCAGTTAGTGAGAAGAGCTGGGGGTGAGAGAGGGTAGCAGGCAGGGAGAAGTGTGGGGGGCGAGGGTGCAGGGGGTGATATGGAGGCAGGGGCCGAAGGGGGGGGGCATTACAATCTCCATATCCCCACCTCTAAATTCCCACTTTGAGCACTTGTACTGTGTATATATAGATAGATAGATAAAATATATATAGAATATAGATATATATATATATATATAGATAGATATAAAAAATATATGAACACCAGCACTCCACTGTGCTAACTCAATACATGTCCAGGTGGCCTCCAGGTGCAAACCAATCATTCCACCAATGTCTAAAAGTAAAGAAAAACATAAATAGTTATATACAGACAACTGTGTATAGTTCTGTTCACAGAACTAGACACAGTTGTCTGTATTTATTTGTATCTTCACAAGACCCGTGACTGCAGCCGTTTTTCTTTACATATATTACACACTAGGGGCTCTAGTCTGAGGCTTTGCATAGGGTGCCGAACAGACCTTGCACCAGCCCTGCTACAGTGTAGCATATGCATCTGTGGACAGCTTTAAGGCAATAGGTAAGTGAATTCCAGCTAGATCCCTTTATGCTCCTCACTAATGTTGGAGAGGTGACGTGCAATAATTTCTACAGATGTTTCTGCATCTTGCAAAGATAGTGCATTAAGCACTGGAGTATCCTGACCACACACCCCATCTGACCTCTCTGATGATGCAATAGGGAGAGACATCAGAAGCCTGGCATCGAATGGTTGCCGGTCTTCTGACATCAATCATGCAATGTAAAGGTAACTAGGCATCGCAACAATTCGATAGTATCGCAATGGTTATACTACCATCCCAAAAGGGGATGGAGCCTAGGGGAAGGGGGCATAGCCTTGCAGCACCCTGCTCACCTCACTGTGGGGGTGTGCTCGGCACTGTCTGAGATGCTGGGTTGCCCCCAGGCTCACCCCACACTGAAAATAGATGACGTGCACACGTGCACGTCATCTATTTTCCTGCTGCTTTGCTATGCAGAGCAGCAGTGTGTGCTCCCTGTCCACAACCAGCCATCGGATGGGCATTGGAAAACCTGCATCCGAAGAATGGTAACCATCAAATTTCCCATATTCGATGGATAATGTACTTCCATCAAATCGGAAACAATGATGGTTGCTAACCATCGGCTTCCAAAGTCCATCCCTATGATGCAACTGTTTTGGGCAGTCTTTGCTCAGGTCCGTCCTTTAATCAGATGTCTCAGCCTATTGGCTCTCCCTTTATATTCACCAGCATGTGCCGCCTCCTTCCCATCCGACTCACGTGCATTGACCAGCACATTTCTTTCCCCTCCCACCGTGTCAGGGTTGCCAAGCTGTCAGGGACTTCTGCTGTGTCTCCTCTATCACTGCAGCTCAGGAAGTAGGGACACCACTTTGTGATATCACGCAACTGCAACTGCGGGTTATCTTACTGTATGAGTGTTACAGTGTGTATATTAAAATCAATAATAATAATTCCTTATACAGCTAAAACCAAAATATATAAATGAGATGTGATAATTTTCCCAGAGCTTAGAAGTTTACACAGAACTGGTTATTCCAGCATATCAATAGAGGTAACAGAAACCAGCTCACAATACAAGCTAATTAGCATTTGTTAAGGTGTTCAACTCCACAGCATACCCCCAACAAGAGGCTTTTTCCTCTTGAAGCCTCACACAGGAAAGCTTAGAACAATAGTCCAGTTGACCAATCGGATATTCCCTTTCTGACCACACCTCACAGGTGAGGGAGAGCAGGATGGCATTCACACACACTTGGAGAAACACACATGCTGGCAAGGACACACCAGGGAGACACAAGGACAGCAGACTTTCTCCCCAAGATGCAGCTTCAATCGCCTGGAGATATCTGCTCATAATGGCTAAGTAAACTGTACATTAGTTAGCCTATAATGGGTATTTGTAACTAAGTTTGATTTAATCTGTTTATAGCTTGTATAGATAGTTTGTAGTGATTTATGAATATTGTAGTTCATAGTGGAATCTTTGTTAAAGGCCAGGTTGTCAGGCTGTGGTGCTTTGGTTGTGCCTTGGTTTGTGTTAATCTGTAGTAGACGATATGAAGATTGATTTGCGGTGATTTAGGTTCAGTTTTATACATATAGCTGGCTGTGTTAATCTGTACTTCTTTCCCCCTTCCTTCCCATGTGTTGTATTCTCGTGGTCTGACTGTATCATTGTGTAGTTGAGATTGGGATGGAGATTGGGTGAAATGTTGCAATCTGTAGATGTATATTTGTTTGATATCAGCTAGTGGTTGTGGTTCCATGGGAGTTGCAGATTGCTAGCCATATTGTGATAGTATTGTGAAGTTATATATTATCATAGTTTGGGAATTTAAAGATGCTACCTCCATGTGGTATGAACAAAGGAAATTCCATGTGCTCTCCCCCTTCCCCCATTGACCCATGTCTCTAATGGAAATTGAAGTTGGTCCATGTGTTTGGTGGATGCTTTATAGTATTATAATAGAATTGTGTACTATTAGTTGTATACTGGTATTTTAACTATTACAGAGGAATCAGCTTATATGTATTATACAACATTATAGTATCTGAAAAGCTTGTATAGTATAGTGGATGCGGTGTTATATCATGGAAGTTGAAAATAATTAGACACTGGTATACAATATAATGTACTGTTTTGGTCCAAAGATATCACACAGTTGTAGTGGGTGAGAGTATTGCTATTACAGAACATGGCATTTTGGGAGATTTCAATGAGGGACATTCAAAATGGAGTTTGTGATCAGAGACCATGCGGTTTGAACAATAGGACAAAGGGTCACAACAACCACCACACACAATCTCACACAGCAGCCATATCTCTCTCTCTCTCTCTCTCTCTCTCTCTCTCTCGTCTATATTGTATTTTAACAAGCATTGATTTTATGAAGATTTGATATATAAAAACGTTTTACTTATAACACTTTGTGTGCATCGTTATCTTTATGAAAGGAAATTATCCAAATGATTTAAAAGGTATATAATTCTGGTTAACACTTTGCGAAGTTCATATATTTATGTTACTTATAACCTGATAGTTATTATATGAAAAATAGAATAATTTGCTTCAGATATATTGGGATTAAACAAGCTGGCAATGGCCTGGGTGTACAAATAGAAAGAAAGGAAAAAAACACCCCCTATCAATGAGGAAAAACTCACAGAGGAACAGCATTTCTAGTTACACTGCCTGAAGACATTATTGAAATTATGGACTGATAGGAAAGGATTATGTGTCCCCATAGTAAATAAAACAAACAGAAAACATAAAATTAGTTTAGTGTAATCCATGCCACTTAGTGATCACTTGCTCTTGTCAGGACAGGACACTTGCTCTTGTCAGGTTGCCTAGTGGTGGCTCTGGGTTCAGCACCACTTACCATCATGAAGATTTTTTTATCGGTACTTCTAAATATAGCATGAACTGGTACTAAGTTTATCACCCATCTGGGTTTCCTCCGGACAGTCCGTAAATCAGTAGATCTGTCCGGAGTCCAGAGAGCTTTTAATCCCAGATGGGCAGTGTCCAGCAATCAGATGGAGGGTATGGCCAGAGCCAGCATCACCACTAGCTCTGCCAGTGCACCCGCCCTGTGACCTACCTCCCTCCCCTGCGACCTGCTTCAAGTTGTTTGGACCCCACAGTGACCCTTACACTACCAGCAGCTGCCCCAAGGCATGGCCAGCGAAATCGCCTTCTCCTTTCTGTCCATGCTTGTTGGCAGTCACAATGAACAGCACAGCTACAGCACCTGGCTATCCAATGGATGCTACTGCCTCTTTCTGCGAGGTCAAGGGAGCTGTGGTGGGCACTGCGAAGGAGGTGACAACCTTGCTTTGTAGTGGATCAGCAAAGACACAGGGTTACTGCTGCTCCTGCCCAATGGGAGAAATCTTAACCTGGCTGATTGCCTGCTGGAGGCTGAGAGATATCTGGGGGTAAGCGGAAGGAACTCCTGGGATGCTGTGCTATTGCCATTTTTTTTATATTTTATTAGTCCATTATGGTATGCAGTTGGGATATCGACCACCATTATGTCGACGCCTAGAGTATGTTGGAGCCGCGTTGCCGGCAGCAGTATGCCAACAATGTGAAAATGCTACTTTAACAGTGTCACTAGTATAACTTTAAACATGCTGCTCCCGATTTAGGTCTAAAGATAGGTGTCTAAATCCCAATGCCTATCTTAAGCCCGATGACGGAAACCCGATAGACTGCTTCCCCGAATGTAGGTAAGCAGGGACAAGATTAGCGTTAGCTGCGGGGAAGGGATAGGTTTAGGCACCCCAGGCGGGGATGGTTAGGGTTAGGCTAGGGGAAGGGGGGTTAGAGTTAGGCACCACCGGGGGGGGGTTCGGGTTAGTCACCCCTCCTGGGAGGGTTAGGTTTAGGTTGCGGGAAGGGGGGGATAAGGTTTAGGCACCACCCTTGGAGTTTTAGGTTTAGGCACCCCTAAGGGAGAGTTAGGGTTAGGGGGTGAGAGGGGTAGGGATAGGGTACTTATCTTAGAATTCTGCTTCTTCGGGCTTCCGGCGTCTGCCTTTCACCCAGCGGCTCCTCAGCTGCTGAGATTTCATACCCAACCTGCTTTAATACCTTGTTTAAAATCCCGGCAGATGTAATACCAACGCTGGAAGCTAGAAAGGACCAGATCCTGACAGAGTAAGTATCTAATTGATCCCTAACCTTTCCCCCCACTAACCATAGCTCTCCATTAGGGGTGCCTAACCCTAACCTTCCCCCCAAGTGCCTAACCCTAACCTCCCCTGAGGGGTGCCTAAACCTAATCCCCCCCCTCCCCGCACCCTAAACCTAACCCTCCCATGGGGGTGCCTAAACCTAACCTCCCTCCGGGGGTGCCGAACCCTAACCCCCCCTTCCCCTAGCCTAACCCTTACCCTCCCGGGGGGAGCCTAGCCCCCACAGGAGCCCCTAACCTAATCCTTGATCCAGCGGCTGTCCACTGCCGCCACCCAGCTTACCTTCGTTCGGTGTGCCGGGCGTCAGTCTCGCAGTGTAGGGCTAATAATAGGCATCGGGATTTCGATGCCTATCATTAGTACCTTGACGGGATATGACAGTCGGGAAGCCGGCGGTCGGCATTTCGACCTTCGGCTTCCTGACTGCACACAATATATATACCATACATACATACATACATACATACAGTAGCAAGAGGCGGCGGCACTTCAGGTCTTTTAAAATAGACAAATTACACTGCTGGCATATAGCAGTCTTTAGTTCACCGTTTCTGTTTGTCAAGGACATATGATTAACAAAAACCGAAACGTTGGACTAAAGACTGCTATATGCCAGCAGTGTAATTTGCCTATTTTAAAAGACCTGAAGTGCCGCCGCCTCTTGCTACTGTCTATGCCATTAAGGGAGGGCCCACAGGCGTTTTTTACCTTTTGCTACTCTGGCGTGCCAGTCCACTGCTACTATATTATATACAGTCAGATCCATAAATATTGGGACATTGACAGAATTCTCATATTTTGGCCTCTATTCACCACCACAATGGCTTTGAAATGAAACAAACAAGATGTGATTTAACTGCAGACTTTCAGATTTAATTTGAGGGTAATTACATCCAAATTAGGTGAACGGTGTAGGAATTACAACGGTTTCTATATGTGCCTCCCACTTTTTAAGGAGCCAAAAGTAATGGGACAAACTAAACAATCCTAAATCTAAGTTTCACTTTTTAATACTTTGTTGCAAATCCTTTTGCAGGCAATTACAGCCTGAAGTCTGGAATGCATAGACATCACCAGACGCTGGGTTTCATCCCTGGTGATGCTCTGCCAGGCCTCTACTGCAAATGTCTTCAGTTCCTGCTTGTTCTTGGGGAATTTTCCCTTCAGTTTTGTCTTCATCAAGTGAAATGCATGCTCAATCGGATTCAGGTCAGGGGATTGACTTGGCCATTGCATAACATTCCACTTTTTAGCCTTAAAAAACTCTTTGGTTGCTTTTGCAGTATGCTTCGGGTCATTGTCCATCTGCACTGTGAAGCGCCATCCAATAAGTTCTGAAGCATTTGACTGAATATGAGCATATAATATTGCCCGAAACACTTCAGAATTCATTCTGCTGCTTGTTAGCAGTCACATCATCAATAAATACAAGGGAACCAGTTCCATTGGCAGCCATACATCACCACCATGCTTCATTGATGAGGTGGAATATTTTGGATCATGAGCAGTTCCTTTCCTTCTCCATACTCTTCTCTTCCCATCACTCTGGTACAAGTTGATCTTTGTCTCATCTGTCCATAGGATGTTGTTCCAGAACTGTAATGGCTTTTTTAGATGTTGTTTGGCAAACTCTAATCTGGTCTTCCTGTTTTTGTGGCTCACCAATGGTTTCGTCTTGTGGTGAACCCTCTATATTCACTCTTGTGAAGTCTTCTCTTGATTGTTGACTTTGACACATATACATCTACCTCCTGGAGAGTGTTCTTGATTTGGCCAACTGTTGTGAAGGGGTTTTTCTTCACCAGGGAAATAATTCTTCTGTCATCCACCACAGTTGTTTTCCAAGGTCTTCCGGGTCTTTTGGTGTTGCTGAGCTCTCCCTTGCGTTCTTTCTTTTTAAGAATGTTCCAAACAGTTCATATGGCCACACCTAATGTTTTTGCTATCTCTCTGATGGGTTTGTTTTGATTTTTCAGCCTAATGATGGCTTGCTTCACTGATAGTGACAGCTCTATGGATCTCATATTGAGAGTCGACAGCAACTGATTCCAAATGCAAATGTCACACCTAGAATCAACTCCAGACCTTTTACCTGCTTAATTGATAATGAAATAACGAGGGAATAGCAAACACCTGTCCATGAAATAGCTTTTGAGTTGATAGTCCCATTACTTTTGGCCCCTTAAAAAGTGGGAGGCACATATTGAAACTGTTGTAATTCCTACACCGTTCACCTGATTTGGATGTAATTACCCTCAAATTACATCTGAAAGTCTGCAGTTAAAGCGCATCTTGTTTGTTTCATTTCAAAACCATTGTGGTGGTGAATAGAGGCCAAAATCTGAAAATTCTGTCAATGTCCCAATATTTATGGACCTGACTTTATATGTACAGTATATATATATATGTAATATATGGTTAAGTTTTTTTAGATTCATTTTGGAGCAAGCAACTGGAAAAATCATGTCCCTAAAAGGCTGAATTTTCATTTAAGCAAAAGTGAAAGATTGTATGACAAATTGCCAAACTGTATATGATTTTATACTTTGTAATAGTACAATTTTAACAAGTTGTGGTCATAAAAAGTTTTTTAATTGTTTTATGAATCTCTATAATAATATATTTTTCTTAATTGTATGGGCTATTGATACATACAAATGAGCAAAGTAGACCAAGTAATTGGCTAAAATCTATTTCCATCTTTCAGTTTAATATATAAACTAAGATTTTATCGGCCTCACTAACAGGAGACCTTTTTAGGGGTACTGCTTAGTTTACAACTAATTTTGGTGCCGGATACATACATATATATTCTCCATAATGACAGGCAGCACTCAGGCTTATAAATCCAAATACCCTCACCAGTGGGGGTTATTAATATCAGTCAACGTTTTGGGGTCTTTCACCCCTTCCTCAGGACAACATAACAAATATGGTGCAACATAACACACTTAAATACTTAATGTGTAACACTTACCCCCAACCACATGGATATATTGCTAATATATATATATAATAATAAAAATATATAAAAAAAACTATATACATATAGAATATTGACTACATAAATAACTATAGTATATAGAAGGTCCAAAGTTAATACAATATTAATATGAAAGTAAGTCCTCATATGGTCATTAATAGTTAAAACTATTGAGTTCAATGGAGTCATTCAAACCCAATGGATAAAGGGTTTCCAGTGCAAATATCCAATATGCCTCACGTCTACAGAGATGGGCATATCTATCCCCCCCTCTCTGTGTAGCTTTAACATGTTCAATACTGTCGAAGCTGGATAATTGGCTGAGACAAGATCTGTTTAAAATTGGATCGCAGCGACGCCATCTTGCGACTGGCTGCAAGACGCCATTTTAGGAAATGAGATCGCAAGACGCCATTTTGCGAATGGCCGCCTAAGCGCCATTTTAGATAAACACACTGTAGTACATGTGGCGATATTACTATTAGCAACATGCGATTGCATCTTTTCACCATTTCTCATACACACATTAATATGCACAATTGCGCTGTTAACTAGTCGCATATTAGCGAATGCATAGGACTTTGTAAGAAACCGCTGTTTATTAGCTTTATGCGCACACATCTGCCCCAAGTTAACTAGCGTCCTTATATCAAACCCCACATACTCACACATTACATATTCACACATAAGGTTTAATAAGCTTTAAAGTATAAGATTTAAGTTGGTTCAGTTAGTTTAAATGCTGTGAAATAAAGATATTTGATAACTAGGGTTTTGTACATGCTATAAAAGCCGTGTTTGGGTTCGTACTGATGCGTATTCTTTCAACAGAATTCCAGTACTATCGGTGTGGAGATCGCATCATGCATTCTCAACTTATGGACCGCAGAGACTACCAGCAACAAAATGTATATTAACAACTGTTAGGATGCAGCATTTTGGGGTGGGAGGGCAAAGACCCCCAGCTGTTAGAGGCTGGGAGAGTCTATTTGAACAGCCTGTTAAATGCTCTGTAACAGATGCTTCTCCCCTGGGAACCAATTACCTCAGCAACAAACTTCTCTATTGTCCTGTCTATTTTGTGGGGGTATAAATATGTGTGCTCAAACGCTGGGTTCTTAGTCTTCGTGCTGAATGCTGAATGACGAGGGGTCTCTTGCTGATGCCTATCATCTGGTCCGGAAGCACTGCGTATGTATACTGTACTTGGGTCTGTATATTTCCTTTGCGTCTAATTGTGTCTGGATCAATAGCGTGTAACTGACTGTGCTTTTACCTGAATAATACTTTGTGCTTCGGAACCACATGTTCTGAGTCTGGAGTCTCTATTTATTGTATGACTGCGTACGCAAATTAGCGTCATTCTTAGAGGTTTAAAGGTAGGATTTTAGAAGGTATAGGCAGGGGTATATAGAGGTTCTGATCCAGTATCGTTAATACCCAGAACAGTGAGCACATCAGAATCTCTTTTATGTTCTTTCCAGACATGGCTCGAAAAGCTGTGTGACATAACTCCTTTCTTTATGTTCCTTCTATGCTCAAGAAAACGTGTATTCAAACTGCGTGTAGTGCATCCTACATACTGAATGCCACAGATACAATAAATAATATATATAACATTCTGAAGAACAATTAATAAAGTGTTCAATACAGTACATTTTGGTCGCAGAGCGTGAGCTAAAATGAAACACTCTGTGGCCAATATATTGATAGGTTA
Organism: Taudactylus pleione; assembly: GCA_031769625.1. Lineage (NCBI taxonomy): Eukaryota > Metazoa > Chordata > Amphibia > Anura > Myobatrachidae > Taudactylus > Taudactylus pleione. The sequence goes on along the minus strand of JAUIMM010000126.1, from coordinate 1,463,581 downwards.
TACACCTGTTTCTCCCACATTTATAGCACCCATTAAGTCTAGTGGGTAACCAATTGGTACATATGGACTGTATTATTATCCCCCTTAGGATGAATATTTTTCATTATATTCTTAAAATGCCTGGGAGCCAGGAAGTTCTTCAAGCTTTTAGATCTCTTGAAGATAACCCTGGCACTCACCTCCAGACAGGGTAAGAGTCTTATCTAATCTAAGCAAGGAAAAGTTTTTTCAAATAATCTTATTAATATCATTTGAACACATATTATATTTAGTTTTGAATGGCAAAACCATGTTTTCACAACTATCTTTTATAATGTTTATTTCATGGTTCTTTTGCAATAGGGTTTCTCTGTCCATGGAATTTACCTCTGCCCTACAGATATTTAAAAGATCCGAAGGATAATCTTGATCTAAAAATGCTGATGTCAGCCTGTTTCTGAAAATAGGAATCTTTTGAACAATTCCTTTTGAGCCGAAGATATTGACCCTTTGGTATGTTATTTTTTCACTTAATGTGGTGACAACTCTGATAATTCAGAAAATTGTTAGTATCAACTTTTTTTCTATAGGTGCTAGTAACAATTTGTCCATTTTCTATAGAGAGGGAAATATCCAAGAAATTAATATGTTTATTACTGTGAGTGCTTGTAAACTTTAAACCAAAAGAATTGGTGTTTAGAAAACCAACGAAATCAATAATAGATTGTGAATCCCCATTCCAAACAATAAAAAGGTCATCAATGTACCGACCATAACGCACCGTTTGCCCCATAGGCACTGTTCCAGATGTATAGATCTTCAAAATGTCCCATGTAAAGATTGCCAAAACTAGAGGCAAACTTGGTGCCCTTGGCTGTACCATGCAACTGTAAATAAAATTGAGAGTCAAACAAAAAATAATTATGTGTCAAAATAAAATGAATCGACTCCAAGACAAAGTCACGTCGTCAATCTCCTATGGAGGGGTCTCCTGTCAAAAAAAATTTTGTGGCTTTGACACCACCTTTGTGTGGAATGTTAGTGTATAATGATTCTACATCACATGTTAGAAGGTGGCACCCCTTCTGCCATTGTATTTGTCCAATAAGGTTAAAAAATAGTTTAGTGTCTTGGATGTAGGACCGTAGAGATACGACGTGACTCTATGAAAAAGAATCAACAAATTTGTAGTGAGGGACCCCACACCCGCTATAATGGGATGACCAGGAGGTGACGTGAGGGACTTATGTATTTTAGGGAGGTGGTAGTATGTAGGGATGACAGGATGATTATTAAACAAAAAAACAAATTCTTCTTTGGATATTGCCCCCTCAGAGACTGCAGTGTCCAATAAATTTCTTATTTGTCTTAGGAATCCCTGAGTCGGATTACCTTGTAACTTTGTATAGAATTTAGTATTGGACAATTGTCTTTGTGCTTCTCGGAGGTAATCTATTTTGTTCTGAATCACTGTCCCTCCTCCCTTATCAGCATTTTGATAATGATGCTCTCATCATCCCTCAGATATCTCAAAGCTTGTCTCTCTTGTCTACCTAGATTCTGTTTGTATTTATTAATTGTCTTCATTATTAACACACAAGTTTCTAAAGTCTTCTAATGTGGCATTATAAAATGCCTCAATGAAAGAACTTTTATACTGCAGTGGGTAGAATTCTAATTTTTTTGGCACACTTTTTATAAGGTTTGGAATTTCTTACCTCAAAGACAGGTAAAGTCTCTTGTAAATTCATATCATTCTCTCGGAGTAAACTATTGAGATGATCTAAAGCCACCTCATCTCTTTCATCTAAAACAATTGGGGTCCCTTCAATTTCGTTCTTTAGAGATTTCTTTGCAAAGTAGCGTTTCCTGCAGAGATCTCTAGTGTATCTATTGAGATCTATTGAGATCAACATAGAGTCCAAAAAGGTCAGGTTTAGAGGTAGGAGTAAATTTGAGGCCCTTACTGATAATTGCTTTTCATGCTCGGTCAGGATTCTGGATGATAGATTATAGAGTTGAATCTTAAGTTTTGGCGGGATTTCTTAAAGCCTACTCTCTGTCCCCTGTATCTTCTTTCCTGTCTCTTTTTGTTGAAAAGTGTTCTTGAATACTGAATCAGTTTGGATTTTTTCAAAATTGTTGATGATCTCTCTCTAAAAAATGGGAAGTCTCCATATGAACTTTATTGGTCCTCTGTTGGGCCTAGCACCCTTACCCATATATCTATTTTCCACATCTTGAAAGGAGTCAGTGGACAGACGTCCATCTGAAGGTCTCTTCTCAATGAAGGGTCTTTTGTCATTGTAGTTGGATTTTCAAGTAGATGGATGTCTATCTGAAGACCTATTTTCAATGAAGGGTCTTTTGTCGTTAGGGTGGGGCATTTCGATAGGTTTGTAATCAACAGTTCTTTTTCTCTGGCTTAATGGGGCAGTGTTTCATTATAAGTTTTAAAGGTTTTCCTCACCATCATATTATCATAGGGCCGGGAATCCGAATCCCTATTGTATTCAACATATTTCTGTTTACCCCTATTAAAAGTTCTCACTACATCGTTCTCATAATCATGTTTATCTCTTTTAAATTTCCTATTCTTAGTCACAATAAGGGATGTCTGAAATTCCTCTACATTTTTATTTATTAAAATATCTCTTTCTTCGAAACCTTCTCTCTCTTCAAATGATTTCAATTGATATCATAGAGCAACATAGCTATTGGGACTGATAAAACTTGTTGATATTTGCCTTTTATTACATTATAAATGCATATACTGTTATTAAAAAAAAAAGTATTTTTACAGATGTTTTTTCCGTGTTGGGATTGCATATTTGTGTGGGCATTAAAAACTAAATTATTACACACAGCCATATTGGCAGCAAATGTTACACTGTTTTAAGTGTGTGTTTTTACAACAGCTTTTTACAGCCCCAGTATAGGCGAGCAGAACTTTAGATCAATAGGGATCCATCAGCACAGAATGCAGGACAGAATACAGGATAGAATACAGGATAAACACTCTTTGTTTAAACTAGGCAAAACAAAGCAGAGCACAATAGCAATGTAGCGATGTACAGAATTCAGCATGTATAAACCAAGCCTCACTAGTCACAGAACAGAAGTGCACAGACCTAAAATGGCTCCTGCTTTATATACCCCCTAGTTAGGCCGCCCATTATTTAAATATATGTAAATTCGTGAAGATCATTGTGAGGTGTTTGGTAAGCTAACGATTTATCAAGCACGATCCAACAACTTGGAAATAGTACACGATGCATGATAGATCGTGAGATTGTTGGTCACATTGGACACTTTTTACACAGGATCTGCCGGGGAGGGTTCAAGGGAAATAGCTCACGACATCGCATCGTGAGCATATCGTCTAGTGTGTAGGCACCTTTAGTTCAGCGGGGTTAGATCATATTTCATAAGTGAATTTATTTATATAGTTGTAACATTTATATTTGTATTAAGTGAATGTGATACTGTTGCAATTTAATTTCACCAAGTATTATGTCTGTGTTTGTTGTCATTACATACTGTTCTATTACTTACAGTATATTTGAAGCAAAAAAAAAACGTAAAAGTTTAAACCTAAGTTGATTGACCGATCTTTAAGGGAATTTCCCGGGTCATCAGAGAAAATAAAGTAAACCCTACCTAGCCTCATTGTCTGTGTTGATGACTGTGTCTGGGGGAAGGAGTCCTTAACTCTTGGGGAAAAGTGAGATACAACGCAGCTGATATTCAAGATCGAATTCCATCTGAGAAAAGAGTGACCAACTTCTGGGAGACAAATACATTGGTACTGTTAATGTGAACCGTACCATGCTGATACTTACCTGTCTAGGTGTTACACTGACACTAGTTCATAACCAGCCTAAGAAAACAGCACATTATTTATTTCAATTTCACAATCATACAGACATGAAAGGTAATTAATCATAAAATATACATGCATGCAATGTCAGTTACAATACTAGTTATGCAAAGTTTCCAGATTGACAATTTTGCACATTAACTAAGAGGGAATCGGTATGTAAAGCCGCCAGATGTAATGCCGGCGGACTAAATACCGATGCTGGAAGCCCAAACCGTGAGGATCCCGACTGGGGCTGGTAAGTACCCTAACCCTATCCTCTCCCCCTCTAACCCTCCCTTAGTGGTGCCTAATGCTATCCTCTCCCCGGTGATGCCTAAACCTAACCCCCCCTCCTCGCACCCTAAACCTAACCCTTCCGGGGTGGCGCCTAACCCTAACCCCCCCCTCCCCGCACCCTAAACCCAACCCTCCCGGGGTGGTGCCTAAGCCTAAATAAGTCCCCCTCAGGGGGTTCCCTAACCTAACCTTTCCAGCCTGCCCCCCGTGGCCAAGCGCTAACACTGCCCGGCTTACCTTCATTCGGGAAGCCATCTATCTAGATTCCAGCATCAGGATCTAGACGGGCGTCGGGATTTCGACGCCTGTCTTTAGTCCCGCGTTGAGATTTAAATGATGGAATTTACTCAGATGGCTTCCCGGTAATTGGCATTTTGACCGCATCCCAACCAAGAACATTTGTTCATTCCAGATGTTGGAACTGGCCCATAAAAATGCTTGTGCAAGCTGTTGTGGCTTTGCACAATGTGTCCAGAAATGTGCATGATAGAAAAGGTAAAAACATCACTTTATTGTCCTACTACCACTTTAGTAATATCCCCATGGCTTAATGAAGCCTCATCCACACATTTTATTAATGATGACAGTCTTAACTACACGTGCTATTACACATACTATTGGTCGAAATGTGCCTAGAAATGTGGCTTCCAAATAAAGTATGTCTGTAATGTGCAAAAAGTGTCTCAATTATAGTAAAGGCCGAAGCCTTGTTTTCACCTTCCCCCAAGAACATGTAAAAATCAAGTAATTTTACAGGAATAAAATGCTAAGTAGCCACCACTGAATAAGAAATATCCCCCTTAGCCATACTTACCTACTGTTTTATCTCCGTTCTGGGAGGGGAGATGCAAGTGGGCAAGGGTGGTGCAAATTGCGTCATTATAACCAAGACACCATGAAGCAATGGCTCAGATCATGCCATCGCATAGAAAGTATAGAATCAGCAAGCCAAACCTATCCCCCCCACCATGTCACTAGGAAGTGGGCACAATGCAAGAGTAGACCTGCTCTTCTGGGAGTCAAGGGAAAAAACAAAATTATGGAGTCTCCCGGATATTGTGGTATAGAAGGGAAGTACGTCCTAAATGTACCTTACATTTCATTTAAATAATTGCATTCCCTAAAATGAAAACTTGTCTCTCCATAAGTAGGCACATTCATGCACCTAGCCCACAGGTTCTCAAATTCGTTCTTCAGGACCCCAAGCAGTGCATGTTTTCCAGGTCTCCTGACAGAATCACAATTGAAATAATTAGCTTCACCTGTGGATCTTTTAAAATGTGTCAGTGAGTAATGAGTACACCTGTGTACCTGCTGGGTGACCTGCAAAACATGAACTGTGTGGGGTCCTGAGGACCGAGTTTGAGGACCACTGACCTAGCCCCACTGGGCCTGATTTCCCTAGCTCTTCCCATCAGAAAATTGTGCACATTATAGATGCATGTAGTTACCTGCAAAATAGGTACATCTGCCCAAAAATAGGCATGTGATGTCTTTAAAGAACAATTTGATGGTATTTACTCTTTCACAGTTTTATAAATGACTACTATTAGTGACTTCATGTCTTGTGAACTTTGTGCTTACTTGAAAATAACATGCCTTTTCCACGTATTGTGCCCAAAGTACCATCCAATGTACTGGAAGTGCCTGCCAGCTGACCTTGGATGAAAAGTGCAGGATCTTGCCAGCAGGAAGTTGGATGTGAAACTAAATGTTTCCCATGCTGCTTTGAGCAGCACAGAGTCGCCGGCTGTTTTTGCCTAACTTATTGTGAAACTACATGTTCCAATATGCACTGGCAGCTGATAACTGGAAGGGCATGCTAGTGCTTGTTAGTGCTAGAGCATGCCCCATCATTCAATTGGTGCCAGTTCTGAAAAATTTTATTGAAAATGAAAACCACGGTTTAACTGAATAAGACACTTGCTCACCACTATAATATAACACATAATCCTCTCTTCTTCATTCTTCATGGCAATTCTAATAGGAAATACTTTTCTTTGTAAAACATTGGGAAAAAAGAAATACTGACACAACTGCTCGGAATGGGCCTCAAAGCTAAATGACTGTGCCATGATTGTCGGGGACTTTCCTTGGCCTCTTGCAATCAAGATGATGGGGGATCCTTCATTAGTAGTTTGCTTTTTAGAGTGGGCAATAACCCATGCTATTTAGCATTGGTGCTAGTAAAGGATTGGAGGGGAGGGAAGCCGTCCTTTTTTATTTCATTAATTTCTGGTGCCTATTTAGCAAAATTCTGGTTATTGAGCTGATGTGCAATTGTTTTCATTTACTTTTTGAAACTATTTAACAACATTTGACTGTGGCAGCAATACTGATTCAGTCTGGCAGCACCACACTAACCACGACTGTCAGCTCTTCAGTCAAATGTTTGGCTCTACAAAGCACTATGGTGATTGTTATGGTGGTGTTACTGCCATGAGATAAATGATTTTAAATGTAAAATGATAAAATATAACCAAGTGATGTGTTGTGAAATAAAAGACAAGAGACTGTAACCAGGGTCGTAGAGAGAGCCCGTCTGGGCCCCCGGTGAAGGGGACATGGTCTAATCGTGGGAGCAGTGGCCACGACTACTTGACCTAAAAAAACAACCTTTTGCAGTGGCACGTAGCGGCGCACTGGGGAGGGGGGCACTGTAAGCCCCTCAGTCCGGCGCTAAGCTGGGTGGGCGCGCGATCAGTTTGATCGCTCCCTCCGACAGCCATAGGAGACTGCTCAGGTTGCTGCTCAGCAGCCGCGAGCAGTCTCCCACTGCAGTCCAGCACACTCTGAGGGGGACAGCGCCGGACCTGGGCCCCGCCGGGCCCCTCTAGCAAGCCCAGGTAAATAGTGCCCGCCCCCCCCCTCGGCGCCCCTGACTGTAACTAAGGCACTATTTAAATAAATGTTTAGAATTTTTTGTTCAGTCATAAAATTACTTCCACCCATCATTTTATCTGAGGTACCTGAGCATCAATATACCTAATGCTTCTGCAATACACCTCTTCAATCTGTTCCTCTGTTATAAAACCTTAAACTTGCACCTGTTTCCTGACCCAGAGATTTCTAAGGCTACAGCTAAGTGGCAGCTGGGTACACACTATTCAATCTATCTTCCGATATATCATTCCGACGCGGAACAGAATGATATATTGTACACATCATATGTATAAATAGATGGCGTCTCCACTCGTCTATACTCCTTAGTGTTCCGTGGGGACGGTCAGACCCAGGATACTCACAACATACGAAGCCAGACAGAGCTGAAATATCAAGCCCAATCCGTTGTTCACTGCCGCTGTTTATTGAATAGTCCCATCTGCTGTGCTGCACACCAGATGGGACTATTCTACAGAGGACGTAGTGCCGTCACATGCAGTATATAACGATACATTGTTCTGTCATACGCCGGATCCTGTAGTGTGTACGGCGGCATGATGTATCATTATGTCGCATCGCTGGGAGGCAGTGTTGTTTAGATGTGTACCCACCTTTAAACCCAAGGGATATAAGGTAGGATTTAAGTCTAAGAGGCCTATTTATCATTAAATATTTGCAAAATATTCCCCGAAAATACCCGTTTTCAGGAGATACCTGCAAGTATTAATTATCCACTAGATGTATTATGGAGGGATCGCAGAATTCTGGAGCTTGGTCCCCGCAGCTAACACCAACTGAATATGGCATAAGCCACTGTAGCCTATAGGCTACACTTTGCAAAATTTGCTGGAGAGGCCCAACACAGAAGTGAAGAGACTGCTGATGAGGTCACTTCACTCCAAGCACATCGCAGCCTCTGTCTCTGCTATTTAATACATCCCGGCGCTATCATTGCAAACTGCAATGTAATCATGGGCGCCCAGATCACATTGAGCATGAGATTATTGATAAATGGGCCCCTCAGCGCCCTACCAAAATGTAGCCTAATGGGCAGGAGATGCAACTAAAACACTTTGATAATGCACAGTGTAGATCCTAATATACTAATATACATTTGTGAGTCAATATCATTGTCGTAGCCAGGTTTTAGCAGATGAGAAGCTTAGTTGAAAAAATGCACCAGGGGCGTACTGGGTTTAGAGCATATTTATTTTATTGTTCCACCACATACAGCACAAGGGGATGTCAAATGCTAGGTGCTTTGATGCGATCTCCACACTACAGCAAGGCTTCTGGCACTAGGCTAGGAGCATTATTAAAAAAATATATAAAAAGTAATATTTAATTATATGAATAAAACTTTACAGATCATCCCTACTTCCAGTATGCAGACTAGGACCCTATCTGGGCATCATGATCAACTCCCGTCCCTTTCACCTATTGGAAGTGCAGGGGTTGAGTTTTTCATAGCCCCGACTGTGTGGACCTTATCTGTTGCCTTTCTGTCGCCATGCTGCTGCTCACATTGGCCCTAGCTAGGAATCAAAGAACTTGGAGGGAAAGAGAGCGTGTTGTGCAGGGGAACCGGGGAAGGAGCCACTCTGAGACAGCTCAGAGCCTAGAGATTACAGCGCAGAGCCGCATATTGATTACAAACCAAAAGACATGAAGGTACAGTAGGGGTATTTTACAATTGACAGGGGAGAGGGGATTTTCTGAGCTCTCATAGACTGCCAGAGAGTTTTTTCATTGGGAAGGCAGAGGGAATTTCTGCACCCTCACTGGCTATGCCACTGGTAAATAGGAGCAATTTGGAAGAAATAGGGACAGAGGTGTATGTGGAACTAATACAGTGTAGTTAACATAGATATACAGTAGGCATTTAGTGTTCTGAAAGTTACCTTGTTAATGTTAGGAGTGCGCACATGCGCTGTCTTCCCTGACAAGGTAGGCTGACTCGGCGATCACTAGGACGTTACATGATGTAGAATTTTTATGGCTTTGCCCAAGTGGGGGTGTGAGAATGTACCCCCACTGATCATCTAATTGCACATCATGCAATTTACACATTTGAAGCAACCTTGTTTTCTATGGGGAAAATTGGTGATGGTCTTGTTGCTACTGGTGACATTTGATTTGACCAAGAGGTCTCTAAGATTTCTACCTCTCCGACAGATGTGAGAGATGGTAGGAAAATTTTTATTTTAAGGTTAAAATGTGGGGACACCATGCTGAACTCCTTGGACCACCCCTTAATGACTAATTAGGCAATTGGTAGATTCCAATTAGCTTAATTAGTCCAATATTTTTCATTTTTTAGGATTAAAAAAATGCCTCAAATTACCCCAAAATCAACTTTTTTCAATAGTTTAGGCACCCCAAATTTAAATCACAGCAGCGGTCGCATTAGCGTCCTCAGCTGAATGGCCCATTATCTTTAAGGAAGAGCTACTAACAACAATGCATATTAACCTGTGAATGTTTGTTGCTATTGTTTTTTTTTATTGTGTATATTTATTGTTTATTGTATTGTTTAAATTTGATTAAATAGATACACTTTTTGGTGGTCTTTTTATCAGTATTCATTTCAGACCCTTCCTGAGCACATCTGATTTATTTACTTATTTGTTTTTTTATTATTATTTTTTGTTGCAAGGCTGGCAACTTTTCCTCGATTCCATAACTACTTGTAGGAAGGTTCTATATATTTGGTTGCCTCTGATTAAACGCTGAGATATCTTTTTCTTTTTATGAACCAGTACTTCTATTGTGCATTCACGGCCATCAACCTCCTTTAATTGTGTAACAAGACTGATATATGTAAAAGATCATTATTTAATCGCTGCCACTTATCAAAACAAAGAATGCTGTGGCAGTTGAACACTACTCAGTTGCCCTTGGACATTATTATTTTTTTTATTTTAATAATACTGGTTAAATAGGTTTCCCCATGCAAAGATGGTAACCTCTTTCATGTATAGGAGGATTGAGCTCCCGCAAGATGCGCTGATTTATGTGGCTGCAAATAACTGTCACAGTTTCCAGACTACCCACCACGTTCTATGTTCCAGGTCAACCAGCAGGTGCACAGGGAGAGTTCACCAACTGTCACATTTTCCAGAGCACAATGGTGATGCATTGTAAATGGCAGGCAGTTTGCCACATAACTCCAAAACGAAGCAACCAATTACAATGCCAATGTTTTTCTGCAAATCTACAGACCATGACCTTTAATTCGGTATATGATGTGTCCTGCTCAGACAATGGCATCATAGAAATATGTCACTTATAAAAGTGGTCCTTCTGCTATTAATATATTATACAGATCATTTCCAATGAAAACTCCCTTCCAATATAGCTCTACGGTTTTTCATAAATAGTGCACAGAGAGCCTAATTCAGAGATGTATGTAAATCTGATGACTGCATGATTGATGCAGTACCCCAAGTCAATAATGCTGCAGCCATTTGGGGGTGGTGATGGGGTGACGCCAGCCTGCATCCTGGAAATGGGGGTATGTCACCCTGATTTCTGGGAGTGCAGAGGCCAGGGTCTGCATTGTAGGACGCAGATTTTCTGGGCTAGCAAGCGGGCAGGAAGTGGCCAGTCTGAGTAAGCTTCAGCTTACTCACATGGCCAATGCTGGAAACATTGAGACAGATGGTTGCAATGTTGATCCAGCAGATGCTGATAGGAGACGTCTTTTTCCTCCAGACGCCTCCTGCTGCATTAGCATATTTACACATCGCTGCTGTGTCCAAAGATGCAGCTGCTGTATGTTCTGTGCCCATCATTAAATCAGGCCCATTGTCACAAAAACTGACATTAAACATAGCAAGCTTTCAATATACAGACAGTAATGATGTATCTAGATTTTTGTGGCAGCTTGAACCTTTAGTAAGACCCCGAGGGCTTGATTCTGATTCGGCACAGTTTCTCCATCTGAGTATGGCCTCTAATGTGGGTGGTTTGACGTCTTTGTGCACAACTGCTATCAGCGACATGCCGGCGACACTCCCATAAGACATCTCCATGCATCATTTTAGCCACCTCCCCCGTTACCTCCCAGTCACTACTCAGGAACGCCCCTTACATTTCTGCTACTGTGCTTCTAAATTTGATCTGCGACACTGTACTAACAAAATCGAGGCTCATACAATGTACGACTCAGACGCATGTGCAGAACAAAAAACATTGGTCGATTGCATGAATATCAGTATAGCATGCGACTCTGACCCAGGCACTATATGTAAAAGAATATTGGTCACATAAATTAAATTAAAAATATGCTTTTGTTCTCATTTTAATTGTATATACAAAATGTGAGATTAATTCATATCATACAATGATTTCTTATTGACTTCCAGTCTTACCCTCCTGAAACATATTACAAGCAAGGCTCAGCAAATCACACAGGCCATGGCAGTATGCAGAGATAACGTATATACATATAAGTATGTATTGTATGCAGAGACAACGTATTATATGCAGAGACAACATATATACATATAAGTATGTATTATACCCCTTTTACACCAAAGTCCCAGGTCTGACCCGGGGTTTGGAACACGTTTCCAACCTGGATAAGACCCGGGATAGACCCCCTTTTACACTGCAGCGCCGACCCAGTCCGGGTCAGCACTGACCTGGCTCTCCGGCGCAGGTGAGCAGTGCTTATTCACCTCCCTCCCCCTCCATGAACCCTTTTACCTTACTCCACAGATGTCCGGAGGGCAGGTGGGGCGCGCTTCTCCGTTCTGGTCGGGCTGGCGCTGGTTTCAGTGGACACTTGGAGATGATGTCTTCTCCAATCATTGCTGAAGCCGGCCAATCAGCTAGCATGTGCCGCGACCAGGATCATCGTGACCCGTGTCGTGCCGTTTACACTGCAGGGTGACCCAGGAACGACTGTTGCTCAACCCTGCAAGCTAGCTGTTTCAGATCCCCGGGTCACTGGAGCCGCGTTGATGCGTTTACACTAACAAAAATCCTGGGTTGATGCGCGTTCACTTGCATCAACTCAGGATTTTCAGTCAGTGTAAAAGGGGTAATATTGTGCTTTGCCTTTGCATGTAGTCAGGCTGTGAATCTATATACATCATGTATTGCTGATTCAGGGCATATGTACAAGTTAGGGCTGTCACTTGCTTATTAGTGGATAAAAACAAATTTGTTCCAACAGTTCATTTAGCTCCAGTGACCCAAATATCCTTGTTGACAGAGGTGCAACAAACTGCTAGAGCCTGTGGCAGCAGAGGGATTAAAAGAGTCATTCTGTCCTACTGCTCCTATACTGAACCGATAAACAGGATGGTCTTCAGGTTACACTGCTGGTTATTGTTGTGCTGAACAAAAGTACTGTCACTAGGCAGATCTATATAGCTATTCAAATGTGATATAATGTGTGGTTAATGCAAGGTTTAGACAAGAGTCACTCAGGCAACTTTGTTGTATTCATAGAATTGCAATGACAAGATGAAATTAAAGAGTGACCATTGAATGAACATGTAAATATAGAATAACATTGGAAAGGTAACTGCATACCTCACACTAATCCAGGTGACTAAATAAGGAAAAGTTGTATCTTGCCCTTATAAATATAGCAATACCCATAAATACAAATGCCACACGCATGTCCCATGAATCCACATCATGCCCTGACATGACACTGCCCTCGAATCTCCAAAAATCTGGACTTGCAAATAAAAATCCAGATTGTTATTTTTATTAAGTTTTATTGGGAGGTAATCACAGAAATAGAATTCTTTGACAAGGGACGAAGCTTTCGAGCAAAACATAAACCAGATGTACTATCCATCACTTGTGGATGTTTCTTTATAATGATGAAGAGATGTATGTGCTAACGGACCTCTAGAAACATATTTACAAAGCAAATTCCACCACTGTCATAAGAGTCAACATTTTTATATTTTTGTTACCAGTAATAAAAATACTGGAGTCATTGGGGTCTATTTACTAAGATTTGTTAGGAGATAAAGTGAACAGGGGTAAGGTACCAGCCATTCAGTTCCTAACTGCCATGTCACAGGCTGTGAATGAAAAATGGCAGATAGGAGCTGATTGGCTGGTACCTTATCTCCATTCACTATCTCCTAACACAGCTTAGTAAATAGCCCCATTGTACCCATACCCCCCTCCCATGGTGGTGATCTCCACACAGCTTTACTGTTTGGAGACAGAGGGGGATATGTATCAAGCAGAATAAACAAAAAAAATAGTAGAGAAGTGGAGCAGTTGCCCACAGCAACTAATTAGATTTTAGGTAGTATTTATCAAATACATTCTAAAAAATGATAGGTAAAAGCTGAGTAGTTGCTATGGACAATTTCTTCACTCTTTACACTGTTTGATACATCTCCCACACTGATCTCTATTTACTAAAAAGTGGCAATAACATATGTGACACTACCGGACAGACGAATGCTTCTGTGTGAAGATCTACTCACAGGTCCATTGTTACTTGGTTGTGGCAGCATGAACGAAAGTCCAATCTCAATAGAGTATTACTTTATTATTTAATGACCCCTGGAATGAACTTTAAGCAGGTCACTTTATTTAGGTTAAAATGGTTTAAGTTTATTTTCATTTGTAAAATACGCTTAACACTTGGCATCCGCATATACACACAGTATTTTTACATGGCAACATTGGAATATCACTGTATCACATTTTTTGTTACAATTTGTTTCTTGTTTACATTACCTATATTCCTACTCTCTATACTTTGCATAGTAAATCCTAGATAACAGCTTACAGAAACCTAAAACTAGATACAGTATGAATATATTACTGTTCCACTTATTCAATAATATGCTACTGTACTACAAAATATTTTCTAAAATAAATAGGCTTCTGTAGAATCCTCTCTATTTACTATTCTTATTTAGTAATCTTACTCTACTATCTATAAGGCAAACATTAATGCATTTACTATTCTTATTTAGTAATCTTACTCTACTATCTTTAAGGCAAACATTAATGTATTTACTACTCTTATTTAGTAATATTACTCTACTATCTATAAGGCAAACATTAATGTAGTGTTGTACATAAAAGAAACTACTGCACCTAATACACTTTATTTATTAAAAACATATATATATTTTTTTTAACCTAAATCAACAAGGTCCAAGGTATTTGCCAAATATATATACTACTTTAATGGTGGCAACCTGAGTCGCTTAATTGGGGTCACTGTGTATACGTTTGGGCTCTTAGTGTGTAGTATGTTGCAGCGCTGTTAATAATGCTTTATAGGCAGGTGCTGGTTTATAAAGAAATACAGTCGAGTCTGGATAAGTGGGATCTCAAGGGACGGCACATTTAGCCTCACTTAAAGAGGTATCTCACTTATCCAGTTTCTCAAGAAGTGTTTGTCTCACTTACAGAGGTTCTCACTTATGCAGGTTCAAACAGTACTTGTTTCACTTATAGAGATGCAAAACCTTTACTAATCCCAGTTACAGAGGTTCTAAAAGCAGTTGTCCAGAGTCGTAACTAGACACTTTGGTGCCCTGGGGCGGCTTAGCTGGGCTAGTTTGGGGGTGTCCTGTGCTCTGGATTTGAATCGTAGTATGTTAGGGACCTACCCTACAGAGGTTACCTGGATATGGTGGGTAGGCCCATAACCTTGGCCAAGATTATGCTAAAAACCTCTATTGATTGCAAAATTTTATTGCATTTATATATTATTAATAATTTGGAGTTGTGCACCTGAGATTTGTCTTTTTTTGTGCCTGCAATTAGTCTCATCAGGTAGCACCTCCCATTATATATATATATATATATATATATATATATATTCAGGGTGTGCAGTCCAGAAATCTTTCCTATATACTCCATTTAATGTGCTTTATTGCACACCTGAGGTAAAGGAGACGCCCTCAGTCTGGATTAGCACCCCTACTTTATTGGTTTAAAAGCATGGAGTCTTGTAATGAATATGCACACTGGTATTAGGCACAATTCTAGGTAAGTCCTACAAGTTTTATATACTGTAGTGCAACTTTGGTTCATTTTTGGGGCGTGGGTCCCCCTGGATTGCCTTTGTTGATCTGTGTCAGGGCACCGCATTATAACACATTTTTCCTTTATAACACATTTTAACCCTTCACTGTTTGTTTATTATATATGTACCTCACTTTTTATTTTCATTCTTTATATGCAGCAGCAGCTGCTCCTAACTATCTCTTTCACACTGCACTTTTCTTACTATGGCGGTGCCCTGGGGCGGCTTAGCTGGGCTAGTTTGGGGGTGTCCTGTGCTCTGGATTTGAATCGTAGTATGTTAGGGACCTACCCTACAGAGGTTACCTGGATATGGTGGGTAGGCCCATAACCTTGGCCAAGATTATGCTAAAAACCTCTATTGATTGCAAAATTTTATTGCATTT
This sequence comes from Taudactylus pleione, assembly GCA_031769625.1. NCBI lineage: Eukaryota > Metazoa > Chordata > Amphibia > Anura > Myobatrachidae > Taudactylus > Taudactylus pleione. The sequence goes on along the minus strand of JAUIMM010000126.1, from coordinate 1,448,146 downwards.
ATATATTATTAATAATTTGGAGTTGTGCACCTGAGATTTGTCTTTTTTTGTGCCTGCAATTAGTCTCATCAGGTAGCACCTCCCATTATATATATATATATTCAGGGTGTGCAGTCCAGAAATCTTTCCTATATACTCCATTTAATGTGCTTTATTGCACACCTGAGGGAAAGGAGATGCCCTCAGTCTGGATTAGCACCCCTACTTTATTGGTTTAAAAGCATGGAGTCTTGTAATGAATATGCACACTGGTATTAGGCACAATTCTAGGTAAGTCCTACAAGTTTTATATACTGTAGTGCAACTTTGGTTCATTTTTGGGGCGTGGGTCCCCCTGGATTGCCTTTGTTGATCTGTGTCAGGGCACCGCATTATAACACATTTTTCCTTTATAACACATTTTAACCCTTCACTGTTTGTTTATTATATATGTACCTCACGTTTTATTTTCATTCTTTATATGCAGCAGTAGCTGCTCCTAACTATCTCTTTCACACTGCACTTTTCTTACTATGGCGGTGCCCTGGGGCGGCTTAGCTGGGCTAGTTTGGGGGTGTCCTGTGCTCTGGATTTGAATCGTAGTATGTTAGGGACCTACCCTACAGAGGTTACCTGGTTATGGTGGGTAGGCCCATAACCTTGGCCAAGATTATGCTAAAAACCTCTATTGATTGCAAAATTTTATTGCATTTATATATTATTAATAATTTGGAGTTGTGCACCTGAGATTTGTCTTTTTTTGTGCCTGCAATTAGTCTCATCAGGTAGCACCTCCCATTATATATATATATATATATATATATATATTCAGGGTGTGCAGTCCAGAAATCTTTCCTATATACTCCATTTAATGTGCTTTATTGCACACCTGAGGGAAAGGAGACGCCCTCAGTCTGGATTAGCACCCCTACTTTATTGGTTTAAAAGCATGGAGTCTTGTAATGAATATGCACACTGGTATTAGGCACAATTCTAGGTAAGTCCTACAAGTTTTATATACTGTAGTGCAACTTTGGTTCATTTTTGGGGCGTGGGTCCCCCTGGATTGCCTTTGTTGATCTGTGTCAGGGCACCGCATTATAACACATTTTTCCTTTATAACACATTTTAACCCTTCACTGTTTGTTTATTATATATGTACCTCACTTTTTATTTTCATTCTTTATATGCAGCAGTAGCTGCTCCTAACTATCTCTTTCACACTGCACTTTTCTTACTATGGCGGTGCCCTGGGGCGGCTTAGCTGGGCTAGTTTGGGGGTGTCCTGTGCTCTGGATTTGAATCGTAGTATGTTAGGGACCTACCCTACAGAGGTTACCTGGATATGGTGGGTAGGCCCATAACCTTGGCCAAGATTATGTTAAAAACCTCTATTGATTGCAACATTTTATTGCATTTATATATTATTAATAATTTGGAGTTGTGCACCTGAGATTTGTCTTTTTTTGTGCCTGCGAATAATGCTTTATAGGCAGGTGCTGGTTTATAAAGAAATACAGTCGAGTCTGGATAAGTGGGATCTCAAGGGATGGCACATTTAGTCTCACTTAAAGAGGTATCTCACTTATCCAGTTTCTCAAGAAGTGTTTGTCTCACTTACAGAGGTTCTCACTTATGCAGGTTCAAACAGTACTTGTTTCACTTATAGAGATGCAAAACCTTTACTAATCCCAGTTACAGAGGTTCTAAAAGCGGTTGTCCAGAGTCGTAACTAGACACTTTGGTGCCCTGTGCCAGAAAAAGCATAGTCCCCCCCCCCCCCCCACAATTTTTCAAATAGGGGCATAAGATACTGTAATTGAAAAAGGGCCATGGCCTCATGGGGAAGGAGCCAGGGAAGAGATAGAGGCAGCCAGGAGATGCTGGGGATATAGGAAGGGGAAGCTACAAGTAAGTATGATAATAAACAGGAAAATTGACAGGCCCAGGTCGCACCACCCTAGTTACGGCCCTGCGTTTGTCTGATTTATATAGGTTAATAAACTGCACTAACCTCACTTAAAGAGGTCCTAACCACAATTGTGTTAGTTATTCCTAATAATAGAGAAAAATCAGTCTCAGTTAAAGAGTTTTGACAGTCTCACTAACAGAGGTTTTTCGGTGCAAAAGTTCCCGGGACCTCACACTTAGCCCCAGTAATAGAGGTTACCCACTTATCCAGGTCCCACTAATCCAGGTTCGACTGTAACATGATTTTCTCTCACCATATTGATGTCAGCAGTTACTCAGCTATGTGCTTCTCAGCAGTGGCGTAACTATGGAGGGTGCAGGTGGTGCGGTTGCTATGGGTCCCGGCGGCTTAAGGGGCCTGCCGGCCCAGCGATCGCACCCCATGCACCCTCCATATGCTGGGCGCCCACTGAGATTGTGTTACCAGCGGACGCCCGGCTCCTATTCAAACCTCCGGTGGCAGCCGGAGGACGGAGCTCACTCCGTCTTCTGGGTCCCGCAGTGCACTATGGGAGTGACGTCATGACGTCACTCCCATAGTGCAGAGGAGCGGGCGCCGGGGTGGATGGTGGCTTCGCTTCACAGGAGCGGGGATAAAGGTAAGTGTTTTTTTGTGTGTGTGTGTGTGCGCCTACTGGGATCTCACTACTGGGGGCAGCTACAGGGGGCTCACTACTGGGGGCATTACAGGGGGCAGCTACAGGGGGCTCACTACTGGGATCTCGCTACAGGGGGCTCACTACTGGGGGCATTACAGGGGGCAGCTACAGGGGGCTCACTACTGGGATCTCGCTACTGGGGGCTCACTACTGGGGGCAGCTACAGGGGGCTAACTACTGGGGGCAGCTACAGGGGCTCACTACTGGGGGCAGCTACAAGGGGCTCACTGCTGGGAGCATTACAGGGGGCTCACTACTGGGGGCATTACAGGGGGCTCACTACTGGGGGCATTACAGGGGGCTCATTACTGGGAGCAACTACAGGGGGCTCACTACTGGGGGCACTGCGTAAGGGGCACCATTACAGTGGGCATTTAGGGCTTTACTCAGAGGCGGCCATACGGTCTACGACCGCCTCGATGTTTGTCTAGTGCGCATGCGCACGAGGGAGCCGGCTCCTTCGTGCGCATGCGTGAGACCCGCTACGACCGACAGCGCCGGTCGTAGCGGGTCTCTTTCCAAAGGGGGCGAGCTGTCGATGTTGATTGACAGCTCGCCCCTTTTGGAAGGCGGGCCGGGTGGGGTGGCAGCCCAAACGGAGGCATTCCCATGGGAACGCCTGCCGTTTGGGGGAGGCCTCACTGACATCACTAGTGACATCACTAGTGATGTCAGTGGAGAGCTTCTGGCTCTGACAGAGCCAGAAGCTCTCCGGGGCTTACGACAAGTGAGACCCTACCCTAGGGTCTCGTCGTAAGCCCCGATGGTCAATGACCATCGCGACCATCACCCGAGCGGTCGTTAGAGCTGTGGGTGTTAACCCACAGCCTAACGACCGAAACAGAGGCGGGCGGTCAGGATGCAAGCGGCCGCCCAGTTTTTGAACAACCGCTTGCATCCTCCGACCGCCTCTGAATGAGGCCCTTAATGTTTTAGGGGAACTACTGTGGTTATTGTGTAAGACCTAAGTTAGGGGGGCCCCTTAAAAATGTTGCTATGGGGCCCAAAAAGTTCTAGTTACGTCCCTGCTTCTCAGGGTGCCTGCTGTAACATTTCAGTCTCACAGGCAGTGCTCTGCACACCAACCATATAGGTACAAACTTGTTTCCCTCACAGGGGCATAAATAATTAAGTGCAAATTTACCAAAAACTTGCACCGCAAAGTTTTCCCTACAGGTGTGACATTTTTGGTATTCAATTGGGGAAGAGATTTCTCTTTTTTTGGTGGGGTGAGGGCTCAATTTTTTTTGAGCATCTTTAAAGCAAGTCTAATTTTTCCTAAAATTGGGACTTGCTTCTCAACCCCTTTGCTAATTAGCTTAATTAGTCTATAATTACTTACCTTCTGGCAGCATTGTCTTCCCACTCCACTTGCCCAACATGCTGGAAGTGTTCCTCCATCTTCCCAGTGTCTGCTGTGAGCAGTGCTGCTGTTGTCTGTGTGTGTATGTGGGGGTGCTGCTTGCAGGGCCGGCGCAATGTGGCAAGCGGGGTCAGCATTGCAGGAGGGTGCTGGGCTGGAGAGGCGCTGTCCCAGCCTGAAACTTGCCACCACTTTGATCACTATTTTAAGAAGCGCCAGACAAGCGGGTGCTGTGCCAGTTTAGGCGACGACTATGAACCAATTGTGGCTCGTGGACCAGTGGCCAATAGGCAGCAGAGGCTACTTGAACTTGTCGCCAGGTGCGAGCCAACTATGGCTCATGTACTGACAGTCAAAGAAGCAGCCATGGCAAGCCAATCATCGCTCACCGTATCATAGTTCTGCCCCTTGTGGCATCTGACGTCAGCCGCCGACGAGCAGAGCCTTTAGTACGGCAGTGGCGGGCAATAAAAGGGGATGTCATATGCTCCGGCAGTCACGGAAGATGCCAATAGACCAATAGACGGTGCCTGCTGCACAGGATGGGCCAGTAGCAGAAAAAAAAAGATGGAGTGCTGCAGGTGGTGGAAAACAATGAGTTAAATGAAACTCCCCACTGCAGCTTCTCCCAGCTTGCCAGTAGGAGGTCTTAACAACCAGTAGTTTACCACTCCCCACTCCCTAGACCACCAAGTGTCGGGCATTAGACCTGTAGGTGCAATCAGGCCTCAGGCCTGTGGGGTATGTTAGGCGGGCAGATTGCCTATGCCACAAGTTAAAGTGACTATGGGCATTAGGCCCAGGTCACTTTATGCTCCCTAAGGTAGGCAGGCAATAGCATGAGTGCCTGATGAGTGGCTGGGCATTAGGCCCAGTCCACTCTTTAGCAACAAATAGGTAAGGGGAGTCCCTAATGTGTGGCAAAATGCGTATAAGTGATACTACTGTGTGGAATTATGTGAATAAGGGGCTATACTGTGTAGTGTATAAGGGCCAGGATACTACTGTGTGGCCTAATGTGAATAAGGGGCTCTACTGTGTGATATAACAAGTATAAGGGGCTCTATTGTGTGGTGTAATGTCTATACAGGGCAATACTGTGTGGTGTAATGTGTATAAGTGCTCTACTATGTGGTGTAATATGTATAAGGGGCTCTACTATAAGGTGTAAAGTGTATAAAGGGCTCTACTATGTGGCGTAACATGTATAAGGGGCTCCACTGTTGCGTAATGTGTATAAGGGGCAATATTGTGTGGTGTAATGTGTATAAGGGGCTACAGTACCCAAGTGAATATGCCTCACAGTCTCTCTCTCTCTCTCTCTCTCTCTCTAACATAGCACTTCTGTTGCTGCTGTGAGTTATCAGTATATGGCAGCCAGCTGTCTATCAGCACCTCAGCAGATCTCGCCTCACACTGACAGGCAGGCCACAGCAGCCTGAGCTCAAATTACAGATTTGTCACACCTCTAACCTTCAGCAAGGTACCTCAGGCAGCATCTCCTATTATACCTGCTGGCTCGTGCTGGGCAACTTTCCTGCCTCAGACATGCAACTCCGCACTGTCCTGCTCTGTCCACAAGCCAGGTCCAACTTCCGAGACAGCATCATGGCTGCCATGGCAACCTCTGCCTTTCCTTGCCCAAAGGGATTGTTGGTCTTTAAACCCTTGCAGCCAGGTCTCTTCTACATCTGCAGACTATAGGCTACGTTGGGGGCACAGCTTAGTGATACCTCACGATGGTGGGGTATCACACAGAGGAGGCTTACAGCTTTGCCAGCCAGACCTCCATGCATCTATCTATGCTTCTCCCGGAACTCCACTAGCAATAAAATTAAATGAATATATATATATATATATATATATATATATTCCACAGACAAAAAACCTTACGGTTTCACATGTCCCATTGAGGCTGCTTAGACATGATTTGAAAATTCACAAAACCTATGGAATTTCTGCCACTCAAACTCCAAAAAGCAATGAATTACGATCATTAAGATTGACGCCTTAATGGACGTGTTCCTTGCGTAATACAGATATGAGATGCCATTACACAATGTGGTTAACTGCAGATTCAGCACTCTCACAGAGTGAGATTGCTGTCACTCACAAAATGGTGGAGCTGCTAATTCACAGAATTGTGTGCTCATTGGAATACACACATGCAGCTTATGCACCTGAGGTCTGAGCAGTTATGTGGCACACACATCCCACTCAGTGCCCACAATCTTCCCATTCAGTCACCACAAAAATTTCACTGAGTTCCAACATCCATCCATCTTATTCATTATACACATTCAGCTTCCCAATTGCTAAAACTATCATACTCTGTCTATACATGTATACTATCTTCACCTCAATGCTGCTATAACTTCCCCAATCCCTACAGCTGTGTGTTCTCCCAACTGTGCTAGTCTGCATGCCCTGATCCACACCAATTTGTCTTCCCCCATGTGCACCGCCCTGTCTTCCTGCATCCATGCCACTGTGTTTTCTTCCATCTGCACCACTGCCCTGCCCCCAGTCACATCACTCTGTCTTCCCCTTATCTCTGCCTCTCTTTCTTCCTCCATCTGCACCACTCTGTCCCCCCCAACCGTGCCACTCTGTCTTTCACCTCCCATCCACACCAATCTGTCTTCCCCAATCCCTATTGTTGTGTTCTCCTATTGTGCTAGTCTGTATTCCTCATCCACACCGATCTGTCTTTACCCATCTGCACTGCTCTATCTTCCCGCATCCATGCTACTCTGTATTCCCCATTCATGTTGCTCTGTTCCCCCAAACCATGCCACTCTGTCTCCCCCCCATGTGCACCACTGTTTTCAACCCATCTGCATCACTTTGGCTCACCCCCATCTGTACTTCTTAATCTTCCCCACTGCATGCCTGTCTTCCCCATCCACAATGCCTTGTCTTCTCCCCCATCCACCATACTCTGCTCTCATCTTTACAGCTCTATATTCTGCTCAGACCTTAGTTTCATAGACTGCATGTGTGTATTACAATGAGCACACAAGTCTGTGAATTAGCAGCTCCACCATTTTGTGAGTGACAGCAATCTCACTCTGTGAGAGTGCTGAATCTACAGTTAACCACATGGTGTCATGGCATACCATACCTGTATTAAACAAGGAACACATCCATTAAGGCACCAGTAATTCAGTAATTATTTATTGAAACTACCATGCTATAGAATGTAAGTTAACTATATATACTTTACAATAAAATCATATTCAAATAGGCTTGTTGGTATTTTTCAACTTTTAAAGCGAGCAGATAGAGGGGGTATTATGTTTAGGCATCAGTGATGTAGTTATGATTGGCTGACAATTATCATGTCGATATTCATCATGTCAATATGAAAATGTCCACATGGTAGAACTATCAAAATGCAGTATGCTGACTGACCATGTGGACATTCATCATGTCTACATGGGTAATGTGTTGACATGATGAACTATTGATAAATGATCCACGGTTGTCTGGTGGTGTCAAACTCTGTCTGGGTGGCTGCATCGGGTTCAGCATCTTCTTCTGAGTTCTGGAATCAGGGGCGGATTGGGATCGAAAACCAGCCCGGGAAATTTCCGCTAGCAGTCCTAATCGGGGCGGGTCTGTTGAGGGGGCAGGGTCTATGGAGGGGGGGCATATGTGTGTGTATGTGTATGTATATATGTATGTGTGTGTGTATATGTGTGTATATATATATATATATATATATATATATATATATATATAAAATATAATATAGCAAATGGCTGGGCGGCACTCTAGACATGTGTGTGTCTGTGTGTGCATACTGTATATACAATTTTATATATATATATATATATATATATATATAAACACACTTCAATGTGGCAAGAACAGTAGTAATATATATATATATATATATATATATATATATATATATATATATTAGGGGTGTGCACCGGCAACTTTTCGTGTTTTGTGTTTTGGTTTTGGATCTGGATCTTTCTTCGTGTTTTGGATCTGGATTGGTTTTGCCAAAACCACCCTTCCGTGTTTTGGGTTCTGGGTCTTGTGTTTTGGATCTGGATTTTTTCTTAAAAAATAAAAAAAAACGCTAAAATCACATAAAATGGGCCTTTTTTTGTTCCTACACTATTAATAACCCCAATAACATTAATTTCCACTCATTTCCACTCTATTCTGAACACCTCACACCTCACAATATTGTTTTTAGGCCAAAAGGTTGCACCGAGGTAGCTGGATGACTATGCTAAGCGACACAAGTGGGCGGCACAAACACGTGGCCCATCTAGGAGTGGCACTGCAGTGGCAGACAGGAAGCCAATCAGCATTATGGTGCCCATTTGCATGTAGCACGAACCCGGGAGATCCGTGCTACATGCATCTGTGTGATTGGCACAGAGCAATGACAGGTCCGTGAGACCCGTCTGTGCTGCTGTGGTAAAAAAAAAAAACCTGTGTAAAAAAAGAAAAAAATGGCGTGCACCCCCCCAAAAAAGAGCAACCAGCCCCGGGCATTAGTAACCCAGTGCTGGGTGTGCTTAAATACAGGGGACAAACGACGTAGGGGTCCCCTGTACTTAAGCACAACCAGCACCGGGCTAGTCAGAACCAGCGCTGGTTGCCAAAATACGGGGGACAAACGACGTAGGGGTCCCCCGTATTCTGCGCAACCAGCTCTGGGCTCTGATCCGGTCCTGGTTCTGGAAATACAGGGGAAAAAAATTAGTAGGGTTCCCCTGTATGTTCCAGAACCAGCACTGGACTTTTTCTAGCGGGGGGCTGATGCCACAGCCAGGGGAGCCCTTTCACCGGGCCCCCCAGCCGCAGCATCAGCCCTGACCGCTAGTCAGCCCAGGCCGGGGATCCCTGGAGAGCTGGGGACCCCCCCAATAAAGGGGTCACCCTCTCCAGGGCACCCCAGGCCCAGGCTGATAGCCCGGGGCTATCCCCGCCACCCCTGGTGGCGGTGGGTGGCAGGTTGATTGTGTGGTGTGGTGTAAATAAAGAATATCAAACATTGTCTTTACAAGTAGAACTGCAAGTCCCAGCTAGCCTGTCCCGCATGCTGGTACTTGGAGAACCACAAGTACCAGCATGCAGGGCATTAAGGGCCCACTAGTACCTGTAGTTCACCTGTAAAAAAAATGTTTAAAAAAACACAGGACACACACACCGTGACAGTATAAGTTTATTAAACATACATACATACACACACACACACACACACACGTACACATACTCACCTATGTAACATCGTCCACTTGTCCGGTAAAGTATCCATAGGAGACCTGTGAAAAAAAAACATACTCACCATCTCCTATGCGAGGTTCTGTCCTCTTCGTTCCAAAGTAGGCATCCCCGGACTTGGCAAAAAAACAAAACGAAAACGCGATCCACGAACTTAGTACCGTTCTATAGAACGGTACTTCCCGAATGAGAGCTTAGCGGCGGGGTATCACCATGGAAACCCCGCTGCTAAGCGTTCATTGGCTGAGAGAGGTCATCTCCCGTCTCTCAGCCAATGAACGGCTCCCTCCATTGTAGTCAATGGTGGGAACCGCAGGGTAAACTTTAATAACCTAGCGGTCAGGGCTGATGCTGCGGCTGGGGGGCCCGGTGAAAGGGCTCCCCTGGCTGTGGCATCAGCCCCCCCGCTACAAAAAGTCCAGTGCTGGTTCTGGAACATACAGGGGAACCCTACTAATTTTTTTCCCCTGTATTTCCAGAACCAGGACCGGATCAGAGCCCAGAGCTGGTTGCGCAGAATACGGGGGACCCCTACGTCGTTTGTCCCCCGTATTTTGGCAACCAGCGCTGGTTCTGACTAGCCCGGTGCTGGTTGTGCTTAAGTACAGGGGACCCCTACGTCATTTGTCCCCTGTATTTAAGCACACCCAGCACTGGGTTACTAATGCCCGGGGCTGGTTGCTCTTTTTTTGGGGGGGGGGGCACGCCATTTTTTTCTTTTTTTTACAAAGGTTTTTTTTTTTTTTTTCACCACAGCAGCACAGACGGGTCTCACGGACCCGTCAGTGCTCTGTGTCAATGACACAGATGCAAGTAGCACGGATCTCCTGGTCCGTGCGTGCATCTGTGTCATTGAAATACACAGCAGCACAGACGGGTCTCACTGACCCATCTGTGCTCTGTGTCACTGTCAGTCACACAGATGCATGTAGCACGGATCTCACGAGTCCGTGCTACATGCAAATGAGCACCATAATGCTGATTGGCTCAGAGCTGAGACAGACGGCTCTGTCAGCCAATCAGCACTTTGCCCATTAAAGGCAAAGGCATTTTTTTTTAAATGGCCGCTCGAGGCAAAACCTCGAGATCCGACAGCAGATCTCGAGGTTTTGCCTCGGGAGAGGGATCCGGGGCAGACAGGGAGATCCGAGCTTGGGCTCAGATCGCCCCGGATCCCCGAAGTTCGGGTGGGTTCGGTTCTCAGGGAACCGAACCCGCTCATCCCTAATATATATATATATATATATATATATATACACACACTACTTTTCATGCCACAGCAGCTGAACTATTATATACTATGTATAGATTATCATATCATAAACAGGCAGGCAGATTTTCACTATAAATATATAACAGTTTAGATTACTTACATGGCAGAATGGCGGCTACTCCTGATCCTGTGCTCTGTGTGTGCAGTGCACTGTGCAGGGGAAGGCTGCTGCTGCTGTAGACGCCGGAGAGGGGGCAGGCTGCTGTAGACGCCGGACAGGGGGCAGGCTGATGAAGACGCCAGAGAGGGGGCGGGCTGCAAGCGGTGCCGTCCGTGTTTACGGACAGACTCCGCAATGGCCTATGGGAGGAGCTGCTGCATTTGGACATGCGCAGTAGCTCCCCTGTCGGACATTTTTTTTGTTTACTTCAGTGAGCTGCAAGATCGGAGCTGAGCTCTGATCGCGGCAGCCCGACCAGCGGTAGCGGTGCAGGGGTGAGTAAAGGGTAGCGGCCACAAAGGGACTGGCCCAGTGGGAAACGGCCCGGCGTCCTGGCGGCCAATCCGCCCCTGTCTGGCATTGACATGAGGATGAGTTCCGGCGTTGGTGTCTCAGCAGAGGTGTATTGCTGAGCATTTTCTCCACTATGCCTTATGCTAATCCCTACCCGTAACCCTCCCACTCGTGCCTATATCAGCCTAACTTCCCCCCTCCCCCATAGCCTAACCCTATATATACCTCCTAGTGGCACATAACCATTGGCATCCTCATACTTGCGACATTTTACATGGCGACAGTTCAGATGTCAACATTGTGAATATGTCAACATTCTGATGATGTCAACATGGTGCCTGTCTACAGTTTGAACCATGTCGACATTGTGTTGTCTACATTGTAAATGTTGACATGGTTACTGCCGATCTTCAGACCGGATACCATTTAAGTTTTACACATATCTACACCAATCATATATTACAGTAATTACAGTAATTTTAACTGTACTTTTAATTTGATCCAGTATTCCTTGACAACCTGAATGGGTCAAGCTCTTAGATCACCCAAAGCCATGGACTCAGGAATAAATTACTTTCCTCTTTTGGTGAACAAGTCCTCTCTATTTTACCTAGAGCCAATGCAGCCTACAGTGGATCCTTCCCCTGAAATTGTAAAACTGAGAGGATCGATGTCACGCTGTTATCTGTGTGGTGCAGACACCAAGATCCCACACAGTTATCGCTTTTCTCTTAAACCGCCCCTGACAGTAATGTTTGTAAAACAGACCAGGCCATGACATCTCATTAGATACAGAATGACTACACAATACAATAATAGGTCTGGAGAATGTTACTTGCTTATGTCATGTGCAGGGGAGTTTTAAGAGAGGAGGGGGTCATGTGCAGCCTCCGTTTGGGCCCCCTCCACTCCGTCGGCGGCTCAGTGGCACTAAGCGTTGTCGATTCTGGCTTCATGCCAGACTCTACTGCGCATGCGCGGGTCTCCAGGAAAATAGCACCCGCGCCTACTTTCCCAGGGACATCTTTTCTGTGCATGCTCAGATCACTGGGAAAATAGCCGCCACCATTTTCCCAGTGAGTGTATGCTGCTCTGCAGCACCTATCCGGCGCTGTGGAGCAGCACTTCGGGAAACGGCGGAGAGGTAAGTATAATTACCTATGGGTGCAGGGTGTTCAGTGTGGGCCCCCCTGGACCCAGGAGCCCGTGTGCACTGCACACCTTGCACCCATTATAAAGACGCCTATGGTCATGTGTGAGAATGTTTATGTGTGAGCGCTGTAACAGAGGAAACATCGCGCATGCTGTGTATAACAAACAAGAAAGGCATCAGATGAATCTTCCTGAAGCTATATGGACCTGTGACTCAGTAACCTGAGAGGATGTTTTCTTATTTTACAGATGGGAGTTTAAGTAAAAGGAATCCAACTGCACTAGCTAAGCAATATCTAAGTCAGGGGTCTTCAAACTTGGCCCTCCAGATGCTGTGGAACTACACATCCCAGCATGCACTGCACATAGTTTTAGCATGCTGTTATATCAAAAAGGTGGCAGTGCATGCTGGGATGTGTAGTTCCACAGCAGCTGGAGGGCCAAGTTTGAAGACCCCTGATCTAAGTTATAGGGGCATATTCAATTGGGGGCGAGAAAAGCAAAAATCCTGCACCTGTAAGGTTTTCCTGCAGGTGCAGGATTTGTGCTATTCAATTAGGTGTGGATTTTTTCCTCTATTGCACGCTGGGAGCTTTTTACTCTCGCACCTCCAGAGCAAGTGTAATTTTTTTTCCCAAAAATTGTTAATTTTAGGAAGAATCAGCGGGACTTGCTCTGGGACCTCGGCGCCACCCACCCTGAGGACTAATTAAGCAATTGGAAGTTTCCAATTAGCTTAATTAGTCCTTTATTACTTCTGCAGCGCTGTCTTGTGTGAGTATGTCAGTGTGTGTGAGTGTTTGTAAGTGTGTATAAGTAAGTGTGTGTGTATGAATGTTGTGTGTGTGCCCCCCCAGTGTCTATGTGCCCCCCGTAATGGACGCTGGGAGAACTACATCTCCCAGCAGCCCTTGCTCCTCCCACCAGCCCCAGGAGCCTCCCAGCAGCCCCCTCTCCAGTGAGAAGATGGAGGGGAGGCCACCAGGAGCCGCAGAGACCACCGGAGACCCCCGGGCAGGTAAGTGTACAAATTATAGTTATTTTTTTCATGCGGTGCAGGGTTTTCAGCTCTGCAAACCCCGCAACCACTTTTTTTTTATTGGATACCTCTGGTTTCGGGAGCGCACATACCTGCGGTAATCCAAAATTGGGCGCGAGGGGCGCAAGGTTTCTTCCTCGCTAAACCTCGCGCTCAATTGAATATGCCCAATAGGTGCACAGCATCTGGCATTGAAGAATAAACAGCCTGATTCATTAAGGATCGCTATAGCTATCGCAGCTCCATAATTGCAAGCAGGTCTGCTGCGAAAATATGTTAGAGTGCTATCACAATGCCGTCGCACTGCCAGCATAGAGACGCTCACTGCCTCCTACTACCGCTATCTCACATCCCTAATACCTTGCAGTCCTGTTTATACATCGGTAAAATCGAGTAACATTGGCCCCTCACAGAGAATTACGGCAGCCCTGACCTTACATAGTAATTGCTAACCTTGTTGCACGCAGGTAGCACTCAAGCTGCGTATGCAATTGCACTGGCTAATTTATGCACGGCAGCCCATGCAACGGTGTTCAAACTGATGGGCACGCCTCCGTTTCTTAGACCACCCCCAAATGCTCACTGCCTTTCAATCACTCTGCTTGCTCTTTGTGATCGCAGTGCGATCATAGTTCCTTTACGCACTGCAATTCATACGCATGCGCAGTACACAACAATCGCCATCTGCGTACGCTTAATTAATCTGGCCCACAGTCTAGAATTTCCTGATATCAATTATTAAGCATAGGTCTGATAGTCGACTAATCAGATGTCCAAAAAAAATATGACCTGTACCTGATAACCAATGCCTGTTACTGCAATTCTCTTTAAAAAGGAACACAGCGTTCAGTTTATTGTTATACAATATGAGGGTCCAGTTCTTTTTCTCTGGGTGTACTCAGCAGTACACAGTACTTTACCTTTCTTGTCTCCCTTCTTCAGTTCCAGTATTTGGGTTTGGCCTCACTCCTGTGAGTTAAGTTGCACCTGTCATCTATTAGTAAAAGTCAAAGGTTATGTGACTGAAACTGCTCATGTTACAAAAGACTTGCTGATGACCATCGCTCGACTTGCTTGCAAGCATTTAGCTACTCCTAAACTTCATATACATAGATCACATTACAATGCACAATAGCTGTTACATACAAATACTGTAATAAACTAAAGCACAAACCCACCACACAGGTGCCAGCATACACTATAACAAAGACCAACAAATTGCACTGCATCTGCTTAATGAATAAGGAGTATAATCAAATCCATGCAAACTAAATACTTATTGATCAAGAAGGTTTAGGAATGTCAACAGTAGATTAGATTGAATACTTCCTAAGAAACAGTTATAACTAAATTGTTTATTCTGTTGTTTTTTTTATATATTTGTACAGAATATTTCCCTCAGATGTAACATACACTTGTTCTCAGAACTCTCAAATAGAAAACATTCTTGAGCAGAATGAATGCTCTGGGCCTCACCAGTTATTCCTTTTGTTACATATGAAGGTGGTCACACTCACCATCTTGCTTACCAGATTTGAATAAAAGTCTCTGATCTACTGATACACCCAGTTACTTGTTAGACCACCACCCCATTTGATTCTCAGTTGCAACGCCTGAAAATAGAACTTCACCCATGGAGTTAACAAGGTATTGTCCAATGAGGGGTGGTACTCCCAGGTTCTGGAAGCAAACCTGGATATCTCCTGTATTTGGTTCCTGTGCAGATCCCTGTTCCCTTGTCCGTTACTATAATAGGGATGTGACAGCTACAATGGTTACACTATTGCTCTTGTTCGTATATGATCCTGTATACCACACCGAAAAGCTGCTTGGTTTGGCAACAGTGTTGGGGAGCTGAATTACTGGGGTTGCAGGCTTCAAACACGATGGAGGAAGACTCACCTGGTAGAGGATAAGCTAAAACAAAAATACACCAAAAATACCAATTTACAATCACCTGTCATGTGAGATCATGGCAGTAAAAAAACAGTCCATTGCAGCTTTTCCATATTGAAGGGATGTTATGAAATCAACATATCTGCATCATCTATCCAGGATGGAATCCCAACCATGCCATCAAATGAGTACCAAGGTACCAAATTGTTAAATGTGGGCTATCTGGATTCTGGAATGTGCCTCAAAAAGGCTTCACAAATGGGAATGCTTTACACATATTCACAATCATAACTCACATCAGGAACAATGTCCTCGAAAAAGTGGATCAAATTACAGCAATCGCTGCATTGAGTTTATGTTTGAAATATTTACGACTTAACACATAATGATAAAATAGTCACACCGAATATTTAATTATCAGATTTTCTATTGGGATTTAAACACAATCTGATTTAGTACTGACTGCATGCTTCCTTCATCAAGACAACTTTGTTATCTCTCTAATTACACGGACAAGATAAAAATGAAGATGGTCTCGTTGTGTATTTAGGTAAAAGATATTCACATTTTCGATCTTCCTTAGGCAAAACTGTAAACCAAATGCTTACTTTACATTTCATTACCTCTCATAGAATGTCACAAACAAGTTATATTTCAAAATAGCAATACAATGCATTACAAATAAAGTTCTACAAGTGTGCACAGAGCTGGACTAAATTACTTCGATGCTGCGGTGCAGGACATTAACTTTTGCAGTGCAGCAATGTCAAACATTAAATATAACATGTAAATGCTAAAATACATTAAAACAAACAATTCCTGGCATTTTAGTTATTTTGAAAACAATATTTCTCTAGTTCCAGTGCTTAGCGCCAGGAACTTAACTCCTTTGGTATTGCAGTACACCAGACACTGTTCCTGTGTCACAGCAATTTGCAACAGGTATTAAAAATTTACATACTACAACCGTACATATTCAATTTAAATTAGACACATAGCACTGACATTTCCCCTTGATGATGCCGCAGCATGAAAGCTTATGCAGCGGTGGCCATCTTAGATGGCTCAGGTCTAACTTTAGAATGGAATGGAATTAAAGACTTGATTGTGTTTTGGTTCTATTTTAAAAAAAATAATAACAACAGCTATAATAATGCAACCTGGGCCTGTTTGGTAACTTTGGTATTATTAAAATCAATATAATTTGTTTCCAGTCTATTCCAGATAATGTTGACTAAATTTGGCACCTGAAATTACTAGGGAGGGACTTTAAAGCAATAAAAAACATGCAAGATCCAATTTTTCAGATCTGAAATCCAACTTGCAGGAAGACCCAAGCCGGGACTCGGTTCTACTCGAAACGCCCAAAGTGACCAGAGCCAGGACTCAGTTCTACTCGAAACTCCCAAGTTCGGGGGGGTTTGGTTTTCAGCAGAACCGAACAGTTTATCTCTACTGAATATACAAAGTATTTAGAGTATCACTTTATCCCCATCATAACAAAAGTGACTTGTTTTAGTATATTTTCATTAGTTTGCAAATGCTCAGAGATCTACTTTAATAGAAACATTAACAAATGATTCCTTGTAGAAGAACAAACACCAATTAAAATAAATATATTTTTCGGGCTGATGAGTTTGATTTATAACATGGCTTTCATGAAATTCAGAGGGCTATGTGCAAAATCAGTTAAAATTATTCTTGTTATACACACTTCCTACACTGTCCACTGTACACGATGCCCAAAGTAATACGTTTCCAAAATTTCAAAACTGTACCAAAGAGGCTTTCTATCCTCATCTGCATCACTGGTGTTCAATGTGCTACAGTACCACCCCATGACCTACAGAGCCAATACGTATACACAGAGTCTACATCTGTCACCAAAGTTACTAGTGGCGCCACCCCTCCACAGCAGATGTATTGAGTAGCCAAGAAACACACCCAGGGGTAAATTTACTAAAGTGAGAGTTTTTAGAAGTGGAGATGTTGCCCTTAGCAACCAATCACCCTGTGGGGCGGAACACCTATCTTGGAAAAAAACTGCGACCATTTTTTTTTCTGTTGGATACCGCATATATCAGGTGCGCGCATACTCCCTGTAATAGAAAATTAGTTGCATTTTTGCAGTGAAAACCTTGTGCTCAATTGAATTTTTGTCAAAAATTTAGCTCAATTAAGGATCATGCTACGTTGAAGTGGTTGGCTAAGAATAAAGAGACCGATGGTAGAAAAACTAGATGGTTCTTGGCATTGCTAGAACGCATACTAACTCCTATAGTGCCAGTGTCCGGTTTCTCACTTCCCGGCATACACATACGCGTAATTTCAGCCCATTATTGGTTAAACAAAAATTGTCTCAAATTACCCCAAAATCTATTTTTTTAGTTTGTTAATTTATGCACCCCAAATTAATTAAAGCATTTATTTACACTAAAAATAATTGCTTTATTATCTTTAAAAAAAAAATTAATTGGCCTAAAATTACCCCAGCATTTGTTCTCTTTTATATTTTTATTTGGGACAATAATAACCATTGTTACCGTTACCCAATTTTTTTTTATTTTTTTTTTGGGTGCAGGCTATTTTTTTTTAGGGTACAAGCCCGGGAACAAAAATTGCGACCAGTCTTTTTCTGTTGGATGCAGCAGATATCGTGTGCGCGCATACTCCCGGTAATAGAAAATTAGTTGCAATACCCGCGTTAATTTTTGCAGGGAAAACCTTGTGACCGACTGAATTTGCCCCTAAGGTACTAGGATTGGGGCAAAAATTTAGATCAATTAAGGATCAATTAAGGATCATGCTACGTTGAAGTGGTTGGCTGAAAATAAAGAGACCAATGGTAGAATAACTATATGGTTCTTGGCATTGCTAGATTTTACGTTTTCAATAAAGCGTAGGATGGGAAGCCAACTGGCCAATGCAGGTGCTTTGTCACTTATTTTCTACTATGGGGCTACAGGTGTTCCGCCCCACAGGGTGAAACAGGAGGGGGGATATTGCTGATATGTGCTTACTATTTTTGATGTACACAGGTGATAAATAGTAGACACCAGCAGAAAAAAGTATTTGAGGCAAACCAGATGGATAGACTTAAACATCAGCTTGAGTTTATTGATGTGCACAGATTGTACAGCTGAACAAACAATAACACCAGTAGATAGCAGTGGTGGAGCGGAGCATACAGCCAACACCTGGTCATGTATGATAGTGGCGATATGCAGGATGTTGTAGGGTTATCCCGGAGCTGAGTACTACATGCCCATGTAGTACTGTGGCACTCAAATACAGTGCCAAGGTGGTGCAGCGCATGTGCAGAAGACCTAGCTGTGGCCGTCTTGGTAAAGGACAGATGCTTCATTTAAGGAGCATCATGGAGATAATGCAATAGCGCATTCCATATACCAACAGATATGTGACAAAAACAACAGAAAGATTGTCAAGGGGAGATATAAATGCCCCAGGTTTTTTGCTTCTGTTTGGTAGACAGAAGCTGATTAACAACCTTGACTGCCAGACCACCTGTGAAAGGCTGATAAAGGGTGTGTCAGTCTCTCACTGCCTGGAGAACAGGTCAGAGACACTGTGATTACTGAATGTAAGAGTTGTGATAAAGACTTCTGTTTTTTGAGTAAAGTTAGGTCCTTCCACTCTGATAGAGGGCATAATTTTGTTTAGATCCGGACAGGTCAGGAATTACATTTATGTTTTTTTTTGTGCTGCTAATAAAACTAGTTGTGAATACTTGTATGAAGGCCATGGACTGGTGGCTGCGGCACCCTTACCCTGATCTTGCCACAGACCTTGAAAGCCAAATGTGGATTATGGCAGATCAAATTGGACAAGACGTCATCCATGCTGACCTCTTTTCTGATATCAGTGGGGAGATATGCTTTTCTATGTATTCCTTATGGTATTTGCACCAGCAGTGAAGTCTGCAAGCACTGTATTGAGCATTTATTTGAGGGCTTACCCTGCAAAATCATTGTCGACGACATTCTGGTTTGGGGTTTGTCTATGGAGGAACATAGCCAGTGCCTTCTCCAGGTCCCTCCAAATGAAACTGAACCCTGACAAGTGAATTTTTGTGTGAACAAAGTCCCTTATGTGGGCCACCTTCTTCCAGGGGGGGGCCAAGCTGCATCCTGTAAAGATCCAGGTCATTCAGCTGATGCCTACCCCATCTGGCAAGTTGTCCCTCAAGCTTTTCTGGGTATGACTAACTACCTTTCAAAATTCCTGCATCACTACAGTGAAGTAACTATCCCTGTGCCAATTGTTGCATCAGGATGCTGGTTTTCCACCCATAATGCTGCTGTAGCCCATCTGAAGTCCCTGGTCACGAGCAGCCCTGTGCTATGTTTCTTCAATGTCCATCTCCCGTTGTTGACATCTGTGGATTCATCTCAGCACAGACTTGGTGCATTTTGCATGAAGGGGATCAAATCTATTGCTTTTGACTCCAGGGCTCTCACTTACACAGAGTTTGCACAAATTGAAAAGGAGCTCCTAGCACTAGTGTTTGCTTGCAAGAAGTTTAATGACTTTATCTATGCTCGTCATGTTGCTTTTAAAAAATGACCTCCACCCTTTCATCACATTTCTGTGTAAATATCATCAGACTTTGCTCAGATCCAACATTTCATGTTGAGGCTTCAGCACTATCATTTGTATGTAATGTTTCATCAAGGCTGTAACCTTTAAGTGGCTGATGATCTCTCTCATGCCTATACTATATCTCTGTTCCTGACCTGTCTGCTCACAAATAAGATCTGGATATCTTAGAAATAGATGTCCTCTCTTTCTGGTAGCTTGATGAGCTCTGTGAGCTGATGCTTCGTGATTACCTGCATCATTTGCTTGTCCAAGGTCGTATTGCATGGTTGGCCCTTGTCCTCAAGGGAACTATCCCAGGACCTTTGTCACTTCTGTGCATGATGAACTATTTCTAATGGGGTGTTTCTTCATGCTCAACCATTTGTTATTGTCTTCTCACTTCAGAAATTCTATGCCATCAATGTTCATTAGGGTCATTCTGGTGTGAAGGCCACCAAGAAAATGGCTAAATATCATCTATTTTAGTCCACCATGTCTACCAACATTGGCTGTGTGGTTGCTACTTGTGTCCCTTGCAATGCCCTCCACCCCCCACAAACCAGGGAGCCTCTCACACTACATGAGGGCCACAGGACCAGCAGTCCAAAGTACCCACAATCTAATGGTTTGGCTGAAAGAGCAGTCCAGTCAGCAATGGATGTAAGGGGAAGTGGGTGTCCGACTGCATTGCGATTGCAAGCATTAGCATATTTTAGTATATTTTCAGAGTGGGAATGCGTGTGTAATTGCAGCTACGATCACAATAGTGATCCATAATGATTCAAGCCCAGAGTTTGCTATCCAGGCATACCTGTACAGTGATTCCCATGGCTAAATGCAAACTCCAACCACTGGTGGAACAAGACATGCACCATGCTCTAATAAGCTCCTGATAGCGAACCTAATCCAGCTACAATATGACAGGTCCTCACTTCGTTTGAGTCACTTGCAAATTGGTCAACTAATGCAAATGGAAACCCTAGTTGTAGTTGATAAGCTTGGCAAGGTTCAAGAACTAGCCCATGGGCCTAACAGCTACATCATCGAGGCTTATGGCGCCCTATGTGAATGCGTCAGGAGCCAGTTACTAAGGTCCAATTCACTGTTAAATTATAAGAAAGTCCACACTCTCCTACATGCGGGGACTCAGTACCCAACACTCACTCTATGGTCCAAGGTAATCCTACAGCTGCACCCAAAGTAAATGATTGCCAATAGGAATCCTCCCAATCAGCCCCATTCTTTATTACAAGTTCTAGCAGGGTCTCAAGGACTACCTGTCGCCCTGTGCCAGCTCCCCCACCAGTGACAAAGCGTGAGGAGGCAGGGCTGGAAGTAGAAGTGTGTAGAGCTGCCTGGACACTCCAAGTGGCTCTACACATTGCAAGGTGCAAGCCGCTCCAAGTAGCACTGGAGCTGCACTACTGGCTGCAGGGTGCCCAACCAGGCATCCTGCTAGATAGGTGCAGGAACCGTTGGGCAGCAACTCTGTCACCCAGTGCTCAGGGCTGGCCTGCACCCTGGCCAATGGCACCACTCGCACGCCCTTTCCTATGGCCATGTCAAGGCCCAATTATAGGTTCCAGGACTTTGTTACCTGATAATTGCATTTAGTCTGCTATCTCTTCTGCACGCTGTTCCACACACAACATTGTTACACTGTCTTGCACACCTAAACATACTTTGTTATGTTTCTTACTCTGATAGAAGAGGAAGGATATACATGTAAATAAGTGATTACAACCAGGTGTTTATCATCCCTGCCTCTTGCACCTGATGTTACCCAGCAGCCACTTTGTGAGTCAGTCCGGTGTCGCTATTGCAGTAAAGACTTGTTATGTACAGCTCTGTGTCCTACCATCTCTTTGGGATACAACATCATCTACAGGGGCCCTACCAATAAAATTGTCAATATGATATGCAGCATCATGGGTGATATGCTGGCGATGTCATTAAAAAGTATAAGGAGGGGGCCATGTGCAGTCTCCATCCAGGCCCTCTTCTCTCTAGCAGGCAGCACAAGGAGTAGACTCTGGCGCTGTGACAAAGTCTGCTGCGTCTACGTAGGTCTCCGAATCGTGCAGCGCTGCGGCTGCCGACACAGGATTCTGGAGAGGTATCAAAGAACATGGGTGCAGGGTGTGTGGTATGGTCCCCTCTGGACCCAGGAGCCTGTATGCACTGCACACCCTGCACCCATTATAGATATGCCACTGGATGTAGCTATGTGTGGAACCCCCCTGTGTGTGGAGGCCACTGGGCCGCAGCCCCTGCTGCATCCAACACTGACCAGACTTGTCCTGCAGTACGTATTATTCAATAGCAATAGAAATGTTCACCATTTATTTGTGGTCACTGGAAGATACAGATCCCAACATATTCCTTATTATGAGAGAATGAGTTTAATATCAATATTACCCTGCTCATCCCTGTTGTTTTGACGGCGCTGTGGCTATGAAATCAATAAGGCAGACAATAAAGTACTATAAATGGAGTCTTCTTCTCCTGTGCTGCAGTCAGATGAGCTGAGCTCTCTGGTACATTGCATTGAGAAATGAGAATATCGCCCTCTTAAGAGGAGGAGTCGCTCTACACGTGCTGGCAGTACATAAGTGAGGTACATAAACAGAAGGCTCGCTGACCGATAATAACCCCTCTGTACAGCACAGCTATAAAAGGAACTCCGGGTAAAAACCTTAGACTTTTTTTTTCTCTCCCAGCCCAGGCAGAGAGGGGGAGATATTGTGCAGGAGATGCGGACAGCAGCACATAATACGCTCACAGCACACATAGGAGGAGAGTACTAGAGCTGCTGCTGGGTCCGGAATAGGGAGACAGTGATCCCATGTATCTGGCTTCTGAGGGGGACTATTACCACTAGCTCTGGGCGAGGGCAGCTGATCAGCCGTCCTGTCAGGACCTACGGGGACGGTGGGAAAGGTAAATATTTTTATATATATTACTCGCGATTATAATTCACAAAACATTGTTTTTTTTGTTTGTTTTATCTTGGGTTTTTTTGAGGATTACATATAACCAAGAGGCTCAATAAATTGACTTAGCACTGTCATAACTATATACCTCTTGTCTCATCTGCCATTGGTTTATGCCTGTTGTCCGAGCTGTCGGTGACAGACATCAGTCAGGGAACTGTCACCTTTTATTATTGTTTCCAGTGTTCACTTGTGATGTCCAAGGCTTGTGTCCGGCTCATTGGCATTGCCAAGGTCAGATGGGCTCACACAGTGCCCGCGGCAGCTGCTGTCACCTGGGTACAGGGGCCACGGGTGACTTAGCAGTGGGGTCCCGGCTGCTGGGTTCTAACTTTAGTTTATTGTTCGGCATCTGCATAGATCTGAGGCTGATGGCGCTGAGCACAGCCTGTGTTTTCTATGGCATCCTTTGTCTACTTATACCTGGCTTCTGCTGTTTAGGACCGTCCGAGGCAAAGTCTCCGATTATGCTGTTGTAATGGAACAGTCGTTATTCCGCACTCTTGGATTTTCAGTAATGTATGAGAACGTTGTGAACAAAGAAATAAAACACACACACACATCCTATATAGAAATATACGTAAGTGCCCATCAGTGACTTGTTTTGCTGTACTGTCGGTTACACAACACATCCTCCCCAGCCTGCGTCTTATACTACCGCCTGTGTGTTACAACGCACCTCATAAACGTACAGTATCATTCATTTCTCCATATACTATCTGTATAGAAAATCAATCCCTCCATAGGTCCTTATGCAGGTAGGTTGTTGTTTTTGCTTTCCAAACCCACTAATACGGTACCCAATATTAGGTTACGGTGTATAAATAGCATTGTGCTGTATTGAGAATTCCGATTTATGTTGTTTTACCCTATTCGTGATGTACTGTGTTATTATAGGTGCGATGATAGCTCTCCCCTCTGCAGCTATTACTATGAGCAGTGCCCATTGGAGGCAGGCGTCGGAGCTGCTGTGAGGAATGACCGGCAGTAACCTCTCCTCTGAGCAGGCACTCTCCCCTAAGCCACACTCCTACATCAGGGGGACAGAGGGGATCCATAGAATGGGGCACATAGCAGACATTATCTAATAATCACACGGATGATGTGTTTCCCTATAACATGCTGGTTTTCCATATACGCCTAAAGTGACACTAATTTCACATGTAGAATAGTGTCTGTTCAAGTTCCTCAACTTCACCCAGCAGTCTCCATTGTTCTGAGAATACCTGTATCCCTGCCACATTAATCTGCAGTGCAGTGTGTGTACATTGTAATTTACTATTGTACTGGTCCTGCTGTACTTTGCCTATATCCTGTAGAAATAATTAGATTTATTGCTATTTATTTTTGAGTAATATTTTATATTAGCAGGGAAAGTTTTTATATACAGTGGAGATAAAATGTTCTGTGTTCCCATTCACTCATGGAGGCACCATATTTATATAACTGTATTTATTACTTTTCAAATATTTTGACAAGCTAGAATCTATGTTTAATAAGAATAAATATTTGAGCCTTAAAGGTTTTTTTTAGTCCTGACCCCTTCTCTCTAATTCTGGTGCTGTACAGTAAACTTTAGAGAATTTTAGGCATTAATTGTGAACCAAAACTCCAAGCTGAGATGGTGTAAAAGGCTTATCAGAGGAAATAACCCATGGGACCATTGTGGTAATCTACTCTACACCCAGTGTTAAGTATTTTAGGCTGTGGACAATCTCAATGACAACCCTAAGCCAAAGAACTGCACATTGCATGAAATGTACTTTCACATGTCAGTCCTTTCCTTTGGAGATACTTTTTATACTCCTCATTCCAGTGAACATACATTGGGCTATATCCAGTAACAGTTCCAATATTGTCCTGAATATTTTCAGACAACTTTAACACAATTTTTTTTTCTCAATTCTATTCAGGAAAAACTTCTCAGGGATGGCGGTTGCGATAACACGCTGTCCCTGCGAAGTTGACCACAGGCTGTTTTTTCAATTTCTGAAAAGACTGCCTACTCTGTGCATGCCCCATGCCTGCACAGCATATATATAGTGTATATATTTATATGTACACTATATATATATATATATATATATATATAGCCCTTCTGTGACTTGAATACATATGGTTCACTCCCCCACATGCTCCCCTGTATAGAAAAATGGAGTTTCCAGGGAGGAGCGTATGGGGGGGGCAGTATGAAAATGCGCTGGGAAGAGCTGTTCACCGGTCTCAATCCCAACATTGGAATCCCGGCAAGGGATTTAAGATAGGTGTCGATATACCGACACCTATCTTAATCCCGACGCCGGAATGCCAAGGACTCCAGACCGAACTAAGGTAAGTCCGGGGCGTCCTTAGTGTAGCCACAGGAGGGGAGGGTTAGGATTAGGGAGTCTAGCGGGGTTAGAGTTTGGGAGGGGAGATTTGGGGATTTGGGTAAGGCACCCCCTAGGGGGAGGGTTAGGCACCCCTAGGGAGAGATCAGGGTTTGGAACCCGCCCCCAGGGGGGTTTGGTTTAGGGAGCAGTAATAGGGGGTTAGGCACTAGGGGGGGAGGTTAGGACTAGGCACCACTAAGGGAGGGTTAGGGGGGGGGGACAGGGATCTTCATCCTGTCGGGCATACACTGTCGGAATTTGAACCGGCAGCTAAACAGCCGCTGGTATTTCAACACCATTACATATATATATATATATATATATATATATATGCGGCACTCAGGGGCTTCAA
Organism: Taudactylus pleione; assembly: GCA_031769625.1. Lineage (NCBI taxonomy): Eukaryota > Metazoa > Chordata > Amphibia > Anura > Myobatrachidae > Taudactylus > Taudactylus pleione. Next base: position 1,422,794 of record JAUIMM010000126.1, on the reverse strand, counting down.
TAAGACACATAACACAAGTCTTCCTGTGATCAACGTTTCAATGGCTATGCATTTTCGTCATGACAAAGAATAAATATGACACTCGTCATTAAATAGGTGTCATGTTTGTTCTTTTTCTGACGAAGAGGCATATCCATTGAAACGTTGACCACAGGAAGACTTGTGTTATGTGTCTTATTGAAGCCCCTGAGTGCTGCATATACTCTGCTCCTTTATTATAGCATGTTGATATGCTGATGCTGACAACGGGGTAAAGTTATTTCTATCATTAGGGAGTGCCGCATTGTATAAATATATAATATATATATATATATATATCCCAGCTTGTCCCCGGCACTCTTCTGCTTCCACCCAGTGTACATGCTCCGGTGCCCTCCAGAAGGGTGTACAACCCAATACAAACGATGGCAAAGCAAGCGGCACTCAGAAACTTGGAAATAGAGAAAAATACATTGGGTGCTCTTTAATAAAAGTCTACGTATCCCCTTCCTCAGGACAAAATATTGTGTTTTATCGATCGTTTGCCCTGAGGAAGGGGATACGTTCCCTGAAACGTAGACTTTAATTAAACGGCACCCGATGTGGAGTTTTCACTATTTCCAAGTCTCTGAGTGCCTCCTGCTTTGCCGCATTTTATAAAACTGTGTAATTACATTGCCAGGAACACTGCCAGTGTAATTAACGAGTCAGGGGCGGAGTTACAGCCGATTGCAGGGACTGATTGGATGAGATCCTCTGTCCCTGCAGTTTTTGGCTGAAATAGAATTTTTCTCCATATAACGCCATTCTGAGATGGCGTTATATAAAGTAAGCTTTAATGTATTTTTTTTACCTGAGTAGCAGGAAACGCTAAAGAGCTTTATAGAGCAATGGCTTGCTATCTACAGTGCGATATTGTAGGAGCAGGTTATTAACAGAGAAATTATTGCATTGTCTTCTCCCATAACACTTTGCTAAATAGTGGGAATACTTTATGCAGATTGCTCATTTGCACATGATTTAAGTAGAAATTTGCTTGCTGAATAGACCCTTGTGAGTGCAATTTAAGAGTCTGCAAGATCCTTTAAGGAGCCAAGTGACATATGGATCCATTGACATGACTACAAATGTAGGAACTAACAAAACTTTTAGGCGGTTTGTCTGCCTGGCTTTGTGCAGTCCTTGAGTAAGGACCATTTTGCTATGAACAATGCTGTAAAAACATCATGCAAGCTAATGGAGTATGGATATATATCGGTACAGTAAGTTGTCCATTTATGAAATATTTTGTGAAATATATGCCCTATACATCATTTTGTGAGATATAATTGTAAAAAGCCTCAGAAGAAGAGTTGGTGAAGAGGGGAGGTCATTACAGAGTCAGATAGCATAAGGCAAACGACATAAAAACAACATGCAGATCTTTGTCTGTGTAAAAACATAGACAAAGGATGTTTTTCAGAGCTGGAGGAAACCCAGGAGGTTGCTGGAATGCTGGATATTTCTATGATTTATTATAAACTTAGTACCATTATCTCAACCTACTTTCCTTAATGGTCTCAGCAGTTTCTATACAATGGTGGGAGTAGATTTAACTGTGTTCACTTTACAGCACTTGCATTTTTAAAGTGCAGTGGTGTTTGGAAAACTATTGCTACATGTTACATATTATCAGTCATGTAAGCATAATATTGTTATGAGTGAAATATTGCACAAACATTTCCATGTGAATCACCATTCCAGTCTGCTGTGTTTGCATTTTTATTTTAGTTTGAAATTCAGATTTAGGGGCATATTCAATTAGATGCGAAAAGTCCCGCACTTTTCGCATGCTGGACTTTTCACCAACATCGCTGGTTTTCCATGCGAAAAAGTATCGTGCCCGTCCCAGCCTATCCCCGTATTCAATTAGAAATCGTCGACAACGAGACTCAGGAAATACGGACTTGGCGAAAAGTCCTGTCATATATGGGGAAATCAGCCAGACACCCCCCAAAAGATGCACTGACATTGGGGATCACTATAGATCCCCCGAATAGGCCTGCTGAAGGTATTTGGGGTACTTAAATGCTGTCAATAGCTGCTAATTAGCGTCTTGCAGAAGTGGTGAAGAATAGCATTTAGCAGTGTTTTTTGAAGAAAATAAGTAGTCCCAGCAAATTTGGGTTATACGAAAATGGGTGCTAGCATATTTTAAAGTTGCTAAAGAGAAGTTTTAAAAAACTTTAAAAATCCATCTGCCGCAAATACCTGCAAACTTAAAAACACCTGGGGCATCCTTGGGGCCCCCCCCTGGAGTCTATTTCGCTAGTTATTAAATTTGTCCCCCAACTTTGGACTTTTTCGCCCTCAAAATGAAGTACTTTGTTGGGGTGATCTAAAGTATTTTTTAAACTTTTTTGACGCAGTATACCTTTGGGGGACTGTCCCAAAGGTGCAGGGGTTTTTCCGAAGTTTGCACCCGAAAACCCCAATTCGCAACTTTTTTTCAACACCTATTCATAGGCAAAACTTTTTTGCCGGTTTCATTGCATTGGGTTTCCACACCAGCGAAAATTCCACAGAATCAATACGGAGGTAACTTTTCGCATGGCGAGATGACGTCACTCGCAATACTTCTTTGCCGAAAACAGCTTTTCGCCACTAATTGAAAATGGCCCTTAATAGAATTGTACAGTACAACAAAATGAGATGTTCAATACTCATCATTAGAAAAAAAATGCTCTAGTTGGTCATTCTGTACAACTATGTAATTAAGCTTCATTTGTAAATTAATAGTGTAGTAAATGATAATTTTTAGAGTGTGGCTATGATTATTTATTATTTGTATTCATAGATTAAACCAAATTATCCAAATAACATTAAGCTGCTTCTTTTTGTTAATGTGACTTGCTGTCATTGTTTGTCATATTTTTTTGCACTTGTGTACGGGTTACATTATTTAATAAAAAATAAATAAAAGTAATGGTTTCCTATTGCTTCAGTGCTTCATCATGAATCCAAAGTAAAGAAAAATCAGTGGATACGTACTTACATTATTTATCACATAGAAGCGTACTAGTTGTGATTTGTGAGTAGTGTGTTGGATCAGTGTCAGTATTACCATTTAGCTCTAGAAAGCACAAATCTGTTGTTTGCATGGGTTAAACAGCTCTATAGTTTGTAATTAGCACAACAGTGAAGAGGAAAAGTCTTGAAAAGAAATGTTTATACCACTAAACCATTATTTTTACATGTGCTCGGTAACCGTAGTTGAAACATCACTGTGCTAACTGTCATCATACATTAATTTAGTAATTGCTTCTCTAGAACACCTTTCCCTGCTAAGGTAACATTTCTGCTTTTGGAGTACATGAAAAGTACAGCTACTGCAGCATAGCCTGTGGAAGACAGGTGGCGATAGAGAGCCAAACTGTACTTGCAGTGCTTGTGTGTTTTTGCTGACTTACTGTGTTGAGAGTTGTTGGCAATTCCAATGTAGCGTTATATAGACTATTTGTTTTTGGCATTTGTGGTTGTATTCCTCTTGTATATCTTTCGTGAATATATAAAGATATACTCCTTAGTTTTCAGTTCAAAAACGGAAGAAATAGTTGTGCTGGTTATTATTACACATCACTTATGGTACAATTGACAGACTGTTTTTTAGCTCCAGCCCAGAAACAATTTGATATTTTACAGCATATGTACGATATGTCATCAGGTGCTTATCTTAATAGTTCATTGAGGCAAGAGGCAGCTTCCCAACGCGTTTCATCCACATGGGACCCCTTGAAGAAGTCGCTTTTGAACCTTTGCTTTTACCTTTTTTAAGTGTTATTTGAACATTTTTAAATAGTATTGTTTCTCCTGTGCGTAGTTTACCAGATGCCATTTATTTTATTGTATATCAATTCCTTTTATCATATTATATGTTTTTACCCTATATTTATCACATGTGTATAAGGGACATATAGTATATGTATTGTTTACAAACTCTGCACTTTATTACATGCACTATTTGCACAGGGGACCAGTGAGACCTATGGGTCACTGACAGAGCCTGTCTGAGCACGTGGAAGCTCAATATTTAATTTGTGTTTGTTTTGTCATATTTTATATTTTGATTAAAAGATAAATTTATCATGTTACATTGACATTTCATTTTTATGGTAAACTTTCTGCACAGCACTTTCTTGTATATTTAAGTCCTCAAATCCCACATTATCAATATGCTAGTCACTAAAGACCTTATACACTCTCGCATACCTTCACTAAGGTGCACACCCATTGCCCCTACACATTTGGTCCAGCTGACGCCCTTTATTTATAGGGAGAGCGTATTTCTTGAGTTTTAAGATTGCTATTTAAATTAATATCTAAGTTGGCGCCGATACTATATATATATATATATATATATGTAACTGGAAACAAACAGCGGCACTCAGGGACTTGTGAAAAATACAAAAGTGTATTGTACTCAATACATGATCCGATGTTTTGGGACTCGCACGTTCCTTAATCGAGGTGTATACATGTATACACCTTGATTAAGTGACGTGCGAGTCCCGAAACGTCGGATCATGTATTGAGTGCAATACACTTTTGTATTTTGTATACACCTTGCATTAAGGGACTTGCGAGTCCAAAAACGTCGGATCATGTATTGAGTACAATACACTTTTGTATTTTTCACAAGTCCCTGAGTGCCGCTGTTTGTTTCCAGTTACCTGTATTTACCTCCATTCCAGAAGGCACCTGGGCATGTTATCCTGGTTGGATTGAGTGCCGATCCGAATACCCGTCTATATATATACATATGACATATTCCCTTCTCATTACCTATCCCACACTTTCTCTATCCCTTACACCCACAGACCCTCTCACCTCTCTTCCTCCCCTACCTAGTTATCTGTCCCATCTCTCTCTCTCTCTCTCTCTCTCTCTCTCTCTCTCTCTCTCTCTCTCTCTCTCTCCCCTCACCTCTACGTCCCAACTTACCTTACTCTTTCTTGTATCCTTTCTCTCCTCTCTCAGTCACCCTCCCCCATTTGTCTTTCACTCTCACATTGAAAAAAAGAACAAACAATGACTAAATCTGTGTGTTAAAAATTGGCAGCCATTTTGCTGTAGCACGTCTCCTCATGATAAATATTATTTCTAAGAAGAATGTGTAGTACAAGAAAATGTCTGCCACTGTCCAGCACACAGAACTAATCATTACTAATTATTCTGCCTGGCGTTTGCTAGAATCCGGGAGGTCACCCACTATTTCAGCAGTCTCCTGGACTTTACCGGAAAGTTGGCAAGTAGGATTTATCTGCATTAACCCCGCAGTTCCATGGAAGAAATAGTAATAGAGTCCTGGGTGACCCCAACCAAGTGCTTTCTTATTAAAATTAGAGTCACTAAAAGTGGACAACAATTTAACAACTATAGGAAAACATTTTTTTATGTAAACTATGTATTTAATATGATGAAATTAGAAGCAAAGTTCAATTTAGAAGAAAAAAAAAACATTTTGTAAAGTATTTGGCGGGTGTTGCCTTCCAGCCCATTATCATTCTTTCTCGTACATTAGTGTACATATCTTCTCTTTATTGGATGCTCATTATGGCTAATCAGGGAAAGGCTAAGTGCTTAGTCTGGGGTGTGACATCACAAAGACCTGTCCTGCCAGAAGGAATGGAGGCCTTGCCAAAACTGAGCACATCATGTTTACTAACTGCTGATTATAATGTGATTTAAAAATACTTCAAGGTATGATATTTCATGGCATGTAAAGTTGCTAATCATCCTGAAGTAGTTCCTGACATCTTTCCATGCCATTAGGTCATTTGCCTGTAAGTACATAATGATCATTTAAAAACAGATTTTAATATTCTGAAGTTTAGTCAGTGGATCACGTTTACTGAAAGAAGTGCAGCTATTCCTGACAGCACTCTCTGGGGACAGTTATCCATTTCCTCTCTAATGTCATCTATGTGAAGGCACCATCCAGTGTTCACTAATACTGTAGCAGACTGAAATGAATAAAAGCAATTCCTTGCCAACATTCTCACACCTTACAAATATACAGTCATTTTACTGAACCTATATCATCTGCTATGTAGAACGCTGTACTTTTGGTTACATTGTACATTGTTGTTATTTTTATAGCTAAGTTTCAAAAGGGACACATTTATATACCACCTACATAATATGTGGTACTCTTCATGTACAGAAAATGATACAGGTATTGCATTTAATGGCACCTTATTTTTTTCACAGTAAAATTGCAATTTATAAAAGACTTGTATGATATATCTTTCTAAAGTGCATTACCAGAATACTTGTCATATCACCCCTAAGCACAGACACAGCTATTTCTTGCAGCTACCTACCAACCTACCAATGATGTGCATGCTTGCTTGTGTAATAACAGTAATACGGTAATTGCAGATTTTTAAATTGTCAAAAGTAATTAGTGTCTGCTTCCACTGCCTGTTCTCAAGGCTGTATTATTGGCACCTTACAAGCAGTACTAGCAGTACGAATGATGAGAATAATATAAATTATTATAATATCATTACATGCAAGATATAAGCAGTTAAATATTTTGCAGTGATTGACATTTTGAAACTTTTTTAATATTGTAAATTTTCATGAAAGTGATACACCATGAGTAAACCGGTATGTAATAAAACATATTCTAACGTTTTAATATTTTTCAAAAGATATTTCTAAACAAAATAAAATTAACCAAAAATACAGATATTTAATTTTGCTGTATTTGATGTCATGTTAACTTATAAAAGGAATATGCATTCTTTCTCGCTTACCAGAGTAGTTAGAATTCATTTGGAGCAGTCACAATAAAACTTAGGGCCTCATTTATCAACGAGTTTTATCATTTACAATGAGTGATAAAACTTATTGCATATGATAATGGTGTGTGAAAATGACAGTTGGGAGCTGATTGGCTTGAGCACCATTTTATCATATGCAACAAGTTTTATCACTCATTGTAAATAATAAAACTTGCTGATAAATGGGCTCCTTAATTTACTCTATTGGGACATTTAACATTGGCTAATCAAGACACAGGTCTATAAGTAAACATCCTAATGCCTGATTCAGCAAGGAACGCAGTTGCTAAAATACGCATGCACTCGGCAGGTTGTTGCGTACTGCGCTTGCGTTTGCATCGCAGTGTGCGTGCTCGAACCGTACACTTCGATCGGAACTGCGACTGCAGTGGCTACACAGACCCATGGCAGAGTGATTAACAGGGAGTGCCATTTGTGGGAGGTGACAGGGGGTCTCTGAATGCAGTGCATGCCAGTGCGTTTGAACGCCATTGCAGGAGTGTCCATAAATGATCCACTGCGATGCCCTACGCAGCCTGAGGCCTGCTTGGAAGTTAGCAATTCCTGAGTAAGGTCAGGGCTTGTGCAAGTATGCGTGAGGCTGCGATGGTACTCCACTGTACAGATGGTTTTGCAGTCTTGCTAAACATTACGGATGTGTGTAAGGTAAAGTGGACGTCCTTATGTAGTGCAGCGGTGGCATAGCAATTGCAATGAATTAGCATACTATCGCAGTGAGACTGCGTGCGTAATTGCTATTGCATTCGCAGTTGCATTCCGTAGTGAATCAGGCCCCTAGTACTGTAGCATGACTCAGATGTTTTATCTCAGCCTTTTCTAGGAACTAGACTGGAGTACTATGATCAAATTGAATAAATAAAATAAGGTTTTAATAAAACTTTTAATTGGTAATGTTAACTCTTGGAGATGCCACCCGCTGCCTGAAAATGTTGTTAGTATTATGTGGAAGCAACGGTACACTCTAAGCAGTGGCTACTTAAGGGGCCTATCCACTAGCAGATAAATTTGAACAATGAACGATATATCGTTCAGTCGTTCAATTTATCTGTCATGGATAGGCCCTGAACGATGACAAATGCGCACTCCCGCGGCCGACAAATTGTGTCTTTTGTCTCTCCAACATGTTGGTCAATTATCGCTTATCGCTGACAGATATTAGAAATATCTGTCAGTTTATAAGCGGTAAACAACGAACGATATTTTTAATGAAAAATTAATAGAAACATAAAAAAAATCCACTCCCTGAATGATGTCATGCAATATCGTTCGTCGTTCGCAAAAATCTGTCATTTAAATTACAGATATCTTTCACCGCAGCCCCAGGAATTTTCAAGGGATAAATCTTTTGTCTTTCATTGTAGAGAAAGATCTGCTAATGGATAGGCCCCTTTATCATGACCATAGACGCCATGACCTGAATGGATGCGTGATAACTTTATATGTTGTGCCCACTTGTGACCAGCTTCACCCAGATGCTCCAGACTTTGCAGTGTTTCCTGGCTGAGCAGAAGATTAGCTTTCTCTGGCAGGAGCTGACCATCCCCATTATGTAGCTTTCTATTAGCCCAACTACTAGATATAATCTTACCTTAGCCTAGAATTAGCCCATGTCCCAATCCTAGTTGTTAACCTAAAGGTCAACAACTACATCACTCTTGCATTTCACACCCTACATTCTAGATTAGTATAGGACACTACCACACAGGAACCTTGGTACCAGTTAAATCTTTACAAATATTTTTTTCATTGTATATTTAGGAATTCTTGATACTCTGTTATTTTAGGACAGAATTGTTATCCCTATTGCTGGTCATTTTGAAATAAATCAGATTATTAGTGGGTTTTCCTTTTGGAATTGGAGTTCAGTTCAGGATTTTGTTTGCGAAAATTTGGCCTGACCTTACACTTTTACAATCCCCCAAACTTAACCCTTAACCTTAACTGATATATTTTAACATTACAAATATGCTGTCACTACTGCTAGACAGAAGGCAGCATGACTGAGAGGGCAACTGGTGAGGTGAAATCTGGTCACTGACCTCAGAAAAGAGACTCCTCCATAATAGGTGTTGCACGCCTCCCACTGTGCTGTTTCCTACATACAGATATAAGGAGACAATGCAACAGAGGGGTGGGTGGTGATAACTTGTTTAGGTGTTTTATCAAGTAAACATGCCCAACACCTTCTGTCAGACCAGACCCTGCTTTCCTCTTGGTCCATATCCTTCCACTTGTTCCTTGCCCTGTCTGCCGGTAATAAACAGAAAGGAAGATGCCCTGTGATTGATTAACAACGCACTATCCCTTATCTCTATTGGTGGTTATGTCAGGCATGTTTTCTCAAGGACTGCTCTTGGGGTGGTCGACCACTGCGGTCGAACAGGGGTGCCACCCAATAGAGGGCGCACCCCTTCCAACATCCCGAATTCAGCACTATCCCACTGTTCCACCCGTGGGCCGAAGTGTCACGCGGGTGGTCTGGTCGGGAGATTGGGCACAGCTGTGCGGCGGTGCCGGAGCGCGGAGTAACTGAATTGATGCTACGCGCCTGCGCGCGGCATTCATTCAGTGCCGGGGGAGGGCTTGGCTTGCCCCCGGCCTGACGTTACACGGGGGCGTACCATGCGGACACCCCCCCAAATAATGTCACTTATGGCCGTGGTCTATGGTAAGTAGGCCAAGCCCCATTTTCGCAGTTCTTACTAACCCTGGGGCTACTCAGAATGGCAGCGGGAACTGAGGTGCCGGAGCCACTCTCACTGCATATGGGATCGCAGACACAAACCGCAACATGTCCCAAATACGACACAATGCTGATGTTCATGTAGTTGAGCGAATATTTGATGCTGCACATTTGCAAATAATCTGAAAACCCTATGGCCATGCGTTACCCTGAGTGCACACACAAATGCATTGTTGCGTACAGGAACGATGCTATCAAAGCTTGTGAGTGAAAACCACTGGTGTTGCTGGGTGGTGACTGGGAGGTGGCCTGAAGTGAAAAACCTCTAAAGCGCGGACATGTTATGGGAGTGTTGCGGACGTGAGAGCGCCTGCGTTCCCCAATGCAGAACCGCAGCCACAGAGGCCATGTTCAGATGGAGACACTGCACCTGTAGGGCTGGTACAAATGTCAATGGTGCACACAATGGCGGAGTGTTACAGTGTGCAGAGACGCTGAAAGTGTGTAAGTGTGTATCTCAGTGCCTGCACATTCAGATGCACACTAGTGCACAAGGGGAAGGCTGACATTAACCTTTTCATATCATCGCCTTTGTGAATCCACAAACATACACACCTGCGACTGCTTCTGGTTGAAGCTCTAAATGATGCCCAAAGTCTTCTGTCTACGATCAACCTAAAGAAGACAACAGTCTCCTATGTAAAACGCTTTACAGCTTAAGGGTAGGTTTTGAACATTGTATTATAGTATGTAAGCTCTTTAGAATGTAAGCTCTCACGAGCAGGGCCCTCATCCTCACGTGTTTCTCCTCCCCCTACTTATAGTATCATTTACTCCTAACTCCCCACAACGGCACCTAACACCTGGTTGCTCATGTCCTGCTGCTTGTGTTTTGCAGCTGAGTTTATAACCTTGTCCTTGTCCTGCATTGTTTTGTATTACTATTAACTGTTTTTCTTGTGTGCTCATTTATGTACTGTGTAAGGCGCTGCGGAACCTTTGTGGCGCCATATAAATAAAGGATAATAATAATAATAATAATAGTAATGGAAACTATGTCGACCTTGCGTACATTATAATATACCCTGCAGTAACATTATTAAACCTGCTTGAACATAATTTGTCTAATTATAGCTTGAATAAACCGAGCATGCTGCAATAATACAAACAACAAAAAAAAGAAAAATAAAAATTCCCTATCGTAGCGTTAAGTCTGATTTGTCTTTTAATGGCTATCCCCAAGCATGAGTATGTTCCATTAATGGGCAGATTCCAATAACATCCACCCAAATTGAGCTCCAATAATTCACTATTCTTTCTGTAAGTTACATGGTCAGGGCCTGATTCAGAGATGGAGACAGTGTCAGTGTCAGAGGTCTGCGCATGTGTACGAATTGCACATGGTTACAGTTCTGATACGCAGAATTAATTTGGATGCAGAGAAAGTGATTTTCAGTAGTAAAGAAGATGGCTAGCCAGACGCAGGCGTGTCGCTGTCAGTCACTGCTTCTATGACGCAGTTGTACGGTGGTAGACTGCCATGTTCAGACAGAGATTCTGCACATCCCCAAAGCTGGTGCAATCTTCGATGATGTGACCATCTTAATACGGCACAGCGATGGATTAGCACCGCGGCCGGTGGGCGCCTCAGTAGGAAGACCATCTGGCATTAGCATAAAGATGCAGTCATGGCTGTGCCAAAAGACTCTGTCGTGGCTGCAACTGCGTCCACCTCTGATTTAGGCCTTCTGAGTAATATAAAGAAAAACATAATAGGGAGTGTGTATATTAGGCACTTGCAAAATGCTCCTATTTATGACACTCTCTTCATGTTATCTACTTTACATTCTTGAGATGGAGGGTATTTTAACTCCTCACCGCAGATAACCTCTCACCAGCACCCTGCCTGCCAGGCTTGCTGTTCCTCTGAGATATTCATACACTAACGTAACAGATATGCTGTTTACGGCCTCTGAGCATTGACTCACAGAAGTAGTTGTGCTGTATATTTCATACGGATAATCTATATGTCACCTGCACTCCCTCCCCTTCAAGTCAAACAACAACTAATTCCAAGGTGCTTATGAATCTAAAAAGACAGATTTATATTACAAAACCCTTAATTTCAATTGCTGTAGCTCATAATAGATCAATAAAAAGGAACAAGACCTGCACAATTGAATCTACAAAAACCGATGGTATACCGCAAATGTAGTTTAATAAAGGACAAAATATGTTAAAATATTACAATGTCGCACACCTCAAGCAAAGAGAATGACACATTTATTATAAGTTTAAAGTGTATCCAAATGATCCTCTACAGATGTAGATACTAATAAAATTATTACACATTGGTACTCTTTTAATTGTAAGTCCACTACTGCTGTGATTCAAATGTTAATAATACCTCTTTTCCACCAAAAACCCAGGTCCGACCTAGGTTTTTGGACATGGTTGCAACCCTGGTCAGACCCAGGTCAAACCCATTTACACTGCACCTTCGATCTGGGTTACTCCCAGGTCAGCCCTGTGCACACTGAACTCAGGTCTGCCCTGCTAAACCTGTGAGGTCATAAAAAGTGGGATGTGACTGCCCCACAACCACCAATCAGCTCATTTTAGGCATGACCCAGGTCAGATAACCTGGGTTGCACCATTTACACTGCACCATTACCCGGGTCCATCCTGGGTCCAACCCTGGTAGCTACCTGGGTTGGATTGCTGGGTCACTTGACCTGGGTTATTTTTCAGGGACCCTTTTACACTGAGCTGCGACCTGGGTAGACCCAGCAAAAACCCAGGTTTTTGCTCTGGTGTAAAAGGGGTATTACTCAGAGTATCGAATAGTGGGCCTGATTCAGACACGGTCGCTATGAGCGTACGCTCGCTCAATGTGTATGCAAATATTTGAAAGTGAAGTGTCAGGGAGCGATCGCTCGCCAAGGCATAAGCACGCCCATCTTACCTGTACGAGCATTCACTTTGTGTATGCAGACTCCCCTTAGCGAATGCAGAGACGCCGACTGCCCCACGTCATCTCCTGGAAGTTTATGAAAACATTGGTACATCGACCACTATCGAATGTGAACGCAGTACTTGTGGTAGCTTTTTTATACCGCAAGCATTGCGAGGAAAACAGAGTAAAAAATGGCTGGTGACGTGTACTATGACGCTGCCTGTTAATTATGCACGCCTCTAAAACGGCGTTGATACACTGAGGCACGCCTGCGTTCGCACCTCCACTCCCCCATTTTTACTGGACTGCCCCTGTTACCACCCACAAACAGCCTCTCCTGTCACTCACTCTGCTGTGCTGGCTTTGCTGTATGAGCGAGGGATCTGCGATCGCACTGTGTAGTTTGCGCATGCGCACTGCGATACATACGCATGCGCAGATTAGCAACCATCGGCAATAGCGAGCGCACTGCGTCCAGGTCTGAATCAGGCCCAGTGTCCAGAGATTGCTAGTTGATACAGTCTTTATAATATGTATCGATATTCAGTTTGCAAGAGAGATTCTCCTTTATAATATGTATCGATATTTCGTTTGCAAGAGGTTCTCAGTGGCTAAAACAAGGATTTCCCTTCAATCCTGCACTGAAATCACCCAGGAACCAGATCTTCCATAAAGTAAAGCATCAGAATGCAGACATATTAGTGGAAACAATGTTAATTGCAGCCCAGTCTAATACAACTGTAGGGAATAGGGTCAGTGGGCCTGATTCAGAGCCGCTCGTAAGCGGCCGCTCGTTCGTTCCGAGTGATGTTCGCACATCTGCGCATGCGTATGGGTTGTAATGCGCATGCGCCAACCAGTCAGTGCGGTCGGAAATCGTGCACTCGCAAAATAGCGAATGCATGCTAATTTGAGTGACAGGATGAGGCGTTTGTGGGTGGTAACAGGGGAAGGTGCTTGAAAACGGGGAGTGGAGATCCGAACGCAGGCGTGCCAATCGGTCAAAACGGGCGTTTTAAGGGTGTGCATAATTAACAATGCAGCGTCATTGACCACGTCACTTGGTTGTCTTTTAGCCTGAACTGCTCGCATGATTTCGGTAGGAAAATGCTACCACAAGAATAGCGAGCAGTTCATACGCCTTTCGATGTACTCGATTAATCAAATAGATAGCGGAGATGACGTATGAAGCGAGCGGCCAGGGGGCGTCTTTACAAAATAGCGAGCGCATGTTTTGTTTGCTCGTTCAGACATAGAGGCATCAACAGACCGCAAAGAGCGAGCTCTTAATTTAAATATCTGGCCCCTTTTTCAGAACGACCGTCCGCAAATAGCGTCCGGCTCTGAATCAGGCCCAGAGTCCGAATGACAAATGAACACGGCCTTGTTGTGTAGGTGTAATCCATTCTACCTCCTCTTGATGTACCTGGGTATGACTGGAGACGTGGTTTTACTGTGAGTTCTGAAATTACTAAAAATAAACAAAAAGATAATGGCTTGATAGTGCAGATAATAAGTGCATAAGTGTAAATGCTAAAAGAAACCAATACCCATTCCATCCCCGGTCCGGGCACCCTAGACATACATATTTGGGCAGCAATCATACAATTTAAAAAAAGTTACAGATGGTGAAAAAAACGCACATACGTATTAAAAAAACAGCTAGTAGCAATAAAAGGCCTGAAATTGTGCTTATGTCTGACTCTCTAATTAAGGCCCTAAATCTGTTTCTTGCTTTTATTCATGTTCATTACCTCAGGTAAGATATCATGGTCACATAACACAAGTTTTTATTCTATATTATATTGTCATTATACAGTTACAAATGACTAATTAATTACTAGTTATATAAACTAATCATCTTTCAACCACGATAATGTCTTCCTGGTTGCTAATCATTGCCAGGTAATGATTGTCACTGGTTTCCAAAGACCGTCACAGGTTTTGAAGATTTGTCCAGGGAATTTTTTGTTTCTGCCATTTAACTTGGTTTTAACAAATTGCCAAATACAAATTCCCTTGTATTGGTAGCTGTATATAATATTTCATATGTTTTTATATTCTATTATGTATAAGCTAAAATGTTTTAAATGTGAGTATTCATAATGCGGAATTGTATTATGATCATATCCAAGGTCATGTCAAGTAGGTGCAGGGTTCTATGTCCGCCACCGTAGCTCTGGGACCCGGCGCCCGGTGCAGGCCACGCCCCCTCTGCGTGACTTCATGCGGAGGGGGTGGGGCCACAATCGATGGTAGTGACAGCAGTGGGAGGCAGTGTGCACATCTGAAGCATACTTAGGATCAGGTCTGGCGCTAGGTGTCTCGGAACCCTGTGCCGCCCCTTCTCTCACTGCGCCCTCCCCCTGTGCTTACATATTCAGTGCAACCAATGAGGCAGAGGGTGGGACGATCCTACTGCCGGACCCATGCGCCCCTGTGCGACCGCACAGCCAGGAACATACCTGAAGCTGGCCCTGCTTAGGATGCTCAGGGCGGCACTACTGCAGAGATTCTGGCTGGGCACCGCTCGCACACCGCCTAGTAATGGCCCTGTCTATGTCTAAAGCGTAACTGCAGAGCTGCACAGAAATGCAGTAGCAGTATAAATTGCTAATGCCTGAAAGCTGAATTAAATAAATGCTTATGATGGTGATTGCCAGCATTACAGCACTGCAGATTTACCTTCATTGGTTATACTTTTTGCCAATATTATATGATTTGTGGATGTATTGTTGAATGAATTCTAAGTACTTTTATTCGTGCTCGAGTAAGAAGGTTAAATGGCACATTTTATTGCGGTTGAGACCTGATAATTATGCCCATAGTCTCAAAACTGTAATGTAAATTACCGCTTGCAATTACCATCCTTTGTGAGCAAGTCCTGCCCCAGCGAAGGATTAGAAGCAAAGTGATATCACTTTGATTACCAGTTTGAATGCGACGGGCCCCATGCAATCTCTATTTTGTGCTGCACCCCAGAAATGTATCTTCACATATGGCAGTGTGGACCTATTCTGGATTTTTATATATACTGTATATGGATTACTCTACTTTTCAAAGCTTTATTTTTGTGATGCATATGCGTTCAGCTCCGAAAATTTGCTTTAGAACTGATGTTCTAGTACAGTTTTGTCCAACTTCCTTGAAGACTAGTACACAGGGTGGGTGTAGTAGGTATTACTGGCCGGCGGTTCAAATCCCGACAGCGGCAGCCCGGCAGGGGTGAAAATCCCGATTGTCAAAAGGTAAGTATTGAATAACCCTATTCTACCCCCTAACCCTAACCCTCCCTTAGGGGTGCCTTACCCTAACCTCCCCCCCAATTGCCTAACCCTAACCCCCCTCTAAGTGCCTAAACCTAACCCCCCCGTCCCCTAACCCTATGTCTCCCGGGGGAGGACCTAACCCTAACCTACCCCCGGGGGTGCCTGACCCTAACCCCCCCTTCCCCTAGCCTAAACCTAACCCTCCCGGGGGGGGGGTGCCTACCCCTAATCCCCTCGGGAGCCCTAAAACCTAACCTCCCCCCCCCCCGCACGGCAGTCCGCGGACGGCTTACCTTCGTTAGGTATGCCAGGCACCTGTCTTCCGGCGTCGAGTTTTCGACGCCTGTCTTTAGTACCTTGTCGGGATTTGACAGTCGGGAAGCCAGCGGTCGGGATTTAGACCATCGGCTTCCTGACTACATCCCCACAGGATACCCATTCACAATCTTTTATACAGAAATGAAGCAATGACCACGCTGGTCAGTCTTCATCAATATTACATCATCAAACTTGCTTGATCTGAAGTTCAGCAAACCTGTGAAGACCACTGCCTAGAAATCGGCGAATATTTATTTTACAATCATCCTGTAGCCTCTTGTTCATCATACAATTAACAACATCCCACAGCAGATCTTTCTTACCATATCACATTGTTAAATATACATGGTGAGCCTTCTTTAAGTAAACAAAATGCAAAATGCAGATTAATACAGGAAATGCTAGAAGAGCAGGCGTGATTAAAGAAAGAAAAAACAATTGTACTTCTTAACTGATAGTCATAGCTGTTGCCATGTGCGTGACGGACAGGGTAGAATCCCTTAGCTGGGAAATGAGACATTGCTTTGAGGAATTATAGCAGAATAATGATTTTTACTTTTTGTGATTGCTGTAAAGAAGAACCATGGAGCACTGATGATAGCTTTTCTATACAGAGTAGCAATTGACTGCGACCCTCAGCCATTCTGTTTGGATATCCGGAGGGGAAAGGGGAGTGTTCCGTGTGCATTTTTAAGGATAGTTTTTTTCAGCATGTCATGTATGATAAACCTGTGCAAACATGAAGGACTAATTTCTAGATTATATGGCATTTTTCTCTTCCAAATATTCACGTTTGCATTGTATATTAGGGCTTACTGGAATCACAGCATTTATATCAATCTAGAAAAGTATCAATCCGCAGATTTATTATTTATTGATTATCAAGTGTGATTACTACAGTATATCCTGTGTCGAAATACCATTTATTTATAGCCCATAAGTCAATCACTCATTTTTAAACCTAAACCTTCACACATCCATATTGTGACAATAGACTTTGAGGTGATTTGATCTAATGTCAGGATAACCTTAAATATTATTGTTGTTTTGTTTGCAGAGTGACATATCACATTCAATTATACATTTTAGGCTGTGTACCTGCCTTTTAAAACAAACACTTTTGACCAGGGTGTGGCATAAGAGATCGACAGATAACAGGCCAACAATGTATAGGTCGACACCAAAAGGTTGACAGGCAATAGGTTGACAGGTACAAAAGGTCGACAGGGGCAAATAGCTGACACACATATGGTCGACTCAAGAATGGTCAACACTTTTTATTTTAAGCCCCTAATCCTAACCTTCCCCCTAGTGCCTAACCCTAACCCTCCATGTGGCTAAACCTAACCGTTGCCTAACACTAATACTCCCCCTAGTGCCTAACTGTAACTGTCCCCTTTGGCAACCTAACTCTAACCCTTCCCCAAGTGTTTTACCCTAATCCCAAACCTTAAAAATGTTGAAAAAAAAATCATGTCTACATTTTTTTGTATCGACCTTTTGTCCCTGTCGACCTATTGTATGTCAGCCATTTGGTGTCGACCTATATATTGTCGACCTTTTGTCTGTTGACCCTTCTTTCGGACACTTTTTGACCTAGAGCAGTAAGATCTGTACGTCAGTATACAGTTCTAAGTACAGTTCTCTGTGTTGTAGCTAGCTGTACTATAACATCATTCCCTTTATTGCAGTGGAAAAAGTAGTCACTGTCATAACATAACTAAATATAATAATATACTACTTAATCTAGGTTATCATTGTGCTGGAGAGAGAAAGGATGGGTGATTACCTACACCAGGTAATATCGATAAACAACAGAGGCAGGAAAACCCCTATACAGACAAGTGTTCATTTGCTACAGATTTACAAATGCAGATATCATGTAAAATGTGAACTAGCACTTTGTACCTTTTAGTAAACAAATCAAAATATTTCCCAGTAGCTTCTAGCAAGATTTGTATTGATGACACATTAGTAAGTAAGCAGGTGTTAAGTCAATTTTATATAGACATTGGACAGAAGTGATTATTAATTTCCTAATTGTAACCAGTTCTATTTACATGGATTCCTAAGATGTGTCATTTGTTTTGCTTCTGCTCATGTAATTGTGAACAAAATAGCTTAGTCATCTAACTGTAAACCTTGTATGTATTGGGTAATAAAAGAACACAGCTCATCCACCCAAAAAAGTATTTAATTTTCTTTAATTTGGCAACATGTGGACACTTGGAATACATAGAATGTGTTTTACTCACTCTTCTGTTGTAAACATTTGAAGGGAACATTCTGCTGCAATGGCAAGAAGGAAGGGAGGGAGGGGGGCAGTGATGTGGTATTCAGTATAGGGAACATTGCTGTATATTCACTGTATGGGCACTGCCGGGGTAATCAGTGTGTGGGGCACTCTGTATAATTAGTTTCTTGGGAAAATGGTATGATCAGTGTGTGGGACACTGATGGGTAAAAAGTAGGGGTGAGCGGGTTCGGATTTCTGAAATCCGAACCCCCCCGAGCCCCCCCGATCCGAGTCCGATCCGAGTCAGGCTCGACTTTTCCCGCCTGACTCGGATTCTGAAATCGAGGCAAAACGTCATCTTCCCGCCTTCCGAGTCTCGCGGGTTTTGGATCCTATATAAGGTACCCACGTCGGCGCCATTTTCTCACTCGGCTGTGGACAGTGAAGAGGGAGGGTGGGAGTTAGGGCTGTGTAGTGTAGTGTAGTGTAGTGCTGCTGTTGTCCACTACTTCAAAGTCCATAGGGGCTGGCTGTGTTGTGCTGTGCTGCTGTTGTTAATAGGGGCTGTGTCCACTACTTCAAAGTCCATAGGGGCTGGCTGGACTGTGTTGTGCAGTCAGTTCTCCATAGGGGCTGTGTCCACTCCAAAGTCCTGTGCAGTGTCCCAGTCCTAAAGAGGTGCTGTAGTGTTGTCCAGGGGGTGCTCTGTCCATCAGGGGTGCTCCCCCCAAGTGCTAAAAAAATAATATATTTTCTGTGTTTGTGAATTGTGTGCGCAGTAGCCGCACGTGCATCAACAAAGTAGTGCCAAGCGTGCGCCTGTGTCATAAGTAAAGGGCCGGCTGGCTTGACCGTTAAAGGGTGCTGTAACCCCCGAAAGTACACTCCAGTCCAAACCAAAAAAAAATTATTTTCTGTGTTTGTGAATTGTGTGCGCAGTAGCCGCACGTGCATCAACAAAGTAGTGCCAAGCGTGCGCCTGTGTCATAAGTAAAGGGCCGGCTGGCTTGACCGTTAAGGGTGCTGTAACCCCCGAAAGTACACTCCAGTCCAAACCAAAAAAAAAATTATTTTCTGTGTTTGTGAATTGTGTGCGCAGTAGCCGCACGTGCATCAACAAAGTAGTGCCAAGCGTGCGCCTGTATCATAAGTAAAGGGCCAGCTGGCTTGACCGTTAAAGGGTGCTGTAACCCCCGAAAGTACACTCCAGTCCAAACCAAAAAAAAAATTATTTTCTGTGTTTGTGAATTGTGTGCGCAGTAGCCGCACGTGCATCAACAAAGTAGTGCCAAGCGTGCGCCTGTGTCATAAGTAAAGGGCCGGCTGGCTTGACCGTTAAGGGTGCTGTAACCCCCGAAAGTACACTCCAGTCCAAACCAAAAAAAAAATTATTTTCTGTGTTTGTGAATTGTGTGCGCAGTAGCCGCACGTGCATCAACAAAGTAGTGCCAAGCGTGCGCCTGTGTCATAAGTAAAGGGCCGGCTGGCTTGACCGTTAAAGGGTGCTGTAACCCCCAAAGTACACTCCAGTCCAAACCAAAAAAAAAATTATTTTCTGTGTTTGTGAATTGTGTGCGCAGTAGCCGCACGTGCATCAACAAAGTAGTGCCAAGCGTGCGCCTGTATCATAAGTAAAGGGCCAGCTGGCTTGACCGTTAAAGGGTGCTGTAACCCCCAAAGTACACTCCAGTCCAAACCAAAAAAAAAATTATTTTCTGTGTTTGTGAATTGTGTGCGCAGTAGCCGCACGTGCATCAACAAAGTAGTGCCAAGCGTGCGCCTGTGTCATAAGTAAAGGGCCAGCTGGCTTGACCGTTAAAGGGTGCTGTAACCCCCAAAGTACACTCCAGTCCAAACCAAAAAAAAATTTATTTTCTGTGTTTGTGAATTGTGTGCGCAGTAGCTGCACGTGCATCAACAAAGTAGTGCCAAGCGTGCGCCTGTGTCATAAGTAAAGGGCCGGCTGGCTTGACCGTTAAAGGGTTCTGTAACCCCCAAAGTACACTCCAAACCAAAAAAATATATATTTTCTGTGTTTGTGACTTGTGTGCACTGTGGCTGCACGTGCATCAACAAAGGAGCAGCGCCAAGCGTGCGCCTGTGTCCCATAAGTAAAGAGCCGGCTGGCTCATTTCTTAAAGGGTGGTGTAACCCACAAAGTGCACTACTCTCCAGCAAAAATAAAAAAATATTTTCTGTGTTTGTGTGCGCTTTAGCCGCACGTATATATATCAATATAACATAAATGGAGGACCAAACTTTCTCTGATAAAAATAAAATAGGGAAAGATCAAGAACCACTTCCTACTAGTGCTGTTGCTGCTGCTGGGAGTTGTTCATCATCCCAGAGAGGAAGTAGGAACATCACTACTTTTACTAAACAATTGACCCTCCAACAGTCCCTAGCGATGAGGATGAAGTACGACAGCAGTCATCCTGAAGCAAAACGTATAACTGAGGCCTTGACTGCTATGTTGGTGTTAGACGTGCGTCCGGTATCCGACATTAGTGCAGTGGGATTTAGACAATTGATGGAGGTAGTGTGTCCTCGGTTCCAAATCCCGTCTAGATTCCACCTGCATCCTCAAAGCAGCAGCGACAAGCGTGCGTCTGTCTGTTAAAGGGTGGTGACACCCTCAAAGTGTGCTACACAAACAATTAAAATATTGTTCTTTTTTTTTCTGTCTTTGTGAAATGTGTGGGCTGTAGCCGCACCTGCATCCTTAAAGCAGCAGCGACAAGCGTGCGTCTGTCTGTTAAAGGGTGGTGACACCCTCAAAGTGTGCTACACAAAGAATAAAAATATTCTTCTTCTTTTTTCTGTCTTTGTGAATTGTGTGGGCTGTAGCCGCACTTGCATCCTCAAAGCAGCAGCGACAAGCGTGCGTCTGTCTGTTAGAGGGTGGTGTAACCCTCAAAGTGTGCTCCACAAACAATAAAAATATTCTTTTTTTTTTTCTGTCTTTGTGAATTGTGTGGGCTGTAGCCGCACTTGAATCCTCAAAGCAGCAGCGACAAGCGTGCGTCTGTCAAAGGATTACATCGGTGACAGCATCCAAGTAGGCATGTCAGACAGTCCGTACCTGTACTGGCAGGAAAAAGAAGCAATTTGGAGGTCCCTGTACAAACTGGCTCTATTTTACCTGAGTTGCCCCCCCTCCAGTGTGTACTCCGAAAGAGTGTTTAGTGCAGCCGGGAACCTTGTTAGCGAAAGGCGTAGGAGGTTGCTTCCACAAAATGTGGAGAAGATGATGTTCATAAAATGAATGATCAACTCTTCCAGGGAGACCAGCCTCCAGAACGTACAGAGGGACCTGTGGTTCCAGCAGGGACGAATTAATACTCTGTGAGGATGAGGATGTACATAACACTGAAGAGGGTGAGGAATCTGTGGATGAGGAGGATGAGGACGACTTCTTGCCTCCGTAGAGCCAGTTTGTGCAGGGACAGATTAATTGCCAGCTTGTTTTGTGGGGGCCCAAACGAACCAATCATTTCAGCCACAGTTGTGTGGCAGACCCTGGCGCTGAAATTATTGGTTTGTTAAAGTGTGCATGTCCTGTTTATACAACATAAGGGTGGGTGGGAGGGCCCA
Organism: Taudactylus pleione; assembly: GCA_031769625.1. Taxonomy (NCBI): domain Eukaryota; kingdom Metazoa; phylum Chordata; class Amphibia; order Anura; family Myobatrachidae; genus Taudactylus; species Taudactylus pleione. Next base: position 1,400,911 of record JAUIMM010000126.1, on the reverse strand, counting down.
AGGACAATTCCATCTTGCACCTCTTTTTTTTCTTTGCATTATGTACAGTTTGGGGCCTAGTTTTTCAATGCCATCCTGTCTGCCACTGCAGTTTCACGCCTAGATGGGTCACGTGTTTGTGCCGCCCACTCGTGTCGCTTAGCATAGTCATCCAGCTACCTCGGTGCAACCTTTTGGACATAAAAACACTATTGTGAGGTGTGAGGTATTCAGAATAGACTGGAAATGAGTGGAAATTAAGGTTATTGAGGTTAATAATAGCATAGGAGCAGAAAAACCTACAAATTCTGTGATTTTAGCTGTTTTTATGCTTTTTTTCAAAAAAATACAGATCCAAAACACAAAACCCAGAACCCAAAACACGGAAGGGTGGTTTTGGCAAAACCAATCCAGATCCAAAACACGAAGAAAGATCCAGATCCAAAACCAAAACACAAAACACGAAAAGTGGCCGGTGCACACCCCTAGTAAAAAGTGTGTGGGTCATGTGGTATAATCCGTGTGGGACACTGCTTGAGTAGTCAGTTTGTGGGGTACATGATCTAATAAATGTATTTGACACTGCTATTGCAGTCAGTGTGTGGGGTACATGGTATGGTCAGTGTGTGGCTCACTGTGGGAGTAAATAGTGTGGGGGTACTGCTGTGACAATCAGTGTGTGGGGTACATGGTATGATCAGTGTGTGTGAGACTGCTGTGGCAGTCATTGTTTGGAGTACATGGTATAATCAGTGTGTGGGACACTGCTGTGGTAGTCAGTGTGTGAGGTACATGGTATAATCAGTGTGTGGGACACTGTTGCGGTAATCAGTTCATGTACATGGTATAATCAATGTGTGAGGCACTGCTGGTGAATTTAGTGTGGTAAACATTGCTGGTAGAATCATTGCGTGGGGTAATAGAGTGATGGCACTGCTGGTATATTTGTGTATTTGTGTATATAGGGCACTACTGGGGTAATTGTGAATATGAAACTAGGCTGGTGTAATCATGGGGGAGATGTATCAAGCCTTGGAGAGAGGTAAAGTGGAGAAGTTGCCCAAAGCAGCCCATCAGATTATAACTGTAAAGCAGTTGGCAAATTTGCACAGTGTGTAGGCTCATTATCGCTTGATACATCTCACCCCATGTGTGGTGGACACTTGTTGGTATAATGTGTGAGCAGCATTGTAATCACAAAAGGGCACAACTTGTATAAAATGTGGCAGAACAGAGGATTGGAGTAGGTGGGACAGGACTCCACCCCAATTGGTCTTAACCGAGCTCTGAAGATCACTGTACAAATCAGCAACCTTCCAGATGGGACACATTTATAGGCCAGAGAAAAATCTGTTTAAAACATTGGTAGGAATTATACTGGTATCATGCTACAAGCAATATATATTTTAACTGGAATACAATGGTCCATTTCTGTTTTTTTTTTCCCAACATTTTAACAAACTAAATTGACTAAAATAATGGACATTAATTGTATTCAAATGGGAAAGACTGGTAATAAAACTAATCAGCTGCATTTCGAACAGGAGTTTTCTTTCTTCACTCTTTAAAGATTTTGTTTGCATATGAATAGTGATATTAATACTTATATACTTTCATTTACCATAGAAAACACAATTAAATACAGACACAAATATAAAATAAAAGTGCTAATTAAATTAAAACAATAAATGCAAATACTCTTTGTATTTGCCTTTTAAAACTTTTCTTTCCTGCTGCAAACTGAATCCTAATACCAACTATTATACGACTGGGTAGGGGAAGCTGAGGCCTTGGGTTCTATTAGGACACTGGGCACTGCAAAAGTAAAGCCCCCTACACACCAGATGATATTTGAAATGATTTGGCAGATTCCGACGCCGCGGAACAACAAATCATTCAAATCATCCAGTGTGTACGCACTATGCGCGTTCCAGCGGGGTCGTTCATCGCATCTTCAGATCTTTTTAACATGCAGGAAGACCTCTCAATCTCGTTAGTGATTCGCCACAGATCGTGCAGCGTGTACGCACTACCAAACGACCAGGCGATATAGTTACATTATATAGTTCACGACCTAACCACCAAACGACGCACAATATATCGTTTGGTTGTTTGTTATATTGCACAGTGTGTATGTACTATATCGTTTCCGGGGACTTCAGGGGAAAACATTGACAATATTGCATCTTTTGCAAGTCGTCTAATGTGTACCCAGTTTAAGAACTAGTAGCCCAGAGTTCTGAAACCCGCATGAGTTGATTCAACACCAATACAAGAGGGAATGCTACAGGAATTCTTTTCACTCCAAAATCTGAATTTTTCTTCTCACCTCCCCATTTATCTCATATTAATATCTTGCACACTGGGAAAATAAGGCCATCAGGTACACAGATGAATGATTTCACATTTATGCTGCTATGCGCTATTTCTATTCTTTGTATATGACCCCTATGTTTGTAACATAAGATGCAGTGGAAAAAATAATTGAATGAGCAAGCATAAAAGCCATTACAATGTCAGATGGATTTGATGTAAAACATGGTAAAGTCATTTTTAGGTACAGTCGATTTGTCAATAGAATTAGCCATCCAAACATCCTGTGTTATCTTATTTCAGTGTCATGGTATGATATATTACTGCATGAATATGTCCAATGGATGGTGAGGAGAATGCTCATATTTACTCGCTCAGTTATTTTGTTATATAATCAGATTGACCACTAATGCCCAAGCCAGGGGCGTATCTATAATGGGTGCAGGGTGTGCAGTGCACACAGGCCTCTGGGTCCAGGGGGGGGGCCACACCGCACACACTGCACCTATACTTTTTAATACTTACCTCTCAGAAGTGCCACGTTTGCTGGAGAGGCGCTACTTAAAAAGCCTGGAAAATGGCCACTGCAGATATTTTTCCAGCGTTCTGCGCATGCGCAGTATGGAAATCACTGAGAAAATGGCAGCCACGCCATTTTCCTAGTAACCTGCGCATGTGTAGTAGACTGTCAGTGTGAGGAGGGGGATGGGGAGTGAACACGGGCCACCTCCTCTCTTAATACGTCCTTGGCCTAAGCCTTGTGTTTAACAGCAGTTCCTTTCCTGCACTGTGTGTAGATTACTTATGGAAGATGCATGAATGAAAAATAATAGCATTACTAAGAAGTAGTGATGAGCTGTTCTGTTCTACTCTGCCTCTTTCGGATCTGAAAAACAGCGTCTCTAGTGTTATGGATAGCCAATGAGATAAATCCAAACTTGCGCTATTTTGTCGAAAAGATCCGAGTAGAAAGGAAGCGCTCCTCTCTAGTAAGTAAGAAGCAAACGTATGTAAAAAAAATATTGTACCCCTACAATATTTGTATTTTCCTTGTCTGAATTGTAATGCATAGTTAAGAAGGGTGTTCCAAAACAATGTTAGTTAAAGCATTGAGAAAACCTTGTACTTTGTCCTTGCTTTAACAAAGTGTTATAAAGGCATTAATTCCTGTGTCTCAAAGTTTCCATGTGCTATGTACTTAAATGAAAGTTCCTGTAGAACTCCATTAGAATGTACCATGTGTTTATGCATGTGAATACTAAAGGCCATGGAGCCTATGTATGTATGGGAGAGAGATAAAATTGTGAGAGAAAAAGTAGTAACCAATCAGCTCCCAATTTAAATTTTGCAGGCTGTGTTTTAAAAATGATAGTTAGGATCTGATTGGTTGGCAATTTATTTGTTATTTTATCTCTCTCCCAGCTTTGATACATAGGCCCCCATGTCAAAATTGATGCAAATCAAAGTGGCCTTTTGTCAGCATCAGAACTTATTTAATATAATTTCAGAATGTGTGTGAAAACGTTAAAATAAACTAATAAAGCCAATGTGTATGAGACCTTAAGGTAATTTATGAAAGCAACCCTGCAGTGGAAGTATGGTTTTGCCGCAAATGCGCTTGCTTATTAAACCTCAGGACCGATTTAGCGTGTCAAGAGTGCATCAGTTGGGTTGAGGAATGTGCTCCTTCTGAAGATAGGAGCATGTACAGCGCACGGCTAGTTGGAGAAAAACACCTAACTGAGCGAGAGGAAATGGACTTTTACACATGCTCAGGTGTAATCGGACAGGCTGACTGCCAATATCTCAAATGAGAAGCCTTTTACAGCAATCCGGTGCACATGAATATCGACCTATATGACTTTAACTCGACAACCAATATGTCAACATTTAAAATTATCGACATGTTTAAAATTGCGCCATTAAAGAATATACTTGACTGTATATAATAATGTAAGGTGGCATTTTTTTTCTAAAATATAGGCCTGACTGTTCAGAATATGTTTGTTTAAATTTGTTCCAGTTGCCTTGTAGAGATGAGCAGTTCGGTTTTGACTCGGTTCCTTTCACCAAATTAGCATTTATCTTATTGGCCATCCAAAACATGAGACCTTGATAGCCAATAAGATGACGTTTATGAGATCCGAACATAACCGAGTAAAACCAAACTATCATCTCTAGTTATTTTGTCACTTGTGTGTGGAACAAATCAAACAGCTGTTAACCAATTCAGCTTATGCAGGTCTAGTAAGCACCCAGACTTGAACAGGGGATGGGTATTAATTGACTGAGGGCAAGTTAAAGTCACATGAACCAGAAAATGACAGAAAAGAAGGTAAATAGACAGGACACAAGGTAAATAGGTCCTGATTCAGAGAGGTACACTAATGCCGCCGCAGCTGCACATTTGTACAGAGAGACTTGCCCACTCTTCTCAAGGGGTCGGGAGCAACGCCCGATTTTCGGGAGGCTTCCGGCAATTTTGGGAAAGTAGGTAAGTATGATGTACAGACTCCGATATTCGCTCAACTGCGTAAACATTGACATTGCGGTCCATCTCACACGGGTAGGTTCAGAGCTTTTACCAAGATATAAAATAATTTGAAATGTAATTTTAAATGTAATAGTTTCAATTTAATTATTCTCTAAAATAATGTATGTAAACTATTATGAGAACAAGTAGAGAAGTTGTCCATGTGAAACAATCAGCTTCTAGCTATCCTTCAAGTACATTCTATAAAATGATATCTAGAAGCTGACTGGTTGCTATAGGCAACTTCTAAACCTGTGTTCTTTAGAAGGTTAGCTATCTCTCCCCTATATAACAGAGGCATGTATTGCTGGAAATATTATTATTATTATTACCACTTATTTATATAGCGCACACATATTCCACAGCGCTTTACAGAGCATATTTGGCCATTCCCATCAGTCCCTACCCCAGTGGAGCTTACAATCTATGGGCCTCATTCAGACCCACTCGCAAGCGGCTGTCCGCTCGCAAGTGGGTCGATGGTGTGCGCTGCGCATGCGCACGACGGAGGGAGCTCCGTCGTGCGCATGCGCCAGACGCGACGAGCGAAGGACTTTCCTTCGCTCGTTGTGTCTGATCAAAGGGGGCGTGCTGTCGATGTTGATTGACAGCACGCCCCCTTTGGTGGGCGTGCCTCCCAGACGTCAGAAGCCGGCCCACTGACATCACTAGTGATGTCAGTGGGAGTGATTTTGGCTCTGATAGAGCCAAAATCACTCCAGGACTTGTGGTCGAAAACCCCGACCACAGGCTTCTGGTCGCACTGGCGATGGTCGCGATGGTCAAGACCATCGCGACCATCAACCTGCACGCTCGTATGAGCTGTGGGTGGTGACCCACAGCTATACGAGCGTCCAGGAGGACGCTCCATTTTTATGGAGGACGGCCCTCATTCAGAGCGAGCGCTCTGCTCAGAGCGTCCGGCTCTGAATGAGGGCCTATATTCCCTATAACATGCGCACACACATACACACTAGGGTTAATTTGTGTTGGGAGCCAATTAACCTATCAGTATATATTTGGAGTGTGGGAGGAAACCGGAGTACCCGGAGAAAACCCACGCAAGCACAGGGAGAATATACAAACTCCGCACAGTTAGGGCCGTGGTGGGAATAGAACCCACAACCTCAGTGCTGTGAGGCAGTAATGCTAACCATTACACCGTCTGTACCATTCACACACACCCATCCTGGCACAGCTTTGCCAGGCAAAAATCCCCCTTCCCCACCTTCCATAACATTTTCCAAACACTCCTGGAATGACACTTTCACGTGAAGCACGTGTGTGCACATATACGTTTATGTACACATGCACACCTGCTGTTACTAAATACATTCAAATACAAAAAGAAGGCCAATGCGTAAACGGCAGAGAGTGAAAATAAAGCAGAGACAGAACCTAAGAGAATAAAAAGAGACAAACACTAACTATACAGCGTGCCACAGATGTCAGCAAGTGCAAAGCTGCAGGAATCTACCATTACACCGTCTGTGCTAGAAAGTATTGGACTCCATGGAAAATATTAAAGATAACCTGCATTATTTTTGCCATTTGTCTAAACTTCATACTTCCACCCAGGGGCAGCAGGCGCACTGCAAGAGCAGGAGGAGGCAGCGACTGGAGAGGCAGCTACGGACGGTCAGGGGGCTGTGTTTACAGCAATAGGCTACAGTCTATTAACTTAAACATCGCACATTACACCTCCTGTGTGTAGTTCAGGGGCTGTGCAGTCTATTGCTATAAAGCACAGCTCCTGACTGTACGCTGCCACCACTCCACAGTGGCGCCTTTTAAATGTTGTTTCCCCCTCCCGTTCCGGTGCCTATGCTACCCAAGTCATACCACTAAATCTTAGTACACCATAGCAAAATGTAAAGTCTGGTCCTGAGATGTTGGTCCGTACTCTGCGCTTCCGAACTTGAGTTGCAGGCCAACACATTTAGCTTGGGCTTTCATACTATAGGTTGTTCCAATGGTAGTTCCACCACAACTATTACCCATACTGTGGTACACAATTTACATATGTCCCATATTGATTTGGGACCCAAGACCGTATAATCACTCCCATTAACTTTTGACGCTGTTTAATCAGATTTTTGCATGAATATATCAATATAAGAGGTTACTTTGCTTTCCTGCACTGTACCGCTGTACTCACATGGCCTACTGTAGTTTATAATAGTTTAATGTAGTTCCTCTCAATTACACTAAAAATCTGCTTAAGCATTTACAGTATACTTCCCAAACATCACGATTTTGGCGGATAGTCCTGCTTTTTGGGCACTGTCTCTCCAGCCCACCTGCGGACTGCAGTGTCCCACTTTGGAGGCGGTGGTTGGGAGGCCCCCTCTCGTTTAGCAGAGCAGGCGGTGAATTGATGCTCTGTGCATGCAAGCAGCGTCTATCCAGTCGGTTATGCCCAGCACTTTCCAGAGGGCTGGGCATGCCCCCAGCATGACAAAAAAGGCTTGCGGGTAAGGGATTTCTTGCAAAGACACACCCTTTGCCTCAAGGCCATGCCCTTTGCAGTGAGGCCACGCCATGTCCCTATTATACTTCCCAAAAGTTGGTAGGTATGATTAAAGCAGTAATGATACCTTTACATTTTAAATATAGAAACAAATGGTTTCAGTGGTTGCAGCAGACTAACCTTCCAATTGACTGCTTTGTTACAAAGCAGAGGACAAGACTGAACAGGAGCAGCAAGCTTCTGCAACATGTGACCTCCTCGGTACATCAGAAGAGGAGGATGGAGTGCAGTGTGCTCTACCTCCTTACTCTGCAAACTCTAGCTATAAAATTATGCAAAAGTCAGTGAGCCACAAAGTGGAGGTCTGAGAGGTATGTGGGTTTGGGGTCTGAGGAGAATGTGGGTGAGGGCTGATAAGCATGTGGATGAGGGCTGGTCAGCATGTAGGGAGGCCTATACTGTAGGTGAGTGGGTGAGATCTTATGGGCAGATGAGTGATGTCTGAGGGGCATGTGGGTACATATGGGAGGTCTGAGGGGCATTTTTGGGGTATGTGAGAAGATCTGAGTGGTATGAGAGAGATTTGAAGTGCATATGGGGTCAGATTGCATATTTGTGAATTTTGTGACAAGTAAGGGGTCTGAGGACGTGAGGTTATTTTGGAACAAGTAGGAGGTATAAATGGCATGTACAGGAATTTTGGAGCAAGTGAGGGGCATGTGCAGAAATTTGGTATGAGTGATGTGGGCGTGCTAAGGTAGTTTTTGGCTGTTTTTTATTCATGAAATTAAGGACAACGTGTGGTTTGGAGGGCCAGAGACATATGTCTTGATATATACTTAACTACCCATCACTGGATTAGACGTGCTTTAAACTTGGAGTTATAAGCGCTCAAGGGACATATAAATGCCATTTATGGGTTGCAAAACACAGGAAAAGTACCCAAAAATATGCATATAAAAGCTTATTGTAGATTTATATGTGATGTGATTTTTTCCTAAGCACAAATGATTATAGGCAGAGGACATTTATGAAAGTTAGTAAGACATGAAAGTTAGTGTGTTCATTGCTCCATTCACTTTCTTACCAAATTGTCCCTTCCCAGTTTGTTCTGAGAATTGCACCTTTGCACTGTGCCTGAGCTATTATCTCTGTTGCTTACATGAGAAAGGTGTTTAGTGCAGGGAGAGATCTCATCACTGACTGATAAATTGCTTCACAGTTTCTGGTCGTTATCAGTCAATATTGCCTACACTAGCTGTGATCGTTGTCATGTATGTATCCTGCACAGTAAGTACAGTACACTTTTTTCATCTCAGTAAGCTTATAGCCTTTTCCTTTTCTGATTTTTTTTTTCAGTTAATGAGCAACCTAAAGTCTGTGGTACTGCAACAACTTCTGCCAGAGCTGCAGAGGTGAAGCAGTGTGCGATCTCAGGGAGAGGATGACTTACTGCACACAGCTAGGGCTGCTGCTCTGGAAGAACTTCACCTACCGACGGAGGAACACAGTAAGTTTATACTTGTATAAACCCATTATGCTTTTTTCTAAGCAGTCCGATCAGCTGAAGGCGTTGATTTGTTTTGTTGAGCGTTAGGTTGTGTTAGGTTGTGTGAATTGATTTAAAATGTACCAGTGTTTTTTTTTTTTTGTTTAACTTCTGTCTATCTTGTCTTCATCTGAATGCCTGCTTTATAGCACCTCAGCCTCAGGCTCCATCTCTCTCTTTACATGCTTCACAGTTGCAGATGTTCATATTACCAGTTAACCATTTAAATGTATATAGAACCGAGTAGAACCGAGCCTGCACATCCCTAGTATATATATGTGTATATTATATATATATATATATATATATATATATATATATATATGAAATACTTCATTACGCAAATGAAATATAGAGCTCTGCAATGTAGGAGAACACTGAGTGTGTGCAGGAGAGAGAGGGAAACGTAACCCATATTGACAGTTAATTGTGCCCCAACTCCTCCTAGAGCAAGTGTGGGGGGAAAATTGAATGGTGCCACAGTCTGTTCCATATTCATCTTATTATAAAGAATTCTTTATTGTTATTTGTGTTTAAAAAAAAAAACAAATTGTGGTAAATGATGCCAGTGGAGATTGAGAGTGGTTTTCTAGTAGGTAACCTCTGCAACAGTTCTGGTACTGGTTCCAGCATTTGTTGGACTACAATTCGCAGCAAGCACTGCCCATGGGCTGCCAGTAAGGAAAAACCTTTGGCTCTCTATCTTTTGTGGATTTGGAAGAGTATAGCAGGACATGCTGGGATTTGTAGTTCCAGAACAGCAAGAGAGTCACGGGTTGCCTGCCTCCTGGTTTGCTGTCTATGCCATACTTTCGAACCTTTTGTGATAAGAAAGTCCATTTATGGCATGATGATAGCACATGTTTTATGTCTTTCTTGTGTGTTACAAAACAATTTCTGTACTGTGTGTTCACGTAACCCATTCCATTTTCATATAGAGGTAATCTGTGCAGTTTCCCTTTATTATATAGCATATCCTGCAGTGAATAATACCATACACTCCATATTTTACATGATATTAGCATTATAGGACTGACTATGATTAAAAGTAATGGATTGAAATAGTCATTACATCTACTCTTTACAGATATGCCCTTATTTGCCATCTGTTTAAAGAAGAATAAGGGGTATATTTACTAAAGGTCGATTTTAAAAACGACCTTTAGTGAATATACCCCTAAGACTGAAGCTTACCTTGACATGGCTGCATTACTCAGCACACACTTGTATTTGGTATTTATATGAGTTGTGCTGAGTGGTCATATCAATGGGTAAAGTTATGGCGTTACATGTTTAATTATCATTATTGACCATATAACATGAAGAGACAGGACCAGGGGTCAGCACCGGAAAAGTAAGCAGCAGCTTATGACTAAATTAAGGAAAGCTAATAAGTGAGATGGTCCTAAAATATACTAAACGTCATTTAGTGCAGACAAGCAATGCATTCATTAGGCGCAAATGTACCTATTTTGAACCTTTACATATAGACAAGTTCTCACTCACGTTCCTCTTTTGGGAGTCCCCCTGTATAATCACTGTGACCTAATTTGCTGTATTGTGGGGCTAACTGGGGGGCAGCGAGAACTTTAGGAAGATGTTTTCCTAGGTGGAAGTGCAGCTTTAATAATGTAATCTCATATAACCCACAAGTAACTATAGCAATAGAGGCCTGTAATATTCTACTTCATAACTTGCATTGACATATTACATTAAAGTGTGTGTGTGCGTGTGTTATGAATAAGGTATATAGTATACAAAATAAAAGAATAGTGCTTATATAATCTGAATTTAAATTGAAATAAGTAAGAATAAAGAAATTGTATTTCTGTAATATGTAGACACGACAGTGGAGATGCCATTATCCCAATATAAAAGAATTTCTTGTCTTGTAATATTACACATTGTTAATGGATGTCAGAGCTAAATTTTTCCTTGGATATGAAAATAAATATAGCAGCAGACTGAAGTCAGACACAAATAATCTATATCAGGAGACATTGTGCCAGACACTGGCTAATTTAAAATCATAGAGAAATAACACGTAGAGACATGCAGGCTTATTTAATGGAAATGTCAACCTTTGTGCAATCAATAGGCCTGTTTAACATGTTTACTTGGTTAGGTACACTCTGTAGCAGAGTGTACCTAATGGTACTTAGATGGAAAGAATCACTGCGTATATAGGGGCTCCACTGCTGTCATCTCTCAAGGTCATCGTTTTTTAAATCCCCATCTTCATACAAAAATCATACAGCAGTATTTTTCTTATTATTTTTGACCTACAGTAGACACTCAAAATTATTTATCACAAAATATTAAGGGCCCTTTTTATGAAGATGTGAAGAGCCACTTTGTCAGCGTAAAAGTTGTCAAAAGGCTCTATCACCACTTTTCTCAATTTGAGGTTTAATCTGAGATTTCTGCAGTTTCACCCTACTTTCAGTACTTTATCCCCATCCCGCTAGACCTCTAAGGGGCTGGCAACTATTAGCAGCTAGGTAGTGACATCTTGAGATGGCGCCTTGAGGTGTCTGTATAATGACAAACTTGGCAATAGGGACAAATGAAGCATCGCTGGATCCCTACCGGGTTCCACATTTATACTCGTGTGTGGACTACAGGCGAGCATGCGTATTTCATATTAACCCTTTCACGGCAGCATTAGACAATTGGCACCAGAGTAGAGGACACTGCTGAGGAGGTAGAACTCCTATATCTCACCAGATAGGTAAGTGTTGATGAATACCAGCAGTACCCGAGTAGGTTGCTGCAATACAAAATGAATAATTAGAGCACTAGGAAAAGCAATATCTCTCTGTCATGTATAGTGACATTTGAGGGAATAAGAAATTAGCATTGACAGAAATGTATCAAATAACCCAGAAAGAGCCCGTTCCTGCAAATTGTTAGAAGTGAAGTGATTATTTCACTTCTGTTTTGTGCTTATGCAGCACTATTACACATGTGCGGTGTGCTGACCACTCATGTGCGGCGGCCATTGCCGGGAAATGTCTGCCGGTAATTGTTGCAGAATGTAGCCCATAGGCTGCAGCAGTTAACACCATCTTCAGATGGCATTAGCTGGCGGTACCAAATGAGCTGGGTAAATCTGACTGTTATGCAGCCCCATAGAAAATAACCAATGGGTACTGCAGCAGGAAATGGAGGGCAAGCGGCAGATATGGAGATATCTTCTGCAATCCCTCCTTCATACATCCAGGTGATACTTGCGGGTTCCCCCTGAAAATACGTCTTTATGGGTGATCTCCTGCAGTATTGAATGATAAATAGGCCCCTAAGAAGTCATGATATTTACATTATCCCATTAAGTACTAGTTCTACTTTGTATACTGCTTCATGCCTATGTGGTGGGCACACATGCTTTAATATTGCACAATTCGCCATATACCACAACCTACAACCAGAGAATAATCCAGTCTAACTCTATAGGAAATGTGTGAAAATCTATACAAGAAAAAATTGAATGGATACTTTTCTCATCATTATATGTAATAATAATATTATACAGGTAATAATGTAATATGTTGGGGTGGTGATGCAAATTGCTTGTTGGTGTAATGCATAATCCTAGAAGCCCACCTGGGCCCTGACTGCACTGTGAAGTGCTCAGCGTTTGCTCAGGGAAACAAGCCGTGGCTTCTGAGCTACCCCGTATACGACATACTTGCTGGGCCTAACTCAGTTTCTAGGAGACCTCAGTTAAGTAAAAGAAAAGGTCTGAAATGAATTTGGCAAGAGACCGGCATATGCAGAATGCTTTTATTTTTCCTGAAAAGGTCCCCTAGAGAGATCAGACTAGCACAGTTAACCTTCACACAGGGGAATGGATGCAGTTCTTGGAATTGAATTAAAGTGAGGCCCTCTGTGCAGGATGATTTATGCAATCCCATCAGAATATTCTTACCATTAGATTTAACTTGTTAATGCTCAGTGGGCATTATTTTACTCTCCACATTCATTCTTATCTAAAATCAAATAAGGTAAAACATAATAAATATATATATATATATTTTTGTTTACAGCTGCAGCTGCTGGTTGAAGTAGCTTGGCCTCTCTTCATCTTCTTCATCCTGATCTCTGTACGACTCAACTATCCACCTTACGAACAACATGAATGTAAGTATTGGTTGGGTGCAAAGTGAACTCTGTATAACTGTCTTCATATGTAAAGGTCACACTTTCCATCCATCTGTCTGATCTTTCTCTCTCTTTCTCTCTACATTACTACTTCAGATCACAATGTGTTCATTTTGAGTAAATGTATTTTTTTAGTGTTCGATGAATGTAAAATATGTAAAATGTTTCACTCCAGAAAATGACTGACACCTGGACAAAATATGTAGTGTAAAAAAAAGAACATTCTATCTACTGTATCAGGTGAGGAGGATGCCGAAGGCAAATGTAACGTTATGTGCACATGAATACCATACCTTGGAATTTCATCAGACATATCAGTCATTTGTTATTGTGTATCTGTACTTAGGGCCTGATTTAGAGTTGGGAATAGAGTAACAAAGAGCAGGTAACTGTGTACCTTGGTAAAACCATGCTGCACTGCAGGTGGGGCAAATGTGAAATGTGCAGAGAGAGTTAAGGGACTTATCCATTACCCGACTTTGTGAACAATCCGACCAAAACAAGGAGGTTTTGGTCGTTTGTTCACAGAGTCGGGTAATGGATAGCCGCCAAGGACCAGCGATGCGTGTGCACGCTGGGTCCTTGTTGACCCTGACTATCTACGCTCGTCAGGTTTGGCATGTTCAGAGATAGGAGGTCAGGCTCCTGCACTGAATGACGTTCAGTGAACGCCATTCAGTGCGGTCACCGCACCTCGGCGACTGAAGGTCTGAACGCTAGACGTTCAGTCTTTCAGGTCGCCTAGTGGATGTGCCCCTTTAGTTTTGGGAGGGGTGTGTCAAAACTGACATCTAAATTGCAGTGAAAAAAATAAAGCTGTCCATCATTTGTAGGCTACATACAAAAGCAGCCAGTATTTACCCAGATGCAAAGAAAATGTATATTTGTACCCCTTGCATTGCGACATGGTTTGGCCAGGTGCACAATTACTTGCTCTATCTTATTCTATGCCCAAATGTAAATCAGTGTCATCCCCCTTTTTTGGGAGGGACGAGACTAGGTTCTGTGTCAGTGGACGTAGATTCCTGGCCTCTTAAGTGACCAGCATTCGGTCAGGCTGCGGGAAGCTTCAGCTCTCACAGCCTGACCAAAGGAGCAACCGGTGATCCCAGCCTGCGACGTCGGTCGCAATAATGGGCTCGCAAATGCAGTAAGAAGGTGTCTGACATCAGAGATGTACAGAATTGTACAGACGCTTATGTGTGGCTCTGCAAATCCGTCCATCTCTGAATCAGGCCCTGAGCCTGCAAAATAAACTGCAACAATTAGCAAAGTCAGTGTGATGAAAGCACAGCCAAAACAAAACTGTGTTGTTTCTATAGGGATCTCTGGTTATCTGGTACTTCTTTCCTCTGAACTCTGCTACATACTGGAAAATATAACTCTCTGCAAGACAAGTCACAGCAAGGTTTCACATTTGAGATCACTGTGACCAATGTTTGCTGCAGGCTTTTTCAGTAAAAGAATTTGTACAATTTTTACGCTTTCCATTCAGCACTGTAAGAGAATATGTCACGTTTCTGTAAGATTTCACTTTTCTTTAATATTCTGTATCTGGTTCTTTGTAGTGGACTGTGAATGATCTTTTAGCTCTTTCTATGCTGTACTGTACAGATTGCTGTTTCCTGTTGACTCTGGCACAGAACAGAGATTTCCCAACACTAAACCTTGAAAGACTACCAAAAAAAATCCCTGCTTTCCCTCTCCGTAACATTATGACCCAGTCCGAAAAGCTATTATCTGACAAAGCCACCTGCAGTGATTTAAGGTCAAGGCTTACTTGAATGTCATTTTATACCCCATAATTTTCTGCTATTCCATTATTCAAAAAGAGTAAACACACGTGGACAATAGTGTGAAATTATACTGACAAATGAAGAAAAAATTTACTAAAAAAAAAGTAAATACAGTATAAAGAATGTAAGAAAAGATTCCTACTTGAAGTGGATTTTGGTGTAAAAAAAAAAAAACAGTACAATAAAATAATAGTTTTATACTTCTAAAAATATTATTATAAGGTTCCATTATAAGCAATACCTTGCAACAATCAGCAGCTTAAACTGGGTACACACCTATACAATTTTCGCCGATCGGGTGGACGATTGTATAGGTGTGTATGCAGACCCGTTGCGTGAGTATTAACTGTTAAATGGCTTTTAACACTCCTGCAACAGTTTTGATCGGGATGTCGCATATAATGTGCTGTGTAAGGCTGGGTACACATTAGGTGATATATTGGACGATCGTTCACATTGCATAGTGTGTGCGCTCAATTGTGCGTTCACATGCATCGTTCATCGCCTCTTCAAATCTGATGTGCTGCACGTCAGATGGGATGATGTAATGAACGACACCAAGCAGAATGGAATGGCACATCGCACCATCGTACACAGCATCATGCAGTGTGTATGGACGGCCTGATATATCTTCCATCACGTTGTTTAGTTGCTAGGTGCACACATCGTGTAGTGTGTACCTAGCCTAACATTTATCAGCCCAACCTCCTGATCCCATAGAAGCCCATACACACTGAGGTATTCTAACACAGTGTATACGGTGGCTTATAGGGGGTTAAGCTGGGGACACAGTACTCGGCTGATCTGAAGCAGTTACCCGATCAGCTGAGTGCTCGCAAAGGTGTGTATCCAGCTTTAAAAGTACCATAATTAATCTGTAGTTCCATATCTATGGATTCAAATTATTATAATCCATACGTATGGAGCTACATCTTATGATGAATGTATGAATGAACAAGTATGACAATACGAGTATTGTGTCCTCACCAATTTTTTTTATGGTATTTTAGGCTATTCTGTTTGTACAAATATGAGGCTTTATCAGTCGCCAGTCACTCTGACCTGTGTAATCAGCAGGTATCAGCTGTTTGTAGAGTAAAAAAAAAATATTGCTCAAGGTTCACCATTAGCGAGGGTTATGTCAACCCATGCAATAAAGTACAATTCTTGCCTGTTATCTGTTAACTGCTTTTCCTTTAAAATGATTTCATGTAAATTATATTAAATATCTCACGGTTGCTTCTATTTTATAAGTGCAATCAAGGCAAAATCTGGTAAATGTCATACTGTCATCTACTGTCTGACAGGCTTATGAGTTATTTGATCTTTTAAGAGATAGTTTTAAAGCAATGGGGCCTATTCATCATCACTTAATTTCTACAAAAGCAGGTGAAAATTAACATTTTCAGGCCATTCATTAAGTAGGTAATGCAGGAGACATCACAGATATCTCCTGCTTACCTTCCACTCCCGTAATGGCCCGCTGTCCCCATACACTAGTATGGGGATAGAATTGATTGCAGGAGCATTTGCCATAATGGCGAATGCTCCCGCTACCCACTGCTTACCTATAGGAAGGAGTCCCAGTTTGCGAAGATGATTCCTTTCAGATCCCTCCGCCCCTGTCCAGCTCCTTCCGCTGGATGTCGGGGCTCTTGTGCACACTAGTGTCCTGTAGGTCACGCATGTGCACTAGTTTCACTGCTTCGAAAGGAGCAGTGAAACACTTCGGGGAGGCAGGTGATTTTTAGATCAGCCGTCTCTGCGGCGCAGCAATGATGAATTTTATACTGGGATTCTTACCTTATGGGACCCAAGACAGATGGTGATCATTCTACTTGTGGTCTATCCTTTTAATTCCCTTTTACAAAACTCCTGTACACTGGCAGCTAAAACATTATTTATTATTAAAATAATAATAATGTTTAATTTATAGACAACTGAAAAAGTATTTTGCTCATACACCCCTCCACAGCCATTTGAATGTGGCGAATAAAATAGATTTTATGCTAAGGAATAAAAAAAAGAAATACATTATAATTTTATAGTCCTGTGCTGTTATTTCCAGACATTATCTGAGTCCAGCTCCAAGATAAGGATTAGTTTAGAACCCCTGATCTTGTGTATCTTGCAGTGCAGGAAGATACTGTTTTTCCTCCAGACAGAACGTGTCTTTTTTAATATTCATAAATCTTTTCTTATTGTGTCCTGATTACTAAAATTTGTTGCATAAACATGTAATTTAATGTGAAATTATACACCTTTATTGTGCCATAACTGCTTTCTGCTGCTGACAGATTATTTACAGACCAGCTAACTGAACATTGCAACTGTGCAAAGAAGCCAGAGGACAATGCTTTCATCCCAGCATCAGGCAGGGATTCACACAGTGCATATAGGTGTCTGTATATAGCTGCAAGTGGAAAGAAACCAGCATGACACTATCAGATGCAAACTTATATAAAGAGACATCTATAAAACTCCTGGGTTGACTGTATATAAATAGATATGTCCTCGCACATCCAAGCATTTTTGCTTCAGATGCGCCAAATAGTCCCTCTTTGTATTTATAACTGTCCATGCAGAAGCGCCCTGCACTTACTACAGGTGTGAGCTGATGTGCAACTTAGTGCCTTAGTTAGTCTTTAGGTTGCAGGGGCTACTAAGACAATATGGGTCCTTCTAGTAGGCTTCATCCTTTCTTGGTGCTCTAAATCCTTCCATGCTGAATCGCAGAATGTCCTGCACACCTGACATCTTTGGCATGACACTAGGGGCAGAACTATGGGAGACAATGGAAGCGCCTGGCACCAGGCGCCAGCACTGTAGGGGCACCTCCTCCATTGCCCACAATATATTCACCCCACTTAGGGCTGTAAATATGTACCCGGATAGTACTGTCACGGTCGACGAATCCCTTTTTTTTAGGGGGGGGCACCAAATAATAACTTGCCTCTGGGCGTCTGGGATGAACTTACGCCACTGCATGACACTGTACTAAACACAAATACTTCAAGCTATTTCCTTCATAAATAGTTTTAGAATTACACTCAGTGCAGACAAAGGAATGTTTTGATTGGTCTTTTGCTCATACTGCCATTTTAATGTGGCAAATTAAATTGTTTTTGACTTAACTTTGATCCGAAACCCAGAATTTCAACATGGGTGTGCTACAGTCCCTTTCTCAATGTGGGCAGCCCGGGGTATTCACTCTGTGACATGTCTGGTAGATTCTAATCTTAGGAGCCCTCTCACGTTCCATCAGGCGGTTGACAAATTTGAGTTTCTATCCTGTTTTCCTTTTGCTTACTACCAAGTACAACATTATATAAGACAGGTCACCAAATATTTTTCTGATAAAGACTGGGTTAACAATTTAGATGCGTTAATGTCGGTTCCCCCACACACATGCAAGGCGATATCCCATCACTACTTATTTTTGCGAGAGAGTTTGGATTACGAAACTCTTCACACAGGTCTGCCCTTATGGTCACCCCAATTCCCTCAACTCACGCCTGATATACTGCTCAAGAATTTATATGACTCCTGTCGACTTATCTCTGCTAGTTCTTATCAGGAACTATTTTTAAATGTTTATCACAGAACATATATTAGTACACACCGTAGTTTCCTGATAGGATCCTCGACCTCACATGCATGCCCCCGTTGTGGGGAAGACAACGCAGATATTTTTCACTGTCTGTGGTCCTGCCCCCTGATTAGAGTTTTTTGGCTAAGGGTTCGTAAATTCGCTCTGGATACTTTAGTTAATTTTGTGCCATTTGATCCTATATGGGCAATATTGGGTATTTTCCCCCAAGACCAACGTATCACAAAGGGTTGTCGCACACTATTGTTGGTAATTAGCGCAGCCGCTAAGAAAACTATGTTACAGGTTTGGATTCAACCAGGCACTCCTCCCTTTTCATTATTTAAAGAAATGTTATTTTATTTGTTCCAAATGGACTGGGTGGAGGCTTCTTTGGACAAAGAATCCAAGATGGCTACATTCTTTGAAATATGGGAAATCTATATTTTTACACTTCCAGTAGTTACACAACAAATTCTTCTCAAATGTTTTTCTTCTTCCTCATCGTACCTTCTACGTTTGCTGGATAATGATCCCCAGTGGCTCAATAGTGGGATCCCACACAGTGCATCCTTCACATATATTACTTATACTACTTATATTACTTATATTTTCATTATTTTGCTATTAACATTTTGTATCATATATATACCCTGATATCTTGTTAAACCAAATTGATGATGTTTGCTATTATGTATCCACAAACCTATTTTTGACTTACTGTTGAATTGAACTGTTTGTGTTTATGTCTCTGATTCAATAAAAAGAATAAAAAAAAAAAAATTGTGACTGACTAGCTCCTGAGTCCTATAACTTTTGCCCACTAATGCGGCTGTACATTTAAGACTCTACCACTGTTTGGAAACTCCTTTGTGTCAGGAGGGCACTGTATAAATTGGGTCTCCAAATAGGCAAACAGGGTGTAGGGTTGTTGTTTTCCCTGCACATCTTGCCACTGCTTCATTTTGGCAACACAATGGCACAGAAAATTCCCAATAGTTGTTATCCCGAGACCTGAAAGTCGTTCTCAAATGCTCAAGTGTTACAAACGTACTTAACGGATTGAAACTTATTTGTGTCTGTGTTTATAATTACTGCTTCCTACAAGATGCATATACAAAGTACATCTTGAATAGTTTAAGTTCATGTCTTGTAACGTTTGCTAATGTGCAGAAGGTTTTCAGTAGAGTGATTTGATTTTATATGCAAACATTTTCCTGTTTCAAAGGCCTGCAGCGGACTCCATGTTAATGAGGTCCAGGCTGTTCCAGCTGTGTCACCATTAGGCGATCTGACATGTTGATTCACGGTACAGCTAGTCTCCAGAGGGGTTATTTATCTTTCTAAGTAGGGCATTTTATGCACAACATTTTTTGTTTATCTTTTAGCTTATTCTGTGTTATTCTTCCAACAGGTCATTTTCCAAACAAGGCAATGCCATCTGCTGGGACATTGCCGTGGGTGCAGGGTATTATTTGCAATGCCAATAATCCGTGTTTCCGATATCCGACACCAGGGGAGTCTCCAGGAGTGGTTGGCAATTTTAATAGGTCTATGTAAGTTAATTTGCATTCCTATTGGTTTATTAATTCATTACTTTTAAATAACTATGTTAATATATGCATAAACTATTATAACAAATGTCAGTATAAAGAGTGAGTTCTGATGTCATCACTTCCATTCTAGTGTCATAGTTTCAGTGTACATGAGGACATAGCATCTGTTGTAGGGAGTACTGCATAGTCTGCTGAGAACTATATGAATATTAGGTGCCAATTCAACTTTCTGTAACCTGCATAAAAGCATTTGGCATACAGCCTTTATCCACATAATTTGCAGTAGGAAGTGCATTATCCCTTTATAATATTAATACTATTAATCCATGTATTGAAGTAGATTTGTGCTGTGTTAAATGTGTTAGAACACTTAGGAGATAGCACAGGGAATTTGAAAAAATAAGTCACAAGAGCACATCGGCATATACATCAAGTGCAAGTAACCAGGCTGCTCAACATAGTATTCAACATTTCCTAATTGCTGAGACAAATGTATAGGCCACTAGGCAGTGTACCTATTTGGCAAATAGTTAATCAATTACTAATGACTTTTACTAAGCTTGTAAAACTGATAAATGAAAATGGCATCTTATATAGCATGGCTGATGGGTACTATGAAAGCAGTAGATTGGAAAGAAAAGTATAATCAATGAACTATCAGCAAGTGAGGTTGAGCACCTCTTTGCTGGGCATACACGGCAAGATAAAATGTCTGTCAGATGTCCGCGGCATACACTGTGAGAGAAATCTCACAGTGTATAGCCCGACATCCGTGCTCCGCCCCCAGGGGAGGAGACATTTCCCTGTTCCTTCCATGGGAAGGAACACAGGAAATGTCTGTCTGTCGGCCGCGCTGGGCATACACTGCCCGATGCGGCCGACAGTTACCGGGTAAATATCGTATCGGACGGGCATGCTGGACAATCCAGCATGCCCGACCGAGCAATATTTAACCCTCGGTCGCTCCCCCCACGCTACAATTATCGCGGCGATCCGCCGATATCGGGCGGATCGTCCCGATAATTGCAGCGTGTATGGCCAGCATAGATGCAGGAGTCAATTCTGTGTTGTGTAACTGAAGATAATTCATTAAATATTTTGAAGTGTATAATTCCTGATAGTGAGACACTTAAACACATTTCTTATATAAGTCGTATTTACTCTTAATGCTTTCATGATCATTTTAGAGTTTCTCGCTTGTTCTCTGATGCAAGGAAGTTGCTGCTATACAGTCACAAAGACACCAGTGGGAAGGACTTACACAAATTTCTGGGGAGTTTGCATAGATACCGGGGTACAGGTAAGAAATTAATTGCAGTAAAAATATTAATATTTGTAATTTATTTACTGCCTGCTATATGGGCATGGTGTCTACATGACGACTGGACAGTTGTCAGCCTAGAATGCCATGGCTCATTCAATCAACTGGATGTGAACAAAAAAAACATAAGACGTGTTAATTTAAAAACCTCTTTAAGTGCTCTGGCCTGAAAAGTAGATTAAGCAGGGTGCCGCAGAGATGAAATGCAGGATCTCAGTGATTGGACACCAGCAGTTTTGCTATTGGAAAGAGAGCAATTTTCCCCAAAACTAGCAAGGAACCTGGAATTGGCGTTAAGACAGCTGTCTCTAATTTTACCCCTATTACTTGTGCTTATCTTAGATGGACTTGAGTCCATTGTAGTTTTAGCATGTTCGTAGTTTTATATTTCAACAACTGTATAGTGTTATACTTGCTTTATTAATAGTTGCACAATTTTTTAATTTGTATTTATATTATACTGTGTGTACTTTTTTGTGTACCACTGTATGTAGTGTTGTGTGATAACAATATTGTGTTGGGTCTATTTATCAAACAAAAATATTGTATTATGTAAAAATCGGTGTTTCTTGTACAAATCGTAATTATGTAATGGTGTTTAATAGCACTTGGGTTATTTGTAGTGGTGTACAATCTGGTCCTGGTCAGAGATCACTGCTTCCTCAAGTTTTGTCCAACAATGTGATATATGAATAGATAAATGACTAATGTTCACAGCACATCATAAGTTTTAATGTTGTAGCTTAAGGTCAGACTCAGTCTTGCTGACTGTCTTCCTTTATCAACTTTTGATAAACAGTTTACACAATGTGCATACAGTACAGTGTGCTATCTGTACCGAGCAAAGGGCTTTTGCTGCAATGATATAAGTTATAGAACTACAGTGTCATTCAGTCTGGCTTGTGCTTTAGTAGATCTGTAAATAACCTTTTGCTTTCAGCTCTTATTGTGTGTTACAATTTGAGCTGTTTTAAGGTATCTTATAAGCAATACAAGTTTTGTATACAGCAATATAGTATGTATTTCATATCATGTATTTGCAAATCTCAGCAAAGATTATTTTTTCTACGGCATCTTAAAAAATTCAATCTCCTCTGCTATAATCGAGTCAGTGCTATGTTTCTCTGTTATAGTTTGGTTTGGTTCAGCAACTGAAAAAGATAGGCTAAGGCTTCAAAGAGTTGTTAGAACCGCCGAAAGGATTATTGGGGTAGATCTCTCTTCAGTGCAGGAATTGTATTTGTCTAGGGTGAGGAAGCGGGCAATAAATATTGTGAGGGACCAGTCGCATCCTGGTTTTTACCTGTTTAAACTACTTCCGTCAGGCAGGCGTTATAGGGCATTGCCTGTAAAAACTTCTAGACACCAAAATAGCTTTTTTCCGCAGGCTATTCTCTTGTTGAATAATTAAAGGTAGGGTTTGCACAATTTTTTGTGGTAGTATCTTAAATAGGGCATACTTCTTTTATTATTTGTTACTTATGTATTGTCTTATGTTTTATGACTGGATTGTAAATCGTCATTCCATGTGAGCTCGTGGCGTGCAGCAAACCGGAGCTACATTCCGGTTATACAGCTGTATACTTGGCCAATAAAGATGATTCTGATTCTGATGTATATTTTGTTGTGCCTGTTACATAATAACACAAGACTCAGTGCATTATTACAAGCAGATTTTAGAACAAAGCTGGGTACACACCTGTACAATCGTAGGGCTGTTCTTTCGATTTCTGACCCATTCATGTGATATCTTAAGAGTGTGTCCACACCTTCCATCAAGTTTTCTCTGAAGAAAACTGGTAGCATCGAAAGATAAGGTTTTCTGTGCAGTTAATTTTTTATCTGATTCGATGGTCTAAAATTGGACAAAAAGTGTAGTGTTACGCACTGCTGACTGTTCTGTCTAATGCTTCTGCCCATACAGCTCCAGCAGCAGCACCACCTTTGTGTCTTTTCAGCACATATTTTAGACTTTATATTGTATAGGTGTGTACAAGCGTATGAGTACGGAATGTAGTCAATATTCCGGCGTGTGGGATTCCGGCGCTTAGAATACCTGTCAGAATGCCGTCGCCTGCATCCCGGAGGTAATAATCAGGGTTAGGGGGAGGGTTAGGGTTAGGCACTAGGAGGAAGATTAGGGTTAGGCACTAGGGTTAGGTTTAGGGTGTTGGGAGGGGGAGGTTAGGTTTAGACACTAGGTGGGGAGGTTAGGGTTAGGCACCGGGGAGGGTTAGGGGCAGGAAGAGGGGGAGGGTTAGGATACCGACAGACAGCTGTCGGTATCCTAACTCTGTCGTGATAACGGCGTCGGGATTTTGACCGGCGGCATCCCATACCCAACCCATCAGCACTGTGATCGGGACTTCCGAATGTAAATTAAATCGAAAGTAAAATAACATCAAGCGTGATTGTACAAGTTTGTACCCAACTTAATCCATATAGACTCTAAAGGAGAATCTCAGTGGGACGTCCTGTATTATTATTATTATTATTATTTATTTGTAAACTGCTAAAATATTACACATTAATGTAAATGTATTCATTAACAATAACTGATATTTGAAATGGGAGATTTTCAAAAGATTATTGAATAACCTATCCACATTCAGATGGCCCTATTTTAGCATGTTAGTTATTCATTTAATAAAATGAAAAGCCTAGCAGGGCTGGAGTGACATGCCTGCTTAATCTGCAGAAATGCACTATTTGGATTTGGATTGGTGGATTGATGCACAAGGACAGTGATGTCACAGCAGATTAATTGCAGATTATAGCCTCTATTAATCCAAGTTCCTTTTTAAAAGAGTTACCAAGTCATAGCACAGAATCAGGGTTGGACTGACCCACAGGGGTACAGGGGAAATCCCCGGTGGACCCCTCTGCCTGAGGGCCTCACCACTTGCTCTGTCAGGTCTCAGACTGTGTACTTGCATTATACATTGTTACTTTATTAAAGGATGTCCGTACAGGCCTCTCTGGAGGCTGGCCTCATCCCCTGTGGCAACTGACCACTGCATTCCCCCAGTGGGCCCTTCATGCTCCAGTAGTGCAGTGACGACTAAATATCAAGATTATAGATATTGACAAGTGATAAAGGGAGCCTGGGGTGGAGAGTTTAATGTTTATTTGAGTTGTGCTTACAAAGTGATAAGTAACTTGGCATATTAAGTATTCTTTCTTAACATTGGTCTTACCTGATGATGTTTTTATTTCTGGACCCAAGCTTTCAGGATTGTAGAGGTGGGCTACTTATTTATGTACATAATAACCATTACTGTAATGTGCCTGTAAATTGGCACTGAAATGCCAGCATATAGTGTATGCATACGATACCCCACTCAAGTGCACACACTATTGCAATAGTGGACAAAGGGTGTGCACCAAATGCAGACACTAAGGGGTCAATCCAATTAGCCGCGAAGGGTGCGAGTTGCCGTTGCAACGGCCTTAAAACGCCGGCAACGGACCGGCATCTTGCACTCTTCGTGGCCCGCACTGAGCCCAAATTCGCGAATTTTGCTCACAGCCCTATGGGGCTGCGAACAAAATTCCGCGAATTCGGGCTGCCGTAAAATGCAGCCATTGCTGCGATGACTCGCGCCGGCGAGATCATAGCGGCTAATTGGATCGACCCCTATGACTGTTGTGATGACTTGGGTGCTGGCCTCACACAAATAATGATAATGCCCTGCACTTTTTTCAACTTGTGTTTTAAAATATAGTATTCATCTATGGCCATAACTTGCTGACTGCAATGTAGGAGGCATCCGTCACCTGACATTGTGTTGTAGAAAGCGATAAGTTTCTGTTCTGCTTTAGGTAAAGTGTGGTGAAATCATTTGTCTTTTAAGGCAAAGGGAAAATGACCAAAAAAAGCAAAACTGCTAACAGAATTTATGCCTGTCACTTATTATTATTATGTTTTCTGTACCTTATTTGCCAGCTTATCACCGCTGTTATACTATTGATGTGCTTTTGATATTTTAGTTATTTGGAATGTTTACCTTATTTGCAGCATGTATTGGAAGACTAGACAGTATGCTGGTGTATGTATGAGATTCATAAACATGCAAATATACAGATGGCACATGATCTCTCTTCCCTTGTGCTGTAATGAGTTTATTCTTGCGCATTTGATCCCGGATTGATGGATTAGAATGTAAATATGGTGGTGAATGCAGCTACCTATGTACACATGAGAACGTTACATTTATGTATGTTCACAGTGTTAAATTAATGCATTTCTGGCAAAAGAAATATTCTTTGTGAATTTGCATTCTTTACAATACATGACTTATCCTACATGTTACAATGGTCAATCTTACCTTGGTTATATAAGAGTTGAGCATTCTATATACTGTCACTCCGGCTTTTTCTTATTTGTGTTTTTAGATATGGCATAGGGCAAACTGTACATATCCCCACTTTTTTTATCTTTTTACCTTTGGCTAATTTATAAGAGATGTATGATTATTACTAAGCCATAGATATAAGTAAAGTAATTCCTTTGTTGAAGATAAGGTGACGTCACTTCAGGTAGAGAGGGTGACAACAAATCAGAAGACTGAACCAAGAACTTTTAATATGAATGTGATTTAAACCACCCAATATCAATTCAGAATAAATTATCTGTTTTCCAGGCTACTGTCTAAGGAGCCATGCAACCAGCTTCTATATAGCAATTACTGTAAGCAGGTGCTCAGTGCCAGGACCAGTTTCTTCTATGAATGAACTGCTGGTTTTTTATCCTAACCTATTTATTACAATAGGATATATAAATACATTTGTGATATTATGTGTGTGGTGTTGAAGAAAACAATTATTCCCACTTAAATCATATAAGGATACTTTTTGAACTTAAGATGGAAATTACATCGTGGTCGACTGGTTCACCATAGAACCTGTGGAATAATGAAAGATTTAGAAATGGTCGTTAGTGGCGATATAGCTGTACTTAAAACTCCAATGTTAAAAGATAAACTCCCGTAGTGTAGGGCTTAGAGCAATGGTGCAGTAAAGGGGAGGTCTGGAGTTTGATCCCAGGTTGGCAACTTTTTCATTACTCTAAAAATAGTATTTCTCGAGATACATTGGAGATAATTCATCTGTATATATATTTTTTTTACTCTAAATGTGTATATATAAACAGTATATGTAAAAAAATCCCTTTATTTACTGTGTACTTTCCACTAGAGAGTCCAAATACGTACATGTATTTTGTGATAGCAGTCAGGACTCAGCTCGTTGAGGGTATATTATAGGATATTCTTAACACGTGTTTTATACCTTTTACACAGATTTTTAATAATGTTTTAAATACAATTGATCTCGAAATTAGAGAACCAGGTGAATGTATTCTACACCTGTACACAAATAAAGATTCAACTTGAACGTACCAATTGGAACACATGGTGTGCTATTTAAACACAAACGGTGGAGCAAGGAGGTATGCTTTGATAAAGCGCCATGGTTTTGGGGCGAAACGTGTCAGAGCAGCTGTGAACATTGTAACCGGGAATACTACCTTGCCAGTTACACCTGGATTGAACGTTGTTATTTTGCCGGACTTCATCCATTCTTCCTGCCGAACAACAGTGACAGCCTGTTATAAGTATTGCCTGCAGGCACAAACCAAACTGAGTCAGTGCTAACTAGTTTCACGGCAACCGGCTGTGATCTGGGAGGAATTCCCCAGGGGGTCGAAGTCCTGAGTACAGGACTGACAAAGTAACCTACCTCCGATATAGGAAAATCCTGAGCACAAAAGACTGGGTAATTATTTGCTATATAATCCAGCAGAAAGTGCTACAAGGTATTATTACAACTGTGACATAGGGGCCCATTTATCAATGATCGCTGTTGCAATGTGATCATGGCATGCTAGTAACGCCCCTGATCGCATTGCAAAAATCGATCCTATCGGCCGGATACATCATCCGGGACATGCAGGGACTCCGAAAGGATCCTGCGATGTCTCCGGAGAGCTGCCGGCCAGTGCAGGGGGTGGCGTGCATGCTCTGTCCCGTGGACTGCACATGCACATCCGCCATAGCCGAGGGAGGGTTCCGGCGGATTACTCCGCCAGCTAATAGTGCGTGGTGTAGCCAATAGGCTACAGTGGCTAATGTGTCATCTTTAGATGGCGTTAGCTGCGAGGGCCAATATCTGGAATGCATCGGCTGCCAATGGCGGCTGCCAATGGCGGCTGCCAGCGGCAATGGAGGGATCACAGCAGGTATCTGGTACCTGCTGCGGTCCCTCCTTCATACATACGGGGGATACTTAGTATTTGAGGTAAACACCCGAAAACAGATTTTGCCTCAAATACACTTTGAAAAATGGGCCCCATAGAGCATCAGGTCTAATAGACTGTTCAAGCAGGATTACCACTGTATATTTGGCTTTGAGTGGACAACTCAGGAGGTCCGCGAACATTGACTATTGTACGATACTTTAATCCAGGTCGACATCAATTGGCTTTTATGTAATTCTTTTTCTGTATGCAACAGATGTAGTATGATTAATGTTCAGAAATTCGTAAATATTTATGATAGAAACTTCAGCTTGGAATCTGATTAATGTTTTTTTATTGTGGTTTATTGCATACAATCAATAAATAACTATTTATATGTGCTCAATTTTTATCAAATAATATGTATATATGATACCATTACCGAGTCCTGACTAATAATTTCTGCCATCTCACAACAGTATTATAATTAAAGTGCAGTACAGAGACACTTTTTCTCTTTTTTTCACACTCTCAATACTGTCACTCCGGCTTTTTGTTAGTTGTGTTTTTAGATATGGCATAGGGCAAACTGTACATATCCCCACTTTTTTTTATCATTTTACCTTTCGCTAATTTAAAAGAGATGTATGATTATTACTAAGCCATAGATATAAGTAAAGTCATTCCTTTGTTGAAGATAAGGTGACGTCACTTCAGGTAGAGAGGTTGACAACAAATCCGAAGACTGAACCAAGAACTTTAATATGAATGTGAATTAAACCACCCAATATCAATTCAGAATAAATGATCTGTTTTCCAGGCTACTGTCTGAGGAGCCATGCAACCAGCTTCTATATAGCAATTACTGTAAGCAGGTGCTCAGTGCCAGGACCAGTTTCTTCTATGAATGAACTGCTGGTTTTTTACTTTCTCGCAAGCACTGGGAAGCACAGAGAAATCTGGTCTGTCCTATTGCCTCAATCCAGATCGAAGTGACTCTGCAAAACTCTGTAGCTTCTATGTAATTTCCTCAATACTACGTGCAGCCAGTTCAGGATATCTTTTTACTTGTATTGAACCTACACTGCCATGTAGATAACGTGCAGTTCACACATTCCTTGGAAATCCAGAGGCCTGTTATTATCAGCCCCATAAATGAAAGGCTATGATAGCCAAACCCTTAAGTAATTAAGCACTTTTTAAAAAGTTCAATAATATCGGATGGACCATCACAGATAAGCCTGATAAATGGGATTTTCCTTTATAGTAGCAGATCTGGAAAAGATGATCAGATAAAAAATATTGCACACAGATCAAAAATGTGTTCCCTGACATATTTCAGAAGGTCAAGCAATGCTGACTAACAGTAATAATGGTATTCATTGTGCATCATTATTAATATTGTTTCAATAATTATATTATTATTATTGTTGTTGTTGTTGTTAGAAAGCCTCATAGATTTATATGTACTATATAATGTCATTTTCTTTTGTGGTACAAGATACAATGCTTTTGCATGTTGCTGTGTTTAGCCTTGGCCGGGGTGGTGTGCTTTTGGCACAAATAAAGTTGTATAAGTTTTGACTCTTATACTTTTGTTCCTGGAGCTGAAAATTAAGCTATTATTTTTTTTTTTTACTGTGTTATGATTCTTATGTTAGGCTAAGTTGGCTAAATAAAAATATGCTTTCATGCACTGCACTAAAAATAAATCAATCAATCAGAGAAAAAGAAAGTACCATCAAAGCAAGCAATGGTTTATACATACTGTAACACAATTAGACCACACACTTTGTCTTTTTGTGAATTTGTGGTTTATCTCTACTTTCTGCTTTGCATTTGGGTGTTCACAACACATAAGTGGCACTGAGTCTGGTTTACCTCCCAACTACAGCTTCAAAGCATTGATATTCGCTGCCCTAAACTACAAGTCTGTAGCAAAACTATAATTTAAAGTTGTTTTATATTTTACTGTGAATTTTAGTGACACATACAGCACTTCTCTGATAATAATATTTATTATATTACATGTTACTCTGAATTCTGTTACTAGGTGTTCAGACTAAGGGGTATACTAAGGGGTATACAGATGTAAAAGGCTGCGGACTGCAAGCATAGGCAAGTTCCAAGGGAGACTGCCCGATGTATTAAAGTAGCAGTCATTTAAAAGGCAAAATTGTCCCACTATCACCAACAGTCTTGTACTTAACTAAAAAAAACAGTATACAAATGTCTGTCTTAACTTGGAGAACATTTAACCTTATGTAACCTCCTATTGTTATTCTTATTGTTAATTTGTAAGGTGTCACGGTGCTCCACAGTACTGGTCAATGGGGAAAACAGGATATACAGGTTGATTCTCCCATATCCAAATATTCCAATATATGGAATATTCCGAAATACGGAATTGTTTTGGCATGACTGAGATAATGAAACCTTTGATTGTTGATGGTTCAATGTGCACAAACTTTGTCTAAGGCACAAATTATTAATAATATTGTATAAAATTACCTACAGGCTGTGTGTATAGGGTGTATATGAAACATAAATGAATTTCATTTCTGTACACAAACTTTGTTTGAGCCACAAAATTTTTGAAAATATTGCATAAAATGACATGCAGGCTGTGTGTATAAGGTGTATATAACACATAACTCC
Source organism: Taudactylus pleione (assembly GCA_031769625.1). Taxonomy (NCBI): domain Eukaryota; kingdom Metazoa; phylum Chordata; class Amphibia; order Anura; family Myobatrachidae; genus Taudactylus; species Taudactylus pleione. The sequence goes on along the minus strand of JAUIMM010000126.1, from coordinate 1,370,751 downwards.
TTTCTGTGTGTATATTTGGGTCCCATTCCCAAGATATTTCATTATTAAATGCAAATATTCCAAAATGCGGAATATTCCGTTATCCAAAATACCCCTGGTCCCAAGCATTTGGGATATGGGAGACTCAACCTGTACATAAAACGGGCATACAAAGTAGACTAAGGCCCTCAGAGCCGTACGCTCTGAGCAGAGCGCACGCTCTGAATGAGGGCCGCCCTCCATGAAAATGGAGCGTCCTCCTGGACGCTCGTATAGCTGTGGGTCACCACCCACAGCCTATACGAGCGTGCATTTTGATGGCCGCGATGGTCGTGACCATCGCGACCATCGAAACTGTGAGCCGGAGCCTGCAGTTGAGGTTTTCAACCGCAAGCTCCGGAGTGATTTTGGCTCTATCAGAGCCAAAATCACTCCCACTGACATCACTAGTGATGTCAGTGGGCCGGCTTCTGACGGGAGGCGTTCCCGTGGGAACGCCCCCGTCAGGGAGGCACGCCCACCAAAGGGGGCGTGCTGTCAATCAACATCGACAGCACGCCCCCTTTGATCAGACACAACGAGCGAAGGACTTTCCTTCGCTCGTCGCGTCTGGCGCATGCGCACGACGGAGCTCCCTCCGTCGTGCCCATGCTCAGTCCAGAACATCGACCCACTTGCGAGCGGACAGCCGCTCGCGAGTGGGTCTGAATCAGGCCGTAAATACAGATATGATTAGAAGAGCAGGGAGGGCCCTACTGATAAGAGAGCTTACATTCTAATTGGAAGTGGTCACAGCCAAGATGCGAGTGTAGATTATTATGCATTATTGTTGGTATTATAAATGTGAGTTAGTTAGGCTCTAATAAAGAAATTAGTGTTTATAGATTTTACCTCAAGGCATTAATCATGTCAACATGATTAATGCCCTAAGGTAGTACCTTATATCTAGTGCCTAGTAGAGCCTTGTAGTGCCAGAAGCAGGTTTAGTATCACATTTCTCACTAGTGGCAAAAGGAACAAATATGTTGAGCACATTGTAAATATAGCTTTGTTTGTTACAATATATGCTATGTTACAAAGTGTATATTATAACCGTTTAAAAAGATATGGGATTGTTTGATCTCCTTCATCACACCTAAACATTACATTAAACATCACAAAATTCTTATCCCTTAAATAAAAAGCTGCTTTTGTATATTTTAAATATTAAAATAGCAAAACACAACATTACAATTGCTTAATTTTAAAACTACTGCTCTTTAAATTGTGCGTGAATACACATATCTTTATAAGAGCATTTATGTTACATAGGAGACTGTAAGCATGTGTATTGCATCACACATGTGGCACAATGTGGTAACCCTATTTTGTAACACATATAGGAAATCTCACCATGTCAAATTACACATTTGCCGCATATGCGCATATCACATTACATTAGGTGGACTTTTATTTCTTTTAGGTATATTATTGTTGTTATTATTATTATTATTTATAAATCTAAAACCTATTTCATATTCAAAAATGAAAATGGTATTCATATGGTCTTGTATGTGGCACACAAACTATTTAGCAATTACTTGCATAAAGGGGTAAAACAAGGTCATACATGTCATTTCTTCTACCTATGAGAACCGCAGACAGGCTTTGTGACATTCAGGCGTGACAGACCAGGACATATTATAAAGCCAATGCTGATATCCACAGGCATGTCATACAGTTTTAGTATTATGCCTTATCAGTGCCATGTACATTGCTCTATGATGGCAATAATAAGTGTAGGCCTGAGAGGGAAGAGAACAGCTTTACAGTAAATGCACTGGATTAGACAGCAAGTTGTTATTATGAGAAACCACTAATACACACTCCTCGTACAACAGTTATGTGCTTGCTGCCTGTCATCTACGCCCCTCTTCATAGATCCTACTGCCCCTGTCATTACAGCATGGGAGGATGATGAAGGGCTGTACAGGGCTCTGTAAAGTTGTTGTTTTTTTTAAACTGTGACAAGTGAATCATATTTATAAAGCTGACTTATAAGAGAAGGATGTATTTTACCCTTTTTGATCATTATGCATTTTTGTTCTGTAAGCTAGTTCCTTAATCTTGTCTGTCAGCAATACAGTATTAAAACATTTTACACAAGGATTGTATACAGGCGCAGGGTCGTAACTAGGGTAGTGCGACCTGTGCCATGGCACAGGGCACCGCAGGGCAGGGGGCGCAGTTTGGGCCTGTCAATTTTCCTGTTTATTATCATTCTTACTTGTAGCTTCCTCTTCTTTTATCCCCAGCATCTCCTGTCTGCCCCAGGAGTACCCCTATCTCTTCCAAGGTCCTTTCCCCATGAAGCCATGGCCCTTTTTTACGTGCACTATCTTATATACCTATTTAAAAAATGGAGGGGTGGCCCCAATGGTCTTTCTGACACAGGGCACCAAAAGTCTAGTTACGGCTCTGTACAGGCGTGTTGTGCACAGTAACTGTTATTACAAAAAACGTGTTCCGTGAGTTACTGTGTGTGTAAGACTATTATTTACTATATGGCACGCTTCTAGGTTATTTGTGTCCTGCAAGCTATTTAGAGATATCATGACTCCTTTTTGACAGACCTGCAGAGTCAGGATTAGTGCTCGCCCAATTGCAGTTGACTGTAAACATATACGTGGCATATGATCTATGGCATGAATATATGCTGACACACTATTATTTTTATGCAAAGCAGCAGAATTTTATGTACGCCATTGGTACGTTATTACAAAAAGGCATGATATGTAGTGGAGGGATTGAAGAGATTACTCCGTACCTTGAACTAGGGTTTTTTATTGGTGTTTTTTTTGTTGTTGTTTACAATCTATACCAGTCATGTATACAGTATATATAAGTGAGATATGTATATCTCACTGTTTCTTAACAATATTGTCTAAGCAAATATTGTAAAGGGATTCTCCTTATGGGATATACTGTATTGATTGTTAATATATTATTTCATATATTTTATGGGATTGTTGTTTGAACAGTGATGAACTGGTTTGTTGGTTGCTTTTATTTGCAATGTTAATGTGACTGGGTAGCAGAATATGAATATTGTTTACATTTTAATATGAGATTAAGGATATTATTTTCATATGTATCATATCAGGTAATGGTATGTCACGTTAATTACATATACATCTCATTAGATAAGGGCAAGTCACGTTGCAGTTATAGATTTACAAGCCTGTTTACTATGCCTCAGTGATAACCTATATATCGTATTGCTGCTTAATGGTCCTGTTTATCAAGAAAGGCTTGCCGGGTCAGCTGAGCTTTGCTGGTTCACACATGCTGAATGGAGCTGGAAGATAATATGGAGAAAATAAATATAAAACAAATAAGTAAAAAAAAAAAAAATATATAATATAGTGAGATAAGAAACAAAAGTTTGTTATAATAATAATAATAATAATAATAATAATAATAATTAATTATTATTATTACTATTAAGTTTTTCCACTACTGACCCCTTAGTATGCTGAAATACAGTCCATGGTAAAAAGCTTTCCCATCTTTTGTTAAGTAGCCCTGGCAAATCCTGTGTATGCATCTGGAAGATGACTGCTGTTGGACTGTCCATACTGCACTACCAGTCCTTAGTCATGCCAACAGTGAAGGCGTGATTCTACTGCTTGGCAGTCATGTTGGGCAGCAGAAATTCCCATATTTGCCCATTTTTAGGATAAAGTTACATTGGCAAATACTGTATGTGGGCTTATACAACAATTTGTACCTTTATATTTTATGGACTAAGCATAGTATAGAAAGCATCGCTGTAACAAGAAACAGGTTGCATGTATAGATATTGTAATCATGACTTGTTTGACTTTATTCCTTTACAATATTCCATACAGTTTATCTTCTAAACAATTTGTTGCTAGTATGTAGTTGTAGCACATTATTATTGTACTTTATATCTCTTATAGGTATGAAACTTCGAGATTGCTTAATGGATAATGAGAAATTCACAACATTTCTTCAACAAAACATAAGCATGCCTCCCATTGTAGTAGAGGAGATACTGAATGCTGACCTCAAACTGGAACAGGTAATTCTGAAATAACGTTCTCATAAGTTGGTTTTACAAAGCAAAGTGTATAGACTTATTTGTGCTACGTTGTACACACATTTGTCAGGCACAGTGCCTGGAATTCAGGGAAACAAAATAAGTTGCTCAAGGTCACAATGAGCAGACACATGATTCCCAGTATGTCTCCCAATGTCACTGATATTCATATCAGCACATTGAGGCACTTGTTCACCATGGGTTAAAAGATTAGCATCATGTTAGCCATTAGACTATTTATATCATATATTTAATTTTATTATGTAACTTAAAGGATTTCATATATATACAGTATACAACATTTTAATGCAATTTCTCATTTGCATTGTGTTACTACTATGTATCATCCGGAGATATGTACCCATGAATTTGCTATTTTGTTTTCTTTTTGCATTATACTCATTGAGTTCTAGGTAATCAGGTTGGGGACTTCTTATATGTAATACTTTTATTTGTTCTTGTTGCATCTATGTAGTTCTGATTATATAGTTAATTCTAGTACAGTGCAAATATAGCTTTTTTGTAAATCAATGCATATATTTGTTATTCAGGTCCTGATATCTGGATTTCAAATCCGCTTAAAGGATCTATGTAATAGCTCTAGGCTGGCGGAGTATGTGACCATTCATAATGAAGAAGTTGCAAAATTCAGCCAAGCAGCAATATGTGCTCTTCCAGAAGACAAACTCAACCTTTTGGAGCACCAATTCCGTTCCAGTATCGACCTTCTGAAGCCCATCACGGTAAGCAGAGTGACGGCATGTACATACTAGACTTTCTGTACTCTTGTATGATGTCTATCAGATCACATATTTATTTATTGGCCATATATTTATAGTAAGTATATAACACAAATCAAATCAAAACATAGCAACTGATGAAATGTAACCTTCAATTAGACTGGCCACAAATGTAGCACTATGCCAAAGAATGATCTGATCAAAATGAATTGGATCATTATTGGGTATGCCAGCCACTTATAGGTCCCTATATGAACTGCCACTTGGCCTGAATACCATATGACTAATTTGGCAATAATGGAAAGAGATACTGCCATGCTTATGCCTTGCAGCAGCAGGACTAGTCTGTGGTTGGCAGACTTTAGATTTACTTGCACTAATCAAATTAATTTACTATTAAGACTGATTGCAGAATATATGGGCATTGGTATTATGTTTAAAAGAAACAAACAACATTTACATGTTAATTGCATAAACATCTTGTTAGCAAAGTGGGTGGCATTTATTACTTTTCAAAGTAACTTTTATTAACCCTAAAGAATATGCTACTACGTGCTGACCCTGCATCTCAGTACTGTCCACTTGTGTTTCTAGATTATGTTACACAGCAGAGGAAGACAAGGGTCAGGCATTAGGGTCTGTTGACACTGTATATGGGTAGAGCTGGGAGACTGTGAGGAGAGAGGAAGTTACTAAGGTCACACAGTTTAGCAGTGCTTAGCAGTCTGATAAGAAAAATGCAGAACCTGATGTTCCTCCATGGACTTGCAGCCTGTGAGTGTAAGATAAGCCTCAGTGACGGCAAAGCTGTGCAAGTGCCAGGTGCATGGAACTATCACAACAACTTGTCATCTCATGGAACAACTCAGTATTGCCTTTACTACATTAATATTGCCCTATTTATTCATTTGTCAGTATACCAGGTAACATATGAAGGGTACAGTTAAGTTACTGAACAGGAAGCAAAAAAAAAAACCTAAACATGAATCTTGTTAAAGTTGTGTTTTGTCTGTTACACCAGTTTAATACTAGGTACAAATGAGAAGTCCTGCCTGATGTTACCTTTTCCCTAGTGACACATGCATGGCTGCTTGCTGATTGGCTGTATTCTGTTGGTGCACTAGAGATCACACTGACCTACTAACTACAGTTCTGAATATGTTGTCTCCAGCTCCTTACAATATACAAGCAAGATTTCCATAGATTGTCCTGGAAATGATCATAGTGATATATAATGAGGCCTGTAATAAATGTTAAGATGATTTCTGGAAATTAAATTGTGAAGCACCTCCTTCCAAGTAATACTAAAATAATTGTCCCATTCTATAAAAAATATTATTTATGATAGAGTGTTTGTGTTATGCAGAATAAACTTTAACATTTCCTCATGTGTACTATATGTTAATGTAAATGTCAGTTCTATTTATGAGTTGTTTTGTTAAATCATGTATGTAAGTAGATTTGTTGCATCCTGTTGTTGTAATCTTTTTTTCATGTTCCGTTTCTGCGAAGGCACTGCATACCTTTCCCACTAAACATATCCATAGCCTACATACATAGCACATGTCTGCCATTCAAGTCATCTATTACTAGTACATCCAGTTATGCTACTTACGGCTAAGCCAATTATAATTCACAACCATTTCCACCATATATTGTGATTCAGCTGAATGTTTTTCAATAGATAAAAGGATTTAAACCACAGTATATTATACTGCTACTGTACATCCCTATCGCTGGTAGGCAAACAAGCCTAGGCAATTGACTATCCTGTCACTATTGTGTATTTATTATACATTTTTCATGTTCTTGTTTATTTTTACTCTCACAGGTATATAGTAGTCCCTATAACAATGTAAGAAAGTTAGAAATACCAGACACTGTCTGTGATGGCCATAATTCCCCATTCATTACAAGCTAAAACCTTTCCAGGGCCCACGAAAATATACATTTACTAAGTAAACATTGTAAGCGTTTGTGTACTTGCATCTAGGCAGAGTGTGTGCTTTGGCTTGTGTGTGAACTATGATCTGAAGCATTCTTTGACACATCACCCAGAGGTCAGTGTGGGGAGTTCCAAGAATCTATTCAGTCACTGTGCTCTGTTTCAGTCAATAACATGAGTGAATGCCATTGTTCTCCCTCTAGTAATATGAACTGATGTAATATATTTGAAATAATTGTATGTTTCGTATGGAAACTGGCCAGACAGCACAATTCTAGCAATAGATGAGGCTCTCGTTCATGGCGATCTCGTGATTACTTCTGACCTTTATAGCAAAGACATAGTTGCCAACTTTCCCTAATTTCCAGGGACAGTCACACAATTTGATTTGCCAATAAATATGTCCCTAGTTTTGAAGAGTAAAAAACAGCATTATTTAAAAGGAATATACTGTATATTAAAGTCTGGGTATAGGGGTGGAATATTACACAGCCGGGTCCCACAGAGAAACTTGCAGGTGGGGACCTGCAATAATGATAGAGACTACAGGCAGTGGCAGGACTACCACCATTGCAAAGGATGAGGAGCTGCTATCGGCCCCGCTCATCTCCAGGTCTCCACTTCAATGGTGGTAGTTTTGCCATTGGGTTTGTATAATTGAGCTGAATAATCCCACCAGGGCACTGCCCTAAAGTTGTGATGGAGTGGGGGGGCTAATACGTCAATGTTTAACAGAACTGCAGAGTAACATTAGCTTAACACTGAACTTTGTATTTGACTTCCATGGTTCATATCTGATCATTTCAATTTAGAGTTTAGCGTATTGACCATCTGCACAATTATTATTTATCTTTCTGTGCGGTAATTTAATTTATTACCATCTATTCTGTTTCTCTACATTTCATAAATGATTACGTATTGAACAAGCGGGTTATTTTAAAAGTATAAAAGTTCATTATAATAAAGTTTAATAAGCATCATATGATGGGTATTGCTGGGTACCAGCGTCCATCAGGATGTCGCACGTGACATGCTTTGATACATCTGCTAGCCGTAAAGTGTCCCTGAAAATTATATGAAAGTGTTGGCATATATGCATTATGGTCCATAGTCACATCATTACTTTATGCAGGTACAGGCAAAATGTGGCCAATAAAAGTGATTTAATGAATTGTTACATTTATTCATACTTTTGAGATTTTATAAATATACTGTAATGTATGCATAAGGTAAATGAAAGCGTTAAACACATATGCTCTCAATATTTGTACAATATCACTTGTTACATTCTAGGCAGTCACAGGTAATATACGGTAGGATTCGCCTTTAAAATAGCGTTGCAAATAAAGATGATAAGATGATACAAGATGAAGAGGTGTCAACAATCAAACAGCATTACCCTTATACTGGAGTGTTTTGAAGTATTTTGTTTAAATATAAACCATGGTTTTAGTTGTACAATATATATTAACAGTTTGGAAATAAAAGGAAAACATTAACTTTCTCCATTACCTGATTTATTGCTAGCACTTTGCAGGCTTTCAAACAGAACAAATGTAGCATTGCCTTATGGATAAAATACTGTAGGTTATTGACTTGGTAAACTTTTTTTTTATTGTTTTCTTAAATAAGAACAATTTATGTTAAAGGAGACGTTTATTTTTTTGCAAACAAAATTGTGGGTAGGGTCTATTTTAAGTAACCAATGTTTTCTTCTTTTGATTGTGATAATTACAGAAGGAGATGTCATCAAAGTCTTTCCCTGTGCTGAGAGAGGTTACCGAAAATTTGCTGCACAGCCTGGGGCAACTTGCCAAAGAGGTAAGTATAGGGCACTCATTTGTAAGAGTTTTAAGGGTATGTTAGATTTAGAGACGGCAGCAGCACTCATTATTCTGTCCGTAAAGCACTAGCTCTACGCTGTGGTTGACCAATTGTTTGAAATGTAGAATAAGTACATACATACTGGCTGGATATTGGGCCTGTTTCAGAGGTGCACACAGTACCGATATTTGCGCAGTTGTGTGTTTTATTTGCTACTGGTATGTGCGTAAACTCTAGAAAATCTCTTCTAGTGTGTTTGATGGCGTACACATTTGCTTATGACATCACTATGACTTCAGACGGCATCTGTGATTCATGGGCGTTTCAGTGTGGAAACTGGGAGGTGACCTAAAGTGATCGCAAAAAGAGATTGTGGTATGGGCATGTCAGTGCCATGGCTAGCTCTACTGGTACAGGCCACGCCCCTCCGTATGAAGTCACACGGAGGGGCGTGGTTTGCATCGGGAGTTGGTGATTACAGCAATGCCCAGAGCATCCTCACCACTGCACCGCTCGCACACCCCTAGTTACGGCCCTGGGGCAGGTTATGGGAGTGTCATGGGCGTGTTTTTCAGCATTAGGCTGTGTTCTCTTTCGCAGCACCATAGCCACAGTGGCCAAACTTTGAGAAAGTTACGAGGGATGCTGTGTGCCAGGCAAGGACTGCTCAAGGAGTCCATGGTTTGACCGATGGTGCATCGATGTTGGAGTGATCAGATCCACTAGAGCAGTTGGGCATTGCTCACATATGCAAAGTGGGCATTGCAGGGACTGCTCAGTCCATCACACAGAAGTACACAAGAGGACTGCCCAAAATGACATTTGCACATTCTCGCACGTGCAAATCCATGAGAAATCGCAGCCGCGCATGAACTGCTCGCACCTCAGAATTAGACCCATTATCTGCTATGCATTCTCTCTAGTGTCTGCTTTGGGAAAACTTTTCTCAAAGGGAAAGCCGCTATTATTTTTTAATTCATAGTTTACACCCAATTAAGATAATTTACAAGTCATTGTAATTAGTAGTTTCCTGTTGTGTTGTAGCTGAGATTCCAACAATCCTCTGTCATAATGATTTCAAAACAAACTAGTCAAGACCAGTCCTCTTCTCTAGTACCCACCTGTGACCAGTAGCAGGCAGGCAGGTAAGCGTTGTACGGCAAATCTTTAGTCTACCTCAAGCTGAAAATCAGTTCACTTTTAATATTGTAGAGAAGTGGATGTATTTCAGCTATAATGCTGTAGAAACAAAATAACAAATAAAGTACGCCATTGTATTATATCATTCTTTAAAGTTCATTCGATTTTACTTTGAAGTGGAATAGAATAGTAAATGATATAATTATAGGTTATTTTAAAAAATCAGTGGTGGACACGGTCTATAGTGATACATATTTCTCACTGCCGCCACTTTTACGCCATTACTATAACTGTTGCTAAAGCAAACTGACATAGACTTCTTAAAGTATATTTAATGATTCCCAGCATGCCTCGGGCCACAATAGGATAAACATTCGCGTTGACATGGTAACTAGTCCTCTTCACTCCTAGCACACTGGATCTGGTTTCTGTGAGCCTGTTTATTTAAATTGCATAACTTAATATGACAGTTGTATATACTTAAACTGGAGAAAAACTGTGTGTCCACACGGGATTTAAACGGAATAATTCACAAAATGAATCGCGATTTCATAATGAGTTGTGCGGTGAATAGCAGAGACAGTGATAGAATAGACATGCGCTGTCATAGATTTGGTTGTGCCGACATCTGGATAGACAAACTCGTCATAAATATATATTTTTAATATATGATGCAGTTTTAACAATGAATAAAATGTATGTGTAACCAGTAGAATTTAAACTAAAAACCCTAAACCTCAGGCCAGCATAAACTTGTTTAATGGGATTTTCCTCCAGCTGCTACTTGTACTGGGAGGCCCCCAGGTCTGGGGCAAGAAGAAGTATAAAAATGATGGAAGACCATGCAATTCCCATCCTGCTGATGTGGCTAGATTAGTCTTTAGTAAATTAAAGTTGGCAGCAGTCCCAGTGTGAGCGTCACTGACATTCTCATGCTCCAGAGGGAACTTCAGTTTTTTTTCTTTCCATTGTTCAGAACAATCTGTGCTGTTTGTGTGTCTGGATTCATACTCCTCTTCTCGTTGTTTACTGGCCTGACCATACCCAAGTTATTGTTGTCTTACTGGAAATAAATGAGGATTTTAAAGCACAATACTAGTAATTGTTGCAGGATTTTATTTTAGAGTCCTGCTCTCTCGCAGACCCAGCACTGAACAATTTGGTGCACTAGGCAAGATTTTAGCTGGTGCCCCTAAATTTGCAGCCAATCCCTCCTCCAACATTGTGTTTATACACCGGGTTCCCCTCCAGGAGCAGCTCATACTAGGCATTTGCCTATAGTATATAGCCTATGCCCAGGGCTGCACTGCTCTCTCCAGATCTCAGATTTAATTTACTGACAGCCTCTCTTTATATGAGAAATCAAAATTATAGTTTGTTTTATTTTAATGTTGTTAAATGAATTTCTTCTTATAGCATGGTCCACTTTAACATTTATTTACCATTGTTACTGAATATGGAGTATTTTCTCACTATTGAAGAAGTTATGCAATCATGTTTGAATCGTGCTAAATGCATAATGTCAGCATGTTGCTGTCCGCTCTAGACGTACATGTATATATTATAATGACTGAGTTTTTCATCAAACCGTATATAAGTGTGACCAGTGGGGAAAGATAGAATGATTCTACATTGGAGTAATCTGTATTGAGTTCTAGCTACCAGTGGACTTTAAATAAATCATTTCATGAATTCTGCTGTAATCAGATTTAAAGGGAGCGACAATTGTTCAGTTATGTGAAGCTGTGCCTGCTGAGTACGCTAGTGTTAGGAAAACAAATGTTAAACTGTCTCCATACCAGTACAAAATGTTACACCATCTAAATAATAATATTGTCTCTGAAATGATTGAACAAGCAATATCTGGCCCTGCTTTTGAGAATTCCTAATGGGGCTGTGTCCCACTTAACTTTCCAACTCGCTTTTTTTGTAGCTGAATGATATTCTGGATAAGAAAGGTCACCTACAGAACAGGCAGACTTGCCAAGTGGAAACTTGGAGCGATATGTGTGTTTCATTTTTATATGACAGTGCTTGATTGTGAGCTCTCTTTGATCTATTAAGGTTATCGCTATGAAGAGTTGGGCTGACATGAGGCAGGAAGTTATGTTCCTGACCAGTGAGAACTCCACGGCTTCACCAACCTCTTTATACCAAGCGGTGTCACGCATTGTGTGCGGTCATCCTGAGGGAGGAGGGCTGAAGATTAAGTCCCTCAACTGGTATGAAGATAACAACTACAAGGCACTGTTTGGAGGTGGAGAGGGAGGTGACAATGGCACAGAGGAAGATTCATCCTCTGTCTATGACAATTCCACAAGTACGTGACTTTTTCCTGCTTTGTTTAGCAGTTTTAATAATATTGAGAGTATATTACAAAGTGTCAGACCAAAAAATAAATAGATTAAATATATACATTAAATAAAAAGTAAATTGTGATTTGTTGTCCAACATGTCTCTGTGGTTTATTATTAATATAGAATCATTGCTTAAATAATGTGTATTAAAACAAAAGAAAAAATCACTGATCACAAAGAAAGTTTTATACAGATGTGGCGCACCAGTTTCCATGAGACTCTGCTATCGCCAGGCATGTTTTTTTCGTGTTTTTGCCGAAAATGTGCCTAAGTCGCCATGCAATGCGACTAGGACGCACCAGCAGACTGTGCAGATTAATTTGATATTCAACACTTGTATATCTGTGTGTGACAGGGTCTCTGAATCTATGTACAATGATGCATATTTAAAAAAAAAAAAAAAAAAAAAAGACGCTAGCAGAGTAGCACGGGACTTGGCATGCCATGCACGTCGCGCTGCGTGGAGCATTGAGGCTAGATGTATCAGGAAACATCTGTATATCAGTTATCCGCCTAAGGCCTGTAAAACAATGTATGAGAAGAAGTTTCTATAGTGGGTATAATAAATGTAAAATGTTATCATAAAATTATATATTGGTAACTTCCTTTTTGAACCTACAATACCGTATATTTACTCCACTATCCTTTTAGTGCAACGTTTTAGACTTTTTTTTTTTAGAATTAATACTTTCTTTATTTCAGCCTATAATTGCCAACCACATTCATCCTTACAATAATATGAAACCAGGAACTATGAATAATATTTACATTATCTTTAAAATGTATTTTGCAAGTGAATATAAAATATTACTATAGTCTAAATGTATATGTGGTTAAGTTTTGTACACAGTTCATACATTACTAAATAGTTGGCGCTACAAATTTGTTCAGACCCTCCCTATGGATTTTTATTTAGAAGGACTGAGTGCCTGATTCAGCAAGGAACGCACACAAGCAGACGCACGCACTTGTCAGCTGCGAGAATATGCTAATCAGTGCATATGTACGGAGACCACAGCACAAGATGTAGACGCCCAGCCCCATATTAAGTCGCCCATCTCCCTTTACTCACAGCCTGATCAGCACGCAAGATAGCGTAAACATCAGTAACATCGAGAACCATCGGATCCATTAGCATAATAGTATTTGACCTGACCTGCCGCAGGAATTTGGCCACTTCCTGTGTACAGCTTACGGTATGGCTGCTTATGCCGCCGCACTGCCTTAATTATGCACGCCCCTATAACGGCGTTATAATGCCTGCATTCGCCTGACCACCCCCCCCGTCACCACCCAAAAATGGCACTTCCTGTCAATCATTTTCTGAAGAGTTTGCGTACACACTGCGTGTAGTCTGCGTACCATAATCTAATCGTACTGGCAAGTTCGCGCACGCACAGTGTGATGCATATGCATGTGCAGAGCAAAAACATCGGCCAAGTGCGTGCGTTCTCTCCTTTGCGTTCCTTGCTGAATCAGGCCCAGAATGGGGTGATTTCTCCATCATCGTCTTGGTCCCATCTCCAATAATGTGTTCGTGGGAAAAGAAAAACCCTCTGTTTGCTTCACTAGGAGATGGGGATCGGGGCAGGATATATTAAGGGGAGCAATCCTTTTATCTTTAATACTTTCAGAGCGGTGAGATTTGAGTAATATTGTTAGATGAAATTAGTTTACTTTCCGGGGTTTGTGAATTTCATCCATAATGTATGTACATGCCAGTTGGCTGTCCTCTAACTGATTCTGAGATATCCTCTTTCTCGGAGCAGAATGTGGTAATAATAACAACGGTATAATGATAATAACAGTGTGCAGAATGTTTGATGACACAAACAGCAGGAATATAACTAGTATTCATATATTTCTTTCTCACAAAATGAAGTATACACTAGGATGGGAACCATGAGGCTGCAGAAGCTGGTAGCTGTGTAGGTAGCAGTTATAGCAACTGAAAGTGTAGGTTGGTTTTAGGTTCTTTCACGGTGTTGAGGACAATGATTTGCTGGTTGATGAACTAGACAGAGCTACATTATCTATTGCTTTCAATAAAAACTATAAGCATTATCTTTGTTCATTTGGTAGGTGAAGATTTATATGTATTACATTTTTATCTGTAGAGGGGTTTAATAATATATTCCCTAATGTAATGATTTTTATCAGCAGTGATTATTTAATATGATTAGCATAGCTTTGTGGTAATTGAGATATTTTGCATTGGTTTATTTTGTGGTAATGGAGAGATTGTGCTTTCTCAGGCTTGGGATATTGTAGTAATATTTTATCTCTGCCTTTAGCGCCTTATTGCAATGATCTGATGATGACGCTGGACTCCAGCCCTCTGTACAGGATGATCTGGAGAGCACTGAAGCCTTTACTGGTTGGCAAAATCTTATATACCCCAAGCACTCCAGCCACGCGTATGCTAATGTCCGAGGTGAGAAGCACGGGATAGCCCGTTTGCAGTCACTGTTACCATTTTGCATTTAACTGGCAATGTTCATATATGTGATATGTATCATTAGCTGCTTCTTGCTGTCTCGGTCATTCACAGACATAAATGTAGTAATCATAGGCTTTAGTAGGACCCCCTTTTATGTGTTTCATCACGCAGATTATACAGTATAGCACAGTAACCATATCATTTTATGATGTTTTCATGTTTTTTAAAATGTTTACATCGTGTCATGTGATTTCTCAGTAATTCATTAGTGTTAAGTTAAATACTTTGTAATATAACAAATGAAGGCAGTTATTTGATATTCAAGCAAGCAAGCTGTGTAAACATGACTATATTGTCAAAATAAATGGATACAGATGTATATATCTACGATAGACAACACTGTTTATTATTGTTGTCACTCAGTGTGGCTTTATGATATCCGTACAACCTTGAAAAATTTACAGGATTTTGCATTCAACCTAATTTCAGGTCAACAAAACTTTCCAAGAGTTAGGTGTGTTCCGGGATCTTGGAGCAATGTGGGAAGAAGTTCGGCCACAGTTCAAAACCTTCCTAGAAAGTAGCAAAGAGATGGATCTTGTCAGGGTGAGTTTATTAGACAATACACCTTTTTTTTATTTGTAAAATGTATATACCACAACTTTGGATCTATTAAAAATTATTTTGTTGCTTTTGGAAAAAGAGTTGTTATTTAATGTTGAGTTTCAACCATTATACAGCTGAGAATTTTATGTATAATTATTTTAATAAGATTGCTCACAGGTGAATAGGATTTGTTAGTAAATTTTATTACATTTTTCCTCCAGCCAGGACAACCAATTCAATCATTTAATTCTCACATTTGTGGTTCAATTTATTAAAGGGCAAAAAAACCTATCTCAGACAAAAATGTTAAGAAAATGTTAAGATTTACATGTGCAGAACGGGTCTACGTTCTTGCACGTAAATTGGCAGCAGACTGTCTGTGATTGACAGTCTCCTGCTGTTTCTCAAAACGGAGGTGTGTCGCGCTGTTGGGGGGAGCGTAGAAACCAGGATCTCGGTCGGCTGACAGAGAATTCTTGGTCTGCGGCGTCCAGCTGAGTGACCCCATGGTCAGTCAGCCGATGGGAACGCAGCAGAACTGATGCAGCTCGGATCGGTAATGCTTCATTACCATATTAGTGCTATATTAGTGCTATTGCAGGTGCGATAGCATATCCTGTCGGTTGGTATCTTAACCCTCCCCCTTTCCCTGCGGTATTATGACCACATCTCTTTCTATCACCCCAGTCGCCATATATTGCTATATACACCTGTTGGTGAGCATAAGCAAAAACATAATCAACTGTTTAACAACAACTCTCTTTTAGACTTTACTGACCAATAAAGGCAGCAAACACTTCCTCGATCGTCAGCTAAACTCAACAGGTTGGTCTTCAGAAGACATTTCAAGATTCCTGGCCAAAGAGCCAGAAGAAGGACAGGCTGAGAGTGGAACAGTTTACACGTGGAGAGAAGCCCTTAATGAGACTGACCGTGTTGTACTGACCATGTCACGCTTCATGGAGGTGAGCCTTACAGATGTCTGCTTAAAAACTATCACCTTTAATATACTTTTCATGTTTAGTATGGTAAGTTATTGATTATCTTCTGCTCATTTCAGCTAAGACAGTTACGCACTGGATATTAGCTTAGTACATGTTCCCCTATTTAAACTTACAAGTAATGGACATTACAAGCAACAATAGTGACAACAGCATTTTTTTTTCAGTCAATTTCTTGTTCAGGTTGATTATTTCCTTGTAAGCACATTGTTTGTTTCCTGGTACTGCTGCTGTATATGAGCCAGAGGAACCCAGAGTTACCTGCAAGCCGCATACGCATCCATACTGCCTTTTTCCTGTCACACTAACACTGATTACACCTGTGAATGCTGTACAAAGCGGGATGTAGTCAGCATCCCGGCATGCAGGATGCTGACGGTCGAAATACCTTTGCCAGAATCCTGACAGTGGAGGGATAGGGTAGGGAGAGGTGAAAGGTTAGCATACCGACCAACAAGTGTCGGTATGTTAACCCTGTCTGGATCCCGGCTTCGGGATTCTGACCGCCGGGATCCAGACTGCCGGCAACCCATTCCCAACCCGTAGAAAGTGTCATTATGCCACTACGCTTAAATAAATGTTGTTATACTACTACAGCCACAAATGAGCCATTATGAATGGAACTAGCCTAAACCAATATTAAAGATAAATACCTCAACCACTCTGCTTACATATTTCCAGTGTGTCAATCTGGACAAACTAGAACCAGTGGATACTGAAGATAGTCTTATAGGCAAGTCAATGGAGCTGCTGAACGAGAGGAAGTTCTGGGCAGGTGTAGTCTTTATGGACTTGCCGGATAATGACACCATACTACCTCAACACATCAAGTATAAAATCCGAATGGACATAGATAATGTGGAGAGGACCAACAAGATTAAGGATGGGTGAGCGCATAAATGATCTATTATTGAGTCATCTATGTCTATGTCTTTCCAAGAGTTTAGAGGCCCTGTAATATCTTTACATGAGTGATGTTTTGCATGTAATGCTGCCAGTGACCTTACATTAACTAGATAAAAATCAAATAAAGAAACAACTTTGATATTGATTTGAAATGTATTGTTATTTGTTATGCACACTATAGGGCCTCCTTTATCAACAAGTTTTATCACTCACAACGAGTGATAAAACTCGTTGTGTATGATAAATGGTGCTCCAGCCAATTAGCTCCTATCTGTTATCTGTTTGAAAAATGACAGATGATTGGCTGGAGCACCATTTATCATACACAACGAGTTTTATCACTCGTAAGTGATAAAACTTGTTGATAAATGAGACCCATAATCTTAAATATGTTTGTCATAGTTTAGTACTGATGCTGGTCACATACACTGCACTACTGGAGCTGTTATTGTCAGTTGGCTTGATAGTACAGCATACTGTATGTGGCCTTTATACGATGACGTGTCATTACATGGCCTGTGGTAACATGCAGTAGAAAGATTACCTATATTGTCCTGTTTGTTGGGTCAACTTCCGCCTCCTCAACCAGTCTGAGTGTTACCTGAGGACCGAAGTAGGGAATGGCTGGATTCCAATGGAACACTTAAGTGTGTTGAAACATTTGATACTGATGCTGTAGAGTGACATTAGGATAAGCCAGCAATGTCCCTTCTTATAATGTTTTTTTTTTTTTTAAGAGGGGGAATATTTATTGTTCCATATCTGAACTGATAATAAATTATGTCTTTACAGTTAAAATTGTTGATTTCTAGTTGAAAAATATATTTGTCATTGACATTCAGCCTGTATATGTATTACTAACAGTACTATTAAAATTTAGGGACGTTGCAAATTACATTAAGTATTATTTTGATATTTACTTTTAGTTACTGGGATCCTGGTCCTCGCGCTGACCCATTTGAAGACATGCGGTACATCTGGGGAGGTTTTGCTTACCTGCAGGATGTAATTGAGCAGGGGATCATTAGAATACAAACCGGCACAGAGAAGAGGACAGGAGTCTATGTTCAGCAGATGCCCTACCCTTGTTATGTAGATGACATGTAAGTTAGAAGATCACTGATCAGTAGTTGATAAAGATTGATATCCTAGACAGGAGTTAACATAACTGGACCGGATGGTACATTCAGAGAATTTGCTGATAGAGTTTATGATCTATGGATGTATCAAGACTGATATAGTAACCTAGGTGAGCAATTAAAGCCAAAGATTTCAATGTGAACAGTCCAGAGCAGTCATAGTGTCATACAAAACAGGTAGTCTGTCAGGGGCAATACCAGTAATCAAATCAAAACGCAAATAGAACAAAAGACTCATAAAAGGATGTCAGCCGAGATAGGGATAACAGAAGGATGGAGAAGGACTTGTCACAAAGAACTACTGAAGTAGAGTACCCAGTTCCCTGTCTCTACATTCTCTTGGTCCTTTCCCATCATGAGTGCCCTCAGATATTTGAATGCCCCATGATTTGTATTTGTTAGACGTACCACAGCATTTGCTACAATAGCCTAGAAATTATTGAGGAGGCAAAGTACAGAGGTCCTGGGTTCTGGCACGATCTTACAATAAAAGTGAACTTCTATATATATCCATTTCTGTACTAGTACTATATTAATTACATGATTAGTGTCTATTGGTAATTTACTATTTTGTGGCTGTGTTGTAGATTATTTGCATTTCTAAACATCTGCTGTGCACGCCATCAGAATATATTGCACAAGGTCTTTGAGCCACAAGATTAATACCATTTTTTTTCAACTTCAGATTTCTACGAGTCATGAGCCGATCCCTGCCCTTGTTCATGACCTTAGCATGGATCTATTCTGTCGCTGTAATCATCAAGGGAATTGTATATGAGAAAGAGGCTCGTCTCAAAGAGACCATGCGAATCATGGGGCTTGACAATGGAATTCTGTGGCTGAGTTGGTTTATCAGTAGTCTCATTCCACTTCTTATGAGTGCTGGCCTTTTGGTGCTGATTCTGAAGGTATGTTCAAAGCATCATTAAGTGAATCATCTTTTTCAGGGTCGATATTAAAATGATCAACCTAGAGAACATTTGTATTGCTGAAACATTAAAATACTTGATCTATATAAAGATGCACTATGTTGACTTGGTATGTAGTTATCTACCATACTAAAATGTCTGCTTTGTCTTTCTCTGTTTTCTTCTTCAGACTGGAAACCTCCTGCCATATAGTGATCCGAGTGTGGTCTTTGTCTTCTTGTCTGTCTTTGGAGTGGTGACCATCTCACAGTGCTTCCTGATAAGCACTATTTTCTCTAGAGCTAACCTAGCGGCAGCCTGTGGTGGCATCATCTACTTTACACTTTACCTTCCCTACGTACTTTGTGTAGCCTGGCAAGACTACGTGGGGTACACTCTCAAGATTTTTGCTGTAAGAATCTGTTTTTGTCTTGATAACTCTCAGAACCCATAGATATTTCACTAGAGATATATATTTGTTTTCCATTAGTATTAACTTCTCCACTATGATAGTGTGGGCCTCGGTAATCATTGTTATTAATTGTGAGTTTATTTAACTACTAAGGGCCAATTCAAAGTTGCATGCAAGTTGGCCGCAAGTCCACTCGCACTATGGGCCTGATTCAGCATGGATCCCTATTGCGATCGCCTCTACAATTACATACCTACTAGCACCAGCCCTATTACCAGCCCACATTACCCCTACTTATGTCCAATCAGTGGAGATGCAAGGTGTGTATGACTCAATTGGACGTAGATGTGATCACTCCCTACAGTGCATGGACATGCTAAAAATCGCAATATCCATCTACAAAAAGGATTTGCATGCTACTCTGTATCGGCCCCTAAATGTATAAGTGCCATTTAGTTTCTGTGGGTCATGTGTTCATGCAATACCACTTAGGGAACACATAGCCACAACACCTTATTAAGAGCTTCCCTGTTACCATCGTGATGCACCTTATTTAACTATTTCTATGTTCAGAAGCAACAATATTGATTAACAGGCATACAAAGTTGTAATGTTTTAGTTTTCTCTTAAAATACTCCACATTTTACTTGCAGAGCTTCTTGTCGCCTGTTGCCTTTGGATTTGGCTGTGAAGTTTTTGCCCTTTTTGAAGAGCAAGGGGTGGGAGTGCAGTGGAGCAATCTACTAGACAGTCCTCTCCAAGAGGAAGGCTACACTCTCACTACCTCGGGCTTCATGATGCTGTTTGACACCCTTTTGTATGGAGTGATGACTTGGTATATTGAAGCAGTCTTTCCAGGTAATCTGCTTTGTACATAGCAGTCACAGCAAACTGGAAGATCCAGTATTAAAGCAGCATATTCCCCACATAATTCATTGTTTTACAAGCATTCATTAGCAATGGTTGTAATGATGAAGGAATAATACAATGTTATTTTTAAATTTAAACAAAGTATGGTTCTCCATTTGTTTTTTCATTGTTAGTAACATGGAAGGTGAAACGTCCCATTTTATACTTAGATGCTCACTAACAAGATCTTGGGCATACTCAGATTATTTGTTATGGCTAATACACTCATACTGTACATTACTTCCAGGCATCTTGATACAGGAATGTGAAGACATGTGATTACTTCCTTCTTTGGTAGATGACCGATAAAGGAAGTATGACTTGTCTTTTTTGTTGTAAAACAAAACAACAATTATTATTCTGATTTATTTCAACACGGATCTCAACAATACTGCACAAAACAAACCTACATGTAATAACATCTATTAATAATTATTTGTTTCTATAGTACCAAGCTCAGTTGGTGTTCTATGTAATCATTCAAATCAGTCACTGTCCCACTGGAGCTAACAATCTAAATTCCCTACCACACACACGAGCACTAGGGTCTATTTTTATCAGAAGCCAGTTAACCTACCAGAAGGTTTTTGGACTGTGGGAGGAAACTCATGCAAACACAAGGAGAACATACAAGCTCCCCACAGATAGGGCCCCGGTTGGAATAAAACCAATAACTGCAGTGCTGTTAGGCATCTGACCACTGTTCCAGTATACTGAACCTAGATAAACTATATATCAGGGATGGGGAACCTCAGGCCCGGAGGCCGTATAAGGCCCGTGGAATCATTTGGTCTGGCCCTCTGAGCTTTTTTCTGCTAGCCTATTCTGGCTAGCAGGGTGCCTAGAATGGCACCCTGCAGGCAGAATCTATGCAGCAGTGCTGGCTGGACCGTCCTTACAGCTTCCCGGAGCCTCCTCAGGAAGCTCCAGGCATTACTGTAATCACCGGCGATTGTGACGTTACACGGAGGGGCGTGGCCTGCACCAGGCCCATGAATAATGTTATATATATCAAAATGGCCCTAGGCAGAAAAAAGTTCCCCACCCCTACTATAAATATTGGCTGTGGACAAGGGAACTCAAATCCAGTTTATTAATGTGGGTATGTCTTGGGAGGATGACCAGAGTTTTGTTCTTAAATTAGGTTCTTTGTCTATAATAATTTATTTGAATTTATAGAAAGATGAGTTATACAACATAATGTAAGTTAATATTATTTTATACTGTTACTTTAAATACGCCACACAGCTTAAACAAACTTGTATTATGTATATACTTTGTTGTTTTTAAATGTACCTTGCTTTTCTGATTTATGGGTATTACATGTGTGATATTTCTACTATTTAGGCGAGTTTGGAATTCCAAGACCCTGGTATTTCCCATTCACAAAGTCATATTGGTGTGGAGAAGAACCAAAGGTGGATAATCATCCCCGTTCTTTGCAAAAGATTACCTCTGAAGGTAAAGCCTTACAACTGATTTTACATTTTATGCTTTGTTGAAATATTATATTTACAGTATTTATAAGATACTTCTTTTAAACACTATGACCAGTGTATAAAAACAATGCCATTATTTAGAACAGTTGAAAAGTATATTATCAATATGTTGCTTCTTTCTTTTAGTCTGCATGGAAGAGGAACCCGCCCATCTTCCATTAGGGGTCTCCATCCAGAACCTGGTGAAGATTTATCGCAATGGCAAGAAAGTGGCAGTGGATGGTCTATCACTGAGCTTCTATGAAGGACAGATCACCTCTTTTTTGGGACACAATGGAGCTGGGAAAACAACAACTATGTAAGAACTTTACATTACATAAATGATCACAGCAACTTTCAAAAAATATATTCGCAAAACACAGCGATGTATGTAAAAGAGACACACTGTATTTTATATAATCAGTTATCATTGCCACAGTGAATACCAGTGTTTTGTTATTTAGTTCTCACTGTTTTTGAATTGACAAAGCAATACTTAAAAAAAAAAAAAATATTTACATTGTCCTTTTTTCTCAAGGTCCATATTAACTGGCTTGTTCCCACCAACTTCCGGCACGGCCTATATCATGGGAAAAGACATCCGCGCTGAACTCAGCTCTATCAGACAGAATCTGGGAGTTTGTCCTCAGCATAACGTCCTCTTTGATATGTGAGTTGTCCAGAGCTTATTATCTGGTATTACATGTAAATCTGCCCTGGAAGACCATCACAATATGCTGCACTAAGAGTGATTACCAATGCTGTGTCCTACCTATTAGCAGGAATACTGTGTACTCCCAGGAATCCCCAGTTGCAGCTGTAAGCCTGTTTGTAATACTACATTTATAAAAACATATATGTAAAATGTAACCGTTTATGGCTAAATAATACTGTACCCAGGACTGACTTCAGCCCTGATTGAGTCAGTGATCCGTTAGCATTTTTTCAAAGCAGTAATCAGGTAGTGCTGTTCTCTGCCTTGTGCTCCATATATTGGGAACTCCATTCCTAAGAAATAGCTACTCCGGCTTCCCCTGTCATCAGCAATGTATCTCCAATGAGAAGTCACGTGTGTTATAATATTTAGAGATCTCGGTGCGGAATACTTTTGTCATTGTTTTTATGCGCCATACATTTTGGTCATAGTTACTATGTGCCAAATATTTAATCCACTGAGTTTTCACATGATTTCCTAACTGATTTGTTGAACGTGAAAATGTTCCTTTACTTAGTATGTGGTTTTTCACATATTCCTTTTAACATAAATAAGTCAGCTGTGTGCATTTTTTAAATAGGTCAGTTTAAACGTATCACATTCAAGTAATTCCGCAAGATTCAGGTAGAATATTACTGTCCTGTCATTTTACCCTAAATATGTGATATTGCCTAGTAGCTCAGTTGCCATTAATGCAGACATGTAAAGAATGTGAACTTTACTCTTGTTAAGTCATGTCCATAGAGAATGGAAAAATGTATGTTATACACCTGCATATTTTTCTGCTGGATTCATATCTAATAACGTCAGTGTCCTTCTTTAAGGTGAACTGATAGATAATATGGGTGATTCAGCACTAACAGCTCTTGGTTTATATCTGTCAGCTTATAACTTCTGCAGTTGGCAATCAGCAATCTCTGATAATGAAATCATCTTTACCCTTTGTGCATTGGCTCCAATTCAAGATAATGAGCTTATAGTACACTGAAAGCACATTTAAAAGACTAAAAAAAGCCTTTTGTATAAACATATTTTAATAGGCAAAAAATAAATGACCAGTTTGTCTATATCTGTTCACAATCTTAGACAAACGTATATTTTTATTTGGTAAAAGTATATTTTATTAATATTCATTGTGTTCTGCACATTTGTTTCTGAACTTTTATCATAGCAGTACCTCTTTTGCCTTTGTCCTTAATTCATTGTATTTTTGCTAGATCTATTATACCATGGAAAAATATATATATTTTTTTAAAAAGTAATTAATAAAAACATTCAATAAGGACCATTCAAAACCCTTAATGACAATTAGTAGTTAAACATTTCAAAATATAAATAATAAATAATATAAATATTTTTAATTACAATTGTATACTCTCATATTAGTTAGCCCTTAAAAAATAAACATTTCAGGTATGTAATTGCTTCTTATGAAAGTATATATATTTAAAATGCTGTTGCATTAGAATTGCCATGTGGAGTCCTAAATGCCCTTTTTGAAATGTATTGAAAGGTTTGATTTTTTTATATATGAATTTAACCCTTGCGAGCAGTAGGCCTTTACCATGATTGTGTGTTGGTGTCTATGGGAACTCATTGAGGCATGTACATGTGCTCCCTCATCTGTGCCTCTCTACATTTTCCTCCAGGCTCACTGTTGAAGAACACATCTGGTTTTATGCACGGCTGAAAGGTCTGTCAGAAGAGAAGGTAAAAGCAGAGATGGAACAGATGGTAATCGATGTCGGCCTTCCCAACAAGAAAAAATCCAAGACAAGTCAGCTGTCAGGTAATGTAGATAATGTGGAGTTAATAATTAAACTTACTACATGACCAATAAAAGAAAATGCTGACTAACTAGATTTGAATCTTCCAACAAAGTCTTCCAACAAATCAAAATGCTCACTAGTGCAAACTACATAGGCAGTGTAGATTAGATGGGCCAGACTGTTATCAGGGTCAGTTCACATCAGCATGGCACCCTATAAAACGTTCCTCAGGGAACCTAATGTTCATGATTCTTCTTCATATATCTGCTACATTGTACCCCATACATGCCAATCAGTGATCTCACGGTACCTTACTGACTGCCACAAATGTCACTCCTTAAATATATATGATCTCAAAAATATTTAGGTTATTGCTACTATATTAGTGTTTGTTGAGAACCATTAAGTTCTAAATACTGTTCTCATACTATATCCTAATACTATATAAGGTCATAAAACTGATCATTTGCAGACAATTTTATATATGATTAAAATACTTTATTGCACCTCAAAATTCACTCTGTCTATAGCTTTATAGTATATTTGTCTAGTGGTTTTCTTAGGCTGCATCTCTGGTATTACGTATATTATCTGAGAAATGTTGGACTTTCCAATCAATGTAAATTGTCAGTCGAGAGAAAACGCCATTTAATTGATCTGTATTGAGTACTGTACATATTTATTGAATACATGTACATATACGTGTCTCTATTATTGATGTTGTCCTGGACTTTGAATGCTGTTTGACTAAGTAATTGCTATTTGTGTTGCAGGCGGTATGCAGAGAAAGCTGTCTGTGGCCTTGGCATTTGTAGGTGGGTCAAAGGTTGTCATTCTTGATGAGCCCACAGCTGGAGTTGACCCATACTCTCGTAGAGGCATTTGGGACCTGTTACTTAAATACAGACAAGGTAAATAATAAATAAAACCATTTATGTTTAGGGGGACATCAATTAAATTGGTTATTGGTGGTCATGCCCTAGGCCAGAATTTACTGATTACACAATGGTTTAGTCTTGTAAAGACATTTTTGTACCATGTTCTACTGAATTCATTTTTGTTTCCAGGACGAACCATCATCCTCTCCACACATCACATGGACGAGGCTGACATCCTTGGAGACCGCATTGCTATTATCTCTCATGGCAAATTGTGCTGTTTGGGGTCTTCTCTTTTCTTGAAGAACCAACTGGGGACTGGCTATTACCTTACTTTAGTAAAGAGGGACACAGACTCTTCCCTTAGCTCCTGCAGGAACAGCAGCAGTACAATGTCGTACCTGAAGAAGGTAAGTTTAGTCCTTTATTTATAAAAGAGCAATGTGGTCTAACATGTTGGTGCAGATAGAGTAACAAATTTTGGGTTAATCCAGAACTGAAACCATAAATGCTTCAATGTTGCCTCAGTGTAAGATTTTTTTTTATTGTCCCCAAACTGGATGATGATCTAGGGGGTGGATGCACATTTGCACACAAGTCTGTTTTAGGGGCAGGACTTGTGACTTGTGTGTACGCATCTACAGAGAAGTTGTACCTCCACTTGCAGCTCAATGGGTTCAACTGTGTGGTAGCAGGCTATTTATACGTAGGCTAAGTTTTTAGTGAAGGTGTGTTGAAGGCGTGTACACGGATTTGCCAGCAATTGTGAGTTGTTTGGTGCAAGAGATATGTCTGAAATCAGATCTCTACATACAAACATAGGGCTGGTGCACGTATGCGTTGATAATCCTGACAGCTATGAAACCAAGGGTATGGTTTGGGGGCGATGCAGCCGCATAGATGCGTATAACCCAGCATGCAAACACATTTAACTCTATGCATGCAATGTGAGTGCAATTGTGGCTGACTTGCATGCAACTCTGATATGGCCACACAACATCAGGGAAGGTACTCTAACACAGGTCAGTGACTCAATTACCACTAAGTTTCCAATTACAATTTCTTTTATTTGACAGTAAGTAATATCTTAGTGGCTTACACAGCACCCTATATTTTATTGCTTACTGCCGTGTCTTTCACATTTTATTTATTTTACTGGGCTCCTTGCTCTTATTACCAACAAGAACCACTACTCACCTACTCACTGACGTGTGTGTACTAATCCTACAGTTTTTCCCATTCCAGATGCTGTAAAGTACACTAAGTAACTAAAAGATGTTAAAAAACTTTACAAGGCATTTCAATTCTCAATTATTTGCCTCCAGGCCGGTCACGCAGGCACTCAGAGTCAATGTTTCTTTGCTTAGTTTTCTTTTGCACCATATTGAGGTGTGCAGGAAAATGAATAAGGATTGCTTATTGTAATACACAGTTATGTGCGCAGCGGACATGAAATTAGCCGCTAAGTAATCTCTTTCACTAATGTTGAAAGTGCTAAGTAAGAATTTGCAGTTACTTAACTCTTCACATGCACAGAACTGGTTATTTAAGTAGTGCCTTGGAGGGACCTTACTTATCGTACAGCATATCCTCTTAATGCTGAGGATCTATTAGAAGCATTAACGACCTGTTACCCTCTCTTTAAACTCAATAAAAGGTGTTTGGAGCATCTAGGTCATTTATCTCTAAATAATGCAGTAAAATAAATCTGTTTTTACCAGTTTAATACATTACACCCATAGACTTACTGAAAAAAACCCTTTAATTTAATAGAAATGTGGGTTCTAAATATAATAAATGTCATACATGTTTAGTGCATCCGGAAAGTATTCACAACGCTTCACTTTTTCCACATTTTGTTATGTTACAGCCTTATTCCAAAATGGAATAAATTAATTTTTGTACTCAAAATTCTACACACAATACCCCATAATGACAACGTGTAAAAAGTTTTTTTGGGGGATTTTTGCAAATTTAATAAAAGAAACAAACAAACAAAAAAATCACATGTACATAAGTATTCACAGCCATTGCTCAATACTTTGTTGATGCACCTTTGGCAGCAATTACAGCCTCAAGTTTTTTTTAATATGATGCCACAAGCTTGGCATAACTATCTTTGGGCAGTTTTGCCCATTCCTCTTTGCAGCATCACTCAAGCTCCATCAGGTTGGATGGGAAGCGTCGGTGCACAGCCATTTTCAGATCTCTCCAAAGATGTTCAATTGGATTCAAGTCTGGGCTCTGGCTGGGCCACTCAAGGACATTCACAGAGTTGTCCTGAAGCCACTCCTTTGATATAATGGCTGTGTGCTTAGGGTCGTTGTCCTGCTGAAAGATGAACCATCGCCCCAGTCTGAGGTCAAGAGCAATCTGGAACAGGTTTTCATCCAGGATGTCTCTTTACAGTGCTGCATTCATCTTTCCCTCTATCCTGACTAGTCTCCCAGTTCCTGCAGCTGAAAAACATCCCCATAGCATGATGCTGCCACCACCATGCTTCACTGTAGGGATGGTATTGGCCTGGTGATGAGCGGTGCCTGGTTTCTGCCAAACATAACACCTGGCATTCACGCCAAAGAGTACAATCTTTGTCTCTCATGGTCTGAGAGTCCTTCAGGTGCATTTTGGCAAATCCCAGGTGGGCTGCCATGTGCTTTTTACTAGGAGTGGCTTCCGTCTCGCCACTCTACCATACAGGCCTGATTGGTGGATTGCTGCAGAGATGGTTGTCCTTCTGGAAGGTTCTCCTCTCTCCACAGAGGAATGCTGTAGCTCTGACAGAGTGACTATCGGGTTCTTGGTCACCTCCCTGACTAGGACCCTTCTCCCCCGATTGCTCGGTTTAGACGACCGACCAACTCTAGGAAGAGTCCCGGTGGTTCCGTATTTCTTCCATTTACGGATGATGGAGGCCACTGTGCTCATTTGGACCTTCAAAAGCAGCAGATATTTTTCTGTACCCTTTGCCAGATTTGTGCTTCAAGACAATCCTTTCTCGGAGGTGTACAGACAATTCCTTGGACTTCATGCTTGGTTTGTGCTCTGACATGCACTGTCAAGTGTGGGACCTTATATAGAAAGGTGTATGCCTTTCAAAATCATGTCCAATCAACTGAATTTACAACAGGTGGACTCCACTTAAGCTGTCGGAACATCTCAAGGATGATCAGTGGAAGCAGGAAGCACCTGAGCTCGATTTTGAGCTTCATGGCAATGGCCGTGAATACTTATGTACATGTGATTTCTTAGTGGTTTTTTTTATACTTAAATTTGCAAAAATCTAAAAAAATCTTTTTACACGTTGTCATAATGGGGTACTGTGTGTAGAATTTTGAGGACAAAAATGAATTTATTCCATTTTGGAAAAAGGCTGTAACATAACAAAATGTGGAAAAAGTGACGCGTTGTGAATACTTTCCGGATGCACTGTATATGGTTACTATAGCTATATTTGGTACACCTACTGTATATGACTTTCCCTATTTAGCTTAAGTCTTTCCTATTTGGTTTTCCATAAACCTGTCTTTTTTAATTATTTAATATAATAAATATATACAGCAGTAACACATTAGAAATGTAATCTATTCACACTTGCGACTTGAACATTTTCTATTTATGCACACTTCTTAGAAGTATGCACAGTATAACTACAGCAATTTAAAGCAAATTAGTAGTTGGGTTATTGCCCCATAAAGGACCTTCTTCAGTTAACATTTGGTATGATGGTACCCCATCATTTGTGGGCAGGATGGTGAAAGGCCAGCTCCTACATACAAACAGAATCAGAGACTGATGCTGGCAGCGCCATTAGGAGTGGGGACCACAGAAGCGGTGATTACTAAGCAAAGTAAACATACTGCGAACCGGAGGAGAGAAGCCACAAGTAGGGTAATTATTATTAACTAGCTCCTTATCTAAGCCTACACCTAACCCTTCATTCTATCCAATCAGAAATGCAACTGATAACTTGTAATCACCGCCACTGTTGCCCCTGGGCCCGATGATGATAGGGTCAGAATCAGCCACAACTCACACCCATAGTGGCTAATGATTTAATTGTTGCTGGACTTTATTAACACTTTGTGAGTTATGGCTCTACTGGCTGCGCAGCACATATCTCTGTAAAATTAACCATCTTCCACTGCACTTCATTCTCAGCCACTGTTATTTCTTCTATAGAAAAAATGTCTATGCTGCTTTCATTACCTGATTGACATCAACATATAAAGTCATGTGCATCGGTGTACTGAGTATATTTATGTGTATCTTTCAGGAGGATAGTGTCTCTCAGAGCAGCTCTGATGCCGGCCTGGGCAGTGACCATGAAAGTGATACTCTGACCATAGGTAAGAAAGTTTGCTGTAGGTGTACATGTGTAAACTTCTCATTCGTGTCTCATGTGTTCCATTTTTGGAGGTGAGCAGAGGAGAGATGGATGCTGGTTATTGACCTCATGTCGTGACAGATGGGACAGGGTTGTGGAAAATTACATTTTTCAGTCCGTGTTCCATCATCTGTTTAAGAAAGAAGCTTTATGCAAAGTGAGACTTTTCTACAAAGGACTCACAATCTCTGTGTGACAGATCATCTCCCTTTGTTTATCTGTAGAAACATAATGGAGGAGAGACAAAGGAAGACTCTATGTTTCTATCTATCTATCTATCTATTATACAGTGTGATTCACAGTATATGTCAGAATATGCTGATATGAATTAAGGGGTCTATTTACTAAGCCTTGGATGGAGATAAAGTGAACCGAGATAAAGTCCCAACCAACCAACTCCTAACTGTCATGTTTCAAACACAGCCTGTGACATGGCAGTTAGGAGCTAATTGGCTGGTACTTATCTCCATTCACTTTAGCTTAGTAAATAGACCCTTAAGTTTTGTGTGCTTGTATCTATACCTGTGTGTACTTACTAAATGGAAAACATATACTCTGTTACCCTGCAGATTAACTTTAGTTGAAATCCTTACAAGAGACCTTTGTTTTATTTGTCTGTGTGGTATTACAGATGTCTCTGCCATTTCAAACCTCATCAATAAACATGTGCCTGAGGCCCGGCTGGTAGAGGACATCGGACATGAGCTGACATATGTATTACCCTATGAGGCTGCTAAAGAAGGGGCTTTTGTGGAGCTCTTCCATGAAATAGATGATCGTTTATTTGACCTTGGCATCTCCAGCTACGGAATCTCAGACACCACTTTGGAAGAGGTGGGACAGTACATATGTAATATATCTTTCTGGTGTCCTCAGGAAACATAAGAGATTATACATTGATGGCACATTATTATTATTATCATTTATTTATATGGCGCCACAAGTGTTCCGCAGCACCTTACAAAGTACATAAACAAATTAGAACAATACAGGACCAGGACATGGATAATATATATTGCTACATTAGCGACCATAACACCCAGATAAGCAACAGAGCATAAGCAACCGAGTGTTAGGTGCCCTAGTGAGGAGTAAGAAGTAGATGAAACTAAAGTATGGAGAAGCAGAAGAGGGTAGAGGGCCCTGCTCGTAAGAGCTTACATTCCAGCTGTACAATAAAAATAACATTAGGATTAGATTTGAAAATCTTTTTTCCAATCTGTAGTGTGTCCTATGTGCTTTCCTACTTAGCAGAGTGCACTAAGCTTGGTGATAACAGTACAGTCATCACAGTAATGTAACCACATACTTAATCTAACCTTTGTGATATTGCTATTTCCATTAGTCTAAATGTGATAGCAGGAATAAAATGATCTCATGTGAGATCTCATTGATAACTAGTCACTTTAGTAGTCAGGGGCAATAATAATATCTGCATATTCTGGAATGGACCGAGTAATTCAAATGGAACACAATTCTCAACATCACCATGAAATAGCAGCTGAAAGTATAAGTGGCTGTAGTCTGTTCTAATCGGCTACCTGTTTCTTTAGATCTTCCTGAAAGTGGCTCATGATACTGGTGTTGACGCAGAGACTTCAGGTAATTTCATGTTTCTGCTGTGTGTCTTCTAATCAGTGGGGCTGATACTGAGTCGGATGGATCTCTATGCAATGATATATACAACCCATACGGACGGAACTTGGCCAGATCTGTCTATCCGTGAAGTTTAGCATTTCGGGGCAGGAACTGGGCAGCAACATTGCAATTGCATAGGACTGCCCTGACTTGTGCGAGTGTCGTGGGCATGTATCAAAAGCTCTGTGCGATTGGGAGTCCTGTGTAGGGTGAAGGGGAGCGTGTATCTGGTAGATCTGTGACTTTCAGCTTGTGGGTGCACAAACCCCTCGCATTAGCCCTACGGATTCTCGCCGTAGCATAAAGTAGTAAATAAGGCTTCTGGGGCTGTCAGCAAATATAGTCACTTTGCCTGTGACTCAGAATCGGCCCCAGGGTGTCATGCATTATGGTACATGTTTTTGTAATGTATGTATTATTACAATATAAGTCTTTATTTCCACAGATGGGACACTGCCTGCTAGGAGGAAAAGATATGCATTTGGAGATCACCAGAGCTGCCTGAGACCTTTCACAGAAGATGACAACTTTGAGACTAATGACTTTGACATGGATCCAGGTATTTTAAAACTTATTTGTGGCTTAATTTGAAAAAAAAAAAGAACATGGCTAATAAAGCCTTCTGGTGCGTACACACGGTACGACTGTTATGGGCAATTTGAATGATATCGGTCACTTTTTTGCAGTCACCAACCTGAAAAACCTGACCATGACCAACGATGCGCGGTCCCGCATGATCGATAATGATATCTATGGTCTTTCATGCATGCAGGCCAACTTGGACGATTTTGTAAAGATTTGCCTGTAAAAAGATAGATAGCTTCACTGAAATGTCTATCATACATATCAGTGTGTACAACCAAAATCGTTTGATCTGCACTACAGAAAGTTGGAGGGAAATCTATAATGATATCTATGGTTGTTCCATGTGTATGCAGCATTAGTGATACTGCTACGACCAAAGCATGTATAGTCCATGATGAAAACATTAATTATAAAATATATTTTGGCTCTGTTAAGCTCCTAAAATGGATGTATTAAACAACTTGTATTTTCGGTTTCGTGGACATGTGTAAGAATTAACATGGTGTACGATTTATAGATGGACAGATTTGCGGAGCCGCACACAAGCGTCCGTGCAATTCTGTCCATCTCAGATGCAAAGGCGGAAGGAGATGTCAGACACCTCCTTGCTGCATTTATGATCCCAGCACTGCGACCAACATTGCAGGCTGGGATCATCATCCGGATGCTGGTCACTTAAGAGGCCAGGAATCTGCGTCCACCAATGCAGACCCTGGCCTCGTCCAGCCCGGCCAAAGTTTTCCGGTAATGGTGAACAGGCAGGCCCCGCTCCGCCCCCCAAACGCCACAGCATGTCAGTCATTGTGCAGTTAGGGGGGTCTGCGAGCGTACACGCAGAACGGGTCCTGCACAGCCGCAGACCCCTGAACATTGAAGATGTATGTTAATCAACCTACAATTCTGAATTAGGCCCATGGTCTTCACAAAGGTCCATTTCATCGCAGTAATGAACAGAAAAAAGAAGCATTGTTTTTACTTGTGATAATCATCCATCAGCGGTATCTTTTATACTTGTAGTTACATTTTCTATAATATTCCCTCTCTGCAGACTCACGGGAGACAGACTTTCTCAGTGGCATAGATGGCAGAGGGTCCTACCAGGTGAAGAGTTGGAGTTTGATGCGACAACAGTTTACCACCTTACTGTGGAAGAGGTTACTGTACGCCAAGCGCAGCAGAAAAGGATTCTTTGCACAGGTGAGTAAATATTACAGATGTGTAAAGTAGAAGGACTCACCGTGCTGTACTCTCTACATGCAGCATATCCAATTAGTTTTGCTAGTATTCCATTTCAGGGAAAATGTAATTGAACAAAATTAGTTCCATCACTTTCTAATAAGAAACAAGACATTCTCTGCTACCATAATCTGTATGAGCTGTATCCAGTTCTCATAGTGCAGAGAACATCATTGGTGACAGGTCATTCAGCTATCACAAGTTGTGACTTGGTTGTTGACTTATGCAGTTCAGACATTGTTACTTACATTCATTTCAGTTGGTAACACATTAACTCTTTGTTAGACACATCTCTCTGCCTATGCTCCAACATATACATGCTGTGAGAATGACATACAATGTAAAGTTCTGTAATTAGAAAAAGTAATATCGACTGCAAAATGTAATGTAAAGTATGTAACCAACTGACAGAAGCTAGGACAGTTTGTATTTCAATGATATAGATGTAGGACATATAGCACTGTGGCCCTCCAAGCCTTCACTTGCAACCTTTAGAAGATCAGAGGCCACCCATTGCAGCCCCTGAAATGGATCAGGTTGCCTATCGCTGATATAGAGCATACTATAAAGAGTATAAACCTGAGCAAGTTATCCTAAGGGAGACTTGTAGAACTACAAATCCAATTGTGCGCGGACAGCCAGAGGTTGGGCAGTTATAGAGGCAAAGGTCACTGTTTATACATTTGAAAATGCTAGATGCTGCCTATTAGAGCAGCTTTGAATCTCTTGTAAGGAGGATAATGATGGACAATGTGACTTTTCAAAGTGAATAAATCCTGCTCTCATTTACTTTTAGATTGTGCTGCCAGCAGTTTTTGTACTCATTGCATTGATGTTTAGCCTCATTGTGCCACCTTTTGGTAAATACCCCAGCCTTGAACTTCAGCCGTGGATGTATGATGAACAGTATACCTTTTTCAGGTAGGTTGTACCACATACATGTTAATATCATTACTTGTTTTGTCTTCTCCTTACTAGAATTTAGACGAGGTTGAACAAGACAATATATATTCTATTTCCAAATTCACATCTCTTATATGTCATTGCATGCAGCCATACACAGTTCAAGTAACATTTATTATAGATCTTTGAGCCCTATTTTTTTGGTATTTTTACTTCTCCTATGAGTTATTTGTTATACATTGTGCTAATAGCAACAAATGTGCCTGCAGGACATACAGTACATTTAATATTAGATTTATTTGGGAAGAATAATAGAAACTGGATACCAGATTTCTAGACTGATGTTTGTTGCACTAAGTGGGCTATCTGTAACTTCTTGCCTCTACTTGTATTGCTCATAGCAATGATGCCCCGGAGGATGCTGGTACTGAAGCTCTCTTAAATGCATTGATTCGGAAGCCTGGCTTTGGAACTGCGTGTTTGAATGGATATTCTATTCCGTAAGTGGAATCTATATTCAGTCACACTCTCTTTAACATTTCAAAGGCACACTGACAACAATATGTATTTTATTACACAGGGGTGTTCCTTGCTCAGGTGAAGATCAAGAATGGAGAACTCAGTTTGTCTCTCAGGCCATAGAAGATATGTTTCTCAATGGTAATTGGTCAATGGAAAATCCTTCTCCAGCTTGTGAGTGCAGCAATGAAAATGTAAAGAAGATGCTACCAGTCTGCCCGCCAGGGGCTGGTGGCTTGCCACCATTTCAGGTAGGAAGTCCTCATAGTGTAATGCAACATTAATAACAACTGAACGCTCTACAAGCTGTTGTGAAGCACCTCCCTATTCCCTGTAAACTCCACCCATACAGGGTTTGTTAATCATAACTGGCAATAGAGGCACGTGGGGTGTATGCTGTTAAGTGTATATAATTAAACCATAATAAATTGTAATGAATGCTAATTAACACATTGAATACATGCAAAAAGAATGTCAAATATGTTGAAGTGCATGAAAGATACAAAAGCATTTGAAGCAGACAATACAGTTTGTTAGCATAAATGAGGCAGTGTGTAAACTGTAGCAGTGCTAGTCAGAACAAGTTAGGTATCTAGTAATAGCTAGGTGTGTTCTTTCTTCACTGATTGTATTCCATATTGAGAGATTTTTGTAGTGCAGCGTAAATTTATTATATATACTGTACATCTATAGAGACTGACCACATGAGCACAAAAAGGTTCATGCCTTTCACATAAATCACCTAAAGTTATATAGCAAAGAAGAAAACTATAAGTTTGTATCAAACAAACTGACTTGTTAGAATGAAAGCAAATATCCTGTTTTTCTCATGTAGTACCTCCCGGAATGTAGTACCTCCCGGCATGTAGTACCTCCCGGCATGTAGTACCTCCCGGCATGTAGTACCTCCCGGCATGTAGTACCTCCCGGCATGTAGTACCTCCCGGCAGACAAATAATCTGCCAGAAGTGAAATCCAGCATATCCTGTTGTTGAGTACTGTACATTATTCAGTTCCCTGAATATTTTATTTATTAACAGTTTCTTATATAGAGCAGCATATTCCGTTGCGCTTTACAATTGTAAGCATTAATAGAACAAAACTGGATAATAACAGACAGATATATAGGTAGGAAGGCCCTGCTCGCAAGCTTACAATCTATATGTTGGCACTGGAAACATTGAGCATTATTTATGGTTAATTCTTCAGAGGCAGCCTTATGCAAGCAGCAGAGTTCATCAGACATATTGGGCCTCATTAGAATTAGGAGCAAATCCAGCTATAATGTTAATATTTACATCTGGACAAACCTTGTTGTAATGCATTGGGCGCAATTTTTTATTTTATGCCGGTTCAATTTACAGCTGATCAGTGAGTAGTGTAATAAGTTGCAGTTAATAGTTGTGATTTGCTATGTTAAGGAAAACTGTGCACATTGACCCTGATTCAGAGCCGGTCGCTCTGACAGAGCGCTTGTGGTAGGGTCTCGTTGCCGCAAGCCCCAGAGAGCTTTCTGCTCAAACAGAGCTGAAAGCTCTCCCACTCACATAATATTTTAAAGGCTCTACCAAGAATATATGTATTTAGTGTTAAAAGGGGATGTAGTTACTATCCCGGTGGTCGTGATGCCGACGCCCAGAATGGCAGCGCCGGAATCCCGCCAGCAGTCGGAATCCTGACTCCAGGATCCCGACCGCCGGCATCCTGGTGGTAAGTGTTAGGGTTAAGCACTAGGTGGAGGGTTAGGCTGCAGGGGGGGGGGGGGGGGAATGTTAGAGTTAGGCTCCAGGAGGGGAGGGTTGGGCTACGGGGGGTAGGGGTGGGGGGTGTTAGTATAATTATGTGGTTGTGTTGGGATTATACTGTTGGTATTCTGACCGGGAGGCATCCTGACCACCGGAATCCTCTATCCAACCCGTTAAAAGAATGCTGCAAAAACATCTACCTTAAGTAATGGAAGAGAACAGCCCCCTGTGTCCCTATTCATTACTTAGTATTTATCTAGGAAGCAAAATCAACCATACATGCTACTGTAGAGCAGATTGCTATATTCATGTGCATATATTTTAAAGATCACTCCTACATGTGTAACATGTGCACAACAGTATATGAGGTATGAGTCATGCTTATTACCTGACACATTTCTCTGCATTCTTTTCAAACAGAAGAAACAGAACACCTCGGATATCTTGCAGGATCTAACAGGCCGGAATATATCCGATTATTTGGTAAAAACGTATGCACAGATTATTGGAAAAAGGTAAGTGATGCTTTGGCACATTCATTAGTCTAACATTGTACTGTTATGTGACCAAATCATTTTGCATTAGGACAACAATCCCTAAAAGTAACACTTTTGTTTTTTTCTTGTAGCTTAAAGAACAAGATCTGGGTGAATGAGTTTAGGTAAGTTATGTTTTCACTTTTTACCCCATTAATTTTATTTTTATAGGGCTTGATTCAGATTTGCACACAAGTCAGCCACAGATATGGCCATGTTACACACTCTGAAATATATATGTATCTTTGCCTGTATTCACAGTTGGCTGCATATATGGGCATCGGTACATCCCTTACCTACTCTCCCGGAAGTTGCAGGAGGCTCCCGAATTTTCGGGTATAGCCCCCCGCACCTCCTGGAAGAGTGTCTGGATCTCATGCATCCCTGCCTAGTGAAGTGGGCAGGAAGGGAGATAATGGCTGGGAATCCCATGGTGGGGGCGGTACCTAATGACATAAGAGCCCGGCCCACCCCACAAAGTACCTAGTTGCGTCTCCTCTCCAGGGTTCTCCCAGAGAGGAGACATAAAAAGTTGGTGCTAGAGATGCAACTGAAACAAGACAGATCCCTATATCTGGCCAACTCTGCATAGGCCACAATTTCACTTACACACCTGCGACACTCCCACAGAATACTTAGCCTACTTGCAAATACCCAGTTGCAGCCCATTACATCAACTTAGTTGCAAGAACAAATGCGTCTGAAATGCTACTCATAGTTGCACATGCTCAGCTATAGAGAGTGCACTGTGTGACAAACAGAGATTCATCCACAAAACGGACTTGCATGCAACTCTGAATCAACCCCAAAATACCTTGTTATTTAAAATTAAGGTACAGATGCA
The DNA here is from genome assembly GCA_031769625.1 of Taudactylus pleione. Taxonomy (NCBI): domain Eukaryota; kingdom Metazoa; phylum Chordata; class Amphibia; order Anura; family Myobatrachidae; genus Taudactylus; species Taudactylus pleione. Next base: position 1,333,110 of record JAUIMM010000126.1, on the reverse strand, counting down.
CAACAAATACTTTTTAAATTTGAAACCGTTTTTTTTACATTCATGAAGGTCCAGTAACAACTACAATAGAAGTAGACTTGACCAGCTCTGCATATATATCATATTGAACCCTATATTAAAAATGATGTAGCTTGTTCTCTTGACCATGTCAGCTAAACATTCACTGTGAGTGCTCGCTTGTACTGCCATTGTGTATGCATATTTATACACACAGTGGCCACCTTATTAGGTACACCAGCTCTTTCCTGCAAATATCTAATCTGCCAATTATGTGGTAGCAACTCAGTGCATAGGACATACATACGTACGTGGTCAAGAGGATCAGTTTTTGATCAGACCAAATATCAAAATGGGAAAAAAATGTGATCTAAGTAACTTTCACTGTGGAATAATCGATGTTGCCAAATGTGGTGGTTTCAGTATCTCAGGAACTGCTCATCTCTTGGGTTTTCATGCACAACAGTCTCTTAACGTTTACCAAGAATGTTGAGTAAAACAAAAATATAGAGTGTGCGGCAGTTCTGTGGCCAAAAACACATTGTTAATGAGAATAAAGCTGACAGGAAGGCAACAGTAACAGTAGCGTCATGCACACGCTACAACATGGTATGCAGAAGAACATCTCTGAGCACAACAGGTCCAACCTTGAAGTGGATGGGCTACAGCAGCAGAGGACTGCACCTGGCTCCCCAACACTGGCCAGCTGAAGATTGGAAAAACTTCACCTTTTCTGATAAAGCTCTATTTCTGCTACAACATGAAGATGGTAGTGTCAGAATATGACACAAACAACCTGAATCCATGGTTTCAGCCTACCTTGTGTCAGGCTGGTGATGGTGTAATAGTATGGTGTCACAAAGCAAATGTCATCTCAAGCTGGTTACACTAACAGTACATAGAGTTCAGTGTACTCCAATGGCCTGCACAGTCACCAGATGTCATTCTAATAGTGCATCTTTGAAATGCGGTGGAATGGGAGATTTGCAGTTTGAACGTGCCGGTAGCAAATCTCCAGCAACTGTCTAATGTCGGCATGGACAAGAACATCTAAGAAATGTTCCCAGCACTATAGCACCAGGTTGAATCCATGCCATAAACAATTCAAGCTGCTCTGGGGCAAGTGGAATCCTACCATATACTTGAAAGTTGTACCTAATAAAGTGGCCAATGATTTTTTTATATATATATATATGAAACACAGCATTAGCCTGTATTGTGAATGTTATTGATCACTCCTTTATGTACACCAACCTCCAGATTATACAGTTTAGTGATCCTTTAGCTTATATAAATAGTGATATAATAAATGTATGGTTTTTGTATGAGACATTTATTAGCTGTCTGTACTGCTTGGCTCCTCAGGTATGGTGGTTTCTCCTTGGGTGCAAGCAGTTCCCCAGCACTACCTCCAAGTGAAGAAGTAGTGGCCTCTATAAAACACATCAAGAAACGCCTGGACCTAGCACAGGTAAACAACTGTGCATTCATTTAGGACATTACATTTACACAGCTAATGTGCTGAAAGCTTTGCTCCTGTGTTTCAACATAACTGAGATATGCAGTGGTCACTATGAATTAGAAAACAGTGGTCAAACCTGACATAACTTCTTCCATACGACCTTTAGTATTCAGCAGCTTCTGAATGATAATGATCCCACCATTATGTCTAGCCAGGCTTACTGTCATTACAATAACCACATATTATTTAGATCACAAATGCTGTACATATTAATGGGCAGATGTACTAAGCCCTGGAAAGTGATAAATTAGAGCGTGATAAACAACCAGCCATTCATCTCCTGTCATTTTTCAAACACAGCCTGTAACATGAAAGTTAGAAGCTGAGTGGTTGGTAGTTTATCACTCTCAGATTTATCTCTTTTCAGAGCTTAGTACATCTCCCCCCCAAATATGCAATACTATACATATAGGGTTACATATGTCCTGTCGACACTCATAATGTCTACAAGCAGTATGTGGACCCCCGAATGCCGGGATGTCATACAGTGTGAAATGCCAGTTAATACATTTCACGGACATCGGCAGTACAACTGTAAAGTTGCGTGCGTGAAAACCTTTAACTAGCATATCACACTTGTCGATATCCTGGTGCCGACGTTTCGGGGTTGACCTAGGTCTCATGGAGGCAGGGGTGTATCTATAATGGGTGCAGGGTGTGAGTTCAGGGGGGCCCCGCACACCCTTCACCCATAGTATTACTTACCTCTCCAGAGTCCCACGTCGGCGCGGGGGTCCAGCACTGTAAAAACGACTGGAAAATGGCCGCCGCAGCCTTTTTCACGTCGTTTGCGCATGCGCAGTGCATGGAAAATTGCCGCGCCGGCCATTTTCCCGGTGACCTGCGCATACTCTATAGACTTTGGGCGCACTCTAGTGCCCAGAGTCTATAACTCCGGCTCTGGCCGCGCACAGCTCAGAGGGGCCCATGTCGGAGACTCTCTAGAAACGCCTCTGCATGGAGGGTAAAATAGATACAATTTAATTATGAATGAGCTCTGGTTAGAACTTCAATAGATTTCCCCAAATTGGAAGGCTGCAAGTAGTAACACAATTGTTTTGGATAAGAACACCATCAAAGTGCATTTGTGGGTATAACCTCATGTGTGTTGTTCCTTAACAAGATGACCCTGAGATGTTTACAACCTGCTTAAATATAAAATGTAGAAAGACACAGGCTTATTAAACAGATGTTTACATCCTAACCTTTAAATAATAAAGCTACCCGCATGGAGGGTCTAACAGCTGACATTGCTTGTAAAACCTACTCTAGCATAAATCTAATTGCAGAATATTATTGGAAAATATGGAATAAGGGGCTGTTAGCTGAATGATGCTGAGATTTTATTCAGAAGCTTTTAGACACTTATGGAGCGTACACACGGTCAGATTTGTCAGACTTGTCAGATTTGTCAGATGAACGATTGAACGATTAAACGATCTGAACGATTTGAACGATTTTAACAAAGTTTTGAACGATTTGAACGATTGAACGATTTTTGACTGCATTAAAATGAATGGAATCGTCCAAGTCTGACTGCAAACCCATCAGATGTCAGAAATCGTTATCTGACCATCGGGAACGCGCATCGTTGATCGTCCATCGTTCAGGCATGTCAGATATGAACGATTTTCCTTCAGATATGAACGACTGAACGATTTTTAAATCGTTATCGTTCATATCTGAAGGAAAAATCTGATCGTGTGTATGCACCATTAGATGGCCCTAAATATCCAGAATCTTTGGGGCAGATTCCAATAATTCCTAGGAATAGGATTGGCTGATGCTAATTTACATGGTTATTGTATGGGTATAGATCTATCTATTCTTAAATAATTGTCATGTACGATAAACACAGCAGAGGAAGCACCACTGAACAAAATAACAAGTATTGATTTCACAGCATAGAAAGTCATAAATATACAGTATGAATCCGAATTCCCTCATAGCATGTTTTCTGCTTCTCAGCTATAGTTTAGGTATTAGATATAACACAAGAATTAAAACATGAACTCAATAATCTGTACTCTATCTTGTCCTTCCTTTACCAGAATGGGGCTGCCAACCGGTTTCTTGACAGCTTTGGGACCTTTATGAAAGGACTAGATGCAAAAGATAATGTGAAGGTATTTACATATCAACCTCATGTCTTCTTAGCTGTTCATGGTCATCGCTGCCATTTTACATTATCAGAGACCAAATATCCCTCCTTCCCGCACACACACAAACACACTCACCATACTTCAGGATGTGTAACATGTTATGGTTATGACAGTGATGGCAAAATACTCTTTGTATGGAGAGGACCCCAAATACAGTATGTTAGATGTACATGGCATGGAATAATATTGCAGAAGGCTTTAGGGATGCATGAATGCGCCCAGTGTGACAGTCGTAAGTGACCTTTAGCAGTGTTCTAGGTCTTGTAAATACGCATCTCATTGCAGTGGGGAATGTAGACTTTTATCTTACAGAAACCCATGGTAAATGATTATATATCGCATTATTAATAAGTATACTTTATTGTCCATCTATAAAAATGCCTTGTGACTAGCTAAAGACATACTGTGGAAATACTCAGAAGAGCAATGAGTATAGTGCTCACATATCATTACTGCTGTTACTGCAGGTCTGGTTCAATAACAAAGGCTGGCACGCTGTTGGTGCTTTCCTGAATGTGATGAACAATGCCATCCTGCGCTCTAAACTACCGGAGGGAGAGGACCCTGCCAAATATGGGATCACCGCTTTCAATCACCCCCTAAATCTCACTAAAGAGCAACTATCTGAGGTGGCACTGTAAGTACTGTGCACTGTACCCTATGATGCTTATGCAATAAACATTGAATTAGGCCAAAAAAATTGAACTTTATTGGGAATCATTGTAGTCTCGAGTGTTGCATTATTTACCATGAGTTGGATGGGCTGCATGATATTAATGTGATCTGTGTTCTCTTTCAGGATGACCACATCAGTGGATGTCTTGGTTTCTATCTGTGTCATATTTGCCATGTCATTTGTGCCAGCCAGCTTTGTGGTTTTCCTGATCCAGGAGAGAGTGAGCAAGGCCAAACACATGCAATGTATCAGTGGAGTAAAGCCTGTCATCTACTGGTTGGCCAACTTTGTGTGGGATATGGTAAGAGACTAGAAATTGTTTTTAATTTCACTGACTACTTCACTGACTGTCAAGTTTACATGATGGACACCCATATACTTTGAAGGCAGGCTTTCCTGGACTTAAGCAATGTCCACAAGAGCGTGGCCTATTAATTCACTTAGAAACAGTTACCCTGCTGTAGCAAGCCTCCATGGAGGTTATATAGGATAGGAAGCAAAATACTGCTTGATTTGCACAGGTGCATCAAGTTTCCTGCAAAGAGAATGGATGTACAGAGCAAGATGGCAGCATCTCTGGAGGAGTGGAAGTTTGCTACAGTCAGTTATAGCAGTTGGGTGGAGTGAGGGCATGCCCTGATAGGTAAGAAGTTGCAGAGTGGTGAGCATAGTTTTCTAGAGAAGTGAAAGAACAAGGTTACATTTTGTGGAGTGAGATTATGAGAAATGAGAATAAAGAGTAGAGTAGGCACATTTTTAGGGATTACTCTATCACACAGAAGGACTTGAGTTTTTGCAATAACTTAGAGCTGGCAGAGATTGGGTATACTGTAATGGTGTGCATCCTGTTGCATACCTCTGAGCACTTTGCCCAATGTAATAAGAAAAGTGCTACAAGTAATAAAGGAGGTCCTGGTGTCCCCTCACACTCATGATTCATTTATGCGATTGGCCATTGGTATGAACTGAGCAGCAATTTAGGAGACATCAATGAAATGGGTAGCGTAAAAGTGGTAGGAGGATGGACTTTTGAACAGCGCTTCACAGTTTTCCTCCTCCTTCAGACCTGTGACCACCTCTAGTTGAAGACGAGTATCTCTGACAGCAGAGACATAACAAAATGTGTCTCATTTCTAAACTTACTGGGTCCTCTGCTTTTCTCTTACAGTGTAACTACATAGTGCCAGCTACTTTGGTCATTATAATATTCATCTGTTTCCAGCAAGATTCCTATGTATCGTCTTCTAATTTACCGGTCCTGGCACTTCTACTCTTGCTATATGGGTAAGTTATTTGTGTAATTGTGGTGCATCTCGTTCAAAAGGCTGTTTGATGACATAAAAGGACTGTGTGAAGTAATAGATCACTTTTTTGTTTTAAAGCTTCGCAATGATTGTTCCTCAATAATGTGTGCTGCTTTTGCAAGTAAGAAATGTTTTCTATATCCCAGGTGGTCTATAACCCCTTTGATGTACCCAGCTTCGTTTCTGTTTAAGATCCCCAGCACAGCCTATGTGGTGCTAACTAGTGTCAATTTATTCATTGGGATCAATGGCAGCGTGGCCACATTTGTACTTGAGCTCTTTACAAACAATGTAAGTATCATAATGACTAAAACTGTCTTTTATTTAAAGTTACTATAGGGAAAGAAAAACTTGAACAAAAAAACAAACAAACATAAGAATGACATGCATAAAATACATTAATTAGCAGGACAGATTTGTTAGAGCCTGTTACGCCAGGGTAGAAATACTGCAGTAGTGGTAGCGCACACAATTCTAGCCCTGCTGGGACTTCATAACAATATTATCACTGTTTATGGGCAAAGATTTCCTCTTTCCCTGTGGTACGTTCAAAATATTGTATATTAATATTCATGTTTTACTGTGGTCACCCCTTCACATGACTAATTTCACAATGTGGCCCTTGGGCCAAAAAAAGGCATTGCACCCCTATTATATAAAGACACTTGTACTACACACTGATACACGCTTACACACACAGTTATATACATACACATATAAATACACAAAACAGACACACTGCAAGGACAGACACAGCTGGACACATGCATACACACGTCTTTAGTTTTAGTTATCCCAACACTATGCAGTGATTTGGACACTTTTGCTAGTAATATACACATAGTAACATACTGACTAACACTGGCATCAGTGGGCTACAAATGATAAGAGATTGTGTTTTTATAGAAACTGAACAACATCAATGATATTCTGAAGTCAGTACTGCTCATCTTTCCTCATTTCTGCCTGGGAAGAGGCCTCATTGATATGGTGAAGAATCAGGCTATGGCGGATGCTCTGGAGAGATTTGGTGAGTAGCTGCTGCTCTCTAATATACAGACATTCTGTTCTAATTGCAAATACTTTGGCTGACTGTGAATTGTTCTCTTTAACAGGAGAAAACCGCTTTGTCTCCCCCATGTCTTGGGATCTGGTTGGGAGAAATCTCTTTGCCATGGCAGTGGAGGGTGTTGTTTTCTTTGTCATTACTCTGCTAATCCAGTATCGATTCTTCATTAAACCAAGGTAAGTGATTATGTAAATAAAATTAATGCAACTGTAAGTTAATAATATATATTGTTACATTATATGTGCTTACTGTGTTATAAAAGGCACGCCAACTTATACATGTGGGTGCGATGTATGCAGTAAATCCTAGTAAATGGGTAACTTCTGATCCACATCAGCTCTACATTACCAACATTTATCAATTTCAACCATGTTATTATAGGGCAATGTGCCTAAATGTAACGTAACACTTTTGTTGCCAAGCATGGATAAATCCAGAAGGGAGCGATAGAGGCAATTGAATTGCCTAACAAAGGCAAGTCTGGAGACAGCGCCGTAACAGGACGGCAATGCGCCATGTGCTTCACTGCCGCCCCTCTCGCTCACTCCCGCCCCCTTCTCCCCCTTGAGCGCTTACCTTTTCGTCGGGGAGGTGGGTGGAGGGCGGGGATCTTCAGCGGCATTTCTGGTGTGCGCCACGCAGCACTGCAGATCTCTTCCTGCAGACCTTTCCTGAGCTGGGCAGTTCGTGGCCGGTGCCGCTAGAGGATTCCGCCCTCTGTGGAGGCACCAGCCGCACCACCCTCCTTACGGCCCTGTCTGGAGGGGTAGTTACATTTTGTTTTCAGGATATCCGACTTTCTGTTGCTATATGCTACACTAGGAGGAATTCAATGGGACGTGATATGCCATTCTGTAATGAAACATTGCATCCGCTGGCATCGCAAGGTTTCCCTCTCATCCCATAAGCTGGACATACACACTACAATTATTGGGGCGATCCGGCCGATATCCGTGGATCGCCCCGATAATTGTAGCTTGTGTGCGGGCGACCAAGGGTTAAATATTGCTCGGTCGGGCATGCCGGATTGTCCAGCATGCCCTTCCGATGCGACTTGTAGGGGGTAATCTGTCAGCCGCATCGGGCGGTGTATGCCCAGCCACGGCCAACAGACCGACATTTCCTGTGTTCCTTCCCATGGAAAGAATAGGGAAATGTCTCCTCCCCTGGGGGCGGAGCACAGATGTCGGGGAAAATACACTGAGAGTAATCTCACAGTTTATGCCGCGGACATCTGCGGCTGGCAGATAAAATGTCTGTTGGTCTGACAGACATTTTATCTGGATGTGTATGCCCAGCTTTAGATGTGCTAGGGAAAACTTACAAAGTCTACAGTACCGAAACTGGCTAATATGTGCGCAGTGTGTCCTATGTGAAGGACTAAATTGGCAGATGGACAATAAACTAGGTAGTATAATAAAATGGCAATTTATTGGACTGTCCAGAAATCTGCACGTGGCAGTACTAAGGGGGCGATTCAGACCCAGACGCTAAGCTGCGCCCTTTCGCTGCAGTCAGGGGCCGGGTATGCAAATTCCGTGATCGCACGGCCATGCATAAGGACGCCCTCTATGTCTTAGAGAGCGACAGCAGAGTCATCGCACACCGGTGTAAAGACGCCCACTTTTCTTTCTTAGCACACGTCATCTCCAGGAAGTGTATGATTAATCAGTAATATCGAGGGCCATCGGAGCTGCTCGCAGCCCTTAGGCTGAAATACAGCCAGGTGACGTGTACAATGTCGCTTCCATGTTAATTATGGACGCCCAAAGAACGCCGTTTTGACGCTCATACACGCCTGCATTCGCACAACCACTCTCCCGTTTTAAAGGACCTTCTCCTATTACCACCCACAAACGGCACTGTCACTCAAAGTAGCGCTCAGTCTGTGTACAACGAGCGCATGATTCCCGATCACAGTGACTGGCTTGCGCACGTGCATTGCGACGTATGCACAGATGGCGACTATGGGCCATAGCGAGCGATCGCGGCTTAGCGTCCGGGTCTGAATCGTGCCCTAAGTGCTCCAATTTTCAACAATCACAATGCAGTGTTTCATTGAATATAGCCACTTAGCTGGCCTGGTTAATAAAATGGGACAGTGATAGTGTTATTGATAAAGTAGAAACACAACACAGTCAGTCCTTTTTTTACTACAAAAAAGGATGGCATTTTGTTCATCTTGATAATAAATAGCATTTCATATATTCATTTTAGATAGTGATTTTACTTGCTCTTTAACATCCTTTAATTTAGATTATTTTATGTGCAAATTTACACTGTGCATCACTTTTTTTATAACTAATTTTTTAAGGGTGCTTTTAGGCCCTGTGTTATAATGTTACAGACAAGCCTTATTGCTATACCCCTATAAACAGAATATTTGTATGCATGTTATCACAACCAAGGACTGAAATCTAGCCAATAAAGATGCAGAGAAAATGTAGTAAATAGCATTGTTCTGGGCAGGTAACTGCAGCCTGATCATTTCCCCCCAAATACTAGAATGTGCCAATTGGCTCATAACAAGATACAGGGAAGTGGTCACATGACATGTCGGTTTCTCTCTAGGCCAGTCACTGCAAAGCTTCCCCCTGTAATTGATGAGGATGACGACGTGGCAAGGGAGAGGCAGAGAATAATGAATGAGGGGGGTCGGAGTGACATCTTGGAAATCAAAGGACTGACTAAGGTACATGCTCATACATGTGTAGTTATGATGATTCTCCCTTTGGCTGACTAGCTAGTGATCAGTATGTAACCGCAGGCACACGACAGCCAAGTATCACACCTGCTGCACATTTTACCAGGAACTTACCCCCTTGGAGGCCACAGGGCAAGTGCAAAGAGTTTAGACATTTTTAGAATTTTTAAATAAAGTTTAACATGAAATAAATAGAAAGCATATACAAAACAGAATCATAATTATTTATTTCCAATAAGATAGCCAATGAGCAGTCATGGATTATGTTCTACAATGCTCAATTTTGTGCATAAATAAAAAAAAAAGTGAACTCTTATGTAAGTGGAGAAATAGTATATGGCAGCACTCACCCAGATTGTGCTTGGCCAGCACATGGAGCTGTGTGCCAGTATTTCCTGCTAACTTTGTTATAGCAGAAATAGTCAAATTGTGGCCCCAGGAACTATAAGTCCCAGCATACCTTGTTGGGACCCCTACTCAAGTACTTGTCCTCAATTTTTTAGTGGCATTTGAGTGTCAGTCCTATTTTGTTTTCAGTTACAGTTCTGTGAAGTCCCATCCATTGCTAACTGGTGATACAAAAGTTAATAACCATATTGTTACAGCCTGTGTTAAAGTGTAATATTATTGTAAAATATAAATGTATTCCGTAAATTATAGACATAATGGATTGTGCTTTGGAGTGTCTGCTAACCAAGGCATCTCTTCTCAGATCTACAGAATGAAAAGAAAGCCAGCTGTTGATAGATTGTGCGTGGGAATACCTCCAGGAGAGGTGAGAATCAGACTATGAATGATTAATAGTCATCCACTTCACAGTGTTATTTTATATTCTTATTTAGTCATCCCTCTTTACATAATAATAATAATAATAATAATAAAAAAACATTCTAATATTTAATGTATCACCATGCATAGCTAGGATACAACATACCACAGATGTTAAGACAGTTGTTGAAAGGCTGGTGATACAGGACAAAAGAGTTAAATACAAAAGCATAGCAGTTATGCCTGGTGTGGCATCTCTGACCGCTTCCTCTGTATGTGAATGCACCAATCTGTATAAATCATTTGTTCTGCCTCGTAGACTGAAAGCACATCATGCTGAGAGTTGATAGAGTGTGAGCTGTGCTATATATATATATATATATATATATATGACTTCCAGTGCCACCTCTTTTTGTTACAGACAGATAGATAAGACAAGGGGTGTGCTGTGTGTCCCAATAAAATGTTACATCAGAAGTATTCAACCATAGGCTGTTTTTTGAAAACAGTGAACTTTTCAGTGAGTAGATAGACACAGAACTGTGAAGGTGGAGCCCATGACCTGAGCACCACTACTGACCCAGAGTAATATAACATAATAGTTTGCTTTCAATAAAGAGCCATGCCAGGTAGCTTTCTGTATAGATTTAGTGAAGTATGAAGACTTCTGTTATTTCAGGTGAATTGCTGAGCTCCATGATACTAGAGTACATGAAGCCACAGAATAACATATTTGGAGCAGACGGGCGCCATATCAAATATTTAGTTATATAAGGCAGGTGCACTCAAAATTGGAGCAGAGGTAGCTTATGTCATGTTAAAAGTATCAGATGATTATGGCTGAGAAAATATTGGAGGTATATTTACTAAAGTGCAGGGTTTTAGAAGAGGAGTTGTTGCCCATAGCAACCAATCAGATTCTACTTAACATTTAATTAGCACCTACTAGAACAGGGGTCTTCAAACTTGGCCCTCCAGATGCTGTGGAACTACACATCCCAGCATGCACTGCACATAGTTTTAGCATGCTGTTATATCAAAAAGGTGGCAGTGCATGCTGGGATGTATAGTTCCACAGCAGCTGGAGGGCCAAGTTTGAAGACCCCTGTACTAGAAGAAAATGCCTAGAATCTGATTGGTTGCTATGGGCAATATCACCACTTCTAAAAATCCACACTTTAGTAAGTAGATCCCTTGGAGAGAGCAGCACAATATGCTTGGTAATCACTAATCTCATTGCCATGTGTGCTACCTCTTGCTTCTGCCCGAATCGTCCTCCAGCCTCTAATATGGCCAATATGAAAGTTATACTCATACTTGTCATAATGCATAGTGCCCTATATATTTATATTAATGTACACTAGTGGCTTTAATTATTATTTAAAGAAGTAGATGTAACATTATCTACTTATCACTGACATTAGACAGCACTGTGCCTTCTAAGCTGTTTATCACAAACTGATTGTATAGTGTTTGTAATTGCAAGTACTATTATTGTTATTAAACACAAAAGATTCACCCGGCTCACTGTTCTTTAGTGCTTTGGCCTGCTAGGGGTTAACGGTGCTGGAAAGACCACTACATTCAAGATGCTGACAGGAGACACTGATGTGACTGGCGGGGAAGCCTTCCTGAAGGGACACAGGTGAGTAATACATGGTTATAGGAAAAGAACATATTACAGTAGCCTATGGGGCAGCTGCCTGGGAATGCTTAATATTGGTTTACACTTCAGCATTAATGGAGAGTGGGGAAATATTTAGCACATTATATTATAAGGCAAGGAACAATTCTATATAAATTGCTTGCACAGAATTGTGCTCAAACCTACTAATGTTAATTGATGGAACAATGGTGCAGCAGTTATCTCCATTAGTCTCTGCTCATTTCCTATTGTTACAGTGCAGTCAGTAGTAACCTAAATTATTTTACCCCTCTCTCCCTGGTTTGTCCTCATCATTGGTATTTCTGTACTCACTAGTTCTGGCCCTCTGTGTTTGCCCCTTAGTGTGGGTGTGTATATTTTGTTGTGGACGTGTTTAATTTCCTGTAGGTAGGAACATTACTTTCCATTAATGGGCAGGTTTTATTTAATAAAATATTTCCTTCATATGCTACTAGTCTGTGTGTCCCTGACGTGTGCAGGTACATGCAGACTAGTGGTGCGCACGTGCACGCTCACAATTCCCCGCTGCCGCTAGGATTGCCTACATGTAATATTATTTATTTAATACCAGTTATTTATATAGCGCACACATATGGAGTCGAGCTTACAATCCATACTTGCCAACTCTCCCTCATTGTCAGGGAGACTCCCTGAAATAGTAGTTAAATCTCCCTGTCTCCCTGAAGAGTCTAGCAAACTCCCTGATTTCATCCTTACCCCCATTATGAAGCTGTTATATTAAGAAACAGAGATATATACATTCAAATGGGATCATTAGTGTAATTTCCTTGCATTGGTTATTATAAGGCACAATGATCCCTATGAATTTCTGAAATGTATCAGTGTGTTTTCATCAACAAACAGATCTTACTAACTGCTTTTGGGCTGGTTTACATTTGGATGTAAGTCAGGTTTAGGACACGCCTCTCAGATTTATCAGTACACGCCCATCACATGTAGGACACGCCTCTCAGATTTATCAGTACACGCCCACTGTAACACGCGCTCAATCTCCCTGAAATGCTTTTTCAAAAGTAGGCAAGTATGTTACAATCTATATTCCCTATTACATACACACACACATACACACTAGGGTTGTTATTTTTTTTTGTTGGGAGCCAATTAACCTACCAGTATATTTTTGGAGTGTGGGAGAAAACCGGACCCAGAAGAAACCCACGCAAGCACAGGGAGAATATACAAACTCCACACAGTTAGGGCCATGGTGGTAATCGAACCCACAACCTCAGTGCTGTGAGGCAGTATTGCTAACCATTACACCGTCTGTACCATTCACATGCACCCATCCTGGCACAGCTTTGCCAGGCAAAAATCCCCCTTCCCCACCTTCCATAACATTTTCCAAACTCTCCTGGAATGACACTTTCACGTGAAGCATGCGTGTGCACATATACGTTTATGTATACATGCACACCTGCTGTTACTAAATACATTCAAATACAAAAAGAAGGCCAATGCGTAAACAGCAGAGTGAAAATAAAGCAGACACAGAACCTAAGAGAATAAAAAGAGACAAACACTAACTATACAGCGTGCCACAGATGTCAGCAAGTGCAAAGCTGCAGGAATGTAGAAATGGTACAGAAGAACATGTGCAATAAACTGCCAGGCAGAGAGAACATTGAGGGTTAGAGAAAAAACAGGGATGGGTAACCAGAGGGAGACAGGGTGTGAGATAGAAACACAGAAAAAGGCGCGAGACAGAGGGAAGGAGGGAGAGAAAGAAATGGGAGAAAGAGAGAGAGTCAGGGGAAGAGGGGGAGAGGTGGGAAGGTGATGGGAGGGAAGGAAAATACAAAAACAGGCATAACAGGTAATGACCCAATGAATGACGGATTCGTAATACTAGTTGCTGTATATTAAATTCATTTCACAATATATTGATGAAAATTAAGTTTTTTTTTTATTTAGGCATCACATATATATTAATTACTTATAACGCTCATGCAATGGTGATCACCATCAGCAAAAAATATCATTTTTATCAAAAAGGAAAACAACTTCCTCAGTCAGGTGATTTTGAAATTGTTAACTTGTAATATTTGGGCTGCTGCAAAGTTGGTCACAAAATGGGCATATACGGACTTAAAAAATAAATTACTTCTGCTCATATGCCGGACTGGAGAGGTTTGCAAGTCAGAAACAGTAGTATATGTGCTTGGTTTACGCCTGACACACGTTACAGACACTCACCACTTGTTCTCATGTTTTAAAGCATTTAACTTATGTGCAGCAAACCCATTAGTAGCTATTAGGCATCAATAAACGTCTAAAACATCTCTAATGCAGCAGAAATAATTCCGCTTAAACACATTCATAAAAGCATATCCTATGCCTGTGCTATGAAGGAAACACCAATCAGTGTTAGCGAAGGGTTGGAAAACAACCAATCACAGGTGGTTTGCTAGTGCCATCATCGTCATCCACATATATGTGACTTTTTCTTGGTCTCTACATGGTCACATTTCACAAAAACAACCCACTACTTTACTTGCCTGTGTTATAGCTCCTCCATGCCGCCCAACAAAGTGCAGGCAGGTGCAAGTGGCAGAATGACACAAATCGGCATGGACACATATATGCGTGCACCCACTGTTCTGGGCATACGTAGTGCCAATTCTGTACACAGATCACATTCATTATTTCAACAGGGGCACATATTACAATTATTACTTATATATAGCACACATTAGACTTATTCAACGTAACTTTTTTTTAACTAGGCCCCGGCATACATAGATTTGGGGTCATAAATGTTTTTTTGGACTTCCCCTAGAATTAATATAGTTTACCCTAAAACCACTTGTGATTTAGAGGGTCTGTTAAAGGTAATATTGTAAACGCCCCCTTTAAAAATTATGATATACTGTTGTACTTGCTACAAGGTAATAGTTGTATTATTACTTAAAGCTGCATACACACGTAGAGATTTTCTGTCCAACCATCCGACTAGTTGATTGGTTGGAATGAAAATCTGGTAACGTATGGGAGTAACTGATGATCAGCAATTTGCTCCTAAATGCTAGTTAGGATGCCCAAACTACTGTTTAGGACACTCAAAGCACAGACTTTTCACACGTTGACGGCACTCGTGCTCTATGGGAGCAACAATTGAATTGCTCTGTCGGGCGCCCATTACTGAGCAGCGCGCAAAAAACAATTGAATCTTCCCCGTGGAGCCTACAGAATTAAAGTAACTGATACACAAGGTACATACACAGAAATATTGAGATAAAACTAACTTTACATTTTATTTGCATAATACTAAGTGACTGGCACTACACGTTATTTATAACATTAAGAAAATATAAAAGTGCCCATGGAATTGTTTATCTTCTGCAGTATCCTGTCTAATATGCAAGAAGTCCACCAGAACATGGGTTACTGCCCACAGTTTGATGCCATTAATGAGCTGCTGACAGGCCGGGAGCACCTAGAGTTATACGCACTATTGCGTGGGGTGCCGGAAAAGGAGGTTTGCAAGGTAATATATTCTTGTCTATTTGTTGTGAGTGTTAGTATATATTATTATTATTAGATTACTCTTCCAACTTTTCATAAACACTGCACTATCCAATACATGGTCTTTTTAAGTTTCACTTCAAGTATTTTTTTTATCAGAGAACAGTTAAATTATCAAAGCAGCAGATTCTAAATTGTTTCAGCTGTAGTACCCCTTTCTCTGTGTCTGGCAGATTTTCTGTTAATATTAAGTCAGCCAGTATCTATACTGAGACATGCCAACAGCCTGGGTTTGACGGCAAGTTTTTCCCATTTTGTGTGATCCCAGATGACTTGCTGTCACACTAAGTATTATCAGCTGCTCAGATAAGGACTACTAGCCTATATGTATATTATGCTGGCCAGAATAATAAATTTATCAAAAATTACTATACTCAAAGGTTTATTATCATTGTACTTGGCTACAACACCACCAGGTTTGTTAACCGAATAAAATTGTATTAAACTCAGTACTGGTTTCTTGTAAAATGTAAAAAATCATTCTATGCATTTTACAAGGAAAGATAGTTTGCAAAGGTTTTTTTTTTTGCTAAGAGTTATTACGGCTTCTAAATTGTAACAGTAGCACCGGGCAGTTAAGATTCTATCTTACATTGTAAAATCATTGGCATGCTGACCTTGTCTCTGTGTCCTGCATCAGGTAGCTGAATGGGCAGTGCGAAAACTGGGGCTGGTGAAGTACTCAGAGAGATGTGCAGGAAGCTATAGCGGGGGAAACAAGCGCAAATTGTCTACAGCTATTGCCTTAATTGGAGGACCTCCAGTGGTGTTTCTGGTAAGTTACAATTTGTCATCTTTACATATGTAGAGGCATGGGCGTAACTTCCATAGGTGCAAGGGGTGCAGCTGCTCTGTGGCCCAGAGCTGAGGGGGGCCCATCTTCCTTGTCAAAGTTACATGTGTTATATACATATTTCTCCATTGGGTGGTACATAGGGGCCCTTACTAACTTTTGCTATGAGGCCTTCAAATACCAAGTTACACCCCCGTGTAGAGGTGCATCTACTTGTGGGAAACTCTAGAAAGGACATTATTATTATTATTATTTATTTTGAAGGCATCACTGTACAATTAATATACATAATAAGTGTATCATATGTACAATAAAATGTAAATTGACATATCTAGGAACAACGCACAGCAATAAAATGACAGACTAAGTAGGACAAAGACATGAGGTGAGAGTAGGGCACCACACTGTATCCTGTATGAAAACGGTGGTGAGTCACAGGGAGGGGACGTTAGTTTGGAACACATTGTAAGGGTGAGCATGCAGTATACGCTGAAGGGGACTTGAAAACAAAACACAAGGAGCAGAGGTGACATGGATAGTGCTAAGAAGAAAACAAGAAGAAAGGCTCTGCCCATGGGAACTAATATGCTAACATGCCTACATCCATTAGATCATAGGTTCTCAAACTCGGCCCTCAGGACCCCAAACAGTGCATGTTTTCCAGGTCTCCACACAGAATCACAAGTGAGATAATTAGCTCCACCTGTGGATCTTTTGAAATGTGTCAGTGAATAATGAATACACCTGTGCACCTGCTGGGTGACCTAGAAAATGTGACCTGTGTGGGGTCCTGAGGGCCAAGTGTTATCTGGCCACTACACCTGATCATAGCGTATACTTTATGTTCAATACATTTCTACAACATATATAAACGCATAGACAACATAGAATTATACGTATAATAAAAGCTGTACTGTGCAAGCTAGTTTATAGGTACCAATTTTCACAAAGGGACAGTTTCTGGAAACCAGCATCCATTTCCAGCTGTTACATGTTGTTTGAAATATTAAAATCACCATGGTATACAAGGACCAATAGCAGTAGAATTAGTTCATATGGAACTATAAGAGTGCAAAACCAGCTAGGCACAGCCTGGATCCAGAACACACAGGTAGATGATACTTTACAATTCATTCCGTGCCTACATTATTTTTATTTGTTTTTCATATGGAAACCTGTGACTTTGTCAAGTGGTAATACTTACTGTAACCTATTAGTACTCATACAGATTGGTAGGGGTTGCAATATTTCCTTCAGGGTAGTAATGTGTATTAAATACTATTATACTTCCTTGTCTTAGAATGAGGAACCTGGAATTGCAGAGTGTTAATCAAATAGAAATGCTAAATTATTGAAACAACTTGAAATGACCATTGTTGACCATTTGCAAAGTGGTTACCAAAAAATTCATTATGTTAAAAATATTTTCTAACTTTAAAATGACAGGATGAACCCACTACCGGCATGGATCCTAAGGCTAGGCGCTTCTTATGGAACTGTGCCCTCAGTATCATCAAAGAAGGAAGATCAGTTGTACTGACATCACACAGGTTGGTGTTACACCGAACAGAATGCAGAATTTGTAGTCAGTATACCTTTTGCACTGAAGACACAGCAGACGTTGGGTACACCCTGCTTTTTTAATGCAATGACAAAGGAGAACTTTCTCCACCACAAATATGACCTATTATCCTGCACATTCCACCTAGTAATGAAACCACTAAGTAACCGCCTGACAGGCAGACACAGAATGCAGTGTTCCCTGCACTTAAAGGGAAAATGTCTCCTGTTTTTTTCACAAGTGCTCAGTGAAATATATAGACATATATGAGAACCTTATTCCTCTGCATTGATGCATTCATTACAATGTATTGTTCAAAGATGGTAAACTGTATTATTATTCACTGAATGAACTATACCTGTCCTCCCAGTTTCATAGGGACTTTATTCTCCTACACAGCTAATACCTGTGTGTTCTACAATTATGTCACGGACCCTGAGCTCAGTTGGGTAATAGTAAAAGCATAACCTGGTGTATATTTTCCACACCATCATTCATTGCACAGAGGCGCCTATCTGCTGCTACTGTCCCCCTCGCGAATAGTGTATACAGAATGGGGCTTATTCTGAGTTGGGAGCAAAGCAAAAAAGAGCAAGTGACTTTGCATCTTGGCAAAACCATGTTGCACTGGAGGTGGGGCAGATGTAAAATGTGCATAGAGATTTAGATTTGTTAAGGGTTTGACCAAACTCAAATTAAATAACAGTGTAAAAATAAAGCTGTCTAGCATTTGTGGGCTACATAGCCAGTACTTATCCTGCAGCCAAAAACATAAAACATATTTGCACCCCTTGCATTACAACATGGTTTGTTCCAGATACAAAGTTACTTGCTTTTGTCATGCAGTAAGCCACATGCTATATTGCTTGCTTATTAAGCAACTGTGCAATGGGCCTGACTCTAGAATGGCTGCAAATGGTACTACTGCTGCATCTTTGTACGCAGCAGCTGTGCGAAAATATGCAAATGTTGCAGCCACCGGGATTTGTAATGAGACGCCCACCTGCGGCGTCTCAGACCCGAAAACGGTCGCAACACGACTGCATTTGAGTTTCCACAGCGTTGCCACCCATAAACAGTCCCTGCCTGTTAATCACTTTGCGCATAAATTCTTACTGTGACGACCCTCTCAGAACCATGGCGGCATATACGCAGCGAGACTTGCACGCATGCGCAATAGAAAAAAAAAAATGACCATTTGCAACCGTCTCTGAATCAGACTCTATATTTGTTAATTAACTGAACTAGCAGAGCTACAATATATATCTGTTTAGTCATCATCTGTTTATTTTGGATTATGTGGATAATGTACACATTACCATAAAATACAAAACACATTAGAAGGCACTATATTAATGCATTAAACAGCAGGCACACTCGGGCAAATATTTACAATGGTGCAATGAGTGGCTTAAATGGCAGTAGTAAGGAATGCTAAACCACACTTGTTTAGCATTCATTCCTATTGCTGTTTTGAAAACCGCAGCATAAATCTACCCTTGGGTTTGTCATGAAAATCTACAGGGGAGTGATAATCCATTGGGTTACAGCTGTAGGGTTATACAAACTTCAATGTCACTGCAATTCTACTTGTTCATTGACTCAGCGTATTGTTTCTTCTCCTTAACAGTATGGAAGAGTGTGAAGCTCTATGTACAAGAATGGCCATAATGGTTAATGGAAGGTTCCGGTGCCTTGGAAGTGTGCAGCATCTCAAGAACAAGTAATTCACCTTTTTTTCCTTTTTTGACAAAACCACTGGAACAAAATAGTGTTAATTGCTGTTATTTACTAGCCAACTAGATTTCGTAACAAACTATCTCCTTTCATTTACCCACAGTAATTATATATATTAGTCTTTGATAAGATCTGCACTCACACTCACTTCTGTACCAAATGCTGGAGTGCTCCTGTCCACTCCAACCAGGTGTGTCACTCATACAAAACTTTAGACTGAAAGAGCACACCCACCAGAGCTTGTAGTGAAGGTCAAAGGATGGATTTATTCCAGTAGTTACACCATATGAAGGTACAACGTTTCGGTCTAGGAAAGACCTTCAGGCAAAAACAACCAGTCAAGTGAATGGTTGTTTTTGCCTGAAGAAGGTCTTTCCTAGACCGAAACGTTGTACCTTCATATGGTGTAACTACTAGAATAAATCCATCCTTTGACTTTTTCTACAAGCTCTGGTGAGTGTGCTTTCAGTCTAAAGTTTATATTATAATGAGACCCAATGTCCGGCACTCCGCTAACAATACATCAATAGTCCCGGTGCACATCCAGAATACCAAGGTGTCATATGCAATTAACAATAGATGTCACTCGGGTAAAAAAAACTGAGTTACAAAACTGTGGTGGATCAACGTTTCAGGGCTCAAACCCCTTTATCAAGACTTGATAAAGGGGTTTGCGCCCTGAAACGTTGGTGGGACTAAATTCCGATTTATTCTGTGCACAAATGTGCAGATTCAAGGGCACGTCAAAGTCTTGATTTTTTATTTTTTTTGCCATTTCAACAGGTTTGGAGATGGGTATACAATTGTAGTACGGATATCGGGATCTAACCCAGACCTAAAACCTGTGGAAGACTTCTTCAGCCATGCTTTCCCAGGGAGCGTATTAAAAGATAAACATCGAGGTATGCTGCAGTACCAGCTGCGCTCTTCGCAATCTTCTTTAGCCAGGATCTTCAGCATCCTCTCCAAGAACAAGAAAAGACTTCACATTGAAGATTATTCAGTCTCTCAGACCACTCTTGACCAAGTGAGTTTGTTTACAGAATGCATAGTGGTTATTTAAGCTTGCTTACAGGATGTTGAAGTGTATGTATGTTATACTATAAGGTTGGGTACGGAATGTTGACACTGGGATCCCGGCGGTCAGAATCCTGACGCCAGTATGCGACAGGTTTAGGATACCGACACCTGTTGGTCGGTTTCCTAACCCTCCTTCCCTCCCCAGTGCCCAAACCTAACCTTCCCCTTATTTGTTTATTTTCATTGTTGGCTCATTGTAAAGAAAACACCACCTAGTGAATAACAATGGCTACAACATCAAACTGTACTGAGAGCCAATGAAATACTGTAATATTAGTGTAGATACTATTAAAAACGGCTTCATAAAAAGTAAAAAAACATGTACTTGTTTATTTTCCTGAATTTGGGCACATATATTACTTCAGCTTAAAATCCGTTTACCACAGAAGTTTATTTATACACCCTAAAGCCTATTCGTATTTGGACTCAAGACACCAACATAGAAAAATCATTTTTTAATTATTAAATTATTTTTTAAATAAAAGCCATACTGCTACTTGTAAAAAATAGTAAAACCTGGAAGACTCTTATATAAACTGCACCCACTTTGAATCTAGTGTTGTTTACGAAGTATTGTCAAACAAATGTGGATGCTGAATTCTAGGAACATTAGTGTTCCAAGTTCAAGTTTTCCAGTGACAAAAACTCGGGATAAATGAAAACCCTGTTAATTTAGGTCCTCCCTTCATCAAAGCTTAATTGGGCCATTTTTCTAAAATACCAGATTATTGAGTAAGACTCATGTGTTAGATACTTTTCCTGTCATAGGCAATAGAATTCAACTGGCTTTTACTTCAAAAGGGGTCTATTGGGTAGAGATAACGTGAACGGAGATAAACTACCAAGCAATCAGCTCCTAACTGCCATGTCACAGTCAGTTTGAAAAATGAAAGTTACGAGTTGGTTGGTCATCTCCGTTCACTTTATCTCCATCCAAGGCTTAGTAAATAGACCCCAAAATATGGCACAGCTGCCATTTGAAAGCATTGATGTGGACATTCTACCTTCTTCTGTCTTCTTCAATGTACATGATCATTCCAGAAGCGGATGTGACTCCAAACACAGGACTCTATTCTACTGTATGGGGATAATAGGGTTTTGCTGTAATTTAGAGTCATAGTACAGCTGGTATTACTGTTCCCATCTGATCATATACAGTGGTGTATTGATGCTGCATCTTTGCCTTGCCAATCTATCATCACATCTTGTATTTAATATCTAATGGTATTTTGTTTATCAGACAAACATATTTGTGGAGAAGAAATATACATATCCATGCTTAGTGGGTTACTATATACACAATAATGCATATCAGGGAATTGAAGAGTTTTCTCAATTTGAAAGTAACAAGGAGCATCCGTTGTTTTATTTTCCAGGTGTTTGTTAACTTTGCCAAGGACCAAAGTGATGACGATCTTTTGAAGGATTTGTCGTTGCACAAAAACCAGACTGTAGTAGATATGTCTCAACTGACATCTTTTCTTCAGGATGCAAAGGTGAAAGAAAGCTACGTGTGACATGCCAAACTGGAGAGGCACAGAGGAGTTTTGTGAAACGCCTCCCTTGGCTGCGGATGGGACGTGAATGCCAGGAAGTCGGGTCACTAGGACCCAAGTAGGGAGGCATCGTATACTGGACAGCTAGAGCATACCACTCAATGCAATGCAAATCAATGCAATGACAGACACAATTCCATAAAAGAGGCCGTGCCTCTTGTGTTGCCTTGTTGTACTGTACGCAAGTAGAAGACTTGAACATAGAAGCCAACAGTATGACAATGTGAATCTGTAGTGTTGCACCCACTGGATCCTGCCCAAAAGTGGGTTTGAAATAATGGCTGTTATGTACATGTTTTTATATTGTCAATTGTATTCTCTTCCAGGATCGTAACAATCTTACCACTGACAAATCATGACTAGTGACTATTTATTAATGTTTAGGGCTTCTACATGTATGTCAGGTGATCCAAACATGGTTTGCCCAGAAGGACTAGCTTTAATACCTTGTAATAATTCTACGCGGTGCAGGTTATATCAACATCGCTAATGAGGCAACCCTTTATGTTTTGATGCGCAGTCCGCCATTTTATTGTGGCTCCTACTTGTGTGGCCAATAGCAGAAATAAGAAAACAGAGGACATACAGCAAGTGTAAAATAGATGCAGACTGCACCCGGCATTTCTAATTCTATTTAAAATAAATTACTTATAGAGTTTTATTTTTTCACACCAATATAAAAAAATTGACAGGCCATAGATCATCATGTGTGGATGCAATGGAAAGTACAATAGAATTATTATTATTTTTTTTAAATGTTGTTACTTCTAACTGTTCATGTTTCCTAAAGCTGCTTTGGTAGCATTGTTACAGGAGTCCTGTGGTGTTGTTGTTTTTTTTGGCATTTTTTCTTTTGTCTTTAGTACTAGTTGAGTTATGGAACCTCAAGTAACACTTTTTGGTTCCCTTTGTCTTAAGCAGGGTACAAACCTGTACAACGGGCCGATACGATGTAACGATATATCATGTCCACATACACAGTGCACGATCAACTGTACAACGGCACAATATATTGTTACAGTATTAATGTTAGCGAACTGCATTGTACATCGCATTATCATCCCATCTGCACCTCGGACAGGAAGATGCGACCATACAATTCATCAAACAATGAATTTGGTGGAATTGGTTGTACACACTATACAATGGTCGTTGCGATCCATCGTGGGCGGTAAGATTGGCCAATATATCATGTAGTGTGTAACCAGATTTAATTTAATCACATTGCATAGCGGATACTTTGGTTTTAGGATACTTCTTCTTGTGAGGTAAAGCTTATCAAATTTACAAATCCAAATGCAGTCCAAAAGGATGATGGGACTGTAGACTGCATTTTATGTAACAGGCCAAAGCATTTCATCTGAAGACAATATAGAGGCTTAACAAAGAATGCTGTAAGAACAGAGATTTGTAGATGGATTTCCCTAAACATACATCTCAGTGAAAAGTCTTTAGTTTAAGCATTATTTTATAATTATGCCCTTTTCAATTTTTTTCTTTTAGTTAATTTTCTGTGATTTAATATGCTACTGTGAAATAGTCACCGACATGCATCCGCTCTGTATTGGGTATTTCATTTGTCTTACCTAAGCAGTAAAATCAGTAGCACAAGTATTTTATACAAATGTACCATCAGAATGCTGCAAAGAAGCTGTATACAGCTTGTATGCATGCTACTTACAGCAAGCCTACATTGGTCCTCCTGTTCATGTTTTACTGCTCATGTAGCCACAAATGTCCCCTCTTTCTCATTCCCAATACAAGTATCTTCTTTATCCTTTGTGCACTGCTGATGGATGTTTTCACTAGGTCAGTGCTAATGCAATTACTAATCCCAATTTAGGTAAACTATTTTACCTTGTTACTGTAGTTGTTTGAAGGTGCAATGCTACCATCAATATTTGGAGGGAATACTTTGGTTTCAATGCTTATTTTGCCAATTATCCTTCCCTAAAATCATATAATGTACTAGAACAAGTTCATAGTACTGTTCAAAGCAATTGGTATATTTTTTTTTACCTCAGCCTATGCAAGACGCATTATAAACTCCTGCACCTTCTATGTTTTACAAAACAAAAAGTGTGATTTGTATTTTTTCAAAACACTGCCTTACTAAATACCACTAATGTTGGAGGATAATATCAAAGTATCATGATATCAGAAGTAATCGGTAGCTCCAAAATGGCAGTTTGTGCTACGTGCCTACATTACGTCATGGCTGCAGTGCCAAGTTAACGATATCTACTCCATATTGATCCACTGTACCAGATTGCTACATACTGTGCACATACACACTTGTTGGTGCCACACTTGAACCAACCTGACAGTGGATGTGTGTTTACAACATCGGTGCCTGTGGTTCGCATTTTCTGGATTTTAAAATAATTTCCTGTGAAGTGTATGACTAATATAGAACAGTTTGAGAAAATTCCTCCAGCTCTTTCCTAAAATATCTTTTCTGGTGGGGGGGGTTCAGTTTAAGCGGGCCAATTTTGTAATTTCACTTTTTTACAATTTACTTATAGTGAGATCCTTCAGACATCATGTGCCACAAAGCCCACTCTGTCCTGGTTGTCTCATATACGCCAGTATGGAATTGTATGTGTGTGTATACATATCAGTGTAGCTCCTAATTCTAAACATTTCTCCCACATGATGTTTTACATGCATTGTGTTTCATTAGGTTTGGTCCTTCATTCCAAGCACTTTAAGCTGTCTTTAATGGGATCTACTTTTGCACTGGAATACTCATTAACGTTGCAAAAACAAAAAAGAAAATAAAAGGTTTTACAAAATATTAAATATTAAGTTAAATTCTTCAGTTGAAATTTCCAAGACTGAACATTTTGTATTGTCATTTACTGTTTAAGTATTAAAGTATAGACCTAGATCTATGTTAATTACCTTGTATTATTATGTCACGTAATGTAAAATAAAAGAATAAAAACTGTGACACCTCATATGTTATATCTTTCGTGCTTTCATGTGAGTGCAGATGGTTCCTTTATGCGTCAATATAAATGCTATGCAAAGATCTGTCCCCTCATCAGTGGATTATATGTTGCTATTTCCAGAGCTCAGAGTACTTACACAAAACCTGGGGCCCGATTCATCTTTGATCGCAGTTGCAAAGACGCACGCAAGCAGACGATTGTTGCGTTCTGCGCATGCATCGCAGTGCGCAAACTAGCAATTGCAAACAGAATTGCAATTGCAGAGAATACGGAAACCCAGAGCAGAGTGACTGACAGGAAGTGCTGTAGGTGGGTGGTGACGGGGGCGGTGGTCGGGTGAACGCAGGCGTGCCAGTGCATTGCAACGACGTTGCAGGGGTGTGCATAAGCAGCACTGATAGCGTGGCCATAAGCAGCACTGATAGCGTGGCCATAAGCAGCACTGATAGCGTGCGTGGATGTTAGCAATTTCTGAGTAAAGTCAGGGCTTGTGTAAGTGTGCATATGAGTCCGATGTTACCGACTGTTTCGCTATGTTCCCCTAGTTAACGGATGTGAGTAAGGGGGAAGTTTGCGTCCTTATGTTAGGCTGCGTTCGCAATGTGAGTGCAAACACTTAAATAGAACCACTGATAATAGCAACTACGGTGTGTGCAAATTGCGAACCGTAGTGAATCAGGCCCATAATCTAGTTTTATGGTGCATATTCCATGAAACTCTTAGGGGCAGATTCAGTTAGCCACGGATTTATTCCGCGGCTAATTGCCGTGCTGGACCTATTCAATTAGTGGGGATTCCTTGCGCAAGTCCCCTCATGTAGGTGCGAGGAAAAATCCGTGTAAAAAAACAACCAAGTCCCAATTTTATGGCACGGGAAAAAGGCTAATTGAATAGCTTTTCCCCGCGCCGCGGGAATTTAGGCTGGCAATTAGTTGGGGGGTAAATCGTGCGGCTAATTGAATCTGCCTCTTTAAATGTCATTTACCAAGTGTAAAATGGCCAAGGTGCAGGGCAGAATCCTATTTGGATGCAAAGTGCATATATTTGCACAAATGAGCCTAAATTTCTGCCAAATCTCATAATATACAGAGCAAGATGGTGGCACTTGTGGTGGTGCATAAATTTGCACCAAACAATAGGAAGATTCAGTGGAAAAACACGTTTATCTGTGTTCTTGGTTTTGCAGAGCAAACATTGGATTTACACTTTTAATGGAACACATCTTCACCTTCCATTTGCACTTTAGCACACTGTGCCTAATGTAAAACAAAACACAAGTGCCAAATGGAATAAAGGTAGTCTCAATGTCTCTTCACTCTCATGACTTGTTTAAGCCATACATCAGACTAAGCCATGCAGTAATTGACCAGCATTAAAAATATGTATTAGAGGAGTGGTTCTATAGAGAAAGGAGGTCGGACTTTTCATGCTGCGTGTCTGCTTTTGCACAGTGCGCTTGTTCATATTTTGTTACCTCTACACACCAAGGTGCAGTTTTAGTTTGTGTAGGAATCTCCAACTATGTGAACCATCGAGGTGCACAGGTGTAAAATAAAGGCACTGCACATCAAATGCACTTTACTAATGACCTCCTTGATTAACCAAAATGATCATATTACTGCCACCATAAAGCCCAAATCAGGTGTAATCCTGAGTCCTGGGACCGGTGGTGGTAGTGTCTGCACCTTGCTCACTATTGGGAAGAAAAAAAGGGGAGGTTTAATAACCAAATGCACTGGTTCGGTATGAGAGAAATATATAAATCAACTGTATACCCCCATATATTATGTATTATGATTATTTTAAAATATTTTTCTTATAGGTTTTTATTATTGTGGGGAGTGCAACCACTGACAATTATATGCACAAAATGATTCAAAGATAGAGAAAAAGATTGTTGTGTGTGGAAGATCTACCAAAATATATATACTCCTTAAGAAAATGCATTACTTCAAAGCTGACAATATAGTATTGCATCTTTTTAAAATGTTCCTCTTCATTAAATAATGGACTGAAGAAGACCCATCAAATACACAAAGTAGAGGCAGCCATTTTGTGTATTTAACCAATAGTCCTGGAAATGCAGCCTCTCAGTTTACTAAGTAACCAATACAACTATTTATCTAACTAGTTGCCATTTAGTTCATTGGTTGCACAAAAACTGCTTTCCTTCATATACTGGTACAGTCACAAAAATATCCACCTCCTCTGTGTTAGAGGCCACAATACACTATATTAAATTTAGTCAAGACCATTCTCCTTCCCAGGCAGAGTCAAGGAGGAAGCTAAAATGTCAGCAACATAAAAGAGGACAAAAACTTACTTCCCAAAATTTTACAGAAATTTTTTTTCAAACATACATCAGGAAATTAAATATATTTCAATTTGAAGAGGTTTTAAGTAACCAATTCAAACACATTTAATAGATAATGAAAAGCTTAATTGATACAACATAATACCTGTCTATACTGGACTTATTTGTACCATTTAATATACAACACGAATGGTAAGATTTACTTTAATGGAGAGAATGATGCTGGAACCAGAAGCACGTTTCTCTGCGATTCGAGAAATCTTGAACTTTCCCGTACTGAAATAAAAGAAGAGGCAGAAATAAAGATAAGCCCTAGCGTACCATGAAAGAGACGGGACACTCTTCTGTTAATTAACTTCTTTTCTCCTATGTTGCATTTTTGACAGCTAAGATGAAATCTCACATTTACTTTCCCCTCATCCCTCTTCTGTCATTACTTTTGTGAAAACGCCCAAGTGCACTGCACCAATGTGTCTTAATAGACATCAGCCAGGTTCTGTTTCTCCTCTGTTCTGCTGTCAAAAACGGAACAGAAGAGAGATGGAAATTATTATAATATATGCTCATAAAGACTTGGGCTAGGTACATGCTATGCAATAAATGGGCCAATCAGACAATATTTGGCTGCTCGGTCCGATAATCTTAAGAGTCTGTACGCAGCACCTAGGGCAGATTAGCATTCCAAAAGCAGATGATTGGATCTGACCTAACACACAACATTTGGCGAAAACGATGAGCCGATACTGTACCCATTTTAATGTGTGTATTTCCTATCATCTATCTAACATTTCTGCCCATAGTTCATTTTTAAAATGTCAACTTTGTGATGTGCTTTAGAACAGATAATCATCCAGATTGATAAATCAGTAGTGTGTACACTACATATCTGATGTTCCTAAGATTATTTAATCGCTGACAAAATCATAAAGATGATCTGATCGTGACTAGAATTGTTTAGGTGTGTACCTAATGTAGTAATACTCAGTTTCCATATAAGAAAATGTGTTGGCTTAGGTTTTGTTCGAGATTCTGTATATCACAAAAAAGCAACTACAGTGCAGTCACTCAGTCATATCTGTTGCAGGCTTATTGGAGAATTGTCCTGTGGTTCCAATGCTAATCACTTATATTCAGGTTGTTATGTAGGCACAGTCTACAATATTTGAGACCCTTCCTCGAATCCAGTTTGGGTTATTTTCGAATAAAACTACTCCTAAGGGAGATCCTGTTTCTTCATCTAACAGAGTTGTGCCTTTTTGGTTCTTTTTATGTAACTGTATTAGACTGATAGCACTAGCGGCCTGCAAATGTAGACTGTTAACATATAATAGATTATTTGTTGTACCTGTCCAACAATACCAACGTCAATTAAACAGATTTCTGGATGACAGGAAAGTAGCAGATATGATATGATGCAGTTAAATGTAAACTAAAATATTGGTAACAAATGGTAAATTTATTACCAATAGGTGCTTCTAATAAGAAGATAAAGCTCTAAGCTGCCAGCACAATTGCCGGTCTATAGCAGAAAAGTGTTGCACAACTGAAGCTTGCATAATGTGACTTCTTGCTGACTTGTCTGTTTCCTCTTCCTTCAGTTTAACACAAGTCATCACTATTTTGTCATTTTTTTGTGTGTCAATCTCTGCCTGACCCATGCTTACTGTACCTTCCAGGGACATGTACTACTCAGCAGTTCTTCTATAAACTATGTTACATAAGAACAGGCTTCAATGTGCTTTGAGTTCAACCAGGCAGTCCATGTATTCGCAACTGCAGGTTTTAACGGATTTTAAAATGCATTATTTGCTAACTTCGGAATCCTGATGCATCTGGATCAACAGCATTAATAGAAATTGTATCCTGTAATAGTTTGCTTTTACCCGTATGTTTTCCAAATGAATGCAAAGGCTTATTTAAAGTATGTAATGACTACAGATATGCTGTTTGTCATGAGGTGTCCTAAAACCAAACATTATTTTCGTCCCAAAACATCTCATGTTCCCTAACATTAAATAAAAGTGGCTTCTCACATGAACTTCAATGTTATACATAGGTGGACGATTTTATGCAGAAAGGTTTGTTCTCAGTAGGTCAGACTTGCCTACTTTTGAAAAAGCATTTCAGGGAGATTGTAAGAGCAGCACCGATGAGCGCGGCGGTAAAGTGGGCGTGTACTGCTACATCTGAGAGGCGTGTCATAACACTGACTGACATCAAAATGTAAATGAGCCCCAAAGCAGTCAGTAAGATCTATTTGTTGATGAAAACACACTGATACATTACAGAAAATACATGTAGCCATAGGGATCATTGTGCCTTATACCCAATGCAGGGAAATTATACTAATGATCCCATTTGAATGTAGATATCTCTGTTTTTTTATTTATATAACAGCTACATAATGGGGGTAAGGTGCAATCAGGGAGATTGCTAGACTCTTCAGGGAGATTGCTACTATTTCAGGGAGCAGTGGCGGGCTGGGCCGGGGGGCAGGGTGCCATGTGCCGTGTCACTGTGACACAGACTGCAGCGCGTGTGTAGTGCTGACCGGACGGAGTTCGGTCAGCGCTACACAGCACAAACACACAGCCGCCGGAGCCGGCAGCTGTGTGTTTGCTTTAGCAGCTGATGAGAGTCTGACAGACTCTCAACGGCTGCTGCTCCCACTGCCAGAGCCAGACATCTTCCGGCTCCCGCAGTGGGTAATTCACTCACATGACGCGTCACTCCCATAATGCAAAGCGGCGGACGGAGGAGCTGATCTCGGCGACGGGACCAGGAGCGGGTGTCAGGTAAGTGTTTTTTGTTTTTTTATATTATGTGTGTCTACTGCGGGGGGTCTGGCACTATAAGGAGGAGACCACTACTGGGGGCACTACAAAGGGGGGGACTACTACTACTGGGGGCGCTACAAGGGGGGGGGGGACTACTACTACTGGGGGCACTACAAGGGGGGGGACTACTACTACTGGGGGCACTACAAGGGAGGGGGACTACTACTACTGGGGGCACTACAAGGGAGGGGGACTACTACTACTGGGGGCACTACTAGGGGCACTACTACTAGGGGCATTGCATGGGGGGAGAGGACTACTACTAGGGGCACTACATAGGGGGGAGGGGACTACCACTGGGGGCACTACATCGAGGGACCACTGCTGGGGGGTCTATATAAAGGGCAATAGTGGGGGTACTGCATAGGGGGAAGACTACAACTGGGGCCACTATTTAAGGGGCACTGCATAAGGGTCACCACTACTGGGGGCACTATATAAGGGGCTTACTACTGGGGGCACAAGGGGCACTGCATAGGGGGGATCACTACTGGGGGCACTACTCGAGGCCTGCATAAGGATGTCCTTTCCTGAGGGGGGGGCGCCGTAGCACGCACGTTCATTCGGGCACCCTGGCTACACGCTACTCCTCTGCCAGGGCCGCCTACATGCATTTGCCCTCAGGCTAAAAGTTGCCAGCCAGCCCCTGTCAGGGAGTCTCCCTGACAATAAGGGGGAGTTGGCCAGTATGCCATAGGTCTGTGTGCACTAATGATACCTTAAATGGGCTATAAACTCCCCTCTCCGATTTTAACGAGGATTAGTGGCAGAGTATTTATAAATCATGAAAAAGAGGGGGGGCCCTAGCCGCACAGATGTTAGTATAAGAATATTAGTGTATAGAAATAGAGAATTGATTAATGCTTACTGTTTTTTAGAGACTGGTAGTGATTGCAAACTATGTATCAATACTGTATAAACTAGGAAAATCCCTATGTGGAATCCTCAGATAATGGGTAGAATCCTAGTCTACTAGTGGTGTACCCCAGAGTCATAAATACAATGATCTAAAAATATCCAAGAGAAAAAGGAAAAAGGACTCTATTTGGGGGCGCACTTACAAAAAAACAGCTCGTAAGAAAGAACTTTTTATCACAGGTATCTTACATATGAATAATTATAGAACATAAAATGTAACTTTTAATTGAGGTATTCCTAAAAAGTAATTTGTATTGTTACTGATAATAAACACACACAAATAGAAAAAACACATATGTGAATACAGTGAATCACTATTTTCAGCTGACGTTTATACATTGATATGCCCAAGTGGCATTTATACACTGATATGGTCAGAAAAGTATTAGGTGGAGTTTGACACTTGTCTATCCACCCAAAGTCATACTTGCCATCTCTCCCTCATTGTCAGGGAGATTCCCTGAAATAGCAGCAATCTACCTGTCTCCCTGAAGAGTCTACCAATCTCCCTCATTTCACCTTACCCCCATTATGACACTTATATAAAAGAAAAAACAGATATATACATTCAAATGGGATAATTTCCCTGCATTGGTTATAAGGCACAATGATCCCTATGGTTACATGTATTTTCTGAGAAGTATCAGTGTGTTATCATCAACAAGTAGATCTTACTAATTGCTTTGGGGCTCATTTAAATGTGGATGTAAATCAATTTTAGGACACGCCTCTCAGATGTAGCAGTACACGCCCACCTTACAGCCGCAGTCATAGGTGCTGCTTTCACAATCTCCCTGAAATGCTTTTTCAAAAGTAGGCAAGTATGCCCAAAGTGTATTCAGCAATGACGGTCAGTGTAACATATTGAGACATAGATGAAATTAGTACTACATATATTCAGAATTCTGTAAGTACAATGACTGACAGATGGCTGGAAAATTGTATATATCTCTCCTTATTTCAGCTCAAAGATGTCCACTTAAATTGTATCAGCTACATCATAGTCATAAATAAATCATACCAGATTCTTATGAGAAAAGCCATCGGCATCAATGATAGTCAGAAAATATAGTTCTAACAACATAAATATAAATTCTCCTGTCTTTTTGGACAGAAAACACTTATCAATAAATGGTTTTGCTAACAAAGTTAAATTAGCCAAGGCGAAATTGTTTACCAATATAAATATATCTCACAGCGGAATAGCTGTTCTTTTGTCTAAAATAGACCATGCATATAGAACAATTAACAGCTGACCCTGATAAAATAGAATGTGCATACAAGGCAATTAGCAGCTAATGCTGTTTATTATTCTCTCAGCTGACCACTTCCTCCCCTGACAAATCAATCAACAATCAATCAAGCAGGGGTTTGACCAAACACTTTTCTTCCTTTCTATCTCCAATGTGATTGATAATAAAAATACGTTTGTGGCTCCCAAGTAATAAATGTCATACATATGCTGGTTTAGTGCCAGAAGGATGTAAGAGTTTACTAACTTTGGAACTCCCCTTCTCTACTTTTCCCCGTCTTACTTAAAGCATAGGGTGGGGAATGAGAGTCAGTGGGGTCCCTGTAGTAAAGGAAGAAAGAAAGAGAGGTATCTAGCAGAAGGGGTCTGTGGCTGTTTACACTGTTACATTCGCATTGCAGTGTAAAAACATGCCATTCCCTCCTGAGGCGATTTAACCATAAAAGAATGGAAATGCCAGTGTGTAAGGATGTTACCAATATGTTGGGTGATGCGGCTGCTTGAACCCCCATATGATGCTGGTAGCCTGGAAGTCCCCGTGTCATCTGTGTGTGTTACCACCGGCAAAATCTCAGTCTGCTAGCAGGGGGAGTCAGCTGGCACGAGTCATGTGTGCGCCCCACGTGGTCCGCTCACACTTCTTCTGATGTACTTTCGCAGTTAGCTTGGTCACAGATTAGCATAAGGTTACCCTGTTTCTCAGGGATGTATAAGTACACGCCTCCAGCCTATCCGTATCTAGAGCTAATTGTTTGACAGTATTCCTGCCCAGTCAAATAACTTATC
This sequence comes from Taudactylus pleione, assembly GCA_031769625.1. Taxonomy (NCBI): domain Eukaryota; kingdom Metazoa; phylum Chordata; class Amphibia; order Anura; family Myobatrachidae; genus Taudactylus; species Taudactylus pleione. Next base: position 1,299,911 of record JAUIMM010000126.1, on the reverse strand, counting down.
ACTTTCAGCCAATTAGTGTTCATCATGAATTACTGGCACTACTATCAACCAGTCACACCATGGGCTTAAAGGATGAGGCATAGGAACACGTACACACAGGCTGGTATTGCAATGCATGTTAGATTGGCATAGACAGGGAAATCCTGAATCTCTGTTGTCAGCTATTAAAATTCATAAATATGGAATTCTAGTTATAATATATCTGTAGATATGTGTTATTTGTATTTGTGCAATAATCAAACCGGGAGAATAAATGGGTATGTTTCTAGTCATAACCAGGGGCACCGAGGGGGGAGCAGGTACAATTTACCCGGGCTTCCAGAGGGGTCCAGCGCCGCCCCCCTCCCTTTCTTGCTCTTCCCTCGCAGCAGCCCAGAGTGTGCTGGGATGCAGTGGGAGATTGCTTGCGTCTGCTAAGCAGCAGCCACAGCAATCTCCTATGCCTGAGGGGGGGAGTGATCACACTGATCGCGCCCCCCCTGGCTTTGCGCCAGGCTGAGGGGCTCACAGCGCCCCCAAAGTATGGCATTGTTGTTTTTTTCCAAGGGGCCGTGGCCACGCCTCCCGCGATTAGGCCACACCCCCTCTTTACCGGGGCCCGGTGGCGCTCTCTACACCCCTGGTCATACCCGTATTTAGAGCTAATTGATTAACAGTATTCCTGCCCAGTCAAAATGATTCTTCACTTTCAGCCAACATATGTCCATCATGAATGACTGACACTCATATCAACCAGTCACACCATGGGCTTAGAGGATGAGGCATAGAAACACATACATACAGGCTGGTATCGTGATACAGGTTAGATTAGCATAGACAGGGAAATCCTGAATAGCTGTTATCAGATATTAAAATTCATATATAGAAATCTAGTTATAATAACTAGTACAAAGATATGTTATGCATATTTGTGCAATAATCAACCCAGGACAATAAACTGGTATGTTTTTGGTCTATCATACTCATACTGTATATACGTATTACCATGCCCCATCCCCCAAACCCAGTCACACCAAGGGCTTAAAAGATGAGATACAGGAACACGCATACACAGGCTGGCCTTGCAATGTGGGTTAGATTGGTATCAACATGGAAATACTGAATAGCTATTGTCAGATATCACAGACATGGAAATCCTGAATAGCTGTTGACAGATCTCAAAATTCATATATATAGAAATCTAGTTATAATAACTAGTACAAAGATATGTGTTATGCATATCTGTGCAATAATCAAACCAAGAGAATAGACAGGTATGTTTCTAATCTATCATACTCCCCCCGGTGGATATTTTCGATAACTAGAAACTTATAATGCATTTTTTAACAAAAGAATGAGCAATCTGGGTAGCAACCAGATGTGAAAACAATGGATATGGAGGTGAAAGTTAGGATATATGAATATTAAAAACTATGTATCAAAACATGTCTAAATAAATATAGTGTTTATAATGAAAAATCTAAATAAAAAGACCCCAAAATTAATATATATAAATATAGGAGAAGAAAATTATTACAAAAAAGATTATATGAGTAGTATGTGAGTAGTCGTGCTGGTGAGATAAATATATACATTTTATCAATACACATATCTCCAAAAGTGTGTGTGATATGGGTGTCTACTTACTGATGTGTTTAACCTGTGAATAAAAAAATATAAAAAGTGTCAGAGGTATAATGTCTGTGTAAAGGAAATTCCTCTGCTAGTGCAATCATACTAAGTCCATGAGACACCCCATTAGAATATGGTAAAGTAAGAATTAATACAATTGAGTGACCTCAAAAGGTTTTAAATGCTGTGACAAAATATTGGTGCAGAAAAATGGTTAATAAGTATGTGTGAATGAAAAGTAGGTACCCCTAAATATTTCTTAAATGTGAGATTAAATAATTTTAGATTATAGTAAATCAGACTCATGGATAAATGTTCCAAGAGTATCAAACATATTGTGAAAACAGACATGTCTTTTAGAACAGAAAATATCCCATTATGACAATAAGAAATGGTTTTAATTAGGTGGATAGAAAGGTCCTGTAATTTATATATTCATTCATCCCTTGAGGGGCCAGGCCTCCGAGTTTGAATGTCCACTGGCTTTCTCTTCTCAACAAATTGTTCATGAGGTCTCCTCCTCTGATCCCCAATGAAATCTTCTCCAGACCGCAAACTTTCAAATCATCATATGAGCCCACTGTATTCACATATGTGTTTTTTCTATTTGTGTGTGTTTATTGTCAGTAACAATACAAATTACTTTTTAAGAATACCTCAATTAAAAGTTAAATTTTATGTTCTATAATTATTCATATGTAAGATACCTGTGATAAAAAGTTCTTTCTTACAAGCTGTTTTCTTGTAAGTGTGCCCCCATATATAGAGTCCTTTTTCCTTTTTCTCTTGGATATTTTTAGATCAGAATATTTATAAAGGTAGAGGGCATTCTTTGTTGTAGAACATGACATAAGGCAGACAGATGAAAAACAACACTTGAAGGTGTTTAATCTGTATTAACACAATATAGAGATTTATTTTTCAGTTTCCAGTTTCCAGTTTATGGGCGGTTAAGAATATTTCGAAGATAGATCCAAGTAAACAAAGCAACATCTAATGAAGGCCTTTTTCTCTTTTCAACTATCCCTGCAGGAAAGGAGCTATGTTTTGGTTCAAAAAATAAACTGGCATTACTTTTGCTGATCTAAATAATGTGTTCCTCTATTAGCTAAATGTGTTTACATTTTTGTACATATGCCTGTAAGTTGGAATATCATGCGGATGATCATCATTTGTCATAAACCAGACACACATGCTGCCAAAAAGAAGACATGTGCATCTAGCGATACATACGGCTCTGCATATGCCTAGAAATACGCTTAGCTAGCTGCTCTGCCTTCCAGGAATTGCATTTACTGTCTACGACACATTTTACTAAGGGGCATTTTTACTAAATATTGGGATTTAGACCAGATAATTAGAATTTTAACATTTGCACAAATGTACTAAAAAAAAAAAAAAAAATCACACGGGGACAGAGCTCCCTACAATGTGTAAAGAAGTGAAATGATTGCAAAAGCAATCATTTCACTTCTATATCGTGAACCGGGGGTGTTTTGTATGGCGCACTGACCACGAATGTGCGGTGACCATTGCCAGCTTGGGTTCCGGAGGAACCCACTCCCGGTAACTTTTGCAAAATGTAGCCCATAGATTACTATAGGGTAACACAATCTGGAGATGGAGTTATCCTATCGGGGCCAAGCTCCCGAATGCTTGGTTAATCCAACAGCACAGCAGCCACATAGAAACCTATGGGAGCTGGGGATGCTGAAGGAAATGGAGGGAACGCAGAAGATATCTGAGATATCTGCTAAGGTCCTACCATGGTACATTCGGGGGATACTTAATATTTGCGGATATGCCCCTAAAATGGATATTTTCGGGTAATGTCCCACAAATATTATTTGATAAATAGATCAAAGATATCTCATTTTAATTACATTTGAAAACAGTTTTTCTCAATGTCTGTTCTAAGCCCCAGAAAAGATCAACAAAAATGCTTTTTCACTGACTATTGCACATTTGTTCTCACCAAATAAGCACTAATCAATACCACTAATTTATATACATCAATATTTAATCACTTACCTGCAGCAACAACCCTGGCATCTTCATGAGCCAAATGCCTGCCTGAGGCGCGACTGTCTGGATTCTCATTCCACCACAGGACGTGAACTGTGCAAACACAACACATACTGCATCAATGGTTACTACATTTCAGACTGTTAATAAATAAAAATACTTCACAAAACCAAAAAACAATTGTTAAATGATCCGGTGTGTAGATCTACAAGCCAAAGTGAGAAAAAAAAATAATAATAATACTACTGAAGAAAAGCCCCTATTTCACAAGCAACATTTGTCATAACAGTACTGCTACTACTAAAGGACCCATGAGATAAGGTCTGTTACCATGAAAATACTAATTTGGTAATCCATCACAAATGGTTCATTTATCATAATCACAAATTAATCTACAAAGGGCTACTTTGAAGCTGGTAGCCATTTTGTCTTTCCCGTAAAACTACTAGACTATCTTCTTTTTTTCTCATTTACATACAGTAGCAAAAGGAGAATGATATCTAACCCCTGTACTTTGGTGAGGAACGAAAATGTAATTAATAAAGTTCACATTTGAAACTTTAGATATTAGTTGGGTATTAAATGGGAGATACCACATCCAAAAATACATTTATACCACTGCACCATATAAACCAATCCATCAATTACAGTTCACGTAAGTGTATAAAGAACCACCACTGACACACTTCTATGGGAGGAATGAATAGATGTGTGCTGTATTTTCCTACATTTACTGACATGATTGGGAAAAGTCAAAATTTATCTTGCATAAAAGATCTTTAAAATATCTATTCAAAAATACATGTAAAATTTACCAGAAACGTCATGTGTGACAGAGCTATGATTGCAGAGAAAGATCCTCCTATGCTGACTAGATTTCCTCTGTACAACCTTACTGAACATTCTGATGTATTAAAGATTTCACATTTCAGTCTGTTCTTCTAGTTTCTCTAAATCAGTGGTTCTCAAACAGTCCTCAGGACCCCACACAGGTCACGTTAAAAGATCCACAAGTGGAGACAATTATTTTGCTTGTGATTTTGTGAGGAGACCTGGAAAACATGCACTGTTTGGGGTCCTGAGGACCGAGTTTGATAACCTGTGCTCTAAATCACTACACTATTCGATATACTCTGTGACCATCGCCAGGGGTTACGGTGATTCATCAAAGCACCATGTCATGACTTTATGTAGTTTGTGTGCTCTGGATAAAGTGTATGTATTATTATAATTCCCCTAAATTATATATTTCAGGAATGGCTGCTTGCCATGAATGGGTACAGTATGTCAAAATTGGATTGCATAAACTAATCAGAGCAAATGGCCACGCGACACCTAGCCTTTGAAGATAAAGCTTCATGGACGCAACGTCTGCTCTCACTCTAGGTGGCCCTGCTCGAAGAGCAGTGCACAGTCACACTGGCTGCCAAGAGGGTCATTTGTAGCACCTTACATTAGCAGGCTTCCTACAATAAAATATCTTCAGAGTGTTATCTGAGGTTTGGGTCTTGTAGCTGTGCTAATTTATATCGACACAGACCCTAGAAGAACAAAGGCCAGCCCTTTTGAGCCTGGGAAGGGTGGGGGCTGCTGAGGGAGAGGGGGATGTGGAACCATAAGAACCAGCTACTCCTGCCTGTCTGTTTTCACTTCCAGGAAGTATCTGAGAGCTAAGGAGTGCTCCCCATGTCGGTCTATGGTGGTCTCCCTCCACACAGATCCCCTAAGATCTCAGCGTAAGATACCTTAGGATTCTGACTTTCTACTTTTATCTGTAATCATTCTGTGCATTTATTACTGTGTGTCTTGTTTATTTACCTATTTGTCTTGTAATTTAACCCTGGAGATATTTCTCAATAAATCCTAAAACTTTATCAGCGTTATCCCTGTGCTCTAATGAATTCACGTGCCTGGAGAGGCCCATGCTATATTTGTGTAATACTTGTGAGTTTAAGCGAGAATTAAGTGTCTGGCGAACGTAAGAGCGCTATTTTAATACTCTTCGTGGTGGCAGCTTAGGTAAAAAGCCCACGTCACAACCACCCAGCTGTGTCAGATTGGCGTATCTGAGCGCAGGCTGGGCACAGTGTCGTGACATACCCCATCAACATTTGTGCTTTAATCTAAAGGGAGGTCACAAAAATGCTGAACTGTTGTTTATACCATTACATCTGTATCAAGTTTGTTCTGTACTATTCTTAACAAATAACAAAAAGTATTTCTCCTCCATTATATGGAGGCAATAATCATGGAACATTACCTTGGTTAAGTAATCCATATTCTGTGTTGAAGACACCAACAAGCTTTGTGTAACCAGTATTAACATGAGTAGAGATGGCAGCTTTAAACGCTTCACCCCAGACTGCTGGTCCACCAGGCTTAAACTGAAAGGAGACCATCTCATAAACCCCTGGCATAAAGAAAATATAATGTACTTTAATAGCAGTTTATATACTGTATTATTTGTCCTATACATAGGCAATACATCCAATAGTGTTTTCTCACATGAGGTGACGATCAATTAAGTTGTAAGAAGTTAACAAAACTTTGTTTTTTTATTTATAAGAATATAAAGGAAATGGAGTGTCTCTCCACACCTCATTCAATAAGTCAACAGGTAAACCTGGTTTCCAGTCAAAAATTCACTATGTCCTTTAGATGGCTGTGAGCAAACAGAAGCAGCCGGCCCATGTCAGACCACGACTTGCAACCCTGGTTATTTACATCCTGAGAACACTGTATTGCAGACACTTTTTCTGGGCTCTACAGAATCAATGAATAAAACACAGATGCCGCCCTCTGGTGACAGACATCATTTGTTTTAAAAGCATTCAACGACTAGATGTCTGTGAGTGAAGGCAACATGGAACTAGCTATAAAAAAAACCCATTTAATATAAGCACCTTGTATACAATTTCTGTTATAATTCTGCATGGCAAACAGAAAAAGGGACCAACAAAGTGGCAAAGTGCAAATATGCCATCACAGACCAGTTTCTCCATTAGTTGCACTACAAAAAGGTTTGAGCAGTTTCTTTTGGAAAAAATATGAGATATGGTAAGAACTTACCCTTGTTATCTCTATTTCTACGAAGTCCATAGGGTTCCACAGGATACCTTGGGGTATAGGTGTGACGTCAGTCGCTGGGCACCATAGAGTTAAGCTTTTCAGCCTCCCAGGATGCACTAGGGTCCCCTTCCTATACCCCGCCCCCGAGCCAAGGCACCTCAGTTAGTTATCAAGCCATAGGCCGGAGGAGGAGAAGGAAGAGAGAGAAAAAAGATCTGGACACATACAAGAATCACATTCTCACCAGAGGGAGACGGAAAACCGGTGACCAGAGCAAAGCCCATCTGCAGCACAGGTGCGACAGGGCGGGAGTCCTGTGGAACCCTATGGACTTCGTAGAAATAGAGATAACAAGGGTAAGTTCTTACCATATCTCATATTTTCTACTTCAGGGTCCATAGGGTATCCACAGGATACCTTGGGGATGTCCCAAAGCAGTATCCTTTAAAGGTGGGGACGCTCCTGTGCAGAAAGGAGAATCCGCCGCCCGAAGGAAGCATCCTGAGAGGCGAAGGTGTCAAACCTGTAATACCTCACGAAGGTATGGACAGAGGACCACGTAGCAGCCTTGCAGATCTGAACTGCCGAGGCACCACGTCGAGCTGCCCACGAAGGACCCACAGACCTAGTGGAATGAGCCTTCAGAGAAGGTGGGACCGGTAGGCCTTCATGAAGATAAGCTTCAGAAATAGCCATACGGATCCAGGCTGCCAAAGTTTGCTTTGAAGCAGGCCAACCCTTTTTACGGAAGCCATAGAGGACAAACAAAGCGTCCGACTTCCTAAACGAAGAAGTGCGGTCAACATAAGTCCTTAAGGCCCGCACAACATCCAAAGAGGCCTCACCCACGGAAAGACCCGGTGAGTTAAAGGCCGGAACAACTATTTCCTCGTTAACATGAAACTGGGAAACAACTTTGGGAAGAAACTCGGGCCGAGTGCGGAGCACTGGCCTGTTCCCATGAAAAACCAAGAAAGGGGGTCTACAAGAAAGAGCCCCTAACTCAGAAACACGTCTGGCCGAAGCAATGGCCAGAAGGAAAACAGTCTTAGCTGTTAGCCATTTAATATCCACTGAGCCCAGTGGTTCAAACGGCGGTCCTTGGAGAGCCCTCAGGACCACAGCCAAATCCCAAGGCGCCACAGGTGGAACAAAGGGCGGCTGAATACGGAGAACACCTTGCATAAAGTTGCGCACACCTGGGATTGTAGCAATCCTACGGTGAAACCAGACAGATAGGGCCGAAACCTGTACCTTCAAAGAAGCAAGGCGAAGCCCATGATCTAGTCCCGCTTGCAGGAAGGCGAGAATCCGAGACAGACGAAACTCCCGCGGTGCATAACCTCTCGGTCGACACCACTGGAAGAACGTATGCCACACGCGATGGTATATCCTCGCGGAAGACGGTTTCCGAGCTCGTAACATGGTACGCACCACAGAGCTGGAAAACCCCCGGGACCTCAGCATGGCCGTCTCAACAGCCACGCCGTCAAAGACAGCCGAGTCAGGTCCGGGTGAAGGCAAGGACCCTGAGACAGAAGGTCCGGTCGTAGCGGCAACCGCAGAGGACTGTCCACGGACAGACCCTGAAGGTCTGAGAACCAGTGCCGTCTGGGCCAAGCGGGAGCTATCAACAGGAGCGTCCCTCCTTCCTGTTTGAATTTCCGAATTACCCGTGGAAGAAGGGAGACCGGAGGGAACAGGTATGCGAACCGGAACGTCCACCGGACAGACAGAGCATCCACCAGAGACGCCCCTTCGTCTCTTGTGCGAGACCCGTACACCGGCAACTTGTTGTTGTGCCGGGACGCCATGAGGTCGATTTCTGGAAGACCCCACCTGTCCACCAGTAGTTGAAAAACGTCCGGGTGCAGGGACCATTCCCCTGGATGAACGTCCTGGCGACTTAGAAAGTCTGCCTCCCAATTTAGCACTCCCGGGATGAAGACCGCTGATATGGCCGGAAGATTGCGCTCCGCCCAAACCAGGATCCGAGAGACCTCTACGAGAGCCGCCCGACTGCGAGTTCCTCCTTGCCTGTTTATGTAGGCCACGGTGGTAGCATTGTCCGACTGGACCTGCACCGGGTGACCCTGGAGAAACCGCTGTGCCTGCAGGAGAGCATTGAAGACAGCACGGAGTTCCAAGATATTTATTGGAAGCTCCGCTTCTGTCGGCGTCCACCTGCCCTGGAACAAGTGTGGACCCGAAACTGCTCCCCAGCCCCGAAGACTGGCGTCTGTTGTCAACAGGACCCAATTTGGAACCCAGAACGGACGTCCCTTGTTGAGGTGGGTCGTCTTTAACCACCACGCAAGGGACAGGCGAACCTCCGGGGTGAGCACAATCGTCTGGAACTTCAGAGACTGAGGCAGCCCATTCCACTTGGACAGGATCAGGTGCTGCAGAGGTCTGGAGTGAAACTGGGCGTATTCCACCATGTCGAACACCGACACCATGGAGCCCAGTAACCTCATCGCCGAGTGTAAGGACACCCGGCGGCTGTGCAGACAACTGCGCACCCTTGACTGTAAAGCAGAGATCTTGTCCTCCGTCACGAAGATCCTTTGCTGTCCCGAGTCCAATAAGGCTCCAAGATGCAGAATCCTCCGAGACGGGATTAGAGTGGACTTCTGCCAGTTGATTAGCCAGCCGTGCCGTTGCAGCAGTGCAATGGTCAGGTCCAAGTGGTGTAACAGGAGCTCTGGAGATAATGCCACCAATAGCAGGTCGTCCAAGTACGGCAACATGCGGACTCCTTGCAGCCGCAGAGAAGCCGCCATGACCGCCATCACCTTGGTGAAAACACGTGGTGCTGTCGCCAGGCCAAAAGGTAACGCCCGAAACTGGAAGTGGTCGCTGCGGATTGCAAACCGAAGGAAGTCTTGATGGCGCAAAAGAATAGGGACATGCAGGTAAGCGTCCTGTATGTCCAATGACACCATGTAGTCCCCAGGTTCCAGCGCCAGAATGATGGACCGTAGGGTCTCCATCCGAAACTTCGGGACCCGCAAAGACTTGAGTGCTTTGAGGTTGAGAATCGGACGATATGACCCATTGGGTTTCTGTACCAAAAATAGATTTGAATAGAAACCCTGGCCCCTCTGGGAGAATGGAACAGGCACTATAACTCCAGCCTGGAGCATAGTGTGCAATACCCTCCGCAGCTCCGTAGCCTTGTTCCGGTCTGATGGTAGACCCGTGGTGAAGAATCGAGCCGGGGGTCTGTGCCGGAAGGAGAGGGCGTACCCGTGGGAGACCACCTCCAGAACCCAAGTGTCTGTCGTAGTGAACGACCAACACCGGGAGAACTGCAGCAGGCGGCCTCCCACCCTGGGATCCCCCAAGGGGAGACCCGGACCGTCAGGCCGCAGGCTTGTCATCTGGCTTGGGGGCCGGACGTCTGGTACTCCATGCCTGCTTCCGGGGCTTGACCGATTTCTTAGGGCCAGCCTGTCGAGGAAACGACTGTGGTTTGGGCCTGCCCTGGGCCCTAGATGACCGAAAGGACGATGGTCCAGAACCAGAAGGAGCAGCGGCCGACGGGAGACAAGCAGATTTGGCTGCCGCCAGCGTGGCCACAATCTTATCCAGATCCGGACCGAAGAGAACTTCTCCGGTAAACGGCAACGCTTCCAGACCTTTCTTGGAATCTGCGTCCGCCTTCCAGGATCGCAGCCACAAGGTGCGACGAGCAGCTACCGCTGCTGAAGAAATTCTAGACACCAGAGTACTAATGTCTAGAGCCGCCTCGTTGATGTAGGTGGCCGAATCACGGAGATTGCCAATCAACTCCGCCTGTTCGGCCGGACAGTCGGATTCAAAAGAAGCCTTTAATGAATCCGCCCAGCGCTCCATCGCTCTGGCAACCCAGCAAATGGCCATAGCCGGCCGTGCTGCCCCCCCTGCAAGGGAATAAGCGGACTTCAGGCAGATTTCTACCTTGCGGTCCATAGCATCCTTAAGGGAGGACATGGATGGCATCGGCAATGTGGCACTACGGACAAGACGGGTCACGTGAGAATCCACCTGTGTATAGGGGATTCCCACTTAGTAAAATAATTATCCGCGAACGGATAAGCCACCGCCAGGCGTCTCTGCGGCTGGTATCTTTTGCCAGGTTGTTTCCACGCCTCCTCTAAATGGTCCACCAACTGACCCGAAAGAGGAAAGACTGTGGCATCGCCCTTCACATCTTTGAAAAAGGCATACTTAGATTTAGCCGCTGGGGGAACTTCGTCCTCAATCACCAAGGCTGTGCAGACCGCCCGAATAAGTCCAGGAATATATACTTTGGACTTAGCATCAGCGTCCTTAGTATGGAGAGGTTCCTGATCGTAAGGATCAAGAATCTCCCCATCATCAGACGTCCCTTCGTCATCCTCATAAGGAGCGGACAGAGACGCCACCGGCCTTTTATGAGGCCGCATCACAGACTCCCCTTGCAACACATCCGACAAGTGCTGTACAGAACTCGTCAGGGAGTTAACCCACGCTGGCTCCTGAGAACCCGGGAGCGGGGAAATAGGGAGACTGTGGGGTACCACCAATTGTCGTGGGAACCCCTGCATGGGTGACGACACCACAGACTGCTGGGACAAACCCATCGGAGTAAACGCGGGCTGCGGAGCTAACTGGCCCACTAAAGCTGTTAACGCCTGAGCGAAACAAGCCCAGGGCGGCTCCTGTACCGGTGCTGTAACCGTAATAGGCCGCGCCATGGACAAACACTGCCGGCAAAGGCCCTCCGCACTACCCTCCCCCTCCGCTAACGGTACTTTGCACGTGGTACACTGTAGCCGGAGGGGAAAATCACTTTCAGACATGATGGCACCACGTATGTGACCTCTCTCACCAATTAAGTATTAAATAGGCGAGAGACCACCCTGCAGCACCGCTCCGCAAGGGCTTTAGCAGAAAGAACAGGGACAGTAATAAAGCTGACAGTTTAGAGAAGAAAAGTTACAGGCAGCGCTAGCACAGTCACATACAATGCAGAGAAATAACAATTCCTGCACTAACAGCGCTGATCACTCAACTACACAGACACAGGGCCTGGTAGGACACAGCGCTGCATACACAGACCTGAGCCACAGCGGAGGAGAGGTATGCGGGGGGACCCAGACCACGATGCTTCCAGCAGCGTTCACCATGCGTTCTGGAGAAGATGGCCGCCGAGGAGCAGAGAGGAGGCTGGCCTGGGGGAGGAGCGCTGCCACAGGACCAGTCGGCAGCATGCAGAGGGGGCTGTGTGCAGCGGGGGAGGCGCTGGCTGTGAGACAGGGAAGGCGCGCTCCCCTGGCATGCATTTAACCCCTGGGACGCCGCAGCGCTACCGCTCTGCTGCGGTCCGCTGTCCCAGGGGGTAGTGGAAAGCGCAGGTTGGTCGCCTGGCTCCACGCTGCAGCCAGTCCCCAGGGAGCCCCCTGCCTGGGGACTTAGGACCATGTGACCAGCGGGGACCCACCGCGGGACCCCGCTGCTTACCTTTGTCCCCCTTGGATCCGGCCATGTTCCGGAACATCTGGGGTCACCGCTAGCTGTGACCCCAGATGCTCACCAGCATCCCCGGATCGGTACCGGCGTTCTGGTACCGGCGGGGGTGTAGGGAAGACAGCATGGACGTCAGGACTGACTGTCCATGCTGTACATCCAGATGTGCAGCCACAGCTGCACTGAAGAAAGCTTCAGGGGCTCTTCTAGCCCCCACTCCGACAGGTGCACCCGACGCCGGCCGGGCACCAAACTAAACTGAGGTGCCTTGGCTCGGGGGCGGGGTATAGGAGGGGGACCCTAGTGCATCCTGGGAGGCTGAAAAGCTTAACTCTATGGTGCCCAGCGACTGACGTCACACCTATACCCCAAGGTATCCTGTGGATACCCTATGGACCCTGAAGTAGAAATAAAGAAATGCATTGATTTGTGGGACTTCATGACCAAGTGATGGAAACTAGTTACACCCACCTTCTTTTTCTGGTTTCTGCAGCTTACACCATGGTACCAGGTAAGCAATCTCATTGTTTTGGTTTTCTATCATGCTCAAAGCTTTAGATATGTAATTGTCCTGCCATTCTCTGTCTTGAGATAACTTGGACCGTACTGCTGATCGGTGTGCAAAGCTGTCTATCGGAAAATAAAGAATAAATGACAATAAGTTGCCGTGCAAGTTTACTTATAATACTTTTATACTTTTTAACAATCATATTGCTGTATAACATTAGCTCTGGAATGTTAGCTCCGGTCCTGTATGAGAGAACAACTATAATGCATGCTAGCGTAAAGCATTGTTTAGTGGGCTCATGGGCTATAGAGCAAACTTATTGTCTTTCTGTGACCATTGCAGATTTTTCTTGCTGTGACAATTGCGCATACATATACATACCCAGTACAAAGCACAACCTCCTACCACATTTGCACACTACGGACATTATCTAGCGGTTGTAAAACTAGTAAATAAACCATATTGAGACAGAGCAATACATGCCATCTTCAGCGCATTTTTGTTGCTATTACAATCTCACTGAACGCATTTTCAAAAGTAAATGAATATGATTAATTAAATAGAAGCATATTTATCTCAGTGGCATGATAATTACAAGTGCATGACATCATTTTAATATTGGTTTTTATTTTTCTTTAGCTTTAAAGGCATTGTCTTCATGCTCATTATGGGACCCATTTATCAATAATCACATACTCCGTGCCATCTGGGCGGGATAATAGCACCTGAAATCGCATTACAGTATGCAATTATACTGCCGGAATGTATCAAATAGCACATGCAGGGGCAGGGCTACAAAAGGGGCCAGTCCCTGTGATGTGCTCGGAGTGAAGTGACCCCATCTATGGGGACTCCTGTGCACGCACAGTCTACTGAACTTGCATGTGGGGTGGCCATTGAGAAGTGTAGCCGATAGGCTACAGCGGCTAACACCATTTTCAGATTGTAAATTTGACAGCATCGAAACCACACTGAAACCTATGGGGAATGGAACTGCAACTGCTGTTAGAAATGGAGGGACCACAGCAGATTTTATATATATATATATATATATATATATATATATATATACACACACACACACACACACACGTATATTCATCCACCCGCAATATGTTAGGGGGCTTCCCATTCTATGATAAGGTGGAATCCGTCACCCGCACAAGGATAAAACAAACCTGCACTGTGCATTTACTTAGCCTGTGCATTACTTGATCTTCTTAAGGCCTTATATATAGGGGGTGGAAACAATCCCTTGCTACTGTACCACTGCAGCAGAGGCTGCTCTCACTGCACAGTGGATTCAGCTACAATACTTGTGTGTACTGGAATTAGGATCTCTACAGTAAATATATCCTCCATACTTAATGAAGAATAGAAACTCCTCAAAAAGAACATGGTGCCATAGCTTGGGTGAACCTTGAGGCCAGTTACATTGGTGTTCACTTTCTAGCCTACCTGGGGTCTATCTACTGCCAACAGACCAGCTCCACTTCATTCCTTCCCTTCAATTCTGTATGTCTAAATGGGACTATTGACAAACTCGGTAAGAACTATGCTTCTCCCATTTCCCCCCTGGTCCCATTGTGGAACAAATCAGATTTCCTCCCTGAGGTCTCCTCTCCTCCACTTTAAACTGTGTATACAAACGGGGATTAGATTGGTCTATGACATTAATGTACAGAACACTTGGCCCTCTATTCCCCTCCCTACGGCCCCTATTTTCTTAAACTAATTTCAAGTCCGAAAATTTCTCATGTCCCTTCTCCCTGCTGACACCCGGCGACCCCTCACCCCTTTTGAAAGGTTTTGCCTCATTTCCCCACTTTGTAAGGGTACGATCTCTTCTATATACATCTTGTTGATTGACGCTACATGTGACTCTCAGTGTCACCATGAACTGGAGTGAGAACGGGATTTAGCTCCATCTCCAGATAAGCCTTGTTGGGAGGAGGTGAGAGAAGAAATCACCATGAATTGTATTTCAACACAAATTAAGGAAATTATTATACACTGGACAGACTCTCTAAAATGTTCCCTACTTCCACTCCAAGCTGTTGGTGGAACTGTGATCATAGAGGTACCTTTCTCCACATCTGGTGGACTTGTCCTTGGAATGAGGTCCTTTTCGTTATTAATGCTCCCTCTGAACAACTACAGTATCTCTAGACCCCTGGTTGGTCCTCCCATCTCGTCCCTTTCCAGATGGGAGTTCTCAATCAAATAAACTGTTCTCTCATATTTTTGCCACAGCAAAATCTTTAATTGCTAGGAGTTGGAAGACCCCTACTATTTGAGCCCTGAAAAACTATGTCTGATATATCGCAAGCGTGGACGGTATTACTTACGATTACACACCTCATAAGTTTCACTATTTATGGGCCCCCTGGTATCATAGCGACAAAAGTTATTGCTTATCCCCACTCGGACCAGTCTCTGCTTCATGATTAAGTGGTCTTTTTAATGGTCATGGTTGTTTTCCCGCCTTCGGGTCCTCTCCGCGGGATTCCACATCTTCTGATTATGCAGGAATTATTATGTTCTTTATGTCTCTCTTGCCATTGATTCTATTTAGGTTTCTCATTTATTTCTTCTTAGTTATTTTCTTTTTCTCCTGGATTACAGACTTCAGCTTGATATGTACCTATCCCCCTCCCCTCCTTTCTCCCCCTCACTCCCTATTGTTTAAAACTACAAAATGTAAAGGAAATTATACTGTTTATATTTCTGATATCATTTATTACTGATGTTGTCTTCCCTTCTACAAATAAAAAGTGAAAAAACATGGTGAATTGTGTGCTCAGATGTTAGTGAGCACAGAGAAAGTATTTACTATAGAGAGAGATGATCTGTAGAAATTGTCAAGCACTGTGGATTATGCTGGTACTACATGAATAATAGTAAATAAATAACAATAGTAAATAAATGCTAACAAATAAGACGACATTAAACTGCACCTGAAGTAAAGTGCTGTTGCTTACCCAGTGTGTACAAGGCCTAAATAACACATTATGTTATACCAAACACTATAACAGGATCCACAACTATACACTATACAGTCACATCGCAGGGCCTTACCTTGACAGGACATATCAGCCTGCAGCACTTAATGCTATTTCACTGGTTTTAGAAAATGTTTAAAAGAGTAAGTTGTGATGATCTTTTCGCTTACTGAGAACCAGGCATGTATAACATAATTTGTGGCTTCCATAGTGCCTTGTATTATCTGTATAATTATTATTCATCCTCCATACAGGAGAGAGCATATAGTGCATATAGCATATAAGGGAGAGAAGTTAGAACAGACTCCAGAACACCTGAGATTTGATACACAAAGGCACTTGGTATGTGACATTCATCACCACAGAAAAAAACAAGCACCTTTGTGCATCTGCCCCATTAGAGACCCTACATTTGCCTGACTATATCATACGTATATGGTGCTCTATTCTACAGCTGCGGACAGACCTTCAGAATGTTTGGATAATGTGCATGTGCTGAGCCTGCATATGAAACTTAGAGAAAATAGGGTCGTTTTAGAGTCATGCGGATCTCAGTTGTATCTCCACTTGCGGCTGAGTATATATTAATGGGCATTTGTATGTAGGATAAGTGTCATGTAGACAGAATTGCAGGATATTCAGAGTTGTGCATATATAGAGATGCATCTAGGATAGAGCTGGTCATGTCCGCACTGATAGAGATGACGGCTACTTCCACAAGCAGATGGATAGGATAGTGCTGTCGCATAGATGCAGCCAACTGAATACAGGTGGAAATCCGCATTTATTTCTGAGCACGGAAAGCAGCCGTAGTCAGACCCATTGTACACTACCACACTGTACCATTGTACACTGTCACCCGGCACCATCGTGGACTGCCACCCGGCACCATCGTGGACTGCCACCCGGCACCATTGCACACTGCCATAGTCAGAGGCGGGCTGGGCCGGGGGGCAGGGTGCCATCTGCCCCCCGGGCTGGTACAATTTGAGCGTTATGGGGCCACCAGTTGCATTTGGCACCCAGGAGACATGCAGAGGATGCTCCCAGGCAGCTCAGTTTGTGTAACAAGGATATTCAGTGTTGCCGTCCTTGAAGCCCTTGTAACAAACTGAGCGGCCGGGGAGCATCCTCTGCATATCTTCCAGGCCGCCAGACATTGGATTAGTGGCCACTCTGCCCTACCGCGATGGCACCTGCTCCACCTCCTGGGGCTCCCTTTCCCCCTGGCACCACTTACTGCTGGCCTGTCCATCTCACATCAGCTGGCCGCTCACATGATTTTGCGTTCCACTTGGGAACACAATCCGGAAACTGGCGTCTGCTCCGGATGGCGGGCACTTCTGGGTGCCAGACGGAGCTGGCGGGGACTGCTTCAGCGGCGGCCGAGCAGCCAAACACTAACGGTAGGATTGAGCATATTTTGGTAGCTACTAGATCCCCCTGTCCGAACTTGTAACCTCACCTGGTAACTGTGCGTCTCTCTGGGAGGGCAGGAGGAAAGATTGTTGCTCCCATCTAAGTGCCCTACACCTCCCACCTGACTGCCTCACACCCTGCTCACTGCCTACTATTTATTAATCCACACTGCCTTTAAGTGTGTATGTATATATATAATAAATATATATATATATATATATATATATATATATATATATATATGTGTGTGTGTCCATTGAAACCCACAAGGAAACTGAAAGGCTTCTCTGCACTTTTCTTCATAGAAAATTATAGTGAAACAATGTGTAAGGCTTTCTCCACCTCTAACGCTTGACAAAAGTCTGTTTTAAGTTTAATAATTGGACCCCTTTGCACCATTTTTTGACCATGATTTTTCTGTTACCCATAATCTAACACTGCAGCACTTTCACTTTCCTGCATCACCTCTGCCTGTCTCACTACCGTTCCATCTCTTCCCCCTGCAAATCACCTTGACACTCTCTTGTCCCACCTGCCCCCTCGACTTCCTCCTCCTCTTACTCTCATCTCCATCCTTCTGTCAATGTCCCTCCTTTTCCTGTCTCCTCTTTATCCCCTTCTTACCTCCTCCTTTCCCGTCAATCCTATCTCTTCCCTGCCACATCTATTCCCCCTCTACATGTCTGCCCTCCTCCCTTACACATTTTCCACGTCCCCCCTACAAATCCCCTTCCACCACCCCACACATGCTCCCACCTTCCCACTACAAATCCACCCTCTTCCCGTAAAAAAACATCCTCTCCCATTATTTTTTTTGAAAGCGGGGGCCACTTGCTTATGTTGCCCCCCCAGGCTGAAAGTTGCCAGCCAGCCCCTAGCCATAGTGCTGGCATATTCTAAACAAATGATCTTAAAAATTATCTATTTAAACTTATTTTCAACAAAATACAATAACCTCCATACCATATTTCCATATATGAAAGACCTTATTGAGACCACCTAATTCAAAGGTCCAATAACCAATCATCTCTGAATGTGCAGTACGCAGATGAATTTTCTCCTTTGTAAGTTGCATGAGATCGCTCATTGAAGAAGGCTTGACAGAGTAAGTGCGGAACTCATAGAAAGTGGTGTCATGCTGGCGGGGGCCAGTTACATAGGTGGCTGCAGCCTAAAGAAGGATAAAACACACTATTGAAATGATGTATTTGAAGGATCAAAACTATTTTAAAACAAACCTTCACGCAAACAAAAGTAATAATTTGTTTATTTATATGGTGACACATAATTCAGCAGCACTGCATAGTGGGGAAACAAAGCATAGTATAAAAATGTCAGTCCAAGAAACAAAATACATAAACAAGCAAAAGGGAAAACACAAGGTCATTCAAGATGCAGAAAATAAGCATACAGTAAGGTGAATAGGAAGTGTATAGAACAAAGTGTAGTACAGAAAATGCAAGAGGCATGATACAAAGGAAGTATAGATGGACAAGGTAGGAGCAGAAAGAAGACAGGAGTGAGCCCTGCCGATGATAGCTTCCAATATAATGAGGAAGGGCCACAGAGTGTGGAAAACACAATGATCAATCTGTACATATACAGACATATGACAAAAAAACAAACAAACACAAAATCAGACACATCTGTATTAATAACACAAATAGGATGATGTTGTACACTTTCTGCAAACTGCAAGATGTAGCAATCTGATTTGTCTGGTCAATATCTATCAGAACTTGTGGTGTGATTATAAAAGGCCAACATGAAAGGATTACATTTAAATAGGAACAAAAAAGCCTTAGCATAACATTACAGTACAAACTCAACTACAGGTTCAACGCAAGCTGTCCAGGTATCAACTGTCATATGACTTTGGCATATCCATCATCGCAAGCATCATC
The DNA here is from genome assembly GCA_031769625.1 of Taudactylus pleione. Taxonomy (NCBI): domain Eukaryota; kingdom Metazoa; phylum Chordata; class Amphibia; order Anura; family Myobatrachidae; genus Taudactylus; species Taudactylus pleione. Next base: position 1,280,880 of record JAUIMM010000126.1, on the reverse strand, counting down.
TCTTAGCAGGTGGGATGGCATCCTCTAGTCCTTAGCATGCGCAGTAACATTATGGTATAGCACCACACTCTCAGCCTAATGTAGGAGCAACAACAGATAGCTTCTTGACTGTGAAACTGCCGGCTGCTTCTCCTCAGGTCACTGGCCAGCAGTGGGTCGCTACTAGGGGTTTAATACACTAGATGAGAGACATTATGTTAGGGTGGGATGTATCAGTTTCTGCAAGAAAATTGTGATACATCCCACCCTTTCCCCTGAATACCAATGTGTGATCGCCAGTATGCAGGTACACTTACCCGCAAGGACAGCTCTTCTAATAAGGTGTTCCTTGTGAAGAGACAACTTATGACCAGAGTTCCTACTGCGCATGTACGGCCATCGGTCAGAGTAATCATCAGGGGAACAGAGAGGGATCCTTCAGATCTCATTTTGGGGATTTACACGTAAAGAAGCCCATATGCTTCTTTAGAAAACAGTATCTATAGGTTGTGTTGCCTAGGGTGCAGAAGCTCTGGAAAGTCACACTTTCCTTAGCTTGCTGCATACCACACAACTCAGCCCCATAGAATTCTATAGGGGCTGCTGTGACTGCAGCCCACAGCAGATATGTATTGGGGTAAAACCTAAGTAATCTGATAGATCCCACCCTCAGTCAATGTTTTAAGCGCACGCTAACCAATGACGCCCTAGGCCTACTAGCAACATCAGTACTGCGTCCTTACCATTCCGTGGCCACATAATGGGGCGATATAACAAGCCTTATAGAGAGAAAAAGTGGAGAAGTTGATGAAAACAACCAATCAGCTTCCAATTATCATTTATCTAGCACAGTCTTTGAAATGACAGATGCGGATTGGCTGCTTTGGGCAACTACTCCACTTTGCGGGTCATGTAAGACGAGGTGGTAAGTGCCAAATGCGCTATAACCAGCTCTATTTGACACTTATAACAAACCTTAATATGTATGAAAGCAGATAATGTACACAAAAAAAAAAAAAAAAACTTTTCTCTACGTTATCTGCAAACCTCTAATGGTTTTACGGAAAATCATCCATAAAAACAAATTAAAACAACGATAAGTGCAATTTTTTGTCTTCGGCTGCACAAAAGATCTCCCTATGTTTGTGAGATCTCGCACATGTGTAGTGGGGCAGGCCAGGAGCGAAGGCAAAGTGCATCACTGTGGTTCTTGTACGGATCACCGGAGGGGAGAGTTTTCTCTCTCCCACTCCGGAGGCCGTGACGTTAATATATTCTGACATTATTGCTTCCTCTTTCGCCTAGATCTCTCTCTCAAAGGCTTCATACATCTCCCCTAATGTGTTAATGTGCTTAAGCTGTCCTAGATGCACTAGATGATTTTTCTTTAAACCATTTGTCATTTTCCAACGGAGCAGAACGCAAATCGTTCAAATCGTCCACTGTGTACGTACTATGCGTGCTCCTGCATCGTCGTTGAATCTTCAGATCTGCCGTACATGCTGCTTAATACAAAGATATGACTGACGATCTCATGCATTTGGATGCGGCAGGGGAACGACATATCGTGCGCACACCTGCCTAGTCTCCCGAGACTGTCTGCAGCCTCCCGAAAATAGTGTGCCGCCCCCGGCACCCCGCAAGAGTAGGCAAGTCCCTTGGCCCTCCCGAGCCCGCACGTGAAAGTGAGCGGTTTGGGGGAGGGAGATGACGCCATGCGCACTGAATCACTTAATCATAGCCACGCCCCTGCTTTGCAATGCCGGTAATATCACCATTATAAAGCGCGGGGGGGTGCGATGACACAATCTTGCTGGTACGCCCCCGCTCCGCTCACTTAAGCTGTCCCCATCCTCCCTGCTGCACCGACCTGGCAGCCGCTTCCCGGAAGGGACTACCAGAATTTCGGTAAGTATGATCGTGCAGCCGTTCACCAAATTGTGTGGTGTGTACAGACCGCAAGATACGTCATCTGTGGCATCTGCCGTCAGCTGGGTACACAGATCGTCTAGTGTCTAGCCGGCTTTATACTCATATACACAATTGCTCATGTATCAGAGACACAGTGTAAAAATATGGTCAATAGCTAAAAAATTACTAATTGCTTTTTTCCTCCCTAACCAAACACTCAAACATAAAACACATGGGCACAAACCCTGCCATTTGTAGGTACAGAAAGTGATTGGCTTGCAAGGATTGTATGATTTCTATTCAGATATCTGTATTCATACCATCACCTGCCAAATAATTTTTATGCTCAATCAGTTAAAGGCACAGTATTCTGCCCTGGTGTAATAATAACCATACATGTAAACGTATATAACATTGATTTCTACACATCAGGCGTGTGCTGCGCTGCCGTCAGTGTGGAGAGAATGACGGCAGCCCCCAGCAGCTTTTCAGCACTTGCTCTCATCTGTAACTCCGTGTCAGGCTGGTGCTGCGCCACTGTCAGCGTGGAGAAGTAACTGTGATATACGTTTACATGTTTGGTCATTATTACACCAGTGCAGGATTCTGTGTCTTTAAGTTATATACTGTATGTGAGGTTGGCAATACCTCTTTCTTCTGCTACAGGTGTGATAAATTAAGTACTCTTTAATCTGTGCACAGAGTAGGCGCTGGGTACTTTTTCACTTGTAATTCTGCTTAATCAGGTCTGATCCAAATGGCTTTCTATCTGATAGGTCAGAAAATTCAGTGATCACATACAGTACAATACTGGGACAGTTTGTCATAAGTGGAACCAGATGTTTGTTTATTACAATTTAATAACACATAGCTTTATATGAAAGATAAAGGACATATCACAATTCAAACTAATCTATAATAAACTCAAGTTACCATTGCCAATTGGTGGTGCCTAGACGAAGGCTAGTCTGGTTAGTTCAGAGAGGAAGGAGAATCACATTAGTAAGTTTAAAATCCATCAGATAGGATAGAATTATTTTTTTTTATGGAAAGGTCACGACCTCTGATAAGCATCAAAAGGTAATTCATGAATACCTCACCCTCTGTATGTGACCTCAGGTGAAGAACATTACAGTTACTGGCTCAGAATGATAGTAGTAGCTCAGAGAATAAACCCTATTAAGTAAATAAAGGCCAGAGATCATGTTTCCGCATACATGTTCTTCCATATTAGATATATGTTAGGCCTATTCATTATTATTTGAGGTGGTCTAGCAGAAGTAAAGTTTCTAACACCCCACAATTTGCGGTAGCAGATACCCATGCACCAGAACAATTCAGTATGCTGTGGTGCTGGGAAACCTGCTCCCAAAAGCAGCTGTCCCGCAATATCTAAAATTCACACTTTCACTATGTCACGTTCGGGCTATGGTGGTCTCCTGTAGAGGCATTAGAAGACATTGACCCAAGTTGAGAAAGGAATCTGAGGCGAGGGGCTTGGATATATGCCTTCCTCATCCACTAGTTGGCTAGACCTGACCAAAGGCGCGGAGTCTCACCTACTGGGAGGTGTTCACCAGTCACCCCTTCAAGCAAGAGATTTGGGCTTAAGCTGCACCCAGCAAGCAGGTCACGGCCCTTTGGTCAGGTATCCGGCACAAGTGGGAAATGGAAGAACACATCACAGAGAAAGCACAGGAGAATGATACTGGAAGTTTTGTACTTGGGTGATGTACTGGGTACACACCCTGTTGATCCAGATGTAAAGCAGTGGGGTGGGGCCACAATGATGCACTTCAGCATAAAGCACATCATCAATTTGTCTGCACGCCTACTAGCAGGGCACTGCTCCTGGGTGACTTGCTGAGATTCGGAAGTCGCCCAGACGTTCCAGGAGGGTAGACAAGTATGGGCAGAGCAGGCTAATTCCATTGTGTCAGTTCCCACAATCAAGCTTTGAAAACTTAATGAATGAACGGTGGGCACTTTGAGACTACCACTGCCATATCTCTGCAATGGGGATTGTGACAGCCAATGGAAACACTGACAGGCGCATCCCATTGGCCCAAAGTAATGTCAATCATGGGCTCTAATAGGAACACTGAGAGCAGCGCCTCATGGGTCCAAATGGATGCCAGTCACGGGCTCCAACAATGACTGGAGACAGTTCAGGATATAGGTCCTCATTCAGATCCGGTCGCAAGTGCTGAGCGCTCGCAACCGGGTCGATGTTTAGGCCCTGCGCACGCGCAGCGGCTGCGCTGTGTGTGCGCAGGCCCCGGAGCGAGAGAGCATTTCTCTCGCTCCGGAGCTCACTACAAAAGGGGCGGCTGTCGATGTTGATCGACAGCTCGCACCATTTTGTAGGCGTGGCGGGGGGGTGGTTTCACAAACGGAGGTGTTCCTCAAGGAACGCCTGCCGTTTTGTGGGCGGCTGCACTGACATCAGCAGTGATGTCAGTGGGGAGCTTCCTGCTTGATCAGAGCAGGAAGCTCCCTGGGGCTTGCGGTTGCCGAGACTCAACCTTAGGGTCTCGTCGCAAGCCCCGATGGTCTTGACCATCGCGACCATCAACCTGGTCGGTTGCTAAAGCTGTGGGCGATAACCCACAGCTTAGCTAGCGACCAGGAGGCCGCACTTAAAAAAACAAGCGGCCGCCCTCATTCAGAGCAAGCGCTCGCTTCTTGCGACCGCCTCTGAATGAGGGCCATAGTCTGTAGTAACCCAGTGGTCGGGTTGCTCTTTTGATAAAGCTGACAATGCGAAACGCGCATTGGACAACACAGGCACGCGATGCATAGCGTGACCTGTGCTTTTTAATCATTGTGTCTCCAATATAAACATGTTTGTTTGTGTAGAATACGATGTCAACTCTGGTCAAACACAATATGTGTATTGATTGATCCTGTAATATATACGATAGCCCACCTAACAGATTTAACAAGGCAACTAGTAGCTGTGAGATTTAACATAAGCCGCTGAATACTGCAGTGTGTCAGGAGGTGGCTGTATGTTAATAGACTGCGGGAGACTAGAGCTCATAAAACAGAGCGTAGTGAATATCTAATTAGGCAGTCAGAACGGACAGTGATACACTGTTGCCAGCAAGGCTACATAATACTGCTGGAACACTCACAGGAAAGTGAGATTACTAGATGTTACAGCAGACACAATTGTAATACTCCTAAGTACATGGAAGAGACAGCTGGTCTATTTAGGTTCATTATCATACAATGTTCAAATTCACCCATTACTTATGAATGTGATCAATAGCCTATTAGATAAATATTATGGTATTTACAAGATAGGAGTAAACATATGTCTGGCGCCATAGTTCTCTCAGTAAACCATATGTAATGCTATGTGATCTCTATCACAATAGTTTTCAAACAGGGATCTGATATCATATGATCAACTGAGATATTGGTTGGGAGATACCCAGAGAACAAGGGTGATTAATGAATTTAATCAGTGTTTGATATACATTGTACACTACCTCTAAATGTCCATCAGTTGCGGGTGCTAACTATATAATCACTCCTATCACTTATAGTTATTCATTATCTGTCATATCACCTTTATTTTAGAGATGAAAATGCAACAGATGTAGGAGAGATTATACTCAGCCCTCTGTAGATACGGAATCAATGCACCTTTTTTCCAAGTAGCATATGACAACTGGTTATAGTGCTTTGTGACAAAAGAAAGAAAGGGATTCATATATAGTGGTATAATACCATTTAATAATAACTACGGATAACTCAGAGTGGATTATTTGAGCACCAATATATTTCTTCCCTTAAATACATTCAAGGTCATATACAGTATGAGAGAAGGATCACCAGATTATGATCAGTATTGTGGAGAACACATTTTAAATTATCTATATAATTTTGAGTTTTGATTTATATTTCGCTTATTTTATTTTTAAGGACATAATAAAAGTTATATTTTATATTTTGTATGGTCACTAGAGGTCACGGTGTCTGATACGATTAATCCGAGAGTGCCCCATTATAGGAATACTTTGTTTATTTTGCTTTTTTGTTGAATCTAAAAATAGCTACCAAAGAAATCTAAAAAAAATACATTAAAGGGACTATCATAATGGTCTCTGTCCTGTAACCAATGTTAATGTCTAATTCTTAAACATTTTAGAAGGCCCACTGAGAACCAGTACCTACTAGGTCACACCTGTACAGTGCTTGTTGCGTAACAAAAGAGCCATACTTGGCATAAGGATTAAAATGTGGGCTGGGAGGTGAAGCAAGAATTCAACATGTATTGTCCAAAATTCCTACACTGAGGCATCATGCACAAATGCTGCCGAGTATTAAAAACATAAGGCAATATTAGTGGGTATGAGGCTCAAGGATGTGAAGGACACTGATTTATTAAGGGGCCAATCTACCAAACTTTGATGTCAATCCTTCCTATAGCAAATGTAGTCTTTTGATGGAGACAAGATCGGATTCCTCTTTGGTAATGACCGTTTGGCACATGTGTGACCTGACGACCATAGCTCTGCTGGAGCCGATCCTGGAAGTGAAATGATTATCTAAGCAATCACTTTACTTTTTAGTTGTCGTAGTCACAGACTCTTATCAAAGACAGTGTCCCTGCAAACGTTTTTTCTATACTGTACATACCCCATTAAAAATTATGCTTATTAAGGGTAAATGATACATTGACCTCTGGGGGGTATATTTACTAAAAATTCCGGTTTTTAGAAGTGGATATTTTGCCCATAGCAACCATTAAGACTCTAGCTATTATGTTGTAGAAGGTGCTAGATAGAAGTAGAATCTGATTGGTTTCTATGGGCAACATCTCCACTTCTAAAAACCCCCATTTTAGTAAATATAAGTCAGATGTTCCCCAAACTTTTTTGAATCATGGCACCCTAGAGTAACAGCATAGTTTTCATGGCACCCCTAAGCCAAACGTTTGTTATTGAGAAATTCAGAAAAAAATTTGTAAAGTAGTAAAGTGAAGTAAATTGTACTACCTGTCATCCTTAGGTTCAGTTATGTGGTTGTGGACAGGTTTAAGCTTCTGTTTGTCCACATATTCACATTACATTGACCATAAATAATTTGATTTGGTGCTGGACCACCAACCTGACCAGTTGCAAGTGTCCTGAGGCACCCCAGGGTGCAACGGCGGACAGTTTGGGAACCACTGCCCTAAGTCTTATAAATTATTGTACATTTTAAACCAGGTGGACAAAATCAGAATGTCATTACAGTACTAAAACACCAACGAGTTTCACTCATATTCACCCTTTGAAGCTGAGAAAACACAAAATGATTGAATCAGGGTGTGTACGGGCAATTTAACGTCCATCCGTTGCCCTTATGAGTAATATAAATGCAGCTAAAATTGTTGTCAAAATTGTGCTCTTTTGACAAGAACTCTCTTTAGAGCAGTTTTAACAAACACATTATGGATGCATTTTGTTGTCCTTATATTGCATGGCACCCTGACCAAACAGCAAGCTAGAAGCTCAATGATGTTGGGCACTTTGGTAGTTTTACACTAGGGGCATATTCAATTCCAGGTGAAAAGTTCCATACTTTTCGAATGCTGGACTTTTCGCCGACATCAATTGTTTTCAATGTGAAAAAGTATCGCGCAACTGTTCACTATATTCAATTAGAAATCGGTGAAAACGGGACCCGGCGAAACTCTAACATGTGAAAAGTCCTGTCAGATTTGGGGAAATCAGCCTTACAGCACCCCAAAAGATGCACTGACATTGGGGAACACTATAGATACCCCCGAATAGCCCTGCTGAATGTATTTGGGGTACTTAAATGCTATCAATAGCTGCTATTTAGCGTCTTTGCAGAAGTGGTGAAAAATAGCATTTAGCAGGGTTTTTTTGCAGAAAATAAGTAGTCCCAGCAAATTTGGGGTACATGAAAATGGGTACTAGCATAGTTTTAAGTTGCTAAAGTGAAGTTTTAAATTCGTAAAAAATCCACCTGCTGCATGCACCTGCAAACTTATTATTATTACCAGATATTTATATAGCGCACACATATTCCGCAGCGCTTTACAGAGACTTAAAAACACCTGGGGCATACTTGGGGACCCCCCTGGAGTCTATTTCGGTTGTTTTTAAGTTTGTCCCCCAACTTTGAACTTTTTTGCCTCCAAAATGAAAGTACTTTTTTGGTGTGATCTAAAGAAGTTTAACTTTTTTTTAACGCAGTTTACCTTTGGGGGACTGTCCCAAGGGTGCTGGGGGGTTCCCGCAACTTTGCACCCCAAAACCCCAATTCTGCACTTTTCTTTGACACCTATTCATAGGCAAAACTTTTTTGCAGGTTCCATTGCATTGAGTTTCCGCACCGGCGAAGGTTCTTCGGAATTTAATATGGAGGAAACTTTTTGCAAGGCGAAATGACGTCATTCGCGATACTTTTCAGCAGAAACTGACTTTTCGCCCCTAATTGAATACGGCCCAAAGTTGGCTCAGTATATCGATGTGTAAAAGGATTGTTTGGTGTGACCAGAGACTGATCAGATTTAACAGAATTTGGATCAGGCCAAGCTATAAAGCTTCACAGCGATGATCAGGTGGTGTGCTGTCATTTTTCAGCAGGAAACATTGTGCACCTTGACATTCATTGTTGTGTCCCCCTCCCCCAACCAAATATCAGAGTTTTGGCCAAAAGCCCATTACTATGGCAACCATGCCAAATCAATGGATAACAGAACACATGGCTGACTGTTATGGTTCTAACACCCTAGCATCTTTACACAATTCTGCATGACAAATTCAGTGCAACCTTTCTGGCAACCGAAATATGCTATCTTTGGAAATGTAGTCTCTGATTTGGGGGGGAGGGACCCATAAGGTTGTCAATTCATATTGTTGCCACACAACTACTAACCTTTCACATTAACCCCTTTATGGACAGGTATAGTTATTTTATGACTAATACAGAACATCTCTGTATCAGCATGGAGTAAAGACTTGCATATTAAGTTGTACACAGCATTGGGCGACTACGAACTGGATCAGGGATCTGTGCATTTATGGTAAAACAAACAACCTCATAGAAAACTCTACTTGTCCCTTGTGGAAAGTCGCCGATAATCAGAGGTCACTCTCCATAAGAGTGCTGACCAATCAGTGCTGCCCTATGGAGAGTGTCTGTAAGTGACCTCTTATTAGCGGTGGAGTCCCACAGGGACAAGAAGAGCCATCTATGATGTTTTTTCCTCCTCCCCCACACCCAGTCTTTTGCACTACCACACTAAACAGAGGCGCTAGTGCTGGTTATGATTAGAAGGGGGGAGGGACCCTATGCACTTTTTTTTTCCTTTTAATTATTTACATTTTCAAATACATTTAAACACACAAAGCAAAGTGAGGTAGCTATATTAGCAGCTATATTGCTGACCACTGGCCTATCTATTGTTTGGCGAGTTTATCTTGTGCAATTCCGGAGAGATTAGAACACTCTAAATAGTACATCCGGTGAACTGTATATATAACATTAAAAACATCTGGAGGGTGCGTCACGGGAAGAATGGTTGGGGCTCAGTTCTGGCAAATTAGACTTTATTCATATTTAATAAATACTGTGACCTGAAACTTGCCGGTAACACGGAAGAATCGTGCCACTTTTGTAAGCTTGCACCCTTTCACATTTCCCTCTTGAGTGTTTCAAGGCATCAGTGAAAGTCATGTTTTAAATGAACACATATTAGCACAGCACATTTTTGTGAATGACTGGGAGTCTGGTAAGTCCAGGGGAGCAAATCTGATGCAACTGAAGGAGTGGTCATGGAGTGTGAAATACTGCATCAAATCTACAGTATTAACTAGTATGAAAAACATATTTTGTCATTTATGACACATAGAATGTATGTTTACTTTTTTGTGCTTCATATTGTTGGGGTCAGGTTCCCCAACCTGGTTAGGGGCTGCTGTCAACTAAATTATTGCTATTCCAGTTTGATGTGAGTGTTAACCACCCAGTAGCGCCTATTGTTTGTATATTTTCTTTTTCAGAATGTATGATGGCCTACAGTACATCTACATACACATTTGAGCGACACACGCACATAACAAACAAATACACTGCAGCTTAAAAAGGAGGTTATCAACCTTGAGGCCACCATCAATAGTTACTAATACTATACAATAATGCTCATACTATCATTAACTAGCTGCTTTGCAATAATAACCTACAATAGTATTACATTTTATGCAATGGGGAGCCCAATGAGCAGGCACCAAACTGCAGCATAAAGAATACAGTAGGAAAAGGACAAAGTATAAGCACTGGGGAAATTGGCTTATGCATACCCATCTATTGCCCAGTCAGGTGCCGCAATGACTACAGATTTCCCATCCATTTTAGTTCTGCAGTGTTGGAAGAAAAGCATAGTCATGTAGTTGGAACGGGATGCAATTGATATGCCGGTGGACGGGATGCCAGCAGTCGAAATACTGACGCCAGAATCCCAGGCTATTCATCCGCCAGCATCTCATACCGATTCTAGAACAGGATGCAGTTGATATGCCTGTGGACGGGATGCCGGCAGTCGAAATACCGATGCCAGAATCCCGCCACCCAGCATAATGCCAACGCTGATAGCCTGATGGACGTCAGGATACCGGCATCGACATTCCGACCGCCGGAAGCCCGAACATCCGGACGATGGTAAGTATGCGCACTTAGCCGGGGATGGGAGGGTTAAGATAAGGGACCCCCGGTGGGACTTCGTATTAGGCACCCCCCAGGGAGGGTTAGAGTTAGGCTACAGGGAGGGGGAGGTAGGGTTAGGTTTAGGCACGATCGGGGGGGAGGTTAGGGTTAGGCACCACTAAGGGAGGGTTAGGGGAGGGTTAGGTTACTTACCAGCCCTAGTAGGGATCTTCAGTGTTCGAGCTTTCACTGTCTGTATTTGAACGCCGGCATCTCATACCGATTCTGTTAGAACATTAGTCTTGCACTACCACTGCAATGCCTAGGCTACCTATATGTGTACAAAACCAATAAGTCCCTTTGTAGGTGGAAGTGCATAATTCCTGTGCAAAAGGCAGCTCTTATATTGTACTCACCAGCAATTTGCGTGTATTCTGGTATACCAGAATTCCTACCATTGCATTAAGCATGTATATGCGTCTCATAGTATTGACCAGAATATCCTCTACAGGATGCATCATAAAATGATGTAAACAGAAATTTGCTATCAATGTCTACCTTGCGCTAGAAAAATACAGAATAACTTCTTATGGGTTGCGATGACTAAAGTGGAAAATTGTGACTTTGAGCAATGCAATTAAACAAGCCTGTAAGGGTAAAAGGCAGCACGTGTCTGTATGTAATAAACCGCTCTTCCTGATGCCAGCAGCTATTGACTTTTCTTATTGAAGGATAAATGTACTCAACTGTGTGCTCACAAGCAATGATTCCATTCTGCTGGACAAAATAATTTAAAACAAAGTCTGGAGAAGGCGCATCTGGCGGAGGGCTGACCCCATTTGGCAGTGTGCTCTTTTGAAAACTTCCAGAAGCACAGCACTTTACACAGAAAAGCACATGGAAGTCAATGCAAAAACAAAAAAACATTCAAACATCAAAGGGAGGAATTCAATTCAACACGATGTTGAATAGCCACGGGAGCGAGCTCCCACAGCTATTCAATACACCGCGCTATTTGGGCGCGCTAAGGATTTCTTCTCGCACCCACCTGGGGATGTGAGGAGAAATCCGACCAAGGTGCCGGGCGCGCAGCTGTTTTTCTGCTTAGTGCGGCGCTAACAGCCGCGCGCGCCACTTTGGTCAGAGAATGCCGGTTAACGCGCCTTAACACTCTTGTTAAGGTGCGATAACTGCCATTCTCCGACCACACAGCGCACTGAATAGCTCCGGGAGCGCGCTCCCGGTGCTATTCACTTCACGTTGAATTGAATCTCCCCCATAGTGACAAATAAATACAATTCTAATGTCCCGTCACTTTTATGAATAAAAAAAATGTCATAACTAAGGTGAAGCCAAGTAAAGTTTTAGGTGATAAAAAGCAGCAGGATAGGCCTATGTTTCAAATCCTCTATTAATTAAATCCTAATTTTAATGATCGAGGCTATGATACTGCCGCACATGTGCAGTGTCATCAAATGTTGTGAAGCAATAGTAACATCTATCAATCCACTGCCAAGATCTTAGCTGAGACGGCCTCTTATCAGAACTGCAGTCTGGCAAGAAAACTTTAATACATAAGGACCCATAAATAATACCAGTTTTATACCAAAGTTGTAGGTCTGACCCGGGAGTTGGAACAGGGTTCCAATCTGGATCAGACCCAGAACTTGCCCGTATCATACTGCGGGGCCGACCCAGGATATTCCAGAGTCAGCGCCGTTCACACCGGAGCCGGGTCTGCAGTGACCCGGCTCTTCCGGCATTGCAGTGGAAGCTTGGAGATGATATAATCTCCAAGCGCCACTGAAGGCTGCCAACTGGGCATCATGCGGTACGGCCCGGATTGCGCAGTTTACACCACAGGGTGCCACGGGAACGACCCGTGGCCAACACTACAAAGTACCCAAGTTGGATTCCCGGGTCCCTGGACTCAGGTGGATCCATTTACACCGACAAAAATCCCAGGTTGATGCACATCAATCCGGGATCTTTAGGTCGGTGTAAAAGCCACTGAATGCATTGATATGGACTAATAATAATTGCGGGTTTACTGTATTAAACCATACACAGACACCTTTGAAACTGTTTTCATTGTATGGGGCTGATGTATCAGGCTGATTCTCTTTTCAAACATCCAGAATTGTGACCACACCGCATAATACCATTATTAAGCTCCAAAAAACATATTTCTTTGGAAGTAGGAAACCATGAGCTTTAATTAATCAACATATATCATCAAAGTGATACAAAGACCGAAAATACCCCCAAATGCACAGTTTCTAGACTAAAAGTATAAGAGTGTTTCCACGAGTAAAGTAATGCTAAAACAAGTAGTCGGGGATAAAATAAAACGTTAGACGGACAATGACCCTCCAATAGCTATGTAATTATATATTACAATTATTAATTTTTTGATTGACTTGGGGGGGTAGAGGGGTTGAGGTGAGTGAGCGCATCTCTCTTGACGTGTTGGACTTTGTTCATTTACTGCATTGATTATTTTTTATATGTATTAAGTTATACAAAGATATTTTGTTTAATTCTAAATTTTCAATGCAGAGGATGTATCTATTGATGATAACTATTTGTTCTATCTATAGGTTTGATATAATTATATGTAACACATTGTTTAAATAAAAATAAAAAATTTGGAAAAAAATTAAATATATAAGACTTTAGAAAGTATAACTGTATTGGTAATAGTTAACATAAACCAGGGGCATCATGTCATCTTTTTCTGACAGACCAGAACCCCCCCAACCTCATGTCCTTATATGAAAGAGTCCCCCCCATGAACTTATATGCAAGCCCAGAGCTACCTAATGAACATATATTCCAGCCCAAAGAGCCCCCAAGTCCATATATGCCAGCCCAGAGCCCGCTCAAGTTTTGATCTGCCAGCTCATATCTTCCCTCATGAACTTGTATGTGAGCCGAGAACCACCCTCCTGCACTTATATTCCAGCCCAGAGTACCCCTTCATTTCCTTACATGCCAGCCCCCTATGAATCTCTATGCCAGCCCAGAATACCCCTCATGAATTTATATGGCAGCCCAGAGCCCCTTCTCATTAATTGATATGCCAATCCGGAGCCCCTTCTTATGAACTTATATGTAAAACCAGAACCACCCCATATGAACTTCTATACCAGCCTAGATCCTCCCCTTCCATATGTCTTTATATGCCAGCCCAAAGCACCACCTTATATCTATATGCCAGTCCAGACCCACCCTCATGTTACTTACCTCACTGAAAACATCTCTGTCTGGTGTGGCCTGACGACGTCCTACAGAAGCCAAGCATTTATTACCTCCGGACTCTGTACAGAGGTGTCCGGAGCCTTGGAGGAATCCCAGAATGGAGAGGGGACTTTAATTGGAGGCAGGCTGTGTTTAGCCTGCGGGTCATAGATTGGCCACACCTAACATTAACCATACTTTGTTAAGTGCTACAATGGGACAGCTTAATTCATATACCAGAAATGTATGTGGTGCATGTGCAGAGGACACCACGTAGGAAGTGTTTTGCACCTACAGGAAGCCTGACTGTAAAAGACAATGGGGTTTATTAGGTGTTCACAAGGACAGCCACTCCTGGCAAGTGCTGTCCCATCTGAACTATGCTGATACATTCAGTCAAAAAATTATTTATTAAAAGATTATACTTTACCAGCAAAAATTGTGCTTAATAATGCATTGGCTCTTTAATCCTCAGGGGTATATGTAATAGGTTCCGGTTTCCTGGAACCAGTGTGATTTTGACAGTATAGGTGCTAAATTTAAAGGGGCAATTTATTTTAGGTCAAAACAAACCTAGTTTGCCTTTAAAAAAATTGTCACTTTAAATTTTGTGGCTATATTACCAAAATCACACTGGTTCCAAGAAATCTATCACTTAGCCCTTTTACACCAGAGCTAAAACCCGGGTTATTGCAGGGTTAACCCGGGTAGCTACTTGGTGTAAAAAAGTTGGATTGCCGGGTGGAGTGACCCGGCAATCCAACCCAGGTAACTTGCAGGGTTAAACACGGGAATAACCCATGAAACCCTGCAGTGTAAACGGCGTGATCTGGGTCACGATGACCTTGAGTGCGCCGTATCTCGGCCGATTGGTCAGCTTCAGTGGCGCTTGGATATGTTGTCATCTCCAAGCGTCCACTTCCACGCCGGAAGAGCCAGGTCACTGCAGACCCGGCTCCGGTGTGAACTGCGCTGACTCTGGAATTTCCTGGGTCGGCGCCGGCTAAACTCCGGGTCTGATGCGGTTTGGAACCCTGTTCCAGCCTCGGGTCAGACCTGGAATTTAGGTATAAAAGCAGTAGGAAATACACCTCAATAAGTATAAATGCAAGAGGCAGACAATAAGGCACATTTGTGCTCAATAGAACGTTAGTTCACCTAATGCATACAAAACAACAACTTATCAAAATGTAAACCTAACTGTAATAGTATGATTGCAATACGCATAGTAAATCTGATTTTTCCACAAGGCACCAGTACAAGTACATACTAGTGGGCAGAAAATAGAATAAAAGGTAAAGTACTAGTTAGAGAAAGTTAGTATCACACAACAGTAACTATGTAATAACTCTCATGTAATCATTAACTAGCTGTTATGCACTATGCAGCTACAGTAGTCTTTCTTTTATGTAAAATTGCAAAGGCCTCTATTAAGGTGCCCTATGAAGCAGAGTAAGTGCATGCCATGCCATAAATACAGGTCTATAAGCTATATACGATACGCTTGTGCCCTCACCTGTGCACCTCTTGTCATGTCACTCCATACATGTGTGGCTACAGCAGGCACTTTGCCCTTTGAAATCAAAGCCCGTATAATGCACATCATCCTGCCAGCACTTTACTCTTCTTTTTATGCACAACAGCAACTCCTTTTCTCAGGGGTACAAAGTACTGCGTGGTGGTGTAATTACACTGACTGGTAATGCTTGTATATAGGTGGTGATGTGTAGTACTTTTACTCTGACAGTTCTGTAGGTCAGTGTGAGCCCCGCCCCTTACAGGGGGTGGTCTCTGGACGTGCTGCACTCCATGGTCTTCCTGGTCATTTCCAGCGCGCTGTCCCCGCCCCCGGTCTGTACCACTGCAGCTGAGCTGAGGGATGGACTGTTCCATTCACTACTCCGACTGCAGCTGGCGGTAGGGTGAGCCGCTGGCGATATATAAAGCTGATTTGCAGCGTATTCACAACATGGATGAAAAGAAATAACACAACAAATTGCTAGATAACAATAGTCTTTATAAGTGACATTTATACAAGTGCAAGCAGTACATATGTGCCTAGTTTTAAATAGCTCTCTCTCTTAAAATTAAGGTAGTAGTTGCTGATACCCTGACACCTGAGTGAATTAGTATAGAGCTTAGCTACACACTGGTATTAATAAATAACATATGTTGTACCAGCATTTTTAAAACTAGGACAACACATTAAAATGGTCTGAGTACAGAAGCAATTGTTTATAATGTCACTATACCCACTTTATTATTATTATTATTACTACTTGCCAGTGATGTAGTAATAATAGTAGTGGGGAGGTGAGGCAGAGCCTTTCCTGTCATACTTACATTAGGTATGCTCCACAGTTTTTATATAAAAATTCTAAGAAAAATATGAAAGAAAATATTATAAATTTCTTTGTATTATTCTAATAATCTTCAGTGGAGTCCCTCCCCGCGTTGTCACCTGGTGCGGGGAGGGATGCTGTGCGTGTGGCCAAGCTGCACCTCGTCGAGGAGGTGTGGCCTCGTGGGAAGGGGTGTGGCCTTGCTACCCGGACCCTGTTATCCTGTGCTTTTTACCGGGTGGTCCGAGCGGGGGGTGCAGGAGGTGCGGACTGCCCTGTCCTGTGTTCAGTGCCGGCTCCCTCACGGTGTCAGAATCCAAGTGCTGTACTTAATACTACAGTACAGCACCCGGCTCCTGTCACTGAGGGGGAGTCTGCACCTTGATGTCACCCCTCGGCGGGGTGTAATGCCACTTTGGAGTACAAAGTGCATGGCAGGTATGGCACTGCCTCCCCTATATACCTTTTCCGCACATCCCTGATCAAAACACCAAATTTCCAGCACTATATACTGCTGCACCTTTATAGCCCACATTAACCCTCGGGTTCATATATGTATCTGTAAATCTGGCTCTGATACTAGCCTGTGACTCACCAGCAGGGGCGCCTAGAGGGGGGGGGAGCGGGTACTTATTACCCGGGCCTGGCCATGTCAGGGGGCCCGGTCTGCAGCACAACAGTAACTGTTTTGCCATTTTATTATCTTTTTATAAAAAAACAAAAACCTTTATTAAACCTCCGCTGGGGGGCGGCAGCGGGGAAGGGGATGGGTCTTGGACGCCGGACTCCTGGACCGCGCATCACTCCTAGTCCTGACACCTAGCTGCCTCGGAGCTAAAGGTCTCCTGGGGCTCTCTCACTTTACACCACTCTGGAAGGCGGGCAGGGACTAGGAGGGACAACAGGAAGGAGGGCTGGATGGATGATCCTAGGCTGAGTCAGAGTGGTGTCAGCAGAGTCAGTGTAATGGAGGAAAGGGAAAAGCCTAGGAGTGCCCCACTCAGAGGCGTTTCTAGAGAGGAGGGGGCCCATGTGCAGTCTCCAACACGGGCCCCCTTCTCTCCGCCTGGCGGCCGGCAGCACACTAAGCTGTGCGTGGCCAGCACACTACAGTGTGCTGGAGTCTATAATGTATGCACAGATCACCGGGAAAATGGCAGCAGCGGCCATTTTCCAGTCGTTTTACAGCGCCTGAACCCCCGCGCCGACGTGGGACTCCGGAGAGGTAAGTAATATTATGGGTGCAGGGTGTGTGGTACGGGGCCCCCCTGGACCCAGGGGCCCGTTTTCAATGCACACCCTGCACCCATTATAGATACGCCCCTGGCCCCACTGACTGCAGTGACTGTGAGTGCCTTTGACACCGTGGTGCTGCAGTTGCTATATTTTTATTTTATAAATATAATAAATATTTTCTTCCTTTAGTGTATTATATATATATATGAAATATATAATTATATATATCTCATACATGTAGATAGGTAAATTGAAATATGTGCGTTATATATATGTATATGTGTGTGCAAATATACGTGTGTATTAGCATTTGTATATAGGTGTGTGTTTTATATACAGTCAGGTGCATAAATATTGGGACATTGACAGAATTTTCATATTTTGGCCTCTATTCACCACCACAATGGCTTTGAAATGAAACAAACAGGATGTGCTTTAACTGCAGACTTTTAGATTTAATTTGAGGGTAATTACATCCAAATCAGGTGAACGGTGTAGGAATTACAACGGTTTCTATATGTGCCTCCCACTTTTTAAGGGGCCAAAAGTAATGGGACAAACTAAACAATCCTAAATCTAAGTTTCACTTTTTAATACTTTGTTGCAAATCCTGAAGTCTGGAATGCATAGACATCACCAGACGCTGGGTTTCATCCCTGGTGATGCTCTGCCATGCCTCTACTGCAAATGTCTTCAGTTCCTGCTTGTTCTTGGGGTATTTTCCCTTCAGTTTTGTCTTCATCAAGTGAAATGCATGCTCAATCGGATTCAGGTCAGGGGATTGACTTGGCCATTGCATAACATTCCACTTTTTAGCCTTAAAAAACTCTTTGGTTGCTTTTGCAGTATGCTTCGGGTCATTGTCTATCTGCACTGTGAAGCGCCGTCCAATGAGTTCTGAAGCATTTGACTGAATATGAGCATATAATATTGCCCAAAACACTTCAGAATTCATTCTGTTGCTTTTGTCAGCAGTCATATCAATAAATACAAAATGCACCCTGGACTTTTAACGGCACCCCGCTAAAACAGCCTGCCCTGTGCCTCCCCCACCAGCTGGCCGCAGTGTCCCACAGGTGGGAAAAGTTGCAGTGACCGATCACCGCCAGGTTGCGTGCGCATAGCATATTTATACCGTGAGGGAAGAGCTTGAGGGAAGCCAAGTGTGATGAATTGTCCTTGTGACACGCCCTTTCTGGTTAGCCACACCCACTTTTTGGAAACGCGCACACAGACTCCCTGGCTGCTCTATGCTGCAGCCAATAAGATCTTGTCCTGTCTTCCCCTCCAATAGACAATAGATATGTCATATGCTGCGTATGGCGGAGGGAGGGGGCGGGGACCCGAGAAGTTGCCGTACAGGGACCTAGGATTTCTCTTGGCAGCCCTGCTCACCAGCCATTTACCTCATCACCCGTCACTGGTACTAGCGTTCCGCAGCCCTTTCACCATAATTTCCTTCACATATATCTTTTATCCAGCGCATTGAGCAATGCTAGTAACACTGCTTATGTTTCGCTTATGTTTTTACTAACACAAGTGGGTAAAAATGATTATTTCTTGTGTTGGGAATGGGGGGGATACTACAGGATGTCTAGTTTGTACATATATTTTGAAAAAAAAACATGTTTTTATATCTTTGTGTTTTTTGTGTGAAAATTTGTCCTACATATTGACATATTGAAACCTACACAATATTAGGCAGTGATTTGAATGTTATAGCTCATCAGTGTATGTGTGTGCACGTGCACTGCACCCTGTGCACTCCAGCATCGGGAGGTACAGCACTGCACTCTGTCCTACAGCACCGCTCGCACACCCCTAGTTGCAGCTCTGTACATGTCTGTGTGTCTATGGGATGTAGATACACCCGCAGTCACACACAGAATATAGGCATGCTGCATATAATTTTAATTAGCAGAAGCTGCTTGTGCTATCTGTACGCATCGCTGTGCGAATAAGACACATTTGAAGGTAAAAAGACACATGAAAACACGCTCGGCGCTACCGAATCACACTGAGCTCCTGTGTTATGTATGGCGCGATTTGTAGCGCACGAAGGATATATGTATTTGGGTACATCTGTAACTTTAATGTCCAAACTTGGAATGTGAGAGGTTTTAATGACAAAATAAAACGCTCACTGGTATATTGCAGCTTAAACGCTACGGAGCAGACATATTCGGTCTCATGGAAACGGACCTAGTGGGTGGGAAATTGCTCTCCCATAAAAGCTGTGGGTGGGCTTAACTTACCATGCATCATATACTTCTGCTTCTAGAAGAGTTTCTATCCTTGTTCGTAAATCTGTCCGTTTTACCCTAGTGATGGTACAAACTGATCCAGGGGGTAGATACGTGTTTTTGAAATGCAAGATTAATAATGTCTATTTTACTGTTGGCATTGTACATACCGCCTCCATACTCCCATGCAGTGTTAAATAAGGTAGCTGAATTTATGGCTCAGTCACCAGGATCATCTACAATATGTGTTCGTGACTTTAGCAATGTTCTAAACCAGGCACTGGAATGACGGGGTACACCCCAAGCCAGTGGTACATCGCGGGGAACAGTTTTTCGGCTTATGTGGCTGGGCTGGGCTTCTTCGATGCCTGGAGGACGAAACATCCGAATGTGAAACAGTTTTCTTTTTTTTGTATACACACCTTACTTTCTCCCGGATTGACCCGCCGCTGCTCACCCGGAATTTGCTGCCTAGAGTCCCATTGGTGCAGTATGAAACTAGGGGAATCTCGGATCATTCCCCAATAACAGTTCATTTACATTTGGCTGCCAGCGAGGTCAATCATTCTGGAAGCTTAACCCATTCTGGTTAACTCGTATGGGTGCGGGAACTGAACTGGAGGCGGCGTGGGAGGAATATTTTGAAATTAATCATGGCTCTGCCCTGGTTCCAGTTTTATGGGATGCTTTTAAGACTTTTCTTAGGGGGACTTTGATTAAGCATGTTGCTGGATTGAGGTCTTTTTATGAAAAACTGGAGTTGGAAACATCGGGCCAAATGTAATAGGGTGAGAGTTTAGAAAAGTGAGAGTTTCTGACACTTTTTAAACTTTGCCAATGTAATAGAGTCCAAAAACAAAGTAACAGAGCGAACTTGCATGTTTTTTTAGACTTAGAAAACTCTCACGATTTAAAATCTCATGCAGATGTTTTCCCATTTTGAAGATAAATCTCGACCAATGTGAGAGTTTACTGCTAAACTCTCACATTTTCTAAACTCTCACCCTATTACATTTGGCCCATCATGTCAAACCTTAGAACTCACTAATCTTGTTGATGGGGTGGAGTCCTCCAGGATTACGTGGCAGTCAGCTCAGAAGGCATGGAATGATTGTTCAAAAGACAAAGCCCAATACAAACTATTATTTAATTCACATGCCAGATATGCAACGGGTGACAGATCTGGAACCTATCTGGTTAATTTAATGAAAATAGAGCGATCATCGATAACAATAGTGGAGATTGCTGGTCCAGGTGATGTAACTTATGACCAAATTCCAGACATTGCACAGGTATTTGTCCGATATTATCACTGGTTGTGTGGCTCCTGTCTGACATACTGTATAGTGTTGAGGAACTGCAGCAATATCTTGTGGTCATAGCTCTTCCCATCCTGTCCACTGAAGCAAGGGACTACCTAGACTCCCCACTGACTGTAGGGGAAATTGATATAGCTATAAGATCTTTTCCAAGTAGTAAGGCTCTGGGATCAGATGGGATCCCCCTAGAGATGTATAAAAAGCATAAACAATTCTACGTACCCTGCTTAATTGAACTTTTCACTCAACTATATGAGTTTGACTCCCTCACTCCATGGCCAAAGCTTCTTTAGGAGATCCGAGCTTCACGAGAAGACCTGATTCTCCTCGGAAACCCAGAAGGATGTGAAGCCTTAGTGAATGCTAGTTTGTGTAGCGTATTTTGCATGATTTCCCTCTGCACAACCCAGAGCTGGCCCTAGGCATAGGCATTCTAAGCAAATGCCTAGGGCGACTGGAATGCCTAGGGGCATTCCATCTCTGCACAGTGCAGGTCAGAGACTCAAAATGAGCTTCTGCATAGAAGCTCATTCTGGCCTCTACAGGAGGACTCGGAGACAAGGAAGATGGCTGCGGGAGGGCATACTGCGCATGCCCAGCCGCGGCCACTCCTCCCATGGTCCTTTGCGGAGCAGAGCTGTGGGGGACAAATTATGGATCCACATCTGCCTCCAAATTAGTCACCATCGGTCATCACTGAGCCCAGTGCCCATCGGACCGCCAGGCATCCGTAGACTGCAGCAGCATCAAGCAGGCACTGAGTGCAGTGATCCTGGCGACTCCCACTGAGTCCAGCCTCCAGGTAAGTTAACTAACTGAGGCTGGCAGACAGGAGGGGAGGGGCAGCGGGGCAGGCACGCACTGAGCAGAGAGAGGTGCTGGTGCTGAGTCTGGCTCAGTGGAGCTTGGGCTGTGTGTGTGTATAAAATATATGTATATATATATATATATATCTGGTCTTAAACTCAAATAAATAAATATATAATGTAGTTTATATATTTATATAATGTAAATATATCATTATATATATATATAGTGTGATAGGACAGCATGATTTCACATGGAGGAACAGGTTTGTGCAGAGATGGAGCAATAAACAGTATGGCAATAAACAATGGAAGTGAGATCCAGTCCAGCTTTTCTGGGATCACTAGTAAGCCACAAGCAAAGCTAATTAGCAGCACTGGTATATGTCTTTAAAGTTGTGTCAGTGCAAGTCCTCAATGAGCCTGAGGGTGAATTAGTCACCCAGGTTATAGGCCCGGGGGTGACTAGTGTTAGGGATCCTGGACCTGAGGGTCCACTAAAAGAACTGTGTTGCTCTTTGGAAGATTCTGGGCCTGATTCAGAGCTGGACGCTATTTGCGCTCGCTCGTTCAGAAAAAGGGGAAAGATATTTAAATTCGCTCGCTCTTTGCGGTCTGTTGACGCCTCTATGTCTGAACGAGCGAACGAAACATGCGCTTGCTATTTTTTTTAAAACGCCCCCTGGCCGCTCGCATCCTACGTCATCTCCGCTATTTATTAGATTAATCGAGTACATCGAAAGGCATCTGAACTGCTCGCAGTGCTTGTGGTAGCATTTTCCTACCGCAATCATGCGAGCAGTTCAGGCTAAAAGACAATCAAGTGACGTGGTCGATGACGCTGCTTTGTTAATTATGCACACCCTTAAAACGCCCGTTTTGACCGTTTGGCACGCCTGCGTTCGGATCTCCACTCCCCGTTTTCAAGCACCTTCCCCTGTTACCACCCACAAACGCCTCATTCTGTCACTCAAATTAGCAGGCATTCGCTATTGTGCGAGCACACAATTTCCGACCGCAATGACTGGTTCGCGCATGCGTATTACAACCCATACGCATGCGCAGTTGTGCGAACATCGCACGGAGTGAACGAGCAGCTGCTTACAAGCGGCTCCCAATCAGGCCCCCTGTGTACCTTCTGTAGCATCTTGCCTGTGAACACTGCACTGGCCTGTATATCTGCCTGTGGTGAGAAAATAAACTTCTGGTGGATTTTACTCTGGTCTACGTGACTCTTGTCACAATATACTGTATATATATATATATATATATATATATACATAGTAAAAAACAGCGGCACTCACAGGACTTGTAAATGAGACTCAGGACTCCAAAAAGGTCAAGTTCAACATTTCAGTCTGGTCGACTTTTATCAAGAACAGCACTGTCTGTTCTTGATAAAAGTCTTCCAGACTGAAACGTTGAACTTGACCTTTTTGGAGTCCTGAATCTCATTTACAAGTCCTGTGAGTGCCGCTGTTTTTTTCTATGTTTATATTTTGGCCTTGTTAGACCATCAGAGGGCACCCGGGCACATGTTTCTTTTGTTGTGGAGTGCCGGGCTTATTAATATATATATATATTTGCACTGCGGTGGATGGCACTCCGAAAAAATGCATCAAATAAACAGGGGGTACCTCTTTTATCACAAAAAGTGTTGAAACCTCCTCCACCCACTATTATATGGACTAAAAACGGACTATCACACTAAGTGACTGCACTACTAAGCACTTTCTGTGCTACTAATATACTCAGCTACCGATCTGCCCAGCTATTTTGTTGCTCATGGAGTGGCATGAGTCGCGCCATGGACTTGTGGCGTGCAGGCCTCTGAGTCGCGCCATGGACTTGTGGCATACCGTGGTATTCTTCAACGAAGGATATGCTACGGCATGTAATACAGTGCTTAACCACTGGGTGGCGAGTGCTCCACTGTTGTAATTGCATGTAATACAGTGCTTAACCGCTGGGTGGCGAGTGCTCCACTGTTGTAATTTGTACTGAATGCCTTGTACTGAGGGCCTGATTCAGAGCCGCTCGTAAGCGGCCGCTCGTTCGTTCCTACCGATGTTCGCACAACTACGCATGCGTACGGATTTTAATACGCATGCGCGAACCAGTCAGTGCGGCCGAAAATCGTGTGCTCGCTAAATAGCGAATGCCTGCTATTTTGAGTGACAGAATGAGGCGTTTGTGGGTTGTAACAGGGGAAGGTGCTTGAAAACGGGGAGTGGAGATCCGAACACAGGCATGCTTAAAGGTCAAAACGGGCGTTTTAAGGGTTTGCATAATTAACAAAGCAGCGTCATTGACCACGTCACTTGGTTGTTTTATAATCAGAACTGCTCGCATGATTGTGGTAGGAAAAACCAACCACAAGAATAGCGAGCAGTTCAGACGCCTTTCGATGTACTCGATTAATCTAATAAATAGCGAACATGACGTATGATGCGAGCGGCCAGGGGGCGTTATTTTCAAAATTACGTTCGCATGTTTTGTTCGCTCGTTCAGACATAGAGACGTGAACAGACCGCAAAGAGCGAACGGTTCATTTAAATAGCCAGACCCTTTTTCTGAACGAGCGAGCGCAAATAGCGTCCGGCTCTGAATCAGGCCCTGAATGCCATACTGTTAAACTTACAGTAAATTGGATGGATATCACATTCACAGCATACGTATAAACAAATTAGGTGGATAAGTATAAAGGCGCTTCTGGGTATAAGAGAAACTCTCTTGCTGCCTAGAACTACAAAGGTCCTTTCACCTAGGACCAATGGAACGTCATATAAAAGATATGTAGTTCACTGGCGCTTTCCCTTTAATCCAAATATAGCAATAATCAGAAGAATATATATATATAAAATAGATTTAATGGAAAACATAAATAGTCCCAATTGGGTGAAAAGATAAAACAATAAATATATCAATAGCAGACAATAATGCAAATAAAAACTTCACTAAAAACAACTCCAATATAAATATAGTGTAATTAGTAGTTCAATTGCTGATGAATAAAGTGTCCGTGCATAAACGATATTCTGAGATCACTTAGTCCATAAAGTGTCTGTGCATATAGATGAAAAATCAAAAGGTTGGATTCCTACCATAAGGTATAGTATGGGGCCCCTTGGCCTTCCGGACCTAGGAACTCCGGAGGGTTAAAACAAGGGGAAAGATGTAATGGGCCCCAAAGCTTGTATCAAATGGTTTCCAACCTGCAGTCACTCAGCCAACGCGTTTCAACCGTCTCCTGCTGAGGCGTCAACTTGCTCCTGGTTTACACCAAGGTTTGAGATTTGGTATCGGTATGAAAACCTCTAGCGTGTATGTAACGGTCTGATGGAGGAGGCTGCGTGGCGCCCCGGTGGCAGTGGCTCGGTCAGCTGCTCCCTCTCTCTGTGCTGTGTGCTCTGCGCTGCACGGCTGCTGCTGGGTGACTGTGTGTAATGACCGAGTGTCGGTGGTGCCTGGTGATGCGTGCTCCTCCCCCCGCCGCGCGCGCTCACCGGCCTCTCCTCAGCCAATCCGATGTCACTGTGATTCCCCCACACCGCGCGCCCGAGCCCCTTCCGCCGTCGCTCACTGACAATGCGAGAGCACTGAGGGGAGGCCGTCGAGCGCGCGCGGTGGGGGGAGAAGGAGCGCGCGCATCACCAGGCACCACCGACACTCGGTCATTACACACAGTCACCCAGCAGCAGCCATGCAGCGCAGAGCACACAGCACAGAGAGAGGGAGCAGCTGACCAAGCAACTGCCACCGGGACGCCGCGCAGCCTCCTCCATCAGACCGTTACATACACTCTAGAGGTTTTTATACCGATACCAAATCTCAAACCTTGGTGAAAACCAGGAGCAAGTTGACGCCTCAGCAGGAGACGGTCGAAACGCGTTGGCTGAGTGACTGCGGGTTGGAAACCATTTGATACAAGCTTTGGGGCCCATTGCATCTTTCCCCTTGTTTTAACCCTCCGGAGTTCCTAGGTCCGGAAGGCCAAGGGGCCCCATACTATACCTTATGGTAGGAATCCAACCTTTTGATTTTTCATCTATATGCACAGACACTTTATGGACTAAGTGATCTCAGAATATCGTTTATGCATGGACACTTTATTCATCAGCAATTGAACCACTAATTACACTATATTTATATTGGAGTTGTTTTTAGTGAAGTTTTTATTTGCATTATTGTCTGCTATTGATATATTTATTGTTTTATCTTTTCACCCAATTGGGACTATGTATGTTTTCCATTAAATCTATTTTATATATATATATTCTTTTGATTATTGCTATATTTGGATTAAAGGGAAAGCGCCAGTGAACTACATATCTTTTATATTTTTATATCACATTCACAGCATTTGCATGTTCGCACAACCAATACTGTATTTTTAATGTCACATAATGTACATACAGTACAGTACTGTACTGTACAGTAAGATCTTATAACAGGATGCAAATCACTGCACATACTGTACCTGTACAGTATTGTACATGTGGTGCAGTAACTGAATAGTAGATAATTTGCCCGAGTTGTTATCACGGTATAACCGATACTGTAGATTAATGAGATGCATGCACAGCTTTCACTGAGATGGGATGAATACAGTATGACAATTTTTTTTTTAATTAAAAACAGCAGCGGGAGGAGTGCACAAGGATGAGGCCGCTCTGTGCGGTTCACTGTAGGTGTCGTGTGGGCTAGTGGTTAGGTGATCACTTTGGTAGAATTATGGTCCCGGGTTCGATACTGGAAAAGAATATACCGTACCGTATACTGTATATTTTTTTTTATTGGCACTGTCTGCTCTGGACACTATAGTGAAACTACTTTAGTAGTGTTGTACTGTAATACTGTAGTGTTGTTGTTTAAAAGGCTGCTTAAAAGTAAGACATTACAAACTGATTGTGTGTTTAAATAGTGCAAAACTTTCGTCAATGTCTGCGCTGTGGTGGCTGTCTGCTTCGAGGGGTTGCAATGGGATTTCATGCGCATGCCCAGTGAAGGGGTTACAATGGGATCTGTAGCGCCAAGAGAGGGCTCTGTATTTCAAACTGTGCGCCCAAAACGCAAACATGCGACAACGCAGATGCGGTCTTGGCCTTACACACTATAGCGACGTCTCTTGGACTGTGTCTGAGAGTGGTTTTCTGACTGTGAGAGAGCTCTCTGTGTTCAAAGCTGACTGTGCGTTTGAAGCGCAAAATAGCGTTGGATCGCAAACTTATGACAATGGTGATGCTCTTCCAACCTTGCACGCTAAGGCCCTCATTCAGAGCCGCTCGTAAGCGGCCGCTCGTTCGTAGCCAGCCGATGTTGTACAACCACGCATACGTCTGATTGCGGTAATTTTTCTGTCGATCGTAGACACAGCGAACAGGAAGTGACATGTCAAATGTGATTGACGGAACTGTCCATTTTGGGGCGGTGACGGGGGTGGAGATGGAAAAACGCAGGCGTGTCGAGGCGTTTTTTGGGCTTACATAAATTATCTTATGCGAGCGCCAAATGTGAACGGAACAAGTGATACGTCACTGTCTGATCCAATTTCCATTAAGACTGCTCGCTCAGCTTGTGGTCTGGTATAGTCTACCACAATGACGATGGTCTCTTCGTACTTCCCTTGGCACATCGATGGTGTTGCGATTTATCAATTGAGGCCACAAAAACAATCAACTTTGAATTGCAAAAATGCTTGTAAGGTGTTTAGCAAATAGACATTTTTTAGTAGCTAAAAACCGAACGCAGGTGAACTACTCAGCTGCTAATTTCTGGGTCATACAATCAACTAGCTAACAAATTTTATTTAATTTTGCCTGCTTTTGAAATATTTGTAAGGTTTTTTTAGGGAAACAATATTGTACGCATGGTTGATTTTTTTCATCATCTTTTTGGGCCCGAGAAAACAATCGTCCTTTTGTTTTTTGCTAAGTGTTAATTAAAACTCATAAATTGTTTTTAACCCTTGTTTTTTTAACTCAAAATTAATGTTTATATTACATTATTTTATTAAATGTTTTTTTTTTTTTTTTAATAAACAAATTTGTGTTTACGTAAATACAAATAACAAATGATTTTGGCCACACACAAACAAAATAAGTGGCATTTGAAATCCAAAAAAACTAAATTTAAAAACAATTCACAAGAAAGGAGAGGGAGGTTTTGGGCATTAAGGAATATGGGGCAAACACAGAGATGGATTGTGGGGAAATTAGCCAGTGCTGTCATCGCCTTTTGGTCCATTTGGCCAGGGTAGGGAGGGAGCCTGAATGGGTCCGGGATGTCCTTCGGCTGGCCAGAGGCAGATGTTGTGGCCTCTGGACTAGGCATAGGGCTAGGCACATTTGGAGGGATGGCTGTTGTTGTGCCAGAGGTGGAGGGTCCTGATGTTCCGGCAGGACAGGAGACCGGCTCCAACATGTGCTGGCGAACGAGCTGCTCCAGGGCATTTGCAAATCTGATGTTTGCCCCAGTATTTTCCACCAGGGCATTTGCAATTCACACGTTGGCCACAGTATTCTCCTCCAGGGCGTCCGCCACCCGTAGCAGATTGGCGTCCACCCTCTGCAGAATCTCCGTGTGCTGATCCGTTTTAACATTGAGATCAGTGAGGAGGGCCACTGCCTGCGAGGGGGAATGTCCTGGACTGTCTGCCACAGGGTCCCCAGCCGGATCTACCGCTTCCTCCCCTGCAGAGCCAGAAAAAATTCTGTGGCCAAAGCTCACCTCTGGAGCAGACTCATCCGCCTGTGTCTCTGTAAGAGAAAATAGTTAAATTATAATCTAGATATTGTCACAAACACATTTCTGAGTTGTTAACATTACAACATTTACCTGGGGCAACATGAGGAGCCGCAAAGTCTGGCATGTCGGTATCCATGTTCGACACGCCAAACACCTCCTCATCCTGCACACACCCCTGGGCCAGCTCCTAAAAATCTGTGAGCTCAAGTGACACAGGGGTGGGACCCCCACCTGTCCCCCCTGCATGCCTAGCCCTATCAGCCAGTTTTTGTTTAAGCCGATATTTGAAGTCGCTCCATCTGTTGGTTAAAAAGTTGGCATTATTCCTGCAGTATTTTGACCTGTAAACACTTTTTACTAAAATGTAGTTTTTACGTACCGGCGTTTGACCTTCCGGGTTGAACGTTCAAACTCACCCACCCCATTGACAGCACTGGCTATGTCGTCCCACAGTTTCCATCTCTGGGTTGCACCCATATTCCTTGGTGCCTGTGCCGGGTTGTCATTGCACATTTGCACCAAAACCTCCATCTCCTTCCTTGTGAATTGTGGCTGCCTTTTTTTTTTGGCCCTAGTTTGCCTACTAGGGCCAGCAGCCTCTTCCATGGCATCCTCCACACCTTTTTTTTTAAATGTTTAAAAATATTTTTAGTAAAATGTTTTAAAATGTAATGTTAAACATACGCATTTTCCCATCAAAAAAAATAAAAACTTACATGGCGCCTGTTGGCTAGTACTTTGCTGCTCTGTACTCATTGTCTTTTCTCAATGTAGCAGACCGATTTGGGCCTTCAGTGACATTTTTAGACATGCGTCAGCATTATTCGGCCGCATCATTCCTTGTGCGCTCCTATTGTCTGTCCTTAATTTGAGTGGGAAAATAAGGCCTATTTATGGCTTGGTGTGACTCCAGTCGAGGTGGCATTTTTTGGATTGTTGGAGGTTTTGCGATGTCGTGGTTTGTTGGTGCTTTGTGGTTGTTTCGAAGGAGTAGTTTTTATTTGTGATATTTCAGTTTTTTTCTTACTTTGTTTTTTTACGTTAGCATTTTTCCGTTTTTTTGGCTATTTTTATTTGAATTTTTGAGTAAGTATTTCAGAAATCCCCCTAAAAACTTCATAGTAAATAGTTTCCAATTTTTTTAATGTTTTTTTTTTTTTACAGTTATTTTGGCAGTGACGTTTTATAACTTTGGGATATTTGTCTTTTTTTGGTAAGTGTTTTTGGTTTTATGAATTAACAAATTCGATGTGTTGGTCTTAGCATATGTTTCGCTAAGTAATGTGTCTTTTTTTCTGTGTAAAATCATGTGTTACCACTAAATGTAGCGTACTATTTAGCAAACTAATGTGTCTTTTTTTAACTGTAAAAGTAGCGTACTATTTAGCGAGTAATGTGTGTTTTTTTTTACTGTAAAAGTAGCGTAATATTTAGTGAACTAATGTGTCTTTTTAACTGTAAAAGTAGCGTACTATTTAGCGAACTAATGTGTCTTTTTTAACTGTAAAAGTAGCGTACTATTTAGCGAACTAATGTGTGGGGGTTTTTTTACTGTAAAAGTAGCATAATATTTAGCGAACTAATGTGTCTTTTTAACTGTAAAAGTAGTGTACTATTTAGCGAACTAATGTGTCTTTTTTAACTGTAAAAGTAGCGTACTATTTAGCGAACTAATGTGTGGGGTTTTTTTAACTGTAAAAGTAGCGTAATATTTAGCGAACTAATGTGTCTTTTTAACTGTAAAAGTAGCGTACTATTTAGCAAACTAATGTGTCTTTTTTAACTGTAAAAGTAGCGTACTATTTAGCGAACTAATGTGTGGGGGTTTTTTTAACTGTAAAAGTAGTGTAATATTTAGCGAACTAATGTGTCTTTTTAACTGTAAAAGTAGCGTACTATTTAGCGAACTAATGTGTCTTTTTAACTGTAAAAGTAGCGTACTATTTAGTGAACTAATGTGTCTTTTTAACTGTAAAAGTAGCGTACTATTTAGCGAACTAATATTGTTGTTTTTTTCTGTGTAAAATCATGTCTTACCACTAAATGTAGCGTACTATTTAGAGAACTAATGTGTGCTCCCTTCTCTCATTTTTTGCAAACTATATTAGTTTTCATTCATAGTTTATTAAATTAATATTAAAAATATTTTCTACTTTTGAAATGTAGGTTGGTTTTCACATGCCACGTCCCAGGCCTGTAAGAATCTTTGGTTTGCTTTGAAAAGATAAGTATATTTTTCTTAACACATTTGTCTAAAACAATAACTACCTGGCTTAACATTTCAGGTTGATGTTGGTCGTATTATATTGGCCATGGTTCCAGAACCCGACCAACCTCAACTTCGTCCCAGGCGTAGGCCCCAGATATATAGAACACGTGTCACCCTTTTTGGAATGCCAGATGATGAGGTGTTAAGGCGATACCGTCTTCCAACACAAATCATCATAGACACTCTCTCATTAATAGAGAGTGATCTTGAATGGCAAATTGACAGTCCTACAGCAATACCACCACTTACGCAATTAATGTCGGTGTTACATTTTTGTGCCTCAGGATCCTTTCAAACCACTGTGGGAATAGTCGCAGGAATATCCCAAACCTCCCTTTCAAGGATCCTGAGGGCAGTGATGGAGGCACTTTTTAAACACCTCCATCATTTTATTAAAATGCCATTGGATATGGGTTCCCTTAATGTGGCGAAGGCTAATTTTTACCAAATTGCTGGCTTCCCACACATCATAGGGGTTGTGGATGGCACTCACATACCACTTCAGCCTCCAGCAAGGCTGGAGGCTATATTTAGGAACTGAAAGCACTTTCACTCGATGAATGTAATGGTGGTATGTGATGCCTCCCTCCAGATCCTGTCCCTGAATGCCAAATTCCCAGGCAGTGCACATGATTCCTTCATCATCCGGCAATCAGGGATTTGGTACAAATTAAACAACCTACAAGCTGGTGATGCGTGGCTTCTGGGTAAGTTGACACCTTCTGTTGAAACCAATGCAAAGCTTGGTACACAATGGTCCTGATGTTGTTTTTTATAGTTTCACAGGAGAAAGTGTTTACCCTTGCACGCCCAGGCTGCTCACTCCTTATTTGGTTCCCACACCAGGGCCATAAAGTCAGTATAATTCTGCACTTACAGCCACCAGGCAGGTGGTGGAGCGCTCTATCGGCCTTTTAAAAGGCTGATTCAGATGCCTCCACCGCTCTGGTGGCGACCTCATGTATTTGCCGGCTATGGTTTCCAAAATTGTGGTCCTGTGTGGGATATTTCACAACATCGCCATAAGGAGTGGTGTCCCAATGCAGCCAGAGGATGCCTTTCCTGAGGACGGCCCCCAAGGTTGGTCGGAGGTCAGTATGTGGGGGGGCCATACGCGATGAAGTTGTGGCCATATTTTTTAGGTAATTATTTCAACAAATTTATTTAATTGCCACAATGTAGACAGGTAATATTTTAATGTACACTTTTAACTTGTTTTTTTTTTTTAATCCCTAAAATGACCATAAAAATCCATGCCTACTACCTGATCAACACAAATTACTTTATGTGGACACATTGGATATAACTTGATTTCTTCTCCTCATTTGTTGATTCATGTTGGCATGCTACTTCTTCAAACAGTTCCTGATTTTGTTTTTTGGGGGGTTTTGGTGTTGTTTTGACTTGTGTGTGTGTTTTCAATGTTTGAATTTATTGTGTCAATTCACTTGGTGTTTATTATTTGTGTGCATTAAAATTTTATTTTACGTTAAACAACCATTTCCATCGTAAATTACAACCAAGTGTAGCCTGTTTCTAAAAATGCAAAGTTGCTTAATGGTAATACTGTAATTTCTTAATTTGAAAAGTTTAGTACCCTGCTTTGTTGCTAAAAACAAACA
Organism: Taudactylus pleione; assembly: GCA_031769625.1. Lineage (NCBI taxonomy): Eukaryota > Metazoa > Chordata > Amphibia > Anura > Myobatrachidae > Taudactylus > Taudactylus pleione. The sequence goes on along the minus strand of JAUIMM010000126.1, from coordinate 1,248,496 downwards.
CCAAAGGTATTATGGTGAATCAGTATGTTTTCAATTCTAGGCCTAAGCAGGTAGCTTTAATTTTTACATTAACCACACCAAAAATTATTCTATTTTTGAGGTTAATTCTCCAAACCTATTGGTATTGTTATGTGTTTAATATGCAAGCTTACATACTTACTTGAGCTTTCGACAAACAAATTTACATTACTTTAAAACTCATGGACAAATAGTAGACTTATGTAAGGTTCAACAATCTAAGATTGACACACAAGGAACGAGACTTAAATAAATCCAAATAAACTTTATTTTTTCTAAAAAAAAAATTTAAAAAACAAAAAATTAGTGGCGCAGGCTCGCCAAAAGATGGTCCAATGAGACCAGCATAGCAATGACATGGCCCCGTAGCTCCATTAATCCAGCAGCCAATGCCTCGTTCTGCCTCTGGTCCTCTGTGGGTTAAAAAAATGTGCGGATTACAAAATTACACCTTCATTTATATTTTAAAAAACATCCAACAATTCAGACTATCGCAAAAATAAAAAAAGGTACCAAAACATGTCCAAAACAAATGGAATGCAAAACGAACAGATTCAAAACAAATAAGGGCCCAAAAATAAAAATCCAAAAATAACAAAAAAAAAAGATGCAAAAATACAACATTTGTGGGTAGCATTAACAAGAAAGACACAAGTGTTAGTGTTTGGACATGTGTCATATGTGTAAGGGGAAAACATCCTTGACATTGTTTCACTAAGATATATATCAAAAACATTGAAACTACTTTACTATTTTGAACTGCACAGGCAAAAGGACAACATCATCCCAAATTTAAAAATCCAAAAACACCCCATAGTTTAAAATGTAAACATACCGGTCAAAATGGTGCCTGGGCCTGGAGCACCGAAATCCTCCTCTTCTGAGGTTGGCCAGTGGCTCTGGGAAGGAGGAGGGGTAATTTGGGATGAAGTGGAGGGTGAGGAAAAGAGAGGGAGGGTTTGAGGGGAGGGGGAAGTTGGAGGAATGGTAAGGTGAGGAGAGGGAGGGGACTGACTGGCGGTAAGGTATGGGGTGGAGGGGGAATTTGGGGAAGAGTGGGCAGAGGATGTTTGGGTGGGGGATAGGGGTCGAGACACCAGTCTGCGCCTTCTCATTATCCGCTCGGCCCCTAAATGATGGAGAGAAACATATTTAATTACAATGGTTTTTTTTTTTATATTTTTTAAACAAAATACCCTTTAAAACAAAAAACGGCTATACTGTAAACATGCACACGCAGGTAGGTCCAAAATTAACAAACAGGGCTATACTGTAAACATGCACACGCAGGTAGGTTCAAAATTAACAAACAGGGCTATACTGTAAACATGCACACGCAGGTAGGTCCAATATTAACAAACAGGGTTATACTGTAAACATGCACACGCAGGTAGGCCAAAAAAATACAACAAAATAATAAAATATATATAAATAAACACATAAACACTTACTTTCCATAATCTGGAGACGCAAAAGTGCAAGCAGGCGTGGGGTTCGGCATCTCAAACTCGACCACCTGTGCTCCAGTTGGCCGATATTTCGCCATACGCTTGCGGAGGTTGGTGATGGGGGGCGGATGATGGGTAATTCTCTGGTCCATCACCTCAGTGAGGACCAGTAGCTCACGCCTACAAAACGCGGAGGCTCTCATGATGGCAATGATTTTTTTTACACAAAACAGTTTTAATAAAGGTCCTAGAAAAAAATTTGATTGGCTAATGTACTTTGTAAATTAGCAGGAACCATTCTATTGGTTATTGTATGAGTCATGTGACCTACAGCCTCACAAATATAATGTGAGTTATGATAGGCTTGATGCAGTGACATGCGTAAGCTAATTTAAATAAAAAAATTAAAGTACTAAAATCTGCCTATAAAAAACAACACAAAACAATAGTAGCATTCCAAAAAACATTTAATTTCGAAAAACCATCCCATTGGTCAAATCGTACGTATTCTGCGGTACAAATGACACACACTGACAAGAATAAAGTTTATTGACATTGAAAAAAAAAACAGGATTGCAAACATGTGAATAGCCATTAAGGTAATTAATATAGTGATTGCCATTAATCGATTAAAGTATATTTGAAGAATGAAATAGCAGGCAGTCGAAAACTGATAGGGCCACTTCTGGAATTGACTTGTGCGAGCATTCCCTGCAACCAAAGAGGAGACGGACGGTTGCTATTTTGAACGTTCGCTAGCTAGAGGAGGGGTTGGGAGACTATGGGGCGGAAAATTAGCTACGAGCGAACATACGAGCGAGCGCTTGAATTTAAATATTTCTGCTCGTATGGCGGACGAGCGAATGGCCACTTGCGTCCGGGTCTGAATCAGGACCTAAGTATGGTAGTAGTGGGATCTGTATGAGAGAGAGCTCTCTGTATTACACGGTTGGCGCTATAGTGGCTGTCAGCCATCTGCGATGGATTAGAAATGGAGGGGGTACCTGTACAATGGGATCTGTGGCGCCAAGCCATACGCCATGTAGCGCTATGCCATGGCGTATGGAAGATCATCACTGAGCATGCGCAGTTGGTTGGCTGTATTACTCCAGTCGGTATGCTGTTGAATTTCCATCTCTGGCGGGCGCATGCCCAGCAAGAGGGTTGCAATGGGATTTCTGGCGCATGCCCAGTGGGCCGAGAGTCATACACAGTGCATCAGGTCCCTTCCCCCAAAGCAAGCAAGAGCCTCTCATTACCATAATAAAGGATGCTTTGTTAATCCATTTAGTGTAAGCAGTCAGCTCTGCCCTAGTGTCCTGAAAAATGCTACGAATAGTGACCATTGCCAAGGACACCATCCCCCGTCTACTAAGACAACTAGTGTGCCGCTATGAATGTGCCTGTACTGTATATTAAAAACTTACGGTGCCGTTGAATTTTGCACCACACAATAGTGATTTCATAATTGCAGAAACTGGTAGTGAATGGACTGTATAGAATGAGAGACAGGGCTCTGTATCACAAACTGTGCGCCTAAAACGCAAACATGCGACAATGCAGATGCGGTCTCGGCCTTGCACACTATAGCGACGTCTCTTGGACTGTGTCTGAGAGTGGTTTCTGACAGTGAGAGAGCTCTCTGTGTTCAAAGCTGACTGCGTTTGAAGCGCAAAATAGCATTGCATCGCAAACTTATGACAATGGTGATGCTCTTCCAACCTTGCACACTAAGTATGGTAGTAGTGGGATCTGTATGAGAGAGCTCTCTGTATTACACGGTTTGCGCTATGCTGGCTGTCAGTGATAATGGGTGTTTTTTTCCTTCTTTCTATTTATACCCACAGGCCATTGCCAGCTCTTTTAATCCCAATATATCTGAAGCAAATTATTCTATTTTTCATATAATAACTATCAGGTTATAAGTAACATAAATATATGAACTTCGCAAAGTGTTAACCAGAATTATATATCTTTTAAATCATTTGGATAATTTCCTTTCATAAAGATAACGATGCACACAAAATGTTATAACAAAATGTTTTTATATTCTTCAAATCAATCTTCATAAAATCAATGCTTGTTAAAATACAATATAGACGTTACAAAGATGAGAGAGAGAGAGAAAAAGAGAAAATGGCTGCTGTGTGAGATTATGTGTGGGGGTTGTTGTTAAGGCTCATATCCTATTGCTCAAACCGCATGGTCTCTGAACACAAACTCCATTTTGAAAACTCACATTGAAATCTCCCATAGTGCCATGGTTAATTAAATATGCAAGCTGAATATCATATGCCAACACATCAGGCAAACACTGCACCATTTAATATTCCAAAATGTACAACACAAGCTGATTCCAATATACAACAATACCATCCTACAACAGACCTCATCCAGTACCCACTAGACCATGGGGAGGGGGAAGGGCCGATGCACATGCTATTTCCTTTGTTTGCAAGCCTCATGATCCCTAGGCAAACTCCATTATGAAAACTCACATTGAAGACTCCCATAATGCCATGTTGTGGAATACTAATACTCTCACCCACTACAACTGTGTGATATCTTTTGACCAAAACAGTACATTATATTTTATACTAGTGTCTAATATTTGCAACTTCCCTGATATAACACTGATACTAGCCTATGATTACATCCACTATACTATACAAGCTTTTCAGATACTATAACGTTGTATAATACATATAAGCTGATTCCTCTGTAATAGTTAAAATACCAGTATACAACTCATAGTACACAATTCTATCATAATACTATAAAGCATCCACCAACCACATGAACCAACTTCAACGTCCATTAAACACATGGGTCAGTGGGGGAAGGGGGAGAGCACATGGAATTTCCTTTGTTCACACCACATGGAGGTAGCCATCTTTAACAAACTGCAGACTATCTTCCAAATCTTAACTACACAATGTTACAGTCAGACCACAAGAATACAACACACATTAAACCTATCTTTCTCAGACTATGCTATTGTTCAAGCACATGGGAAGGAAGGGGGAAAAAGTATACCAATAAACTTAAAATATATATCACAGCCAGCCATATGTAAAACTGAACCCAAATCACTGCAAACTTTTACATATTGTCTACTACAGATTAACACAAACTAAGGCATAACCAAAGCATTACAGCTTGATAACCTGGGCGCTAACAAAGATTCCACTATGAACCACAATATTAGTCACTACAAACTATAATAACTACTTAATACATAATCCATATCCCTAAAAAACACATGATTTCTACATATTGCCTGTATGCCATGTGTGGTAGGAGAGACAGTATACTTAGCCTCCAGGTAGATAAACAGCCAGTTTCTCCATGTCTCCAAGAGATGGAGGTTGCATCTTCCTCCTCTGGTTGCCACAGTCAGAGTGACCATGTCCTTCAGTTAGTATAATTGAGGTCTGGAGTCTCTTTGTGAACCCAACTCCGCCTTGAACACACCTGATAGGTATGTTCAAAAAGGGGTTGTTTCAATCCTTTACTTTGAAACTCATGTCCAATCACCTGTGAGGAAGCTTCAAGAGGAAAAAGCCTCTTGTTGGGGGTATGCTGTGGAGTTGAACACCTTAACAAATGCTAATTAGCTTGTATTGTGGGGTCTCTTCCCATCTATGGGTATGTTAAACCATCTGGTCAGACTAGTTCTGGGATCTGACTCTCTCTGGAATATATGAATTACACATATATATATATATTCTAATTGTATAAGGAATTATTATTATTGATTTTAATATACACACTGTAACATTTCCCCCTTTTGTGAGTTCAATGACATCTGACAGTTGAACTGACATAAGCTTGTGTATTATCACTATTTTAGTGTATGTGTTATGTGTATGTTCGTTGATCGTACAGGTGATGAGAAAAGAGAGAATTCAGTTTGGAGAGAATCATAACAATGTAATTTTCACAGATCAAAATAAAAGGTAATGAAAGGGCGGAGAAGTAATGGTACTCTCCTGCTTCGCATATGTAGATGGAAAAAACCTTCTTTGAGTGTATGTAAGGATAAAAAATCTTTCATATTTGAACCAAACCCTTTCCTAATTTTTATTAATATTTGGAATCAAAAGCCTATAGTTGTCATCTTCGCCATATGGGATGAGGGCGCACTTCTGGCGTGTTGTCATCTTGGACATCTGCTTTGGATGATCCATATCCTGGTCCTTCTGATCTGTTCCATCTGATCATCTTCCGATCTGTGTTCCGTCTGATCATCTTCCGTTCTATCATCTTAGGGTTTGTGTAGTCATCTGTCAGGAATATCGTCTGTCTGCAGCTGGGCCTTGTCAGCATCTAAATAAGAAATTGAGAGATATCAGTACTTTTGAATGTCTCCATCTTTCCTACCAAATCTGATATCTTGTCTTCCATCCGATCTGTCTGCAGTCTTCAGATATCCTGTTGTTGACTTTACTTGCCTACATGGACGAAAAACAGATTCTCCGTGCATTAGCGATCCCTCCCACCCACTGTAATAATTTAGAATTTTGTCTGCTCCATATTGGAGTTTTCAAAAATCACATATCATTAACATTGACGAGTGTTACAGACTCAACTTTACATCGTTTTCTCCACTAGGTGGCATTCAAGTCTTTGTTTTTCTCATTTTCTATGAAAATCTCCAAAAAAATATCCCTAATCTGGGAAATTCTAAATTTCCAACCTTCAAATACCCATATAACACCCCCCCTTTTCTCCTGACAATAATCTGTGTATTAATTGTTGAGGAGAATCAGGGAAGTCTTGGGCCATTTGATCTACTTTAACCTGCATTCCGATGTTCCGAGAAAATAGAAAGAAATGTTAATGTACACAATACAGACATGTCAATATGTAAATAATTCCTATCTATTCCAAACATATAAACTGTTAATAGATATACCCAATTACTTATTAGTAATAACAGAAAATCATCCTGTAGATCCTGTTTCAGTAAAAGACCATTTTAAAACAACCTTAAATGTAATTTTTTTCATTAAAAACCCTTAGTAATTCCAGGCATTACCACCTCTGCTGGGAAATGGATGTGTATTTCCCCTTCTACTACTTTTCCTCTTAGGACCTGTGATTGTCCCTACTGGTCGCTAGAGGTAAAACATCAAAATTACAACAGGTGTTTTGGGAAAAAAAAAACTTACATTCCGCTGAGTTATTGTCACTTCAGCAATTTAAAACAGTATAATCATATGCATATTTTTATGATCTATGGCAATCCCCGTTCTGGTGAATGAAACCTCCACCATTGGGTTATCCATAATACCTACACCACAATTTAACTAGATTTTACAGGGATTTATAAACACAAAAATATCACGTTTGTGCCTGTTACTATCAATCACTTGATATCTCTAAGAACTATTCCTTATGAACTGTTACCAATTACAACAGTTCCGATGTCATTCACCACATACGTCACTTCATGAGATATACACAGTATTTTCAGCTATTAATATTTCCAAGATCCTACAAAAAAGACCTTGTCCACTCATCTTCCAATTCCTATGAATTTGGTCAGGGGTTGCAATACTTCCTTATTAACACTAGGGTATTTTTGAATCCTTTACTCCGATATACATCTTTATACCATTATACTTTACCTGTATACACCTGGGATTTTAGAGCAGGATTTTATACCACCTGTCTATTTTTAACCCATATACCATATACAGTCTTAAGAACAATTGCATATACCATAAACATTGCTATAAGCATAAAGGTTAAATCCATTATCACCTGTAATCAGTATCATAAAGACGTCTCCTTATTTACTGCAGTAATGACAAATCTAGATTTCCTTATTTCTGCTTTTCATATGATATCCTTACTTCTAAGGAACATCCCATGTTTAACGTTCTGAGTATTACGCATATCACATTGTCTTTAATATTTATAATGTAACGTATATCGCTGTCTAAAAATCATATTTCCTGCAGTCATATATACCTATCACATGACCTGTTTACATCTGTGGCATCTTAAATTATCAATTTTTACCTTTATTACAGACTTCGCTGACCTGCGATTTAGTCTTTTTAAACCATATTCTGCTTACCAGTATATATATCAAATGATTATGACAGGACTCATTGCAAACCTGCTATATTATCCAATTAATCACGCCCTGCTTAGCAATACATCACCTGATTCTAAGCTTCACACCGGTTTTACCTATATATATCTGTCACAGAACTGAATAAATCGGTTAAACACATATACCTCCCTTTGCGAGTTCCTTAATCTATTTACAGAAATCCATATCTATCTGAGTTATGACTAGTATACAGGGTCAGACTGGACCATAGGGGTACAGAAAACCTCCAGTGGTCCCCATTGTTCCAGTCTGACACTGCTGGTGTATTACTTTTTCCTGTCTGTAATGGTGGAAATGAAGTCCTCAATCCTTACTAGATTGGAGAATTTATCTTACAGATCTGAGATCAGCCAGCGAGAGTAGCTAATTCACGCCACTCACAGATTCTCAGTGCGCGCTTCTCTGCTCAAAATTCTTACCGCATCACCAAAATGCAGTACCCGCTCAGACAACTATTAAAGACATGCTTCTGTAGGAAGTAATGGTTAGAATAAAAACAACAGAATGCCTTACATCATAAGCAATAATTGCTTTACCGTTATTATGGGTCACGTCAAAAAATATCCATGACATCTCAGATATTCATAAGCATCTTATATCTCTTTGAACCTTGCTAACCTTTCCATACAGTTTTCTTACGTATCCTGTCCTATGCCACCAGACCCCAGACACCGGGTCGTCATCGCTTATGCTCTATGCATGTATAGCGACCAAAGCTTCATGTGAGCTAAACATGCAAGCTTTCACAGGGCCAATACCGCCCTTATATTCCTTGACAAAACACATCAAGTCCCTGATTATCTAAAACAATGTATTATGCATATTACGCAAACCTTTAACTCATACTCAGTTATAACTGCAAGATTATATGTGGTTTACATGCGATCTAAATACATAGATAATACAGTATAACACACCACATTTTATGACTTACTCAGAAGTGAATTTCTTAACCTGAAATAAATCTATAAACTGTTGTATTGCAAGGATTTTTCAGAAGTACATACAAACTGCACACGGGTGAGTACATACAAACTCTACACAGAAAATCTTCATATGCGGCACGTACAGACTCCACACAGAAAACCAAGTTCATGTGTATAGCACATATACCTCAAAACTCCTGTATTGCAGCCATGTGTGTGTTCAGTATTGCCATATTACACAGATCCCTGTTTTCCGAGATTGTGTGTAAACCCCCCCTTTTGTTCACAATCAGACATTGAGAACAACAGAAGGTAATAAATGCAAATCATAATTCACATTGGTGCTGAATTCTAGCTCCTATATAAATCATGATTATTCTACCAAACATCATAAGATTTGCCAATTGTAATGTTTGTGACATTATCAGAACACACGACATTGGAACAATCCTGCAATACATTGCAGTACAATAGGTAAAATAATTTTACCATCACTATTTCCAATTTCCGTTCATTTGCTTCAAATATATGAAACATTTGTGTTTTCTGCGATTAATTATGAATTCTCCAGTACTTTAAAACATGCACTGTACATGTGCCAATGTGTAATGTGTGACCTTAATGCACAAGTTTCACTGCAGATATGCTGCAGGGTGAATAAATGGAATGATATACTGTGAATGTATGTGTGAGAAGTGTACATGGATGTATGTATGGGGGGGATGTATGATATACTGTATGTATATTTTAAGGGATATAAATGTCTTCCCGCACTTCCGGCAGATTAATATCTATAAATAATTGTGGATTGCAATCTATCAGAGAAAACAATTATTTGTGTATATATTTGCATGTGAGACTTGTGTGCTTTTGTTTTGCTATGAATGGGGGATGGTGGAGCCTCATGGTAATGCAGCCATGATGTTGTAAAGAGATCTATTGTATCAAGTGTGTGTGTTTATTTTTTTGTAGTGTGTTATTGCAGATAAGATATATGCAGCACAGAAAGGGTTAAATACAGGTTACCTTGAATGACCAGGAGTCACCATTGCTTAGAGCCTGCTGTTCCCTGTAAATTCAGGCCTTGCAGTCCTGCAAAATACGCTTGTTGGAAAGAGAAATTGTTACATCTCATGTGCAATCATTCAAAAATGAAAACAAACATACTGTGAGGATTATAATTAAATCAGGCATCGCTGGATTGCCATTCTACAAGTGGCATCCTGTGTACAAACAAAAAATAAACAAACCTAACACAAAAAAAAAATGTGGGTTCTCTCTGCCTTTTTTTAATTGTGGGAATTAAAATTGTAAATAGCAGCAATGATAAGTTACCACAATTATAAAAGCAGACCTGTTTGGGTGCTAATGATAATTTCCACAATTTTAAAAGCAGATCTGTTCGGGCGCCAATGATAAGGGGTGTTTTTTTCCTTTCTATTTGTACCCACAGGCCATTGCCAGCTCTTTTAATCCCAATATATCTGAAGCAAATTATTCTATTTTTCATATAATAACTATCAGGTTATAAGTAACATAAATATATGAACTTCGCAAAGTGTTAACCAGAATTATATATCTTTTAAATCATTTGGATAATTTCCTTTCATAAAGATAAGATGCACACAAAATGTTATAAGTAAAATGTTTTTATATTCTTCAAATCAATCTTCATAAAATCAATGCTTGTTAAAATACAATATAGACGATACAAAGATGAGAGAGAGAGAGAGAGAGAGAGAGAGAGAGAGAGAGAAAGAGAAAATGGCTGCTGTGTGAGATTATGTGTGGGGGTTGTTGTTAAGGCTCATATCCTATTGTTCAAACCGCATGGTCTCTGAACACAAACTCCATTTTGAAAACTCACATTGATATCTCCCATAATGCCATGGTTAATTAAATATGCAAGCTGAATATCATATGCCAACACATCAGGCAAACACTGCACCATTTAATATTCCAACATGTACAACACAAGCTGATTCCAATATACAACAATACCATCCTACAACAGACCTCATCCAGTACCCACTAGACCGTGGGGAGGGGGAAGGGCCGAAGCACATGCTCTTTCCTTTGTTTGCAAGCCTCATGATCCCTAGGCAAACTCCATTATGAAAACTCACATTGAAGACTCCCATAATGCCATGTTGTGGAATACTAATACTCTCACCCACTACAACTGTGTGATATCTTTTGACCAAAACAGTACATTATATTTTATACTAGTGTCTAATATTTTCAACTTCCCTGATATAACACTGATACTAGCCTATGATTACATCCACTATACTATACAAGCTTTTCAGATACTATAACGGTGTATAATACATATAAGCTGATTCTTCTGTAATAGTTAAAATACCAGTTTACAACTCATAGTACACAATTCTATCATAATACTATAAAGCATCCACCAACCACATAAACCAACTTCAATTTCCATTAAACACATGGGTCAATGGGGGAAGGGGGAGAGCACATGGAATTTCCTTTGTTCACTTGTTCACACCACATGGAGATAGCCATCTTTAACAAACTGCAGACTATCTTCCAAATCTTAACTACACAATGTTACAGTCAGACCACAAGAATACAACACACATTAAATCTATCTTTCTCAGACTATGCTATTGTTCAAGCACATGGGAAGGAAGGGGGAAAAAGTATACCTATAAACTTAAAATATATATCACAGCCAGCCATATGTAAAACTGAACCCAAATCACTGCAAACTTTTACATATTGGCTACTACAGATTAACACAAACTAAGGCATAACCAAAGCATTACAGCTTGATAACCTGGGCGCTAACAAAGATTCCACTATGAACCACAATATTAATCACTACAAACTATAATAACTACTTAATACATAATCCATATCCCTAAAAAACACTTGATTTCTTCATCTTGCCTGTATGCCATGTGTGGTAGGAGAGACAGTATACTTAGCCCCCAGGTAGATAAACAGCCAGTTTCTCCATGTCTCCAAGAGATGGAGGTTGCATCTTCCTCCTCTGGTTGCCACAGTCAGAGTGACCATGTCCTTCAGTTAGTATAATTGAGGTCTGGAGTCTCTTTGTGAACCCAACTCCGCCTTGAACACACCTGATAGGTATGTTCAAAAAGGGGTTGTTTCAATCCTTTACTTTGAAACTCATGTCCAATCACCTGTGATTAAGCTTCAAGAGGAAAAAGCCTCTTGTTGGGGGTATGCTGTGGAGTTGAACACCTTAACAAATGCTAATTAGCTTGTATTGTGGGGTCTCTTCCCATCTGGGGGTACCTGTACAATGGGATCTGTGGCGCCAAGCCATACGCCATGTAGCGCTATGCCATGGCGTATGGAAAATCATCACTGAGCATGCACAGTTGGTTGGCTGTATTACTGCAGTCGGTATGCTGTTGAACTTCCATCTCTGGCGGGCACATGCCCAGTAGGAGGGTTGCGATGGGATTTCTGGTGCATGCCCAGTGGGCCGAGAGTCATACATAGTGCATCAGGTCCCTTCTCCCAAAGCAAACAAGAGCCTCTCATTACCATAATAAAGGATGCTTTGTTAATCCGTTTAGTGTAAGCAGTCAGCTCTGCCCTAGTGTCCTGAAAAATGCTACGAATAGTGACCATTGCCAAGGACACCATCCCCCGTCTGCTAGGACAACTTGTGTGCCGCTATGAATGTGCCTGTACTGTATATTAAAAACTGACGGTGCTCCGAGCGATGTTTGCCCAACTGCGCATGCGTACGGATCGTTATACGCATGCGCGAACCAGTCAGTGCGGACGAAATTTGTTTGTTCGCTAAATAGCGAATGCCTGCTATTTTGAGTGACAGAATGAGGCGTATGTGGGTGGTAACAGGGGAAGGTGCTTGAAAACGGGGAGTGGAGATCAGAACGCAGGCGCGCTTAAAGGTCAAAACGGGCATTTTAAGGGTGTGCATAATTAAAACAGCAGCGTCATTGAGCACGTCACTGGGTTATTTTATAGCCAGAACTGCTCGCAAGATTGTGGTAGCAAAAACCAACCACAAGAATAGCGAACAGTTCATACGCTGGTCGATGTACTCGATTAATCTAATAAATAGCGGACATGACGTAGGATGCGAGCGGCCAGGGGGCGTATTTTTCCAAAAAATGACCGCAAGTTTTGTTCGCTCGTTCAGACCTAGAGGCGTGAACAGACCGCAAAGAGCGAACGGTTCATTTGAATAGCCACCCCTATTTTCTGGACAAGTGAGCGCTAATTGCGTCCGGCTCTGAATCAGGCCCTGTGTCTGAGAGTGGTTTCTGTCTGTGACTTTGCCATTATGGTTATGACTACATTACAGTGCACCACAGACGCCTGCCATAACGAGTGAATTAGTGTCGTCGTGCGCCATACATTATGCGCTGTGGGATGTATGACGTGCATCACTGGCTATTGAAAATGGCTGCTAGTAGGGTGCGACGATTTTCGTCCGGCGAGTTCTTTGTCTTGGTGAAGTGGCGGGACCAAGCCTTCGCAACAAACCAAGACAAAGAGCTCGCATATAGAAGTGTAAGCAGGGAAATACACAGGCACTATGGCCTTTCTCTCTCCCACTCTATCTCTCTCTCTCCGTCTTTCTCTCTCTGTTTTTCTCTCTCTCTCTCTTTCTCTTTCGATCTTTTTTTTCCCACAGTTCCAGAGACCGTACCCCCAGCCGGCCCCAGCGAGAGTCTGCGTAAGTACAGTACTCTACACTACAGTACATTGTTCTCTCTCTCTTTTTCTCTCTCTCCCTTTGTCTCCCTTTCTCTCTCTTTTTCTCCCTCTCTCCCTCCCTCCCTCTCTCCCTCCCTCTCTTTCCCTGTCTTTCTCTACCTCTATCTGTCCCTTCCTTTTCCCCTCCCTCTCCCCTCTCTCTCCTCTCTCTCTCTCTCTCTCTCTCTCTTTTTCTTTCTCTGTCTCTCTCTTTCTCTCTCTCTCTTTTTTTCTCTGTCTCTTTCTCTCTTTTTTTCTCTCTCTCTTTTTCTCTCTCCCCCTTTCTTTCTCTCCTTTTCTCTCTCTTTCTCTCTTTCTCTATCCCTCTCTCCCCCTCTATCTTTCTCTTTCTCTCTCTCTCCCTGTCCTTTGTTTCTCTCTCTTTCTTTCTCTCCCTCCCTCTCCCCTCTCTCTCTCTTTCTTTTTTTTTTCTCTCTTTCTCTCTCTTTCTTTCTCTCCCTCCCTCTCTTTCTTTCTCTCCCTCCCTCTCTTTCTCTCTCTCTCTCCCTTTCTTTCTCTCCCTTTCTCTCTTTCTCTATCCCTCTCTCCCCCTCTATCTTTCTCTCTCTCTCCCTCTCCTTTGTTTCTCTCTCTTTCTTTCTCTCCCTCTCCCTCCCACCCCCTCTCTCTCTTTCTCTCTTTTTATCTCTCTCTTTCTTTCTCTCCCTCCCTCTCTTTCTTTCTCTCCCTCCCTCTTTTTCTCTCTCTTTACATGTTTTTTTCCCCACAGTTCCAGAGACCGTACCCCCAGCCGGCCCCAGCGAGAGTCTGCGTAACTACAGTACTGTACACTACAGTACATTGTTCTCTCTCTCTTTTTCTCTCTCCCTTTGCCTCCCTTTTTCTCTCTTTTTCTCCCTCTCCCTCCATCCCTATCTCCCTCTCTCTCTCCCTCCCTCTCTTTCTCCCTCCCTCTCTTTCATCTTTCTCTACCTCTATATGTCCCTCCCTTTCCCCCTCCGTCTCCCCTCTCCTCTCTCTCTCTTTCTTTTTCTCTGTCTCTCTTTTTCTTTCTCTGTCTCTTTCTCTCTCTTTTTCTCTCTCTCCCTTTCTTTCTCTTTCTCTCTTTCTCTATCCCTCTCTCCCCCTCTATCTTTCTCTTTCTCTCTCCCCCTCTCCTTTGTTTCTCTCTCTTTCTTTCTCTCTCCCTCCCTCCCTCCCTCCCTCTCTCTCTCTTTTTCTCTCTCTTTTTGTCTCTCTCTTTCTCTTTCCCTCTCTCTCTTTCTTTCTCTCCCTCCCTCTTTCTTTCTCTCCCTCCCTCTCTTTCTCTCTCTCCCTTTCTTTCTCTCCCTTTCTCTCTTTCTCTATCCCTCTCTCTCCCTCTATCTTTCTCTCTCCCTCTCCTTTGTTTCTCTCTCTTTCTTTCTCTCTCTCCCTCTCCTTTGTTTCTCTCTCTCTCTTTCTCTCTCTCCCTTTTTTTCTCTCCCTTTCTCTCTTTCTCTATCCCTCTCTCCCCCTCTATCTTTCTCTCTCTCTCCCTCTCCTTTGTTTCTCTCTCTTTCTTTCTCTCTCCCCCTCCCCCCTCTCTCTCTTTTTCTCTTTCTTTTTTTCTCTCTCCCTCTCTCTTTCTCTCCCTCTCTCTCTTTTTCTTTCTCTGTCTCTTTCTCTCTTTTTTTCTCTCTCTCTTTTTCTCTCTCCCCCTTTCTTTCTCTCCTTTTCTCTCTCTTTCTCTCTTTCTCTATCCCTCTCTCCCCCTCTATCTTTCTCTTTCTCTCTCTCTCCCTGTCCTTTGTTTCTCTCTCTTTCTTTCTCTCCCTCCCTCTCCCCTCTCTCTCTCTTTCTCTCTTTTTTCTCTCTTTCTCTCTCTTTCTCTCCCTCCCTCTCTTTCTTTCTCTGCCTCCCTCTCTTTCTCTCTCTCTCTTTCTTTCTCTCCCTTTCTCTCTTTCTCTATCCCTCTCTCCCCCTCTATCTTTCTCTTTCTCTCTCCCTCTCCTTTGTTTCTCTCTCTTTCTTTCTCTCCCTCCCACTCCCTCTCTCTCTTTTTTCCTGTCTTTTTCTCTCTCTCTCTTTTTTTCTCTCCCTCCCTCTCTTTCTTTCTCTCCCTCCCTCTTTTTCTCTCTCTTTACATGTTTTTTCCCCATAGTTCCAGAGACCATACCCCCAGCCGGCCCCAGCGAGAGTCTGCGTAAATACAGTACTGTACACTACAGTACATTGTTCTCTCTCTCTTTTTCTCTCTCTCCCTTTGCCTCCCTTTCTCTCTCTTTTTCTCTCTCTTTTTCTCCCTCTCCCTCCCTCTCTCCCTCTCTCTCTCTCCCTCCCTCTCTTTCTCCCTCCCTCTCTTTCCCTGTCTTTCTCTACCTCTATCTGTCCCTCCCTTTCCCCCTCCCTCTCCCCTCTCTCTCCTCTCTCTCCTCTCTCTTTCTCTCTCTCTTTTTCTCTCTCTTTTTCTTTCTCTGTCTCTTTCTCTCTTTTTTTCTCTCTCTCTCTCTTTTTCTCTCTCTCCCTTTCTTTCTCTCCTTTGCTTCTCTCTCTTTCTCTCTCCCTCCACCCCCCCCCCTCTCTCTTTCTCTCTCTCTTTTTTTCTCTCTCTTTCTCCCCTCTCTCTCTTTCTTTCTCTCCCTCACTCTCCCTCTCTCTCTGTCTCTCCCTCTCTCTCTCCCTCCCTTTCTCCCTCTCTTTCTCTCACTCTCTCGTGTGTTTTCAGGGAAAATTACATGCTTTTTTTTCCCCCACAGTTCCAGAGACCGTACCCCCAGCCAGCCCCAGCGAGAGTCTGCGTAAGTAAATTGTTCTCTCTCTCTCTTTTTCTTTCTCTGTCTCTTTCTCTCTTTTTTTCTCTCTCTCATGTGTTTTCATAAATTTTTTGACTTGTCAACATTTGTTTTTCTTTGACACACAGATGACTGCTTTATAGTGGAGGCAGGCAGCAGCCCTGCCCCGATCTGTAAGTACAGTAGTGTACATTACATTGTTCTACCACTGTATACTTACTGTCTCTCTCTCTCTCCATGCATCTCCAACCTCTTCTCAATACACGCTAATTCTTTCTCTCCTTGTGTTTTTCTTATTTTCCAGTACTGTACAGTATGTTTCGGTGACCTGTCTTTAGGTGCATACACGCTAGGCGATTTGGATGAACGCTAACAATATTGTTCAATGATACAGTACAGTACATTTTACAGTGTTGTTCATATCATCTAATGTGTACTGTATGCAGTAAATCACCAAGGATGCGTGTGCGCGCTCCCCCAAAGCATCAACGATATCCGCAGTGGGCTGTACATGCAGGTCAATCTATGAATATTGTTAACCCTCCCACCCCCTTGTCTTTCTTCGCTGCCGGCATCAGCAAGTGTGCATAGGGTACACTTGACAACGCCGGCACTGTGACAAACAATATCGCCTCATATACTGTATACAGTACCTGATCTAATGCCCATGTCCCACACTGTACAGTAAGTGGATACTGTCATTAAAGTGTAATAATACAGTAGTAATAGTACTGTCAGGCTGAATTATTGACATTTTTCCATATTGTTTTAATGCAAAATGACAATTTTTCTTACCCACAGTGCAAGGCACAGAAGGGGACCAGACTACAATAGAGGCCTGGAAAAGGAGGCAATCCATTTTGTGTAAGTACTGCCCGACAATCGACCCAGTTGTGCGCGGATCTGATTCAGGCCCTACTGTAATGCTTTCTCTACTGTACTTGTGTAACAGGAACATTCTTTTTTTTCCACCCACAGTTCTGCAACAAGGAAAGCCCCGTCACCAGCCCCCCACTGACCCAAATTTGGGTTTTTGGCCGCATAAGTACTGTACCTTACACTACTACAGTATACAGTACTGTAAATTGTCTTCTACTGTATCACTCTCGTTTTTTGTGTGTTTGTATTGGTGTTATGTATGGAGGTGTTATTTTTTCTACCGTATAATCGTTTTTTTCTTAAACACACAGTAAAAAAATTCAAACAGGAGCAAATGGAGGCACAGCTCCCTGGCCTCTGTACGCGTAAGTACAGTACTGTATCTTTTTCTGTCTCTCTCTTTTTCTCTTTCCCTCTTTGTCTTTCTGTCCCTCCCTCTCCCCCTCTCTTTCTTTTTCTCCCTCCCTCCCCCCCTCTCTATCTTTCTCTCTCTTTCTTTCTCTCCCCGTCCCTCTCTTTCTCTTTTTCCCTCTTTCTCTCTCCCTCTCTTTCTTTCTCTCCCTCCCTCTCTCTTTTTCTCTCTCTCATTTTCTCTCTCTGTCTTTCTCTCTCCCTCTCCCCCTCCCTCCCCCCCCTCCCTCTCCCCCCTCTCTCTTTTTCTCCCTCTGTCTGTGTTTGTTTTTGTTGTTATGGAGGCTCTGTTCAAGATTTATACAGTTTATTTGTTTCCAAATGGTTTTGATGGAAACTGTTCTTTTTCCACAGTCCTACCACCACCACCGGCAACACCACCACCACCACCCAGTGGCGTCTCCATGCTGTGTAAGTACAGTACACCACATTGTTTTCTACAGCACTGTATCTCTCTCCTTTTTTTCCCTTGTCAGTCTCTCTCTTTCTCTCTGTCTTTGTCTCCCTCCCTCTCTCTTTTTCTCTCTCTCTGTCTTTCTCTCGCCCTCTCCCCCTCCCTTCCTCTCCCCCCTCCCTCTTTTTCTCTCTCTTTTTCTCTCTCTTTTTCCCTCTTTCTTTCTCTCTCCCTCTCTGTCTTTCTCTCCCTCCCTCTCTCTTTTTCTCTCTCTCTTTCTTTTTCTCTCTATCTTTCTCTCTCCCCCTCCCTCCCTCCCTCTCCCCTCCTCCCTCTTTCTTTTTCTCCCTCTGTCTGTGTTTGTTTTTGTTGTTATGGAGGCTCTGTTCAAGATTTATACAGTTTATTTGTTTCCAAATGGTTTTGATGGAAACTTTTCTTTTTCCACAGTCCTACCACCACCACCACCGGCAACCCCACCACCACCACCCAGTGGCGTCTCCATGCTGCGTAAGTACAGTACACCACATTGTTTTCTACAGCACTGTATCTCTCTCCTTCTTTTCCCTTGTCAGTCTCTCTCTTTCTCTCTCCCTCTGTCTTTGTCTCCCTCCCTCTCTCTTTTTCTCTCTCTCTCTCTCTGTCTTTCTCTCTTCCCCTCCCTCCCTCTCCCCCCCTCCCTCTCTTTCTCTCTCTTTTTCTCTCTTTCCCTCTCTCTTTCTGTCTCCCTCTCTATCTTTCTCTCCCTCCCTCTCTCTCTTTCTCTCTCTCTTTTTCTCTCTCTGTCTTTCTCTCTCCCTCTCCCCCTCCCTCTCCCCCCTCCCTCTTTCTTTTTCTCCCTCTGTCTGTGTTTGTTTTTGTTGTTATGGAGGCTCTGTTGAAGATTTATACAGTTTATTTGTTTCCAAATGGTTTTGATGGAAACTGTTCTTTTTCCACAGTCCTACCACCACCACCGGCAACACCACCACCACCACCACCCAGTGGCGTCTCCATGCTGCGTAAGTACAGTACACCACATTGTTTTCTACAGCACTGTATCTCTCTCCTTTTTTTCCCTTGTCAGTCTCTCTCTCTCTTTCTCTCTCCCTCTGTCTTTGTCTCCCTCCCTCTCTCTGTTTTTTCTCTCTATCTCTGTCTTTCTCTCTCCCTCCCCTCCCTCTCCCCCCCTTCCTCTCTTTTTCTCTCTTTTTCTCTCTCTTTTTCCTCTCTTTTTCCCTCTCTCTTTCTCTCTCCCTCTCTGTCTTTCTCTCCCTCCCTCTCTTTTTCTCTCTCTCTTTTTCTCTCTCTGTCTTTCTGTCTCCCTCTCCCCCTCCCTCTCTCCCCCTCCCTCTCCCCCCCTTCCATCTTTCTTTTTCTCCCTCTGTCTGTGTTTGTTTTTGTTGTTATGGAGGCTCTGTTCAAGATTTATAGTTTATTTGTCTCCAAATGGTTTTGATGGAAACTGTTCTTTTTCCACAGTCCTACCACCACCACCACCACCGGCAACACCACCACCACCATCACCACCCAGTGTCGTCTCCATGCCGCGTAAGTACAGTACACCACATTGTTTTCTACAGCACTGTATCTCTCTCCTTTTTTCCCTTGTCAGTCTCTCTCTCTCTCTTTCTCTCTCCTTCTGTCTTTGTCTCCCTCCCTCTCTCTTTTTCTCTCTCTCTCTCTGTCTTTCTCTCTCCCTCTCCCCCCTCCCTCTCTTTCTCTCTCTTTTTCTCTCTTTCCCTCTCTCTTCTCTCTCCCTCTCTGTCTTTCTCTCGCTCCCTCTCTCTCTTTCTCTCTCTCTCTCTTTTTCTCTCTCTGTCTTTCTCTCTCCCTCTCCCCCTCCCTCCCTCTCCCCCCCTCCCTCTTTCTTTTTCTCCCGTCTGTCTGTGGTTGTTTTTGTTGTTATGGAGGCTCTGTTCAAGATTTATACAGTTTATTTGTTTCCAAATGGTTTTGATGGAAACTGTTCTTTTTCCACAGTCCTAACACCACCACCGGCAACACCCCCACCACCACCATCCAGTGGCGTCTCCATGCTGCGTAAGTACAGTGCACCACATTGTTTTCTACAGCACTGTATCTCTCTCCTTTTTTTCCCTTGTCAGTCTCTCTCTTTCTCTCTCCTTCTGTCTTTGTCTCCCTCCCTCTCTCTTTTTCTCTCTCTCTCTCTCTGTCTTTCTATCTCCACCTCCCTCCCTCTCCCCCCTCCCTCTTTTTCTCTCTCTTTTTCTCTCTTTCCCTCTCTCTTTCTCTCTCCCTCTCTGTCTTTTTCTCGCTCCCTCTCTCTCTCTCTTTCTCTCTCTCTCTCTTTTTCTCTCTCTGTCTTTCTCTCTCCCTCTCCCCCTCCCTCCCTCTCCCCCCCTCCCTCTCCCTCCCTTCCTCTTTCTTTTTCTCCCTCTGTCTGTGTTTGTTTTTGTTGTTATGGAGGCTCTGTTCAAGATTTATACAGTTTATTTGTTTCCAAATGGTTTTAATTGAAACTGTTCTTTTTCCACAGTCCTACCACCACCACCGGCAACACCACCACCACCACCACCCAGTGGCGTCTCCATGCTGCGTAAGTACAGTACACCACATTGTTTTCTACAGCACTGTATCTCTCTCCTTTGTTTCCCTTGTCAGTCTCTCTCTCTCTGTTTCTCTCTCCCTCTGTCTTTGTCTCCCTCCCTCTCTCTTTTTTTCTCTCTCTCTCTGTCTTTCTCTCTCCCTCTCCCCCTCCCCTCCCTCTCTTTCTCTCTCTTTTTCTCTTTTTCCCTTTCTCTTTTCTCTTTCTCTCTCCCTCTCTGTCTTTCTCTCATTCCCTCTCTCTTTCTCTCTCTCTCTCTCTCTTTTTCTCTCTCTGTCTTTCTCTCTCCCTCTCCCCCCTCCCTCCCTCTCACCCCCTCCCTCTTTCTTTTTCTCCCTCTGTCTGTGTTTGTTTTTGTTGTTATGGAGGCTCTGTTCAAGATTTATTCAGTTTATTTGTCTCCAAATGGTTTTGATGCAAACTGTTCTTTTTCCACAGTCCTACCACCACCACCGGCAACACCACCACCACCATCACCACCCAGTGGCGTCCTCCATGCCGCGTAAGTACAGGACACCACATTGTTTTCTACAGCACTGTATCTCTCTCCTTTTTTTCCCTTGTCAGTCTCTCTCTCTCTTTCTCTCTCCTTCTGTCTTTGTCTCCCTCCCTCTCTCTTTTTCTCTCTCTCTCAGTCTTTCTCTCTCCCCCTCCCTCCCTCTCCCCCCTCCCTCTCTTTCTCTCTCTTTTTCTCTCTTTCCCTCTCTCTTTCTCTCTCCCTCTCTGTCTTTCTCTCGCTCCCTCTCTCTCTTTCTTTCTCTCTCTCTCTCTCTCTCTTTTTCTCTCTCTGTCTTTCTCTCTCCCTCTCCCCCTCCCTGCTTCTCCCCCCCTCCCTCTCCCCCCTCCCTCTTTCTTTTTCTCCCTCTGTCTGTGTTTGCTTTTGTTGTTATGGAGGCTCTGTTCAAGATTTATACAGTTTATTTGTTTCCTAATGGCTTTGATGGAAACTGTTCTTTTTCCACAGTCCTACCACCACCACCACCTGCAACACTATCACCACCACCACCCAGTGGCGTCTCCATGCTGCACAAGTACAGTACACCACATTGTTTTCTACCGCACTGTATCTCTCTCCTTTCTTTCCCTTGTCAGTCTCTCTCTCTCTCCCTCTGTCTTTGTCTCCCTCCCTCTCTCTTTTTCTCTCTCTCTGTCTTTCTCTCTCCCTCTCCCCCCTCCCTCCCTCCACCCCTCCCTCCCTCTCCCCCCCCTCCCTCTACCCCCTCCCCTCTCTTTCTCTCTCTTTTTCTCTCTCTTTTTCCCTCTCTTCTCTCTCCCTCTCTGTCTTTCTCTCCCTCCCTCTCTCTTTTTCTCTCTTTCTCTCTCTTTTTCTCTCTCTGTCTTTCTCTCTCCCTCTCCCCCTCCCTCCCTCTCCCCCCCTCCCTCTCCCCTCCCTCCCTCTTTCTTTTTCTCCCTCTGTCTGTGTTTGTTTTTGCTGTTTTGGAGGCTCTGTTCAAGATTTATACAGTTTATTTGTTTCCAAATGGTTTTGATGGAAACTGTTCTTTTTCCACAGTCCTACCACCACCACCACCGGCAACACCACCACCACCCAGTGGCGTCTCCATGCCCGCGTAAGTACAGTACACCACATTGTTTTCTACAGCACTGTATCTCTCTCCTTTTTGTCCCTTGTCAGTCTCTCTCCTCGACTTCTCTTTCTTTTCTCTCCCTCCCTCTCTCTCTCTCTCTTTTTCTCTCTCTCCCTTTTTCTCCCTCTCCCCCCTCCCTCCCTCTCCCCCCCTCCCTCTCCCTCCCTCCCTCTTTCTTTTTCTCCCTCTGTCTGTGTTTGTTTTTGTTGTTATGGAGGCTCTGTTCAAGATTCATACAGTTTATTTGTTTCCAAATGGTTTTGATGGAAACTGTTCTTTTTCCACAGTCCTACCACCACCACCACCACCACCGGCAACACCACCACCACCACCCAGTGGCGTCTCCATGCCGCGTAAGTACAGTACACCACATTGTTTTCTACAGCACTGTATCTCTCTCCTTTTTGTCCCTTGTCAGTCTCTCTCCTTGACTTCTCTTTCTTTCTCTCCCTCCCTCTCTCTCTCTCTCTCTTTTTCTCTCTCTCCCTTTTTCTCCCTCTCCCCCTCCCTCCCTCTCCCCCCCTCCCTCTTTCTCTTTCTCCCTCTGTCTGTGTTTGTTTTTGCTGTTATGGAGGCTCTGTTCAAGATTTATACAGTTTATTTGTTTCCAAATGGTTTTGATGGAAACTGTTTCTTTTTCCACAGTCCTACCACCACCACCACCGGCAACACCACCACCACCACCCAGTGGCGTCTCCATGCCGCGTAAGTACAGTACACCACATTGTTTTCTACAGCACTGTATCTCTCTCCTTTTTGTCCCTTGTCAGTCTCTCTCTCGACTTCTCTTTGTTTCTCTCCCTCCCTCTCTTTTTCTCTCTCTCGCTTTTTCTCTCTCTCCCTTTTTCTCCCTCTCCCCCTCCCTCCCTCTCCCCCCCTCCCTCTCCCCCCTCCCTCTTTCTTTTTCTCCCTCTGTCTGTGTTTGTTTTTGTTGTTATGGAGGCTCTGTTCAAGATTCATACAGTTTATTTGTTTCCAAATGGTTTTGATGGAAACTGTTCTTTTTCCACAGTCCTACCACCACCACCGGCAACACCACCACCACCACCCAGTGGCGTCTCCATGCCGCGTAAGTACAGTACACCACATTGTTTTCTACAGCACTGTATCTCTCTCCTTTTTGTCCCCTTGTCAGTCTCTCTCTCGACTTCTCTTTCTTTCTCTCCCTCCCTCTCTCTCTCTCTCTTTTTTCTCTCTCTCCCTTTTTCTCCTCTCCCCCTCCCTCCCTCTCACCCCCTCCCTCTTTCTTTTTCTCCCTCTGTCTGTGTTTGTTTTTGTTGTTATGGAGGCTCTGTTCAAGATTCATACAGTTTATTTGTTTCCAAATGGTTTTGATGGAAACTGTTCTTTTTCCACAGTCCTACCACTACCACCGGCAACACCACCACCACCACCCAGTGGCGTCTCCATGCCGCGTAAGTACTGTACACCACATTGTTTTCTACAGCACTGTATCTCTCTCCTTTTTGTCCCTTGTCAGTCTCTCTCTCTCTCTCCCTCTGTCTTTGTCTCCCTCCCTCTCTCTTTTTCTCTCTCTCTGTCTTTCTCTCTCCCTCTCCCCCTCCCTCCCTCTATCCCTCTCTCCCTCCCCCCCCTCCCTCTACCCCCTCCCTCTCTTTCTCTCTCTTTTTCCCTCTCTTTCTCTCTCCCTCTCTGTCTTTCTCTCCCTCCCTCTCTCTTTTTCTCTCTTTCTCTCTCTTTTTCTCTCTCTGTCTTTCTCTCTCCCCCTCCCTCTCCCCCCCCCCTCCCTCTCCCCTCCCTCCCTCTTTTTTTTTCTCCCTCTGTCTGTGTTTGTTTTTGCTGTTATGGAGGCTCTGTTCAAGATTTATACAGTTTATTTGTTTCCAAATGGTTTTGATGGAAACTGTTCTTTTTCCACAGTCCTACCACCACCACCACCGGCAACACCACCACCCAGTGGCGTCTCCATGCCGCGTAAGTACAGTACACCACATTGTTTTCTACAGCACTGTATCTCTCTCCTTTTTGTCCCTTGTCAGTCTCTCTCTCGACTTCTCTTTCTTTCTCTCCCTCCCTCTCTCTCTCTCTTTTTCTCTCTCTCCCTTTTTCTCCCTCTCCCCCTCACTCCCTCTCCCCCCCTCCTCTCCCCCCCTCCCTCTTTCTTTTTCTCCCTCTGTCTGTGTTTGTTTTTGTTGTTATGGAGGCTCTGTTCAAGATTCATACAGTTTATTTGTTTCCAAATGGTTTTGATTGAAACTGTTCTTTTTCCACAGTCCTACCACCACCACCACCACCGGCAACACCACCACCACCACCACCACCCCAGTGGCGTCTCCATGCCGCGTAAGTACAGTACACCACATTGTTTTCTACAGCACTGTATCTCTCTCCTTTTTGTCCCTTGTCAGTCTCTCTCTCGACTTCTCTTTCTTTCTCTCCCTCCCTCTCTCTCTCTCTTTTTCTCTCTCTCCCTTTTTCTCCCTCTCCCCCTCACTCCCTCTCCCCCCCTCCCTCTCCCCCCCTCCCTCTTTCTTTTTCTCCCTCTGTCTGTGTTTGTTTTTTGTTGTTATGGAGGCTCTGTTCAAGATTCATACAGTTTATTTGTTTCCAAATGGTTTTGATTGAAACTGTTCTTTTTCCACAGTCCTACCACCACCACCACCACCGGCAACACCACCACCACCACCACCACCCAGTGGCGTCTCCATGCCGCGTAAGTACAGTACACCACATTGTTTTCTACAGCACTGTATCTCTCTCCTTTTTGTCCCTTGTCAGTCTCTCTCTCTCGACTTCTCTCTTTCTTTCTCTCCCTCCCTCTCTCTCTCTTTTTCTCTCTCTCCCTTTTTCTCCCTCTCTCCCTCCCTCCCTCTTCTGTACTTGTGTAACAGAAACATAATTTTTTTTCAACAGCATCAACAACTGAAGGGCCCCAGCCCTTTGCAGCCTTTAAAACGCGGCTTGCCGCCCTGAGTAAGTACCGTGCACTACTGTACTGTACATTGTGCTCTCCTTTTTACAGTGCCTCTCTCTTCCTCCTGTACTCCAAAGACCCATCTCCAACCTCTTCTCCTTACACACTAATTGTTTCTGTACTTGTGTAACAGGAATATTTTTTTTTCCCCACAGTGCGGAAACGTGGAAGGCCCCAGCCATAGCCCCCCACCGGCCAGTTGCCGGAACCTGGGCCAAGCAGGCCTCACAGGCCGTGTAAGTACTGTACCCTACACAACTGTACATTGTCTTCTTCTGTACTGTCTCTATCTCCTTTTTTTGTTTTTACAGCGTCTCTTTCTCTTCTGTACTACAAAGACGCATCTCCAACCTCTTCTCCTTACACACTTTGTGTTTTTATTTTTTTTATAAAGGACATCACTCTAAAGGTGCCCATCCACTTAAAGATACCGGTATGACAACCACTGCATGATTACGACATTGTAATCGTGCAGTCGTTTGTCAGTATGTGATGAGCCTACTCTGAACAAGCAGTTGTTCAGTGCAGGGTCATCTATAATTTGCAAACATGCTTTGCAGATACTGTAGAGTAATAGTCATTAAATTGTGGGAGGTTACTGTACTGTATCTACACCGCACCTAAAGTATCCCTCTGTCTGCCAGCCTGAAGCTTCAGTCAATATAATGACCTTTAGTGTAGCAATGTTTAGACTGTACAGTACTTTTCCTGCATTGTACCGTATTTTAGTGTACAGTACTGTAGCCATTTTATTGTTTTGTTCGTTTATGTACTGTACAGTACTTTGTTAGGAGCTACAGTAGCCAAACCATGTACAGTAGCACCATACCATATAAAGGTACGGTAAATACAGCACTATTAATGTGAATATATTTTTTTCCAATACAGTCTTCCGTCAGGGACCCCAAGGGAGGCAGGGACCACGCCTGACTCGAGGTAGAGTACAGTATTTACGGTAGTGTCAAGATTGTACAATATTGTATATTAGTGTTGTAATACTGTACCCTTTTTTTTCTCCCTACAGAACAAATAATTTTTTTTAGGGCTGTATCGCCAGATGGCCCACCACCTGGTCGATTTATTTTTACATTTTTTGTTTACTCTATTTTTGTTTATTTTTGATTTTTATTAAAATTCTTTATATACAGTACAATGTTTTCTGTCTTTACATGGTTCTGTGAATAAAGTACAGTATACTGTATTTAAATTTATTGATACTGTAGCAACAATATGGTAAGAAAATACAGTACAGTAAGTCACCCATTCAGTACTTTTATTAATTGCACACCACTCTTAAGGGGTGATTTAATAAAGCTTGGAGAGAGATAAAATTGGAGAAACTATAAATACAGTAGCACCAACCAATTAGCTACTACAGTAACTGTCATTTTTCAAACACAGCCTGTACAGTGACAGTTAGGATCTGATTGGTTTGTGCTATTTATCTACAATTTTATCTCTGTCTAAGCTTTAACTAAATAAATACACGACAACAGTAAAAATAGGAAAAAAAGAGGACACAGGCAAATTTATGAATAAAAATTTATACTGTACATTATACAGTATTTATACTGTACATTATACATTGCATTGACTTCCCGCCTACGGTAGGCAGAAAAGCTTTCAAATTGAATACAGCGATAATTTTGCGCCTGGCAAAATGACATAATCGGCGAAACTTTTTTTAGCCAATCACGTCTTTTTGTCCAGTGGGTGAAAAAGTGCCAACCAATGTGCTCCCAACTGTCATCTCACAGGCTGTGTTTGAAAAATTACAGTTGGGAGCTGATTGACTGACACTTTATCACTTTTTTATCACTTTTCACTCTGTCTCCTAACACTGCTTAGTACAGTAAATAGACCCCTTGGAGTGAAAAGACGAGACCGGCTAAAAAAAGTAAATAGACCCCTAAATTGAAAACGGCCCTCAGTGTATACAGTACTGTATGTCTACTGTACTGTATACTACTGTAAGTGCCAGGCAGCTGTGAAATCACTGGGATGGGCAACAGGGATACTGTACAGTATATGGCTGTGGGCGGCAACCCCCATCGGCCAGCGCGCCCCTGGTGAGTGAAATCCTGGCCAATAGGACGGTACACCCCTGCATCTGTGTGTTATTGACTTTTTGTAAATTTTTAATGACAGATGCACGTGTTGGGTCTCAGGCGCACTTAAAGACTGAATTACATACAGTACAAACACCAATTTTATAAATTAATAACAATTTTTATTTAACCTACAGTAACATGCTGTACAGAGGGGAGGAATTCCTTTAGCTTTCCTCCCCCGTAGTCCTCTACTGTCCCTCGCTTCTTTCTTCTGCCGCTGGCATGTCCTGGAATTCCAAGCTGGACACGGACATGACTACTCTACAGTACCTAGGAGGAAGGAGATGACGTGAGAACAGTCCTTCCTCAATGCCGACCAATACGCCCTACTGGACCGAGGACTGCAGTACACAAAAAGATTAGACTTTTAAGTTAAAATCATCACTGGCACTTTTGGCCTCAGATCCAGAGTTTCACCTATACCAGGAGCAGACTCTACCTTGCATCGGAGTGCAAGGTCCACTGTACGCCCTGAAGAAAGGAGGATAGGCAGAGACGAACAGACAGTAAAAGACAGACACACAGGTACGGTACATACAGTACTCACCGGAGATACTCTTTTTCTTCGTCCCGCTCAATCCCACACAGAGGTCCCTGTAGGAGAGAGAATATGCCATGCAAGGCCCTTTCCTGCTCTAATAGTGTGTCACACTAATCTACTGTAACATTAATATCAGCCCTACTGTATCTCACCAGCCTAACAAACTACAATATTAATTACAGTACAGTTGCCCTCACAGAGGGCCTACCGGTATCTGTTATGGTGGAAGAGGCTTTGAGGGGTGGAACTTCTTTAGCTCTTTTGCTTTCCACCCCTGTAGTCCTCTCCTGTCCTCCGCTTCTCTCTTCACACGGGTCTTCCTCTCTTCAGACCTGTTGGTCTACTGTAGGTTGGGTTTAATGTTCCGTTGGCCTCACATAGGGCCTATCTGTTATGGTGGAAGAGGCTTTGAGGGGGGAACTTCTTTAGCTCTTTTGCTTTCCACCCCTGTAGTCCTCTCCTGTCCTCCGCTTCTCTCTTCACACGGGTCTTCCTCTCTTCAGACCTGTTGGTCTACTGTAGGTTGGGTTTAATGTTCCGTTGGCCTCACATAGGGCCTATCTGTTATGGTGGAAGAGGCTTTGAGGGGGGAACTTCTTTAGCTCTTTTGCTTTCCACCCCTTTAGTTCTCTCATGTCCTCAGTCTCTTTCTTCTGCCGCTGCCACGTCCTGGCCAGCGGCGGCGCTGGGTCTTCCTGTCTTCTGACAAATCCCTTCAAGTCGTGTTTGTTGATTGAAGATCTGTACTTGTATGCGTGACTGTCCTCCATGCATGTTTCCTTGGCATGCGCAGCACCCCATTCAACGTGTCCTTTATCTGGGTAAGTTCTTCTTTTCCAATCCTGAATCTTGTCCGGCATCTTGAGAGGATATCTTCTCTTAAATTGTTGGGGATTGGCACTTTCTTCCGACTTCCATCAAAGTTCACCCGCTTGGTCCAATTGCAATACAGGTCGTAGGGCACGTGTTCTTGAAATATTGCTTGCGCATATTGATGCATCTCACAATTGACAGCTCTGTAAATTTCATTGTCCTTGTCAACGTTGATTACAGCCAGTGGTATATCCGGTAAGGGTGTTCCAAATACAGTCAGTGGTGCTGGGGTGCTCAAAATGACAGGCATTTCTGGTGAAAGTACAGGCATGCTTGCATTGTTGATCCTCGATTCTTCAACTGACCGTTCAGGCAGGCGATATAATGCCACTGTAATAACCCTATCACACAGAAAAGCAAATTACAGTACTGTAGCATTTACAGTAAAGCACTTTACTGTACTTAGTGCAGTAATTTGCTGATCTAATTTTTACTGTGTGAAAGGGTCACTTTGACCTTACATTTAACCTGGTCATTTTGAAAGTTTTTTTTCAACAGTAAATATACCGTAGATTCAATGAAATATACCGTAGTACATACTGTATAGTGTACACAGTACTAAGCAGTGTTAGGAGACAGTGAAAAGAGATACAGTACTGTAAGGTACCGTACAGTACTGCACCAACCAATCAGTTCCCAACTTTAATTTTTCAACGTTGCATTTGAATAATTACATTTGGGAGCTGATTGGTTGGTAAAGTACTTTACAGTTTCACTGTCTCCTAACACTGTGCGTGTGTTATACAGTATATACAGGTAAATATAGGAGATTACAGCGCCAACTGTTAAAGCACTAACCACTATTGTGAGATTGTATAGAGGCACAAGTTAATAAATATGATAAATAATAGAGGTGTCTAAAAAACACTCCCTAATTATATACTGTACAGTACTGTACTGTACAGTAGGTGTCAGCTCATCAGTAATAAAATGTGTGAAAATCTGAACTGATATACAGTACAGTACTGTAAAGTAGAGCGCCAAATGTGCTATTTTTATAACATAAATCAAAACTTAGTGTGTACAGTACCATTAGAACCTTTAGTGTAAAAGTTAAATGTGCAAAGTGGTGCAATAATGCAATGATACAGTACTGTAGGTATATGTTCAAATAAGCGACTACGGGGACGGGGCATACCGAGGCAGCGGGATATTAAACACAGCAATATTGCGACAAACTAAAATGGCTGCCGAGCAAAACAAGATGGCAGCGGGGACAGGACAGTCACTCGAGGGAGACTATGAGGGGCAGAGGGAGGCTAGGAAACAATCGGTGTGTGTGATAGTTACTCGATACACAAATAAGCGTCTACAGGGATGGGTGAAGGACGCGGCATACCGAGGCAGCGGGACGTTAAACACAGCAATATTGCGACTGAAACTAAGATGGCCGCAGAGCAAAACAAAACGGTACCGTATGCATTGAAACCTCGCTACGCAAATCAGCGTCTAACACAGCAAACTGCAAAATGACCGTGAACCATAACATAGCAAGCTACCGTACTTACAGTACCAGCGGGTTGATACTGTAGGAAACAGCTGTAGAAGCTCAGGGTACAGCAACAAAGGTGACTCGGAAGTCAGGCAGAGTTGCAAAGGTAGATCACGGTAATGAGCAGCAACAACAGCGACTTAGAAGTCAGGCAGCATTGCAGATAGTAGTAGTATCTCAAGGGTTCGTACTGTTGATACGTGCCGATGAGACAATCCGAGCAGCAAGTCCATACAGTTAAGTAGCAGATTCACAGTGTGGATAGCTAGTCCGGTCTGAGACGCTCTTTTATGCTACCAGAGACAAAGAAAACCTTGCCGCCGAAACTCTGCCATGCCATTGGACCACAAGGAAGTGCATTTTTCAAATACACCAATCAGTGGCCAGATTTTCAGCGGGAAGGAATTCTTTTGTATCTGGTAGTATAATATAGCGTCTCAGACCGGCCTACCGATCCACACTGTAAATCTGTTACTTAACCGTACGGACTTGCTGCTCGTATCATCAGTACGAACATTTGAGATACTACTGTCTGCAACGCAGCCTGACCTCTGAGTCGCTGTTGTTGCTGCTCGTTTTCGTGATCTACTGTAACTCTGCCTGACTACCGAGTCACCTTTATTGCTGTACCCTGAACTTGTACAGCTGTTTCATACAGTGTATCAACCCGCTGGTACTGTAAGTACGGTAGCTTACTACTGTATGGTACTGTATGTATGGTTCACAGTCATTTTGCTGTGTTTTGTCTCCCGTGAGTGACCGTCCTGTCCCCGCCGCCATCTTGTTTTGCTCAGCGGCCATTTTAGTTTCAGTCGCAAAACTGCTGTTTAATATCCCGCTGCCTCGGCATGCTCTGTCCCCGTAGTCGCTTATTTGCGTATCGAGCTTCAATTAAACACCATATACCATTGATCGATCCCTAGTCGCCCATTGTCCCATATAGTCTCCCATGAGTGACTGTTCTGTCCCCGCCGCCATCTTGTTTTGCTCAGCGGCCATCTTAGTTTCAGTCGCAATATTGCTGTGTTTATTGTCCTGTTTGTCTCCTTCATACGGTAGATGCATATTTGCATATTAAGGGGCATACTGTATGTACTGTATGAAAGCTTGATGTGAGATTAAATTGGGAAATATATATCACTAATTAGCTCATAACTATAATTTATTAAACAGCCTGCAAAATGAAATTCACTAGATGGTTATACTGTATATACAAGTGTACACATGTTACGGCTGATGTACAGTAAGAATGTAATACCCCCCTGTGTTCTAAAAGACTGTACAGTACTGTGTTATACAGTATATATTTTTTAAGATACTGAACATTAAATTATGTACTGTATACTGTATTCAGTCTGTATACTCAGCAACATTACTGTACCGTATTTCTCTTGTTCTCTCCACAGATTTTGTCGTCAAACATGGCAAAAATCAGCAAAGCCATCAGCAAGATAATTGCAAGCATGAAAAAAGAACATAAAACAACACGACAGATCCAGGCCTGGCTGAAAGAGTGTGGTGTTCTTGTTAGTTTACAGACTGTGCGCTATCATGCATTTGAGAGAACGCGGACCAGATATAGATTTCCTTCTAAATGCACATGGTAGGTTCTTTACAGCAACCTTTTTTTATTATACTGTATGTTGCTAGATTGCTACTGTATTATGTTCCAATTTCAACACTAACTGTCCAATAATTGCTACAGTATATGCTCTGTATGTGTTCTACCGTAGGAGCGTCAAAAAGATTGTGCACAAATTGACTTGTGAGGATGATGAGCGTATAGCTTTACAAATAAAACGTATTCTAAAAGCAGAATGTGACGTGGACATCTCCTGTTCCAGCATCAAACGGATGCGTAAGGAACTGGGATGGACCTTTGGCCCTACAAGGTACTGTACATAAAATATATATATATATATATATATATATTAATAATGCACTGATTTTACATGACAGTAAACTAAAACTTGTTTTTATTCCACAGGATAAATCCCATGATAAGGGATGTTAATAATGTAAAGAGAGTTGAACAAGCACGACGGTGGATAGAGAGTGGAGAGAATTTTAATGATGTAATTTTCACATATGAAATTTCGGTTTCTCTCGAGAGGTTCTCAAGACTGTCCTTCCAACACCGTGCACATCTCTCACTTAAACCACGTCCGAAGCATCCGTTAAAGGTCCATGTATGGGGAGGTATATCTCGTTGGGGTGCAGGACCGATCTATATTTTTGAAGGTGCAGTACAGTAATGTTTGTTGTAAAAATTATTTACAGTCCTGTACAGTGTATGCTTGTTACTGACAATTTCTCATCTCTTTAGGCATCATGGATAAGACCTTCTTCCAAGAAAAAATAGTAGATTGCTGTATGGTGCCATTTGTGAGAAAATGCTTTCCATCAGGACATCGATTATTCCAGGATAATGATCCAAAACATTTGGCTTCAGCGAAATTCATGGAAGAGAGAGGGATAAATTGGGAACGCACACCACCAGAGTGAGTATTGTCCTATAGTACTGTATTAACTGTTTATTGTACAAAAAAGTATGTACAGTACCGAGCAGTAATTATTCTAGTACACTTTTTACTAAAGTACAGTACTGTGACTGAATATTTGATTTTTTTTTACTTTCCTGTAGGTCACCGGACATGAATCCCATTGAATCGGTCTGGGCCCAGTTGAAGAGGTTCATCAGGTCTGATGTGAAACCAACAACTAAACAGGAACTTTTGGATGGGATAATGGAGTTTTGGAGAACAGTATTGACACGTGCCCAGTGTAACAATTATATTGATCATCTCCATAGAGTCTTACCAGCTGTCATCGAAAGAAACGGTCAAACAACTGCTATGTAGCTTATACTGTACTGTATATGATTAGTAATGTGGAGGAGGGGTTTAACTTCCTCTTTTCAGTTTGTGATCCGGACTGCAAAGTACTGTACACTGTGTCCATACTGTATGTACAGTATTGTGGTTGTGCTTTCTGTCCCTACATTATACAGTATACAGTATTCTCCTAATTTATTGTATAAGCTCTTTATTTACAATACCTTTCCCTTACTGTACCTTATGTACTGTACTTCATACTTTTCCTCTTTTCCTTTCATTCTTTAATTTCATTAATTTCTATCTTCCCCTCCCCTGTCCTTGCATTTCTGCTGTCGCACACCTCTGTTCATACAGTATTTAACCCTATTCCCCAGCCATGCCCCATCACCACCGCACTGCTCCCCCTCCTGGCCACCTGGTCAAAGCCGCGAGACCTCTAACGGTCATTGCAACCACAATTAGTGGGGATTAATCAGCAGTTTTGCACCCCCTCCTTTCCTCATGGCCCAGTACAAATCTCACAGCATTATGTCACTGCCCCTACACTGTTTAACCCTTATGCACAGCAGGTTCAATACTGTACAGTACAGTATGTGCCTAGTCAGTGTGCAAGCCCGCAGCTAATGGTTCAACCACCCCTTCCACTGGCTCCTACAGTACACCTACTTTTACTGTACATTGCCCCCTGTTCCAAGGCACACATTGGCATCGTCACAGATTGTGCTGCAGCTGCCAGTTTCTGCTACTGCACTTGATGTTGCCGTTTGTAATGCAGATGTTTCAAGTTTTCAGGTTCCTTTGGTTCATATACAGTACAGTAGTAGTGGCTGCTTCAACATCCACATCCATAGTTGCAGACATACAGTACTGTACAGTAGTGGGTGCACCGTGCATTGAGAGACAGGCTTCTACTGTACATCTACTGTATGGTTGGAGTGGCGGTCCCTTCGACATCAGGATCAGGTGAGAAAAGCATTTTTGCTAATGTTAGAGCTCTGTTATTGCATTCAGATGAATCTTCTGATACTTCTAGCTCCCTGCCAGTTTGTTCTTTGGGAAACCCAGGGCCACCTGCTGCTGCAGTAGGGGGGGGGGGGGGTTTGGAGTTATTTTCACTTTTGACTTCAAAATGACAGCTGGTGTTCACCTCCATCTGGGGCACCCAAATACTGTCTTGTTTCATGTATTTTTTGTTTTTATCATTATATGGGCTGTGGACCTTGCACTCCGATGCAAGGTAGAGTCTGCACCTGGTATAGGTGAAACTCTGGATCTGAGGCCAAAAGTGCCAGTGATGATTTTAACTTAAAAGCCTAATCTTTTTGTGTAGTCCTCGGTCCAGTAGGGTGTATCGGTCAGCATTGAGGAAGGACAGTTCTCACGTCATCTCCTTCCTCATAGGTACTGTACAGTAGTCATATCTGTGTCCAGCTTGGAATTCCAGGACATGCCAGCGGTAGAAGAAAGAAGCAGGGGACAGTAGAGGACTACGGGGGTGGAAAGCTAAAGAAGTCCCCCCCCCTGTACAGCATGTTACTGTAGGTTAAATAAAAATTGTCATTAATTTATACAATTGGTGTTTGTACTGTATGTAATTCAGTCTTTAAGTGCGCCTGAGAACCAACACGTGCATCTATCATTAAAAAGGTACAAAAAGTCAATAACACACAGATGCAGGGGTGTATCATCCTATTGGCCAGGATTTCACTCACCAGGGGCGCGCCGGCCGATGGGGGTTGCCGCCCACAGTCATATACTGTACAGTATCCCTGTTGCCCATCCCAGTGATTTCACAGCTGCCCGGCACTTACAGTAGTATACAGTACAGTAGACATACAGTACTGTACACACTGAGGGCCGTTTTCAATTTAGGGGTCTATTTACTTTTTTTAGCCGGTCTCGTCTTTTCACTTCAAGGGGTCTACTTACTGTACTAAGCAGTGTTAGGAGACAGAGTGAAAAGTGATAAAAAAGTGATAAGGTGTCAGTTAATCAGCTCCCAACTGTCATTTTTCAAACACAGCCTGTGAGATGACAGTTGGGAGCAGGTTGGTTGGCACTTTTTCACCCATTGGAGCGAAAAGACGTGATCGGCTAAAAAAAGTTTTGCCGATTACGTCATTTCGCCAGGCGTAAAATTATTGCTGTATTCAATTTGAAAGCTTTTCCGCCTACCGTAGGCGTGAAGTCAATGCAATGTACAGTAAGACAGGTATGTGAAAAAGTTTCGCCTACTGTATGAATAGCAGGCGGAAAAAATTGGTGAATTGGGGTGCAATGTTGCGAGAAGCCTTCAACATGCAGCCTTAAGACAGTCCCCTAAAGGTACTGTAAACTGCGTAACTTTTTTTAAACACATGAAAAATTCACGTTCATTTTGGGGGCGGAAGAAAAAAAATTGGGGGGAAAAAGTTAAACATGTAGGGGTAAATTTACTAAGATGGGAGTTCTATTTAAGAAGTTACTGTACTGTATGTTGCCCATAGCAACCAATCAGATTCTACTTCTCATTTATCTACAGTAGCACCTTCTAGAAGATAATACCTGGAATCTGATTGTTTGCTATGGGCAACATCACTTCTTAATAGAACTCCCATCTTAGTAAATTTACCCCCTAATATATAAAATGCACTGAGTTTAGTAAGGGTTGGATAACGATACTGAACAAAAGTAGCGAAGACTTAAAAAAAAATTAAAAAGCGCTACATGGGTATACCGTAGATCTGGGCATGCGCCTGAGATACGATGACGTACAGTATTGTAGGACACACTCAAGCCAGGTGCAACCTTGGTATTGCAGGCGGCTGTAGTGTAATGGTAAATAATCAAACCAATACATTACGTCGCTTGTACAACCCTTTTGCGGGTTCGAAACTTGAAAGGTTACACTTTTTATTTTTTATTATTATTACACAGTCAAGGTTACACTTTTTTGTCATAAAGTACTGTGGCATAGAAATACCAGAATTTCTGGATAATGTATTAGTGAAGATTTAAAACAAAATAAAATTACCGTATACAGTATATATTTTAAAGGTCTCGAACCAGCGGCACAAGAAAATGGTAGATGCAGTAGAGCTAGGCATTAGCCCCCTAGACTACTGCATCTACTGTACTGTAGTTCCTAGAGTCATGGAATCACTACAATGTCTACCGTAAGTCCGGGATAGGGTCGACAGTATTGTACTTACTATAATACAGACAACTGGGCATGCGCAGTGCTATGAGACTCAATATGCCACAGTGTAGCGCGCAACTAGCAATGTGGTATATGGCATACCGTATGGAGCAACAAACTACAGTACTGTAGCTGGGCACATCTACAGTACATACAGTATAATATATTGAGTTTTGTAAGGGTTGGATAACAATACTGAACTACAGTACTATAGTGAACATTAAAAAAAAAAAAAATTATCAAGGTCTCGAACATAAGGAGAGAAGTGTAAGCAAGACGGATCACCTAACCCCTTGCTCACAAGTCTCTCCTAGTAAGAATTGCATCTGTCCTCTACAGTACTTTATGTGACATCTACAGTACCATACGATGAAGTACTCAGGCATCTGTAGCGTAGAGGTAAGAAATCGAACTTCTACATTGCAGACATCTGTACAACCCGGTTCCGTGTTCGAAACCTGGAAGGTTAAACTTTTTTTTTATTATTATTAGACAGTCAAGGTTACACTTTTTATTTTTAATATTATTATTACAGTCAGTGTGTAATACGGAGATCCCACTTTCACTGTGTATGAATCATGACCCGCTACTGTATGATCTTCCATACTGTACGCCATGGCATAGCGCTACAAGGGTATGGCTATGGCGCAGCACCACTGGCAATGCATTGCAACCCCGCCACTGGGCACGCGCCAGAGATCCTATTTGTACCGTAACCCCTCAGAACTGGCTATAAGAGTCACCACAGCGCCAACTGTGCAGACATTGAGGCAATTTTGCGGTTTAAATGCAGAGTCAGTTTGTAGTGCAGGGACCTCTCTCTCAAACAGAGTCAACTATCAGTTACTGAATACATTAAATCACTAAAGTTTCCAAGTCTGGTACAGCATTGCCATTGACGCAAGTTTGCGCTCTAGAGCACAGTCAGTTTGTAATACAGAGACTTCCCTCCAAACAAAGTCCACTACTGTAGCACTTTCTGAAGTCATGAATTTACTATTGTGTATACTGTAAGTCTCGGACAGTGCAGAATGGCACAAGTGTGAAAATTCAACAGTACTGTAACAGTACAGACAACTGGGCATGTGCCATGGCATTGCGCTACTTGGTTTATGGCTTGGCTCCACTGGACATGTGGCACACATTCCATTGTCATTGCAACCCGTCCACTGGGCATGCGCTGACATTGACGCAATTTTGCAGTTTAAACGCAAAGTCAGTTTGTTATACAGAGACCACTCTCTTTAACAGAGCCCATTACCACTTGATGGTCATAAAAAATCACTATAATGTCCACGTCTGGGTCAGTGCCGGCATTGACGCAAGTTTGCGTTCTAAGGTACAGTACTGTATGTACAATAATAAAATTTTCGCTGTTTGACTCCCGAAGCACTGGGCATGCGCTCCACATGTACTGTATTGAATACTGAATATTTTAAGTGAAGATTTTAAAAATAATTAAAAAAAACATTTTCAAGGTCTCGAACCCACGGAACCAAAAAGAGGGGAGAAGCAGTGAGACTAGGCATTAGACCGCTAGGCCACACGCTTCACCCATTACTAGAGTTCTGTAGTTTGTAAAGTAATGAAACCTCTACAATGTCTAAGTCTGGGACAGTGCCAACAGTATTTACATTTGCGCAAACACAGTATGATTTCAACCGCACAGTCAGTGGGTAATACAGAGCTTAATGATTTCAAACTTTATTAGACATTCTACCGCTTTATTATACCGTACATTCCTGATTCCATGTGGAAAACGCTGTAATACTGTATAGTGTACCGAATCACCGCTTCTGTCAACCAATCATCGGGCGGTGATACAGAACATACCGTACGGTACATTGGAAATCACACGCATGCGCTATGTAGTTTAGTTAAAGTGACACCTGGTAGGCAAAATGTTGTATTACACGTAATGAAATCAGACGCATGCGCTATGTAGTTTAGGAAAAGTGACATCTGGTGGGCAAAATGTTGTATTACACGTAATGAAATCAGACGCATGCGCTATGTAGTTTAGGAAAAGTGACATCTGGTGGGCAAAAAGTTGTATTACACATAATGACTTTTTTCATTACTAAACTTTCTTTGTGGCGCGACTCATGGCGTGGTGTGTGGCATGCCACGCGTGGCGTGAGAGATAACGCTGTGATGCCACGTTATAGCTGGGCACATCGGTAAGTCTCAGAAATTTAAATTTGTTAGATATATTTATTTTTTGCATATTGCATTTATTTTCTCATGTGAAAATTCTTTTACTTTTTTGCTTTTGTTTTTAATTTTTCTGTAATGTGTCCTCTTTTGGATTTTTAATTGATTCTGTGTATACCCTTCTATCATGCTGTATTTTTAAATAAATGTACCCCACTATTTTTTCTAAAGAAATATGAAAATATGTTATTTAATTATTCATATATCTTCAAGAAGGGAGGATTATTACAAATCCCTTGTTAAATTAGTTTTAATTTTCACAGACACACCACTGGATGTTTATTTTTTGGGGCGAAAACACTGAAACACTGAACATTGAGAACTTGGATCATACTTACCTGTTTTAACATCCACTTATCAAGAAACTATCTGGTATGCATACAAGAGCGATACCTGTTGTGTGTCTACCCCAAATTACTTAAAATATTACACTATTAGGCGCCTTCTCCTCTCTCCCATCTTATATATATATATATACATACCAGCAGCACACACCTAAAAGGCGAGAAAGGAGTGCATAGCACATAGAAAGGTTAATGCAGAAAATAGAGCCAGCACATCCATTTAAATGCAAAAAAATATTTTTTTTATCCAGTAACAAGGAATGAAACATCCATAAAGTGCATGATATGCATCAGAGTATGAGGAGACTTCATAGCAGCAGAAATTGCATAATGTATAGCCAAGTCAGATACTTAACAGTAGAGAAGCAAAGTGAAGTCCTCATCAGGTACAAGTTGCTCTACAGCAGCTATTTCAGTGTCAACCATATACCTTCATAATGAGCAGTAAATACACCAAAACCCCTAGCAAAACATATACCTGCAAATCCAATCAACACAAATCAATTCACCTGTATGCTGCATCATCCAAAAAGCACATGGAGTGCTCCGGTCAGAGCCCACACATATGGAGATACATGAACAGCACAAGCGGAAGTGATGTTCCGCGAGTGTGGCACAGAATACAACATCACAAACGGAAGTGATGTACCGCAAGGACAGAAAAACCCAAAGTCGGCATAGCAACACCGGATAGCCAGACGTCATACAAGAATGACAGCGGGCCACCGGATGTCGATATCCGCAGTCATGGCAACCTCACGCATCATAACAGATGCCAAAAAAAGATACTAGTATAATGTGAGGGCACAAAAAGGGTAACCAAAGAAAAATATAATTAATAAAAACCGGGTAACAATGAGGATTTGTGCAGAAATGGAAAGCAGACATATACATACTAAAAAAAGAAAACAGAACACATAAAAAAAAACCCAGATCATACAGCACAATATAACTAACATAATATAATAATATAATGACAGACAACCATCAGGAAAATAAGCCAATATATGAATTATAGACAGCAGCTGAGGGATAAACCCTAATTTAAACCATTAGGTGCTACAGTATTAAGGCGATTAATCCAATAGCATTCCCTCTGAAGAAGTAATTTGTTTCGGTCTCCGCCCCTCCTGAGCGGTAGTATATGATCAATTGGTTGAAAGCGAAAGTCTCGCATAGTATGTTTGCGTGATGCAAAATGTTTTGCAACTGGGGGAGTATTAGAGTCCACAGTATGCATTGCCTTCTTGATTGAAGATCGATGTAACGCAATCCTCTCTTTTAATAGTCTTATGGTCTTCCCAACATTGAGCAATTGACATGGGCATTTAAAGTGCTTGTGTCTGTGTCATAGTTTGACAATGTGATATGGCCTCCTCAGTCTCTTGTAGAGGATAGCCCCTATCGACAAATTTATTGCCCATATCCTGTAAGGCCAAAGGAAGGAGTCAAGCAACACAAATTACAGAAAAATGACAGCAAGGGGCAGGAGGAAGTAGTTATATTTAATCTCTTCTCATATGTTCCGAGCACCCCTGAACTGTCTGCTCTCTCCAAAGGCCTGTCTTTTGTTAAGACTTTTAAACAAAATTCTTTTGATTTTGGTGTAGAACTATACAGGTTTCATTGCCTGTTAAAATTTAAGGACTTTTTTGTCAAACATCCCCAACCAAATAGTGATGTCAATAGGTTTAAGCCTAAAAGTGTATTTGATCCTCCGGGTGTCAATTCTTCTATTGAGACTTTTATTAATCTAGTTAAACGAGATACGTTCTCCTTTATAAATAACCAAAATATCTCATATTCTAACCTGTCTAGGGAAGAAAATATGGCCTTTGGTTCATTACGTGGTAACACTCAGATTGTTATACGCCCCTCCGATAAAGGAGGTGGCATTGTCTTACTCAAAATATCTGATTATATTGACAAGATCAAGAGACAATTATTAGATACTGAGTGCTATAAACCTTTGACCTATGACCCTACATACAATTACAAGAAAGAGAGTGATTCAGTTATCAATCTTGGTCTCTCTAATAATTGGATGGATGAGCAAACATCATATTTTCTGACACAAACTCATCCCAGAGTGCCCCTTATCTATATTTTGCAAAAGGTGCATAAGACCTTAATCAAGCCCCCTGGGAGGCCTATTATATCGTCATGTGGCTCTTTCCCAATATGTAGATTTTTGGTTGCAACCAGTGGTACAGCAGACCACCTATTATCTTACAGACACCAGTGATTTTATCAATAGACTCAAAGACCTGGGAACAATCCCCGAGTCTTGTCTATTGGTTATGCTAGACATCACTAGCCTTTATACAACTATCAATCATGTTGATGGACTTAATGCGGTTAGGAACCTGGTTTCCTCCAGTTCACATTATATTGGTTCCAATGTTGAGTTTTTATTATTATTGATTGAAATTATTCTCCAGAAGAACTATTTTCTTTTTGAAAACTCATTTTATTTACAACTAAGAGATACTGCGATGGGGTCTAATATGGCCCCAATGTATGCAAATCTTTTCATGCACATGTATGAGAAACAGCATATAATGTCGGATAATTTCTTCTCTAAATATATATATTTTTGTGTACGTTATATCAACAACCTTTTTATGATTTGGACTGGGGGGACCGAGCTCTTGACCAGCTTTGTAGACCAACTTAACACGCTTGCGACAACCATCAGGTTTACTTTAGCCTTCAGTGAGACCATGATCAATTATCTAGATGTCTCCATTTATAAGGTGAATAACCTTTTGTGTACTAGATTGTATAGGAAACTAACTGATAAAAATACCCTTTTAGCAGCGGATAGTTTCCATCCCATGCCGCTTAAACAGGGTTTACCACTATCACAGTTATTTAGGGTGGTACGCATAACCTCTGATCAGATGGAACTTTCTTTGGCCTTACAGGATATGGGCAGTAAATTTGTCGATAGGGGCTATCCTCTACAAGAGATTGAGGAGGCCATATCACATAGTCAAACTATGACACAGACACAAGCACTTTAAATGCCCATGTCAATTGCTCAATGTTGGGAAGACCATAAGACTATTAAAAGAGAGGATTGCGTTATATCGATCGTCAATTAAGAAGGCAATGCATACTGTGGACTCTAATACTCCCCCAGTTGCAAAACATTTTGCATCATGTAAACATACTATGCGAGACTTTCACTTTCAACCAATTGATCATGTACCACCGCTCAGGAGGGGCGGAGACCGAAACAAATTACTTCTTCAGAGGGAATGTGTTCTGTTTTCTTTTTTTAGTATGTATATGTCTGCTTTCCATTTCTGCACAAATCCTCATTGTTACCCGGTTTTTATTAATTATATTTTTCTTTGGTTACCCTTTTTGTGCCCTCACATTATACTAGTATCTTTTTTTGGCATCTGTTATGATGCGTGAGGTTGCCATGACTATGGATATAGACATCCGCGGCCCGCCATCATTCTTGTATGACGTCTGGCTATCCGGTGTTGCTATGCCGACTTTGGGTTTTTCTATCCTTGCGGTACGTCACTTCCGTTTGTGATGTTGTATTTGTGCCACCCTCGCGGAACGTCACTTCCGCTTGTGATGTTCAGCTGTTCATGTATATCCATATGTGTGGGCTCTGACCGGAGCACTCCATGTGCTTTTTGGATGATGCAGCATACAGGTGAATTGATTTGTGTTGATTGGTTTTTCAGGTATATATTTTGCTAGGGGTTTTGGTGTATTTACTGCTCATTATGAAGGTGTATGGTTGACACCGAAACAGCTGCTGTCGAGCACCTTATACCTGATGGGGACTTCACATTATGCAATTTCTGCTGCTATGAAGTCTCCTCATACTCTAATGCATATCATGCACTTTATGGATGTTTCATTCCTTGTTACTGGATAAAAAAATCTTTTTTTGCATTTAAATGGATGTGCTGGCTCTATTTTTTCTATATAATTTCTATTCAATGGAACATTCTACATGCAAAATAACGGTTGTGCCATTGGAACGGCGGTGGCTCCAGCCTTCGCCAATTCCTATATGTGGGAGATAGAGTGGAATCTGTTTTTTACAGACAGAAACATCAGTGGTCTGATTTTTTTGTACTATTGCTACATAGATGACCTCTTACTGTTTTGGCTGGGTGAGGCACAACAATTGGAGGAATTGGTCCGTATACAAAATTTATCTAATAGCCCAGTTAAACTCACAGTGAACATCAGTGACTCTGAAATCTGTTTTTTGGATATTCTGATTAAAATATCGGAAGGTAACATTATAACCAGCTTATATACTAAACCCACAGATCAAATGCGTTGTTAAGGTTTGACAGCTTCCATCCACGGTCCGCAGTGAAAGGGTTGCCATATTCACAATTCTTAAGGGTCTGTCGAGTATCCAATGTTAGAACAGATACAGAAAAACAGCTTAACCAGATGATAGAAAAATTCTGTGACAGAGGTTATCCTTTAAAATATTTATTGAAAGTTAAAGATAAGGCTCTGTCCATGCATAGATTAGATCACTCATGTCAGTGGGGCCGCCCCCAAATGACAGGCGTTCTCATGGGAACGCCTCCGTTTGGGCAGCCACCCCCTGGCCCGCCCACCAAAGGGGACGAGCTGTCACTCAACATTGACAGCTCGCCCCCTTTGTTACGAGACCCGGAGCGACGGAGTGCTCGTCGCTAGCCGGGTCTCACGCATGCGCACGACGGAGCCGGCTCCATCGTGCGCATGCGCACTGGGCCACCATCAACCCGGTTGCGAGCGCTCAACGCTTGCGACCGGGTCTGAATCAGTCCCTATATTCACTGTATTTTTCTGACCATAATAATTTTATATTGCACAGTTTTATATAAAATTTTAACAATATTTGTAGGTTATCACTAATGCACTTTATATATAAATGTACACATGATTATAGGTTGAATACGATATTGACACTTTTATGTAGATGTTTTTTAGTTTAAATGATATTACAGT
This sequence comes from Taudactylus pleione, assembly GCA_031769625.1. NCBI lineage: Eukaryota > Metazoa > Chordata > Amphibia > Anura > Myobatrachidae > Taudactylus > Taudactylus pleione. The sequence goes on along the minus strand of JAUIMM010000126.1, from coordinate 1,205,200 downwards.
ACTATTCTGTAACTTACAATGTTATATATATATATATATATATATATATATATGTATAAGATGCATCAGGAAACTATTGAGTTCCTGGTAGCTCAACTTTCAGTACAAGAGTCTGTGATTAATACTACTGTCTACCGTAAAAGTACTGATCGGAATACTTTCTTACACGCAAATAGTTGTCACCCTAAAAGCTTAAAATATGGTATTCCGTATTCACAAATGATTAGACTGAGGAGAATTAATAATGTCACACAAACAGCAGAGAGTCAAATTAATGAATTAATTGATCGTTTTGTTTCTAGGGGTTATGAACGCAGTAATTTAGTATTACTTAAAGAAAAAGTGTTGTCTTTTGAACAAAAAGACTTATTACTTAGGAAAATAAAGGGTGACAAAAGTAATAAAGTTACATGGGTCACACAATATAACCTTTTATCCGTACAGATCAATAATATCTCTAAGAAACTATGGAATTTTATCCAGACAGATAGTGAATTACAACTAACAGACCATTCACTATGCCCTTGCTACTCTAGAGGCAGCAATTTAAGGGACCTCCTAGTAAAGAGTGACATCACTGGTAGAGGCAAAACCCCGATAAAAAGTTTTTTACCTAGGAAACTTGGTTGCTTCAGGTGTACGTGCGTAACCTGTAGCTTTTTGGTTACTGGTGACACTTTTTATCATCCCCATACGGGTAAAGAACTACATATTAAATACAATCTTACCTGTGAATCAGTGTATGTGGTGTACCAAATCTTATGCCCCTGTGGCCTTACCTATATAGGTAAGACCTTTCGCAAATTCAAAGAGAGGATGGGGGTGCAGAGATCCTCTATTAGAAAAGCATTGCTTAGTGGCACCAGCGATCAACTGGTGGCTCGCCACTTCGTTGAGGCGGGACATAACTTAGCGAGTCTTCGCTACAGAATGATTTACCACACTCCGCCACTTAAAAGAGGTGGTGATAGGAATAGGACTCTCTTAATACGCAAAGCGTTTTGGATCCATTTTTTGGATGTGATCACCCCTAAAGGTCTAAATGACGTTTTACCTCTATCATGGTTTACCGATGAGTAATCTACTTTTATTATAATCTGTTAGCCTAATATTAATATACATATAGGTGTTGGGCACTACAGAGTTGCCTGCTTAACTTCGACATGTTGTCTTGCCGACTTTATCAGTATATGTAATTTTGTTTGTCTATTTATCACTGGCCGGCATTGGATGGGTTTAGCCTGTTTAATAGTATTATGTTTTTATACATTACGCTTGTTATATATCTGCTTGTGTTGTTTACAGTGTATTGCCTCTGTTATGAGTTTCCATGGTGATGGGTTCTTGTCACTGACGTGCGCGGCATTGATGCGCCGACGACGTCATCATTCTGTGCCTCCTGCTCCCCGTGCACGGCTTGGGGTCTCGCTGGTGTCACTGATACACTTGCTGGGTGAGTGTTTAAAGGTAAGACACTTCTTTCATTCTGTATCTCCTGATGACAATCTAACATGGATTGAAACGTTGAAACTTATTACATCGTGTCTGATTTATTTGTCTGATCGAGTCCTGAGTGCCGCACCTTCTGCGTTACTACTTACCTACTTTGTGGGGGCACCGGACCAATCTACATTTGTTATATGAGTGCCGGACCGTTTTTGGCTTTTTTTATATATATGTATATTTATGGTTGTTCTGTGATGTTTTAAAGAATTATTTAAAGGATATTTTTATCCACGGATGTTGCAGGGTTGCCGGGGCCCGTCGAGTCACATGGGACAGAAGTGACATTCTTTCCCGGAAGTGCCTGGACGGAGGTCTCGGATGGCGTGGCTGTGGACAGCGCTGATGGGAGATTCGGTGTGGGGTAAGTGTATAAATATGTTTGTTACACATTGCACTAATTTTGTTATCGTCCTGAGGAAGGGGAGCATGTCCCCGAAACGTTGACGAGGATAACATAAACTTTGCTTGGGGCTAGTCCCGATAGAGGTCACCAGAGCAAGAGCAAGTTACCCCAAAGGGGTGTCCGGAGTGCTGGAGGGCACCGGCTTACATAAGCCGCTGCCCTCCATAAGTCGCTTTAATATTTGATGCTGTATGCAGAGATTCCATGATGGCGGCACTCACAATAAGTACACAGGCAGGCTGGATTAGCAACGTTTCAATGCTTAATGTGTTGCATTTCCGTCAGGGTCAGCACCCTGGCGAAGATGCGACACATAAAGCATTGAAACGTTGGTAATCCAGCCTGCCTGAGTACTTATTCTGAGTGCCGCCATCAAAGAATCTCTCTCTCTCTATACACACAGTAGGGGGCACCAGCTAAAATTTTGCCTAGGGCATCGAATTGGCTAGGGCCGGTTCTGGCACAACCTCAGAAAGTAAACACACGCATATGTGCCTATGCAGCCTTTGCGGAAGTCTGCAACTTACTGCCCACCTGCACCTGGAGAGGTAGAGGAGGGAAGGGACTTTCTAACCTAGGCCATGTAAAAGTTTGTGTACACAAATACAGACAGTAGAAACTGCATACAATACACCTACTAGGAGTTGTACCTTTTGCACATACACCAGTGCAGGTGCAAGCACACGTTGACTATGATGACTTGTCATAAACTATGTTCATATGCTGCATTATGAGATCTATACCGCTCTGCATATGGACAGAGATATGATCTTTTTCTGATCTCTTTATTTTACAGTAATTGCCATCAATTGTACAAACAACTCTGCTTCAGATCCTAGATTTAAAAAAAATAATAATTTTGCTGCTTTTCTTTGAAAATGTACATATATAAAATATCTCACAAAATATACTATATTTTTCTAGCTCTTGTGCCTGGCGTTGCCTGGATGTGTTCTCTCTAATATCACCTGCGCTGAGGTCTCTTTTTCTTATACCACCTGCTCTGAGGTCATTCTCTTGTATACTGCTGGTGCTGATGTCTCTCTCTTATATCAACTGCGCTGAGATCTCTCTCCTATATCACCTGCTCTGAGGTCTCTCTCTTTCATACCGCTGGTGCTGAGGTCTCTCTCATCCCTCTCTGCCTCTCATATCATCTCTCTCATATGATAGATTACATGATCAATCAAATAGAGAAGATTAGGTAAAATGAAATGTTGTAGGTACAGTATTTTCCTGTGTAAAAGCCACTGCATTTATCTGTTTGCATTTGGTTGCAGAAGACCAGGATACATAGTGTTATTAATTTTTCTGATATCAGACTCTACAACTAGGTGGCGTTCTGTCACTACTTAAAAAATTGGATACATAAACAGGATTTCTATGCATGTTCTTCCCTAGAACAACATTTTTTACCTTCTATTGCTTTGGTTTTCCTTTACATTTGCAGTAAGTAGATATACCTAATGCAGCATTGACAATCCCCTCTTCGGGGTATATTTACTAAAGTGTGGGTTTTTAGAAGTGGAGGTGTTGCCCATAGCAACCAGTCAGGTTCTACTTATCATTTATCTAGCACATTCTAGAAGATAATAGCTAGATTCTGATTGGTTGTTATGGGCAGCATCTCCACTTCTAAAAACCTGCACATTAGTAAATATACCCACTGGTGTCTGATTGGGACAAGGGGTGTGACCATTACATAATAAAGGTCTGGATCCTGTGAAGGTAGACAAGTGGAAATTAAATAGTCAATAATCTTAAGTCTTATCCCTGCCAGTGAATGCTGACATCCAACATGGGTTGGCTACTTTTCCAATTATCATGTGGGCTAACTTCTATTAGAACCTTGGTGGGGAGTAGCTTTAAAAACTTATGTTCTCTGCAGCCAGTTCTCATTTTCCATTTCTTCACTCGTATGGCATTTCTCCAGGGACAACATTATACGCATACCTTTTGGGACATTCTTTTCAACATGGTTTTCAACAATAAACATCAGAGCACCCTGGACACTTCCAGCTTTTCCAAAAAGCATGTTAAATCACTTGCCCAAAAAGTCACAATGACACTTGTATGTCTTTAGCTGCACTTTTAACTGACATTTTACTGATGGCCGACAAATACTGTAGAAGGACATAGAAAAAGAGAGCCTGCAAGAAATAACCAAGATCAAATACATTCATAATATTCAATTAACTTGGTGGCTCTCCTTGCCTATCTTGTGGGCCTCTTTAAATCCATATTTCCTGAGGTATCTGATTATGATCTAATATTGGATAGAGTCCATAGACCTCTCCTCCCTCGCTCACCTGCTGACCAACGAGATGTCATTCTTCATATGCACTACAATTATATAAAGGACCGACTGATTGCAGCCTCTCAAGCCTCCCTTATATTTCCTTATGAAAATACAGAGGTCCACTTCTTGAACGACTTGGCTCCCACCACTGTCCAACAAAGGAAAGCCCTCCAGGACATTACCAAATCTTTGCGACAACATGTTTATTTCTACAGATGGTTATTTCCTTTCCAATTGCAGGTCTTCAGAGAGTCCAGGCCACTCTTTACCAAGTCCCTGGAGGACAGTGCTCTTCTCCTACGAAAGCTGTGTATAAGAGCTACACCAAACTCCTCACCTCTGGTGTTTCAATTGCATGCAGTCCTTGCCGGACTCCTCCTCTGGAATGAGAAAAAATTTCAAATTTCTCTTTCTCTTACACTGATTTCTCTTAAACATCTAATTGCATTACTGTTTATACTATTTGTTTCCTTATATGTGCCAAACCATTTAAGTTTTCACTTCTTTGTGGTTAGATACAATATGTGATTCTGCTTTGCACATTTCTTCCATACTGTCCACTTTGTAGTTGGCTCCACGGGTTTCCACCCATTTCCAGCTATGCCATTTTAGTTTTTTTTCTGATTAGAGTATAGACTCCATCCCTCCTATAATGGTTGTCTCCCTATTTTATTTCCTTTACAAACTTCCCCTCCTGATATCTTTGATGTTCGTCCCTCCATGAGGGACTTCCCCCTAGTTGCTACTAATTGTTATGTTTGATTGGTTTCTTTGTATGCCATGTATTTCTCTGTATTTCCCCACCCGTCCCTCCTCTTCTTCCTCATTCTTTTTCGGGTGCCCTTAACTTTTCTGGATTTTGAAGCACCTCTTCCCTGGGACTTTTGTCTGTCTGGATGTCCTGGGGGACATTCGCTGGTAAGCATGCTTGTTCTTCTTCTTTATTGTAACACATGCATCTGAAACTCATCTCTATTGATGTAAATGGCCTGACATCCCCTAAAAACTTTTCTATCCTGCTGTCAGCACTGAAATGGGATCATTATGATATAGTATTTCTCCAGGAGACCCATTTCTCGCCATCATTCTAGGCTATGGTCTAAAGCCTTTCCACAGACATTTTTCTCTTCTGCCCATGTCATACGTAATTAGTCAGACGTAGTCATGTTTTCGTGGGTGGATCATACAGCCAAAGTGGTTCTCTGAAGTCTTCCACCTGGAGATTTCATGAGTCTCTGCTATTGAACCCCCTGACCTACTCTGAGCTTGCTGGTATCTGGTCAACAGTAGCCATGTCAACATTCAGAATGTTGACACCACAATGTCGACATTAGAATGTCAACATAGTTCAAAACTGTCGACAGGCAACATGTCAACATCCTCAACTGTCGCCATGTGAAATGTTGACATGCTCAGAATGCAGATGGTTAGGGTTAGGCTGCGGGGTGGTGCTGGGATTTAGAGTTAGCCACTAGGGGGAGGATTAGGGATAAGGGGGGAAATACTTACCAGAATGATGGGGCATCACAGGTCACATGGTTGGTGGGATTCGGAAAAAGGCGCTAGAGATGCTATTGGTGCTGGGTGAAGGTAAATGACTACTGGGCCACCAGGGATGGTTCATTGACAGTTAATCATGTCAACATATCATCTGTGCAGATATAAATGTTGACATGGTCACTATTTATATGACAAATCATACCACACCCGAGCATGCTGAGGTACTGGAGGATTACTTTGAGATTACCTCCACTGATGATATTTCTCCTTCCATGCCCTGGAATGCCCATAAGGCTACCATCCATAGCAAGTTGATTAGCCTCTCTATGGCCGAAAAGAAACATGATCAGACCCTTATTGTAGACCTTGCATCTCATTTGTAGTCTGTCTGACTTCCCAACTAAATTACTCCCTCGGATGACACTCTTGGTCGATTGCAGGTTTTGAAGGGCCAGCTCAACATGAGTTGTCATATAGGGCAGCTAAAAAGCTTAAGTGGCTGAACCGAATGTTTGACAAGTCATACTCCCTTTTAGCTAGCAGACAATGGGCCTCATTTAGTTTGGATCTGCCGATTGTTGCGTTCCGCTCATGCGTGCGCGAGCCCGCCACTGCTTTCAGGACTGCGCTCGCAGAGGCTACGCAGACCCATCACAGAGTGATTGACAGGAAGTGTTGTTTGTGGGTGGTGACGGGGGGAGTGGTTGGCTGAACGCAGGCGTGCCACTGCGTTCACATGCCGTTTCAGGGGCGTGCATAAATTAGCCACTACGAAGCCATACGCAGTGTGCGTGGCTGTAAGCAATTTCTGAGTAAGGTCAGGGCTTGTGCAAGTGTGCGTATGGGTCCAATGGTACTCGATTGTACCGATGGTTTCGCTATTCTGCTAAACATTATGGATGTCCATATGGTAAAGTGGCCGTCCTTATGTGGTGCTGAGGGCCTGATTCAGAGCCGCGCGTAAGCGGGCGCTCGTTCATTCCGACCGATGTTCGCACGACTGCGCATGTGTACGGATTATAATACGCCTGCGCGAACCAGTCAGTGCGGCCGAAAATCGTGTGCTCGCTAAATAGCGAATGCCTGCTATTTTGAGTGACAGGAGGAGGCGTATGTGGGTGGTAACAGGGGAAGGCGCTTGAAAATGGGGAGTGGAGATCCGAACGCAGGCGTGCTTAAAGGTCAAAACGGGCGTTTTATGGGTGTGCATAATTAATACAGCAGCGTCATTGACCACGTCACTGGGTTATTTTATAGTCAGAACTGCTCGCAAGATTGTGGTAGGAAAAACCAACCACAAGAATAGCGAGCAGTTCATATGCTGGTCGATGTACTCGATTAATCTAATAAATAGCGGACATGACGTAGGATGCGAGCGGCCAGGGGGCGTAGTTATCCAAAAAACGACCGCAAGTTTTGTACGCTCGTTCAGACATAGAGGCGTGAACAGACCGCAAAGAGCGAACGGTTCATTTGAATAGCCACCCCCTTTTCCTGAATGGCCGTCCGCAAATTGCGTCCGGCTCTGAATCAGGCCCATAATGCGCATGCGCCTACCAGTCATTGCGGTCGGAAATCGTGCACTCGCAAAACAGCGAGGGCCTGCTAATTTCAGTGTCAGAATAAGGTGTTTGTGGGTGGTAACAGGGGAAGGTGCTTGAAAACGGGGAGTGGAGATCCGAACGCAGGCGTGCCAAGCGGTCAAAACGGGCATTTAATGGGTGTGCATAATTAACAAAGCAGCATCCTCGACCACGTCACTTGGTTATCTTTTAGCCTGAACTGCTCGCAGTGATTGCGGGAAATAAAACCTACCACAAGCACTGCGAGCAGTTCAGACGCCTTTCGATGTACTCGACTAATCTAATAAATAGCGGAGATGACGTATGATGCGAACGGCCAGGGGGCGTCTTTACAAAATAGCGAGCACATGTTTCGTTCGCTCGCTCAGACATAGAGGTGTCAACAGACCGCAAAGAGCGAGCGCTCAATTTAAATAGCCGGCCCCTTTTTCTGAACGACCGTTCGCAAATAGCGTCCGGCCCTGAGTTTGCAGTGCGATCGCAGTGGTTTGCCTTGCTATCACAGTTGAACTATGTGTGTATGCAATATTGCGATCTGTAGTGTATCAGGCCCAATGTTGTGGTCGTAATTGCTATTGGCTCCATTCACACCCCTGCTGGTCTCCAGATCTACTACCTGATAACACAGCTAGTTCTAAACAAATTTCAAACCTTACTTGTAATGGAGTGTACCGAAATAATTCAACACAAATACCGATTTTTTAAATGAATGACAATGCTTTTACTTATCGACAGATTAATCATCCATATATACTGTATATATATTTCACCAATACAGACTTAGGGCCTGATTCAGAGCCGGACGCTCTGACCAGAGCGCTCGCTCTGAATCAGGGCCCTCCTCCATTAAAATGGTGCGTCCTCCTGGACGCTCGTATAGCTGTGGGTCACCACCCACAGCATATACGAGCGTCCAAGAAGATGGTCGCGATGGTCTTGACCATTGCGACCATCGGACTTGCAAGGGAAACCCTGTGGTCGGGTTTCCCAGCCACAAGCCCTGGAGTGATTTTGGCTCTATCAGAGCCAAAATCACTCCCACTGACACTAGTGATGTCAGTGGGGCCGGCTTCAGACGGTAGGCGTTCCCATGGGGACGCCTCCGTCTGGCAGGCACGCCCACCAAAGGGGGCGTGCTGTCAATCAACATCGACAGCACGCCCCCTTTGGTGCGAGACCCGGAGCGATGGGAAGCCCGTCGTTCGCCGGGTCTCGCGCATGCGCACGACGGAGCTCCCTCCGTCGTGCGCATGTGCAGTGGGGAACATCGACCCACTTGCGAGCGTACTGCCGCTCGCGAGTGGGTCTGAATGACCCCCTTACATCAAAATAAGAAAGATTATACCAACAGTAGTAGAGAATACTTCTAAAAGAAATTTGTGACAACTAGTACAGACACTAACAGGATAGCAGTCAATCAATATTTCAAATGCATCAAAATGCGCGAACCGGCCACTGTGATCGGGATCTGCAATCTCAGTGACTACGCAGACCCATTGCAGAGTGATTGACAGGAAGTGCCATTTGTGGGAGGTGACGGGGCGTGGTAGGTGAAACGCAGGCGTGCCAGGGCGTTTGAACGCCCTTGCAGGGGCGTGCATAAATTATCCACTGCGATGCCTTACACAACCTGAGTACTCATAGCGTCTGATGAAGTTAGCAATTCCTGAGTAAGAGCTTGTGCAAGTGTGCATGAGGCATGATGGTACTCGATTGTATTGATGGTTTTACAGTCTTGCTAAACATTACGGATGTGTGTAAGGTAAAGTGGGCGTCCTTATGTTATGCTGCGATGGCATAATGATTGCAATGGATTAGCATACTATCGCAGTGAGACTGCATGCGCAAACGCTATTGCAATCGCAGTAGCGATCGGTAGTGAATCAGACCCTAAGAAGTAAGGGCCTGATTCAGACCCACTCGCGAGCGGCTGTCCGCTCGCAAGTGGGTCGATGGTCTGCACTGAGCATGCGCACGACGGAGGGAGCTCCGTCGTGCGCATGCGCCAGACGCGACGAGCGAAGGAAAGTCCTTCGCTCGTTGTGTCCGATCAAAGGGGGCGTGCTGTCAATGTTGATTGACAGCACGCCCCCTTTGGTGGGCGTGCCGGGGGCGTGCCTCCCTGACGGGGGCGTTCCCACGGGAACGCCTTCCGTCAGAAGCCGGCCCACTGACATCACTAGTGATGTCAGTGGGAGTGAATTGGGGTCTGATAGAGCCAAAATCACTCCGGAGCTTGCGGTTGAAAACCTCAACCGCAGGCTCCGGCTCGCAATTTCGATGGTCGCGATGGTCTCGACCATCGCGACCATCACAATGCACGCTCGTATAGCCTGTGGGTGGTGACCCACAGCTATACGAGCGTCCAGGAGGACGCTCCATGAAAATGGAGCCCGGCCCTCATTCAGAGCGTGCGCTCTGCTCAGAGCGTACGGCTCTGAATGAGGGCCTAAATTTACTAAAGTGAGAGTTTTTAGAAGTGAGTTTTAGAAGGGATGTTGCGCATAGCAACCAATCAAAAATATTAAACTTCCCAATGTATGCATAATGTTGACAAACCAATTTCCCAACTATGCGAACCAGGTACTAGGGTTCAACCAGGTAAACCAACTGTCGATAATCACACCATCACGTCTATTTGGTTCAGCAAATTAATTTTGAACCCAAGTCATTTCATTCAACCTTTATTTTATTATTTCTTCAGCATCAGAAGAAATTTTGATGTATGTACAACCTATATACCATTTGCAGCTGTCAAGTAGTTTAACAACACCATTCTGTGTTGCATCAAATTGTTTTTTATCGTTTAAAGCTGTCTTCCCACAAATCTAAAAGTACTGTCGTATATGTCCGTGATATTGTTTATTAAATCTCCCAATTCCTGTATCATTCTTTGATTTGCAGTTATTCCCCATGTACCAAATGTTATTATGTTCCCAAATCCCAAACCAATCTTGTAACCTTGGGACAGTGTAAAAAGGTGCTTGTATTTCTCATGTACCATTTGTATATCTATTTTTACCAGCCTTACTCTTTTCGGGAGTAATTCTTTCATATATGTTTCTTTTAGATCTTCATGTTGTATTACCACTGCATCGGGTAGCAATGTTCCTATAAAACATATTCCAAAATAACTTACCGGTAACCATTTATAAGTCCTATGTCCGCACATATAATATAACCCCTGTGATAGTGTACATGGTTTATTAGACAATATATTTGAAAAAGCATCATAAGGAACATTACAACTGGCACCCTTTTCATCCATACTTTCTACTTTCTTGTCACATTCTGCAATACGATGACTGCATGTTTTATTGTACCCCAACATTCCTTCTGTCTTTATACACTTTACCAATACACTCACACATTCTTCCTTATTAGGTTTCATGTACAGTATTTAATGATCTCAACAATCAAGTTTAGTTCTGAAAGATCCTCTCTGTAAGATTGTGTTACAAACACTAGTTCTCATATACGTCCCTTCAGCTCCCACTTTCCATACCGTTTTGTTAATACACATGATGTTGTCCTGATCATACCTTTGATACTTTGTTAATTTTAAACCTAGGGAGCCAGTGATATTATAAGGTTCTAGTCTGTGAGTTCCACATAGTGAGTGAAGTGTTATTCGATTTGAATGCAATGGGATAGCCATTAACCCAACATTCCCTGAATGATATTGTAGGTGACTACATATACATACCAACAATCAGTCAACGTTATTGTTCTTCTACTCAGCTCATAATAAGTAGCCAGGGAAGAAGGGTCAGTTTGTATAGAGGTGCTGTCTTTGAGCCATTGTATACACCTCTTCTCTGGATTTAGACCACAATATTCACATATACATTTTGAAATTGGGGGCAAACCTCTACACCTTTTCCTCACCGTAATAGCTTTTCTTTTCCAGTACTTCACCAGATGTATCTTATCCCAAGTCCCGATGTATGAGTCCTTATTTACCTGTACTTTGTTACTTTCTTATATTTCTTTTCCAAACCTAATTATTTTTACAAATAAGCTATTAAAAATTTTCACCTCTGTCTTTTGACCGTCCTCTGATCCATACCTATAATTGGGAGTATCAGTAGTAAAATGAGTGTGTGTGTCTTTTTTTTGTTGGCTGTTAATACTCTATCCCTTATAATCACAGGTTCCAAAGCATTAGTGGAACAATCTGGATTTTCCTGCCCAGGCTCTCCCTGTTAGTGTTTTCCTCCTGGACTATAGTCAGGATCCAATTTTTCAGTGACTGTTGTCAGGGGCGTATTTCCAAATATCCGCCTCCTTACCTCTTCCTTTTATTAATTCTTGCAACTTAAACCGGGTACACACTAGAGGATATGTCATCCAATCCGGTGGATCAGACAACATATCATCCACATCAGCCAGTGTGTACCGGCTATGTCGCTGACGATGCATGTTCCCGCTCCGTCGCTCCTGGCATCAGCAAGTGTGCACTTGCCGATGCTGGGACCCCCGCCGGGTCCCATCGTTAGCAAGATTGTTCTGGGTATGCATCGTTTAGTGTGTACCCCGCTTTAGACACTACTTTCATTGTCATTTCTGTAAACTGTCCTCCAGACCTCTTGCTCCATTTGAAACTTATTGCCATTTAAGCTATGCATCCAGGAGTCTCATATCCTTTCTGTATAATTTTGTCCTGATGTCTTCTGCTCCTGTTTAGTGTCTTCATAAATTAAATTGGGACAGGGACCTGGGTGAGCCCCTGGAAGCAGCGGATTGGTCGGATATATGGTCTATGGTCGCTAAGTCCTCCATCTGTGCCAGCATCAAAGAGGACATTAATAAACTGTTTTCGATGGTTAATAATAATTAGTATTAAACTATTTTTGATGGTTTTCGGTGCCTACTAGACTTTACAGAATGTTTCACTCAGTTTCCCAACTCTGCTGGAGGGCTTGCCCAGACCATGGGGCCTTCCTTCACATTTGGTAGTCCTGCCCGTTTATACAGAGTTTTAAGTCAATAAATCCCTGACATAAAAGCCGAAGCAGGACGCTTTCAGCCACTTAGTGGGCGGTTTCTATGGCAGCATCCGCTGGTTGGCTAAGAGCGTCCGGCTCTTAGCCAATCAGCACTTCCCCCTAGACTCCCATGACAGTAACCCACATGGGAACTGTCATTTTGGGGATAGTGCTGTATATACAGTGCGTGTCCATGGGATTGTGTCACAGATGTTTTTTTTGTTTTACCAAGACTCATGGACTACTATATGGACAAGAGTCCGGGCACATCCAAGGAATAGGTAAGTGTGAGTGTGATTTTATTTTTTTTAAATAAAGGATTAACACATTCTGTGTGCGCATCCTGTCATTTTTAAATTATTTTCTTTACACTGAGACTACAGGTGCCAGCAGGCACATAATGTCCAGGCATGCTGGCACTTGTGGTTCTACAAGTGCCAGCATACCGGGACAGGCTTGCTGGGACCTGTAGTCCCACTATAAAGAACATTAATATTTTCTATATTTTACACAATTACCCCAACATCCAATGTCACCAGGAATGCGGAGAAGAACCCTGGCGGTTGAGCCACAGGAGGGTGACCCCATTTTATTTTTCGGTCCCAGCTTTCCGAGGAATTTCATCCCTGGGCTGACCAGTTTGAGGCTGTCTTTACATGTTGTGTGTCTCCCTGCTATTGTGTAAGTCCTCCGGCTGGCACAGCCAAGGGCTGGTTACTGGTTACAGACTCAGAGGTCCATGGCTGGTTATGCTTTTGGGGGTGGGGACCAACGTAATTTTTATTTAAAATAACCCATTATTTACACTTTAGCTCTACAAAGTATGCACAGATCATACTGATCTGTGCAGTGCTCAGACAAACCAGTCACTCACAAGCAGGTCTATTTATTTATTTCATTCTTACACGATTTACATGATTCTCAGTAAATTTGTGATTTGTATTCTCTATGTAAACCAAATGATGTTTGTTCCGATGATCTAATGAAGTCTGTTGCCGTCTTAACTGTTTCACCTGCAATTTCAATGTGAGTTTGTCTTTAGTAAATCTCTGATTTGACAATTTGAAGGAATATCGGAGAAAAAGCCCAAATCAACCAAAAACTATTCTTAGTAAATTTACCCCTAAGAGTTTTCTCTAGTCTCTAAACCTTCAAGCTTTCCTTGAAAACTCTCCTCTTTTAAGACAACCTTATCAAAATTCACATAACCTCCATAAGATATTTTACCCAATTACATCCCTTCTACAGTCCACTAAGAGCCTCTGCAATCTGGTTGGACCAATATGCAATAAATAGCATTTATCCTTCTGTATCAAAGCCTATTTCCCTAAAGATTGTAACCTGCGAGCAGGGCCCTCTTACCTCTTTGTCTGTTAGTAGCCAGTCTTGCTTTATTACTGTTTTGTAAAGTTCAATGGAATATACTGGCACTATATAAGTAACTGTTAATAATAATAACAATAATAATAATAATAATAATAATAATAATAATAAAAACATGTTTTACTTCTACTACCATTTCCAAACTTCTTTCCTTGTTCCATGAGGTTCATTAAGCCTCATTGGATACACATACATCTTAAACTGCCTGAGGAACTCTGTCTCTCTAACCTCTTGGTCTTCTCTCCCCCACTCTTTTTCTATCCTCTTTGTCACCTCCCTTTCCACTTATCTGATAACTGGCATGCAAGTTGTTTCTCATTTACTTGTTAATAAACTTATAACCATTGATTTTCTTGCTTGCATCTCTCTGTCCCCTGCACAGGCGGTATTATTGTTTTTTGCTCAAGCTGTATTATTATTATTATCCTTTATTTATATGGCGCCACAAGGGTTCCACAGTGCCTTACACAATACATAAACAAATAAGCCCACAAGAAAACAGATATTAACAGTACAAACAATGCAGGACAGATACATGATTTATACATTGCTGCATAAGACTTAAGCTGGCCATACACGCTGCAATTATCGGGATGATCCGCCCGATATCGGCGGATCGCCGCAATAATTGTAGCGTGGGGGGGGCGACCGAGGGCTAAATATTGCTCGGTCGGGCATGCTGGATTGTCCAGCATGCCCGTCCGATGCGATATTTACCCGGTAACTGTCGGCCGCATCGGGCAGTGTATGCCCAGTGCGGCCGACAGACAGACTTTTCCTGTGTTTCTTTCATACGGAAGGAACAGGGAAATGTCTCCTCCCCCCAGTGTATGCCGCGGACATCTGCGGCTGGCAGCCGGCCAGATAAAATGTCTGTCCGTCTGACAGACATTTTATCTTGCCGTGTATGCCCAGCATTAGATAAGCGCATGGTGTCTGTAACCAAGGGTTGGGTGCTGTTGTAAATTAGAGTATAATTAAGTGAAAGAGAAGCACATGAGGGAAGAGGGCCCTGCTCGTGAGAGCTTACATTCTAAAGGGGAGGGGGCAGAAAAACATGGGTGACACAGAGTAGCTGGATACAAGGGTCACAGTAATCTAACATCTATGGAAGGTTAGTCTAAACTTAAGAGGAAAAAAAACAATGAGTACAGCAAAATTGCACTATGCCTCCTGATTTGGGGGCCACAGCTAAGGACTATTTGAGAGGTCATATTGCTGTGTGGATTGGTAAGGTATAGTTGGAGTAGATAAGCAGATTGCATGGGGAGATCAGGAGGGATGCGGGCAGCATTGAAGATCCAGGTGCAGGCACAATCCATAGGCATGATGGAAATATGGTGGTAGATAAAAACAGTCCTTAATAGCAGGAATTGCTGTTAAAATTCTCCTTCTGTTCTCCTCCTGTTGAACTCCTGAATAACTCCAGATTTAACTTAAATGTTCTATTGACACTTTAAACTAGGCACTGATGTTGTAGCAGCCTCGACTATGGCAGCCTAATAGTGACAAATAAGTAAGACTCAAACCAGGTGTCCACACTGATTCCACCCCCACCCCTAACACCCTCATCACATAACAAAGGGTCAGCAGTAAAATAAACAAATAGTGAGAGGACAATATACCAACAGATACAGAGTCATTTCCTGCCTTGATACAGATTTTAAAATAATATGAAATACTGTTTAATCAGTATGTTGGGTGCAGTAGTTAATTACCTAGCAGATTTAAAAGGCTGTGCAAATAAAAACCAAGCTACAATATGTAGAGTGTTGTAGTTAATTACCTAGCAGATTTAAATTACTTAATACCTTAATAAACTCTTTTTTGAAAAACAAAACATAAAACAATGCCATCTCAGAATGAATAGCATAGAGAGGAGTTTAGGACACCACTCTCAGTATCAGGATGCAGGATATAGATCTGTCAGTACTTTACAGCTTGTTTTTCTTGTTTGTTTTTACATGCTTCTGACTGCAGGCCACAATATGGTGTTATCAGTTCATTTGGTGACTGTAGTAGAAATAATTATAGACTAGGGCTAGAAATGGATATATCCTATAAAAATAATTCAATATAATAAGCTATAAATGCATAACTAATTCTATATCTAGAGGGGTATTCAATATGGGAGCGAAAAGTCCGTGCTGGACTTTTCGCTCCACATCGGAGATTTTCCTGGGATAAAGTATCGGGCGCGCGCCCGCTTTATCCCAGTATTCAATATAAAAGCTACGAAAACGGGAAACTGCGAAGTGGGATCTGCGTAAAAAAACGAATTTTTCCTTGAATAAATTGTAGCACCCCCCTAAAGTTGTAAAAACATGGGGGATCACTATGGGTACCCCTGTTTTAGCCTGCAAATGAAAGTCGGGGATTTAAATAGCCGCAGCGGGTGTTTTTTCCCCGACATTGAAGGAGTGTTGCAGAAGAGCACTTAGGTTATTTTTTTTTTCGTTTTTTTTAAGTGGTCCCATCAAATTTGGGGTACATGAAAATGGGTACTAGCATATTTTTATGTCCCTAAAGTAAGTTTTAAAAAATTCTGCAACTATGCACCTGCCGCTAATAGCCTATTCTAGAATACACCAGCCGCATATTTGCAGAATAGCCCTGAACCTATTTCCCTATTTTTAAACACTTTTTTCCCATTTTTTTTTTTCACCCCAATTTTTAAATAAATTTTTTGGGGTGTCCCTATTTTTTTTTTTTTTTAACACAGTTATTTTTAAAATGTCATTCCCAGGGGTGCAGGCTATTTTTTTTAAGCCTGCACCCCTAAACCCCAATTCTGCACTTTTTTTCACCACCTATTCAGTGGTGAAAAGTTATCCCCGTTTTTTTTCAAAGACTTTTCGAACCTGCGAAAAGTCTTTGAAATTGAATACAGTGTAAAACCAAAACCAGCGAAAATTACGTAATTTTTTGCGAAATTATCGCAAAAAAAGACTTTTCGCTTCATATTGAATACCCCTACTAATCTCTAGAGAAGCTGTGAGTAACAGCAGGCCTGGGGCAAGCCTTCACCTACAGCCCCAGGCTCTGACATCATAATTTGTAATCAGGTCTGCAAAATAATTTGGGCCAACAAAGGATTTTATATGCACATTTCTACAATTACTTTTTGTCAAATGTCACACTACATTTTGATATAGAGTATGTGGAATATAGATATTCATACACAAATATATAAATCATGCCCTAGTATAACCTAAAAACTATACTTTTCATGTACTTCGAGTAGAAAATGTTCAGAAATACTTTTTATATTTAAAACTTTCTTATCATTTTGGACAATATTTATAGGTACCGCTAACCACCCCTTAATGTGGCAGTATTAGCATCTGCAGTTCTGAGAAATGTATGTTCCTGCAAATAATTATTATAGGAACAGAGGCCCTAATTTAGCAGAGGACAGATTGCAAAGCCGCACACAAGTGTCTTTGCAATTCCGTCCTGCAAAAATGCAAATGCAGCAGGTGGTGTCTGACACCTTGCTGCATCTCTGATCCCAGCGCTGAAATCACCATCGGTCACAATGGTTGCCCCTTTGGTCAGGCTGTGATAGCTGAAGTTTACAGCAGCATGGCCAGGGCCTGTCAGCCTGCGAGGCCAGAAAGTCTGTGTCCATGGATGCAGATCCTTGCCTGGCCACTACCAGATAATGGGGACATCAGCCCCCCTTTCAGGCAATCAGTCAGAGATATATTCAGGCCTGCGTGTGATTTTGCAGGGCCCATTCTGCACTTGACAGAATGGGCCCTGTGCATAATCGTGAATCTGCAATCAGCAATGCACTATTGTGCACTGCTGGATCAGACCCAGAGTTCTTACCCCTTCCCACCAGCTTGCTGTTTTTTCAAGCCTCACTTTCTCATGGAAATCCAAATGTGTCCAACGTGAATTGAATAGTGCTGGGAAGGAGCTCCTGGAGCTATTCAATTCAGCATACTGTTATGTTAGAAAATGCCCGTTCTTCTGCCTTAAACATGGTGTTTAGTCGCTTTAACGGGTATTCTCCGACTAAACTGCCCGGCGCAATGCTGTTTCTGTAGCGCTAGGAGCAGAAAACAGCATTGCACCAGGAGTTTTGTCGGATTTCTGCTCCCACCACAGCAGGGGTGCGAGAATAAATCCTTGGTCGGCCTTAACAGCGCACTGAATTGAATAGCGACGGGAGCTCATTCCTGGCATTATTAAATAACTGTTAATTTGAAGGCAAACCTTTATACTCTTTCTTTTCCCCACTTTTTGCCTTTAGTCACAATTATTTATGACATTCAGATATATCTCTGCTGTTTTAAATTAAGGATTGTCATGAATATTGGTACAGCACACAAAGTGGTTGCCTTCTCTGTTTATAGACAGCATGTATAATTTAATTAAAATGCTACTGAGTTACTCTTTGTATCTTTTATTATATTTTTCTTTCAAAATCAGAATGCTATGGCCTGTTTATATTTATACATTTTCACACTGTGATGGTAACAGTCAGTAACAGCCAGAAGCCCATTCCTTGTTACTGTAATCCCACAGGGACCCTCCAGGTCCCGTGTCACCACCAGTGCCACCAGGGATGAGTCTGGATTAAACATGGTGATGTTGTTCTTGCCTTTATCTGCCACAAAGAAGTTGCCATTCGCATCCACACAAACTCCAGATGGGTTTATAAAATGAAAATGGTCACCATATGTGGGTCCTATTGTTTTTTTTATTGTTCGTTCATTGTCTATAATCTTAAGGCAACAACCAGAGTGTTGTCCAAAGAGCTGTCCCTCTGTTAGCAGCAAATCTTCATCCTAGAAGAAATGTAAAATTAAAAAGTTGCAAAATCTTGTAGCATACTGTACATAATTGGTAACAATTGAATATAATTTCCAACAGCCTTGGCACAGTGCATTTGTTCGCTCATAATAATACCCTGACCCATTGTTAGCTATTAATCTTCCAGGGACAGTAAATCAGGGACATCACAGAAGTATGGAGGATCCAGAATCACCACCACCAATGAGCCCCAGGTGATTGCAGTGGTTTCCTACTGGAAGCACTATCTGCTAATCACATGCTGGACAGACAGTCTGGACTGCGATTGCAGATAGTGCTTACAATGGGAAGTCACTCCCCTGCCTTTTAGTCAGCTCTAATATGCTTTTAGGGGCTGCAGTCGATGCAGTTCCTAGCAGCCGCTGGGGAGAAGGATGGGAGGAGTGCATGCGCAAGTTCCCCTGCTAGTTGTAATGGGCTTCTAGGGACTGCAGCCAATGCCAGTTCCCCTGATAGTCGTAATGGGCTTGTGCACATGCGCAAGTCTTGTTTTTCAATTCCCATACACTTCACTGTCATTGCTGAAGCTTGTGCTTGTGTGGCAGTCTCTGTTTTTTTTTCCTTCTCCTACACACATGGTGCTGCTCAGGCGGCCAGCATAGCGGCAGCTCCCCTGAAGATAACATGTAGGAGCCACCACTGTTAACAACTACCTATCTACAGGGGTAGGAGTTATGTGACGCCGGAATGCCGGCTAGGGATTTATGACAGGTGTCAAAATACCGACGCCTGTCATAATGCCGACACAGGAATGCAGTACGACGCGGGCCCGGATGAGGTAAGTACGGGTGCCCGTCCTCTTAGCTTCTGGGGAGAGGGTTAGGTTTAGGGCACCCCAGAGGTACTTAGATTTAGGCACCCTCCAGGGAGGGTTAGGCTAGGGGAAAGGGGGGTTAGGGTTAGGCACCCCCGGGGGAGGTTAGGGTTAGGTACCCCCTGGGAGGGTTAGGTTTAGGGTGCGAGTAGGTTAGGTTTAGGCACTAGGGGGGGAGGTTAGGGTTAGGCACCACTAATGGTGGGTTAGGTGGGGGAGAGGGGAGGGTTAGCTATACTTATCTCCGCTGTCGGGAATTCCTCCCTTCGGCCAGTAATACAGCCACTGGCAATACAATCCCATTACATCCACAGACATATGTGTCCTCATACACTGTGGCTTAAGTCATTGCAAATAGCCCCTCTTGGATAATCAGGTCCCAGGCATCAAGGCCTGGCCAAGTATCTTTCTCGCTGAAAATGTGCGTCTTATTCGCACCATAAAACAACTGGAACTGACAAAACTAGTTTGCTAGATTGCATTGATCAATTTGCTGTGTGACATTTGCACATCTGTGTGCTTTATATGTGTGTTTGACGTGTTAAAAAATGAATTACTGTGCGGGTAACGTCGCAGCCCAGCGTCTCTAGTACACTTTGAGTGGTGCTTGCTGCATCTGTGATGTGGATAAGATGCAAAGTTTAAAGAAAAATAAATGGTACACTGCATACATCTGTAGCTCTTGTAGAGACAACATTGTAGGCCTACCTTTAACAATACATATAATAAAGGGCCAATCTGTTATGTCTAATAGCATGCAGGCAGTAGCATCCCTGGGGTTGGTGTCACCCAGTGCGCCTACTCACCATGACACGACACCCCTGTCTGTTTACTTACGCATGCCGAAGGCGCTCACGTTCGTGGAAGGTGTGTGGTCTCATGCCTGTGAAGCCACGCCCCCAGTTGTATGACATTTTGGGATGTGACATTCTCATCATGCCCCCATTCTTGTCATGCTCCGGGCTTGACTAGTGCTCCGGGAGCTGCTGGGTAGCTGCCAGCCTCTACAGGTAGAGTGTGGATGATACGTGCATGCGCGCATTATCTATCATCGCTCTTTGTTGACACCATCCGAGAGGGCGACAACAAAATAGCTTATTTTACCATTTCACATAAACAGATATGCCCTAATTTACATCCACCCACAGCAGAATAATTCATCTAATGTACAACATTACTGAGAGATGTAATTTTGTACATTAGATATATTATGCTGCTGTGGGTGGATGTAAATTAGAGCATATCTGGTTATGTGGAATGGTAAAATAACATGTCTCAACTGATTCATTTTAATAAATAAGATTATGGTGCAAATTTTTTTGTTGGGTGTGCAAAAACAGTCATTGTCCCCTAGGCCAGGGGTTGGCAGTTATTTCAACAGAGGGGTCACTTAAGTTTCGTTTATAACCCACAAAAAATATTTTGTATTTGCAACACCTATACCTAAAATTGTCATGGTTTTATTGTATTTTTCACCCATATTTACAGCACTGCTGGCAGGTTAAAACGCTTCCCACATTTAGTGCAGGGGAAGAATACTCTGTCACTTGGCACACTTGTACCTCTTTACAGATGTGTCCACATACATCTATCTTCCGTGCGCCACAAGTCGAGCTACACATAACGCGTGAGCACCATGTGACTCATTAGCGCCAAGCATCTTTTTGTGCAACATTCCCCTTCCAATGTGTCTTATTCGCACATTGATGTAAATAGGACACACAAGCAGCTTCTGCTGATTAAAATGATATGCCGCATGTTTATATTCTGCGTGCGACTGCTGGTGTATCTGCATGTGAAATGCTACGTTAGTGTCAGCGGCTGTGACTGTGGCTGTGTCAGTGGCTGTGACACTGTAAAGTAGCGTTACGCATGCAGATACACCTGCAGTTGCACACAGAATATAGGCATATCACATATCATTTTAATCATTGTGCGTCGTATTCGAATAACTGTGCGAATAAGATGAACTGGAAGGGAAAAAGTTGCATGAAAAGATGCTCGGTGCTACTGAGTCATGCCATGGCATGACCACTAGAAAGGCTGTTTAATGTGCATTGAGGATAGATGTATGTGGACACCTCTGTATATCAAAAGCACTTATCCAGTGTCACTGCTCTCTTGTCAACCTCTTCAGATTTCCTGTGCCTTCCCCTCCAATGTGTTTCCCTGTCCCACTCTACAGGTAGCACTTATCCTCCTCTTCCTTCCTCAAAACTCTCTCGCTCACAGACTGCCAGCTCTCTCTCCTCTCCAACTCTCATTTTACATGCACGCCTAGTTTCTGGCTCAAGTTCTTTTTGCTCTCTCCTTGTGCCTAACAATCTTCTGCTCTCTTCTTTTCTGTACAGGCTCATTGAGAGTGATCTGTATTTGACTAGGCTTGCCATAATATCCCTTTAATCCGGGACACCTGTGATTTACACAAATTCTGTGGCTGATTAAAACCAGATGAAATCCAGGCTTGAATTTAGCCAGCCACAGAACCTGTGTAATTCATGTGTGTTCTGGATTAAAGGGATATTATGGCAAGCCTATGTTTGATTGTGTTTGGTTTCCGGCAACAAGGGCTTTCTGGAGCTGTAGTTCATTTTGATCACTGCTGATAACATTACCAGTGCATGAACTCAAGGGCGCCAAGAGGGTGTAGGAGAGGATACTAATTACCTGGGCCCGAGCTTGCTGGAGGGGTCCGGCCCCTCCAACACTGCCCCCCCTCCCTCTTACCTTTCAGCAGCTGAGCACACGCTGCTGTGTGGTGGGATGCAGTGGGAGTAGTAGCAGCAGCAGTCTCCTCTCTTCTGCCTGTGGGGGGGAGCGATCACACTGATCATCCCCCCCTGGATTTGCGCCAGGCTGAGGTGTTCACAGTGCCCCCCTCCCCAGCGTGCGGCACTGCAAATAGATTTTTCCTTTTTTATTTAAGGGGGCGTGGTCACGCCTCCCGCGATTAAGTCATGTCCCTCGCCAGGCCTGGGTCGACTCTCTACGGCCATGATGTACTGCATGAAACGTACTGGTCCCATTTGCTTTAAGGGCCGCATGTGGCCTATGGGATGTATTTTGCCCACCCCTGTGCTATACTCATTTTGCTAGTATTATCTGCTTGCTTTAGTTTTGTAGGTGATTTCCTAACAGTTTGGAATAATTAAGGTTATAATGAGAGACAATTGTTGTTTGCAAAATGGGCGAATTATGCTAAACAAAAAGTGCATGCAAAAATAGTGTATCTTTTGCCCAATGTTATAATGCAGCATATAATACTTACCTAGTCTCCCAAAATGTCCAGGAGACTCCTGAATCTAGGTTGGCTCTCTAGGGCTACAGGAAAAGTAGGCAAATTTACCAGAGGGCCCCCACTGCCTCCCTCATCTACCCACTTCCCGGGTGAAGCAATCTGGGCTGCTTGATGATGCGATTCACTGCGTGGCCCCTCGGTGTCAGTAATCACTGCATTGTATAGTGGGTGTGGGATCATGTGATGACACACCCCCTGCACCACCCACCTTGTTGTGCCACACCCCCTTTCCTCTTACCTGACTGTCCCCTCCTGGAAAGAGGACAGCCAGAATATCAACAACAAATCAGCATAAGTGCCTTGTTCACATCATTATGATCCTCATCATCATGTATATTCATCTGCCCTCTAGCAGGTAAAAATGATATGTCTCCTAATAGGCATATATCTGTATTTCTGCACCTGCATGAGCCTTATTTGCATGAACACTCCTATGCTGAACCCGCTCTGCCATGTTACGCCTTTCCAGTAGGAAGGAGTCATAATTGTAAAATATGCACTGGTGTGTAATTTCTCATATGCATCCATTCCCTTTGCAAGCATGTGCAAAGCAATTTTAAACAAGCATCTTGCATAGTTCTCATTCTGTATCAGGACCAGAATAAGAGTAAGCTTTTTCAACATAGATGACAGTTTGCTATAAACAAAAAAAACACAATACCCACAATGTTTGCAGCCCATCCCAAGAATGTATTGTGCAAAATAAGCACATTAAGCTGCCAACACAGAATTGCTGCACAGGACACTTAATAAGCAAAACATGTTGTGTCGAGTGTTCCTTCAAGCAACTTGAGCCTGGCAAAACAACAAAAAAAACAACAGAAAACCACAAGCACTATCATTATGTTACTGTAGTCTGACAACACCCAGGACAGGTAATGGTGGAGTAGTGATGTCTATAAAAGGGTTGGCCAGGTGAGATGTAGTAAAAATATCGATGACCTGAACGCCGTTTGTTGAAATCCCAGCGTTGGAATCCTGACCCGGGATTTAACAAAGGAGGCTAAATCCCGACACCAGCCCACAGACCGATGCCGGAATCCTGACAGACGGCATCCCGATCGAAGGTTAGCCTGGGTGTCATTAGCTGTTAGCCATGGGGGGAGGGTTACCTTTAGGCACCACGTGGGGTTAGTTAGGGTTTGGGGGAGGTTAGGGTTAGGCACCAATGGGGGAGTTCAGGGTTAGGCACTAAGGGGCGAGGGTTAGGTACCAAGGGGGGAGGGTTAGGATTAGGCACTAACAGGGAGGGTTAGGGTCCGGGGTGGGGAGGGTGAGGAGTAGGGTGCAAGAAGGGATGGTTAGGGGGGGAAGGGTTAACATACTTACCCGACCCCGGGATTCCCAGCATCGGGATGCCGCTGTCTGCATTTTGTTTGTATTCTGATAGCAGGCATGACCATTTTCGGGGCATTTATCTGCCTACATCTGTGATCCCGTATGCAGAAAATATGACGCCAGCATCTCAGTTCCCTCAGCCATTCTGTGCGACCATAGGGATACTCAGATGGTCGCTTATCAAAGGATCTGCAAACGCAGCAACATATTTGTACCCAGTTGCTTGGATCTGCATAGCTGCCAGTGGGCATCTCTATACATTTCCAGGTCGCTTCAGCATTAGCATATATTCTCAGAGCGAGGGGAGGGGAACAAAGCAAAAAGAGCACATTGGAAAAAGTGCTGCACTGCATGTGAGGCATATTTACAATGTGCAGAGAGATTTAGGAGCTGATTCTGAGTCACACTCAATCCGCATGCAATGCCGATGTTCATTTAGTTGAGCGAATATTTAGAGCTATGCATGCGCACAAATTTTTGAAAACCCATACAGCGCATGCATTACATAGAGTATATGCACAAAGGTGATGTTGCACTCGGATCAGATGGTATCAGATATTTTACAGTGGGTAAAATAAGTATTGAACACATCCACATTTTTCTCAGTAAACATATTTGGGGCTATTGTAATGAAATTTTCACCAAATGTCAGCAACAACCCATGCAATCCACACATGCAAAGAAATCAAACCATAGATGTCCATAAATTAAGTTATGTGCAATAATGTGAAATGACACAGGGAAAAAGTGTTGAACACATGAAGAAAGGGAGGTGCAAAAAAGGCATGGAAAGCCAAGACACCAGCTGAAATATATCAGCAGTTAGAAAGCTATCCTGCCCCTTGTCAGTGAAAATTATTATAAACTGGTTCAGTCCCAACTGATAGCCTATAAAAAGGTGTCTCATTACCAAGATGTTACACAAGCAAAATCTCATGATGGGCAAAAGCAAAGAGCTCTCTCAAAACCTTCACAAGCTTATTGTTACAAAACATACTGATTGCATTGGTTATAGAAGGATTTCTAAACATCTGAATGTCCCAGTGAGCACTGTTGGTGCCATAATCTGGAAGTGGAAAGAACATAATTTCACCATAAACCGGCCACGACCAGGTGCTCCTCACAAGATTTCTGACAGAGGAGTGAAAAGAGTTGTTCAAGAGCCAAAGACCACTTATGGAGACTTTTAGCAGGTACAATTGTTTCTGTGAAAGAGCTCCAATATTGTAATCATCTCAGTGCCATTAGAATAGGTATGCAGGGGCCAGAAGATTTGGGGGCCCATTTATCAAAGTGAATTTGAGGTAAATTTACCTCAAATACTTAGTATCCCCCGGATGTATGAAGGAGGGACCGCAGCAGGTATCTCCGATACCTGCTGCGATCACTCCATTGCCGCCGGCAGCCGCATCCCCCATAGGTTTCTATGGGGGATGCGATGCTGCAAAATGTATCAATATCGGGAATGCGAAGCCTTCCCGATATTGGCCCCAGCAGCTAACGCTATCTAAAGATAGCGTTAGCCGCTGTAGTCTATGTGGACTCACCGCATATCAGCCGGCGGAGGGATCTGCCAGATCCCTCCGCCGGCAATGGGCGCCGCTCATGTGCAGTCCGCGGGACTGTGCATGCACAGAAGCCCCGACTGCCCTCCGGAGACATCGCAGGGACGGGCTCTTTTCGGAGCCCGTCTCCCTGCATGTCCCGGATAATACATCCGGCAGATAGGATCGCATTTTGCAATGCGATCATGGGCGGTACTGCATGCCCTGATCGCATTGCAAAATGCGATCATTAATAAATGGGCCCCTTAGATTTTAAACCAGCTCATACCAAACAAAGAAACATGACTGTAATAGAAGCTAGCAATCTAATTCTATCAACAGGAAATAATACCTAACAGGGTCTCTTGTTTCAGGCCATGTGGATGTGTGGGGGTTTGAGCTGGTGAAATGCATGCTGGCTAGAGGTATATAAATTGAAACTTCCTGCAAATAGGTCTCTTCTCTGCCACTGTAATCCAAGACACACACCAGGCTTCCTGAGATCTAGATACACCACATTTGCTTTATAAGGTCTGTACTAACTAACCATACTTTTGTCTGCATGTAGTTCTGTACTAACCATACTACACGCACACACTTTCTGCTACTTATAACACATTATTTTCTTTATACACACTCTTTCTGCAACTCCCTGGACCCCCTGGCTATTAACCCTTTCTCTGCCTGCATCCTGTACTCTCTGCCTGTATTCCCTGCCTGCATCTCTCTCAAAATAGCTATAACTCTCTCTATAATTGCCGTTATTAATCCTTCTCTGCCTGCATCTGATAACTATATCTGTAATACTGCCTGCATAATTATTTATATACAATAGATAGGACAATGAATCTGAAATCATCTCTCTTTCTCTCATCTCCATGCTCACAGGCATGCTCACAAATGCCTATATGGCGACAAAAGGACACCATCATGGCTGCCTTGCCATGAGGCTTCACCCCTACCCCACACATAGCACACCCTATCACCTCCATGCTCATAGGCATGCTCACCAGAGCCGGATTTAGACCTCATGGGGCCCTAGGCAGGATACCAGTTTGGGGCCCCCCTACCTCAAACAATCCATAGCACTTTATTTGCATTCCTGATTCATGCAAAGCATCCCTACCCTAATTCTGCCCCTAACTCAACCCTAAGCTCAAACCTGACCCTAACCATAACCGCTAAACCCTACTCCATCCCTAATACCCCAACTCAAACAACTAATCTGACCCTAATACCCTAATCCAAACTGATACACCAACCCTAATACCTTATCCCTAATGCCAAAACCCAAACTAAACCTAATACCCTAAGGTTATACTCCTCATTATCCATTGAATACATCACACAAGCCTGAGAAGTGCTAAGGATTAGAAGGTAGCTGCGAGGTGGCATCTGCAGTGGGGGTTGTGGTGTGGCCATGCCCAGTATTGTGTGTGACTGTGCTCAGCTGAGTACAACGATGGGGATGAGTCATCACCATTACACCCCCCCCTTTTTTTTAAAGTACACTGTAGGATTTATTTTTGTAATGGTAGGAGGGGAGTGGACAGGACTGTATTATAGTATAGTATATTACAAGTACCTATAATGAAAATACCATCATCCTGGATTGATGTACTAATAATACCATGATCATCATAATGTATATTACTATATGCTTGTAATATAAGGCAGTCCTGTCCACTTCCCAGACCCCATCTACCATAAAAAATAAATCCTACATAATTCAATCTATATTAGAGTAGTTGAGAATAGTATAGTACTTTATCCTACCTGCCTGGCTGCTGAGATCTGGATCCTTGGTCACTGTCTCACTCAGCCAGACATCCTTCTTGGCCTGTCCCTCTGCTCCTCGCTGGGTGCCGCCGATGCGTGCTGCTGGTGGTAAGCTGCAAGCCTGACAGTCAGTCGCAGAGGCTGCTGTGCTGGGAGTGGGCTGGAGCTGGTTTAGGCTGGTCGGAGGAGCCGGTGACCCTCATCCTCCCTCTTATGCACAGTCACTCTGTGACAATGCAGACAGTGGTGCCGCAGCGGGACTCTATAAGCGGGTCCTCGTGACATCATGATGTCACGCGGTACTTGTACAGTGCTCCTCTGGGAGCATTTTGACCGGCCAGATTTCTTGGTGAAAAGGGGCCCGTCTAGGGGCCCCTTGGAACTCGTGGGACCCTAGGAGAGCGCCTAGGTTGCCTTGTGGGAAATCCGGGCCTGATGCTCACCATGGCTGTAACTAGGGTGGTGCAACCAGTGCCATGGCAAAGGGCACCGCAGGGGGCGCTGTTTGGGCCTGTCAATTTTCCTGGTTGTTATCAGTCTCACTTCCTCTTCTTTTATCCCCAGCATCTCCTGGCCGCCTTTATCTCTTCCCTGGTCCTTCCCCATGAAACAATGGCCCTTTTTCAGGTGCATTATCTTAAGTCTCTATTTAAAAAAATGGTTGGGAGGGGGGGGGCACCAATGCTCTCTCTGGCACAGGGCACCAAAAAGTCTGGTTACGGCTCTGGTGCTCACCATCATGGCTATCTTGCCATGAGGCACCACCCCATCCGCCACACATAGCAACACAAAGAACACTAATATTTCTCTATTTTCTCTCTATCTATACTGGATAACCCACACATTCATTCTCTCTATTTTCACATATACACATCCATACACAAATAATTGATTTCTCTGATAGATTGACATCCACAATGTATATATAGATTATTAATCTCGCCGGAAGTGCAAAAGAATGTTTATTCCTTAATTATACATAAAGTGCATCATATATCTCCCCATACACTCACGCATATGCACTTCTCACATTACTTTCAGCCATGTGCTTTCTTTATCTCACATTCTTGTACACATGTACACGGAGGATAGCAAAATTATATAACACTTGCCTACACCTTTTCTTACACACCTATAAACATATATATATATATATATATAGTGATAAGGCCGGGATAGGGGTCCCTCTCCTGGGGTAGACAGACTCCCTCTTTTCCACACACAGCAGCCGGGAAACAGCACACCAGTCCGGGGTTCTCATGCAAGCTGGTTGGAACCAGTCTTTATTGTGCCAAAATACATAACCATAAACAAAACATAAACATAAGTCCTAGCCCGGTTGGGCACTAGCTACACCGCAGGTTCCCTCTCTATAATAATGGTAGGGCCAATTGCTCTCACCATCAACAAAACACGTGCACAATACTTACAAGGATTATAACCAATTGTCTCTGAACAGGCTAGTCTGCCTGCTCTCCCAGGTGTGAGACACTCAGCCACAAACAAACCCAGCTTATATTAGACATGTCCAGGTGCAAGCCCTTAGAAGCCTGCTGTCAGGCTGAAAGACCCAGCACCTGGAGTGGCCTGTGGATGGAGCCCTCCCTCTCCTCACATCCACATCCCCAGGACTCAAACCGGCTTTTCCAAAAGCCGATATTCTGGTCTCTTTACAAAACAGACTTCTCCTGGGAGTTTTTAGAACACACAAGCCAAAAACCTAGGACAAACGTACCTGTCATTGACCACTTTACCAGTGCTTCTATCACAATATATATATATATATATATATATATATCTGCACATACAAACAGAACAAGGATTAAATAGAATCTGCATTGAAGTTTATTTAGCAACTGCATGGGGTAATTCATTACTGGAATTAAAGTTAGAAATTCACTTCTGAGTTATTTACTGTGTACTGTATTATCTCTTTGCATTATTCACATGTAAGCCATCTATTACCTTGCAATTCACGTTTATGGAGTAAAATACTTTTTGTCATGTACATGGTCTTTAGATAACAGACTATGGGCCTGATTCAGACCCACTCGCGAGCGGCTGTCCGCTCGCAAGTGGGTCGATGTTATGGACTGAGCATGCGCACGACGGAGGGAGCTCCGTCGTGCGCATGCGCCAGACGCGACGAGCGAAGGAAAGTCCTTCGCTCGTTGTGTCCGATCAAAGGGGGCGTGCTGTCAATGTTGATTGACAGCACGCCCCCTTTGGTGGGCGTGCCAGGGGCGTGCCTCCCTGATGGGGGCGTTCCCACGGGAACGCCTCCCGTCAAAAGCCGGCCCACTGACATCACTAGTGATGTCAGTGGGAGTGATTTTGGCTCTGATAGAGCCAAAATCACTCCGGAGCTTGCGGTTGAAAACCTCAACCGCAGGCTCCGGCTCGCAAATTCGATGGTCGCGATGGTCTCGACCATCGCGACCATCACAATGCACGCTCGTATAGCCTGTGGGTGGTGACCCACAGCTATACGAGCGTCCAGGAGGACGCTCCATGAAAATGGAGCCCGGCCCTCATTCAGAGCGTGCGCTCTGCTCAGAGCGTACGGCTCTGAATGAGGGCCCATGATTTCAAGGTTTAATTAATATGCAATAATACATTATGGGTAAGATAATCAGGTGACTTGATAGATTCGATAAGGGATATTTGGGCCATTTCGGCCCAGTAAAAGCTTGCATGTCT
Organism: Taudactylus pleione; assembly: GCA_031769625.1. Lineage (NCBI taxonomy): Eukaryota > Metazoa > Chordata > Amphibia > Anura > Myobatrachidae > Taudactylus > Taudactylus pleione. The sequence goes on along the minus strand of JAUIMM010000126.1, from coordinate 1,175,241 downwards.
AACTCACATGGAGCTTTGGTTGTTATTCATAGCATAACAACGGTAACCCTCTGTCTGGGTTTTCATGATAAGAGATGGAAAAAGTGAGAAGACTGTATGGAAGATTAATAAAGTAATCTAGGAGGTCATAGATGTAGCTATATCTGACATAAAAAATAGATTAAAGAGGAAAATATTGTGTCATATTCTTGTAATTAATTATAATCGTCACTATTGATGAAGAGAAGATTTTGTGTAACTATTAGACCCTCAGAGATGAGTGGAGGTCACGCTGACCACCGGAAAACACACTCTTACAGTTTAAAAGAAAACAATAAGTAATGCACTCAACCGCCATGGCCTGTATGCACGCTCACCACGCAAGACCCCATTGCTGAAGAAAAAGCATGTTGAAGCTCGTTTAAAGTGTACTGCACAACATTTGGACAAGCCTGTGAAATACTGTGAGAATATAGTCTGGTCAGAAGAGACCAAAATTGAACTCTTTGGATGCCATAATACACACCATGTTTGGAGGAGAAATGGCACTGCACATCACCCCAAAAACACCATACCAACAGTGAAGTTTGGAGGTGGGAACATCACAGTGTGGGGCTGTTTTTCAGCATACGGTACTGGCATACTTCATGTAAATGAAGGAAGGATGAATGGAAAAATGTACAAGACATTCTTGATAAAAATCTGCTGCCATCTACCAGAATGCTGAAGATGAAACGAGGATGGACATTTCAGCAAGACAATGATCCCAAACACACAGCCAAGGACACTCTCAATTGGTTTCAGAGAAAGAAAATAATGGTGCTAGAATGGCCCAGCCAATCACCTGACTTGAATCCAATTGAAAATCTATGGAAAGAACTAAACATCAAAGTTCATAGAAGAAGCCCACGGAACCTTCAAGATTTGAAGACTGTTTGTGTGGAAGAATGGGCCAAAATCACACCTGAGCAATGCATGCGACTAGTTTCTCCATACAGGAGGCGTCTTAAAGCTGCCATTACCAACAAAGGCTTTTGTACAAAGTATTAAGTCCATTTCAGTAAGACTGTTCACTGCTTTTTCCCTGTGTCATTTCACATTATTACACATAACTTAATTTATGGACATCTATGGTTTGATTTCTTTTCATGTGTGGATTACATACAGAAAACCACAATGTCAAGCACTTCCACTTCTCAAAAGATTACTGTGTCCGGTGCCCTCACAGACCAAAACCATGTAGTTGCCCCACAAGTTTGCCACTCGCAGATTCACAAAATAAACTGAATTGAGGCAGGTTAATAGCCAATGTTTTTATTAACTTGATGTTGTAATAACTTGATAACTCAGTAATGGCTCAGCACACTTTTTTGATAGTTATATAGTGTATATATTTATTTATACTTGTTGATAAAACTTAAGATATTTAGATAACTAATCCCAAAATTGTTACCAGAAATATGGCAGAAAATTGATGGCCATTCCTGAGCGGTGACTGGTAGTGCATGTAAAATAGTCAGTTCAGTGGGCGTGTTATGGGCGTGTCAATGCAAGCAGCTGCAATAAATGACCTACAGTGGCAAGCATAGGAGACCATGGTCAGAAGGAGACACTGCACCTGCCATAGGGCTGGGGCAAGTTTTGATGATGTGACCGATGGTGGTCGGTATTACAGCATGCATGCTAAAACAGGGACTTCTCAGTCCTTGCACAGTTATATGCACGGGTGTGCACAATTTATTGCAAATTGTCATTTGCAATAAATCTCAGACAGGAGACCACTAATAGACACTGCTGCATGCACTTTTGTACGCTACTCAGAATCAAGCCGTTAGACTTGCGAGGTTGCGTCCAAACTCAAATTCCAATTGCAGTGTAACAATAAAGCATTTGTGGGCTACATGTAAAAGTGGGCAATATTTACCATGCATGCAAAAACAAAAATGTTTTTTCTCCCCTTGCATTGCAACATAGGGCCTGATACAGAGTTGTACACAAACCCGATGGTTTGCATACAACTTTGATGGTGAGAGACCTGCACATGCACAGGATCAGTGCTGCACATGTCCAGGTCTGTCTGTGAGATCACTTGCACTGCTCCCAAGTTTCAACATGACTGACATGCTGCAGCTGCTTGGGGACAGGGACGGGGGGTTCTGCCTGTGCTTCCAGATAATGGGGGCATGACGACCCTGTTTTCTGGGAGTGCCGATACCAGTGTCTGCACCTTTCCGACGCAGATTTACTAGCCTCACATGTGGGTAGGAGGTTGTCATTCTGAGTAAGCTTAGATGGCCGATGCTGCAAACCGATTGTCGCGATGGTGATCTGATCTTTTATCTTCTGATGCAAGCAGGCATTGGATCTGAGATGCTGGCAAGGAGGAGTCTTTTTCCTTCAGACGCCCCCTGCAGGTATTGGCATTCAGGCCCATAGTTTGTCCAGGAATAAAGTTACTTGATTTTTTGCTTTGCTCCAAAGTCCCAATTTAGAATCAGCCCCTTATACCACTGTCAGACAGAAAAATTTAAAAAACCCGACTTTTACCCGGTATTTGAGTGCTGGGTCGTTTTGCCGGGCTCAGCCTGATTCAGACAGAAGAGCAAATTACCGGGTCAGACATTTCTACGCAGTAATTTGCTGATTAACACAGGTATTTCTTCTGTCTGAAATGGTCAACCTGGGTCTCCGACCCTGGTAAATTCCTGGGTCGAAATCCCGGGATTTTTGACCCGGGTTGACCCTTTCAGGCAGAAAAAGGACCCGTGTTGATCAGCAAATTACCGGGTTGAAATGTTTGACCCGGTAATTTGTTTTTCTGTCTGAAAGGGGTATTAGTCTGCATAAATTGTTATTTGAAAACTGTAAAGGTGGTCTCTGAAACCTATAAACATGTAGGGTAAAAGATAACAATAAAATAAGTAAAGAGGACATCACAGTCCAATGTTGTCACATGCAGAATATATATAATTACTCTAATCTTATCACCAATTGATATAGGATTGTGTCCCTATTTATTTATTGATTGCCCACACTTCAGGATTTTTTTCAAAGCCTTAAATATGGCATTGTGCTCATACAAAAGATAGCTTCCAGCTTAGAAAGAGCCATGAATACATGGTCATGTCATGTTGTCTGGAAATTAATAGGATGGTGATAATTTGTGTTTATACTTTTGTGGTGATTCTGTTTACTTATATTATTATACCTATAATGGAAAACCGATTAGCAGGATATGCAATCATAAGCAGGACATACCTCAGTAACTGCAATATGCTCTGGTCTTTGAAGTCCATCAACAACATTTGTCTTCAGAATTGCATTCATCCTCCAATCTACAGCAATGATGTGTACTTTACCCCCATCTGTCCAGTCAGTCACTGCAATAGTGTTGGATCTCAGTACCGCCAGCCCATATGAATGTTTCCAATCGGCCTTAGATGACTTCAAAAGATGGATCATTTCTCCTTCCTTAGAGAAAACTTTTATACCTTTGCATCCATTAGATACCAAAAAAAGACCATCTTCTGTACATGCCACATCACCAAGACATTTGGTAGTTTCTGAACCATATACAAATGTTTGCTTGTGGTGGCCCTCAGGAGAGAAGATTTGGATTTGTTGATTGCCAGTATCTTTAATGGCTAGATCACCATCTAAAGTATTAATCACACTAGTGGGCCAAATAAATTTTCCAGCTTCAGAGCCAAACCCTCCCAGCTCTTTAACCAGACTATTGTAGAAAATCCTTTGAATACCTGAAAGCTTCCATTCTTTACGGAATTCGTGCATGGCTTTCTAGAGCAAACGGGGTTTGAAATAAGCAATAATATTACATTAACATTAAAAAATAATTACTTACAGCAAAAATATTAATACACACATGCTGCATGCTGCACAAAATTGTTTTACAGCTCTTTAAGACTTTGATATTTTCTTTTTTGCATTACATAAATGAAAAAACAAAATGTGTTTATCCACATACTGTAAATGTCATTTCAATTAATTTTTAACAAGTTTCCACCTCTCTGCAATAACTTATCTCCCCTATTTATACATTCTTATTTCCTCATCTGGTAGTCCCACATCTGTATCACATATTAGCAACTTCCTGGCTCCAGTTACACTTTCTAATTATAGTCAATCATAGTCTCGAACTTAGGGTTGCCACCTTTGTTCTGGAAACATACAGAAAAGGAGTGGGTGTGAGGGGGGTTGGCAATACGAGAGGCGTGGCCACATACAGGAGGCATGGCCATGCTGGATGCAATTATTTTAAAGCACGCTGCTGAAATGACCTCAAAGCAAACCATTACAATCACACACATATGGTTTACAGTGCTTTATGTAATGGAAAAAAATCCCAAAACACTCTGATGTTCAAGTGTAATATTGCACTGTATAACTTGCTCTCTCCAAGGTTTGATACATGTCCCCCCTTTATCTCTCTCCAAGGTTTGATTCATCTCCTCTCAGTGTGTGATATGCTAAAGATGATAATGGATACAATATAATTTTTTTGTAACTTGTAGTTTTCTGATGACCAAAAATAGATCTCATTATGTGTCTTCTATAACTCACTCTAAACTTTGCAAATTCTGTCAGGCAGACTTATATGACTGACTTTAAAGACACAGTCCGCCTGGTTGCATTAGTTTCATTTCAACCCTCAAGTTCATACCCAAGGGTGAGGTCATGTGATCTAGGAACCAGTGCCCTCCTTCCGTGTACAGCGTGGGAAAAAAACGAAAGTGGGGTGGGGGATTGTGAATGTGACTGTGGATGCCATGGCTGTTGACTGACACTAAGCAAACTATAAATCATTAACTTAGTAGGTAAGTGCAAACAAAAGAACCCCACCATACATCTTCTTGAGCTAAACCTGAATGACTTAAGTTTAGAATACAGATGCATGTAATTGTTTCTTTGGATTTCAGTTACTGTATAAGTATAAATACTTCTATTAGACAGATATAGGCCCTCATTCAGAGCCGTTCGCTATTTGCGGTCGTTCGTTCAAAAACAAGGGGTGGCTATTCAAATGATCCGTTCGCAAATTGCAGTCTGTTCACACCTCTAAGTCTGAACGAGCGAGCAAAACATACGCTCGTTTATTTGATAAAAACGCCCCCTGGCCGCTCGCACCATACGTCATGTCCGCTATTTATTTGATTAATCGAGTACATCGTACAGCGTATGAACTGCTCGCTATTCTTGTGGTTGGTTTTTTCAACCGCTATTTTGCGAGCAGTTCTGAGTTTAAAAAAACCAAGTGACGTGGTCAATGACGCTGCTGGATTAATTATGCACACCCTTAAAACGCCCGTTTTGACCTTTAAGCACGCCTGCGTTCGAATTCCACTCCCCCGTTTTCAAGCACCTTCCCCTGTTACCACCCACATACGCCTCATTCTGTCACTCAAAATAGCAGGCACTCGCTATATAGCGTACAAACGATTTTCGGCCGCACTGACTGGTTCGCGCATGCGTACTAAAAACCGTACGCATGCGCAGATGTGCGAACATCGCTCGGAACGAGCGTACCGCCGCTAACGAGCGGCTCTGAATGAGGGCCATAGTATATTAAATAGTTTAAAAAAATGCACATGCAGTAATACTGTTTTATTTACTTGCTCTTTAAATGCTGCATATAATTATATAGGTGTGTTATAAAGGTAATAATATATACTGTTAAAACACAAACCAAAGTAAAAATAAAGACAGTTTAAGACAAAATGGGACCATCGCTATAAAGGTTAAATAAAAGATAAAACTCATGCAGTAGACAAAGTACACACAATACCTCCTCATCATCCAGTTCCTGTAAATAATAAGGATCTAGCATATTTCCTTATGGAGAGCAGGAATAAAGAAACGAGAGGCAAAAAAAATGATTAATACAACTTACCTGCATGCATAATATAGACACAATTTAATAGATAGAACCAGGGCTTAAAGTGATCCTGGAAAGGTGATAGAACTCATCTCCCGCCACTGTGTCTCCTCTTCCACCAGCAGCTTACCCCCCTCCCCCATGTCCCTCTAGCAGCAGCTCACCTTTGTGCCTGTGTCTTCATGTCTGCCCTGGCCCCTGCTCATTTTCGTGGCTCCTCAGTGTACAATGCAGCAGCGGTGACAGCATGATGTCACATACACCGTGCCACAAAAGCAGCTGTATCTTTAGCGAATGGTAATACCATTAATCAGCAATAGATTGTGTGGCCCCTTTTACACTGGGGTGGTAGTGTAAGTGCTTTTCATATATCCAACTACCTCATTGGTAGATTATGGTGACCTGGGACTCTAGCTGTACATATGCCAAGTGCCTCCAACACACACAAGTCTTTACTACATTATGCAGCACACCAAAAATGGTGGATGTGTGGCACAATGTGAGACTGCTTCTGAGTGGACGCAAAGTGGCTGTGTTTGTGTGATGCCGCGGAAGCCAGTCTTACTACCTTATGCTAATGCCAGTTCTATAGTACTGCCATCTGTTTTTCCATCCACATCAATACTGTCATCAATACTTGCACCAGCCCCATGCTAGGCGCAATAGCTACATCTGAAACAGACTTACCTTCCCCATATGCACAACTCAGATTAGCACTGGTATCAAGCTACAGGCCCACAACACTCCCGTGACTCTCCGCAAGATAGAACAGTTCTGTGTGATTGCATTGTCACGGCCCAGTTCCCACCCCAAAACTCCCATTTCATGCAGAGAGAGATCCATACATCTCAGAATCAGCTGGAGATAGGGAAAACTGCACAAATTTGCTCCTGCACACGCGCAGCATGCTAAAACTCATTATTTGCTCCCGTGAAACGAGATTCATCCAACTCAGAATCAGCTCTTTTATATTTCACATAGAGACTGGTATGGTGCTGCTATATGCACCTCTATTGTTGGTTGGGTCACACTATGCTCCTAACTCTCCGTTCCTTTGTCACAAATGCTTCTACCCACTATCCATCATCCCGCCTATGGTCACATATGACCACACTGTCCCTATAGGGGGGGTTGCAAGGAGGTGAAAAGAATGAAAAACTTTTTGAGGTACATGCTTTTTTTTCTGTTTATGTATTTGTGATTGTGAATATATATTACAAAACTTTAAGAAGTCAAATGTGCTCTAAATGTGACTTAACATCTTAATCACAGAGGACAATAAACAAATTAATGTATATAGAAAAACATGTATAGAAAAATGTACACAGAACACCAATGTTCGGGTAGATTTACTAGCAATATAAACAAAATCCTGCTGTAAAATCTAACAAAATGTTGATGTACGAATTATATCATTCTCAGATAGAGGGGTAAATTTACTAACATTCGATTTGGCATTCGATTTTCATTTGATTTTGCATTTGGGTATTTACTAAAGGCCAAATCGAATGTAAAATCGAATTTTAAACCGAATTTTAGTAATATCGAACATCGGACAAACATCGGTACTTTTATATAGACCAACACACAAATCCCTTATTTATTATCATTCGATTTGAAATCTAACACAAAATCGAACTTCAAATCGAACTGCAAATCCCCAAATGAATAAACCTGCTTCATGTTTTCGATTTGAGCATGAGCAGGTCGGATTGACACAAACACATGCATACATCAGTGAGTTAAATGTTGTAAAAAAATTATGTGGGGTACCTCCCCAAAACAGAACCAGCCCTGGTTGACTAAGTACAGGGAAAAAATTGCGTAGGGTTCCCCTGTACTTAGTACAACCAGCACTTGGCTCTGGGAACCAGTCCTGGTTTTGGAATTAGAGGGAAAAAATTGTGTAGGGTCTCCCTGTAATTCCCAGAATCAGCACTGGACCCTTTCTAGCAGGGGACTGATGCCACAGCCAGCCTATCACGGGGCCTCACAGCCGCAGCATCAGCCCTGACCGCTAGTCAACCCTGGCCAGGGATCCCTGGGGAGTTGGGGACTCCCCCAATAAAGGGGTCCCTCTCTCCAGGGCACCCCTAGCCTGGGCTGATAGCCTGGGGCTATCCCCGTCTGGTGATAGGGCTCCCCTGGCTGTGGTATCAGTCGCCGCTAGAAAGGGTCTGGTGCTGGTTCTTACAGGGGAACCATATGCAATTTTTTCCCTGTAAGTCCAGAACCAGGACTGGTTCCCAGAGCCCAGTGCTGGTTGTATTAAGTACAGGGGCACCGAGAGGGGGGGAGCGGGTACTGTTTACCCGGGCCCGGGCTTCCTGAGGGGCCCGGTGGGAGTCCGGCGCCATCCCCCCTCCTTTCTCTCACTCTCACAGCAGCCCAGCACACAGCGTGTGCTGAACTGCAGTGGGAGACTGCTCGTGGCTGCTGAGCAGCAGCCACAGCAGTCTCCTTTGCCTCTGGGGGGGACTGATCACACTGATTGTGCCCCCCCTGGCTTTGTCCCGGGCTGAGGGGCTTACAGCACCCCCCTCCCCGGCGCTGCAAAAGTGCTTTTTTTTTTTGCTCAAGGGGGCATGGCCACTCCTCCCGCGATTAGGCCATGCCCCCTCTGTACCTGGGCCCGCCAGGGCTCTCTACGGCCCTGATTAAGTACAGTGGAACCCTACATATTTTTTTCCCTGTACTTAAGCAACCAGGACTGGCTATGAAAAGTCCGGGGCTGGTTCTGTTTTGGAGGGGTACCCCACGTCAATTTTTTTCTTAATTTAACTATTTAAAAGCTTGTTACAGTAAGATACATGCAGGCATATCACTGATGTCTGCATGTATCTGTGTGAAAACGAACCGCTCATGCTGAAAGTGAAAGCATGAAGCAGTTCTATGCAGTCGGGGATTTGCAGTTCGTTTTGAAGTGGGATTCGCAGTTCGATTTGCACATGAACATGTCAAATCGAACAGCAAATCACTGTTCCAAACCGAACCAAATCAAATTTGATTTGAGAAATGCTTCTCAAATTTAATTTTAGTAAATGAGGGATTTGAACTTTTGATTTGAGTCGGTTTGAGGTGAGCTAAATTGAACTACAAATCGAAAGTCAAATCGATCCTTAGTAAATTTACCCCAGAGTGTGGAAACATCAGTTGTGCAAATCAAGAGTAAAATTCTGTTAGGATAATTCACCAGATAACAAATATTTAGGGGGAGGGCCTACGACACTACCCAGGGGTGTCTTTAGAGAGGGTGGGGCCCGTGTGCATTCCCCATCTGGGGCCCCCTCCTCTCTTCCCGGCAGCCATCTGACGTGACTAGCTGGCCACCGTAGCATTAGTAGACTCTACTGCGCATGCGCAAAACGCCAGTAAAATGGCCACGGTGGCCATTTTTTGTACAGCGCTAACACCCGGCGCGGGACCTCGGAGCGTTAATATGAGTGCAGGGTGTGCACCCATTATAGATTCGCCCCTGACACTACCTTACTGCCACAACCTGCCACTGCCATTTTCCCAGTGATTCTTGCTGCTCTGCACCGGCTCGGTAAGTATAGGACTGTGGGTGCAGGGTGTGCTTGGCCCTAGGGGCCCATGTGCCACGCACACCCTGCACCCATTATAGATACGCCTCTGCCCTCTTTAGAAATCCTGCATTTGCTCCTGGCCTAGTTGAGCAAATGTGTAAATATCACATGAAAGTTCAACAAATGTGCTTCACAACTGAAGTGTAACTGGAAGCCACAAGATACAGCCCAATAAAAATATAGACCAAAACCCAGTCTATCAGTGCACAGCTGGTGAGCAAACAAATGCTTTTTGTGAAGTGCAAATGGGCATGTGTATCAAAGGACTGCCCAAAAAAATGTGCCCTCTGCGCACTTTTATCTCCATTCAGAAGCCTTGTTTTGCAAGCAGAGATTTAATTTTCACACTACTCCATGTCCTCTCTCCATCCAGCTCCTCCCATCAGCCTGTGCAAAAATCTGCTCCTCTACTGCTGTCATTTTACCCCTAAAACTATACACTTTGGCGGTCGTCAAGGCACTTTTGCTCAAATTGATGTGCAAACCACTACTTAAGATGGTTTTACTCTGTGCTTTACAGCCCCACTAGTCATTCTTTTTTACACCTTTTTTACATTATTTTAGTCTCACTTAAATGTATTAAAGGGGTTTTTAAAGCAGTTTTCGTAAAAAAAACTAATCCAAGCCCGTCAATTCACATATGTTTTGTAAGCAAATCACATTTTCCATACTTGTAATGTGAAGTGTGATCTGCTCAGATTTACTAAAAATGAATTGTAAAACAAATACCGGGGAAAGCCCTGTGATAATAACTCCATCTTCAGAAGGTGTTATCCAGGCTTTGACTTGTATCCCCGACTCCTGCTCTGCTCTAACAGGCAGGGCAGAGCCAGGAGCTGGCCCCTGTGATCAGCTTTGTGTGTCTAAATAGACCACAAGAAGATCACATTGTTTAAAAAAAAAAAACAACACTTACCTGCATCCAGGGACTGGTGATCGGCGCTTTGGTGAGGACCTCTGGGACCCTGGTCAGTTGGTCTCTGGGCTCCTGCACTGTGACTCCGGTCACCTACTCGTTGCCGACCTCTCAGTTTACAGCACAGAGCAGCTGACCGGGGTCATACTGCAGAAGCCCGGATACCAGCTGACCAGAGTATCAGTCCAGGGGGGTCACGCGAGGAAGGGGATGGGGGGGGGGTAAGCCTGTGACGCATGCACATTCACACTGTCAGGGTCTTTTTGGGGGGAAAAATACCCTGAAAAGTGTGCATAGAGGATTCACAGGGACAGACCTGTCTTGCAAGCTCTGTTCCTGCATGCAATATTTGATACGTATTTGAGATATTACCACCACCCATTTGCATTTTAGATGTGGATTGTGATAATTAGTAGTTTTGTGCTTCACAAATTACCACCAGTGATTAAAAACCCAATAGTCTATCCTTCCCGAACCCCTCCTCACACACCTGTGCTAACAGATGAGGTATTCTTTCATACTCACAAAACAACTTTATGACTGCGTCTGTATAAAGAGCTTTAACGTATAATATTTAAACTTAAGATAATAAAATTTATCATGAATGTCCAAGTGACAGTTTTTCTTCATTTTGTAGTATTTTACTTACCTATCCTGCTGCTAGCGTCTCATCCACAGCACAGACGTGAGAGAAGCCAGGGGACCTGAGCAGAAGCAGCCAGCTACTATAGTCTTATCCCAATGCAGTTACCATGGAGCAATACCTGAGAGACCAGCATTGCTGAGTGCTGATGTACATCAGGATATCCAATTTGTTCAGCTCAGATATATTTCACACTAACACTCACCACTGACAGACTATCAATTTGATTGTGTTATTGTCAAGACAAGGTTCCCTGGAAACCCATAATGTTGTATTTGCTGGTTGGAATGTCAACAATAAAATATTAGCATGAAGTACTGCTCTCCCTGGGTAAAGTTTTCAATTAAGAATAATAAACTACAGGAGTGGTGACTTGTTACTATGTGTTAGGATTTAATGTGCTGTACAAATACACTATGATGTATTCATTGTTTTGATTTATTACATGCTAATTTCCTGCTCTCAACTTACCTATGATTAAAGGCTAGGGGATATATTTACTATATTTACTAAAGATAAATTTTGTTTAATTTAAAATCGATGAAGATCGATCAACAAGTATTAGTAAATGTGTGACTTGGCACTAGAAACACAACATCTATGTTCATCGATCACAATTGATTACAATCGACCTTTAGAAAATATACCCCTAGTAGTTCTACAGCTGTCTATTTAGTCAGAGCCGGCCCTAGGCATAGGCATAATAAGCAAATGCCTAGGGGCGACTGGAATGCCCAGGGGCATTCCAGGACTCTGTCACAGTTCCCCACCACCACCGGCGCTGCATACCCCTCCTCCCTACCCTGCTGCTGCCGCGATCGGAGCTCAGCTCCGATCGAGCAGCGCAGTGGCCAGTTGAGCCGCCCAGGTCAGAATGAGCTTCTGTCCAGAAGCTCATTCTGGCTACAGGAGGAAACAAAATGGCCGCGGGAGGACATGCTGCGCATGCCCAGCTGCGTCCATTCCTCCCTTGGGCCTTTGCGGAGCAGAGCCGTGACTGACACAGCTCCACCTCCATAGGACCAGGCGCACGGCGGTAGTGTGGACCGCACATAAGTGCAGTCCGCACTACACTGCCAGGAACAAACACACAGCCGCCAGCGCCAGCAGCTGTGTGTTTGTTTTAGCAGCCGATGAGAGTCAGACAGACTCTCATCGGCTGCTGCGCCCACTGCCGGAGCCGGGCTTCTGGCTCCCGGAGTGGCTGATGGGAGAGACATCATGACGTCTCTCCCGTCATGCAGAGCGGGCCGGCACGGGGGGACGCTGGACGGAGGAGTGGACGGCGGAGCGGGGAATAAGGGAAGTGGAATTTTTTCTTTTCTTTTGTGTGTGTGTCTGTCGGGCACTGCTGGAAGGGGGGACGACTAGGGGCACTGCTGAAAGGGGAGGGACTACTACTAAGGGCACTGCTGGGGGGGACTATATATATATGTATATATAGTGTGTGTGTGTATATACATATATATGTGTGTATATGTGTGTGTGTGTGTGTATATATATATATATATATATATATATATATATATGCATTCAGCCCGACACTCTGGGTACATTTACTGGTAATCTCGAGGGTGTCCTCCTAGCATAATAAACAAATTCCTATACCGAGCTGAACAGCCCCTCAGGAAAAAAACAGGCGGCACTCCTCAGTAGTTGTAACAAAGTGATATTTTGTCACAAATCACATAGGTTCTGTTGATGTTTCAAGACCCATTGGTTTTTTCATCATGACATGTCCTGATGAAAAGACAGATGGGTCGTAAAACGACAGCACCTACTGAGGAGTGCCGCCTGTTTTTTTTCCTGAGGGGCTGTTCAGCTCGGTATAGGAAATTGTTAGGGGGCACCAGTCAAAATTTGGCCTAGGGCACCATATGGGCTAGGGCCGGCTCTGTATTTAGTGGTCTATAAGAGTCAAGAAAAAGTTCATGGGTGCCAAAAGCTAAGTAGGAAAAAAAATTTCTCCCAATGTATTACGGGATATAAACGATTGTCCTAAAAAGATTATACGAAAAATGTTTTTGGTCTAATAATATAAATTACAAAGTTGCAATTATACTGAATGATGCATCATATTTATATTTATAACAGAATTATGATTTGCAGAGTTGTGTGTTCATTAGAGAATGTTGAAGCACCATATGTATTTCTTTAATAAACATGGGCCTAATTCATTATCAATCGCAACTGCGATTATGCACGCAGACAGGCAATTGTTGCATTTTGCACATGCATCGCAGTGCGTGTGCGCGAAGGTCTCACTGCGATCAGATTGTGACTACACAGACCCATCGCAGGGTGATTGACAGGAAGTGAGTATTTGGGGGTGGTGACAGGGTGGTGGTCGCCAAAACACAGGCGTGTCAGTACGTTTGAACGCAGTTACAGGGGCATGCATAAATTAGCCACTGCGATGCCATATGCAGCTTGGGCTTTCACTGCGTGCGATGAGGCTAGCAATTCCTGAGCAAGTGTGCGTGAGGCTACGATGGTAATCAATGTTACCGATGATTTTGCAGACTTGCTAAGTATTACGCATGTGAGTAAGGGGATGTGGGCGTCCTTATGTTAGGCTGGGACGGCATTGTGATTGTAAACATTAGTATATTTTCGCAGTGGGAATGCGTGCGTAATCGCAGCTGCGATCGCAATAGCGATCCGTAATGAATCAGGCCCAATGTGCGATATGTTATTGGTTATAGCAAGCTAGATTGTGGTGTCTAAACAATTTTACACTCTTAATTTTTCCCCAATTTTTTACTTGTAATTAAACAATAATTACCATATAACAAAGTTATTTTGGAAATAGTTATGATTACTTATGAGGAGTCAAGTCATTTGGAATCACCATGCTATTTAAAAAAATAATAAGTACTGCCCAATCGTAGCCCAAAGTTAGAAGTACTTTGGTGTCTGCTGCCTACTGTATATAACACACACAGAGAAACCATACGTCTTCAAGCTGCAAAGTTGCTTTAACAAGTTTGCACACACGGGCCCTCATTCAGAGCCGCTTGTAAGCGGCCGTACCCTCGTAGTCATACGATGTTGTAAAACCACGCATGCGTCGGTGTAACAGTGCGCATGTGCGTACGGCTGATTGCGATAATTTTTTCAGTCGTTTGTCGAATAGCGTACGGGAAGTGACATGTCAAGTGTGATTGACAGAACTGTCCGTTTTGGGGCGGTGACGGGGGTGGAGATGGGAAAACGCAGGCGTGTCGAGGCGTTTTTTGGGCGTACATAAATTATCTGATGCGAACGGCCAATGTGAATGGAACAAGTGTTACGTCACTGTCTGATCCACTTTCCATTAAAACTGCCCGCTCAGCTTGTGGTCTGGTATACTCTACCGCAATGACGATGGTCTCTTCGTCCTTCCCAAGGCACATCGATGGTATTCCGATTTATCAATTGAGGCCTCAAAAACAATCAGTTTTGAATTGCAAAAATGCTTGTAAGGTGTTTAGCAAATAGCCTTTTTTTAGTAGCAAAAAAACGTACGCAGGTAAACTACTCAGCTGCTAATTTCTGGGTTAGAAAATCAATTAGCTTACAAATTTATTTTAAATTTGCGTGTTTTTTCCAAATTTGTTTTTTCTTTTTTTAGGGCAACAATATTGTACGCATGTTTGTTTTTTTTCTTCATTTTTTAGGGGCCAAGAAAACAATGGTGCTTTTTGTTTTTTGCTAAGTGTTAATTAAAACTCATAAATTGTTTTTAACCCTTGGTTTTTTTATTCAAAAATAATGTTTAGATTTCCATTGTATTGTTTGTAATTTTGTTTGCGGGATTACCGTTTAACCAGTTTTTGAATAAATTAACAATAGAATTGTGCAGATTTTACTTTTGTTGTTGTTTATTTAAAAAAAATTTTGGGAAATAATAAAAACTTGATAACGTAAAAACAAATAACAAATGATTTTAGAAACACACAAACAAAATAAGTGGCATTTGAAATCCACAAACAAACAGAATTTAAAAAAAATTCACAAGAAAGGAGAGGGAGGTTTTGGGCATTAAGGAATATGGGGCAAACACAGAGAAGGATTGTGGGAAAATTAGCCAGTGCTGTCATCGCCTTTTAGCCCGTTTGGCCGGGGTAGGGAGGGAGCCTGAACGGGTCTGGGATGTCCTTCTGCTGGCCTGGCCAGAGGCAGATGTTGTGGCCTCTGGACTAGGCATAGGGCTAGGCACATTTGGAGGGATGGCTGTTGTTGTGCCAGAGGTGGAGGTCCTGGTGTTCCGGCAGGAAGGGAGGCCGGCTCCAACATGTGCTGGCGAACGAGCTGCCGCAGGGCATTTGCTATTCGCACGTTGGCCCCAGTATTTTCCGCCAGGGCCTTAGCAATGGTCACGTTGGCCGCAGCACTTTGCTCCAGGGCGTCCGCCACCCGTAGCAGACTGGCATCCAGCCTCTGCAGAATCTCGGTCTGCTGATCTGTTTTAATATTGAGATCAGTGAGGAGGCCCACTGCCTGCGAGGGGGATTGCCCTGGACTGTCTGCCACAGGGTCCCCAGCCGGATCTACTGCTGCCTCCCCTGCAGAGCCAGCAGAAATTCTGCGGCCAAAGCTCCCCTCTGGAGCAGACTCATCCGCCTGTGTCTCTGTGAGAAAAAAGAGAAAAGAGTAACTTTATAATCTAGATATTGTCCCAAACACATTTCTGAGTTGTTAACATTACAACATTTAACTGGGGCAACATGAGGAGCCGCAAAGTCTGGCATGTCGGTATCCATGTTCGACACGCCAAACACCTCCTCATCCTGCACACACCCCTGGGCCATCTCCTCCAAATCTGTGAGCTCCAGTGACACAGGGGTGGAATCCCCACCTGTCCCCCCTGCATGCCTAGCCCTACCAGCCAGTTTTTGCTTAAGACGATATTTGAAGTCGCTCCATCTGTGGGGTAAAAAGTTGGCATTATTCCTGCAGCATTTGGACCTGTAAACACTTTTTACTAAAATGTAGTTTTTACGTACCGGCGTTTGACCTCCCGGGTTGAACGTTCAAAATCACCCACCCTATTGACACCACTGGCTATGTCATCCCACATTTTCCATTTCTGGCTTGCACCCATATTCCTTGCTGCCTGTGGCAGGTTGTCATTGCACATTTGCACCAAAACCTCCATCTCCTTTCTTATGAATTGTGGCTGCCTTTTTTTTTTTTGTTTAGTTGGCCTACCAGGCCCAGCAGCCTCTTCCATGGCATCCTCAACACCTTTTTTTAAAATGGGATTAAAATTTATAATGTAAAATGTTCCCAAAATTATTGTTAAACATAATCCTTTAGCCCAAAAAAGAGAAATATTTACCTGGCGCCTCTTGGCCAGTGCTTTGCTGCTCTGTAGTCATTTTGGACTTTCAGGTCTCACTACAGCAGACCGATTTGGGTTTTCAATGACGTTTTTATACATGCATCAGCATTATTCGGCTGCATCATGGACTGTGCGCTCCTATTGTCCGTCCTTAATTTGAGCGGGAAAATAAAGACTATTTATGGCTTGGTGTGACTCGAGTCGATATGGCATGTTGATTGTTGGAGGTTTTGCGTTGGAGTGGATTGTTGGCTTATTGAGTAGAAGGAGGACTTTTTTTGTGCGATATTTTGTTTATTTTCTAACTTCTTTCTTTTCCGTTCGCTTTTTTTTTTATTGTTTGGCTATTTTTATTTGAATTTTTGAGTAAGTATTTTAAAAAACCACCATAAAAAATAATAGTAAATAGTTTACAAAGTTTGTAATAATTTTTTTTGTTTTGTTTTACAGTTACTTTGGCATTGCCCCAGTGACGTTTTTGAACTTTAGGATATTTGTCTGTTTTTGGTAAGTGTTTTTGGTTTCATGAATTTACAAATTTGATGTGTTTCGCTAAGTAATGTTGTTTATTTTCTGGGAACAATCATGTCTTACCACTAAATGTAGTGTACTATTTTGCGAACTAATGTTTGAGTGGTTTTAAATGTAAAATTTGCATACTATTTTGCGAACTAATGTGTCCTTATTTAACTGTAAAAGTAGCGTACTATTTTGCGAACTAATGTGTCCTTATTTAACTGTAAAAGTAGCGTACTATTTTGCAAACTAATGTGTCTTGATTTAACTGTAAAAGTAGCGTACTATTTTGCGAACTAATGTGTCTTGATTTAACTGTAAAAGTAGCGTACTATTTTGCGAACTAATGTTTTTAGAATTTTTCAGTGTAAAATCATGTCTTACCACTAAATGTAGCGCACTATTTTCTGAACTAATGTGTGCTCCCTTCTCTATTTTTTCACTAAAAAAATTTGTTTCCAATCATATTTTATTTAATTAATCTTAAACATATTTTCTACTTTTGAAATGTAGGTTGTTCTGCACATGACACATCCCAGGCCTGTAAGCATCTTTGGATTTCTTAGAAAAGATAAGTATATTTTTCTTTACACATTTGTCTAAAACAATAACTACCTGGCTTACCATTTCAGGTTGATGTTGGTCGTATTATATTGGCCATGGTTCCAGAACCCGACCAACCTCAACTTCGTTCCAGGCATAGGCCTCGTAGGCGTGCAAGGCCCCAGATATATAGAACACGTGTCACCCTTTTTGGAATGCCAGATGATGAGGTGTTAAGGCGATACCGTCTGCCGCCTCAAATCATCATAGACACTCTCTCATTAATAGAGAGTGATCTTGAACGGCAAATTGACAGTCCTACAGCAATACCACCACTTACTCAATTAATGTCGGTGTTACATTTTTGTGCCTCAGGATCCTTTCAAACCACTGTGGGAATAGTTGCGGGAATATCCCAATCCTCCTTTTCAAGGATCCTGAGGGCAGTGATGGAGGCCCTTTATAAACACCTCCATCATTTTATTAAAATGCCATTGGATATGGGTAC
The DNA here is from genome assembly GCA_031769625.1 of Taudactylus pleione. NCBI lineage: Eukaryota > Metazoa > Chordata > Amphibia > Anura > Myobatrachidae > Taudactylus > Taudactylus pleione. The sequence goes on along the minus strand of JAUIMM010000126.1, from coordinate 1,157,330 downwards.
CCTTAATGTGGCGAAGGCGAATTTTTACCAAATAGCTGGCTTCCCACACATCATAGGGGTTGTGGATGGCACTCACATACCACTTCAGCCTCCAGCAAGGCTGGAGGCTATTTTTAGGAACAGAAAGCACTTTCATTCACTGAATGTAATGGTGGTATGTGATGCCTCCCTCCAGATCCTGTCCCTGAATGCCAAATTCCCAGGCAGTGGACATGATTCCTTCGTCATCCGGCAATCAGGGATTTGGCACAACTTAAACAACCTAAAAGGTGGTGATGCGTGGCTTCTGGGTAAGTTGAAACCTTCTGTTGAAACCAATGCAAAGCTTGTTACACAATGGTTCTGATGTTTGTTTTTATATTTTCACAGGAGACAGTGGTTACCATTGCACGCCCTGGCTGCTCACTCCTTATTTGGTTCCCACACCAGGGCCACAAAGTGAGTATAATTCCGCACTTACAGCCACCAGACAGGTGGTGGAGCACTGTATCTGCCTTTTAAAAGGACGATTCAGATGCCTCCACCGCTCTGGTGGCGAGCTCATGTATTTGCCGGCTATGGTTTCGAAAATTGTGGGCCTATGTGGGATATTTCACAACATCGCCATAAGGAGTGGTGTCCCAATGCAGCCAGAGGATGCCTTGCCTGAGGATGGCCCCCCCGAGGTTGGTCGGAGGTCAGTATGTGGGGGGGCCATACGCGATGACATTGTGGCCAGATTTTTTAGGTAATTCTTTTCCAAAATTAAGTTAATTGACACAATGTAGACATGTAAGATTTTAATGTACAATTTAAATTTTTTTTTCTTTTATTCCATAAAATTACCATAAAAAACGATGCCTACTACCTGATCCCAAAAAATTACTTCATGTGGACACATTGGATATAACTTCGGGAACAATGATTTCTTCACCTCATTTGTGGAATCATGTTGGCATGCTACTTCTTCAAACAGTTCCTGATTGTTGTTTTACTTTTGTTGTTTTGGGTGTGTTTTGGATTTTTGTGTGTGTTTTCATTGTGTGAATTGATTGTGACAAATCACTTGGTGTTTATTATTTGTGTGCATTAAACTTTTTTTTACCGTTAAACAAACATTTCCTGGGTAAATTACAAGCAAGTGTAACCTGGTCCAAAAAAGGCAAACTTGCTTAATGGCTAATCCTGTAATGTGTTAAATTGTAATCTTTTTGACCCTGCTTTGTGGCTAAGAACAAAAACCAAAGGTATTATGGTGAATCAGTCTGTTTGCCAATGTAGGCCTAAGCAGGTTTGGTTTAATTTTTACGTTACCCCCAAAAAAGAACAAACTATTGTTGCCGTTAATTCTACAAACCTATTGGTATTGTTAGGTGTTTAATGTGCCAGCTTACATACTTACTTGAGCTTTCTACAATCCAATTTACATTACTTAAAACCTCATGGTAAAATAGTAGACTTATGTAAGGTTCAACAATCTAAGATTTACAGACAAGGAATGAGACTTAAATAAATCAAAAAATATATATATATATATATATTTTTTTTTTTTGGGTGAAAAAACAAAAACTAGTGGCGCAGGAGCGCCAACAGATGATCCAAGACCACTAGCATGCCAACTAGATGGCCCCTCAAGCTCTGCAAGCCTGCATACATTTGTTCGTTACGCCTCTGGTCCTCTGTGGGTTTAAAAAATGTGGGGATTACTAAAATGACACCTTAATTTATATGTTAACAAACAACTTAAAAATCACACTATACAAAAAAACGAGAAAAAAAACATCTACAAAACAAAAGAAATGCCAAACGCAAAGATTGCTGTAAAAAAACAAAAACAAATTTTACATCAAAATTCAACAAAAAATAGGGACAACTACGCAAAAATACTACATTTGTTGGTACCCTAAACAAGAAAGACACAAGTATGAGTGTTTGGACATGTGTCATATGTGTAAGGGGAAAACATCCTAGACATTGTTTCACAAAGATATATATCCAAAACATTAGAACTACTTTACAATTTTGAACTGCACAGGCAAAAGGACAACATCACCAAAAAAACAAAAAATGCAAAAGCAACCATAGTTTAAAAGGGAAACATACCGGGCCTAATGCTGCCTGGGCCAGGTGCCCCGAAATCTTCCTCCTCAGAGGTGGGCCAGTGCTGCACGGATGGAGGAGGGGTGATTTGGGAGGAAGTTGAGGGTGAGGAGAAGTGAGGGGGGGTGGAGGGGAGGGTGAGGAAAAGAGAGGGGGGGTGGAGGGGAGGGTGAAGTTGGAGGGATGGGAATGTAAGGAGAGGGAGGGGCCTCACGGTCTGCCAGGTCTGGGGTGGAGGGGGAATTTGGGGAAGAGTGGGGAGAGGATGTTTGGGTGTGAGTGGGGGATAGGGGACAAGCCCGACGTCGGTGACGTTGGAGACGTCGTAGTCTGCGCTCAACCCCTAAATGATGTCGAAAAATTTATATTATTACATATTTAATATTTTGATTCCAAAATTTACAAACCAAAAAAAACCACAGGGCTATACGGTAAACATGCACACGCAGGTATGTCCAAAATAAAGAAACAGGGCTCTACGGGAAACATGCACACGCAGGTATGTCCAAAATAAAGAAACAGGGCTATACGGGAAACATGCACACGCAGGTATGTCCAAAATAAAGAAACAGGGCTATATGGGAAACATGCACACGCAGGTATGTCCAAAATAAAGAAACAGGGCTATACGGGAAACATGCACATGCAGTTATGCTTACATTTTAAATAAAAAAAAAAAAAACATTTACTTTCCAGTATTTGCTGACGTAAATTGGCCAACAGGCGTGGGGATCGGCGCCGCAGATCGGACCACCTTCTTTCCAGATGTCCGATATTTCGGCGGTAGCCGATCGTACGCAGGCGGCGCCGCACCTCCTCGTAGGCAAGCCGCTTGCGGAGGTTAGTGATGGGGCCCGTGGAATTTGTTATTCTCCAGTCCATCACATCAGTGATGACCAGGAGTTCACGGCGACAATAAGCTGCGGCTCTCATGATGGCAATGATTTTTTTTACACCAAACAGTTTTAATAAAGGTCCTAGAAAAAATTTGATTGGCTAATGTACTTTGTAAATTAACAGAAAGCATTCTATTGGTTATTGTATGAGTCATGTGACCTACACCCTCACAAATATAATATGACTTGATGCAGTGGCATGCGTAAGCTAATTTAAATATTAATAAAAAAGATGAAAAATCTGCATATAAAAAATCGCAAAACAATAGTAGCATTCAAACAAACTTTTAATTTTGAACAACCATCCCCTTGGTCCAACCGTACGTATTCTGCGGAATCAATGACACACACTAACAATAATAAAGTTTATTGACATTGAAAAAAAAAAAAGGATGGCAAACATGTGAATACCAATTAAGGTAATTAATATAGTGATTGCCATTAATCGATTCAAGTATGTTTGCTGAATGAAATAGCTGGCAATCAAAAACTGACAGGGCCACTTCCGGAATTGACTTGTGCAAGCGTTCCCTGCAACCAAAGAGGAGACGGACGGTCGCTATTTAGAACGTTCGCTAGCTAGAGGAGGGGTTGGGAGACTATGGGGCGGAAGATTAGCTGTGAGCGAACATACGAGCGAACGCTTGAATTTACATTTTATCGCTCGTACGCCGAACGAGCGAACGGCCACTTGCGTCCGGGTCTGAATCAGGCCCACAGTCCTAAGTTCTACATTTTTCTGACATATAGGACTGACTATATTTTTGTCAAATACAAGGTTTAAATTATTGCAATCATCTTATCTGACAAGGAGCATGGCATTATAGTCAGTATGGTCAGTGTGTGACACTAGTTTGTTTTGGTCCATTAACCAAAAAGTAAGTCAAAGGTTATACATGGCTGAATAGGTAAGCGGTAGACAAGTAGACACCACTCAGGTAGATCCTATTTAAAAGCTAATCTAGATATCTGGTTACAATGTACTTCGCTAAATGAACTGCAAGCTCTTCCTGTGAGTGGATTTGAAATGTAATACTTTCATGAATAATGACGAGACAGTTCCTGGAAACTATGTCATTTTATGTACAATATGACTTATCAAGTATCTATGTTGCTTAAGACAATATTCAATGTTCTTCTTGTCTCTTTGTACATTCGTTATCCTTGCTAATGACTGTCTTAACTTAATAGACAGTTACTATGTAGTATTTACTCTGTTCTATTTTGAGGAGAATCAGCTGATTTAATCGGGTTCCAATCAATAGATCTACAATAAAAAGGTCGACAGTGTCTAGGTCAGTGATTTCCAACCTCGGTCCTCAAGGCACACTAACAGTCCTGGTTTTAGTGATATCCATGCTTGAGCACAGATGGTTAAATCAAAATAACTGAGGTACTAATTAAGGCCCTCATTCAGAGCCACTCGCTAGCGGCAGTACGCTCGTTCCGAGCGATGTTCGCACATCTGCGCATGCGTACGGATCGTTATACGCATGCGCGAACCAGTCAGTGCGGCCGAAATTCATGTGCTCGCAAAATAGCGAATGCCTGATAATTTGAGTGACAGGATGAGGCGTATGTGGGTGGTAACAGGGGAAGGTGCTTGAAAACGGGGAGTGGAAATCAGAACGCAGGCGTGCTTAAAGGTCAAAACGGGCGTTTTATGGGTGTGCATATTTAAAACAGCAGCGTCATTGACCACGTCACTGGGTTTTTTTTAAGCCAGAACTGTTCGCAAAATTGTGGTAGTAAAAACCAACCACAAGAATAGCGAGCAGTTCATACGCTGGTCGATGTACTCGATTAATCTAATAAATAGCGGACATGACGTATGGTGCGAGCGGCCAGGGGGCGTTTTTAACAAATAAACGAGCGTATGTTTTGCTCGCTCGTTCAGACTTAGAGGTGTGAACAGACTGCAATTTGCGAACGGATCATTTGAATAGCCACCCCTTGTTTTTGAACGAACGACCGCAAATAGCGAACGGCTCTGAATCAGGCCCTAAGTCAGCTGTGCTCAAGTATGGCTATCCTTAAAACCTGGACTGGTAGTGTGCCTAGAGGATCGTGGTTGGGAACCCCTGGTCTAGGTAGACACCAACTGCTAGACGGGCAATACGTTGACAGGTACAAAAGGTTGACACATAAAGGGTCGACATGGATGAAGATTAACCGGCACAAAATGACCGACAAAAAAATGGTTGACGCCTGTTATTTTGTTTCTGTTTTTTAGGGTTAGGCACTTACTGGAGGGTTAGGATTAGGCTCTAGTAGGGACAGTTAGGTTTAGACAATTACCGGAGAGTTAGGGTTAGGCACTAGGAGGGAGGGTTATGGTTAGGCAGCAAGGGGAGGGTTAGGGTGAAGATTAGGGTATAGAAAAAATGTGTAGACCATTTTTGTATCGACCATTCCAATGTCGACCTTTTGTACCTGTCATCTTCATCCATGACGACCATTTATGTGTTGACCTTTTGTACCTGCTGAGCTTTCGTACTTGTCAAACCTATTGCCTGTCTACCAGTTGGTGTCAATCTTTTGACTGTCTATCTAATTACTGTAGATCTTTTAATAAACACCTGATTTCATAATTCCTAAAATGTAATGAATAACTGTTTTGCCTTTACCTGGTTGTGTGCTGATTAGTATTTGCACCAGCTGTGAGGGCAGGAACTAACATAATGCATAGGACAAAGATGTTAGGAAAATATATCAATGTTGCAAAGAAAGTCAGCATCCAATAATGATGTCACAATTAAAGAATAGTTGGACAGACCAAGGCCAGGAACCCAGAGCAGGCAGATGTATAGCTAATGGTCAAATCTAACATGGGTAATTTGTCACAATGGCAATACCAGACCTCCAAATGAAAACATAAATAGGACAGAGGTCAAACAAAGAACATGACACAACACTGAAGTGGTAATAACACAAACATTCTCATAGGGATGTAGTCAATTTACCTACGATCGGGATGTTGACTGATGAAATCCCAGCGACGAAAACCCGCAGCCAGAACACTGTGGCCGGAATCCCAACATAAGTTGAGATGCCGACAGCCAGCATCCCTATCGTAAGTATATGGGATGGGATAGCTGTTAGCTGCGGTGGGGTTTAGGTTTAGGCACCACTGGGATTTAGGGTTAGGCACCCCCGGGGATGGATTAGGGTTAGGCTCTAAGCGGGAAGGGTTAAGTTTAAGCACTACCCGGGAGGGTTAGAGTGGGAGGTATGGAGGATTAGGGTTAGGATGCAGAAAGGGTGTAGGGGGGAGGGTTATAATACTTACCTAGCCGCTATTGGGATTTGAGGATAGAGTTCCGATTTCCATCCTACTTTTTCCAGTGACTAGAGATTAAATTAAAGAGATGGGTCTGCAGCCTGGTTACACTGGGTGCTTATTCCAACACTCCATTAGAGAAATGAGTGTTGGTGTGTGATAATGGTATAATATGTAGCCTGCGAGTTCTGCAGCCTGGTTACACTGGGTGCTTATTTCCAATACTCCATTAGAGAAATGAGTGTTGGTGTGTGATAATGGTATAATATGTATTCTATTGTATTGTGAAATATTCCAAATTATATATTATTATGCATAATGTTAATGTACTATGGTACTATGGAGCTCATTCAGACCCGACCGCTAAGCAGCGGCCGCTCGCTGTTGCCGATAATAACACATCTGCGCATACGTATGGTTCACAATGCGCGTGCGCAAGCCAGTCTTAGTGATCGGGAATCGAGCGCTCATTGCAAACAGAATGGCCTCTACTTTGAGTGACAGATAGCGGGTGGTAACAGGGGAAGGTGCTTGTGAACGGGGGAGTGGTGCTGTGAACGCAGGCGTGTCTGACCGTCAGAACAGAGTTTAATGGGTGTGCATAATTAGCAAAGTAGCATCAATAAACACGTCACTTGGTTGTTTTTTAGCCTGAAGTCGCAGCGCTTGCGGGAGGGTGTCTATCACAAGCGCTGTGAGCAGCTCCGATGGCCCTCGATGTTCCCGATTAAGTACACACTTCCTGGAGATGACGTGTATAGTCCTGCTTACATTCACTGCCATCGCTCTCTAGGACATAGAGGGCGTCCTTACACCGCAACGTGCGAACGCTTGATTTGCATACCCGGCCCCTTTTGCAATCGAGCAATCGCTGCTTAGCGATCGGGTCTAAATGAGCTCCTATCATATTCCATCATGCTAATATATTGTATGTGACATGCAAAAAGGCAACTTTGTAAAACAATCAATAAGACATGCATAAATATGCACTTTTTCAATTTATATAAAATAGATATAATAATACAATCCACCAATACCTTGACTATATATTTTCTATATATATTTGCATAGGGAAGCATATTTAATAAGAATCATAGTACTGTATGTACCAACAATATCCTTAGAAATCATTACAAAAATGCTTTATTTTTAACCTTCAAAGGTTTTTAAAATAGATTTATACACACACGTATGTGTGTAAGTAATATGGGAAGGTCTGATGGCATATGTGAAGTCTGAGAGGCATGCATGGGATTGAGGGATGTCTAGTGGTGTGTCTAGAGGACCGAGCAGCATCTGGTTCATGTCAGCACTGTTGGGATTAAGAGGTGGCATCATAGCATGTGCTTGCTCTGGGCACAAGGGCTCCATACTGCACCTCTGCACCCACCGGATCAGATTCACTTTTGTGGTGGGTTGAGGATGTGGAGGGGTTCTGTAACAGTTACAGTAACTATAGCAGGCACACTGCTGACAATGGATACATGAACTATATGGGGTTATCCTAATCTGACACAACTAACAAATTGCATTTCACTATGTGGAGACCAGATTACCGGATCGCCCGTGTGGGAACCTCCATAACATACCAACAGTTAGTTATTCGTATGTATTAGGATAAGAGTTCTCCAAAATGGCTGGGGAGTCACAGGCTAGTATCAGAGCCAGATTTATAGATACATATACGAACCAAGTGTTCATATGGGCATTATACAAAGGTGCAGTAGTATATAGTGCTGGAAATTTGGTGTGTTTTGATCAGGGATGTGTGGAAAAGGTATATAGGGGAGGCAGTGCCATATCTGCCATACACTTTGTACTCCAGAGTTTTGACTATAACAATGATTAGAATATTACAAAGAAGATATTTTTTATATTTTCTTTACATTTTTCTAATAATTTTTATAGTAAAAAGTAAACTGTTTCGTATACCTAAGTATGACAGGAAAGGCTCTGCCTCACCTCACCGCACATCACTCGCTAAGAGGGGGGAAGCGAGTACTAATTACCCGGGCCTGGGCTTGCTGGAGTGGCCCAGCCCAGGTCGGCTGCTAAGGGGGATATTGTACCTCTTTGCAGCACTGTGAGGGTAACAAATGTTCCCCTGTGCAGCCACTGGTGCCGCTTTGAAATTGTTGCATTTTTTAGGGAGCATAGCCATACCTCCTGAAATTTGCCCACACCCCCATCAGTACCCGAGCGAGTGTCCACTCTTGGCAGCCCTGATGAATGAAAAATACATAGGCTTAAGCTTTATATCCACTTGTAATACAACCATATTGAAAAGCAATCTATTCTCAAACAGCAGACATATTCTTCTTCAAGAAAATTTCATATTTCATATATCACAAATAAATGATAAAGATCACCTGCCTGGGGACTTATTCATAACTAGCTGAAATACCCAGCGTTGCCTGGGTTGAAGACTGGACCCTGAAGTTCACCTGCAGCCGTCATTTTTTTACATTGTCCTCACCTATAACATGGATAACTATGCAAATTAGGAGTAAATGACCGTGCAGACAGGCGTATTCTCATACCGTTTGGAATAAAGTATAAAGTATATCCGGAGCAGACTGACAGAACAGAAATCATTATAGCTTCCAAAATCACTTGAGTTTCAGGAATCACTGCACAACAGAGGGGGTGATTCAGCTACAGACGGATAGCTGTAATATGGTGATGCAGCAGGAGAAGTCACACCTCCTGCATACAATACTGACCTGAGCTGCGTCAAAGGACGCAGCATCGGATCATCTGCGATCCCTTTGGCCGGCTGAGTGATCATGGGGTCATGCAAGCCAGCAGTCACAGATGAACAAAAGAGACCAGGAAATCTCCATCTGCCACCAGAGATCCTTGCCTCTCCACTTCTCTGCAACAGTGGCGACATGCCTCTGTTTTAGGAAACAGAGGCCATTGCTGCCCCCTCTCTGCCCAGAAATGGCACCAGACTGTCTATCACTGACAGTCAGCTGCCTGAATGAGTGCAGGATCGCAGACCTGTACTGCACATACGCATTACGGGTTAGGTGCATGCGCAGATTCCCAGTAATCGAGAATCTGCGTAATTCCTGACAGTTGAATCTCCCCCTGAAATCACAGAATCACCCCCTTAAATCACTCTACAGACCAACATTGAAGACCATGTCTAGTATGGCTGCTCATCAGGGTTGAATGCCAGGACTGGAGTCCCATTCCCGGACAGAAGGGGGCCTGCTCACAGTGGCACTGTGTGGCTGTGGTCAGTGTACCCTTCTGTTTGTAATCTCCTTATGCTAAGCTTTGCCAGGATACAAGATTGTGAATTGATTATGCTATGATTAAGACCCCTGGAGCAGCTGCGGATGAGACAGTGAGTGAAATGCTAATAATGCACACTGTTTAATGTCAAAGTTTACCATGCAAACACAGAGGGCTGACTAACGGCATATTTCATGTATACGGCTGTTGGAGAATTGATATAACACAGACTTTGGAAGAGATGAGAGTGTGACAGTGTCACACTGCACCGACACTGGCCAATACTTGCCGGGTCCGGCAACACTGGGGTCTTGGACGGTTGCGGGCAGCGGGAGGGGAGTCCCTGGTGCCCGCTGCTGGTGTCCCTGCTCCCGGCCCCTCTCCATATACCGCAGGGTCGGATAAAGACTTGTGGGGACCCCGGAGCAACTAAGTTGTGGGGGCTTCAACCAATCAAATTGACACTAAACGCCTGCTGTCACTCCTATGCCCGTACATGTTAGTATGACACATGGCAGGTGGCATTTGTAAGATACATTGGGGGCAGTAGAGCCAGCAGGGAGGGTGGTCTCTGGGCAGCCAGGTGCCATCTTGCAATACCAGGTTGCCAGCTGGAGCCCCCCATCACAGCCGGTGTCATTGCAATGGGCAGTGAAGGGCAGAGCATGCACAAACACATACAAGGAGAGGGCCAGGAACCGGTGCATTACCTGTCAGGTCACTGGTGGCCGTGAGTGGTGAGCATCATGCCATTGGCTGCCATATTCCTTCTGCCAGAGGTGCTGTCACTGGCCCGGCTTTCACCAAAAAGCAGCAGCAGCCTGGGCTGGTAGAGAGGGAAGCCAGGCAACCAAGCAGATCGCAGAGGAGCACATCCACACTGCCCGAGGGAAAGCAGGACTGGACACTGGACTAGAAGTTGAGTAGGGCAGGGCCCGGATTTTCAGTTTGTGAGTCAGCTATGCTTGTGGAAGCCGGACAGGCAAGGGCGGTGGCAAAGTGGGCCTGGTAGGGGCAATGTGTGGTGGCCCCTAGGTGATCTCCCGTCTATAATACGGCCCTGGTCTCCTAATGCAGCTGCAACGTGCTGGTGGCTGCAGCTCCCCTAGGGGTGCGTGCGCCAACCTGCAGGGAAATTTAAAGTGACAGGTGCGCCAAACATTAAGTCACGTTTGCCGCAAGAATTGGACTCCTCCCTCTGAGAGGGAGTCTCTGACACTAGGCAGGTGCCAGAGTATAGGCTCATACATACTCCAGCGCCCTTGCGGTCTTGTGTTTTCAGTTATTAGTTGCTGACTTCGGCTTTCCTTGTGACATGTATCCATCTCCTCCCTTGTACTGCGATTGGTGATTCCATTTGACTTCAGCTATCCTCATTGACCTGATTTTGCCTCATTCCTGATACTGCGCAGCTCGGCTGGTTCTGACCCGGTTTGTCGACTTCTCTTATACGTCTTTTCTCTGACATGCTATATCACACTCCAGTGTATACCAGCACTGTATGAGGGAACCCAGACATAGGGCCGTTACCTGCATGTTGGGCACAGCTAAGTCCACACCTCCTTGCAGTGGTCCCTGGGGAAAACCACCGGCACATGCCTCAATACTGGGTCTCTGCCAATCCCAAGTATGGGCAAGCTCCACCATTCTCCCGAGAATTGTGACAGACACTGTGTGTATGAAGCCAGCCCCTCAGCCTCAGAACCTGTGTAATTTAAGAGTGTTCAAAAAATGAGGAGATGGGGGAAGGAAGAGGTGATAAAGAATAAAATAATAAATATAGGGGAGGGTCAACCGCACTGGAAACAAGCAACAGGTAACAAACTTACATTGATTCCTAAACAATTTAACCGGACACTAAGGTTCTCAAGAGGGTGCACCCACGGAGCAAAAACTGGAGAGTATCACAATCCACAAAAGAAGTGAAAAAGTACCCCTGTGATTGGGGCACACCTAAAAAAAATCTATATCATAAAATGAAAATCTTTAATTTATGCATCAAAATACTGAAATAAAAAAAAAAGCTAAAAATAATGTACACAAGCAGAAATCTGGAAAGAATTATTCCAGGGTAAAAATATAAAGAACTAAACAATATAGGATGGAAGCACATATCGTGCAGTGAAATGGTGAAAAGTGATGACAATTGCCACAGAGGCAACTATCAGTGAAAATATATACAAAATTCAATTAATAGCAGTGAAAAACACACAAATTTAAAATGCACCAAGACCACAAAATTCAATCAATTGTCCATAATAATTGTTAAATTGATTTGATAACATCTCCGAGGCGTCCCTCGGTAGGCTGGGATGGGACAGATATGTCATCAAATCAATATAACAATTACTATGGACAATTGATTGAATATTGTGGACCCCAGTTTATTGGGTCTATATAAAACTTATATAAACATTTGATCTACAAAAATACATTTATAATATACTGTAATCTCATGTGTGTAAAATATTTCAAATCTTTTTTTTATGTACATCTAATAAAATAGTATTTTAATCAAGTAGATCTATGCTCCTTGTAATAAAATATATTTTTTTAAACAATGGTTTTTATTAGATTTTTTCAAACAGTAAAGTGGTACAGAAAAAAGGAAGTGGAAAAACCTAGTGGGATTCAGGCATGTGATACATTTAAAAATAAAACAATACAATAGGTCAAAGTCAGTGGATAACGTATACAGTAAAAAGGGAAAAAAACTGTCAGGAGCAGGGGCCTAGGGAGGGCGGGTCCGCCGGAGTGCGAGCTCCAGGCGCCTTAGTTACCAGAGGGCGCCCTGAAGTCGGACTCCGAAAGCAGCTGTCAAGTAGCTGACAGCTGGCCGGGTCCATGTCCAGCCTGCCAGGTGCTGTGATACAGAGCAGCAGCGTCCTGTCCTGCCTTCCTGCTGCTCAAGTGAGTGACTTCGGGGTCAGAGGAGCTTATGCTGAGCCCTGATTGGTGAAGCTCAGCACATGTTCATCTGACCCCAGCAGACGGGGGGCTACAGCAGCATGTCGATGAGGAAGAAGCTGCAGGGTCCACATTAAGGTGAGAGAGGTTATACCCCAGTTATGTCTATCACCCTCCCTGCCTGTGTAACCCTTCATGTGTGTATGTATGTATGTGACCCTGTCTGTATGTATGTGTGACCATGCCTGTATGTATATGTGAGCCAGCCTGTATGTATGTGTGTATGTATGTATGAATGTATGTGTGACTCTGCCTGCCTGTATGTATGTGTGACCCTGCCTGTCTGTATGTGTGTGTGTGTGTATATATATATATATATATATATAGCTATATAGCGGTTATATAATATAGCACACACTTTTTTGGAGCAGTGCCGTAGCACGCTCATGCTCCGGGCACCCTGGCCACATGCTACACTTCTGACTAGGAGACAATCAAAAGAGAAAGGATAGGGTCAAGGTGAGAGTATCATTGTGTGTCTACTGGAAGACATGGACACTCAGTGGAGAAATCATACCAGCTTCATAATCAGTGAGTTAGCTGAGGAGGAGTAAGGACAATTCAGAGTCTCCATCCGGAAGTAAATATTTTTATAAACCATAAATCAGGTTCTTTGTGACGCTCTGACAACTATTTAAGTTTACCTCTAAGGTTATATGTGCACTCTACTGTTTTCTTCCTTTCTTTTATTGTATAACAGTAGGAGAAATGAAAACACAATGAGAACATAATGAGAACAATAAAATAAATGACAGTCAAAAGAGGTTTTATCTACAAAAAATATTCCCGAATAACATGGAGAAACATGAAACATCAGTGGAGCACAGGGTTAGAATGACCTTTTGAGTTGATGGCATATGAACCAGTCTGTCCATTACATTTTTTGACATAAGACTCCCTTTTCAATGTTTGTAAAAAGTATCAAAATATAGCTAGTTGTAGCTAGGAATGAGGTAGCTTGGACCATCTAATTGAGCAAAAAACTTTTGTCGCCACAGTGACTGTAAGCAGGGGAAGAACGGTCTTATGCTGGGAACCAGAACCAGAACACAGCTTAGCTAATGGGTCTTTCTTCAGTCTGATTGAATAAAAGGTATTGATAAAGGACATTATTTTATCTTAAAATGTAATAATGTTGCCATATTCCCAAAAATTGTGAAATAATGAAGCTCTAAAATGTTTGCATTTTGGGTAGTGCCCAGTTTCATCCAGTTAATTGGACTTCCACCGGTTTTGTGAGGTGTAAGCCCTATTGATAGTTTGAAAATTGACTTCTCATAACGCTTCTACGGGTGCCCATCCACTAGCAGACCTCAAAACGACTGCACGATTACGACATTGTAATAGTGCAGTCATTTGTCAGTCTGTGACGTGCCTACACTGAACGAGCAGTCATTCAGTGTAGGCACATCAATCATCTGCAAACCTGCTGAACCTGATGTTATCGTCAGGTTGTCCAGCATGTTTGCCCGATGATAGATGTCTAAACGACCAGCAGGAACGTGCATCGCTGGTCATTTTAGAAAGTTTTTAAACAATCTGCAAACGATTTTCAAACGATGATCGAATGATAACAATATCGTTATCGTTCAATCACTTAATTTAATCGCCTAGTGGATGGGCACTTTAAGTGTATACATTAGATATTATGATAGACAACAAAACAGTGGCAGATTTTGCCTAGGGGCTGTTAGGCTGCAGGCCCCCCAGTAAAATCCACCACCTCAGTGCAGTCAATGCAGTTCGTGACTGCACTGGCTACACTGTGACTGGCAGTGGCTTCCTATTGGAAGCTCTACCTGCCAGTCACAAACACAAAAGGCAGTCTCAGGGGGCGGTCCTCCCCCTGGGACTGCCAGTCCAGGCTGCTATTAGCAGAGATCGGCTTCCAGGAGGAAAACGCTACTCTGCCTTTCCACAAGCCCTAACCGGCTCCTAGGGGCTGCAGATGATGCAGCTCTTTGGATGCTGGTGGCATGCACGGCTCCCCGATGTTAAAGCGCATGCGCCGGCCTCGGCGCCTGACAGATCGATTGTGCAGGCGCTAGGACCCGGCCAGGATGGGAGCAGTGGGTGAGTAATTGCACCGTCCCTCCCTTTTGTTTTCAGCGGCGGTGGCCCCTCTCATCTAAGAGGGTAGGAGCCGCCGCTGACAACAAATACTTTAAAGGATCTTGAGATGATAGCATAGTTATTGGAAGAGAGGTAACAAAATAGAGTGTTTGGAGATACATAAACAATGGCTATAGGAAAGGTCAAACATATGCTTATGACAAAGGTCAAATACATCTTTAACAGCCATTAACCCCTTATTTCCCCAAGCTGTCTAAGGTAGGAGTGAAAACAGGGTTTCCATACAATGTGATATATTTTGAGGTTGTCAGATTCCTAGAAATGTTATTGTATATAATTAACCAAGAAAAATAGGTATCGCTATACAATACATTAGATAAAATATGAGAGGGAACTACGTGTTTAGGAATATAGAGAAGGGCACCAGGAGAGAAGGGAACAAATATAGGCCCTGATTCAGAGCCGGATGCTCTGAAAGAGCGCTTGCTCTGAATCAGGGAGGTTTTTTTTGGTGCGGCCTCCTGGCTGCTCGCATAGCTGTGGGTGACCACCCACAGCTATTGCGAGCGGCCAGGATGATGGTCGCGATGGTCAAGACCATCGCGACCATCGGGGCTTGCGACGAGAAGCTTGTGGTAGGGTCTCCTGGCCGCAAGCCCCAGAGAGCTTCTGGCTCTAATAGAGCCAGAAGCTCTCCCACTGACATCACTGGTGATGTCAGTGGGGCCGCCCACAAACGGCAATCATTCACATACGAACGCCTCCGTTTGTGAAGCCACCCCCCCGCCACGCCTACAAAATGGGGCAAGCTGTCGATCAACATCGACAGCCGCCCCTTTTGTAGTGAGCCACGGAGCGAGAGAATTTCTCTCTTGCTCTGGGGCTTGCGCACGCGCAGTGCGGCCGCTGCGTGTGTGCGCAGACCACACCATCGCCCACAAACGGCCGCCCACAAACGGCCGCCCACAAACGGCCGCCCACAAACGGCCGCCCACAAACGGCAATCATTCACATACGAACGCCTCCGTTTGTGAAGCCACCCCCCCGCCACGCCTACAAAATGGGGCAAGCTGTCGATCAACATCGACAGCCGCCCCTTTTGTAGTGAGCCACGGAGCGAGAGAATTTCTCTCTTGCTCTGGGGCTTGCGCACGCGCAGTGCGGCCGCTGCGTGTGTGCGCAGACCACACCATCGCCCACAAACGGCAATCATTCACATACGAACGCCTCCGTTTGTGAAGCCACCCCCCCGCCACGCCTACAAAATGGGGCAAGCTGTCGATCAACATCGACAGCCGCCCCTTTTGTAGTGAGCCACGGAGCGAGAGAATTTCTCTCTTGCTCTGGGGCTTGCGCACGCGCAGTGCGGCCGCTGCGTGTGTGCGCAGACCACACCATCGACCCACTCGCGAGCGCTCAAGCGCTTGCGAGTGGGTCTGAATCAGGCCCATAGCCTCTTCTAATTGGCCATTAGAATATATGTTCTGGTCAATAAACCAGTCTGAAACATAATGAAAGAACACACCATGTGTAAAAGCTATCAAGTCAGGGACTCCCAAATACCCATCACTTCACACGAGTCATAGTTTGGCAAAGACTATTCTGGGCTTTTTATTACACTATTAAAATTTTCTACATTAAGTACAGTGTAAAATGCCAGACTTAGTTAAGCAACATCTGGATGGCATAGAACTGTAATGGATGTCTGTTTTTGCTGATCTGCATCAATACCCCTCATCTAAGAAACACAATGACCAGAGTAGCACTGAGGCTTGTAGGAGGAAAGGGGAGTGGCTACATGATGACACTGAGGCTTGTAGGAGGAAAGGGGAGTGGCTACATGACGACACTGAGGCTTGTAGGAGGAAAGGGGAGTGGCTACATGATGACACTGAGGCTTGTAGGAGGAAAGGGGAGTGGCTACATGATGACACTGAGGCTTGTAGGAGGAAAGGGGACTGGCTACATGATGACATCAAAATTGGCCAACTTGGAACAACAAATCGTCTGGTCGTCCAGTTGGCCGTAAACACTGCACGAGTGGCATCATATCACATGCAATATCTTCCGATTGTCCGTGCAGCATAGACGACTGGAAGACGTCGCATAAGACCAGCGGGAACGCGCAATAGTGCGTACACACTAGCAGATATACACGATTTGTCGTGACAATATGCCAAATCATGACGATTTCGTCCTGGTGTGTGCTGGAGGGGCACGGCGGGGGCCCAGGTCCGGCGCCGCACCCCCTTCCTCTTATATCAAAGCAGCCCAGCACACACTGCTATGTGCTGGGCTGCACTGGGAGACTGCTCGCAGCTGCTAAGTAGTAGTGGGAGCAGTCTCCCATTGCAGCCCAGCTAAGTAGCAGCCGCAGCAGTCTCCTGTGCCCGTGGGGAGAGCGATCACACTGATCACGCACCCCACTAGCAATGCGCCGGGCTGAGGGGTTCACAAATGCTAATGCTACAGAAGGCATCTGAAGACTAAAGACTGCCAGCATTGCAGATCCGAATACTGTGTCCGTAGACTCAGCATTGGATCACCATCGGGCAGCCATTGACTATTTGAGTAAGCCTAAGCTTACTCAGAATGGCTACTGGAACTCCTCTGCTAGGGCCAGGATATCTGTGTTGGAAGACGCAGACCCTAACCATCAGTGCCAGATTAAGGCCCTCGTGGGCCTGGAGCTGAAATTTATGAAGGGCCTATGGCGTGCTGACGCAAGGGGTGTGATTACTGATATGGGGGTGTGACCAGTGATGTGGGGGTGTGGTCTGTGCCATGGGGTG